>JADMNL010000022.1:639470000-641970000 GCA_016271365.2 Neoceratodus forsteri
GTCAACATACCAGCATACACAATCTACAGGAGGGACAGAGAGGGTAAACGAGGAGGAGGAGTAGCTCTGTATGTAAAGGAAGGGATCAAAGCAACAGAACTAAAGAGTAAACAGGGAGCAGATGAGGCACTGTGGATCACCCTGGAGACAGGAAATGGCACCACAATCCGAATGGAGGTTGTATAGAGACCCCCATCTCAGGGGGAGGGAATGGACAAGGAAATGATAGAAGGCATCCTTAGAATGGCAGAAAAAGGGAGATATTGTTGATGGGGGGATCTGAATATGCCAGATGTTAACTGAAGCACCTTTGCTGCAGGCACATCCAAGAGCAGGGTAATTCTTGATGCCCTACAAGGGGCATGTCTCAGACAGCTAGTATTGGAACCCACTCGGGAGGGAGCAACCTTAGACCTGGTACTCTCAAATGGGGATGAAGAAAGAATTTCAGATTTAGAAGTGGATAGCCATCTGGGAACAAGCGACCACCAAAGAGTGTGGTTCACGATAAACACAGTCATACAAAAGCAAGAATATCGGACTTTACGAGGGCTGACTTTGGGAAAATGAGAAAGTGCCTCAGAAAAGCACTAGCAAACAGGCAAGAAGGAGGGGTGGAGGAACAATGGGGAGTAATCAAAACAGCCATCACAGAGGCAACAAGCCTTTGTGTAAAGCAAATCAACAAAACACAATGAATGAAAAAAACGCTATGGTTCTCAAAAGAGGTGGCAGGAAAGGTTAAGGAGGAAAGGATAGCATTCAGGAAATATAAGGAAACAAAGAAGGAGCAGGGCAGAGAGCTTTATCAGTTAAAGCAGAAAGAGGCTGGGAAGACAGTCAGAATAGCAAAAGCCCAAACTGAGAAAAGGATAGCCAACTCTGTTAAGAAGGGGGATAAGACCTTTTATAGGTACATTAGGGAGCGAAGAAAGATCAAATGAGGGATACTGAGGCTTAATAAAGGGGAGGGAATGTGGGTAGAGGGTGACAGTGAAAAAGCAGGAATATTGAACGAATATTTCTGCTCAGTATTCACAAAGGAAGAGGAGGGGGAGGTACCTAAACCAAACAAGAGAAACTCTCTGAAGATGGGGATTGATAGCAGTCCATTTACAGAAGAAAGGGTTCTGAAAGAACTAATAAAATTGAAGGTGGACAAAGCAATAGGGCCTGATGGGATTCACCCAAGAATTCTAAAAGAACTAAGGGTAGAACTAGTGACACAGCTGACTACTCTCTTTAACAAATTATGGGAGGATGGAGTGGTACCTGAGGACTGGAGGAGGGTGGATATGATTCCTCTTCACAGAAGTGGGAGCAGGACAGAGGCAGGAAACTACAGACCAGTTAGTTTGACCTCAGTGGTAGGGAAAATGATGAAATCACTTCTGAAGGAAAGAATTGTGGAGTACCCAGAGGCCAGTGGGGCACAGAACCCAAGGCAGCATGGATTCATGATGGGAAGGTCATGTCAGATGAATCTAATAGATTTCTTTGACTGGGTGACCAAAGTAGTAGACCAGGGAGGGACTGTGGACATGGCCTACCTAGATTTTAGCAAGGCATTTGATACAGTCCCACACAAAAGATTAATACACAAGTTAGCCAGCCTTGGTGTGGGTCCCAAGGTGGTAGCCTGGATGAAAAATTGACTAGACAACAGTATGCAAAGGGCAGTAGTACATGGAATCCACAGTGAAGAAAGGAGGGTTACTAGTGGGGTACTGCAGGGTTCAGTACTGGGACCGGTCCTTTTTAGTGTCTTTATAAGTGACATTGCAGAGGAACTGGAAGGAAAAGTATGTCTCTTTGCAGATGACACAAAGATCTGCAACAGGGTTGATACACAAGATGGAGTGGAAAGGATGAGAAGGGACTCGGCAAGGTTGGAGGAATGGTCAAATGTATGGCAGCTCAGATTCAATGCAAAGAAGTGCAAGGTAATGCACCTGGGAAACAAAAACCCAGTGGAAGAGTACACAATGGGAGGTGAGATACTGACAACAGTAAAAATGGAAAGGACCGGGGTAATTATATCAGATGACCTAAAGGTGGGCAAGCAATGTGAGAAGGCAGTAAGGAGGGCTGGGGGATACTGGGATGCACAGGGAGAGGCATCAATAGTAGAAAACAGGAAGTTGTTATCCCTCTGTACAGACAGTTGGTGACACCCCATCTGGAGTACTATGTGCAGTTCTGGAGACCCCATCTCCGCAAAGACATAGACAGAGTGGAGGCTGTCCAGAGGAGGGCAACCAAAATTGTGCAGAGTCTGCAGCAGAAGACATATGAAGAAATACTAAAGGAGCTTAATATGTATACCCTTGAGGAAAGAAGGGAGAGAGGGGACATGATAGAAACTTTCAAGTACCTCAAAGGAATCAACAAAGTCCAAGAGGGTAGCATCTTTCAGAAAAAGAGATGTGCAAGAACAAGGGGCACAATTTGAAGATAGAGGGGGGACGGCTCAAAGGTAATGTGAGGAAGTATTTTTTCACAGAGAGGGTTGTAGATGCATGGAACAGCCTCCCTGTGGTGGTCATGGAGTCAAGAACAGTGGGGGACTTCAAGAATGCATGGGACAGACATAAAGCAGTCCTAGTGGGGGGTAGGAGGAAGTAAGCTGTTGGTTAACTAGGATCTGCAGCTTATCTGTTAGGTAGGAAAATGGGCAGACTAGGTGGGCCAAGCGGTCCTTGTCTGCCATCAAATTCTAAGTTTCTATGTTTCTAACTCTACACCTGCTCCCAAGATACACTCAAAGGATCAAGTGCACCACAGTGGCACATCCACAAGGCCTAGTTCCATTTTAAACATAATGGCTACACCTACGCCCCTATGATCCAACCCCGGGCAATGTATCACCAAGAACCTGGGTGGAACAGCAGATGCCAAAACGGGGCCTGCATTTTCACCCAACCAGGTCTCAATGATGCATGCCAGATCAGATGTTCCAACAAGATCAACTATAATGGCCGTCTTGTTTCTAATCTATCTGGCATTGCATAACATCACCTGAGTTGAATGGGTCACCGAGGAAGATCCCAACACCTGCCCACTATTTGTGGAGCCCTTGGGTATGGGAACCAGGCAGAAAATACCCTTTCCTGACCCCATTTCACCCCAGGACATCTCCTAGTCCCAACGACCTCAATCCGTTCACCCCTCTCCATTCTCCCACCATGCCCAACCTGACCCTTTTTAGATCGATTTCTAACTATCCCCAAGGTGCGTATGTACTGAACTGTTGTTATGCAGAAGATTATAGGTTTTAAGTAGAAGATCACACAATTTTATTTATTTATTTTGCTACCAGACAAGATACACTAGGCACACTGGCCCAGATATTCAAACTGCGGCAGGCTGTGGTGCAAGCCTGTGCGCTGCTCAAATTTGTTGTGCAGGGATGTGGCCAGGGTGATATTCAACGGAGTTGTGCTATGGCACAACTGATTTGAGTATCGCACCCTGGCCACCCCCACTGTGCATGGCACAGTGGAACTGCGCCAGCGCAAGTGGTCAGAGTGGAGCATTGAGATGCAGTGGCGCAAGTGTCATTACGCCATGCACAGCACCTGCGACATTCAAAAGGTGACATGCAAATGGGGCCATAATTTATGCAAGGCACACGGGGGGCCATTTGCATCTGATTACTGTCCCATTTGCATGCCATTAGCATGCAGGTGCGCTGATCCCCGACGACTTGCGCCTGGCACCCTGCCAGGCAGCAGCCGTCGGGGACCAACACCTTCTGCAGCCCGATCATGGGACGTCCCATAAGGGACAAAGAATGTCTCCTATCCCTGGTGGTCCAGTGGACCACGAGTAGCCTGATCGTGGGCACAACTGCATCCCCCCCCAAAGTCCAATATCCCTGGTGGTCCAGTGGACCACAGCAGAGCCTGATCGCGGGTGGCATTCCTCACCCCCAAGTCCGAAATCCCTGGTGATCTAGTGGACCCCCACCCACCTGCTCACTGAGCCCACTACCCTGCTCCCCCCGTCAGCGTGGTGGCAGCACCACCCACCTGCGCCCACCGCCCGCCCGACTGACAGCTCAGTATATTCTGCGCCCATTGGTTCAGAGTATGAGCCAGTGGGCATGCAGCTTTACTAGTCATGTCAGATATGTGAAATGAATTCATTCATATATTCGATTGACTCGTAGGGCGGCTGCACGCCCATTGGGCTCATGCTCTGAACCAATGGGCATGCAGCCATACCGTATTGCTCGTCAGTCAGCGGGCGGCGGCAGTGTGGTGGTGCTGCTGCCCGCCGGCTGGACGGGGGCGGTGGTGGGGCTCCAGTGGGTGGGTGGGTGGGGGGTCCACTAGATCACCAGGGATTTCAGACTTGGGGGTGAGGAATGCCGCCCAGCGATCAGGTCTGTGAGTCCACTGGACCACCAGGGGTATTGGACTTTAGGGGGATACAGTTGTGCCCACAATCGGTCTACATATTGCAGTCCACTTGACCACCAGGGATATTGGTTTTGGGATACTGATGCCCACGATCGGGGCATGGGGGCACCACCAGGTGTGGTGGGAACAGCCGATGGCCACCCAGAAGTGGCAGCTGCTGTGTTGCACCCTGCAATGTGGCAGCTCACCTGTGGGTGGCCCTCGACTTGTTCCTGTTTTTTTAAGGTGTAACTTTGTGTAGGCGCAGGTAGGGGTTGCGCCTGCATAAGTCTGCACGCCCGGGCTGAATATCGGGCTGTGCAGTTTATGGCGGCACACCCCCACCTGTGTCTCGTAGATATATACTGATGCGACCCGGCACATCGGGATTTGTGCGGTGCACTTTTCCCTTTTAAATATCGCAACGGGGCGCATCAGTGAGTTATGCATGGCATGCACAACCCTTTTGAATATCTGGGCCACTGTTTGTATGCCTATTTTCATGCATGACCTGGGGTAATTACAGAACTTCAAATCATCTGTACAAAAACAGTACAAAAAAATAAACAATTTTGAATCAGACATCAGTAGGGAGTCACAAGTCAATGGCATCATCTAACAGGATCAAGAACAGCAGCAGGTGTAACTTTATGTACTTACTATACACAGTAGATTTTAAAACGAATAGGGTAGAACAGATAAACACACACAAGTGACCTTGACATCCAGGATAAAATACAAATACAATAGTGTGATTAACAATTAGTTAATTTTATCAGAGAGGAAAAACAGCACATCATGACTTTTAGGTGGCAAATAGCTTGGGGAAAAATAATTTATTAAGACTCGTATTGGTAATTGATTTGATAAAAAGTGGGCAGAAGATCACCGGTTCAAATCTTACTTTTGCCAGTGACTCATTATGTGATTTTTAACAAGTCACATGATATCTTAGTGGTTCAGTCCACCCAGTTATAGCAACTAGGGTAGAAGCAGTGCTGCGCTGATATAACAAGCATTTGTCAATGCCGAATGTTTGCTGCTGGTATTATTGTTGTACCAGGTCTTGCTTGTACACATTTTTACTATATACAGTATAGAGCAGATGAGATGCAGTGTCTCATTCTGAGTGGTGCTCTGCTTTAACCCATTATTAGATTGTAATTACCCAGGATCGGGCAGCTGAGAAGCTATATCTACTTTTAAGTAGGCTCCCCATTTTGACCCCAAATGTCCAACAGTCTTTTTATGACCTAACATTATGATCAAGACAGGAATCCCATCCGAAAGATGATTTCGCTGTGTGACTGTAGAAACAAGATTAGGACGGAATTTAAAAAATGACAACTGCTATGTTCAAGAGGTGGGGTAACACAAGGGAACTATGTTGAACATTAGGGGCCAACATCTGCAAAAAATAAAGTTATGAGTAAATGTTAGAACAATTCATGTCCTCATAACTTACTTGTTTTTTTCACATTTTTACCCCAGATTTTCAACATAATCTTTTTTTGAGCACTCCTTCTGAGCATGACAGATGTCATGTATAAAACAATGGCTGAAACATTTTTTTGCACAAGTGTTAAAAAACATTTTGGCTAGGGTCTGAGAAATAACAGTTGTCACTTTCATCAGGTTTTGCGAAAAAATGGCTATGTTGAAAAGCTGGGATCAGAATATTGAAAATGACCACTGTTACAAGCATGCGTTGAAAAATTGCAACGTAGACTCATAACTTCGTTTTCTCATTTTTTTACCCCAAAGTTTCAACATAGCCTTCTTATGATCCAACATAGCCTTCTTATGTGCCCACCTCATGAACAAGGGCAGAGAAAATGTTCAAATCCTGCCCAAAAGGTGATTTTGCACCAAAAGTGCAAAAACACATTTTGGCCAGGATCTAAATAATTACAGCTTTCAGATTGATGAAGTGCTGTGAAGAAATGGCTCTGCTGAAACTTTGGGATAAAAATACTGCAAATTACCAAAGTTACTAGTCTGTAGTCATAAATTTAAATGTAGGCTCATAACTTTTTGTTGTTTTTTAATATTTTTACTTCAGATTTTTAACATAGCCTTCTTCTGATCCCACCTGATGGACAAGAGTGGAGAAAATGTTCAATTCCTGCCTGAAAGGTGATTTTGTGCAATGACCACAAAATCACTTTTCAGGACAGATTTTCCTAATTTCCTTGCCATTTCTTCACCAGGTGGGGCATCAAAAAAGGCATGTTGAAAATCTGGGGCAAAAAACATTCAAAATGACCAAGTTATGGCAGTCAGTTGAAAACCCCATTGAAACACATGGTATCCCATGATATGGGTGAGTCAAACAGAGTCACTCAATTTGAACAAACTCAGTTTGACCACCTTTGAAGGAGAGTGCAGGTGTATGGACAGCGAACGTTGGAGGAGCAGGTGTCAGGGAACGATAACTGCAATGGAAGGATAGAGCAATGGTAGGAGGGAGCTGATGTTTAGAAGGACATGGGAGGAAGTTTGGGCAGGTGACTTTGAGCTGGCCATCTGGTCTTGTGGAGGTAGTGCATGTCTGCAGTGCAACAGGTCCTGGGTTTTGAGCTGGTTTGGGGTGGGTAGATCATTTTTATTTTTTCTGTGATTTGGACTTCAGTTTTTTTGTCTCCCATTCCCTGATCCCCTGGATTTGTGCTCCATGGTCCCCTGTCCCCCCAGTCTGGGGTTTTGAGTCCCTCCCCCAAATAGCCCCCTACCAAGGTATCTCTTGTACCCCAGTGTCAGGCCCCCCTCGGAGCTGATTATGTTAATGAAGGGGGGGTGTGGGGGGCAGAGCTCCCCACATAAAAAATGTCTGCCACATATCAGGTCCCACAGAGTGTGTTGGGATCGTTGCTCATGCTGGTTTCAGTGTAATGCACAGTCGCTGTATCTGTTTTCAGCAACGTGCAGTCACTGAGATGCCTGGTGCTGTTTTTCCTGTGCTCTTATGACATGGAACTGAAATACATGGAACCACATTACTTATTTCCTCAGTTCATGGATTGGCATTGAAGAGTGAAGATGTGTCTGTGGTCCAGAAAGGATTACAGTGTTGGACCCCAGCAGGTAAATAAGGGCTTGGGGGGTTGTATGGAATGGTGGGTGCTGTGTGGGAGGGTCAGGTGGGGGGATAGTAACAGCAGCTGGCAGCAGCAGACATCGATGGACAGTTTTCTGTTTTACAGGGTTATGAAGAAAAAACTATGAAGATGTTTTTTTATTTCAGGTGGCAACACTGGGGGACTTGGCACCCTCAATGTTGGTGTTATGTCTGACAGCATTGGGGGTAGGTTCCCTGGTGTTGCAGAACCAAAATGGGCAGGGGGTAGTAACTGCTGGCATGGGGAATTGGGCACCTTCAGGCCAGAATATTAACATACGTGGGATGGGCTGGGGGCAGTTATGCAGCTGGGAGCAACAGACATCGATGGATGGTTTCCTTTTTTACAGGGTGTATTTAAAAAAGAAACTATGAGAGATGGTTTTATTTATTTCAGGGGGAGACACTGGGGATTGGGCTCCCCCAGTGTCAGTGTTATATTTGGCTGCACTTTCTGCAGAGATCAATGTAGAAGCCCAAAGTCAGAAAAAGTCCATATTGCCAAACCATAAAGAGGTATTGGAGAGCCTAGGTGAGTACAAAACCATTTGAGGGTTTTGTACTCACTTGGGCTCTCCAATAAATCCTTATGGTTTGGCAATATGGATGTTTTCTGACTTTGTGCTTCTACATTGATCTCTGCAGAAAGTGCAGCCAGTTTTGTGCTTTTGTCTCTTGTTGTCTTTTGACTAGCACCTCCTCTCAGCCCGTGGCATGGTGTTTGTTGTTGTTTGCTTCAGTGTTATATTTGGCAGCACCAGGGTGAGCTTCCTGGTGTCACAGAATTACAACAGGCAGGTTGGGAGGTAGCAACTGGCATGGGGGATTTGGTACCCCAAGCCATAATATTAACATGTATTGTGCTTGGGGGGGGGGGACAGTTACGGTGGCAGCAGCAATAGGCATTGATGAATTTTTTTCTTGCAGGGTGTATCTGAATGAAAAGTAAACTGCGAGGGATGGTTTTCTTTATTTCAGGTGGTGACACTGGGGGATTGTGCACCCCCAGTGTCAGTGTTATGTTTGGCAGCACTGGTGGCAGGCTGTCCTATGTTACAGAAGTAAAATGGGCAGAGTGGGGGTGGGGGCTTAAACTGCCGGCATGGGGGATTGGACACCCACATGCCGGAATATTAACACGAGTTGGGCTTGGGTGTGGGACAGTTACGGTGGCAGCAGCAACAGACATTGCTGGTTGGTTTTCAGTTTTCAACAGGCTGATCATGACAGATCAGCTGTGCTTGCTCATGAGCATTATGTAGATCAAAGGAAAGAGCCTACCTGCGATTGGGTTGGCTCTCTAATTTGAACTACATGACATTTCTGCCCAGCAAGCCAGAACACTGTCATGACCAGCCTGGCTGAGGATTGGTGTGACACTGATGAGCCCCTTGCAAACCACTCTGCATTGGATTGAGTGTCACACCCCTCAAAAGCCACTCTGGTAACAAAATGCTTGCTGTGCTTGTGCACATGGTGAACATGAAAATCCTGCATCTCACTTGAGTTGTCTGAGGCCAGTAATGTGTTAAAAAGGGATTCACATTTAAGAGCGGAAGCCCGTAATACTCCCCCTCAGACTAAGTTTCTGTTAGTATACCGCTGCTCCAGTTTATCGTTTATTTTTGCTCCATTTTCCAGCTGCACACTCCACAAGCAGGCAGGAGAAGGCAAGGAAACCAAAGGTTCTTCAGTATTATTAAAACACATTTTTTATACAAAACTATAATTAACACTATGCTACATGTGCTAGAGACACTGATGGATATCAAAAATTCCCATCCATTTGTACAGTAGTCATACTTGTATTTGAAATGTGTTAATCCCCACATATGGTAAGCTGCAGAATTTTGGCTAGGAATGCCTGCAACCTTGGGCTCAGAGCTGAGGGAATTCACCAACAACTGTTACTTGCTCGAAAACAGCTGTCTTCCTCTCATAAAAAAGCCAGAAACTGCTGCTTAGCACTGCTGATAATGTCTGAGGATAAGAGAAGACTCAATTTTTTAAGGCATTTTAAAGTTGTTTTTTTTTCCTTTACTGGATAACAAATGGATTAACTAAAGTCCCTTAAGGTAATTAATTAGAGTTGATTGTCAGCAGGCCTTAACAGCCAGTCAGAGATTTCTGAACAGTAAATTATACTGAGTTATCACCTGTACACTGTGTTCCCAGTTGATAATGAAAACCTAACCAGAACAGTTTAAGAAAAGCCTCTTTCTGTCTGCCTATACAGATTTGTTTAAAATAGCATGTGAGATTCTCAACAATAGACCATTTATTTGTACTTGTTTGACCAGAAAAGACGCACTGAGCTGTGACAGCTTTTTTTAAGCTGTGTCCATGGGATTGGTTATATAAACCCATTTAATTGATGGGAAATGTTGGCCAGGGCACTGTAGAAAATCTACCTTCATAAGAATCAGAACTTCTACCTGCACAGTCACCCAAGATGGGTAAAAGGGACTGTGGTTGAGCATCCTATCCAAAAGGATGCACCTCAACCCTGAGTCACCTCCTTAGTGTTGTGCTGCGGTGTCAGTATTTAGTATGAGCCCAAGTCACTGGTGTGGGACTAGAACCTACAACATTCTGATTTGTTGGTCCCAGAAGCAAGTATGCAGCATGCTGAGTTACTGCCACTTGCTGCTGGGAACATCAGCTGGGGACCAGAAGATTTCAGATTTAAATTCCACTAGAGGCAAATATGCAGTATGACAGCAAGTTTTTTAACCTCTCGGTGCCCCAGTCCACCCAGCAACAGAAATGGGTAGAAGCAGGACCCCACTGAAAATCAGATGTTATAGCTCAGCTGGGCTATCCTGGGTAATTGAGTTGTACTCTGTCATAAATTCACACTTGTTCAAAAAATCAGAATGGGCAAAGTCTAGCATACACAAAAATACAAACAGGGCCACATCCAAGGTATGTTGGTAGCTCTCTTATACAAGTAAATTCTTGCAACAAACAGGCAAGCAACGCACACACACACACACACACACACACACTTACTTGACTAAAACCACTATTAATGTGCAAAATATTGTATTGCATATAAATATCATGGAAATAAAGCAGTGAGCAAACACCAGCAGGTGAGCTCTCTAAGGAGGCTAAAGTTCCCACAGTCAGTGATCGATTTGGTATCCTATGGTCTGTCACCTGCTTGTGTTTGCCCACTGTTTAGTGTGCACAGTATTTATAGCACATGCAATAAAATGTTTTTGCACATTGTATTAGTTGTGCTGTTAGTCCAGTTGGGGGTGTACTTTCCTTGTTCTTGCAAGAGAAAAACTAGCACATTGGATAAAAAATGTTTGAGAGGTTTAGAGTCTGAATTTGGAATTTAGAATATTCAGGTTTTTATCTCATGCTTTCAATCAGTGTTATAGCTGGGTTTTTCTAGGTTATAAATCACCATGTATATTGACATAAATAATAAAATAAATAGACATAGGTGATGTTAACCCCCTCCGCACTCTCGGGCACTGACTCACTCCCCCCCAAAAATAGCAGCACATCTTAAACACATCCAGAAAAAACATTGGGATGTTCATTTTTTTAACCGAGTAACATACCAAACCCCAGACAGGATCATTGTTTTACATATGGTGTTCATTTGAATGATATACAAGAATTTCATCTCACATATCATAGGACCCAAAGTGCAAAATACAGGATCTGCTTAACCCCCCTGCAGTCAGTGCAGCCACCTAGAATGATTTTCATTGAGAATGTGTCAACAGTACTGCAATAAGGCCATAGGAGTGTTTTGTAACACTGCCTAATGTGGATACACACAGTTGCTCTCTTCATTTAGTTATACAAAGCAGAAAGACTATGTTGCTTCAGGAGTAGAAACCTCCATACCTATTCATCATTGAGCTACAGTATGCAGACTTCATGCATCCATTTCACCTGAAGGCAACACACACATAATAGTCCATTGACTGACTGATGACTAGGACTGTCGTTTTTACTCCAGGTGGCAGGCCAGCTATCAGTGTAACTGATTTAGAAGCCTTCCAGAAAAGCTAGTTGCCCAAGCACTTTAGAGAAAATTCCAACCACAAACTGAAAAGCTAAGCCTCAGTTATGAAATACTATACTTGTCAGCTTAAATGAACATAGCATCTACATGACAGAGTCCGACCAGTTGTCCATCCCAGTCATTCTGCACCCTTATAGCTGTTTCAACTGCACTTTTAAAAACTCAACTGAAGCTGCCCCAGTGTCCCATTGGCAGCCTGTTTTGCTGCTTTGCAGCTGACCAGAACTCAGGAGGGGTCTCAGGTCACTGAGTTAAGGGGTAGACCAGGCCAAGGTAGTGCACCTTGGTTGGGGACAGCCAGTCTCACTTTCCAGCAGCACAGTCAGCCCTGTGGCTGCAGCAGTGAGCTTTCCCCTTGAGTTCTCCATCCTCACTAGCACGAACAGTAGAAGAAGGTGGGTCAGAAGTTGGTCAACTGGGTGGCAAACTGGTTGACGGGCAGAAAACAGAGAGTGGTGATAAATGGTATACAGTCAGAAGAGATGCAAGTCACAATTGGGGTACCTCGGGGATTAGTCCTGGGGCCATTCCTCTTCAATATCTTCATTAGTGACACTGCAGATGGACTAGAGGGTAAGGCTTGTCTGTTTGCAGATGACACCAAGATCTGCAACAGAGTAGATGATCCAGATGGGGTGGGCAGAATGAGAAGAGATCTGGACATGGACATTAACCAGATTGAGGCAGTCCAGAGAAGGGCAACCAAAATGGTGCAGGGACTGCATCAGAAAACATATGAGGACAGATGAACTGAGCTCAAAATGTATACCCTAGAGCAAAGGAGGGAAAGAGGTGATATGATTGAAACATTCAAACACCTTAAGGGCATTAACAAGGTGAAAGAGTCTAACATGTTTCAATATAAGAAAAATAGCAGGACAAGAGGACACAGCATGAGATTAGATGGATGCCGATTAAGGGGTAATGTGAGGAAGTTCTTTTTCACAGAAAGGGTGGTAGATGCATGGAAAGGCCTACCTCAGGAAGTGGTGGATATTAATACAGTGCAGGGCTTCAAACAGGCATGAGATAGGCATAAGGGAGCAAAACAGATTAGTATGAATAGATAGGCCATTGACAGAGCAAAGGCCTATGGCACATTCATAAGGTAGAAAAAGAAATGGGCAGACTGGATGGGCCTTGTGGTCCTTATCTGCTGTCAACTTCTATGTTTCTATGTTTCTATGTTAATGCTGTAGCAACATGCAGTATATGTGTGTAAGGTCAACCAGAAAGATATGTCCATGCCTGGTGAGGAAGGAGAACTCAAGGGGAAAGCAGGAAAAAAAAATCCTAGCCTCCACTATGGGTAAAAGCTTCCAGCATATCCAGCTTTGCACCATGAAGCCCACCATCCACAGCTGGATCTGGACTTGGGCCAAGGGGAGGATAGCCCTTGCATTTACCCCACTGTCATGGAGGACAGAATGGGGGAATGTGGCAGCAGTGGAATTAGTGGGTGATGCGGTTATACAGTAGGTGAAGATGGCCTGATAGGAAAGTGAGAGACTGGAGGGGATTTAAGTCTCTATAAACCTAACCTCAGTTGAGAATCATGCCCCCCGCCCCTTATATTAGATATTTGAACATTGGAAGTGATATTTGAACATTGGAAGTGAGCTTTTTTATTTATTTATTTTTTATAAAGGTGCAGATTTCCAGTCTAGAATGACATGCTGATGGCGACTTCCCTAATGAAGCCATCTTGAAAGAACATAATGTAACTACTATTTTTAAGACTGTTGTAGGCCAAGATATGTTTGAAAGTCCCTACCTCTGGGATGTGTAAGCAATAATACAAAACAGGGCACAGTATATCATGACATGGCATATTTTCACACATCAAATGAATTGTGAGGCACCCAAGAAGTGATGATATCCCATGACATACCAAACCCTGGAGAATATTATGGATTCATTTGTTATATATAAAAAGTAAAAAAAGTAGGTGGTGCTGTTCTGAAAGATATGGTGAATTGTTTGGTGGAGGGGGATTCAAAGAAGATTAGAAATGTCTTTCCTGGGACTTTTTCTTACCTGTGAGTTTGTGCTGGGATTTAAACTCTTGTAAGAAGATGTCTGAACTAGTCAAGTTAAAGGATTTTTTCTATCCATTGCATAATATTCACCTGGACTGGCATAGCTATAGTTTTGAGCACTGCTATACAGTATGCCTATTTTTTGTAATGTACATCTAAACATGTATGTATCAGGCAACTATTAGTTTTCCACACAACATGAAATGCAAATACTGCCTGCAAACTGACTTCTTTTTTTAATATTATAAAACACATTCGGATTCCCTACTGCCTGCAATTCTCAGCATTCATTACTTTTGGTTGAGAACAGCATTTTCAGGGATGGAGAGAAAATTAGCTGAGGAGCTCAGCGAAAGTGCTGCAAATATGGCCCCGAGGTTTTCTGAACATTTATCCTTCACTACAGAAATGTATGTATTACAGGCAATACTGGGCATGACATGGCCAATTTAGCCATGTGTGACATGCACGTTTGCCTTCACTTTATTTTATTAACAGCCATCCAATAGGGTGGAGTTTTCCATCCAGCATGCTTGATGCAATTTGCTTATCCAGCACTTTTTGGTTGAAATTTTGCATAGGCACAGATTCATTACATTTAAAAATGAAGTGTTTATTTTCTGATTACTTGTCCTTTCCTTGGGCACACTGTTGCTCTTGAAGTACATCAGGGCTAGTAATACTGTTTTTGTGAAGGCCAAACAGTCTCAAGATAAACTGATAAAATATTTGGTTTTAATTTAACAGGGCTCCTTCCTGCTGGTCCCATTTATCCTGCTCTGATTTATTTGTTTTTCTTTAAGTCTAGCAGTATAGCCTAGAGTTTAGAGTAACAAGCTGTGAATGAGCTTGGTACATCCAGCAGACAGACCTGGGTTTGATTCCCACAACATCCACTTGCATACTATGTAACTCTGAACAAGTCATTTAACCTCCCCAGTACTGCCTGGTCACTCCTGAAAACAGCCACTTGTACCTAGTGGGCCTTACCTGATTACCAAACAATAAAAAAATAAGTAAGTTTGTATTTGTAAAACACCAGTGGGGTTAAAATGACCAAGATAAAAGTGATATCTTGGCTGATGACAACACCAACAGCAAGATATCAGAAATATGTCTATGCAAGTGTTGTCATAACTGATATAGTGTAGGGTAATATTATCACATTGAAAGACTGCACCAATCAGAGAGCAGCTTTAAGAATGCTAATGGCATCACAGTTGCCTACAGAAGCACTAAAACCCGCAGTTCATATCAAAGAGAAATAATTAGAACTTCCACCAAAGTGCAGATTTAAGACTTATAACTGGTAAACTGATATAGTTCATTTTCATTTTTATTTTTTATACCGGTAAGTAGATGAGCACATTTTCCCATTTTTCTTGCGACCAGTTACACAAATTGTTATAAACTGAATACGAAATGGCCTGACTTAAAGTACACTAGCTATCATCAATTGTGAGGGGGAGCAGGACTTTCTTAACTCTCTCATGGCTCTTCACTAATGAGTTATGGCTCTGCCCCCTCACATTTGAAGATAAATTACATATTTTGAGCCAGGCCATTGCATAGCCCCTCTCTAGTTAGTGTTTTCACAGACAGTCTACTCTGATTTAAAACAGCACTTTTCCTGTTGGTGATGGTTGCACAGGCTGTTGGTCAGTCATTTGGATGTTCCAGGAAGGAATTCAAAGAGCTGAAGTGGGGACTGCGGGGCACTTAACATTCCATTTGCTCTGCTCCTGCCAGCACACTTGACATTGGCGGTAAGAGGAAAGACTTACATGTTTACCAGCGTGCAGGAGGTTAACAAATTAATTGATAAGTCAGAAGAGAGAACAACAGTGTGGAAGCAGAGGAAGACTCTGTTTTGGACTCAGAGATGTCTGAAATGGAAATCAATAAATGATTTATTTACCGGACTGTTTACATCAATGTTCGACTGCACAACAGGGGAAGAGACATTACAGTTCGACTCCAGGACTCGCAGTCCTCACTTGGCAGTCGAGCAGGACTTTGACATTTTACTATTATTATAATTATTCCTACAAACAAAATCTTTAAACTCTTTGCATATGTAGAGCACGCTATCTGTGATGGGTGCCGTTGTCCTGTTCATAGCATATGCAGGAAATTAGGGTGCATTATGCCTGGGAAAAACTGATGTTCCACATAGATATTCTAGATTTTACCCTCAACTGAAAAAAAGGACTTGAGGGTATTTGTAATCCCTACTTGTGAGTGTCAGAGGAGATTTATCCTCACAGCTTCAAGTTTAGCTATTTTCTGCGTAACCTCAGATTCAATGTGTTGAGCATTTCCAGTTTTCACTTGGTTTAATGCTATGGATTCTGCTGATACAGTTGCAAGGCTTGTAACTAGGGCCCTATGCATCTCATACTCAACTTACTCCACAAATACGATTTTGCATGACTAGATGACTATATAGTCATGGTGCTTCTGCACTTGGAAATGTTTTAAATACAATACATTAAGTAACCATGTTCCCTTGACAGCATCACTTGCTACTAATAGCTGGATAATTACTATGAAGTTATCACTACTAGTGTGCAACAAACTCAGGCATAAAATGATACTGTTGATAATGACAATTGTCTTTCTGTACAAGCTGATTATGTCCTAAATGAATTCTGTGTTTCTGATTTTGTATCTGAAATGTCATAAAAGTTAAATAAAAAAATGGCATCTATAAACTCAGTGAGAATCAGTGGCAGTCCCAGCTTAGTCCTACATAGACATATGTCGAATGCAGTGGTTTGTGGGTGTAGATATGTTTATGCGCATATACATTTTGCAAAAGGGGGTTATGATGGTGTCCGAATAACCTACTTGCTAACTTTTTAGCGTACAGATGCAGCCATCAGGTTGTACGGGTTTTTCCAGATATTTTATTGCATTTGTCAAAAGGAGGAACACTCTTGACCTCATACTGGCAAATGGTGAGTTTACGGGAGATTTGAGAGTGGAGGAACCGCTGGCAGGGAGTGACCACCAGTCAGTGTGGTTCATGAGTAACATGGGCAAGGAGGGGATAGGAACAGTTATCAAGGTGTCAGACTTCAGGAGGGCTGACTTTGGGAGGATGAGGGTAATAGTACAGGGGCATCTGGCCAGAATCCATCCAGACATAGATACTAACCCGAAGTGGGAGGTAATCAAACTGGGGATATTGGAGGCAACCAGAACATGTTCCAAGGTCCAGAGTAAGAAGGCTAGGGCCAAGAAACCTAGCTGGGTGAGCAGTGGGTCATGGATAAAGTTAGGAAGAAAAGATCCACCTTTAGGAGGTTCAGAAAGACAGGAAGAGGGGAGGACAAAGAGGACTGCCTGAAGAAGTCAAAGGAGGTGATGAGGGAAGTCAGGGCAGCCAAGGCTTCAAGGGAGCTCAGGCTGGCACAGGGCATTAAGGAGGGGGAGAAGGACTTCTTCAGGTACATTGGGGAGAAAAGGGGTTGTAAGGACCAAGTCGTAAGGATTAAGAGGGATGGGGATGGGTAGAAATAGGGGCAGAATAGGCAGAAGCACTAAACAAATACTTCTGCTCTGTATTTACTGAGAAGAAAGGAGGGACTGTAGCTGATGGAGACAATCCTTATATAGAGGATGGTTTCCTTCCTGGAGACCAACGGCAGTTGAACATGTACTCCCTGGAGGAGAGGAGAGATGGGGGGATATGATTGAATCCTTCAAGTACCTGAAAGGTATAAACAAGACAGGCATGGAGGGGCTGTTCAAGTTAAGAGGTGGAGGGACACTAGAGGGCACAATCTGAGAATGGGGGGAAGATTCAGGAGGGAAATGGGGAGGCACTTTATTACAGTGAAGGTGGTGTCTGGGTGGAATGCATTACCTGAGGAAGTGGTGTCCTGTAGTACAGTGGGCTTCTTCAAAAGAGGATTAGACAGGGTAAGAGGGAGGGTCATGGGTAGGAGGAGGGAGGAGGGCAGCTGCTGATTGAGCAGACTTAATAGACCAGAAGGCCTTTATCTGCTGGCAACTTCATATGTTCTTATGTAAATCTCCCTGGCAGCCCTACAGGGGTTCTGCAGCAGGCAGGACATTTCCCTAGAGATATTGTGTCACAGAAATTTCAAGAAATATCTGGACATGTCAGTGTCTGCAATTGTACCTTTCTGGTGTGTACTTGTATTTTTCCTTTCTGGTTTTTGGTATGTTCTGAAGGTTATGTTATAGTTCAGGTAAAATAATACACATTTAAGTAAAGTTTTTGCAAAATGGTGCAAGGTGTTAAAAGATCCCTGATCTGAGGGAAGATCATTTATTAACAAGGCAACACATGTAAGTGATGAGATGGACTGCTGTATGAGTATTTGCTAAAATGGTAAACATGATGCTTTGGACATCCTAGTCCTAATCAGGGAACTGTAATAAAGATAACTAGCAGAGATAATGGAAACAAAGACACTTGCCTTATTATACTTCCTAATGTGTTTACCATTCATACAGTATATATAAGGAGAATTCTGGAAGGGGAGCAGTTACATCACAATGAACTGCACCCACAACCTACTCTACACAGAGTATGAGTTCTGTCCATTGATGCTTGGGACTTAGGCATCCCTGTGATTGTGACTTAAAAATAAGGGGGCATTGTGTCCATATATGCACTTACCTGAAGGTCATTTGGAAGAACAGTAAGGGAGTATTGTGTCCATATGTGCACTTACCTGAAAGTCATCTGGAAGACCTGACCCTGGTGAACATGTTGAGTCTTGTTGTTGTAGCCATGCAGCATCTCCCCAAAGAGGGTGTCATTCAGTTTTGCATCTGGCTTCTGGCACTTCGGGCCATCACACACATCTGAGAGCATAATGCAGGACTTGCCATCTGGAGCCAACTTGTACTCTTCCACACAGCTGGCACAAAAAACAGAAGGAAATAGACACACATATGAAACAAACTAATAGTGCCTGTACAACCAATCATTCATCTACTTTTTCTTAATGGAATATAACCACTAACTTTATTACGGAGGTTTCTGTACTTTTTCCAAATTGTTAGTAACTTCATTTAATTGACAATACTGAAAACTTGGAATTGGAATTACACAAGAATCAATTTTAAGTAAGCCCAGACAAATTCTCTGGGAATTAAAGAAATGTTGTTTAGAGCCCTCATCTAGGTCCCCAGCATACACATGTGCTAGCTGGCTCCCTGTGGCTGTGCCTTTCAGATAGCGTAATAATGCAGGAGCTTAAAGAAAAAAAAAAGATTACGCAAGATCACAGTTCTGTGACAGAGCATGCAAGTTATGGATTAAGGAATGTGCACCCGAATCTGTCAAAATAGCAGGCATTTCAGCATCAGTTCCACTTGCATGGTCCAGCTCACATGAAAGCTACTCATTATTCACATTCTCTTAAAGGTCAAGTACCATCTAAAGCTGTGTTTTCCTCTGAAAAAAAAAAATCAAAAGGTTGTAAAACCGACACTGTATTGCTGCTAAGTGTTTATACAGTGTTGCTAAAAATCTTTTCTACCTTTGGATGAAGAAGGTTCTGTGTAACTGCTGGCAAATAATGTTTTCCAAGCAAAGAGCTGCCTTCTTCTATCAGTACTGGGTCATGGATTAAATATTTTCAACTGTTCATAATTAAATAATACTTGCTCTATAGGCAGCAGCTTCATCGAGTTAATCTACTGATTTACCAAACGTACAAAATCCGCAGGCACCATCAGCGGGAAGTGGGTTACATTTCTACTTTAGTTAGTCCTAGAAATGTGTAGACAGCAAAATCCCCCATCCTTACAGATAATGAACATTTCCTGCTTCTGGTATTATCCCCATAATATCTGCAGGACATTTTATATGGATCACTAGTACATTCTTTTTTACTTCTTGCTAGCAAAGGAAGTTAACATGCGGAGACACTACATTCTTTTTAATTTTAACTTTATTTATTTTATTGAAAACTATGGAGATTATCTTTGAATACAGGTGCTCATTTACAAAGCTTCCACATCAAATACATAGTCACAAACAACATTACAAGTGCAATAAGCAGTTCCAGAATAAATGCAGTTGAGTCAGGCTCAAAAGCACTTGCAAAAGATCAATTACATACAGTTCTGAAAAAATCCATATGGATTGTATAAAAAGTCACAGGATATGTACAAAGGAGAAACCAAAAAAAACAGTTTAACAGTTACAGTTGCAATGGACTGCAAGGGCAGACCGCCAAGATCTCTTAAACTGATTAATCTTGGGGAGATCCAGCAAAGTATCAAGTGGTACATTAAACCAATTAGAGTCCCTGACAGCAAATGACCATTTGCTCAGCTGAGTATGCTGGAAAGGTGACTTAAGGGCATTCCTGGCCATATTCTGGGTATTGTATTGGTTTGAGATAGTATGGAAACAGTTTGTTAAAGCAGGGGGTGTTAGGCCATGGAGCACCTTTTTGGCTAGCAAACAGGTCTGGAGTTTTATTCTGCAGGATAAAGGTAGCCAGTTAGTAAGTGTGCCAAGGGTATAACTGTGAGTGTGGTTATCTGCACCAAGTACAAAACAGCATGCCTTATTACAGAATAGCTTTACTGTATTTAGCACCATGCCACAGGCAGCTGCGTAGACAGGGAGGCCATAATCTATAAATGACAGAATGGAGCTGGCTACCATAAGGCATCTATCATCCGCAGTGAAATTCTTCTGGTTATGGTACAGGGTGCCTCATCTTCTGTTAACTATGCCTGCTTCTTGCTGCTGCAGGTCACCTGTGGCTCAATCAAGGCACTTGTGCCAGCACTCCAGGGAGGGAGAGAAAGAGAGATGGGGGGGGGCTTCTGCATGTAGATGCTGGTCAGTGACATAAGTAGCCTGCTGCAGAATAATAGAACTCACAGAACGCAGGACTGAGCCAATCTAAGAAGCACTGCAAAGAACCACAGCTGCCCTGCCTGAGCTGGACCCATACCCCCTGCGAGCCTAGAACTCAGGAGTATTCCCCTCACTATGCTGTGGAGCTGAGCTGAAGATCTCTCACTTTTTCTGCAGGGCTTGCAGTCGAGAGGGGGTTAAGAGAAACCCAGCACCCAGAAAATTGAGAGATGAGGGAGCTGCCTTGATCGACCTTTCAAATTGGGCACATGACTGTTAGACAACTTGCAGAGTCCTATGGAGAACAAAGGGGGAATCTGGACTGCAAAGCACCAGAAAGGGGGAATTGACACTGAAATTTAAGCCAGTTTTCAGGATGCCAACTGGACCAGGAGCTTCTCTAGAAGAGAACTTGTGGTGGAGCCACTGCACGCTGATCTGCTGTGGAGGAGCTGATCGAGCAGGAACTGCACAAGGCATGTTGCTTTTTTTTTTTTTAGAAAAGGTATGCCACCATTGGATAACCCATACCTGTTTAATTTTTGTGCAGTGCTTACCAGGCCAACTTGTGTGGTTGGTTTCCTGTGTCCCCTCTGCTGTCACCTGTCTTTTTCTCCCACAGGGCTGGAGTGCCAAAGAAAGGGCAGCCCGCCCCGGGGGAAGTTGAACTGGAAGCGCTGCAGAGCATGATCGGCAGGGAGGAGATCCAGGGTGCTGTCAGGTGGTGAGAAAAGCAGCCTGCTGCCAAAAAGTGATTGTTTTACCTACTGAAAAGTTCTGAAGTCTCTTGTACAAATTGACTGACTCAGAGGGATCTGAAGGAAGAAGATCGAGAAAGCTGTGACTGAGATACCTGACATATCTGTAAAATTTACTATATGGGAAGTGTTGTGTTTTGTTTAGTATGCTTGAGGTTAGAAGCTACTCTTTATTTTTTCAGAAGAAATGATGCCTTTTTTTAGATAAAAGCTCTGGTTTATAAATGTTTTTTTAATTTGAAAACAAAATTCGCTCCCCTACTGTCGTGGTACACGTGATCTGTCCCTTCAAAAGGCATGCGCTGGCGTGTACAGGACAGATTGCCATTTCCTGTCTGCTGCATGGTTGCATGTTAGCCAATGAATAGGCTATGTCTATGTGGGATTGTGGCAGTGGAGACTCATACAGATCTTTTTTGTGTTTTCCACCTACAAACTCTAGAGAACGAGTGCCAACCCAGGGAAGGGGATAAAACGGATTGTGTTTCTTTGTTATCCTGGTGAGGCCCTTTAGAGGGATGATAGCATGCTGTTAAATAAAATAATTTACTCTGACGCCTGAAAATGCACAGCATGGAGTAAGTACTGTCCCATTTTATAACTTGGTATAATAACATAGGGCATTTTTATTTTTCCCTTTTTTTAAATACTTTTAGTATGTATGGTTTAATTTAGGCCATCAAGTATCATAAGATCTTACTTTGAGAGGAAGGTAACACTTGTAGGACTGATGCCACCTGGCGGCAGATCTCGGCAATTCTTTTCTCTAGCAGTACCGATGTAGGACCGCTCACCTGGCATAGACTCCACCCCCGACGTCACCCCGTATAAAGGCAGTAGGCGGTCCCCATGTGCTACAGTTCTTTCCCGCTGCAGCAACACGTTAGTCAGCTCTCGGCTCTCTATCGGTTCCTCAGCCTGAAGAACAGTTATTTTTTTATAATATCTCCATGAAAGCCTGACGTATGTCCTCTACCTCGACTGGGCACTGTAATAAGTGCTGTTGCGGGACACTCAGCCTGCCTTTTTTGCTGGGCCCAGACCACGACACCGGTGCCTGTACCCACTGTCAGGCCTTCAACAGCTGAACTAGGATCTGCAGGCATAAGTCTCTTTAGGCCTTTTTAGCAGAAAAACATTTGGACCAGATGCAGCAGGAGATGTCCTTCAGGCAGGAATCTCATTCCCCATCTCCACCCAGGAAACACCGAAAGGAGAAGCACCATCACCGGGACCAGGATCACTCACCCTCCAGGCCCAGGTCATCCAGCTCCCAGTCCGCTGGTCACTCCAGCTCCTCTGGTTAGGAGGCCCAGCTTACCTCCCTCAAGCCTCCCGCCTCAGCTTCTCTCGCTAAGGGGCCTCCTTACAGCCTATCAAGATCAGGGCTCCGGACTCTGGCTCCTCAGTGGCTCAAAGGCCCTCGGACTCCAGTTCCACAGCAAAAAGGCCACCGGACTCTGGCTCCTCGGCCCAACAAGAGGCCCTCCAATGCCAGCTCCACAGCGGCCAAAAGTAAGTCATCCTCTTGATTGGCCTTGGTCGATCCCCAGGAGGCCAAACAGTCTTCAGGGCACTCAGCTTCTAGGGCTTCTTCCCTGCCGCCTAAGTCTAGGCCCGACCAGCGTCAGTCCACAGACTCAGACAGATGCCACTTGGACAAGCCTCATAAGTCTTCAGATAGGCCAGCCAAGGCCTCTTCACATTCTGATCGACCCACTCGTCTCTGGCCAAGGGATGCCCGTCGGACGAGGCTTCTGGCCCGACACCGGAGAAACCTTAGGTTCCTCCTCCAGCTCCGGTTAAGATCGACGTACCTCAGTCATTGTTGGTCCCTCCAACATTGCCTGTCAGCAGCCCCGACGTCTCTCCTCAGGACTTTATGCCAGTACACTCAATGCAGGAGCCTGATGATGGTGCGACGGAGGCATTACCAACATCGCCCATTCCACTGATGCCAGACCCGACCAATGTCGGTGCGGGAGCCGGCCACCCGATGTCACCAACTAAACCTGAGTCTCCCAAGCTGGGTATGTCTCAGGTGAAGGAGCTCTTCACCTATTGGTAGGAGACCATTAAGCAAGACTTGGTCTCCCCTCCTACTCCTACTCCTACTCCTACTCCTCAGCCTCCTCCAGTCCCTGAGCCAGATGTTCAGATTACTCCTGTCCTATCTGGGAACAAGGGGGATAAGACTCCTGCTAGCCCCAGGAAGCACAAAGACAAGTGCAAGAGGATTAGATCTCCTTCCTCTTCCCGCTCTCCTTCACCCAGAAGGTCCAGACACAAGAAGAGACGATGCTCCTCCTCCTCCTCTTTCTCAGATGCCTATGGGGAATCAGAGCCTTCCTTTCCTGATTCTGTCCCTGGCTCACTTCCTGGCGAGACAGAGGAACAGCCTAAGTCTCCACTCGATGACCCCAGCTTTATGGAGGTCATGCAACACATACAGGAGAATATGGGATGGGATACAGAGGCCTTGGACCCCGAACACTTGCGTCTGGCAAAGTATCTACACCAGAAAGACCCCAAGCCAGTGGTTATCAGCCATTAGTGGATATCTTCCAAGACATCACCTTGGCCACTTGGAGGCATCCACATGCTTCCTCTGAAGTGCCCAAAAAGGCCAATCATTTATACCGGGCCTCCAAGGACCACTCTTACCTAGCCAAACATTCCACAGCTGATTCTGTGGTTCTATTGGCTGCAACACCTGAGTACCCTGCTGCCTGACAGGGAGTCTAAGCAATTGGATTCCTTAGGTCACAGGGTGTACTCGTCTGCCACTTGTAGCATACGGAGCCTCAATTTTTTGACGCACATAGTCCAGTTCCAAAACGGCCTTTGGGGCCAAGGACTGGACATCCTGCAAGGCGTGCCTGACTGCCCTCAAAAGGCAGAGCTTGCAAAGCTTTTATAAACGGGCTCAGATGTGGGTACCCACATTCTCCAAGCAGTGTATGACTATGTGGACACCTCAGTGAGGGCAGCTGCAACTGGAATTTGCCTTCAACGCCACTCCTGGCTCTGGGTCTCAGGGTTTTGACCCAGAGATTCAAACTACCCTTCTGGACACCCCTTTCAGAGGCTCTGTGCTCTTTGGTGATGACACAGAGAAAGTCATAGTCAAACTGCAGGACTCTGGAAAGGCCATCCATTCCATGCAGTCTGTGTGCTGCCTGAAATGGGAGCATTTTCACAAGCTCTGTTTTCATGGCAGAGGGGGACATCAGCCTCAGCAGCCCCGTGTTCAGTCTCGCACACAGCGGGGAGGCTCTGCTCGATGAAGGGAGTCCACAGCTGCTGCATCTACCCTCCTCTAGACAGGCTAGACCTTCTGCAGCTGCCCTCCCTTCCCCTCCTTCAGTCTGACTATTCAGGTGACCCTCCTCTCCCAGATCTGTCTTCGGGAGAGCCGGTGGGAGGTCGTTTTTCTCTTTACACCCAAGCCTGGAGAGAAGCGACCTCTGACCAGTGGGTCCTTGACCTCATGGAGTTCGGGCACTCCATCGAATTTGAGTCCTTACCTCCGGACGGACCACTGCCCCCATCTCATTATCCAAGAGACCACTGGGCTCCTATCAGACAGGAGATCCAGTCTCTCCTGGACAACGACACCATAGAGTGCATTCTGGAGGCAGAGGCAGACTCTGGTTTCTACTCCTGAGTCTTTCTGGTTCCCATGAAGTCAGGGACCTAAGGCCTATTCTGGATCTCAGTGACCTCAACCGGTGGGTCTCCTATCGGAGATTCTGCATGGTGTCTCTTCCAAATCTCCTCCCCTTCTTGATGGTCGTGGATTGGCTGACATCATTGGACAAGCAGGACTCATATCTTCACATTCCCATATGCCAGAATCATTGGAGATTCCGGAGGTTCAGGTTCAAGGGTCCTTCCTACTAGTTCAAGGTCCTTCCTTTCAGCCTCTCCTCCACCCCCCAGGTCTTTACAAAGTGCCTTGCCGTCATCACAGTGGCTGTGCACAGAGATGGGTACTTCCTGTTCCCCTATCTAGATGATTGGCTTCTTCTGGCTTCCTCTAGGCCTCATCTCTGGGAGACCATATTGGACACTATCTCCCTCTGTCTACATCTGGGGATCACGGTGAACCCAGAAAAATCACAGCTCCTTTCCTCTCAATGTCTTCAATTCCTAGGAGCTCTTTTGGATACTTCCCTGAGGAAGGCCCTCCTACCTTCTGACAGAGCAGAGCACCTCCGGGCATTGGCAATCCAGACCTGTTCAGCATCTGTCATTCCCGCCAGATCCATCCTCAGGATTTTGGGCCACATGGCCGCCGCCATAGTTTTGGTCCCCTTCACCAGGTTGCACATGTGCACTATTCAGTGGATGCTCCACATCCAGTGGGACCAAACCAGGGACGACTTGGATTTGCCCATCAGGATCATGGAGCCAATCCATCAGAAACTTCGTTGGTGGGGTCTCCTCAGAATCTCTGCAGAGGTCTCCCCTTCCAGCCAAACACTCTTACCCAAATTCTCACTACAGATGCATCTGGGATGGGATGGGGGGGCTCATCTGGGGATCCACAGGACTCAAGGACTGTGGTCCCCCTTAGAGGAGAACCTGCATATCAATGTGCTCAAGCTAAGAGCTGTCCTGTATGCTCTACAGGCATTGGCTCCATTCCTTCTGCCCAGTCACTTTCATGTTCATACGGACAACACCTCAGTGGTATTCTACGTCAACAAGCAAGGGGGCATGCATTCTTAACCCCTTTGTCGGGAAGCTATGATAGTGTGGGACTGGGCAATGGAGTATCAACTCAGTCTTTTGGCAGTTCACGTACCAGGTTCCTTGAACGTGGTTGTAGATGCTGTCAGCTGGGCCAAACCGCTCTCTCACACATGGTCCCTGCTACAGTCTGTAGCAGATGCATTGTTCACCAGATGGAGGATGCCAGAGTTGGATCTCTTTGCATCTCAGTTCAATGCAAAACTGCCCAATTTCTGCTCACTTGGTCCTGAGCCTGGAGCTTTTTGGCAAGGTGCATTGTCCCTATCCTGGAAAGGAAGGTTCCTTTACATATTTTCTCCCTTCCCCCTCTTGCAGCGGGTCCTTCTCAAAGCCCAATCAGAGAGGGTGATCATGATCCTGATCCTGATAGCCCCTCTGTAGCCTAGACAGATTTGGTTCCCACTATTCAGGCGTCTGATGGTGGAGCTTCCATGGCCCCTTCCACTTTCGGGTCAGTTACTCTCTCAGCAACAGGGAGCTCTGGTCCATCACAATTTATGCTCCCTCCACCTGCATGCTTGGCTCCTTTGGACCTAGCTAAGCTTAGATTTGGAATATCTGATGAAATAGCCCAAATCTTGGTTGTGGCATGGAAGCCCACTACTGGGGCCACTTACGCCATGAAATGGAAATGCTTTTGTCTTTTGGCCATAGCCAGGAGATTGGACCCTCTGATCTGTTCGGTCAACTCTATCCTACAATGCCTGTTATCCCTTTCGGAGTCAGGTCTCAGCTACTTCACCATCAAAGTACACCTGGCCGCTGTTTCCGCTTATCATCACTGCATCCAGTACAGGACAGTGGCTCAACTGGAGGTAGTCAAAACCTTTCTTTAGGGGATTCTGCATCTCTGTCCATCTGTCCGGGACCCTGTTCCTCCTTGGGACTTATTGTTTATTCTGAAAAAGCTTACGCTTCCCCCTTTTGAATGGCCATGAGTTGTGAGCTTCGCTACCTCTCCTGGAAGACATTACTCTTGGTAGCAGTCACCTCTGCTAGATGCATTTCAGAGCTTCATGCCTTGATGTGTAGAGAACCTTATCTTATTTTTCATAAGGATAGGGTGGATCTACACACCAATCCAAAATTCCTTCCTAAGGTTGTCTTGGAGCTTACTCTTAATCAGGCAGTTCAACTTCCAGTTTATTACCCAGAACATTCCAACAGGGGTTAGGTGCTTTTGCACACCGTAGATGTGCATCACGCTTTGCGCTGTTACCTGTCCAGAACTAAGGAGGCCAGACAATCAGATCAGATTTTTGCATCTATTGTGGACAGTTCCTTGAGGTGCCCGGTTACCAAACAAATGCTTTCACGTTGGTTGGTCAACTGCATATTGTTCTGCTATGAAAAGAGTGGGAAAACCCTTTTGGGTGTGAACAGGGTGCATTCCACCAGGGCGGTTGCTACTGCCTTTGCAGCACTCAAGAGAGTGTCAGCAGCTGACATTTGTGCTGCCACCACTTGGCACTCTGCTCACACTTTCATCAGGCACTACAGCCTGGATATTGTTTCCAGGCAACAAGCAGGGTTTTGGCCTTGCAGTTCTCCAGGGCCTTATTTCTTGAGTGGTCTCTCTCTCACCATGTGTGTCTGCCTCTCCTTTCCTTCTCCCAATGGTTGTCTTAAGTTTTACTATTTGGGAGTGTGTCTGTATGTTGACTTCCCCTTCCCAAGGGTTGTCTTACGCTTCATACTACTTACGTGCATTTCTGTATGTTTACCCCCACCCCTTCCCAAGGGTTGTCTTTAATTTTATACTGCTTTGGAATCAGTCCTACAAGTGATACTCTGCTGCAAGAGTTTTCTCTCAAAATAAGATAGTAAGTTACGTAAGAACTTACCATAACAGTAGATCTTCGAGAGAAGCTTTTGCAGCAGGAATAATTTTCCCTCCCTCCTTCCCCGGGAGTAAACCTCTCTGCTCTGAGCCAAAGTTTAGCCTTCTGTTGCGGGCCTTGTTTTGCCCTGAGTTCTTTGTGGAGTAGTTTTATCCACAGCTGTTAGTTTGGGCCTGTCATTGGAGTACAAGAACTGGAGCATGTGGGGACTGCCTACTACCTTTATATGGGGTGACGTTGGGGCAGAGCCAACACCAGGTGGACGGTCCCACATCGGTACTGCTAGAGAAAAGAATTGCTGAGATCTGCTGCCAGGTGGCGTCAGTCCTACAAGTGTTACCTGCTGCAAGAGCTTCTCTCGAAGATCTACTATTACGGTAAGTTCTTATGTAACTGTACTTTTTAACTTAAAGAAGCCTTCCCTGATGATTTTCTTTTCTGCTTTTTCCTTTAAGAGCTACACTGTATACTTGGAGGAGTAACCTGCAATATCATAGTTGGTGTATAACAAATTGGTGGATTACGGAGTGTAAACAGAAATTTAAAGGAAGATCCATTGATGGAAAAAGGAAAAGATAAGGGAGGAAAAGAAGGGAAACATAACCCCGTAGGGTGAATGAAAATGAGTGAAAAAAGTTTTGAGCCGGAGTTGGAAGATATCTTGTTTGGAGTGGAAAAGTGAAAAGCAGGAGTTACGGTTTCTCTGACTGGGGGTGAACTAAAGGTCTATTTCTTGTCTATATCATAACAGTGGGATTCCTTTATCCACCCTTATTTTTTAGCGCTGTTCAAGGACCAATTTGCTAGCCTCCTTTTGATACCTGTTTTGATACATGTTTCCAAACTGTGGAGCAAAGCTGAACTTATACTACGAGTTGGAAGGTTGTGTGATGCCCCCTCCCCTCCCGTGTCACCATTCTCATTAATGAGTAGCTCTTTATTTAGTATTCTGTTTTTTATGCTTTTCTTTCCTTTTTTTAGAATCTAGAATGTCAGTTCTCGTGAGATAACTATTTTTATGATACTATTTATGTATTCATTTATGTGAGGTTGTGCAATAGTCCTGTAAACTCTTGAAATTAGATTGTGTTTTGCACTTTAAGGCTGAGACCCTACTGGATTTGAAAACATAACTGAAAACGTAAGTGGACCTGGCTAATTTAGCCTTATAGGTAGTCCTGAGTTTCTGTTTATATGTCTACCCTATATATTGGTGCCATGTGTTAGGTGACACACATGTTTTTCAAGGAGTTGGTCTTGTTGAAATTATCAACTAGCATTTTTATTGAACTACAAACTGGTGCATTAGACCTGTAATTGCCCTCTTAGTATGGTAAATACAAGAATGCAGAGGCTAAAATCAGCAAACCCTTGCCCCTGCAGGAACTACCAGCAAAAGGCTCTAAAAAGAATAGTAGGCAAACAAAAATCACAGACCACATAGTTAGGAAAAAATACTTCTACACAGAGTGGGGTTTTAACCCCCCCCCCATAGCATTAAATTAAGGGCCCAAGATAGGATGAATATGTCAGTGGTGATGGATTTTTCAGAAGATGCTAGGCCCAATGTACTGGGTTTAGATGGGTATGGAGACAGTCTTGAGGAAACCCATACTGGGAATTTGGAAAGTTACAAGAGAGAAAGAAGGAGTAAAGTTGATAGTAATGCTGAAAGCCTAGCACGTTTAGGAAGATCACTGAACCTCTGGCATAGAGAGGCTTCTAAGTGCAGTAATGAATATAGTAACAACCTAAGCCTGATTGTGACCCCTAAAAATAAAAACAGTGAGCTTAGAGTAGTACTTGAGGAGCTACAACATACAATAGAATGCCTCAGAGGCCTAGAGAAAAATATTAACTATCCAAGGCACTGTGGTTACTGTGGTGCATTTAGAAATGACGTTAGTAATTTAGATGAACAGCTAGTTGACAGTTTCATTACTACTCAGTTAAGTGAGGAACTCATTTCTCTGTTTAAGAACCCCAATAATGCATTGTTGATTTCAATGGAACAACTAGTAATCAATAAGGATTCAACCAAGAAGATGAGGTCACATATTTCCCTTAATGAAGCAAAGATTAATCAAATTCTAGAGAAACTTGAGCAAAGGCAAATAATAACAGATAAAGAAATAAGTGAGGAGTCAAAATTAAGTAGTCTTGAGAGTTGTCAATTGAGGCCTGAGTTCAGTGTTATTGAAATCCCTGAATCTCCATTGAGAAAAGGAAAATTGAAGAAAAAAGAGTAAGAAAAAGTATAAAAAGAAGGGAAATCACAAAATTGGAAATAAAAAAGGGGAAAAGTTAGTAAAAAGTCAGAAATCAGTGAAGGAGGGTAGCTTTAGTAATTGCCCAAAATGAAAGATCCCAAATGAGCAACAGAATAAAACCATATTACCTAGATCTGATGATGAACCAAAGTCAGCCAAATGTAATAACTTAGAGAGACAACTTGCAAAATTAGAGAGAGAAATTACTGAATTGAATCAGGAATTGGTAGGTGTATATGTTAACTCTCAGGAAACTTTGGAGGTTATAGGTACTGAGGGAAAACAGGACGTGAAAATAAAAGAAGGGAATGCTGTTGAAGAGACACCCCATCTACCAGATTTTAATAGTCTTCCTGTAATTAGATTGTATATGCCACAGAACTGGAGTAATCTAGAGACTGCAAATCTGGAATTTTTTGTTTTAGAATATTTGAATAAGGAATTGGATATTGACGTGACCGAAGTTGATGTTGTTGAGATTAGAAAACTGTTAATTAGGGAGGCAACTATTATTGATATTTTTCTTGTTTACCCAAGAATTGCCAACTATGTATGGGTCAATAGAGAAGTGTTGTGCCACAAAAATGAAGTATTATTGTCATATCTAAATAGAGAAAAATTTAATAAGTTGGTAATAAATAAGGAAAGTGCAGATAGTTGTAAAATGTTATCCCTATTTGGAATGAGAAAAATGGCGCAAGAAACAGATTTACATTTGACACAAGCAATAATGGATCTACTGACCAGTTTTCTGGAAGTTCCAGTTGAAAGCATGGGATTTATTCATGCCAAACGAGTGCATGAAGGGAGTCAAATTGATATTTGGGTTAATAATGAGCGATTAATGGATTTAATGTTAGCACAAACAGGGAAACTGGACCAACTGGGATTATATCTTGTGGACTACAGAGACCTGTTTGATGGGAACAATAACAGAAATATATGCAGCCCAAATGGAGTCAGTCCTGTGGTCCCTTTGGTGAATAGATTCATGTTTCTAGCTGGGTATAATGATGCTTGACTATCTTCCAGTCAAGCCAATAATGGAATAAGTAACAATCAGGCTTACATGGAATAAGGTATATTACCTGGAATATAGCTGGTTGGCAGCATATATGGGCTAATAAAGACTGCGTTAATTACTTGGGGTTTGTGGTAATTTGCCTCCAGGAAACCTGCCACTCTGTTATTAGTTTAAATGTATATGAATGTCATCAGGTACCAGGTTCTAAAATTGCTGAATCAGGCAGATACTCTGGAGGAATTATCACACTAGTTAAAATTCTAGTTGGATATAAAGTGACGGCTTGGAAATCTTCCAAAAATTGCTTGGTTGCTCTACTTAAGAATGAAAAATATGAAATAGTAGTAATTAACTGTTACATACCACCAGAAAATTCCTTTTATTATGCAGAGGAGATATGGCAAGAGCTGTCTGAGATTATAAAAGAAGCACAACATATCTTTTCTGAATCAGAACTGTTTGTATTGGATGACTTAAATGCATGAATAGGAACCTTTGATGGTCTATCAGACTACTCATTTTTTACTTGTAATTAACCAACAGAACAGCTAACGACCTGGCAGTTGAAGGATAAAATAATAAATAAAAGTGGAAAAACAGTGGCAGAAATGTTAAAAGAGAATAACCTATATCCTTTAAATGGGAGATATGAAGGGGATAATGAAGGTGAATTCACCTTTGTGTCATCACGAGGGGCCTCGGTGATTGATTTGGTGTTGTGGTCAGGTCTACTGGGATTTTGGAGAAAATGCTATGTCCAGATAAGAGCTGAAAGTGACCACTATCCAGTTATACTAGAAACAAAAGAGGCCTGTGAGGAGAATGAGGATTCAGATAAACTACCTTTCTCTGAAATCAGAGCCTCACGTAGAATTATCTGGAGACAGGATTTGCATTTTAATATTATTCCTATAATACAGGGCTCTATAGCGGCACAATCAGCAGAGGTTATTTACCGTGTGGTATGGACATGGACACTATTCTAATCCAGATTAATAAAGTCTATATGGAGATTAAAGAATGTTTAGAATGTCCTAATAATAAAAAAGCTAGTTTGGACAAAGACACTTGGTTCGATAAAGATTGTAGAAAGGCAAAATCTGAGCTCAGGGAACTTTGTAGAGATTACAATAAATCTAAAGATAAACAAACTCTTATTCAGTTAAACACAGGAAAAAGGAAATATAAGAATTTAATATTAGAAAAGAAAAAGGGTTATTGCGAGTCTAATTGGGCAAAGATGTTAAGAGCTGTGCAAAATAAAGATGTGAAGACATTTTGGACTTTGGTAGCAAAGGGGAGAGATAAATTTAAAGGTAATATTGATATATACATATGGGAAGAGAGGTGGTCATCACACTTTACTGGGATCTATTTTGACCCCTGGAGAAGGCAGTGTTAAATGAGGATGGAGTGATTAATAACTCTTTTCCCCAGCTACGCTGGATGAAACATACTTAGCAATATACTCTTTAAAAAAACCAAAAGCAGCAGGCCCAGATGGAATTCCAGCCAAAGTGTATTTTACTGAATCCCCACTATGGTGTACATTTTTGACTGCTTTTTATAATAAATGGATTTCCATAAATATTTATCCTGAACCTTGGAAAGGTGCCAATATAGTATCATTGCAAAAAAAGGTCCTACAAATGGTCCTACAATGTATAGACCCATAAGTCTACTAGATATAAACCTTAAAATATTCTCTAAAATTTTGCTAACTCATCTGCAAACAGAAGTCGACAAAACTGGGGGTATTTCACCCTACTAAGTGGGGTTTAGACACAATTTCTCCACACTTGATAACATCTTCGAATTACACTACCTGGTTGAAAAATATGTAAAATGACAGGGTCAGAAAGTATACACTGTTTTTATAGATTATAGTACTGTTTTTAACAGTGTATCAAGAAGTATTCTATGGCAGACCCTTACAGATAGTATTGAGGGTATTGATCCCAATCTGGTAGCAATAATTGCCCAATTGTACATGAATACATGGGCTAAAATAAGATTGGGGTTGGGGGACAACTGTCGAGTAGATTCAAATGTAATAGGGGAGTGAGACAGGGGTGCATTCTCGCACCCCTGCTTTTCTCAGTATATGTGGAAAAAATGCTGAAACTCAGTGTTGCTATGGATCAAGATTCCCCAAAAATCAAGACTTTCCCCATTCCCTTATTGGTGTATGCCGATGAAATCATAGTGTTGTCCCTTACAAAAAATAGGCTAAAAAAAAAATTGAACTACCTGGCTTAGGAGTTGAGAGTCTTAAAATTAAAAATTAATATGAGTAAAACAAAAGTAATGGTTTTGAGGAGTAAAAAACTCAAGGGATCCTGGTGTACAGGAAATGATAAAATAGAAAAGGTTTCCAATTATATATATCTTGGAGTTACAATGCAACAGAACTGTAGATGGAATGGACATGAGGATATGGTTCTGGAAAAGTTAAAAAAACATTAGCTGGTTTACATAGATTTAACAGCAAATATAGGGGTATAACTATAAGACCCCTAATCCAGGTAATTCAAGATACATTTGAAACCCAGTTATTATATGGCTGTGTGATATGGGAATTGAATAACATAAAAAAGTTACTGAGCCCTTTATATAAATCTTTAAGAAATACATTGAGGCTGGGACATTCATGTCCAGTGATCTATATCAGGTCTGAACTGGGGCTGAAAAATATTAAGGTTGCAATGGAAGCAAGGAAAATTAACTTCTGGATTAAGGATACCAGACCAAATGATGATACTCTGGTAAGGCAGTGCTTAAAAGAAAAAGAATACTGGCAAAAACCTGGATATAACTCAGGCTATTAGCTGAACTGTGTTCTACGTAACTTAAAAAAATATAAATTAATGCATTTGAAGAGAGCGATAGATCAAAGAATAGTGAAAAGTGTAAAATGCAAAAAGTACACTTCTGAAAAGATTAAGAATTATTGGAACAAGAGTGATCTGAATGAAATAAGTGGATCATGGTATTCAAAGTGGTTTGTTTCTGACAACTACAAACTTAGTTACAAGAAATATTTGGATGCCCTGAGTAATCCCAAGTTAAGGACCAATTTTATAAAGTATACATTTGAATGGTTCCCTAATAAGGTGTTGGAATTTAGATATAAAAAACTGGGGATAACATCAGAGGAATGCAACTGTGGGGTTGGAGAAAAGGAGGACCTATTACATGTTTTGTGAGATTGCAGGTAGTATGAGAAGCAACGTGAATATTGGTTGAGTCCCTTTATGAATAATATCTTTCAGGTTAATAAGATAGAATTAACTGGTATTCTATTGCATACAGAAGACTTATGGGCAACTGATAGACTGGCGAAATATTTCCTTGCCATTAAAAACATAAAAAGTAAAATTAGAATTGTGTAATAACTTGCCAGTTTCATGAATCTATTGTTGTTGTTCATCAAATATGGAATAATCTGTGATGTTTAGCATATGCTTTATGAATTTACATATGCACTTTATTTAGGATGGGATAAAGTGTGCTTGTGATTTGTACTGAGATGTATTGATATATGTACTATTGTAAATGATTTATTTTTATGATGTGTATTTTATCTTTGTACATGTATAATGTGTTGTGAAGGCTTCTTAGCTGTATAATAAAAATGAATGATGATGATGATGCCCACTAGATTGTCAACACGGGGGGCAAATGATAAGGTGTCATCCAGACATACTCCAAGGTATTTGAAAGTTTCCACCTGTTCAAGGTTTTGTCTCTGGCCATTTTGAATAACGAAGGGGGTAAACTTTATTTTCCTGTGGGAGACTAGAGAAGAGCATGGTCTTTGATTTTTTGTAACTGAGGACCAGTCTGTTACTGGAGAACCAGCTTTCTAGAGACTTGAAGTTACTTTTCAGAGCAGTGGTGAGGCTGTTAAAGTCAGAGTTTTTTGGAATAGATGACAGAATCATCAGCATAGAGAAGAACATTGGCTGTCTGACAGGCTTCGGGCAGCTGATTTATGAAGAGGCCAAACAGAAGTGGGCCCAAGATGGATCCCTAGGAAACACCAGTTACTACTCCCCTAATGTAAGACAAAGATTTATTGATCTTCACACACTGAGAGTGGTTGGAGAGATAGCTGTAAAACTAGTCAGCTGTGTTCTATGATAAACCCAGGCAAACAAGTTTAAGTAGGAGCTTATGGTTGAGCAGGTAGTTGATATATATATCTTTGACAAGGTCACCATTGTCAACGGCCTCATGAATATAGTTGGTGTATTCCAACAGTGCCATGTTGGTACTGTGGATCTTCTGGAAGCCATGCTGCTGTACATACTGGATACTCTATTCTTTGAGGTATGTGATAAGTTGATCAGAGACCATTCTCTCGAGGACCTTGGACAGGGTGGTGAGAACAGAAATGGGTCTGTAATTGGCAAGGTCAGTGCGGTCACTGCTTTTGAAAACTGGTGTAACCAATGTATATTTTCACTGCTTGGGGAACTGCAAGTTCCATGGGGAGAAGTTAAAAATTCTAGAGATGGGGTGGGAAAGTTCCTCTACCAAGTCAATAAGTTTCATATCAACTGATTCACTCTCATACTTAGTTTTGCCAAGTACCCTACTGATGTCTTTTTGAGGTATTTTTGACTGAAAGAGGATTAAAGTAGAATTCAGGGTACCCTGGTTCGGAGACCAGCACTTGGGAGGCTTCCAAGCCGGATTCTCTACAAGGAGTATGGGAAGACTCAATTAGTATGATGTAACTGAGGTCAGTAAATGCTGTGTAGAAGTAATTGACAATTTCATTTGTATCACGGACCTCTTGACCTTCCAACATGAGCATTTGAGGAGTGATTTAACTCCCTTGCTAAGGAGATTTGAGATGTTTTCACAGAAACTTTTATCATTGCTCCAGTTCTGGGTCTGCTGATCCTTACAGAAGTCAGATTTGGCCTTTCTAATCATACTGGTGCACTTATTGAGGGCTTCCTTGTACCTTTGCAGGTGAAGCAAGGACCCTGTTTCACTGGCTAGTGCCCACAGATTGTCCCTATCTCTCATGCAAGCATGGAGTTTGCAGGTGATCCATCCTGGCAATGTTCCTCTTGCCTTGGGTATTTTAAAGGGTGCACATTTATCACAAGCATTTGTGAACTTAGAGATTAAAAATTCTACGGGCCAGGTCAATATTGAGTATTATTAGTAGTTATAGTCATTGGCACTAATGTTATTAAGGGACTTGTACATGATTTTGTGTGTGTGTGTGTATATGTGTGTGTGTGTGTGTGTGGGGGGGGGTATTTGCTGGTCTAAGCACTGCCCCTCAGTGAACAAAACAAAAAACCCTTTTTACTTCTATGGAGCTATTAAAAATAACTTTTGTGCAAGCTGTTTCCTGTTTTAAACTGATTTACTGATTATCTACTCTAACGTAATTTTGAAAAAAAGGCTAGCCTGGTCAAAACCACTGATGTTTTGATCCCCTAAACAACAGGGATAAATGGTACAGTTTGCCTTCAGATCATACAGTATGTTTCTTTGCTGCTATTTTGTGCCTTTGTTCCCTCAGTTTAACTATATCATATGGTGTACCTACTGTAACCTTGGCAATGAGGGTCAAAAGCAACTCTCTTCCACCACGTCCAGCTCAAAAGCTTGGGGCTGGTTCCATCAACCAAATGCATAACAAATACATCAGCACACCATCTGTGTTGGAGCTCATTTCTCACTCTGATTTACCATTCCAACTCCAAGCCACTCTGCATCACCATGGAAAGTTAGTCATTACCCAGTGGAATCTAGTTGCAAAATATATGGGTGTAGCAATGTGAACTGATTCCCAAACTAGTGGTGTTCCTGAAGCATCAGGTAGGATATGGATGCAGCGTACCACCATGATTGCATAGCTGGTGGTGCTGTTTTGGTATTTCTTGGCTTGTAGCGGTGACATATGTCTGCGGCAGTAGAGTGGATGACAGTGATGGCACAGTTCTGATATGCTTGGTTGTAGGAACCAGCCATTATCTACTCACAACTCTGGCTGCATGAGATGCAGAGCAACTTGCTCCAGCCTACCTGCCTGGAGAGCAAGTGCATCACGCGTGTGCCATGCTTGCCCTCCAACAGTTCAGTGAATGACAGGTTTGAGGTTATGCCCCCTAAACCTAAATCTTTTGTATGGTATTGCAGCTTTACTGTGTTTATTAACTGCTCTTACTAGAGTGGAAGGCGACAGTGGAAAATACTGGACCACTGCTACTTATGTAGCATAAAGCTTTTGAGAATACAGCGTGGGCTTGTGCTTGCTGTTAATTTTGGTTTCAGTTTATTTGAATTGGGGGGCTTTGGCCCCCCACACCACCCTTGTTTTTGTTTTAAACTCAACTCAAATAAAATAGTACAAATACTAATACAAAATTACTGAAAAGTAGTATTGAGAGAGTAGCGTAACTTGAACTGTATGCTAATAGAGTAGGTGTGATGGAGGTCCAGTGTTCTCCAGTATCACCGAGTGGAACCCATATTTGTTGGCCAGGGGGCACCAAAGGTGGTTGGATGTGCCCCCAATCTGTTCCATTTTGTTGCATATGATACGCATATACCTCTCAACTGTCATTGATTTTCAGGGACGTCCCTGATTTTAACTCTAAAATTTCCCCGGTGCCTTCTAAATATAGCATTTTTGTCACCATAAAGTAGAGATTTGAAGCTTACATTATTGCAGACATTAATGCGACAGTCCAGCTCTCCTTCAGAAAATGCTTTTCACTTGAAGCCCCACAATATAACAGGCTTCTTGAGTAGTTATTTTCTTTCTGTAATATGTGTCCCTGATTTCAGTCATTTGTCTCTGATTATTTTAAGCCTTGTTCCTGATTTGCAAGACAGGAGGCTGAGCGGTATGGACACACAGCTGTACTAAATGTGACCCTAATCATAACTGAATACAATAAAAGTGTCTGTTCAGTCAACACTAATCAGTCCGTGACCTTATTTTGCTTAGAGCATGAGGCAGTCTTGGCTATGTGGGCACTAGAGAAGAAAGGCATTTTGATTTGTGTCATGACATTCCTGTGCACGGTTTCACATGCTGTTCTTCAAGACATGAAGAATACAAACACTAGTAGGTGTGGACAAGGAGTTTAAATACAGAAATAGAGAAAGGTTTAGTGTAAGTACTCTACTGTAAGATTAAGTGATGGGTCAAAGCCATAGAGTAAGTGGCAGTGGTTAGATAATATGTGGTCTTCATGTTTACAGCTCTGGACTCAAAGCTTTGGACTGCATTGCCAACTGGAAGCAGTAGAATGACATCCATGTGACAGCTCTCAGAAATGACACTCCCATCCAAGTGGCATTTAAATGGCTTAGACAGTAGCCTGAATGATTATAGATAGACAGACAGACAGACAGACAGATAGATAGATAGATAGATAGATAGATAGATAGATAGATAGATAGATACAGTACTTTATTTATAAAGCGCCCCATTCCGGGGACTCAGAGTGCTGTACACTTAAAACATATATAATTGACAACAATAGTAGTATTAGTCCTATAACATAAACATTATTATAAATAAAGTTTTAGAAAAAGTACTTGGTCATAATCAAGTAGTCTATTTGTTTACTTTAAAATCCCTTCTCAAAACAGAAAGTAGAACCACTTGTTAAAATTCATGCATTTGGCAAATAGTGGGAAACTACCCATAACATTTTCCCAAGTTGTTATGCCCAGCAAATGCTAGTACATATCGACTAAGACATGAAAATAAACAATATTTGTTGCTTCTGTTGCCAGGACTAAGATTGGTCATTCAGTCTTTTATTATTAAACTACTGGCTATGTGGACAATTGTTGTGCAATGAGTGGAATAAACATTAAGTTCTACAAAAACCAGATGGAAGGGAAGAGCGCTACAGCATTTTTCCTTCACTAAAGAATAACCAAGGTGAAATTTAAACAAACAGACAAAAGTAAAACATAAAAGCTACTATCAAGTGACACAAAGTTATATCAAAACTAATTGTAAAAAATTTGGCTCACCAACAAAACATAAGAATGTTGCTAGATGAGGGATCTTCTGGCATTGGTACTGTTTGCTGTAGACAGAGCTGTTCACAACCACCATTAAATCCATCTGAGCAGTCAACCCCCTTGTTGTAGTCATAGCAACCAGTGCCATCTTTCATGGGCCTCAGACCTACAGGACACTAGAAGGAAGAATGAAATTATTCTTGATTATGAATTTCCAATTGGCAATCAGCCAAAATGTACTTTATTAGTGGTGTGTGTCTCATGAAATATTCCCTCAAAATATGAAATTCATGCCAACCCAGTGGTGCAGTGGGCTGGAGCACTATAAGCACCTTACCTCTTGCTATGCCAGTGACCTAAGTTTGTGAATGAGCTCAGGCTGCTAGGGAGCTGGGGGGGGTTGAAAGAGGATCGAGCGGCCATCCGGCAGCTCTCCTTTCCCAGATTCAGGGGGTGGGTTAAGCCAGCTCTTGGCTGCCACCAGGTGGATGCCTGGTGGTAGCACGAAGCTCAGGAATGCAGATGGTGGAAGAATCCATGGTTTTGGAATATATGCATGCCTCCATGCATGTGCATCCTCCATGTCACCATGGGGCCAGGAAGGGAGAAAAATGGAAAAGAGATCATTCTGGGCTCCATGATGCCCTGCCTGTCTGCCCTCTTCTCCGCACTGCCACCTGTCCATGGACCCAGAACTGGATATGGGTCTCCAGGTGGGGGAAGATGGCCTTCCCCCCGCCTTACCCTGCTATGGGGGAAATCCATGAGGGTCAAGGGGTGACCCAGCAAGGCTGAGGTAGATAGCCAACTGAGAGGGGGCAGGGACAGGACTGAAGAAAGGAGAAAAAGTGATGAAAAAAATAATTAGAAATTCACACACAAGAACACTCCACAGTCAACTTGGTAGGAAACTGACACTTAATGATTCCTTTTAGAAATTAACATGGATGGCTAAAGCTCCTTAACTGCTAGAGTTTCCTTGACTATGCATTTGGTTTAACCTTTGATAAATGTTGAATTTTGAGTGCGGGAGATTCTAGAAATAACTGACAAATGCAATTTATAAAACATGAAATGGGTTTGGGAAAGTGCAGAGAAATTTGTTATTAGGTAAAGCCTTTGGCATTTATTGAAGGTATTCAATCACAATAAAATCTTCCATTAATAAAATTACAATGAAAATGAATCATCAACACTGCTAGCAAACATTAGGGATGCTGTGGAGATTAACAGTGGCTGACATTGTCTTCCTAGAATTGCTACCTGTTGAAATGTTACTTAGTAGTAAAATGCCCTGTGTCCAACAGCCCTCGGTTTGAGAACTGAGTTGATGGTTTAAAACCTAATATAGTTGCTTTGACTTAAGCAAACTGCCGAAGATACCCTGTAAAGAATGTGTATGTATGATCTCTTTCCATTTGGACTAATGTGTGGGGTTCACTTCTGTTACATTTTGACTCATTTGCCTAGCTAGGATATGGGTAGGTTTTGATGTGTTATTTAACTAAATATTACAAAAAAATATCAAACCACATTGCATTAATGATTAAGACAATGTGTATATTGTAAAATAGACTAGAAGATGTGGACTACAAATACAACTCGAGATATTTGTGATATATAAGCACTGAAACTTTTTTAACAGCCTGTATGAGTCCCCACACAGGAGGAGGGTAAAAAAGTAAGGAAAGGTTGATTTTGGCTGATTTTAACAGTCACACTTTATTTTAAATGCCCCATATTACTTCTTTATTACTACTTAAATATATGCTAGTGCTGCAGCAGGAATTAGTTGTAACAAATAATTTTCCAATAACAAACAAATAATATGACAATTTGCATATGTCTACATAATGTAACTCAATTGTAACATATCAGTGCTTTATTGATCCTTAATTACATGGTAAATAGCAACGTTTGTTTTTAAATTATCATTAGTTGGCACTGAAATTTACAGGAACAAAATTTGTATATAATGTTTTAACTTACTTTGTGTTTATTATTTATATTTTAGTAATACTTAATCACATTGCAAAGCACCATAAATGGCATTCACTTTACCATACTTATCACTTTTATGGTATCATAGAGAGCAGTAGTGAAATAAAATACTCTAGGGGCCCAATTCAGAAAGGTTGGCACAAGCTGCAGTGAAGGCAGCTTGTGCCGACTGCTGGTGCGCCATGGACCCTGTGCCTGATTCACTATTGGATATGGTCCTGGCAGCAAAGTCCTGCAGCTTGTGGCAAATGTGGCCCTGTGCCAAACAGGGCATGCACCTGGAAGGTGTGCCACAAGCCATGGAGTGGCCATGTGGCAACAGAACCATGGACAGCAGTCCATAGTGGCTAGTGGCCTCTGTCTGAATAGAAAATATCACATCCCTGGTGGTCTAGCAGCTCCTCAGCCCCAATCCCCTTGTAATAAAAAAATCACGTCCCTGGTGGCTAGCATTTCCCCAGACCCTATCCCCTTCTTATTACTGTAATCACATCCCTGGTGGTTTAGTGGACCCCCCCATCCCTCATCTGCCCATATAATTTAAATATATCCTTCACTGGTGGTCTAGTGGGTCCCCACCCCCTCACTCCAGCAGGCAGTGCCCCACCACCCCACTCCCCCATCCCATCCTCAAGATGGAGACCAACACATCCATCCACTTTCCCCATGGTCAGTCACCTACTGAGCTGTCAAGGAGCATGTACTATATACAGTACATGCTCAATGATTGACAGCTCTGTCAATCAGTGAGTGCGGACTGTATACATTATGCACTCCTTGAAAGCTCAGTCAGCAGCCAACCATAGTGGAGTGTGGAGGTTTGTATCAGTTACCAGCACGGGGATGGGATGGGGGAGTGGGGTGGTGGGGCAATGCTTGCTGGGTGTGGGGGGGTTGGGATCCACCAGACCACCAGTGAAGGATATATTTAAATCATATGGGCAGATTGGGGATGGGGGGCACTAGACCACCAGGGAAGTGATTACAGTGATAAGAAGGGGATCAGGGCTGGGGGATGCTAGCCATCATGGACATGATTTTTTTATATTACAAGGAGATTTGGTCTGGGGGCCGCTAGCCACCATGGCTGTGATTTTTTTATTACCAGGGGATCGGGGCTGGGGGAGACCGCTAGCCACCAGTGACATGTTTTTCTTTTAATAAACAGGTGATCAGGGCTGGGGGGGGGATGTGGCACATGATGCAAGTTCACAAACCCTTCCAGAAGACACACTTCTAAGTTCCCTTAGACCAGCCCTGGCTAGTTTAAGGGTACTTAGAATTTTGCCCTCTGGGAGGGTTTAGTGAATCCCGATTAAGGAGATATGACACCTTGCATCTGCTGCAAGCCTTGTAGCACCACACTGCAGCCCATTTTGTGGTGCAAGGCTAGCACAAGCCCCCTTTGGTGCACACAGCCTGCATTTGACATAAGCTGCTTTTGTGACTTGCTCCCAGTGCATCTTTTGGCACAAGCTGCATCTTGCACCAGTCCTTGTGGCACGAGCCCCTTGCACCATTCAGGGGAGCTTTGTGAATCGGGCCCTAGGTGTGCAGTCCTAATGTCATATATGCATGCTTAGGAGGCTAAAGGTCTCATCTGAGGCATGCACATATCACAGTACAACCACACTTCCTGCCATTTATGTCTTGCACATACATGTAAATAATGTTCACAGTTAACAAGATTTGCTTTTATGGGTATGTTCATGAAAATGGTGTTCCAAAGTGTGACAAGAAGATCAAATTTTAAATTCCATAACAGATTAAATTTTAAACGTATTTCAAGATATGATGATCAAACCAGTAAAAAGTGGGCATGCTGTAAGATAACTCCCTTACAGACGCCCAAGAAAAAGAATACACAATCACACATGTTCACACAATGCAAAGCATCATGGGCTGCATATGCAAATCACCACAGACTGTTATGCTGGTCCAACTTTAAGCAGAATTGCATGGTGCTGAAAGGCCTCTCACACAGTTTGCAAAGGGTGCTAACAGAAAACATAGATATGTGTTTCGTCCTACCAGGACTCATCAGTATGCCTCGTCTGTTTGACACTCCCAGTGGAATGGACCAGCTACCCTAAGACAGTGTGTCTTGGACATGTTGCGGTGAACCCATTAAAATAAAAAAATATTTAAAAGACAAAGAACCTCTGTGCGCAAACACTGAGGCAAGGGTTACCGAAAAGGGCATTTGGCTGGGAAGCCAAGTTTCAAGAAAATACAAAATCACACATGCTCACACAATGCAAAGCATCATGGGCTGCATATGCAAATCACCACAGACTGTTATGCTGGTCCAACTTTAAGCAGAATTGCATGGTGCCAAAAAGCCTCTCACACAGTTTGCAAAGGGTGCTAACAGAAGACATAGACATGTGTTTCGTTCTACCAGGACTCATGTGAGCATGTGTGATTTTGTATTTTCTTGAAACTTGGCTTCCCAGCCAAATGCCCTTTGGGGTAACCCTTGCCTCAGTGTTTGCGCACAAAGGTTCTTTGTCTTTTAAATATTTTTTTATTTTAATGGGTTCACCACAACATTGTCAAGACACACTGTCTTAGGGTAGCTGGTCCATTCCACTGGGGTGTCAAACAGACGAGGCATACTGATGAGTCCTAGTAGGACGAAACACGTGTCTATGTCTTCTGTTAGCACCCTTTGCAAACTATGTGAGAGGCCTTTTGGCACCATGCAATTCTGCTTAAAGTTGGACCAGCATAACAGTCTATGGTGATTTGCATATACAGGCCATGATGCTTTGCATTGTGTGAGCATGTGTGATTTTGTATTTTCTTGAAACTTGGCTTCCCAGCCAAATGCCCTTTGGGGTAACCCTTGCCTCAGTGTTTATGCACAGAGGTTCTTTGTCTCAAGAAAAAGAATGTTCACTTTGGCATATGTAACAGAGGACACCAAACAGTCATGATGCATGTAACAAAGGACACCAAACCGCTGTTTGAAGTTAAAAAAGATTATTAATAACAATCAAATTGATAAAGTCATATGGCAAACCCTAAAGAAATAGTATACATTTACAAGGATGGAATAAATGTTGAGCAGTAAATATAACTGATATCTGTTCCATAAACTAAGCAATTCAAAATGTTACTGTACGTGAATGCTTAACAGTTTGCCCCCCCAAATTTACAACCTTAATGACTGCCATTGTCTGTCCTGGCATATGTAATGAACCCATGCCTTATTTACAGCATGTTGTGTCCAGAAAGAGCATACTTTGACTTGTGATGAGTGTAAAAAGAGACACCAAGTGCTCTTGGTGTCCTCTTGCTACATCCATCATGAATCATACTATGCTGTTTTTTATAACTTGATTTTAAAAACGTGTGGATTGATAATGAGTTGCATTCAAACATAACAAAGCCACAAGCATGGCAGTGTAATGTCAAAACATTTTATCCAGCCCACCCAATTTCAAGTCAGAAGCATCCTTGCAGAGCAATACTTAATTCCACATTTGTTTTAGTTTTTCATATTTTTCACGGATTTGTTTGCAAATCTTTAGGTGGGAGTTTAAAAGGTTGCCAGACATTTTTACTGGTCTGTGAAATATTTGTCTTCTCCTTATTATGTCAGCATGTCATGGCCATGTGAAGAGATTGTCCCCGTGCTGATGGAGAAAACTTAACTCAAATCTTTTCTTTTCATCAATTGTTATGATCTGTCCTACATAAAAATCTTTTGATAGTACACTGCATAGAAGTGGTCAATGTTTATGTCCAATTGTTTGCTAACTTCTTGTGGTTCCGGATCACAGTTGGACTTTACAGCAGAGGGCACATTGTTTCCAGGCATCTTGATTGGTTGTGCGCTGGCAGTATCCGTTTCCACAGCCAAAAGTATGTTTTCCAGCATGTTAGTGAGCAGTGTGCAGGAAGAAGCAGTTTTGGCAGTGGAAAGCAGAGATGAAGTGAATTTAAATTCCGCCCATGAAGTGAACGGGAAGTGGGCACTTTGCAGTGCCACTCCACTACAGGGAGTGGGCAATGCAAATAGCTCACTCTGCCTTGTTATTACCACTTTGTGTTAAGGTGGAATGGCAATGCGAAGTAAGGCGAAGTCATTGTCTTTAATGGACTTTGCGTTCCTCATTATGATTCTAAGTGATCCACTTGGTGTTTCAGATTTGGCAGCCCCCCCACACATCACATGGCTTACAGTACTGTGAGTCACATGCTCTTTAGCTAGGCAGGAAGAAAGTGAGTTATACAAGCAGACACTTTTACTTTTTCCTGTGCAGACGGAGAGAGAGTAATGTGTTTTGTGACTGCTGATACTTTGAGATCAGAGTGAGGAGATTTAAACTTTGATTTAGACCCAACAGCTTTTTTAAAAGCTAATTTTTTTTGTCTTTTCTATACTGTTTTTTACTTACTTTGTTATTTCTGTAAATTTTATTTTTCTTACCTTTATAAGTAGTTAGTTGTTTTTCTGTGTCTGTGTAACTGTGTGTGTGTGTGTGTGTGTTGTGTGGCAGTGTGAGTAGTGATTGCTTGGACTAAGGAGTTCAGTAGGAGAGATGGACCAGGGTGAGGGAATATCTGGGGCGGGGACAGCTCTGGGAGAGTGTAGTAGTGGTAAGCATCGTACCATGTGCATGTGTGGAGGGCATGGGTGCCCATTCCTGTTGGACTGCTCAAAACTTGTGAGTGCCCCCCCAAGCAGGACAAGCACCACCTCCTGTCCTGACTCTGAGGCAGTTGAACCACCACCACCACCAAGTCCAGCACCAGGTCCTCTGGAGCAGGATGTGCCTGTTTCCCCAGGCCCAGGTGTGGATTCCATCTCTGTTCAGCACCATAACCAGCTGGCTGCCAGTTCATCTGGCCATCCCCTGCCTGTGCCTGGTCATCCTCGCACCTCCATTGTTTGGCAGTTTTTTGACTGTGTTGGGGGGGACAGCAGTATGGTCAAGTGCTGCCTATGTGAGGTGGAGGTGTGCCATGGCCCTTGGGGGACTCACCTGGGGCTGGGGGCCAGCACACCCATATGCTCAATCACCAGCAGTTGGAGTGGGAGGCTGCCACAGAACAGACCATGCCTGCATCTGCTGGCCATTCTGTGGCAGAGGTTGCAGCTGTGCATTGCGGCATCCCTAAGAAGAGGAGGGCCACAACAGCACCTGCTGCTCCACCAGCACCCCCATCTCCCCCACCACCACCAGCAGGTCAGCCTGTAGAAAGTGTGGACCCCAGAGAACTGCGTGTAACACAGGCTGACTTGGCAGTTCTCTGGAGTGCTGTTGAAGAGAACAATGAGAGGATGAGTGCTGTGGAGCAGTGGCTGGATCACATAGAGGGACATCAGTTGCAAATGATGTCCATGCTGGAACTGCTGCTGGATCACCATGGGATCCCACATTAGTTTTTTTTCCCTCACACCATGTGCCCCCCCACACCTTTCTTACCGTGTTATAAAATGTATTCCTCCACCATCCCTGGCCCTTGTATGTAATTATGCCCTTTTTTTGTTGTCTTCCTTGTGTGTGACACTTTGTATTCTGAGCAGTGCAAGTATACTGTGCTAAACTGCATGTGTGCAGTCAATTTTCTTTCCAGTCTGTGTATGTATTGCAGACACTGTCCAACTTCCTGACTTAAAAACAAACATTAATGAGTAGAATGGTGGGATTGTGAAGCATGGAATGATACTACAAAACAGGCTTACAATACATCCAAATAACTATTAAAAAAATTTATGTTGTGATTCGTGACATTGTCGTAAATTGTGATTTGTGACTGCATTTGTGACCATGATGATGAAGAAACGTGAATGCCTATGGCTGTACTTCCCTGGGCCCCAATGAGGTGTGGCACAAAACTCCCTGACTTAAAAACAAACATTAATGAGTACAATGGTGGGGTGGTGAAACATGGAGAGATACTACAAAACAGGCTTACAATACATCCAAGTAACTCGAAAAAAAATTAATGTTGTGATTCGTAACGTGAATGATTGTGAATCATGATTTGTGACTGCATTTGTGACCGTGATGATGAAGAGCGTGATTTGTATCACGAGTGACTCATGATGATGGTCCTGACTTAAAAACACATATTAATGAGTACAATGTTCATGCAGAATTAAACACCACACCTGTTCAGTACTCTGAAGGGAAGCCAGAGAAACAACTGTGGCTTAAGTTACAGATGGAGATTGGGCCTTAAGGAGATGCAAATGCACAGACAGATTAAGATTGCGCTGTGCACTGAAGAGCTGCAGACACAAAGGCACAACACCTAACCAGTGTTCAACATCAGAAATTCAAATCTGGAAAAGAATACCTTTGCCGGTTGGGGCAGGCCACGGGGGAGGGGCAGTGTACTGCACTGCTGCAGTAACAGTCACTAGCACTAGTACCAGTAAAGATACCACAAAGAAGTACAAAAATCACACAGCTGCAGGGATAGCAGCTTCACATTGCTAAAATGATTATGTGGCACAATAAAAGGTGTCTGAGTTGATGACACGTGTCACACATATACTCACACATACACTAAGTAATGCATAGCAAATTGAAAACTTCAGTAATATAACCACATATTTTAAACAAACTAAAATTATGCACTGCTGCACCACAACAATCAGCAAAAAAATGGCAAGAAATATTGAAGATATTACTGTGTGTACATTAACACAGTTATACAAGAAAAATATCACCAAAACAGAAAGCACTCTTTTTCTCCAAGTTAATCTACCTACACCACAGATACGCCCCTCCTCTAAAGCACACTTTCACTGTCTCTCAGTACGCAGACTGAATGTTGTACATTAACATTCAAAATCCATACACAAACAATAAACGCTTGATGATATGAGCACAGGAGGGCTTCTTATAATCGATGAACTAAAGTTTCAGCAAAAGAAATGACTCAAAAAGGCATTTTTAACAGCTTTTTGAAGGTTTGAATCACAGAGAGCTCTCAGAGCAGATTGTCTCCTACAGCTTCTACACATACTACCCCAAACTGAGGCTGTGCAGAACAATCTAGCGCCCATGTGACCTGAAATCCCATGAATCACTGCAAAATTCACCTTTGGAGCTTAAAAACAAGGTGAAGTGAGGCGAAGTGGAAGGCTGAGTAACGCAAAGTCATTGTTTTCAATGGACTTCGCATTACCCATTATAACGTGGAGATTTTTTTTTAAAGAAAGAAAAGTCTTGGCAGTATACATACAGTCAGCCTGCTAAACCACTATACATACATTACAACAGCCTTACCTGCTGCCCAAACCCAAGAAATAAAAAGACTCTCTTGTTGTAATCTATCCATACTCATTACAAATGTATTCTTAAAATATTTTTAATCATTTTTTTTTTAAATTAGTAACACTTATATGGATCCAGTTCATAATAACAATAATACACTCTAGGGTGTGGTATGTTCCTTGTGCATATTGATGCTATCCAGAAGAAACTGCGTCCCAAGCTTGGTGCTCTGTACAGGAATCGTAGTTGCATCCTGCTGACTGCGAGGCACAAAATTGTCAAGAAGATGATACTCCCCATCTTTGACTACTGTGACGTAGTCTATGGTGCTGCTCCCAAATCTTCCCTGACCAAGTTGGACACTCTCTTTAACTCCTTCTGCCACTTTGCTTTTGACTCCCCTTCCTGCTCCCACCACTGTGAACTCTATCGCTCTCTAACCTTCCTTCCACTATCTCACAGATGTATCTCTCACTGTGCCAAACTAACCTCCAAATTCTGGTTCAGGGGCTCCCCTCCTATCTCTCATCCTCTCTCTCCGCTCTACCTCCCCCCACCCACTCTCTCAGATCAAATGACGCCCGCACCTTGACGGTCCCTCGCTGCTCCACCCTCATCAGTCATACTGGTTTCGCCCATGATTTCCCTAAAATCTGGAATTCCCTCCCCCCGAAATACGACACTCTTCCTCCAACTACTCCCTTACCTCTGCCCTACACAATTACCTTTCCCTCAGTTGTTCCTGCTTTAACCCACCTTAATAACTATTCCCACTTTCTGCCTTCCTACCATGACCCCCCTGGCAGGGTTCTCTACATCCTGAAGGGGGAAATCAGAAAATGGCTACTCCTCCTCCTCATATTCAGTTCTTGCCTCTCCCAATCTCTTCTCCACCTGCCCTTCTGGGTCACCAGTGTGCACAATCTAGCCCCATCCTTTTTTACTCCAACAGCACTTGTGTACTACCTCAAGCCTGCTCCTGGTACACTCATGCACTATAAATTGTTCTATCACATTAGTACTGTTTTGTACGTTTCATATGTTCTTTTGTATGATTTTGGATCTGTATTGTAATTTACCCAATGTTCCACTAATGTTTATTGTACAATACGTTGTGTTCCAACTGTTGCACAATCTTACAATGTTGTATTGTTTGTACTACCCACATACTATTGTAAATGATCATCCTTCACAATCCTATGTAACCCCTCCTCCCAGGTCGCACCGTGAGATGAGCAACTTGTTGTTCAGTGTGCCCTCCTGGTGAAACATTTCAATAAATAAATAAACAAAATATTATGGGATAATGTCATTTCTCAGGTGCATGAGGCACGATGATATCCCATGATATACCGCACCCTGTTGTGTATTATTACTTAACTATGTAATACTTAAAAGGTGAAGATTTTAAGTTTTTTAAAAGGCAGTGAGGTATAGTGGTTAGAACACTAGTGTGGGGATCAAGAAATTACAGGTTCAAATCTCAGCAGAGACAAGTACTCACTGTGTGATCTTGAGCAAGTCACTTAACCTCCTAGTACTCCAGTTCATCCAGCTGTGCAACTGATTAGAAGCAGGATCCCAATGGGATTCACCCCAGAATTCTAAAAGAACTAAGGGGAGACCTAGTGACACCTCTGACTATCCTTTTTAACAAATCATGGGACGATTGGGTGGTACCTGGAGGAGGGTGGATGTCATTACCCTACACAAAAGTGGGAGCAAGGCAGAGGGCGGAAACTATAGACCTGTTAGTCTGACCTCAGTGGTAAGGAAAATGATGGAATCACTTCTGAAAGAAAGAACTATTGAGTACCTAGAGGCCAGTGGGGCACAGGACCCAAGGCAGCATGGATTCACAGAGGGAAGGTCATGTCGGACAAATCTAATCGATTTCTTTGACTGGGTGACCAAAGTAGTAGACCAAGGAGGGGTTGTGGATATGGCCTACCTAGATTTTAGCAAGGCATTTGACACAGTCCCACACAAAAGATTAATAAACAAGTTAGCCAGCCTGGGAGTGGGTTCCAGGGTGGTAGCCTGGGTAACAAATTGGCTGCACAACAGGACACAGAGGGTAATAGTAAATGGAATTTACTCTGAAGAAAGGGGGGTTACTAGTGGGATACGCAGGGTTCAGTACTGGGACCAGTCCTCTTTAATGTCTTTATAGGAGACATGGCAGAGGGTCTGGAAGGACAAGTATGCCTCTTTGCAGATGACACAAAGATCTGCAACAGAGCTGATGCACAGGGGAGGGTGGAAAGGATGAGAAGGGACTTGGCAAGGTTGGAGGCATGGTCAAACATATGGCAGCTTAGATTCAATGCAAAGAAATGCAAAGTGATGCACCTGGGAAACAAAAACCCAGGTGAAGAGTACACAATGTGTGTGGGGGAAGGGGAGGTACTAACAACAACAAAAATGGAACGGGACCTGGGGGTAGTCATATCAGATGACCTTAAGGTAGGCAAGCAATGTGAGAAGGCAGTAAAGAGAGCTGGGGGATGCTGGGATGCACAGGAGAGTCATCACCAGTAGAAAACAGGAAGTTGTTATCCATCTGTACAGACAGTTGGTGAGGACCCCATCTGGAGTACTGTGTGCAGTTCTGGAGACTGCATCTCCAGAAGGACATAGACAGGATGGAGGAGGTCAGAGGAGGCAACTAAAATGGTGTAGGGTCTGCAACAGAAGCCATATGAAGAGAGACTAAGAGAGCTTAATATGTAAACCCTTGAGGAAAGGAGGGAGAGGGGGGGATATGATAGAAACTTTCAAGTACCTCAAGGAAATCAACAAAGTCCAAGGGGGGGGGCATTTTTCAGAAAAAGAGACGTGCAAGAATAAAGGGGCACTATTTTAAGATAGAGGAGGGATGGCTCAGGGGCAACGTGAGGACATATTTTTTCATGGAGAGAGCGGTGGATGCATGGAACCACCTTCCTGAGGAGGTTTTGGGGTCAAAAACAGTGGGGGAATTCAAGAATGCATGGGACAGCCATAAGGCATTTATAGTGGGGGGTAGGAGAAGTAGGCTGTTGGTTAACTAGAATCTGCAGCTTACCCAGTAGGTAAGGAAATGGGCAGACTGGGTGGGCCAAGCGGTCCTTATCTGCTGTCAAAGTCTATGTTTCTATGAAATGAGATGTTACATCTCAGCTGGGCTATCCCTTACTGGGCTATTGGCTAAGGACTTGGGGGTCTTTTGGACTACACACTGACACTAGAGCAGCATGTTTTGGATGTGGTCTGATCCGGCTTTTGTCAACTCTGAAACACCACCAGCATACAACCGCATCTAGCTCATGCAGACCTGGTAACGATCGTCCATGCTTTTGTCATCTCTCTGGTGGACTATTGCAATGCCCTTTACTTAGGGTTATCTGGAGGTTTGGTGTGATGACTCCAGCTGGTCCAGAATGCTACAGCCCAGCTGATGATGGGCTCCTCTTGGAGTAACCGTATCATGCCGGTTTGCAGACACTGCACTGGCTGCCTTTGTGGTGGTGCATCATCTTCAAAATATGCTTGTTAACTTACAAGGCCCTATGTGGTTTGTGAACAGACAACTTTAAATATCTCCTTGTTCCTTACCACTTAGTTTGCCCCCTCCGCTCCACTGATGTGAGCCTGCTTGCTGTCTTCACTTTTTGGTTAAGACTCTCAGGGAAAAGAGCTTTTGGACTGGCAGCTTCAATACTTTGGTGGAGGCCTTTAAAGCATTTCTTAAGACCTTTTTATTTGAACACGCATTCCCTAGTTAATTAATTTTAAGATCTGTGTGATATTTGTTTTATTAATTTGATCATGTGTTAAAATGCTGAGTTTTGATGTACAGTAGTCCAGTTTGCAATTTTCTGACTTAGAGCCTTTGAGATTGGGTGCTTTATAAATAAAGATTGCCTTGCCTGTCCTGGGTAAATACTGGCAAATGTAAAATAAATAGAAAGTAAAGAGCAGAATTCAGACATTCAAATGCCCTGCATCTTTCATAGATTTCTTTCAGACTAGTGCACTGGGGAGTCTGCATTCCTTTCTAATAACTACAGTGTGTGATTAACGTAAAACTACAGTAAAACCTAATTATAATCATGCATTATTAAGTTTGACTTAGTTCGTACAGTTTGATTAGGTTGCTGGGCACATGACAGGAAATTATACCAGTTATGAGCAATTTTATCCAGATATTACACAGCACTTTCAATGGACATATTGAGATAGTTTGTAGTCAAGATGTTATGCCTGTCATCAAAACAGTATGCAGGCAGTTAAGGTGGAAAACAGAAACATCCTTTATTCACAGAAACTATGTTTCAGATTGATAATCAGCAAGGCCACTGTTTTTCGGTTTTTACCGGAAAATCCGGTAAAATTCCAGAATTAGGGTTGCCTGAAAACCGGAAAAAACGAAGATTTCATGGAATCTGGCATTTTCTATCAGATCAGTTTATCTATAAAAAGTGTGTTTTTCTTTTAATTTCTTCCTGTACTATTTTCGGTTTGCTTTATTTAATGCTCTGTGTATTAAGCCTTCTTTAATTCTGATTATTTATGCACATACTAAAAGAATGATAACAGAATCCCGGTAAAATCCAGAAATAAGAGTAACAATCACCGGTGAAATTCCGGAATCTTAAGTCTTGAAAACGGAATTTAATTGTTTTAATCACCGTAAATCAGTGGCCTTGATAATCAGGGCTTCCTCAGGGATCTTTCAGTGGATGTATGGTTTATGGCTTGACACCAGCACATAATACGGGGAATAAGGAGATATTCATAGTTTATTTATAGAATCACAAGAATTGCAAGTACTTAACCTGGAAATTCCTGTAGAGTACAATAGACACCACCGTGCTTGCATTCTCACATGTCAATTTTGCTTACTTGACATACATATGCAGAACTTTATAGTGTTACCTTTTGAATATTCATAATTCTCTCTCTTCCCCTTCCATCACCTTTTTTTAACATCTTTGTCTTCTCGTCCCTACAGTCAACAGACAGTTAGTCTCCTGGGGTAACTTCCCATGTGAGGGTCCATGGAAGAAGATCATGAAGCATGATCCAGCACCGTCTGGTGGACAGGAAGTCAGAGGTGGGAGACTTTATCCATGCAGCTAGAGTCTTTTTCCCCATGATTCTAATTCTACCCAATCCCCTCCACAAACAAGAGAGGCCAGTGCACACCCAACCTAATCTTGGTTCACCATGCCACCTCCCGCTGCATGTATGCCCTGACTCATACACTTTCAGGAGGTAACAATAGGCCACCAGTGAGTGCTGGCATTGTGGGCACTCTCAGCTTACCCTGCTGACCCAGACAGAAGTTAGGCATGAGGAATGAACCTGGGTATACTACATAGCAGTACAACATGCTATCAGCCATGCCAGTGGGTCAACTTACATGTCTAATATAATTGTAACTACATTCCTAGTTGTAATAATAGGCAACCCTGTCTTATGTAGAACAGACTAGATTACGTGGGCTTAGTGATCAACAGTTTACATTTTGAATCATAATATGAACATTCTTCCCTGACACTTCTTTAATATTCTTTTTTAAGTGGCAAGATAGGCATCACCAGCTCCTTGGTACTTTACATTTCTTATTTTTACATGATGTTTAGTGAGTAATATTATTCAGCATTTTCTCACCAAAACTACTTCATCTAGGTCATGAACCCAAACCAACTTTACAGTAAGTAAGCGTAAGCCTTGGACTTTTCAGATCTGTTCCACTTCAGAGGCAGGTTTTTTACCCATTCCTAACTTTAGACAATTCACACATTATATGAAATCATCTTAGCATGCACTAGAATTAACATTTGTAGAAAAGGCTTTTAAATGAAATGTCATATTCATATGGAAATGCATTACAATGTTTCTTTATTTAGTTTTTAATTAACCAGTTAAGTACAGTAGACAAACATATGCCAATTTTCAGATATGACTCGGGAAAGTACAAAGTAGATAAAGTAAGCAAGCATCATACAGTATTAGCATACAAAACACAGCAGACAAATAAATTACAATTAACAATAATCAAGTGAATAAATGTAACATGGGATTACAACAAGTCAAGCACCAAACACATGTTCAGCAGTGTCTCACAGTGAAGAATTAATTTGATGACAGAACATTGCACAGTGTTGAGCTGTACAAGGTTATCAATACAAACAAGGCAACAGTAGCCTAGAGTATGAAACTAGTAGTTGTGTCAAGTGCCAGAGGAACCTTCTGAACAGTCAGTGGGAGGAGGAGCTATGAACCAGCAATGGAAAAGAACTGAAGGGCCTAGGTGCACGTGCAACTCACCTGGAGTACTGCATTCAGTTCACCTGGAGTACTGCATCCAGTTCTGGAGACTGCATCTCAGGAAGGACATAGACAGGATGGAGGCAGTCCAGAGAAGGGCGATGAAAATGGTATATGGGCTGCACCAGAAGCCGTATGAGGAAAGACTTAGGGACCTTAATAGCTATTCATTGGAGGAGAGGAGAGGAGAAAGAGGGGGATATGATAGAGACCATTAAATACCTTAGAGGTCTAATCAGGGTACAAGAGGGAAGCATATCTCAAAGCAAGCATTGCACAAGAACAAGGGGACATGATATGAGGCTGGAGGGAGGAAGGCTCAGGGGGAATGTCAGGAAGTATTTTTTCACAGAAAGGGCAGTGGATCTGTGGAACAGCCTTCCAGCAGAGGTGGTGGGAGCTAAAATAATATGGGGGTTCAAGAGCACATGGGACAGACATAAGGGTATCCTGTAGATGGGCAGAGAAGGCATGCAGCAGATCAAATAGGATCTGGGCTGTCAATACTTACTAGGGAAATGGGCAGACAAGGTGGGCTGTATGGTCCCTATCGTCCCTCAGATTCTGTGTTTCTATGTTTACCCATAGTGGCTTGGGTTTTGAGGATAGTACGCAGACAGCTTTCATCAGTTCTAAGGGGTAAACTAGGTTGGAGTACTTCAGTAGCCCAGTGGTGGCAGCTGATTTGCCAATGATGGCAAATCTTAATCTTTGATAATAGTATACTATAAAATAATCAAATGAAGTCAACTTTGCACTCCACTAATAACTGTTCAAAATGCACCTTTTTACATTTAAAGCAGCAATGCATGTTACAATGAAAATATTTACCTAATGTATACTTTTCATTCTATTTTTTCTTATTCTTACCTCCTGTCTTGTATGGTACCCTTATTTCCTAATTTTAAGTCTGCTTTAGCATTTAACATTGGCAATATTAAAAGAAATACTCCTTTTAATATGAGTCATACTAGGTTTTTATCAGTATCCTCAGCTGTTGTTTATGTTTACATGTACAGCTACTGTGTCTCTTATGGTTATAAGAATGCATTCTCAAGTTCTTTGGGTGAGAGAACTCTGAAGCATAGCTGCACAGTTCTAGCACACAAAGAGTTGAGAGGAAACTATTATAACCATAAGAGATACAGGAACTGTACATACTGTATACACATATTACTAAATCATGCTAAAGACCATGTTTAAAAAATGGTATCTGAAGTTAACAATAAAATGTTTTACTTTGCAAACTATTAGAGCATCCCCTTTGTAGGACTTGGACTATGCAAACTAAACTTGGAACTTCAGAATTTTAAAACTGTTTACATGAAAGCACCCTCTTATGGATATAATAGTACTTGGAATGTTTAGAAATAACCTTGATTGGCTTAGAATGATGTCATGATTATAATAACCATTAGCGGTACAGTAACCGTACATAATAAACATATCATAAATCATGTTGAGGATTTCTGTTTTTAAAAATCCAACTTGAATATAAAATAAAACTGTTTGATTTTGTAGTGAATTACAGAAACCCCTGTGTGATATTGACTATGCTGACTGAACTTAGAACTGTAGATTTTTACAACCGTTTGCATGAGACAACCTCTTGTGGAAAAATAAACAGTACTTGGAATGTTCAGAAATGAGCAGTCCTGATTGGCCAAGAATAATGTCATGATTTGTAATACACCAGTTATCTCATAAGGTCAGAGAGAAGTAGTTGCTACATGCGTGTGCATTATAATCACAAGAGTGATGTTGAACAATGGGTGTTCAAAAACAACAGAATACTGATAAAAATGTGGACCAAGTCATATTAAAAGGAACACTCCTTTTACTATTTCAGATGTAAAAATAAGTGCTAAAGCAAACTCAAAAAGAAGAAAAAAGGGTACTCTAAATAAGTATGTCAAAATTTTCACTGCTAACAAGCCCTGCTGATTTAATACTGAACTATAATTCCATATACAGTATCTTTAAATTTTAATGTAGAGTTGTGCAGAATGGAGAATTCTGCACTGGAATTTGTGTGAAATATCAGATCAGCTTCCCAAATGTTTCTTCCTGTGAGTTACGAAAGTGTGTTACCTTGTGAGCCACATTTCAGATTTTTTTCTGGGCACACACTGTGCTGGTTCCTAGGTAATGGCACTTACTTTCTGAATCTGTATCTCACTTATTTTAGTGTCTCTGTATGTCTCTGTATCTCTGTACTGCATTCACATAAGCTTTATCTCTAGCTCTTGTCCATCTTAAGTTTTGCTGCTCTCCTACAGTATATCCATTTCCCTGCATATGGGCAGTAATTTTTGAACTCCAGGACCCATAATCGAGCCACCTATTCAGACAGCCCATTACCTTAGTCCTCTGGGAGTGTCCCTGTTCTGGCTGTTCTGCATATGGATCTGAGTCTCTCTGGCTTGTTTCATTAAACCCTCTGGAGACGAAACCCTACAGGTGACATGTGCCACATCCCAGAGCTGAAGCCCTGCTGCCACTCCTGACTCCTGGCCCAGCAGACCCACCCTTGCCCAGTGCATCCAGAGGTCTAGTCCCAGTCCAGGTGCACTCCCTTCTCAGCACCCTTCAAGACTAGAACTAACCAGAATTTTTCTGCTTTCCTGTTTTACCTTCTTTAGCTCCTCCCCCATTTCCTGTGGCTAAGCCCTCCCCGCTCCTATCATTGGGGCACCTCTAACAGCAAACATCTTAATATTTTGTACTATGGCACTTTTTTAGTAAATTCCTAACAACACAAACGTTGTATTATATCAAACACATAAACATTAATAAATACAGTATCAGTCAATTTCTCTTTTCAGAATAATTTAAATATGAGAAGAATTAAAAAGCCAATTAAGATAGCACCAATAGGAAAATGAATTAAATATCAAGATGATCTAGGATTGAGCTAATGTGTTGGATTTGATTAGGTCTCCTGGGATAACAAAACTGTAATGTTTTGTAAAAATACTGCAGCTAGTACATTAAATGTTTGAACATATTGCAAACATGTTAAATTACCTTTTAACGGTTAGATATTGACACCCTAATCTCAATCACCCTAATCTCAATTTAAACTAAAATCAAGTAAATGATTCCTTTATTTCAGGTATGTATGATCCACAAGGTAATTGTCTTGCTTTAGTATCACCAATGCTGACACTGCAATGCAGTACTGAGGGGTACCTGCCAGAGGTTCAAATCCCCTAACAAAGAAAGGGCTTATCTCCAGTGCTGAAGTCACAGTGCAGTACTAGGGGAGTGCAGCACTGCTGAAGATACATAACCGACACCAGGGAAAGGATTCGTCTTCAGTGCTGACACTGTAATGCAGTGCTAGGGATGAAGCACCATGGAAGGTACAGTAAATGTTCCCCATACAGGGAAAAGGTTCATATACTGTACTGGAACTGTAATGCAGTATTAAGGGAGTGAAATCCTGCCGATGATAGTGTACATTTCCTGCACCAGGGAATGGACTCATCTTCAGTGCAGACATTGCAATATTAGGTGGTGTAGCACCATTGAAGGTAAATGTTCTCCTCAAGGGAAAAGGCTTGTCTACTGTACTGAAACTACAACACAGTACAGTCAGAATAAAGGGATGGCAACATACACAGGCCCCCCCACTCTCACCACCTCAGCTACTATCTACTGAACAGGAAAACATGCTAACAGTAATCAGCGGATTAGTATGAGCATGCACTGCCTCCCAGTCCTTCAGATGGCAGACTGATGAAGTAGTGAGACACTGGTCTCTGTCAGTCACTGTCACTTTCTTTTGACTAATATGCAAAGGTGTGTGTGTGTGTCTGTGTCTATATGTGAAGGGCAGCTTGCATTTGCTGCTCCGTAGAAAAAGAATCCTACACTCATAATATATAACTTTTACTTGAATCAAATGATCAATCAAAGCCTGCCATGGGGAAACTGCAGTTAACTAAATGTGTGTTTTTTTCACAGCAATACCTCATGTTTTCTTTCATTGCCCTTAGCAGCTAACTAATAAAAACACTATGGACTCCAGTTCCAAGCCCGAAGACTATATTAATCATTTTGAAATGATAGCACAACATACCAAGGCCCCCAAAAAGGGTGCAGGCAAGAAGAGGCAGTGTGATTGCTTTGCACTGCAACCGTTTGGGGCAAAAACTGAAGAACAGTGAAAGGTGTTGAGAGATTGTCTTACAGAGCTGTTCTCATTAAAATGAAATGTGCAAGTGAAGTGTAATTAATCAAACATGATTAAGGATTAAGGCAAATAGGACTGTCGGAGGTAGCGTGCCAAAGAGGCAGAATGGATAGAGAGCAGGATGTGGGATCCATACAAGATACAAGGTGAGAATCAGTTTCCAAATTGTTTGGTCCAAAGCACAGACATACACTCAGAAGTCTCAAAGCCAGCGTAAAGCATCATGGGTATGCACATCCTTGTGTAGTGGGAAGGGTGACAAGGCTTCCTTCCTTGTGTAGGGGGAAAGTTGACAAGTCTTCCTTCCTTTTGTAGGGCATAGACTGCCAAGGCTGCCGCACAGAAGCATCCCAACAGGACAAAATGTGTTTTTTTTTCTCTCAGCCTTATTTGAATAAGATGCAAAAGCCTTGTCAGTCTACCCCCTATACAAGGATCTGTAAACCCACAATGCTTTGTGCTGGGTTTGAGGCTTCTAAGTGTATATATGTGTGGTCTGTAGAGAGATGCAGAAGCCAAAAATATGATCAAGTAGTAAATAATGCCTCTCTTTAGACTCTGTAAGTGTGAGGCAGATGGGTAGTCCTGTGTTCATCACATAAACTAAGACTGGTACAGCAGTCACGTTCTCTTAGACTAGTTGTCCGTCTGTCACAAGGCTTACTTGCCAGGATTCATCATGTTATGCATCATATCTTATAAACCTAAAATGTATACAGTTGGGGTGAAAAGCTCTGATTTCAATGGATTCAAACTATATATGCAAGCATGATAAGGTGGAACTGCAGAATATATAGATGGGTCCAAGATGATATCAGAAAGGAGCCACATTACTGAGCTGTCCCTAAGTTCTAGTTTCTTTTAATTATACAGTGTACCCTTTATTGTCTGCCAACTTTGGTGCACAAACCTCTTGGCAAATAATAGAAGGTGGCAGATAACAGAGGTGTGCTAAATTGCATTTGTCAAATATGGGAAAATCTACACAGGACTACATTTAGGTATTAATTATTCAGTGTCTTTGTGTACAGTTCAGTAAAAAAATCTAATATAGTTCATTTATCCTTTATCATTAATCAGATTTAAAGTAACCAGTTATGGACATGTGTGTGGCTTTATTTGTCATGATTAATTTCACATTAGCATCCAAGTCCTCCTCTCTCATTGGCCTGCAGTGATGTCCAGGGAAGGTACAGAGCTGGGAGGCTAGGAAGGGAGAGCAAGTAACTACGGGGAGGCTGAGATAAAACACACCACCTGCTTGGTAGAACTTGTATAACTCTGAACATTTTGTCACTGAAATGTTGGACAGTGACACTCAAAATATAGAAAGTGAGGGAAATTGATCTTAATAATGAGGGGCACATTAACACACACACATAGAGAAACAAACTCAGGACACTGGGTGCTAGTGACTTAACAGCACTCCATGCCTGGTTGCAGCCTAGACACTAATTGGAGACCCTGACAATGGATCCCCACCTAGCATTGCCAGGTGCCAGGAAATTGCAGCTCCTAAAGAGAATCATACCTGGCCATCTGGAATAATGAGGGAGATTTGAATGAGGACTGGAGACTACTAAAGTAAGGAGTTTTAAACTTCACTGACAGCCATGGGAAGCCTGCATTACTCAAGATGGTCAAGTAGAGGGTTAGCTGCATTAAACTAGGTCAGTTTGCCCAATGCTCTTGACAAGTAAATCTTCATTTTCTTCACCCAACAGTTACAATAATCTCTTCATCCATGATGTTATTAAAATCTCACAACAATTCTCAAAGTTAACAGTCTTCAACAGTGCATTGCCAAATATTTCTTATTGAGACATTTACAATAACTAAAAAAATTGGGATCATAATGCACTGTGTCAGTGACTGTGACATGGCAGATAATAGATCAGTAGAACATCATGAGAAAGATACAGCCTGAACACAAAAAATCAATGGTGGATAGAGAAGGTGGTGGATAATATAGGGAATTTCCTTTAAGAAAGAATGGTACAGGAGGCCAGGCCAGTGGATAAGGAAGGTGGTGCATAACAGAGGAGTGGATAATTGAAGGTGCAGTGTAGTAACTGCTTAAAGAATGAAAAGAGATCAGCAGCTAAATCTCCAAAAACTCTTTTACCTTGGATGTTTAGATGCTGATTTGCAAAGGACCGCTAGACCACATTTTGACTAGTTGTGCCAGTCCTGGGGAGGCAGACACCAGAGTGTGAATGCCAACTGGAGCAGATCATATCTTGGGTGGGGGGCTCTATAGTCACATAACTGAAGATCAAGCTATCATATTTGCGTCCATTAACAGATAGAGTCTCTCTTGAAATCTTGGTTAATACCATTACCAAGCAATCTCCAAATACTAGCATGGCATTCTTACTTGTGACAGGTGCTACTTCAACAATGCTGAAACCTGCTACACACTCTCTTCTTCCAAAGCAACCCTCAATGCTGCCTGGTAAAGTCACATTTGAAAATCTAAAAGAGGTTTCTTCAGTTTTTTAAACTTTGATAAAAAATGGATTTCTTAATTTTAGGAACTGACAGTATTGACTGTGTGTTGAAAAGGATACAAACTGAAGTTCTGGATGTCAGAGAATCAAATAAGGAATTTAAAAAGAGGTTTCACTAATTCAACAAAAAAGACTTCCAGTAGAGGCTTTGGTTACTAGCAATATTACAGCAACTGTCTCTCTGTAGTGTAAGGTGAAAACTATTGAGAATACTCTCCACTTCAAAATTTATGTTTGGTTGGAATTCCAACTACTTATGACCTGCTAAAATATATTTTTTCATTTCTGTACATCATTCACCCGAGGATAGCCTCGCTTTCATAACTGGGCTTTCCAAATCCCCATGAGAAAAACAAAAGCGACATCTCACTCAGAAAAAATCTGAACTGAATTTAGATAAAATTCTCTCTCAGGAATCACCGTGCATGAATAAGTTACTTGCTGATCCATTTCATTGTACTGTTGGACAGGGCTTCAGACAATTTTTTTTTTGGTGGAAGTCAAATACTTCCATGGGTTGAAATTTGGAAGTCATTTCAGTTTTGCTGGAGTCAAAATACTTCCAGCTGTCAGATTTTGGAAATCAAAATAATTCCAGTCCACAAATTTTGGAAGTCAAACTACTCTTAAGTTCTATATTTTTTGAAGTCACAGGCTTTCTGAATACCTCATTGTACCCCATCCATGCCACAGTCACAGAAATAAATGTTTTAACTGCCTGAACAGGTTTTAAGGGAATGGGAATATTGGCCAGGACATCAGGGAAAATCCTCTACCCTTTCTAAAAGTGTTTTGGGTTCTTTTACTTTCTACTGGACACCCACCAGGACAGCACCAGCGATGGGTAGAAGGGACCTCAGTTTAACATCTCATCTGACTGATGGCACACCTTAACAGTACAGCCCCCCCCACACACACATGCACTAGTGCTTCATTAGGGCACCAATGATTTTTGATATGAGCCCAAGTCCCGGTGTGGGACTAGAACCTATAACCGTCTGGCCAAGAGGCAGATGTGCTGCCAGCTGAGCTGTATTGACTGACAAATGAGTTGTTGACAGAAGTCCACAGGTTCTGTTGTGCCAAAATGTATTTTCTCACTATTTTCTCTCTTACCCCCCACATACTAACCAACAACTTTCATTCTGCACTTATCCTGAAACCAAAATTGCAAGACAGCAGCTGGCTTTGATTGTGCACCATTGCCTGTCTGTCTGCCTGCTTGCCTATCTGTCTGTCTGTCCTGTAAGCTAGCAGTAACTAGCTATCACCAGTAATAGGATTTACCAATGCCACCAGCACACATCAAAGGATTCAGAGGAGAGTGACAAGAATGATTGGGTCCTGGAACACTAGGGACAAACAGAGAAAAGTCCTTTTCCATCCCAACACAGTGGATCCACTGGACCTGGTTTTCAGTGGTCTTGTATTCCACTCCCCCCCAACAAAGTGGTGCTGCATGAGTGAACATGCAGACAGTTATGTGAAAACTGTCTGCAACTCTATTTGCCACACTTTTATGGCAGACTGACTTGAGTAGATTCATATTCCAGAAGATAACCAGATCATTTCCAAAAACCTCATGGCCTGGATATTCAGAGGGGTTGTGCCTGGCGCAACAGAGTTGCACCGGAGCAACCCCGCATTGCGCCCCAGTGGGATATTGAGAAGACTGCCTGGCCAGCACAAATCCCGATGTGCCAGGCCACAATGATAATGTATGTGGTGCAGATGCAGAGGGCGTGCCCATGCATATGTGGCACATCCCGATATTTACCTTGGGATGTGCGGCGCATATGCTGGCACAACCCTGGGGGGTGCCACTGGAGCACCAGGGAAATTATATATGGAGATGTACTGCAATCGTGGCAATGGGTGGGGGGGGGTACCACTAGACTACCAGGGCTGACTTCTACAGTAGTTTATGGTGATCAGGGACATGGGAGGGAAAGGGGCACCACTAGACTACCAGGGAATATTGCTGTAGTATTTTATAGTGATCGAGGACACGGGAGGGAAGGGGTGCCACTGGACTACCAGGGAAGGCCAGCACATACATTTATTGGGGAATCAGGAGGGAGGGGGTCCACTAGACTACTAGGGAATATTTTGTTTTACATTTACCATGATCGCGGCTACAGGGCAGGGGATGTTCCGGGATCCCCACATCACACGTCATGCTGTGCAGGGCACCAGGTGCAATTCACCAGGCTGCCCTGTGCAAGGTATGCAAATGGGGCCATAATGACATGCAAATTACCCCCTTTGTGCTGTGCAAATATTATGGCTTCATTTGCATGCCCTCCTCTGAATACCACAGGTGGTGCACCCAGCGTAACTGCGTTTGCACCTGTGCATCTCCATACTCCCTATCTGTGGCTTGCACCGGTGCAGTGCAATTTGCCATGCACAGTGAGTGCGCCATCTGTGCCATATTCAATAGTGCTGCACCATGGTACATCATCATCGAATATCACCTGGCCCTGGCTCCAGTGTATCCCAGTTGCGCTGCATCCTGGCTTGTGCCACTGTCTGGAGCAGTCTGAATATCCGGGCCCATGTGTTTTTTTCTCCATCTCTTCTCACATCTTACTTGAATTTCCTTCATATGTAGACTGCAGAGATGAATAATAACAGCAAAGGTTAGGTCCTTTAACTGTTAAACTGTCGTTGTTGTGACACAGATTCTATCAAGTAGTATTCAACATTTAAAAAAAAAAAAAACATTTTTTAATCTTGTTTCTCTGACACTATTACATTCAATAACAGTCTTCTGTCTTCCACCTCAGTGTTTGCATACGTTTACCTAAGAAAACCATAGACAGCAGGAACGGGAACAGGATGCATCTGGAATCAAGCTCTGCACCGCTCAGTATACCTTCCTAGTAAAACTTTTAAATAAATAAATAAATATTTGACTATACAATCAAAATGGCAAATGCTCATCATGAACAAATGCAGGGTAAATGTAAGTCCCACTGACCCCTGTATGAGGCATTTTGGCACTGCTGTCTAGCAAAGCTTTACCCCGGCACCTTCAGCCAACTGGCCCTGGATCTGGTGCACTTCAGCTGGGTGGATTTCAGTGATCGGTGATGCCACATCCGGAAGCCCGCTGCAGTATTATTGCCCTCAAGATTTTACCCCCCAGGAAAATATAACTACTTTTTCCCCAAACAGAGTAAAAAGGAAGAAGAGAACCTCAGAGCTGAGCACATCTATTCTTTGCAGAGAATGGCCTTGCAGCTATGCCAGCACATTAGTAACTGAGGTAGACAAGCAGCAAATGGAATACAGGGACACAATGGATCTGCACCAGAACCAGGACATAATAACTAGGAATCCTCATGTAGTTATATATCTGATATTGGCAGCTAAATGTTAAAGTGCAAAATGACAAAGTAGCTTTCGCAGTTTGGGAATTGTCTTGAAGTAACCTGTACAGGAGTCCCCACCACACCTGGTTTTGTCCACAGCCCTTCTGGGAGTCTGTAATATTGGACTTATGCTTAACTGCTATGCCATTCATCTTCTGCAATTTATACATTGAGATTTAATCGAATAAAGGCACTGAAGGGATAGTGTATAACTACTACCATCTCCCAAATTTGCCTGCTTGACATGGATTGTGTCTTACAGTCTAGGCACCATTTGATTTATACGGCATGTGTAAGAGGAAATGCCTGTTATCGGGTCTGCTTTACTTTGCAGTCAGGTGTTGTACAGCATAGAGGTCAGGAGAGGGGCTGGGGCAAGAGACCAAAAAAGTCAGAACGATTTATGTTTCTTCCAATTAACACAAACAAAGTTGCTGTTCAGACCCTGTTGATAAGTTCACAGTGAAAAAGGACTGGTAGTTCAGTTTAATTTTTATGTTTGCTTGCATGCATGTGCAAGAAACATAGTGCCACCATATGAGTTTTCGTAGGTCTGCCTCCCCCACTTCCAATGCCCTGCTCCCCTTTGCAGGCACTGCTGCACCGCGCCAATGAATGTCTGAGCTATCTATGACAGCATTCAGATGCAGTGGCCTACAGTTCTAAGGAAAACACCGCCGCAGGCAGTTTGCATAATGCCTATCATAGACAGTTCATCCCCCCATGAACACATACGTGCACACTGGAATCCCACCCCAGCATGCTCATGCACTCCTGCCCATACACTGTATGGCTGACGGGGGCTGCCTAATCCCCATAAGCCCACTGCCCCCCCAAACACACTTCCAGGTGCCATGCTGGGAGCCCACCCCAGTGTGGAAAACGTCCATCTGCTGCCCCCCAAGACACTTCCAGGTGCCACGCTGGGAGCCCACTCCAGCGTGGCAAATGTCCATATGGTGACGGGGGTGCCCAATCCCCTGTTGGCTCCACTGTCACCCGCCCCCCACAAAAAAAAAAAACATGACTTCCAGTTGCCACGTTGGAGCTCATCCCAGCATGACAAAAGTTGGTATGGCTGATGGGGGTGCCCAATCTCCCATCAGCTCCACTGCTGCTCCCCAAAAATAACATTTTAGCTGCCACGCTGGGAACCCACCCCAGTGTGGCAAAAGTTCTGCGTCGTCTTCCTGCAGAAGGAAAAAAAATAAACTGTAAAAAAAAAAAAGGTCCCTCGTTCACTGTCTTGCCCCCCAACCCGCTTCCACCCTCTGTGCACCCACCTCCCCACATCCCCCCATACTTACCACTGGAGCCCAGCGCAGTGATCTTCAGTGGACCGGGAACACGTCTGCACTCTTCAAAGCCGACCACGAACTGAAGAAATGCCGGCAAGCTGTATAATGGCATAAATGTTTTTTTTCAACTTTGATGCATATCTCTGCCATTTTGGGGAATTGTTTCACCAAATTTTCATCATGGGTTTTTTGGGGACCCACCTCATGAACTCAGTCACTGTCATTTTGTTATTCAGTCCCGAAAGGTGATTTCGCAGGCACTGCATGGAACCACCTTCGACTGGAGTAATGAAACGACAGTGACACAGTTCATGAGATAGGCCACCCAAACCGAGGTTGAAAATTTGGTGAAAAAATTCCCAGAAATGACTGTGTCACGTGTGTGCATTGCGCAGTTCCTATGCTAACTCATAAGTTTGCAGATTTTTAATATTTTCACTCCAGATTTTCAACATTGCCATTTTACCACACCTCCTTATGAGCAGTACAGCTGTCATTTTTCACATCTCACCCAAAATGTGTTTTTGAGCATGTAGCGCACACTGGAGCAGTCGGTGTGCGAAATCAATGTTTCGGACAGATTAAGAAAATCACAGTGACACTGTTCATGTGCAGAGGTCGTAAAATGATTATGTTAAAAATTTGGTGACAGAAGTCTATAAAATGACTGTGTTACGAGCGAGCATTTGCGCAGTTTTCACACACACTCTAAAGTTCATGAATTTGTAATATTTTTAGTCCAGATTTTCAACACTGGCATTTTTCCACACCTCCTTATGAACAGTACAGCTGTCATTTTTCACATCCTGTTTGAAATGTAGTTTTGCACCAGTGGTGCCAAATGGCGTAGTCAGTGTGCTAAATCACACTTCCGACGCAGAAATGTGTAGTCACTGTGGGAAATCACTGTTCAGGACAGATTAAGAAAATCACAGGAACAGTGTTCATGAGCGGAGGTCCCAAAATGCCTGTGTTGACAATCTGCTGTAAAAAATCCCCAAACTAATTACATTACGGGTGTGTATTGCGCAGTTTCTACGCATGCTTGTGACTTCACCAGTTTTTTTTTATATTTTCACTGCAGATTTTCAACATTTCCATTTTTTACACCTCCCCATGAACAGTACAGCTGTCATTTTTCACATCCTGTTTGAAATGTGTTTTTGCACCAGGGTTGCCAAAATGGAGTAGTCACTGTGCTAAATCAGCTTTCCACTAACACACTGATAATGCCACTGTTCATTAGGTGGGGGTCACAAAAAAAACGTTTAAAATTTGGAGTGAAAATACCAACGAACGCCTGGGTCGTTAGGGTTTCCTACCATAACACCCCACCCTGTGGAGACTGATAAGCATCAGGGGTGTGACTTGGGATTGTCACCTGTAATACTCCTGCCATTCCACCCCCACCCACACCCTGCAGCCAGTGACAGGCATCGAGGTGTGCCTTGGACTCTTCAACCGCAAAGTTCACCCCACTCTCCTATACTGCACCCATCTCACCATATGTCTTATGGAATGGGGTGAGCATAAGGCCCAAAGACTCCAAGGCACAATGTGACACTTGTCGGTGTCTGCAGGGTAGGGTGTGGTGAAATGGCATGGCCATAATGCCTGATGACCCAAAGGCACACCCCAATGCCTGTCAGTCTCTGCAGGGTGGTGGTGGGGTTGGCTTCAGTTCAATACTTCACTACCATTTCTATTATGCATCTCTCTAACTCTTACACTACCAATGCCAATGCCAGCAAGCAAACATTCGGCATTGACAAATGCTTGTTATTTCTGTTACTCACTGTGTTGAGGCAACCCACGCTGATGACAAGGGTACACCCCCCTACACACACACGCAAGCACACACACACACACAGCAATTAATCAGTCTGGAGTCAGCTTAGTTCAGTGAAACAGGACTGGTAAATGCTGAAATGATGTTCACAACAGAAAACATGGATGTCTGTTCTTTAACCTAGATGTTTATACAGAGGGAAATAATTCCAGGCAGTCTATTTTTGGACGTTTGTGACAAATTTCTGTATGTAAAATACGTCAAAAATACCCTTATCTGATGCTCTGCTGCTGGACAATATACTGCAACTGTGTTTCCCACAGCCTTCGATACTAACAGAGAGATGATGTTATATGCAGCCTGAAAGATTGGTCACTTCAGGTTTAAACAGTCTGCTACATTTAGCCAGACATTGCTCCAGTGACTCATATAAAGAGAATCTTGGCTAAATTGGGGCATCTTTTAAAATCTCGTTCCTGGCCAAATGTTTCAACACTTTAGGAAAAGGAAAAAATAATATTTTTTGAGGTGGAACAGTTAAAGATCTTTATTATGGAAAAGAAGATGGAAAGAGAGGAGGTAAAGAAAAGACAGGAAGAAATAAAAATGGCAGACAGGAAGATACAAAGCAAGAAGAACTTCTGATGCTACCTTTGGGGCAGTAATCGCTTGAGTAAATAATCATGGGCTTTATAACATTTTATTAAAGTTTCTGATAGTTACCATGCTGAGATTTGGTGGGGCCCATATTGTGTAATATTGCTGTATATTTATTTATCATTAAAGAGTTTGAGGGTGAAAGTAACAAAAGTTACAAGTTCTTAAGTCTAATATCTCTAAGCTTGTGGTCCCTTCCATCTTATGATATAATGAACTTCATTTTTTTTACTCAGAATATATGGCTCAAACAGAGAGTAAAATAGCTTTATGTTAAGTGGCAGCTTTAGGATTCGACAATCATGTTTAAGATATACATTTTCTTACTTTTGTTTGCTGTGGGACCTCCCTCTATCCAGAATGAACTTGATCTTTTATATTTACAGATACACATTTAATCACTATATAAATTATATTTTTTTATAATATCAGTAGTTCTATGTTATGTAAGAATATTGTTTCTTTGGTTCCTGTAAACTGAAATGCTATGATAAACAATTAATAAAAGGAAAACACAAGATACAGTGATGTGACAGACCTTCACACAGACATCTTCCTTTTGTCTATAAAAGGACACTAACACTGTACTTGCCATATTTAATTTCATAGAAACAGAATTTGTAGGCAGAAAAGGACCACTTGGCCCATCCTCTCTGCCCCAAGTGATCCTTGTCTATTGTTCCACTGCAGACCCTGTCTGGTTAGTGGCAAACCTCCCCATTCCCTACAACTTTTCTAATATATGCCTATGTTTATCCCACGCATGCTAGAAGCCCCCACTGTTCTAGCCTTCATCGCTTCTGCTGGCAGTCTGTTCCAGGCATCTACCATTCTTTCAGGGAAGAAATATTTCCTCACATCTCTCTTTAACACTCCTCCCCCAGCTTTCTTGCATGCATCCTGGACCTGGTGCTTGCTCTCATTTGAACTTTCCACCTGCACCCTGTTTACCCTTTGAAGTACTTGTAGGTAATGCTCATGTCCCCTCTCTCTTTCCTCTCTTCTAGGGTGTACATGTTGAGATCCCTCAGCCTATCCTCATATGACTTTCCGTGCAAACCCTGCACCATTTTAGTTGCTATCTTCTGTACTGCCTCCACCCTGTCTGTGTCCTTTCTGAGGTATGGTCTCCAAAACTTGACACAGCACTCCAGGTGGGGGTGCACCACAGAGTGAAACAGCAGCACCACCCCTCCTGCTGTTGGAGATACTCCTCCCTAGGCACCCCAGAATCCTACTAGTCCTGTCTATAGCCTTGCCATGCTGCCCTGCCACCTTGGGGTTTACTGATATGATAACCCCTAGGTCCCTGTACTATATAGTGACAGTCAGTACTCCCTCCTCCATCCAATACTCAGCACCAGGGTTCCTATGCCTTGGCTGCATAGCTGTGCACTTTTTGACTTTGAACCCTGACTGCCATGCTTTTGATCACGAATACTCCTCATGTTTCCCAAGATCTCTGCACATTTTCTCCATCCCTTCCTGAGTCCACCCTATTAAATATTTTGTTGCTGTCTGTGAAAAGACATGTCTTCCCCTCCATTTCTTCAGCAATGTCCCCTATAAAGACATTGAAGAGGACTGGTCCTAGTACCAAGCCCTGCAGTATCCCACAGATCACTCTCTCATCCTTAGAGTAAATGCCATTAACTGACACCCTCCTTCTTCTATCCATTAATCAAAACTTTCCACACTGGTGCTTAAACCCTGACCCCCTACCCACTACTGCTTGGTAGCCTGTAGCCCTACTGCTGTACTAAGTTTCCTTGACACATACTTTCTGGTGCATCTACGACACTGATTCAACAAAAATATGTTGATCCGACGTTACAGCGACTGTATGTCGACGACAATTGTGGTCAGCATTCTGCCATCCAGTAAAGAAGTGTGTTGTAGTGTGGGGTTACATCCCCCCACAGCCCCCATATTCTAAAATAACTAACTCCAAGTTGGAGCTGTTTCAGGGAGGGGGTGCAGGTCCCAGAGAAGCTGTGCTGGGGTCCCATCCGACCATTGCAGTGATCTGCTGATGTTGTCGCTGTAATGATCTTCAGAATAAATGTTTCACTGTTGGAACAGCATAACCTTTCTGGCAACCATTTTTTTATTCTTTACTGCAGAAAATTTTTAGCACAACCCATTTTACAAAATATCAAAGTACATGTATGTTCTTAAATACATCATATCGTGTATCAACTAGACTTTTCAGCAAACAATTGTATAACCTATGTACAGAGGTTGGTATAGAGATGACACTATTGAATTTGTACCAAAATAGCAAAATATTAATTGGGTGCTGAGTTATATTTTAAAACCCCAAGAAACTTTTTTTTACACTGATAATGGACACTATTGACATTCCTAACCCTCTACTCTGTTTATAGCCACAGGATGTACCATTTACACTGGGTCTAGGGAATCCCTCTTAATGTATTGAAGTCTCAAGGACTTTCTGCCAAATTCTTCTGAAATTGTTATAGTTATTCCTCCTTCTATATGTGACCCTCTCTAGATGTGCCAGCTCTGTCATACTGCGCCCAGTGTTATATTGCTGGGGACTGGGGATTTCTCCAGTGCCGTAGTACCATTTTCTTGGCTGTTAATAGTGTTCTGAGACCACATGCTCTGTATAGCATGTTGTAGCTTGGGTCATCCATCCCAAGAATACAAAGAAACACAGAAAAGAGACAGAAAAAAGTCTGAACAGTCCCTCTAGTCTGTCACAAGATTCCCTACTCAAAATCTTACTAATATTTATTACTTCCCTCATCCTCCCTGCTCCTTTCTACATGATCTCATCTTATAACTTTCTTATATGCATTCCAGCTTCTTTTAAAACCTGGTATTCTCTCTGCCTCTACAACACTGTTTGGAAGTTTATTCTACCCATTCATCACCCATTCTGTGAAAGAATAATTTCTAATGTCTTTTATGTACCTTGCACTTTCCAGTTTATGTACATGGCCCCAAGTGAACATACTACTCTCAGTTTAAATAAACATGTTGTGTCCACGCTATTGTACACATTCATAAAACTGAAAGCCTCCATTATGTCCCAACTCTCCCTTCTATCATCCCAGTGAGTATATGTAAGAAATAATGCAACAATGTTGTGTGGTTTAGTCTGTATGATCATTTGCCTAGGGGCATAGTGAGGCATGGGGCCACAGGCTGAGTGCCTTACTTCCCCTAGAAGTGCATTTATCCAGACTAAATCACACCTTAAGGTGTATTATTGTACTTATAAAATATATATGTTAAGAAAAATGAAGACACAGCATAAATATTATATACTTACAAGGAAAAAAATGAAATTTATTGAAGATATTGCTACACTAGAAAAAACAGTCCTTAACTTGGATGAGTAAAAAAAATAAAACACAGTTTAAATCATGTGTTGCACTTTTTTTTTTTTCACATCATCAGCTGTCAGATTTACTTCTTTTTAATTTTGGGAGGTTTGAGGTTGATGAAGTGGACAGTGACACCAGTGAAGTTGCAGTCTTTTGTTCTGTTGTAATGTAAGTCTGTCCAGGTGGTGGCAGTGTTGCATCATTGGTAGGTGGTGGCAAGCATGCTGGAGGTGGTGGCTGACTTGGTGGAGGTATTGGCAGGCTTGGCAGTGGTGATGGCAGGCATGGCAGTAGTGGCAACATTGCTTGAAGTGGTGGTATGGCCTTTGAGCAACATGTTTTTTTCTTCAGTGGCAGGTCATACTGTTTGTGGTGTGATTGTTTGTTTTGGCTTCTGAAAGTATTTCACTCCATGCTTGTTTGTCCACTGTGCTTGTGGACCAATAGTTACAGAGGCTGGCTTTTGCACTTTTGGCCAGTTATGGCCATGATTTCTCTGGCTGCAAAGCCACCTTTTGATAGCATTTGCACTGATGTAGATCTGAGGGAATGGTTGCTATACCTTATAGAAAGCTGTGCTTCTGCACTCAGCCTTGGCATCATGTTGAGTAGGAAGTCAATCCCCATTGGCTCTCTTGTGTACCAGGTGGTAATGGTATCTAGAAAGTGCTGTGGGGGAGCCTTTGAGGTGGCAGTACAGAGCTGGAGCATTTGCAGGGAGTTTGGAAATGTATTTCAGAAATGCTTTACAGGGCAGTCATGATTTTCAGATATTTCAAACATGTAACCTCTTTTTTCACATCTATTTTGTTCTTGAAAGTCATTGTGGCTGTTAATGTGCTCACTGTAGAACAGTGTGATATAGCTCCACCCAGTGTCATCTGTACATAGCTGAACAGATTGTGGTTTCAAATCCCGCAGGCCTTCCCTTTCTGTGTGGGAAAACTGGATCTCCACCCATAACCACCTGACAAACCCCGCTGCTGTGCTGGTTGAAAATGCTTCTGATTATTATAGTTTCTGTAAGCCTGACTCTGTCAAGGAAGGGTGATGTGCTGCATGGTCTTTTTAGCATCTTCTGTACTTCTGTAGTGCAGATACAAACACATAGTTGCTGCTAGTGAATGCAGGGTCAGTAATTGTAAAGACTTTGCCTGGAATTTGGAGGCCAAGCAGCCAGCCACTTCCACTTCCTGAGCTATATAAGCAGTTCCTCTCAGCCTCATTGTGAAGCATTTTTCTTTGCGGCCAGAGGCTCTGTTGGTCTGTCCCCTGAGATGGCTGGCCCCCACACCCGCCTGCTGTTTCTGTGTGTCTCTGCTGGATTTTGGTGTTTGTTTTCCTGCTTCTGGTTTGTATCTTTCCTCCGGCTGTGTGCTTCTTTGTGTTTTGTGTGTCTTGTTTTTGTTTTTGGGCCGTGTTCCCTGTTTTCTGTGTTACTGTGTTTTGGTTTTGTCTTTTGGGGGCTTTGTTTCTAAGCTCCTAACATACCGCTACTCAGAGCTTATACTACTGCTTTCAGTTACTTACAACTGCAGCCACTGCTACTGTTTACTCCAATTATTATTTTACCCAGTGCTTGTGTTTTCACACTGTTGCTCACCACTCTCAGACTACTGCAATCATTATCTGTGTGTTTCAGCTCAACCATAGCTGCTCCATATACTTCAACAACAAAAAGCCGCTATACAGTAGGTGGTGCTTTTGGAAAATATTCAACAAAACACAAGAATGCTAAATGCACTCACACGTCAGTCCCATAATTAAGGAAATGCAACCAAATGAGTATTTCAGAACGTTGCTCCTTCTTATTCTTTTCAGTATCAAACAGCATACAAGGACATGGCAAGTCCTCACCAGGCACAAACACCTCAACATTTCATATTTACACTCTTTGTCAAGAGGATAATAGCACACCCCAGTGGTATAAATAAATAGTGTTCTCTTAAAGTGACATCATATCATTTTACATTATATGAATTAAGTTTACCAGTTCTTAAGTGTGACATATTACATAAAAAACAAACAAAAAAAAAAAAACTTCGATAACATCTATTAAATTACTAAAATATAATTACATCAAACCAATTCATCAAATAACGTTTACATTACTAATCAAATTTCATACTTTTTAATATTTTATGTACTTTTTACAATTTTTATAATATTTTTTTTAATCTTCTGTATGATTCTTATTTAGTAATCCCCAGAGACGCTGTTATACACATCATGGATGCAAATTTAATCTAACTTCTTTTTTTATTACTTTTTCAATATGTACTAATGGTGCCAAAATAGGGTCAAATTCCCTTCCTAGAATTTAATGTAGTAAACATATCATAATACCACTCAAAGAAAATGGTTTTCATTTATTTTTACATTACAGATACACAGATATTTAGATTTTATCATTCAGACCTGGCAATTTCATAGCCTGCATTTTAAAAATCCAAAATTGTTCTCTCTGTGCTAACTTCTTGTCTATATTGCCACCTCTGGGATCCACTTTAATTTTTTCTATAGCCACAAAGGACCATTCATGTTTGATGCCATCTTGTACTTTCTCCATATTACTTAAATGCATAACAGTAGCATAATCCTTATGTTTTGCTGCAATGGCTCTCACATGGTCCCCAACTCTTTCTTTAAATTTCCTTTTTGTTCGTCCTATATAGTAGGCTCCACAGGTGCAGTTAGCCATATAAATCACATGTGTCGTATCGCAATTAATAAAGTCCAAGGTATGTATACTCGAATTGTCAGCTCTATTAGCTACTGTATTAGTACATGAAAAGTATTCACAAAATTTACACCTTTTACAAATGTAACACCTCTTCAGTAATGTAGGCAACCACCCCCTATTATCATGTGTTTCTCTATAATGGCTTTGTATCACTCTATTTCCTATGTTGTCATTTTGCTTGTAAACAAACCTAGGTAAATCTGTAACAAAAGGTTTTAACTTTTCTTCAACTTGCAAAATAGACCAGTTCCTTTTGATAATTTATTCTTTCTTAGCTTGTAAGCTGTAAGTAGTAACACAATTTAATCTGTTGATGTCCTGCACATTTTTACAGTATCAACAAAACACAAGGCTTCAGCCTCTGGGATTCTGCTGCACTCAATTCTGCATTTGAACTGCAAGGTCTCAGCACTCATGACTCATTACATTTCAGCATACCAGTGCTCCTTCAACTGATCAACAGCTTTCAGCTTGCTATCAGTTTTTGGGGCATGCCAGCCACCCCATTCTGGTGCAGGTTCCCTGCAGACGACGGTCTCACTTTGCCTTTAGTCTGCATCTTGAGTGTGTCCAACTTGGGGCAGCATCCTTCTCACCTGGCCCATAGCTGAGAATGTTCTCGCCCCGGGCTAGGCTTTAGCTGCCTGCTATGCAACAACAGCTCCTGGTGTAGAATTTAAGACTAGCAGTGAAGGGTGGTTACGATGATCTCCTTTGGCTCTAGTATTCCACTATAATGGTTAGCCATTGACTTTAGTGGTTTCCCTAGCAAGGCACCTTCACCGCATTCTCTTTACAACTGCCTCTGGTTCACCTGGTTTGAGTTTAGGGTGGGTAGGCCAGGTGAGTGCCTCAGCAGTCATTGCTCTCCTCCTGCACTTTGGTTGCACGTATTGTTGCAGAGTTTTCTTGCAACCTTCCATGGTGTTCCCGCTAGAGGGTTTGAGTGAGGGCCTTCCTCCAAATTAGAATATTTTCCACCTCCCTTGAATTGGATTTTCCAAATTGCAGCTGCAGAGTTGTCACTAAATAAACTATCCCAGGCCTAGAGGGAAGGTGACCCAGGCCTTGGATCACCAGAGATTTCCTCCTCATAGGGTTTTCTCTCTCTCTCTCTCTCTCTCTCTTTCTTTGCCTCAGATCATAACTGTTAGTTAGCATAGTAGTTCCCCTAGTTTCTTTAGGTAGGTTCCACTGTTGGATGGAGGTGGAGGATGTCCTGCCATTCCCTCTCCCCTTAGAGGATCCTCTAATTCTCAACGTGAACCATTAGTATCATGCTACGCAAACCTGGACATTTCATTAAGTTATCAAACTGAGCATCATTATGTCATCAAACTGTCTATGCATCTACTACTATGTCACAGTTACTGCTACTACATAACAGTTACTGCTTGCTCATATACTTCATGTTGCCTCATTCTTTTGGGATATACTTGTACTACATTTCTTTTGGGGATTCCTAAGATACCTTTAGCCTCGAGAATCATCCTGGCACTTCTGGGGTGGAACCCTCTCCGAGGGTTCCTTGCCTTTCGTACTCCTACAGGGTGGTAATTCCTCTGGAATAGAGTGCGAATGGCCAAAACCAAATTAACACAGTTGCACAAGCATAACACTTTACTGGCTGTGTAGGACAGTGAATAATATTTATTCCTCTCCCAACATTGGGAGGGTTTATGTATCTGTTCAGGCTGGCTCAGAGCATGGTAAAACTTGCTATGGAGTATTCTGAGCTGGTTATGGTACACACTTTGGCAAACAGTGCCCAAAGCACTGAATTTAAACTTTCAGTGGAAGCAGTCTTAAAGTCTATGGTTTGGTTCCTGTGTTTGAGACAATTATTGAAGACTGCCACTACCCAACCTGTTGTTTTTCGTTGGCATTTTTTTTCTTGCTTTTCACCTTCAATTTCAGCTAGCTGCGAGGGAGACAGGGTGAAGTGCGTTCTACTCACTGCCGGCATGAGGACAAGCTCCATATTGTGTTTAGTTTTATTTGAAACTGGAGCTTTTTGTGTATTATTCTCGTCTTCCCCAAGTAACTGCTGAATTTTGGTGTAAGCAAAAACATTGCAATTTACAGGAATGAAGTTGGACATTGTTGTTTTACGTTTCCATGGTTTCATGTCACTTGTTAGAGATGTGAAGAAGATGGCGGGGTTTTCAAATGCATGCCAGGCTGGCACAAAGCTGTCTGTGTACAGTGGCCGGTGGGTGAAATGTCTCTTTTTTAGCATGGTATAGTGCAAATAAAAGACATTGGCATAGAGATTGTCCAGTCAATAGGAGCATTTTATTTTCCTGACTGATTTTATAAGTTAAGATTATTCAGTCTTCCCTCACACATTCTGTCTTGTTCACAGATCATCTTTGTTGCCCTCCTGTGCACTGCTTGTCACCTATCCTTATCCTTCCTTAGATATGGGCCCCATAACTGAGCACAGTGTTCCAGTTGTGGCCGGATTAGTGATCTACTAGTGTTCCATGTTGTGGGTAAGTGAAATACTGGATACTATAACCTTTCCTATTCCCAGCTCTACAGCCTCCCAGAATGGTCCTATTAAGGACACCCTCATAACATATGCACTAACATGCCTAGTGCATCACACAGCTCCAGCGAATAGCTGCATACTTAATCCCCACCCTATGCATCCTTGTGAGGTCCCAGTGCATCCTGTTCACTATTTGAAATTGAACAATCCTGGTTCCACAAAGGAGACTGAAATGCTCCCCGATGCCATTTTCCAGTGTTCCCCTATGATGTCCATCACTCTAAATCTGTCCCCCCATCCCCTGAAGTGCATCCCTGGGTGGCGTAGACTCCCTATAAAATTGCTTTGTCTGTGATACTGTGCACAGTGCGCCCCATTCCCTTTGGAGCTGCTCTATCTCTTTTTAACTGTGTGCAACTGCTAAGCATCATTTTTGTAGCTGGTGCGCTGAGTTGTAGGAAATGTAAAATTTCACATATCTTCATAATGAAAAGCACTGTGAGAAGCATATACAAATCACCATAAAAGAGTTAAGACTGGTTTTGCTTTAAACAAGAGTGTATGGTGCCAAATGGCCTCTCACACACTCTGCAAAGGCTGTGTTCAGCATGTGTGGAGTGTGAGAGACCATTTGGCACCATACACTCTTGCTTAAAGCAGACCCAGTCTTAACTGTTCTGTGGTGAGTTGCATATAATTCCCATGATGCTTTGCACTATGGGGATATGTGTAATTTTACATTTCTCTGGAAACTGGCTGTATTGCCAATGCCATTTCTTGATAAACCTTGCTTCAGAGTTTTTGCTGACATTTTTTGACTTTTAGAGTTGTATGATGGGCTATGATTTATCTAGACTGGAATAACCTGGCCACCTGTAGGCTCGCAAGTACTTCCAGTTGAAATGTACTAATAATCGGGGGAGGGGGGAGAATATACAGTAGTAGTGCTCTCAAAGTGCAACAGTTATGAATAGGTTTGGGTCAACATGTTGACTAACTGATAGTGTTGTTCCTTCCCACAGCACACCTACTGAACCTCAGGAACAACTTTCCCCTCTCCATCCCCTCCTCTTTCTTCCCTTCTTTCTCAAAACCTTGCTACTTTCCCAATCTGCCCCCCACCTGCTCCTGCAGCTTGTCACACCTTCATGCAGCTGTTTACCCCAGCTCAATTTTACCTGACATTCCCTCTGTTACACAGTATCTTGCACTTTATTTGTACCACTCATGCTCTTTGTCCCTTAGAGATACCCCTTCCATATCTCCATCCTCTAATTTATTTTTTCAGTAATGTTACTTACTGTTGTTTTATCATATTAACTGCTGCTCATTGTACATTTTGCCTGAGTGTCTGTTTCAATCTTTCTGCAACATTGTTACTTATTCATTTTTTTATACTTTTTTTTTACTATCTCACCTCATTCTGGCACCAGGTGAAAACCCCCTGGCTTCTTTCATACCACATGACCTATCACTGTGCTGTCCCTCCCTCTGGCCATGGCTCCATGGACTAAGATGCCTCGGTCAGCAGGAGAGGAGCCTCTGGGTAGTACTATGCTACATCTTGTACACTCTCAGGTAAGGGACTAGAAAGTAAGAGGTGAGTCCAGTGGGAAAGGTGGGCAGTATGAAGTTAGAAGAAGAGATGTGGCAGAGAGGCAGCAAATAGCCTTTAGAAGTCAGTTATAATTAAAAATGTATTATAAAGTAAAATATATCTATTTCCTTTGAACTGAAACTGAGGAAAAATAGATGCCAACTTGAACAACTTTGGGGAAAAAATTAATGCTCTCTGTCCAGCAGAAGAAGGGCTATAAAATTGCTACATTTGGCAATCAGCTATCAAGGTTCCTTTTGTCCTTGCAGAGACTAATGTGTGCCTCATGTTTTTCTCATTTGTAGCCATGGTAGCCTTGTTTGCTGTTGTTGGGACCATGTTGAATCGTGAACCGAATATCAGAAAAATTAATCCAACCTCAGAAGTTTGAAAGGTTAGAGCCTTCATCAAATCTTTTATTTTAGTTCTAGTTTATTAATGCCCATTTTAATTTGCCTGAGGTTTCCTTCATTGCTATTGAATGTTCTGTAAGAAACGCAGAAATGTTAACCCCTTCCATAGCATATAGTACTGTACAAAGCTGTCAGAAGGTGAATTATTATTTCAAAGAGTATCTGGTGAGAAGAGCACAGCAATATGCTTGCAGTAAAAACTGTGCATTGAAAAGAGTGTGAGCAAATACAGCTACAGGGAAACAATAGTGCTGAACATTGCAGCGCTGTACCTCTAGCTGTGTTCACTCAGGCTGAGTACTTCAAGTATGCCACTGTAACCAGAATCAACATGCTGCTGTTGTGGCTCAGAAGATAGAGCCCCAGTCTGAGAAGGCAGTACAGATTGAAGAATCAGGGGTTCAAGTCCAACCCCTGCGCTGTATGTGCTGTTTTGTTATGATGTTTTCTGTTTAGCTTTTTTTTTTTTTGCTCTTATGTTTTCTATTTAGTTTTTTTTTTTGCTCTTGAGCCCTACCTTTGCTGGCCCAACTTTTTTCCCCCTTGCCAAGTATGGCCCTCCCTTGGAGTTGATTATATTTATTACAGGGGTTGCGGGGAGCATAGCCCCCTGCATTAAAAATTATATTCTGTGTTGTGTGCTGTATGGTTTACGGTGTCAAGGAGCACTGGATCGTGAGGCTGTTTGCCTCGCTGTTTTCCCCCACCGTGGTCTTTTGCCACGAGGTTTTGTTTGTGCTGTTTACGACAGCACTGTTAAATATTAGCAGTTATTGACTTGATCCATTTCAAAGACTAACTTCAACCTTTTTGTTTGCTCTGAAAATATGTTTTCTAAACAAACATCCATAACTAAACCAGTAGAGACTTTAAGCAGAAACGTTTATCAGGCCTAGAAATCTAAGCACAAGAAAGGTCAATAATGTAACATTAAATAGCCTTTAGAAGTCAGTTATAATTAAAAACGTATTATAAAGCAAAATATATCTATTTCCTTTGAACTGAAACTGAGGAAAGATAGATGCCCACTTGAGCAACTTTGGGAAAAAAAATGAATGCTCTCTGTCAGGTAGAACAAGGGTTATAAGATTGCTACATTTCCTGCTCCAAAGAAATCTGATTGCCATGGGACTAAAATGTTATGCATATTAATAAAAAAAGTGGCAGATATGGGCTAGAAGCTGGGTATATAGATATGTGCCTGTCTTAAGACTGCAGCTATAGAACTTTGATTTATGGTACTGGCCATAACATATTTAACAGTGTGACATGAGCTGAACCCTGCTATCACTTGCTTACTGAAAGATAAATGTGTTTGATAGGTGAATGCATGCTTACTGCATGACAGGATAATGGAACATATATTAACATCAGTATTATGTGCACAAAAATGTCAGTTCAAAATGGATGAAGAATCTTTTTAAAAATCTTTTTAACCAAGTTTAATTTTTAAATCTTCAGTTTTATATAATGTTCTACTGCACTAACTGGAAAAAAAAAAAGAAAACATGTAGCCAGGCTACAGTGTTGAGATAAGAACATTTTTTAATCTTACATATTAAAGAAACAGCAGACCACATGGTAAATAAAAAGGTCAGAGAAGGAGAATGCTACATTCTAGCATGAATATCAGGAAGTTGTTAAATTGCAATACTAGGCTATTTCAAAGCCCAAAAGATTTCTCAGCATTTGATTACAGTATGTTCCTACAGTACCCCCTTTGCAACTGCATTTATGTATAAAAAACATTTGCATGCCACTTACAGTATATGTACTCATAGCCCACAGAATGGGATGAAGCAGTAATACACAGCAGGATGTGGTATGTCATGGGATATCATCACTCCTCAGGTGCACTGTGAGGCATGAGGTGAAAGGATGAGTGTCTCATACAAAGGAGAAGTGACAATATTACTTGACATAGCAAATTGTGAAGTGTACTACTGCTAGTATACAATGAATACATTTTTTTTACAAAGTCAAAAAAAATTAATTTTGTAAATATATACATATATAATTATGTGTATGTGTACATTAAAAAAATAGTGGTTTTGTTTTGTTTAATAGGTGGTGCTGTTCTAAAAGTTATGGTGGGTCTCTATAGTGAAAGGATTCAAACTGAGTAAAAAAAACAGCTGCCTGGAGCTTTTTACATATCAGTGAGTACGTGATGGGATATAGTCATGAGTAAGAAGATGTCTCAGCTAAAAACAAGCTGATCAGTTCTTTCTATCCATTCTGTAGTACACTATAACTTTAGGTATTTTGCAACATTTGTATCATGTATTACAGTAGATGACTATAGATAGAAAGGGTGTAAAAACCTCAAGAAATTCTAATTCATGGCTCTGCTAATAAAATGAAGACTTTTAAAACATACTGCACACTATAATGTTTCAGTATGTATTGGAAAAATTGAATGTACAATGTTTAAGACATAATAAAGTAAAAAAAAGCAACTTATTTATTTATTTAAAAGTTTCACAAGGAAAGGCACACTGAGCAAAATAACTCATTTCCAGGTGTGTCATGGGGGAAGGGGACTAGGAATACAACAGCATACAGCACTAAACAATTCAAGAACATGAAGGAAAATTAGACTATAATACAGAAATATTACACTATATATACAGATTGATCACAATAGCAGGTGAATTCAATGGAAATGCAGCATGTAAGAAGAGCCAAAAGAGGTGGGGGGGGGGGAGAAGGAGTTAAAGGCAGTTACAAGTAGAGGACAGAAAGTTGCATAGGGGGTTTGGGAGCGGGCAGAAGGGGAGCTGGCATGGTGGTTTGCCAGAGGGAAGGAGTTCCACATTTTTGGGAAATGGTGAGAAAATTCAGATTGGCTGGCAGTAGAGGATCTAGAAGGGATAGCCACGATACGAGAGTCATGGCTCTGGAGGGAGTGGGGGGTAGAGGTGCTAAGCAGGAAGCAAGTTAGGAGGAGAGGGAACCAAACCAGAGTTTAGAAATGAAGGAGATGCAGTGAGAGCAGTGCCTGTCATCCAAGGAGAGGAAACACAGAAATTCATAGAGATTACAGTGGTGAGTATGGGGAGGATGGTCAAGGCAAAGCAGCAGAAGGAGTGGTACAGGGTGACCATTCTGGCAAGGGAAGCTTTTGTGGCAGCACTGAAGACTACATCACCGCAGTCAAAAACTTTGAAGGATCATTTTTTGGAGTACGGCCAAATGGGCAGGCAGTGGATTACAATCTCGGTTTCTGTACAGAGAACCTAACTTGGGGTGCAGTTTTTTTGATGATAGCATTAAGCAGAACAAGGCAGCCAGACTGCTGCCAGTATATATGTTTACTGGCGGCACCCTTGCATCACTTTGAGCATGCTACGAGTGTGTGTTTGCCAGTATGTGTCTCGACATAGTCATCTGCAACTCCACAGTCAGTCTTCCACTAAAATCTATTGCTCCTCAGCAAACAGCAACTAAAAGTGAAGGAGAAGAAACCCCCAGCACAGTTGTTCAACTGGTGCACCACAGAATTCAGAAACCAGAGACTAGAAATAAAGGTGTGCACACAGGAGTGGTGAGTTATTAAAATATTTTTTCCTTCAGGCACATACCATGACCAAGGTAATGTGCTACTATAAAGTGCAGAATGACCTACTGCCCCCAAACAGCAACTAGAGCCTCAACATCAGTCACCCTTCCTCCAATGTCTAGTAGTGCCCAACACATACTTCTGTACAGTCTGCCTCCCTTTCATCAGTACAAAACCGGGCTGAAAATCAGATTGGTTTCCAAGTCCTCCTTCTCCAGTCAACTTAAATAAATCAATAAATGCGTAAATATGTACAGATCCAGAAGCAAATGGTTTGATGCCTTTTATTGGAACAACATAGATGTTACAAAAAGAACAAAGTGTTTAAGCTTTCGAACATGTGTCCCAAATCTCAGAGTAAGCAGTCCAGGTCAACAAAACCTAGCTGGTTCAGCAAGGAGGTGGAGGGGTAGGTGAGGGAAAAAAGATTGTTCTTCTTTAAGTTCAAAAGATCTAGGCATGAGGAGGATAGAGAAGTGTTCTCAAAGGCATCTAGAGTGGTGATCAGGTCAGTCAGGGTAGCGAAGGCAGCAAAGGAGCTGAAGTTTGCTCAGGGGATCAGAGAGGGGGAAAAGGGGTCTTTAAATACATAAGGGAGAATAGGTGTTGTAGTGATGACATTGTTAGAATCAAGAGAGAGGGAGGAAGGCTGAAACAAGGGGAAGATCAGGCAGAGGCACTCAATGAGTATTTCTGCTCGATGTTCACAAAAGAAGAGGATGTCCCAATACTACAGGGGAAAGGGGTCAAGGTTGGAGGGGGGGCAGAGAAAACAAATGAGGTCATCCAAGAGGATAGAGTTCTGAAGGGCCTTAAAGGCCTGCGGGTGTACAAGGCACCAGGACTGGATGGTGTACACCCAAGGGTTCTGAAGGAACTGGTAGAGTTGTTGGCAGTCCCTCTGATGGACCTGTTCAACACCTCCTTGGAGATGGGGAAAGTACCTAGGGACTGGAGGATGGCTCACGTGTTGCTCCTTCATAAGAGTGGACCCAACGACCAACCGGGTAACTACAGATTGGTTAGCTTGACTTCCATAGTGAGGAAGTTGATGGAGATCATTCTGAAGGAAAGGTTGAAAACTTTTCTTGATTGCAGTGGCCTGCAGGATGAGAGACAGCATGTGTTTGTCATGGGAAGAACTTTTCAAACTAACCTGATTGACTTCTTCGACTGGGTCACTAGGGCAGTTGACGAAGGCCACGCTGTGGATATCTTGTATCTGGACTTCAGCAAGGCTTTCAACTCTGTGCCACATCACACAGTAGGTTAATGAGCAAGCTGAGGGACATGGGGGTGGGGGAAAAACTGGTGGGGTGGGTTGAGAGCTGGCTGCAGGGTAGACGACAGAGGGTAGTTGTAAGGGAGGGACATCCAAGCCATGGCCAGTAATGAGTGGGGTACTGTAGGGTTCAGTGCTGGGCCCCGTTTTGTTCAATGTCTTCATTGGAGACATTGCAGAGGTGGTGAAGAGTAAGATCTGCTTGTTCACAGACGACACTAAGATTTGTGCAATAGTGGATAATGAGGAAGAGAGGCAGGAACTCAGAGAGGATCTAGCTAAACTGGAACATGGCCTAGGGAGTGGCAGTTGGGGTTTAACACTAAGAGGTGCAAGGTCATGCATCTTGGAGCCAGAAATCCCAAGAACAGCTACTGGCTGGTGGGAGTGCAGGTAATGGCTTCAGAGGAGGAAAGGGACCTGGGGGTAATAGTCACAGGGGACATGAAGGTATCTGTACAGTGTAGGAGGGCAGCAGCAAGGGCAAATAGGGTGCTGGGGTGCATTGCCAGAGGGATCACCTCTCAAAAGGAGGAGGTCATCCTGCCATTGTATAGACCACTAGTGAGGCCACATTTGGAATACTGTGTACAGTACTGGTGCCCACACCTCAAAAAGGATGTGAGATTACAGGAGGGGGTGCAGCATGGGGCTACAAAAATGATCATGGGACTAGGGTAGTTGCCATACAAGGAAAGGTTGAAGGAGCTTAACATGTACTCGCTGGAAGACAGAAGGGTAAGAGGGGACATGATAGAGACCTTTAAGTACTTGAAAGGCATAAACAAAGTCAGGGAGGGACAACTGTTCTGCTTAAAGGGGGGGGAGCCACTAGGGGGCACAGTCTGAAGTTGGAAGGGGGAAGGTTTAGGAGGGATATGAGGAGGTGCTACTTCACAGACAGAGTGGTGGTGGGTTGGAACTCACTGCTGGAGGAGTTAATCACTCAAAGGACAGTGGATAGCTTTAAGTGGGATTGGGATAAAGTCAAGGGCAGGGTTAGTACAGACAAAACACAAAGGTGGGATGGACTGGGAAAGAGAGGAGGGAGGGAGGGAGGTTTGGGTGAGGGTGGGGCAGCTGTAATGATGTGAAACCAAGAGCTGCACAATCGGGCAGACTTGATAGACCTGTGGGCCTTTTTCTGCTGGCAATTTTGTATGTTTGTATGTTCATATGTTCATTTTACTAACAAAGTCCTTTGTTCTTTTTTTAACATCTATGTTGGTCAAATAAAAGGTATCAAACCATTTGCTTCTGGATCTGCTCTTACAAGGACCAATACGGCAAAAAGTGAATGTCTATGAATACATACATACAGTACATACATAAATAAAAAAAAGATAGTTCCACGGTCTGCCACATATTCATCAGTATAAAATGAGGGTGGAAAGAGAAACTGTTTCCCAGTCCTTCCTCTCTAGTAAATAAAATAAAAAAAAAGAATAAATAAATTAAAGCAAAACTACAGCTGTACAGATTGCCTGATTTCATCAGTATTTATCTCCGCCTGGCACATATAGCTGCCCAGTCATCTACCATTCCACCAGTATCCATCACTGTCTAGAGCCCAGCACCTGCAGCACCACAGTCTTACACTCTCATTTCTATCAATAAAGCACACCCACACCCACACCCACACACACACACACACACACACACACACGTACACACGTTTTGCTGTACTTTGCTTTGTATTCTGCTATTCCCAAACACATAGTATTTTTTTTCCTTTTTCTTTTGCTGGGATTTTGGAACTTCAAGGGCTGGATTACTTTTGCCAATCTAACCCTAGGGGCATAAAATACTCAAATACACCTCATGTGTCATGATCTGTCTATGGTTAGATTACCAGACCATAACCAAATCACTGGTCTTGCCTTAATGCTATTAATAAACTAAAAAGTTTTAATTGTTTTTAAACTGAACGTTTTAATGGTTAAAATGTTCATTCTCCTACTGTACGTGTGAATTTTTAGCTGTTAACACAACCTTTTTATATTGCTGTCAGTCATTCAGAATGCTCCATTCCCAGTCTTTGTTTTATAATGCTATTGATTTCCACAGGATAGCCCAGCTGAGATGCAACATGTCACTTGCTGCGGGGTGCTACTTCTTTTCATTCCCACAGCTGGGTGAACTGGAGCACTAAGAAGTACAGTGATATGCTAAGGATCACACAGTATTTGGCTCAGGCAGGGTTTGAACCTGAGACCTCCCAGTTTGCACTAGACCAAACTGCCTCTAGTACTACTATTGAGGTGTTTCAACAATTGTTAGGTGTGATTAATTCAACATGATGAATGATTGCTCCAGTTCAGTATGATTAAAGGATGTTTGCAGCCCTAAGAAAAATAGTTTAAATCTAATATCTGTAGTTGTTTTTCAATATCATGCTCTCAGTGTTAGCATTTTACCTGTGTGAGGTATTGATTATTGCTTATACTGCAATGTATATATATGCTCGAGTCATGCCTGAAAATAGGCATTCATCTGTGTAGCACACTTACCTCATTAACAAATACAACTAATTAACTAGATACATTAAATTATTATTAGTGATATTATATTGATTGCAACAGCCTTGCAGCTAGGACTTAATGTGTGTGTGTGTGTGTGTGTGTGTGTGTGTGTGGTATTTAAACATTAAATGATTTTGCCATTTGTGAGTTTTCAGGCCATTATCACACTTTCATTATATTTTTGTATACACCCACTGTGCACTCATTATTAGTACTGATGCCTTTGATTAACTGTGTAGTACACTTCAACAGGATATTACAATTGTTTCATTAGAGCATTCATCTATTTTTTGGCCATAAGACTGGCTCATTGACAACCATGTGTCCATTTTTATTTTGAACTACAGCAAGACCTTTTCATGTGCTTTGAGCCAGCAATGGCTCACAGAAGATGGAAATGGCTCATGTATGAAGCCACCCGTTGGTGAGGATCCATCCATGCATACTCACGTTAAGTTCAAGGCTCAGGATGGTTGCTTTACAAAGGGCTGTAGGTTTCTTGCGCTTCTCATGGAAGATTTACAGCTCATCCAGAATGAAATTGATTTCAGAAATCAATAATTCTCTCTGCATATCACAATCTTGGCATCTTCTGTCGCCCTCAGGCAACAGTTTACCACTATCACTCTGAAAGGCAGTCACAATTTGTATAGTAACTGCTTCAGCACTGCCTCACTATTCTTAATCTGTAAGGAACTGTGATATGTGACATAGTTTCTTCATGTTTTGACTTATATGAAGACCCTGGGGTAAAAGAAATGAAACAGGTTCTTCAAGGGCATGAAAAACATACCCAAATGATGAAAATAGGTGCAAACATTACCCAGAGCATTGCCAGTTTTGAGCTATCTAGTCATCTTGCATTGTAGGGATGGTGTTTCTTATATCTGCCTGGAAACCATTAAGTGAGTGGCATATATTTATCTTTATAGCAAAAGTTTAGTGAATTGCTGTAAGAAATATTTGATGAACACTTTTATAAGGAAAAGGAACTGACATACAATGGGGGCATATTTATACACATTGTTTTTATATGACATACATAAGGCACAATATGGGCAGATTTATACACATTGGCCCGAATATTCAAAAGGGTTACGCATGGCACAACAGTGTTGCACCATGCGCAACCCACTGATGTGCCCTGGCACGATATTCAAATGGGGATTGTGCCTGGCACAAATCCCAATGTGCCAAAGTGCATCAGTAATGTATATAGCGCAGGTGGAGGGGGCATGCCCAAGCATACTCTGCACATCCTGATATTCAGCCCGGGATGTGCTGAGTCCATGCATGCGCAACCCCTACTTGCGCTGCACACAGGTGAGCCAAAAAAAAAAGGAACAACAGCTGGCCACCCACAGGTGAGCTGCCGCATTGTAGGGTGCAACACGGCAGCTGCCACCTGTGGGTGGCCTCCCAAGCTCTGGCTGCACCTCCGTGGCGGCATCACCCCCATGCCTGAACATGGGCATCTGTTTAAATAAATAACGTCCTATATCCCTGGTGGTCCAATGGACTGCTGTCAGTCCGATCGCGGGCTTAGGTATAAAAACATTCACATCCTATATCCCTGGTGGTCCAGTGGACCACTCGCAGCTCGATCATGGGCATTTCTATTAAAAAAATAAAGTCCAATATCCCTGGCGGTCCAGTGGACCGCTTGCAGCCCGATTGCGGGCATTTGTATTAAAAAAATTAAGTCCAATATCCCTGGTGGTCCAGTGGTACCCCCCTCCACACCCGCCCACTGAGCCCACTGCCCCGCTCCTTCCTCCGGTCAGCGGCGGGCGGCAGCACCCCACCCGCCTGCCGCCCCACCGCCCGCTGACTGACACCAGAGGTAGGGCTGTATGCCCATTGGTCCCGGCGTGAGCCAATTGTGGGCAGCCCATACCATACTACACAGTCCAGATATGTGAATTCATTCATTCACATATCTGGAATGTATAGTGCGGCTCTGAGCTGCACCCCAGTCAGCTCACAGCTGACCAATGGAGTCAACCCTATAATCGGTCGACAGGTGGTGGGGTGGCAGGCAGGTGAGTGCTGCCACTGACCAGGGGGGAGCAGGCGGTGGGGCTCAGCGGGGTAGGGAGGGGTACCGCTGACCACCAGATATTGTTGACTTAATTTTTAATACAAATGCCCGCGATCAGGCTTCGAGCGGTCCACTGGACCACCAGGGATATAGGACGTGAAATGTTTTATACCTAAGCCTGCGATCGGGCTGACAGCGGTCCACTGGACCACCAGGGATATAGGACATGCTTTATTATATACCTAAGCCCGTGATTGGGCGTGTAGCAGTCCACTGGACCACCAGGGATATGGGACGTTATTTAACTCTACATATGCCTGCAATCGGGCAGAGGGGTGCATTGCTGCACTGTGCAGGGGGCGTCGGTCCCCGACGGCTGCTGCCTGGCAGAGCACCAGGTGCAAGTCACTGGGGATTGGTGCACCTGCATGCAAATGGGTCCATAATGACATGCAAATGGACCCATTTGTGCCTTGCATACATTATGGCCCCATTTTCATGTGCACTTTTGAATATCGTGGTTGTTGCGCATAGCGCAAGGGAACTTGCACTAGTGCATCCCCCTGCTCCACTCTGGCCACTTGCGCTGGTGCAGTGACACTGCACTATGCGCACTGCAGGTGGCCAGAGTGCAATATTCAATTATGCTGTGCCATGGCGCAGCTCCGTTGAATATCGCCCAGTCAACGTCCCTGCGCAGCCAAGTTGCGCTGTGCCCAGGCTTGCACCACAGCCTGGCGCAGTCTGAATATCCGGGCCATTGACTGGTTTTGTATGATATATGCAAGGCAAAACAATAGAGAAAGCAGTGTGTGAATCACGCATGTTATCAGTGGTGTTCTCATTCTCCACTTGCTTATTGTTGGAACAGGGTTTATTCTGGAAAGTAAGTTTTAAAATAAGCAGTGTTAGAAATGGAAAAAAGTTCCTGGGGAGCCTCACCACCACCACTGATGTAGGATCAAACATACCTGACAGCATCTTGGGACCTGTTTTTTCATCATGTGTTGCAATTTTAAACTTCATTTAGTCTGTTTGGTGCCCTTGTGGTGGGGCACACTGTACACAGCAGCAGTCCTTCCCCATTTTGCTGCTGGAACTGAGTCAGAGGGTTTGATTTTCAAAGACCCATTCAGAGAGATGCAACTTGCATCCCTCTAATGGTTGCTGCAAACCTCAGTTGCACCTTGGACCTTGCACCAGATTTTATAATCTGCAGGGTCCCCATGCCTAACACCTGGGTTTGCTGAAGGCTGCAAGATGCACCAATGCACCAAACAGTTGGCCGCATCTGTAAGATTTGCTGTAGGCATGTGGTGCCCCCCCCAACCGGTGCAACACTAGAGGGGCCGAGATTGTGGTGGGGGGGTGATAAATTATGGTGCCTGCAGGGGCCCTGGCACATAGGAACAAGTGAGAAGGCAGTGGGGGTGTAGGGATACAGATGTGCAGGTGAGTCAGTTATGTGGCACGGAGCAGTGTGCCATTGTACTGTGGCATCCAAACTTGTAAATGTTAACTGGTACCTGTACTTTATGTGTACCTTCCCAATAGTGTAGTGTCCCCCCAGTCACACTGTGCACATGAGCCACTAGTATCATAGTGACCACCCACAATTCCCAATTCCCTCCGTATCAGTAGTCAAAGCTGCCCCTGTGCTCTAGCGCTCCCTGATCACACCAGAATGCATTACGAAAATAATCCCTAGTGGTCTAGTGGACCCCTCACCCTCCCCACCCCACTCCATCAGTGATTACCAAACTACCCCACTCCTCCCCCTGTTCCCTGCTTTGATTCTGTGACCGGTACTGCCCTCCACACACCACCACTGCCAGCTGCAGAATATGTTATCACTATTCACATGTATACGTCATACAGTACGATCTGGGAAAAACTGTAGAAAAAGCAGGGCTTGGGCAGGATCAGTGGTCCTTATTTCTCCCCACCAGTTCCTGGTCTGCAGGTCTCCCCTATTGGTCTGGTGCCCAAAAAGGTTCTGGGTGAGTACTGCATAACAAACCACCTGTCCTTCCCAGAGGGTGACTCAGTGAATGACCATACTGATCCTCACTTCACAGTGCTCCAGTTTCAACAGGGCAGTTGAGGTGGTGAGCATTGTGAATGTGGGGGCTCTCACGGCTAATATGGCCATTGAGTTGGCATTCCTATTGCTCCCCATCCAGTAAGATGACAGGGAACTGCTGGGGATGAAGCAGAAGGGCAATATTACATTGACAACTGTATACCCATGGGGATTTTAGTTGCCTGCACCGTGTTCAAATGATTCAGCAGGTTCTCGCATTAGGAAGCAGTCAAAGAAGCTGGGGGTCAGGGAATCATTCACTATCTGACCAATTTCCTATTCACTGGCTCAACCAATTCCCCGTCTATGGGCAGAGATTAAGAACTCTCCTACAGTTGTGCCACAGCTTTAGCGACCCATTGACCCTTGGTAAGATGGAAGCTTTGAACCCCATGATGATCTTCTTGTCATCAAAACAGATGCAGAAGCACAGGAATGTCACCTGTCCCAGGACAAGATCAAGGCCCTTAGGGATTTTCTGGGGCATGCAGTGGTGACCAAGAACATTATCCTGAAGGAGCTTCTATAGCTAGTGGGTCAGTTGAACTTCTCATGTAGGGTTATCCCGATGGGGTAGACATTCTTCCGCCACATTGCAAAGTTAGGGTCAGGCACCTGGAAAGCCCACCATTGGATGCACATGAAGGAGGGCTTCAGGGAAGACTTTGAGGTATGGGAAGCCTTCCTTACTCACATTAATGGAGTCTCCATGTGACCTGACCTGTGACAGTGGGCAGTCAGGAGCTGGAACTGGTTGCAGATGAATCTAGTGGATTGTCATTTAGGGCATACTTTAGAGAGTCATGGTGTGCCTCAAGTTGGCCATCAAGATGGGTAGCGGTGGGACTCAAGAGGTAGGTAACCCTGCTAGAGTTTTCCCCAACAGTGGCAGCACTGCTGGTTTGGGGGCATCAGATGCCAGACAAGAAGTATATATTTTGCTTTGACAACACAGGTGTGTTTCATACCATCAGTGGGCAGCTAGGGGTCAAGAGCCCATTGGATGACCTTATGAGGATTTTTATCCTCAGGCGTATGCTGCTAAACATTCATTTTAAGGCTGTTCTTGTCCCTGATGTTGAGAGTGGTATTGCTGATGCTTAATCTCATTCACTGTGGCAAAAGTTCAGGGAACTGGCTCCAGCAGCAGACTGATATCCAAGTCCAGTCCCACCTTTCCTAAGGGAGACAGTGATCCTGAGGCCTGGGAGTGAATAAGTAATTCAGTCACACCCCATACCTGGGTGGCATATTGCTGAGGAGTGACACATTTCCATGCCATCAGGGTGAATGCCAGTTGCCCAAATAGTTTGCCAGTTCCTGAAGAGTAGCTTTGCTGTTATATCTTGGAGGCAAAGCGGCAAAGGTTGACACCAGAGGTGGTAGATCAGCATCTAGTAGGGTTGTCATGGTTCACCTAGGTGCTGGGTTTCATGGACACTACTTGGGCCTTCAAGGTTCAGAAGATCCTGGAAAGCTGGAGCAAGGGAGCCCTAAGGCAGGCTGATAGGTGGTGCCTCCTTAGTCAAGTCATGCTAGAGAAAGTGTGGTAGGCCTTCCTTGTAGTTTGCTGGTATTAATTTGAAGCCATGTTATTCAAGATTGCCTTTTTTCTGACCTTCTATGGTGCTTTTTGGATCTCGGAGATGGTGTAGGTGGCCAAAGGCAGGGTCACTGCCAGCCTGCAGGATGAAGATGTGGCTGTGTTACTAGAAGGTATGCTTTCAAGGCTCTGCAGGAACAAAACCAACCAAGAAACTGTGGAATGCTGATTCTCCCTGCGAGGTCTTGGGGGGAAGGGTTCTGTCACCAGGTGTGGGTTTAGGATAACATAATTTCAGGCAGACCACAAGTCAGGTGCATAAAAAATGCAAGGTTGTGTTTATCATTTTATTTTTATCAAATAAAATATACAGAAAGCAAAATGGTAAGTCAGACAACTGCTTAGCTTCAACAGTTTCCAAGGCTTTTTCATCAGCCTAACAGTGTGAAAGCACACACTACCAGGAGGTCTTTCACCTTCCTCAATCAGTATTCAACTGACCACCCTATCTATCCTTTCTCAGCACTGAGGTAGGGCTTTTTATAAGCTCACTAGAAGTTGGAAAAATATTTCTCCTGCCTTTTTGATTATCAGCAGACATAACATAAAACTAGCCACTAGGGGCCACTATTGCACCACAGAGAACAGTTATTTGGCAACTGGAGCACATTACATAACTTATTTATAACATTGTTAAAGGTCAGAGCTGAGATCAGAACATTCCGTGCTCTCCTAAACTCTCCTGCAGGGTCATATTACCTCATGCTGTCTGCTGCAAAATATATTTTAGAAGGGGGCTGCTACCATCTAGACAAAACAGACACAAGTTTTTGTTATTCTTATATTAAGACAGCATTCTCATTTTGTAACTGTACTCTTAGTTTTGTTATAACCAGCCAAGCAGCAGGTTGGACATTATAGAAAAGATATAAACTGTTTGGGGAAGAGGTTTAAATTTATCCCAGGGGTGTCCACTATGACAGGGGTCACCCTGTCACACATCCCCCCACATAGGAGGGCAACCATCCTATGGTTGTCCAAATCTCAACTAACACCCTGGAAGGGTGTGGAGCTTCAGTTCACCCTCACCTGAAGCTTTGTCTCAGGGTCCGTGTCAAAAAAAAAAACATTTGTAAAGTATCCTTTTCATAACAATACAAATACCTTGAGACATTTTGCAAGTTTTCTACATTAATAAACTACAAAACATTACATATACTATGAGAAAGAACTAACAACAGTAGTTTTATACCATCTTCTGACTTTCCCTGACCAGGTACATTTGAATGGCTGGACAATCCTTCACCCAATAGAACTGTCTTTGGGGGGAGAAATACCTTGCTCCATCCCCACTTAGACACTTAAAGGTAGGCTAGTAACATACCATGCTGTGTGCCTAACAGCCTGTCCCCAACCTCTGGGTTTATGTGTCAGATCTTATACACTACTAGTAGTGTTGGCTACCACCTAGTCTCTTCTGTTCTATGTGGGAGTCTCCCCCTTTTCCACAGGTGCCATTTCTTGCCCTCCACCCTTTGGGTCACTCCTCCAACATCATTATCAGGAGCCACTATCTGTCTGCCCTTACAACAGGTCTTATAGTATGCTGCTACTTGCCTATACATGCTGGGCCAATAGAAATATGGGGTGAGTTTAGCCAACACCTTCCCATGGCTCAGCTCTGAGTGACTGGAGAGTGCATCCTCCATCACCTTTTTTCTGTATGCCACAGGCACCACTACCTGGGCATCCACTTGCTTTGTCTGGGGGTTGGGGATCATATGATAAAGAACTTCCTTCCTAAGTTCATAACCTGTCCCCCACACCACCATTAACCTGTCTCCCATCCATGATTTTTACATACTTCCTTAACTGGGTTACTTCAGGATCCCCCAACTGCAACTTTCCCCAGTCAACATCAGGAGAACAATCAGTTTTCATAGGAGGAGATTTAAAACATGTAAAAGTCCCGTCAGCCAAAATGGTTCCTTCCATGTTGCTTGAAGTCTTCTGCCCCAGTAATACATTGCCAGTCAAAGTCTTATCTGGGGTCTCCTCTTCCTGTTCACCATCCTCCACAAAGATGCAACCCGGAAAAATTGGCAACAACGGGATCTCCACAAGTGTTGGTCACAAATGCTCCAGCAGGGGGTCTTTCTTCTCCAGAGCCCATGGATCTTGCTCCACTGATTCTTCCTCAACATCCTCCAAGTGGGACCTCTCGAGTAGCTCCTGGCATCTGCATTCCACCTCTCTCCAGTGCTGATCAGCCTCCAGCCTTCTCCCACTTATCCAGTGAAGAAGCCGTATCAGGGTCTCAATTTGGCCATTGGGTCTGTCTTATCCCATCCATGGTGCCCCGTCCAGGTCACCATCTCCATCAGGTGCTGTTCTCCTCATCTCAGGCACCATGCACCTCTGCTGTGTATCCTCGGTACCAGGTCTGGCACCAACTGACAGGACTACCTTTGTTTCCTTGGACGTCCAGACAGATCCTGCTTCTCACACCATATGTCACTAGGTGTGGGTTTAGGATAACACAATTTCAGCATGCATGGGATAGTCATAAGGCAGTTCTGGGGGGTGGGGGTAGGAAGAAGTAGGCTGCTGGTTAACTAGGATCTGCAGCTTATCCAGTAGGTAGGGAAATGGGCAGACTGGGTGGTCCAAGCGGTCCTTATCTGCTGTCAAATTCTATGTTTCTATGTTTCTATGTTTCAGGCAGATCACAAGTCAGGTGCATAAAAAACACAAGGCTGCATTTATCATTTTATCAAGTAAAATATACAGAAAGCAAAATGGTAAGTCAGACAACTGCTTTGCTTCAACAGTTTCCAAGGCTTTTTTTTCAGCCTAACAGTGTGAAAGCAAACACTACCAGGAGGTCTTTCACCTTCCTCAGTCAGTATTCAACTGACCACCCTGTCTATCCTTTCTCAGCACTGAGGTAGGGCTTTTTATAGGCTCACTAGAAGTTGGAAAAACAATTTCCCCAGTCTTTTGATTAACAGCAGACATAACATAAAACCAGCCACTAGGGGACACTGTTGCACCACAGAGAACAGTTATTTGGCACCTGGAGAACATTACATAACTTATTTACAACATTGTTAAAGGTCAGAGCTGAGATCAGAACATTCTGTGCTTTCCTAAACTCTCCTGCAGGATCATATTACCTCATGCTGTCTGCTGCAAAATATATCTTAGAAGGGGGCTGCTAACATCTAGACAAAACAGACACACGTTTTTTGTTATTCTTATATTAAGACAGCCCTCTCATTTTGTAACTGTCCTCTTAGTTTTGCTATAACCAGCCAAGCAGCAGGTTGGACATTATAGAAAACTTATAAACTGCTTGGGGAAAAGGTTTCAATTTATCCCAGGGGTATCCACTATGATAAGGGTCACCCTGTCACAGGGTCAGGGTGGGATGTGAAGGCCATGACAATGGAATATATTGCCCTCTGCCCACATGCTGGGTCAGCTTTCCTGTGGAATGCAGATGGTATCCCTGTCACAGCCTACAGTTCAGATTCATATTCAGTTTGGCTGTAGAGTGGGTGGGCTTAATCCAAAACAGTTTAATACCAATTGTTTTCAGATAGGGGCAGTCACAACTACCAGAGCCCTGGGTTTGCTAATCAGCAGATTCAGACCCTAGGCTGATGGAAGTCCCAAGTGTTTTTATGGTATGTGAGGTGACATATGTTTCAACATTGTCTTTGCTGTTTTCCCAGAGTCCCCTAATGATTCCAAATGGGTTTGGATCTGTGGACACTCCTTCATACACTGGGCAGCAGAGAGAGCAGGGCCCCAGCCTGTGGGGAAGCACCCGGCATCCTCACCAAATAATGCGCAGATTCATTGGTTGTGTCAGAGAGGCATGCACTGTGGGAACTTCTACCTAGGCTATACACGGAAGCCCAATGAGGAAGTACATTGCAGATACTGTACTGCAAGTTCATCTGGGTAAGAATGACCTAGGGCTCCAGAACATTCCTTGATCTGCTGCTTTGAATGAAGGAGGACCTAAGATAAATTCATGGGATGTGGTCTGAGACCAAAATCCTTTGGTATAAAATTATCCAAAGACATCATTGGTATTATGCAGAAAATTATCAGGTCATGAACACTGCGTGTATATGCTTCAACAGGAAGATGCAGATTTTCGTGGAATCCACTGGGGGTCTGTGGTGTGGCATAGTGACTTCTACCCATCCTGCCAGGGACTGTATGCTAAGGATGGCAGTCATTTGTCAGATAATGACTGGGAGTCATTTTTAGATTTGTTACACGAGGTCTTGGAGGAGTACTTGGAGTGAGCTGCTCTGGGGTCAGACCTTGTCTGTCCTGTGGTGGCTTGGGAGTTCCTCAGGGAAATGATGCAAGAGGAAAAGGGGAAGGAGTTGAATTCTGAAGGACTCTTCTCCCCAGTCGGCATAAGGCAGGGGCCGAAGGACCTGGTTCCCAATTTGGGAGGTTGCGACCATCCTCATCGGGCATGCCTGCGGATGCAGCACCACCAAATGAGGGGTGATCGCTTACCACCCAGCCATAGGATCCCTGTACTCACTGAGGTTTGGGTTCCAGCTCAGAGAGGCACATCATTCCCTCAGTCCACTCATGAGTATGGCACTGTATGGCAGGGGGTGTGGAGGTTCCAAGGTTGACTTGACAAAAGTCCCCAAGATGCTACATCACTCCAGTAATGTAATATGTTACCTTAATGAATATATGCCTGCAACCATTTTCTGCAAGATTGATGTGGGGTGTGTTTGTCCAGGGTAGGGGGTTATGGGGGCCTATCAAGACAATTTGATACTACAAACAGAGGATTATGACTTCAGTGGAGGCAAAATGAGACTGGTGAGATGATGTCTGATACACAAAAATATCCTTTTTATTGCAAATGGCAACAGTAATTAAGACTGAAGGGAGAGCCAGCCCATTAGGGCAGGGGTAGTGCTACCACTTGCAATGCCAGTGACCTGCATTTGTTAACAAGCACGGGCCATTAGGGACTAGCTGTGGGAGGAAGGATTGAGTGTCCAAGGGACTGCTCTTCTTCCTAGGATGGAGACCAGAGTGGAGCACTGCTGGGAAGCACAAGAGAGGGGTGGGGTAGCCACTGGATGCCTGGAATGCATGCACCATTGCACACTGGCACCCCTAGACAGAAAAACTGGAGTTAGAGGAGAAAGCCATGGTCCACCCCTGTGCTGAAACCCCCACAGGCTCATGCATGACTGACACAGAAGGCCACCTACTAATATAAGGTTATAAGCCAGTCTGTCGGTGCAGCGGTAGGGTTTCTGCTTGTGACACTAATGCCCCTGGTTCAGGAATGGATCAGACGAGGAGGAGGAGGATTGAGTGTCCCATGGACTGCTCTCCTTTGGAGGGTGGGGTGGGCAAGCATCTGACATGTGACTGACCTCTGGTGGAGGCTGGGGGGCAGCTGCCAGAGCCTGCATTGTGGGGAAGCATGCTGGACGCTGGTGCCCTGGTGCCCTATGTCATTGTATGCTATGCCTCCCATGGGAAAAAGAGCAAAAATGAAGGTCACAGAATGACGCCCAGCCTCACGAGTCCCATACTGTCACCTGTGGCACTTATCTGGTGACCGAGCTATAGTTCCATCAGGAACAGCCCGTCCCCGCGGCCCCACTCTGGGGGATAAGCCAGGGAGGAACACTGGCAGAGGTGTCAGCTCTGTCGGGGTGCACCTACTTGATGGCCCCACCTGGGGGGCAAACCTGGAAAAGAACACCAGCCAGTAAGTCCTGGAAGGGTGATTAATGAGGGTTGGGGGGTGAGGCTGAGCCGAGTCAGGGTCCGGCACAACCCCCCCCCAAACAATACAATATATTGTACAGTAAGTAGTAGACAACCAATAAGTTTATGATAAGCTTAGTGATGGGGTCGGGGGTGCTGTCGGGTGGAACCAGGCAGCATTTAAAGTTATATGATAAAAGACTGTGGGGAGATGATTAGTAAAAATGAATTAATGAGCTAGTAGCAACAAACCTACCAGGCAAAAAAAATGCTATTACTTCCTAAAAGTAGTCAGCATTTACTTTTTATTTCTGATGCATTTTCATTTGTCCATTTGCTCATTCAGTGTGATGTGAAGTGCATTACTTTACATGGAGTCTGACGTGTCTAGTTCTATTCCTTTTCATACTACATTAGCATTGTGACCTCACTTATTGTGGCTTCACAAGAGACTGGTCTTGCAGCAGGTTATTGGTTCTTCCTCAGTTGTGATGTCACAGACAGTGAGGTCATAGGGCTGATGATGTGTGAGGAGGAATAAAGAGAACTAGCGATATCAGCCTCCAGGTAGAGTATTATTTCAACACATCACACCAAGTAATGACAGGTACAAAATCTTCTAATTAGCAAAAGGGAAAAGAAAAAATACTTCAGGTAAAATAAGTAATAGCTCACTACTTTTGAAAGTTAATCTCAGGCAGTACACTAGCTCTTTAAGTGGTAAGGCATGATGGTGGGGGTGTTGCTGTGAGGGAATTCCCCACCTCCCCTTCCCCATGTGCAAAACAACACAATTTAATGACAAGTGCAGGTCTCCATAAGGGGATATCAGCAATTGGTATCCCACCAGCTTAAGTCTCCATTAAGTACGGTCTGTGGTAATAATGTAGGAAGGGAAAAATGGGCAAACTGGGTAGTCCTTATCTGCCATCAAATTCTGTTTATATGTAAGGCATTTCAGCAGTATGTTGAAAGTTAATAATTAAAAAAGTTACTGTTAGCTTCTGTGCATGTATCACCTTATCATCCAAGGGCAGAACTCTCACAATCACAACACATGTGCACTACAAATAGTTTACTTGCAGATGGCAGAGCTGGGGCCTGATATTCAAAACTTTGCCTTGGGGCAAATTCCAGTTTGCCCATGAAAACCGGGCTTTGCGTGGATTTTTCCATATTCAAAAGACCAGTTAGCTCGAGCAAACTGGGTTTGCACCTGAGCAATATTCGGGGGGGGGGGAGGTGCAATGCAAATGAAGTGGCATGGTCCTGAATACTGGTGCAGCCCAATATTCACAGTATGTGCACTGTGCAAGGCCATTTTGCTCAGTCCCCTTGTGTCGCACACATACCACCAATCAAAACATTGACCTACTCATGCACAACCCTAGCAGTTGGTGCAGGAAGGGTGGCAGCCCTTCCCACCCCCAACACAGTAGTCTCTGGCATCTAGTGTCCCCACCCAGCTGATCGCCAGCCCAATGTACAAAATGAAAGTTTTCCTAGTGCTAGTGGTCTGCTCTCCGCCGATCGACGGCCTGATGTACAAAATTAAAGTTTCCCTGGTGCTAGTGGTCCCCCCCCCCAACCAATCGCCAGCCCGATGTACAAAATGAAAGTTTCCTGGTGCTAGTGCCCCCCACAGATCACTGGCTCGATGTACAAAATTAAAGTTTCCTGGTGCTAGTGGTCTTTCCCTCCACCAATCGTCGGCCCCATGTAAAAAGGTAAAGGTTCCCTGGTGCTAGCGGTCCCCCCCTGTCAATTGCTGGCCCAATGTTAAACATAACTCTTTCCCTGGTGTCCAGTGGTCCCTCCCCTCACCTGCACCCATGCCTGATGTTGCACTACCCTTTCCCTGGTGTCCAGTGGTCCCTCCCCCCACCCACACTCATGCTGGATGTTACAATAATATTCCCTGATGTCCAGTGGTCCCTCCCCTCACCTTCACCCATGCCTGATGTTGCACTCTCATTCCCTGGTGTCCAGTGGTCCCCCCCCCACCTGCACTCGTGCCGGATGTTACAATAATATTCCCTGATGTCCAGAGGTCTCCCACATCCCAATCCTGTGTCCGAAATGAACACCTTTCCATGGTGTCAACTGTTTCCCCCATCCCTATTCCCTATACAATGACGTGAAACCATTCCCTGGTGTCCAGCAGATCTCTTCCCTATTTTCTATCCCCTATATAATAATGTAACACTGTTCCCTAGTGTCTAGCAGAGCTCCCCTCACTCTGGCAAGTAATGCTTCACCACCCCGCTCTTCCCCATCCCGACCCTGAGCCAGCAACTGGCACAGCCCTCTGCTTTCCACCATGACCAGCTGCTGACTGAGCTGTCAGCGAGTGTATACTGCAACAGCACAGTGGGTGATGGAGCCGGGTGAGCTGAGATATGATGGGGGACTGATAGGCAGAAGGAGCATACAACCTTGAAACAAAAAAATAATTTTGTTTTACTTTATTTACTGCTGCAGAGTGTGTTCCTATTTAGCTCGTCTGCAGTTACACTATTATGTTTAATAGGAGAAGATGGAAGATTTGATACATTTTATTGGACCAACAAGTGTCTTGTGCAAAGATGGAATAATACACAAGCTTTTGGGGTCACACAGGTCCCTTCTTCAGGTGACTAGCACAACTGAGCAACAAGCAGCACTTATAAATACTGCTTATGTCTCTCAGTTTTGTTATTCACCTGAAGAAGGGACCTGTGTGGCCCTGAAAGCTTGTGTAGTATAATTCCATCTTTGAACAAGACACTTGTTGGTCCAATAAAAGGTATCTAACCTTCCATCTTCTCCTGTTTTGCAAGGACCAATATGGCTGAAATCACTATTATGTTTACAGGTACATTTAATGCTGTCTGTTTACACTGTTCTGCAATCTAACTAATCCACTGAAAACCAGTATTATAGAAAGCTCAGGAAATATCATACACAACAAGTTATACCCAGTAAAAGGCAAGATATTAGGTACACTCAATGACATTAAAATAGTAAAAATGATCTTTTCTGCATCAAAATTATGCAAAACACGTCAGAAGAGTCATGGAACGGGAAGATACATGAGGGTGTTTGAAATTTTTCAAAATCATTTCCAATGAGAGTTTTGAAAGAGTTGAAGGAGTTTAAAATGCAAACAGGAAAAATATCAGGCAACAAACTTATTAAAATTTATTGCAACAGTTTGGTTTGGAATTTTGAGAGACAGAAGGGCCTCTGGATGGAGGGGCCTCCTGTTCTCCATTCCATGCCTGGATACCTTCTTTCCTGCTATGTGGGATGTGGATTCAGGAAGTGGGAGGGGAAGGGTCTACACTTGATTTGGCATTTCCTGGAGGGAGGAGAGATTGTCTCTTTTGAAACATTAGTTAATAAATATGGAATCCCTTGGCAAGACAGATTGAGATACTTTCAAATTAGAAACTATATTAGAAGCCTTATTGCACGTCCAGGAGCTGGAGTCTTATCGCCTCCACAGATTGCATTTATCTTCAAGAAGGCAATAGAGGGGGCACCTATCAAAACGCATATTATTTCTAATTTATATCAAGCTCTTCTTGCATGGAAAGGGGATACTACCTCCTCCATTAAAAAAGCTTGGGAACTTGACCTGGGAACCCAGATCTTGGAGGAAACCTGGACCTGGACCCAATCGAAGATCCATTGGGGCCTATTAGCAATCGGCTGGCAGGAGTTCTCTTGGAAGATCTTTGTTAGGTATTTTCGGACTCCAGCAATTCAGATGAAATACCAAGGCAATGATTATTCATCTTGTTGGAGAAATTGTGGGCAATCTTCTGTAGCTTTTGTACATATGCTGTGGAGTTGCCCAGTTCTGACCCCTTCTTTCAGGATCTATATCAAGTCCTTAGGGCAATGATAGACCCTGGTCTGGCCCTGACCCCCTCCTGCTACTTTTTTCTGGAATTACCAAAGGAATACAGAGAATCTCTTACAATTAGGCTTCTGAAAATATATTTTCTAGCAGCTCAGAAAGTAATAACTAATAACTGGTTGTCTCAAAAGCCTATCACACTAAATATGTGGCAAGAACTAATGATCAAGATTTATAGAATGGAGGCACTAACGGTCCTCATTAACAAAAGGGTCCCTCAGCTTGAGATACTGTGGAGGCGTTGGGTTTTATACATGGCGGAGGTGAGACCTGACTTCATTCCATGATGAGGAGGATGCAAAACTTTATTAATTCAAACTCTTTATCCTAGGATCTAGGGCACATGAAGCTCAGAGGATCTTAACATGATATTTAAATTCCCTCTGTTCTCCATAAGCTGATCGGTAGATAGGTAATAAGTCTTCTCCCTTCCTCCTTTTTTTTTTTTGTAAGAGAGGTTAAGCAAGAAAAACAGCCTTGGACATAGAATTAAGCAAGCTGACAGGAGGAAAATAACAGTTGCCCTGGTATTGCCTCTTTTCTATGCTAAGACACCTCATGCATCTAATAGGTTATAATAAGTCAAAGGCAATGTTTTCAAACAAAATTTGATTTGTTGCTATATTGTTGTAACTTGGCTGTTAAATAACAGATTTTGCTCCTTTTGTAGCTTACAATAAGTCAGGTCAAAAAAGACCTCAAAAACTTCTGCTGCTCCCTAATGAACTCTATATGCCAAATGTTCTGCTCATGAATTGAAAAGATTGTAATGCTCTTGGAAACATTATAAGTTATTGTGCTTGTTAACTGTTTGTTTGTGAAATGTCTGTCTTATTCTATTGAACTAAAACCATAAATAAAGAAAGTATTAAAAAAAAAATGTATTGCAACAATCCAGCAGCTGCCTCTCTACCCTTCAGTGTGCTCCAGCTGTGCAGCTTCTTGGCCTCCACCAGGTGGCAGTCGAGCCTCAGTATACATTATACTCCTCCCCGAGGGAGAAGAGCTGTCCTTAAAATGCATGATCCTCCCTGCCCTGTCTTGCCCCCGAGTGAACTGAGTCAATTCCCGAACCCAGGTCACTGGCTTAGTGGGTGGTAGAGGTACGGCTGCACTATGGGTTGGCAGCCATCTCGTGTCTTAAAAAGTGTCATTTAAAATTGTAACATGCTTGAGGCTATTACTTCTTCTCCTGTGTTCTGTTGCTACTCACCAGTTCATCACTGTAAATGAACTAGTGCTCAAGGAATAGGCCTGCACCAATAAATTAAATAAATACGAATAAATAAAATAGTGCCCGTGTTACGGTAATGCCAATTCTTCTTCAGAGAATCGTTCAGACTGTGAGGAAGAGCATACCACACAATCCCTGAGATTCATGGGAATTTACCCTAATTTTGCATTTCCCTACTTTTGGGGCTTTCTGTTTTAGCCCTAAGTGGTGCCTTTAAACATATATTTTTTTATGATGAATATGACATAAAAACACATTCTGAAAAAGCTAGCCAGGTAGCGAAGCCATAGGGCTTCTTTTTGCTACTCCAGTAACCCAGGTTTGGAAACAGACTTGGGTTGTAGGAACCAGTTGCAGAAGAAGTGAGGAGCATCCCACTGGACAGCTCTCCTACTTCAGGGAGGGTGATGATATCCACCACTGTCTGATGGCTCCCCAGCAGTGGCTGGGTAGTATCACAAGCGGAAGCTGCCACAGGGTTATGGGGGCTGCCACTGGATGCTGATACTTGCTCAGGCACCACTGCTTGCATACACATCCTGTCACTACATGCTGGCAATCCCCAGAGGAACAAATGATGCAAACTCAGTGGATGGCAGGATGGTATCCAGCTCTCCACTGGCCCCAGACCTCCTACCAGGCATCTGTCTCCCTGACCAGATCCTTGACTGGGGGGATAGTTGTGCTCCCCAGGGACCCCACTATAGTGGGAAAGCCATGGAGGGACACCAAGGAGGCTGGAGTACCTAGAGATAGCAGATGATGGGGCTGGGGCTGTAGATAGTGTAGGGCCACCTGGTAGTAGGGATAAACACAGAGATGAAGAAGAAAAAAGCACAGACTGTAGTCTATTTATGGCACAAGTTAGCAAACTACAAAAAAAAAAAAAACAATGAAATCAATTACTTGAGTAAATGAAAAGAATGATGAAGTACCAGTCAGTTATATAAATTCATTAGATGAGTTCAGTAAAATAAGAGATCCTGAATGGGGGAAGCAGTGTGGTGTAGTGGCTAAGAGAGCTGAGCTGCAAACTTGGAGAACTAGGTTTGAATCCCACAGCCACCACTTGCATACTGTGTGACCATGAGCAAGTCACTTAACTTTCCTGTGCCCCAGGATGTACCTGGAAATAAGTATTCATGTACAGCAGGGCTACCTTCCTGTAGTAGGATGGTTACATAACCAGGCATAATCCAAATCTGTAGGGGAGGAGACACTGGAGCCGTGGACCACACTGATGAATGAGCCATTTTTCACTTTTCTTCTTCCACTGGGTTCTAGTCCTGACACCTATGTGCTCGCACCCAGTTCCTGGCATGTGCTTGTTGACAGGCATCTCTAACCACCCTGCATAATGTCACTAGTGACAGTCCTCCTGCAGTTAGAGCTGCTGTCACAAAATATGTGCTTCATATCATGGACAGGTGTTGCTTTGGAAGCAGGACCATGCATTACCCAACCACAGGGGTAGAGAGCATTGCCTTGAGCAACAGCATTCTTCACCCCTTGCCTCCAGAGTATGGGATTCCTGGTTCCTGCTGCTTTACTGTAGGTACCATACACAGAGAGATTCAAGCAGTGCAGAGAGAGGGACTTCAGAGAGGTTAAGCAAAGGGAAGTTGAGGAGCTTGCACAGGGTCACACCATAAGTGGCAGTTGTGGGATTCAGACTTGGGTCTTCAGACCTTATTTTTAATCGGTATTTTATCTGCTAGTTTAACCTTTCATGGTACGTTTTAGTTACCTTATTGGAATATGTGCATTTATGTATTATGACTTATTTATAATGTTTGGTTTTCTGTTATATTGTATTTGAGTTTTACCTTTTTTGTACAGTGCCTTGAGCCCAGGCACAGGGCTTAAAGAAGTAAAATGTTTGTCTGTCTGTCCATCCATCCACAGTCAATATCTATCTATCTATCTATGTATAGTACAATATTGTGCTATATAGAAATCCATCCTTTTCAAATTGCTGTTCTACCACAGTTCAAAGGTCATGGAATGTGATTGTACCCTTCTGTGGTAGAACAGCTTTCTAGAACCTTTAGAAACTGCACAAGTCAGTTTTACTGTGAAAGAGAAAAAGACATAATGCACACATTTCACATAATACTATACACTATAAAAAAATACAGGATGAGCAACTCTATGCATAACCAGTGTGTTCTACCACCTCGGGGTTCTGATTCCCAAAGACCTATTGAGCTTCACTCTCAAGGTCAGAAGGAATCAGAACCCCTCTGTGGCAGAACACACTGGTTGTGCATAGTTGCTCATCCAATATTCTCTCTATCTATCTATCTATCTATCTATCTATCTATCTATCTATCTATCTATCTATCTATCTGTCTGTCTCTTTGTCTATCCTATGTTTGTCTATTATTTATCCATCCAGAGGAAGTATCTGTCTGTCTGTCTATCTACAGGCCTGTCTGTCTGTCTGTCTGTATCTGTCTGTATCTATCTATCCATCTGTTTGTCTGTATGTCTATCTATCTACCTACCTTTCCATACACCCCACTTTTCTAACCTTGCCATGAGTCACAGCTTGTGTTATAGATCACCTCTCTGTAATCAGATATGCAACACAATCCATGAGCAATGCTCTTGCTGAGTAAATATTAAACATGCTGAGACACTTCAAATAAATCATTTCAGCATTACTCCAGGCTGAAGGATTAATGTAAGAGTGGGTGCACAGAAAGCTTGAAATCCTCCTGTTTAGACAGTAGTCTGCCTGCTGTCTCCTGCAGCAATGAGCACAGGCACACTGTTCTCAAAGGTCTCTCCTTAACGTAATGCATTCCACGGGCACTTCCCAAGGGTAAATCACCCCTGTAGTCATGGGCAGTAGTGTCTGTAAACTTCAGATTCGAGATTCCGCTAAGGACATCAATTTATAATTCTGAACTGCTGGTTAATGCAACTTCAGATGATTCAGAGTCTGTTTATTCTGAACATACTATGTTAACCCCTTCATTACCAAATGGCCTTATATACGACAAGGAACAAAAATGGGTTAAATCATGATGCATCATAAAGCATTAGACTTGGCATCTGCAGGATGCAGTACCTGCCCTTGGATTTAATTCATGAGCTTGCAATCTATTGATTGCTGACATAGCAGGAGGAAAATGAGCTGTGGCAGAAATCAAATGCCCAAGAAACCAGCAGACGTCAGAGATCTTCAGGTAAGGGTAGCTGTAATACAATCCCCTTCCAAAAACAAACAGCATCATCACTATAACTAAGTACTACAGCAAAAGCAAACTCCCTTTTTATTCTTTCCCCAAAGTGGCATCTTGCCTTAAAGACCCACTTATGGTATAAGTCATATCCCAGCTGATGATATTTTACTGAATTTTAGGAACTCAGTATTTACTGTACTTGTATTTTATTCCATTGTTTTTATGTGAAGCTTACTGTTATGGTGTCTTAGTTTTAGAAAGGCGAGGTACAAATAAAGAATATTATTATAGTATTATTATTTGGATTTGACTAATCCTGAGACTTTCTCAGTTTCCTAAAGGTGTATAACTCAGACTTCTTTTTTTTTGGGGGGGGGGGTTAGAGAGGTGGGGAGGAACAAGAATGACAATGTTCCATATCAGATGAATATTGAACAAAGTTAATAATAAATAAGCATGTGACCATAATTAGCACATGATTACTAAAGAAAATATGTTTAGGCAATACTTACAGTTACAGTACATAACTATATATTAACTAAAGGACAAAAGGGACTCTAGGTTCATCATGCTCCCCACCACTTTACAAGCAGGTATACTTTGTAAACATACAGTACTACAGTATCTAGTGTTTCCCTTGGTAAGCAAATATGTTCCCAGGTTAACTTTGAAGCCTGTACTCTCTTTATGTCCACTGTCTTCACTGATCTATAGGTTCAACATACTCTCGGAGAAGAGGTGCATCCTACTGTTACACCTGAATTTACCACCTCTGAGCTTCAGGGACATTTCTCTGTCTCCTGGTGGAGGACTCTGGATCAAACATCCCTGTCTGACTGATCTTGACCATAGTAGGCAGGAAACTGAGACTACGTCCATTGTCAGCTTCCTGTTCTCTAACGTGATCATGCTAAAGGCCTCCAGCCTCTCTTTATAGCGTTTGTTTTCCATACCCCTGATGATTTTCATGGACCTGCATTGCTCTCCTTTAACTGCCTCAGTGTCTTTTTCATATTGAGAAGCACAGAACTGCACATAGCACTCTAGATGGTGCCTGACCAGGACCTTGTAAAGTTGTAGGGTTACTTTCCCTGCTCTGCTGGCTACCCCCCCTCTATTGATACTCCTTGTTATTCTGCTAGCCCTCTTGAAAGCATCTGCACACTGCTTGTCATGCTTTATCTTCTTGTCTGCTATGATCCCCAAGCCTTTTTCCTTCTGCACTACAGCAAGATGAGCCTCAGACAGCATGTCCACTATGTGTAGGTCCTACATTTTTATTCCCTCCCAACTCTAGCACCTTGGATTTGGCTACACTGAATCTTGTATTCCAGGAGTCCAACCCATTACCCAGCTTGTCGATGTCCTCCTGATGTTTGTCTCCATCCTCAAAGGAGTCCGTCACAATGGCCAGCTGTCATCAGGAAACACAGCAGCAACCTGCTAGAAACCCCAGCTTCCAGATCATTGACAAAAATAGGGAAAATCAGTGGTACAAAGCATTGATCCCTGAGCAATACTGCTGAGTACTGCTTTCCACTCACAGTAGTGCCTCTCCACACAGCCCTCTGCTTCATGCCCCCAAGCCAGGTAGCAATGCACCTTATGTATGCCTTGTCTATACCACACTGGTGTACTTTGTTTAGAAGCATGTCATGTGCCACAGTGTTAAAAGCCTTGTTAATGTCTTAATAGACTATGTCTATGGCTCTGCCCAGTGAGCACAATGCTGCAAAAGACTGAAAATGCAAAATATGGTAAACATTCTTCTGAATCAAAGGTTTGAATGATTGCTCAAAACAGAGTTAGTTTTACCCCAACCTTTGTAGTGTCTTTCATGTCAAAGAAATATACTCCTAGACCAACTGCCCATTTAGTTATATGCTTCGAGAGAGGTTGCTGAAGTTCAAACTGTACAAATGCACCTTTGAGCAAGTGCTTAAATCCTAGGAATGCCACATCACACAATCACCAATGTTCAATACAATCTTACCCCGAAGGCACATTTTCCTGCTTTTACAGCTTTGTGATTCAGCTGTTGCATAAATCTAGCTGTTTGCTCTTAAAGTCCGTCTTTTAAAAGGATACTCAATAATAAATACATACAAATTTGTATTGAAAGCAGGCATTGTAAATGCATTTTGTGCAGCCCTCCTTTGTTGTCCAGTAGCACCCATGCCCTCTCCATATAACATTACAAACAATCCCTGGTGTCCAGTGGTATCTCTTCCCTCTCAAGATCCACACCAAGCACTCCCTGGTTTTATATAATGCCTTTCATACAACCTGAGTCCCAAAGTGCTTTTAGTTTAGTTTACTAAGGGCCAACCTGGATATTGTGGCTGTTATGGAGGGTACCGGGTCAATATCCTGAAACTAGAACCACGCGGCAATAACCGCACAGGGTAGAGCACACGTGTAATTACAGTGACAGGAATATGATAGTGGAAGGGAATTACTGCTACACCTGTTGCTCTATGCGTCAGTCAGGAAATGCTAACTTGCCATGTGCTGGGTGCCTGGTCAAGCTGCTCCCATGGTGGAGTGGCTAAGGCTCCAGCACGCAGTGGGATTGGAGACATGGGATCGTGGTTCAGTTCCCCTCAGGTTTCATGGTGTTACTTTTTTTTGCCACTGTTTTTTTTAAAACAAAGTTTACCCCCTCCCAAGTTTCTCCCATACCTGAAGTTCACCTCCCAGAGTTAGTTATTTAAGTTCTGGGGCGGGGGGGCAAAGCCCCTGTAAAAAAAAAACATAAAAGTCCCATTGTTTGCAATGGGTACGCTCTTTTTGTTTGAGTCGGTGTTTTGTCTGACTCTGTTGTGGTCAGTGCTGTGTTGCTTGCGGCATTTGTAGCCACTCTGCTTTTTTCTGCGGCAATATGAATCCATGCCATTACGGAGTCATGATGCCCTGAAAACCATGACTGCAGTATGGCCATACCAGGCTACACTCTGTTCAGGAAGGAACCAGGTGGGAAGGAAAGGAGGGGGTGTGGTGCTTTATTTGAGGGAAAGCATAAAAGCAACAGAGATACAGGTAATACAGAGTGAGGAAGAGGTACTGTGGGTCACTTTGGAGATGGGGAATAGAGCCACTATTTGCAATGGAGTGATCTACAGACCTCCAGCACAGGGGGAAGAATTAGATAAGGTACTGGTGGAAGCCATCGGCAAGATGGCTGTGACAGGGCTGAATAAGGCTATGCCCCATTTGTTATGCAGAAAGAGTTTAAATGCAAGGGTCTGTTCTATCCTCTCCTTTTCTGTCTCTTCTCTGTCTGGTTGTGCAACCAAATTTTCTTGTGAGACTTATGAACTGATCACTCCGATGAGTTCGCAATTCTCCGCCCCTCGCTATCTCTCTGCCTTCCCTTGCTGTTCTGTCTTTTCTTCCCCCTTGCATATCCGCAGTTATAAAAAATATATGTGAATCTTTATGTGGAAATGTTACTGATACTGGGATCCTTTGTATATAGTTATACTGTTGAAATGATTGCAGAAAGCTATTTGGAACTTAAGGGGTTAATCTAAGAAGCTAGTTTGCAAACTCTCTGAGATGCTGGTAACAAGAGGTCAGTTCTAGGTCACTATGTACTGTTTTGTTGCACCTGCAAGGAATGAAACTTACTAGAACATTCTGTAAACTTACAAGAACATCCTGTGAGAAGCAGGCTCTCTTAGCGAGTTCCCAAAGACTTATAACAAGAGTAGCAATGCTTTGGTAGGGAGACAAGGAGAGTGAGAGACTGAGAGACTGAAACTTGGAATTAAGAGATATCCTCAGAAGGACTTAATTTTCTCTGTTTGTACTGCCTTTGTAAATAGTTATGCTGAATAAGTTTTATTTTTTATTTTGCTGTTATTGAGAAAAATAAAATGGTATTTGTAAATTTTGAAACTGCTCCTGATTTTCCTATGGTTCCTGACCTGTGCCTCAATGACAATGGCACAAAAGGGGAGGTGCAGCTGGTAGGGGATTTCAACCCGCAAGATGTAGATTGGAGCATCCCAGCAGTGGCTTCAGCTAGAAGCAAGGACATCCTGGACTCTGCAGGGGGCATTCCTCAGGCAACTAGTCAGTGAACCTACTTATGATGGGGGAAATACAGCACCTGGAACTCAGTAACATGGACAGAGTTGCTGATGTCAAGGTGGGAGGCCACCTGGAGACCAGTGATCACTGTACAGTGTAGTTCAATGTAAGTACGACTGTGGAATTGAGTCAGACAAGGGTGAGAGTCCTGGATTTCTGGAAAGCAGATTTTATAAACATGGATAAATGCCTCAGGGATGACCTGGTAGAGGGGGATGGCTTGGGTGGGGTGGAGGAACAGTGGGCAAAGCTAAAAGAGAGCATAATAAGTGCAACAAACCTCCACATCAAATAAGTGAACAAAAGCAAGAGGAAAAAGAGACCACTATGGTTCTTGAAGGAGGTGGCTGAAACATAAAAACATAGAATTTGACGGCAGATAAGGACCGCTTGGCCCACCTAGTCTGCCCATTTTCCTACCTAATGGATAAGCTGCAGATCCTAGCTAACCAACAGCCTACTTCCTCCTACCCCCCACTAGAATTGCCTTATGTCTGTCCCATGCATTCTTGAATTCCCCCACTGTTTTTGACTCTACAACCTCCTCAGGAAGGCTGTTCCATGTATCCACAACCCTCTCTGTGAAGAAATACTTCCTCACATTACCTCTGAGCCATCCCCTCTATCTTCAAATTGTGCCCCTTGTTTTGCACATCTCTTTTCTGAAAGATGCTACCCTCTTGGACTTTGTTGATTCCCTTGAGGTATTTGAAAGTTTCTATCATGTCCCCCCCCTCCTTTCCTCGAGGCTATACATCTTTAGTTCCTTTAGTCTTTCTTCATATGTCTTCTGATGCAGTCCCTGCATCATTTTGGTTGCCCTCCTCTGGACAGCCTCCACTCTGTCTATGTCTTTGCAGAGATGGGGTCTCCAGAACTGTACACAGTACTCCAGATGTGGTCTTACCAGTTGTCTGTACAGAAGGTCAACAACTTCCTGTTTTCTACTGGTGATGCCTCTCCCTATGCATCCCAGTATCCCCCCAGCCCTCCTTACTGCCTTCTCACATTGCTGGCCCACCTTTAGGTCATCTGATATCACTAAACCCAGGTCCTTTTCCATTTTTTTTGTTGTCAGTATCTCACCCCCCATTGTGTACTCTTCCCCTCGGTTTTTGTTTCCCAGGTGCATTACTTTGCACTTCTTTGCATTGAGTCTAAGCTGCCATACATTTGACCATTCCTCCAACCTTGCCAAGTCCCTTTTCATCCTTTCCACCCCACCCTGTGTATCAATCCTGTTGCAGATCTTTGTGTCATCTGCAAAGAGACATAATTTCCCTTCCAGTCCCTCTGCAATATCACTTATGAAGACATTAAAAAGGACTGGCTCCAATACTGAACTCTGCTGTGCCCCGCTAGTAACCCTCCTTTCTTCACTGTAGACTCCATTTACTATAATCCACTGTGTCCTGTTGCCCAACCAGTGTTTTACCCAGGCTACCACCCTGGGACCCACTCCCAGGCTGGCTAATTTGTTTATTAATCTTTTGTGCGGGACTGTGTCAAATGCCTTGCTAAAGTCTAGGTAGGCCATGTCCACAGCCCCTCCCTGGTCTACTGCTTTGGTCACCCAGTCAAAGAAATCAATTAGATTTGTCTAACATGACCTTCCCACTGTGAATCCATGCTGCCTTGGGTCCCGTGCCCTGCTGGCCTCTAGGTACTCAACCATTCTTTCCTTCAGAAGTGATTCCATAATTTTCCCTATCACTGAAGTCAAACTGACAGGTCTGTAGTTTCCTGCCTTTGTCTTGCTCCCACTTTTGTGAAGCGGAGTCAAATCCATCCTCCTCCAGTCCTCAGGTACCACCCCATCCTCCCATGATTTATTAAAAATGGTAGTCAGTGGTGTTACTAGTTCTTCCCTTAGTTCTTTTAGAAATCTGAGGTGAATCTCATCAGGCCCCATTGCTTTATCCACCTTCAGTTTTAAGAGTTTTTTCAGAACCCTTTCTTCTGTGAAAGGACTAATATCAACTCTCCTATCCAGAGTGCTTCTATTGATTGGATTAAGTGTTTCCCCCTGCTTTTCCATTGTGAATACTGAGCAGAAGTATTCGTTCAGTATCCCTGCTTTTTCACTGTCGCTCTCTGCCCAACCACCTTCCTCTTTGTTCAGCCTCAGTATCCCTGCATTAGTCTTTCTTTGCTCCCTAATGTACCTATAAAAGGTTTTATCCCCCTTCTTAACTGAGTTGGCTATCTTTTCCTCAGTTTGGGCCTTTGCTATTCTGACAACCTTACCCGCTTCCTTCCACTTCTCTGTCCTGCTCCTTCAGCATTTCCTTATACTTCCTGAATGCTATCTTTTTCTCCCTTACCTTCCCCACCACTTCTGAAAAGGTAAAGTCTAAAGGGGTAGCATTCAGAAGGTATAAGGAGATGCAGAGGGAGGAGAATAGGAAGGTATATCAGGCAAAACAGAGGGAAGCAGGGAAAGCAATAAGGAGTACAAAGACACAAGCTGAAGAGGGAATAGCCCAGGAGGTAATGAAAGGGGGCAAGAAATGTTTTAGGTATTTCAGTGGAAAGAGGAAGACCAGGGATGGGATTGTAAGGTTAAAAAGGGAAGGGGGCACTGTGTAGAGGGAGGCCAGGAAAAGACAGACATCCTGAACAAATACTTTTGTTCAGTGTTCATAGAGGATGGATAAGGGGAGAGGCCACAAAAAAGCAACAGAAGCTTTGAGGGGAGGGAGGTGTATACTAGTCTATTTTCAGAGGAAAGAGTCCTGAAGGGACTCTCTAATCTGAAGGCAGACAAAGCAGTGGGGCCAGATGACGTGCATCCAAAGGTATTGAGGGAGCTCAGGGAGGTTCTTGTTGCACCTCTGATAGTCCTATTTAACAGCTCACTGGAAGCAGGTGTGGTTCCGGAGGACTGGAGGAGGGTGGATGTAGTCCCACTACACAAATGTGGTAGCAGGGAGGAGGCTGGAAATTATAGGCCAGTCAGCCTGACATAAGTGGTGGGAAAGTCAATGGAATCACTGCTGAAGGAAAGGAGTGTGGAATATCTTGAATCCAGTGGGTTACAAGACCTGAGGCAGCATGGGCTCAGGTTGACATGGGGAGGTCATGTCAAAGGAATCTGATAGATTTCATTGACTGGATGGCAAAGGAATTAGTTTAGGGTTGAGTGGTGGACATGTCCTACCTAGATTTCAGTAAGACATTTGACATTGTTCCACATAGGAGACTGGTAAGCAAGCTGGGTAGCTTAGGAGTGGGTCCAAAGGTAGAAAATTGGATAAGAAATTGGTTAGGGGATAGGCAGCAGAGGGTGGTGGTAAACAGAGTTCACTCTGAGGAAGGGATAGTTATCAGCGGGGTGTCTCATGGATCAGTGCTAGGACCATTCGTCTTTATAAATTACATTGTGGAACAACTGGAAGGAAAGGTCTGCCTCTTTGTGGATTACACTGAAATCTGCACTAAAGCAGACACTCCATTAGGAGGTAGAAAGGATGAGCAGAGACCTAAGAAAACTAGAGGAGTGGTCAAGGGTATGGCAGTGGGGTTTCAGTGTAAAAAAGTGCAAACTAATTTACTTAGAGCATAGAAACCCAGGGGTGGAGTACAAAATCAGTGGAGTGGTATTGGCAACTGCCGGCAGGAAAGAGACCTGGGGGTAATCTTATCTGATGACCTAAAAGTGGCTGGGCAGTGCGACAAGGCAGTCAGGAGGGCTAGTGGGATACTGAGATGCATAGGAAGGGGTATCACTAGCAGAAAGAAGGAGGTGGTGTTGCTTCTGTATAGACTTCTGGTAAGACGTCTCCTAGAGTACTGTGTCCCAGTTCTGGAGGCCACATCTCAAGAAGAACAAAGAGTGGAGGCAGTCCAGAGGAGAGCAACTAAAATAGTCCAGGGTCTGCATCAAAAGCCCCATGAGGAGAGACTAAAGGATCTCAATATGTACACCCTGGAAGAGAGGCAGGAGATGGGGATATGACAGAGACCTTTAACTACCTCATGGGTTAAATAAGGGAAGTACTTTTCAGAAAAAAAATTTTCTAAGAAATAAGGGGACATGCTATGATGCTAGAGGGGGGTAGATTGAGAAGAGATCCAAGGAAGTACTTCATACAAAGAGTGGTGGACTCCTGAAATGGCCTTCCAGCAGAGGTAGTGGGGGTGAAAACAGTGGTGGGATTCCAGAATGCATGGGAAAGGCACAAGGGAATCATAGGGGAAAGAAATGGAGGAGGGAGAAAGAGCTGTAGATCAAATATGGTCTGCTATAATAATGTGGGTAGGGAAAAATGGGCAGACTGGGTGGGCTAAGTGGTCCTTATCTGCTATCAAATTCTATGTTTCTATGCTAGTTTACTTAAAAACCCACTATTGCAACAATTTGATGGTTGAATTTCTATACACATAACGTATAGTTTACATATCTCAACACATACAAATCTTTAAATACAGAATCAAAATTGCTGATTATATTACTTACTAATACACTAATACATAGTCAGAAAATCCTCATTAAACAACTGCACACATCATCTAACATTTAAATAATTTTCAACTAACATTTATAAAAACTGTAACCTGTATACATTAACATGTACACTAAACTTTCATACCAGTATCAAATTATATCATGTCAAACATGTGTGTGTGTGTTGGTGGGGGGAATCTTCCTTCAGATATCTGCTAAAAAAGGATTCCTCATATGTTTTTTATATTATTTACCAGCTAGCAGAGGGAGGGTAACAATCTTGCTGTCCTTATCAGTGCCAAGCAAGATTCAAAGGCCAAGCAGACAGAGTACAGAAAAATTAGAGTGAAACTGAGCATAGGGAGATTAAGTGACTTGCTCAGTGTCACACAATGAGTATATGACCATCGTAGCATTCAAACATGCATCTTCAGATTCACAGCTCTACACCCTCACCGCTAGGCTAAACTGCCTTCCTAAAATTGTCATTGATGTTACTGCATGGCAGCTGTTTATCTAGTAGGAATGGTGCAGTCAAAGGCAGCTCATGAGTCTACATGATAGAAGATGTCTGCAGAGAGAAATTGATAGGGGGATGAAGAGATGGTGGAAAACTTATCCCTGCTGCCAGACAAAATGGCCAGAATCTGAATGGGAATCTGTGATGTCCCCTCTAAAATAAAGGAACCCTCATTTTAGTAAGTAGTAATTTATCAATTCACGGTATTGGTTTAACCCCATTGCTGGTGCAGCCCTGGTGATGGGGTGGGCATGGTCCAAGGAACCTTCCATGTCTAAGGGTATTTATGGCTTGCCAGGAGCTCCCTTGCATTTCCCAAGCTCACAGTTATCTTGCTGTCCCTGGGTTGGGATTCTGCGGGGCACCCCATGACCTACTGTGCATGAAGGATCACAAGCAGCAAAAATGTATGAGCACATCCATCCTTTACTGAGCAGCAAATTGGAAGGCTACAGCCTGTAGTTCTGTAGTTCAAGGGAGTGGTGCAACTGGCCACACCCCTGTTTGGGCTATTTAAGGGCTGCTCTTCTCACTCCCCACACGAGCATTTTTTCCTTGCCCCTCAGTCTACCCCTTCTCCTCCAGTGGCATGCCTCTCTCTCCTGTGGGCTTCTTCCTAAGATACCATTAGCCAAGGGAATCACTCCCATGGAACCTCAAGGGGTGGAACCTTCCCTTAGGGTTCCTTGCCTTTATACCCCTACAGTTGGTATACCCTATGGATAGAGAGGCAAACAGCCAAAGATTATCTACGTTACACAAGCAGAAAACCAGTTGCACAGGCACATTGAACTGAACAGCAAACTACAGAGTGCATGTGTGTGATCCCAAGATCAAATGTCATTCTTCTTAGACTATGTTCTCCATTTCCTGCTCCTTTTTTAGAGTTATCATACATTTTGCCCCTCTTTAAGAGCAATGTTGAGGGTTCAGCCCCTTTCTCAGAGCTAAGTCAGTGTGTGTTCTGTGCTGGGAAGGGTTCTGTATCAGTTCACTTTGCTAAGCCAGTAGGAGGAGGAGAGAGAACTTAATTGGGGATGTGGCTTAGACACTATAAAAGCAGGTGACTCAAATTACAACTTCCTGTTGCTAGCCTTTTTTCTTACTAATTGCCCTCCATCCCACCCTAAGCCAGTTCTACTTTTATAGCCACTGGATTTGACTGTCAACAGGAACTTTCTGTTTGGCAGTAGGAAGGGAAGGATCATAGAGAAACATTGGTTTTGTCAACCCTAAAGGAAAAAAGTAGCTCACTCACCCCCAGCTGCTGGTGGTCTGACACTGAGCAAGGAAGAAGGAGGCTACTAAAGAATATAGGAAGTTACTGTCCCAGAACAGGAAAGGTGAGAGTTGTAAGGAGAGGAGAGAGTAAGAATACAGAGAAACAGGAGAGGGGACACAAAATAAGACATGATAGGAGTGGTGCAGTGCAATGGCTGTGGGGCGGCAGTGTTCCGGGAGACATTCTGGAGGCTGCGATGCTGCCCTATTTTCAGGCACCTCTCTGGTCTGAGGGAGGAGGTTGCCCATCTCCAGGCTGACCTGGCTAGGATTCGTGAAACCTCCTCCCCCACCCAGGGACCACCAGGGCCAATGCCACTACCTCAGAGGTTGCCAAGAAAGAGGAGAGGCTGGACCGGGGGGCTCAGGGAGGGAGAGGGTGGTGGAACAGAGTTGCATCCCTCCAGCTGTACCACTCCACAATTCATTCGCTCTTCTGGTGGATAGTGGTTCCTCTACAGAGGCACCTGCAGTGGAGACCAAGGAGGATGCTGGGAACCTTCACAGAGGAGACCCACAGGAGGGTGACATGAGACTCCACAGGGAAGGAAACAACTCCTGGTGGGGACTCAATCATTAGGGGGTGGAAATGGGGAAGAAGGAGAGGAGGTAAGGTGCCTGCCTGGTGCCATGGCTTGAGGGACAGGAGCGAACCTCAGGATCGTGGGAGCAGCTGCAATGAGGGAGGGAGCTGGATGTCATTGTCCACCTAGGGACAAATTACCTGGCTAGGAATGGGATCAGAGCAGTGTAAGAGGAGTTTTAGAGTTGGGGAGGGCCTTAGACAAGTAGCGCATACAGTAACCTTCTCGGAGGTGCTGCCTGTCTATGGCAAAGGTTATGTTAGGGTGCTCCTCACCAGGGAATTCAATGAATGGTTGAAAAACTGGTGTGGAGCTCAGGGTTTTGGCTTCATTGGGGACTGGGGATCCACCTGGAGGGATTCAGACCTATACTGGTGCGATGGTCTGCATCTGTCCGGGGGGGGGACCAGGATCTTAGGAGAGAGGTTTAAATGCTTCATTGGCAAGTGTTTAAACTAGCCAAGGGGGGAGGCACTGAAAAGGAGCAGGGAAATCCCAGCCTCCCCCCACAAACAACAGTAATTAGTGAGGTAAACACCAAGGTAGAGAAGTCATTAGGGAGCAGGACAGAAGTAAATGTAAAAAAAGGCAAAGGCAGTAAGGACAGGAATGGGGCTAAAAGGGGTAAGGCCATCAAAAAGTGGAGGGTGATGAGTACCAATGCCCGTAGTCTGTGTAACAAGCTCACTGAACTAGTGGCCTTGATGGAAGAGGGTTGCTTGGATATTGTGGCAGTCACAGAAACATGGTACACAGAGAACCATGACTGGGATGTCAACATACCAGGATACACAATCTACAGGAGGGACAGGGAGGGTAAAAGAGGAGGAGGAGGAGTAGCTCTTTATGTAAAGGAAGGGATCAAAGCAACAGAACTAAAGAGTAAACAGGGAGCAGATGATACACTCTGGGTCACCCTAGAGACAGAAAATGGCACCACAATCTGCATGAGGGTTGTATACAGACCCCCATCTCAGGGGGAAGGAATGGACAAGGAAATGATAGAAGGCTTCCTTAGAATGGCAGAAAAAGGGGAGATATTGTTGATGGGGTACCTGAATATGCCAGATGTTAACTGGAGCACCTTTGCTGCAGGCACATCCAAGAGCAGGGTCATTCTTGATGCCCTACAAGGGGCATGTCTCAGACAGCTAGTATTGGAACCCACTCAGGAGGGAGCAATCTTAGACCTGGTGTTCTCAAATGGGGACGGAGAAAGAATCTCAGATTTAGAAGTGGGTAGCCATCTGGGAACAAGCGACCATCAAACAGTGTGGTTCACGATAAACACAGCTGTACAATCAAGCCATACAAAAGCAAGAATATTGGACTTTAGGAGGGCTGACTTTGGGAAAAATGAGAGAGTGCCTCAGAAAAGCACTAGCAAACAGGCAAGAAGGAGGGGTAGAGGAACAATGGGGAGTAATCAAAACAGCCATCACAGAGGCAACAAGCCTTTGTGTAAGGCAAATCAACAAAACACAACAAAGGAAAAAAAACGCTATGGTTCTCAAAAGAGGTGGCAGGAAAGGTTAAGGAGAAAAGGATAACATTCAGGAAACATAAGGAAACCCAGAAGGAGAAGGACAGAGAACTTTATCAGTTAAAGCAGAAAGAGGCTGGGAAGGCAGTCAGAATAGCAAAGGCCCAAACCGAGGAAAGGATAGCCAACTCTGTTAAGAAGGGGGATATGACCTTTTATAGGTACATTAGGGAGCGAAGAAAGACCAAAGGAGGGATACTGAGGCTTAATAAAGGGGAAGGGATGTGGGTAGAGGGTGACAATGAAAAAGCAGGGATACTGAACTAATATTTCTGCTCAGTATTCACAAAGTAAGAGGACGGGGAGGTACCTAAACCAAACAACAGAAACACTGTGAAGATGGGGGTCGATACCAGTCCATTTACAGAAGAAAGGGTTCTGAAAGAACTAATAAAATTGAAGGTGGACAAAGCAATGGGGCCTGATGGGATTCACCCAAGAATTCTAAAAGAACTAAGGTAGAACTAATGACACCACTGACTACTCTTTAACAAATCGTGGGAGGATGGGGTGGTACCTGAGGACTGGAGGAGGGCGGATGTGATTCCTCTTCACAAAAGTGGGAGCAGGACAGAGGTAGGAAACTACAGACCAGTTAGTTTGACCTCAGTGGTAGGTAAAATGATGGAATCACTTCTGAAGGAAAGAATTGTTGAGTACCTAGAGGCCAGTGGGGCACAGGACCCAAGGCAGCATGGATTCACGATGGAAAGGTCATGTCAGATGAATCTAATAGATTTCTTTGACTAGGTGACCAAAGTAGTAGACCAGGGAGGGGCTGTGGACATGGCTTACCTAGATTTTAGCAAGGCATTTGATACAGTCCCACAAAAGATTAATATACAAGTTAGCCAGCCTTGAGTGGGTCCCAAGGTGGTAGCCTGGATAAAAATGGCTAGACAACAGGACGCAAAGGGTAGTAGTAAATGGAGTCCACAGCGAAGAAAGGAGGGTTACCAGCGGGTACCGTGAGGGTTCAGTACTGGGATCGGTCCTTTTAATGTTCTTTATATGACATTGCAGAGGAACTGGAAGGAAAAGTATGTCTCTTTGCAGATGACACAAAGATCTGCAACAGGGTTGATACACCAGATGGAGTGGAAAGGATGAGAAGGGACTTGGCAAGGTTGGAGGAATGATCAAATGTATGGCAGCTCAGACTCAATGCAAAGAAGTGCAAGGTAATGCACATGGGAAACAAAAACACAGGGCAAGAGTATACAATGGGTGGTGATATACTGACAACAGTAAAAATGGAAAGGGACCTGGGGGTAATTATATCAAATGACCTTAAGGTGGGCAAGCAATGTGAGAAGGCAGTAAGGAAGGCTGGGGGAATGCTGGGAAGCATAGGGAGAGGCATCAATAGTAGAAAACAGGAAGTTGTTATCCCTCTGTACAGACAGTTGGTGAGACCCCATCTGGAGTACTGTGTGCAGTTCTGGAGACCCCATCTCTGCAAAGACATAGACAGAGTGGAGGCTGTCCAGAGGAGGGCAACCAAAATGGTGCAGGGTCTGCACCAGAAGACATATGAAGAAAGATTAAAGGAGCTTAATATGTATACCCTTGAGGAAAGGAGGGAGAGAGGGGACATGATAGAAACTTTCAAGTACCTCAAGGGAATCAACAAAGTCCAAGATGGTGGCATCTTTCAGAAAAAGAGATGTGCAAGAACAAGGGGGCACAATTTGAAGATAGAGAGGACAGCTCAGAGGTAATGTGAGGAAGTATTTTTTCACAGAGAGGGATGTGGATGCATGGAACAGCCTCCCTAATGAGGTCGTGGAGTCAAGAACAGTGGGGGAATTCAAGAATGCATGGGACAGACATAAGGCAGTCCTAGTGGGGGGTAGGAGGAAGTAAGCTGTTGGTTAATTAGGATCTGCAGCTTATCTGTTAGGTAGGAAAATGGGCAGACTAGGTGGGCCAAGCGGTCCTTATCTGCCGTCACATTCTATGTTTCTAAGTTTCTAAGCTAAGTTCCTTCCCTGGTTCCCAGCCTGCATACTGAGCATGTTCCCAGGATTGTTTGGCTGATTGGATATCTAAAAACATCCTTTTGCTGGGATGCATGATCAGCCTGTCTCATCCTTATGATTATGACTTTCTACACTTTGCAGTAAGTGCACCTTGTACTTTAATGCCTAAGCTCTCCCTGTACTGTCTTTAGTTACTTGAGAAATTATTGTGATAGTCACTCTCCTCTGATTTCTTCTTCCATATCTATTCTTTTGCTTGTCTCCCAGATCACACTGTCCCTGTGTGGGACTTTTGTTCAGTGCATTACAGTAGTGCTTTTACCATATGTTTTCTTTCTCTGATACCATGAATTGCTAGCTACAATTCTCTGATTTCCACATTACTGTTGTAGCACTGGGGATTCCAGGACATGCAGTCAAGGGCCCTTTACCTGCCTGTGTGGCAACCCACCAATACCTTCCTGGTGTACTTTAAGTGGGGTACCACCCAGCTAGTAGCCACACACACAACCTTGTGTGCTCCATGCTCCTGCCAGCCACCATGGCCTTGCAGGCCATTGGTCTTGTGGTACAGGAAAGCTGTGGCCTTGACAAGGTGCCCACCACCTTGGATCACCTTGTCCATGCCAGAGACAGATCTCCTACCTTGTCTGGCTGTATTCTTTCCTAGCAGAGTCTCATATGTATCTTAAGGTGTTAAGCCACTGGCATGGGCACCACTCGGGGATTGCCCCCAACAGTGGTCTCCCTTGAAGTCTTTGAGGAAATCCACTACATGCCATGTGGCCATCAAGTTGTTTCACATGAAAGGACACCCCCCCCCCGGGGTTACCACACCCTCCCTGTGGTCCCACTGCATACTTCTCCACTAAGGAGGAGCTGTCAGGAAATGTCCTTAGATACCCATTCCCCAGGACCTGACCCAGGCTTCAGGCACTAAACCTCTCATCTGTAACCTTCTCATGCCACTTATGGAAGCCTCCCTCAGTTTGCTAGCACAGAAGCCCTTTGGGGATCTGCCACTATCATCTGCTCTCTCTTTAAGTACCAAACTGAGCCCTGGCCTTGGTGCCCATGAACTTACCCCACTTCCATGACAACTCTGACTGTCTTCACCCAAGAACTCCCACTACTACTACTACTACTGCCTGGCAAGATATGACCACCCTCCTTTTTTTTCTCTAAGCTCCTCCTCACCAAGCTATGTCTCTAGGATGATGCCAGTCGGGCCTAAATCCGGGCACCCACAACAGAACAACACTTTCTCCCTACTGGAAATAAGGAGTTGTAATATTGGTGCCATAAGGTTTCACTTTCACTGAGCTGAATATTAATCTACACAAACTGACATTTTAAGGCAGACTCATTTCTTCATGTGGGTATACACTCCATTATGTCAGTGCCTCCCCTATATCCATTCTTTTTTATGGAAGCTAGTGAGGTGCTAACATCACAGATAGTGCTCCTGTTTGCAGAAATGGTTTTGTCTTGCATAAAAACACCACTTAAAATTTAAGATTAATATTCAGCCCAAAGAGGAAACTGGATGACCAAGGAGGATGAATTGCTTAATTAGAGGCTGAGGATGCTTATACTTAACTGTAAAGGTGATGGGGAGAAGAGGTCTGTGCATCCTTTGGTGACCTTTATTGGTTAGTCTGCCTAAGGTCATTTAAAGACACTCAGAATGCTCCTATTCCCCTAGCATATACTGGAAGCAGACTGGAAGCTGATACAGTATATATGAGATTGACAAAGCACTGCATGTTAGGGAAGGGGACCACTCAGTAGCCAGGATTATACTGCTTACTGTTGTCAACACAAACTATGCACACTCAGCTGTAAAATGGGTGCGAACTGAAACAAATGGTGAAGGCAGATGCAAGGGAGAGTTTCATTCAGGTGTAAAAAGCTCCAAACAAAGACAACAAATCTAGCACTTATTGCTGCAAAAACATTTTATTAATAGTGGAGAGGATCAAAAGTGTGGCACTAAGCCCTGGCACTTCAACCTCTGATGAAGCAAAATGCTAATGAGGTGAAGGCCAGATAGGTGCTTGTATGGATTACTGTTGCCTTCCTGATCATGGATTAGGGGTAGGGGCCTAGTAAGCAAAATTTTCACCTCTAGGGATAGAAGGAAGTTGGACTAGGCATGATGCAGTTCAATACATACTAATGGCTTAATAGGTTTAGCCAGTCCCTGGTTTTCAAAGCTCTTGATGGCACTTCCCTTGAAACTGTCCCCTCCTTCAAATACCTTGGCATGTGGCTTGATAGTCATCTTGACTTCTCAGTCAACGTTGATTTCATCATTGCAAAATTATGCCCCAAACAGGATGCCCTCTACAGGAATAAATTCTGTCTTCCACTGCCAGTTGGGCATGAGATCATTCTCAAAACGATCCTTCCGCTGTTTGACTACACAGATGTGGTCTATTGTGGTGCCTGCAACTCTACCCTAGCCAGACTGAACTCTACTTTCACTCTTTTTGTCACTTTTCTACTGGGTCTCCACCACTTACCCATCATTGTTCTCTTTACCAGCTGCTCTCCCTTCCCTTCCTATCTTTTTGGTGTCTCTCCCATGGTGCTTCCTTCCCCTCTAAATTCTGGTTTGTGTTTCTTCCTTTGTACCTCTCCAACCTGCTTTCTCCCTCTGTTCCCTCCAATTATTCCCTTTTCTCTTCTAATACTCACTCCTTCACCATTCTTCACAGATCTTTATCTACTAGTCAGATCTCTCTTTTAACTTGGCTCTCTTCACTCTGGAACCCCCCCCTTGGCTTGCCCTCTTATCTCTGTCTCTTAAATCCCTTCTCCTCCCTCTTGCTCCCAACCTCAACTACTGTAGTTATCACCTGATCTTGTTTCCTCAACTCACATGTCTCTTAGTGCAACCCAAGTTTGCTCTGTTTACTTATTTTTTTATCTATCTTAATTTATTGTTTACAGCTGTATGATTTTATCTGCTTACTGTTCTCCCCAATATGGGGTCATACCATAATGTTAAATATTGTCATGCTGGAGTTCTTGCTTTACTACATTTATCAACTGTAGCTTACTTATATGTTAACATGCCATCATTACCTCTACCTGCCTGTAACTGGTATTTCTTCTGTACCTCATGCCCTGGATCACACCTAGAAATGATTCGTGGCTCATTGCACCTTTCCCAGTTACTAATTTCCAAATAAAAAATAAATAATATATTGAAAAGAGTCATAGGGGATCTGGGGCAGTGCCAGCATGGCTTAGAGTATAAGTATAAATATTGTATTGGATGAGGAGGAGATAGAGGGCAGTAAGTTACTGGGTAAGTGGCCATGGAACTAGCCATGGCCACCAGAGAAGGGCTAGAGGTTTTTTATAATAGTTTTTCTTAAACTTTTTATTTATTTCCCCAAGTGTATTCCCATGAATAGTAGGATGTATTTATTATTCAGTTCCACATGAAGAGTACCTCATTATTCATGGTATTCATGAATTCATATGCATTACCCGTGCAACCTTAGAGATCAATCTATTTCTGGATTACCCTACCATTTGTTAAGTTTGTAACTGACATGGCAGCAAGATGTTGCTGCTGACTGATTCATTGCTGTTTGCCGAAGCCAGACTTGATGTGTCTGTTCCAAACTGTGAAATTGACTGGGCTAAAACAGTAATTGGATCTATTTCAGTATTACACAGTATAATTTATAAGCAACTTTCTGTTTCCAGTTGATATTACCTCAGTATGTCTCTGACCACAACCTTCATTTATTTATTTGTTACAAATGTTTCACCAGGAAAGACCTACTGAGCTGATAAGAGCTCATTTCCAGATGTGTCCTGGGAGTGAAGAGTAAGGGAGATAGTTCAAAAAGAGAAAAAATAGTATTAACAGCAGTACAAACATAAAAGTCATATACAGCAATACAGCATATGAAAGAAGCATAATCATAAACATTGTAAGACAAATCAGTACAAAAAGTGCATGCGGTAGATAAAAATTGAGCTTTGATAGGCAGTGGGAAATTATTGATACAGGTATAGCAGGGGGAGGATGGGAGCAAAATGGCTAGGACACTGTGAGTGAGGGGGGAAGAAGTCAGGATGTAGAGGGTAATGAACAGTTGCAGGTGGGAGTAGAAAAATGACAAAGAAGAGACTTAAGGAAGAAAGCAGGAGATGCAGAGTGGTTTGACAGAGGAAGAGTGGACCAGAGTTTAAGGGGGCAGGGGAAACCACTAGACATCAGAGAATGTTACTCTACATTGGGATGTTGATCGGCGGGGGCGGGGGGGACCGCTACACACCAGGGAACTGTATTTTTTACAACGGACCAGTGATCAGTGTGGGGGTGTCTAATTTACATTGAGGCCAGCGATCTGGGGGAGGACTAGACACCAGAGAATGTTATTCTACAAGTGGCCATCGATTGGCGGGGGTGGGGGGAGAGGGGGACCACTAAGTTTAGTGACAGTGTATTAATGTGTTAAACTGCGGAATAAAAATGGCAGAATTGACCAGCGATTGGCAGGGGGTGCCACTAGACACCAGGAAATGTTATTTTTCATTGGGCCTATTGGGGGAATCACTAGACACCAGGGAACTGTATTTTACATTGAGCTGGTGATTGGTGAGGGGAGGACCACCAGGGAAGTGTATTCTACAGGTGGGTGGCGATCAGCGAGGGGGGGCTATATTATGAAATAATACATTAAACTGCAGATGGAATAAATTCTGCAATTTATATGTATTATTGCACAGTTCAGCCAAAAAAGTCTACAGAACACGGTAAAAATCCACGAAACACATTTGGAAGATTATGACCTCACCAATGGCAGAAGTTTTGAAAATGTAACGTAATTCCGGAATTTCGTGAAACTTCCATGAAAGCAGAATTCACAACTTTTGCCCAGCTCTAGGGAGAGGATAACAGGGAGATAAGGTAGGAGGGAAGGAAACCAAACCAGAATCTGGATATAAAGGAGGCACAATGGGAAAGGCATCTGGCATTAAGAGAAGGGAGTAAAGGGGCAGAGTATAGAGAGCAATGGCGGCTATGAGGGGGAGAGTCTAAGGCAAAATGACAAAAACAGTGAAAGAGGGGGTACAGTCTGGTGAGGTAGGACTTGGGAGTTCCACTATAAACTATGTTACCATAGTCAAAAATAGGGAGAATCATCTTTAAAACAATCTCCTGGTGGGCAGGAAGCAGATTACACTTGATTTCTTGATTCTCGATCCGCGTCTCATCATCAGTGAGTCACCAGGATCACAGGTTACGCTTTTGGGTGATTTTAACATAAACTTACTTTAATTTACTTTTATTTATAATTTGACCAGGAAATGTACACATAGCTATGATAGTTTGTTTTTACGTGTGTCCTGAAGAATGGGGTTGTATGGGCCTGTTTTATTGACCAGGAGGAATGTTGGCCAGGACACTGAGGATAATCTATTACTCTTACTGCCCTTACTGCCCTCGAATCGTTAACTTCCACCTGGACAGCCATCAGCAGTAGGTAGAAGGGACATTGGTTAAAAGTCTCATTGGCATTACCGACCCTCAACAATGCAGCAACCCCTAGTGCTGTACTAGAGTGTCAGTACTGGGTATTAGCCCAAATTCCTGCTGTAGAATTGGAACTAATGTCTATACAATCTTCAAGCCTCAGAAGTGAGCGTACAACCTCCTAAGTCAGATTATCCAACACATAAACTCTGTTTATGAATGGGCAGCTTTGGTTTACATCAGGTAATGCAATAACCCACCCTGTGATAACTGATCTCGTTCTGATCCATCTCTTACTAAATCTGTTCATGTGCTGTCCCCTTTAATTAATTGACCATAGTATGATCTATTTGTCTTTGTCACTCAAGCTACCTCAAGAATTTTCTTTGAAATAGAGTTTAGCTGACTGGGATATGGTGAACAGTATACTACCTCAGGTACCACCCCTCATTTTTTGAATTCCTGGGATCTACTCCTGCTGCATGGAGTCAGTTTAAGGTGTACTTTGTGCCACTAACAACACCAGTATTCTATGAAAAAGTCAGGTGGGGTTTGAATGATAAGCTGTGGATCACGCAGAACTCTTTCATTTGGCAAAAACTGAAGACATAAGGCAGGGTTTTCAAAATGATCATTCCGGGGTCTGCCTGCTACTTTTCTCAAACTGCCATTCTGTCTAAAGTGTTAGACCCTCTATTAGAAGATCTGACAGCATGTGAATTTTCTGGCATAAAAAGATGTAAGGGCAGCAAAAAATGACACACAGATCACATTTCTGGCATTTTTTTACTGCAAATTGTGACTTTTTGTCACAAACTAGGGTGTCTTTAAAAATAACAGCAGGGCAGGGCTGCTTTGATGCATTCAAGCAGACGCTGATGCTGGTGTAGAACGTGGTTGCGTCTGAGTCTGACCCTTTTGAAAATCAAAAACTTCACAGAAGCCAACTGAAGTCGGGAAATAAAACAAGAAGAGGAACAAAACAAGCAGTTTGCTAAAAAAAATGGAAAACTGGACCGGCCCACCAATCTTGATTCAACGAATAAGCAATAATGACCAAGCAGCTGGTCATTTCCTGGTGATTAATGATCGGCTGGGGGGGAAGGGTGTGCTGAGAGCCAACCCCACCCAGTCAGTTGTTAATCACCAGGAAATGACTGGCTGTTCAGTCATTATTGTGATTATAAGTCTAATCACAATAATTTAACTTTTTATCAACAGCAGCACCAAAAACAGTTCTTGTTTTCGGGCCACTGCTTTCAGTGTAGAATGCATGAGGAGCTGAGTGTTGCTGTCATGCCGGACATTTCTTAGAGATTTCAGACCAGCATGGCAGTCAATCAATGAGCTAGTTTAGCTCATTAATAATTAATAATACATATAACTGTTGTTACAGTATAAGCAGCTCTGGCCTTTAATTTGGTCTCGCTTCCAGAAATGTACAATAGTCAATAAACATTCAAATGGTAAACTACTAGTGGAAACTTCACTTTCTATTGCATATGTTGTTAAAAATAGAGCGGTGCAGGATCTTCAAATTCCAACAGCACAGAATTCTGTGGAATTTCAGTAAATTCCACAGAATTTCTGTTAGTAGTGGAATGACAACATTTCACATGCAAAATAGTTTTCACAGAATAATACTTTGCAGATTACATAAATTGGATTATTTTTCCTCAGTCCGTGGAAAAATATTCCATGGTGTGCGTGATCTGTAGAAAATTATTCCGCAGTCCAAACATAAACGCTTTACAGAATTCCGCAGAATTTACCAAGAAATTCCAAAAAGCACTTCAGAAGTGAAATTAACATTCTGAACCAATTCTGATAGCAGAATTCCACATTCTGTATAGCCCTAGACAACTTGTTTGCTTTGTATTTTACTAATGAAGACATTGCCACTTTTTCCTCAGCACTGTTTTTGATCACAAAGGTCCAGTACATACCTCTCAATCTTTCTCAGTGAAATGTGGGACCCAAGCCCTCAAACTATGGGATGCATCATCAAACACGGAGATGCAAATGCAGAACCTTGTGAAAACCTGTGTCTTTATATGAGCTAAGCATAATTTTGATTTAGCATCTTTGAATCTTATGAAATTTTTGCTTTAAATTCTGAGTTTACGGCACCTTCTATGTGTGGCAGCAACTTTTTCATGGGGGACGGATGTGGGACAGAGCCATTTTGAGGTGTAAATAAGGGATTGTTGAGAGATATGGTCCAGTGTGACATGCGCCACCCCCACATTAAGCTGAAAACCTTTAAAATAATTGGATGACAGTTCAGCTACAGGACCTAATAACACATCATCTTGAATGCTTCAGTACAGAGACATAGCCATTGTTCCATCCCTCTCCTGTCTTTCAGTCTATTGCTGTTATAAGGTTGTGTCTCATTTAGGTGCAAGCATGCTTGGATTATTCCCATTCATAATGCTGATGACAGTCCATGTAAAAACTATCGACCAGTGTCCCTTCTGCCAATCATTTCTGATCTGCAACGAATAGTATTCAAAGCAGGAGTATTTGTTAGCTGGCAAAAAAATGCCATTATACAGTTTCTAGCATTTGTATTCCTGACACAAATAGATTAATCATTAGAATGTGTTAATTTCTTTAGATAGCTGTAAAATAGCATGTATTACTAATTTTGTAAGAAATGACTCAGTTTAATAAAGATGGCAATCACTGTCAGTTTTCACACGTCTCTTCCACTGAGGTTATATTGTGACTCATACTGTGACTGTATTAGGATGGTGCTGTCACATATTTCTGATGGTAAACAGCACAGAAACATACCAGGATGTTTAATTCACTCCTGGTGGGGGTGGCGAGTAAACAGGGACATCTAATAACTTCAAAGCCACATATATCAGTCTAGGAATGAAATAAGAAGAAAAGAAAAATCGACATATTGATGTTTTTGCCAGGGATACATTATTACTATCAAATTATCCAATTACATTTTTTTTTCACTAATAAATACTGCTGCTTTAAAGGGAACATACACCTGGGACCGAATTCTCGGTTGCAAGGAACAGTTGCTAAATCTTTACAGCATGATTTATTGACAGTTCCTTACCTTCAACTCTCTTGATTTATTCTCAGAGAGGATAGAACAGCCCTTCCACACTGGCACACATCAAAGTGCACTGGTGCTCGGAAGGGGGTGGGGCAGGAATGTTAATGGTAAGCAGTATCATTCACAGTGCCTGTTACTACTGGAACTGTGTGTGCAACAGTTGGTTGACCCCCCTGCAGCAGAACTATTTTGTCTGATGGTAGGGGGTGTCAGACTACTGTGTCTGTTGTGCAGTCACATCCAGGGATTAAAATCAGTGAAGGACTGGTAGACTGATTGATGAGGTGACTGGGGCAAGGGATGGAAGCCCCATTGGATTACCAGGGACTTTAAAGATTCAGGGTTTAGGTTAGGGACCCACTGGGCTACCAGGGATGACAGAAAGGGAGGCAGGACTTTGGGCTGCAGGCAGCTGTAATGTAAAGCTTGGGTAGGTGGGGGTATGCACATTTTCCACCAACTGGCTCATGCATGTATACGAATGGCATTGCCCCATGCCCAGGCATGCATGAACTAATACTGTGTGCACACTGTAAGAGTTGGACTGCATCATTTGCATTCTAAGATTTGTGGCAGGGGTCTCTGCCCCTTGGTACAAATCTCATGTTCTTAGAATAGCAATTTCATGTGTCAGAGCAGGAGGTTGCGTACAGTTTTCCCAACTGTTTTTCATTTTTATGTTTGCTTGCACGCATGCAGAAGAAACATTATGCTGCAGCTTAGGAGAGAAGCGGGTTGTGGAGGTGTGGCACTGTGGCAGCCAACGGCGGCACTGCATTTGGGGGCTTGGTACCGGTGGACCAATGCAGGAACACTGTGCTGATGACATTGGTTTCCAAAAGTGGCACCACCTTGAAACATTTTCGCTGCTGCAATCAGGGGCCACCTCATCACTGCAGCATCAGCCATTTTGCTGCAATGAGGGAGTGACCCGTAATTGCAGGGTGGTACCTTGCCATCTGCATGCCCCCAACCCACTTCATTTGCTGATGGAGGAGCCCACTCCCCGTCGGCATACTGTAATCCCCTCCCCATTTGTTGTGTGCTGAGGGGGTGCCCAATCCCCATCGGCATCATGCGCCCCCCCAACAGTCTTTCTTTGCCAACGGGGGGCCCAATCCCCATTGGCTTCAGTTCACCCAGTTCAATTTGCCAGCAGGGAGCCCACTCCCCATTGGCATACTGTCCCCCCCCCAATTTGTTGTGTGCCAAGGGGGTGCCCAATCCCCCTAGGCTCTTACTGTGTATTCATTTGTAATATTTGTTGATTATGTTTTAATATTGTAAGGCACCTTGATATTTGAAAGGCACCTAATAAATAAAGATTATTATTATTATTAATGAACAGTACAGCTGACATTTTTCACATCCTGACCGAAATGTGTTTTCGCACTTCCAGCACAGAATAGCGTGGTCACTGTGGGAAAGTTTGTGACACATTAAGAAAATCACAATGATACTGTTCATGAGCAGAGGTCCTAAAATGCCTATGTTGAAAATGTGGTGATGAAAGTCCATAAAATGACTGTGTTACGAGCATGCGTTGCGCAGTTCCCACGCACGCTCATAACTTCATGAATCTATAATATTTTCCACACCTCCTTATGAACAGTACAGCTGTAATTTTTCACATCCTGGTCAAAATGTGTTTTTGCACTTCTGGCGCAGAATAGCGCGGTCACTGTGGGAAATCAGTGTTTGGGACACATTAAGAAAATCATAGTGACACTGTTCATGAGCAGAGGACCTAAAATGCCTATGTTAAAAATGTGGTGATATAAGTCCATAAAATGCCTGTGTTACGCGCATGCATTGTGCCTTTCCCACGTATGCTCGGAAGTGTGAGCATTTTTAATATTCCCACTACAGATTTTCAACATTGCCATCTCTTCACACCTCCCTATGGATAGTACAGCTGTCATTCTTCATATCCTTCCCGATCTGTGTTTACATACATTTGGCGCAGAACGGCACGGTTGCTGTTGGAACTCAAAATTCGGGACACAATAACAAAATCACACTGCCACTCTTCATGAGAAGAGGTCCCAAATGCTTTCATGAGGTGGGGTCACAAAAAGGCCATATTGAAAATTTGTAGTGCAAATACCAAGAAACACCCAGGGTGTTAGGGTTTCTAACCATACCATCCCACTCTGTACAGACGGACAGGCATTGGTTGTGCCTTTGGATTGCCAACTGTAATGCTCATGCCATCCCACCCCCCAGCCAGTTACAGGCATTGAGGTGTGCCTTGGACTCTTCAGCCCCAGAGTTCGCCCCATTCTCCTATACTGCACCCATTTCAGTGTATGTCCTTATGGAATGGGATGACTGTAAAGTCGAATACCCAAAGGCACACCTCAACACATGTCGGTGTCTGCAGGATAGGGTGAGGTGACATGGCATGAACGTCATGGGCGACGAACCAAACACATACCCCAATGCCCATCCATCTCTGCAGGATGGAGGTGGGGTTGGTGTGAAGTTAAATACTTCACTGCCATTTCTATTCTGCATCTGTCTAACTCCTGCATTTCCAATGCTAATACCAGCAAGCAAACATTCGGCATTGACAAATGCTTTTTTTTAACTGGATTTTAAATGGCAAGGTATTTATTGTTCCATAGTGCACCATCCAAATAGGCTTGGAGCTCTTTACAAATATCAACATAACATGAAATAAACATAATATTAAAATGGAAATGCAGTAAAGCATGCGGGAGGTGAGTGGTGACTCTGAACTAAAAGTAAATGGACACTGGAGCACGCTGAGGCGTGTTTGTCTGTCGCAATAACTGCAGCCGCATGGACACTGAAATGGAGACAGTTCTGTAATGCTGTGAGCCACTCCTGGACTGCTGTGTCCTGAAGTATAAGATTAGAGAGATTGAAACATGCATAATGAAACTACTCATCTGTTCCAGTAGTTTTGTGTTTTGTATGTAGACAGTTTTTGTATTTATCAAGGTTCTGTTTCTGCATGCAGATGCAGACCAAAGATGATGGGTGATAAAGCAAAACACTTCCTATTACTAGTACTTGTATTTTGTTTCAAGCTGTATTTAGTCTGTATTCTTTTTGTTTTTACTTTTATTCCCTGCTATTGCCCTGTTTCACTAGTTTATGTCCCATCCTTACTGTTCTGCCAAAGTACTGGTAAACACCAACCCTGGGCTATCAACTTCAGTTTCCTAGTGTTCAGACTAGTGCCCCCCCCAATCACTGATCCTATTGTTGCCAAGTCCCCAAAACTGCCTGGCTCTAGTGGTACCCCCTCATCCCTGACTGCCATGATGATCCCCACAACCACCCCCAACAGAATGTGTAGCTAACTCTCCTGTCCCAGTTGATCACTGACCCCCAACTAGCACTGTGCTGCTGATGGTGACTGGCAGTCATTCCACTCACCACCACAGCTAGCTACAGTCTGAAAAACAAGGTGGGACCCCCAACTAGCACTGTGCTGCTGATGGTGACTGGCAGTCATTCCACTCACCACCACAGAGAGCTACAGTCTGAATAACAAGGTGTGACCCCTAACTAGCACTGTGCTGCTGATGGCGACTGGCAGTCATTCCACTCACCACCACAGCTAGCTACAGTCTGAAAAACAAGGTGGGACCCCAACTAGCACTGTGCTGCTGATGGTGACTGGCAGTCATTCCACTCACCACCACAGTGAGCTACAGTCTGAATAACAAGGTGTGACCCCTAACTAGCACTGTGCTGCTGATGGCGGCTGGCAGTCATTCCACTCACCACCACAGTGAGCTACAGTCTGAATAACAAGGTGCGACCCCTAACTAGCACTGTGCTGCTGATGGTGACTGGCAGTCATTTCACTCACCACCACAGCTAGCTACAGTCTGAATAACAAGGTGTGACCCCTAACTAGCACTGTGCTGCTGATGGCGACTGGCAGTCATCTCACTCACCACCACAGCTAGCTACAGTCTGAGTAACAAGGTGTGACCCCCTTGCACCCAGTCATGGTGCTGAGTGGAGGGGGCTTCATTGGACACCATCAGTGGCACAAATGAAGTTGTGTGATTGTGGATCACAGAGTGCTAGCTGGGGGAAGGGGTGATTGATCCAAATGGGAAGATTAGCTCCACATTCTGTTGGGAGTGGGAATCATCATGGCAAATAGGGATAAGGGGTACCACTAGAGCCAGGCAGTTTTAGAGGGTTGGCAACAGTACATGTGGGGGGGGGGCGGAGAGTGGACTCCAAGGAATGGGAGTTGATGTTGGGGAAAGTAATGGATTTATGAGCACTTTAGTGGAGCTCATACTCTGACCTGCACTGATGCTGAATAACACACTGCCCACTGATAATGAACCTGCATTGGGACCTTGAAGAGGAGAGGCATTTACTTCATGCTTCAAAATGTGGCACTGAAAGGCTTTGAATGTGAAGCATGAGATGGTGTGGCCAGAAATAAATGAGACCTGCAGAAAAAAAGATGGATTTAGGTCAGGAAACAACAGAAAATAAAGAGAAAAAATGCAGGTTAATGTAAATCGGGAAGGTGGAAGACACTTAAATGAACCAACAAAAGTGACTGTGTCTGTTTGCCTTATCTAGAGCTTTATTACAGTGTGCTGCTGTTTGTAGGCCCTCTGATATCATGACACCTAGCTCATTTTCTTCTGTGGTGCTTTCCAGTACCACCAGCACCATCAAACATTTCATATTGCACTCTTGGGCTTCTTTTTCAAATGTGCATCACCTTGCATTTTTTAACATTACAGCCCAGCAGCCATATCTTCTTCCTAACCTACCAAGATCCTCTGTGAGTTCTCTGATCCCTTCCTCTGTGTCCACCTTCATGCAGATATTTGTGCTGTCTTAGAAGAGGCAGATCTTGGTCCATTCCTCTACATCACAAATAAACACATTGAAACAGACCAGGCTCAGCACCAACCCCTGAGGTACTCCATTTGTTGCGTCCCTTACCTCTAAAAAATCTCCCCATTTACTACTTCTCCATAGCAGTTATCTGTCCAAGTCATCCATTTTTAATCCAGCCCTAAATCCTTTAACATTTTGACCAGCCGCCTGTGAGGGGACTGATTCAAAGGCCTTCCAGAAATCCAAGTATACTAAATTGACTGCCTGTCCCATAGTGGCTTCCCTGGTCACCCAGTCAAAGAAGTCAAGAAGATTTGTCTGGCAAGATCTGGTCTTGTGAACCCATGTTGTCTGGGGTCCTGTAGCCCATTTTCCTTCAAGAAGTCTACTAGCTCCTCCATGAATGTAGACTCCATAAGCTTTCCCACTATAGACATCAAAGTGACTTGTCTATAATTAGCCAGAGGCTGGTGGACGTCCTCTTTCTGGACTTAAGTAAGGCATTTGATTCAGTGCCCCACAATGACCTGCTGGCTAAACTGAAGGAAATCGGGATAGGGAGACAGTTGTTAAGATGGATAGAAAATTAGCTCTCTGAACATACTCAGAGGGTGGTGGTTGGGGGGCTAGCCTCATCCCCAAGGTAGGTTACTAGTTGGGTGCCCCAGGGGTCAGTGCTGGGGCCATTCCTGTTCAACACCTATGTCTCAGACCTAAGGAAGGAGATCAGGAGTGAAATGAGTCTCTTTGCAGATGACTCAAAGCTGGGTGCAGTGGTGGATGAGGAGGAGGGGAAGGCAACCTTGCAGGATCTGGAGGCTCTGGAAGGATGGTCAGGAAAATGGAAACTAAAATTCACTGTGGGGAAGTGCAAGGTTCTGCACCTGGAAGTCAGAAATCCAGGACAGGGGTATACCCTTGGAGGACACAAAATTCAATTTACGGAGGGTGAGAGGGACCTGGGGTAGTGGTAGATGTCAAAATGAATAACTCTGAGACCTGTAGGAGGGCAGCGGCAAGGGGAAATAGGATGCTGGGATGCATCATCAGGGAGAATTACCTGCAGAAAGGCGGAAGTGATCCTACCCCTGTACAACTGCTTGGTTAGGCCACACCTCGAGTATTGTGTGCAGTTTTGGAGAACATATTTAAAGAGGGATGTTATAATCCTAGAGAGGGTGCAAAGGAGGGCAACCAAAATGATCCAGGGCTTGGGAGAGAGGACCTATGAGAAGAGGCTGAGGGAGCTCAACGTGTACTTCCTGGAGGAGAGGAGGGACAGGGGGGACATGATAGAGGTCTTTAAGTACATAAAAGGGATCAATAAGGGGGGCCCAGTCAGGGTGCTCTAAAGGAAGGAGGAGGGGACAATGAGAGGAAACAGGTTTAAGCTGGAAGAGGGCAGGCTCAGAGGGGAAAGGAGGAGGAGGAGGAGGAGGTGTTTTTTTCTCTGAAAGGGTGGTGGAGCCATGGAATGCACTGCCCGGGAAGCTGGTAGAGGCAGAGACTGTGGCCGGGTTTAAGAGGGGATGGGACAGGTACAGGGGGAAGATAAATCTGACCAGGTCCAATGCAGCTGGTACATCTGTGACGTAGGACAGTATAACCCAAGGGGAGTGGAGGACACCAAAATCATCCCTCAGTGCAGGTACTGAAAATCGAGCAGACTCAAAAGACCATTAGGCCTATTCTGCTGGCATTTAAGTATGTTAGTATAATTCTCTGGCTCATCCTTCTGTTCCACTCTTGTATAGTGGGACCACATCTCCTGTCCTCCAGTCCCTAGGAACCACCTTCCAGCGTCCAATGAGCAGCTGAATATGTCTGCAAGTGGTCCAGCTATCACCTCTGCTTCCTTCTTAAGCATTCTTGGTTGTAAGCTATCAGGTCCCATTAGATTTATTTACTTTCAACCTTCTTGGACATTCTACTCCCTGTTATTCTAGCCATGCTACCTGAGCACTTGCTTTCCAGTCTTCCGCTCTGAACCCACATTTTGATAGTGGCTTATCCTTCTCCCTAGTAAAGATGAAACATAAATATTTGTTCAGTATCTCTGCTTTTCCTTTGTCCCGCTCTTCCCATTCTTCCTCACTATTCAGCCCCACAATACCCCCATTAACCTTGCACGTCTCCCAGATGTATCTAAGAATGCCTTTTCCCCTTCCTTCAGTCCTACGGCAAGCCTAGGTTGTCTCACCCTTGGCCTCCCTCACCATCTTGCTAGCTACCTTTGTTGTACTTCTCTCTATTCTCCCCCATTTGGCTTCTTCTGTACTTCAAGGATGCCCTCCTTCTGGCTCTTACTGCCATCTTTATTTTGGCCATGAACCAAAATTGGGCCCCTTGCCCTTTTTCCTTTGGACACTTTCTCATCTGAGCTTTCTGCCACCTCAGTCATTGCTTTTCAAAATTCTTCCCACGTTTCCTCCATTGTTTCTATCAATACTATTCTCCATGTGCTTCTTTCCAATAGCTCCCAATCATTCCATTGAAATCTGCCTTTTTAAAGCCCCATACACTTTCTGCATTTGTTCCCTTGGCAGCCTCTGTCTAGACCTCCACCACCACTGTTCTGTGGTGGCTGGAATGAAGTGGTTCCTGGATTACCACATTTTGTATCCTCTCACTGTTGCTGAGCACCAGATCCAACAGAACCTCTTCCTTTGTTTAACACTAGACTAGCTGAGTTAGGAATGCCTCCTAGCATGCATACTCCAGGAGATGATTCATAGTCAAGTGCTCCGTCTTTTGTCTGCCAACCTCCGTACATCCTAAATGTTGGCAGATAAAAGAGGGTGGTGGATAACTGAGGGTGGTGGTTAAAGGGGGTGATAACATTTCTGGAAAATGGGACAGGAACTCATACTGGTAGTAAGTGAGGGTGGTGGATAAAAAGGGGGGGTGGATAAAGGAGGAAGCACTGCACTTGCCATAACTGGAATTTTACAGTCCACATCTGGCTAATTAAAGTCTCCCACTACCTCCACAGACTTGAATGTCTTCCTAGGCATCTACCCTAGTTTCTGCCCCTTGATCTTGATCTGGTGGTCTATAGACCATCCCTGCCCTGACTGATTTCCTGTTTCCTGTCCCTGCTAGCACTAGCAGACTTTCTAGTTTTCTTGAATCCCGTAGGCTGTCTATCTCAGTTGTCTCTGTCCTTCCTTTTACATACAGTGCTACTCCTCCACCTCTCCTGCCTTTTACTCTGTCCTTTCTGAACAGTGCTTACCCTGGTTTGGTCATGTCCCATTTGCTATTAAAGGCTGACAATGCTTCTTGTCAACCCACCAGGTCAATGCTCCATTCTGTGACCATCGCCTAAAGTTCTGGCATTTTGTCGGCAAGACTCCTGGCATTGGTGCACATCATTTTCCAGTATCTATCATTGCCCTCTCCTTTTTCTCTTACCCTGATTGTACTTGATTCCATTGTATTGGTTGATGGGGAGAGGCCAGTAAGTACCCTTTTGTTTGTGAAAAAGGACGGGCACCTTGCCACTCTAACTCTCCCCCTCACTAGTTTAAACAAGTTGTATATTCTTTGACTAGTGTCGCCATCAGTTCTCCCACAACAGAGGTAAGACTGATAGGCCTGTAGTTACCCAGTTGCTCCCTGTCCCCATCCTTCTGGAACAGAACTACATCCCCTGTCCTCCAGTCTTTCAGAACCACCCTGACTGACTCAAGCTATTGACTAGCCCTACCAAGAGAGCAGCCAATTCTGAGGCCAGTTCCCTGAGCAACCTTGGAGCATCCCATCTGGCCCAAAGGCCTTATCTACTTTCAGGTCTGTCAGCCCTTTTCTGATCCTTTCACTTGTAAGTACTCCCTGCCTCATTTCTGGGATACCCCTATCAGCAGCCTTTATGCTGCTTTGTGGCAAAGGCCCACAGTCCTGTACTTTGAAAACTGAGCAGAAGTAGTCGTTAAGAACAGCTGCCTTCTGCATGTCCTCCTCTATTACCCTGCCCCCTCTGTTAGCCAAATAATTCCTCCTCATGCTTTTCTTTTTCCCTTCATATATCTAAAAAAACAGCTTTTTCTCTCACCCCTGACCCCTCTATGATTTGTAGCTCTGTGTCTGCTTTTGCATCCCTCACTGCCCTCTTGGCCTGCCTTGATTTCACCTGGTACTCACTCTGTTCTTCACCCCTCTGTGTTTTCTTGTTTCTGATGAAGGCCTTTTTCTCAGTACTCACTGCTTCCCTGAACTTCTTTTTTTTTTATATATATATTCTTTGCTTATTCACCCCCTTCTACACAGCACCTGCTCCTATCCTCTGGGATTCCCAAGGCTCCGCCAGACATCTCCAGGAGACTTCAGAGGACTGACCCTCATCTGGCAGTGGTTCATCCCCTGGACGTGGAGGAGGGGATCCCAGGTCATCCCCCCTCCAGTCCATTGAGGGCATCAGGCAGTCCAGCTGAACCCCCCCATGGAGTCTGGTCATATGGCTAAGGCCCCAGGGCCCATCTCCAGGCACATATGTGGGGATTCTCCTTATTTCAGTGCCTTCTACCCCAGAAGATGACAGCATACAAGGAGATCCAAGTAGACGAGGGCACGCAGGAACATGGCACTGCTCCAGACCTCGGCCAACGTCCTCCCCACCTGTTCACTCTGCAATCCCACTGCAACTCCACCTGTGGTTCCCCAGGTGGTGGTAAAGCAACAGGACCAGCACCTCACCCTCCCCAAAGGAGCAGAGTGGCCCTCTGGGTGCTCAATCCTCCACTCCACAGTCAGCCCTCCAGCAACCCGGGCTCGCTTCCAAACCTGGGTTGCTGGTGTCTCAGGTGGTAGCTCTACCACTGCACTGGTGGGCCAGCTTCCCTGACCTTCTTAATGAACCCCATTGGTCTCTTACACCCATTTCTCTTGGTGACCACCCTCAGTCATGACTTTGTTGCCTCAAGAATGGCCCCTTTAATTTCACCTCACCTTTACATTATTATACATTGTATATTGTAGGGTGGGATTGCTGGTTATTATTTACTCTAGTTAGTTCCTAGGGGGTAGTATTATCGCAGGCACTTAGGTGCTAGAACAGGCTTTCCCAGGTAAAGACACTGCCCAGGCAACTCCTACGGCACAGTAACACCAGATCTGAGACCACCCACTTGAAGGTTTAAAGGTAAAGTATCACAATCCTTAGAGAGCTTTACCATATACCTAGTGGGAGGGGGTTATTAATAAGCATAAAGTATCATCCACTGCTGGCCTGGCAATGGGCCATGACATTACTGTGAGCACCCTCCTCCCACCCAACTGTGCTAGACAGGATCCAAAGACATGCTAACCAGCTTTCTGTTCTCCCTTCCTTCACTCTCTGTGTTATTGTACTGACTTACTGTAGGTCACCCTTTCAAATGGACACTTGTTGCTTGAGGACCATTCTGTACCTTAATACATTATTAAAAAAATCAAGCAATCAATAAATCCATAAATGGACTGGCTCTGTGGCACTGAGGGCTGAGGCATGGATGCATTACCTCATGCCATGCCGGTGACCTGGGTTTGAGAGCCTACTTGGATTATCAGGGGTCAGTGGGGGAGGAGAGGATCAAGATTCCAGAGGATTGCTTTCCTCTCCTAGGGAGGGGGTGACGTGGATCCCTGGCATTTGGTGACTCCCAATGGAGACTGGGGGTCGCTGTAGCCAGGGAACACCTGGGATTGACTTGAGGCAGTGGCAAACATCATGCAGGCAGATGTGGGAGCATGCCCATTGAATGCTGGATGTCACTGGAAATCCATGCCTTCAATGGTATCCAAGTAGAAAACCCCTCTTGTGCGCACACAAGGAAGTCCCTGATGGACTCCCACTCCCTCTGGCCTGAACAAAGTCCAGCATAAGTTAGGGTGGGGGCTCAAGGATGATCTTGATCTCCCCCCTCATTCCCCTCTGGGATGGCCCTCCATGGGGGGGCAAATCATGGTCCTTCCCATCCCTGCAGCTGAGGTGGAGGCCAGGTCATGGGAGTATTGAGGGTCCATGAGAGATCTGACAGGGGGATAGGGCACCATCCCCGCCACACAAGAGGTGCATAAACAAAGTGAAAAAAAAAAAAATTTAATTAATTTAATTCTCTCTGGGGACACCACTTTGCAAGGAGTACCCCGATCATCACTCAACAGGCTCCCCAGCTCCGTGGTACTTTAACATCTTGTAAGAACCCATCATATGGCTTCCCCCACCCCACCCCTGCTCCTGGGGAGGACCCACTCTGATGAAAGTAAGCACTCCTCCCTCAGCAGTGCTCATCAGCATCTAGTGATAAACTCAACAGCTTACTGATACTTAAACTTCTTGTAGTAACCAATCATACAGTTTCTGCCTATTCTGCAAGGAAAGTGGTATTTCTAACATTGGTTCCTAGTTGCATAATTGCGCAACACTAGAGAAAGGAATGTGTGTGTGGCTGTAAGGAAATTCCTCAGACGCTTTGATCAGTGAGCCTGTAGCTTAATGGTTAGAGTGCTGGAACGGCATACCAGAGATCTGAGGTTCGAATCCCAGTAGGCCACACTTTTCCTTTCTCATTTCCATCCTTGATTTAAAAAAAAAAAAAAAAAAAAAAATATGTATACCTTGCAGGGGTTAAACTGCACTGAGAGAAAGTGGTATTTCTAACATTGGTTCCTAGTTGCATAATTGCGCAACACTAGAGAAAGGAATGTGTGTGTGGCTGTAAGGAAATTCCTCAGACGCTTTGATCAGTGAGCCTGTAGCTTAATGGTTAGAGTGCTGGAACGGCATACCAGAGATCTGAGGTTCGAATCCCAGTAGGCCACACTTTTCCTTTCTCATTTCCATCCTTGATTTAAAAAAAAAAAAAAAATATTCTGCAAGGAGTAAGCTGCCAGGTATGCTACTGCCATTCACAGATTCCTTCTAATGAAATAATCTCAATGTACTATTTACATTGCCACACTAATGCCAGTAAACAAAAATGAACTATTATAATACATGTCTGTATCTGTGGAATTATTCTACACATTTTGTATTTATTTATATAATTCTTTGTTAACCAGATAGGGCCCACTAGGCATATGTGCTTGTTTTCAGGGGTGACCTGGGAGCACTTGGGTGCTTAAGTGTCTTGCTCAGAGGCAAAAAAGTTAAGTGACCAGCTCAGAGGCAATCTGCCACTTGCATGCCCAAGTATGTAAGTGGCAGATTGTGGGATTCAAACCCAGATCTGTCTGATGGATGTTCCATGCTCATTTACAGCTACAGTTTGAATTATGCTTTCTGGAACTCCAAGGATGTATTTTGCAGCCATTTAATCAATTAAGTAATAAAAATCTTTATTTATCCAGGTGAACATCGTTGAGCAAAGCTCATTTACAAGATGGACCTGGTTAAGGCCAGTCAAAATAGAGTTACATACAACAGTGACAATATATAATTAAGGCAAAAAATAAATACAGAACTCATTTACAGGATGGGCCTGGTTAATACCAGTACACAACAGATTTATAACAAACAGTGACAGTACATCATATGACACAAATAATACAAGGTAGGTGCTCAATGTAATGTCAGAATAAAACAGAAGAGAATAGTGAGGGTGGGGAGCTGGGAAGGCATGGTAGGTATGGGAGAGCATAAGGGAGGGAGGTAGAGGACCTAAGCCGGAAAACAGGTAGCTAGCATGCAGTTGCAACCCAATTGGGCAGAGAGAAATTAAAGGGTTTACTCACAACATGAGATGGATCCATAGGGCCAGCGATACTCTAGTCTGCACTGAAGGCAGCTGAGAGCTGTGTGCCTAGGACTCAGGAGAGGTTATGGAGTGAGGGAAACAGTTACAGTGTTCCCTCACAGTTGGGGCAAATAAGGTCTTGAAGAAATCCAAGTTGATGGGCATGCTCAATTTTAGAGACTTTTGCAATTTATTCCATAAGGTGGGCAGTACAAAGCTAAATGCTGCTCTACCAAAGTGTGAAGAGACCTTGGGAATACAAAGTGCGAAAAATTAGGCACTTCTTAAGGCATAAGTTCCTAGCATGCATAGTGAGAGACAGTCAAAGATATATTGGGGAAACTTTTTTGTGACAGCTCTAAGAGTCCAAAATGCTGCATTTCTGTTTCTTCCAAACATAAGGGAGGACCACCCTACCCTTACAAAAAGTTCTTCGGAATACCACTGTAATACCACTCATTTGCCATTGCAATACCACTGTACTACCATTAAGGTTTTCATGGTATCACAGTGGTTTGTTTCAGTTCCATTGTTATACCATTGTACCACTGTCCTACCATATCAACAAAAATAATCAAAATTTGAACTACCATAGTACAACCAATGATACCACTGGGTAGTACTATTGCACATTTTGTAGCTCACCACTGTATTGCCATTGTGGTGCCATGGTGTTGCCATTGTGTCACATTTGGTAAGGGTACAGCAGCATACAGCAAGCAGTGGTGGGTAGAAAGAGGAAGGCCTGTTATAAATCTGATAGATCTGTGATAAAGTGTGCCCAGTTTAGCAAGGGAAGCTTTTGGGCACTGACTGTATAAGAAGTCTGCATAGTCAGCCAGTGATAGGAATGTTGATTGGAACAGGCTTTTTCTAGCATCTGTAGTCAAGAACTGGTTAATCCTAAAGAAGAGGCCCAGCCTCTGCCTTAGTTTCTTAAGCAAGTCCTCAATATGCTCTGAAAATAAAAGATTTTGGTCCAGCTACACTCCCAGGTATTTGAATTTTGTGACAAACTCCAGGTTTTCTCCAAGGACAGTAGTGATGTGAGGTAACGCTCCAGTACTAACCAGGTTCACAGCATGACTGTAGGGTGAGAAAAGCATCACTTTTGCTTTTTTATCATTTAACAGGAGTTTTTTGAAGAGAAGCTGATTCTGAAGACAGTTGAATTCCTCCTGGAGGTCTGCACAGGTGGCTTCAGGAGTCGGGCAACTAAGGTACAGAACCGTGTCATCTGCGAACAGGTGTATATTTGCCTTGGATATGCTATCATCATATTATTAACGTAGATAGCAAATAGTAGGGGGCCAAGTATTGACCCCTGTGGCACTCCCCTCTGGAGAGGCTTTAGTAGGGAGAGCTCACCCTCAGCCTTAATCTACTGGAACCATCCGGAGAGGTAATCAGTGAACCAATGCAGTGATACTGTGTCCAGACCTATGCTCCTCATTGATGAGAGAAGCAGGCTGTGATCCACAGTGTCAAAAGCCTTGCTTAGGTCTAAGAATATGGGAAAGATGAATTTTTTACTATCCAGATCATGGTACCAATCATTGGTCACTTTAGCAAGCGCTGAAATAGTACTATGTCTTGTTCTGAAACCAGATTGCAAGGGATTTAAGAGTTTTTTTGATTCTAGATAATTCCTGAGCTAGGTACTCACAATTTTTTCTATAAGTTTTGATAGAAGTGGCAAGAGAGATATCGGTCTGTAATTATTCAGATCACAAGGGTCTTCTGACTTGAATAAAGGAATGACGTGCAATTTTCCATATTGAGGGAATAAGCCCTTGTGACAAAGACAGATTAAAAAGGTGAGTGATTGGCACAGATAGAACATGATATGCAATCTTAATGAAGCAGGGATCTAGTGAATCAGCACCAGCACTTTTCTTTGAGTCCAGCTGAAGTAGGAGGTCTTCGACCTCTTTCAGAGATACAGGTTGGAAGGAGAAATCAGGAGCAGGGACATCAGAGTCATCATCTTGTACTCCTAACTGAGAGTGTACCAAGTATGCAGGAGAGTTATCAAATGCAAGACCAGCCGTAGCAAAATGATTGTTAAAGGAGTCAAGGATCCCCTTTTTCTCACATATGGTAGTATTCTCTGAGATAGTTTTTGTAGGTAGGGAGTTGCAAGGTGTTTGTGCCCTGACATTTCCTTAATAGTACTCCAGAATGTAGAGGGGGATTTTGCAGCAGAGTCCAGTTCATTACGGTAGAAAGCAGCCTTCACTTCTCTGATCATTTTTGTACTTAAGTTCCGTGCCTTCCTGAACTGGCACCAGTCTGCGTCCAACTTGGTTCTGTGAGCCTTTTTCCAGAGTTTGTCTCTTGATAGCAATGCAGCCTTCAGTTCAACCAAAAACCAATGACAAGCTTTGTTCCTGACACGAATTGTTACCACCGGGGCATATCTGTTTAGTGCCCCGACCAGAATTTCATGAAGTATATCATATGCTAAATTTACCGTGTTGGCTAAGAAGATGTCTTGCCAGAGTAAAGAGTGTTTCAGGTCATTGATGTATGCAAACTGGTCGAAGTTCTTCCGTGACCTTTTTGTGTTAAATTTAGCTGATGGTACTGTGTTATGAGCTGATCTAATACCAGCAATGAAACAATGATCACTGACATCAGAGAAAAAAGTGCCAGAATGAGAGAATAGGTGGGGCTTATTAACTAGTATGACGTCTAAAAGGGTACTATTATTCAGATTCTTTTTGTTTAATCATATAGGCTCACTAATTATTTGTATCATCCCATGAGAGTCACAGAAGGTATTCAGTGGAGTCAAAATCTTAGATAGCTAGTCAAGGTTGAAGTCCCCTAAAATAATTGTTTCGAGGTTACCTTTCTCTAGTAAAGATCCAAGATAACTTAGGAGCTGCAGCCCAGCTGAAGGTGGTCTATAACAACCTATTACATGGAGCACAAGGGAATTGGCTAGCTCAATCTTAATGGTCAAACATTCAAATTCATTTTTGACAGGAGCTGAGTCAAGGCAAGATACAGAGTATTTATCCTTAACATAGATTGCCACACCTCCTCCTCTAGTCAGTCTATCTGCTCTGAAGAGAGTGTAAGCAGGGTTGTTGATCTCACTATCAAGGGTAGTAGGTCTATGCCATGATTCAGAGACCACCAATATGTCTGGCAAGATATGGCTAATCCATGCTTGGATCAAGGTAAACTTTTTCATGGGGCTGCAGACATTAACATGCCAGAAGTTCATTCCTTTCAACTTTGCAGTACTGGAGGGAGATGACAGGGCTGCAGGAGAACCAGGATTCAACTCAACATTACCGGAGCATAGTAGAAGTAGTACGAGTATCTTGGAAAGGGTAGCAATAGTTAGTCTGAGTATTTTAGCCATGGTTCACCTGTGCAGTTTGCCAATAACTGAGTGCCAGACATTTCCCTTAGGGGTGCTCTGACCCAAGGCTAGGGAGACCAGTACTCTGGCAGAGAATTGCAGGGAAAGACAGGTGCCAAGGTGCTTAGGAGGGATAGCTTGAAAGGACTGTTCGATACAGGTACAGCCCCATGGAATACCCTGGTGGTGAGTTGGAAGATGAGAAAGCAGAATCACACAAAGATATCTGTAATTAGACTAATTTAGCAGTAGGCATTCAGGAGTGAGCCCATGATCACCAAGTTGTGGGGGGAGTTTGGGCCCATAGAGCATCCCCGGTATGAGGGAAAGGATAAACAGTACAAGGAATGGAGATTCCCTGCATGATTAGGCTTAGAGCAGCACTCAGACTCTGGGAATACCCGGGACTTTTGTTAACAAAAAGATCCTGTCAGGTAGAGACCTAAGACACTGTCAAGTATAAGCCTATGACAGGCAGCCTGCAAGGGGTTTCAGATTTCAGCAGTAGAAGGGATCTCCTGGCTCAGGGAAAGATTAGCAGTATTAGCACTTGTGGAACACTGATATTCAGAACTAGTGGAAAAGTATTAATCAGAACTGTGGGGAGGAGCAGGGATTTGTCAGGGTTGGGTGGCAGCGAATGCAAGTGGCGTTCCTCAGAAAAAGGGTGGGACGGTGGGTAGAGGATTGCAACTACATGTGCTGTTGCCCTCTAGTGGCTTTACAGTATAATTTGCAAATGGAAAAGTAGGCATGTAAAAAATTTACACAGTGTCACACTGATGCCAGTAAAAAACAATTATTGTAGCAGATGTCTTTCTAGGGACACCTGTTGTCTCCCTCTGTCTAGCCTGGTTCTGGAACCCTCCCCCATCTTATTGTCTCTCTCTCTCTCTCTCTCTCTCTCCCCTCCTCTCTCTCTCTCTCTCTCTCTCACCTGGATGACAGAAGTCCAATATTTCTTTCAGCATTCTTTTACTGCCCTGTAAACATAGCCACAGTGAGGCCTGGAAAAGTAAATAGATAATTTTGTAGGCTTTATGTGACTGTAACATTTTGTTGTCCCCTAGTACTACCTCGCTCTCTCTCTCATCTTCCTTTTTTTTGGGAGTGGGGGAATGAGTGGTAGCCTGCCATTGCTCCTTACTTGATACCTATACAAACCGAGGTTTGGAAAAGACAGCAAAGTTTGATTCAAGTTGTCGGTGTGTATGTAATTTGACTTCAGCCCCCACGTAGTCTCTCTCTCTCTCTCTCTCTCTCCCTCTTAATCTAGATAACACAATTATAATACTTCTTTTACCAGCTGTCCCTAGGCCGACACACACGCGCGCGCGTGCGCCCGCGCGCGCACACACACACACACACACACTGAGGCATGGAAAACAAAATCAGATTCTCACTAGTGTGCAAATTGTATGGTGTAGTTAATAAGTAATGAGTACACTTTCCCCATGTGTGTGGGCAACTTTTTTGGGTCGAGGAGTCAAACTGCAATTACTGTGAACAGTGTTAACACTTACACAGCATTATGGCGACAGTACAGTGCCCATGTGTCGAGCACAGCCCCACATGGGAGCTGAACACCAATGCAAGTTGGTTTCCTTTCAAACTACCCTGCAATTGTCCAAGGCACAAAAGTCATTTCCTGATCATGTATAACTTCTAAACCTTCTGTCTTTATTTTCTTTATTTGTGTAATTCTTTGTTAACCAGGTAAGGCCCACTAGTTATTGCTGCCTGTTTTCATGGGCAACCTGAGAGCACTGGGGAGGTTAAATGACTTACTAACATACTACAAGGCCAGCAGATTAGGCCCTATGGTCTATTGAGTCTACTCGATGGTCAGTGCCTTCTCACGGCACCGTTGGTAGCCTCCCTCCCTCCCTACAAGGTCCCCCATTTCCCAGAGAGGCTCTGGGATGCACCTTCCCTCTATACATCTCTCAGCCATTCTTGCACTAATCCATAGCAGTAGCAGCCACCAACTCCCTGAGCAGTGCATTCCAGGGTTCCACCACCCACTCAGTGAAGTAGCATCTCCTTGTTCCTTGCGGCTTGGTCACAGTCACACAGTATGCAAGTGGGAGATTGTGGGTAGCCACTCTGCACACCCCATTCCAAACCCTCTACCCCCCATCCACGATACCCATCACAACTTGAATGCATCATGGCAGAGAACACTCACAAATGTGAGAATACACAGTCAGATCTGCAGTTCATTCCCCTGTGTACAAGTCATGTAAGTTAAGATGGGCACCATACGATGTGTTTCAATGTATTTCAGCCTGTCCTTCACTGTTTACACACATACCAAGACAGACTAATGCTTTAGCACAGCATACTATTTGATAAATCAGTAAGTTTCAGCAATTACAATTTTTTTGATAAATAATAAAACACGTACACTTGCTTTACTTGCTTGTTTTATTAATTTGGATGTAACACAAGTAAGAAAAAGAAATCTGAAAACACAACAGGAATCCATGATAGCTTTTTGCAGTCATACTATAGCACATCAGAGTTGGTGCTTAAAAAAACAACTATGACTTTCCTCTATTGTTACATAAAGATTGTGCTGCACTGTTACCAGGAGTTGCAACTTCATTGCTACACAATAAATTCACCTTTTATCAATTCCTTTCAGAAACAATGTGCAACATTGTAACGTACTTACCAACCGCCTTGCAGCTTTTGATACTTAGTATAACATATTATTTCAGTCAAGTCAGAAACCAAGCTTCTCATAAAGCATACTGGATTTATAGGTGCTGGAGAACATTTCATTGTTCTGCTTCTTCTCTATGCTCTACCTGTGATATCTGCATTTCCTGAGCCCCTTCCCCTTTTCCCAACCCAGGGGCAGGATACAATCATAGCAAATCTCATTAACAATTGTGCTGCACAACATACAGTCCAATTTGCAAGTACTTAGATTTCCTGTAAAGGCTGTAATTAAGCACTTGCCTGCTTGCTGTCATACTACGTTTTGCAAGATATTGTAAAATATTATACTTTTAAGAGGGACAAAAATGCAGGACAATCTGTCATTAATTCTGTTAGGGCTGTGGGGAGTAAAAACATGAATAAATTCAAATAGATCAGATGATTATTGTAAGGTAAATAATGTAAATGGATATTCCTTTTGAGCACAAGGGTGAGCTGTATATGGGCATATGCTCTACTTGGCTCCTAACATCCTATGAATCCTATGAGTGGATGCATGTGTGGGGTTGTATTTTGTTTTTGTTTGTACCCACTAAAAGTGTATTAACTCAGAAAGCAGCAGATGTGCCTCTGTTTCTGAATGGTGTGTTGAACCTGTATTTGCATGTTCTTTACGCTCTGGAACCATCACAAAATCTTGAGTGGCCTCCTTTGAACTGTTCTGCAACATGTGATATCATCAGTTTTCAGAGCTTATAATGAAAAAAAATCTAATATTTGGCAAGAAAAGGGCAGCATTAATGAGGAACCTAAATACGGAAAATAGTTGGACTATTTCAAAACAAACACATGCAATTGTACATGGGATGTTAAACAGAGATATGACGGGACACTGGCTGGTAAAAAAGTATGACAAACAGGTATATTTAAGCAGGAAAAAGATATCTTTATTTGTTATACTGTACTGGTTGTATTCTATGGCAAGCAAAATGTACTATCTGAAAACTAACAACATAATTAAACTATTTGCCACTGTGATATTATGGTAGTTATTGTATAACTGTGAAACATTTTATTATTAGATCTCTTTGACAGGTCAGTAGTTCACAAAACTGGTAGCTGAGTTACAATGAAATGGTGCACCGTATATCCATCCTACACTGCACCAGTCACACACAAGTAACTCCATTTGGGCCCTCATTCCCACCACAGTTTAACTCTGAGTGTTCCCCACTGTGTCTTCAGCACACTGAAGGTGTTATCCTGAGCCTATACTGCCAAAATGCAGCTTTTAACGCACCAGATCTTAAAAAATGCAAATATCTCACAAATCATAATACTGCAGCTACACAAAAAGTGTGTGCAGCAAAATTATTTAGCACATGCTTCTTAACAGTGGAGTAATGTAAGTTCAAATGCATTACACATACAGCTGTCATCCACTGAGTGGTTAGTTTGCACATCTACAAAGTAATAAAACTAAGTACCAGAAGTATAAATGCAGTTGTAAAGGTGACTAGAAATACACAACATATGCAAAGTGTCCTCCATAAAGTGCAGTTGCTATACACAAGGCCAAAGGGCTCTCCAAGAACCACAGACTGCATTCTAGAAGCTGAGAACTAATAACTGCAGTTCTAAAACACCTTTGTGCATAAGTGCAAACACCTAAAGGCCATGACCACAGCACGCACACAGATACAATAGCACAGTTATCACACAGCCCAGGTGACAAAACTGTGTAGGCAAGTATGTGCACTTGTACGGAGAAGGGACTACAGTCTGTAACTCTAGTTAGACTGGAACATATGCTCCATATAAATGGCCAAGGGTCCACTGTGTTCGTCTCCTACTATTTAGGCAGCTTCAACATAATGTAAAGCCAGTAAACAGTATAGATAAATACATTTGGCATGTGCACTATGATACTTACAGCAGTTACTGTATTACAGGGAGAACAAATATTTCATTATGCAGTTATTTAAGCAATAAGGTATGACAAGGTGTGTGTTATCGTGTAATAACGTCACTCCTGGGGTGGGTTGAAGCACGAGGCGAAGCCGAGTGCTTCCACCACCCCAGGAGTGATGTTATTACATGATAACACACACCTTGGAGTGCCTTATTGCAATTATACAATGGCTCGATGTTATACAAAACAAAAATTAAAATAAAAATGTTTTCAGTGGATTTTTAGTGAGGCAGTATGTCTTTGTTTCTGAAAAAATAAATCCATAAAATCCTCCAAAAAATCAACACAGTGATGTTATTGTGTAATATCATCACTGTCTCAGGCACACACTGACCAATTAGAGTCCAGGAAATTTACTTGCCATTGTATAATAAGCAGTAATAGAATCCTGACATCATTTGATTTATCACCAGTAATTCCATTGGAAATATATTGTAGTTTATTACCCATTTGTTATACTTTATGCTCAGCAAAGAGTACAACCACCTGCAGTATTTGAATCCCTTGCCCTTAAATTTCTTACTGCGCAAATTCAAAACTGTGAACAAGTTCAAACCACAATATTTTTTTTATACAATGCCGTATCCTTGTGTGGTGCTGTATGGGAACTATAAAAGGGGGCTGGATTACTGATATAAAATACCATGCTAATGGTTCACAGTGATATGGTAATTGGAGCTCAGGGCAATGTAAACTGTATACTGCCTTTGTGGATAGCACAGTGAGTGCAAACAGTGACCTGAATCTACTGCCACTTTGCATTTGCTAGTATTATGCATTTCCACCACCCTTTGTACCAATATTTCTCAACTGCTATGATTTTTGCATAGCACAATGATTTTTACACTCAAATGTATCCTTGCTCTGCAAAGCTTCACAGATGTTCCCAATAATGCTAGCACTGTTTCTGAACACAAACTACTACAGAGGGCAATGAATTCATGGCCCTTAAATTTCACTGTTTCATTCACGCCAACATTTTCAAGGCAGTTTAATTCAGCTTAAGTGCAAGAGCAAGCTAACTTGTCAATTGACGCATATATTTTCCCTGGCATATAATTTTCACTGGATGTTCAAAGTACTGAATATAGTGAACATTTTGTTCCAGCAAAAAATAGATCCTCTATAGTATTACAGCATTGAACTAACTTGATAGAAACATTCCTTAACACAAAACATATGGGGTCCACTATTATTAGACATATTATTCTTTAAAATAAGAAAGTGCTACACATTCTGGCAATTTACTCTGAATTTTGAAGGCCAGTGCTATGCATTTTAATGTTAAGGGATTTAGAGACATGTTTGCACCTTATCCACAGTCTTTGTTTAGGGCTTGATTGCATAGCAGACCAGTTACTACTGGGTTCAAAGACAGGAAGTGTTTTTTAGCTGTCACACTGAAATGCATGGGGGGGGGAAGGGTGCTGGGATACACATTTTATGGCCACCAGTGACTGAGTTTTGTAAGACTATGAAGTGGCCCCCCCAAAGAAATATTGGGCCACAGAGTGACATAATCACCCACACACAGGTGGGCCAGAAGTACAATATATAGACATGGTACAGAGGCAGAGCTAGCAAACATGATTAAAACTACAACTTGAATACGTAAAACCTAATAAGGTGACAAGGAGGTATGAGACTACAGGTACTAATAACTAAGTGGGGAGCAGGATCTGTGAACAACCCAGGTATGTGTCAGGAATCAGGCTGGGAGGAGAGTAAACAGTGCTATGAGGCAGCAAGGAACTAGTGGGTAAGGAGAGGGGGAGGGACACAATCAGGGGACAACCCCGGCAGAGTAAGGCTCGAACTGCAGGGAGAGAACTGCCCAATCCAAAATAGCGTGGGGACTTCAAGATGTTATAGGGGAGGGAGCAAATGGGGACGCCTGTCAGGGAAGAGTGGGAAGTGCTATGGTGGGGAGAGGCAGAGGCTGAATACAGTTGGTGGGAGAGGAGTCAAGCAGCCGCGACCGTGAGAAGTGCTATAATTGTAATTGTCATGGTTGGAAACAATAACAAATGTTAAATTATAAATAAATTGCAGCTTGCGCCGACAACCCCTGTGTCAGGGACCTTACACCCAATTCAGTATCTAACATAGAAACACAGAAACATAGAATTTGACGGCAGATAAGGACCGCTTGACCCACCCAGTCTGCCCATTTCTCTACCTACTGGATAAGCTGCAGATCCTAGTTAACCAGCAGCCTACTTCTTCCTACCCCCACCCCCCAGAATTGCCTTATGACTATCCCATGCATGCTTGAATTCCACCACTGATTTTGACTCCACAACCTCCTCCGGAAGGCCGTTCCATGCATCCACAACCCTCTCTGTGAAAAAATACTTCCTTAAATTACCTCTGAGCCGCCCCTCTATCTTCAAATTTTGCCCTCTTGTTCTTGCACACCTCTTTTTTGAAGATGCTACCCTCTTGGACTTTGTTGATTCCCTTGAGGTACTTGAAAGTTTCTATCATGTCCCCCTCTCCCTCCTTTCCTCGAGGCTATACATATTAAGCTCCTTAAGTCTCTCTTCATATGTCTTCCAGTGCAGACCCTGCATCATTTTAGTTGCCCTCCTCTGGACAGCTTCCATCCTGTCTATGTCTTTGCGGAGATTGGGTCTCCAGAACTGCACACAGTACTCCAGATGGGGTCTCACCAGCTGTCTGTACAGAGGGATAATAACTTCCTGTTTTCTACTGGTGATGCCTCTCCCTATGCATCCCAGTATCCCCCCAGCCCTCCTTGCTGCCCTCTCACATTGCTTGCCCATCTTTAGGTCATCTGATATGACTACCCCCAGGTCCCTTTCCATTTTTGTTGTTATTAGTATCTCACCCCCCATGGTGTACTCATCCACTGGGTTTTTGTTTCCCAGGTGCATTACCTTGCACTTCTTAGCATTGAATCTAAGCTGCCATACATTTGACCATTCCTCTAACCTTGCCAAGTCCCTTCTCATCCTTTCCACCCCACCCTGTACATCAACTCTGTTGCAGATCTTAGTGTCATCTGCAAAGAGACATACTTTTCCTTCCAGTCCTTCTGCAATGTCGCTTATAAAACATTGAAGAGGACCGGTCCTAATACTGAACCCTTCGGTACCCCACTAGTAACCCCCCTTTCTTCAGAGTGGACTCCATTTACTATTACTCTCTGTGTCCTATTCTCCAGCCAATTCTTTACCCAGGCTGTCATCTTGGGACCCACTCCCAGGCTGGCTAACTTGTATATTAATCTTTTGTGTGGGACTGTGTCCAATGCCTTGCTAAAGTCTAGGTAGGCCATGTCCACAGCCCCTCCCTGATCTACTACTTTGGTCACCCAGTCAAAGAAATCTATCAGATTCGTCTGGCATGACCTTCCCGCTGTGAATCCATGCTGCCTAGGGTCCTGTGCCCCTGGCCTCTAGATATTTGACAATTCTTTCCTTTAGAAGTGATTCCATCATTTTCCCTATCACTGAGGTTAAACTAACAGGTCTGTAGTTTCCTGCTTCTGCCTTGCTCCCACTTTTGTGAAGGGAATCACATCTGCCCTCCTCCAGTCCTTGGGTACCGCCCCATCCTCCCATGATTTGTTAAAAAGGGTAGTCAGTGGTGTCACTAGTTCTACCCTTAGTTCTTTTAGAATTCTGGGATGAATCCCATCAGGCCCCATTGCTTTGTCCACCTTCAGTTTTAAGAGTTCTTTCAGAACCCTTTCGTCTGTAAATGGGCCGGTATCAACTTCTGTATCCAGAGTGTTACTACTGTTTGTTTTATGTATCTCCCCCTCTTCCTTTGTAAATACTGAGCAAAAATATTTGTTTAGTATCTCTGCCTTTTCACAGTCTCCCTCTGCCCCCCTCCCTCCCCTTTATTAAGCCTCACTATCCCTCCCTTGGTCTTCCTTCGCTCCCTGATGTACCTATAAAAGGTTTTATCCCCCTTCTTAACTGAGTTGGCTATCTTTTCCTCAGTTTGGGCCTTTGCTGTTCTGACTGCCTTCCCAGCCTCCTTTGCTTTAACTGATACAGTTCTCTGTCCTGCTCCTTCTGCGATTCCTTGTACTTCCTGAATGCTTTCTTTTCTCTTTGAACCTTCACTGCCACTTCCTTTGAGAACAATAGTGGTTTCTTACATCGTCTTGTTTTGTTTATTTGCTTCACACAAAGGCTCGTTACCTCTGTGATGGCAGTTTTTATTATTCCCCATTGTTCTTCCACCCCTCCTTCCTGCCCATTTGCTCGTGTGTTCCTTAGGCACTCACCCATTTTGGAAAAGTCAGCCCTCCTAAAGTCCAGTACTTTTGTCTTTGTATGGCTTGACTCTATTGCTGTGTTTATTGTGAACCATACCATTCGATGGTCGCTAGTTCCCAGATGGCTACCCACTTCTACATCTGTGATCCTCTGTCCATCTCCATTTGAGAGTATCAAGTCTAATATTGCTCCCTCTCGAGTGGGCTCCAGCCAATGTATCTGACAGTGTTCCTGAGCCTGCATCCTGTGACTTGCGGTATCAGTGGTAGTGCCACAAACAAATGACGCAACCACTGAGTATGTCGCAAGCCGTGGGGTGGCCAGGAGGCACGGACTGTACTGATTCATGTCCCCCAGCCCCGATCCACCAGTACTTTGTATAATCTACAGTAATCAATGCCCTGGTGATCCAGTTGGCAGCCCTCAGCTTTGATCCCCAAACTAATCACATATGTCAGCCTCCCATGCCCTGAGCCCTGATCCCCGAATTCCCATATATTGCAATTATGCATTCACTTCCACTAGTTTGTAATTCATTGTTAATTACATTAGCCCTGGTGGTCTAGTGGCCCCCCAACCAGCAGTGCCAGACCAACCCGCTCCCCTCATACCCAGCCAATGACTGGCACAGCCCACCTCTCATCACGGTGGCCAAACACCGACTGAGCTCTGTAATAGCATATACAGAAAATAGTACATGCTCACACAGAGCTCGGTTGGTGGCTAGCCATGGTGATGGTGAGCGTGCTCAGTCATATGCTGGGTATGTGGGGCAGGGTGGTCTGGCACTGCTATGTGTGGGGGGAGGATGGGGGCCACTGGACCACCAGGGCTAATGTAATTAACAATGTATTACAAACTAGTGAATGTGTAAGCATAACTACAATTTATGGGAATTTGGGGATCAGGTCTCAGGGCTGAGGGGGCTGACATGTGTGATTAGTTTGGGGATCGGGGCTGGGGAGTGCCAACTGGATCACCAAGGCATTGATTACTGTAGATTATACAAAGTACTGGTGGATCAGGGATGTGAGGCTGACAGAGTGGAGCACGGCTGGCAACACTCCAAGAGGCTGCTTTTTGATGGTCTAATGGCACTTAGACTAGTCCCCTGGGCCCTTTCACTGGTTAATCTCTATCTCTGACTGTACTTGAAATGCTAATGTGGTCTCTGATTTCTGGCTAAACTTATGTACATACTGTATATAATGTGTGAGATCTTAACTTATTGATTTTAATATGGATCTGTATGTGAACCCTCCTGCTACCCTTGTACAAATGACTTCATTATACTGTGATGTAACAAATGTAACTAACTTAATTAATGTAATTATTGTTCTCAGTGTCCTTTCTGTAACTAATCCTGGGTTGCCCCTGAAAAAGGGACCTTTGGTCTCAGTGGGCTAACCCGGTAAACAAAATCTAAATAAATAAATAAATACACCTCTGGGAGAGTTCTCTGAATATGAATTTAGGGTATGTGGCAGCCTGCATCTGCTGCAACTCCCCTCACACCATGCCACAGCCATTTATGTGGTGCAAGTCTGGTGCAAACCCCCTTTGCTGCAAGCAGCTTGCCCTTCACCACAGGCTGCTTTGCTGAATAGCTCCCGGCTGCATCTTTGGATGCAAGGTGCCAGGTGCAGCACAACTGTTTGCCACAAGCAACTTGCATCTGGCATAGGGCTTTGAAAATCTGACTCATTGTTTTTCCATTATTTATACTCTCCCTCCCCACTGTTACTGCACTCTTCAGGGCACCCCAGGCAACCTCAGCTCCAATTTCAAATATGCCACTCACCCAAAGATTTTTTATAGACTCAAGGCACTACTCAGGGGGCTACTTATCAGTGAGGGGAGGGTTATTTTATTTTGTACAGGTCTCCTTTAAAATGAATGGCAGATGAGGTTTGCAGATAATAGATCCAGCATGTCTCCCCCCCCACACTGGTGATCTCCCTCTCCCCTTGTTTTCTGCCGCACTGTTTCCTCTTCTTCTTGTTTTTCATATTTTGCCTTTTTTCTTTAGCTTTCTGTTTTGCCAGGCAGTAAGATGAGTTGACGATGAGTCAGACTACTAAAATAAACAACTTTTATTTAATTTTTCATTGCCCGAGAGACGACGTTTACAGGAGCAGAACAACTCAGCACTCAGCAACTGCACCGTAAATCCATCAGTAACACAGCCAAGTGTTGATCCCATCCCTCTTCTCACACAGCTTACACAACCCTTTCCCAACCCACCTGACCAACTAGCAGATGGTCAGGTGACTCTCGGCAATCAGCACAAGGGCACCATGCAGCCTCGACGGGCCCCCCCCACACAACTCGAGCCACAAGGGACAGCTCAGCTGATGGGACTTGGGAGACAGGTACAAGTGAGGAGCAAGTGGAATGTGCATCCTGCAGCATGCCAGTGGGACTCAGGAAGCAGCAGCAGCTGGGAGGAGGAGCCAGCCAGCCAAGACGGAGACAGACAGTTTCAACTTTGGGTACGAGCATCTGAGTATGTGACACATGACGTGCCTGAGTGCACATTATTTAAAGGGCTAAGGGCAGGCACAGAATGACAGATGGGCTTGGGCCCCCATGCACTCAGGGACCAGATGCAGTTGCATCCCTTGCATCCCCCGATGCCAGCACTACTTGCAGCTGTCTGTAACACTTTGCTAACTTTCTGTTGGCTGGAAGGAGGAGAGTGCATGAGAACCTGTTGAGGAAGTCAATGTAAATATTATTTTGTATATACAAGATATTTCTTCAATGTATAAAGCATTCTTTTTATTATGCAAAATTCCTACTTTTTATAACAACTTTGCTATCAATGTTGTATTATTAATTGCTGTATTTTATTCCTCTGTACCCCCTCCCCTGGGTTGCACCTGGAAACAAGCTTCTGCTCATGGTGCCTTTCCCGGTTATCAACTTTTAATTAAATAAAAAAAAAGTGGTACTACTTTCATGAACATGCATCTGACCTAGGTAATACACTAAAGAAGTCTTCAGGTTGTTAAGCCTAGCCCCACCTCCCTGATGTGATGACAAGAACTGCAATCAATGAGCTCAGAGAGGAAGTAATACTAAAGTCTCTGTCTGCACAACTTCATGAATGGAAAGCTAACTTGTATTTTTTTTCTGAAAAAAAAATGAAATTGCCTACATAAAACAAAGAGATTTCATGCTACTAAATGATTGCAGTGCAAAAGGAAAAAGAATAGCATAGGTGTGGCACTTGATGCTTGTAGGAACTAGAACATATCTCTCACAACCTCTCTGTATAATGAAACAACAGCTGAGTTTCAGTAGCTTGGCCATGGACTAGGAAAACTAAGTGGGGGTACCAGTTGCTGAAGCAATGAGGGGGGGGGGTAGTGTGAGGCAAGTTGTAAACCAACACTTAGCTAACATGACTTTCTAACACACTGTATCCTAAAGTGTTTTAGTAGGCACAGGAGCTCCATACTGGTAGCACAAGGAATGTAGATTGGAATAGAATTTTAGGGGAATAAAAATATCTGAACCCCCCAACTACCTGATAGGTCCTGTGAGCAGTCTGGCCAGTCAGGAATTAAAAATAAATTGTCCCTCCCCAGCTACCTGACAGGTTCAGTGCCCAACCCAACTCATCAATGAATAAAACAAATCTTTCTCCATCCCCCAACAACCTAACAGATCCAGTGCCCAATCTGATGACTCAGGGAATAAAAAATGAATCTACCCCTCTCCCCCCCTCCAACTACCTGACTCGTCCAATACCCAATCCAGCCCATCAGGAATTAAAAAAAAGAGCCCTTCTCTCCCAAACTGCCTGATCAGTCCGGTATGTAACCCAGCCTTTCAGAAAATAAAATAAAATAAAATGCCCCCTCTCGCCAACAGCCTGACAGATCCAGTGCCCAATGTGGCCAGTCATGGAATAAAAACATCTGTCCCCCTCCCCTAAACTGCCTGACAGGTCCAGTACTCAATCCAACCCAACGGGGAATAAAAAAAAAAACTGCCCCTCTCCCTCAACAACCTGAGAGATTCTATGCACAACATAGCCTGTCGGGAATAAAACAAATAAGGATAACTCTCCCCCAACAACCTGACAGGGCCAGTGTACAACCCAGCCCATCAGGGGGAATGAAATCTGATCCTCCCCTTAACAATCTGACGGGTCTCTTGCCCAACCCTACCTGGAGGGAATAAAAAAAAATCAATTTTCACCTCCCCCCAACATCTACTTATCCGGTGTCCAGTCCGATCCATTAAGGAATAAAAAAACATCTTTCCACCTCCCTCCAGCTACCTGATGGGTCTTGTGCCCAACCTCACTTGTGTATAAAGCCAAACATAGATAAGGAAGAGCAGCAGTGAAGCAGTGAGGGGAAGATGGAATAAGCAGGGTAGTAAAACATTACTTTCCCCATGCCCATCCACTCAGGTCACAGTGAGGGGCTCAAACACTGCACAGGAGGCTTGCAGCTGTTGCCACTCTACTGCTGCTACCTGGCTGTTCAAGTATGTCCACCTTCTCCAGCCAACAGCACACTAGTATGGGAGACTGCACCAAGGGTGGGTCAATGGTGTACACTTCTGAGGCTGTAATCTCAAGTGTCATTGATGCTTGCTCTGCTGCCCAATTCTCCCTCTCTCACTCTTTTCTTTTATCGGACCTCAGTCTCAGTTCTGCATGCTTCCCTAGAAGCACATAGGGATCACTCTGCCATGTATGCTCCAACCCAGCCTGCTGCACAACAGAATGGCCTGGAGTCTAACCTGGCCCATCAGGGAATAAAACAAAATCTGTTCCACTCCCCCAAACCACCTGATGGGTCCAGTGTCCAACCCAGCAGGAAATAAGGACATCTGTCACCCTCCCCAACTACCTAACAGGTCCAGTGCCCAACATGATCATTTAGAGAATAAAACAAATCTGTCTCTCTCCTCCTCCGGGCAACTACTGGATGAGTTCAGGACCAAACCAGGACCATCATGGGAATAAACAAAAAAACATCTATTCCCCTCACATCATCAACATGACAAATCCAAAAACCGACCTGGCCTGTCAAGAAGTAAAAAAAATTTGACTCCCCCCACCCCCCCAAACTACCTGATGGGTCTGATTTCTAACCTGCCCCATCAAGGAATAAATAACATCTGGCCCTCCCTTCCCATCTACGTGATGGGTCCAATGTCTGACCCAGACCATCAGGGAATAACAAAAAAGGATGATACTGTGTGTGTGTGTGTGTGTGTGTGGGGGGGTTATAAGTGACTTTGCTGCTGGGAAGATGAAACTGATTGCCTGGTGTTGGGTGGACATGAACCACTATGTGCAGTGTAAGGAGCATTACTGAAAAGCAGTGCCGCTGTGTCAAAGCCCTCCCTGTGTGCACTGTATACATAGAATATGTTAGACTGATGTTGGATATAGTCCTCATAGAACTACAGCAGTGAGACTGGTGAGACAATAAGGCCTCCTACAAAAATAGACAATGGTAATAACATAAAAAAAGCAAGGCCAGCCTTGTAGGCACCAGCCAAATCGTTTTATTTATTTTTTATTTACCTGCTCAGTGCACTAGGCATAATGGCCCAGATATTCAAAAGGATTGTGCATGGCGCAACCCACTGATGCACCCTGGTGTGATATTCAAAAGGGAAAAGTGTGCAGCACAAATCCTGATGTGCCGAAGCACATTAGTAATGTATGCAGGCACAGGTGGGGGGGCGTGCCCATGCATACTCTGCACAGCCCGATATTCAGCCCAGGATATGCAGAGCCATGCATGCACAACCCCTACCTGTGCCAGCACAAAGTTACACCAAAAAAGGAACAACTGATGGCCACCCACAAGTGAGCTGCCGCATTGCAGGGTGCAACACGGCAGCTGCCACCCGTGGGTGGCCACCAGAGCTCCGGCTGCACCAGGCGGTGCCCCCCCATGCCCAATTGTGGGCATTTGTGAAAAAAATAATAAACTGTCCTATATCCCTGGTGGTCTAGTGGACCGCTATCTGCCCGATTGTGGGCATTAGTACAAAAGAAGAGGCCTATGTCCAATATCCCTGGTGGTCCAGTGGACCGCTATCTGCCCGATCGTGGGCATTAGTACAAAAGAAGAGGCCTATGTCCAATATCCCTGGTGGTCCAGTGGACCGCTATCTGCCCAATCAGGCATTTGTTAAAGAAATACATCCAATATCCCTGGTGGTCTAGGTGGTACCCCCACCCGCCCACTGAGCCCCACCGCCCGCCTCCCTGGTCAGCCGTGGTATGCAGCACCCCACCTGCCTGCTGCCCTCATCACCATCACTTTACACACTGCAGGGCTGCATGCCCATTGGTCTCGCCAACGGGCATCAGCCCCACCGAGGTGTCAGTCGGCAGTTGTTACAGGCGGCCAGGCGGCAGGCGGGTGGGGTGCTGCTGCCCGCCGCTGACCAGGAGGGAGTGGGGTGGTGGGGCTCAGTGGGCTGGTGGGGGGGGTACCACTAGACCACCAGGTATATTGGATGTATTTCTTTTTAACAAATGCCCGATCGGGCAGATAGAGGTCCACGGGACCACCAGGGATATAGGAACATTTGATATTTACACAGGTGCTTGTGATCGGGCAGATAGCGGTCCACTGGACCACCAGGGAGATAGGACGAAGTATTCTTTTTTTTACAAATGCCCACGATCGGGCAGATAGCGGTCCACTGGACCACCAGGGATATTGGAACAATTTATTCTTAGATACAGATGCCCACGATTGGGCTGCAGGGGGCGTCGGTCCCCGACAGTTGCTGCCTGGCAGGGCGCCAGGCGCAAATCGTCGGGGATCGGCGCACCTGCATGCAATTGACCGTAATGACATGCAAATGGCCCCATGTGCACCTTGCATACATTATGGCCCCATTTGCATGTCAAGTTTTGAATATCATGGTTGCTGTGCATGGTGCAATGGAACTTGCACTAGCGCATCTCCATGCTCCACTCTGGCCACTTGCGCTGGCACAGTGCCACTGTGCCATGCACACTGGGGGTGGCCAGGGTGCAATATTCAAAGCTGCTAAGCCATGGCGCAGCTCCTTTGAATATCGCTTAGTCCACACCCCTCCGCAGCCAAGTTGAGCTGCGCCCAAGCTTGCGCCACAGCCAGGCACAGTTTGAATATCTGGGCCACAGTGCCTATTGGGCACAACCAGGGAGAATACTGGATAACAATGGACAAATACAGAATTTTCCATTTCTGGGGAAGGAGGCAGCTGTGACCGTCTGAGGGACTGCTAAACAGATGGAGCGTCTGTATTGTGGACAGTGATGGCAGAGCATGGGTGTCACCATGGGCACATGGGCATGGCACAGTGACAGTTCTGTTCTTCCATTTTGTTGTGTAGCTTTGTTCACCCAACCGGGCCATCCCTGCAACTGTTAATTGTATTCAGTGGCTGTGGTGTGCAGTAAAGCTTTTGACACTTTGCTTTTGTGTGGTCTCAGTCTCCAGGGCGGGGGGAAGGGGGGGTCTGGGTGTTGTGCAATGTGTGGGTGCCTTGGGCGATGGTGGTGGCCTGCAACAGTGGGGTCCTCCACTGGGTGGGCAGGTGTTGTAGGGGGCTACTTTGGTGGCCTCCATCCCTGGGGGCTATGTTGCCAGCTTCATGGTTCCTCACCGGCCACCATGGCTTGCCTACATACCCCTGCACAGCAGCCCACCAGCTGGCATACATGTGTGTGTCCTGTCTCATGCGGCTTTCTGCTGTAACTGATGTCATGAATGAGCGCAGGGCTCTGTTGTGCATGGCCATGCACGGCCATGCCCTCTCATGTAAGTCACACGTTGGTGGCATGTGGGTGCATGTGGGCTGCCTATGCACCTCTTTGCATGCTGTTAATGCATGCCATTGCATGCTGCCATATGTTGGTTTCATGTGTATCACCTCCACATGCCCCATGTATGCTCCAGCGTAGCACACGCTGTGGTTGTGCATAGGGCCTAATATGAATACATACTTTATTGCTATTTCAGCACATTTTATTACTAACTCTTAATCCACTGGTCTTGTCCTATCACTAGTAGTAGAAACTGGTCTGAAATATAAATAAAATAATTTTTGGCAACAGGAACATGCAAAGAAATACATACACAAATATCAGAGGCATTAATACAAATAACATATAAAAAAGCCCCATATACAGCCCGAAATCTCAGGTCTGCTAGTACTTTCTCTATGTGTATTGTCTCTTTCAGTAGTTTGAGTGCTGCAGAATATTCTCTCTTGACATTCGCTGCCAAAATGTTGAATTCTCTACCCAATACCATTTATCTGTCAGTCACCTGTCATAAGTTTCAATCATGTCTGAGTAGTATGTAAGCCACTGACTGCTACAATGTCATCACTGCTTATGTTTTACAAGCATCTTTGAACAGCCTGCTCAGTAAGATCGAGGAAGCTAGCATCATTTAATCTTTCAAAGCAGGACTAGACACATTCCTGAGGCAGAACATCACCAAGGGTTACACAGCATGAATAGGGGTAACATTTCAGCAATTAAGTATGGATTTGTTTCAATACTCAAATAATTACTGAGCATTAGGAGTGGCAGACAAGGATGTACCCTAACTAGCATTGTGCAGAATTGTGAAGTACAACGTCTGCCAGAGTTTTTCAGAATTTTGAAAAATTCCAGTGGAATAGGCTGTTTCCACTGTGAAACATTGCAGTCAATGTGGAATTTCACCAACTGATGCAGAATCCATGAAAAATGGGTAACATTCTGCCTTTGCAGCAGTCTTTCTGTAGAAGATGTTTCTACGATTAAAAAATAAAAAATGCAGTTCACATTAAAAACCTGCAGTTCAGGCTGCCCACCAGAACAGCAATGTACTTCAATGCCAGTTACCCATGTTTAGGAGTGGACTCATGTTGTAAGGATTTTCGGGGGGGGGGGTGCAGTCTCAGTTGCAGTGCTGCCAATGCCAGCATTTTTTGGCTGCGGAGGGAAGGGTGCTTGAATTGGCAGTGCAGTAACCTGTGTGGTGGGCTAGGAAGCTTGCTCCCCCAGGGTTAGCTGCTGTGTTTGAGGCAACACCAGTGTATGGGTGGAGGGTAGTGGGAAGAAAAAAACAGGAGGAGAAAAACACTCCTGGTATGAATTTCCAGCTACTCATCTGTCATGTGATGGCTCTCCAGCCTGCCGTACAGTGATTAACAGCCCAGTGGACCAGTGCTGAGCTGACATTCCCCCAGTGAAAAACAGCTGAAGCTTTGCTGCTGCTGCTGAGAGAGACTTTGTCTGCCAGAGACAGAGACTGAAACCCAAAGGATTGTGAAAGCCTCAAAGTATGACAGTAAAGCCTGAGTGGGTTGCAAAGTCATCACAAACTGAGGATGTGTAAAAAACATTTTTTTGTGTTGAAAATCCTTGTCTCTCTCCGTGTATGAAACACGACTAGCCTAACTCAAGTCTGATGGACAATGAAGAGATGTTCAAATGCTAACAGGTTTTCATGTGAATGGTCAGGCTTCACTTATGGTACAGTTCACATTAAACTGTCATGCCAATAAGCTGGTTAAGCAGTGTTTATTTTTTTAACTTGGCAATGCATTAACAATTCACATTGTGTTGTTTTTTTAATGAGTATCAATTTCAATAGCAACTTTTACAAAATGTTTTTGCAATTCAGCCAGAATGCATTTGCAGTTATATCAGACTGCAATGCAAGACCGAGCTGCATCTTTTTGGCAGCAGTTTTTGCAAGGCTTTGAGATGGACCCAGCAGCACAGAAACACAGGCAATGTAGGCAGAAAAAGACTTTTAATCCATTCAGTCTAGATAGAAACATACAATTTGTAGATACCGCTTGGCCCACCCAATTTGCGCAAGTGTTCCTTGCCTGTTCTTCCTCAGCAGACCCTCACCACTCCCAGTCTCTTTACCAGCTGTGTTTATCCCATGTGTCTGCCCAGTTTTACCTACTCCACCCTGTGACCTATTGTCCAGATTGGGTTTAGCCCTTCTTTCCACACCTTGCTCTCTGTCTCACTGCTACCCCTTGAGTAACTATTAAGCCCTCTACTCTGTCCCAGCTGTGATTAAACCCAACCATGTTTTTTGCACTCACCACCTCTGTTGATAGGCTATGCCATGGCTTATGCACTCTCGGTAAAGTAAAACTTTCTTGCATCCCTCCCGAATCTCCCCTCCCCACCAGCTCACATTCACGTCCCTTTGTTTTTGACCCACCATTCCTGCTAAATAGTTCCTCACAGTTTACGTTGTTCATTCTTTTCTAGAACATGAAGGTCTCTATCATGTTCCCACTTTCCCTTCTAGCCTCCAGTGAGTACAGTACATGTTCAGTGCTCTGTGTCAGTCTGTATACAATCTGACCTGTTGTCCTGAATCATTTTTATTATTCTGCATTGCACTGTCTCCAGCCTGTCTCTGTCTTTCCTCAGGTGAGGACTCCAGAATGGGACACAGTACACCAGATGTGGTTTCACCAGTTATCTACAGAGAAACAGCATTATTTCTTTTCTCTTGCTAGCAAAACCCTTTCCAATACATCCCAAAATTCTGTTTGCCTTGCTGTAGGCCTTACCCCCTGATAAAGATGCATTAAACATCAAATGCACATGGGGAGTTTTTAACCCACCAGTGAGTCAGTAGCTCTGGTCTCTGTTTATCTACTTTTTTGTAGTTTTTGCAATATGAATATGTAAGCCCCCCAACTGGACTTAGCTGTTTGGGCTCCGGCCATCTGCTCACCTGCTGGCATCTGTCAGTAGCCCCAGGTGGACTCTAGACCTATTGGTGCCCTGCTATCTTTGTGGCTGCGGCCACTGGCTCTCTTCAGTCCCTTGGCCCATGGTTAAAAGGGGGACAAGTTCTGTTTGTATGTTCAGCACCTCTGGACACTAGGGGAGTCCTACATTGGTACTGAGGGCTGCTGCAAAGCCTAGACCAAAAAGTAAATAAAACATATGGCAGCCTGCACTCCTCTGCACATGTATGGCTGCCCAGGAGGAAATTTAAAGGAACCACTGCTCTGGGTGTTCTGCAGTGGCAAGTATTTAAATCTTTCCCCAGCTCCAGGGCAGGCAGCGGAATCTGGGATTAGGGGGGAAATGTTATTGGAGCACCTCTGGGCAGCAGAACAAGTGTTTTCAGCCCTCTTAAAGTTGAAATCAATAAAAAAACTAATGAACTGCACTAATGGGAATACAATGCAAATAAAGGTGACAGCCCCCATGTGACTACAAAACACAGGGGGCTGCTGGGAATGTTCAAGGGGCACTGTAAAAGCCCGGGAATTTATGCAGCCAATTAGGAGAGGACTTGGAGAACACTATAAATAGGACTGCATGCCCTGCCAATGGGGGGGATTTCAGAGGGTCCAGAGTATAGGAGACTGCTGCCCAAGGCCTGCATCCAGCAATCATTGGCCTGTTTGGTCCTGAGCAAAAGAAAAGGCAGAACACCTGAAAGAGCAGTCTGCAAGGGAAAGATATCAGAGAGTTGCTGCAGCAGTGTACATTTGGAAGTTTGCTGCTGAAAGGGGAAGTTGAAAGTTGTGCTGAAGAGAAAGTGAAAGTGACTGGGTTGCAGTGTGAGAGCAGTGTCTGTAAGTGTGCAGGCTGTGTGAAAAAGCACTGCAACCTTGAGCAAAGAGTGAACTATTGTGTCCCCCCCCATGGGGTAAGTGCAGTTGGAGACTGCATTTTGCTGCAAGCCTGAGAGACAGTGAGTGCTGAGGCTAGAGACTGAGCTAAAGCCCAACTACTCTTGTGCTAAAAAAAAAGGTGTGCAACACAGGTGTCTAGGAGACCATGCCTGCCCTGCCCCTAGACCAAAGATGAAGAAGACCAGCAGAAGAAGATGTCAAGAGACCTGCCTGGTGAACACTGTCTACAAAGGTGAAGACTGGAAAGGCCAGGCAGGTGAAAACCTGCACTCTTAAACTTCCTCGGCCAGCCCTGCTGCTGCTGTGGTGCACCAATAACCTGATACCCCTATGGTACAATCAAAGCCAAATCACTGAAACCCTCTTTTGAACTGCTGAACTGTAAGTACCCCAAGCTGTGGCTTTGGGGAATCTTTATTTAGCTAGCTAGCTAGGTTGAAATTAGGGGGTTAGGTCCTGGGCAGAACTCTGCCACAAAACTGCGCCCAGGCCGGAATTTACAGCAAAGTGTGTTTGAAAGTATTGGGCCCCAATGAGAGATCCCTGCATTGACATCAGCAACGCGGTGAGGTACCCACCAAAAAGACTGCATAGACTTTCTGGGCAGCTGCAAAGGGAAAGGCGGTGCACTCACAGATGGGAGTTGGGGATTGTTGGGGTAGAGTTGTTAGCCAGTTATTGTTGCTGTTGCTATTTTAGCTCCCTTTTTCCCCTCCCCCTAAAATAAAATACTGTTATTGTTTATTATCAAATGCTGTCATAGTGGATCATTGCAGGAAAGGGGGGGGGGGGTTGTCATTGCATGTGGGGAATTGCTTTGGGGGGGCAGTTTATGTATTTTCCCAGGGGCTGATAACCTGCTATTTGGCTGCAGGTATTCCTTGCCATTTCCCTGGGTGGAGGCACAGTGCTAACTTTTCAGCATACCCCTGAACCCAAGCCAGCTCCCTCAGGGGCATTTGCTGTGTGGACTTCAAGGGCCCCAGCACAGCCAAGGTGAGTCAAAAGGCTGTCATAAATAAATGTATACATTTTGAAACTTACCATGATGTACAAGGCTTTTTTTCTGTAACAGCTTGTCACATTGGCTACTTTGTTTTAGGGAATCACTTATGATGACTTTTAGGTCCTTTTCCTATGATGTAGTGGCCAGTTTATCCCCTCCCATCCAGTACTCCTTCCTGGGGTTCTTGTTCCCATGTGCTTCACTTTGTACTTTTTGGCATTAAATTTCAACTGCCAGACCTCGTACCACCTCTCTAACCTTTGCAGGTCCCTCTGCCACTCCCTTACCCCTTATGCACTCACACTTGACCTTACAAACACACAAACACAGGACAAAGCCAGCAGACAAGGCCATTTGGTCTATCAAGTATGCTTGTGTTGCAGGGTCCTTGGAGACCTTATACTTAATGCAGCTCATTGAAAAATGCAAGACCTCTCTCTGGCATGAAAGTTTAATGCAAACTGTACTATAGTCTGGGAAGCAGTCAAATAAGTCACCCTAAGTCTTTAAAATGCAGATTGCTTTCAAGAGGAAGTAGTCACACTGAAGGTCAGAGTGACAGAAGTATGCAGGCTGGGTTGGAACTCCAGAACCTGTACTGAAACCAGCGTCAACAAATCAGACAGGGAAGTGTGGTCACAGCCCAGCCCATAAACTCCAGTCCCCCCCACCACCACCTTTAGTTCCAGAGGGCATTAAAAGGGCAGACGCAGAAAGTTAAACAACATTTGCTGTGGGAAGATCTGTGGATATATTTTCTAAGAGGATGCATAGCTGGAATGAAACTGTGTGTATCATTAAGGTAACAATGCATATAGAGAGGGCCAATTACCTGCACAAGTGTACACACTTTATCTTGTACAGGTATATCCAGTTTGTGCTTACTGAGTTATGTGTGATATTCTGTATATACCTGCTTACTATTATGATATCTAGTTCACCAGTGTTTTGTAATAAATTATATATTTTTCTGTAACAACCACAATAGCTGGTTTGTGTGTGACTGCTCCTTGGGGGGAATATCCTTTTCAAAAGGGATGGAAATTACTGTAGTTGCAAAAAACTATGCTTAGGCATCAATTATGGTTGAAGCATTAAGATACAAAAGTAGGGAAATTCATTGTTAAAGTTGCATCTAAATCTTTGTGATCACATGGTGGGGTGTTCTTTAGGATTTAAATGACTGCTTGAAGCCGTGTTGACATTACACTAACATAGGCACCCACCCTTTCTGAATGCATTGGTGCATGAGTAAATTTCTGTTCCTTGAGTGACAAGGCCAAAGATAGGATAATGCCTGTGCTGCTTATAGCAATTGTTCGTATCCCAAAGAACACCGCACAGTCAGATTCAGGGGAGTTTTTACCCTAACATTGCATTTCCCTCCTTTTGTGGCTTTCTTCTTCAACCCTTATTGATGCCTAAACATAGTTTCCTTTTTTTTTTAACTATTTTTATGCACCATCCTGACTGAAGAACTCTCTCCAGCATCCTCCTGTGATCTCTATCTCCCGCTGTGACAACTCCTCTGCTCCACCACCCCCAGCCCAGCACATCCCTTGGGTCTGAACCCTCCGTTGAAGGGCCACCCTTTCCACCCAGGGCACTCTATCTAGAGTACTGAGCTCCAGGCCGGGGGAAGGTGGACACAGAGAGGGATTGTCCAGCATTGGGAGTGTGGATCGGGGAGGTGCCTTCATCTATTTCCAGTGGGAGGGGTTTTCTACTTTTATTTTAGGCTCCGGGAGCACGGACATGCAGTGATGTCCAGCGCATCGTGGACATGCTCCTGTGCCCACCTGCAGGACATCTGCCACTGCTCCCATTCCCGTGCTGTGAGTTCCTCATCCTCCCCAGGAGAAGAGAACAGTCCTCTGGATGCTCGATCCTCTCCTTCCCCTGCCGACCCCCTGTGCCCCGAGTCCATTTCCGAACCCGGGTCGCTGGTGTGGCATGAGGTGTGGCATCCAGCACTTCAACCCTCAGTGCCACCGGGCTGGCAACATTGTTTCCTTTTGCAACTAATACTAAATACAATGGAACCCTCTTATAACGGATGCCCTTATAGCAGACACCTGCTTATAATTGACAGATGTGCCTTGCCAAAAGCTGTGTATGTAATGTTAAAAATCCCATTTTTACTATACTCTGCATCCTGCCCATAGTGGACACTGCAAGCTCCTCTATGCCCCTGTTACATGGTGCAAACTGCCTTCTAATTGCCACCTGATTATTCAGCTGGTTTGCTTGGCATTATAAAGACATCAGTCACCTTACCTGATGCCTAATATCTGACACCTTTGCCTAATATCTGACACCTTACTCAAGGAGATTACTCCAGCACAGGCACTGTACAGCAAATTCATACCAACCATGTTTATTGCTCAGCCCCCTGATCCCCCAGCCAGCACAGGTACTGTACTATAGAGCATCATCTTTCCAATCTTGTTTAATATCAGTTCCCAATCAGCTGCAAATAGCAGTTCCCTGTACCCTTGGTTGGTAGAGGAGGGGGTATGTTCGGATTTTAACTCTTGTGTGTGAGTTGTGGTACAGGAGGTTCATATTTTAAGACTTTAGGACATAGCAGACACCCCTTATAATAGGCAAAATCTTCTTGCACAAATGTGTCCATTATAAGAGGGTTCCACCGTATACTCAAGTGGAATCTGAGTTTGAAGGCATTGAAACGATTATTCTAACACTGACTAGAAGAGCTTATAAAGCAAAGTATAGATGTAAAGTACAAACTAAGCAACCCAGAATCACTAATTCAGCTATAACTGCTCTCTGTTTCTATATTTCACTTTTATTTATTTATGTGTGTTACAGTTTTTGGCCAAGAAAGACACACTAAGCTAAGGCTTGTTCCCAGGTGCATCCTGGGACCACAGGGAAGTTAACTGATATGCTCATGAGCACATAGTACGCAAGTAGTGGCTGTGGGATTCAAACTTAGTTCTCCAGGTTTGCAGCTCAGTACTCTTAACCACTACATTATACTGCCTCCCTATATAACTTGTATGTTTCCTATTGTAAATAACAGCTTTTGTTCCTGTAATTTTTATTTCCTCTGTGGAAATCCGTAGGGAACAGGTTGCAGGAATATGGTTGGAGCACTCTTGGAGTGCGGACTATGTTTCAATGTATATATTTACCTCAATTATATGTACATAATTCTCAATTATTGTTTCCATGTTTTCTGGAATTGAATTGTTTCCTTCCCTGTACTGTTTTCTTCCTGACTCTGATACACTTGATGCTTGTGAAAATGGGCAGTTTTGCTCACATGCCTTTCCAGTATAAAATAAAAATGAAATGATCAGTTCTGGACATATATATATATACATATATATGCCTGCAGTCTTCTAAGGGCTAAGGGAAAAATGCTCCAAAAGGCTGTCCTGAGTTGCATGGGTATTTATTTTCCATGCACAGCCATTTCTTACACAGGTTCAAGTGGGAAACTCATAACATATTCTAAACTGATCAATGATACTATGAGTGTTTGGATTTGAATTTACAGTGGAAGCCAGTGATAGAGGAAGTCCCAGTATATCTAGATGCGGTTAGATATTACACAGAAAATCCCCATCCATTTCAGTGTGATTTCATGTGATATACATATCAAGGTATATCTAGAGAGTTACTGGGACATACTGTTCCTCTGCCTGTAGCTGTAGCACTCCATTTCCTTTCATAGATTTATCTTTGAATGATGATGATGTCATACAGTACCATTGAAATAATATGGTACACAATGCTCTTTAGTGCCGAGGAAAAGTCTTCCTTAGAGCTCTGACTTTACTTAAAGGTGTCTAAAGAGAATTATATCGACCTGCTGCTGCACGGTCAGTGGAATTAAAATGGAAAATGTTTGGTATTCATTTTTTTTTGTTCCTTCCGCCCAACAACTTTAGTGAAATGGCTGTGAGGGACACTGATACATTTCATTTTTAATGTGCACTGAAGCAGTAGCTGAGCCAAATTGAATTTTTTTCCTCGAATGATTTGATCAGCAAAACATAAATTGGGTCACAGCTATGGGAAATGATACCTAAGGAGACCCACATATTAAATGTGATTCAAGCATCATATTATGCCCAGTTTTAAGTTCTCAACCTTTTGCTGGTGGTTACTTGGAAAGCTAAACAGATGACATATTTTTTAAAACTACATAATAAGAATTTTATGTTAAATCATCATGGTTAGGGTACTGAATTTTATTTACGTCAAACCATTGCTTAATCATGAGTCAGCAGTAAGACTATTAAAGGAATACTGCAGTCAAAATGTGCAAAAACATATCTTGTGCAGGATGATTTGATTTGTGTGTTTAGTCCTGGTGTGTCCTTCCATTTGTCTGCTATTAGGATTTTTTTCTAAATTTATCTACTAGTTTGATGGCTTCTGAAGATCTCTCTGTTTTTTTTTTTTTAATGATTTTTCTGTCCCCAGGGATAGCAGGGATAAACCCCATATCTGCACCCTAGACCTCACACCTGACATCCTCCACCAGGCCTGCTCCAGTCTGGGGCGGTCCACAGCTTGCCCCCTCTGGTGGGGCCCCTCTCAGGGGTGGGATGGAGGGGAAGAGACCAAGATCCACCGGAGGCCCCAGCTATTGCTAGTACCTAGGGCATCATTCAGGCGGAAGCCCGAGGGTATCACTGTGCATGGCCCTGTTGGGTTTTCCCTTATGTGACCTGTGACCCCTGGAGGCATGGACGTGCAATGACACCAGTGTGGGTGCACTCCTACACCAGTCCCACAGATGTGCACCATAACCTCCTAGCTGCTGAGTGGCCCCAGCTGCTGCACACCCAGCCTCTGCTGAATATCGCTAGATGCCAGGGAAACCATGTCCCCCCCCCCCCGGGGAGGAGAGCTGTTTGTGGGACACTCATCCTACCTCCCCCTGGTCGACCTTCTGACATCCCGTGCTTACTCCCAAACACGGGTCATCAGTGCTGCAAGCAGTAGTGCTACTACTGCACCAGTGGGCTGGTAGGGATCTTTATGTTAGCACAGGTTATTGCTCTTTTTTGTCTTACAATTCCTCCTATCTCACGTGACAGTGATGCATCCAGTACCACTGATTCAATCAAGGAAAGTACTGCAGCAGTTCTCTGAAGATAGAAGCCCGATGTTCTGGCTTCAACTAAGTAACCCTAATCCAACATTTTTGCTTTGTATATGTTTGTTTACATCAAGCTAGCAGGAGTAAATGTTTTTCTTTTACAGATTTTAATGTCATCAAACTACACCCAGCCATAAAAAGCACACAAACACCCCAGGTCATCAGTGCTATAATCAGCAAAGACTCTAGCTGTTTTCTTACAGAATACCCTCTCAGTTAGACCTCAAGAGATTGCTAAACTGTAAAGATAGCCTTCACTGCATACTGGATAAGGAAAGTGACTTACAGTCACAGCTGTACTGCTGTAAAATTGGCTGTAAACCAGTACAGTGCTCCCTTGCTATACCATATCCCATTATACTGAATACTGAGTTATAATCAAGACCACTGGAGTCCTGCGATCCTGAGGTTGTGGAATTTTCTGCAGAATTTACATCATGCCACAACATATATATGGTGCTGCAGAATTCACTGTTTTTTGTAAATTTTCATTCGAATATACAGTTTTTCTGTAGTGTCTGGTTTTCTTTCCCATCTTGTTTATCCTGAAGCCCCTCCTCTGCACTTAGCATGTGATGTCATCAATTACATCACACAATATTTAGCCAATGGCAGGACTGTGTTCAGCCAGAGAAATGAATAAATCATGCTGCAGAAATCAGAAAATGCTGCTGCAGAAACCAAGGAGCATTGCCGCAAAAATCAGAAAATTCTGCCACAGAGCACTAGGGGCCCTGGTTATAATAATGAATGGTACTTGTGGCTCCCAACATCAATTAGCTGTTCCCACACTCCTGGCCAGACAGACACTGTACAGTGCTTGTGCCAAGAAGTAAAGATTTTTTTTTATCACAACATTATTTGTCACCACCTCTGTGGACCTGGCAGGGGCTATGACCCCCCTCACCCGGCCCATCAGGGCCATCATGGGTCCTGCCGGGTCCCGGTATTTTCCTCTGTTTTTCTCCCCCATGCCCATGCCCATGCAATGGGTGCAGCAGCTGTCTCCACCTCTACGGAGGCAGCCAAACACCCTGGGCACGGGCCACAACCCTCTTGTTCTGCTGATGCATGCAGCACAAACTCCCATCCTGGAGGAAGGACAGCAGTCCTCTGGATGCTCAATCCTTACCTCTCTGGCTGACCCCCAAATGACCTGAGTCCATTCCCAAACCCAGATCACCAGTGCAGCTCGAAGTGTGGTGTTCAATGCCGCAGCCCTCAGCACCACCGAGCCAGGAATACAGATTAAGAATGTCAAAATAAAATGGAAATGCATAGAAAAGGTTTCTTTAATACAGTATATGTGCTGTAACAGTTTATGTACTGTACTGTATAGTCTCAAGGGGGGATCAGGACTCTTAGTGAAAGCACTGACTTACTTCCAGGTCTGTGGCCGATCACAAACTTTACTTTTTCATATCTCTGTTTTCTGTGCTGTTATTACACACTATAGTAAGTTTCATGTTTGTGCTACCTTGGAAATTAAGTAAAACTGATATTGTTCTAAGAATTGCCAGGCTTTTTTAGTATGAAGATGAAGCAAGGGATATGACATACACGGAACAATGATCGGGACTCTTAGTGAAAGCATCAAAGTAAGCACTGAATTACTTCTGGGTCTGCCACTTACAAACATTACTATGTTCACATCTTTGTTTCCTGTGCAGGCTGTTATCACACACTACATTAGTTTTCATGAATTTATTTCTGAGTTGCTTACTTAGATATCCACTGCTTTTTCAGCCCAGACCCAAAAACAAACACCATTGTTTTTCTCTTGTTTGTATGGTCTCTCACCTCCAATAGCGATTACAAAGCTACATTATCTGAACTAACCTGATAGCAGACATTTAAATGCCAAACATATTCAGCACTTACAGTATTTGTTTAGTTATAAGAGGCCTGATACTGTACTGGCATCATGCCTGATGAGACTGTAGTACTGCTGTGTATTTCAGATCATCAGAATTGAAAAGTGTAAGCAATATACAGTGTCCCTTGATGTAACGAGCAAAGCTATATAACGAACAGCTGATGTGGCTGCAATTGAGTTTAGTATAGTGAGGGAGCACTGTACTTGCCGAATCTATGGTCCTGGGTGTATCATTGTCACTTGGGACAGGAGGCATTATAAGAAAAAGAAGAGTAATAAACCATGGTAATATGGAGATCCCCAAAGGCTGTAAAACTAGTAGGAAGGGCCGTAAAACTAGTACGCAAACTGAGAAAAAACTTCTAATGACAAACAAAAGGGAAGGACACACCAGGACTAAACGAAGAAATCAAAACAATCTGCACAGCATACATTTTTGCAGATTTTGACTGTACTACTCCTTTAAGGTGAGAAACATTGATAGGATCAGTCTCAAAGTAATAAAACCAGGTGTGCTGTAACATCCTTAATTTTTTATTTGTCATTTTTGATCAGGAAAGGCAAATTGAACTGTGACAGCTTGTTCCCAAGTGCATCCACGGGGGTGGTGGGTGGGGGGTGGGGGGGATTACTGTAAATACATGGGCCACTTTTCTTGACAAAGGGGATGTTGCCTAGGACAGTAGGTGCAGTCTCCATCTCTTATGATACATGCCATAGCATCTTTAACTTCCAACTGAATGGCAACCAGAGATGGGCAGAAGGACCTTGGTTTAACATCTCATCAAAATGATGGCCCCACAGCAGTGCAGCACCTCCCTAGTGCACCACTACTGTGCCAGTATTGGGTATTAGCCCACATTTCTGGTGTGGGACCAGAACCCTATCCATTGTAATTTTTTTATGTGGGTTAATCATATATTTCCACCATCATTTTTTATATGGGTTAATCATACATTTCCCCAGATTTCCCCTGCTCTGCCCTGATATAGGGGGCAGTGTTTCCTTGGTTGGGACGGTGGGGAAGTTGTTGCTTCTACAGCTGATGCCAGTGCTACTGTGAAGTTGCAACAAATGACACAGTAGTGAGGCTATCAATGATGGACTTACAAAGAAAGAATCCAGTCTTCCAAAGGTTTTTAGGTGAGTATTGTAGAAACTTCAAAACTAGAAATCTATTAAGTAACTGATACTGCTTGCTGGCAAAGCTCGACCTGGCACTCAACACTTTGTCTCTGATGCTTTGTCTGAGAGTGGGATCAGGTGGGAAACCAGTCTGTTATACATTTAAAACAGTACTAATACATTAAAATGCTGAAATGAATTATATTATTACATGTTCACTGTTCATAGACTACTTTATTGAGACCATTTGTGAAAAATTCAAACCATTAATGGTAACAGTAAAATGGAGGTTTAAAGTAAAAAAAGATTTAGTGCAGGGTTGTGGATGGGAAAGGAATAAGAATTAATGGAGAATGTGAGACCTATAGAACAACTTCATAAGACAACACATGGTGGGTCCAATAAGTAACAAGATGGAATGTGAAATGCGGAGAGGGAAAACCCTCCAAGTAGCTATAGGGAAACCGGGACTATGAAGCCTAATAGAACACAATAGATGCCATGAGACCCTGTGTCTGTGTGTGTGTGTGTGTGTGTGTGTCAGCATGGTAGTTGAGCAGTGTCCACAAGGCAAGTATCAAATATTAATACAGAAGTCCTGGGTGAGGCAACAATAAATTGTTACAGAGATTAAAAAAAAGAGTACAAACCACCCTAGAGTAACTGAATGTAACGGTCAAGAGCAAAAAGGTGGGGGGAAGGGGGGAGGGGGCCAGAAAAGGAGGAAAGAGGGGGAGACCAGACAAGTTGTAGAAAGAAGGGAGGCTGGAGTCTCCATCTCAAAAGGATAAGGAACTAGGGATAATTATAACTGATCACAAAGACATAACTAAAAAATATTAAAGATTGTTTTCCCTTTCTCAAGTTGATCTGTTCAAACTCAAGGATATCACACAATCTATAGAATGAATAAGCAAAGAGAACAATTAAGGCAAACATTTCAATAATAAAAAGGATAAAGAAACACAGTCTCCCAATACTAGATACTACTATATGTTATAAAAGAAATACAATTTTTATCTATACCAATTAGATGTTTTCTAATAAATCACTGAATGAGGGCATGAATATAATGATAAGGTTCATGTCTGAAAATAATTCATATCGACAATGCTTTAGCATATAAAATCAGCCTAAAAGTAATACACAAGCGATTTCTAAGTGAGACCCCTGTCAGAGCGAAGGTGTTTGAGGTGTGATTCCACCTGGATTCTTTACATAGTAGATTTTGTAATCTTTCACCCCCTCTTTGGGATTTGAAGCAATGTTCAAAAGCTGTAAACTTAAAAGTACTTACACAGTAAGTGGCCATTGTGTGGGGTGTGAAAGTGGAGGCTCAGAGGTATATCCAGCCTCTATCTGGTAATGTGATACACAGGCTCTTGGACCCTCATGTGTTGGGGTCTTATTGCAGATCCTATGTAAAGCATTGACATCCACATCACTACACCTAAATGCCAAACCTTTTTGAATAGGTAAGAAATGGCCTAATTTCCACTTTTGTTTGTGTGGTCAGAAGAACAAACTTCTTGCCGTCAGTGGTAAATCTGTAAACATTGCCCTTACCACAGTGGTGAAAGTCCAATGGTTTCTCATCTAGCCAACTTTTGTCTGGGGTAAATCAATGGAACAGTTGGTTGCTGTGGTCTTTCTAAGATTAGGTTCACTACTGTAAGTTATTCTAGGGAACTGAGGTATTATACTCTGGAGTTCGGGGTCACTAGTAAGGATCCACCAATTCTGTCTTAAGGTATTGCTCACATGTTCAGATACATAACTGTGTTTGCTGACAAATAGAATTGGAGCATACGTTGTTTCTGATTTAACTTTAGGGCTAGGCAAAGCCAGCCCTTTCAGAGTTCTGGTTTTCACACAGTCTGTATTATGTACATGCTTAGGATACTCCCTCTACCAGAACACATTCAACATTTCTGAAGCCTTGATTTTAACTGTGTCAATTTCTGCACAATTTCTGTGGAGTCTAAGCAGTTGTCACCATTGCATGCGCTGGATATGTTTTGTGGGTGGGCAGTATCTGCCCTCAGGAATATATTGCCTGCTGTTTATTTTATGAAATATTTTGGTAATTATACCACAGTCACACCCCACAGACAGTTCCAAATCCATGATCGTTACATTTACTGGGTTAATGTTAAAATGTTTCATGAAACCTGCAGCCTCTTTGTCACTCTCCTTCCATATACACAAGATATCATCAATAAAGCTAAACCAGTGCATGAAGTTACAGAAAAATGGATTTGCAACTGCACAGGACACAAACTGGCCTCCCACCAAGTCTTGACTAGACTGACATATGATAGTGCTATAGACACACCATAGTTATGCCACATTGCTGTCTAAAGTACAGTTGCTAAAAATAAATAAATTCTGCTGTAATAATAATTTAGTGGCAAGTGTTAAAAAAAGAAATAAGTACAAAATTTGGTAGATCCACGGTGTCCTCCACCTCCACAACCTTGCACTAAATCCTTTTTTTCATTATAAAACTCTTTTTTACTAGGTCCATGCATGGTTGGAATTAGTCACAAAGGGGCTGCTCAACATGGTAGTCTATGACAAGTGAAAATGTAGTAAAATAATTAAAGATGTGAATTTAGTGCAGCTTTAAGTGGATAAGTATAAGAGCCAGCTCTTTCCCACCTGACTCTGCCCCAGCCAAAACCTCAGAGCAAGATGTAGCACTGGGGCATCAGGTCAAACTTTGCAGCAAGCATTAATAGAGTTTCTACAATAATGTCACCAAAAACTGTGGAAATCTGCATTCCTTATTTATAAGTCTTTGATTAAGTGTCATCACCTGTGTCATTTGTTGTATCTCCTGTTCTCGAAAGCTGACTACACTCTCCATTGTCTGCTTGTTTTCCATGCTCTGTGTTTCACTTCTCTGTGGTCACCCTGTGAGCCATATATTGCTCCTGTACTGGTTGGTCGGACCCTTGTTGCTCTGAGGACAGGGCATGTGAGTTTGTCCATGCAGCTAGTTTTCCAAGGAGGCAGTACAGATTCAGACCTCTGTCATTATAGCACTGGACCACGGCTCTCAACTGCTATGTATTTCACGTAGCTCAATGCTTTTTTTTTTACACTTGCTTACAAAGATTTCCTGATGTTCCTCATAATATTAGAGCCATTTCTAGACATACAAATTATTAAAAATTAAAACAAATGCAATAGGAACAATTCTTGACATTAAATATATTGTGCCTAGTATTCTTATTCTTGCACTAAAATTTTGCAATGCATTCTGGCCATTTGCTCTGCATATTAAAGGCCAGTACTATACATTTTGATCCTGAGAGGTTAACAGATATGCACTGGATTAGCCCTATGCTTCCCGTGTGATGTTTACTATGATTATTTAAAAGGTAATAGAAAAAAATCCTCTCATAGACTGTAGGTGTGCCAGGAGACATGCATTTGTCCACAGAACATAAAGAAAATGCAAAATAAGGTACAGTAAAGAGGCGGGCAGGCAGAGTGGTCCCCCTGTTTCAATGCATTTTATCATTTGTCACAGCCAGTCTTTTACTGGTGGTAATGTGCTGAAGAAAAATGGTCTGCACATTCACATTAAAATAAAGAAGAACTCTGCCTTCAAAATTGTAGAACCAAGTCTGCCCTTGACCTGAGGACAAAGCAGTCTCTTTTTCAATCTACAGAAAGGGCCTGTTGCAGAAGGAATCATTACAGAGAGTGTAGCTTTCCAGAGGCTCACTTCTGGCTGAAAATGTGTATTTATTTACAATTCGTGGACCTGGAAAGACACCCTGAGCCAAGGCTCATTTTCAGGTGTGATCTAAGTGAGAAGAGTTGAGGGAATACAGAAAAATAAATGGTATAGTGAAATGATGATGATGATGTAAATGGTAATATGCAAGATGAGAACTGCAAAAATAAGAATACACTGGAGTATAATAATACTATACACCATGACATGTAAGAGAGGTGCACATACACAATTTTAGTGAAGTGTAGATACAAAAAGTACACACACAAGCAATACTACAGCACATGCATTATAAATCATGGCATCATTCTGAGCCAGTCATGATTGTTTATACTGTATCTAAACATTCAGGTATTCTTCTAACCACAAGAGTGTCTTGTGTGCATAGTTCCAAAAATTCTAAAATTCTAAGTTTGCTTGGCACAGTTCAGTTTACAAAAAGAGGATTCTCTAATATTCTGCAAAGTAGAGCTTTTTCCATTTAAATTAAAAGTCAGTTTTTTTAAACAAAGATATTTAACATGATATATAATATCTTTATATGTGCAGTTCATTTATCTCGTATGGTTATAAAAATGTCTTTCAAGTCCTTTTGTGCAGCACAACTTCTGAGCTTTGCTGTGCAGTTCTGTCACCCAAAGAACTCGAGAATGCACTTTTATAATGATTGTAGATCGAGGGAGTATTCCTGGCCAATTGGAGCACTCCTTTTCTCTGCATGTGAGACACTCTTATTCTGTGAAATGTGTCTCAAGTGGAACTGACCTGGAAATGGGCACATCTGAGACAATTTTTTTTATTTTAATAAATTGTTGATCACTCCCGATCAATAATATATTAATACTGTCACTGAGACTGCTCTTACAGTTGATAGAGTGGTCTCAGCTACAGTATTAACATACTTAATAGACACAGTAGCTGTATATATATATAAACATATAAATGAAAAAGAGATAAGGACAACAGAAAGTATAGTACACTGGCTGCCCAGGAGGGGTGGTAGAAGCAATAGGTTAGAGAAAAAGAGCTAGAAAATATGTGCTTAACAGAAAGGGGCAGGTGAGAAAGAGGCAGGCACACCATAATATACACTGATACACTCTGGTTTTTAGTCAAGTCCCGAAGAGGGGTGCCAAATGCAACTTTAAGACAGCTTTGGCCAAAATTGCTGGTCTCCTCTTGATAGTCTCCAAGACATTAACTAGGTTTTGCAATTCTTTATGTCCACAGTCACAGTATTTGTGATGCCTATGCCCCCCCCGAGAAAAAGACAGACAGGGGCTGCTTCCAATGGATGGATTTCCAGGGACCTCTTTGATCTGATGAAGGAGCAGGACAACCTCATGGAACTTGCCAGAGTCATGGGCAACCAATCCGACTTCCAAAAATATTGGGCAGCCGGGAACAAGTGTACTGCTCTTGTCAGGCAAGCCAAGGCGGCTTACTAGAAGGAGCAACTGGAACATAACTGGGGCAATGGGAAGCAATTCTGGGATGACATTAAGGAGCTGCTGGGCAGGGAAGACAGAAGGCACCCCTCCATGCTCAACTTCAAGGGCACCCCACCCTAGATCTACACACAGTTGCAGAAGCCTTCAATGTTGCCTTCTCTGACCTCATTTCTGTCCTCTCGCCCAGCTACCTCGACCCCCCAAAAATACTAGCCCAAAGCCCGAGATAATTTGACCCAACCAAGTAAGCCAGGACCTACATTACTAAGGTGCTGGGTAAAACCAGACTTGGTGGTGTCTCACTTGACATGAAACTTGTAGAAGTTGCCTTGGAAGAGTTAGTGGTTCCCATCACCAAGATCTTTAAAAAGTCTCTCACTCTGGCAAAATTCCCTGTGGCCTGGAAGGTAGATCTAGTCACCCCTGTCCTAAAAAGTGGGGACCGGTCTTGCACTGCTAACTATAGACCAATATCTATTCTCCCCCCCAGAAGGTGCTTGAAAGGATCATGGCTGACCAGGTCATGGAGTACCTTCAGAAGTACAGTCTACTGTGCTCATAACAGCATGGATTCCATCAGTGCCATAGCACATCTACAGCCTTAGTTGAATTCACAGACTATGTTCACAAGGCCTTGGATGGGGGCAGCCTGCCGGGATCTATCTTCATAGATCTCACCAAAGCTTTTGATATGGTCAGCCATCACATCTTGCTTGACCAGCTTCAGCACCTCAGGCTAGTCTCAGAAGCCATCCTCTGTTTCCAGGATTACCAATCCAGCAGAGCACAGAGTGTAAAAATTGGGACAGCTATCGCCTTGTCTAGGGATATAGTACTGAGTGTCCCACAAGGGTCTATACTGGGTCCCCTCCTCTTTAGCCTGTTCATCAACAGGCTTCCAGAGGCCTGCAATAGCAAGATTATTCTGTATGCAGATGATGCTGTCATCCTTAGTAGTAGTGCCCAGCTTCAGCACATACAGGATGATTTGCAGTACTCATTTAGTAGCTTGGAGGACTGGTTCAGCTCTCAGAGATTGCTTCTCAATTACAGGAAGATGAAGATGATGCTGATAACCACTCACCAGCACAAGAGAGCTCTTCTGTCCCTTACTATTACTAACAACAAGGCTGCTCCACTCGAGCAGGTCAGCTCTTTTAAATACTTGGCTGTGATCATTGATGACACCCTCTGTTACATGCAGCACATCGATCAGGTCGTCAAAACAGTGAACACCAAACTTGGAGTTCTCTACAGGCACAGACAGTACCTAACTCCTGAGGCACTCAGGTTGGCAGTCTCCTCTTCCATCTTGTCTGTTATTGACTACAGACTCATGGCCTATGGGTTGGCATAGAACACTGTGCTAAAATGAGTAGGCATAGCCCTCAACAAGGCCTGCAGGCTGGCTCTAGGGGATGATAATCTCCTACACATCTGGTCCCTCTACAAGTGCACTAACTGGCTCAGTCTTGCCAGCAGAATCAAATACCAAACATGCCTGCTTGGCATGAAATCTCTCCTAGGTAACACTCCATTGGCCTTCAAAGAACTACTCTGGTGAGTTAGATCTGGGTACTGCATTAGAGGGCAGACACGCCGCCCACGGTCCTTTGCATACAGGGCTCCTTCTTGGCTAAACGAGATCCCAGCATGCCTTTTACTCATTAACAGCCTCCCCATATTCAAGGCAGAACTAAGATGTCACTGGCCAAGGCTGAGGTCTGTAGCTGCAGGTAACCTGTAGCACTATCACCCAGTAGCTTGGAGTCAGCCTGCTCTTGGGCTGCATTCTCAAATTTGTTACCCTGCTGCCCAGTAACCCTGAGTTTAAACTCTTACTTCCTCCTACTACTTGCCAGCCCTCAAACTTGAGCCTTCCATAGCTATAGCCTGTCAATGAGCCTTCTATCTACTGATCTTAACTCAACACTCTGTTTTAAGTCCCTCCCCTGCCATTGACCCTGCACAAATGTGATTGTCTCAAAGCACCTGTCTTCCCCCCAGCTTATTCTGTGTACAGTCCTTCCTCACATTGCTCTCTAGTATGTTCCCACTAGGTCAGTTCTGCACAGAAAATTACTCCCCCAACCCTTGACTAGAATTAACAACAAAGCCTCCTCTTGGCTACATTAGCATACAGGGCGTGAAAGCCTATGTTGAGCCTCCCCCCTGACTTTATATAAAATAACAACAATGCCTCCCCTGGCTGCTTTACCTCTAGCTAAACTAGTTTCTTAAACCCACAGTACTAACCACGTACCTTGGGCTGTACTAACTGCAATATGCTGTGCATCTATATGAGATAGCTTACAGTTGTAAATAGTTAGACCAATTGCTGTTATTTCTTGTATTTTTTGTCTCTGTACTTGTGCACCCATACTCTGTAACTACCTTTCTGTGTTGTCCTCCTGTCAAGACGTGGAACCTTTGAAAAAGAGCATTTTGCTCAGAGGTTATGTCCGAGTGATGAAATAAATAAATAAAATAAATAAATAAATAAACATGCATTGGCCAGGTTGCATTGTGGAGGCATTCTGGGGGCATTGGGTGGCAAGATACAAAAAGATTAGTTATCTTGATGCGGGTAAAACAAAGTCATGCAAGGTGATACACACTTCTCTAAGCAATGATCAGCAGATTTTGAGCTCAGTTTGAAAATAATAAGTGTGTGAAACAACTGTGTGACCTCACACCATCCAGTAGTGAGGCTGGACAGTGGCATGGATCATGCTACAAGCTTGTACTTACAGAAAATCGATTAATCTAATTTAAAATTCAACACCCTTAATGACATCTGTTACTCCATCATGACCCTGTCATCTCATAGTTATTTTGCAAGATGTTTACTAATATGTGCCATTATAAAAAACAAGCAACAGGACTGGTTAGTTGATCTTTCAATCTGTGCTGACATGTCAGCACACTGTGGCACAGGTTAAAACGTCTTGACTAAAGGACAGTCGAAATTATGGGGCCAGGTCTGTCATCACTAATTCTCTGCACAAATACTGCTATCCAGTTCGCTCACTAACTGATCCCTCCTTCTTCCCAACACTTAGGTTCCCCAAAGCCACCACATGTGATATTAAAAAACATAACCTGGAGCATTGGGAGGTTAATGACTTACCCAAGGTCATAAAATAAGTATTTAGCTCTAGCAGGGCTTTAACCTTCAATCTCCCAGTTCCCAAGCCAGTGATGTAATCACTAGCTCTCACTGCCTCTAACACAGTACACTTGCTACCCTGCATCATAATCTACCCATACCTTTCAACATTTTGTGCACATATATGCAGTACAGTCTGCATTTATGATTCCTGCAAATGCATAGCAATAGAATTTTCACTGTTGAAAATCAATTCATTTATATTCTGCTTGAGTCCACTGTGTGTTGTGACCGCTACTTGCACTGCGAAAGCCAGGGATGCTACCATTTAAGTTTTGGGTAAAAATGCAAACTTGTGAATTAGGCAATGGAGCCATTAACTGGAGTGATAACTGCTTGAAGCCTGTGCTACAACACTAAATGCACCACAATGCAACCAAGGATCAGGGTAAGGCTTTTTGCTTCCTTTGATTTTTGTGCAAACAGGAGTGCAGATAAACTTTTATAGGTAATCCAAGGCTCTACATCATAAACTGAGTGTTTGGCTCTTGCAGGGTTTAAACTTGTGAGCTCTTGTTTCCCATGCCAGTAGTCTATTCACTAAGCCACACTGCATCTACTGCATCTGCAGTTCTGCATTATAATCTGCACAAGATTTTGTGCATACAGCACATGTGCAGTAGTCTTCGTTTAGGATTCCTGTAAATATATAGCAATAGCACTTTCAGTATTGAAAATCAAAGTATTTACAACTGAAATGACATACAAGCAGGCAATATAGCTTAGTGGTTAAGGACACTGAGCTGCACCCCCATTTTGGTTGGCAGTGTTTCTGCAGCTCATTTTATAACGTATTACAAAGAAGGGTAAAGTGCTGCTGTAGTGTAATGCTACACTCTTATAGAGCAAGTCCTCGTGTTTTCCTTCTGAATAATGACAACCTAAAAAGTGACACTGTTAAAATCCTCAAGAATAATTTTCCCTTTTTCTTGTCCAATGGTCAAATTCAGATGGCATAAATGCCAGCAAGAGGCCTTGTGGACAGTAATGGACACCATCCTTTAAAACAAAGTAAGACACAAGTGGAATGACTTGTGAAACCATTGTACACTGTGTTGAGATAATCTAAAGGGAGTTTACTGGTAATCCCAATAGAAGACACCGGAAAGGCAGAAAAAATTTAATGTTTCATCCATTTTAATTGAGGATTAACAAAATGTTACTAGGATGGGAAACATGAAAGCCATACAACTCACATTTCATTCCTCTGTTTCTTTTTTTTTTGCTGTTAGATTTTTTTTATTATTATTTACATTTTCTTTTACAGTAATGGTAGCACTTATTCTAAACAAAAGTCCAGTAAAGAGTTGTTGGTTATATATACAGCTCAACATAGGAGCAAAAAAGAGCAATGTTACATTTGACCTGTACTTACCCCAATATATACAGTTATTCCTCTGTGTCTTGATTGATTAGTTAAGTAATTAATTTGAAAGTTGGTAACTGGGAGAGACAAAGTGAGCCAAAGCTCATTTCCAGGTGTGACACAGGAGAAGGGAAAGGGGATACAATTAAAGAGCATATATAGCACTAATGACAGAGTACAAAATAAAGTGTTAACACTGTGTTATTTAACACGACACAAGTGCAAGGTAACAATGCAAGGAGTCAGAATTTGGTGTTATGAGCAACTCTGAAACCCAAATTATAGTAACAAAAGAGCAGGCTGTAACATGAGAGTTCAGTGGTAGATCGGAACAATGACTGCACCAGGTGGTGGCTCAACAAAAGGGGAGGGAAGGGTGCCCAGTGGGGTAAGGTAGGGAGCTGACAGAATCAGCAGGGGGCAGGGAGGAGTTTTAGTTGGTGCCTTAGAGATGCAGGGGAGGATGAGAGATAGAGAGAAGAGTGACGGAGTTTACAGAGGGAGGGAGGGAAGGCAACAGGATTAGGCTGAGTGCCCAGCAGAGGAGTGAGGGTGGGGAAGTGCGAATGTGCGAGGATCCCTGGAGTGGAGGGAGTATGAGGCAGAGGGGATGGATGAGAGGAGTGAGGATAGGTAAGAGGGTAGAGACCCAAACCAGTATTTGGAGATGAAGGAGGCACAGTGGAACTGGTGACAAGAGGGTAGGGAGAGGATGCATATGGAGGAATAAAGGGAGATGTGGTGAAATTAGTTTGCATTAATAAAATATTTATTCTGAGAGCAGGGCCTAGCATTTATTATGTGCCACAGATGTGCAGGATAACTGGAATATACTTTGTACTGTATCTGAATGTTGCCAAATGTTGAGTTTATCTACGTAAAAGGCAACTGCTGTTTTACCTGGTAAGCAGCCAGTGGCCAATTTTATTCTGACTCGGGACAAAAAGGATATTGCATGTAAAATTGTCTCACTTTTGGCACTCATCATGTATCACCTTATTTGCAAGGGGGAAAAAACTGAAACAAAAAATCTTTGTGGACAGATAAAACACTAGATGGTGCAGTGGATTCTTTTTTCACCACTGTGTTTCCAGTCAAGCTTGGATTTAAGCAGCATACTGTGCACCAGACAAGCTGAGTTTTCTGCCTCAGCAGCTTATGTTGGACTAGACCTCTATCCTTTGAAGGAGAAACGAAGGCTTTTTTTTTTGATTCCAGCTCAAGTGTCTATGGATGTACACTGTAGTTCCTGAAGTTTTTCACTTTAGTGCTGACTCATTTTGGCAATTTTAATGTAAAATCAGATACTGTATAATACAGCCATGTGACATTATATAAAATGAATAAGATACAAAAATCAGAAACTCTGAAGAACAGAAACAATCTAAGTAGAAAAAAAACACAGTTTTATAAACAATGTGTTTTTCTTTGATGTGGGAGAAAAACAATGACAATAAGATAGCCCTGCAGAATAAGGAATAAAACAGTTTCACACCATGGTGTATAGGAAGAAATTGATAACTATTGAAGAGACTTAATTCACCTATATTTAAAGAAATATTTTTAGCAAAAGTCCCTTGCTAGTGAACAGGCTACTGTAGCCTTGTTCAGGGTATATTATATAGAAACAGAGAAGTTTGTGACCAGAAAAAGAATCAAGCTCCATTAAGTCTGTTCAGTTCCTACCTAACATCCCACCAGTTTAGCACTTTATTCGTAGCCTTCATCCCATTTTTCTATGGCAGTCCCACTGTCCCCAATTATTACCATCCCTTTCCCTAGTTACTTTCACTAATCCCATGTGCTTATCCCACCCTCTTTTGAAACTAGTAATGGTCTTAACATTGAGTAGCTCCTCTGCTAGACCGTTCCACTTTTCCATCACCTTCTCTCCTTGGAAAAGTTCATCCTCATGACCCTCCTAACTTTCCCTCCCCCATCAGTTTAAAGTTGTTGCCCCTTGTAATGGACTCCTCACTGACCCTAAACAGTTGCTGGTTATCTACCCTGTTTATGCACCTCAGATATTTGAATGTTTCAGTCATGTTCATACTAAAGTCTCTGAGGAGCAAGGGGGCAGTAATGCCCATAAATGCTCCTATTCTAATAAGAACAATATTTAAGATCTCCACCAGCAAGACTATATCTGTCCAATTTTTGCTTAAATTCATCCTTAGGTTTGCTAATGACAATATCCAAAGGGGAATCTGTTCCATGGGCCTGTCACCCTCAGAGTGAAAAGATATTTTCATGAGATTGAATTAAAAGTTCTGCCTGCAACTTGTAATGGATGTCCTCTCATACTACTATACATCCCTTATCCAGAAAAGCAAAACCCAACTAGCACATAAGATAGGGAGCATTAATAACATCATACATCAAAAATAAGTCACCTTGAAATCTCCTTGTTTCCAAAGGCATTAACTTTAATGTATTTAATCTTTCAGGATATGTTTTATTTTTAGGTCAGAGATGTTTTTGGTAAATTTCCTTTGAACACTCTCAAGAGTTTTGCTATCAAATTTTTTTATAGGGACACCATACTTGTACAGCGTATTCCAAATGTGGTCATACATAAGCGCTAAAAAGAGGTATCAGGACATCGTTTTTTTTGGAATAAATATTTAGCTTAATAGATCAAATGACTCTACTGGATTTACGAACAGCTGCATTAAGTTGCAGTGTGCAGGAGAAGTTATCAGAAACAAAAAGAAAAAACTAAATCTTTTTCATTATTGGTAACAAACAGGGTTTTTTTATTCAATGTATAGGAAGTGTATGGATTGTTTTTACCCATATGCAGTACTTTGCATTTATCTGTGTGGAGTTTCATACCCCATTTTTTGACCCGTGTGCTTATTCTATCCAAATCTTCTTGAAGCAATAGGGCATGCTGTGTAGAACAACTGTGACCTCCTATTTCAACATTGTCATGATATTTTATTGAGTTATTCAACATGTTTTTTGCCATGTCAGATATGAATATTTGAAACATAGATGGGCTTAGCACCAAGCCCTGTGGTACTCCACTTGTAACCATTCCCAATCCTGCCAAAAAACTATTGACTGCAACCCACTGCCTTCTATCCTTCAGCCATTTGCAAATCCAATGAATAATATATGTATTAATACTGTATGTTTGTAATTTTTCAAATAATGTCCAGTGAGGCATTAAATCGAACACCTAACTAAAGTCAAAGAACATTATGTTGCATAGTATATTCTTATCCAGCACGGCACTAATGTAATAATAAAATCATATTAAATTAGTCAGGGTACCACAATTTGTTTTTTAACCGTTCTGTTCTACATCCTTTTTATTAATGTCTGGTGCTTTAACATCTTTATCGAGGCTTTCCAGGACTTTGCAAACTGCAGAGTTTAGGCTTATGGGTCTATAATTACTTCAGATATGTTGGAGCCCTTTTTATGGATAGGAATTCACCCCCCCCCAGCCTCCAGGGAGTACATGTTGAGGTTAGCCAGTCTTTCTTTGTAGGTCTTTCCCTGCTGGCTGTGAATCACTGTGGCCACTCTCCTTTGGACCACCTTCAGGTTGTCCTGTTTCTTTTTTATGTAAAGGTTCTGGCTGGTTCTGGGACAACACACAGTACTTTAAATTTGATCTCACTAAAGACCTGTACAGGGGTACAATCCTTCCTTCCTTTTCCTTCCCCTCCCTTCCTTCCCTTCCTTCCTTCCTTCCTTCCTTCCTTCCTTCCTTCCCCTACTCTCCCAATGCACCCAACTTCCTGCTAACTGTCCTATATGTCTTATAACATTGGACCAAGGTCTTTGTCCTATCACTTATTATAACTCCCAGGTCTCTTTCCTCTGTGGTGTATTCTGGCCTTACCTCCCACCCCCACCTCTATGAAATATTCAGTTCTATGATTTCTCTTTCATAAGTGCATAGTTTTGCACTTCTTGGTGTTACATTTCTGTTGCCAAATCTTGTACCATCTAGTTTCCTTTTCATGTCCCTTATGCCCTCATCACTATCTACCCTGCCATCTATCTTGCTGTTCTCCACAAAATGACACATCTTGCCCTGGGTCCCTTCTCCAGTGTCATAAACACCCTGAAGGGTACTAAACTCAGAACCAACCCCTGTGGTACCCTTCTAATTACCCCCTAACTTCTGAGTGTGAATAATTTCCTGCCACCCTTTGTGTTCTCCACCTAACAAGTTCTATACCCGCCTGATGACATTCTCCCTCACTCTAACATCTCCCAGTTTCTTTACTAGCCTTTCATGGAGCACAACATCAAAGGCCTTGCTGAAGTCCAGGTACATAAAATCCAGCACTTGGCCCTTGACCATTACCTGGGACAGAGTGTCAAATAATTCTACTGGGTTCATCTGATAGGACCTCCCTTTTACTATGCTGAGCTACTTACTGTCCTGGAGACTTTGTGACTCCAGGAAGTTGGACAGCTATTCCTTGATTATAGACTTAAGGAGATTCCCAACAATGAAAGTCATGCTAACTAGTCCATAGTTCCCTGGATCTTCTCTAGTCAAGAAGTGAGCATAGGGATTATGCCTGCCACTCTCTAGTCCTTGGGAGATTATGCACCTCTCAACTGAGCAGTTAAATAGGTCTCTCAGGGGTGCTGCCAGAGCCTGTACCACCTTGCTGAGCACCTGTGGGTGCAATTCATTCAGGTCTGTGGACTTACCCATCTTTTACCCTCTAAGACACTTGAGCACCCTTTCTCATGTGATAATCACATCATCAGTTTTGTTTCCCTCTGATCAATGTCACTGTACTCTGGCAGTGGCCTTTTTTCCCTTGACTGTGAAGACCTAACAGAAGTATTCATTCAGAATATTAGCTTTTAGTCCATCTTCCTCCACTCATTCTCCTCCCTTTATCAACCTCTCAGTTCCCCTTTGTTCTTTTTCTTTTCCTTGATACAGCTAAAAACAGACCTTAGTGTTATCCCATGCCCTTTCTGTAATTTTTAAGCACTGCCTCCTCTTTTGGTCTTCTTATTGCCTATATAGCTTCCTTTTCATTGTTGAGATAGAGCTCCCTACTTGCTTCTGTCTGGTTTGCCTTGTACCATTTGAATGTCCTCACTGCTACACCAGCCTCCTTAGAAAAAACATATAGGCCTCTTATTCCTCCTCCTTTTCCTCACCTGCCTGAGACATGTCTTCAATACATTGGGGATCTCATTTGATAAATTCACATGTTTTCTCAATCCCTACAGGTAGGTAAGACCCTCTAGCCTTTCCCTTAGCTTCACTTCTTCCATCTTCCTGAAGTCCTCCCCTCCTTAAATCCAGGACCAAATGTCTGAGACTTCTGCCTTTGTGTTTCCAGGGCAACAGTATGTAAAACCACACCATGGTGTGGTTGCTAGTGCCATGTGGATCTTCTACTGGTATCCACCAGCATTTGGTCCTGTGCTGTAAGCTCCAGTCCACATGTGGTGTAATGATGTCACCTAGCAGTACAACTCCCCCCCCCCAGCTGCCACCCTCCTGATCTCCATGATGGGTGCCCTGTCCACATTCTCATAATGAATGGGGGGGCCTGTAGATTACCCCATGTATATGGTCATCCCCTATCAGCTGTCATTGGAGCCCATAGTGATTCCACATTGCCCCCTCCCACAATGTCCTTATTCTCAAACACTTTGATGCCTTCCTTAACATGCAGTGCAATTGTACCCCTGCCCTTTTTCCTGTCCCTCCTGAATATCACACAGCCTGGTACATATTGCATTGGGTTTATGTTGATATGAACATCTGCATGTGCCTTCTTTTGTAGTGTCATCCCATTGTTACATGAAAACAACGTCAATATAAAAATGTTTGATGTATGCGTGTTAATCATTTATATGCAGTATTCCGCCATTCTTTACAGAGACTTAGACTACAACGTTATATATTGCTGATACACTAAACCACTCATCAACACTTCATTGATGATGCTGATGCAAATAACAGTTTTCACATATACTGTTTTGATTCATTGATCCATAGAAACATAGAAAGTAAGAATAAAAAAAGACTCTAAGTTCACTGGATCTTTCTCTAGTCCCAACTTCACATCTGCATGAAATGCACAAAAATCTACATACTGTCACAGAAAACTCCTGTCACCAGTGAATACCACTGGTGTCCTTAACATTAACTTTTATGTGATAAAGTATCAGCATTATCACCCTCCAACCTACCAGTGCATGACAGTGTCATGCAACTAGCATGGAAGCTTCCTATCCTTTTGGATAAACTGAACTGTTAAAATGACACCTCCTTTTAGAACCATAATCCAGTATAATATGCAAAAAAATTTTACTGTGTTCTGCTTAGTGTAAAATTAGCTTCAGTTTGAAAAGTCTTCTTTCTTCATAGCATGAGCAGTCATGGCCCAGCAGGTTTTTTTTTTTTTGGACAGCCAATCTCATCCCATCAGTTCCCTTTAATAGGGTTCCTGCAATCTACAGTGATGCAATGAATCTTGTTGTCGCACAGAATCTCCTCTCTGCACTCAGCTGCCACTATTTCATGAGCATTAAGGTCGCCAGATCACTGGCACCAACATCAAGCGACTTGGCTGCAGTTTTGAAGTATATCACAATCCCTTCTTCTGTGGCTGCACAGGTTCACAAATTGCTTTCAATAAGAGTATAATGGAGATACCACTGACCTGTGATTTGTATTCAGTTTCTGTCCATTGTGCTTTCCGCTAGCAAGTAATTTATGTTAGCCTTGATTCAAAGACTGTTGTGCACATCACCATAAGTCTCCTAGTCAGTGATTCAATTATATAGTATAGGATGCTCTTTGGTTCCAGTTAACCCATTGCATCCTAAATACTTGCAGAGATTTTACAATATTTTGCTTAAAGGAAAAGACTGTGCATTTTTTTATTTCCCAAATAATATGTAACAGAAAAATTTGGGTGAGTGAGATAAGGTAATATGATTAGAGTAAGGAATTGTGCAACTAGGCTAAAGTACAAAGTGATTTACTTGCAAATCTAGGGGAGCTGTTTCATTGTCTTGGTGGTAGTGTCCAGGGTTTGGGAACAGAATACTGCAATGTCTGTTCCTGAGTTTCACTGTTGGTAAAAATGAGGTGGTAGTAATACCAGGGCATACTAAGCAAGTAGTAGTGGTGGAGCCCTTGCATATGGTACAGTACAGAAGGAATAGAAATGTGGCTCTCTGGACTGACAGAGCTATTACCAACAAATTACCCCAATACATTTCCAACTGTTTGCCATTATACGTGGTAGGCAACTACGCACTGAGAAGCTATTCTCTGCTTCTACTGAAGGTACCTAAGGTGAATACATGCTTTGGGAGAGTGGCCATAGGCTTTGTGTTGCCCTCACTCTGGAACAAACTACAGAAATCTATGAAACTGAGTCTTCCTGTTAGTCTTACCACCTTCAAGATCTTGTATGCCAAGGCTGTTAAGGAGCTATGCAGCTGTTTCCTACTGCTTACCTGCCCACTACATCTCCACCTAACCTGGCCCCTTGATTGTCTCCACCTATACCCCCCTTTTTTCTGCTAATCCACTACCTTTCTTACCCTCAGACTCCTAACATATATGTCCCCAGCCCATCTACTGTAGCACCCCTCCTAGAACAGTTGCAGTCCTGTACCCCTCCTTTCCATATCTGCCCCTTAAGTTTGTATATGTCCTGACCAATGATATGCCATGCTGTTTGAAAATGTTTTAATATGCTAGCTGTTTCAGAATGTTTTAATTCCCCTTCTCATACCATTCTCCCTAACCTTGTTAACCCTATACCTGAAATACTTGTTATTGCTCTGTGTATTTTTTTTCCCTATTTCTGTATTATTATGTCTATTTATTATCTGTACATAAAAGTGTTATTCTTGACCTTGTGTAATGCAGGTCCACCTTGTAAATGAGCCTGCTCAATGGTGTTTGCCTGGATAAATAAAGACTTCATTGATTGATTGATTGGTGGTAGATATGGGATCCTTCAACAGACCCTGAGCAGAAACTCAGGAATTCGGTTTCCCTCATCAGTAGGAGGAGGTGTATGATGGGATAAGATACTAGCTGTGGAAAAAGGAGGAAGCAGGCTAAACTATATAGGGATCTTCTGCATGTCCATCTAGGGGAGATGGTCATTTAGCTTGATGAGAGATTCTTGGGGCTTCATTCTTGATTGCTATATCTTGTACAATGTTTTCCAATTATCAGTATGTGCTGGTGTAAACTTTGTGACCCCACAGAATCATGTTCAATGAGATTATTACTTGGTATTACTTGGTATGAAAGAACAGAAGAAGGCCAGAGCCCATCAAGACTGTTCCCCACACTATGTGGGACATTATTTATCCATTATCCCTCAACCAAACATCTAATTTGTTTTTAAAGACAGTGGCACTAGTTGCCGCTACCAATTCTTGTGGCAAGGTGTTCCATACAATGGATGCCCTTACTGGAAAAAAGTTCCCCTTTTGCTGGTTTTGTAAGTTTTTACTTCAAGCTGTTTGTTATGCAGTCTCGGAACATGTCTCCTTTCGGAGAGTGTTAGACCACATTTTTCCATTAGATCTGGTGGATTTATTAAATTAAAAACCATAAGCATATCACCTCTTAATCTTCTAGATTGGAGAGAGAAGAGACCAGTAGCTTTTAATCTGTTCTGATAATCCAAGTTTGTTAATCTTGGAATCATTCTAGTTACTCTCCTTTGAACCTGTTCAAGAATTGCTATGTCTTTTTTTTGGTTTGGATTCCAGAAAGGGGAGCCATAGCCTAGATATGGTCTAATGTATGCCCTATACAATGGAATAAGGTATTGTTCAGTGCGATTAACAAAAGTGCGTTTTATTTGCCTCAAAAGTCTGTTGGTCATGCAAGCAGTTCTAACACAGTGATCATTTGATGTAAGTTTATTATTAACATATATCCCTAAATCTTTTTCACAATCTGATGAGTGAAGTGGTAGTCCATTTATATAATATATCATTTTTGGATTATTTACACCGAAATGCACTACTAAACATTTGTCTTGATTAAACTGCATATGATTTTCATTTGCCCAAAGTGTTAATGTTTCCAAATCCTTTAATGCAGAAATATTTTCTTGATTATTAACCTTGCCCCCCACTTTAGTATCATCTGCAAATTTAACCATGAAGTTATTTGGCCCTGTTTGTAAATCACTGATAAAGAGATTAAACAATATTGGTCCCAAGACCGACCCCTGTGGTACACCACTTGTCACACTACCCGAATCAGACAAGATATAATTAATTCTGACTCTCTGAGAACGATTTGTCAACCAGTTTAAAGTCCAGTTGACAATATCAGATTGCAAGCCATTCCTCTGCACCAGCAGATTGCTGTGGGTGTATGGGAATGAAGGCCTGCAAGGCCATGCTCAGCATACAGCGACTCTCATAGGTCCATTCATATGGTGCTGGTACTGCTCCTGGTCACCACTTTTTAAAAACAGGTAGTAATGCAATTGCAGTTATTTGAGCAGTTGCAAGTTATGAACACCCTGCTAAGGAATTGACATGTATGGGGGGGGGTACCCCAGGACCACCAGGGAGTAGAAGGGATCAGAAGTGGGTAAGAGGGTACTGCTGTACTACCAGGGTGTATTTTCAAGGCAGAGTAGGAGATGGGACCACTGGATAACCAGGGATGTCTTTAATGGATAAGAGGGAAGGGCAAAGATCTGGACCAACAGGGGACCATTAAACTGGGGTGAAGGAGATGAGGAAACTATTTGGCTAGACTGCCATGTCTACAGCACCAGAAAGCACCACAACCCTTGAGCATCATGGCATATTGGGCATATGTTGCAATGTTATGTTGGACTGTGGTTTGTGTACACATGCCCGCATTCTAATGGATGCAATACCAGATTGCTCAGATATAATTTGGAATGATGATTTTTCATTGCACCGCATTAGCAGGGAGGATCCCTCCTCCCTGCAATGTACACCGGCTACAAAGTGTGGCAGTTTTGGTGGTGGATCAGTGTTGCAGGTGCAGACCACCCTTTTTACACTGCCTGACTGTGACCTAGAATTGTGATCTGGGTTTTGGAGACATAGAGTTGTAAACTCAGATCTCAAGTTCTGAGTGTTGACAAAAAGGATGCCACAGTACCATGAACTGCTCAGTAGATGGCAGCAGTGGTAAAACTCTAACAGTAGGTCACAAGGCATGATACACCGACTATGTGCATACTAGACAACCCTTGACTCTTGATTGGATTTGTTCCAGGCACCAATTAATCACATCACAGACTCCCCACTTTATTAATGTTTGAGCTTTTGGGGCATTTTCTCCTAATCCATTAGGTACTTGTGTTCATAAAATGTAGGAACAAAAACAAGAGCAGTGTCAGCATGCAGGATGCAATTATAATAAGTGGATCATATCAAATGCTTTTTGAAAATGATATGCAATGTTAGAATCAACAATTTGGCCATAAGTTTAATTCAAAAGAACAAGAACAAAAACTTTGCTTACTTATTTTTCTGTTCATATAATTCCATGAAAAAGACCAATTGTCAAAGCATTGATTCCAACCTTGTTTTCCATTTTCAGTGTGCCTTTACTCTGACCCTTTTGTTTTATTCAGGTTAATGAGGTGTAATGCATGCCACTTTAAATGTCAGGAGATATCACTTCAAAAGAAACACAATGGTATCTCTGGTTTATCATCTTTTTTCCCCTTTTCTTTACAAAACATGACCAGGACATTATTGCAAATGTGCTGCCACTCAGTGATTTTTCCTGGAAATGACTGAATGAAAAGATGATGGATGGATGGATGGATGAATAAAAAAAAATAAATAAATGATCAGTCCAGTATTAGTGGTCTATATTTCACAGTAATGCTAATAACTTGTTAATTATGAACATACATTAACCTTATTCTGTTTTAGAGTTGATAGGGTTTGATTAATTAGACTCAATTAATTTCTCTGACCCACGTGTCCTTAAAAAACAGGATCTCTCACTGTTTATTTGTAATTGTAATGTATTTTTAAACTTGCTTTCTATGCCAATTTAATAATAATTAATAGCTATGGATGAAACAATGCAGCTCAAGGCAGATTTGCAATATGAAGGCAAATCATGTTCTAATTATGCAAAACATTGAATTATCAGGTTGTGTGTGTGGAGGGACATGCTAGAATCACTATGGGAGACATGGTAGGAGCATGGTAGAATTACTATGGGTGCAGCTTACTGTGGATGGGAAGAATTGTTGGTGATTATGTAGAATATTGGACCACCACTATTAGCATTGCGCAAAGCTACAGAGAATATAGCATAATTTAGTTGTGTGCTTGCTGTGCTATACTGTAGCTGTGCTAGGCTACATTCACTGCATGCTTGCTGTTGATTTAGGTCTTGTCAGTTTATTTGAGTTGTGGGACTCTGCCCTCTACACCCTTTTGTTTTTTTAACATGTGAGGTAAAGGGGGTCAAAGTCCCCCAACTCAAATAAACTAATAAAAAATAACTGACAGTCCGATGTGGCATAGGGCATGCCATGAGGTCTTGTCCGTTTATTTGAGTTGAGGGGCTCTGCCCCTCCACATCCCCTTGTTCTTTTAACATGGGGTGTGGGGGCAAAGCACCCCAACTCAAATAAAACTAATAAAAAGTAATCAACAGGTTGACATGGCTTAGTGCATGTCATAAGTGGGCAAGTAGCATAACTTGAGCTCTACGCTAATAGCGGAGATCCGACGATGGCCCAGTATTCTACACAATTGTCAAATTGTCTATATGAGAAAGATATACATGCCCCCTAGTCAGTCAGAGAGGATGGACAGGGCACTAACTGAGGAGAGTAGTAGAACAGATCATCCCAGTGGCATGGAGCACCAGGATTCTGGCATTGGTGCACACCTTTCTGGACTGCTTCCTAACTCAACACATGTAGGAACAGACTAGAGATGGGACCATGCACGATCTAGTTCTGACCAACCTTAATATCATCAGGACATTAAAAGTGGAGGAGCTGTTCAGGTTTAGTTATCACTACACAGTGTGATTTGATACAGCCCTGAAAGCACAAAGACAGATGTTCTGGGCACTGGTCCTGGTCTTCAGGAGGGCAGACTTTAGGAGGATGAAAAAGGAGTTTAGGAAGTGGCAAGAAGGGTATCACAAACTGGCCAGGGCAAAGAACAAGTGGGAAGATATCAAAGAAAGGATTCTTGCCATATCAAATGGTTGCCTCAGGCAAGTGGGTAAGGGGAGGAGTATAGAAACAGAAACACAGAAGTTGATGGCAGAGAAGGACCGCAAGGCCCATCCAGTCTGCCCATTTTTTCTACCTTATGAATGTGCCATAGGCCTTTACTGTGTCAATGGCCTATTTATTCATACTCATCTGTGTTGCTCCCATATGCCTATCCCATGCCTGTTTGAAGCCCTGCACTGTATTCATATCCACCACTTCCTGAAGTAGGCCTTCCATGCATCCACCACCCTTTCTGTGAAAAATAACTTTCTCACATTACCTCTTCATCAGCCTCCCTCTAATCTCATGCTGTGTCCTCCTATCCTGCTATTTTTCTTATATTGAAACATGTTAGACTCTTTCACTTTGTTAATACCCTTAAGATGTTTGAATGTTTCGATCATATCACCTCTCTCTCCCTCCATATTGAGCTCCATTAATCTGTCCTCATATGTTTTTTGGTGCAGTCCCTGCACCATTTTGGTTGCCCTTCTCTAGACTGCCACCATTTTGTTAATGTCCTTGTGCAGGTGCAGCCTCCAGTACTGCATGCAGTACTCCAGATGAGGCCTAACCAGTGTCTTGTAAAGAGGGGATTATTACCTCCCTCTTATGACTCGTGTTACCCCTACTAATACACCACAACATTCCTCTAGCCTTACCTATTGCTTTAGTGGTCTGCTTGGATGATTTCAGGTCATCTGTGATGATGCTGCCCATATCTCTTTCTTCCCTTGTGATTGCCAGCAACTCCCCTCCCAACCTATAGGTAGCTTCAGGGTTTCTCTTCCCTATGTGCATGATCTTGCACGTCTTTGCATTAAACCCCAATTGCCACTCTTCAGACCATTTTGTCAGTTTTTTCTAGATCTCTTCTCATTCTGCCCACCCCATCTGGATCATCTACTGTGTTGCAAAGCTTGGTGTCATCTGCAAACAGACAAACCTTACACTCCAGTCCATCTGCAATGTCACTGATGAAGATATTGAAGAGGACTGGCCCCAGGACTGATCCCTGAGGTACCCCAGTTGTGACTTGCATCTCTTCTGACTGTATACCGTTTACCACCACTCTCTGTTTTCTGCCCGCCAACCAGTTTGCCACCCACTTGACCAACTTCTGACCCACCCTGAGCCTACCCAGCTCTATTAATGAATCTTCAATGTGGAACAGTATCGAAAGCTTTGCTGAAGTCAAGGTAGGCAACATCAACTAACTGCACCCCCTTGGTCCACCCCTCTGGTTATCCAGTCAAAGAAATCTATGAGATTAGTTTGACAGGACCTTCCTGTTGTAAACCCATGCTGTCTTGGAGCCTGTGCTCCTATGGATTCCAGGTGTTACACCGTCTTTTCCTGAAGGAGTGCCTCCATAGTCTGGCCCACTAATGAGGTAAGACTGACTGGTCTGTAGTTCCCTGCCTCCTCCCTGCTGCCACTCTTGTGGAGCGGGATCACATGAGCCCTTCTCCAGTCTTCTGGGACCTCTCCTGTGCTCAGAGACTCACTAAACAGTTCTGCTAATGGCTCTGCTAATTCCACCCTTAGCTCTTTTATTACCCTGGGATGTACCCCATCAGGTCCCATTGTCCTGTCCGCCCTGAGCTTAGCGAGCTCTTTTAGGACCCTTTCTTGTGTGAAAGGACTTATGCACACCTCCCTCCCCCTTGTGTCCATGGTGCTGAGCTGTGGTCCCTGCCCTGCCTTCTCCTCAGTAAATACTGAGCAGAAGTATCTATTAAGGATTGATGCTTTTTCTTGGTCCTCCTCCACACACTCCCCCTTATCCCCTTTGATCTTAGCAATATCCCCTCTGGACTTTCTCCTTTCACTAATGTATCTATAGAAAGTCTTGTCCCCTTCTTTTACTGTTCATGCGAGTGTTTCCTCAGTTTGGGCCTTTGCCTACCTTATTGTCTTCCCTGCTTCCCTTAGGGAAGTTTGGTATGCCTCCTTATCTTCATCCCACTTCGTTCCTTTATATTTCCTGAAGGCCAACCTTTCGGCTCTGACTGTTTCTGCTATTGTTTTTGAGAACCAAAGTGGTTTCATCCTTCTTTTGCTCTTGCTTTTCTCCCTAACACAATGGGATGTTGCTTTAAGTATTGCATCCTTAATGCTTGCTCACTTTGCCTGTACCCCCTCACCTGTATTTCTTCTTGCCAGGCTAGCTTAAATCTGTTGCCCAGCTTATCAAAGTCAGCTCCTCTGAAGTCCCATATTTTTGCATTGGAATGGGATGATTTAATTCTAGTGGACAAATGGAATCATACCGTGTGATGGTCACTGGCGCTCAGGTGACCTTCTACCTGGAGATCTGTGATCCTTTCCTCATTAGTCAGTACTAGATGCAGGATAGCCCTGTCTCTTGTGGGTTGTTGTACCATTTGTTTGGGGCTCTCCCCCTTTAGGGAATCCACTATGTGTCTAGTTCTAGCAGATGTTCCTGCTGGTATTGACCAATCTGTATCTGGCATGTTAAAGCTGAAGTATAAGACAGAGTGTATGACTGAAGCAGACTACAGAGGAGAAGGATAAAGGAGTTATAGTTAATGGCAGCCACAAGATCTCTGCTAAAAATAACAAGGCATATGAGACAGCTAGCAGGAGGCTGGGATGCATTGGCAGAAACATGTCAAGCAGATAGAAGGATGTGATCCTACCCATGTACATGTCTTTGGTGTTGCCACACCTGGAGCACTGTGTACTGTTCTGGAAACCTCACCCAAGAAAGGACAAGAACCACCAGCGGCAGTCCAAAGGAGGGTGGCAAAGATGATTCATGGCCATCAGGAAAGGACTTCTGAGGAAAGACTGGATAACCTCAATATGAACTCATTAGAGGTGAAAGAGAGAGAGAGAGAGAGACAAGAGAGGGGACATGATTTAAACCTCCAAGTACCCAAAGGGTATAAACAGGGCAGACAGCCAGCAACTGTTTAAGCTTTCTGAGGGGTTCATTACAATAGTCCACAACTATAAGCTGACAGGTTGGAAGTTTTGGAGGGACATGGGGATCTACTTTTTCATGGAGAGAGTGGTGGAAGAGTGAAACCCTTTGACTGAGGAACTGGTCAATGGTCAGACAGCTGCAAGTTTCAAGAGGTGGTGGGACAGACTCAAGTGACTGGAGAAGATGTCGAGGGATAGAGTTTGGGTTAACGGGACAGGGGTGTTTGCCCAAGTGAAACTGAGGGTTGACAGATCTGCCTAAGTCCTGGCTTGTGTTTGGCTGGCAAGGACCTGGGTAGGAACTGAGACAATTGAATGGACTACAAAACTTATTTTGCCTGTAAAAATCTTTGTTTTTACCAAAATTGAAATTCTTAACTAGAAACAATGCAGGGTTAAGTAAACTGAGCTGCAACCACTATCCTTTGAGGTCTCTGACAAACCTCTTTTAATGGAATGTAAACCTTTCTTGAACTTTTGTTTGTATAACTGGAAATCTGTGTACTTTATGTGTTTAATCTTCTACTACCACTTTTTCTTTTATTTGCACTGAAATAATTTATTTTCCTTAGTTTAGGGTCCTTTATTAGTGCAGTCCCTTCCCTGCCTGTATTCATTTTGATAATTGTAAAAAGGACTATAAAAAGGATCTAAGATATAGAGCTTTCTGATTCACTGTAAGCATTCTATCTATTTCACGACTCATCCCAATGCGGTTTACCATTGTCGGTTTTCTGCTGTGTAAACTGCCATTTTATTACTTATCCCAGTGCTGTTCTCTGTACATATTCTGGATGTACTGTCACATTATACTTTACTGCACTGATAATGTTGTTTGTTGCTTCCTACTATTCATTGCTGCCCTGTATTTTTGTCTGTTATTTACTTGAACCAAATTGTTCACTATTGTACTATTACCAATGTATATCCCCTTCCACTTCCCCCCAGGATGCATCTGGAAATGAGCTATACAGCTCAGTATGCCTTCCTGGTGAAACTGTTGAATAAATACATAAAATCAGCCGTATATTAATCTTTCATTAACATAAATGTAGAGCCTAACCGTATGCTGAACAAGATTTTACACTTTAAAACAAACAAAAAAAGGAATATTTTTATTATAACAGCAATAAGGCACTTCCAGGGGTTATGTCAATGGTGAGTTAATCACTCTCTAGGGGAATGTGGCACTTGGCTATACCTCGTGCAACATTACACCCCTAGAAGCTGATTAACAGACCATTAACATAATCCATAGTCATGCCTTATTGCTTAATTACTGATGAGTTCTGAAACCAAGAGACATTAAGCAGAAGCTCACAGTTAAAGTTTTAATGCAGGGTCTCAACTCAAGTGATGTTAGCAGGATCCAGAATCAACCAGGAATTATAAAAAAGAATCTCGGGCAGGGAAAGGGCAGCATTGACAAGGAACTCTATAGAAGGAAAAACATGATTATTTTAAAACAATAAGATAAATAAGTACAGCAGAGAGATTAAAAAGGCAACACAAATACCCATATTTTACATTACATTAAAAGACCAGTAAAGAAAATCATGTTCTCTTTAAGGAGTCACTGATGTCTCAAGGAACATTTTGTACATGTACTGCTGGATTTTCAACTGTGCTCCAAAGCCTCATAAGTTCATTACTGGAATACATTTGCATGTGATTTACATCTGCAAACTTTTTCCACATGCCTGTCATTCTCACTGAATCAGATCAATCAAAATGTATTTATTTTTTATTTATTTCATCTTTGTTGACCGAGAAAGGAGGGCTAGACAGTTCTGCCTATTTTCAGCCTCATTCCTGTGTGTGTGTGTGTGTGTGATACAAACGGTAACCAACTGAAATTGAACCAGATTAAGCTGTTAGTGGTATTTGTAGTGAAAATGGTTCTACAGTACCTTCTTTTTTTTTCCAGTAATTGTTTATCCTCCGTGGTGGGTGGCGATCTCGTGTTGGCTGACCATACCGGACTCCGTAGTTGTTCGAGGCACCCTCCAATCTCATGCCCAGCAGACTACTGGAGCTGGTTTGGGGGCTTCATCTAGCTGCAGGCCTTGATTTTCCCTCCATTTTTCTCCCCTGTTACTCGAGGCCCCAGAATGCAGTTGCTCATGTGCATGGAGGTGTGCATGTGCACTGCTGCCTCGGTGATGGCTCCTTTCACCCTCTATTACCAGGGTACCCCTCTGGCATGGCACTGCCACCTAGCCTCCACTGGGTGGCAGCCAAGTGCCGGGGGTACCCCATCCTTCCCGAGGAGGAGAGCTGCCTGCCGGCTGTTCAGTTCACTCCTCGCCCTCCCCCCCAGCATCCCAAGCTCATACCCGAATATGGGTCGCCAGCATGACTCAAGGTGTGGCATCCAGTGCCTCAACCCTAAGCACCACTGGGCCAGCCCTACAATACCTTCTTTAAGGCTTTTTGTGGAAACACATTCCTGCCAAAAGTCAAAAACTTACAGTTGGTATGGCGGACAAAAAAAATCTCCAAAGTTTTTTTTTTAAATCCCCTTCACTGACAATGACGACAACAACAGCAACAACAGAAATTACTGCAATAGTTTGTGAAGCATTGGATTTGTGGCCTTTTTATGCAGATCCAAGCTTGTGGACTAACAAAATCTGCAGACTATATCGTTAGTACATTTCTTAATCAACTTTACATATTTTCCACAAATTATTTTGCTGTATTTTGTGATGTGTGATTGCAATTTCCCCAAAGTTTGCCTCATTCTGCGGTACAGTATATCATTAGCGTGTTTATTACTAAGGACATTTGGTTCTCTCGAGCTTAATCTCAGCTGAAAGAGACTGCTCCCAAGTGGTTGCAAGAAGACCACTTGCTTTCATTTGAGAATCTGCAACCAAATTTTGTTATGCACAACCCTGCATGGTCACAAAGCATGGCCCACATCCAAAGCTGGTTGCAGAGTTTTGTGACACCTCCTGCCTGTAGAATCAATACATACATTAAGGTGTTTTACAACTCTGAAACAGATGTCAGTAGAGCTGGCAGAGGGCATAGATCTTTGTTGTGCCAGTGTGGAAGTTTCCTGTCATTAGGGAGCAGAGTTGGGCAGGTGGGCTCCCTGTGATGTCAGGGAGTGCTGAGGGATCTGGGTGCTGGTAGGATTGGGGGAGCACTGGATTACCTGGAAGCAGACCAGGAGAGCTGGATATCAGGAAATGTTCATAAAGCTATGGGTTGAGCAGGTGCAGGGACACTTCTAACCAGAGTGCTGTTGCTTCTGAGCTTTAAAATTACATAGTGCTATGCAACGTGGTGCAATGCCCTGTTCAGACCTCCATGTATGCCATTAACCAGCATACTAGGAGGTGTAAATCCTGTTTGCATCCACTAATGTTTGGGAGACTAATTTGCATTGCAACAAAGTCACTGGGGGACTCCTCCACCCTGCAAATAAGAAACAATGTTTATATTTAGCTCCAAAGTTTGAAACTGCAGTAGGGTGACATCACCTCATTTTGTGCCACCATATCTTCAGGGGAAAATGGAACCTGATGTGCTTTAGAATTAAATTTCTGCTGCTGCTGCTGCTTATCTCCCATCTGATTTTATACCCTCTACTTGCAGCATCACAGTCTGCTGCTCAGTAAATGATGATGATTAGGACAAAATGGGGGTGGGAATGAATTGCAGTGCAGTGTTTCACTTGTTCTATAAATTTAATTGCTATCACTTTATGTTTCAGAGCTGGTAGGTATATGGTAGTAACTATAATAATAGGTAACTACTGGTATTACCATGTAACATGCATGTAATAAGTAGGTAGTATCATTGTGGCTGCCATTATTACTACTATACGTAGTTACATAATTTTTTCCATAGTTACATGATAATGTAATGCCTGTCAAGCTAGGATGCTTGAGTAGCACTTTATGTTTCATGGTACAGGTTAAATAATTCAGTAATTGTAGTAGTAGTACAAAACGTCTTTTTTTTTTAAACAGGAAATACATACTTGGACCAAGGGACAATTTTTAGATGCACGCCTGAATTATACATACAGTTTCCATCCACGCATACCATATTTATGTGAAATTCCTACTTACAAACAACTAAAAACATTTACAAACGTGTCTTGTGTAATGTATTACAGAGGGTAGTTATTTGGTGGTAACAGTACCTATTAGCATAACCTGGTAACCATGTAATATCATTAGTTATCTCGTTGTTATACAGTGCATACCATATAGCTACCTTGTAACCTGTACCTGGAAACCTAAATTAATACTATTTATTTATTGCACCTGAATATTTCTACTTGTTACTGTAACTACTGTTTGTTTCATTGTTGGTACGGTGTTTAATGTCCATCTACTATGTTTAATGTCTTTCATTTGTGGAATGCTTAGATTCCCTGGGTCACTACTGAAAAAGGGACTGTCTTGTCTCAGTGGGCCTACCTGGTCATCAACATTTAAATAAATAAATAAGTACAGGCATAAATAAATAAAGAAATAAAACAACTGGAATCCTGGGGGACATATAATTAAGGTCATTCTGTCATGGTTTGAACTGTTGCTCTTAGAAATCATGTCTTTGCTACTTTGGATATCATTAGGCACTGCACAAAAAACTGAACTGCAAAAGCAGTCATTTATTCTGGTCACCAAAAGCATAACTACAATGTAATCATCCATTTATGGAAGGGATATTTATTGCCTGGTACTTGTGGTTCAACATTCTACTTGTCACTTCTATATTATTTATGTTGGCAGTAACAAACAGATTAATGCTTATTAAAATCTGATTGATTGATTATGATGTCACTAGTAGAGAGTCATAACTTCAGTTGAGATATCCATAGCAGATGCAGATGCCTTGTAAGGGACTATGATCCTACATTCAGAAGGGTATGCTTAGTTATAAAGTATGTAGAGACACTGTCAGTTGCTCAATTGGTTGCACTAACACTTCAGGGTTAAGAAGATCAGAAGGTTATATGTTCTAGTCTCACATTAGGAACCGGGGCAAATACCCAATACTGGTACTGTTATGCAGTACTAAGGGGTGCTGCACTGTTGATGTGTTACCCTTCGGATGGAACATTAAATTGAGAACTGTTCTGCCCAATGATTGTGACTGTCATAGATTCCATGAGTCATGACACTTATCACAAGAGATGGGTATTTTCTCTGATGTCCTGACCAACATTCCACCTGCAAACCCCCCCCCCCCAAACAACTGAAAACAAAAACCAAAAAGGTCCCAGAAACCCACCCCCCAGGATGAACCTGGAAACAAACTGTCATAGTATAGTGTTCCTTTACTGAGCAAAAGTTACAAATAGACAAAAAACTAATAATAAGCAATATACAGATACCATATCAAATAAAAAATGAGTTATGTTGAAAAATTAACCTTTAATATTGTTACACTTCCCTGAGGCAAAGTTCCACCTGAGGAATCAGTAGCTACAGAGTATATGGAACGTACTTAAAATTGTAAACAGATCTGTGCCTGTCTTTTGTAATCCAGCAAGACCCACAGATGGAATTGCTAAATATACTCCTAGTTAATTTCTTCATTAAAATGTTACCCTTTGGGATTAGCAGCATGCAACACTAACAGTATATGTGTGTGTGTGTGTGTGTGTATGGGGGGGGGGGTCCTAGGAGACAGAGGCACAGCCAGATAATCATGCTTGCCAAGTCTAATAATATTCCCATATAGACTTAAAAGCCAAATAACATCGCATTTTCCTTCTAGTTGTTCACATCTTTAGCTAACTGTAATATTTGTAGACATTTAGTCCATGTTTTTTGGAGACAGCAGCACTGTCAGATAATCATGCCTGCAAAATCCAATAAATAATTACATTTAGACTTTTAAAGCCAAATAACGTTTTGCATTTTCCTTCAAAGTCTTCACATCTCTAGCTAACTGTAATATTTGTAGACGTTGTTTCTAAGATTTAAGGGGAGAAAATGAAAATGATTTTCTCCCTTTCTCTCTCAGAAACACAGAAGTGCAGAAATTGTCAGCAGATAAGGACCACCAGGCCTATCCAGTCAGCTCATATACCCTACGTATATTGGTGGCTGATGACCCTATCTGGTCTTTGGCTTTAGCCTCTCCTTCCCACCTCTAGGGTACCCTTATGCCTGTTCCATGCATGTTCAAATCCCCCCACTATGCTCACACCCAACACCTCCTGGAGTAGGCTATTCCATGTATCCGACAACCTTTCTGTGAAAAAAAAACCTCCTCATGTTTCCCCTTAACCTGCTTCCCTCCAATCTCATATCATGCCCCCTCATTCTTGTACCTCTCCTATATTGAAAGATGTCACCCTCTTGTACCTTGATTATGCCCTTAAGATACTTAAATGTTTCCGTTATATCCCCCTGTTCCCTCCTCTCTTCCAGCGTATTCATACTGAGGTATTTTAATCTTTCTTCATATGACTTCCGGTGTAAGCCCTGCACCATCTTTGTCACCCTTCTCTGAACTGCCTCTATCCTGTCTTAGAGTATGAACAACAAAGGAAGGAGTAGCAGCGAAAGTTAAAGTTTGGATTCCATGAATAGTTATAAATGGCTACTAGTTTATGCTGTGCAAAACTGTCTAATTCTGGTGTGATGGAATTCTGTGCAGTTTCAAAGAATTCCAGTTTATGCCATTGAAAAGTGGAAGGCTACGGTTAACGGAAATGTGGGAGCATCCATGTGCATTCACTCAGTGAAATGAATGGAAAGGCATAGATTTTCTAGTCGACAACACATCAAGAGTAGACATTCTTGTTAAAAATAGGAGACATAAGTTCTCTGCGTAAATATGAATTTAACATGGCTGACAACATAAAAACAAAATACAGTATGTCACACAGTTCCAGTCTGATCTTTTCTTAGACCTGCACATAACAAACGTCTTGGATTTTTTATCAGAAATTTCTTGATTTGGCATCATTGCTAAAACTAACTGCATTTATCTCTAGAAAAGGGGCCTCGCTTCCCACAGTTACATGGTTTTCAATTTTCTCCTTTCTGCCCATAGTCAAGTCAGAGCTAGACAGTAATTTATTGACAATTTCTATCTTAATGCATCTTGACTTTTATAGGACTCCATCTTGTTTTATCATGTTGTGGAACTTGTGCAATCACAGCTTCAATTGTTTCTGACAATATCAGCGAGGTAGATTAGTTTGCAGGAGCAATGGTGAAAAAGGGAAGAAAATAACCTTGTAATGGTTTGAGTCTAACATGCTTTCCCTAATGTAGCAATACTATCAGACAGAGCTACAAAATGTCTTTAACAAGAAGCAAAAGAGGCGCTTTACTGTACAGCCAAAATAATCACAACATATTCAACTGTGCCATCTTTCACAATTCTTTATGCAACTAAAACCACCAAAGAGGGAAGTACTCTAGTCCAGTCTAATCCAATTTATGAATAGATTTTTAGTCATTGCATATAACTAAATAGAAATAACATAGACCATCATGTCTGCTCAGCCCTACTCCTCTACTGTTAATTTTGTAAGGGCCTTTGTGGTCCATCAGTCCCCCATTCCTCTCTTCCTCCTTGCTACTCGCTTCACCAACTCTATATGCCTATCCTAGCTGTGCTTGAATCTCTCATTGATTTTGTGCAGATTACCTGATGTGGCTGCCTATTTCACCCCTTCCTCATCCTTTACATGCAGTCATGTTTTCTGACATTCCTGACAAATACTCCTCATTTTTAGTCAGATTCCACTGGTGCTGGTGTTCCCACTCAGTGTAAACAACTCTCCACTGTCTACCCAGCTAATTCTGTGGTATTTGTATGTCTTTGATGTGTCCACCCCCTCCTTCTTGCTTCCAGTGTGTACTTGTTGATATTTGTAACCTCTCTATGTAAATTGTATCCTGCTGGCCATGGATCTTTCTGGTTTCCCTCCTCTGCACCACTTCCACACTGTCTCTATCTTTTCTATCTATTTCTGTCTTTTTACTAAAAATACCACCAACAGCTTAATCTCGTTCAAGGTCAGTTGACATTCATCTGTATCCCCCTTCCCTGGGTCATGCCTGAAATTAGGCAGAATTTGTCTAGTGCACTTATCTGGTCAACAAAAACTAAATAAAATAACATTTCTCATGTGCAGTTTCCAGAATTGTGCACACTACTCTAGGGAAGGACAAACCAGGGACCTCTACAGATACAGAATCATGTTGAACCTCCAACTGCTAATCTTCCTTCTTATAAATTCCAGCATCCAAATTTACTCTCCCGACTGCCCTGTTGCACTGTGCTGTTGTCTTCAAATTGTCTGATATTATTACCCATGGTGCCATTCCTCCATTGTACTGTACACAGCACTTTCCCCATTCTGCAATCTGTCCTTGGATTTCTTGCACCAGTGTGCATTACTTTGCATTTCTTGGCATTGAATTTCAACTGCTAAACCCTTGACCACTTCTCCAGCCTTTCTATATTCTCCTTAATACTTCTTACCCTTCCTCACTGTCCTGTCTTCTGCAGATCTTCATATTATCGCCAAATAGAAAGATCTCTCCTCAGATCTCCACTCCGGGGAGGAGGGGGAAATGTACAGAGACCTGAGAAAAGTGGAGGAGTGGTCAAGGGCATGGCAGCTGGGTTCCATTTAAAAACGTGCTGAATCATGCACTTAGGGAGTGTTAACAGTCACCAAACAAGAGAGGGACCTGAGAGTAATCATATCTGATGACCTCGTGGTGGTAAGACAGTGTGAGAAGGTAGTTGGTAGGGCCAGTGGGATGTTAGGGTACATAGGTGCATAGGCAGGGGTATCACCAGTAGAAGGAGGCAGGTGGCATTGCCACTGTATAGATTGTTTGTGAAACCCCACCTGGAGTACTGTGTCCAGTTCAGGAGACCACATTTCAGGAAGGACATAGAAAGAGTGGAGTTTCGGAGGAGGGCAACAAAATGGTGCAGGGTCTGCATTAGAAGTTCTCTGAGGAGAGATTTAAAGACCTCAGTATGTACACCCTGGAAGAGAGGAGGGAGAGGCGGATATGCTAGAGACCTATACAGATCTCATGGGGGTAAATAAGGTAGGGAAAGGGGGAGTATTTTTCAGAGGAAAAGATTCATGACAGCAAGGGGGCATGCAGTGAAGCTGGAAGGGGTAAATTCAAGAGAGATGTGTGGAAGTATTTCTTCTTTGAAAGAGTGGTGGATGCCTGGAACACTCTTCCAGCAGAGGTGATGGAAATGTTGGGGGCAAAACAGTGGTGAAATTCAAGAATGCAAGGGGTAGGCATAAGGAAATCTTAGTAGAAAGCAGGGAGGAGGGAAGGGAGCTAGATGTCAAGTACGGTCAGTAGTGTCTATATAGGCATCAAAATAAAATGGGCAGACTGGGTGGGACAAGTGGTTCTTATCTGCCATCAGATGCTATGTTTCTATATTTCCAGTATCATCAATAAAAATGTTGAAATTGACTAGTCCCAAGACCAATCCGTGCAGCACCCAATTTGTGAACTACCCAACCTCTGTGTATTCCCCATTTAGGACTATCCTCTGGTTTCTGTCATTTAGTTAATTTTTCACTCACCTTGGGATTTTACTCCCCAAATCAGGTTTCCTAACTTCTTAACCAGCTGTCCATGTGGGATAGTGTCAAAGGCTCTACTGAAATTATGGTACAGTGTGTGCTCACCACCTGCCCCTTGTCCACCACCTTCATCACCCAATTAAAGAACTCGATCAGGGTCACCTGACATACTCTCCCCCCTGTGAAACCATGCTGTCTGACATCCTTAAATTTGTTCACATCCAGGAAATCTTCAAGCTTCTCCTTTGTGAGGGTTCCTAGCATCTTCCCTTCTATGGATATTTAACTAACATGCCTGTAGTTCCCAGGATTGTTCCTACTGTACTTTTGCTGTTGTGCAGGGGAACTATATTTGCCATCTCCCATCCCCTAGGTAGCATGTCCATCTCCAGTGAACTGTGCACCTCAAAGTGCAGGTATAGGTGCTCCCTTTTCATGCTGTATATTTTTGTTCCTACAGTAGTGAGCTATGTGTCTCTGGATCTGCCTTTTGGAATGCACCTGGATACTTTTGCTGTTGTGCAGGGGAACTACATTTGCTATCCCCCATTCCCTAGGTACCATATCCAACTCTATCTTCAGTGAACTGTGCACCTCAAAGAGGATGGGAGATGGCAAATATAGTTCCCCTGCACAACAGCAAAAGTACAGTAGGAACAATCCTGGGAACTACAGGCATGTTAGTTAAATATCCATAGAAGGAAGATGCTAGGAACCCTCACAAAGGAGAAGCTTGTAGATTTCCTGGATGTGAACAAATTTAAGGATGTCAGACAGCATGGTTTCACAGGGGGAGAGCATGTCAGGTGACCCTGATCGAGTTCTTTAATTGGTTGATGAAGGTGGTGGACAAGGGGCAGGTGGTGAGCACATACTGTACCATAATTTCAATAGAGCCTTTGACACTATCCCACATGGACAGCTGGTTAAGAAGTTAGGAAACCTGATTTGGGGAGTAAAATTCCAAGGTGAGGGAAAAATTAACTAAATGACAGAAACCAGAGGATAGTCCTAAATGGGGAATACACAGAGGTTGGGTAGTTCATAAATTGGGTGCTGCACGGATTGGTCTTGGGACCAGTCAATTTCAACAATTTTATTGGTACCAGATATATATATATATATATATATATATATATATATATATGTAGTCTTTGCAAAAATCTCCACTGATGCAACAGTAAGGATTGATATTAAAGCAAACAAAGTAGGGAAATGTGATGTTAGGGTTTCTAACACTAATTCTGCATTCACGCCCCCTCCCATACCACTACAAGCAGTGGAAGGAGCAAGGCAAAACAAGCAACCAGAGACAGCCATCATCATATAAGACAAACAACATACAACTCTCTGCAAATAACACAGGAGACATCCATCATCATGGTCCACCAGGTGTATGAGGTACGCTGCCATGCCACCATGTTGGGGAGACACCTGCATACTGGGCACTATGGGGGGGCACTGCACCCCAAAGTGCTCCCTAGAGACCAACTGGGAGGCTGATGGGGTCATGGGAGATGGGGCACTGCATAGAGAGCACTGTTGGGAGACAGATGGGTGGCAACAGGGGTGGCATCAGCACCACATTGATGGGAATGTATGAGTTCTGTTACCATAACAGTGTGTTTAGAGTGTGGTTGCTCTGACATCCATTGACACAGGTGTGTTTTGGTGTTCGTGTCTTTGCATGCTGAGCTGCCTGTGTATGGTATCAGCAGTGCATAGGTTTGGCTTTTGTAAGGCAGATGAGTGACAGAAGAAGTAACAGCAGCACCCGAAGACTGCTGTATGAGACCTTGTTACCATGTCCCTGTTTCATATTCATCCAGATGTCACTGCCATGGCACTGTGCTGGTGCAGCAATCAGGACAGAGATACCTACTGGGAGTCTTCCATGGGTCATGGGTTATAGGGAACTGAATGGAGATGGCAACTGGGTGTAAGTGATAGTAAATATGCCACCAGAACCCCAATGGAGTTATACAGCATTCAGTACCATGACAGTGTTTTGCAATTTAGGATCACATGATCAGCATTGAGAGGCTCCCTGGGTTTTTGGATATGGGGCAGTATACATGGATGGCACATGGGAGACAGATGCGTAATACCATGGTTGGGACAAGTACCACAGTGGAGATGTATGAGTTTCATTGTGCATGCCACTGTGTTGAGATGATGCTTGTATGTCCACTCCCATGGCAGTTTGTTGGATAGAGTGTGTTCGTATGCAAGCCACTTTTTTGTGGGTGGTGGGATAGTGCATAGGCTGGCATGGAGGTATTCAGATTGGTAACAGAATGGGTAATGCCATCATTGCAATAGGGCTGCATGATACCCGCTGTCATGTCACTGTGTTTTGTGGGGTGGTTGAACATCCACTGACAATACACTGTGTTAGACAAATGGTCTGAACAGAGATATACCGGAAAGGTGATACTGTCATGGGGGATGTTCGACTGAATGGAGAGACAGATGGGTGACGGTAAGACTCTGATCAGCACCATGATTGCACTGTATGACTTACAGTGGTATCCAAGAGTATTGGAGAGTTCTTATATGGATGCTGCCATGGCAATATTTTGAGGGCGTGGCATCCATATGCATTCTCTGAGCAGCCCTCACTATGCAGTGCCCCATCCCCCACAAACCCATCAGCCTCCCGGTAGGTTTCTAGAGAGCACTTTGGGGTGCAGTGCCTGCAGTGGCCCCCCCCATAGTACCAAGCATGCTGGTATCCACCCAACACAGTGGAATGGCAGTGTACCTGGTAAACCATGATGTTGGATGTCTTTTGTGTTATCTGCAGAGAGTTGTATGTTGTTTGTCTTATATGATGATGGCTGTCTCTGGTTGCTTGCTTTTCCTTGCTCCTTCCACTGCTTGTAGTAGTGAGTTGGGGGGGGATGTGGAGTTAGGGTTGGAAACCCTAACATCACATTTCCCTACTTTTTTCAATTTGAAATCAACTCTAACTATTGCATGAACAGAGTTTTTTTGCAAATAATTTCTTTCCTTTTTGAGATGATTCACATCAGAAAAGTGAGCACACCAGTGATGCAATCGTTTGCACTTCTGCACCATCTGTTTGACACGCGCACAACACTAATCATGCTAACTGATGACCTATGCTTCAACTACATGGAATAGTTTCCTATGTGCTGTCTTGAATGCCTGTCTCAGTTTTTTGACCTCTCAATTTGTGAAGCCTATGACTTTCATTTATGTAACAGTAAGCATTTATTGGTGCTGTGGCTTTTTTTATTTATGAGCATACAAAACTACCAGCAGAAAAAGGCCATTTGGTCTGTTGAGTCTGCTCGATTTTGCAGCTAGCACCCCTACTCTGTAGCTGCCCCTCTCATGACCCTCCCTTTTGCCCTATCCAAGCCCCTCTTGAAGCATCCCACTGTTTTACAGGCACCACCTCTGCTGGTAGTGTGTTCCACTCTGCTACCACCCTTTCCACAAAGAAATGCCTCCTCATTTCCCTCCTAAACCTTCCACCCTCCAATTTCATGTCATGACCCCAAGTGTCTCTCCCCAACCTCCCCTTGAACAGTGTCTCTCTGTGCATGTAATGTTTATTCCTCTCATGTACTTAAAGGTCTCAGTCATACCCCCCCATCCCTCCTCTCCTCCAGAGAGTACATGTTCAGCTCCCTCAGTCTTACCTCATATGGTAACTCCTCCAGACCCAGGATCATCTTTGTTGCTCTGCGTTGCACGCCTTCCAGCAATCTAATGTCCCTCTTTAGGTAAGGGTGCCAAAACTGAATGCAGTACTCTAGGTGGGGTCTGACTAGCGATATGTATAATGGCACCCTATAACTATATCATTCTTGGTCGCTGTTGGTGCTATCTATTTAATTTCATACATTCTGTTACTTCATTGTAACACTAGAGCTATTCCACTTACTGTATGATGTGGAGTTTTACACTGTGTCCATTTTAAAATTTATTCATGTGCTTTTATGTCTGTTGTTATTAGAATTATTATCCATATGGAAATATTCCAGACTGGCATAACTGAATGAGCATACCTAGTGCATGATTAGCATCACCCTCCCAACGCACGACACACACACACACACACACACACACACACACACACACACACACACACACACACACACACACACCAGCCTTCACCAGGTTGCAACACCAGACTATATGCAGCACTACCACAAAAAATAAAGAAATATGTAACTGATTAACAATAAATTATCATAAACCCCCTTATCCACATATAAACAATTGTAGAATTGAATGGACATGTAATGACTGCAATCTTGAAATCCTTGTTAATTACTTATAAGATGTCCATCCCTCTAAATGCTCTTGCTTGCATCAGGGTCTCTACAGGTTTTTATTGTGCTGACTGAAATACTATACATGTAATGCAGTCACGAAAACAAAGAATATTTGCCACATGATCCACTTTATGTTGTTCAGTTTATAAAAAGACAATCCACCAGTCTTGCCCCATTCATCATGATCAACTGCACATCGGTATTTAGAATCTGGGTAGTTTTGCAGGTGGTGAATGTACTATACCTTCATCTGAGTTATATGTGTGCATGAACTCATATATGTATGCATGATCACAAATGATTGTCTGTTCACCTAAAACCATTAGCCATAAGAATGCTAGGGTCATTCAGCTGACTCTGTTGTTTTGTTGATTTTCTAGTCCTTGGCTTTAAGTTTTTGAACCATTTGGGTTTGACTGCAGGGCTACCCGTCATTAGCTCCTACTCCGGAAGAACGCATATGCCAATTAGAGCTTCATAGCTCCAGTCCAGTGAGCTTGTTTCCATAAAATGGTGTGTATCATAAACAATAACAACATAATCCAGGAACTCGCAGTCTCTACTTCAGACTGGTTGCTATCTCAGTTCTTTACAGCAGTAGAGAGAATGCATTAAAACAATTTTCTTGGTAATCATCTACAGTATATTTAAAACTCAACATCAACCAGTTAAAGAGATTAACACTTGCATTTCAGACAAAGGCCATGTATAAATAGAATCATTTGTGGCCAGAAAACAAGAATTTTCATTATTTGAGAAAACTGCTAAATATCACTAAAACATTATTTGGTTAGCTTTATGAATCCAATTGTAAATATTTACAAATTCCTGATAAAGTGTGGCATGCAGTGGTTTGTGGAGTAGGTCAGATTATATTCTGTTCACACATTTTTCAGAAGAAACATATTTTAGTTTTAGTTGCAGATCCAGCTTCCTTGCATACCACTGTAAGTCATACAGTGCAATCATGGTGCTGGTCAGAGTTACCGTTACCCATCTGTCTCTCCATTCAGTCAAACATCCCCCATGACAGTCCTACCTTTCCGGTATATCTCTGTTCAGGCCATTTGTCTAACACAGTGTATTGTCAGTGGCTGTTCAACCACCCCACAAAACACAGTTTCTAGATTCTGTTTTCCTACTAATCTGTAGAAATTGTAGGGAAACTGCATTATTAACTGGGTTCTAAAAACCTTATAACGGTTAAGCACCCCCACCAAAAAGACAATTCACTAATGCCTTACTAGCATCAGGCTTTAGAAAAATAAATCTCAATATCTAGCAGTTTAATAGTACATTTGAACAATGATAATGTCCTGCTAAAACATATGGAGCAAATCATATGTGTTTGTTAAAATGAAAACCTACATAATATAAAACAGCACTGAGCATAGATGCATATAGGAATACTGCAACCTTCTGCATTTTTATTTGCTTTTGCCAAAGCATTTGCTGCTGCTCAAGTTTAAAAGTTCAGCTCCAACTGATCAAAATGCAGCATTTTATTTAAATCCCTTACCTCAGACCAATGCTGTAAGCAGTGCAACATTAGCAGCATCCCTCGCAGGGTCTTCACCCGCGGAGCTCCTGGTCCTAGGGGACTACAGCCTGAGGTGGGATCCTGCCACTGAGCAAGCCAACAGGGCCTCACTCCTAGAAGCTAACCTGACACAGGTTGTAACAGAGTTCACCAGGCAAAACCTAAAGACAGGGAACCACTCCACCATTGGCTGGATTCTAGTCTCTAACCCAGCCAACATCCAAGCAGCTGGCGTGATGTCTGATGCCTTGAATGACCACTCCCCCACTTTCTGCATTTGGAAAAACAGGCCACCCAGGATTCCCCCCAGACTCATAGTGGTCAGGGACTTTTCGGTTTTCTCCACTGAGGCCTTCCAGAGCTCACTGAGAAACGCTGACTGGGCACCACTAAGTCTACTAGGCAGTATTGATGAAGTGGCTCAGTACTTCCAGCATACTTCCTCTGTGGTGGCCAAACTCCATGCCCCGGTACAGAAAAGACGTGCGAAAGGTCAATGCTATAGATGGATATCACGAGAGCTGAAATCCCTAATGATAAGCAAAGACAAGGCCTGGAAAAAGGCCTGGTGCTCCACTAGTCCAGCAGACCTAGCTGACTACAGGTCCCTGAGGAACAAGTGCAAGAAAGCCTTGAAATCTGCAAAAAGGGCCTATATCAAAGCTCTCCAGCAGGATACCCTGTCTGACCCTAAGTCCTTCTAGACCTGTATCAACTCCCTATTAAAAGGCACAAACAAACCACAGCAGGGCAATATAACCTGCAATGGGTTAACCCTCACTGGTGGAGGAGAGGCCATTGCAGCCTTCAACAGCTTCTTCACGGACCTGGGCACTTTCAGAAGCAACTGCCCACACAGTCACCCGGGTCCACCGGTCACTGAAACACAGAACCCTCTGACCCCCTCACTTCCACTTATGGACTGTACGAGTCTATGAAGTCCTACCCCTCCTGCAATCCCTAAAACCCATGAGATCACTGGGACCTGATGGACTGAACCCATGACTGCTCAAAGCTGCCGCCCCGCCATAGCCCTACCCATCACCATATTAATTAACAGATCTCTGCTGGAGGCAGTAGTCCCCAAAACATGGAAACAGACCCACATGGTCCCAATACATAAGGGTGATTTCAGAGACCCTATTATCCGCTACAGACCCATCTCCATCCTTTGCCACCTGGCAAAGATCCAGGAGCGGCTAGTATATGGCCAACTGAGGGACTACCTGGAAGACAATCAGCTTCTGGCACCTTCACAGCATGGTTTCTGAAAAAAGCACAGGATGGATACCACCCTTGTCAGGCTCACCTCTGATGTCCTAGCTGTCTTAGACAAGAGCACCCCCATGGGGGCAGTCTTTATAGACCTAACCAAGGCTTTTGTCCTGGTTGACCACCCACTCTTACTAACCAAGCTGAGCACATTTGGACCGGACCAACACTCTCTGAATTGGTTCCATAACTACCTGACTGACCGCTCCCAGCAGGTCAAGTGGAGAGGTGCAACCTCTGACTCACTACCTTTAAATGAGGGGGTGCCTCAAGGGTCCATCCTTGGCCCGCTCCTGTTCTCCCTGTTCATCAACGACCTCCACCACCACTGTGGGGACAGCTCCATGGTGCAGTATGCTGATGATGCAGTACTCTATAGAACTGAGCCATGCTGCGATGATCTAGGACCCCTGCTCCAGTCTGATTTCACCCAGGCTGAAGAGTGGCCGATCAAGAATCAACTGGTCCTTAATCCAAACAAGACCAAAGTGCTCCTGTTTGGTCCTAAATCCATGTGTCCCTCCCGGGAACATCTTCTGCCTTTGGTCACCACATCGGGCTCTACAATCAAAGTGGTCCAATCCCTCAAATACCTGGGTCTTACACTAGACTAGGGACTCATGCTAAGGCCTCATGTAGATCAGGTGACAAAAAACATCAATCAAAAACTCTGGCTGCTCTACCAACTTAGTGCCAACATGATACCTGAGACAAGACTGGCAATAGCTCAAAGTGTCCTCCTACCTACTCTTACCTATGCAGCCCTAATCCTACTCGGTATCGCAAAACTTGAACATGGCAGACTACAGACATTGTACCACAAAGTTGCACATTTTGCCACAAAAGTCCATCCGAGGACCCACCATTGTGAAGCCCTTGCCACACTCAAATGGCCCACACTGAACCTTAGGCTGCAGTATACCCTGTTAAACTGGACATATAAGCTCCTCTCTGTTGATCCTTCTGCAGGGCTAATCAGGCTACTCACCCCAAAGTGGCGAAGCAGGCCCCTCCGCACTTCGGGCAAAATACTGCTCGAACTGCCCAGGTCTAGATCTGTTGCCTGCAGTACATCCTTTGCCCACATAGCCCCTACACTGTGGAACAAGCTCCCCCAGTCAGCTACAAGAAGCCCCCTCCCTAGCAATCTTTCAGGTGGGACTACGCACTCACCTCCGGAATCTCAGCTCCGGCGTCTGTCCTGAAGGCTAGCTAAATTACACCCCCCGTAGTATGACCATGGAAAGTCTAATCTGCTCTAACTGGCACCTAGCTGCCACCCTTGATCTTGTGTACTTATCCTGTAAAAAGTTGCTGTCCTTTGAAAACCGGTCATTTCCAATGTACCCTGTAACCTATTGTCCTACACTGTATTGCATGTATGTGTAATTGTACTGCCTGCCCTAAGTCTAACAGCTGCCATTGTCGTCATGTCATATGTCGCCGTCCTCTCCAATAATTATTGTACAATGTCATCATATTCTGTACGGATTGTCCTACTATGTATACTTTGATTATACTTGCACTGCTCTATGGAAATAACTCCAGGTTGCCCCTGAAAAAGGGACCTCCGGGGTCCAGCGGGCTTACCTGGTCAACAAAATTTAATAATAATAATAGCATGGCATCGTCCTGCTGGTAGATTTAATCCTATTTTGTCTATCTTTTCTCTTAAAGATCTTCCTCCATTTTTAAATTTTGCCCTGTTTTAAATGTGATGCATATTTCTCATTCCCCACATTTTGTAAGCATGCTTACTCCTTTTGTTAAACCTGATATACTGTGTGTAATCTACGGTTTTATATTAGTTGCATAGAAAAAAACAGCCCATTTGTAGTCCTGTTACAGATTTTTCTTGAACATTTTGATTCAATCATATTTGGAATTTCTTACATTTCGTGTCATTTGTGCGTCACAGTGCTGGTGCTTGCCATCTTTGCTAGCTATAGTATTTCTCCCTGTTTTTTATCTTATATGTTATTTATTTGAATAACACACTTCTTTATCCAAATGGAGAAAAAAATGCATTTGATGTAAACAACTGCATAATAAACAACTTGACATCGGTTATTACTCACTCAATCCCGATTTGATAAAGCACATACTATTTTAACTTTAAAATGGTTCTTTAATTTACGCATAGTTTCCTAATAGTGTTATTTTCTTATTTGGTGATAACATCCACAGGAAGCTATTTTTAGTGTCTTGAACTTTACACTTTAGTTAGTCATCAACTGACATAGAAACATAGACATTTGTTGGCAGATAAGGATATTTGGCCCACCTAGTCTGCCACATTACCTACAATAACGGTACTGCTTTATACTGAATTAAGTCTTTAATGTTTTGGACAGTTTGCAGATATTTTTTTGATTCAAAATAAAAAGTCATTTTGTATAAATAATAACTGCAGGAACCCCTGCGGACTGTAGTGGGTGGAGATACCTGATTAAAATAATTAACCCTAGTATTCTGTATTTTGCCAGGTGCTTTATTGGTTAAGTTACAACATTGTATTTGTGTTGCAAATGGCACCAGTTAAAGTTGTTAATCTTCCCATTTTAACTTTTAATTCCATATCTTCCTTGCTTATTATCGACCAGGAAGAATCAAATCCTCGCTCGGCACTGATTAATCCAAACATATATATTTTAGAGCCTAGCTACAGAGCTGGACCAGTGGCATTAATGCTGTTATTTCAATGTGGCTGTTGTAACTGTGAGATTTAATTGTTTTGTTTTCTTCTTTTCTCTCGTCCCTCATTAGGATTGTCATGATAGTACAACAGGACAGCCCGCTTACTCCAACTGGGGTCGGAGGGCCAGTCTCCCTATACCAGCACCCCACCGCTCTCTCACACTCCCAATGCTGAGTTCCAGACCCTTTACTTCCCTCCTCCCTATCAGCCCATCTACCTGCAGTCACAAGACCCCTACTCTCACTTCAGTGACCCCTAGTCCCTCAACTCGCTGCCCGCCCAGCCACAGCACCAGCACCCTGACTGGTCAGGACAGTGCTAGAGCCAAGAGGAGGGCCTCCTGCACCCCCACCGCAGTTTACATCACCAACTTTCTGTCCTGGACCCTTGCAAAGATTAGCAGTGGGATGAGAACCTCCTGCATGGGGCCTATGGACTCAGTATAGGGCTTGGAGACATGCTAGCCATCCATGGAATAACTCATGCCATTGAGGATGTCCAGGTAAATGGTCACAGCTCTCTCTTATGTATTGGTTAAGACGTGGCCAGCACCCATGCACGTAAACAATCACATGTCAGTTCTTGTTGTGCTTACCAAAAATGACAACTTTTATTACAAACATTGCATTCTAAACATAATGTTCCTTTCCACAGTTGTTGGTGTGTGTAGTTAAAGCTGAGAAGCATAATATTGTTTCACTGTATGCAGATACATACTGTAATAAGTGGGAACTATGTTTCTCAATGGTTTGTTGTTATTTAAACTTTAAATGAGGGAATTTATCAAATTAACTGGCAAGAACACTTTTTTTATTTTATTCCTGATGCTCAAACTTCAATTGATCTTTACTGAATAATTCTATATATTTCTGGGCTTATTAGTGCATTTAATGCTGGTGGCTAAATTATATGGTTTACATGGCAGACAATAAAACCTTCATGAAACTCTAGTACTATTGTCTGTCTGTCTAATCTGTCTATATGTCTAATTTGGAATCCACTGCATTAAAATGGAGGTAGCCAGGCCCAGTGGCACTGACGGTTGAGGCACTGGATGCCACACCCTGTGCCACACTGGTGACCCGGGTTTGGGAGCAAACCCAGGATGCCGGGGGTCAGCAGGGGAAGGAAGAGATTGAGTGTCTGATGGACAGCTCTCTCTTCCCAGGGAGGGTTAGGGCACTTCACTTGCTTGAGGAACGACCCCTGGTGCTGGCTGGGGGTAGCCGAAAGTAGTGGCACAATGCAGTACCTAGGGGTGGAGCCACGACAGTATGTTGCTGTGACGGGCTGGGCTCCACAGGGGACTTAAGTATAGAACCTCCCTTCCCGCAGTCCACACTCCTGGAAAAATGGACTCGGACCCTCAGCTTGGTTCCCCCCTGGCCTGGTGGCTCATCACTATAGATAGAGTGCCCTGGCAGGAAGCGACCTTCCTGGAGGGAAGATCCGGGGATGCCTGGTGCTGAGGGGAGCTGAAGGGATACCAAGCCAAGTAAGGAGGTAGAGACTTGGGTCAGATGTTGCCAGGCAGAGTTCAGAGGATCCAGGTAAGGGGTGAAAAATAGAATTTGGGGGGAAAAATGGAGGTAGAACAGTACAAATGGTACCTGTATATTTAAAATATTTAACTATGTATCTAAATAGAAAATCCCTTGATATTAAAGTGCTTATGATAACTGAAGTTTACGTGTTCATCTTAAAGGCAGTTTTAAAACTGCATGTTTAATTTAAAATAGTTTTCTATAGATGAGTAAAGTTATAATTACAATTTCAACACAAACTAGATTCCTTTGTGGAAGTAATAGCTTCAATTCATATTTTTTGATCAACTGAAGGACTACAGGCAAAATTCTAGGGTAGTACCTTATGAATGGTACCTCATGTCAAAGGTTGACATTTAACAACATTTTATGTGAAGATACAGTATGTAATAGTATAGGCAATGAATGTGTTATCAGATTATTTGATGTTGACCCTTTTTGAGCAAACATTTACAATGAGAAAAACTATCATTTTACAAGGAATCATTAAAAGATACCCAGCTGTATTCAGGTAAATGAAATTATGGGGAAGGGGGTAATACAGGTCATTGGGTGACTGGGGACAGCAGTATGGGGAGGAGTAAATAAAGGACCTAGGGGTCTAGGGGAAGTTCTAGTACTGATGATGGCAAAGTTGGGAGTTACAGGAAAGAGAGAGAGAGAGAGACAAGCAACCAGCAACCAGTAGGTGCATTTGATGATTTAGGGCCCAGCCAGGAAAGTCTTGGGAAGGCAGATAGGGGAGGCTGAGTGGTGATTGAGGAAGCCTGGTGGAAGATCGATAAATCCCGGGATACAGTGATGAGGCACAAATAGAGAGAAAGGGGTGGGGAACAGGGCAGATACTGTATACATATAAACTTATGATCACTGTAATCAGGATGGCCCCTGTATAGGTTGCTCCTTAGCCTGCCTGCAGCATCCCCCCACCCATGTTTGGGCTGGCCTAGCACACCTCCTACCCGTGCCATTAGAAACTGGGATTCAGCATGGGGAGAGCTGGGGGATTTATGTGGAGCAGCGAAGACAGGCTTAGTGGCAGCGGGTATGAGACCACTGAACCTCGGACTCGGCAAGAATGGGACAGCAGCACTGCAACTTTGACTGCCCAAAGTGTGTGATTGGCTGAGGTAGCAGAGAGTCAAACTTGGGTGTCCTCAGGATGGTGTGACCGAAGGATGGCTGCAGCAGGACTGTAAGTGGGATTGGACAGTGTCCTTATCACATCAGGAACGCCATGGCTTGGTTTGCTGTGGGAGTCCAGCCTGTGACTGGCCACTGGACAAGAGTGCAGGCAACAGCACTGCAACAGGAATGACACCCACCTGTGGCTGCAAAGACTGGAGGTTACAGGTAAAGAGTTCCTCTGTGCCCTGCCTCCACCCACCCCTTTCTCTGTCTCTGCCCCATCACTGTACCCCTGGATTTGTTCCTACTTTTTGGATGGTTAAAAACAGCTGGAAAGATACCAGTTATGAAAGGCTTGCTTGCTCCTCAGAATAGTTTTCTGGACATGATCGCCACTAGGTTCGATGGGACTCATAAGTAATCTGCAGTTATGAACAACAAAAGTAAATTTTTCAAAGACTGTAATTATTGCTGGTGTTAAAGGAGTACCCTCTGAATATAATGATTTTTGGTGAGAGTCTCTTTATAAGATATGATTGCAATTCCAGTATGGGTCCTGTCAAGAGAAAGGATCTTTTTTTGTGATTCATGATATGAAAAAAGATTATTTTTTGTTTTGTATCATGAAAAAATATTTCTAATATTTAAAAAAAAAACCTTTTGAGGGCATTTGTCCAAAAGTGAAGTCCAGATTACTCCTAACAGGGTTTTGATCAGCCAAATAGATGTGCTGGTCTCTCTCTCCAGGATGTCATTTTTGTGGCTTTAGAAAAAAAATTTGGGAGGGAAAAATGGGAACAAGATGGTGACAAATGAAAAAGGATTCCTTTTTTGTTTCATACAGCTATCCTGAAGTGCTTACTGAGCATGTCCAGAACCAAAGTTTTCAAAATTTCCAAATTAAATAACTATAAATATGTTTTTGCCAAACAAGAAAAAGACACATCTGTGGGTCATCCCCTTTCTACCCTGAAAATTCCAGATAAAAATTCCAAGTTGTCTGAGCTGTAGGCAAGATCAAAGAAAAAAACAAGCAAAACCAATTAGCAAAAATTCCTTTTTTGCAATATGCAGAACTCAGAATCCGCACATCCAACCAAAACAAAACTTAGCACATCCACAGATATACCACACAAGAGGGCTGCATCTAGAGTATGGAGTTCAGTACTGGGGCCCACACCTCAAAAAGGACATTAACCTACTAGAAAAGATCCATAGAAGGGCTGCTAAGATGATTGTGGGTCAGCAGGGTAAGGCATATGAGAAGAGGTTGAGGGCACTGGACATGTACTCCCTGGAAGACAGGAGAGAGAGGGGACAAGATTGAGACATTCAAGTACTTGAAAGGGATAAATAAAGTTGATAAGAAGAGTCTCTTTAAGCTGAGTGGCAACCATAACACAAGGGGGCGCAGCCTTAAACTAGAGGGTGGAAGCTTTAGGAGGGAGGTCAGGAAGCACTTCCTCACAGAGAGGGTGGTGGACACTTGGAATGCACTACCAGAAGAGGTAATCTCATTCAAGACAGTGGGCAGCTTTAAGAGAGGCTGGGATGGGCATAGGGAGAAAGTAAGGATCATGGGTAGGGAGGATGGGAGGAGTGGGGAGGGAGGGCAGGAACATTAGCTCAAGCTGTGGACCCTGCAATACGAGCATACTTGATATACCAAATGGCCTCCTTTTGCTGACTTCTTCGTATGTTCGTATGTATGTACAAAAATTGTTTATGGCTTATTAACATTATTGCAGGGTTGTATACATGACTTTATACAGTAGCTGTCTGGTTGTCTTGTTATGTGATTGTTTTCAGGATGAGATTCTTCTGTGACCTGCTGAAAGTGAAATGTCTTTCATGTTGTTAAAGCAGCAGTGCAACAAAATTGGCAAAATATTTTATCCTACCTGTTTTAAATGATGAAAGTTTCCATTCACTTTCCAGTTTTATTTGGTGGTAACATTTTCTAGTTCTACCAAAATTTGAGTATTTTATAATGTTTTTAATTTTTTTTCTCAAGCAAATAAGATGGCCACCACATTTGGCTTATAAATAGCATTGTTGACCTGGCAAGTGTTGGGATTCAGCAAGTAAAAGAAACTCATGATGCATAGCATGGGAGGTACCCAGAGAAGTAGGTCTGACAGGTATGCTAATATTTGTCTTAACTGTAGCTAAAACTAGTTTTTTTGGAAAAGCACTGCTGCTTTAAGAGAGACTTGGACAGGTAAAATGTACCAGTCTAAGAATTCTGTGCAGTTCTACAAGTGAAAAAGCTTACAATTTAAATTGTAATGCACTGGTAGGTACATTAACTGTTAAATAATTTGCCAAAGCTTTTGAGGGAGATACTGGAATAATTTTATAACACTAAACCAAAAGTATATGGCAGATACAAGTATTGATTTTGGCTTTTCACAGTATGCAGTAATAGATGCTTATTAAACTGACTAGGGAATAGGAACAAGGGGTGTATGAGTAGTGAAAACTAATTAATAATTACAGGAGAGTTACTTATTCTAAGTCAATCAGAACAGATTAACACTGTCAATTATTACTCCACAAACTACTACAACCACATTTGACACATGCCTACAGTGGTTATCCACATTTTAGATGCACCCACAGTAGGTTATCCACATTTCAGACTTGCCCACAGGGTGGTTGTCCATTCAGTCAACAGAAAAATAAGGGGGAAGGAATGTTCCACCTTAACTACTACAGAACTTTTAAAATCGTGGGTTCAGAATTTCTACTCCAATGATAGTGATAACATTCAGCTAGCTGGAACACACATGGAATAATTGATTTCTGTGGTTCATTAAATATCTCAACCTTTGGCCTTGGCGTTTAACCACCCACATCGGCCATTTTCTCCTTTGTATACTTCTGCTAACTGAATGGTATCACTTAAACACACCTGAATACTAGCGTAAATGGTACTTGGAAGCTAATTTTGAGTATTTTTTCCTGTTTGGAAAAAATATTCAGAGGGCTAAAAAACTAAAACTAAATATAAAACCCTTCTATCCCTCCAATGATAGCCTGGCTGGGCTAGTCCAGTGGTTATCATCTCCTGAAACTCAGTCATTTCCTGCCCTCCACTCCCCTTTCTCTTATTCCCATATAGAGATTTATTTTAAAAGGACAGTCTCCTGGCATTGTGCCAGGAGCTGACAGTGTGATTTAGCTCAATGGTAGTCACAATACTGGCTATTTCAGTTATTTCCCAACCTGCAGCTTGTCGTTTCACTATTGAATAAAATAGTCATTGGATTGGAATAGGAATCTGGGATTGAGGGGGAGAAGCAGTCAGCATCATTGATGCTGCTAAGCACTGGAGGACAGAAGGGAGAAGGGTGATATGACAGACCCTCAAGTTTCTTAGAGGAATGAACAAGATAAACTGCAAGGAACTATTCAACAGAAATAGCAAATTTAGAAAACAAGGACATGAATGGATGCTTTTGGAACATAGAATCAAGGTGGACATGATGAAGCTTTATTTTACAGAGAGAGTGGGTGAGCCATGAAACAGCCTAGCAGCTGAGGTTGTTGGCACCAAGACCATTAATGATTTCAGACATGGTTGGGACAGAGTTAAAGGCTTAATAGTCACTCGGGGGTTGGATAACAGCAAGGCGGGAAACATTTTGGCAGGTAATGTGAGCATAAACACTGTACAGTGCAAGCCTGTTATAATGGATGCATTGTTGCACACAACTTTTGTCCATTGTATCCAGTGTCCATTATATGCAGAGGAGGTGGAGCCTACAGTATGTGTTACGTGTGTCTGTATGTGTGAGCTTGGGCTCAGAGTGAATGAGAACCTATTATAAAACTTCATAGATTACTCAGAATCCTGCCTAGCATATATGTTTCTGTATTCTGTGTGTTTACTTAAAGTTATTTAAATGCCAGGGAAGAGGAGTTATTTTAAGGAATTTTATTGCAGAAGATAAAAAGAATATAGTTACTTTAATGGCTGGTTGTTGGGGTTCTAGACCAGTAAGAACAAAAGGTTTTATTGAAGTATAAAATCATTTCATTTTAGTTTTATTAATTTACTAATACAAGTTTATGCAGCTCGTGGAGAATTATTTTGTTAGAAATGTAATCTCTGTAGCACCTCCTTCTTAATTCTACATTTGCCAAATCCCCTCATCAGACCTGCACCCCCCCCAAATAAAAGCACTACAAATGCAAATAAAAGCTTCATATTGTCCATTATAACCAGAGAAAAATGCATTGTATTTGATATATTTGGTCTAGAAAATCAATTTTTTCCCACTATAACCAATTTCCCTTTATAACAGTGTCCATTATAAAAGGTGTGCACTGTATAAAAAACAGATCTTGGGAGTAGGATAGAGTATTACTGGCAGACTAGATGGACCAGTGATCTTTTTCTGCCTGCAGGTGGGGTGAAACAGGAATGGTGGTGCTGCTGATAAGAATAAGTACTGCTAGTTAGGAGAACAGCACACTCACCAATCATTCTGTACCCAATAATGAAAGAAAGGAGCTCAAGTCAGTTGGTAGCCAGTCTTTTATTCTATAGCCACGATGGTTCTGACAGATGAAGACTGCAGTGTGAACACTGCTGGCTTACATATCACCCTCCTTACAGGGCTTCCTCAGAGCTAATTAACAACTAGTTAAACAGGTGTCTTTATACAAAAGAATTAAGTCACATACTTTTTAAACCAATCCTTGATGAATAACAGCAAACAAAAAAAGTGCCAGCAAACACATTATCCTGTATGTGACACAACATTCAAAAACAAAAGAATCAATTTCAAAATTATATCAAAAAGCCCCATGTTCTTGTGAATCTACATGATTACAGATATATTTAATAATTTGTAAAAGAAATCCTCAAATGTTGTGGCTTCTGTATCACGACGAGATACAGTAACACAAAAAAAACAGGGATATTAAAATCAAGAACCCCATTATTCTTAAAGTTATGATTTGCAACTGAAGGGCACAAATATCTTTATTTATTTCTTTCTTTACTGAGAATATTCAAACCAGGAGGTCAAGAGGTTGTGTGCGTGCGTGTGTGTGTGTGTGTGGGGTGGTGATAGTGTTATTTCTTTCTTAGTAGAAATGGTGCAATTTAAAATTTTCCATTCAGACCTGGGAATTGCAAAGCTCCTGTTCTGTATTTCTATTTTTGTTCTCTACAGTTAAGGAGATTATCCAGACCACCCCCCCCCCGTACATTTTGGTAAATGATTTCAGTTCCTGTTGCTGTGATTCTATGTGGGGTATTAGGTTTGTTGTGCACATGGAGTACCATTGCATAATTAAAGTTTTTGTTTCTAATGGCTAGCATATGTTCATTTATCCGAAACCTGAATTTTATTTATTTATTTATTGAAATGTTTCACCATTTCTTTTAGTTCTCCCACATAGAAACATCTGCAAGAACATTCTAAAAGATGGATGACTCTTTCGGAACTGTAATCTGTTCTGCCCCTTATTGGTTCTGCTTTGCCAGTTGTAGGATTCTGGAAACTAGTCTGTTTCTTCATGTATTAGCATGAATGGCAGAAGCCACAGGGCTTGTTACCCCACTTTTCTCTATTAGGTAATACCTGTTTCGCTAGCTGGTAACTGTAAACCAGCCAGTTCCTAAGATTTCTCCCCCTCCTGTAGGATACTCGTAGTGGTTGATCAACAATTTCTCTAAGTCTAGGTACACATCTCAAGGTCTGAAGGTTATTTTTAATCACATTAACTGTTTCTCTAATCTCACCCCCCCCCCATAAGTGGTAACAAATATATATATTTTTTTTATTATTTTAGTCTTTGATAACTAGTTAGGAGTTAGGTTAGGGTTGGTTGTATATTTTACTTCTTTTTATTCTTGGGAAACAGCAATGATTCCTGAGTCACATTGTCAGTTTCTGTTGTTGCTGTCTCTAAATCTTGCTCCCTATATTGTCTTTCAAAGAATCTCTCAGTAGGTTCCTGCGAATGCTGCTCATAAGAGTGTTCCTTAGAGCAGTTTCGCTTCATCCTCAGGAAATGACCTTTGGGGAGGTTACAAATTAGATGGAGTGGGTGACAGCTGTCAGTGTGTAACAGGTTGTTTGTCAGCTGGCTTGGTAAATAAGTCTGTTGTTATGGTAACATCAGGATTTTTGACTTCGTCCAGTATCTAGAAAATTCAAACCCCAACCTGAGATTTACAATGGCAACCAATAGGCACTCTGTTAATTTTCCAGACCTGACCATTGTCAAAAATCCTGATGGTACCATAACAACAGACTTATTTACCAAGTCAACTGACAGGAACAGCCTGTTACACACTGACAGCTGTCACCCACCCCATCTATTTCATAACTTCTCCAATGGTCATTTCCTAAGGATGAAGTAAAACTGCTCTAAGGAACACTCTTATCAGCAGCATTCCCAGGAACTTACTGAGAAATTCTTAGAAAGAAAATATAGGGAGCACGATTTAGAGACAGCAAAAACAGAAACTGACAGTGTGATTCGGGAACCATTGCTGTTTCCCAAGAATAAAAAGAAGAAAAATATACAACTACCCCTAAAATGTGTTACCACTTATTGGGGGGGGGGGCAAGAGAAACAGTTAAGATGATTAAAAATAACCTTCAGACCTTAAGATGTGTACCTAGACTTAGAGAAATTGTTGCTCAACCACTACGAGTATCCTACAGGAGGGGGACAAATTTAAGGCACTGGTTGGTTCACAGTTACCAACCAGCAAAACAGGTATTACTCAATAGAGATAAGTGGGGTAACAAGCCCTGTGGCTTTTGCTGTTCATGTGAGTACATGAAGAAATAGACTAGTTTCCAGAATCCTACAACTGGCAAGCAGAACCCATAAGGGGCAGAATAGATTGCAATTCCGAAAGTGTTATCTATCTTTTAGAATGTTCTTGTGGATGTCTCTATGTGGGGGAGAACTAAAAGAAAATTCAGGTTTTGAATAAAGAAACATATGCTAGCCATTAGAAACAAAAACTTTGATTATGCAATGCCGTTCCATGTGCACAACAAACCTAATACCTGAGATAGAATCACAGCAACAGAAACTGAAATCATCGACAAAAATGTATGGGGGGTGGAATTTTGATAATCTCCTTAGATGTAGAGAGCAAAAATGGAAATACAGAACAGGAGCTTTGCAATTCCCAGGTCTGAATGGGAAATTTAAATTTCACCTTTTCTACATAGAAAGAAATAACCTCTCCCGGCATGGCCTCTTGACCTCCTGGTTTGGATATTCTTAGTAAACAAACAAATAAATAAAGATCCTCACACCTGGCACTTGAGTTAAATCCCAACACTGACACTGTATTGCAGCATGAGGGAGGTGCTGCACTCCTGAGGTGCCGTCTTTCCGATGAGACATTAAACTGAGGTCCCATCTGCCTGTTCTGGTGGTAGTTCAGATGGATGTTAAAGATCCCATGACACTTCTTGAAAAGAGTAGGGGAAGTTTCCCTGGTGTCCTGGCCAAATTTCGCCCCATTCACTAAACAAAATACCACCAACCACTTAATCTGGTTCAAGGTCTATTGGCATTCATCTGTATCCCCCTCCCCCAGGTCATGCCTGAAAATAGGCAGGATTTGTCTAGTGCATTTACCTGGTCAACAAAAACGAACTAAATAAAAATAAAATAAATCTTTGTGCCCTTCAGTTGCAAACCGTAACTTTAAGAATAATGGGGTTCTTGATCTTAATATCCATGTTTCTTTGTGTTGCCAGATCTCCTCATGACACAGAAGCCATGACGTACGAGGATTTCTTTTAGAGATTATTAAGAAGTATACCTGCAATGAAATAGATTCACAAGAACATGGTGCTTTTTGATATCATTTTGAAATTGATTCTTTTGTTTCTGAATGTTGTGTCACATACAGGATAATGTGTTTGCCTGCACATTTTTGTTCACTGTTATTCACCAAGAATTGGTTTAAAAAGCACATGTGACTTAATTCTTTTGCATAAAGGCACCTGTTTAATCAGTTGTTAATTAGCTTTGAGGAAGCCCTGTGAGGAGAGCGATACGTAAGCCAGCAGTGTTCACACTGCAGTCCTGATCTGTTGGAACCATTGTGGCTAGGGAGTAAAAGACTGGCTATAAACTGACTTGAGTTCCTTTCTTTCATCAGTAAGAACAAAAGGTTTTATTGAAATATAAAATCATTTCATTTTAGTGTTATTAATTTACTAATACAAGTTTATGCAGCTTGTGGAGAATTATTTTGTTAGAAATGTAATCTCTGTGGCACCTCCATCTTAATTCTACATTTGCCAAATCCCCTCATCAGCCCTGCACCCCCCCAAATAAAAGCACTACAAATGCAAATAAAAGCTTCATATTGTCCATTATAACCAGAGAAAAATGCATTGTATTTGATATATTTGGTTTGGAAAATCAATTTTTTTCCCACTATAGCCAATTTTCCTTTACAACAGTGTCCATTATAAAAGGTGTGCACTGTATAAATAACAGGTCTTGGGAGTAGGATAGAATATTATTGGCAGACTAGATGGACCAATGATCTTTTTCTGCCTGCAGGTGGGGTGAAACAGGAACGGTGGTGCTGCTGATAAGAATAAATACTGCTAGTTAAGAGAACAGTGCACTCACCAGAGTGATTGGTGGGTACACTGTTCTCTCAGCTACCAGATCTTTTTCTGCCATCAACATCCATATTTCTGTTTGACATAAACGATGTGGATCACGCCTCCCCTTTCCTTCCAGGCATGCATAAAAACACACTGTTGTGTTAAAAAGCTGCCAACTCTACAGCTTTAATGGGAAGGATTATTTAAAACCTGTTATCCCACACTATGTAGTTAGAATCTTTCAAGAAAATATCTAAAATAGTGATTATTACTGTGTAATATACACAAATGTTCAGTTCACAATCAAACTGCCCATCTTCTCATTTTGCAGATATTGGGTATATAAACTATGTATATAAGCTTATATGGTTGGGTTCTATAAATGAGTTATGAGTCATACACAAAAATGGTTTTAAAATGGGTAGGGGCTGTCCTGGCTTCTGATTGGCTGAAGCAAGCTGGCACCCATACATTTGCCTTACCTAAAAGCCCAGGTACAAACATGTACCAGTGCCAGCCTGCTCCATAACGACAAAAATCACTGTACCATTTTAAACTGACCCTGTTTTCACTAGCATACCTTCCTGCCCCCAAGGTCTACTACTCACCTTGCAGCCTGCTCCCTGCTTCATTTTCTTTTGCTTGTATATTTCTCCCCCCCTCAACCTGCCCCCTTCCACTGGCCCCCACAGCCCTGTCACCCTGGAGTCCACTGGAATCACCTTCTAGCTCTTACGAGGTGCCAGCAAGCTGGGTGTGGCACCTGTGAGGTGCTGGCATCATCCCACTGATCGGTATATTTTCTGGCTTTTTTTTCTTTCCCAGTCCCTGAGTGTGGCATGGAGGTGTGCAATGATGCCAGTGGCCAAACTGTGCATGCTTACACATGAGGCATGCCAGGCATCTGCCCCATAACTGCTTTCTTCATCTGTGGGTCCATTGCATCATCCCCAGCCACCATTAGGGGACAGGCAAGCAGCAGATACCATCCCCACCCCTTCCTGGGAGAGGAGAGGAGAGCTGTCTTTCAGATGCTTGATCTTCTCCATCCTCTGTTGACCCCTGGTGGCACACTCATACTGCGAACGTGGGTCACCGACATGGAAAGAGGTAAGGCATGGATGTTTCAGCCCTCCATGCCACTGGGCCAGCACTGCTTCATTTTTCAGGATTTTTTTATTCTTGTTGATTTCCCAGTCCTTGCTGCCTGCTCTGAGGACCAGGAGAGACTGTGCACTCTTTTGACTTGTTAAAATGGTTTTAATAGTGTCCATCATTGTGGCTTTCAACCATTCCTCATTACTATTTCCTGGTCCTTGCTGTTTGCTCTGAGGACCAGGGTTAGCTAGTTAAGACGGCAAGTGCTGCCACAAGCTCTTAGGACCCAGAGTGAGTAAAATTATTAATAAAATCCTTTGTGACATGCAGATTCCCCCATATCTGCTTGCTCACCCACCCACCTGTCAGCCTGAGCAAACACACACCACCACCCACCAGCTAGAATAGCACTTCCTCACTCCCTCAGTGTCCTGAGCACTGATGACAGTGCTTGCTGTCTTAGCTACCTAACTCCCAGTCCTTAGAGCAAACAGTGAGGACTGGGAAATGGTAGTGAAGAATGGCCGGAAGCTGCAATGAGAGACAGTATGAAAATTTTTTTTTAAAAGTCAGCTGTGTGTACAGTTACTTCCGGTCCTCAGAGCAGGCAGGAAGGACCAGAAATCAACAAGAAAAAAACATCTGGAAGCTGCAACAAGGGACAAACTACTGTACTTAAAAAATAAATAAATAAAAGAAAATTAGTATATTCTCTCACTCCCCATCCAGAGAGCAGGCAGCAAGAGCTGGAAAACAGCACAAGTATATCACAGCTCCCCCTAACAGTTAGCAGATGAACTATTTTGCTTATAAAAGAATTTGTTTTATTTCCTTGTCTTTTTTTTAGTTTTCTTATTTTTTATTCATTTTTTTCTAAATAAAATTACTTTGTACACAGTTTTATAAGTGCTATATGACTCTCCAGGATGGGCATTATGAAGAGACAACCACCCTTTCAGGGGCAGTTTGGCCCTCTGTTTGCAGCATTGGGCCTCACTATGCCCCAGGGTGGGTGGTTATCTCAGCATAATGCCCACCCTGCCATGTCTTATTGCTTTCACAACCCACTGATGTAACATCAGAAACTTATATTCACTGATGTGATGCCACATCAGTGGACTGTGACTTTTCCTGTACAATGAACAGAATTGTCATCTATGTTAGTTACTAAAAACTGACTGTTAGTCATGCAAGCCTCTCATCAGTACCAAAAAAACAAAACAAAACAAAAAAACAAACACAATCACAACCGATTTTGAAATTCTTTTTTTTTCAGCTATATGTTTAACAAAATAACCTGTGGGTATCAATACTGGAAAATCATCTCATTATTAGGTTATTAAATATTATAGACCATGAAAACTTTACTGTTATGGTTTATGACATCTACTGTTATGTTGTACTTGTATTGTGTACTGTACTATCCAGGTCATTCCTGAAAATAAGAATTTATTGTGTAGTGTACTTACCTTATATGTTTAAATAAATACATCAATCGGTCAATAAAGAACTACTAAATAAATACATAAATAAATATACTCCTTCATAAATTTATACAGTTCTCTGCAATGTATGTAAACCATGGTTTTGTTTTAGCAGTGTTTCAATTAAACTACAGAAAAATAGTTTGCAGTTTAAATAAAAATGCTATCTGAATTCCACCACTTGGGCAGCCAGTCAGTTTCCTATTTTTGATACACATGACTTTAAGTAAGATCTTCTTCATGACCTGACCGAATACTTGGCTGAAACACCAGTTATACTGTACAATGTGCACTGCTCTGGTAGTGATGTGAAGTAGTACTTTTTCCTGGAGAGGGTGATGGACAAGGGGAACCACCTATCTGGGAAGGTGGTTAATGTTGAGATAATTACAAGCTTCAAGGGGGGAATAGACACATGGGTTTGGAGAACACAACAGTAGGGGGTGGTGGTCGTGAGGGGTTCAGACAGCAAACGTGGTGAAGCTACAGTGGAGCTTGCCAGGATGAAATGCAATACTGCATCATTCTGCAACAGTTACTGCAAGAAACAAGGCAAGTTCAATGACAGTTAATCCCTTTTGTCATACAGCAACCTGAGGCACTGAATTGCATTCTGGTGGGCTGCACTGTAGTGGCAGGAACCACTGCCTAGGCCTTACCAGTCCTAGACTAGAGTGACTAAGTCAGGGACTGGGCAGATGTGATGGACAGCTGACATTTTTCTGCCTAAAAACTTCATGTTTCTATGCTTCTCTGAGGACAGTCCCAAAAGAACAAAACATGTGTTTGTAGTTTGTCATTCCCTGTCTGTGTATACTAGATTAGATGTAAAAGACTGTTTAAAAGTTAAGTTTTGGTCTGGTGAAGCCTTGTCTGGCTATCTTTCACAAGAATTTGCATACCCATGATGCTTTGCAGTGAGTTTAAGGCTTCCGAGTGTATGGGTGTGGTTTGGAGAGATGCACAGATGCCAAATAAATCGGATATTTGTTCTCTACCTGCATCCTTACATGGATCCTACCACATTCATCTTCTTGAAAAATGTATCTTTGGTATTCTACCTCCGAGTAAACTTGTTGCCAGATAACCTCACTTAATTTGTGACATTGCTGAATGGTTATACAGTACTGTAGGTGAGGAGGCCCATTTTAAAGCACAAATTATGTAAACTATCTACAGGTACTTGTAGCATACATAACAAATGCATGATATTCTGAATAGTTTAACAAAGATGTTAACCTGTCATTGTTGGGACAGTATCAAATCAGTGATTATATTTAATTTGTATTGTTTAAACAACATAAAAAGAGAAAATTACAAAGTTTTTGTTAAATGAACCTTGCTAACAAGTCTGAGTTGCAACACTGTATGGGCCAGATTTTCAAAGGTCCCTTAGAGTGATGCAAGGTGCATCAAAGAACCACCTTGCATCAAATCCAGGTGCACCAAAAACTGTGTGCTGTAAGTGGCAAAGTCCCCCAAAATGATGCAAGAGGTCTGCTGGGTCAAAAATGTGTTACATGTGGGGAGAATAATGCAAGCTGAATCAAAAAGATGATGTACAGGTACGAGTTGAGAATTTGACTCAAGACGATTCATGCGGTGAGAAATGACTCAAATGGAGTCAAAAAAATACTGCGGATGAAATGATGAAGGCAATGACATGTTAAGCCCCCAAAGTGCTCTAAACTAGTCCTGCAGGGGAATATTTGCTCTATAACTAACCTGCTACATAATCTACCCTCACCTTTATATGTTCCAGTGTCAGTTAGACCAACTCTGGCTGGTCTCACAGCAGCATGCATCTTTGGCACACTGTCAACAGAGTTCATCCTTTGAAAATAAAAAAAATGGGGTAGGTGCATCATTATTTTGATGCAAGCCCCACTGTGATGTGGCACACTCATTTTTTTTGACACATGCCTGATGCGAGCCACTTTGGCACAGGCAGTTACGCTTTTGATGTAAGCAGTGTTAGAAAGTCAGAATTGACACAAGTTTTGCTGCATCTTGCACCTTGTGTCATTCACAGACCATTGAAAATTGAGCCCTATGTGTTTTAAGAGAATTTACAGAGTGAGCCATGATCAAACCCCTGCCTCTCTATGGTATACTGTATACAGCACACTAGTAGTTTGAGGATCTCAGACATATATCTACTATATTGCAGGAACAAGAAATACCCTTCACCTAACCTATAGTAAGCTGATTTCACTAAAGGGCAATGGAGCTAATGAGTCCAACTAATTAAATGAAGCTGCAGGCAACCAATCTGACTAAAACTCCTGCTGTAAAATCTCCAGATATATTGGAAAAAGAGATGTGCCAGCATTTCTTTCAGGAAAAGACGGTTGAAGAAAGGGAAGGAACAGAGGTAACCAATTGTCAGTTGCCAATTTTTACACTGGTACATGGGGTGCAAATTGCTCCGTTGGGCTTAGCCAAAATTTTGCAGTACTAAGAAAACAGTATTTGCACTGGGGGAAGAGGATCCTCATGAGGCAGATCCTAATATTTAAACTAAGGCACGCAGGTGTTGTTGTGCACAGTAATGGTGCGGAACAAAGCCACAAACATGTATGCTCATGGCATATTGCCATGATGTGTGTGTGTGTGTGTGTGTGTGTGTGTATGGGATATTATAAAGAAACATCTCCATCAACCCATCCACACCACTAGGTTACGTCAAATCAAATCAAATCAAATTGTCTTTATTTTTATAGCGCCTTTCAGAACCAAGGCATTGTACATAAAGCCAAACAATCAAATATAAATAAGATTAAAAACTGGAACAATATAAACAAATCATCCATATTTAAGGAAGTCTAAATCAAATAAATAAGTTTTTAACTGAATTTTAAATCTGTCTGGCCAAAGGATGGTGTACAGCAGCTGCTAATATCCCCCAGTAATCTCCCAGATAGTCCAGTGGATCTCCAAACCTCTAGACTATTTATAACATTCTGGGTAGTCTAGTGGCTCCCTCCTCCCGAGCCCTGCATGCCTGATTCCATCCCTCACCAATTCAGTTTCACACAGTTCTCAAGACCCTTTCAGGAGTGTGCACCAGGGCCTGAACTGCGACCTCCTGCCATCATTTTTTTTCAGCTTTTAATTGGAGACCATAGCAAAACTACTGCAACTGGTGCACTGGCAAAATCTGGCAATGTGAATGGCCCTAAGTACAGTTTACATACCAGCTCCACCCCAACCATGCACCAGCCATGTTGATGTGTGCTGGTGTGGAAGGGTCTCACAACCTCCTTTGAGCATAGCTCAATGGGGTTACAAGCCAGAGATTAGTACTAAATTAGTTTCTAACAAACTTAGCAACATTCCCTTGCGACTAAGAGTTGGACTCCTCATCTACACAGGGATGTTGACATCTGGCATATTTAAATAGGAAGACAGGATAAGAAAAGGGAAAGAAAATATACTTCCTTAGTAGGGATAAGGCCAAAAGAGTGTATATTTGCAGCACACCCCAAAATGAAAGCATTCATTCTAAGAGAAATGGGGAGAGATAGACAGATAGACAGACACAGACAGATAGATAAATAGATGAATAGATAGATAGATCCCTCTCTCCCTTTCCCTCTCACATCACCAGATTCACTGTGCCTCCTTCATATCTACATACTGGTTTGGGTCCCTTCCTTCCTACTTTTCATCTCTCCTCTTCCTTGTCCCCTCTGCCTTCTGCTCCCTCCACTCCAGGGATCCTCACACCTTTGCTGTTCCACATCCCTGCACCTCTGCTGGGCAGTCAGCCTTCTCCTGTCATCTTCCCTCCCTTTAGAACCAGCTTCCCTCTTTCCTCCGCTTCACTATGTCTTCGGGCTCCATCCACTATTAGCCGAGACCCCGTTCCTCCCCCTGCTCCTGTTTTCCCTTCCCCTAACAGTTCCACATGCATTTGCCTGAAATGCTCAATCTGTTACTTTTGCCTTGTTTGTTCATTGTGAACATACTCCAGTTTCATCACGTTCTCTGAGTTGCACTTTATTGTAACTGTGAACTGTGTCTGTGCTATGTATTTTATCTCCTCTGTACTCTTCTTCCAGGTCGCACTTGGAAATGTGCCTCAGCTTAGTGTGCCCTTCTTGGTTACCAATTTTCAAATAAATATATAAGTAAATTAATGAATTCATATGTGTGTGTGTATATATATATATATATATATATATAGAGAGAGAGAGATTGATTTAAAAGAGTGATGCCTAAAAGATTAATATACCGTAGTTGATCTAGACAGGCATATGAAGGAGGATGATTTAAAATGCTATGATAACATCATGCATTTGTACAATGGCAAAAGGTGGTTCTTTCTCATTATAACCTTTTTATGGTACGTGTTCATGAAGATGACACAGTACACCAGGTGCAGTCTCACCAAGGACCCATAGAAGGGCAACCTTACCTCCTTTCTCTTACTGAGAACACCTTGGAGAGGAAGATAATGTAAACGCTGTAAGGTTCTAGGAGCAGCACATAATACAGCAGGTACCCGCTGTTAGATTGAGGTAATATTAACATATTATTAATTAGAAGTGATGCTAGGAGTCAGAATGCCTAGACTGTAGTGGATGCAAACTCTTGATTCAGGCGCAGTGTAGGATAAGCTAGATTCTAGTGGAGCACCTGGATTCTTGCAATAACATATTGTCACATGACTGCAGATTATAAGCTACCGAAAGGTGCTGCAGCAAAACTAGCAAACAGGTAGGGGTGTGAAACCTGATTTGTTTATCAATAAAGCAGTGCATAATAAAAGAATGTTCTGAGGAAGGAGATATCCAGCCCATGAGAGATCAGGATAGAGACTGCAGTGGGGAGTGATTTGGTCAACATTCAGAGCAAGGTGTCAGATACTATTTTAGGCCGTGTCCCATTTCACTAGGTTGTTCTCTGAGGAGTTTAAGTAGACTGGTATGCTGTAGGTAAGACATGGGACTAGGATTCCATTTAGAATAACAAGGCCGAATTTGTTGGCGGTTGTGGAGATCATTGGACCACCACTACTCAAGTAGCGTAAATCTTTCATGAATACAGTGCACTCTTGTGCTTACTGTTAATGTTAGTTGTGTCAGTTTGTTTGAGCTTGGGGGCTTTGCCCACCACACTCCCCTTGTTTTTTTTTTTTTTTTCAGGGGTGTTGGGGTGAAGCCCACCAACTCAAATAAACTACTAAAAAACAACCCAAAGAGTGATTTGAGAAAGTAGGGTAATTTGACCTCACACTAATAGCATAGATCTATCGGTGGATCAATAATCTCCACTATCTCCAATTTGTTTGGGGCGGGGAGATTAAGCTGCGCCTCACCCCGAAAAAGGCTTGACTTGGTATTGACAGTAGCAGTGAATGAAGATAGGAAACTGTTTTAGGAAATTCTTCACAAAGTTTCCCAGCATCCCAGAACATGAAATGACACTTTACATGGTTCCTCACAAGAAGTGTCTACTTTGCCTGGCAGACTATGCATAGTAACACTTTGCCAGTGAAGTTGCCACAATATGTAGTTCTTTGTCTTCACCTGGTGGCGAGAACTTTGTCAGATGAACGCTATTCAGTGTAATACATTGCTGGCGAAGTGCCATATTTATAGCGTTGTTTATTTTTTAACACCCCCACCTATGTAGCACAATTTTCCTACCCCCATTCCACCAGACCTCAGTATTACTGGTAACATCTCATCCTTGTAGCATCTATTCATCTCTTCTCCTTCCAAGTCACAGCAAAGTGTACCTTATTGTGATTTGCATCATCTTCACCTACATTACATATCCTTGCATTGCTAACTTCCCCCTACAAACCTATCTTAGTACAAATACAAGACACCCACTCCACAACTCTCTGGCACACCACCACCATCATCCCCCACTCCCCCAAAGGATGCTACTGCCTGGTTTCATGTCGCTACAGCGACAGGAACTTTGCTGAACAGCATTACAACAATGGCACCATGCCAGAAATTGGTTTTGTGTTATCACTGTAATGAAGTATTTTTCTGTGGGGGACTGCGCCCCCCCCACACCCTCCATGCAAGGGGCTCTGCCCCTGCCCCCCCTACTTTTATATACTCAAGTCTGAGTCTGAGTTGTGTCAGGAAGGGAGTGCAATCACTGGGGAAAAAGAGTTGGTGTACCGCCGGGACCATTACAGCAACTTGCAGATTTTGTCACTGTAATGGTCTTCACTGTAATGCATTTGCTGTGTGAACAGTATACCCTACTGCCACACATCAACCTGTGAAATAGAAAACCATCCCGTGCTATAGTGACCAACCATCCTGTTGAGTGACTCCACCATAAATTAATGAAATGGTGACATGCTGTACTGTAATACGTGATTCACTGATCACAGAGACCAATTCAATATTACTATACAGCATGTCACCATTTCATTAATTGATGCTGGAGTTAACTAACAGGATGGCTGGTCACCACAGTGAGAGACAGATTTCTGTTTCACAGATTAACTTGTAGTATCAGTATCACTCATGGGTGAACAGAAGGAGAAAAGTGGTGGAGTCTAGTGCCAGAGGGTAGTGGGGTTGTGGTATTGCATTTTTATTAGGTTTGGTTGATGAGGAAAGTGGATTGTGCAAGGATATGCAACTTGGGTTGGAGAAGCGTGATAAGAATCATAATAAGTTAAACTTCACTGAATCTGGTTGGAAGGAAGGAGGTATGGGTGCTACAAGGTATGGGGTTACTTATAATACTCAGGCCTGGTGGGAGAAGGATGGAACAATTGTGCTACATGACTGTCGGGTGTTCTTTTTAAATACTTAGTTGGTGTGAGGTCAGGAAATTTTTCCCTGCTACATGTAGTGTGACATTCATGACTTTGCATCAACTTTATCAGTGGACTGTTAATTTGCTGCATCTCTGGCTGACAGACTGGAAGCAGATGTGATATATGAGGAAGAATCAAGAGAGCGTTCAGGGTAATTCCAATGTAATTACAGGTGGAAATCTCCTCAGGAAGCCATCAAGGCAGGTGCAAACCCCAGAACAATGATTATTCTTGGTTTCTAAAAGCATTGATTTAGTTTTCTAGCTGCTCAGGACCAATTTATTCTGAAGAAACCAGCAATGGATGTTGCTAAAGTCCTCACTGAGGTACTGACCCAAAGTAGACAAACGTGTGTACCTGAAGTAGATTACTAGATCACCAGTGCAGAGGAAGTTATTGCAATAAGTGCTGGACCTTGGGAGATCATTTTATAGAGGGAGAATAAAACAGGGTCTAACATAGAAAACTGAGGATACAAACAGAGGTACTGACCAAACAAATGTCAGTATGAGTGGAAGACTCCGGGGCTTATGGTAGGCATTATGCGAATGCCATACTATAGTATCAGCATAGTGCTATGCCATATTGGGGTATCTGGGAGGAGGATGCAATTTACAAAACAAAAATGCATATAAACAGTATATCAGAGGTGTGTGAGGAGGAGCCCCCCATATTACCAGATTTCAATTGTTCTTGTTAAGAATGGGGGACTCCGTCCCCACCCAATTTTATTTTAACTAAGTAGCGTGTCTGTTTCTTTATGATTGCTACTGATATCACAGTGGCATATCACAGTACGTGCAATAACTGACCCACAGTACTCACCTGCATAGAGTTACGCTACTGAACTAATAGGGTCCAGATTCCTCCACTGATTCTCAAAAGCTTAAGGTCATCAATTTTGACCTGTTTACTGCAATCATATAATTAACTGGAAAACCTTTTTTCTGAGCAGTTTTAGAGACATAGAAACATAGAATTTGATGGGAGAAAAAGACCGATAAGCCCATCCAATCAGCCCTATTTTCTCTGCGTATTTCTATGCCCTGGACCCTCTTTGGTAACAGGTGTCCCTCCCTCCTCCATTTCCTCTATCTGTCATGCCCATATGCCTGTCCCATGCTTGCATGAAGCTCTTCACTGTCTTCACCTTACCACCTCTTCTGGCAGGCTGTTCCAGGTGCCTACCACCCTTTCTGTGAATAAGTATTTCCTCATATCCCTCTTAAACTTCATCCTTCAAGCTCCATTTAATGTCCCCATGTTCTGGTACTATTCCTGTGAAAGAGACTCCCTTTTTGCACCATGTTCACCCCTGTGAGGTACTTATAGGTCTCAACCATGCCTCCTCTCACTCTTCTCTCCTCTGTGGAGTACATGCTGAGCTTCCACAGACTCATCTCATATGGTTTCTTGTGCAACCCAACTCCATCTTGGTAGCCTTCCTCTAGACCACTTCCACCCTGTCAATGTTTTTGTGGAGGTGCGACATCCAGAACTGAACACAGCACTGTAAGTGGTATCTCACTAGTGAGCAATATAGTGGCATCACTATCTCCCTTCTCCTGATAGAAATCACCCTCCCTATACTCCCCAGCATCTGGCTAGCCTTGTTTACTGTCTTGTTGCACTGCCCTGCCATCTTGAGATAATCAGATATGATTACCCCAAGGTTCTTTTCTTGCTTGGTGACTATAAGTATCTCACCATCATATACACAAACCCTGGCTTTCTCCACCCCAGGTGCATGACTTTACACTTTCTGGCATTGAAACCCAGCTGCCACAGCCTAGACCACTCCTCAAGTTTCCCCAGATACCAATGCATTCCCTACACCCCTTCCTGAATGTCCACCCTGTTGCAGATGTTTGTGTCATCTGCAAAGAGACAAACATTAGGCTCCAGTTCCTCAGCAATGTCACTTATGAAGATGTTGAAGAGGACAGGACCCAGTACTGATCCCTGTGGTACTCCATATGTCACTCTTCCATCCCTGGAGTGACTGCCATTTACCACCACCCACTGCCTATTATCCTTTAACCAGTTTGATACCTAGCTTACCAACTTCTCCCCAACCCTAAGGCTGCTGAGACCCCCAGGAAAGAGAACTTGACAAGCAGGGGGCCATGATTTACCAGATCAAAAACTTTCGTTAAGTCCACAAATACCATACCCATAAACACTCCATCATCCATAACATTACTGGTGTCATTAGACAGCTTAAACAGGGCTGATGTGGTCCTATCTCATTGACTCCCACATAGAATGGAACTATAGATATATACAGATATACATACACATATGTGTGTGTGTATAGAGAATAAATGATAGCAAAGTGTTGTATATAAGGCAATAATACAATCATGGGGTTGAACAAGCTATAAAGTCACAAGCCTAAATGACAAGTGGCCTTTATGAGCTTATTCAACTCCAAGATGATGTTATTTCCTCACACAAGCTTTGCCATCTTTTATTTTGCATATTACATTAGGTTGGTAGGCTTTGCTTTAAGAGAAAGTTTTTTTTTTTTTGCATAGCTTGTTTATTGTATTTGCTTATATTAGAGTATTTTTGTAGTTCTTTGGTGTTCCCGCTAGAGTTTGTTTATAGTAGTGTTCTGTATTATAAGACATTTGAAATCTTGCATTGTTTTGTCCCTTTAAGGTTTCGATAGTGCAGTGGCTTTGTATATAAGGAAGGCTGGTTCAACCAGGTTTTCCTTTAGTGTATTTGAAGACTGCATCATGGAAGGAAGCAGGTGGAATGTTTGGTGAGTGTTTCAGGAGGCCTGTTTTACACAGTTAGGAAAATGGAGACCAGCATGTGAAATGTTTGGTTAGTGTTTCAGGGGGCCTGTATTACACAGCTAGAAAAATGGAGCACAGCATGTGAAATGTTTGGAAAGTGTTTCGGGAGGCTTTTGTTTTACACAGTTTAACTTTGATTTCTATGCGTGGTTGTTAGTTTGGCAAGTAAGATGGAGGGAGCAGTAAAAGTGGTTTGCATTGATTTTGGAAGGACTGTTTTTTGCAGGAACTCTAGCTAGAGAGGCTGTTAGGGCTGTAATGTGGGTGGTTGGTAGGTTGTTGTTACATGTGTTATTCAGGTGGTTGTTACGCATGTTAATAGTTCTGTAATAACATGTATATTTTTTGTCCACACTTGTAATGGTAATAGTGTGCTCATTTTAATGTTATAGAGTATTAATTTTAATGTTATAGAGTATTGTAATTACAGACAGTTGGTGAGACCCCATCTGGAGTACTGCGTCCAGTTCTGGAGACCCCATCTCTGCAAGGACATAGACAAGATGGAGGCAGTTTAGAGGAGGGCAACTAAAATGGTGCAGGGTCTGCAAGAGAAGCCATACAAAAAGAGACTAAAGGAGCTTAATATGTATACCCTTGAGGAAAGGAGGGAGGGGGGGGACATGATAGAAATGTTTAAGTACCCAGTGGAATCAACGAAGTCCAAGAAGGTATCATCTTTCAGAAAAGAGATGTGCAAGAACAAGGGACACAATTTGAAGATGGGGGGATGGCTCAGGGGCAATGTGAGGAAGTATTTTTTCACAGAGAGGGTAATGGATGCATGAAACAGCCTTCCTGAGGAGGTTGTGGGGTCTAAAACTGTGGGAGAATTCAAGAATGCATGGGACAGTCATAAGGAAATTTTTGTTGGGGGGGTAAGAAGAAATAGGCTGTTGGTTAAATAGGATCTGCAGCTTATCCTCTAGTAGGGAAAGGGGCAGACTAGGTGGGCCAAGTGGTCCTTATCTGCCATCAAAGTCTATGTTTCTATGTTTCTGTGTACACAGTGTTAGTTAATTACCATCATATATGGGGAAATATAGAATGGTTTTTATAATAATAAAAAGTCCCAACCATTTGTATGTATGTATGTATATATATATATATATATATATATATATATATATATATATATATATATATGTACAGTGTATACCACAGTGGAGGAGGCAAGCCATACAAGGATAAAGGTCCTAGATTTCAGGAAGGCTAACTTTAAGGAGATGGGTAGAAATCTCAAAAGATCCCTAGTAGCAGAAGGTACAGGGGGAGCTATGGAAAAACTGTGATCTAGACTCAAGAAAGTCATAACAGAACTAACAGTTCACTGTGTCAAAATGCATATCAAGAGTAAAAGAAAGAAAAGGCCACTATGGTTCTCGAAGGTAGTGGCTGAGAAAGTAAGGGAAAAGAAAAGAGCATTCAGAAGATACAAGGAAATACAAAAGGATGAGGACAGAGAACAATATCTGAAGAAGCAGAGGGGATCTAGGAAAATAACTAGAACGGCTAAAGCACAGACAGAGGAAGGTACAGCCTAGGCTATTAAGAAAGGTGACTAGACCTTCTTCAGATACATTAGCAAGAGGAAAAAGACCAGAAATGGGATTGTTAGGCTGAAGAAGGCAGGAAGAGAAAGGGTGGAGGACAATCTAGAAAAGGCTGAGATACTGAACAAGTACTTTTGCTCAGTATTCACCAGGGTAGGAGAGGGTGAGGGACTGAGACTCATTAAGAGGGGTATTCAGGGGAGGGAGGTAGACATCAGCCCATTCATGGTAGAAAGAGTCCTAGAAGAACTCAGGGAAAATAAAAGCAGATAAGGTAATGGGGCCAGATGGGTTCCACCCCAGAGTATTAAAGGAACTCAGGGAAGTGCTGGCAGAACCACTGGATGCCCTTTTCAATGTATCACTAGAGATGGGGGAGGTACCTGAGGACTGGAGGAGGGCAGATGTGGTCCCTCTCCACAAGAGTGGAAGCAGAGAGGAGGCAGGCAATTACAGGCCTGTAAGCCTGACCTCAGTAGTGGGGAAACTAATGGAGTCCTTAGTTAAGGAGAGGATTGTGAAGTTTCTGGAGGATAGTGGGGCACAGTATCCAAGGCAGCATAGATTCTCAGTGGGAAGGTCCTGTCAGATGTATCTTATAGATTTCTTTGACTGGGTAAACAGGTGGTAGATCATGGAGGGGCAGTGGATGTGGCCTACCTGGATTTCAGCAAGGCCTTCGACACTGTCCCACACAAGAGAATACTAAATAAATTGGTGAGCCTGGGAGTGGGTCCTACAGTAGTAAAGTGGGTTGGGAACTGGCTAAGGGAGAGAACTCAGAGGGTGGTGGTAAATGGCATGACATCTGAGGAGAGGGAGGTGATCAGTGGGGTGCTATAGGGATCCGTGCTGGGGCAGTCCTATTCAATGTCTTTATTAATGACTTTGCTGAGTGATTGGAAGGAAAGGTGTGCCTCTTTGCAGATGACACCAAGATCTGCAACAGACTGGACACACCGGAGGGGGTGAAAAAAATGAAAAAGGACCCAAGCCTATTAGAGGAGTGGTCAATCTCTGGCAGTTGAGTTTCAATGCTAAAAAGTGCAAGATCATGCACCTGGGTCACAGGAATCCAAAGGAGGAGTACAGGATGGATGGAGAAATTCTGGCCACCACTAGTCAGGAGAGAGACCCAGAGGTTTTCATATCTGATGACCTGAAGGTGCCCAAACAGTGTGAAAAGGTGGTGGGGAGAGCAAATAGAATGTTGGGTTGATAGGAAGGGGCATAACAAGCAGGAGGAAAGAAATGGTGATGCCACTGTAGAGATCACTGGTGAGGCATCAGCTGGAGTACTGTGTTCAGTTCTGGAGACCACATCTCCGGAAGGACATTGACAAAATAGAGGCAGTCCAGAAAAGGGCAATGAAGATGGTACATGGACTGCACCAGAAGCCCTACAAGGAAAGACTTAAGGACCTTAATGTCTATTCGCTTGAGGAAAGAAAGGAGCGGGGAGATATGATAGAGACTTTCAAGTACCTTAGGGGAATAAATGGGGTGCAGGTGGAAAGCATAATTCAGAGAAAACTCTGCACAAGAACAAAGGGGCATTATATGTGGCTGAAGGGTGGAAGGTTCGGGGTACTTCTTAGGAAGTACTTTTTCACTGAAAGGGTAGTGGAGCTGTGGAACAGCCTTCCAGCAGAAGTGGTGGGGGTAAAAGCAATATGGCATAGTACAACAGGGCATGGGATAGACATAATGGTACCCTGAAGATGTGCAGAGCAGGAGAGCTGCAGATCAAATAGGATCTGGGGCTGCAGCAGTGATTAGAGGAATGGGCAGACTAGGTAGGCCATATGGTCCTTATCTGCCAATAGATTCTGTGTTTCTATATATGACAAAGACTCTCAGCACTGAGGCAAATATACAAATATATATAAATATATATATATCTATATATATACAGTGTATATATATATATATTTTTTTTTTATAGTAGCACAGTAGTGCCACTATAGTTAGGGTTGAGTAGGCAGTTTAATGTTAAACCTCAAATTTTGCACTTTAATAACTTTGGAACCATTCAATGGATTTGCATGAAAGTTGGTACATGTTGTCCCATGGGGTAGATCTCTTGACATACCAAGTTTCGTTTCGATCGTATTTGCGGATGTCGTGCAATACATAGTGAAAAAGTCACTTTATTCACCCATTTTTGCAGATTGTGCCTCATCGTGCTGCGGCCACACCTTTGGAAGTGTGACCTGAAATTTTCAGGGTAGAACGAGCTTGCCCCAAAGAACAAGCCAGCATTCTTTTGGTGAAAAAATATTAATCTGTTCCAAAGTCATTCAATTTTGAAATTTCAGGTTCTGAGCATGCTCAGTCCAGTCTTTTGGATAGCTGCAAGTTTTGAACAAGGATTTCGGCTCACGAAGAGGGATTTTGACAGCTCATGAACAGGGATTCATTAAATCCCTGTTCATATGAAAAAAATCTCTGTTTGCAAGGCACCATCTTGTTTTCAGTTTTCTCCAAGAACAAAACCTTATAACTTACACCAGGGATATCTTCTGTAGAGATTGAAGTATGGGTTTTGTTCAGGGCGACGCCCTCTACAAACCCATATAAACATAGAAGTTGTTGGCAGATGGGGACCGTAAGATCCATTAAGTCTGTCCTTGGCTTCCTACTCCCCCATTTACCTGCCTGCTTGTGTATCCCACAGTGTCTGTCCCATGCCCGCTTGAATTCCCCCACTGTCTAGGCTCCCACCACCCCCTCCAGCAGGCTATTCCATGGTTCCACAACATGTTCTGTGAAGAAGAATTTCCTCTTATTGCTTCTGAACTTTCCTCCCTTAAGTTGAAGGTTGTGCCCTCTAGTCCTGCTGTAGTCCTTTACCTGAAAGAGATTCTGCACATGCACCCTGTTGTTGCCTTTAAGATATCTGAATGTTTCTTTCATGTCTCCACGATTCCTGTGTTGTTCTAGGGAGTATAATTTGAGGTCATCCAGTCTTGCCACATATGGTTTCTGATGTAAGCCCTGCACCATCTTTGTTGCTGTTCTCTGTACCATCTCCAGCCTATGTCCTTCCTGAGGTGTGGCCTCCAGAATTGGACACAGTACTCCAGGTGAGGCCTAACCAGGGACCAATGCAGGGGCATGATTACTTCATGCCTTCTGCTCATGATGCCCCTCCCTATGCATCCCAGGATACCACTAACCTTTAGTGATGCCTTTTCACATTGTCTACTGAGCTTGAGGTCATCTGATATGACTGATCACCCCAGGTCTTGCTCCTGCCTGGTTGCCATCACCTGCTCCCCTCCCACTGAGTACAGTTTCCCTGTGTTACACTTTCCCAGGTACATGACCTTACATTTTTTGGCATTGAATTTGAACTGCCAGATCTTGGACCACTCCTCCACTTTTCGGAGATGAGCTTCCATGCTTTGCTGTACCTCTATTGTGTCTACTCTGTTGCTGATTTTGGTGTCCTATGCAAACAGGCACACCTTTCCATCCAGTTCATCTGCAATGTTGCTGATGAATATGTTGAAGAGGACTGGCCCCAGAACTGAGCCCTGAGGGACCCCGCTAGTCACCCTCCACTCCACAGAGAGTGCCATTTACTAATACTCTCTGAGTTCTGCTGTGTAACCAGTTTCTGACCCAGTTTGTAACCTTGGGCCCAATTCCCATGTTCTCCAGTTTTTTGACTAGTCCCCTGTGTGGAACAGAGTCAAAAGCTTTGCTGAAGTCCAGGTAAACCACATCCACTGCCCCAACCTGATCCACTGTTTTGGTGACCCAACTGAAAAAATCAGCCAGGTTTGTCTGGCAGGACCTCCCTGCTTTGATTCCATTTAGTTTAGTCACAAAATGGCTGTTTTTAAATTTGAAAATCCCTTGCTTCCGATCACTGTCTGTGAGGTTTCAAAATCCTTGTTTGTATGGGGATGACCAGATGATCCTATCTTGTGAACAAAAATTTGTCATGAACAGCAATTTTGACACCTCATGACCAGGGATTTGGCTCATGAACAGGGATTTTGAGAGCTTACGAACAGGGATTATAAAAAGGAATCCCTTTTCGTGAGATGTCAAAATCCCTGTTCATAAGGGGATCAGAGATGCAGCGAATTTAAAATTCACCGGCGAAGTGAACGTGAAGTGGGCACTTCACGTTGCTACTCCGCTATGCGGAGTGGGCAATGCAAAGTGCTCACTTTCGCCTTGGTCATTACCACTTGCTGCTAAGGCGGAATGGCAATGCTGGGCAAGCAAAGTCATTGTTTTAATGGACTTTATGCCCTCATTAGGATTCTAAGTGATCCACTTGGTGTTTCAGATTTGTCAGCCCCCCCACACATCACATGGCCTACTGTACTGTAAGTCACATGCTCTTTAGCTAGGCAGGAAGAAAGTGAGTCATACAAGCAGACACTTTTACTTTCTCCTGTGCAGACGGAGAGAGAGTAGTGTGTTTTGTGACTGCTGATACTTTTAGATCAGAGCGAGGAGGAGATTTAAACTTTGATTTAGACCCAACAGCTTTTTTAAAAACTACAATTTTTTTGGCTTTTCTGTACTCTTTTTTACTTAATTTGTTCTTTCTGTAAATTTTATTTTTCTTACCTTTACAAGTAGTTAGTTGTTTGTCTGTGTGTGTGTGACTGTGTGTGTGTGTGTGTGTTTTGTCTGACAGTGTGAGTAGTGATTGCTTGGACTGAGGGAGCTCAGTAGGAGAGATGGACCAGGGTGAGGGAATGTCTGGGATGGGGCAGCTTTGGGAGAGCGTGGTAGTGGTAAGCATCGTACCGTGTGCATGTGTGGAGGGCTTGGGCACCCATTCCTGTTGGACCGCTCAAAACTTGTGAGTGCCCCCCCGAAGCAGGACCAGCACCACCCCCTGTCCTGACTCTGAGATAGTTGAACCACCACCACCACCACCAAGTCCAGCACCAGGTCCTCTGGAGCAGGATGTGCCTGTTCCCCCGGGCCCAGGTGTGGATCCTATCCCTGTTCAGCACCATGACCAGCAGGCTTACAATACATCCAAGTAACTATTAAAAAAGCTTTATGTTGTGATTCATGACATGATCGTAAATCGTGATTTGTGACTGCATTTTTATTTATTTATTTTTTTATTTTAGCTTTTGTTGACCGGGTAAGTGCACTAGACAAATCCTGCCTATTTTCAGTCACGACCCGGGGGAAGGGATACAGATGAATGCCAACTGACCTTGAACCAGATTAAGCTGTCGGTGGTATTTGTTTTGTTGAATGGGGAAATTTGGCCAGGACACCGGAAATTCCCTACTCTTTTCGATAAGTGCCATGGGATCTTTAACATCCACCTGAACTACCACCAATCCAGGCAGATGGGACCTCGGTTTAACGTCTCATCTGAAAGAAGGCACCTCAGAAGTGCAGCACCCCTCTCATGCTGCACTACAGTGTCAGTACTAGGATATTAACCCAAGTGCCAGATGTGGGAACTGAACCCACATCCCTCTGATCTCCCGGCCTCAGAGGTGAGAGTGCTACCTACTGAGCCACTGACACTGCCACTGACATTGTTTTCAATGTACTCGCTTAAGAATTGGTGGAGTAGTGGTTTGGGAAGGTGAAGTAATGCAAAGTCATTGTTTCAATGGACTTTGTGTTACTCATTGCAATGTGAGGGACTGCTCGTTGCCAGGGAGCACTCCATTCACTCTCACTCCGCTGGGATCACTATGGAGCTTATTGGGGCCACTTTGCCCACCACTAAAGGGGACATCCAGATAGTCCTATGTCAAAAACAGGGATTTCTCACGAACAGAGATTTTGACAGCTCACAAAAAGGGATTCAGCTAATGAACAGGGAATTTTGACAGCTCATGAAAACTAATCCCTTTCCGTGAGTTGTCAGAATCCCTGTTCATGAGCTGTCAAAATCCCTGTTTGTGAGGGGACTGCCAGACTGCCCTACCTCACGAACAGGGATTTCTCATAAACAGGGATTTTGACACCTAACGAACAGTGATTCGGCTCACAAACAGAGATTTGTAGGGGTTACCTTTTCTTTGCCACTTCACTGCAAAGAAATGGTTAGGACTTTTGGCTTGAAATTTGCAGGCTATGAAGGGGTCGTACAACAGATGTGAGTTATTCTGGGTTGGTGTCAAAAATTTCATCACTTCCATACTTATGCTATTCCGAAGTTGAAAAATTTCTCACAGGATAACACTATGGTGAACGCAACACCTTTCCGTGCCTATATCTTGTAAATGTTTTGAGATACGGATTTTTCACTAAATGCAACTTAGTACACCTTTAAGTATGTGTGCAAGTTGCCAGGCCATGATTACAACTGTGGTGGAATTTTTCCCCATGTTCCTATGGTTACTGAGATATTGCACCATTTTCATCACAGGTTACGTGGAATGTCTCTAGGCCAGCGTTGCTTCTCTATAATTATAGGTAGAAGGGAGCGCTGGGCCCAGAGGGCCCTGTGTTGCCACATATGGATGCCGTTATGCAGTACTGGGCATGCAGTGCCCTCCATTATGAAGTACTGGGAGTGCAGGCACCAGAGGGCCCTGCGTTCCCAGTGGGAGATGAGGGGTTTATTACAATATGTATATACTTATGGATACATAGGAGCACAGGGCCCAGAGTGCCCTCTGATCCCACATGAAGAGGGCCCTTTACAACCACTACACACTATAGAGTGATGGGGGGGCCACATTCCCACAAACATATAAGGGTACAGTTACACTTTCTCAAAAAGTAAGGGAATTCATTGCAAAAAATACTTTGTTAATGCATCAGATACAGTAGGGTTGAAGCAACAAAAGTAGGGAAATGAGGTGCTAGGGTTGAGACCTTAACACCTCCCTCCACCCAACCCTATTATCCCACCACCACCCTCCACAGACCAACAGGCATCGGGGTATGCCTTAGAGTCCCCAGGCCTAACTCTCACCCCATTCTCCTAGCCTGAACCATTTCAACTTCCTTACACATGGACTGGGGTGAGAGTTAGGCACTAAAACTGTGACAGTGACACCTGTTGTATACATCGAATATGTCATAACCTATGTTAAGATATTAGAAATATTTCCTTTTGTTGTCCTTGGCCTCTGGTGAACTCACTCATGGATTTGCCACTTGCGAGGTCAGAGGTGAAGGACAACTTGAGAAGACATTTCTGGTATCTTAACTTAGGTCATGACATATCATCTATAGATAGATAGATAGATAGATGGATAGATAGATATCATGTATTAGATATATGCTAATTTGTATTGATGTATTCTAGATACATTTGGCAGTCTGTGAGATATATTTCATGGTTGGCACACATATTTTATATAGATTTTTGTTATATACCCACCTTCCTCCTGTGCACTGCTCCCAGACTCCCAGCTATGTCTCCCCATCCCCAAGTGCTAAGCACTGTCTCTGCAGTATTCCCCAAACTCTGGCAAGGGTGGCTTTGCTGTAGGAATCAAGGTGACTTATATGTAACAGCAGTAAGAGGCTCTCTAGGCACACAATCCTCCAAGTCTGCAACTCAAAATATCCTATAAATAATATTCAGAGGTGGCACTATTGTGGTAAAGAAATATAACCATAACCATCTATATGGAAAGGAAAGCAACATAGAAACATAGAAACACAGACTTTGACAGCAGATAAGGACTGCTTGGCCCACCTAGTCTGCCCATTTCCTACCTATTGGATAAGCTGCAGATTCCAGTTACCCAACACCCTACTTCCTCCTACCCCTCACTAAGATTGCCTTCGCTCTGTCCCATGCATTCTTGAAATCCCCCTCTGTTTTTGACCCCATGACCTCCTCAGGAAGGTGGTTCCATGTGTCCACCACCCTCTCTGTGAAAAAGTACTTCCTCACATTGCCCCTGAGCCATCCCCCCCTCTGTCTTCAAATTGTGCCCTCTTATTCGTGTACATTTATTTTTCTTAAGGTTGCTCATGTCTTGGACTTTGTTGATTCCCTTGAGCTACTTGAAAGTTTCTATCATGTCCCCCTCTCCCTCCTTTCCTCAATGGTATACATATTAAGCACTTTTAGTATCTCTTCATACGGCTTCTGTTGCAGACCCTGCACCATTTTAGTTGCCCTCCTGTGGACTGCCTCCATCCTGTCTATGTCCCTGCAGAGATGGGGTCTCCAGAACTGTATGCAGAATCTCCCCTAGACATACAGTAGATACAAATATCGTTTGTGATCTCTTTAAGTTCTGTAGCTGTGGCAATGGATTGTGATTTGCACAGCTGATGCTTGCTCCTTGTATATTCTGCTTATTAACAGGTTCATTATATAAACTCGATTCTCATGCATGGGAATGCAACTCGCTGTCCTAGTTTGACTGGACGGGGCAGCGGCAAAACATAAAAAATGAATGGAAAGGAGATTCTTTTAACCACTGTCACTGCAGTGAAATCACAAATTAACATAGAGGATTGTGTATGCGCAAGCATATACAACAAGGCAGTTGAGATCGAGAGGTTTCCGTGGTAACCAGAGACCTCGAGAGCATAACTTGAGAGGTCCGTTACCACGGAAACCTCAAGATCGCACAACTGTCTTGTTTGTGTATGCTTGCTCATACACACCTTTATAGTATGGGCAACCATACGCAGTACACTCGACAAGTTTTTGTAAAAAAAGGCGGCTTACTTCAGTTTCTGCCCCCACGCCGCCTGCTGTTGTCAGTGGCGCCACTAATTGGCGCATGCGCAATCGTACCGATCTTGTTGTGTTGCACTGTGACGCACTCCAGTGCAGCACAACAAGATCGTGACGTACCGAGTGCAGGAAAACAATGCTGTTCCAGGCATGGATTTCCATGCGGAACAGCGTTCTACCATACACTATAGTCTCATTATATTCCAGATGATAGGTGCCTGACATGGCCAGGTAATGTCTTCCTGGAAAAAAATATGTGCCCTGGGTGTCTAGCCCCAGTTTTTGTGTGGCAATTTTGCTGCAAACTGACACCAAATGTTTTGGTACCCATATAGCAATAATATTTCAGTCCTAACATAAAGTAGGACATTAGGCTGTCATCTTTCAGCTTTATGTACAGTTCTGTAGTAGCTATAGTAGATGGAGTAGCTATTGCTTCAAAATTCCTCCTGAGTAAAATCAGAAAATTTGGACTAGCACAATCCATTGGATTATTTCAAGTTCATAATACAGAAGTGAAGCAATGTCCTCACAACCAGCAGCTTAAGGAGTACAAGGGCTGAAAAATCCTCTCTTGCTGTGGGCATTATATGCCTCCACCACTGATACTTGAGCCACTGCCAATTGCTCAAGTAGGATCTGGGGTAATACTACAGTCAAAGAAAAATGGGCCAACTAGGAGGGCCAAGTGGTCCTTATCTAGTGGCAAATTTTATGTTTCTGTGTTTGCCAGAAATAGCAGCAGGGTAGGACTGTGCGAATTTAAACTTCTGTCAGTGGAATTTTGACGAAAGTCAGAATTTTACTTTCCTAAAATTTCAGAATGCACTTTGGCAACTTTTGTGGAAATTCTGACATAGAACAACAGAATGAATGCATGAATTGTGGATTAATGTAGTAAACTGCAGAAAGAAATTCTGCAGAACTGATCACTCAGTGGTCAATTCCGTGGAATTTCTTTACGCGGTTTCATACATTAGTCTTCAATTCATACATTTATTCTGCAATTCAGTGAGTCACTGAAGTGCAGATGAATGTATGAATTGTGGATTAATGTATTAAACTGCAGAAAGAAATTCTCACAACTGATAACCGAACTGCAGAATAATTACATGTATTGTGGATTAATGTATTAAACTACGGAATGGAATTCCTCAGAACTGTCATTCTTAAGTTCATGTGCATTATTCTGCAATTTATCCCAGAAAATTCTGTGGAACAGGGTGAAAATTCACCAAACACTTTTGAAAGATTTTAGTATTGCCAAAGGTGGGAGGTCAGAAAATTTCACGAAATTCATGAAATTTTGTGAAAGTTCCATGAAAGTGAAATTCACAACTTCTGCTCAGCTCTACACAGGGGCAGTGATGCTACAGCTCAATAGTCAGGATAATCCCATCTTCTAATATCCTGTTTGGAGCATTTTGTTTTGATGCTTGTTCCAACTGCATGAGAAAGGGGCAGGGCAGCCACAACATAGGGTTCATGGGTTGTGTCACTGCTCAAGCTGGAGCATGATTGTGGGGAGAAACCACAGTTGCTTCCTGTTTGGAGAAAGGGCAGGACTGCCACAACCCTGGAGCAAAGGGAATGTTGCAGTTTGGAAGAACATTCTGTACTAATCAGTAGTGATGTGGCACACTCTGGACCTGCCATATACAATCTTTCTATCCTGACCACGTCTGACTGCAATGCAGAAACTGTCATTCACTTTTGCCCTTTGCTGCCTTTTCACTGTAAATTTAATGAATGCAATGGTTGCAGATTTTAGCAGACGATTCTGTGTGGTCTACAGCATCTCAACTTGGGTAATAGTTATATTGCCTTACTTTGTAGTGATCATGACAAAAGTCACAAAATATATTCCAAATCATTAAATAACATTTCAGTACATTTACATTCAAAAAGTCAAACCAGGGTAAGCTTTAGCAAATAATTTTTTTCCTGACTTGTTCCAACCAAAGTGTGTGTGTGTGTTTCTTGCTTTTAGAGTTTCACACAGTTTTGCCAAAATCATGCATAATATACACCCCATGGATATATTAGTAGTAATTAAATTGATAAACTATTTCAATTTTTATTAATTAGGCATCAAAGATTAATGATTTTCAGATACCAGAAACCATCACATTTTAATTCAAGGAAGGTAACGGTTTTGCTGGAATGAAGTTACTTAGCATAACAATGTAATCAGTGGTAGAAGGAGCATAATATTTCCAGAAGACTAAATTTAGTTTCCATGAGTCCAAAGTAGGGTGCACTATGAAGAACAAGGGCGACTAATACTGGCCATTTTAAATGAACAGTCCAATGAACTGAAATGAACTCTGACAATGATCCCTCTAATGTATGTATTTTTCTGTTTTTTCACTTTTTATCATATAGGATAGTCTTTGTTATTTGCAAAAGAGCATCCTAAACTGTGAGAAGCTACTGTGATCAGAGCAGCATAATCAGTGAAAGACATTTTTAATTATCCTCTGTACTCCCCATGGAAGCTTTATAGGCAGAACTCCTGCTTCAAACAGCAGGTCAGCTGTCTTAGATACTTTACTTCACTAGTATGTGATAAACACAAGATATCAAAAACAAATTCCATAAACTCATGCTGTTCATTAGCCACTAGAAAGGCCTTGTAATCTCTAATGACTAAAGATCAGTTCTACCAGTTACCGTCTGATCGTTGAAGATCAAGGATTTCATGACTAAAAAGACATTCTAAACTGCTATCATAGCCACTTTAGTAGCCCTATTGTCATGCAAACCATGACTGAATTTATAGCATCACATAGCTAATGCAGACATTCACAGTCTATATATGTAAATTGTTGAAACTGTTGCAATGGATGTGCAGTTGGGTCCATTTTAACCCCCCAACCCCCAGACAAATCCAGGCCTGTGAAAACCCCTCATAAACCATTAGGTGGCAAACACACAAAATAGAAAAACATCAAGCTCAAAGAAATGTAGGAAACTGGGTAAACTCAGAACTGGGAAATCCCTGTTACACCAAAGACTCTTGTTTGGGAACAGAGCAGGGCCACTTGGTGGCTGACTGGGGAGGAAGGAGTGAGCATCCCTTGGACAGCTTTCCTCCATTGGGGGGGATGACTATGTCCTGCTGCTCACCTATCACCTGCAGGAATCTGTGTGGCAGCGCAGCAGGAGCACATAGGGGAGAGACCCCTCATGCAGGATACCTGGGGCATCTCCTTGGTGGTGGAGTATGCACATTGCAGTCGTTGCACACAAGGTGGGTCCGGGGCAGAAAACAACCCTGACTGCAGGATGAAGTCAATCCCCGCAGGACCCACAGCAATGATTGGGTGCTGAAAGGTGCTATGGCAGAGGACAACAGAGAGAAGATACATCCTGGGGGACCAGCCAGATTGGTCACAATCTATGATATGTCACAATTCGTCCCAGTCATTTTGCTTCACAACAACTTGCCCCGACTATCAACTCCTGCATCAATCTGCTCCCACTTCAATTTGTCCCTGGACAATTTGCTCACAGTGTAAATATTATAAAATAAACTCCGGTGCAATTTGCCAACTAGATGAGGCAATGTGCTTGAGGATTGTAGAAGCAGAAGTCATACTGTAATTGTTGTTATAGTAGAGTATCATGTGTAGTGGGAGTGAATTGTCTGGGGATGAACTGACGTGGGAGCCAGTTGATGCCAGAACTCATAGTCTGGGGTGAGTTGTCATGGAGCAAAATGACCAGGACGAACTGACGTGTTCCCAGTCAGATTGGGGCGGTCAGGCAGATCAGGTGGCAAAACGAATTAAAAAAAAGAGAACGTGAAAACCCAAAATATAAAACAAAGGCAGCAGAACAGCAGTGGTACTATTCGTTCTAGTGCACAAACAAGGCAGGCAGATTAACAAACATATTCAATTAATCCAAATTTCTTAACCTTCTGATTTTATTGAGTCCATTAATAAACTAGAATCTCCCAACACGGGGCAGAAAACAGGAACATATCAGGAAGAAAACTCCTCTATTCTGGGTCTGTGAGCAAGAAATCCTTCATTTTAGAGAGTATTCCGTCAGATACAATCCGGAGAAAATTCTTAAACAGGCACTAACATTTTTATGCAGACATGGAAGCCAACACCAGATGTATCCCTCACATGTTTTGGTTCTGTTGAGTGCTCTGCCCAGAGTGTGGTAGTAATATTTTGGATTTACCATGTATTACCACAGAGGAAGGCTGCAGAAATTTACAGGTTTTACACCATTTTATTGGCTCCAAGATTTGGGAGGTGATTTTTGAGTGGACATTGTAGCCAACTCCTTTTCCTGGTGATTGTGTGCTGTTTCACTTTGGCTCCGCCCCATGGTGTCCTGAGCCACCTCTTCATGTTGTTATTGATTGGCCAGGAATACCCTTAAGTCTCCTTTATGACATACTCGGCTGGGCAAGTGGTCATTTGCTATCAGGGCCACTAACTGGTTAAATGAATTGCCTGATACACTGCTGAATCTTCCCAAGTTTAATCAGTATAAGAGATCTTTGTGGTCTGCCTTGCAGTCCAATGCAATTGTAACCGTTAAACAGTTATATTTGATTTCTCTCTGTACATAACCTGAAACTTTTTATGCAACGATCAGTATGGATTTTTTTCAGAATGGTATGTAACTGTTCTGCCTTAAATGCTTTGAGCCTGACGTGACTGCATTTCCTCTGGAACTGTTTATTGTACTTGTAATGTTTTTTGTGTCTATCTGTTTAATGTGGAACCTTTCTAAATGAGCACTTGTGCTCAAAGGTACTCTCCATAGAATATGATGGCAGATAAGGGCTGATGGGCCAACACAGTTTGCCCATTTTTCTTAACTTTCATTTCTTGCTGCAGACCCTACTTGATCTCTGGCGCGACCTCTCCAAAGTTTTTCAATAAAAAATCAAATTTGCCCTACGTGAACCTTGTTACACTGGCTTGATTGCTTCACGGAGTTACTAATGATGACTCCTAGATCCCTTTCCTCAGCTGTAGTGCTTAGCTTTACCCCTTCCATCCATTACTCTTTTCTGAGGTTCTTGTCCCTAAGTGCATGACCTTGCAATTTTTGGCATTATATTTCAACTGTCAAACCTTAGACTACCTCTCTAGTCTTTGCAGGTCACTCTGCATCTCTCTAGTTCCCTCATCATCATCTACTCTCCCACAGAGCTTAGTATCGTTTGTGAAGATACATAATTTGCCCCAGATTTTTTTTCCAATGTTGCTGATGAACATATTGAAGAGGACAGGACCCAAGACATATCTCTGTGGCAACCCACCCATGATTGCTCTCTCTTCTGTTTTGACATCATTAATCACAACCCTCTGCTGCCTTCCCTTTAACCAGTTTTCTACCCATCTTACTATGTCCCTTGCTGCACCCAAATTCTGCGTCTTCTTCAGAAGTCTTCTGTGAGGCACTGAGTCAAAAGACTTGCTGAAGTCAAAGTAGTGTGGCTCTTTTTCAACACCCTCATCACTCAAAGAAAACTACAAGTTGGTCTGACAAGACCTCCCTATGACAAACCCATTCTGTTTACTGTCTTTGAATTTGTTGCCCTCCAGGTAGTCCATGAGGTTCTTTGACCTATGGTTCCATCAGTTTACCAATAACAGAGGTAAGACTGACAAGTCTGTAGTTCCCTGCTTGATACTTGTCTCCCTTATGGAGCAGAACTATATCAGCTACCCCCCCTCCAGGCTCATAGAAATACCCACATCTGTGCTGGCTTATTGAATAGCTCTACTAGGGGTTCAGACAAGTTCCTTTAGTGCCCTCAGATGCATCCCATCAGGCTCTAGGGCCTTATCTATCATTACGGCAGCTAGTCCATTCTTCAATATGCAGCTCAGTATGTCTTTCCTGGTGAAACTTTTAAATAATCAAATAAATAAATAACTAAATTTGACTTATCATATCCCCCTGTCTCTCCTCTCCTCCAGGGAGTACATGTCCAACTCCTTTAACCTTTCCTCTTATGCCCTTCCCTGCATCCCCTGAACCATCTGAGTGGCACTCCTCTGAATTGCCTCAACCCTCTCAATATCTATTCTCAGGTGTGGTCTCCAGAACTGAACACAGAACTCCAGATGAGGTCTGACTAAGGTCATATACAGGGGCATGATGACATCCTTCCTTCTACCAGCAGTGCCTCGACTTATACATCTCAGCATTCTGTTTGACTTCCCCACCACAGCCTGGGACTGATTTGCCACCTTCAGGTCAGATGTGATGATGACACCCAAGTCCCTCTCTTGTTCAACAACTGCTGTTTCCTCCCCTCTAATCAAATACTTTGCTCTCGGATTACCATTCCGCATATGCATAATTTTGCATTTCCCTGCATTGAAGCCCAGCTTCCAGACCTTGGACCATCTCTCTAGCCTAGAAAGGTCCTCCTTCATTCTTTCAACCCTCCCCAGGGATGTTCACTCTATTACATATCTTTGTATCATCGGTGAACAAACACACCCTACCCTCTAGATCTACCGCAATGTCCCCATTGAAAATGTTGAAATGGACTGGGCCCAGTACAGACATTTGAGGCACCCCACTTGTGACCCTCTTCTCCTCAGACAGCACCCCATTCACCATCCCCTTTGGCTTCTACCTGAGTGCCAGTTTCCCAGCCACTTTACTACGGCCTCACCTCACCCACTCCTTGACCCTCCATCTTGTTTAATAATTTTTTTCCTGGAAAACAGTGTCGAAAGCCTTTCTGAAATCCAGATAGGCCATGTCCACTGCCCCGCCCTGGCCCACCACTCCCATCACCTAGTCAAAGAACCCTATTAAGTTCGTCTGACAGGATCTCCCCCTAACAAACCCATGCTGTCTGTGATAAACTAGCCCTTTTCCTTCCAGGTAGTCCACCAGTCTTTCCTTTAGGAGTAACTCCATGATCTTCCTGACCACTGACGTCAGGCTCACAGGCCTGTAATTTCCCACCTCCTCCCTGTCACTTCTTATGAAGCAGAACCATGGTTGCCCTCTTCCAGTCCTCCAGAACCTCTCACCTTGCCAGTGACAGGGTGAGCAGTTCCGCTAGTGGTTCTGCTTATTCTAGCCTGAGCTCTTTCAGGATCCTGGGATGCATCCCATCTGGACCCATGGCCTTATTAACCTAAAGACTGCCTAACTCCCTAAGAAGCAATCCAAAATAAAGCACTGCAAAGCCACAGGACTTGGTCTGTGCAGCACTATCGAAGAGCTAGCATACCTCTACAAAATTCAGTCCCATTCACAATAGTGGTGAGCACAAGGAGTACCTGGATGCTTGATTAATGCAAAATACCTATTTTACTTCAAACGTTTCAGTTCTTAGCCCAAATGCAAACAATTTGGTACAGCTTCCAAAGTTACAGCATCACCCTAGCACCTCGACTCTCACGAGTCTTCAGTGAGGGTATGACTAACAGAGGTTGCTGAAACATTTATGCCACATTAATTATTTATGAGATTTCATTAAGTAAGCAAATTCATTGGCTTATGCATTTAAGGCATTTTAGTACTTGTTCCAAATACAATGAACATCTGAATGCAAATAAATAGTGTAGAAAAAAATACATATAAAAATTATCAAGTAATAAAGTAATAAAAATGATAGAACTAGCAAAAGAAGGCAAACATCTTTTTTGATCAGTTACAAGTTTAGTAATTCTTTACTCATAATACGTTTTTTATCAAAAACTGCACCTCCAAGACACAGTGTACTGGTTGATTGATTGTCACTGCATATACAATCTTAACTCTATAAAGTTTTATACCGGGTAGGTGGAGCTTCCAGGTGCTGTGAGTTAATGCTAAATACTAGGAGAGATAAAAAGCAAAAAAAAAAAAAAAAACAGCATCAAAGGTAATATTTGAATCACAATTACATTAGCTGCAGATACCAAAAAAGGAAAATTGCTATATCTTTAAACTTAATATATAACATCTTTTTTTCTTTCTTTCTTCTTTCAGAAGGAATTACACAAAGGATCTAAATTGCATGCAACTGCACTCGTAACACATTTTTCTTTTTCAACAATGGTTCAACATATTGTTATGCAACTGTACTCATGACACATTATCTTGTTATCATTTCTTTTTAAAAAAAGGCTTAATATCTCATAGATACATAGATACATAGACAGTGTCGGCTGATAAGGGCCTATGGCCCACCCAGTCTGCCCATTTGAACTTGTAAGTTCAGTTTGTTTTCCTAGAAGTCTGTTGCCCCTTACCCCTGACCTCCAGAATTCCTTTATGTCTATCCCATGCATTCTTAAATCCCATGATTGTTTCAGCCCCACCACTTCCTCTGGCAGGGTGTTCCACTTGTCCACCACCCATTCTGTGAAGAAATTCTTTCATGTTTCTCTGAATCGTCCCTCCTCCAACTTCATCCCATGCCCTCTAGTCCTATAACATCTTTTCACTTAAAATAGTGTTTTCCTGCATCCTGTTCCTCCCTGTAAGATACTTGTATGTCTCTATCATATCGCCTCTCTCTCTCCTCCAGGGAGTACATGTTCAGTTCCTTCAACCTGTCTTCATAGGACTTGTGATGCAATCCATGCACCATCTTTGTTGCCTCCTCTGAACCTTCTCTACCCTGTCTATGTCCTTATGTAGGTATGGTTCCAGAACTGTACACTGTACTCCAGGTGGGGCCTCACTAGTGTCTTGTATAGCGGAATTATGACCTCCTTTCCTGCTGGTGATGCCCTGCCTATACATCCCAGCATCCTATTTGCTTTACCTGCTGCCTTGTCACACTGTTTCTCTCCTGAGGTCATCAGAGATGATAACCCCAAGATCCCTTTCCTGTTTGGTGCATGCTATATCCTCACCCCCAACTGATATATTGTGCCAGGTTTTTGTGCCCCATATGCATTATCTTGCACTTCTTTGCATTGAATTTCAACTGCCAAACCCCTGACCATTCTTCAAGTTTCTGCAGGTCGCTTCTCATTCTGTCTACACCCTCTGGTGTGTCTACTCTGTTACAGAGCTTTGTGTCATCAGCGAACAGTGAAATTCTGCCTTCTAGGTCCTGTGCAATTTGTCTCATTTATCTCATTTGTCATTCAGACCATGTGGTGTTACACTATTCATCTTGTAAATCCACCTACTCTCCTTCTGCAACAATATGTTGGGTCTATCTCCTCCAAATCTAGGGGGAGGGACCCATTCAATACCCATGAACCTCAAACATTTGGGTGAAAAATCATGAAACAGGGAGGAATGTGTTCTCACCGGGGTGTCCTGTCTGTCATTAATAATTGACCTGACATGCTCCTGTATACATTATTTTAGTGGTCTTCCCTAAAATAGAATAAGCCAGCAAACTACTTCTACAAGCTCAAGCTAAAGGGATAATACAGGTGCTGGACTCAGATGGGAGAAAGCTGAAACATCTGATACAACAAGAGACAGAAGAAATCAAGAAGCAGGTTGAATGGTACTAAAGGTAAAACTAGTAACGCTGACAATGTAAAAGCTGCATTTATTGAAGTTGAAAAGCTGCTGATCAAAGAACTAGAAACTACCTACAATATTAGTGCATTGGAAGAATATTTGGAGAGAGGGCAGGCACCTAGAGGTTTAAGAATTTCGATTGTACCTTCATGTGGTCTGGAGGAGTTTCAGTTTAAAGATGAGTGAATCAAAACTGCCATTACATGTTCTAAAATATTTTTAGAGCTGCTGGTATAAGATGATCTAAGCAAGCATGCAGAGTTAACTACTGAATTGCAGCAAGCTAAAGCAGCTGCTGCCAGTTTGTTAAAGTGTTGAATACCCAGACTATAGTGAACAATTCCAAAGTAAAATAAGGAAACATTATGCCAAAGTGATTAAAAGGAAAATTAATAAACTTAACAGAGATAAATGTGACTATGAGAAAGGGGATATTTTAAGTTGGAGCAAACTGAGATTGCAAAGCAGGGGAAGAGCAAGGTCAAGAGTCAGATTTGCAAAACCTGACAGAAGGCAGCAGACTACTAAAAATAGGGAGACTGCAGAGAAAGAGTCCCATGCAACCTCTCAAACGTCAGACAGAGAACAGGATTTTCAGAGGGCCCCAGCACCGAAGGTGAGGGAGAAAGGAACAGAAAAAGAAAGACAAGGAGGGGCAAGCGCAGAGGAATCAACAAGCGCAGGAACAGAGATACTACTCAGAGAGAAAAGGAAGGATCTCATAGATATTAAATCTTTCATCAGTAATCTTGAATAAAGATCAGGAATCTGTACTAAGGAGGTGTTTAAGCTTCATCCCAACCCCAAATGCAAATGAGTTTCAAAAATTTGTTGATTTAAACAAGTTTTTCAGAAAGCTGCACTTACATTTATATTATTCAAAAGAACAGGAAACAGGGATAACATTTCAAAACACTGCAGAGATGGGATTTACACCAGAAAGCACCCCCACTTATATGGAGAACCTTGACTTCCTCATACAAGAAATTGCTCTACTTGAAAACGATCTAAGAACCGAACATTTGACCTCTGGTTTGGGGAATATGGACATGGGACAATTGATGCAACAAGATTCGAATATCACTGCTGCTGAGGGACTAATAGAAAGCACTGTGGAGTTTCAAGCTCTAGAACAGTGGTTCTCAAATGGTGAGGCCAGCCTCCTGGGAGGCCCCAACCTGTTCCAGGGGAGGCTCAAGCAAGTCTGAAAAAGTACTGTATTTAAATTTGGAGTTTTATATATTTTGTTTGAAAGCATGAAACAAACTGAAAGAGGATAATAGTAGGTGAAAGTTATGTATTTATTTACAAATCAGTAACAAAGAGAAGGTGAATGAGTCGAGGCTCATTTAAGGTGTTCCGGAGAAGGGTAGGGAGGAATACAATTAAAGATAACTGCAAAGCAGTCAAGCAATACAAAATGAACAATAGTGCAAAAAAATATGAAGAATAAACTAATAATGAGAGGTGGTAATTGATCAATTTGTAGACTGGTGGCAGAACAGCCCAAATACAAGGGTTGAGCATAGAGGTGCTAAGAGGAAGGAAGGAAGGAAGGAAGGAGCAAAGTAATCCCTGAGAAGTTGCTAAAGAGCAGGGAAAGAGGGGGTGAGGTGAGGTATGTAGGAAGGTTATTCCAGATAGAGAGGAAACAGAGAAAGTAGTCTGACCCCATGGAAGGTACTGCAACAAGGGGTAACAATGGTTCAAGAATCAAAATAGTGAGCAAGTAGGCTGGCCTTTGGGGGGGCTATAGTAAGCTGAATAACATTTATTTTTGTTTTATTTATTTGTTAGTCAGAGAACACCTTTGAGCACAAGTGCTCTTTTTCAAAGGTTCCACATCAGTGAAAGACAAAGAACTGAATGAGAGCCAAGTACTCAAAGGGGTTTCAATGTATTCATGGTGTACTGTGCAAAGTACAGTATGTTAATTTTCTTTGGGGGGGGGCCCCAAGATTATTTCAGTTTTTGGGGAGGCTCAAAATCTTTTCCATGGATTTGGGGAGGCTCACTGTGACAAAGTCTAAGAACTGTTGCTCTAGAAGATCTACTCAGTGAAAATGCTAATGGCTTTGACCTTCTGACTTCCCAGGTAAGAAATGGTCATGGACTCCTGACAGCCAGTGGAGACTTAAAGAAATTAAGAAAAACTCTAATTAAGCCTAATTCTGAATTTTGCCCAAAAACGTACAGCAATGTTATAGAAGCATATGAGAAAACAGTCTGTAGACAAGTGAAAAATCTGCTTAATAATAGATCTGCCCCCACTTGCTATAATTTAACAAAATAAGAGAGCGTGGCCCTTAGGAATCTATCTGGAAATGAAAAAATAGTTATAAAACCAGCAGATGAAGGGGCAACATTGTTTTGATGGATATTAATATGTACAAAGAGATTGTTATGAAGCTACTAGATAATGAAAGCAGTTACAAAAAATTACTTTCAAACCCAACTCCGATTTACAGAAAGGAGATGTGTTCTTTATTAATGAGGGCAAAAGAAAAAGGTGACATAACAGAGAAAGAATATGGGTTTTTGTGGAATGAACATCCAATTGAGCCAGGTTTTTACATCTTACTGAAAATACACAAGAATACAGAAATGCCACTGGGAAGGCCCATTGTATCAGGTGTGGGGTCCTTGACACAAAACACAGAATAATTTGTAGATTTTTTTCTGTAGCCAGGTGTAAATAAATTGATCTCCCACATCAAAGACACCACACACCTACTCATTAAATTACAGGATGTAAAATGGGAAAAGAATAACAGTTGGTTGGGAATAGATGTAGAAGCCCTTTACTCTTCCATAAGGCATGAACAGGGTTTAAATGCTACAAAATTATTTTTAAACCAGTACACAGAAGCAGAAGATATACTGGTGGAATTTATTTTACAATCTTTGGAATTTATTCTAAATCATAATTTTTTTGAATTTGATAGCAACTTTTACAAACAAGAATGCGGTACGGCTATGGAGGCCTCCATGTCACCCAGCTATGCCAACCTGTTTCTGGGGTACTGGGAACTTATGGTGGCACTTAATGAAACCATTAACCCATATTACAAACATCTAAAAAAATGGTTTCATTTTAGCCAAGATAGAGTATGTACCTGGGAGGGAGACCAAAACAAAGCTCAAGAATTCATGGAGTGGTTGAACAAAAACAAAGAATGTTGAACTTTGTAGATTTAAATTTGTACGTGAGTGAAGATGCACCTGACATCTACACTATTAACACCAGAACATACAGGGAAACCACAGCCACAAATTCTGTCCTCCATTTCAACAGTGCCCACCCCCCTAGCCTCAAAAATCCATACCCTATAGCCAGTTGTTGCAGCTTAAAAGAAATTGCAACAACAATTCTGATTATGAGAAGCAAGCTGAGGAATTAGTTAAAAGGTTTCAATCTAGAGGGTATGAGATGCATGTCTTGGAGACTTCAAAAAAGAAAGTGGATAAAACAAATAGGAACACTTTACTAAGCAGATCTGTAGTACCACCATGCACCAACGCCCCATGCACCTTTGTTACAGAATATAACAATCTGGCAGGCTAGATTGGAAATATGATATACAGTAACTGGCCTATTTTAATTGGGGATGATACTGTAGGTGTGCTGTAGGTGGAAAAGCAAGGGTTGCATTTAGTTGAGCCAATAACTTGAAGGACAAACTAGTACATAGTAGGTTGAGAGAGTGCAACTACCAGTGCCCATACATGGCTACCCAGGAGACCCAATGGCTTCCACAGATGCCAAAGATGTAATGTCTGCAAATATGGCAATACAGGTGACACCTTTCATCATCCCAGAATGCAGTGTAAGGATGTAACAATAAGGAATTGATAACCTGACACATCATATGTGGAGTACGTCCTGTGGTGTAGTTGCAACTACACCTACGTTGGTAAAACAGTAAGACCACTTAAACAATGTATACAGGAGCACGTCAGGTCAATTATTAATGACAGGCAGGACACCCCAGTGGGAACACATTTCTCCCTGTTTTATGATTCTTCACCCAAATGTTTGAGGTTCATGGGTTTTGAATGGGTCCCTCCCTCTAGATTTGGAGGAGATAGACCCAACATATTGTTGCAGAAGGAGAGTAGGTGGATTTACAAGATGAATAGTGTAAAACCACATGGTCTGAATGACAAATGGGATATTAAGCCTTTTTTAAAAAAAGAAATGATAACAAGATAATGTGTCATGAGTATAGTTGCATAACAATATATTGAACCATTGCTGAAAAAGAAAAATGTGTTATGAGTGCAGTTGCATGCGATTTAGATTCTCTGTATAATTCCTTCTGAAAGAAGAAAGAAAGAAAAAAAACTGTTATGTATAAAGTTTAAGATACAGCAGTTTTTCTTTTTTGGTATCTGCAGCTAATGTAATTATGATTCAAATATTACCTTAGAGTGATGCTGCTGTTTTTTTTGCTTTTTATCTCTCCTAGTATTTAGCATTAACTCACAGCACCTGGAAGCTCCACCTACCTGGTATAAAACTTTATGGGATTAAGACTGAATATGCGGTGACAATCAATCAACCAGTATACTGCATCTTAGAGGCACAGTTTTTGATAAAAAATATGATATGAGTAAAGAATTACTAAACTTATAACTGATCAAAAAAGATGTCTGCCTCCTTTTGCTTGTTCTATCATTTTTGTTTATTAGTTTATTATTTGATAATTTTTTATGTTTTTTTTTCTACACTATTTATATCATTCAGAGGTTCATTGTATTTGGAACAAGTACTAAAATGCCCTTAAATGCATAAGCCAATGAATTTGCTTACTTAATGAAATCTCATGAATAATTAATGATATGAGGAGATCTGGCTTGCTGGAGGACAGGTTGGCCCTGAGGTTGCACTATGGCAACTATCAGGGGGCAATCTCCTGCAAGAAGGCAGAATATCTGTCTAAGATCACTGTGGCAAGGAACAGACCAGCTCAGCTTTTCGGCAGAGTGGGTGGGCTATTACATCCTGCCTGTCTCTGTGTTGGGGGAGCAGGTTCAAGCACTAGGTGTGAAGAGCTGTCTGTATTCTTTACCGACAAGGTGTCCTCTATCAGGGATGAGGTCTCCTCAAGTATCTCTCAAAGGGGATGCATGGACCGTACTGGAGAGCGTCAAAACACTCCTCCTGCCTGGGATGAGTTTGAGCTGGTTGGGGTGGAGGAGATGGTGAAAATAATCCTGAAGCTGCGGCCAACCCAGTGTGAACTGGACCCAGGTCCGACCCGACGGTTGGTTGCTTGGACCTGGTTGGGCCTGTGATTGCTGGGGTTGTCTGGAGTTCCTTGAGGAGTGGGGTCTTTCCAGTGGTCTTGAAAGAGGTTTTGTGAGACCCCTTTTGGAAAAATCCTCCTTGGACCCAGACTGCCTCAACAATTACAGGTCGGTCTCAAACCTCCCATTTTTAGTGAAGATTATTGAAAAAGTGGTGGCAATGCAGCTTGAGAGACATCTTGCCTCTTCCTCCACCTATAAGCCTTACCAATCTGGGTTTCATGCAGGACATAATACAGAGACCGCCCTGCTGAGGGTGCTTAATGATCTCCTGGTAGTGAGGGACAAGAGAGAGACCGGACCATCTTGGTCCTCCTGGTCCTCTCTGCTGCATTTGACACCATGGACCATGAGGTGTTGCTTGACCGCCGGTGGTATTGGTGTGGCCTGTCTGGTATTGTCATCAACTGGTTCAGGTCATACCTGACAGGCAGAGTGCAGAGGGTGATGATGGGGTAATCCTCATCTAACCCTAAACCTCTGTGCTGTGGGGTACCACAAGGTTCGGTCTTGTCACCCTTGTTGTTCGTGGTGTACATGCTGCCACTGTGGGACATTATCAGGTGGTACAGGCTGGGTTTTCACTGCTATGCAGATGACACCCAGCTGTACCTGTCCTGTGTGCCCAATACCCAGGTGTTGGACTCTGTATTTAACAGCTGTCTTAATGAGATCCAGGCTTGGATGACTCAAAACTGGCTTAGGCTCAACCCAGACAAGACAGAGGTACTTGTTGTGGATCCAGTTCATCAGGGCGGAGGGCGTTGTGAGAGGTTACCCCCTGACCTTGTGTCGGGGGGTATTCCCTTACTCTGTCTAGGCAGGTGAAGGATTTGGGCATGATCCTTGATGATGGTTTGACGCTTGATGCTCAGGTGCCAGCTGTCGTCAGGAGTGAATTTTATCATCTAAGGAGCATTGCCCAAATCCGAGCCCTGATTCTGCCGAAGGATCTGACCACACTTGTACATGCTTTTGTCACTTCCAGGCAGGACTATTGTAATGCCCTGTACCTAGGGTTATCTGGGGGCAACCTCCGCAGACTGTAGCTGGTGCAGAATGCAGCAGCAAGATTACTGACTGGGGTGCGATGAAGTGATCATATCACCCCGGTCCTCTGCGGACTACACTGGCTGCCAGTCAGGTGGAGGATTGTCTTCAAGGTAGGGCTCCTGACCTATAAAGCCCTGCACTAAAGGGGACCTGTCTATCTGCAAGATCTTCTTGTCCCCTATCATCCACCCAGGGCACTCCATTCTGCGGGGGGAAGGGGGAACTTCCTTGGAGTTCCCAGAGTGAGGCTGTGGCATTCTGGAGATAGGGCATTTTCAATGGCCATGCCCACTCTGTGGAACTCCTTTCCTAATTGTTTAAGGGAGGCCCCCTCAGTAGAAGCCTTTAAGAAAGCATTAAAAACTTACCTGTTCAGCAGGCTTTTAATGACCGATTGGTTTTAATGGGATGGATAGTTTGTGTCTAAACTGCTGCCTTTATATATTTTGTCATTGAAATGTTTGAGCAGCACCAGAGTCTACGGAAATGTGCGCTTTATAAATAAAATATCTATCTATCTATCTATCTATCTATAAATGTTTCAGCAACCTCTGTTAGTCATACCCCCACTGAAGACTCACGAGAGTCTAGGCACTAAGGGTAAAGCTGTAACTTTGGAAGCTGTACCAAACTGTTTGCATTTGGGCTGAGAACTGAAACGCTTGAAGTAAAATAGTTATTTTGCATTAATCAAGTGTCCAAGTATTCCTTGGGTGCACCACTATTGTGTATGGGACTAACTCCCTAAGGACCCTGTCTGCTGTGAAGAGCGCGGTATCTATCCCCTCTCCCCAACCCCCTCTCCATTCTAGGCCCCTTGTCTTTGTTCTCTCTGGTGAACACTGAACACAAAAATACCAATTCAGTATATTCACCTTTAGACCATTCTCCTGTACCCTAGCTCCTCCTCTCTTGCTCAATCTTGTTATACTCATCTTATTTTTCCTTCACTGATTTTACTAGCAATATTTAACTTCCCCTGTGCTTTAGCCCTTCTAACAACCTTCCCCACCTCCCTCTGTGATTTTGGATATCGTTCCCTGCCCCTCTCGCTGTGTGTTTTCTTATAGACTAAGAATGTCTTCTTTTTGGCCCTCACCCCTCCTGCTACCTCCCTTGTGAACCATACAGGTCTCCTCATTTTCCTACTTTTACCAATCTTCTTGATTCCTATTTCGGGTGCCCTTCCAAAAGCTTCCCTGAACCCATTACATTTCTCTTCCAGCCACTTGCAACCCCCTAGTATTGTTAGGGTTCCCGCAGATATGTCCTCATCCCTGTGAAGTCAGCCCCTCTAAAATCGACGACCCTAGTTTTTGTGTGGTCATGCTTCAATCTGGTTTTGACATCAAAAACCATTGCCTTGTGGTCACTAGTCCCAAGGGGCTCAGTCACATCCACCCCTTCAACGCTGTCCCCATTTGTAAAAATGAGGTCCAATATTGCCCCCACCCAGTTGGTTGATCCACTAGTTGCCTCAGAAAGGCTGTCTGGATTGCATCCAAGAATTCCCTGCCCCTCGGGGCAGCCGCTGTTGGGAGGTCCCAGCATACATCTGGGAGATTAAAGTCTCCCAGCAGCAGCAACTCTCCCTTGTTAGCCATCCTGAGTATATCCTGAAGCAAGGCCTTGTCCAAATCCTTGCTCTGCATAGGGAGTCTGTAGTCTACTCCCAACCGTAATATTGACCCTTTCCCTTTTGTTAGATTTACCCATAGTACCTAATTTCCACCTTTCTCTCTCTGCAGCTCTGTGACCCTAATGTTCTCTTTTACATAGAGTGCCACTCCCCCCTTCTTCCCTACCGTATGCCGCCTGAGCACAGTGAATCTTGGAATGGCCAGGTCCCAGTCTTGGTGCTCTGTGCACCAGGTTTCTGTGATTGCCATAAGGTCAAAGTTCTCTGATGCTATGGCCACTTCCAAGTCAGGGGTATTATTCCTCTGGCTCCATGCATTAGCACACATTGCCCTCCACCTACTCCCTCCCTCCCATCTGACTGTTCCCTTGCTCTTTTGCCTTTACCTTTCTGTTGGGGAGTGCCAGCTAGGACCTTTTTCTTTCCATTCCCCCTTCCTGTCCTAGCTACAAACTCTCACTCCATTGGTTTAAATGTAGCACCTCTTTCATATGCCCCCTCAACGTTTCCCTAAGTATCATGTATCATGGTAACCTCGGCACTCAGGTGTAGTCTGTCTTTGGCATATATACCCTCATCCTGCCATCTATTCTCCCTACTCCCTATGTATCCAAAACTGTCTACCTTTCACCAGCCCTCTACACCCTCTAACCAGTTGTTAAACTCGAATATTCTGTTTTGTATGCACGTCCTGGCACAGGGGACCGGATCTACCTCTGAGAAGGTTATTGAGCTAGCCACCAACCTACAGCTTTCTCCTAGTTCCCTAAAATGTTGCTGAACCTCTGGAACCTCATTTCCAGCTCATTCATTGGTTCCTAGGTGAAGTATAACATGTGGCTTTCCCCTAGACCTACCCGCTTCCTGCATAATACTTGACCCTGCCCTTCCCGCATCCATTCCTGGAACACAAACTACTATCATCCTTTGATGAGGGTCTCAACATCTTTTCCCCTTAATTGCCCCTCATCTCTTCTCCACATTTCTATGCTGTTCCCTCCAGCTAACTTGTCTTGAACCAGTTCCCTCATCCTGTTGACGTCTGCCCTTCTGAAGGCAAGGACCTCAGCCCTTGATTGGGGCTTTCCGGTCCCAAGGGCCAGCTTGAACCAAATAGAATTATGGTGGCTAGACTCTAGTGGCTTCCCTACCCACACACCTCCTATCACCACTGAGTTGGTGAGCACCACATTGAGAATGGAATCCTGCCTGGTGGGTTCATTAACCAGGTGCACCAGCAGACAGTCCAGGAATGTAGCTAGCAGGGCCTGACTGCTGGTGTTCCTGGCAGCTGGAGTGTCCCAATCAATATCTGCAGGTTTACATTAGAAACATAGAAACATAGACTTTTATGGCAGATAAGGACCACTTGGCCCACCTAGTCTGCCCATTTCCCTACCTACAGGATAAGCTGCAGATCCTAGTTAACCAACAGCCTATTTCTTACCCACCACTAACTCCCCCTTTTCCACTACCCTTGGTAGTTCTTCCCCATGCTGCCTATCCCTCTCTTCCTCTTGTCATGGCAGTCTGTAGATCACCCCCAACCATAGTTTCTTGCCTGAGGCTGCCATGAGCTACACCCACAGTGACTCTGTCTCCCCATTACTTACCCTGTATCCATCTTCCATTGCCTTGATACCTCTCCTAAAATATAAGGATACAATCCCCTTTTACCTTTTCCTCTATCCCTCCTAGACACTGTGTAAACAGGGACTTTCAAGTTTCAATCATTATTTTCTGAGGCCCAAGTTTCTGTGATGGCTACGAGGTCCATCTCGGTGTCTTCCATCATCATGTGGAGCTGGCTGATTTTATAACCCAGACTCCTGGTGTTAAGGCAGACTCCCTTGTATCTAACTCCTGATCCCTTTTTGCTCTTTTTATTGCATCTTCCCTTGCACCATTCAACTTCCCACTCCTTCTGGCTGCTCAATGTTCCTGTCTGCTCACCAGTCTCACCCTTCTCTGTCACTTCCTGCCACCTGGCTCCCCAGGCAGTCCCCTTGTCCTCAGAGTGTCCAGCTCATCCCTGCTGGAGGGCCCTCTCCCTGGGGAAATGGAGGTGAGTAGCACTCCTGGGGGGTCCTCTGAGGTTTTCAGGGCTGGGGAGGCAGAAGCAGTGCATTAGTGGGACTATGGTGTGGGGGGATTAGGCAGTCATCATCTGACAGGCTGAAGCAGGTGCTAGTTTCCATTTTTCTGGGCCCCTCCTCACATCCCAATGGCATGCATTGTGGAAAAACCCTGGTGGCTGAGCCAGTCAACATGTGGTCACCCACATCAGCAAGACTCCATACACCTCGAGCTGTCACTCTCCAAGTGGTGCTCTGTCGCCTTCTCCCCAGGAGGAGAGCATCCACATAGACACTCTATCACGCTCCCTGCTGGCCTCTGCTCCTGACCTCCAGGGCTTGGAGCTCAAACCCAGGTCACCAACATGTCAAGCATATGCCCCATAGCTTGGCACCATGGAGCCTGCCCCCTTTTTCTTTTTAATTGTCTTTCTCCATTATTCTTCCTTAGTCTCCATAACTTACAATACAAAACAAAAACTTGTTGCTTTTCATGTTGACTGCAGACTTTGTGAGCCCTCCCTTCCTGGCTTCATACCCTAGTCCAGTTTGAGCCTCAACCTTATTTTTGCTCACTGTGCTGCTACAAGCCCCCAGTTTATGGGCAGTACTAGCTAGGTTCCATTTCCTGGCTCTCCTATTACCATGGTTCCACTAACCTTAGTTTCTCCCACAGTCAGTTTTACTGTCCAATGAAGATGTCAAACAACTGCCCCCATGCACTGCCCTCCTCTCTTGTCTGGTGAAGACCACTACTCTAGATACCTCCCCCCACTCTACTTAGTTACTTAGGGAGGACCTCAAAAATGGCTAAGGATGACTGAATGCACCTTCAGTCTGTTACCCAGTTTGCAAAAATTCTGCTTCATCATCTCCACAGGCTGGTTCACCAGATCATTGATAGCCAAGTGCACCTGAATCCCTAGCTGTCCCCTTCCCTGTCCACCATTGACAATATCCTGTTGGTATCCTATTAAAACAGTGAGTCCATATGAGTGACTCAATTTGGGTGACTCCAAAATAGCACCTATCAAATGAGTGAGAGTGTTTTGACAGCGCATGTTTAATTCAGTGAGGAGTCAATGATGTAGTGTAGGTAGAGAGTTGTGGAAGACTATAGGCAATTGTTAGAATGGCCGGATCTGTGCTGGCCATGTAGCCTACATGTTAGAGTCACCGCCTGTGTGCTGGGCAGACCCAGGTTTGAGACTGGTTTTGTGATATTTTTTTTTGTAAAAGGTTCCGCCCGCCCTCCTGAGTTTCTTCCTGTCCCCGAGTTATGTTCCCATAGAGATGGTTATTTTAAGTAAGGGGTGCAGGGGTCATAGCACCCATCAAAGGGGGGGGCGTGGGGTGAAGCCCCCTGCAAGAAAGTCACTACAGCTGTTCACTTTTTGGGTGAGCGCTGTAGTGCTTGTCGTCATTTTGCATTTCATCATTTTGTCCTAGTTGTATTTGGTTGGCACCATTTTGCAGGTGCTCTTTTGAAATGAAACCTATACTGTCTATATTCTGGATGGCTGGTGCACCAGGAAGGCACCTTACCATCCCTCTCCCATCTAATACTCTTCCCACAAACCTCTTTATCCCTGATCATTTAGTCCCCGACCACTAGAACTCTCCTGGCAGACATGTAATGTTATATTCCATCTCTACGAGGTTTGGTTATTATTACAGCTAGTCCCTGCAGCCACCTACTGACCACCCTCCAGTGTTATATTAATATCAGAAACATACACTGAAGATGCAGAGTTCAAGGAAGGGACTCATGTATACCTGATACGGCCAGTGTGTTCCCAATGAAGCAGACAACTGATCTTAAATCAGAACTAAGTCAGTTAGTTAACTTGAACATGAAGACAGAACCCTGCTATAATTTATTAAGTGATTACATGTACCACAGTATCATCACAAATCCCATCACATTATGGACTTGCAAATTCTAGCTAACAGTACTTTATAATTCCAAAGTGAGAACTTCACTTCATGAGCTATATCGATACATAGAAATTGTTGGCAGATAAGGACTGCAAGGCCCATCTAGTCTGCCCATTTTACTGCCTGTAAAAGTGACCCATGACCCTACAGGGTCATTGGCTTTAGCTTTACATTCCCATCACCATACCTCTCAACCTTTCTTCACCAAAATGTGTGACATGATGTGTGACAAATGAGCAAAATGTGTGACATATCGTCTAACATGGCACTGCAAGCTCAGAACACTATAGTTATCAGTGCACTAATGTTCATAATGTGTTTTGATAACTGAGCATAATAGATTATTATGAATTTCTGCTTTAAAGTCTCAGTGGGAAATGTGGAATATCACCTTCCCCATGATGGACAAAGGGTTTCTGAGAGGTAAAATGAGTGACGTAACTCACAATGTATGACAGTTGAGAGGTATGCCCATCACTAATGTTCCTTTTCCCATCACTAGTGTTCCTTTATTCCTGTCCCATACATGTTTAAATCCTGCCACTGTACATGTCACCACCACCTCCTGGGGCAGGCTGTTCAATGCATCCTCTGCCCTCTCAGTGAAAAAGAACTTCCTCAAATTTCCTCTTAAGTGGCCTCCCACCAGTTGCATGTCATTTCCTCTGGTCCTGACATTCTTTTTGAACTGGAACATATTTCCCCCTTTAACCTTGTTTCTACTTGAATGTTTCAATCATATCACCCCGCTCCCTCCTTTGCTCCAGTGTGCACATATTGAGGTCCCTCACTCTCTCCTCATAAGGCTTTTGCTGTAACCCCCGACCATCTTTGTTGCCCTCCTCTGCACTGTCTCAGTCTTGTTGATGTCTTTCTGAAGGTGTGGCCTCCAGAACTGCACATAGTACTCCAGATAAGGCCTTACCAGGAGACATTGTCAGGGGGATAGCGTGAATGTGGTCCCCCACTACCACAAATCATGCAGTTGAGTATTCCACATTTGGGGACATTGCAGGGGTCAACAAATCTGAAGTGCAATGGATAAACCTCAACCTGGGAAAACCACTGGCTTGATTGTGGTATGTCCCCTGCCAGGTAAGTCCCCTTCCCATGCTTGATGCTAAAGCTCTCCCATGCTTGATGCTAAAGCATCAAGTTCCTCCAGTCACAGATCAGTAGGAATTCCTAAACACTCATCTTAGCTGTTATAATATGAAAGAAATTTATAGTGGGTTAAACTAGCAGCTGAACATCCTGACGGCATTATCATTTTATAACAGGGAAAAATCAACACAAGAATGAAGGATACAAATGCATTAAATAAGCTGATAATATATGTGAAAAGAGACTGACACCAATACATAAAATAAGCCTCTGATTCTTGCAGGATTTTGTGAATATACAGTATACATTTTTGAAACATGATTCATATTATTATTATATAAGACACAATAACTCAACAGCACTAAATTCCATATAATAAAAGCATTTGTTTAAATGCTGGCTGAAGTGGACATAGTCCTTGAAATTGCAGTGTTGATGGATTTGCTTTCTTCCTTATATACTACAGGCTTTCCAAGGCTTCTTTCTCTAAATGGACTTTACTAGGAAATAGGAGTTCTGACTTGTTTAGCCCCTCCCCCCATTGGCTAGCCAGACTCTGATAAAAATCGTCTCAAATAATATGTCAAATGTTAAGAAATTATGTAACACAAGAATAACAAAATTGGGAGGTGCAGTTCTAGGGAAAATAGAACCCATCCCAAAATGTGGTGGGTTTAAATTCTTAGAACACAGCTTTACAATTTTCCTATAAGTCTGAGTTAAATGTCTTTTAGGGCTGTGCATGCAGTCACTTTGTGTGAGTACAGTAAAGTGAAGCTGAGCTGCTCTGACATGCGATAAACGCAGGTGAAACCACTCTTCTCCTGCAATGAGTAGTGACAGGGGACATATTAACACAGCATAGATCAGGACTGTTTATATTCTAGAAAAAAACACCTTTTCTTTCCCAAAATTGGACCAGCATCTTTGTTTGGTGGGAAAATAAGTGTGCTTCACACACAAATAATAGGAGAGCTGTGATTGGGCAAGGGTGGCATGACTTAGAAGCCCACCACTGAGGTAAGACAAGAGCTACTCTTTTGCATTCAATATTCTCAGATCAAAATGCATTGTTTATAATTCAATTAAATGTTTGAAAAGTTCAAGGACCCCCCCATTACAGTCAATAAGGTTGGCTGCACTAAACAGGTGAAAACGGATCTCTGTTAGCACTATATCCAAAATGTGTCTATCACAGGAGGAGGAGTCCTTGCTGTGACAGAGGCGCAGTGCAAATCACAGATGCAGTAAACTGCAGATGCTAACATGCTAGATTGCAACTGTGATTGGGTTGCTGCATGGCATTGTACTAGATACATGGTGTAATGCTAGTGCTGTCAGTTGGTTGCTCTGATTAGTATGAAGGTATCCCACCTGGCAGTCTTTCCCCTCTTTCCCTCCCCCAAGATTCCACCCACTGTAGCCAGATAGACCATATTTTGCTGGGCCAGTGGATTTCTACAGGTTCTCCGGACAACATTCAGTACATTGTGTCTGTCCCCCTCAGTGATACAGTACCACCTACCTGATAGTCTTCTTGGTCCCTTGGAAATCTGCACACCCACCTTGGTTACTGCGCTGGTAGCAGCATTGTGCCTCCCATCATCACCTGGTTGTGACAGGCAGCAACCATGGTAGGCACAGAATATTGCCAGCTGGCTTGGGGGAGTCCCTGTGAAATCTTATGTGGCACTGCAGGCCGTTTGCATGGTAACTCCTGCATCCTTTCACAAATGGTTGAGGGGTATAGAAATTAGGTTTGTCAGATATATTTAAATGGTAAACATGAATGTGCATTTATTGTATTAAACCAAAGTTATAGAAAATATATTTGAAAGGTTTGTGGGTTTGGAAGGATAGCTAATTGGTACGAGACCATATATATCATAGTATTTGTAGTTACATTTCTTTTACTTGTGTGAGTTTATGTATATAACTTTAATCTGCTATGGTGCAGTAGGAGGTTACAAGCATACTGAATACAATGAATCTAAAATAAAAAGAAATGAACAAAAAAACAAAATTGCTTAGCACTACCACCAGTAGGGCCCCACGTTTAAGTTCTAAAAGTTCTAATTTACATAAAATTCAGGAGAATTTACAGAACATTTTGTCCTATATTTTGTATACTATTTTGTCCAGGTTTTCTCACAGTGAAATATGTTATATTCAGTTACAGTATTTGATACTGCAGTAACATTAGCTGTCTATAAATTCTCCAGCATTGATTCAAATTATTACACTTTCAACTGAAACTTTTCTTACCACTCACTCCACACAAAACTGATAGCATACCTTTTCACCACTATTTTATTTTTAACAATATGAAAAAGCAAATGTCTTAACCTAAGAACCTCTTGGTTAACAAATCCTTCTGCAACAATAAATGAATGTCATATGACACTTTTGACAGCAGCTATTTGAAGGCCCTTTAGATGTAAAAAGATGAGAATCAAAATAAATCTAACTCAGCCCACAGAAAAGCCAAGGTCAACAAAGGAAGTTTCACAGGCTTTATAAAATGGTCTAGAGATTGGCAGCCACTTGTAAATAGAGGGATTAAGACTATTTCATAACAGAAAGCATCAATGCACATTTTCTGAAGGTAATTCCATTTTGATGGGGGTCATTAATGTAGCTTTCAGATGTCAGCTTGAGCTGTGAGAAACATTTTGCTATGCTGGCAACCTGTTGCATAGCTGTGCAAAGTATTGAAAAGGGTCTGACTCTACTCCCAAAGTAGGAAACTTCATCTCTGAAGATACTGCAAATTTGATTGCTTCACCTACATGACTGCTACATATACCATGCAGTATATACAGTGCAGCCACTTCACCCAGCTCTAATGACACCATTATGATTTATGTACCTTATAGTGTAGGCATATGGGCATCTTCCTAACTGAGATCATAATCCTGAGATTCTGACATCCCAGTTATTTCCATAGCAACAGACTGTGTTGTCACAGGCATGGGACTATGACTCCCCATCTCCCTGTCGCTATTTTGATATAGAATACTGTCATCCTTGAACACCGGTGTCCTATCATAAAATAGCCAAAAGGATATGGCCAGTACCCGCTGACTTTGGAACTTACAGGAATAAAGAGTTATAACTTGCTTTGATTTAATGCTATTTCTAGAAGTGCCCATCATTATTTTAATTGGGATGCGTGTATGTGTTGCATTATATTATAAATCACTAACGTGATTTTAGCTAATCAGCATGCAGAGTCACTGTACCTCTTATTGTGTGAACAGTATGCTCTATTGTAAGAGAGTTAGTAGGGACCATTCCAATTTGGAGTTGGAGGGAGGATGCCACAATACATAAAAAAAAAACCTCTAAACTTATAAATCACTCAAGCTAAACTTAGCTGATTTACATTAAGATAATAGGGCCTGCGAGGAGTGTCTCTTATGGTATAAGAGGCTCTTTTTGTGAGGCTTGGGTAGACAGAATTACTCAGCTTCACTTTGTGGTCCTCTCGCTCAAACCTCACATTGGAAGTCTCCTGACTTATACCATAAGAGGCATCCCTTGGAGGCCCTATTAACTTATAATATACATTGATTTTCTGCTGTTACTTCGGTAATACTTATTTTGTGAATAGCCTCTAACATAATATTAAGTTTTGTTATGCTTGTATTAGCTGAAACTTTTCACTGTATGTCCAACTGTATCTGCACTTGGACATTTTTGGCCCGGGGTTTTGCCTGAAAATGACCCCTGAGACCAGTGCACCTACCTTTTGAACAAATCAATCAGTCAATCAATACATAAATAATTAAAGCATCTGGGAAGTAGTACCAAAGTATTGATATAATCCAAGGAGGTGTGAGTTAACTGACTTGACAGAGAACCCTGACCTATCCTGAAGAAGTAGTTTCAGGGCAAAATGCTGTTAGTGGGGAAGAAGGTGGGCAGCTAAAACTATGCTGTAAATACTGTAAATGTGTTTACCTATTTGGTGCGCAACTTGCCTTCTTGTTCTTGTTTCATTGCAAGTTTTGTCCTTGGAAGGGAAGACTCCTCCCTGTAATTTTCATTTATGGATCTGCAGATCACTCTGATTTTATTGGTATTGTACTGCTAAACTTCACTCTATATTGCGTGTATTGTTCATTGCTTTATTGTTTATTTCTTAACTTGCTTACACAAGATATCCCAGCTGAGATGCAGCATTTCACTATAAAAGGGGCCATACCAGTTTATTCAGCTAGGGGGACTGGAGCATTGAAAGGTTAAGTGACTTGCTCAAGGTCACACAGTTAGCATTTGGCTTTGGTGGGGTCTGACCCTGTGATGTCCCAGTTTCCAAACTGTTGCCCTAACCTCTAGACCACACTGTTTCTTAAGCTCCAGTCAAAATTATTGGGGGAGGGTTAGCTTTTGTAGTCTAATGTAGCATTTATGATATTTTGTTGGATCCTGTTTCTCCATCTTCTGTTTAGGTTAAGGTGGATCTGATTCAAGGATTTGATTTACTAGTTACCTGGCTTTATGTCCTAAATTATACTCCAGCAAGGACTCAGGAATACAGGACTGAAAATTGTGGATTAATAACATTTTTCTGTTCCGACAGCTTTTTATTTCATCTTCCACAAGGCTGTGGGATCTGAAAATCTTGTCGTGGTGCCAGGACATTGCAGAGCTTCAGGCACAAATGCTCTGAGTAACATCATTTCTTTTTACTGTGACCTGTCATTATCACCTCCCTGGCTACTTCCAGTGAAGCATCCACCTACTGGTGTGAAAAACAAGCAAGGTAAAAAACTGATGTTACATCATGCTGCCATATGCCTCATCACCTGGAACTGTGGGCTACTGGAAAAAAAACATAATAATCAGTGAAGGAAATGAAACGTACCATGCATCCTGTGGAGTCAATCTTCCGGTCTGACACACATTTAAAGTTCCTGGTGCAGCCTCCATTATTTCGAGAGCAGTCTCTTACTGGTCCAAATGAGGACAGTAGATCATCTATTGTTTCAAAGTATGTTGACAGCATGGCTTCTTCCCTTTTAGGAAATGGCAACAATTAATAATGTGAAACTAAACCTTTTGACAAAACAAAAGAATTTAATGTTCTTTAAATAGGTTGATCATGTTCAGTCTGTCACAAGTCTATGAGCTATGTCTATTAGGATTCAAAAAAGTATATTTGAATGTTTATCTTTTATTACAGATCACAAAAATGTTCAAAGAAAAAGTAAATCACAAAATTCCATTATCTGTTAGTAATTAATTAAAATAATAGAACATCTTGTTTTGAAATCATTAACAGATACCAGTGACCCACACACACACTGTGTATGTGTGTGTGTGTGTGCATGCATGTGTATGTGTGTGTATATTTTATTTTATTTATTTATTGAAATGTTTTACCAGGAAGGCACACTGATCAAATTGCTCATCTCCCAGTGCGACTAGGGGGTTGGGGTACAATTGGATGAAGAATTAGACATACAGTTTAACATTTAACATATTCAAGAAATTAAACATTTTATTACATTTGCAACAAGACATACAGTTAAAAAATATAAATAATCATACAGTCACTTTTGTGACATAATATACAATTAAATATACCATACCTGTGAAATATACATTTAATTACAAGTGGCATATCTGAGGAACATAGTACATATTACATAGTACATAGAAGGGAGAGGAGAGCATGTTGAGAAGCAGGCTCCGGGGGGTGGAAGGTTTAATAGGTGATGTGAGTCATGGAGAGGAGCAGAGACATAGGAGGACAGTTAAAGAGGGTTAAAGCAGGAGCAGTTAGATGAGAGAAAGTTATTAAAGGCAGAGGCAAGGGAGTAGGAGCAGGAGGAGTGCTGTATTTGGGGGAGTTCCAGATTTGTGGGAAACGATGGGTAAAGCCTGACTGACCGATGAGAGTGGTTCTATGGGGGACCAACAAAGTGAGAGTGTCAGAGGATCTGAGGGAGTGAGAGGGGAAGGGGGAAGAGAGTGAGCATGAGAGGTAGGAGGGAAGTTCTCCTAACCAAAATTTAGAAGTGAATTTGGCACAATGAGTGAGGCACCTGTTGGCAAGCGGGGGAAGGGACATGGTGTGGTAGAGGTCACAGTGATGAGTATGTGATGGAGCATCAAGGGCAAATTGACAGAAGGAGTTAAATAGAGTGTCCAATCTGGTTAGGGAGGATTTGGGAGTGGCACCATAGACTACATCACAGTAGTCAAAAATTGGGAGGATCATCTTCTGGACTATTTCACGCCGCGCTATAGGAGGGATGCAACTGCCATTCCTGAATAAGGCACCAAGCTTGGGGCGCAATTTTTTCAGGATGGCGTCAATGTGGCCAGAGAAGTTGAGGTGTTGGTTCAGCCAAGCCCCAAAGTATCTGAATGAGGAGGTGTCCTCTAGGATTGTCCCATCAAGGGTATGGAAAGATGGTAAAGGATGGAGCCTAGAGAGTCTCTGCCTAATGCCAAAGGTCATGGAGACAGTCTTTTTAGCATTTAGGAATAGTTGATGAGAGACAAACCATAACTCAACCTGGTGGAAGTCAAGCTGAAGGGTGGTTGCTATATCAGCAGGGCATTTGCCAGAAGAGAACAGGATGGTGTCATTGGCATACATATGGATAGAGGAGGAGGGGGAGCATACTGCGGCAAGTCATTTAGGAAGATGGGGAAGAGAATGGGTCCAAGCACCGAGCCCTGATGGACTCCTATGGAAATAGAGAGGGGGGAGAGATTGTATCCTGGATCTTGACTGATTGTGTTCTGCCTGAGAAGTAAGCTCTAAACCAGTTTTGTGGAGAAGTAGACAACCCAGCAGCCATAAGGGAGTCAAGAAGTAGGGCATGGGAGACTGTGTCGAATGCCTTGGTGAGGTCAACAAAGCTGGCAGAGGTAATGAGGCTATTATCCAATCCAGTGAGGATGCAGTCAGTGACCCTGAGTAGGGAGGTGATAGTGGAGTGGGTTCTTCTGAAAACCAGATTGGAACGGGGTAAAAAAGGAAGAGTCATCCAGGAAGGAGGCTAGCTGAGAGATGACCAGGTGTTCTTGGAGTTTAGCAAGGGCAGGGAGGAGGGAGATTGGGTGAAAATTTGCAGGGGAGGAGGGGTCACCACCCTTTGGGATAGGGAGGACCACCACATGTTTCCAGGATGAAGGGACAGATGCGGACAAGAAGGAAAGATTTAGGATTAAGGAGAGAGGGTAGGCTACAGCAGAAGCTGAAAGGTAGAGGAGTTGAGAGTCAAGGTCATCCAGCAATGAGCCTTTAGAAGGATTAAGAGAGAGAAGGGCCATTAGTGTTTCTTCTGGGGAGACCGCAGAAAAGGAGAAGGAAGGGTGGACATGGAGGGGTTGAGTGCTGGGTGTGGGAGGATGTGGAGGGGGAGGTTAGAGGGGAGTGACTTTAAAAGTGCTGTGACGCAGGAGGTAAAATAGGAGTTAAACTCTTGAGCCACTGCGCATGGCTCAGAGACCAATGAGTTGTTTATTTTAAGCACAGGGAAGGCGGATGTGAAGGGGGGGAGAATAGAGTGTGGACCACTTTCCAGAATTTGGAGGGGAATTGATGTTTTTGAGAAAAGATGATTTAAAATATTCAAACTTGGCAAGTCTGGTAGCTTTTATGGGGCATTTCTTAACATGCGATACCTGGCATGCTCTGGGGGAAGCTGGGAGGCCTAATGTTTCCTCCAAGCTTTGTCTCACTCCCTGAGACAGGTCAGTAGCTTAGGGGAGACCAAGGGATGATGATTGCCATGAACTCTAGAGTGTTTGAATGGAGCATAGGAGTTCCATGTAGTTGGAAATTTATCTTTAAAATAAGCGAGGGCTTGGTCAATGGAAGAGGCAAAGGCAATAGGGGACCAGTAGGAGTCGGTATGTATAAAATGTAATACAGGAATGGGAAATTTTCCCCATACAAATGGCCATTGTTTATTTCCCTGAATTCCTGTCACTAAATTACCAATTAAAACTATATCCCTACCCTAATCAAACAATTCAAAGTATATACCTACACTAATCAAACAATTAAAAGTATATACTTACAGTAATAAAAAGTATATACCTACACTACATTATGCAGACAATGATACCTGACAAGGTGGGTAGTATTGGGCAATACTAGACTGCTCAGGGGCATTATGAGAACCAACACCACAGGTGGAAGACCTTATAGCCCCTGGAAGATCTGGTATTGCCCATACCACCTACCTTGGAGGGTATTATTGCGCTTAGAAAATGGGTTAGTGGTGAAATAAAAAAATATATATATACAATTAAAAAAACTAATAAATGAAGTAACAATTTAATAAAAATGAATACAGACAGCAGTTTCTTTAAAACTTGAACCGATGGAATTTCTACTGGAGGATGCTGCTGCTTCTGAGAGCAGTTTTGTTTTTGAATTGCAGAGTCAGAGTGTCAGTCTTACTCTCCTACTCATTAGTTCTTTCCACACTCCCACATGACAGATCGAGAGAGTGACAGAGTATTATTTTTAACAACAAAATGGTTTGTGGTTGCAAGAATTTGAGCAGGAAGTGAGTGAGTCAGCACTGTAGCAAGAATGGTGCAGCATCCATTTTGGACACGATTGGATGGCAACACTGTCCGAGGATCACCACTTCCCCAAAAGAGAAAAAAAATAGTTACTTTTAATTTTTAAAGAAAAGAATGGCACTTGAGTTGTGGGGAGGGGCATGTTAGCATGTGTATGGGAGGGTCCAACTTGCTCATTCCTCTCATTTAATGAGTGGGAAAAATGTCACCTTGAAGGTTTTAGAATGAAAACTTGCAGATGGATAACAGTTTGGTACTAAGGCAGGTCGTGCTGGCACTTGTTCTTTGCAGGACTGTACTGGTACTTAATGCACCAGCTTGGCATGGCTCTCAGCCAGTCAGAGAGCAGGAAATCATCAGCTGTTTTTCTGGGACAATACTAATAACACAATTAACATGTCATTAGGAAGCTGGCCAAAGCAATTAACAAGCTGCAAAAGAACCTGGAAAAAAAGACACTTGCACAAAACCCTCCCAAACGCAGAAATACCCCAAACTACAACCTGCACTCACTACAAATCACTGCCTCCTTGCTGCAAGATGCCTTCAAATGCCATAGTGTGAAAATGTGATCTCCATAAAAATAAGCATCCTAATGTATTATATTCAGCAAACAATGGGTAAGCGTGGCACACTCGGATGTATACCCATCTAAGGGGCTAATTAGTGCAATAAATCCACTTACCCTTCAGGCTCATGGCCTTAATGTGCTAATTAGGCCCCCTCGATGGGTATACATCTTTGTATACCACCCTTACCAATTATTTACCCCTTCTCTCTCTCTCTCTCTCTCTCTCTCTCTCTCTCTTATATATATATATATATATATATATATATATATATTCTTTGCAAAACAAGAAAATCTTTAATGCATCATAAATACCACCAGCAGCTTAATCTGGTTCAATTTCAGTTGTTTACCATCTGTATCCCCTCGCCCCTGAAAAAGGGATTTCTAGTCCCAGTGGGCCTTCTGGGTCAACAAAATTCAATAAATAAATAAATAAATCATTTAGTTTAACGTGACAAAAGTAAGGAAATGTGGTGCTAGGTTTCTCAACCCTAACATCTCACCCCCAACCTGCAAGCAACAAACCAGCCATGGGGTGTGCCTTGGGGTTCTCAAGCCTAACACTCACCACATTCCATCAGTAACGAAGCTGAGATGAGTACAGTATATGAGAATGGGATGAGCATTAGGCTTAAGAACCCCAAGGCACACACCATGACTGGTTTGCTGCCTGCAGGGTTGGGGTGGGGTGTTAGGTTTGAGAACCCTAACACCATGTTTCCCTATTTTTGTTGCTTTAACCCTAATCGATGCATTAATGGATTTTTTTGCAAAGAATTTCCTTACTTTTTGAGATAACATCATCGTCTTCTCATCTGCCTGTGGGAGCGTAGGGCCCATACATCTGTGTTGTTGTGGAAGTCTTTTAGCCAAAACAGCAATCAAATTGTCAGCATAGCCTTGTTATTACCCCAGCTCATGAATGCTGTGCTCAGAATTTTCAAATCACTGCTGAAACATCATTTGGTACCACTGCAACATCATTCCACACCACAGCTAAGAAAACACATTTTAACTAGGATTTGAAAAAATGACAGCTGTCACATTCATGAGGTGATAAAAAATGGATATGTTGAAAATTTGGGGTGAAAATGTTTAAAATTACCAAAGTTACGAGCAAGTGTAGGTAAATTTAAATGTATGCACATAACTTTGACCTTTTTATATATTTTGACACCAAATTTGCAACATAGCCTTCTTGTGACCCCACCTCATGAATAAAGGCAGTGAACATTTTCAAATCCCACCAAAAAGGTGATTTTGCCAAGCAACTGCAAAATTGTCTTTCAGGCCAGATTTGCAAAATTCCATGGACATTGTTCATGAGGTGGGGTCCCCAAAAGGCCGTGTTGAAAATGTCGTGACAAAATATGCAAAAATGGCCACATTATGCATCAAAGTCATTATGCATTATGCATCAGAGTCTCTTTCTTTTGTCCTGCACTGTGGCTATACCTAGGAAAGCTATATTCTAAATAAAAAAAACCTCTCTTTCAGCCTACACATTCTTCATCATCTCTGATTACCCTGAAACCCAACAGGTAACATCATCCTTGTGCAAACCCAATGCACATAACATTGAAACTGACAGGCATGGACATAGTTCACTGCAATCACTGTGGCATACTCTATTACAGAGCCTGGGTCCAGGTTGTAGGTCACTGCCCCACATGCCAGGCCATAAATGATCTCCAGACCCATCTCAAGGAGGCATGGACAACAATATCCCACCTAATTCAGTTATTGCACCAGACCACAGGAGCTTGGTCACTGTCCTAGTACCTCCATCGCCAGGATGCTGTCCCTCTACCATGGAGGGCAACTCATCCGGGGGGGGGGCAAGTAGTGCAAAAGGCACAAAGCCCACCACAAAAAGGCTCAACAGATGGACAATAGTCATAAAACAGAGATTCAGCTATGAAACAAGTTTGCCCCGCTGGTAAGCACATACAAGGAACCAACCTGCTGCTCAAGCCAAGGGTCTAAGAAGCAACAACACAAACCAGGCATCAACCCAAAACCTAAGCAGAATGTGAGTAGTAGGAACACACAAGGGTCTGAGTCACAGTTATGTGAGGACATTAACTTGGGCCCAAGGAAGGAGAAGTTGTTGCACCACCCACATCCGTGGGACAAACCCGCAAGGGCAAACACTCCAATAAGGGGGGAAAAAAAAACTGCTTATTCCGGGGAACTCCAAGATTCAAGGGGTTAAATCACACCTAAACAGGACCAACCAATTGGAGATCATGGTCAGATGTCTCCCTGGGTCCACAGCAAAAAGGGTTGCAGGCCAACTTAAGAAATACGTCTGTAAGGAGGAAGATACCAGGACCATTGTCGTTCACCTAGGCACGAATGATATTGCCAGCCAGTCTGTCGAACAGGTCAAGGAGTACATCTCACAACTGAATAATATACTGTCCTCTTTTTCTTTCTCCCTAGCCTTCTCCGAGGTACAGTACTCCCAGTGTGGAAGAAAGCATGAGGGCAGGGACAAGTTAGTATCACATACATCAAAAAACTAAATGCATGGCTTCACATGTGGTGCTCAGAAAAAGGACACTCCATCAGCGACTGGCAGTAATTCTGGGAAAGGGCATACTTTAAATTCGACTGCCTTCACTTTACCAAGGAGGGTGTAAGGACATTTGGACAAACATTCTATGTATTCACCAATAGTTTAAACTAAAAAGTGGGGAGGTGGTGGTCAGATGGGAGCAAGAAAATAAAACCCCTGACACCCCCCCCCCCAGAGACAGGTAAGGACACCACCTATTAGCCACAAAGGTGAAAGCAAAAAGAACATGGTAACATCACTCATGAGAAACAAAACTCATGGGAGCAAAAAAAAAAATGATGCCAGTGTATGGAGGGCAATGGCAACAAATGCCAGGAATCTAACTAACAAAGTCCCAGAACTCTCAGCCACATTGGCGGAAGCAAGATTGGACGGGTCACAATAACTGAGAGATGGCTAAATGGAGCCATGAGTGGGATGTTGCAACTCTGGGTTACAGGTTATTCAGAAAGGACAGAGAGGGATGACACGGGGGGGGGGGGGTTGCATTGTATACAAAGGAAGACATAAAGGCCATGGAAGTTCAAAGAACTCTGGGAGAACCTGAGGCTCTATGGGTCACTCTCAAACCTGGCACAAATTCAGCCCTTAGACTGGGAGTGATTTACAGGCCCCCCCAAAAAGGGGCAGAGGCAGACAAGGCTTTGCTGGAAAGCATAGTAAAAATGGCTGAAAAAGGAGAAGTCATATTGATAGGGGACTTCAACCTCCCAGATGTAGACTGGTCCTTCTGCACAGCATCCACAGCCAAAAGCAGAAATTTCTTGGATACCCAGCAAGGTGCTGGACTCTATCAACTCATAAGAGCACCCACTAGGGAAAACGCAGTCCTAGACCAGGTGCTCACAAACAGTAGCAAGGTCAAGGAGGTGGAGGTAGGGTGCCACCTGGGGACAAGTGAAAACAAATCAATCTGGTTGTTCAAGGTCAATACTAAGGAGGAAACAAATCACTCTAAGACATGGGTCCTGGACTTCAGAAGGATGGATTTTGATCAGATGAGAATATGCTTCAGAGATATCCTCAAGAGCAAACCAAAAATGGGGTTGAAGTCTGCTGGACCAACATAAGAGAAATAGCAGAGGTCAGTGGCAAATTTTCCACACTGGTCAGTAAGACAAGAAAAAGAAAAAATCCTCTCTGGTTCACAAGAGAAGTGGCAACTACTATAAAAGCAAAGAGGCTAGCATTCAAAAAATAGCATGGCCCGCTGGCACTGAGGGCTGAGGTGCTGGATGCCTTACCTTGCGATATGCCGGTGATCCATGTTCAGGAATAAGCATGGGCTACTGGTGGTCAGCAGGGGAGGAGAAGGATTGAGCGGCTGATGGACTGCTCTCCTTCACTGGGGAGGGGAGTCACCAGTAGTCGGCATCCGACTGGCCCCTATCGGTGACTGAGGGGCAGTGCGCCTACACTGTAGAAAGGAGAGGAGATGGGGAAGATGCTTGGAGGAGTGCATACAGAAGCATGTGTGCTGTCTCCATGGGCATCACTGCACACCCCACCTCTGAAAGGGAGAAAACCGGAAAAAGTCCTGGCCATGTGGCATGAAGCTGTCCCTGCGGCACCACCCCTGAGAAGGCACCTCTCTGGCTGGATCTGTTTTGGGTGGGTTGAGACACTCCCCACTACCCTGCCACAAAGGGTAAGTCATGGAAGTTCAAGGGAGGGGGTCTGATCCTTGGGGGACAGTGCTGGGGTGACAGCTGAAGGTATTAAGTGGTTCGGCCAGGACACAGAAGAAATACCATGGTAAAAAAAAGGAAAAATACAGGGGCTCAAATAGCAACAAGGATAGGGACGCTTACAAAAGCAGCTTGAGAGAGGCTTCTAGGGTGAGTAGAGCAGCAAAAGCACAAACTGAGGTTGGAAATGCACAGGGGGTAAAAGGAGGTAAAAAATTCTTCTTTAGGTACATAAATGACAAAAGAAAAAACAGGGGGGTATTGTTAGACTAAAAAGCAGTGATGGGAAGAAGGTGGAAGAAGACAGAGAAAAGGCAGAGGTCTTAAATGAGTCTTTACAAAGGAGGAGCTTGGAAATGGACACACCACTAAAGGAGTTAATAATTGCACAAGGGGGGGTAGACACAAGCCCTTTCACAGTAGAGAGGGTAAGGATTGAACTCAATAAACTAAAGATAGATAAAGCCATGGGGTGGGACGGCATCCACCCATGCATACTAAGAGAACTTAGGGATGAACTGGCAGCACCTCTAGCAGATCTTTTTAGCAGATTCCTGAGAGAGGGAATTGTTCCACAAGACTGGAAAAGGGCAATAGTGGTTCCCATACATAAAGGAGGGAACAAGGAGGTGATGGGTAACTACCGCCCTGTCAGTCTCACCTCAGTGGTAAGCAAGATGATGGAAACCCTGCTAAAGGAAATAATTTTAACTTTCTTGGAAGAGACTGGACAGCTGGACAGCAGGCAACATAGCTTCATGGTGGGAAGGTCCTGCCAGACTAATCTGATTGAGTTTTTCGACTCGGTTACTAAGATAGTGGACCGGGGGGGGGGGGCATGGATGTTAATTACCTTGACTTAAGCAAAGCCTTCAACTTGCTCCCACACAGAAGGCTGCTAAATAAACTCAAGCATTCAGGAGTGGGACAGGAAGTGGTATCATGGGTTAGGAGTTGGCTTAGTCAGAGGAACCAGTCAGTGATGGTCAATGGGGCATCATCAGGTGATAGGGGGGTGACAAGCAGGGTGCCACAGGGGTCCGTCCTGGGTCCTTTTCTCTTCAATATTTTCATAAGTGACATCAATGAGGGGCTGGGTGGGATGGTGAGTCTGTTTGCAGATGACACAAAGATCTGCAACAGAGTGGACACTGCTCAGGGAGTGGGACAAATGAAAAGTGACATGCTCAAGCTAGAAAAATGGTCCAACATGTGGCAGTTAAAATGTAATGCAGAAAAATGGAAAGTGATATATCTGGTCAGGAGCAACCCAGGCACAGTCTACCATCTGGGAGGGGAGCAGCTAACAGCCACCAAACAGTAACAGGATCTTGGGGTCATCATCTCTGATAACTTAAAAGTGGGCAGACAATGTGAAAAAGTGGTGCAAAAAGCCAGCAAAATGCTGGGATACATAGGAAGGGATATCACAAGTAGAAAGAGGGAAGTGATCATGCCACTATACAAGTCTCTGGTAAGACCCCACCTTGAGTACTGCATACAGTCCTGGAGGCCTTATCTCAGGAAGGACGTGGCTAGACTAGAGACAGTACAGAGGGGGGCAACAAAAATGGTACAAGGGCTCCATGAATTGCTAATGAAAGCAGATTACAGCAACTCAATATGTACTCACTGGAGCAGTGCAGAGATAGGGGGTGACATGATAGAGACATTCAAGCTCCTGAAGGGTATAAACAGAGTCCCTACCAGGGAACTCTTTCTGATCAATAGCTCCACAAGGACAAGGGATCATGAAATGAAATTAAGGAGAAGGAGGTTCTGGGGTAACATGCGTAAGTTCTTCTTTACGAGTGGGGTGGTGGCTCCATGGAATAGCTTACCTGCAGAAGTCATTGACTTCAAAACAGTAGGGCAATTCAAATCTGCTTGGGATAGGCATAAGGGAATTACCTCTAAGAAATTCTAAAGGGGGGGTAGCACTCAGCGCAGACTAGCTGGATCTTTGGTCCCTATCTACCATCCGTTTCTATTTTAAAGTCGAAAACGCCATTGAAATACATTGAACTGCATTTACCTTAGTTTCTGATATTGCAGTCACTGGTTCCAGCAGCAAGACGTGTCTTTGATCGAAGAGTGGATCTTTGCCCTGTCACCTGTTCAGGTGAGTGACGGTGTGTGCTGGTGTACTTGGGGGTGTGAGGTGTGGTGAGTGCTGAGTTGGAGGTGGTGGTGAGGGGGGGCCAGATTGGCAAGGGATTGTTTTCTTTTCTGTAGTTAAAAAAACAACGAGCACCATTTTCTTTATTTTAGGTATGGGGACAGTGATCGGTGGTGGGGGGTGCCACTAGACACCAGGACAATATAAATGGACAAGGGGACAGCAATCAGTGGGTGGGGGGGTGCCACGAGACATCAGGACAATATAATTGTACTACAGAAATGACAATCGGTGGGTGGGGGGGGGGTGCCACTAGATACCAGGGAAATATTTAATTTAATATGGGGCTGACGATCGGCAGGTCGGAATGCCACTAGACACCAAGGAAATATTGATTTTCTAACAGGGATGATGATTGGTGGCTGGGGGTGCCACTGGACACCAGGGAAACCAAAAAATACAGGAGATAGAAATCGAATGGTGGGGGATGCCACTAGACACTAGGGAAATACGTAACAGTAATGGGGACTATAATCAGAATGAGATAGGCAAAGGATTCTCCCTACTTGAAAAAGGATCCTTTTTTGTGCCTCATGATATGCAAAAAGACTCTTTTTTCATATCAGGTGGCCATGAAAAAATATTTACAGTAGAATATTAAAAAAAACATTTCAAGGGCATGTCTGCAACTATGAAGTGCAGATTATACCTAACAGGGTCCCGGTCACCCAGATAGATGTGTTGGTGTCTCTCAAGGATGTCAGTTTTGTAGCTTTTGATTTTTTGTTTTAAGAAAAAACCAAAACAAGATGGCATCAAATGAAAAAGGAATATTCCAATATGAAACAGGATTCCGTTTTCATTTCATACAGCTATCGTGAAATGCTTACTGAGCATGCTCAGAACCGAATTTGTCAAAATTAAAAAATTAAATAGCTTTGAAATGGATTAATATTTTGACACCAAACAAGCAAAAGGCACATATGTGCTCCAGACGCTTTCTACCCTACAAAGTCCAGACCAAGATGCCAAACAGTCTGGGCTGTAGGCAAGGTCAAAGAAAAAAAACAGTAAAGTCAATGAGTGAAAAATCACTTTTGCACTTTCTGAAACTCGGAAACTGCACATCTGACTGGAATGTAACTTGGTGCATCCAGAGATCTACTCTAAGAGACCTCGCATGCAAATTGTCATGCAAATCTGATAAACGGTTGCAAAGTTATTAAAGTGCAAAATTTTGAGTTTAACATTAAAGTACCTACTCAAACCTAACTATAGGGGTGTGACTGCACCCCTATAATATATATTTATTTACAAAATGGGTAAGAAAAATCTGTGAAAGTCCTGTCTCCTAAGTGGATGAAACACACCACATGACTGTGCATTATTCTACAATGACTGCATGCCTACCCTTCTTTTCATCTCTTAGAACCTTCTGGACATTTTATAAGACAGATAATCCCCTACAAGGCATGCAGTCATGCTCTGATATATGCACTCCTTGGGTGGTAGAGCACATTCGGCCTGCAGCCTCATGTCTCACAACACACCCAAGGAGTGCGTATATCAGAGCATGACCATATGACCTGTAGTGATTATTATATATATATATATATATATATATAATATATATACTCATGTACTGTACCACAAGCACACCAAGCAAATGGGGAATAGGTTTTTGTGATGTCAGATCATGCCTTCTGGAATTCACTCAATGCAGTAAGCAACAGAAGCAACCTCCTGAATTTTAAGCATGCTATGTTTCTTTATCTACCCAGACTTTGCTCCTGCTGCTTACGCCATCTACATATAATATTAATTTCCCGCACAGACAGAACTTGAGGAGATTTTTTGAAACAAGACAAGTGGGGTAAGTTGTGAAGAAACTTGCTGAACTTGTGTCTTTCTTTTTGTCTGTAAAGTAAATTGAAAGCACAGTAACCCGCATTTTAAGGGCCTTAAACTGGAGCTGTGTTTTTGCCCTGTAGTTTGGGGGTTAGGTGAGAATTGTTTGGCCTGACTGTTTGGCTTGGCACCTCTGCTAGGTGATAATGGTGATACTGACTTATTATGGCCAGATGCACACTCCAACATTTGGGTACTATGGTAGTTTGCCGTGCCTGTAATCACACCCACTTCCTGGTATGCTACGTTGTCATGTACAAGTAATACAAATGGTATGCTACACGGTCATGTTAAAGAGCAAAATAATACATTATACAATTGTATCGGGAGGTGGAGTGTAAAAGAATAGAATAAGGAAAACAAGGAAGGGCATTCCACATTATTCAACAAGTTCGATGCGAAGTAAGAGGTTTTCTTTACAAAATAACAGGATACAAACAACGGGATGGGGGTGTGTGGGGGTGCAGCCCCCAGTGCTCTAAAAATTAATGAGAGAATTTTTTTTATAAATTACGTATCTATGCACACAACGGGATGGGGTGGGGGGTGCAGCCCCCCCCCAATGCTCTAAAATGAATGAGAATAAATATTTTTGATAAATTATGTATCAATGCACACAACGGGATGGAGGGAGGGGTGCTCTAAAATGAATGAGAAATGGCACGCATGAACTGACAAAACTACATAAGGATGCACACAATGGGAGGGGGTTGGGGGAGGAAAATAATGCAGTACAATGTGTGAAATACACTGCTGAATAACTGTGTAGTTGCAAGATGCCTTTTTTTTTAAACACAGCTAAATGTATTTGGAGTCACAGCATTTCAGAGCATCTTGACTGAGTGCGAGGTGGGCCGTCACTCCCAACTACTATGCTACTTCTGAAAGAGGCGCACTACACAGCATTCTGGCCATAATCAATCAGTATCACCATGATAACTTGGTGGAGGGGCTGAGTGAGTCACAGTTTTGAGTGCAGGATAGTTTTGGTTTTCGCTATAAAGACTCTCTCACTCCAGTTGCTGCCTTAAAACAGTCTGTGTGTTACCCACAGACAGGACTTGTGGAGGTTTTTTCAAACAAGACATGTGGGGTACCTTGTGGAGAAACGTGCCTAACTTGTGTCTTTCTTTTTGTCTGTAAAGTAAATTGAAAGCACAGTTGCCCACAGTTTATGGGCCTTAAACTGGAGCTGTGTTTTTGCCCTGCAGTTTGGGGGTTAGGTGAGAATGGTTTGGCCTGATTGTTTGGCTTAGAGCACCTACTAGGTGATAACTTGGGGGGAAGGCTGAGTGAGTCACAGTTCTGAGTGCAGGTTGGTTTTGGTTTCCACTATAAAGACTCTCTCACTCAGGTTGCTGCCTTAAAACAGAGTCTATAAGAGCTTTTACACTGGCAGTCTTGCAACGGAATGAGCATTACGGAAGGACCTTACCGTTCTATGCAATGCTGTGTAAACGCCATTTGTTCCATTCTAAAAATGAACGTTCGCCTAAACCACACTCCATGGTACAGGTGTTTTGTCCTGAAATGTTCCGTTGCAGAGTGCAGTCCATTCCGGCACTACAACCCTAGCTCTAGCTATCGCATGATGGCCACCATTGCAGGTCGTGCTACCTCTCGCACCCACCCCAGGTAACCTCTGAAGGAGGACTGCACCAGTAAGGATGGCTAGGTGCTTTTATGGCACTCGTGTAATCGGGACGGAGGAACAGCCGTCAGACGGTGCTAGCCAGGTAATGCTCGTTTCGCACAGCAGCATGTGTGTAAAGCGCCTTATGTGTGTTACTCACAGACAGGACTTGAGGAGGTTTTCTGAAACAAGACAAATGGGGTAAGTTGTGGAGAAACTTGCTGAACTTGTGTTTTTCTTTTTGTCTGTAAAGTAAATTGAAAGCACAGTAGCCCACATTTTAAGGGCCTTAAACTAGAGCTGTGTTTTGCCCTGTAATTTGGGGGCTAGGTGAAAATTGTTTGGCCTGATTGTTTGGCTTGGGGCCTCTGCTAGTTGATAACTTAAAAGGAGTAGCGACAATTTAAAAAGAATAGCATGGCGGTTCATAAAGCAGTTCTCCCATGTGGCTAGATGCAGGTGCGTCGGAGGGCAGAATACAGGGTTTGGGCTCAACTGCTTTATTTTTCTCTGATTTAAATTATTTTTGCAGGGTATATTTTCTGTTAAATTGTTGTGCAGGTTGTCTTGCTGAAAGGAAGGAAAGCACTCACCAGGGTAGTGGGTCAGAGCTGTAGCTCAATGTTTCTGGAGGGCATGGGCTTGGGCACCTGGATATCATGGCAATCACAGAAACACAGTACTCATAGAACCATGACTGGGATGTCAACATACTAGGGTACACAATCTACAGGAGGGACAGGGAAGGTAAAAGAGAAGGAGGAGTAGCTCTCTACATAAGGGAAGGGATAAAAGCAATGGAACTAAAGGGTAAACAGGGAGGAGGGGAGGCTCTGTGGGTCACCCTGGAAACAGGAAATGTCACCACAATCCTCACAGGGGTTGTATATAGACCCCTGTATCAGGGGGAGGAAATGGACAAGGAAATAAAAGAAGGCATCCTTAGAATGGCAGAAAAAGGGGAAATATTGTTGATGGAGGATCTGAATATGCCAGATCATACCTCTCAACCTTTTGTCACTGAAATGAGGGACATGGACATTTTTGGACACTCAAAATGAGGGACAATGAGGGACACAGACCTCCAGAATGAGGGACACATCCTCAAACATGGAGATACAAGCTCAGAACACTATTAAAACCATAGTGTTTACTTGCACAAAGTTTATTTTGGATTTAGTATTTTAGAATGTTAAGTGTTTTTGTTTTAAAGCCTGAATTTACAGCACATTCAGTGTGTGAGCAGTACCTTTTCCATGAGGGACAGAGCAATTTTAATGGGCAAAATTGGAGATGTCCCTCATAATGAGGAACACTTGAGAGGTGTGTGCCAGATGTTAACTGGAGCCCCTTTGCTGCAGCCACATCCAAGAGCAGGGTCATTCTTGATGCTCTGCAGGGGGCATGCCTCAGACAGCTAGTGTTGGAACCCACTCAGAAGGGAGCAATCATAGACCTAGTACTCTCAAATAGGATTGGAGAGAGGATCTCTGATTTAGAAACGGGTAGTCATCTGGGAACAAGTGACCACCAAACAATGTGGTTCACGATAAACACAGCCGCAGAGTCAAGCCATACAAAAGCATGGGTATTGGACTTTAGGAAGGCTGACTTTGGCCAACTGGGAAAGTGCCTCAGAAAAGGACTAGCAAACGGGAAAGAAGGAGGAGTGGAGGAACAATGGGGAAATATCTAAACTGCCATAGCAAAGGCAACAAGGCTTTGTGTGAAGCAAATAAAACAAAACAAAGGAAAAAAAGGATGGTTCCCAAAAGAGGTGGCGGGGAAGGTTGGGGAGAAAAAGATAGCATTCAGGAAGTATAAGGAAACACAGAAGAAGCAGGACAGAGAACTGTACCAGTTAAAGCAGAAGGAAGTGGACAAGACAGTCAGAATAGCAAAGGCCCAAACCGAGGAAAAGATAGCCAACTCAGTTAAGAAGGGGAATAAAACCTTTTATAGGTACAGTACCTTAGGGAGCGAAGAAAGATCAAGGGAAGGATAGTGAGTCTTAATAAAGGGGAGGGGGCAGAGGGTGACTGAAAAAGCAGGGATACTGAACAAATACTTCTGCTCAGTATTCACAAAAGAGGAGGGAGTTACCTAAACCAAACAATAGAAGCACCTGGATGGGGGGGGGGGGTTGATACTAGTCCATTCCCAGAAGAAAGGGTCCTGAAAGAACTCTTAAAACTGAAGGTGGACAAAGCAATGGGGCCTGACAGGATTCATGCGAGAATAATAAAAGTACTAAGGGGAGAACTAGTGACACTACTGACTACCTTTTTTAACAAATCATGGGAGGATGGTGTGGTACCTGAGGACTGTAGGAGGATGGATGTGATTCCCTTTCACAAAAGTAGGAAAAAGGCAGGGGCAGGAAACTACAGACCTGTTAGTTTGACCTCAGTGGTAGGAAAAATGATTGATTCACTTCTGAAAGAAAGAATTGTTGAGTACCTAGAGGCCAGTGGGGCACGGGACCCAAGGCAGCGTGGATTCACAGTGGGAAGGTCATGTCAGATGTATCTAATACATTTCTTTGACTGTGTGACCAAAGTAGTAGACCAGGGAGGGGCTGTGGACATGACCCACCTAGACTTCAGCAATGCATTTGACATATTCCCACACAAAAGATTAATAAACAAGTTAGCCAGCCTGGGAGTGGGTCCCAAGGTGATAGCCTGGGTAGAAAAGTGGCTTTACAACAGAATTCAGAGTGTAATAGTAAACAGAGTCCACTCTGAAGAAAGGGGGGTTACTAGCGAGGTACCGCAGGGTTCAGTGCTGGGACTGGTCCTCTTTAATGTCTTTATAAGTGACACTGCAGAGGGACTGGAAGGAAAAGTATGCTTCTTTGCAGATGACACAAGGATCTGCAACAGGGATGATACATGGGGGGGAGGTGGAAAGGATGAGAAGGGACTTGGCAAGGTTGGAGGAATGGTCAAAAGTATGGCAGCTTAGATTCAATGCAAAGAAGTGCAAACTAATGTACCTGGGAAACAAAAACCCAGGGGAAGAGTACACAAAGGGGGGGGGGTACTAACAACAACATAAATGGAAAGGGACCTGGGGAGTAGTCATATCAGACGACCTAAAGGTAGGCAAGCTATGTGAGAAGGCAGTAAGGAGGGTTAGGGGGATACTGGGATGCACAGGGAGAGGCATCACCAACAGAAAACAAGAAGTTGTTATCCCTCTGTACAGGCAGTTGATGAGACCTCATCTGGAGTACTGCGTGCAGTTCTGGAGACCCCATCTTTGCAAGGACATAGACAGGATGGAGGCAGTCCAGAGGAGGGCAACTAAAATGATACAGAGTCTGCACCAGAAACCATACGAAGAGAGACTAAAGAAACTTGATATGTATACCCTCGAGGAAAGGAGGGAGAGGGGGGACATGATAGAAAACTTCAAATACCTCAATGGAATCAACAAAGTCCAAGTCGGTAGCATCTTTCAGAAAAAAGAGAACTGCAAGAACAAGGAGCACAATTTAAAGACAGAGGGGGAGTGGCTCTGGGGCAATCTGAGGAAGCATTATTTCATGGAGAGGGTGGTGGATGCATGGAATGGCTTTCCTGAGGAGGTTATGGGGTCAAAAACAGTGGGGGAATTCAAGAATGCATGAGACAGACATAAGGCAATTCTAGTGGGGGTAGGAAGAAGTAGGCTGTTGGTTAACTAGGATCTGCAGCTTATCCACTTGGTAGGGAAATGGGTAGACTGGGTGGGCCAGGCAGTCCTTATCTGCCATCAAAGTCTATGTTTCTATGACCTGCTTTCAATTACAGTACAGCTAGCTTATAATGCACACCTATAATTGCTTATGGTGGATGCCAGCTTGCTGCCAAAAGCTGTTTCCTATTGGCTACAGTGCTAATTGGTGCACTTACAGTAGATTAATGGATCCACATATACTGGATGCCAGCTAGGTTATTTCTGCAATTATCACAGTCATTAGCAGCTCGTTATAGTTTGTGTCTATCAGCAGGAGAGTGTAAAATATGAAGTCAGTTACTTTACCTTTGTGAGCTCCCTGAAGTGCTGCTGTATCTCTATCTGTGTTACTAACCCTGGCCTCAGCAGGGTTTCTCTCGCTGTTTTCTTCCATTTGATGTGATTGGACCGATCTAGCTGCCATGTCTTCTAAATGTGCATTCCCCCCCTCTCTCTCATGAAAAATTGAGATTTTGACTGCAATGGAGTGGATGTTGAAAACCTCCATGATCTGGCCATTCATTTTGGGATCCCTATGCCTCCTCTATCTGACCCCATAAAAGGCAAGAACCATTTGTTTACAGAATAGCCTCAGAACCAGAATCCAGATAGAAAGTGAAAGAGGGATGGTAAGAAGGGGCATACTGAGGAAGCCCTACTGAGATGGTTCATGAATGCTATGAGACAATGATCACTGGGCCACTCCTACTCAAAAAGGCCTCTCAGCTAAAAAACATAATATGTAAGACTGATTTTACCCACTCATTTGGATGACCCAGTGATACAACATGAAAACTTTTGTGTCACGAGAGCATTTTGCTTTCACACCTCTCAGTTCTTGCGACACGAAAAACTGCTTTTTTGGTCATGACAGTGGACATCTTGTTTTTATTTTTTTCAAACTAAAACAAAACATGGAAAATACATCAAAATTAAGGGTTCAGAAAAACAGACACACATACATGAATCTTGTTAAAGCAGACTTGTTAAGCAAGATTCTGTTGTTTGTTTTCCCCCAAACAAGCCAGAATACCGTTTTGGACTTTGGCTGTGCAACAAACACATTTTAGTGTTGCATATTTTAATGTTGCAGTATGCACTTAAATGTTCAATACTAAAATGTGCAACGGAAAATTCCATTTTTGTGTCTCACATACAGTACTTTTGCTCATAACTTGGCTGTTTTACAATATTTTACTCACCAATTTTGAATATACAATTTAAATAACCTACCTCATGAACTGTTATGATGGGAATTTTCAAGTACAGGTCAAAAGATGATTTCACAGTTGCTCTGCGAAACCATCTTTTGGCGAATTAAAAACAGCTTCTATATTCTGACTAGCCCCCCCTCGACTTATATTATATAACTGACCTGGCCAGGAGTCGATATTCATAAATCTTTCTTTTGGGACTGCCATTTAAAAAAGTTATGTTGCTCTTAATTTTATGTTTAGACCTACTTGGCAAAATGGAGCAACTTCTTACCTATAACCATGCCCCCACACGTAGATGCAGCCCCATTTATGATGTCACTAACGAAAGGTTGATTCAGACCATTGACTTGAATGGAAGTTATTTATAGGTTTATATAACATTGGTATTTTAAGAAATTAAAGTGACCACTCAACTAACAGGGTCCCTATTAGTTGAGCAGTTGCTTTGATTTCTTAAAATACCAATGTTAAATAGATATAAAACCTATAGAAAAATTGCCCCCATTCAAGTCAATGGGGCGTGCACATGCAGCCTTCATTTAGTGACATCACAAAACAGGGCTGCATGTGCTGGCATGGGTGCCTGGCAGCAGGGTAAGGAAGTTGCTCAGTTTTTGCCAGCGAGATCTGAAATAAATTCCGAGGGACATAACTTTTTTAAATGGCAGTCCCTAAAAGAAAGATTTATGAATATTGACTCCTGCCCAAGTCAGTTATATAATAAGTTTCAGTGGGGGGGGCTAATCGGGAGCTGCTCTTTAACACATTGTAGCAACTATGTTCATGATGTACAGTTACAGATAAAGACATGGTCAGATATTTCCTGAAATTTCTGTGATATCTCTAGACAAATTCCCTGCCTGCAGTACCACTGTTAGCCACAGAGACAATCTCTTTACATATACAGTATCAAACAATATTGGGTAATATCTAAACATATCTATGGCTGCAACTGTAGGGTCAAAATAATTTTTGTGTCCCATATTTAAATGCAACACTAAAGTACAACAGTAAAATTTGCAACAATAAAATTTTCTCTGTGCACCAAAATGGAATTCTTGAGTTGCACTTAAATGTGGACAGACTTTTCCCTTGGCATTGGTGCCCCCCCCCCAGGCCCTGCACACCTGCATCTGTTCACACAGGTCAGAAAGGGACCTACATGAATGAGGATATGATTCCACTATCTCAAAAAGAAAGGGAATTCATTACAAAAATTGTGCCAGTGCATTAGTTAGGGTTCAATTAACTCCACTAAGGTAAGGAAATAGGTGTTAGGGTTTCCAACCCGAACTCTCCCCTTCCCCAAGCAGCAAAATGACAAGATCACATAAGCAAATACAGGCAGCCATCTTCAGGTAAGGCAAATAACATGCATCTGTTTCCAGATTACACAAATTCAGTAGCACTGAGGTGCAACCTTGTGGATTTGTATGTGCAGCATACACTCTGCAAGACATACACACTCATTTTAGCAGCAGATAGGAATCCATAATGCTTAAATAAAAACATTACTTCTGTCTGCAGAAGCACAGGGTCCTGCAGCCACAGATACAAATCCATGATCCCAAATTACAAGAATTATATTTGTTTGCAGAAGTCAAGGCCCCTGTGGGGGCAGTCCTTCTGTAACCACTGGTATTCATGCTCACTGTAAGACATATACACACATACACACACTTGTGGATTTTCCTTGAATTGTGAGTAAATAAAGCTATTTTTATACTACAGTTCTATTTGTTTGTCCTGCGCATCTGGGAAGTTGGTGGGAGTGCGAGGTTTGTTTGTTTTGCTTAAGCTAATGGAGACCATAGTTAAGGAATGTCTGGTGACCTACATAGAAGATAGCGGGGTGCAGGATGGCAAGCAGCATGAGTTTGTGTCAGGGGAAGTCATGCCAGACCAACCTGATGCTTCTGTTTGACTGTGTCACTAGGGTGATAGATGAGCAGACAGTAGAATAGCTCTCCCTTGACTTCAGCAAAGCCTTTCAGGTGGCTGCTGAAAAAGCTGGAGGACTTGGGGGAAGAATAGACTCTTTTTCAGTGCTGATATGCCACAAAACATTAAAGAGAAATGTTCTCTGTTATGGTAAGGGTTATTGTATGACTGGGGAGCTCTCAAATGTAATCTGACTTGCATGCACAAAGGTTTTGAATTATCCTTAATTTTGATGGGTGGGGACATTTGCAAGTGAAGACAAAAACAGATGTTGTAGTTCCGGTGTACCTGTTGCTAAATCAAATTCTTTTGCACAGCACATTGTTCTCATTATATAATCAAACCTTACTGCAAGACATTGCTATTGTCATTGAAAACCTAGACACATATTAATTTATTTGCCTATGTCAAAAGTATCATCAATGCTTTTCTTTCATTTGGTTTGGTCTAGAGTAATGTTTCTCAGATAGTGAGATCAGCCTCCCATAGCAGGCTTTGAGGAGTCCATGTCTAAACTGACACTTTTTAAAGGGTACTTTTGAACTATAATATCTGCATTATCTAGGCCAGTAATGATTACATCATCTAATGGTCCCAAGCTTAATTGATAACACCCAATAAATATTTAAAGTGTTGGCTCAGACATTAAATGGCATCACATATTGGGCTAACAAGCTGCTGAAGCCCTTCCACCTTTGTAAACAGTACAGTGCTTTTTATCTTTTACATGGATTGTAAGTAAATAAAGCGATATTTATACTACAATTCTATTTATTTGTCCTTCATATCTGAAAGTTGGTTGATGTGCGAGGTTTATTATTTTGGCTTGGGATTGGTTTTTGCCTATTGCACACCTGTAGTCTTCCTGCGTGACCCTGTTGGTTTGGCTACTTTATCAGTTGATGGGTTATGCTTGGAGAGCCAACTATTCAGGAGGGACAAAGGGATCCCAATATGGTTGTCTCACCTGTGGGATCCAGCAATAGTGCTGTAGGAGAAGGTACCAAAAGAAGAATGTTAAAAGGACTGTTTACACGTTGTGATGAGACAAACCTGCTAGTAAAAATAAATAATGGCAACAATATTAGTACAGAGAGCAGTGAAGTATCAATTAAGCAAGCCTTTTCACTGCTAGAGTGAACTGCCCTTAAAGCACTCCATTTATATTAGGAGCAAACCACACTTTAATCAATCAATCAATCAATCAGACTTTATTTGTTCAGCACAAATTTCAGGGAATCAAAGTGCTTTACATACTATAACATAATTAAAAACCTGTAGAAATAAATTTGGCAAAATACCTTAATAACAGCCTCTGTATTAAAATCCATAAATTAGACCCCATCAGGGAAGGCCTGGCTAAATAAAAACATTTTCAGTTCAGCTTTGAAACGGTCAATGGTCTGGCACTCTCTAATGTGATGAGGTAGAGAATTCCACAAGGTAGAGGCCGCAAAAGCAAATGTACAGAGCCCAGATGTCTATAATTTAACCCTAGGACTCTCTAGTAATCCTTTGTCGGGAGAAGCAGAGTGGGCCAGAGGGGCAGTAGGGGCGTAGAAGGTCTTGCAGGTAGCTGGGTCCCTGGCCACATACGACTTCATAGGTCAGCAAACCGACCTTAAAGGTGATCTGCCAATTTATTATTTAAACGTTTAACCAGGAAAGGCATACTGAGCAGGCTAATGCTTGTTTCCAGATGTGTCCTGGAGAGGGGGTACATAGACAATAGTTGAAGACAGCACAGATACAAGTGTAATACATACTGGGGATTCACTAACATTCGGTTGTAGAGGCTAAGCATAGCGGTCAGGAAAACAGTGGTTATAGACATCAGTTTGACAGCATAATACAAGTAGTTACATAATGGAGAGCACTAACAAATTGTTCCTTGTGCAGACAGTGAGAAATAAGAGAGAGATAGTAGTTACAGTCATAGATTAGTTGCAGTACTAAGTGCGGGCAACATAGTCATTTACACGGTGAGCTGAGAACTGTCTAGGTACATGTGCAAGTAGGGGCGCAATGGGCTTGCAGCATGGAGTTAAGGTGCAGAGGGGAGGAGAAGTGATGAATTTTTGCTGGAGAGTGTTCCACAATGTCGATATGCAATAGCTGAATGCTGCCTGACCGGCAGTAGTGGACCTATATGGGACAGCCAGGGACCGAGAGTCCTGGTTTCTGAGAGAGTATGTTAGGGTGCAGGGGTTGGTCAAGGCAGCAGTGAGGTAGGAGGGGAGTTGTTGGGACCAAAACTTGGCAGGGATTTTGGCGCAGTGGGAATGTCTGCGATTAGGTAGAGAGGGGAGGCCCATAGATTGGTAAAGGGCACAATGGTGTGTGGAGTAGGGAGTAGGGACAGTTCAGGGCAAAGCAGCAGAAAGAATGGAAAAGAGGGTCCAGTCTGGCTAGGGTAGACTTAGGGCCAGCACTGTAGACTACGTCCCTGTAGTCGAAGATGGGGAGGATCATTTTCTGCACCATGGCCCTCCGGGCAGGTAAGAGGATGCTGTCACAATTCTGGTAAAGTACACCAAGCCTAGGGTGCAACTTCTTGAGTATGGATTCAATGTGTGCGGAGAAGTTGAGGTGCTGGTCAAGCCAGACTCCGAGGTATCTGAAGGAGGTACAGGCTTCCAGCGGTGTCCCTTCCAGATTGTGGAATGTGATTGGGGAAGGGAGCCTGGAAAGTCTCTGCCTAGTGCCAAAGGTTAAAGAGACTGTTTTCTTGGTGTTGAGGAGGAGGAGGTGATTTGAACGAAGCCAGTGCTGGACCGTGATGAAGTCCTGCTGCAATCTGGTTGTGACCTCTGAGGATGAGAGGCCAGATGCATAGAGCACGGTGTCATCTGCATACATGTGGATTGAGGTGTGTGGGCAGGCAAAAGGCAGGTCGTTCAGAAAGACTGATAACAGGAGTGGGCCTAGGATAGAACCTTGCAGTACTTCTGAGGTGATTGGGAGAGGTGCCGAGCTAGAAGAACTGATACGGATGGATTGGGACCTGCCAGCAAGTTATGACTGGAACCAAGATGTGGTCCAACTAGATAGACCAGCGCCGGCAAGTTTGGCTAGGAGTAGAGAGCGGGTGACTGTGTCAAATGCCTTGGCCAGGTCGATGAAGATGACAGCTGTGATGTGGCCAGCATCCATACCAGTGAGGATGGAGTGGATTTATTGGCAGCCAGTGTAGAAACTGGAGCACAGGTGTGATATGGCAAGATCTAGGTAAGTCAGTCAACAGTCTGGCTGCCACATTCTGCACTAGCTCCAATTGGGGAAGATCTACCCCTGGTAACCCTTGGTATAGGGTGTTGCAGTAATCTTAATAAGAAGTCACAAAGACTATGTTTCTGAAGTTTTCTTTGAGGCGTCAGCAGCTCTTTAATAAAAGTAGTTTTAACAGACTCCGAGAAGCTACAGCAGGAGGTCCAGAGAGAATTACAAACACGTGTCAAGCAATCACTGTGTTTGTTGATGATCTAGAGTTTACTACATATACGGTATGGTGAATCTGGAAAAGGCTACTGAAAGGCAAGACATTAGAGTTAAGGTATCCAAAGATCAATCAATCAATCAGGCAGACTTTATTTATAACATGCATTTCAAATATCAAAGCACGAATACAGTGTAAAAACAATAACAAACTTTATAAAACATCAATTTTTAACATACAGTAAAATGTTTTAACAAAGGTGGCCAAAACAAAACCAGCTAAAAATTCTCCCCGAAGGCAAGACTGAATAAATCAGTCTTCAGGGAGGACTTGAAGGTCTTGGTGGACAGGCACTCTCTAATCCAATGAGGTAGAGAGTTCCACAGGGTCAGGGCTACAAATGAAAATGCCCTAGCACCAGAGGTCTGAAGACGGACCCTGGGAACCTCTAGCAATCCCTTGACAGTGGAACAGAGTGGGCAGAGGGGCAGTAGGGCCACAGGAGGTCTTGCAGGTAGCCCAGTCCCTGTCTGTGTAGGGCCTTATAGATCAGCAACATGACCTTGAAGGCAGCCAGTGCAGTTCACAAAGCACAGGAGTGACATGGCTAGAACTCAGCAGCCCAGTCAACAACTTGGCTGCAGCATTCTGCACCAGCTGCAGGTGATAGAGGTCCATCCCCGGTAGCCCTAGGTACAGAGGATTGCAGTAGTTCAGGCAAGAAGACAAAGGTGTGGACCAATATAGGAAGGTCCTCGGGTGGAACTAGGTGCTTTATCTGGGCGATAGTCTTCAGATGGTAAAAAGAATAGTTAATGACTGCTGACACCTGAGCTTTTAGAGCTTTTAGAGTTAGCTCATCGTCAAGTACTACGCCCAGATTCTTCACCTGTTGGGAGGGTCTCAACTGGTTGCCCCCTAGCACAAGGCCACGTGACTGACCAGGAGTCAGCCTCTCTACCGATGACCAGGGTCTGCCACCAACACCTCAGTTTTATCTGGATTCAATCTCAATCAGTTAGCACTCATCTGCTCCTGAATCTCAGTGAGGCAGTTGTTAAAAACTGAGGCTGCATCATTCTGATAGGGTACAAAGGACATGTATAGCTGAGTCATCTGCATAGCAGTGAAAACTCAGCCAGTACCACCTTATAATGTCTACTAATGGCAGCATATACACCACGAACAACATTGGAGACAGCATTGAGCCCTGTGGCACCCCACAAGACAGGGGAAAGGGGCTGAGGAAAAAATTCCCGATACCACCCTCAGTGTCCTGTCTGTGAGGAAAGAATGGAACCACCTGAGGACTGTCACACCAGCAACACCTCATGATCCACGGTATCAAATGCTGCAGAGAGATCAAGGAGGACCAAGATTGAACGGCTCCTCCAATCCCTCGCTATCAGGAGATCAGTAAGAACCCAAACCAGAGCAGTCTCGGTACTATGCCTTTTCCTGAAACTGGACGTGAGAGGATCGTAGACTTCATGGGTGGTAAGAAAGTTCTAGAGTTGCAACGCGAGTAACTTCTCAATAACCTTGCCCAAAAAGGGCAGATTAGAGACAGGTCTGTAGTTCACCAGACAGTCTGGATCGAGGGAAGGTTTCTTCAAAAGGGGTGTCACCACTGCCTCCTTCAGGGGGCCCGGGAACACACCCTTATCCAATGAGCACCAAACAATCTGAGCAAGGACTGGTTTGATAACATCCACACACCCCACAAGGAGGCGGGTTGGACCAGGATCCAAACTACAGCAAGTCGGTTACATACCCTTGTGATAGGGAGCTCCTGCCACTCTTGGGGACCGACCTTTTCTTAAATCTGTTGCAACTGTTCTTCTATTTCTTAGCCTAATCTATCCTTTACAATTTCTAGTCCATAAGGTTGGCTACCTATGGGCACCCCTTCCCTTTCTTGACTATGCTATTGTGTTCTGTTTAATTTTCCTTTTCCCTCTCAGGTCCTCGTACAGGGAGGTTATTGTGGTGACCTCCAAACGTAGGTAAAACAGGTTGTGCTTATCGTTGTTGGATTTAGTATGTAATAGCACTATGTCATAAAATACCTTGATGTATATACCTTATGTTTATGAAACCTGTAAATGTTGAAAATACCATAGCACTAGGTGTTTTTGATAATGGTAAAAAGCACTAGGTGACTATTATAGAAATTAAGTTAGTTGTGCTATTTAAAATGCATGTGAATTGCTGTAAACTGAACAAGTCTGAAATTTCATGGTGAATTGCATATGGCCCATGATGTTTTGCATTATGGAAGTATCTATGATGTTGTATTTCTTTGCAACTTGACTTGTTGCCAGTGCCCTTTAGGGTAACCCTTTTTTCAGTGCTTCTGCATTGAGGTTCTTTGTTTTTAGCTTGTTTTGTTTTTTCTTATTTGAGCCAAGCAAACAAGGCCCACATAGGGATGAAGGGTTTTCACTGAAAAGTTGTTAGATCAGAAATCAGTGTCAGTAGGTGCTGGCTAAATGCAGAGAAAAGACACACATAGTCTGTTGCTGCAAGCTGATGTACTGAAGAAGGAATATGACATTACTGAAGCTTATTTCCTGTATTTTAAATAAACATTATACAGAGATTGTGTGTTGAACTTGAAGTTTGATGTCTGGTCCATCTGTTATCCTATAACCCCTCCCCAACCCTGAACAATCTTCAAGATTTCCCCGATCGCTGGCTGGTCAAAGTTCATCCAGACAGGCTGGGTGCCTGTGCCCTCAAACTGACCTCCGCAACACTCATTTGAATGAGCCAAGCGGATCTCTGATCTGATGGAGGACACCTTATCAGCAAACAAAGAATTGAGCGAACTCATCACACTTAACTTGTGAAAAAGCTCTCCGGCCCTGAAGGCAGGCTGGATTGCACGGCCTGTTAATAGTCCAGAAAAGCAGAGCTGGTCGATTCCTTGCTGCAGCAATCTCCCTGGACAGGAACTCTGCCTTTTTATGGGAGATTGCTGATTGATAATCTGAATAATGGGCCATCAATCTAAGTCTGTCCTCCTCCAGGCCAGATTTCTGCCAGCCACATTTCAGCCTTTGCCCTCCTTTCTTCAACTCCCTCAGGGTCCCATCAAATCAAGGGGACTGAGGGTGGAGAGAGAGAGAGAAAGGATGAACTCAGACAGGAGCTATAGAATCCAGAGCCTCCAACACCACACTGTTATAGTGCAATACCAGGTCCCTTGGTTCCGAGTATTCCAATGGCCAACCCGATAGGTCCAGCACTGCCAGCAGACCCTGTGGGGAGAAAAACCTTAAGCGAGACCAGCATGATTATGAAAATGATCACATATTTGACTGGCATCAGAAAGAAACTGACCAGGTTGCACTAAGACCAATACTTAAAAACTCAGGGTCAGCTGTGTCTAATAATGATGTCTCAGACCAAGAAAGTACTGGGTCCACTTCTACTGCTTTTTTTCTGAAGAAAAGGAGCAATATCACACACTATGAAGGAGCAGCAAAATTCACTTCAAGTCAATTAAGAAACCATGATAGCACCGTGCAGGGGTGGCGTCGTCGCCATGTACGTCCTTACCTCCCTGCAATACTCCATAATTTACTCATCTTCCAACTCAATGACCCACGATGCTGTAGCTTTTCATGTTACCCTTCCCTTTACTCTGTCTTTATAGCTGGTATCTATTGCCACCCGAACATCCAGACCTCTACCGCTCTTGATCTTCTTCCATCACTGCCCTCTCTCACTCTGGGGAGCTGTACATCTTAGATGACTTCAATTTAAACTGGCTGTCACCAAAAACAACAAAAATACACAATGAAATCTGTGCCCATAACGATACACAACTAATATCAGAACCCACCCGCCCAAACCACAAGACACAAAATCACTCCCTACTTGACTGGGCTCTGACCTCCCATCCCCAGAGTCATCATCTCTGGTATCCTTCCTGACGCACTCAGTGACCATAATCCAGTATTTGTAGTCAAGAATGTTCACAGACCCAAATTCCCACATAAAAACCTTGCAACTGTGATCTTTTAAATCCCTAGAATTAGAACCTCTCCTGTGCAACCTAACCCTTTCAGACTGGTCTCCCCTAGTCAACATCCCATCGGTTGATAAAGCTCTTACTTATTTTACAGATATATTCATAGACAATTGGAATACCTTTTCCTCATTTAAACAAACCAGGGTTAGGGGAAACCACTTACCTCGGATTACTCCAGAACTATTGGCCTGTCTCAGAACTAGAGATCCTGCCTGGAAATGTTATAAAGCAACCCAGCATCCTAGCAATCTCATGACTTACCACAAGCTTTGACATGCCTGTACCAGGGCCACAAGGCAAACAAAGTCTGAATACTTTAACACCGCCTTCCTCACAAACATAAATTCGCCTTCCAAGTTCTGGAAGGTGGTTCATGCCCTCTTTTCTCCCATGTCCCACCTCTTCCGTGCTTAAAATAAATGACACCTTTGTGGCCAACCAGGGTGCCGTAGCTGCTGAATTTAACTCCTACTGTACCACCTGTGCCACTGAACTACTGAAATCCCTCCCTTCCTACCCTCACTCCTCTCCTCTCTCCAATGGTACCTCTCCTCTCCCCACCTCCCACCTCCTCTTCTCCTTCGATACAGTCTCCCCAAATAACATGCTACAAGCCCTCCTCGCTATCAACTCCTCAAAAGGCTTCTCCTCAGAAGGTCTAGACCCCAAACTCCTCTCTCTCTCAGCCTCAGCCATTGCCTACCTCTAATTCTAAACCTCTCATTTTCTACTGCCTCGGTCCCTACCCCATGGAAACATGCTGTGGTCCTCCCTCTTCCCAAAGGCAGTGACCCCTCTACCCCTCAAAATCACTGCCCTATTTCTCTCCTCTCTACCCTAGCTAAATTACAAGAACACCTTATCCTCTCCCAGCTTACTTCATTTCTAACTGACACCTCCTACTTCAACCCTTTCCAATCTGGTTTCAAGAAAAATCACTCCACTGTGGCCTCCCTACTTCAGTTCAATGACTATCCTTACTGGGATGGACAATGGCCAGATCACCTCAGCCATCTTTGTTGACCTTGCCAAGACTTTCAACACTGTTTCCCACTCCCTTCTCCTTGACTCCCTCTCAACAGCTGGCCTATCTCCTTCAACCACTAGCTGGTTCAAGGCCTACCTCACGGGGTCCCTCAGGGCTCAGTGTTAGGGCCCCTATTATTCTCCATCTTTCTAAATGACTTTCCATCTGTCTGCTCCTCCATCACTACCATACACATGCATGCTGACGATATGGTCTTGTATGCATCTGGCTCTTGACCAGCTGAGGTTACATCCAACTTGCAGCAAGACTTCGACAAAGTTCAGCTCTAGTTTGCTAACCATCAACTTTTTCTCAATGTCAAGAAAATGTTCTCCATGACCTTTGGCATAAGGCAGAGACTCTTTAGTCTTCCCTCCCTGCCCACTTTCCACACCCTTGATGGGACTTTACTTGAGGACACATCTCCTTCAGGTACCTAAGAGTTTGGCTGGATCAACACCTAAGCTTCTCCAGACATATTGATGCCATCCCAAAATATTGTGCCCCAAGCTTGGTGCCCTGTTCAGGAACCGTAGTCGTATCCCCTCTACAGTTGTGCATGAACTTGTTCAGAAGATGAACCTGCCCATCTTTGACTACTGTGATGTAGTCTATGGTGCTGCTCCCAAGTCCTCCCTAGCCAGATTGGATACCTTCTTCAATTCCTTTAGCCATTATCCCTTGATGCACCATCTCGAACCCACCAATGTGATCTCTATCGTGTCCTATCCTTCCCCTCTCATACAAACAGACGACTCTCCCACTTCTCTAAATTCAGATCCAAACACTGGCTGGGTGAACTCCCTTCCTATCTCTCCCCCTCATTTATAACACCTCCCACTCCCTCTCACTCCCTGAGATCATCTGACTCCCACACTCTGGTGGTCCCCTGCAGAGCCATCCTCATTGGCCAATCCAATTACTCTCACTGCCTCCCAAAACTGTGAAATTCCGTCCCCCCTCAAATTTGTCACTCATCCTCCTACTACTCCATCAGCTTTGCCCTCAAAAACTTCCTTGCACCTAGCTGTTCCTGCTACAACCCTCCCTAATTCCCCCTTCTAAGCCCCTGACAAACCCTACCCCTCTTCAGTACCCATGCAATACCCCTGCTGCAGCACCACCTCCCACTCACCTAAAAAACAGCATTCTTTCCCTTCCCCAGATTCCCTCCCTTCAAACCTTCCATTGTTCTCTTACTGTGATTTCTCAATCATCCAAAGTTGTACCAAAGGCCTGTCCCTACCCTATCCTTACACCATTAACCCAACTCTTTCCTCCACTTCTCTTCTCTCTCATCTTCACCCTCTCTTCTGTTCTTCTGAAGACTATTCCCCCTCACTGCCTACAACCTGCTTCCCTCCTATCATACTCTACCTCTCGTTGCCACAACCTGCTCCCTTCCTGTCATGCTTGTTCCCTGCCTTGTACAGGTAGGGTCCTCAGCATGCTGGATGGGTCAGGCCTCAGCATACCTTTCTCCTTCTACCTCTTCCTTCACCTTCTCCTTCCATCCCCTTCCACCCCCTTGCTTCTCTGCCTACCAACATACCTACCTCTCACCTTCCCTTTTCCCCCTTACGTAGCCCAAGCTATGGTTGACCCCTAATCTTTAATGCACTTGTAATTAACTTGCACTTCTGTTATGGCTGATCCCTGATCTCTACTGCACTTGTAGTTAACTTGCACTTATTCAATATTTAGCTAACCTGTTCTGTCTGTGTTTACTCCTCACTAACTTCCCTAGATCAAACTACAACAATTTTATTCAGCCATTTTCTAGCTAGACAGTTATATGTCATTTAGTGTATGTCTAAATGTTTTGTGTTGTTGTATCTAGTCCAAAAGTGTTGGAATAGAATCTGTCTAGTTCAAAACTGTTAGTATCCTGCTGTTTCATTACTCCTATACAGTACTCTTAAATTATTTGAATGTAATATACTGTAAATTTAAATTCTGTACCAGATCTTTGTAAACTATCCTCATGTTCCCCTACCCCCAGGTCGCACCAGGAGATGAGCAACTTGTTGCTCAGCATGCCTTCCTGGAGAAACATTTCAATAAATAAATAAATGGTGGCACCAAAGAAGAAGAAGAAGAAGTGGTGGAAAAACAAAGATTCCAAAAGGGCTAGAAGAAGATGGGGAAGAAATATCAACTCAAGAATTATCCTCAACAACAGCTGGTGACGCAACAGACAAAGCACCAAAACAAAGTACAACAGAGGCGATAACTAACATAGTGGAAATATTTCTTCTTATACTGTAACAAATGATTAACTTGGAGCACTGCAAAGAGGATCTTTTGCCCCAACCACAGACTTTAAGCCATTTGAAAATTTGATTGATCTGTTTAAGTTTACCAGTAAGTTAAATTTACAATTATTTATTTATTTAATTTTATTATTTGGTAACTGGGTGAGGCCCACTAGACACAAGTTGCTGTTTTCAGAGGTGACCCAGGAGCATGGGGTGGTTAAGTGATCTGTTGAGAGTCACACAGTATACACATGGAGGTTGTGTGAATCAAACCCAGGTCTACTGGATGTACCAAGCTCATTCCTAGCTCATTACTCTAACCTCTAGGCTATACTGCGAGCTCCACATTTTTACAAAAATGCTACTAGAGTGTCAGTTTAGACATGAAATGACATTGGGTATTGGGCTAACATACTGCTGAGCTCCTCCCACTGTTGTAAATGGTGCAGCACTTTTTCATCTCTTCTATTAACTGTAAGTAAATAAAATCATTTTTATGCTACAATTCTGTTTATTAGTCCTCCATATCTGGAAGTTGGTAGGAGTGTGAGATTAGTTTGTTTGGACTTGGGATTCATTTTTGTCTACCACACACCTGTAGTCTCCCTGGGTGACCCTGTTGGTTTGTTTCCATTAGCTTACCTATAACAAAGGTATGACTGGCTGGCCTGTAGTTGCCTGGATCCTCCCTGCCCCCACCCCCCTTGTGAAGTGAGACAGCATCAGCAGCCCTCCAATCCCCTGGCACTACTCCAAACTCCAGTGAGTGATCAAATAGTTGGGTCAAGGGTTCTGCCAGGACTGAGGTCAGTTCCCTAAATATCCTCAGGTGCAGGCCATCCAGGCCTGGCACTTTATTCACCCTGAGAACTCTAGCCCTTTTTTACCCATTCAGCCATGATCACCATCCTTCCCATTTATGGCACTCCTTTGTGACAACCTTGAGCCTGCTCTGTGGCAGAGGCCCATTGTCTTCAACAATGAATACTACGCAGAAGTAACTGTTTATTACATTTACTTTCTGCTCATCATCTTCTACAACTCTCCCTCATCAGATAGCTGGACAATCCCCCTCACTTTCCTTTTCTCTCTACTATACATCAAAAATTAGTTTTCCTCTCCCTCCATTAGCTTGTTGCAGCTCCAAGTCTGTCTTTGCCCTCCTGACTGCTAACCTCACCACTTCTAACATGGTCTGGTATTCCTCCCATTCTCCTTCCCTCTTAGTCCTCTTGTACTTTATAAAGACCCATTTCTTCACCCTCACAGTCTTCGTTACTTCCTTTGAGAACCAGATTGTTCTTTTGTGCTTGTTTCTTTGATGAACTTTTTTGCATAAGAGTAAGTAGCCTCCAAAATAGCCCCCTTGATTTTTCCCTACTTTTTGCTCATTCGTGGTCCAGAACTACTGCATTCAAGGGGGAACCATTGTTCCCCAATGCCAGTTCCAACCACATGGAACTGTGGTTACTGTACCCCAAAGGTTCCCTGATTGCCACATTACCGTCACTCTGAGTTGTTGAGTACCAAGTTGAGAATGGTGTCCAGCTATGTAGGATCCCTGACCAACTGCACCAGTTGGCAGTACTGCAATGTGTCCAGCAATGCCTGGCTCCTGGCACTCTTAGCTGCAGGGTTACTTCAGTCTGTGTCTGGCAGGTTCAGGTCTCCCACAAACTCTATCACCTTTTGTTAGCCCCTCTTGATTTCCTTCCCCAATTTAGAAAGTAACAGCAGAAAAAAAAATCCCAAAGGGTCATCTAGTCTGTCCAGAGCTCCCTATCTACCCCAGGACATATTGTCCACAGGGGTTTTATCCCTCCCAGTCCACCCCCCTGCTCCCCTTCCTACTACTACTGACCTGAGCAACCACCAGATCCTTCACTCTGTCTAAGCCATGCTTGAAACCATTTACTGTCTTGGCACCCACCACCTATGCTGGCAGACTGTTCCATAGCCACACCAACCATTCCATCTTTACATAAAACAAAACTTCCTCACATCCCTCTTAAACCCCCCATGGCCCCCTTGATTCTTAATCCCTAATGCCACTCTTCTTTTCCCCCAGGTTGTTTACAGACCACTCCAAGTCTATTCTTTTCTAACAGCTATAGTGAGCAGTACCCAGCTATATCCCCCTTGATTGTCCCATCATCTGTTGCCTCTATTTCCTCCCTGATACACATGGTTACTTTCACCAAGCAAACTTGTTCCTGTCCCTCTATACAAGTTTATCCTGAAACTACCTGATCCCAGTCATTGTTCCCAGAGGCTCGTGTCTCTGTGATGGCTACCAAGTCTAACTTGGCATCTGCCACCATCACCTGTAGTTAACATACAAACATATGAAAAAAAGCCAGCAGAAGGAGGTCCATTGAGTTTGCTCAGTAAATGATGCACGTTCCATGGCTTACACCATTGACCCTGCACCTCTCGTGTCATCTCTTCCTTCCTTGCTACCCTTTCACAGCCCCATGGATTCCCTTTGTGCTTGTCCCAGGCCCTCTTAAAGGCTCCTACTGTCTTTATTGAGGCCACCTCTTCTGGCAGTGAATTCCATTTGGACCACCCTTTCCATAAAAAAATGCTTTTTAACATCCCTCCTTAACCTCCCCTACATCATCTTCAAGCTGTACCCCCCTGTGGTTCTGTTGTCACTCAATTTAGAGAGACTTTATCTTTCCACTCTGTTAATCCCCTTCAAGTATTTAAATCTCTCTCTATCATATCCCCACCTCTCTTTCAGGGAGTACATCCTTAGGGCTCCCAGCCTCTCTTCGTATGACCTATTCTGTGACCCATGATCATCTTGGTTGCTCTCCTTGGGACCCTCTCCAGAAAGCTGATGTCTCTCTTCTGGTATGGATGCCAATACCTTACCCTATAGTCTAAATGTGGTCTTACCATTGACCTGTACAAGGGCAAAATGACCTCTCTCTGCTGACTACTAAAGCCCCTGGCTATACACCCCACCATCCTATTTACCTTTGTAGCTGCCTTCTTGCATTGTGTGGAGTGTTTCAGGGTCCCTAGTAATCATCACACCCAGATCCTTTTCTTCCTCTGAAGCAGCTACCTGCACCCCCCCCAGTAATACTCCATCCTAGTATTCCTGGCCCTGATGTGCATCACTTTGCATTGTTTGGTATTGAAGCCAAGTTACCAGATTCCCAACCAGCTCTTGAGTTTACCAAGGTACTCCCTCAAGTCCTGAATCCTTTCATGTGTGTCCAGCCTCCCATAGCATTTGATGTCATCTGCAAACAAGCACATCTTGCCCTTAATGCCTTCCCTAATGTCACTTAAGAAGACATTGAACAACACTGGCCCCAGCACTGATCCCTGTGGGACCCCACTGGTGACTTCCTTGGTGCTGAACAACTCTCCCCCCACCACCACTCTTGGGGTTCTGCCTCTCAGCAGCTGTCTACCCACCTTACCATTTTCTTCCCCACCCCTAGATCCATCAGTTTCCTGATCAACCTCCTATATGGTACAGAATTGAAGGCCTTGCTGAAGTCCAGGTACATGATGTTCATTGCCTGGCCTGCATCCACTGCTCCAGTGGCCCAGTCAAAGAGTTTAGATCAGGTTCATTTGACATGATCTGCCTGCAACAAACCTGTGCTACCTCTTGTCCTGAAGACCATCTCTTCTATGTACCTCACCTGCCTTTCCTTAAATATAGTCTCCTTGAGTTTACATACTATTGAGGTCAGACTGACTGGCCTATAGTTCCCTGGGTTATCCCTGGGTGTGCTTCTGTGGAGAGGCACCTCATGTGCCATTCTCTAGTCCAGTGGCACCACGTCCAACTCAAGGGATCTATTGAAGAGAACCACCAGCAGCCACACAAGCTCTTATGCCAGCTCTTTTAGCACCTCAGAGTGTATGCTGTCTGGTCCTGGGGATTTGTCTGCCTTCAGTGCCAGCAGTCCCTTCCTCATTCCCTCTTTCAACCTTTATTACTGCATTTGTCCCCTGTCCCCTTCTTCCTTTTCTCCGTGAGTGTCACTGGCCCATCCTTTTCCCTTTTAAAGACAGAGCAGAGGTATTCTTTCAACGCTTCTGCTTTGCTCATTTCTTTCTCTACCCATCCATCCCCTTCCTTATCTTAACCATTCTTTCCTTTTTATCCCTCTTTTTACTCATGTAGCTCAAGAAGGCCTTCTCCCCCTTCTTGATCCCTTCCACTATTTGAAGTTCTTTCTGTGCCTTATCATGTTACACTGCCCTTCTTACCGCTCTGTAAGTATTGCCACACTTTCGTGTGTTCGTCAGTCAGCAACCCTAATTTTGTGTGGCAACCATTGCAGTGTACCGATTAATTTTGACTTCCAGATTTCCTGCATCACTGTGATAATGTCATTTTTTTATATCACATTTGTGGTCTTTATAGCTAAAAGTTTTACCATAATATGGCAATTTATATACTTGACTAATTAGCAGATGTGCTTAGGATGTATGTACATGATGCTTGGTACTCTACCTTATATTAAATATTACATAAATAGTATGCTGTATCCTGAGCTCCACCCTCTGACAAAGACTCTGGCTTTCCAATAAATGATTTTGTGCACTTCATTTGGCTCTATGAATGGGTAACTTTTTACCTGAACACTTGCATTCTTCTCTTGGAGGGCAGTTGCCTAGTACTGGTTTGTTGTTGAAAGATACACTGCACTCACTTTGGTTTTTGCAGTATGTGGCTCTCTGTGTGCATGAGCACAAATTGCCTTCAAGGCCCTGCATGCAGCAACCTGCAGGTAAGGCTCCATGCCTGATGGTCAGCTGCTTCATGTAGAACTTGAGGGCCCTGCACAATGCAAGGTACAGGTATGGTCCTGTGCCCAGTGGTTCTATTGCTTTGCATAGGGCCCTCAGGGCCCTGCACTAAGCAAGCTACAGATCTGGCAGCAGGCCCAATGGGTGTGATTTCATAGAGGCAGAAGTCAGGAAGCATAGACAGACCATGAGAAATTATAAAATTCACAATTAGCATTTTAAAATCAATAACAATAAAATATAGAAAATAGAATTGTACAGGAAAGCTCTTCACACTGGCAGTACAAAGTCCTACATCTGCGAGTCTCTCTAAAATCTTGATCTCCCTCTTTAGCCCACCAAAAATAAAATGCTCTCTTTTTATAAGATTTCCCCCTGCCAATTAAATTCTGCATCCTGTTCTCATTAAACTATATCTCCTGTTTTCACACAATGTAACAAAACTTTGTCAGTGCCCTTCCTGTGATCAGCCTGAAGAATACATGTAGATTTCTTAACAGGTGCCACCAATTAATACATTCTGTCCAGAGATGACTTCCTGCTGATAACTCTTTCAACAAGCTTGTGAAGGTCAAAAGGTGTCTCAAGGTCATCCCACTGTGTTTCACATATTAACTTTTCTAACAAACCCAAGTAGCTGTCTGTATTCAGTTCAACATTATAATTATATGCATTTGCAACTAGGGGACCCCAGTTTTACTTACAGATTCATATATACTGTACCTCTTTTAACCACAGAGAAGCAAGAGGAGACAGAAAGAATAGAAACAGCAAGTGAAGGAAGGGAGATAACGGAAGGACATTGTAGGATCATGGGAATGGCCAGTTCTTAGGTGCCACAAGGAAAATTTGATTGTGCAGTCAGACAGGCAAGAAACAAACAAGTGGCATAATGAGAGAGGAGGAAATAGATCCTTGCTTTTAACGCTCTCTGCATAAGAAATGGCACAGGGTCTTATTCCAACCCTGTCATAGTGATGTTTTGGACTCTGTGTGAATAAAGCTGATAAGTGTCAATTGCTATATATCTTTTGCAAAACATAAGGAAATAAATTGAAAAACAACTACATTACTGTATGTATCAGGGTTGAAGCACCAAGCATAATAAAGTAGAGAAATGAAAACTTAAGGTGACATGCCCCTGGAACCTTGTTGAAACTATGGTGAGATGTTCCTTAGTGCTAGAATGATAAAGTGATGCAGTGTTGATGTTACCCTGTTTTAAGCACTGTCTTGTCAGACAATGTAAAATACTGGCACAGCAATGCTTAGATATAGGGTGAGAAACTTAATTAACTAATGAAAGATCGCTCTGCATTTCAAGACTGTTATTCTGTCACAGAGTTATGGTTAGCCGTTGTGGCTTATTAATGTCACCATATTCTTCAGCTGCAATTATTGCCTTTATGCAGAGATAACTGAAATGTTGGTTTCTAAAGGATAAGGATGAGGGGTTAAGAGAAACATTTTAAATGATTGCATAAAGTATATTTTTATCCAGCTGATGCTTAAATGGGGAGGCCATATATCCTAAAGGTTGGAGCACCAAGCTGTGAACCTGAAGACACAGCAGAACTCAGTCTGAACCCCACAACCACCACTTGCATACTGTATTACCATTAACAGGTCACTTAACCTCCCTGTGCTTCCAGGTCGCAAGTGGAAATACATTTCAGTTCACTGTGCCTTTCCCAGCCAAAATGTCTAAAATAAAAATAAAACATTGATCTTTTCTCTTGAAAAATGTAAACTATACAGTAGCTATAAGTCTTATAAGACAACTTTGGCAGTAGAGGTAATGGTAACTAATGCAGTGGTAGCTTCTACTCTAAAGTAAAATCAAATGAACACTGGGCAGAACCAGAAAGCAACAATGTCAGTTCCTTTTGTAATAATAATGTTTTTCATAGATTCATAGAAGTGTGACGGCAGAAAGGGACCGAACTAGACCCACCAAGTCTGCCCATTTGCCCATCTATCTGCTTGGACCTGTTCCTCCCCCCTTTAACACTCCCATGTGGTTGTCCCATGCCCTTTTGAATCCCTCCACTGTTTCCTCTCCAACGACTGCTTCTGGGAGTCTGTTCCACTTTTCTATGACTCTCTCTCTGAGTAACAGTATTTTCTAATGTTACCCCTGAACTATCCTCCCTCCACCTACAGGCCATGCCCCCTCATCTTCTGACTTCCTTTCATCTTGAAGATGCTCCCCCCCGGTACCCTGTTTATACCCTTAAGGTACTTGAAGGTCTCAATCATGTCCCCCCTCTCCCTCCTCTGCTCCAGGAAGTACATGTTCAAATCTCTCAATCTTTCTTCATAGGACAGGTGGCTTAACCCTTTTACCATTTTTGTCACTGTTCTCTGAACCATCTATATCCTCCCCACATCCTTCCTGAGGTATGGCCTCTGTACTCCAAGTGTGGTCTAACCAGATGGGTGTACAAGGGTACTATGACCTCCCTATTCCTACTGGTGATCCCCCTTCTGATGCACCCCAGCATTCCACTTCCCCTGGCCGCTGCCCTCCCTCACTGCCCTTCCACCTTCAGGTCCCTGGATATAATGATGCCTAGGTCCCTTTCTTGCTCCGTCTCCTCCAGCTCTCTTCCCCCCATATGGTATCCTGCCTTCCGATTTCTGTAGCCTAGATGCATGATTTTACATTGTTCTGCACTGAATTCAAGCTGCCACCTTTTTGACCATGCCTCAAGTCTCCCCAAATCTCTCTGCATTTGTTCAACCCCTTCCTCCATGCCCACCCTATTGTAGATTTTGATATCAGTCCACAAACATACTCACACCCCCCTCAAGGCCCTCCATGATGTCTCCTATGAATATATTGAACAGTAGGAGCTCCAGCACTGATCCCTGGGGGACCCTGCTCATGACCTTGCCTTCCCCGGATGCCACCCCATTTATTATGACCCTCTGTCTCCTTTTCCCCATCCAGTTTCCCACCCATTTGACTGCCCCCTGCCTCATCCCCAGTCTTGTTTAGAAGGTCTGGTCAGGATTTAAAGATCAAAACTTTCAGCTCAACCAAACAACATAAAATACAATGCATGACTGTCAGCCAAATCATCTACTGCTGCATCATTTATCAGAATCATCAGTAGGATGAAAACAGACTGGTGAATCAAATGCTGGCAGTACTAGGCAGAGCACCATGCAGAAAAACATCCTCTTCATGTTAATCATAGCTTTCAGCCACATCTCAAGTGCCCATGAACTGATCATACAGTACTGTGTGCACTGTAGAAACAACCTTTGTCAGGTGGAAGGTCAGTGGCATGGAACTCAGTGCCATGAGGTGACACCTAATGCGGAACAACCCTTGTGCACTTTCTTCTGCTAGAAATCTGATTAATACTCAAACAGCTAGTGCTGACGGTTATGAGACAGATGGCATTAATCTTAGCAGCAGTTAGTCCCCCAGAGAGAGAGAGTTATAGTGGCAGAAGGAGATGAGATGAGAGGGCTCCACCTTTTCACGACAGAAGCAAGTCACTATCTCAAGAGTCAGCACCATCATCTGAAACTGCAGTTCTTGCTGCTTGCCAGGTGTTATGACAGAACACTTTATTATCCATCACCTAATTGAGCAGTCTGCTTATGAGTGCCAAGCAGTTAAGCTCAGCCATATTAAGAACAAGAACATATTTGACTACAAGCACCAGATAGCTTGAAAATTACACAGTGCCCAATCCAGAAAACCTTACGCACCTCTATATGGGTATGTAGGGAGGCCATTGATGCATAAAGGCCCTTTTTTAAATATGTGAAGCCCTCAGAGCATGCCCAAAATATTAATTGACAGCTACAGAGGGTGGGATGACCTGATTCATGAAACTGAGCCAGAAACTGTTTCAGGTGCTCCAAGGGGGCATAGACTTACTCCACCAGGATCAAGGCCATGAATTACACACTGTGGAAGTGGCCATAAGGATGCACAGGTATGTAAGCGTTATGCTATCTTAAATGTAGCCCTATGGCATGGTTCTGGGATGAAAAAGCACAACCAAAGCAAATGATCCTAGCCTTCAGACAAGAAATGGAGAGTTGGGACCTATGGTGTCTTAAATTTTGTTTTCTTTTAAAAAGTTGGTCATACAGGAATATGGTAGTCCTTGGAGAAATGCCCTATCTCATAGAGCAGAGTGTCTATTTTCCAGTTAACCCAAGCTTCCTATTGGATGCTCGGTGTCTGGACAAGGTCTGCGTCCAGACTGCCTCTGACCCTGTGGTGACCACCATGCTTGCAGATCAGGGCAGTCAGGGGCTCTGAATTTCATGGAGTGCATAAGAGTACTATTCCCCACTTTATGCATGCCATGGATTATGATTCCATAATTAAAAAATAAATTCCACTTTTGTAATTTCAGAATTCTGCTTCTGAAGGAACTCTGTGAAACTGGGTGGAATTTCTGGAATTCTGTGGAATTCCATCAGAAACAGAATTTCAAAATTCTGCAGAGCTCTAATAAAAAGATACTTGCAAAGGGATTATAAGTGGAAGTGGCAGCACCAAATAATAGATCTAATATACTATAGGTTTTTAGTGATAGTGATGAGGTTGAATGCCCAATGCTTTACACACACACATATTAAGTTTAGTTGTCCACTAATCCTTACACAAGAACCAGAGTATAACCAATCTCGGCAACAGCCCCCCCCCAAAAAAAAAGTCACTTCCATTGGTCTTTGAGGGCATCATCCACTCCTACAGTTACAGCTAGTACAGAAAGTGCCTAAGTACTCCTTGGTACTAAAAGGACCACTTGATGGAACTCAGTGTCTCACATGGTACTGTAGAATAACTCCTGGAGCAAGTGGAAACTTTACATACAATGACCATATTACATAGTGTTGGTGGAAGTATTGATGGTTGAATAGCAATGATGAATTGATTTGATAAAATACTAGATCCCTTTTTGCAATGCCACTAATGAGTTTAGCAGTAGGAGCAACGCCTCTATTAGTGAAATGCTGGTAAGTTTGATGGTGTGCATTTCTTCATCTTCCCACCAAAACATTCGGATAGCTACTCATCAAATTTGATGGCAGTGGCAAAGACTTTCAGTGAAAAGATCTAAAGAGTTTTTCACAGAGCTTAAGAAAGAAACCAACTATGGGCTAGCTCACTGGCCCAAGGTAAGAGCTACTATCTGCAACACCAACAACCCAGGTTCAGGAATGAGTCAGGACTGTCAGAAGGCCAACTGTAATGAGGAGGATTGAACATCCCACAGGTTGCTGTCCTCAGGTGGGGGGGGGGAGTCTCATGTCCCGCTGCTCTACCACCACCTGGTTGCCCACAGGTGGCAGTACAGGGGATCCATGAGTAACAGGCAAGCCACTGGAGCATGCCCATGGACTGGCTGTGTCATACCAGACAGCAGCCAATCCTGATGTGCGCTCCTGGCATGGGGTGGGCAGAACATGGAAAGCAGTGTGCACAGCATGGACAAATGAAGCTCCTCCAGTGGCCCACTCCTGTGTTGAATCCAAGAACAACACCTTCACCTCCACCCTAGATGACCAGATGCAGGGAAGAAATGCCACAGTATCTGATGGCAGCCCCAGCCCTGGGGGTGAGCTGGGGGATTGGCACTGAAGTGAATAGATGGTGAGTGTGGGGACTCGGGGTGACTGCAGCAGGTTCTCAGCAGGGAGGTCAGCTTGCAAGGAGGTAGTGGAAGGGGGTTCCAACCCATGGCCAGAGGAGAAAAAAGTATATTTGAAAAGAAAAAAAAGCAAAAGCAACTATGCATAGTAGCAGTAATAAATCCTAATTACAGTATATGGATCACTTCTTTTTAAAGGATCCGACTGTTACACATGAACACAAACACTATCTTATTTCAGCTGTCCTACTGGTCACAAACCTCTTAAATGCCCCACCACAATGGAAGAACTGACTTAAGGCACCAGGTAGCTATTTAAACACAGTGTCCCACCAAATGTCCTAGAGAAGTGGGGTAACTTGTGTGCTATACTTGGAGTTGATGACAATCACAGAAATTTCAAAAATACTGGCTCTGCTCTCATTTAAGTCAGACTGAAACAACAAGGTAAAGTTCAGGTCAGCATGAGGAGGATTAGTTTTGGTGGGAAAACAATGCTTACTGCATATCTACAGTATCTAAATCCAGCAGCTACAATATAACCCTGAGGCTAATCCTCGAGGGTATAGGAGGTTAAAGAAGACCCTTTAGCAACCACTTGCTCAAGTCACTGAATATTATCCTGGCTGTTCAGCCATGGTTGTGCTATTGGCAAGGACATGCAGTGCCACTGGTGCCATAGCATTGCCTACCTAAGCAATACTTCTCTCAGATTACAGTACGTTGAACAATTAACATTTTTTAAAATTCCGCTTGCTCCTTCTGAATTGCAGGTCCATGATCAGGCCATACGTGGAGTACTGCATCAGTTCTAGAGTCCACACCTCAAGAAACACAAGGACCACATAGAGGCCATACAAAAGAGTGGCACAAAGATGACCCAAGGTCAGTAGGGGAGTTCATATGAGGAAAGGTTGTCAGACCATATTATTTGTATATTGGAGACAAGGAAAGAAAAGGGGGTTATGCTTAAGACATACAGGTTCATGCAAGCATTCAACAGAGTGGAATGTAAGAACTTATTCATGAGGAAAAAGGGCAGAGGACATGGGCAGAGACTGGTAGGAGGAAATTCAGAAAGGATGTGAGGAAGTACTATTTTATGGAGCAGGTGGTGGATGTTTAGAATAGACTGCCCAAAGAGGTGGTTCAAGTCAAGACTGTGGTGAGGTTTCACCTTGGGTGGAACCAGAAATAAGGGAATGGTGGCTCCCATAAGCTTAAAAGGGAAAGGTGTAGCGGAAGAGGGGTAATAATCAGACACTATGACTATTTTAATCTCTAAATACAGCCCAGTGTTAGACAAAACATTGTGCTAGACAGGGGAATGGGCAGACTGGATGGATTTCTGCTCTGGGTCTTTTTCTGCTGACAGACTATGTTTCTGTGAATTGCAATTATGGCCTCGCAATACACCATAGATAGGGTTGGGCAGACTGGGTAGGCCATGAGGCCATCTTCTGCCATCATTTTATGTTTCTTTGCATCCTTCTACTACCCATCCCAGTCTTTTTAAGGCCCTTAGATCATCTGTTTATTAAGGTGATCTCTGTGCTCTGACTAGTGGATATGCACACAACAGTGCCTTATCATAGACAACAGTTGAGAGCCTACTGTTGTACGCATCAGTTGCAGATACAGACTTCAAAGTGCACAGTACACATAATCCAGGCCACAAGCTGAAATGTTCAGAAAACGATGCTTGTCCTGGCGATGTCAACTGAAATGCTTTTCAGGAACTTGGAAAATCTTTTTAACAGTGTCTGCAGAAGTATTAGAAACATTTGTCAACTTTTTGTGACTTCTGCCTAGAGCTGTGCAGTATTTTCAGATTCCACTTCCACCAAAATTCCCCCAAATTTTGGAAATTCCACCTAATTCCAACGAATTATATTGGAAGCAGAATTCTGAAATTCTGAAAGTAAAATGTTAAATAAGTGCAGAATCACATTCCACAGTTTATGTAAACTGCATATTCTTTTTCCGCAAACTGCAGGGTACTTTTCCACAGATTACACATGCAGTTCACATACAGTATAAATGTTTTCAGAAATTCTGCAGAATTGATAAAGAAACTCCAGAAAGCATTCCAGAAATAGAGATACCATTCTGAATGAATTCTGCCAGTGGAAATCTGCATTCCGCACAGTTCTACTACCACCCATTTATAAGGTACCAGTAAGGCTGCACTTCAGGTACTGAATGCAAAGCCATTTACCACAGTGCAGAAAGAGAATGGCAGCAATCCAGAGGGACCGTAAAGAGGAAATAAAATGACCAATGAGACGGAGAGATTACAGTGATTTACCAACTTTGTGCTAATTTGCTACCACTCATCTTTTGATAGCTGATGCCGGTGATACTAATTTTTGGTAGTTTTTATAATTTTATTGACAGTCACTATTTTAGTGGAAGGGATTGTAATTTAGCCCAGACAACATGACCAGCCAATTCCTTCCACTTCCCAATAGCTCTGTCATTCCCCTGTGCTCAGGTATTTAATGATGTGTAAACATGGAGAGCATATGGCGTGCCCCATTACAGTCAATGGGGCTCCAGTTTGGCATTTTTATACATAATAATAGCTGGCTGGAGATTAATTAAGGCCACCGTGTAACTAACAAAGCTGTTGTTAGCTAAGCAGTGGCCTTCATTAATCTCCAGCTGGCCATTATTGTGTATAAAATGCCATTGAAATGGAGCCCATTTTACTTCAGTAGGGTGCACCCATGCTCTCCCTGGTCAGATGCCATTATGTGCTTGAGTGAGGGGGCATGGCAGAGCTTTCAGAAAGTGGAAGAGACTGCCTGGCCACCTTGTCTGGGCCATATTATCCCTTCCACTGAAATATTATCAATGGAATTCTAAACATGACCAGAAATCACTATCACCTGCATCAGCTATCAAAATAGGAGAGTGGGAGCAATATTCTTAAAAATCATTAATTTATGGGAATGTCTGTATAAGTTTTCCTGAAAAAGAAGGGAAATAGTAGATATGGACTCAAGCAGTAGATATGAACTCAGTTTTTAACATTTCAAAGGCTTGGATAGGGTGAATCAGAAGAAACATTTTCACTTTGTTTAGGGCAACAGGACAAGAGGGCATATCCAATGGGGTAATGCAAAAAAAGCACTTTTCACCAAGAGAGTGGTAAACATAGGAAGAAGCTCCCCCAAGAAAGCAGTGCAAATGAGAAATATTAAATATTTTAAATTCAAAATAGATAATTTCCTTATGGAGAATAGCATTGAAGATTGCTCCTTGGCATACATTGTACAATACCACATGTATTGGAACATCTGTAGTTCTATACTGTTGTAATGTTTTGTATAATTCCTTGTTTTATTTGTTCTCCATCTCGTACTTTTCCAATATGTTTTGTTCATCTGACGTGGAACCTATGAAGTGATCTTGTTCTCAAAGGTGTTATCCAAAATTTCAAAAAAAAAAAATATTTTGGAGGGGCAAGTTAACATATAGCATACCTTATATCAAATTTTTCTTCTGGAGTAGTAAATGGTGAATCTTTATTCACAAAGTTTGTGAGCATAATGGTACTGTATTGATCAGAGCTTTGAGAGGGCTTTTGCTAGCACAACCCTCCTCCACCTCTCATAGCTCCAGCATACTGAATCTCTTCCCCAGTTCTACCCACAATCTTCCTCTAGTGTATGGTGGAATGCTGTTCCGCATGGAAATCCATGCCTGAAACAGCGTTGTTGTGCTGTACTCGGTGCATCACAATCTTGTGCTGTACTGTGTACGTCAGTGGTGCAGCACAACAAGATCGAATGCATTCGCGCATGCACAATTGAGCGGCCCATGGCAATGTGGAAGCAAGCATGTGGCTGCAGATACCGAAGTAAGCCTTTTTTTGGCCATAGACTTGTGCTGGGGTTCATGGAATACTGCTTATCATTTCCCATACACTATAATCTTCCTTTATCCTCCTTTCCCCTTTGAAGTCCTTGTCCAATCACAAGGTTGAAAAATGCAAGGTAGGGGGTTTTCTTGGCAACTCCTAATTCCTGCCTGAAATCTTACCTCTGCATTTTTTTCCACATATGCTACTGTTTACTACTTTCATACCTGCTACAGTTTAGAATGTTGTTTCTCAGGGAATGACAGAGATTTTGCACAGTCCATGTAACTTGCACACACATGATGCAGTGCTAGCAACTCATGTAATTAATGTATCCTCATACATGGTGAAATGCAAGTAAAACAGCTGTTCTACTATGTTTCTACACTCATAGATCACTTTAGGTAAGGCGCTATGTTACTTTGCTTACCTGTGTTTTGAACTGTAAATAAAATAAGCATTTGGGTCATTACAACATACATAGACAAGGATAAACAAATATATTTCAGGAATCAAGTGAATACGTTTCCTTGTAAAATGTGAGTAAATTGATAGCAGTCTGGACTGTCAGAGGGCTTTTGGGGGTATATCTTTTCTTCACCTATTACAGCATCAGAATACTGAATTTCCTTCCTATTTTGGCTCACTTCCTGCCATTCTTCTTTTTGTTTTGAAGTCCTTGTCCAATCACAAGGTACACAAATCACACTAGAGGAAAACAACCTCATGTGTGAACCTCCTAATTTCCCAGGCATGGATATTTGGTAATTTCACTATTCTAACTTGTTTTATAATTTGTTAATTTTAACTTGAGGCAGTATAGCTCAGTGGTTTAAGGCTCTGAGCTGCAAATCTAGAGACCTGGGTTTGAATCCCACAACCCCCACATGCATACTGTGTGACCCTGAGCAAGTCACTTAACTTCCCTGTGCTCCCAGGTCACAACTGTAAACAAGCTTTCAGCTTAGTGTGCCACTCCTGGTTAAACAATTGAAAAAAAACAAACTGCTGCACTATCTATGCTCAACATCTGCATAGCAAATACAAGCTAGCAAACATTTGGCATTGGCCAGTGCTTATCTTAATAAATTTATTTATTTAGTTTTTGCTAACCAGGTAGGTACACCAGATAGAAACTGTTTATTTTCAGGTACAACCTAACACAATGTACAAAGAGATACAATATGTACAGGAATATGGGTTACAACAGTTGGGGTGTAGGTATCAGCAATCATGAGTAAAGCAACAGGGATGACCAAAACATATCACAACCTACAGGTGATATAATAGTTACAATTGTAAGAGAATACAGCAATGGAGACAAAGTGTTGTCAATCAAGTGTACAGCAATAAATGCCATGTGTTATGAGGTTATCACATGGAAAATAGGGGTAGAGATCACAAATGTTTGTTTACCTCTTGGAGGAGCATTTACATGTAGAGGTACTCAAAAGATACTTACGAAAGGCTTTTTGGAAACCCTCAAGTGTACCAGCACGGATCACAGACAGAATGTTATTCTACAATCAAGGGGCAAAATTCTGAAATGCTGCTATTGCAAGATTAGTCCTACACTTAGGCACAGCAAGCAGGCCAAGGTCTAAAGATCTTAAGAGATACGGATTGTACTACGGTTGAAGCCAATCAGCAAGCTGTTGAGTCTGTTGCTTTTTCAAAACATTATAGATAATGCCTTCTAATGCTAAGTCACGCATAGCACTGGGGGGGGAGGGGGGCATTCTAGTTTCTCATATAAGGTACAGTGTTGAACAAGCCTATTGGTTGAAAGTGCAAAATGGCAAACATTATTATAAGTGTCTTCCCATTTTCTTATAGCGAGCTTGGATACTGGGGATGCATATACAGCAACATTGTATGTTAGCTTTGGGAGCAGTATACCCCCTTGCAACTGACAGACAGGCATGAGAGGTGAGATTGTGCCTAACTCTATAGGACAGGCCCAGCATAGAATGTACAGCTTTACAAGTCTTTGATATGTACAGTATAAATGAAAATCAAAGGAGGGATCCAAGGTAACACCAAGGTTGTTAAAGGACTGTACTGCCTCAAGCTTAGTACCATCTATACAAGAGATCTGGATAGAGGTCTGACAGTTTCTTAGTTTAGGAGGAGAGCCAAAGAGCATAGCTTGTGTCTTTGATACATTTAGGAGCAGCTTATTTTGTAGTAACCAGGTTTGTACTAACTGTCTGTCATGGTATAGCATACCATTTATAATACAAATATTTCTGAAACTAATGATAAGTACAAGGTCACCCACATAAAGCATCGGTGTACTGTATTTTAGATAGTCATGCAGTCTATTGATGTGGATAGAGAACAGTAGTGGCCCCAGTATAGAACCTTGGGGAACCCCAACTTTGGATGATGAGGGCTCTGAGAAGATGTACCCATTTAACCAATTGTTGTCTGTGCTGAAGATAATTGGTAAACCAGTTAAGGGCAGAAGGCACCAGACCGAGGTCTTTAATCTTGGTGTTAAACATGGAGTAGTCAACAAGGTTGAAGGCCTTGGTTAGGTCTATGAACACAGTACTTGAATAGTCACCTATATCCATAGCAGTGGCTATGTGCTTAGTGAGCATTAGTAGGGCAGTGGAGGTACTGTGGCCACTCCTAAAACCATGCCGATGTGGAGATAGCACTTTATGACTAATCAGACAGTGAGTGAGCTGGGCAGCAACCAATTTTTCAAGGATTTTGTTCAGCACTGGTAGGATGGAAATGGGCCAGTCATTATTAAGGATTTTTAGGTCCTCTTTCTTGAAGATTGGGATAATATGAGATAGTTTCCAAGCAGAAGGAACTACACCATTCACAAGCGATAAACTGAATAGTCTGGTAACAATGGGTACTATTTCCAATGCAGCAAGCCAGAGTAATTTAGGCTCGAACCCATCTGAACCTGCAGATTTAGATACTGAGATATGTTTGAGCAATTTATGCACTTAGGGCACTTTGACAACTCTAAAATAAAAGGGAGGTGACCATCCTGCTTATCAATAGGAGAGTCGACTGTCTTGGAGAGGAGTAAACTCAGGGGAAGGATCCTGTATACACAGAAAGATCACTGAACTTCACATTGAATGCATTTGCTATAGTGGAGGGATTATTGCAATTTATGCCATTTATGATCATATCAGGGGGTACAGGGTTGTTATTCCAGCCTAGAATGTATTTTAGTTGTTTCCAGCATAGCTGAGGGGATCCCACTGTGGAAGATAGGAGATTTTTATAGTAGTTACTCATATTGCTTTATGGCTTTTCTTTACACTGGATACAGAGCTGCCTGTATTTTTCCCAATCAGCAGCTCTTCCAGATGCCTTATACATCCCCCAGTGTTTGTCCCTGTCTTTTATCAATACAAACAGTTTACAGTCAATCCACTTGCTGGTGAAACCCCTAATTCTCCAAGTAGTGATTGGTATGTATTTATCCTGTAGGTTCCAAAAGGCCTTACTAAAAATGAGACAGAAACATTAACATTATCAGTGAACCAAAGATAAGAACAGTCCATACATGCAAGGCTGGACTTAAAGGACACGTGGTTGAATTTAGAGTAGTGATGGAAACTAATTAATCTGGGGGGGGGGGAGTTGGGAGTTTATCCTTCTGAACACAATAAGTGGGAGAATGGTCACTATCTGAGTTGGGGAAAATGCCAGATAGGGGGAATTTATCCTTCCTAGACATAAAGGTCAAGTCTAGCAAGGTAACCGTAACCCCAACCTTCATCAACCTACTGGATTCCTCAATGGTCTGAGTAACATTTAGTTTACTCAGATGATGTTACCAAGCCAATCTATATCAAAGTTTCCCAGAATAGTGAATTTCCTACCCTTGACCTGGGCATTGACTATATCAGTTAGATTCGCTATAGCATACATACCTCCAGTGGGGGTATATATACACAGAACAAATGCAATTTCTTTACATGACCTAAAAGAAGCTGAACATAGCAGTACTCCAGGTCCACATCAGTGTTAGGTAGAATACAAGGCACCACTGAGGCATTCATATGGTCCTTAATATAGAGCAAAGTCCCCCCTTCCATTTGGACTTTTGCTTATTTTGCCAAACACAGGTGAAGCCAAGCAGGGCACACACATTGTCAGGGATGTTGGGCTTAAACCAGATTTCAGAGAGTTCCAGTACATTGGGTTGGTAGTGACATATCCAAGTGATTAAGGTTGCTTATCAGACTTCTGATGTTAAGATGGGCAATTTACTATTATATGTTTATGCTCCCGGAGCCTGGCAGGTGGATATGGCCCTCCCTCAGAGGAACTCATCTCTCCGGCCCCATGCGTCCCTGCTCATGCTGACCCCTTGGTGTTCCCCCATGGCTTAACCCCCACAGCAGGGCCAGGAAGGATAGCAGCAACTTTTCTTCATCTCCCTAGAACACAATCCAGAAGCTGGGGGTGGCACAGGGATGCAGGGCCGTCATGGAGCCTGCCAGCTCCCTTTTCCATGTTTCCTCCTGTTCCTCCCTCCCTGCCAATGTGAGGATGCTGGCACTTGTCTCCCAACCCATACTGCACTCCAGCTGCCGCCACAGGCCAGTCATTGAGTGGGACAACAAGTCTCCCCCCCGAGAGAGGAGAGCAGTCCTCTGGATGCTTGATCTTCCATCGCCCCTGCCAACCCCCGATGAGCCAGGCTCGTTCCTTAACCCAGGTCACCGGTGTGGTGTGAGGTGTAGCGAGCAGTGCCTCAACTTCCAGCACCACCAGGCCAGCAAAGATGGGCAATTGTAAGTCCTTTGAACCTGGCCCAAGGAGGTAGGCAAAGGTTAGGGGGTTGACATGAGGTGGGGCTTGGATTAGGTTTAATATCCCTGGCTGCAAGAAGTAACAACATGGTCACAAAGATAAGCAACATAGTCTAGGGCACATTTGACCAGGGACTATCCTCCACTTAATTATTTTTAGTGTCCTAAATGCTGTTGATACTAAGCGAGTTATAAGGAACATATTATTCAACTGGGTTTGTTTGGTAAAGGCAATCCAGTTGGACATATCAAAGTTTCAGCAGTTGCACTGGCTGTGATTTAGCGCTACATCAAGAGGTACAGTATCCTCCACAAAAGTACAGCCCTGCAATAACCACAATATTAATAGCATACCACACACATGTAATAGAGTCATAATTTTGTTCAGTGTGTGAAGATAATGGGAGTTAATAGAATACAACAGTACAGACATAGAACAATATTAGCATTTATGATCCTGCCAAAAACAGAGTTCAGAAGACTAGTACACATATAAACACAATTCCTATAATATTATAAACATTATAAACTGAAGCTTTAAAATGGCTTGGAAGGAGAATTAAGAAAAGCTTCATGACAAGTAAGCTTGATTACGTTCTTTAAATTAGAACTTGATTTCCCCGGGTTGTACCTGGAAACGAGCTTCAGCTCAGTGTGCTTCTCCTGGGTACCAGTTTTAAAATAAGTAAACAAAATTTAGTCGTTTGCCATATTCATGCAACAAATAGATTATTGTCACATTTAGAAGGTGTTTCTTGTAATAACTGATGGTACTCTTTGTCAACCACAATTATTTATTTATTTTTATTTATTATTATGAGTCAGAAGACTCTTTTGCATAGGTTCCACATCATACAATAACAAGTAACAATACAGGCAAACAAATTATTAAAAACATCATCATATGGAGAAATACAATTTCAGTAGACAGATTAGTGTATCATAGTCATACAGAGCAAAGGCTACTTGAGTAAACTGAGTAACAGAAACATATATTGCACATCATAGTTAAAAAAAGATTATCTCTTTATAGTAAAAGTGCTGATACAGATATTTCTCTATTTCTCTATGGGAAAAGGCTTATTACTGTCTGATTCTTTCTGGAACGTTAATAGTAATCTTTCACTTGACAAAGTTGCTATATTAAATATTTATTTTCCTTTATTATTTCAAATAAATATTATATTTACAGTTACAAATGTATAACATGGATTTTTAAGTGACACTGCTTTATGAATATCTCTTCTATATTTCCTTAGGTCTTTCGCCACCATGGTTGCGCCAAACTGTGGATTACTTAATTTCAGGTTCCCAGAGGTTTCTGCCCCTGGCAGTTTTCCTATATTGCCGATGTTCATAAAAATGTACTGGTAGCATTTCCTCTTTATCAGACTTTACAGGTGTGTCACGTGATAGTGAAGCATGCATCTGCCCAGATGGCAGGAGACAAACACAATGGATCTATGGGGCTGGATTTTCAGGGGGGTGGAAACTGGTATCATTTCAAAGTTTGGGCTGGGCCCACTCTAGCTACTGTTTTTAGCTTAGGCCTTATCTATCTAATTAAGTTGTCTGTAATTTATTACTGATAATTTTATTGGATAGTTATATTACTGTGTACGGTGCCCAGAGCCTCTGGAATTGGGCGCCTAGAAAAATAAAATTTGCCTTGCCTTGCCTGTGCCTGAAGCCTGCAAGCTGTGACAAAACATTTAAATGCTATTTTAAAATGTCTTGATGCATTCGTACCATTTTTGGCAGCTCATGTAAAACAAGCATTTGTCAATGCCGAATGTTGCTTGCTTCTATGTGCTGTTTAGGTATTTGGAAGTCATTGGAGTGCAAATATTGAAAATTTAGAACTTCACGAGGCGTGCGTGGGAACTGCATAGCCTTGCAGCTCATCAAAACAGTCATTTTTAGGAATTTTTTCACCAAATTTTCAACATAGCCATTTTAAGACCTCTGCTCATGAACAGTGTCACTGTGATTTTGTTAATGTGTCCCATACATTGAGTTTGCACACCGACTGCGCCATTGTGCGCTACATGGGTGGAAACACATTTTGGGCAGGATGTGAAAAATGACAGCTGTACTGCTCATAAGGAGGTGTGGTAAAATGGCAATGTTGAAAATCTGGAGTGAAAATATTGAAAATTTGCGAACTTACGAGCCTGCGTAGGAACTGCGCAACGCACGCTCGTAAAACAGTCATTTTTAGGAATTTTTTCACCAAATTTTCAACATAGCCATTTTAAGACCTCTGCTCATGAACAGTGTCACTGTGATTTTCTTAATTTGTCCCATACATTGATTTCGCACACCGACTGCGCCATTCTGCGCTACCTGGGCGGAAACACATTTTGGGTGAGATGTGAAAAATGACAGCTGTACTACTCATAAGAAGGTGTGGTAAAATGGCAATGTTGAAAATCTGGAGTGAAAATATTGAAATTTGCGAACTTACGAGCCTGCATAAGAACTGCATAGCGATAAACAAGTAAAACAGTCATTTTTGAATTTTTACCAAATTTTCAACATGAGGTTTTGGGACACCTTCTCATGAATGATGTCACTGTCATGGTGGTATTCAGGCCCAAAGGGTGATTTCACAGTCACTGTGCGAAATCACCCTTCGAGTCAATAACACCATGACAGTGGCATCATTCATGAGAAGGGGTCCCAAAACCCCATGTTGAAAATTTGGTGCAAAAATTCCCCAAAATGCCTGAGATGTACAACAAAGTTGAAACCCCCCCATCTAGGCCATTATACAGCTTACTGGCATTTCCTCAGTTCGCGGTCGGCTTTGAAGAGTGCAGACGTGTTCCCGGTCCAACGAAGATCGTCGGCGCCAGAGTCGGAGGTAAGTATGGCGTGAGGGGTGTGGGGAGGCTGGGTGTGCAGTGGGTGGGTGTGGGTTGTGGGAGGGTGAGGGAGGCGCTTGGCCGGGACCGTTTTGTTTTCAGGTTTAAAAAAAAAAAGACGTGGGACCATTTGCCACGCTGAGGTGGGCTCCCAGCGTGGCACAAGGACGATGGGGGGCATTCAGCCGACGGGGATTGGGCACCCCGTCAGCCAAGGACTCATTGCCACGCTGGGTAGGCTCCCAGCGTGGCACCTAACTGGGGGGCGGCAGTATCTCTCAGCCGGTGAGTTAGGCACCCGTCGGCTCACGGACATTAGGGTGGGCGTTCAGCCGATGGGGATTAGGCACCCCGTCGGCCAAAGGACTCATTGCCACACTGGGGTGGGCTCCCAGCGTAGCACCTACAACTGGGTGGGGACGACAGTATCTCAGCCCGGCGAGGATTGGGCACCCGTTGGCCTACGGACATTGGGCGTTCAGCCCGACGGGGATTAGGCACCTAGCCGGCTAAAGACTCATTGCCATGCTGGGATGGGCTCCAGTGTGGCACCTACAACTGAGGGGGCATTGATATCTCAGCCGGTGGGGATTGGGCACCCGTCGGCTACGCGGTAAGTGCGAAGTGCGCGCGCCCTGCGTGTGGGGCGGGGAGCTACGCTTCAGTGCGCTTCTATCTCTGCTCACTGAAGCGTGGCTCCCCTTTCAACTGTATGCCACTGCATTTTGGAGCGTGTCATAGACAGCTCCAAAATGCATTGGCATAAAGGGGCTGCGCCTGCCAGCACACTGCCTGAATTGGAGGAGGAGGTGACACACCTCCGAAATCTCCGATGATGGCACTATGTTTCTTGCACATGCGTGCAAGCAACATAAAAATGGATCTACATTATTTATTTAATGCATGTGTCACTTTTTTAGTTATTCTATTTATGGCCCCTTCATTATCAGCCATGCCTCCTACCTTTTCATTAGCTTGCCGCAACTCCTGCCACCAATACCTTACCTCCAGTTGGGGGGGGCAGTGAGGAGCCCCAATTCCTGCAGCGACTGAGGATCCAGATTGAAGGAGGTCCATGACGCCAGTGAGGGGCCTGTAGGAGGTCAGATTATCATTCTATTTATGGCTTTCTTTTTCTATTTTTCTTGTCCCTTCCCTCAGCAGTGACAAGACTGTGCATGCATATGCACGCAAGCATGCATAGTAGGGTGCAAGCCAGTGTCCCCTTCCCCTTAGCTGTTGTGATTGCACTGTCACCCATGGTCACCAAGATGGCAGGCTCTGGGCTGGTATGTGGGTGTCTTAGGGAGCAATGCATGGCATTTGTATTTACCCATGTATGGGCAACAACCATTGTCAGGAGATACAAAGGTTGTATTTATTGTACCAAATGAGGCAATAAACATGGTCCTGGTGTACATTTGTATATTGTCTGGCTACACCACGGGGGGGAGCTCACCCTAACAAGGGAGGGGAGGGGTAGCAGTGAGTCCACTTGATGTGCAGATCTGAAATCCCTGGCTACACCCCTGGGGGATACCTCTTCCAAGGCCAGTGACCTGGGATCAGGAATTAGCCTTAGTCATAAGGGACTGGGTGGGGGAAGAAGGACTTAGCAGCCTGGGGCACACCCTCCTTCTCCCAGGAGGGAGAAAGAGAACTGCTGCTGTAGCAACACCACCTACAGTATGAAAGAAGGGTGGAGCTCTCAGCTGGTGCATCTCTGGAAGGGCAGTCACTGGCTGATGGTATGTGGTAGCAAGCTCTGTGTGGGTGCGTATGCATGACATTCTCATCACTGGTGTCTTGAGGGGATGGACACAGACAAGGTAGGAATGGCCGCACCACCCACAATTGATTGACTCTGCTATATCCAGGCACTGCACTTCTCCTACAGCATCTCCTGATGCAAGACCACAGTTGTGGGTGAATCCCATCACCCCATCCCTGCCTTGAGGTAAATCCAGGCTCCATGGAGGATGGAGCTTTCAAGTAAGAGATGTGTTGGAGGGACAGGTGTGCCTTGTGAACATCTGCGGAGATGAGTTCTGGGGTTAAACAAGGGGTATAGTGCAAGTGTAGATAAAAAAATAGTAAAGCAAGAATGCCATTCACAATAAATTATTTTGCTAGTACTGTAAGCAAGCTGGTGCAGATTGCCTCTACCAATTTCATATAGCATAAATTGATTTAATTCAAAGGTTAAGTCAAGATGTTTCATGTATTAAAATATTAAATCCTTTGCAGATGTATGTGCATCACAAACATTTAGAGGCATGCCTTTAACTCTAATGTTCTGCGCTACTTCTCAAATATCTGAAAGACAGGCATTCCATTTCTTGAATAGCAATACTAGTATTCTTCAACAGATGCTTGTCCTTTTAGTTAAATTAGGTAGACTGATTAAGCAATAATGCATGACAGTGTGTGGTATATCATGGGATATCGTCATGCCTCAGTTGAGTTCTAAGGCGCGAGGTGAAGCTGAGTGCCTCACGTACCCGAGAAGTGACAATATCTCATGATATGCCACACTCTGGAGACATTATTGCTATTATGAACTGGCTCCATCTTTTCTTTATTTAAAATAAAAAAAAATAAGTTTTAAATAATATTTTAGAATGTTTTAATATAAATGGATGTATACATAAGAAAAAAGTAGTTCTGCTATGAAATTCTGGTTTGTATTGGTTTTACTAGAAAGTGGTGCTGTTTTGCCTTAGATAGGGTTAGTTTTCAATGCTGTGAAACTACCCCCACCCCGTACTTCATTCACAAGTGTTTTATTTATTTTTCATTACTGTCTGGGAGTGAGGAGATGTTTGTTAGGTGACAGAATGGCTGTGGGCAAACACGGTAAGATTTTTATCTTTTTGGATTTAATGGGACTTGTAATGGCTGTGCGGCTTGTGAGACAGAGCAGGGTGGAAGTTTGAATGAGCTGCAAGTGTGTGCAATCCTGTTCTAGCAAAGGACAGTATTTGTACTATGTTTAGAGAGCTGAACATAAAATTCAGTTTTGTACTTCATCCTGATGTGGAAAAAGTACTTTGTTATTAAAAATGAGCATATTTTATGTTTAAACAGCTTTTGAAACTGAAGTCATCTTTCCATGCATGCGCATATGTGACAGACACTTATGCACATGCTTGGGTTGATGGCTTTAGTTTTCAAAAGCAGTTTCATCATAAAATAAGCTTTGTTTCTGGTAACAAAGTGCTTTTTCCACATCAGGGTGAGGTGGAAAACTGCGTCTTATGTTCGGGTCCCAACAGGTAAAAAACTGATTTGGCAGGATGGATGAGCATTGCGGGTTGTTGGCAGAATGGTGGACAATGAGGAAAGATCGTGACGAACTGAAAGACGTGAGCGGTTGCATTTGTGGCTAGTAAGGAGGCTGGTGGCTGGAAGTTTTTTGAAGCTGTGATGATGATGTGAGATATCATCATGGCTCCAAAGACCTCTCAGCCAATCAGCTTTCTTCATGACTCTGAGCCAGTTCATAACTTTTCTTTTAAACATAGTTAACTGCGTTACTTAATATTTAACAAGGGCAGCAAAATGATTACAGCTCACTTTTTAAAAGGGCCAGAGAGAGAGAAAAGGTGGAATGAGGCATGCCCATGATTCTCTGTCTCTCTCAAGTCCTGCTAATCATGAGCATATAGTATGTCCATAAGATTCATGCTGCCTTTAGGTGTGGAGAGTATTCAAATGCAGAGGGGACCTGTACAGCCCTTCTCAACCCTAGGACCACTGGGGATTTACACTGTTTTCCCATCCAAGCTAAATCCACATATGTTATGACCAACTTGGTTTATATCATACTGTCCTCTGGTATTCCATGAATATGCTATCAAAAAATGGAGAGTAATGAGTACCAATGCCCATAGTCTGGGCAACAAGCTTCCTGAACTAGTGGTCTTGATAGAAGAGGAACATCTGGATATTGTGGCAGTCACAGAAACATGGTACACACAGAACCATGACTGGGATGTAAACATACCAGGGTACACTATCTACAGGAGGGACAGGGAGGGTAAAAAAGGAGGTGGAGTAGCTCTCTACACAAGGGAAGGAATCAAAGCAACAGAACAAAAGGGTAAACAGGGAGAAGAGGAAGCACTGTGGGTCAACTCGGAGACAGGCAATGGCACCACAATCCACACAGGGGTTGTATACAGACCCCCATCTCAGGGGGAGGAAATGGACAAGGAAATGATAGAAGTTATCCTTAGAATGGCAGAAAAAGGGAAGATATTGTTGATGGGGGATTTGAATATGTCAGATGTTAACTGGAGTGCACTTGCAGCAGTCACATCAAAGAGTGGGGTCATTCTAGATGCCCTGCTGGGGGCATGCCTTAGACAACTAGTATTGGAACTCACTCGGGAGGGAGCAATCTTAGACCTGGTACTCTCAAATTAAAATGGAGAGAGGATCACAGATATAGAAGCGGGTAGCCATCTGGAAACTAGTGACCATCAAACAGTATGGTTCACAATAAACTCAGCAGTAGAGTCAAGCCATACAAAGGCAAAAGTCCTGGACTTTAAGAGGGCTGACTTTGCCAAAATGGGTGCATGCTTAAGGAATGCACAAGCAAATGGACAAGAAGGAGGGGTGGAAGAACAATGGGGAATAATCAAAACTGCCATCACTAAGGCAACAAGCCTTTGTGTGAACCAAATAAAACAAAACAATGTAAAAAAAACACTATGGTTCTCAAAGGAGGTGGCAGGGAAGGTTAGGGAGAAAAAGATAGCATTCAGGAAGTACAAGGAATCACAGAAGAAGGAGGACAGAGAACTGTATTAGTTAAAGCAGAAGGAAGCAGGGACAGAAGTCAGACAAGCAAAGGCCCAAACTGAGGAAAAGATAGCCAACTCGGTTAAGAAGGCGGATAAAACCTTTAATAGGTACATCAGGGAGTGAAGAAAGACCAAGGGAGGGATAGTGAGGCTTAATAAAGGGGAGGGAGATGGGCAGAGGGTGACTGTGAAAAGGCAGAGATACTAAGCAAAAGAGGGAGCGGTACCTAAACCAAACAACAGAAACACTCTAGATAGGGGGTTGATACCGGCCCATTCACAGAAGAAAGAGTTCTGAAAGAACTCTTAAAACTGAATGTGGACAAAGCAATGGGGCCTGATGGGATTCACCCAAGAATTCTAAAAGAATTAAGGGTAGAACTAGTGACACCTCTGACTACCCTCTTTAACAAATCATGGGAGGATGGAGTGGTACCTGAGGACTGGAGGATGGCAGATGTGATTCCACTTCACAAAAGTGGAAGCAAGGCAGAGGCAGGAAACTACAGACCTGTTAGTTTGACCTCAGTGATAGGGAAAATGATGGAATCACTTCTGAAGGAAAGAATTGTTGAGTACCTAGAGGCCAGAGGGGCAGAGGACCCAAGGCAGCATGGATTCACAGCAGGAAGGTCATGTCAGATGAATCTAATAGATTTCTTTGACTGGGTGACTAAAGTAGTAGATCAGAAAGCAGCTGTGGATGTGGCCTACCTAGACTTTAGCAAGGAATTTGACACAGTCCCACACAAAAGATTAATATACAAGTTAGCCAGCCTGGGAGTGGGTCCCAAGATGGGTAAAAAATTGGCTGGAGAACAGGACACAGAGGGTAATAGTAAACAGAGTACACTCTGAAGAAAGGAGGGTTACTAGTGGGGTACCACAGGGTTCAATTCTAGGACCAGTCCTCTTCAATGTCTTTATAAGTGACATTGCAGTGGGACTGGAAGGGAAAGTATGTCTCTTTGCAGATGACACAAAGATCTGCAACAGGGTTGATACACAAGGTGGGGTGGAAAGGATGAGAAGGGACTTGACAAGGTTGGATGAATGGTCAAATGTATGGCAGCTTAGATTCAATGCCAAGAAGTGCAAAGTAATGCGCCTGGGAAACAAAAACTCAGGGGAAGAGTACACTATGGGTTGTGAGATACTAACAACAACAAAAATGGAAAGGGACCTGGGGATAGTCATATCAGATGACCTAAAGGTGGACAAGCAATATGAGAGGGCGGTAAGGAGGGCTGGGGGGATACTGGGATGTATAGGAAGAGGCATTGCCAGTAGAAAACAGGAAGTTGTCATTCCTCTGTACAGACAGCTAGTGAGACCTCATCTGGATTACTGCGTGCAATTCTGGAGACCCAATCTCCTCAAGGACATAGACAGAATGGAGGCAGTCCAGAGGAGGGTAACTAAAATGGTGCCGAGTCTGCACCAGAAGACATATGAAGAGAGACTTAAAGAGCTTAATGTGTATACCCTTGAGGAAAGGAGGGATGGGGGGACATGATAGAAATGTTCAAGTACCTCAAGGGAATCAACAAAGTCCAAGAGGGTAGCATCTTTCAGAAAAAGAGATGTGCAAGAACAAGGGGGCACAATTTCAACATAGAAGAGAGACGGCTCAGAGGTAATGTGAGGAAGTATTTTTTCACGGAGAGGGTTGTGGATGCATGGAACAGCCTTCCTGTGGAGGTTGTGGAGTCAAAAACAGTGGGGGAATTCAAGAATTCATGGGACAGACATAACGCACTTCTAGGGGTTGGGGATAGGAGGATGTAGGCTGTTGGTTAACTAGGATCTGCAGCTTATCCATTAGGTAGGGAAATGGGCAGACTGGGTGGGCCAAGCGGTCCTTATCTGCCATCAAATTCTATGTTTCTATGTTTCTCTGCTGGCCTAGCAGAACAGCTCATGTTACTTAGTTATAATTTTAAATCTAAGTCCTCTAAGAATAACTTACTCAAGATCCCCTTGATAAAATCTAATATGAGGCAGGCAAACAATTGTCAGCTATGTTGCAGCACAGGCATAGAATGCATCACCTCCACACATTAGAACCCTACTCCCCACAATGCCTTCAAAGCAAAACTGAGAATGAATCTACTTGCACAATCTGTCTGTAGCTGCTAATGTAATAACACTTGCACAACTGTTGAAACACTATTCTTAAAATACTATGTATTGTATCCTATGTACCTGTCTGCTGTGAAGCACTGTTCTTATGCAAAGTACACTGGCATTGTTTCCTTTTGTAAGCGGTTCCCTACAAGGATTGCTGTTTGTACATGTACTCAGTACCTTATCTATTTTATTTATTTACTGTTTGAAAATCAGTAACGGGGACAGGCACACTGAGCCAAGGCTCATTTCCAGGTGTGACTTGGGGGACAGGCAAAGGGAATACAATAATAAAGCATACACAGTATCAACGAACAGAACAAAGTGAAAATGCAAACAGTGTACAACGCAACATGATTTAACATGGTACAAGTGCAATAATAATAAAAAGAGCTAGGCTTAGGCACTGTGAGCAGCTTTGGTGTGCAAGAAAAGTAAACAGAGCAGGCAAAAGAATGGCAGGTGGAAGAATCTAATGTGAATGTTTTGGAGTGCTCAGCTGTATTTTTTAAACGTGATATAATAAAAATCTGTTTTCACATATCTATGACTGGACTGTTTGTTGCTGACTACACGGGTGCCCAGCTTCTACCTTGCCTTTAGAATTTGATTTTTCACTGAGAGCCTGGGGTATGCGGAGCCACCTCATTCTTTTTACTAGAATCTAATGTGTACAGTTTATTTACTGTCTGGGTCATTTCTGTAAATGGGTACTGTTAATGTTCCCAATGTACTTATGCAGTCACAGAAAACAGATAGATAGATAGATAGATAGATAGATAGATAGATAGATGGATAGATGGATAAATAGATAGATAGATAGATAGATAGATAGATAGATAGATAGATAGATAGATAGATAGATGGAGGCCAATGTGGGAGGGCTGACAAAGCCTATATTCAGCACGACAAATAAAAATATTAAGGGTAGACTAGGGAAGAATTAGGGAGAAGAAATAGGAAAAAGCAAGAGGGAACCAGAAGAAAGATGGAAAGTTGTCTGCCTTAATGCCATGAGTCTGGGAAATAAAATTAGGATCTTCAGACAATGGTGGCAGACATGAAGATGGCTCTAGTAGCCATCAAAGAAACTTGGACTACAAAGAATAATGATTGGGACCTGACAGTCCCAGGCAACACCTTGTTTAGATGGGACAGAGTAAAAAGTAAAGGAGGATGCGTAGACGTTAATGTCACAGATGGCATAGAGGCAGTGGAGGATGGAGACATCAGGGGAAGTAACGGGGAAAAAGATTCAGTGTTGGTTCAGCTCATGGGTTCATATGAAAAAAGCTAAAAGAAATAAAACATGAAACAAAACTGTGCAGGGAAAATATAAAAATGGAAGACCACGGCATACAGCCATGTCACTAGGAATAAAACTCACAAGTTGCCAGGCACATATGACATGAACTCTGGGGGGGCCCAACTCAGAGGGGAAGAATAAACTCAGGAGGGGGGATGATTAAATATTCCAACTCTAGGGAGATGCAACTTGGGGTGGTGGGAGGAAGTTGGGGGTGGGAAGATTAATTGTTCCTACTCCGAGGGGGATGCAACTGGGGAGGGATTATTCCTACTCCAAGGGGATGCAACTCAGCGGGGGAGAAAGTTGGGAGGGGGAGGAGATTTAATATTCAACTCCAGGGGAGATGCATCTTGGTAAGTTTGGGGCACGATGGAAAAAAAAAGAGGACCCTGTCAGACTTGAACCCAGGTCTGCTGATTGTAGCAAGCCCATTTACAGCTGCTAACTCTAACCTCTATGCTATGCTGCCAGCACTGTTAGGCAGCACACAGTCCCAGACTTAAACTACATAGCATGAGTTAACACAGCTATATGTACAGCAGCGCTATAATATCCACACTGTTATTGTCCATGTAACTGTTTTGACTCATGCTATTTCGTCAGCACGATTTTCACTGCACAGACATTCCATCAACATCTTAATGGTAAACCCTGCTCATGGCATCGTCAGTCAAGAAACTACAAATGCATGTGATCTGTAGACTTCCAGGACAGGTGGAAGAGAGAGATAAGGAGCTAGGGGCAGAACTAGAAAGGGGGTGGCAAAGGGGGAGGTGGTGGTAGTGGTCGGAGATTTAAACCTGCCAGATATTGATTGCATCATTCCAGTGGCCAGGAGCCCCAGAAGTCTGGCCCTGCTGGATACATTGCAGTACTTCCTATTGGTGTGACTAGTTAAGGAACCCATTCGGCAGGCTGCCATTCTCGATGTGGTGCTGACCAACTCAGAAGTGGCAGGAGGAGTGAGGGTAGGGGAGCCACTAGGGTCTAGCAATCTTAGCACTATATGGTTTGACCTGGCTCTTGGGACAAGTAAGCCCTCATCAGAGGCTGAAATCCTAGATTTCAGAAAGGCAGACTTCAGCCAGATGAGGGAGCCGGTCCATGCCAAGTTAGTCAGAGTGGACAGCAGCAGGGATGTGGAGGAAAGATGGGGTCAATTAAGGGGCAATTCTTGAGGCAACAAAGTCTTACATGAGAATGGTAGTCAAAAGAAAAAGATACAAGAGACTAATATGGTCTCTGGAAAGGTCAGAGAAGCAATGAGAGCCAAAAATAAGGTTTTCACCAGGTACAAGGAAAAACAAGGGAAGGAAGAATGTGGAGTGTACCAAATAAAACCAAAAGGGTGGTCAGAGAAGCAAAGGCAAACTCTGAGCTGCATATTGTGGAGGGGGTCATGGGTGGGGAAAAACAGTTCTTTAGATGTATTAGGGAAAAAAGAAGGAAAGGGAGGAGGAGTTGTTAGGCTAACAGAGGGAGGCAGGGCAATTGTTGAGAGGGGCAGAAAGCAACCATTCTTAATGACTACTGTTGCTTTGTATTCACAATGGAAGACAGAGGGCCTCTGCCAGAGAGTGGTATTAAGGCAGCTGTAAGGAGATTCTCTGAGATGAGGCAGCACGTGTTTACCAGTGAGAGGGTTAGGAAAGGGCTAGTAGACCTAAACATACATACATAAGGCCTCAGGGCCACATGGGATGCATCTGAGGGTGTTCAAGGAATTGGCAACAGAACTAACTGAACCAGCTGGTAGGGTTATTCAATAGCTCAGTTCAGACTGGAGTAGTTCCAAAAGACTAGAGGGTAGCAGACAAAGTCCAACTCCATGGGGGCAAGGAGCAACTGGGTAACTACAGACCTGTCAGTCTTATGTCTATTGTGGGTAAACTGATGGAGACACTAGTCAAAGAGGACCTCATGAACTACCTGGAGAGCAATGGACTCCAGAATAGCAAACAGCATTCATTCATGGCAGGAAGGTCTTGTAAGACCAACTTGATAGTATTCTTTGACTGGGTAATGAGGGTAGTGGATACGGGTCATGCTGTGGATTTACTGTACTTCAGCTTCAGCAAGGCTTTTGATTCAGTGCCTCACAGAAGGCTGCTGAAGAAACTAGAGGATCTGGGTACAGCAAAGGACACATATAGATGGAAGAAAAACTGGTTGGAAGGGAGTCAGCAGAGAGTTATGGTTAATGGAGCCAAATCAGAAGAGAGGGAGGTTACCAGTGGGGTGTAGCAAGGATCAGTCGTGTGTCCAGTCCTTTTCAAACTATTCATTTGTGACATGGGAGAAGGAATCCAGGGGAAGATTGTTCTTTTTTTTCTATTTAGTATGCTTTTTGTCCAGCTATGAGCCGACCTCAGCCCTGGTCATGGCCTCCACCACCTCCTGCTCCCACATGAGCCCTTGTTTCCCCATGCCCCCTGGCTAACCCCCCCAGGGCGAGGTCACGGCACTTGTTGGTGTCGCGAGTGTTGGGTAGGGTATTTGGGGGAGCTGACCTGGGAGCACATCAGAGGCAGTGAGGAGGGCATCATAGAGGCACTTGGCTGGGGATTTTCTGTCCTCAAGTGGATGTTTTTCCCTCGGGGGGGGATGTGCAATGACATCCCATGTCTGCCCCACCCCCCCAGACGTCCAGACGCCAGCTGCGGCGAAACCCCCAGCCTCCTCTAGGGGTCCGTAGTTCACCGGACATTCATTCCCCCTCCCTCTGGAGAAGGAGAGCAATCCAGAGAATGCTTCATCCATCTCCCCCCCCCCCCGGCCGACCCTCCGGCGACCCAGGTCTGTTCCTGAACCCAGGTTGCCGGCATCGTAAGCTGAAATTTAACTGCTGCGCTGATGGGCCGGCTCAGGGGAAGATTGTTAAAGGAATCCAGTGGAAGATTATTTTTTTTTGTTGAGGACACTAATCTCCGTGGTAGGGTACTTAGCGAGGAGGGGGTTAGGGAGATACAGAGAGGCTTGCAAAAGCTAGTTAAATTCAATGCTAAAAAGTGCAAGGTGGTGCACGTAAGGAACAAGAACTTGAGGACAGAGTACTGGATGGGGGCAAAGCTGCGTATAACCTCTGAGGAGAAATACTTAGGGGTCATCATCAGTGACTCCCTAAAACAGTCACACCAGTGTAACAAGGGCTACAGTAAGGCAAACAGTATGGGGATGGGGTGTATAGAAAGGGGTACTGACACAAGAAGGAAAAAGCAGGGGCAGATCCAGGAGTCCTATAGATGGGGGAGCTCAAGTGAGATAAAAATAAAAGTAATAGGCTGGGGGTCTGGTGGGCCACCTCGGCCCCAAGAAATTTTTTAACATTCTGGTGCATTCAGGTGCATTTTAGAGGGTATTTCTAGTGCAATTCCTACCCATTTCCTCCCTCCTCATGCTTTGTGAGTTGTACCCTAGCACCATCCCCAGAGTCCCCACAGTCCGCATGACAGTATGTTGCCCAAAATACCCTCCTACCCCCAAAATAAAACAAAATACCAAAAGACTGCAGCTGGGCAGCAGCACATCCAAAACACATAAAAAGGAGACAAGTTGAAAGAGACTTAGTGACAAAGACAAATTGCAGACAAATTAAATAACAATCCAAGTAAAGAAGTTCACGAATGTCACTGACTCAAGCACATTATGACATTATCATAAATCCAACCCACCCCAATTTGTCCTGCAGTACAGATTAACCTACCCCCCAATCTTACCTCAGTAAAAAAATAAATATAATAACTATAGAAATATGGGAACAAAGTCACTTTGCTATCTAGTTTCTAAAAATATCATTTCAAGTTTGCTTGCTATTTTTGCAAATCAGATTTTATTCTATAGAACAACTTATTCCAAAGAAAATACATTTTTAAACAAATAAAATATTTTTTATTTTAAAATTTCCTTTATTGGGATAACTCCATGGTATGAGGCATCTCATTTTTATGATAGCCCCAAGAAGTCAGTAAGCAGACAGCAGAACACAGTTTTTAAACAAATATAAAAATGCATTTTTTTATTAGCAACAGCACTTGCTTAGGTACATCACGACTTGGACACATACTCCCCCCCACCATTCAAAACATACAACTATATAAACAAAATATGTGATTCTATCAACTTTTTTTTCTGGTTTTGTAACTGCCTCTGTCAATGTGCCAAACAAGGTCTTATGGCTTCTGTTGCTAATTTTGTTCTCCAAGCATGCAGAAACTCCTGCACATGTCATAATATACAGCAGAACACCTTCCAAACCCCTGCCTATTACTTCCCTCTGTGCTCATTCACACTGTACAACCACAACTAAAAAGACCACACAGATTAGACATACAGTACATGTTGAAGTCTTTACCTCAGTTCAAAGGTCTCATATACAGTTTCTGCCTCTTCTGCTCTCCTGGTTCATGCTGTTGCTGATACCACACCTGCCCCAAGCATGCTACCAGAGGGCACTACCTTCCAACTCCCTCTCCTGCGAATCCAGACCAAAATCAGTTTGCCATATAGGACAAAACCAGCAGTGACCTTAAACTATTTTAATGTCATGAACTTAAGCTCCCCATACTAGAAATTAATAACACTAGTACTACATTTATTACACACCCAGTTTGATGAACACTAAGGTCCTTTCCCATCCCAGCAGCCACCTCCCACCCACCATAGTCTGAGACTGTGAAAGTCTTTCTTTTTAAAGCAAGAAGTACCTGATTAAATGAAGACGATCCATTTTCAGCAGGCTGAAGTCTATGTGCCCCTAGTTGAGTACTGTCTCCGATCACCTGGCTGCAAAACTCTTTCTCTCTAGACAGCATGCACTGACTCCATGACTCCTAATGAGCAGAGCTCTCAGCTACAGCTTGCTTCAGCTACCAGAAGAAGACCTGAACCTCACTCCAACTCCTTGTGCTGATTTACCAAGGCCACACTGACTCCATGTTATTGGACTGCTGCTGCCTGAAACCCCGGGCTCTGCTCTTCACTTGTGGGCTCTGCTCTCTCTCTCTGTCTGCTCCTCAGTAGTACACTCACTCCTCTCTTGCTCCAATGTTAATCTTCTGAGTGAATGAATTATAGCTCACTCTTGTTTCGGTAGCTCAGACATTTGAAGAAGGCGGCCCTTGCTAGCCACATCCACTACTGGATGCAACAGCAAATCAGGAGCAGTGAGCACCAGGCAACCTGGTTAAGATCTGTATTGTTAAGGTCCACTCTGCTTTGCTGCAGCTGTATCCCTCATGCATGAACCCCTCCTGCACATGAACTAAGGAGCTGCACCAAGCCTGCAAAAGTAGAGAACAAATGCTCTGGCTCACCAAGGTAAGACCAGCTGTTGCCACAGTGCTGGGACCTGACCACATGGTGCAGGATGAAAGTTAGTAAACTCATGCTGGAGACCGGCAGAGGGGGATCAACTATGTAATGCAGGTGGGTGGTTGTTTACTGCACTACCAGAACACTGGAGGACAGATGAGACCCATGTGGCTCAAGTGGCTTTCATGAAGGCATTAGTGCATACCAATTAAGAATGCAGCACAGTGTGTTACTAATAGAGAAGTTTCATGATGGGGGAGCTATAGCACCCTTAGCACCCCCTCTAAATACGCCTATGGAAAAGAGGTATAGATCACTGGTGAGGCCTCACCTAGAGTACTGTGCCCAAATCTGGAGTACTTACCGAAGGAAAGATAAGGACAGGCTGGAGACAGTGCAATATAAGGTGACCAGAATTATTCAGGGCCATCAGGGCAGATATTAAGAGGATCTGCTCAAAGCACAGAACATGTACACGCTGGGGGCCAGATGACAGAGGGGAGCTATGATAGAGACCTTGAGGTTTCTGACAGATATGTCAAAGTAAAGTGAGAGGAACTATTTAGCATAAGTAGCAGATCAAGAACATGGGGCACAAGTGAAAACTGATGGGGGGGATTCAAGAGGGAAGTAAGAAAGTTTAATTTTACAGGAAGGGTGGTGGAGTTGGGGAACAGTATGCCAGCTGATGTAGTGGGTGCCAAAACTATCAGTAGTTTCAAACAGGCTGGGACAGAGTGAAGGGCTTAGTGGTTGCTCTGAGTGATAGTGGTAGGGCGGAGAGCCCGGGGGTGGATAGTGTGGGTTAGAACCCTGTATGGATAATAGGTCTCAGGTTTGTTAGAGTTTATGGCAGACTGCATGGACCAGTGGTCTTTTTCTGCCATCAATGTCTATACAGTATTTCTATGTTTCTGCGATAGACATAGATAGCTGGAGAAATAGACAGATAATTTACTCAAAAAAATCAGAGTTTAAAATGAATAATTTATAATAGATAGATAGACATTTTACTCAGAAACCAGAAAATAAAATGAATAATTTATGAACCACTTCTTTACATGAGGGAAAAAAATGGAGTGGATGTACATTGTGACTCAGAGATATGTCCTCATTCAGTGAAGCTACATTTATTAAGACCAGCGCTGTACAGACTTATAGTTCCTTGAAAACAAGACATCTTGCCACGCATTGAATGGGCTTGTGCCAGGTGGCCAGAACATGGCCATTATTGTTTCTGCAGTACGGTGTGCATTGTACATGCTAGCATAGCTGCATTGCCCCAAATGAATGTGGTGCAGTGCATAGAGACTCTGCCCCCATATGCTGCATGAGCAGGGCTAAGAAGTGTTCAGCTGCATTCAGTGCAGTCCCTCTGAATCTAGAATATATATTTTGTTTGCATGATGTTTGCTACTGGTCATCAAAACAAAACCAATGTCTGGTTCACAAGCCAACTCAATGTTGGGGGCCTTGCTGAAAGGGGTAACAGGATGCAATGGGCAGCATACAGTGTGATCTGGGTGAGCAGCACTCCAAGTGGTCCAGCAGTCATAAAAAAAGGGGAAACCACAGCCTTTTACATTCTGTCTTTTAATTGGGACAGCCCCTCATGAATTACAGTATTCACCAAGCAGAGGATACAGAGTAGCGGCATGTCAGAGTCTGTAGAGGTTCACACATCCTGATTTACGATCACACCATTTAAAACAGAGTAGAATATCACCTGTTTGCTTTTGGTCAGAAATAGGTTTAGATAGCATCTAGTTCAAGTTCAAGTTTATTGCAGGAAAACTCCATTGAGCAAGCTCATTCACAAGGAGGTCCTGTGACATAAACACTTAAAGTACAAACACAGATAGGTAATAACAGTATATACATGAAATGCACGTTACATGATACAGGCTGGATATACATACAAGGGTACCACATAGGGTGACCGCAGGTAGTAAACATTGATGTGAGACAGGGAAGCGACTTACAGGTTGCATACTGGTAAATGAAACATGATGAGTGGTGTGTGCAATACATATACAGTATTTTGGCAGCTAGAACAAACAACAGTCTACAACTGATTTGAAGTGATATGGGGGGGAGGAGTGATTTGATAGAGTAGCAGTGGAGCGTAAGCAAAGATAAAGCCAGGAGTAGAAGGGGAAGGGAAAGCAGTTAATATGACAAATCAATCCAGTCACTAGTAAGCTAATTATAGTTGGTATCAGCACAAGTCGTGTTAAAACATTCTGACAAGAGTTTGATTTTGGAGCAGCTCTTTTCTTTAATATTAAAGACAGCTACTGTACATAATCATTAAATCTTAGTCCCGTGCAGTTCACAGAAAGCTGAGTCCTGTGGTCTGATGCACAACTAGGCAGACAGGCACCGTACGGTGAGCACTCTGTGGCAGCCACAGTCCATATAGATATGCCCCCTAACGTGATCCCATGCTGTCTGAGGGGTCAATGTCCCCGGGACCCATAATGTGACTCTCCCAGGTCATGCCTGAAAATAGGCATCTGTATACCTAGTGTACTTACCTGGCAAACAAAAACAAAGGAACAAACAAAAAAATGAACACATAAATAAACAAATAAATAAAAATGCACCATGTGGAGGGCTGGGGGAAGGTACAGAGGCTACACTAAGAAAACCCCTGCAGTAGCACCTCTGCCTCCCTGGTGAGTCACTCATGTCACATTGGGGCCTCAAACATCCTCGTCAGGACACTGCCCTAGCCATCAGAACCAGCATGGAGATCTGGGAGGAACAGTGTCAATTTTCTTTTTGTATTTGTTTTCCTACTGGGATATGGCAGTCTTTGAAATATATCCATATCCCACAATCCATTGCTCTGCATGGAGCAGGGGATCCATTTTGCCACTGGCCAGGTATTTAGCCTAGCTCAGCCTCCTAAACCATACCATGCTCTCTGTGAACTACAGAACACACAGAGCAGGGCAGTCTGGGGCTCAGAGTTATGCCAAGTATAGAAGTGGTATGCGGTGCAGAGCAGATTTGCTTGGATATGAGCAAACTGCGCATTTCTCCAGCTCCTTGTGGACTGGCACCAAGTCTGGTGCTGAAGTCAGAATACCCCACTTGTGACATGGTGTGTTGTAGGAGAAATTATGGTGATGCCATGAGCAGGTCATTATGAATTTGGATCCTGAAAAATCTTTTAATGATTTTTATGAATTCAGGTCCTGAAAATGGTTGTAATGATTTTTAAACACCTTCATGGCCTGGCTCTCATTTTTGCTCTGTGCTACACAATCATGCTCCTGGTTGAAATTTACACTCCACAGATGTACATCTTTTGGCCATCCCTCCTATCCATCTAGTCAGTTTGTGGTGGCCAGCCTTTTCAACATATGCTATATGGCTCTGGAACCAACTTCCTGCTGATTGACAGTCCTTTGCAAACATTGTTATTTTTAAAAATATGCTTAAAATGTTTTTGTACCATTTGGTATATCATGTCTGATTGCACTTTCGTCTGACTCAGTTCTTGTAAAATACTTGCAAAACTTTGTAAAATAAAGATTAATATTAATTAGTCTGTAGATGAACTATAATAGAAAACGTTCCTATTTTCATACAGATGGTCTTAATAGAAACTAATGGAATGGCTTGAATTTCAAGTTTTTTTAGAGTGGAGTAAAACTGAGTCATACTGATGCAAATGGTGCTTTTTTCTTTGTTTTTGTTTGTTTGTTTGCTTGTTTGCTGGACACTGTGCCCTCCCTTTTCAAGACCCATGATTACTATGGAAGCTGGTTCTGTGGCCTTATTGTACATTGATAGCGGTATAAAAGTGGCATCTTGAACAACTGCACAGAGAATGCAATCAGTTCCTCTGGACAGCATAAGAAGAGGACCACATGTGTTAGATCTATTTTCACTTTGACTGTGGAAATCAGAGATTTGCCAGAACAGTTTCTGAAGTACACAGACCTACTGCATGTAACAGAACTCTAATATACACAAATAACATAGTACTACATTGTGGTGACACAGGTCCATCTTGCCTCCCCCCCACAGCATGGCAGTGTGACGACTGTACCCAATTTGAGTATGGACACACATTCAAGCTTATTAGCTGGAATGTTTCACCTGCTGTACTCTTAAGAGTCTAAATCAGAATAGGATGTACTCCATACTGGAGACTGTATTTGCCCATCTCAACTGCATCAAATTGTATTTCAAGTGGAGCTATAGTAAGCCTTTGCACCAAAGTGTACTGGAAGTTAGTTCAAATGCTCCATGCTACACAGTATTTTGCACCATGTGGTGGGGGTGTGGGGGCATATTTCATAGTCCATAAATTGAATCTAGGACTGTAGTACACCATGGAGAAACATCTGGTTCACCTACTGTACTTTTGTTTAATGCACTATGTCTGTTCAAGTATTTTGTAAAGAACAATTGGAATATAGACTTCATAATTAATTTTACTTAAGAGCATGCATACATACAATCTATCAAATCTGCTGATGAAAGTCTTACTTAAACTCGTAAAGCTACAGTTAACTTGTTTATACCTTAATGTCCTCCAATTCGTAAGAATGCTTTTCTAAATTATTTGGGCCACTCCTAAAACCAACAAAAAAAAAAAAAACAACATTCTGCAAGCCTTATAAGAATGAATAAAGCTTTCTGAATTCTAAACTTTTCAGCTGATTCCAATGGTGAATTTTACTTGCATTTGTTGATCTAAGAGTGATGAAAATTTTACATTTTTGCCACCCAGAAGGGACTCTGAGGATGCTGAGACATGAAAAAGTGCAGCACAGATCCACCAAACAAATTAGGAGACTGGAAGAGAGCAAGAGATATGAATGAAGACTGTATAAATTTAAAATTATTTATAGTAGTCTGGCTATTATCCTAGTCGAGGTCTAGTTCAGTAACGTGTCAGGCCTATGGGACATATATTTGGTAGCCACTGCAAGGTAGACTTGATGGTCAATAAGTCTTTTTCTGCCATCACCTTCTGTGTATCTACTGTTTGTATCTCTGTATCCTGGAGATTAGAAGATTAAGTGGCATTATGAAGTATTATTTCTCACAAAGGCTGGTTAATGTGTGGAATAGCCTACCCTGTGGGATGGTGGAAGCTCACATTTTTCTATCTTTTAAAGTGGGACTTACCAGATTACTAATAGAGAATAAACTGTTGTGTCACACACCATGAATGTGTAAAACTGTCTATATTAAAGTAACAAGTCACAACCAAGCTTGGAATTCTATCAGCGCCACACAACATTATAGTGTATAATCATTGCTGTGTATCAGCACTGGCAGATCAGATGGACCTTAAGTCCCTTTCTTTTTTTACTACATTACTATTTTACAACTATGCCATTACCGTTAAGAGTTAGAAACTGTACAAAGGCCTACAGTAGCTCAGACGAATGGGCTATAACCATTCTGGCACATATGTCATTCATATTAATCTTTTTATTATACATACTGGACAAACAATTTTGTTTCTTGAAATAACCTAAAATAACTCCACATATGGTGTAAAGTATATATAGTTTTTTTTAAATGCAGGCACAGATACACACACACACACACACATGCACACACACATATGCACACCCATGCACACAAGCACGCATACATACACAAATGAAGCACTCACAACAGATACTGATGCTGACACAATTAGAAATGGAATTTTGAGTTGAACTTCATATGAATTGTGCAGCATTGTATGGAAAATTGGGCAGAACTGAATAAATGGGTTTCCCTGAAAAGCACAGGTACTGCAAAAAATAGAGATATTAAGAGCAAAATCGGTCTAAAAACAGACATTTAAAACTATGAAAATACTATATTTACAATTACTTTACTGGCTATAGGAACATGAATTCCCAATACAAATCCTACTGAAAGAAATGAGAAGTAATAGGTTGGTGGGAGAGTTTACTAATCATTTAATAATGCAAAAATAATGTTTCAGACAAAACGGCTTTGTTTACAAAACAAAACCCTTTTAGAAAATACTAGCACATATTAAAGCAGAAGAAACTAATTGTGGAATATTTTAAAACTCTCCTTGCTTAAAAATATAATTACTTAAATGGTTTAATAAGCATGACTATCATTAAAAGATGGCTGAAGGATGCAGCAAGCGCATACACTCCCTGTAACTTCTATGGATATTTATGATGATTGACAGACTGAACAAATGAGATTGCATTTCTGCTGAAGTAATTGTACATTACTGCAATGAGCCTGCATGTTGCTGTTTAATCTAAATCAGCCTTTGGAAGTCGTGGTAAGCAGATATGCTTCTGATCTTTGCAGAAAAAGTTCCAACATTTATGTAATTCTGAATATTCAAGATTCAATTTATATTTCATGAATTTTTTAAACAGTTCTTATATTCATTTAAAGCAGGCATGCAAGTGGTACCTAGATCAATAGAAGTCAAAAGTTTCAGTAAGAAGTTAATGTTCTCCCAAGTCTCTAGCAAAGTGGATTACATTTTCTATGCAGGTATGAGACTAGACAGCATGTGAATGATTAAGATACCAGCGGCATGGCAGACAAATCCCATCAGGTAATGTGCTTGCAGTTTCTAAAACCTCTAATAAGATTTAATAAAGAATTCTAGACAATTGCCCATTGGATGAAAATTGAAAGCATGCAATGTCTCCTCTAATGAAGTTGCACTGGGAGCTAAGTTAAGGATGCAAGTGGATTCTACACAGGATACAATAGAAATTTCCTGTTTTTAGACAGTGAAGGCAAGTTCAATATTTGAAACCTCATTAAACATTGAAAGATTCTTCTTGTAGCTTTCTTATACAGCTGCAACAACATGGGAAAGTTTGGATGCCTCTGTGCCCTACAGCTATGTTTTACTTTCTATGCAGTACTTATGCAGTGCACCAGCAGCAGCAGCAACAGATGATGCCTCTGGGAAAATGTCTGAAAACATATTGTTAAAACTCAGTTTACATTTCAAATAGTCTTCATATTTCCTTGTCCCATATTCCATCCTGATTAAAATATCTGCATGTGAACAGGAATTTCATCTCAAAGACTTCTTCTGCTATTGATTCTTATTCCCCCTTCGAACATCACAATCCTTTGTGACATCAAAACCATTTTCTTGGCAAAAGATTATGATATCACAAAGAGATGACTGTAGCATCCAGTGGGGACTGAGCAGCAAAACCATATGGTCTATGAGACACAAGGACAGTAAGAGAAGCTGGCTGCTCGTGTCTGCAAGAAGGAATTTGTAGCAACAATAACCACACCTGGTCACAGGACGTAGTTCTTAACATAATTATACTCACAGTCAGAAGTTAAACCATGCCAGTACATGTACTTCCCTAGCCTTCAATGTTTTGTGTATCTATGCACTTTCCCCTTGAGGAAGCATACATATGCATGGAAGGTTGGAGGCAGGGGTGTTGCATGTATTTGCATGGTTGAACTTCTGACTGTGAGTGGAATTAATTTATGATCTTAATCCTGTGACTAAGTGTGGTTATAGTTGTTACAGATCCACACTTGCAGACACCAGCAGTCAAGCTTCTCGTTCTGAAGTGTTAAAAGTGTGTTCTATGCCTCCATGCTGGCTCATCCTATGTGGCCTTTCCTGCACTACTAAGACACAACGATCTGGTTTCCATGAATGTATTCGCAATTAAAAAAGGAGGAAGATGATATTTGAAGTATAAGCTTCTCAATTAAAAAAAAAATAAAATAGGGGGAAGATATTTGCAGTATAAGCTTCTCAATTCAATAAAAAATAATAAAGAAGTATAAGCTATATTTTGTCTAAATATTAGGTTTCTCAAATTTATCATGGAGGCATCCACTCAGCTGGAGGTAGAGTATCATATTAACAACAATAGTCCTGAGAATGACTAGAAGGGAAATGAAGAGACCAGAAGCCAGGGTTGAGGAGAGTGGGTTGACTTTATTCCTTCAACATAAGATCCTTCTGGTCCCCAGGGGGCAGTGAATATGGGGAAGGTCACACAGAGTGCTTACTAGACAGGGCCACCTTTTGCTGTTCAACATCTCAGTTGATTCAGAGGGGTCTCATACCTCACAGAAAGCACAAGTAGTTCAGTGTAAGTTGTTTCACTTTCCAGAGGGGATACATAAGAGCTCAAAGACAAGCTATGGATAGGAACACAAAAATTCTCCAACCGATAACTGCTGAGCTGCAGAAAGAGATACCAGAATCAAAGGGTCCAGCTGCCAGAGTGGAACCCAGAGCCTGCCCCCTTTACACACACTATATCTATTAAGGTGGTATGACTGACTAATATTAATTCCCAAATAGCCTTATCAAATGATTCTTTGTTACTCTGCACTAAATAACTAAATGCAGCCACTACCTGGAGCATGGTATTTGGGAATTAGGGGAAAAAAGTCAAATCCTCGAGCCCTCCCCAGGATGCCAGTGCTAATCACGTGTTCCAACCCCAACCCCAGCCATGTCCTACCATCCTCATCCACACCCACTTTTGCAGTTCTCCCAACATATACAGTAAAGCTGCAGCATCCTGCTAGCCTTTTCCACCAAATGATACTGTAATTTAATGCCCCTCACCTCTATTGCTTGACTCTCCCTTGCCCCAATGGGTCTAAACAGTAAAGCAATGCCCCTGGTCCAGTCCATAAGGAGAACTGATATTATCATTACTGGTACCACTCCACATTTTGTCTTGTATGATAATATTCTTTTGTAGTCTAGCATCAATTTCCGTAGCTGCCCACAGTTCTCCAAAGTAAGAGCCTCCTGAGCTGAATGGCATGTTATGTAGTGAACATACCACAAAGAAGTGGAATTGCTATAGTTTAGCAAGAATTAAAAAGAGGGTGGCAGGACTTGATGTATGTTGGATTATTGCACTTGCCATGTATATGGATATTATGTAAGTCAGAACTCCCATCTTTCAGTTTTTGCAGGTGACTATGACTTCAAATTTCAAGTAGTATCTTATGATCAAGGTACTGTAGTCCAAACAAAGAAACACAATATGGGCTGTGCAAGGGCCTGACTCAAATTATGCTAATTATATTCATGTATGTGGAAGCATGACCATCAGACATGAGACTGTCAGTAGTTGTGAAAGCCCCACCTCCTCACAAGTGATGATAAACTGAATTTTTTGTGTCAGACTGTATTGCGTTAGAAATATATAGCATCTGTTTCCTAGTTATAATTTTTAATCTGCACTTTGTGTGAATATTTATTTCTCTTTGATTTCAAATACTGGATTTAGTGCTGAACTAGGCAATTGTGATATCAATAGTATTGTGAAAGCTCATCTCTGATTGGATTAGTACTCCACTGTGAACATTCTAATCTTCAAGATACTGTAGCAATTGTGACAATGCTAACAGCATAATGTTATCTTAGGTTAGCAGCAAAGATGTCAGATGTTATGTTATTTTTCTTTGGATTATTCTTGTCTAACTGGTAATATTCTAATGGACATAAAATAGCACATGACCCTTGCACTCACTTCAGCCATGGCTTAACTTAGTGTGCTTACTACATTACACTAGAGCTGTACAGAATGTGAAATTCTGCCACTGGAATTTGTGCAGAATGGCAGTTCTGCTTCTGAAATGTTTTTTGGAATTTCTTTTTGAATACTGTGGAATTATGAAAAGCATTTCTATTTAAACTGTGGAATAACTTTTAGTGGATTATGTAAACCACAGAATAATGTTTCACTGATCATAGAAAAGGAGCCCATAGTTTATATAAAACATTCTGCTTTTGAAATGTAAGAATTCTGCAGAAGTCTGCTACTGACAAAGTTCCATGGAATTAGGCTGAATTTTCTGAAATTCCACGGAATTCCATTCTATTGGGATTTAGAAAATGGGCAAAGTGTAATCTTGATGCTGATTGGCTAAAAGCAGAAATCAGCCAGTCGGGTATGAGACAATAGAGACTGTGAAATAACAAGTCCCACTCTGCATTGCCTCATATCATTCTAAATAATACTGGGCCATTAGAATTTTGAAAAACGCAAATACTGCCATGTTTTTTTCTCACTTAGTGAGCGACACCCCTCTCCCCCAGCCGACGCATCAACAAATAGTCGCCACATACGAGTCGGAAAGAAAAAAGTTAACACAATTTTTTTTCCTGTGTTGCCAAACACTACAGAACTGCCTTCACTTGAAACAGTCATGCTGTCGCTACCATACCATGACCGCGATCGCAGACTCTGTATAGCCAGTTGATGCTTATTTTCAAATTTGCCATTTTACAAACTGAACAACTCGTCACCTTCCCTTTGCTCTGCCAGTCTATTAGTTTTAAATACCAACTACAACCCAACGCTCACATAAAATAAATGAATCTAAACCCAACTTGCACTTAGTTCTCTAATACAGCAGCGTGGTTGATCGTAGGCATGTTTCTGATCTCCCAGTCCCTTTCAACTGTCCGTGCACTCGCATCTCTTCCAAGCGCTACCAGGCATGTTTTAAAAAAAAAGAACAAATACAAAAACCTCTTCCTGTTCATCTGCTCTCACACTGCCTTTCTCAGTAGAGCAATGAACAGCGCTTGATAGACGTGGATGCTGTGTACATCCTTCTCCAGGTATGACCAGGCAAAAAACGTCATAGACGTAATAGACTGAAGCAGAGGAAATGGAGAAACTGCTGTGGGGGGGGCGGAGGCTATGTTCGGGGGCAGAGATGGGTTGAGCGGCCCAAAGGAGCGGGCACTGAGGGTAGATAGGAGTAAATAAAAAAACAGAAATTGTGAAAAAAAATTCCTGTCACGCGATTACAATTGCAATCACGATCCTGGGGGGCATGAAAGCAGCTCTGAGGTAGGTGCTCATTAGTGTTATTGTTTCTCCGTGGCAACCAGAATCTGTGTGTGTGTGTGTGTGTGTGTGTGTGTGTGTGATAACCATGACATCCAGATTGAAAGGCTCCAGTTCAAGGAAAGACTCTATCTAAAGAAACAAAACACACATATATTTTAGTGCAGGCGGAGAAACTATTTTATTACCAAAATGTATTTTAAACTATTTTTTTATTTAAACTTTTTGTAAAACTAATTTTCATTTTATAGTGCCCATTTTCTAAGCACAATAATTCCCTCAGGGTGGTATTATGCTATACGGATGACTTCAGGGCTGAGGCCCTCATATACAGCGTCAGGCCTCAGCACTCTCGTGATCGGTATAACTAATTGCTCGTCCTATTAGTGTTGTACTTTAAAACTCCACACAGCACTACTGCACAAATACACTTCCTATTGAGGATCTCCCAAAAGGTTCTCTGTTGCAATAAGACTCTGCAGCACTAGATGGCCTTCTATCATGACAGTGACTGTAAACATTACTCTGCCCAAAGTAGATCACTTCTCTGCAGACTTGACGACAAGCTGTTTCCGTCCCTCTTCTGAACAAACTGACCTTATGAGGAATGACTGCTGAACTGACATTTCCTTCAAATAATATGTTGTTGCTAGTGTTGTCAGCATTGCTATTGTAAGATTAGTATAATCACAATGGAGTACCAATCGAATCAGAAAACAACTTTTGCAATGCTGATGACATCACAAAATGGCATATTTTACTTACTAGTGTTAATCACTGATTATATGTACCTCTAAATTCCAACCAATTCAAGCATTCACAAATACAAATGCAACTTACTCATCACACACTCCTTTGACTGCTAAGCTACAGCTGATTTTTGATAGGGGAGAGGAAACATAGAAACACAGAAACATAGACTTTGACGGCAGATAAAGACTGCTTGGCCCATCTAGTCTGCCCATTTCTTTCAAACTTTACCTTTATTTAAAAAAACAGCCAACACAATTGAAAGAAAATCTAAAATATTCATTTAAACTGGCCTTCTTACCATAGCTTTTCTTCTGTTTTATTATTTACTTCTTGGAGTATATTGGGTATGTAACCATGATTGTTTAAGGTGAGGCACTAATAAACCGAAATGGGATGTAGTTGTGCAGGACTCCTTAAAGTCTGAAAGACCTCAATACTGTGAGGTATTGGGCTTACCTGTAGGTGGAAACAGACTGGAGATATCCATATCTAAATCAGCCCTATAATGAAATAAGGGCAATGGTTATTTCATGGAAAATTGGGGCAGAGTGAGATGCCACAGTTTGGAAAGCTATGATTAGCAAACATATTTTGCCCAACTATGCCATCACTCTCAGTTTCAAGGTTCCAGTTCATGGATTTTCTATAGTTTGAGCTGCACTTTATCTCCACACTGCTGATACCTAGAGGTAAGCCCAATACCTCATTCAAAAGATCCTTTCAAGAACTTGCAGACTTTGCATGATCTGTGTATGACATTTCAGTGAGTGAAGAATTTGGCCTGTAACTTTAAAAGTCAGTAACTGGAACCACAGGATGTAGTTAAAGGAAAACTACACCCTCATATCTGCTAAATGTTATTTGTTTCCATGTCAACAGACAACTCTTTTCATGTAGCTGTTAAAGATGTATGCAACTGCTTCAGTTAGTTTTCACACTTCATACTAGGCCCTGTCACTCTCCTGGGAGGGTCCATTTTGTGGTTGTTGAAATCTCATTGTCCCTGAGAGCTGCATTAGCATATGAGAACATGATGTCAGATCAACCATTTATATCATGTATCTCTATGCTAAAATGACAAATACACTGCAAAAACCCATAAACCGAATGGAGTTTAAAGGGGAAAAACTGCATTACAACTCAGATAGCTTGTAAAGCTCACTGAAGGGAAATGTGGTATGCAGCACTTCTGAGGTGCCGTCTTTCGGATGAGATGTTAAACCGAGGTCCCATCTGCCTGGATTGGTGGTAGTTCAGGTGGATGTTAACGATCTCATGGCACTTATCAAAAAAGAGTAGGGGAATTTTTTATTGGATAAAGCTTCATAAACAAACAAGGGAAAATGCAACAGAAAAATCATAAAATGCAGGAATCAATATATAACATCAGAGTCCAGAAAACAAGAAACTATTCATACCCTTCAAAAGTCCGTAACACTAAAGACAAACCCAAATTTCCAAGAACAAAACCCACTCAGAAAAACTTATAATAACCAGAAGCAAAAAAAAAAAAAAAAAAACAGCTATCCCAACAGCCTTCCCATCCCAGTCTATAATGGAACACAAAAAAACAGTTCATAGAATCGCCCAGCGAGAATCCACTGGTCAATCAAAAACCCCCTAAAAAGGGGAGAGAACCTCAACCTTTCCACCAATCCTGCATAAGAGTGCTAGAAAAGACATGTCTTTCTTTTTTAAATAACATTGTGATTTCTGACTCAATCTTATTTTGTAAGCCCAGCAAAGATAGCTGTTTTTGTTGCAACACAAATTGACATCTAGTTTGACAAATTACCCATTTAATGAGAGCAAAAATTACTCGAGTTGTCCCTAAATGGAATCCACTCCAACGAATGTTAGCATACTGACCATACACCAAGGTATTATAATTCATAGACCTTAGATGAGGGATATTCCAAGAACAGGCCAACATAGGCCATAAACCAGAAATATATGGGCATTGTTAAAAAAGATGTAACATGGTTTCAATGTCCAATCCACAACCCTCCCTTAGATAAGATCTGTCCTGAATAGATTTGTGAAAATGATTTCCTCTAACATTTAGTCTAGAATGACAGATAAGCCATACAGAATCCCACACTTTAGGAGGGAGTCTGGTTTCTGTTACTTGGTGAAGGACATCAGCAAGGACTACAGTGTCCGGTAATACCAGACAAGGATCTTTAAAACAGATCTCCTGTAACAGCTTACGATACTCCAATTTTCTGGTAGTATGCAAAAGGTCAGAGGTCAAGATATGCCAAAGTTTTAATTTCTTACAGATTTCTAAAAGATAGGGAGAAAAACCTTGTGGGATGTTCCGAAATACCCCCCATTGCTGGGTTTCCCACTTCTGCCAAAAATAGCAGCATCTATCTTTAAACAAGGGAACCCAAGGCAATGGACTCAACAATAAAACAGGAACAAAATTTGCATAAAGAAAAACAGTAAAAAGGAAAATCACAGGATTGATCATGTTCAAACCACCATCACACACAGGCCAATAGGTACTATTTCACTTTATGGGATTAAGCCGACTCTCCCGTAATAATTGAAAAGTCACACTATACATCCTAACCTCTAATTTGACAGGCAAAGGATAAAGATAACTAACATTCAGAAAAATAAGCAATAAAAACATTTTAAACATAAAGACCCTTTTCTTTTTCATCATAGGAAAACCTTTCCAACTTGCAACTTTCTCCTCTGCTTTGGCCAAGGCCATTTTCCAATTGTAACAGACTGGGTCAGGAGCTCCAAACCAGCACCCCAGAATTTTAATCGGTAATGCAGATACCCCAACACCCCCTATAGCCTGCGGAGCTACTTCTAAAGTGCAAGTCCCCACAGCCGTACTCTTCTGTCTGTTGTTCCTTGAACCAGAAACAACAGAAAAAGAGTCTACAACCTCCATAGCCCACTCCCAAGATACTTGATCGGCCACTAGTATAGTAGTGTCATCTGCATAAGCCAGGGCAATCAGAAACACACCATCCCCAAAACCCCAAAATGGTGTAATCCCTGTTGTCATACGTAATGTTCTTAATAAAGGATCTAAAGAAAAAACATAAAGAAGCGGACTCAGAGGACAGCCTTGTCTGACTCCTCACTGAATCAGCACAGATCTCCCTAGCCTGCCATTTACCAAAGGCCAAGATGAGGCATGTCTATAAATGATTTGAAGCCATTCTATAAACCCAACTGGAATATCATAATGTTTTAAAACCTGAAACAGATAGACATGGGGAACCTCATCAAAGGCCTTAGCTTGGTCAAGGGAGAGTAAATACCCAGAACCACTCGACCCATCAAAAGCTTCTCTTAGTAATTTGGTAATGTCTCCCATAACCCGGTGGGGAATGGCACAAGTCTGACCGGGTGAAATCACTTCCTGAGCTACCCAGGACAAACGTTTGCACAAAACCTTACATATAATTTTCCAGTCGACATTTAACAAGCTAATGGGCCTCCAGTTCCTAAGATCCAAGCTATCCCCCTTTTTATAAAGAAAAATCAAAATACTGTCTGCCAAAGCTGCAGGAAAAGGAACTAAACCAGATAATATAGCATGATAAACTTTCACCAAATAACTGCTTTCTTATAGAGTTCCCCTGGTAAGCCATCTGGACCAGGAGAAGAACCAGATGGTAATCCAGCAATAACCTCCTCCACTTCTTTCTGGTGGAAAATAGGAGAGGTCAATAGGGATTTATCTGAATCCAAATGATCAGGTATCTGTAATGTACGTAGAAACTCTTCCATCCCGACAGTAGGGGGAGAGTTGGTACAAAAGGAAGCTTCCACAAACTGATGAACCACTTCCTCAATATCAGCACTAGAATTTACAGTCTGACCTGTATCAGATCTCAAGGCATCCATATATTTATAGTCCACCCTTTGCGCACAGCATTCATAAGGATTAACTCCTTGCGCTTTCCTGAGTACCAAACTTCTGTTCTAAAAACAGAGAATGGGCCCTACCATACTGATACTTACACATCTCAGATTTCATCACAACAATATCATCCGTGAGATCTTCTCCAGTATCTACAGCTCAAGAAAGTAGCCTCTGGAGCCTATCCCTGAACTGGAGGTAGGTTAGATACTTAGAATTTGCTACCTGTTTTGCCAAAGAGCTACATAAGGTTTTCAGATCTCGTTTCGAGTCTTGCCACCATAAAAGAGAATTATCATATAAATCAAAAATAGAAAACCTGGCCTCCAACTCATTATGAATGAGAGCCCAGGTATCTGTATCCAATAAAAGAGCCGAATTCAACCTCCAGACCGGATTTGGGCCAGGTTTGTTTACAGGAGTTCCAACAAAAACAGTAATCAGTCTGTGGTCAGAAGTCTCAACTGGAGAAACTGAAAAAGAACACACAGGGACCCAATGGGAGACAAACCAGAAGTCAATTCTAGTAGACAAGTGACCCCGAGAGTAAGTATGCTCCGGTAAGCTAGAAAAACCAGCCCCACAATCCCTAAGCTTGGCTTGTGTATACATTCTGTACAAAAAGTTGGAATCAGAATATAACTTTTGTGATCTACCTGTTTTGTCAGATAAAGACAATATACAATTGAAATCACCTCCTAAAAAAACAGATCTTGTGGTATACAAAAAAGGAAAAACTTTCTGCAATAAAGTAACCCGTTGGAATTTTGTCTGGTAAATATTAATAATAATACATAATTCATATGCCCCCAGCTGGGCATCAAGAATACACGCATGGCCAGGAATCAGGTCAATCAGATGAGAAACATGGAGGTCAGGATTCAAGGTTAAAAACCCCAGCCCTGAGCATGGTTCCTCCCCCAGTGACCAAAAAGAAGCACCACTAAACCAGTCAGTAGATGCCCGGTAGGTCTTTCTAGTAGTATGTAACTGGGTGTCTTGAAGTAAACAAATATTAAGATGATGACTCTAAATTGATAGAAAAGTGGTGAGTCTTTTTTTGTGGTTCTTTATACTATTGGCATTTAAGGATGCCAAGGAAAGGTGCCACATCATGTTCAGGTGGTAGAGTGTCCGCCATAGTGGAAACCAGAGGTTTAACAGTTTTAGTCCCCAATCTTTTGGATTTCTTTTTCTTCTTGCCCCCCCCTTTGGTACCTACGGAGGGAAATTCAGAATCAGTTACAAGTTCCGGCTGTGAGGAAATTAGTGAAGTGGAATCTGAATCATCATCCTCTGTATCCCACTGCTTCCTTTTAGCAAGTGGAAGGAACCTGTTGAACATGGGAAGACCAGCCTCACCTCCATCCATAGCATCTTTGCCCAATTTTTTGGGATACACTGCATGTCATCTGTCTATTTTTTTGAAATTCCCAATCTGTGGAGTGGGGAGGCAGCATAGCAGGGTCCTGCCTGGAAGGCCCCGGTAGTTCAACAGAGCAAGGATGAGACTCCGTATTCTCAGAAGGAATAAGCAATACCAGAACAGCAACCACCTTCGGGGCTGTGGTACCTGGGGAAATTACCTACTGCACTGGGAGCTTGACTGGAATAGAGGGGAGAGAGGGCACATGTTTAGAAGGGGAAGGATCAACAGCAGAAATGGTTACATAGGGTGAGGAGGGCCAGGGAAGGGGCACTTCAGTAGGGTAATCATCCCCTGGTTCCTCTGCCGTATTTTCGGTAAAGTCATCTCCTCCCAAATTATGTGAAGCCCAGGGACAATCCCTGAAAGTGTGGGTGGTGTCTTCACAAAGATTACAAATAACAGGACTTTGGCAGGCAAATGCGACATGGGCGATCCCTCCACAAAGGGAACATTTCATTTTATCACAGGCATTGCTCAGATGTGCATAAGCCCCACACCTGAAACATGAACGAGGTTGCCCAGCATAAAAGACAAAACTTCGGTCCCTCCCCAGGTAGAAGCAACTAGGTAGATGCTGAATAATTCCTCGAACCTGAGACAATTTGACCCGAATCCTCCAACCCCCAGTCCAAAGATCCTCAGAGTCAATAATAGGGTCTGGAAGACCTAAAACAGAACATTTAGCCCTTAACCAGAACAAAATATCCGATATTGCCACCCCGTCATTCTTGAACAACACAGTCACTGTTCTGTAGGCAGGCTTAGTGAGAGGAATAGCAGCAAAGACCTTCCAATCAGGGTTGTTACGAACACCTTGGTAACATTCCCAGAAAAGCTCCAAACCTTCAGCAGTTTTAAAGCTGATATCGAAATTTGGATCACCTGAGGTGTGAATTAAAGCATAAATAGCCTGAGCAGAAAAACCCATGCTGTCCTTCAAAAGCATACGGCCCACATATATTCTGTCAGGATGTAACTCTAAGCCTCCTTTATATTTTAGCTTTACTGCATTACGCCATTTAGCAGGTTCAGGAGGAGCATGAAATAATCCAGCATATGTTCTGCGGGATGAGTTCCGATCACATTCAGGATCAGCTCCAGCAGTACTCACAGAAGGACGTGGGGGGCAGGATGTTCCAGGCCAGGCCCAGGAACAGCAGGTGCTGGTTTCAGGGCAATAGGGTCTTCTGGGTCATGATGCTGTCCAGAAATACTGGGCAAAGGAGAGATTTCCATAGGGTTTTGTTGCTGAAGAAAAAGAACTGGGGGGGTCAGACAACTCTAAAGAAGAGGGAAGTTCCATAGGGTCAGCAAGAGCAGACCCCGGTTGTTGTGGCGACACCCAAGGCTGATTTGGCCCAGTTTTAACCCACCCAGCAGCCTGCAAGGCTTCAGCAACAGTATGCCCCATAACCAACAAATTGTTATCAAAGTTAGAACTTTCCCCAGACAATTCAGTATTGCAAGAAATCATAGCGAGTAATGCAGCACCAGTCACAGAATCTGACAGCTCCCGAGGAGCAACTGTTCTAGAAGCAATGTCTACCCCGAACCCTCTCCAGCCTGTAAATGTGGAATTAAGGCAGTGTCAGAAGAAACAACAGAAATATTACTGGCAGGTTCCCGGGATGACATACGGGAACCGTTTGTGCCCATGGAGCACTGTAACTCACTGTTTACCTGGTCTGAAGTTGCAGCAGACCCAGCACCAAACTCCATCGTGCATACTCCGGGTGAACTGACAGCTGTTGTAGAAAGTGGATCTCCAGTAAGCAATGCTCCTGTCTCGAGGCGGAGGGATTGATTGTGACACTCATGGCTCTCTTCCGGAGCAAGAAGCGCTCGCAAATACTCACAACGGGACCAAAACAAATGACAGCTTGGGAAGTCCGTCTGCAGCAGTGGGTCTGCAGAAAAAATAGGAGCCTCAGAGGAAGCCACACAAGCAGGAGAGGTAAACAAATGATCCTCAGCAGGAGCAAGAACAGTAACAGTATCCAGACTAGGCAGTTCAGATGCAGGCAACTTAGGAGTAATATCCACATCCATCTTCTCAGAGATGGAAAAAGCCTCGCACACAGGAGGAACTGAGGAGGAGGCCAACTCCTCAGCTCCAAGGACCATTTCACCTCCACCAGGATCCATGGGAGCCACCATTTTGGTCCCACAGGAATATGGTTCCCCCCTGCTCACAGAAAACAGAGTAGGGGTACTTTATTAGGCAAGAAACACAACATCACACAAAAAGGAAAGAAAAACAGAACAGTTGAAATGTTACAAATACCGATCTGATAGTGTCAAAGAAAACAAACAAAAAAAATCAACAAAAAGAAAAATCTTTCCATAAATAGTTAACATAGGATTTGGAATATTTTTTCCCATCCTGACAACGAACAGTTTGTAAATCAGTAACAACAGCAGAGAGAATAACATCAAAATCTGTATGAAATTGTTGCAACACAAAAGAACAACGAGCTTGCCATAAATAATATTGCAAGAGCGCAAAAAAAACATTCAATGTACTTCTATGATATCTGTCCCAATCTCCAAAATAATCACCTAATACCAGAGTACAGTAAGAGACTGACCATAAGTGAGGCATATTCCAGCGTCTGGCCGAAAAGTCCCAAAACTTCTGACTATGAGGACATTCAATAAAAAAAATGAGACTGGCTTTCTTCAATATTAATACAATCTTGTCTTAAACAACATCTTTCAGTTACTGGTTTATACTTTAGATTGCCTCGAACTCCTAACCTACCATGAGCAGATATCCATATAATGTCCCAAATTTTAAACGAAATTCTTTTGTCAGTTAATTTACTGAGTACATACTTCATATTAGATGGGGAGCAAGATGGAAAAAGTAATATTACTTTCTGAGCATCATACAGAATGTATTCATAAAAGGATTTCCTGTGTAAAGACTGTAATTTATGTAAAGGAATCTTCCATTGATGCAATTTCTTCAAAGCCGAGATACCATATTGTGGAATATCATCTGATAATAATATTCTAGGGAAGAAGACCATTTAAAAAATATTTATGCCATATAGATTTGTTCCAGAATTGCCAAGGAAGAGACGGTACCTGCCAAATGAATGAAAAGGAAGAAAAAAGAAAGACAGAATGAAAAAAAATAATAGGATTAATCATATGTAATCCTCCCTCTCTGTATCTGAGATACGTATACTCTCTCTTCACAGGGTTTAATCTATTGCCCCATAACATCTGAAAAAAAATACTATAAATTCTAGTTTCCAACGAAAGCGGAGGTGGAAAAAGGTGACTTAAATAAAGAAAAATAGGCAAAACAAATTTTTTAATGATCAAAACTCTTTTCTTTTTCCCAAATTTCCAGTGTTTCCACTGATTAACTTTAGCTTCACCCACTGCTAACTGCTTTTCCCAATTATAGAACTCCATATTAGTTATCCCAAACCAGACTCCCAGAATTTTCTGAGGCCCGGTTACAAGAGGAATATCAAAACAATATGATAAGTCTGGAACTAACTGACCAAATTGCATCACAAAACTTTTTGTAATATTAAAGAGGCACCAGAGTATCTACCAAAGAAAAGAAAAACTCTAAAGCTCTCCGTAAAGAGAATGAGTCAGCTAAAGAAGGGGTAACGTCATCTGCAAAAGCAGTAACTTTAACCATTTCCAGACCATAGAAGGAGCAATACCTGAAATGGAGGTGTCACCAATAATGCTTCTAATTACTGGATCCAAAATAAAAGTGTATAATAAGGGGCTTAAAGGGCATCCCTGCCTGACACCTCGGGAGATCATAATTTTCTCCCCTAACAGGCCATTCACTATTGGAACTGAAACTGCGGATGTATACAACTGTGAAATCCATTGTATAAAAGTATCAGGAATTCCATAAGAAGAAAGAAGAAAATACAAATAGGGATGACTAACTGCATCAAACACTTTGGATTGATCCAAAGCTGCTATTAGTTCAGATGAAAAAAAACTAACTTGACAAGCAAAAAGATCTCTAAGTAGAAAGAGGTTGTGCTGTAACTTCCTATTTCTTATTGCACATGTTTGTGCAGGGTGAATCAAAAGCCTAGCTAATTTCTCTAACCTATTATTCAAGATTTCAGATAAAATCTTATAATCACTGTTTAGCAAACAGATTGGTTTCCAATTTGAGAGTAGTTTTTTATCCCCTTTTTTATAAATGAAGGTCATCAAGGATATCGAAAAGTCTTGACAGGAGATCCCTGATGATAGGTAACAATTAAATACAATGGGAAGAAAAAAACCCATATATTCAATACACTTTTTATAGAACTCATTAGGTATCCCGTCTATACCAGGGGAGGATCCGAGCTTTAATTGTTTAATTACTTCAATCACCTCAGAAGAGATGATAGGTAATCGTAAGGACTGAACCAAGTCACGAGGCAGTTGAGGAAGAGAAGAAAAAACCGTGTTTGAGAAAGAATCTGTAGGTAACACTTGCGGGTATGAAAAATAATTCTGAATATAATGCTGCACTACCTGTAGCATACTTACATCAGTGGTAATCAGTTCATTATTTGCATTAAGCAAACCAGTCATGAGAGTATCTCTTAAATGTGTTTTACATGCATGAAAAGGGTCAGCCATTGGGGAATCTTTACAGGTAAAGCGGAATTCCAAATCCAAAGATTTAGCTCTATTGTATTGGTAAGTTTTCATTTGTTGCTTGATATTCTTTATTTGGGAAAGAAAGCGAATATGGTCGTGCGGAGGGAGTGACATGAGCCTATATAATTGGTTCCGGAGAACCAAATATTTCCTATATGCATCCTGTACCTTTGCTTTACCCCAGGACTGAAATAAATGCTTAATCTCAATCTTAAAATGCCTCCACCATTCATATGGGGAGGAAAATAGGGCCAAAGTGGAGGACTTTGCAGCTAAGAAAAATTCTAGTTTTGAAAAATGAACTGGGTCTGAGAGAAGAAGTATTTAATCTCCAGCGTGATATACCAGAATATAATCTAGGAGGAAGATGTCGTATAGATAAAGTACAAAATAAAATATAATGATCAGAGAATTCCACTGGAACTACAACACAAGACACAACCTGAAGATAGTGTGAAATAAAAAACATATCTATCCTAGTGGCAAAGGTGTGCCTATGATAAGTGTTCCCACCTGTAGGGTGTAAGCTACGGAAGACATCCGTAAGCCCAGCATCTGTTACCACCTCTAATAATGCATGTGAATCACAATAAACCTTTTTCTCTTGTAGTTTACGGAACTGGATATCAAGGGAGCAGTTAAAATCCCCTCCCCAAACTAAATGTTTCCTGGTAAATAAAAAGGGTTTAATTTCTGTAAATAAAGAAATACGGCCTGTTTTAGTCTGTGGGCCATAAACATTAAGAAAGCGAAAAAAATATTCACCCATGAACAGTCTAATATAAGAGCTTCCGTTAACCAATCCGTCACCTTCGTAATTTTAAAAGAAGAGTTACCAAACAATATAGCCACTCCATCTGCGATTTCAGTACTGAAAGACCAAAAAGAAGGGCCACAAGTCCATAGTCTTTTTAATCTTTTTTCCTCAGAAATGGAAGAAACCCTTGCCTCTTGTAAAAAAATGATATCTAATTTCAAAGATGTAAGATATGAAAATATGGATATCTGCCTATGAAACGTCTTTAAACTGCATACATTAAAGGAAGCAAACTTTAAAGCGGCCATGAAAATACTTATGAGCTATGCTTTTGACTTACTTTCCATTTTTTTCCCTTTCCTATCTTTAGCTAGTTCTGTAGATTTGCTGTCTTCGTCGTCTGTCACAATTTCAGAGAGATGAGAGGTCTCAGACTCCATATCTGAGTCTCTAACCTCATCCTGAAGGGGGGAAAAGAAATTTTCAGTCACAACCGGACTGATCTGGGACTGTTTCGAGGATGCTCTGGTAAACCTCCTGCTTTTAACAATTTCGAAAGGGGGTGGCATAATGGAGACCTGACTCTGACTATCTCCTGATTGAGGGGGAGCCGGATATACGGTATCCTGAGGTTTCTTAGCCACAGTTTGCACAGGTTTAGCAGCATCTGGGAAGGAGGGGGGTGGGACAGGGTCTTGCCGTGGTGGGGGTTAACTCTTTCACCTGGAGTTTGCAATTTAGCCTGGGTTTCTGAAGCAAACCATCTTGGTCTAGACCTTCAGAGCAATTATGCCTCGCCCAAGGACACTGATGGAAGGCATGGCCCTTCTCCTCACAAAGGTTACATTGAAAACATTGGTACACCTGTCAACAGAATGCCCAAACCCCCACATAAAGGACACTTCATCATATCACAGACACTACTAATGTGTGTTCTATCCCACATTTATAACATGCTTTAGGCTGCCCAAGATAAAGCATAACCCTCTGTCTTTTCCTAAGAAAAAAACTATTCGGCAGATGAACAACCTCAGAATTGACTTGTAACAATTTCACTTTAAATTTCCACCCCCCTGTCCAAATGCCCTGTATATCTAGAAGAGCTTCAGGTGGCCCCAACACCTCACATTTGGATTGCAGCCATCGATAAATATCACTAACATTCACCCCCTCGTTTCGAAACATAATTGTGACAAACCTAATTAATGGCCTAGTTAAAGGGATAACCAAAAAAGGCAGCCACACCGGGTGATTTTTCTGATTGGCATATTTGTCCCAAAATTTGTCCATAAGAGCAGTAGTTTGAAAGCTGATGTCAAAGGAATCCTCCCCAGAAACATGAATGAGGGCATAGATATCCTTAGCACAAAATCCCATTTTAGATTTTAAAAGTTGTTTGAAAACATAGTACCTATCGGGGTGTTCTTTCAAACCACCTCTATATTTTAAACGCACAGCGTTGCGTCGAGGGGCTTGTTCCAACTTCGATTTGAATAAATCCGACATTGTGGGTTTGGAAGTGTGGCTTGATAATGGGGTAGTAACACCCGAAGATCCAGTCGAAAGAGTATCAGGGGGCACAGTGGAAAGTTCAGTCCCAAGACCACCCCTACCCTCCCTCGAAGTGGATGGCTGAGGGGAACGTTGCTGTACAGGTTCAGGAGTCTTCCTACCTGAGAGCGGAGTCCAATCCAGGTCAGGAACCCAAACTCCCGATTCATTTCTCCTCCATCCCACCTCCAAGTGCCATTTTTCGGAGCAAGTCTGTGGAACCATCTTGACTTCCTCTTCCTGTAGCCAATTGTTGTGCACCAAAGCGTCGTCACGCGGTCCGACGCTATTTGCGGTCCTCCCGGAAACCATGTCTCAAGAAAACAGATCCTTTGCTTGATGTAGCGGCGTATGAAGATCTCCTATGGCTGTATCTCCGTCGCTGGGCAGAGCAAGACCAGGCAAAGGCTCCGGAATCGAAGGCACTGCAGTAAGTGAAGCAAGCTTACTTTCTTCCAAATCTGGTAGCTGGGGTGAATTAGCGACCGTTAAAGATGAACTCGCAGCAACATTATCGTGTGGCATATTGAGAGCAATGGAACTCTCCCTCCTGAAATCTTCCACCTCCTCCTCCATCCCGACCTCAGGAACGTCTGCCATGTTGGGCGCTGACGTCAGTGAGAGTCCCCACCAGCCACTGACCAGCAGCCAGTAGGGGAATTTCCCCGGTGTCCTGGTCAAATTTCTCCAATCCACCAAAAATACCACCATCAGCTTAATCTGGTTTAGTTTCATTTGCTTACCATCTGTATCCCCCCTGCCCCCGGTTGCCCCTGAAAAGGGGACTTCTAGGCCCAGTGGGCTTACTGGGTTAACAAAATTCAATAAATAATAAATCTTGCAGCTTGGTTCTTTTAAAACTACTTAAGCAGACAAGCATACTGGGGAGTTTAAAGGTTGATTACACATCACATTCTCATATGCTAATGCAGCCATCAGGTACAATGAAATTTCAACAACCATGAAATGGACCCTCCCAGGAGAGTGACAGAGCCTAGTGTGAAGTGCAAAAACTAACTGAAGCAGTTGCATACATCTTTAACAGCTACCTGAAAAGAATTGACTGTTGACATGGAAGCAAATGACATTTTGAAGATATGAGGGTGCAGTTTTCCTTTAAACAAACCAGAAGGAAACAATTAATTGGAACATCCTTCCAGAGACAGTTACTGCCTGCTACTGCTTTTGAAGTTAGAACTTAAATACGAATTTTATGACATCAGGGAAGGATGTCATTTAGCTGATTCCTGTTGGCTATCTCACACCTGGATGATGGACTTCAGGGTTGTAAACCTCAACGGAACTGGTTGATCAAAGGCTGTCATATTTAGGAATTTTTTTTTCTGACGTTACCATTAATTAAAAATACCTCCTGGTACAAATTATGCTAGAATTAATTCTGAAAGGAGGAGCTAGATGACTCATTAAGGGGGTTGGGAGATAGAGTTGAAAATGTAACAGTGTGTTTGAGATGCGACATATCATCTTGGGCTCAGAAGAAACAAACATCTTTCTAACTTAAAAAGCACTTCCAGAGGTAATATATTAGATAGCCAGGATCTAAATGTATTGTGGTAGGAGTTTTGTTCTATAATTTTCCCTTTTTCTTTTATAGATTGTAAGTTGTATGATATATTGTTCTGTGTTTAATTTTACATATTTTTATCAACTTTTAGTAAACAAACATTTTCTTTAAGATACTGCCTGTGTCTCCTCAGTCATTTTTGCATGTCATTGTTGAACTGACAGCTGTTCAAAGGCTTTATGGTATTACTAAGCTTGGAAAAGGTAAGAATATACCTAAGGTCTCATAGAGTTTTAAGGGTTCATTTTTGGATACCTGATTAGGTGCCCTTAAGTGAAAGATATATTGCAACCCCCTGAAGAAAATATTATCTGAGCCTGTACATTTGGGTACACTAGCATAAGGTTCACAGTTTGAATCCCTTCAGACTCGAGGCTAAAGGTGATCTGGACCCAAAGCAGACAGAAGGGTTACCCTGTATGTTACCTGTTCATACTATTGTGCTCTGAGGTTGGCACTTTGGGAGCAGAGGGCCTGACCTGCTCAGTGCATTTGTGACAGGTATAACATCACTAAAGGATGGGAAATCTTTCTTAGGTGGAATGAAACCCCCATAGCTGCCACCAAATTGCAGTTATGCCTCTGAAGAATAATGAGATCTTCATCCCTCTTGCATTAGTTTTGGACATGCTGAAACCCACTTTGTAGAGTGCCAATTATGGCAGTTTGGTATCCAATGTTTTTATGTAATTTCTCACAAACTAGTAACATCTCTAACATGGCAGCCTTAGCACTTTGCTTTTAAATTGTATTTTGCTTAAGAAAACACAGATTGATAATAGTAATGGTTGGGTCGGCTGCAACCTGGTTCTGATTCCAACTCTGACTTATTTCCAAAAAGGTTTACTCTGATGAATTGTAGACCTATTTTTAGTCTATCTGAGTAAGAGAAATGCATCAGTATTATTCAGTTAGATCTCTCTGGTAAAAAAATATAATGTAAAAACTTGTTTAAAAAATATTTTGTGTCTGTATTTTCTTGTCATTTCAAGGTCAGCAAGCAGCCAACAGCAATAAAAAATAAATATATAACACTCGCCAGTTCTGCAGTAGTGAGTCACTAAACAAAGAGGTCTGAGCAGGGTACCAAAAAATTAAAAAAAAAAAAATTTTTTTCCAATCTCTTACTGAATAATCCCTGGACCCTAATGACCAACAAACTGTGTGAAAGGCAACACTTGTGCTACTAGGGCACTAAAGTGAATCAGCCAATTAGAGTCTTTTTTTGTTTGATTAACTGATGTTCTTGCCAATCCTGTGGGTCAGTGTGTTGCCCATCTCTGTGCCTGAACTGCTACTAGGTCATAGTGCCACAGACTCTATGTTGCCCATCTCTGTGCCTGAACTACTAAGGTCATAGTAGTGCTGCATAGATTTTGAAGTGAGGTTGTCACATCTCAGACTCTGTGTTGCCAATCTCTGTGCCTGAACTACTACTTGGTCACACTGCCATACTACATTTTGAAGGAGGGTGTCACATCTTAGACTCTGTGTTGCCCATCCATGTGACTGTACTACTACTACTAGGTCATTGTGCCCCACGTATTTTGAGACGGAGGTGTCATGTCTGAAACTCTATGTTGCCCATTTCTGTGTCCCAACTAATACAGTACTACTAATTAAGTAATTAAGTTGGATCCCCAAAAATGGATTCAGAATCAGAATCTGTTATGGAACATGTGGCCAACACCAGCAGTATGCCTAAAATTGGTACATGTAACAATAAAAATATTTCCCGAAAAGAAATTTCAAAATAAAAAGGGAAATTCACTGCTGCAAATATAATTAATACAACTAATGAAAATAAAGCAACACAACCAGAAAAAGAAAAGAATGCTGGTGAATCCCCTGATCAAAGTAATGCAGCACTGACAGCATTGCCAGAAAAATCAACAGTTAGACCTAGAAAGTCAATGATTAAGGAAAAGGGTCTGTCTAGTACCACTAGACATGACACTCCATGATATACCACTCATGCATATCCAGCTCCTTCATCAGATAACAGTGCCTGTGATGAAGATGTTGTAAATGTACAAGAACAAGAATCAGATCATGATGTACCATAGTTATGCTCATTCAAAGGTGATGAATCAGAATGTGATGCAGATGAAGTAGAGGATGCCACCTGGGTTCCTGAACCCAAAAAGATAAAATGAAAACACACACAGCAAGCACCACCACTAGTTATAGCCAATAGTGGAAAAAAAATCAATAGCAATCATAGTAGCTCTTCTGGGGATAGCCACAGTATGTATGAATCAGAGTCAGAAATAACTGCCACAAAAATTGCTGTAGTTCCTGGCACGACCACAAAACATTCCACCTCAGTTGTCTGGAGCTATTCTCATATAAGTCCCAAAAATGAATGTTTTGCTGTCTGCACCTTTTGTCATCTGGAAGGCAGCAGAGGGAACGTGAGGTGCCAGTTAGGGACATCAATTAAAAGGTATTAGTAAAGAGCACATCCAAGCATTCCACTGGGTAGCAGTCCTGATCAAGAGAAGAATATCTGTGATGAAAATAATGCTACAGACAATAGTGACGGTGAAGAGATCAAGAGACAGGTCAGAAAAAAAACATGTTCAACTTCACTGACAAAAGTATTTGGACAAGCTACAGCTTCACCGCTGCAATCCCATGGTTTTTTTGCGCCCTGCATGAACTAAACAGCAGACCATTACTACGATGCTTAAAAAAAAACAAAACTGCCTACAGTAGATTACATCAAGTAACATTAAAAGTTAATCAGTTAATAGCTGAATTTATGCCTACAGTAGATCACATCAGGTAACATTAAAAATTAATCAGTTAATGGCTGAATTTATTCCTACACTAGATCATATCAAGTAACATTAAAAATTAATCAGTTAATAGATGAATTTATTGCCAAAGACCTGCAACCATTTTCTGTGGAGGAGAATGAAGGTTTTAGAGCCCTTTTAAAATATTTCGCCCCACGTAACTTACAACATACCAAGCCATAAATATTTTGCAACTGTCGCTGTTCCCAAAATGTATGACTATGCATGTATGCAAAAAAGTACAATAAAACTGACTCTTAGACAGTGAATGTGGTGCTTGGCACCAAACCACAGACATGTGGATGAGTTTTCAAAACACTGATTATATGTGCATCACAGCACACTGGGTGTCACAATCATCTTCAAACACCACCACAAGCAGCAGTGTACAGGAAGGAAGACAAAAAATGGCAGCTCCTACCATTAGCATGTTTTGTAAGCATCACACCACTGATAATATTTTGGAAGAGTTGTGTTACTAAATTTCTGAGCGGTTGGAGCCCCTGGGACTCAATACTGGATTCGTGGTTTCAGACAATGCTGCCAATATTCTTAGTGCATTGAAACACGGTGGTTTTAATCACATTCTGTGCTTTGCACACTCATTAAATCTGTTAGTATGAGCTTTTCTGTCCAGTGACAACAATATAGTAACCCTAGTGGGAGCTGCAAAGAAAATCTGTGGCCATATTAGTCACTGTGTAAAGTCAAGTGGTTTATTGGCTGTCCTCCAGAAAAAAAGCTTGCCAATACAGCAACTAAAAACAAGATGTTCCGACAAGCTAGAACTCAATGTTTTACATGTATGAGAGACTTCTCACACAAAAAATGGCAGTCCATGAATATAGAAACATAAATAGAAACATAGAAGTTGATGCCAGAAGGAGACCACCAGGCCCATCTAGTCTGCCCATTGTCTTTTAGCTTAGCTTTCTAACTGCTCTTGGGTTTGAGGGCTCCCTTGTATCTGTCCCAAGCATTCTTGAAACCTACCACTGTGCTTGTCCCCACCACCTCTGCACGCAGGCTGTTCCAGGCATCCACCACTCTTTCTGTGAAGAAAAACTTCCTGGTGTTGGTGGGGAACTGCTCTCCCTGCAGCCTTAGATCATGTCCCCTGGTTCTATGGAGCACAATATAGCAGATAATGTTGTGCTGAATTCATTCCAGTGGGGCCTCATGGAGCATCTTACATTGCTCTTGCCTCCCTTTTAGGAAGCAACTCAACAGATTAGCAGAGAAAATGTTACTCTAAGCCAGGTTATCCTGATCATAAATTTATTGAACAAGGAACTCAGGAGGTTGCACAGAGGTTTTGAACAAAAAGGAGACAAATCTGGTATATCCCTCATGGACTGACTGATACAGCAATTTGAAATTGCAGAAGACTAATGATATCTAAAACAGATTTCAGATATATTTACATTTCTACCGATATATTCGGCTTATTTTCAGAATTCAAAGAGGTGTGTCTTATACTTGGCACAGGCATATTAAATATATACATTTTTGTTAAGCTATCAAAAACATTTGAGGTTTATTTTACTTTTTTAAGTTTTTATGGACTCTATAATGAAAAATGATATACTGGTATGCAAGTTTAATTTTACACTGTAATTTATATAATACGTATATGTTTAACAAACACACACACACACACACACACACACACACACACATATATATATATATATACATTTATAAAATGGGTTTGCAGAAGCTGAAAATGTGGTTGGTCAAACAGCATCACCTGACCGTTGATTAAATCTGGTATTTAATCAACAGTCTGGCAGCTGAACTACAGTGCATCCAAGCTATGTCTGTAGTGATGGAGAACCAATATCCCTCCATACAGAGGGATGCTTAAGATTCTGCAAAAGTATAGGGCGTTACACAATAACGCTGATCAACACACTATCCACTGGCTCTGCTCCCTGACAGCTCCAATTTGTTTTTCTGGGCTGTTCTGTCTTAGAAAAGTAGGCTGGAAATGTGTACATGTGCACAGAGCATGGCTTCACATGCTTCCTCCCTCACCCATTCTGTCAGTCACAGAGCAGGAAGCACTGGGAAGATGCAGCCTGGGTGAAATGCTGTTCATACAGCAGCAGCACTGTGAAGGTGGAGCCTTGCAAACAAGCCTGTCATGGGGCACTGGAGCCAACACCTCTCTGCCTCTGACACACAGGGACTGGCAGCAAGTGTCTCAACATGAGGTCAAGATTACTTTCCATCACAGCTCGAGAAAGAGGGAGTGCGGTATCCATCTAAGAGGAGATCAGTCAGTGTCGGTAAGGAGAGAGAGAGACAGTGCAAAAGAGAGAGAGTGACAGACCCCAAAAAAAGTATTTAAAATGCATTTACATAAAACAGACTTCACAGATCAGTTTGTCACATAAATTTTAAAGGAACTGTTACTATAAAAGTAATGAAAAGATTCAATATTTATGTGAATTACTTGTACATGTGGCAGGATACACAACAATTTCTCATATTTAAACAAAAAAAACTTTCCCTTATTTTTTTCTTTAATGGAATAACCTATTTTATAAGCACAATAACCCATGACAGACCATGGGGTTATGGGGATTTAATGCACTTCCTGGGTGCTCCTCACAATGCACCCGGGGCATGCATTAATTCTCCAAAACCCCATGCAATGTCGTGGTAAGGCCCACTAGCCTGAGGTGCCTGTTTTCAGTGGCAACCTATGAGCACTGTGGAGGTTAAGTGATTTGCTTGGAGTCAAACAGTATGCAAGTGGAGGTTGTGAGATCAAACCCAGGTCTGCTAGACATACCAAACTCATTCACAGCTCATTACTTTAACCTCCACACTAGACTGCTGGCCATATAAATAATAATACCAATGGTTATAAAAAAATAATTGCAGATAAATTGCTTTATTTTCATTGGTAGGGGAGCTGGAGTGAAAATAAATACTTTATTTTGACTCTAGTGTCATCAAGGCACAGGTCAGAAAGCATAGAAAAACCGGGAGCAGTTTCAAAATTCGCAAATAGCATTTTATTTTTCTAAATAACAGCAAAACAAAACAAAATATTTAGTATAACTATTTACAAAGGCAGTATAAACAGAGTAAACTAAGTCCTTCTTCTGAGAGTATCTCTTAATTCCAAGTTTCAGTCTCCCAGTCTTTCACTCTCCTTGTCTCTCTAGCAAAAGTATTGCTGCTCTTTTTATAAGTATTTGTCTGGGAATTCGATAAGAGAGCCTGCTTCTCACAGAATGTTCTTGTAAGTTTACAGAGTGCTCTTGTAAGTTTCTTTCCTTGCAGGTGCAACAAAAAGAAGATGGTGACCTAGAACTGACCTCTTGTTTACAGTTCTGCAAAAGGCTTCACAACTGCATCTCAGGTTAACCTCTTGAGTTCTAGATAGCTTTTTGCAACCATTTCAACAGTAAAACTATATGCAGTTTTAAACAAAGTATCCCAATATCACATACAGTTTTACACAGAGATTCACATATATTTTTTATAACTGCAGATATGCAAGGGGAAAGAAAAGATAGAACAGCAAGTGAAGGCAGAGACATAGTGAAGGGTGGAGAACTGTGAAACCGTCGTTGTGATCAGTTTCTAGGTCTCAACAGAAAATCTGATTGCACAACCAGACGGAGAACAGAGAAAAGGAGAGGATAGAACAGACCCTTGGGTTTAAACTCTTTCTGCAAAACAAATGGAGGAGGGCCTTATTCAGCCCTGTCACATCCAGCTTAGAGAACAATGAATATGACCTAGTAGTAGTTCAGGCACAGAGATGGGCAACACAGAGTATGAGACTTGAAGCCCTCCCTCAAAATTAGTGAGGCACTATGACCTTCAGATAGAGTCCTCTTATCCTGTCTGCTCCCTTTATTAGTTCTTACTTTCTTAATATATATTTTGTAATAAAAAAAATTCAAAAAGGAAAATAATTATTAAGTTGTTGGATGCTAGTGATATTTATAAACTTTTTCTTTTAATTTTGTTGATTTTACAAGAAAAACAGACTGAAACTAATACCTACTGTACTCTAACCTGCCATTCGTGGCAGGTTCACCCTGGTCCAGCACATGCAGAGCTCTATGTCCCAATCTGAAGGCTGGGACAAGTGTTCCATTTTCTAGCTATTGCTCACTTTCCTAGGGCCAGACTCTAACTCTTCTAGAAGCTTTAATATTCTTCTTACTAGCTGTACCTGGCTCCTGCCCATTTCCTGTCTAGAGCCCGCACAGCTCATAATACAGGGGTATCTCTAGTAGCTTGTACTCTTTCTCTTCTCAGACCTTTTATTGACAACATTTTAACATAAGGGTTAGAAACTTATCTGGGGTATCCAAGCATACTATGATGGATAATGACTCCAAATATGGATAACCTGGATATGAAAAAAATGATCCCCAAAATTTGATCTAGAGTGGATATCATTAATCACCAGATAACCAAAGTGTCTGTATGAAAATATACAGAGCAGTTAAGGCAGTATCCAAGCAACTGTAGTTTCATATAACATCTTTCATACACTTTGTATCCTGGCCTAAAGTGCTGTACAAGCTATTAAAAATCTCTCGTGATTTTAGCCAGTCAGCCCTCAGACCTGCAGGACACATAACTCTAGCTTATAGCATTAATTTCAGACCTGCAGGATCTCTTATCCTTCACACAATTATCATCTTGTGTGGAAATGTTAAAGTGGAGCATTACAAATACACTTCAGGGGTAAGGGGGAAGGATCATTGCACTTTTTTATATATTATTCAGTTTGGGCTCCTACACCCAAGCAGCCCTTAGCTCCATTTCCAGCATCCACCACACCCTAATTCCATCATTTTGTCTTCTCCTCTGACTTACTGTTCCCCGCATTACTCCCATGCCTTTGCTCCCATGTCGGGGCTCTCAGGTTGGGTTCCTTGGGAACAATTATCCAGTTGTTCTGCAAGTGCCTAGGTCAGTGAGTTCAGAATCTGCAGATTTGGCAGGTCTGTCACTCTGCATTGTTGGATGGGGGGGTAGTCCATCCATTTTGTTTCTCCTCCTGAACATGTGTCACACTGAGGTGTGTTGTCATGTATGTGCATGCACATGTCTCACAACGCTGAAGATGTCCTCCCTTCCCTTGCAGTTACCGCTGCACCTTCCCTGTCATCAACAAGAAGGTAGTGTAGCAGCAGGAATCTGGGACCCTCCCTTCTGAAGGAAATGGCTGCTTGACTCCCTCCCCTTCCCCAGCCAACCTCCAATGACCCAGGCTCACTCCTCAAGCCGAATTGCTGGCATCGTGCGTGCTGGCCCTGTTGATGTGCCTATGGATCAGCTACATTTTATTTGGTTAAAAAAAATCAAAACTGGAGGCTGGCCCGGTGGTGTGGTGAGCTCAGGCAGGAGGCCTCGTCACCTGCTATGCTGGCAACCTGAGTTCAGGAATGAACTGCAGCTGTTTGGAGCATCCCATGATGGTGCTCCTCCTTCGGAGAGGGGATGACATGCATACCACTGCTCAACTGTTACCTAGTAGAGGCTAGATGGTGTAGCAGCAGTAGTCTTCTGGTTGGCTGGGTGCAGGTCGCTAGGTATACTGCCTCTACATGCAGTACATACATGTGATAGCAAGCATACTAGCTTGGGGAGAATAGCTGTGGCAATAACAGCTTGGGCAGAAGGATGATAGCAGCATACTCCACAGGCTGTGCCGCACCCACCAAGGCACCCCCCACCAATGGAGGTTCTAGAGGAAGTAGGAGGTAAGCCCTGAGTTGTGTAGGTGATGGGGCCAGGAGTAGCTGCTGGCTAGGAGGCCACCTGAGTATGAAGTGGAGAAACAAAGGATACAAAAAAAATCAAAAGTGAAAAGTATTATTACTCTCTTTAATGATCTAATCACTACTATAATTTTTTTTGTTGCTGGATGATTTCATACAAACTGCACCTGCCTCATGGCATTACAGGCCATGCTTTTTGTAATACCCCATAAAATCCCTTTCCTGTTTCCTTTAGTTTTTCTTACACTAAGAAAATGTCTGCACTCTGCTGTTGTCTGCTGTTGAATAATTTGTTGATCTCTCTCTCTTATCTCTCTGTCTTTCTGACATGAAAAACGGAATGAAGTTACAAAGGAGTCTGCACACACAACTGCCTCCTTCTAATGCAAAGCCCCAAATGCACTGCTACACTGTTTCCTAGGGCTGTCCTGTTGTGGCTGACACACAGGGTTGGCTAGAACATGAGACAATTGCAGAAAAAAAGACCGTAATTGGTTGGCTCCCTTCAGTGCCCCAGTATCATGAGTGTCTGTCTTTGTTGGTCATGTGAGGGTTCAGGGACTCAGTAGAATTCAGAAGAGAGTAGAAAAAAAACTTTCTTTTTCATTCCTGTACCCTGCCTTGATCTTGTTCAATGACTTGCTTTGCAATATTTGTGGCAAGTGTTATTTTTCTTTTTTGCTGCAACCTGCTGCTGTTTGCTGACCTGTAGTTCTTCTGTGTTCTGTTACCCTCCCTCTACCCCCAAGGCATGTCCCTGTCCCCCTCCATGCCACACAGATGTCCATGTAACAGGCTGCTGCCTGTAATTCAGCTTCCCCGTCCTGCACCATTGAGTCCTGGACTGGACCACACTTTCAAACCAGGTCAACTTGCCAACTCAGATCGAGCCATGCATGACTTGATATTCTCGATTGAATTGGCCTGGTCCAGGAAAGTTTGGAAGTGCAGCAGAGCTGGTCTGCCCATCCCAAATTGAAACTATACTGGGGGCACCCTCCATTTCCTGAGAAAGGGAAGGGAGTTTTCATTTTTCCATATAGCTCATTTCCCCTCTGGTCAGTTTGGGCAGCCTTGTTGGTCCTGTCCACACCCCTCCACCTGGCATTCTATCTGAACTGCATCCATGCATCAAGCACCCTGAGACTCCCATGGATTGCCCCCTGTGGCAGGACCAGGCAAGGGAGGGTCTTCCTCTACCCACCTGCAGACACATATTCAGTACTGGTGTCCCAGTTGGGTGGCAATGCAGGGCTGAGGACCATCAGGTAGGACACATTGGAGCCCAAGCCGACCACTGTTCTGTTTTCTCCCCAAGTTCCTGTAGCTGCAGCAGAACAGCCAGTGCATATGCATGGAGGTGAGCATGCATCCTTGAACCATTGCTCCCCCTCTCCTGTCCTAAGTTTGTCGCTCATGTGTTGCCACTACCACCAGGCCTCCACTTATTGGCAACCAAGAGCTGAGTCAACCGACCACCCCAGTCCAGGAGAAGAGAGCAGCCAGATGGCTGTTTGATCCACTCCCGGCCCCACCCTTGCCAATTCCCAGAGACCTGAACTTGTTTCTGAACTTGGGTCACCAGCATGGTGAGAGGTGTTGCACTCAGTGTCTCAGTCCTCTGCACTGCTGGGCCAAAGGGAGTTTTTTCTTGTAAACAAAACACAGAGGATTGTGTATGAGCGATCATACACAACAAGGCTGTGTTTCAATTGAGAGGTTTCCGTGATAACAAGAGACCTCAAGAGCACAGTTCAAGAGGTCTCATTACCACAGAAACCTCAAGATTGAAACATAGCCTTGTACGTGTATGATTGTTCATATGCAACCTTTTATAGTGTATGGGTCAACCATAAATATAAGACTGTATCCTTACTGTAGCATTTTGTTCCAGTGTCGCTCACTTCCTGGGCTTGCACTGACTGCCACGGCTGCTTCATGAAGTGCAGAAGTTTCAGGAATGGACATGTGCAAATTCATTCTATCCTGTTGTGTTGCAGTAGTGATGTAACTAGTGCAGCTCAACAACATCATGACGTCACTACTGGAGCACAACAAGGTGAGTCTGTCAACAATAACATTACCCCATACACTATAATGTAATGTAATGTTTAAGGGCAGACATGGTTATACATGGGTACCATAACCTGATGCTCATGGCTGCACCTGATTCCACTGAAAGGATCCTAGTGTTTTTCTACAAATAAAGAACCTGGGAATAGACGTTCCCAAGTCCCAGTGTTTGTTGCCAAAATGAAGCTCAAAAACAATTTCTTCTGCAACATGGGGCTCTTGAGAATGCAATTTTCCAAGATAACTGTGGAGACGCTAGGTTTAGCTACAGCTGTTGTTCAGTGTACAAACTACAGCCACAAGTATTCACACCCTATTGGAATATAGCAACCAAAATGGCTGTGAGAATTGTTAAAAATGTTTCAAATTAAAAAGTAAAACATGTTAATTTTATGGAGAACATGAAAGGCACCAAAGCTGTACAAGGCCCAACAGGAGCACAATTTTGAATGGTTTACATTATAAATTTTTATGAACTTTAACAATTAGGCTCCTAGCCTGATTGTACGTGTATAGTATTCATATGCCAAATACCAGTACATCCCCTTTTTAGGTTACCAGTCCATGACTTTGCACATAACCCCCTGTGAGGTCTATTTTCATCAAAAAAATGCTACAGAATTGGAGGTTTTGAATCAGTAGTTGTGGCCAAATGCAATCACTTGTTTGCAAACTTATGTTACATCCTGATTAAAAGGCTCAGATGTCTTTAAAGGATTCAGAGAAAAACCTTGTTGCCCATCTCTCTGTGGTTAGGACTGTTCAGCAAGCATATTGTCAAGTGTCATATGCAGTTTTCAGGGGTTACACTGCTCAGGTAATAACCATCATTAAATTAAAAGGATTTAGAGAATAAAATAGAAAACAGATGGAGATTTACATATACTACCCATGATGCTCTGCACCAGTGGGTTTGTGTAATTTTGTATTTCTTTGTTCATTATCAGATGACATCTTATGCTATAATATTTGAAGCACAAACAATGTATGCTATAACAACAGGGATTTAATGCCCCTTGTGAACGAAGACCTTTGGACAACTCTTTTATAGTTTGTTTCTCTACTTTAGTTTTTCTTAGTGTATGAATGCATACACAACTTCTTTAACCACTTATTTTTTTATAGTATGTTTTGACTCCTCTTCCATTGTCTCAGTAAGCTGAGCTTGGTTGATGTCTGCCTTTTATTTATTGTGTGCCAGTATGTATGGCAATTCAGAGAGAAGTGAAATAATGATTGAAAGAGTGAATGCCGGGAGTCTTTCTAAGGTCACAGGTATGTGATTGTAAAGTGCTACGTTTACACTGTTGTGACTGTCGTTGTGTTCTTACAGTAGTGTACAGGACTCTCATTAGTTTGCCGAACCCTGGGATTGCTGTACGTTGCTACTGAACTATGCATTTTAGCACAGGTATTGCTACCTATGCCATGCATTAGTTTTAAAAGAAACAGAACCCTTAATTTTCAAAATGTTTAATATGATTGGAAAGCTGGACACATGTCATGTCTGCTTAGTATCTCCAATGTACTGTTTCATGTGTTTGTTTTGAAATTGTCCTACTTTTGTTTCCTTGCTTAGAATACATTATAAAGCTGCTGTTTCCTGCCAGATATTCATTTTTGTGTTTGCGTGGACACATGTGCGCAAACATTTTGGTACAAGAACAGCATTTCAAAGGTGTGCCCCTTTTGGGTGCAATGCAGCTCAAGCTATAGTGGGCTCAACAGTGATGGGTCAGTGATCAGAGAGGCTGATCAAGATGCTGATCATTTGGTTGATGAGTAGAAGCTTCATATAGTTCAAAGGAGGAAGTTGTGCCGATGAGACAGCAGCTGCAACCTGTCATCTACACGACACTGTCCAGCAATCAGCTGAGCAGTGTCAGTCATGATCAGGCTCTATGGTCCAAAGTGAAGCTCAAAAACAATTTCCCATCCACTGCCATGCAGTATACCTGCCCACCTCCTGATTGCTTCCCCAGTGCCACAGTCAATTGAAATGAAGAAATACCACTTGCTGCCCAAATCTGTCAACCTCCCAATCACTTCCTCATGTCTGGTCACTTGAAAGACATCCCACCCAGTGCTGTACAGCTGTCTACCTCCCAATCACTTACCCAGTGCTGTGGTCCCTCCTTAAAAAGAAGACACCCTACCTCTGCTGTACACCTGCCCACCTCCCAATCACTTCCTCAGTGCCCGGTCCCTATCTCACAAAATAAGTCCCACCTGCTACTGTACACCTGCCCACCTCCTGATTGCTTCCCCAGTTTCACAATAAATTACATGAATTAATCCCACCCACTGTTGAAACCCTGCCCGCCGGTGACATGGTACTCTAAAAAGAAGACATCCCACCTTCTTCTATACACCTACCTACCTATCTCCTGATTGCTTCCTCATTGCCTAGTCCCTGTCACTCGAAAGAAGTCTCACCCGCTGACCAGTCCACCTTCCCATTGCTTCCCCAGTGCCAATTCTAGTATTTTTTTTTACTAATTGTAACCTGAAAAGCAGTAAACCATCCATCAATATCTTTGGACACTGCCCCCTCATCCATCCTAACTGACTCTCCCACTCATTACCCACCACCCCATACCCCCTCACATCCTCTCTCACCTAGAAATGGTCCACTGCTGCTCTGTTGCAAACCACATCCTTCTCTAATGCTGGCCAGGAACTGAAGAAACAATGTAAGCGTGATCAATGTATTTTCAATATGTTTTGAACTTTTACTCATGACTTTGTCATTTTTCAATATTTTGTTGCCAAACTTTTAACGTGACCTTTTTTGGATCCCAGTTATGAGTGAACATTGAAAATTTTAAAGAAACCTTCATAATTTTTTTTTTGTTTTAAGATTTTGACCCCAGATCTTTAGCACTGTCTTTTTATGACCCTACCTCACGAACAAGGTAGCTGAGTTTTTTCAAATCTGTCCCAAAACGTGATTTTGCAGTTGCTTGATGAAACCACCTTTCAGGCTGGATCTGAAAAATTTCTTCTGCCAGGTTCATAAAAAGACTATGTTGAAGATGTGGGGTCAAAATCTTGAGAAACAACAAAGTTATGATGGTGCATTGAAAATGTTCAATGTTTACTCATAACTTTGGTAATTTTCAATATGCATTATACAATTATACAATTATACAATATACATGCATTTTTTGTTTGTACCAAATGTGATCTCTTTGAGCAAGCAATCATTCAACATTGACAAATGCTTGCTTAATTACATATCAGTTCCAGAACCTGGTGACATAAGTTGAGAGAAAGCCTGTTTTTGAAGCTTTACCTTTAGGCTTCTGTTCAACTGATGTCACTGGGTTCCAGAACTTATAAGTAATTAACAAATGAATATTGGGTGGAAAAAGTCAGAATTATTTAGGGACCCCCAAAAAAGGAAAAAAACTGGGTCTCTTTCAAAACCAAACAAATGGAGTGGTTCTCTGGGAATATTAAATGGACTTTCGATTATATGGTATTACAGCATGTAATGAACAAGGCTTATGTCTCCATTAACTCTGTTTTGTTCTTGTAAGGGGGTTCATTTTTTAAATTTTTGTCTGAAAGTTGTGTTTCTTCCTTTGGTGTTTTGTTGTGACAAAGCTGTTTGGAAGTTAATGCTCTAATGTCCTTCAGTATTCACTGTTTTACATTTCTTAGAGAACTTGCTCATTACATTTATCCTTCTGTTGATGTCAAATATCTTTTTTGTAATCCCCTGCGCACTGGGAAGCTGCCTTCATGTCGACCACCCATCCCCAACAGCCTTACATCTTGGACTTACCCTGCCTGCATGTTCCTCCAGAGTAGAACCCCCTGGTGGAGGTGGCAAAGTTCCCCAACCCCTGTTGCTGAATAGATCCAGTTTCGCGGCAGTGTCTGGTCATCAGGTATAGGTCCTGTGGGTTGTCAGAAGTCATCCTGCCAGCTGGGCATTTCCTTGGTTTTTCTAATTCCCTTCCCATTGGTACAATGAAGCGTGTGTGTAATGGCATCAATTATGGCACAATGCAAGCTTATGTGTGCGATGCATCAGACACCTGCTGCTTTGTTGCTGCTCTCTTGTGATCCCTGAGCCCTATCCCTCCCCTCAATCACCATGAGGGGTCAGGCTAAAGCTGGACTCCACCCCACCCCCACCCCAGTGGATAAGAGTAGTCTGCCGGATACTCAATCCCCCCAGCTGACCCTCCAACAGCCTGAGTTCACTCCCGAACCAGGGCCATCACTGCCACAAGCAGTCGTGCTACTGCTGCACTGGTGTGCCAGCTGTTAAATATCATTTAAACAAATGAGTAACTGAGAGACACTGGCTTTTCTTGTAGTACACTTTTTTTGTGGAAATACCTTTTATTAGACTAACTTGAAAAATGTTTACACCAGCTTTTGAGACTTCTCAGATTCCTTCATCAGGTGCAGAGAAAACTAACTAGCATTTCAGAATATATACAATAGTTTGTGGGTCCCAGATTGCTTAACAAAGGGGAGGGCATAAAGGAAGCAATTTAATACAGCACTGGTGACTACCAGGAAATAGGCCTCATGCCATTAAATGGTGAGAGATCAGACATGCAAATAGAGAGCGATAGCAAAGTGAAACCATAACAAAAAGGGTCAATGGCTGAAAAAAGTTCCATTAGGTATGTAGGATGTGTAAAACTGCTAGTTTAGTAAATTAATTAAGCAGTGTCTGCATATGTGGCTCCTTTAAGTCAATTATTTCTCAACAACCAAGGAAGATTAAAAAAATTGTAATTCTTTTAAGATTTTTAGATCTTATAATAATGAGTGTTCTGTCTTAAAATGAAATTGAGGTCTTATAATACAGGCTATTAGTTTTCCTTCCCTCTGTTTCTGATTTATTGTCTCATCTTTCTTTGTCTTCATAACATACTGGAATCTAGACTGAAAGGTGAACAGTGTAAATGTAATAAGGATTACATGATTATCCACTTGGTTAACTTATTTTACGTGTCATACTTTACACTGTATTACCTGAACTACGCACATCTAGTTGGGTAAAGCTTATACCTCTATAGTTATTTATTGATCTGGAAACTTAGCTATACTTTTTATGTAGGAAGGAGGATGAGGTCAACTAAGGTGTAAACAGAGGACAGGATCACAAAGGAGGTCAAGAAAAGGGGATAAGCCTTTCTTCAGGTACATGAGTGAAAAGAGGAAAGTAAGGGGTAGGACAGCAAGAATCAGGAAAGTGTGTGTGGGGGGGACCTGTGCAGGAAAAGATCAGGAAAAAATTAAAATTCTAAAATTTTAAGTGAGCACTTCTGGGTCTTCACAGTAGGGGGTTTGTATCAGAATGTGTCAGCAGGCACTGTGGGGAGTAGACTCAAATCCACTTTCAGAGGAGAGTGTCCAAAAGGGATTGGAAGCCCCAAAGGAGAACAAAGTGACGGGAGCAGATGGGACTCACCCAAGGGTTCTAAAAGAACTGAGAATAGTGCTACTGCCCCTCTGGCAATACTATTCAGAACCTCATTGGACATGGGGGGTAGTTCCAGAGGACTGGAGGAGAGCCAGTGTGGTCCCTCTACACAAGAATGGCAGGAGGGAGGAGGCTAACAACTATAGGCCAGTCAGTCTCACATCAGTAGTGAGGGAATTCATAGAAACTCAGTGGATGGAGAACCTGATGGTGTACCTGGAGGCATATGGGGTGCAGGACCATGGTTTCACAGGGGAGATGTCATGTCCAAAAATGCCATAGATTTCATTGACTGGTTGACTAGGGAGGTGGAACAAGGGAGGACAGTGGATATGGCCTATCTGGACTTCAGTAAGGCCTTCAACACTGTGTCACATAGGAGGCAAGCAAAGAAACTAATCAGCCTGGGGGTTGAGGAGAAAATGGTAAGCTGGTTATCAAACTGGTTGAAGGATAGGAGGCAGAGGGTTGTAGTAAACAGAAGACACTTGGGCAAATGGGAGAGTGACTAGAAGGGTGCCACAGGGATTAGTAGTACTGTGGTCGGTCCTCTTGAATGTCTTGATAAGTGACAGTGCTGAGGAACTGGAGGGAAAGGTGTGTCAGTTTGCGAATTACACATAAATCTGCAACAGGGTGAACACTGGGGAAGGGTTGGAGAAAATGCAAAGGATCTGGGGAAACTAGAAGAGTGGTTTAATGTACGGCAGCTGGGTTTTAAGGCCAAAAGGTACAAAGTCATGCACCTGGGATAGGGAAACTTAGCAGCTGTTCTTCTCCCTCTACTGTACCAAAACTTGACCCACCAAACCTCCCCTCCAGGTTCTTGCTTTCTCAAATTAACTTTATTACATACATGACATTTATTGTCTGTACCTGACTTTTTGTGACTTTATGTGTTGAATTTCTATGATTGTAAGTTTGTAACTTAACATGCACTTGTATAACACTTATGTGTATTTGTTATCCTGTCACTGAATGTAAATGCTGTTTCATATTTGTAATTAACTCCGGGTCACCCCTGAAAAGGGGACTTCATGTCTCAGTGGGCTTACCCAGTTAACAAATTTCAATAAATAAATAAACCCAGGAGCTGTGTATAATGGGGGAGAGGGGGTACTGACAATCACCAAGCAAGAAAGGGACCTTGCGGTGATCATATATGATGATATCAAGGTGGCAGGGCAGTGTGACAAGGCACAAAAACAATGAAGAAACCAGCACTCCAGACATCAAATTCAGTGAGAGTATTTTTTACTGATGTAAAATATTATACTTACAAAAATATAAATTATTCCAATACATAATAGTGTCACTAGCTCCCACACAGTGTAACAAGGCAGTAGGCAAGGCTAGTGGGATGCTGCGGTGCACAGGGAAGGGGACTTCTAGCAGGAGAATGGAGATGGTGTTGGCACTGTATTGCTCAATAGTAAGACCCCACATAGAGTACTGTGTGCAGTTCTGGAAGCCACAGCTCTGCAAGGGCATTGACAGGGTGGAAGTGGTCCAGGGGAAGGCTACTAGAATGATGTCAGGTTGCATGAGATGCCATACAAGGAGAAGCTGCAGGATCTCAACATGTGCTCCCTGGAGGAGAGGACACCAAGAGGGGGCATGATTGAGACCTATAAGTGCTTCACATAGGTGAACAAGGTGCAGGTGGGGAGACTCTTTCAGATGAGGAAAAGCACAAGAACATGGGGGCCTGCAGTGAAGCTTGAGGGGGTGAAGTTTAAGAGGGATTTGAGGAAATACCACTTCATAGAAAGGGTGGTGGACAACTGGAATAGCCTGATAGAAGAGGTGGTGGGGGCAATAACAGTGGGGAACTTCAAGTATGCATGGGTTAGGCACATGGGCATAATAAGTAGAGGAAAGAGAGGCAGAAGTGATGCCGGTGGCCAAATAGGGTCTGAGGTGTCAGAATAGGCAAGGAAAAATAGTGCAGACCATCAGTCCTTTTCTGCCGACAGATTCAATGCTTCTATTATTTCAAATTCTTCCACATGTCTTAATGGACAGAGCATTTACTAAATATTTCTCTTTTGTAACTTATTATTTAATAAAGGAATAATGCATGACAGGGTGTGTGTTGTACTGGGATAACGTCACGCTTGGGGTGATTAGGCACGAGGCCGCAGGCCAAGTGTGACCCAGAAATCGACGTTATCCATGTTCTGAATCACTGATAGTCATTATTCCTATTATACAATGCTTGTTGTTATATATAAAATAAAAAAATAATTTTAAAGAATGTTTTTATTAGTGTGGAAAAATATTTTAGTTTCTTAACAGGAGATGCAAAAAAAGTGATAAAGCTCATCTGTCATAAGCTCATCCGCATTGGTTCACAGTGCTGAGAGTAGACCTGTGATGTTATGCTGGATAACATCACACCCATGATGTTATGCTGGGATAACATCATGGGTCCAGCCACAGACTGACCAATCAGAGTCCAGGAAATTTTCTTGCCATTGTATAATAAAGGTTTTCATAAAAAGATACAAACACAATACAACAGACACAATGATATTAACTATAGCTGTATTCCTAAACGATACATAATTAAAAAGTCAAACACAAAAGAGAATGGTGAAAATAGTAATATAAATTCAAGCAGTGCTCCAAAAATGTGTTGAGGAAAAAAACATCCATTAGAGGAGTAAAGTTTAGCAGAGCCCAGAACAGAGGAGGTCATAATCAGATCAAGTAGTGAGGCAACTGGAGAGCCTCCATTCTGCAGAGGTTCTGCCTTATAGAGCAGAGACACTGTTGAAATCAAGGGAGTGTGAAAATGCCAACCATAACATGAACCCAGAATCTAAGGGAGAGAACAGCCCAACAATGATTTACATCCCCCAGTGATATAAAAATCAATGTGCCCACAGGGTGTGCCCCCAATCACCCGATAAACATAAAGGGACAAAGTCCCATCTGTTTAACATAATGTAAACCACCCAACACCTCCAAAACATTTCATATTTATCCAGATTACGGTTGAGTAGTGCTGTATGCTTTTCCATTTTTTATATTCCTATGATCATGTCTTGCCATATGGAAATCGTAGGGATAGTAGACATAAGTCAACTCTTCGTGATAGATTTTTTCGCTGTTAAGAGACAAATATTTAATAATTTTTGGGTGGGTGGAGAACATAGAGGGCCTGCAAATTGAGAAAATAAGAAAAAATCTACTGTTAACTGGACTGGGGTTCCAAAAGAATCTGTGAGTGCCACCTACAGCGTTGTAAAAAAAGGTTGTAAGAGAGGCAAGCCCAGATAATATGCCCATGGGTGGCTGGTGAATGGCCGAGGCCCCACCAACACACTGCTCCTTTGCTTAGAGCATATTTTTATTGTATAGCTGAGTCCCTAAAATACTGAACCATTACTTTCCATGAGAATTCCTTCCAGCCATAGGAAGCTGCGATGGACGGCAACCTTGCAAGATGTGTTGCCCAATCTTGCCCATCTATAGGATGATGTACATCAGCTTCCCAGGTCCGTTTAATGGTGTTGACCGAGTCTACCTTAAGCTGATGCAGGGCATCATAAAGGTACTGCAAGATGTCATGTGGTGAAGTGGGGTTGTACTCTCCAGGGCTGTCTGTAATGTTGCAACTATTGAAGGTACAGACTCACAATCTGGAGCTGAGGGAAATAAGGTTTTTAGAAAATCTGCTGGTTGAAAATAATTAAATCTATTCTGAGGTCATAACAGATACTGTATCTCTATTGCAGCTTCCTGTCTGTATGAAATAATCTGTCCCCCTATAATAAAGTGGGCTAATATGTGTAAACCTAACCATTCCCAGCTCCTAAAACCCTGGTCCATGCAAGCTGGAAGAAATGTGGTTAGGTAGGGAAGAGAGTATAGTAGATATCTTTACTTTCCCTATAGGTTAGAGCCTAACAGGAGTCTTCAATATCAGAGACTGCCACTATTGAAGGGATTGGATGTTATTTCATGTAATGGGAGTTGGAGAGATGACAGTAAGATTATTTTTTAATTGATGGAGGTCCTCCTCCTGCATCTCCAAGCTCTTTCAGTGAGCTTGGTAGCTAGTATTGAGCCAATAAAATACAGTACATAGTTGAACAGCCCAATGGTAATGAAGCAAATCTGGTACAGCTAAGCCACCCATGTACTTAAGGAGTTGCAGGATGGAGAATCTGATACATGGTCTTTGTTCATCCCAGACAAATCTGGAAATGTTCTTATTACAATTCTAAAGAATGTTGTGCGGGGGGGGGGGTCGGGAATGTCTGTGCAAAATACAGGACCCAAGGGAGTAAATTCATGTGAAAAGCATTTATTCATTATATTAGAGATAAGGTAATATTCTTCCACTTCTCTTGATCGGTGGTCAGTTGGTGCAGCATGGGTCATAATTAATAGATGTCAGAAGGGTTGGATTCCCAGCTAGTTGAACCTCTAAGTATTTTAATAAGATGAGGTCCCACCCGACCTGGAGAACCTCCGTCTTGGCCATATTGAGCTTGTAGCCCGACAGTTGCCCGAATGTCATAAGGATCTGCCACAGGGGAGATAGAGCCTGATCAGATGAGGTGAGATAGATTAATAAATCATCCACATAAAGTGCCAATTTTTGTTGCTGGACCCTTAGGAAAATTCCAGTGATCACATTATTATGTCAAATAGCCTGGGCCAGGGACTCCAAATAGATAGCAAATAAGAAGGAAGAGAGTGGATAGCCCTGGTAGGTGCCCCTAAAGAGAGGAAAAGGGTCCAAGATACAATCATTTACTTTCACAAATTCCATCGAGCTGTCATAAAGAGAGTTAAGATGCCTCCCAAATTGTAGCGAGAACCCCATTTTCCCCATGGTCACCACCAAAAATGGCCATGCCACCCAGTCAAAGGCTTTCTCCACATCTAAACTAAGTAAGAGAAAAGGAGTGTTCGACTGGGTGGCATGGTGGAGAATATGAAGGGTGCATTTATATTGTCTTGAGTTTGCCTGGCGGTTACAAATCCAGTTTTGTCACCATCAATAATGGAGGGAAGTATGGGTTCTACATGTGTAGCATTTTCTAAATATTTTTAATTTATTATCTGTCTGAATGCACCCTTCTCTCTTGTTTATTTATTTAGTTTTTGTTTGCCGGGTAAGTGTACTAGACAAGAATGTTTCCTATATTCAGGAACGACCCGGGAGAGTTACAAGACAGGTAGAACGATGTACATACAGAAATAGCATAGGCATGGCACAGCAAGAATTAAGCAAAATACTGAGAACAAAACAATGTTTACAAAATGAAATGACAGCTACAATGGCATGAAGAACAGAATAGTTACAATAATTAAGCATGCTAGAAAAAATGCTGCATTTTTCAGGCAACAGCCAGGGGAGTAGCATGCAATGTTACAGGCAGGAGTAAATCGAGCCACAGCTTATTCATGCAGAAGTGTGTCCACAAGGCAGTATAAACAGTGGTTCAATAACAGTGGGATACAATAAAGGAGACACTATACAGGTAAGTACAATACTCGTAACAATACTCAGAGGATAAGGCAGGCAGAAGCCTATAACGTCTATCTCCCTATAACATGGGGTTTTAAGGACCACTAGTCTCAAATAGATATTTATCTAACTTTCTTTTAAATGCTTCCAAGGTTGTTACATCCATGACCTCTGGAGGAAGTACGTTCTAAATATGAATTATCCTTCGGGTAAAGACATTTATTCTCTTGTCCCTGTTAGAGTGTGTTAACATAAGCTGTTTGTTGTGGCTTTTGAGATTAAAATTATGGGCTGCAAAATGAATTCCAAGATTTTCCATTAGAAGTTGATCTCTAGAGATTTTATACATTTCCAACAGATTACCCCTGGTATGACTTAGTTCTAATGGGTAGAGTTTTAGTTTTGCTAATCTGGTCTCACAGGTATAATTTTCTAGTCCAGTAATCATTTTTGTAGCTTTATGTTGCACTTTCTCCAATGTATTACAATTTCTCCTAAGATAGGGACTCCACAGGGGGCTACAGTAATCAAAACGGGGCCTAACCATTGTTTTTTATATAAAGGGAGGATACAGGCTCTGTGTCTTGTTACAAAAGATCTCCTAATTATTCCAATAATTCTATTAGTCTTATTTAGTCTTATTTACTGTTTCATTACAATGTCTACTAAATAAAAGGCCTTTAATTATTAAGATACCCAAATCCCTCCCTTTCTCTACAGGTTTTAGCCTAATATTATTCAAATTATATGTACGTTGTTCATTTGTATTACTGAGAAGTAGGACAATGCACTTATCAATATTAAAGTGGATTCCATCATCATTTGCCCACTGTTCTATATTTAGTAAATCGTTTTTGAGATTGTTTGATTTTTCATTATCCCCGACGTCAGCAAATATTTTGGAGTCATCTGCATATTTTATGATTGTATTTGTTAGATTTTCATTCATATCGGCAATAAAAAGATTGAACAACATCGATTCCAGGACTGATCCCTGGGGAACCCCACTAGTCACCAGTCCTGGATCTGATAAGTGGCCCCTAATGCAGACACTCTGTGTTCTATCCATCAGCCAGTTATTGACCCACACAATTTGTTTGTTAATACCCATATTTATCATTTTATTCATCAGTAAAGAGTGTGGCACCTTATGAAAAGCTTTTTGATAATCTAAAAAAAACCCATATTCACCGGTTTATTATTATCTAGCAAACTGCTTACTTCATTGTAGAAAGTAAGCATATTGGTTAAGCATGGTCTATTTTTTCTAAAACCATGTTGGGATTCAGTCACTATATTTTTCTTTTCAAGTCTTTTTCTAATCTGTCCTTTAAAATGGATTCAAATATCTTTTCCAATATTGAGGTCAGGCTTATGGGCCTATAATTGGCCATTTTTGATATGTCTCTCTTTTTAAGAACTGGGATCACATCAGCCATTTTCCAATCACTGGGGACCTCTCCAGTAAGCAAGGACATACTATATAGTTTGTAAAGTGGTTCAATCAAATAATCTTTTATATTTATTAGCAGTCTTAAGTGAAGTTTATCTTGACCAGGTGATTTAGATGCATCTAATTTACCTAATTTACCCGCTATTTCTGATCTGGTTACTATATCCAATGTTTCATTGGCCTCTCCTAATGAGCTTAAGTTATTCATTATAGCAGTTGCTTTATTGTATACAAAGCAGAAGTAATCATTAAATGCCCTTTACATATTTATTGGATCCGAATAGTTAGTGTTACCATATTGAATGGGGCCTACTGACCTATTAACAGATTTATTGTTTATGTATGAGTAGAATGTCTTTCCATTGTCATCTAAATGTACTATCTGAAATTCTATTTGTTTTTTCTCCATCCTTATCATTTCTTTTGCTTTATCCAGAGTGAATAACAGTGGGATACAATAAAGGAGACAGTACACAGGCAAGTAGAACAAGTGCAGATGACAGTAAGTGCTGTTTAGTGGAGCAGGTATAGCAGCTAGGAGAGAAACTCAAGAGTGGCAGTACAGGAGCAAATGTCAGAGTGCACTGGGTAGGAACGAAGGCCCTTTTTAAAAGCCTGGTGGGATTTTGAGAGTTTTACATGTTGAGGAAGGGAGTTCCAAGTTTTGGGAGCAGATATAGCAAAGGAGAGTTCCCCCAATTTTGTGGAATCCCTACGAATTTCAAGAGGAGATTGTTCAGAAAATCTAAGGGGATAAGCTTGGGTAGGATGTATTAAAATAGTAGAGAGGGACTCAGGGGTTCTGATTCTGAGTATATTATCAATCAGACAGCTAGCAGTATAGAGCTTGTGCGAAGACGAAGAGAGCCAGCCCAGTCTCTAGCTTTATATGGGCAAGATGAACATGGCATTTTTTTAATGTATTAAAATACATGTATATCTTTTTCATTGTATATTCTGGAATGAAATCTATAACTAAAAAGCATAACAAAAATGTCAAATATCTGGGGTAAGGGGATGGGTAAACACAGGGGCTCTACCAACAACAAAGTAAAGCAGACTACAGTAATGTGCATGGACAAATTTAAGAATGATACTCTGAGGTTTCAGAAATGGGCTTTATTATGCAGAATAGGCCGTTAATGATAATTATAAAAAAGGCAAAGACAATTCATCATGAGTGAACAATATGATTTATTTCTAGTTTTTCCATGGATTAAATTGAACATACCATTAAAACTTAGCTTGGAAACCATGAAGTATTTGTACACATTTCTACAGGTTTTCATGAAAATCAGATTTATTACAGAACTGAATTTTACAAAGTTTCCCACAGATTCTGTGATTGAAATAGGTACAGTACATTTAATAGCTTACTTCCATGATAGAATGGAAAGATGCACTTTTTCATGGAATGTCATGCTATATTCTGTTATTTTGTGGTTTTCTTGCCATTTTTCAAGGAAACATTCTAATGGAATCTGTAGAAAACTTTGAATATTCCATCATCATTTCCCTGGAAACCTTGGAAAATGTGTTCAAATACTCCATAGTTTCCATGATTTTTCCATGGTATATTCCATGGAAACTATGGAAGATTTAACAAAACCATGGAAAATCTAATTGTAGAGAGGAAGCTACTTTGCTTTGTATGCACCCGACTATTATAACCATAGACAGCAGTATATCCTAACCAAGTGAGATCCTGTTCTGAAGCATCCAAACCAATCAAACTTTATATCACGCAATCTGAACCCCTCATAAATGGATCTAACTGGATTTTTGAGAAAAACAAAAACAAAAAACAGATTAACTGCTTGTCCATAGCTATTGTATGAGTCAGTAAAATAATAATTCGATGTTCCTCCCTCTGATTTTCTTACTTAGGAGGTAATCTGTGAGCAGCAATCCTTAGGAAAATCAAGGTGCAGAAACTCAGCTGGCCCCTATTCAAACTGCATGCAAAGTGGAATATAATGGGCTTTGTGCTCTCATTATATTGCACGTGTCACAACTGGAGGTGATTACAGCAGTGACAGCCAGGATACAACACAGTACCTTGTAGTAAATGACATGTTACAAAATGCACATACTGTATGGCGAATGGGCCGAAATGGCATTTGAACTGCACTGTTCCCTGCAGCATACTGCAACGCTCTGTAAGGTACTGCATTGTATCCTGGCTAGTGCCACATCCTGTATTTTGGAAACTGAGTGCTAAAGGCCTGGGTAGTGCTGATTGGTGTGTAATATACCGCTCAATGAGTGCAGCACTGCACAAAAGCCATAACCCATGTGTAAGCACAACCCATTGGAGTGACCACATGCACTAAGTGCATCTTCACCCTGAGCAAGATGGACACATTTCAAGGCAGAAACATGTTCATGCTGAAGCAATTTAGTCTGGAAGCAATTAACTGCAATATTCATACATAATATGTTAATGACCCTGCTCAACATGCACAGCGCTAACACCATCTTACCATATCCCATCAATCAACATGTCAATGTCATGCTCATGGCACATTGCTCCATGCAGTGGATGGTGGCTGTGGGCAACAACAGAGCTATCCAACTCCACATGTGAGAAGAGTGAGATGTGAGGATACAGTACAGTGTCTGCAGCAGTAAAATAAATTTATTAATATGTTCAGTTAGGTAAAAATGCAATGTGTTAGGGCTCATTCAAGGACTGCTAAATAACTATGTTCCAGTCTCCATGTGTCACTTTTTTGACATCCAGTGGCACCCCCAGAGCACCCCCAACTCCCCACCCTGGTCCTGTGACAAAGGCTGGCTCAAATCTCCAGTTACCTTCTTAGCTGGCTGCCGTCTGATTCACGCATTCACTGGACCAATATAGAAGTGGGTATATCAATATACTATTGTGGTTATGAGACCTCTGAAAATTATGGCATGAGTTTTCAGAGGTGTATCATAATTATTATATTAAAATGCCACCTGTATATAGATAAAATGTATGCATGCATCAGACAGTGACTGACCAAGGAAGTGAGTGGAGGCTTTGAGCCAATTACTGTTGTGGGGCTGGGGTGGAGGCTTGAGTGCTCTGAGTGTGTGAGGTGCCACTGGACCCCAAGAAAATCATACATGAGGACAGGGAGAAGTAGGGGTGCCATGGGACTTAGGTGGGGGCTGGAGTGCTCTGGGGTGCTGGGGTACTACTGGGCACCAGGGAAATTATATATGAGGATATAAAGAAGTCGAGTCACTACTGAATGCCAGGGGAAAACATAGGGATAGGGAGAGGGAGGGAGGGGTTGTCACTGGATATCAGAGAAAATATAAATGGGGATGGGGAGGGAAGGGTGAAACTGGATACTATGAAAAAATTATTTGGGGCAGGGTGAGGAAGGGGACTGTTAAAACATGCTTATTAGAAGCATTAAGTAGGATTACCAAACAGGCTGTTAGTGCTTTCAAAAAGCTTCCACTATATCAAGGTACCCTTTATACATAGCTCTGCCTCTAATTAGCATGCACTCCTAGAGTGGATTATTGTTGATGTACTGACAGGTTTGTGCTGCACTAGTGGGGCTTTTAATACAGCACTTGCTGAGCTTACTACCACTTGAGCATTCAGAGACTCTTCTGCTTAGTCCACACCCTGTTAACACAGTGCAAACTGTTCAAAGATGCTACTCATGCTTCCAAAATCTGACTGTATATGTCTTCCTAGAATTCTAATCTAAGTGCAGTTCACTTTACTCACTATCACACCCATGTGCCGAAATCTATCATGCTAGCAGGAACTCCACTGGCAACATTTATTTATTTAGTTCCTGTTAACCAGAAAAGATGGCCTAGACAATACTGCATATTTTCAGCCTTGCCCTGGGGGTGGGGTTACAGATGCAAACCAACAGAAATTGAACCAGACTAGGCTGTTGATGGTGTTTTTTAAGTGAATGGGGGGAAATTTGGCCAAGACACTGGGGCGACCTCTAGAGATGACCAAAGAATTCCAAAAAAGCGTAATCGCACGTGCGGATCACGCTTAATAACTCTGCAGCCGTACATCTGAACAGTACAAAAGTTGGCAGATCCCAATATATATGGTTCTTGATCATGTATGCCAAATTTCAGACAAATCTGTGAAACAGTTGCAAAGTTATTAAGGTGCAAAATGTTAGGTTTTACATGTAAATGGCTCCTCAACCCTAACTATGGTAGCACTATTGTGCTGCCATAATATATACATATATAAAACAGATCTAATCACCAGCACTGGGCCAATTGTGGTCAACAGTTTTGAGGGGGTGGAGGAAGAAAGCAAGTATATAGGAGAAAAAGAGGGGTGAGGTAGGGAAAAGAGGAACAGGGGGACTTGTGGGAGGGTGAGTGAAAGTCCTAGTGGGAGGGGGGTTGGAGGAAGTAATAGTGTTGGAGTAGTGGGGAGGGGTGGGGAGGGCAGAAGGTGTGGGAGGAGAAACTGCATAGTAGGGAGGATAGAGAGAAGGGGAAGATGGCAGAGCAGATTGGGGAGGGTGAGAATTCCAGAGTTTAGGGATGCGGTAGGAGAAGGCAGCCTGATCAGCTGAAGAGTTCCTGGGGGACAGTGCTAGGGAGCAGGAGTGGGAACTGTGAAGGGCATAGGATTTTTTTGTGGGGGGCTCGGAAAGGGTAGAGAACAGGTAGGAAGGAAGGGGGCCAAAACAGTGTGCCTTGCGTCTTGCTTCAAGGGAAGGAAAGGGGAGAGATATATAAAGAGTACAGTGATGAGTGCGGGGAGGGCAGTCCAGAGTGAAGCGCAGATGGAATGAAAGAAAGAATCCAGTCTGGAGAGGGTAGATTTAGACGCAGAACTGTAGACTATGTCACCATAGTCAAAAATGGGGAGGTTCATTTTCTGTACAACAACTCTGCAGGCTGGGAGCAGGATGCAGCCACGGTGGCGGTACAATGCTCCTAGCTTGGGGTAAAGTTTTTTGAGTATGGCATTAATGTGTTCAGAGAAGTTGAGGTGGTTCTCAAGCCAGACCCTGAAGTACTTGAAGGATAGTACATTCTCAATGGTGAACCCATCCAGGGTGCAGAAGGAGAAGGGACTACCAGTCCTAGAAAGCTTTTGCTTTGTGCAAAAGGTCATTTTTTTTTTAGTGTAAAGGGCCAGCTGACTTGAGTGGAACCAGAGCTGGACATTGTCAAAGCCCCACTGAAGCCTGGTCATCAAGTCAGTAGGGGAGTGGCCAGAGGCAAATAGGACTGTGTCATCAGTGTACATGTGGATGGACGCTGAGGTGTAGGAAGCAGGAAGGTCATTTTGGAAGACCGGGAATAAACTAGGGCCTTGGACAGAGCCCTGGAGGACACCAGTGCAGATTGGGAGGGAGGGAAAAGGGAGTCACCAATTCGAACTGATTGGAATCTGTCTTCGAGGTAGGAGCAGAGCCAGTTAGTGGCCAAGGTGGAGAGTCCTGCTGTTGAGAGCTTAGAGAGGAGGAGGAGGAGGAGGAGGAAGCTATGAGCTACAGTGTTGAAGACTTTGACCAAGTCGCCAAAGATGGCTGACGTGATTTGGCCCTGGTCCATTCCTGTGAGAATGGTATGAGTCAGTCGGAGGAGGGGGGAGGAGGAGATGGAGTGGGTTTTATGGAATCCAGACTGGTAAGGGGTGAAGAAAGAGGAAGAGTTAAGGAAAGGGGAGAGTTGGGATAGCACTAAGTGTTCTTGGAATCTGGCGAGGGAAGGGGAAATTTTCCCAGTGTCCTGGCCACATTTCCCCCCCATTCACAAAAATACCACCAACAGCTTAATCTGGTTCTGTAAGTCAGTTTACAGCTGTAGAAATATTCCCCTTCCCCTGCCCCAGGGTTGCACCTGGAAATGAGCCGCGGCTTAGTGCGCCTCTCCTGGCCATAAACTTTCAAATAAATAAAAAAAGATAAGGTCAAATCAGGTCAAGAAAGATCACAATAACCTAATTTAGTCAGTGCAGCTTTGTTTTAGCAGGAATAGGAAGAGACTTTAATTTCACTTTAAGAGAGCAGTAATGGACATCCTTTTTGCAGCCTAGAACAGGTTTACAAATTGTGTTTTAGACAACATTTAGTTTTGCAATGGTGGTATTGCAACCCACATCATGGTAATCTATGATATGGATAAAACACATCTGAAAATGAGCTGTTGCCAGCTTAGTATGTTTTTCCTGGTTAAACTTCTGAAATAAATACAACAAATAATTCATACATACATACATACATGAATAAGACACTGCAAAGTAATTTTAAATTTAGACTGTAGCCAAAATATCTGAAATTTCCAAAGCGTATCTCCAACCTAGCATGTACATTTTATGTTATTGAATCAAAATGTACATGAAAAGTAAGATGAGAATATAGTCAAACCTCTAAGTATTTTACAGAGTCTACCATAGTATTCAGTTGTTGATTACACAGTGTTTGCAGATTCACTAGAGGCTTATACTTAGCATTTCAATTCTATTTTATGCTGGGGTGCGTCTAAAGGGGGTGATCAGTAGGTTTGGGAGGTAGTCCCGCTCTGGGAGCTTGTCACTTTGCAAAGGCCCATCTCAGGCTCAAGTTGAAGTATGATAACTGTCTGTCTGTCTGTCTGTCTGTCTATCTATCTATCTATCTATCTATCTATCTATCTATCCACTTCAGTTAGAACAGGACTTTTATGCTGTAACAAAACAAAAAAATGCGGAATTCCATAGAAAATGGCAACTCCAGAATGCTAACTGCAGAATTCCACATACATCTATTTGTCTATCTATGAATCTATCTATCTATCTATCTATCTATCTATCTATCTATCTATCTATCTATCTATCTATCTATCTATCTGTCTATCTTTGTAGTGTGTAAAACTGCAAAATTCTACTTCTGTCACAATTCCACTTGAATAAGAGTAGAACTTCTATGTGGAACCAAAACACAGAAAATGTGGGATTCCATGGAAAATGACAATTTTGCAGTTTCTGCAGTCTTTCTGCAGAACTTGCTTTTGTGGTTTAAAAAACCAAAATATGGCTGACATAAAAACTTTGCTTTCAGAGTAGAGACACTTTTGAAACTCAATTAAAATCTACTTTTGGGCAAAGATCTATTCTATTCAAAGCTCCAACCGTTTCTAATTCAGTTCCAACTGTTATTACCTATTGCCTAAGACTGTGCGCCTTTAAGGTGATATTGAAAAAATGGTTGTACTCAAGAAATAACTGTACATGTTAAACAGCAGCTGATGCCTTTGGGAAAACCTTGGAAGACATGATATTTAGTCACAATGCAGCTTGTAGTGCCTATGTTTTCTATAGATTTCTCCTCTCCATTATTTATTACTGAAGAAATTCCCACCTGACCTTCTTGGAGGTGTTGCCAGTTTGGAGGAAAGGCAGAAACGAGGACAAGATCAGGAATGAAGAGATCAGGAAATTCAACTGGTGGCTCCAGGGGTGGTGGGCAGACAATGGGATGCACTACACTGGAGACTGGGGGACCTTCTAGGACAGGAAGCTGTTCAAGCATGATGGTCTGCATCTCACCAGAGAAGGAGCGAGAGCACTAAGGCAGAAGTTGGAGGCCTTCACGGAGGGTTTAAACTGGTAGGTCTTCAGCACAGAGAAGAAGACCTAAATGAGGATGCAGCAGAAAGGTATGAAGGTAAGGGGATCAGCGAATGGAAGGGAACCCCCCAACATCAGACTAAAGGAAACAGGCATGGCCGTGAGCAAGGAGTGCCCATAGGTAAAAAAGGAGGGACCTCATGCAAAGTACATGAGAGGCAGACACAGAATAAGGGGGATGGTACTGGAGTTATAGCAGAGGGGGGAGACTGTGATTGGAAGGCTATGTGCACCAATGCCCACAGTCTGGGTAACGAAATCCCAGAACTTGTGGCATTAATGGCCTCTGATGACCTGGATATCATGGCAGTCACAGAGACATGGTACAATAGCAACCATGCCCGGGAGCTAGCCATTCCAGGGTACACGCTTCACAGATGGGACAGGGAAGTCAAGGGGGGAAGGGTGGCATTGTACATCAGGGAAGAGATGAAAGTGACAGTCCAACAAGACAAGGGGGGAAAAGCAGAGGCACTGTAGGTAACCTTGGAAGTGGGGAGAGGAACTGTACTTAGAACGGGAGTGATATACAGGCCTCCAGAACAGGCAGAGGATGTAGACAGAGAACTGCTGGAGACTATAGAGAACATGGCAACAAAGGGTGAATTGCTGCTGATGGGTGTCTTCAACTTGCCAGATGTGGACTGGAGCTTCCTAGCAGCAGCCCCAGCCAAGAGTAAGGGATTCCTGCAATCCCTGCAAGGGGCAGTTCTCACACAGCTAGTGAGGGAGCCTATGAGGGAGAATGCAATTCTGGATTTTGTCCTAAGCAATGGGGACAGGATAAAGGAAGTCACAGTGGGTGAGACCCTAGGGACTAGTGATCATTGAGCTGTGGGGTTCACCATAAGGACATCACAGGAGGCTAGCCACACAAGGACTAGAATCCTGGATTTCAGGAGGACAGACTTCAGTAAGATGAAGAATGAATTCAGGAAGGCTATGCAGGGATACGATGACATAAGGGGGGTGGTGGAACAGTGGGATAAGATAAGGGAAGCCTTGCACCTGGTAGTAAACCACTGTGCCAGGCCCAGCAGCAAAAGCAAAAGAAAGAGGAAACCACTGTGGTTCTCGAGGGGAGTAGCAGAGCTAGTAACAGGAAAAAAGATGGCATTTCTGAGGTACAAGGCAACACAAAGCAAGGAGGACAGGCAAGAATAAGTGGAAAAATGAAAGGAAGTGAACAAAGAAGTAAGGGTAGCAAAGGCCAAAACTGAGGAAATGCTAGCTAAATCACTGAAGGAAGGAGGGAAGGCATTCTTTAGGTATATTAGTGAGAGATGGAAGACGGGGCAGGGATTGTGAGACTTAGGGAAGAGGGAGGCAGGGTAGTGGAGAAAGACATTGACAAGGTGACCATCCTCAACAAATACTTCTGCTACGTATTCATGGAAGAAGACAATGGACATGCTCCCTCATTAGTGGAGAAGGGCAAACAGGGAGAAGGGGTGGACATTAGACCCTTTTCAGAGGACAGAGTAAAAAGAGCACTAGAACAGCTTAGGGTGGATAAAGGTATGGGGCCCGATGGGATACACCCGAGGATCCTAAAAGAGCTCCAGGAGGAACTGGCTAAACCTCTGGCTAAGTTGTTCAGTGGATCACTAGAAACAGACATGGTTCCAGAGGAGTAGAGGATGGCACAAGTGCTATCCTTGTACAAAAGTGGTAGCAAGGAGGAGGAAGGAAACTGCCTGGTCAGTTTGACCTTGATAGTAGGTAAAATGATGGAAACCCTACTTAAGGAAAGGCTGGCAGACTACCTAGAGACAAGGGGGCTGCTGGACCCAAGGCAACATGGATTCATTGAACACTATATCACAAAGCATACAATCACTTAAAAGAAAACAAGTAAAAGTACAAATTCCTACCAACATACAGTTAGACTTTTTCTATCTAATGTATACCTCTACACAGTGCTTAAAGTTAGATGTTGTTTCTAAGAGTCCACAAAGAAATGCTGTGTAAAGATCAGACACAGAATAGCTTAAACTGTCTCTCAAACACACCTCTTCCATGATGTCACCTAGCTCCTCCTTGTTAAATATGAAAAAAATAATACACACAGGATGTCCTATCAGGAGGTATATTAAATAAGGTGACATCAGCAAAAACTAATTTCTCAATATGACTCTTTGATCTAGAGTGGTTTCCTGCTTCAAAGGCAGGAGCCCATAAACATGGCCATAAAATGCAACTCCTCTAAAACGTCATAAAACATCATAAAAGTTTACGATCCTTATATCCTGGCAGCTGGTCAGCTCCAATTAAGTCAGATAAACAGGAGACCCTTAATTATGTCTCGCTAGTCTTTAATTACCTCCTGGTTTCAGGTTAACATCCTGCTGCTGAAACCTTGGGGGTCATCCCAAAAGCACAGGATGTCTCATGACAGACAATAACACACTACATTTTTATATTATAAAATCATAGAACAATCATAACCAGCTGGCCAAGCATCACAGCCACCACAGAGGAAAGGGATCTAGGGATAGTCATAGAAGACAACCTCAAAGTGGCTAAACAGTGCGACAAAGCAGTTGGAAAGGCTAACAGAATGTTAGGGTGCATAGGGAGGGGTATAACAAGTAGAAGGAGGGAAGTGGTGGTACTGTTGTACAACTCCCTAGTAAGGCCTCATCTGGAGTACTGTGTTTAGTTCTGTAGGCCCCATCTCCAAAAAGACATAGACAGGATGGAGACGGTGCAGAGGAGGGTGACAAAAATGGTGTCGGGGATGCAGCATAAGTCGTATGAGGAGAGAATCAGAGCTCTAAATATGTACCCCCTGGAGGAAAGGGGGGGGGCATGATAAAGACATGATAAAGACTTTCAAATATCTAAAGGGGATCAACAGGGTACCAGAGGGAAGCATCTTTCACATGAAGGGAAATAGCAGAACAAGGGGGCACAACATGAGACTAAAAGGTGGAAAACTTAGAGGGAACTTGAGGAAATTCTACTTCACTGAAAGGGTGATGGAGAGATGGAACAGCCTCCCCCAGGAAGTGGTAGGGGTGGCCATGGTACAGGGATTCAAGAATGCATGTGATAGGCACATGGAAATTATCAAGCTAGGGGTGGGGGTGGGGGCTTGTAGCATCTAGGGTACCTTAAGCATTAGAAAGAGGGACAAGCCCTTATCTGCTGACAGCATATATGTATCTATGTATCTAAGAAACAAGATCTTTATCTCTTAAGAGTTCATCTGCCTGTACAGCTTATTCCCTACTTGAAATTATAATGCTCTGTTGAGACATAACAGTCTGTCGCCACATAAATAACAAGCAGAGTATTATGACATTGGGTTGACAAGAATAGGAGCTGATGAACTCTCATGGAACAACTGTCCTGTTTTCATGCATATGACCTTAGAAATAAATAATGGAGATAAGAAATACAGAGCTAATGAAAAGTATAAGCATTTTTGTGCCCAAATACTATATTTTTCAATGTTCTTCTTGAGGCATTGGTGGCTCTTTAATGAGTATTGTATATTGTTGTATTACGTTTTCTACGTGTAATTTTATGTACTTGCTGCATGTCAACATTTTTGTCCAACTACTAACAAGTGTAAAAAAATCACATCAAAATCAAGCTTTCAAAAATCACAGTTCACTTAATAGAATTCTGTGGCACTCACTTTGAAATTTGGCATGCTTATCTGAAGCAGAGTTGTCATTCCTCCAGAATGCTGCCAGCAGAATTTCACACAACACATCTGTTTCTGTGTCTATCTATGTAAATATCTACAGTATCTATCTATCTATCTATCTATCTATCTATCTATCTATCTATCTATCTATCTATCTGTCATTTTTACTATACCAACTACACTGTATTGTTCACTTACTGCTTGGTATCAATTACTTAGCACTGTACCCTTTTACTGTTGTTCTACTGTATTTATTTACTTATTTTATGCATCTAGATAGGTATTACTTATTACTTAAATTACTTTTATTGCCGCTGTATGTGATCTACTTAGAGAGGCATTGTCTTGCATTCAAGTTACTTGATGTATTGTACACACTTAAAATAGTTCATCTGGACCTGATGGAATTCACCCCAGATTCGTAAAAGAAGTGTCAAACCAATTGTCAGGGCCACTTACATTATTATTTAATGCATCCCTGAGTGAAGGGAAAATTCTCTCTGAATGGAAAGAAGCAATTGTAATGCCCATTTAATAAATCTGGTTGTAGGAAGGATGTAAGGAATTTTAGACCTATAAGCTTGACTTCAATTATAGGTAAATTGCTCGAAAGATTGATACAGCAACGCATAACTTTGCACATAATACAAAGTGGACATCTAGACATAACCCAGCATGGCTCCTTCCCTGGAAGATTCTGTTTAACCAATCTTCTCCACTTTTTTGAACCTATTAGTGCAGCTCTTTATAAAGGTTTCCCAGTAGATATAGTCTTCCTGGATTTTTCAAATGCATTTGCCTCTGTGTCTCATAAAGCATTGATTGAACAATTGATTAAACTCGAACTACATATAAATATAAGTAATTGGGTTAACTCATTGCTAGACAACAGAAGACAGAGAGTGGCGATCAGGGGACATTTGTCACCATGGGGCCAGGTCACAAGTGGGGTCCCTCAAGGCTCCGTCCTGGGGTTTACTCTCTTTAATATTTTAATCTCCTCCATGAAGACTTCCAGCAATGCTTGGATGTCTAAATATGTAGACGATTGCAAAATCGGGAGCATAGTAAACTATCTGCAAGCTACACAAGAATTTCAGGTGAATCTAAACAAACTGGAAAAGTGGGCTGATGAAAATAAAATGATATTTAGTGAGACCAAGTGTAAAGTTATGCACCTGGGGCATAATAACCCCAGAATATCATACCAATTAAACAACATATACCTGCAAGAAACTGAAAATGAAAGAGATTTAGGTGTAATAGTTAATAACAATCTAACCTTTGATACCCACACTAAAACAATGGTAAAGAAATGCCAAAGAATTATTGATTGTATTTTTAAAAACATTAAGAGCAGCAAGTCAGAGATGACTGTACCACTGTATACTAGTCTGGTTAGGCTACACCTTGACTATTGTGTCCCTTTCTGTGCTCCATCTACAATGGGTGGGAAAAAATGATAGAAAGAGTTCAGATAAGAATTACTAAAAGAGTAAGAAACATGCAGCATTTAAATTATGGGGATAGGTTACATTATTTAGGTATGTACTTGATGGAGTACAGGAGACTTGGGGTGACCTCTGCCTCACATAGAATGCTATGCAGAATGCATCCTTGTTGGAAACAATAGGATTAATAAGGCATAATGTTTCTAAAAACACAAGAACCCATAACCAAAAGTTAAAGGGGGAAGTAACTAAGACACAAAAGAGGAAAAATTGGTACACCCAAAGAATCATCTCATCATGGAATGCACTACCCAAACACATAGTTGAAACTGATACCATGATTACATTTAAAAAAAAGCTAGATGAACATATGGGTAATGTAAAACAGTACTTCCACCAATAGAACTAATGGTGGTGAGTTTCCTTAAAGGCCACAGCCTCCTAAAGTTGTACTAACCTATGAAACAATGAAGTCTTACTCATTTATTGTATACTGTCCTACCCAGGACCTCCTTGTGAATGTGCATTGCTCAATGGAGTCTCTTCCTCGTAAAATAAAATCAATCTATCTATCTATCTATCTATCTATCTATCTATCTATCTATCTATCTATCTATCTATCTATCTATCTATCCTGATTCAGTGTAGCCAAATGCAAGGAGGCTACATTTATGGGGACTCCTTTTACTACGGTGGTGAAGAAAAAGGGCCTGGTGGTCCTAACAACCAAGGAATGGTGCATGACAAGTAGTGTGATGTTGTCAGGAAAGCTTGCAGAATTCTGAGGTGCATCAAAAGGGGTGTGACCAGCAGAGCAGTGAAAATAATCCTCTCATGTTACATGTCCCTAGTCAGGCCCCACCTGGAGTATTGTATGCTAGGCTCCTTGGTGTTAAAATGACATTGAAAAAGTCACATGAGTGCAGAGATAACCTATGAGGAGAGGCTAGGGCCCACAGCATGTTCACCATGGAGAAAAGGAAGCTGAGGGGGTACACGATATCAGGCTTCTACTCATTAAAGGGTATGGACAAGATTGAATGGTTCATCTGGTGTTCTCCAGCAGGATGCAGGGACATGTCCTGAATCTCAGATGTGGTAAATTCAAGAGTAACATTAGGAGACACTTTTTCTTCCAAAGAGAGGGGCACATGTGGACCAGCCTACCATCAGTGACTGTGCATGTGAAGACGGTACAGACTTTAAAGGAAGGTCTGCACAAATGATTGTGCACCAATGGAATCAAGAAGTAGCTCGCATAGAAGAATGTGTAAAGAATCCCTTTGAATAGTACATGTTTGTGTAGAATATGTTTTTTATCTCTACGTATGAAGTAGCGGGGATGAACATGTTGGAACTAGTATTCCTTCTAATTTATATAAAGAAGTTACTATTTATCTAAGGCTCACAAATTGATGCAACACTTTATCTTCCGTTCTTTTTTTTTAATTAATATTTTATGCCCCATTTTTTCCCCCTGTTTTTGCCCTCTCCATGCCAGGTCATGCATGCGCATGCTGCGGCACTGAGGCACCATCTCTTCTAGTTTGCCACCCCCAGCCACCTATGCTGTCTGTCAGATCTCCACTTGACAGCAGCGGACCTATGGGGGGGGGCGACACAGATCCTCCCCAGGAGAGAAGAGCTGCTGTTATTGCTGATCGATCCTGCTCCTCCCCCCCCCCGGCCAGCTCCCTGATGACCTTGGCTCATTCCTGAACCTGTGGCACAAGGTAAGGCGTTCATTGCCTCAGCCCTCTGTGCCACTGGGCTGGTGCCTATCTTTTGTTCATATCTACCTGTTTTTCTGTCTGTCTACTATCTTTTGTTCTCATCTGGTTGTCTATCTATCTAGCTTCCCATTTATCGGTCTGCCCATCCATCCATCCGTTCGTGCGTCCATCCATCCATCCATCTGTTCATCCGTCTATCTGTCTGCTACTTGCTTGTTGGTCTGTCTATTTTTTTATTTTATTTATTTAGTTTTTGTTGACCGGGTAAGTGCACTAGACAAATCCTGCCTATTTTCAGGCACAACCCGGGGGAAGGGGATACAGATGAATGCCAACTGACCTTGAACCAGATTAAGCTGATTAAGCTGCCTAGTTTCCCACGTATCTGTCTGTCCATTCATCCATTTGTCTGGCAATCTAGCTGTCTATTTGAAATTATATTTGACAGGTATCTTACAGTGACATATTATCATCTGCATTTTCAGAATACACAGACTGTTTTGCTAGTATTTAATTTCAGCTAATCATACTCTTTGCACTTGCAGCTCTTTCTGGATTATGTCTCTAAGTGCACAACAAATGACCTTGGCTTAGCTCAAGCAGTCTCTTCTAATAATTGTGCTCATCTGCATCCACTATGTGTTTGCTGCCGCCAGGGCAACACTCCAAACAAGATATTCTTTCAACCAACAGTAGCTGACATTGATTGTGAGGAAAGTGCCAGAGGGAAAGCAGGCAGAGATTTCTTGTTAGTTGTGAGTGCCTGTTTCCTTTGTCAGCATGTCAGACATGGGATAAGTGGGGATGTAGTTCTTGATTTATCGCTGAGAGGTTTGAATAACTTGGTGAGAGCATTAAAGGTGGAGGAGATAGTGGGTAACAGTGACCATAACTGGACTGAAATCGAGGTGACAGGGGAAAAACACTTCACCAAAAATAAGACAAGGACCATAAATGCTAGGAACACGAAAGCTTGATATGCAGAGTTAGATGGCTGTGGCGAAATTAATCTATGCACCACTGGGTGTGAGTCCTAATTGCAAGTGATAGGCCCTGACGCAGCATATAATAGAGGAAATGGCTAAATTAATACATGTAGGCAAGATAGCGTACTGAAAACCTCTGCAGCCATCTAAGGAACTTCAGGAGAAGTTAAGGAAGAATTAATGGGTGATCAGTACAATATGTGAAAAAATTCTAGTGACAAAGCAGGGGAAGTTGAGTACAGATCATTACAGAAGGAATGCGGGGTCATAACTACAGAGGCCAAAGCTGGTTTGGAAGATAGGATTGTTCAGAGGAACAAAGGTAAAATAAATTATTTTTTCAATGTTTACGGAACAAAAGGACAGTCAGGGATAAGGTGGGGCCCCTTATTATGGGGTTGAGCACTGAGTGAGGCAGTGGAAATAGCAGAGGCATTAAATAACTACTTTCTGTCAGTATTCAATAAGCAAGTCTGAAGGCATGGCAACTGAGGTTGAATGTTATGGTAGAGGTGCAGGGCAAATGTGGGACAGTGTTGATAACAACAGAATTAGCAGGTAATTATTTAAAGAGTGTGAACCCATGAAATCCCCAGAGCTTATGTGGTTTGCACCTAAGGGAAAAAGCAGAGTTAAAATTGTTTCTAGCTGAGCACCTCTGTGATTTATTGGGACTCCTCATAGACAGGGACAGTGCCAGATGACTAGAAAACAGTCAATGTCTTCATCCTGTCTACAAAGGGGGTGAGTTCAGACCTAGGTAACTACAGACTGGTGAACTTAACCTAAGTGACTAGCAAAGTGTTTGAGTCATGGAAATAGAGATAAAAGGGACCACTGAGTCTCATAAAATAAAAATAATCAGGTGGAGGAGTTGATTCAGAGATCCACTAGAAATTCACAAGATAGATGACTAGACTCAGTTACCATACTCTAGGTCAGTTTTCAATGTAGCTTTCACATTTAATGAAATATACAAATCCTCTACCAGCCATGGCAATCGTACCAGCATTTTACAGTCAAACATTATCCCTTCAAGGTGGTTTGCTGATATAATATTCTGCAAATATACAATAAAGTAGCTTTTATACAATGTAACAATGTGTGCTGCTATAACTAGAGAAAGTGTTTGAGTCAGTCGTAAATGATGTGTTACTTCAGCATCAGCACATGGCAGAGAATGGGCTGTTCTCTAACAGACAACATGGGGCTTGATTTTAGAAACCCTTGTGGTGGCGCAGTGGACTTGCGGTGGTGTGTTTGATGCAAGTTGTGACTTACACCAAACATTGTGGCACAGTGGGATTTTGCAAGAATTGTGCCACAAATGCCTGCCGCAAGTCCAGAACTTGGGACACAGGGAGTTAAACCAGGTACTCCCTGGTCTAACTTTGCATCCCAGATCGCAGCACTTGTGCCAAACTTTTGGTGCAAAGTGCCATAAAGTGGTGCAAGAGTCACAACTGCACCAGTTCTTCTAAAATAGGACCACACTGTGTCCAAGGGGCTTCGACACCACTGCATCAGATTTTGTTTTGGATGCAGGACTTGAAGCACGTCCTGCACTCACCTTGTAAAATTGAGCCCATGGTGTCAAATAGTTGAATCCTACCAAACCAACCTAATTGCTGTCTTTTAAGAGCTAATTTGTGAGGTAGGTGGAAGCTGGACTGTGGATGTCCTCTAGCTGGTCTTTAGTAAGGTGTTTGACACACCATCAGATGGAAAATCCATGGAGATAGTAGCACAATATTGAATTTACAAAATTCACATGAAGTAGATAGCAAACTAGCTAACAGGTAAGAAGCAGAGAGTGGTGTTTGTTGACCTTCATTAAGACAGTGGAGAGATGCTCTGAGCGGAGTACAGTGGATCCTGCCAGGACACAACAAAATACTTCAGACTGATTTCTACAGCAGAGTTACTGCAGGAAACAAAGCAAATCCTGAATATGCTGTACTGCATAGTATCCTGGCAGAATACACGGTGCCTCAGGTTTGGTGCTGGGTCTGTTGCTCTTCAACATATTTCTTAATTATCTTGAGGAGGGCTCAAACTCATCAGCAGACTTTCAATGTTTGCTGACAACACAAAACAAAACTGGCAAGAAGAGCAGATACAGTTGTCTGTGGGTAGGGTATGAACAACAGGGAAAGCTCTACACATTAGGCGCATGTGGGCTGAGAAATAGGGGCTTAGATTTAGCATGGGGAAGTGTAAGATATTACACCTGGGAGCATGCAGTCTGGAACACTCCAACACCCTGTGCTGCAGCCAAAAAAGCAAACACTGTGTTGGAATTTATTGAGAGGTGGTAAGGAACAAGTCAAGGGAGAAATCCTCCCCTTATATTTGGCTTTGGTTAGACCACAGAGAGACAAATCCAAATGCAGCACACTCTGAAAGGAGTGGGAGTTAGTAGCTAGTGATACTGCTGTGAGTCAGAGAGAGCTTGAATTCAAGATCGCACTTGCTGTCCAAATTTACAAATGTTGCATCTTTCTCAAAGAAAGTAGGTATATTTCCCCTTTATTCCCCCCCCCCACCAACACACATGCATGCACAGGGACTCCCTCAGCATCATCTGATTCCACGTACTGGAAAAAGATATACCATCAACAGTTTCATAAACTGTAGCACTAAAGGTGTGGTGTACATACTGACTTACCCTTGCAGAATATATTATGTCAACCAGACTAAACAAGCATTGAAGTTATGTGTTGCAGAGCATAAAACAATAACGAAATCTATGCCATTGCAAGACACCTTAAAGAAGCAAGACATCATTCCATGGCAGTGCTTCAGTTTTATGACATTGAAAAAGTAGAAATGGATCAGAGAGGTGATAATTTGAAAGATAAATTACTAAAAAGAGAAGCCTGCAGGATCATATCTTTGGACACTGTTAAACCTTGTGTACTCAATGACTTTGTTTCGCTACACCGTCTATAATTGTTCTACATTGGTTGTTTTTTAAGTAACCATGAACTGGCATGCCTAATCAGTATATGATGCAACTCAGTCTGCCCTAAGTTGACTTGCCATTATGTAATGATATTGCCATTCTCAGTTCCTTGCATTTGCATATTTATATATTAATGTGTTCCTTATTTATTTATCAATTTATTTATTACTTGGGTCTTTATTTTAGCACTAGCACTTGCACTTCTATATTAGTGTTTGCACTTTGTACTTTGTATGCTGTATTTCATATATTGCACTGTACCTTTAACTGATTTGCTTTTAAACATAGCTAACAATCCTAATCACATGTTCTGATGAAGGTGTCATTTGTGACATTGAAATGTCAATGGCCTTGTGAGATTGTTTGGCGTTGGTTCTGCTAGGTCTGTGGAATGGTAAATACGTTGTAAGGCATTATTTGAACTGCTGTGGAATCTGAGATGGAACACACTGTTGATGAATGAACCTTTGCCTTATTTTTATGCTGCTGAATGTTAAATAAAGTGGAAGCTTTTCAATTGCAAGAATCCTGTGGAGTGTTGACCTCTTTCTGCTTTGTGGAGTGTGTTTTGGACTAAATATTACAGAATATTTGTTTTAATGTTGCTCCTGATTTTGCTCCATGGGACTTCCTTCCTTACCTGGTGCCAGATAACCTCCAAGCCTCAGCTGCTCATCCTTACCTGCTGCAGGAAACCCCATGGTTTGTCCCTCTCATCAAGATAGGGCCTTTAGGGCTGGCAGACACCCCACTTGAAGAGCCCAACATTCAGTGCTGCTCTGGTAAGGTGTGCAGCCTGAGTGTTCCAGCTATCATTCAATGGTCTACTGCTTTTTCCTCAAATTTCAGTCCCTGCCCCTTCCGTGGAGATGCCAGCACCACTAGCCCAAAAGCACAAAGATGTGTAATGGTGTAAAATAGTAACATAAGAATTTAAGGTCAGAATGGACTCTTGGTCCTTTATGCCCACTCCCTGTTTCATAAACTGGTATGAATAAGTATGCTGTGCATACATGTGCAGAACTGAAGGAATACCTACACATTCAACTACCCCGGGAATTCAGTTTTTCCCTTGATAAGCAGAAATGTGTCCAGGCTTACCCTGAACACCTATACTGTCTTCATATCAACTGTCCCTATCTGTAGACTGTTCTTAAGGGTTACCACCCTATGGGAGAAACAGGTCACCTTAACAGTATCCCTGAATCTGCAACCTCTGAGCTTCAGGGTGTGCACCCATGTCCTGCCGGAGGACACCAGATCAAATATATTTATTCAGTCTTGTGGAAACAGTTGAATTTGCAGAAAACTGAGGTCATGTTCCCTGTCTGTCTCCTTTTCTCCAGCATGAACATGCTAAGGACCAAAGTGGGACCAGCCAGTGCAGGAACAGCCAATGTGAGACCATCCAGCCTAACACACAGTCATCTTGCCACCCTTCCCTTGAAACTGAGAGCATTACTTGCAATGAGACCAATTATGGGTCCCTTTTCTCCATTTTCTGAAGTGGTCCAATGGTTTGTTTGTTTAGAAAACAAACTTAGGCAATGCTGCTCCCTAACCTAGCCCTCACCCCAAAAGTATCTCCATGTGTTAACCTTGTGCATGATGCATTACTTATATTGTACCACCTGTTGTTATTTAACTTTGCTCACTCCATGTTTTTCCTATTGGTGTTCCTTTCTCACATTTGCTTATCCTGCCATCTACTTTGTCATACCTGGAAATGTCATGAAGATGTATAGTGTTCTCACCTTGTTAATAAAGACTAAATAAATCAGCTTTGCATTTGTATTTTACAACAGAGCTGTTATTGTGTGTATTTGTTTGAGTATTTATTACTTAAATGATCTGTGTTATTGTTAACATACTAACATACTAATTGCCAGCAGATAAGGCCTTACGGTCTATTGAGTCTACTCGTGCCTCAGATCCCTATTTGGGTACCGAGGCCTCTCCCCCTCATCTTTCTGAAACCCCTATCTGCCATCCCAGCCTCCCTGGCTAGGCCATCCCCTGTTTCTTCCCCTTTCTGTATCTGTCCCACCCCCTCTTGAAACCCTCCACTGTAGAAGTCTGAACCAGCTCACCAGGCAGCGCTTTCCAAGGTTCCACCACGCTCTCAGTGAAAAACCTCCTCCTCTTTTCCCCCATCATCCATCCACCTTCCAACTTCAAACCATGCCCTCTGGTGATACCTCCCTCCTTAAGTCTAAAGATCCCCTCTTTGTTTACCCTATTCATTCCCTTAAGGTACTTGAAAACCTTGATCATGTCCCCTCTGTTTCTCCTCTCCTCCACTGAAAACAAGCCAAGCTCCTCAAGTCTCTCCTCATACGTCAAATCTCCTAGACCTCATATCATCTTAGTTGCCCTCCTCTGAACCCTCTCCAGGAGCTGTATGTCCCTCTTCAGGTGCGGTCTCCAGTACTTTACACAGTACTCAAGGTGTGGTCTAACCAGTCCATTGTACAGCGGCAAAATCACTTCCCTGCATCTTGAGGTGATCCCCCTTGTGATGCATCCCAACATTGCGAGAGGAAGTGGTGGGCGCTGAAACAATCACGGGATTTAAGAATGCATGGCATAGACATAAAGGAATTGTGGAGGTCAGGGGTAAGGGGCAACAGACTTCTAGGAAAACATAAACTGAACTTACAAGCTCAAATGGGCAGACTGGGTGGGCCATAGGCCCTTATCTGCCGACATTGTCTATGTATCTATGTATCTATGTAACATCCTGTTTGCTTTGACCACCGCCCTCCTGCACTGCTCAGAGCTATTCATACTTGCATCCACCAGGACCCTCAGGTCTTTTTCTCCTGCTGAGGCCTCCAGCACCACCTCACCCAAGGTGTACTCATGTTTGGGGTTCCCCGCCCCAGATGTAACACCTTGCACTTGGAGGAATTAAAATTTAATTTCCAGGTGCAAACTCACCTACCCAGGGTCTCCAGGCCCCCTTACTGGGCCAACCACCCCACCTCCCCCTCTACTACTGATCCCAACTTGGAGTCGTCAGTGAAGAGACTCATTTCACACCCTATGCCCTCCCTGATATCAGATATGCATGCCTTAAACAGGATCGGCCCCAGGACCGAGCCTTGTGGTACCCCACTACTGACCCCTCTAGGATTTGAGAGCTCCCCACCGACCACCACTCTCTAAGTACAGCCAGCCAGCCAGTTTCCTATCCATCTGACCATCAATGGGATCACACCCATCCCCATCAGTTTCTTCACCAGGCCATTGTGGGAGACCGAGTCAAATGCCTTGCTTAAGTCTAAGAATAGTACATACACAGGCTTTCCCCTATACAGTTCAGATGTTACCCAGTCATAGAACTCCACAAGGTTAGTTTGACATGATCTTCCTGGCACAAACCCATGTTGCTGACCATCCAGGCCTCTCATCTCCTCCAAGAACACCCCAAACATTCCTTCAGTATACTCTCCATTATTTTACCCACCATGGATGTCAAACTGACAGGTCTCTAGTTACCTGGTACTTCTCTTGACCTGCTTTATGAATTGGTACCACATGTGCCTCTCTCCAATCATTAGGTACCCTCCCTGTCTTGAGCAACCCGTTGAAGAGCTCCGCCAGAGATGCAGCCAGTACATCCACCAATTCCCATAGTACTCTCGGATGAGTGCCATCCGGCCCTGGAGATTTTTCCTTCTTAAGGGCCTTAAGGGCTTTCCACACCTGTTCAGTGGTGATAGCTTCTTCTGTCCCTCCACCTTACTGGCCGATTTATCCTGATGTGACACCCCTGGGGTACCACTCCCTCCTTCCTGATCTGTTCCTGTTGCTCCACCGTTCCCACCCATGACCCCTTCTATCACCCTCCTGTCCTGCTTTGTAAATATCCTGTCCCCTCCCTGGTGAACACTGAGGCAAAGTACTCATTTAATACCTCCGCAATACTGTTCTGCAATATTTTGTGGCTCCTCATTTTATCTATATACCAAGACACCACTGTGAATGAGTTTCAACTCAATGGTCAATTGTCAACTTTCTGATTCAACAAACATGATATCTTAAGATAATGTGGAGGACACATCAGACTCTTGCTGACCAATAGCAATGATTCTGGCTCTGGGCAAAGACCTGTGTTGCAGGAATGGCTAGAAATTCCCAGCTGCTGTGCTCTTTTGTCAGCCTTCTGCAGATACATATAATACAGGGCAATCAACAGACAAATTTGTAAGATATTCAAGTGTAATCCTTTTATTAACTATATCCACTGTATTGATAAGAATAATTAATGTCCCAGAGCATGCCCAATAAAAACAAAATGTGCAGTCTCCATCAATAAATTTTCATCAGAGGGTGTGCAGTAACTAAAACAATAACAAATATAGAATTACCTTCACAGAAAGAAAATATAAATTGAGCATCATTATTAATAATAAACTTTATTCATTGGTGCAGCTACAAAAAAAACTATTTATATTAATCTGAACCCACGTTTATAGCCAGATAGCATGGTTTCCACCTAAAGAAATATCTCCTGTTAGAGTAAAACATTACAATAAAGAAAGTTCTGAGTGGCAGCTGGGAAACATAATGAGATTTTAAGCTCTTAGTGCCAAATGTTTTTAAAGAAATATTTTTTTCTGATATATATTACTTGTTACACAGCTCCCTGCTATTCTTCTGTCTATAGTTTAGGCTGATTTATCAGTGGTACAGTCACCTCCAAGGTGTTTTTTCAGAATTACCATTTTTATATTTCTGGCCCAGGCTATTCCCTAAAGAAAAAAACATTGTACAGCACTGTTGGCCTCTGAAATTCTTTCATTTCTTTGGAAGGACAGGCAGCAGCCAGGGAGCTTGTAAGGGTTTGACATTTACTGCCATGACCTGCCTGCTGTTGAACGTGCTGACAGTAAAGCTGTGTGATGAATGGTGCCCATGGCACTTGGATCAAGAACCAGTTTAGTGCACCTTGCAAGTGATGTCTGCACCTGATCTTTCTTTTGTCAACCCCACTGCCAACATCTTTGATGAGCTCTGAGTTGAGACAGTAAATACAATATAAACAATAACTTTGATTTATCTTTCAAAATCTAGTTACTCTACAGTATAGGGTGTGGGCAATTTTATTGTTCGCCATGCGAAAGAGCTGAACGTCAAAGTAGATTCATAGATGTTTTCTCAAACATTAGTTTGTTGGAAACAAGCATTTGTTCATTACTTTGGAGTCTGAGACAGGGGAATTGCATAGCCGTTACATGCATATTAAAATAAATTTTAAAATGGGTAAGAGAGAACCTGCATCCTGATTGGCTAACAGGTACCAGTAGCCATGTCCTTATCAGCTGATATACATAGCAACTGGTACTTGTTATGCCAAGCAAGACACAGTGCAGCCAGAAATCCATGCATGCCACTTTGGAAAAACATTTTCTCCCACATTATCTGGTGAAGTGCTGTACTCCTGTTTCGCTCCCCCACCCACCCTGTCAGAACACCGAAGTTCTTGCCCAGAACTGCTACATGTGCCTGTTCAAGTAAAATAGAAAATTAATTTCAAAAACACCAACATCCGCTGTACAAAACAGCTTCAATGCACACAAGCTTTTTAGGAGCCACAGCGCTGATTTCTCTCTTGCGCAGCGGTTGTCTCCCATCCCTTGTGATGACTGTGACATGGACCCCCCACACTGGCACCCATAGTTCATCATAAAAAAAGAAAATATTCCTAAAATGCATGGTCACACCAAAATAAATGTTCTTCTCTGTCTCACACGCTAAAAAAAATAAAAACCACAGAGCTCCAAAGGAAAATGGCCTTCACTATGCCCACTAAACACTGACACATTTGTTTCCTCACAAATGGTCCTTCAGAGTTTTAAAAAGTACACCAACATATTTCCAACCTCAGCATGTATCTGGCTGGGGGGAGCAATTTAAAACACTTTACATTCTCTTTACGTGACTAGGGCAGCAAACGTGACAACAAGCCTGTCTATCTATATCACTGGCTAACTGCGATAACCTGAGCAGTATGTTACTAGAGGGCTCTAGTGGTCACAAAGAGAAATGCACTGTATTAGACTTTTATACAGTGCATTAATAGAGGAACTATTTTTATTCTTATAACTAACTCCCCCCCCCCCATTTTGTTTCTATTTTGACATTTATTTTTTTTGATTTCTACATGATGGACCCATTTTAAAAGCGCAATAACACACTCTGAGGTGTGGGTTATCACCTAATAAGAGCATGCCCAGGTGCATAAGGCACTCAGCGTAAGTGCCACGTGCATTAGTACACCCCTGGGTATGCTCATAGAGGCGATAACCCACACCTCATCATGTGTTATTGCTTGCTTAAACAATGAGCATAGAAATGATGGCCCCTAATTTACTGCAACCTGTATGAGTACCGCACAGTGTTTACATGGGTCACATGTGCAGCCTGCCTTTTTCTGAAGTGATTCAAGTGCACAGAGAAGCAGTCATCAAGTAAGCTTTTTTTTTACTTTTTATCCATTGAAGAATATCTTCAATAATTGCCTACAGCTTTATATCAGTTGTGGTAAGGCAACTCTTTGTGGTGGTTTCCCTCACAAGAAACCACTGCCATTGTTCCTTACTGCCAAATGACCTTCCACAGGGACAGCTGACTCTGGCTTTGTAAACAGTCATGTGACTGCCATAACAGCTGATAAAGATCTCAATCTGTGATTCAACATAAACAGTATGACACAAGGTTTCATTACGATTTTTTTTCGGCATGGCTTGTTTTCATTTGGCAAAAGGTTAATTAATGTTGCACATCATTCTTGTTTAGCTTTGTAAGTACTGCATCTTCAATAAATCAGATTTAGCAAAATGTCATATTTGTGATGGAGAGTTACTTATTCAGTATAATCTAGTTCAAATATTGTAGTTTTGCTCACAGAAGATCAGCAGTCAGTTTTGACTACATTAAAAATCACAAAGACCAATTTAGTTCTAAACCAGGGAAGACACTGAAAGATTTGCTAACCTTTAATCAAATATTTAGAGAGATGAATGTTTAATTGAGAAACATCCTTTCATTTTCATGGGTGCCAGCTATGCCTCGTATTAATAACTCCTACTTAAACCAAAAGCAAACAGGCATTGTCTAGACGAAAGACAACCACTGCATACTTTATAGCAATATTCACACCTTAATATAATCATCAAGATTTTCCAGATTTAGTGGTTGACTGTTTTTGGTATTGTGCAATTTACCTGGGCTTCCAAACTATGTGAAGTGCTAGCAAACCATTCCCTGAGGTCTCAAAGACTATCTATAGGTGTCAGTTTGCTTATATACAGTACAATGACCTCTAACCGTAAGAACTGCAAAGGTAACTCAGTTGTCAGAGATGAAATAGATGACCTACGGGACTAAGAAACAAGAAGGCCAGCATTATTAATGTTATATAGAAATACCTAGTGCAAGCTTTTTCTTGTGTGATTCATTACACATTTATCATGTCTTTTAAGTCCAAAAGTGTCTTTCAGGCTCTGGTGCTGAAATGGTGTTGATAACAAGCAATCTATTTCTACACTGTCTTCTAGCAAATCTGTCTAATGGTTCAAGTATGACCAGAGTTTTGAAAGTTCTACAAAATCATAAACATTAATAGATACACAGAGAGGATTTGTATGGGGTGGACAGGACTGGTGGGGATGGGGATCTCCGCACCCCAAATCCTTGAACTGAATGAGAATTGTTTGCTGTTTTCCAAATGCTTGAGCAATCTTGTGTAATGAGTTTGAAAATAACTGCCAAAGAAGGGTATTATATGCTCTATTATTAAAATAATTTTCATCAAATTTTTCAGCCCCCTGTACACAGGCATTCACAAGCAGTTCAAAGGAAACTGGCAAGTAGATCTAGCAAAATAATATCACATACTGTACCAACATATTATAGGTTGATCCTACTGAGCTTCTGGTTACCAGAGGTTTCTGCTGTGTGCATTTTTTGCCTCTCTTTGGTGTCAGGATACTAATGAAAATAATACATTATTGTATACACAAGTATATTACAACTATATCAAATCACATGATTGTTAGATCTGCAGAGATGGCAGGGAGTAGACTAGATGGGCCACTTAGTCCTTTCCTTGTTCTTGAATCCTATGTTTCTATATGAAACCCTGCTTTATCTAGAGGCTGAACATGGTGGAATGTGTGTGGCTAGGGCAAGATCTCCTGATGAAAGAGTAGAAATTGCACTACATATATAACACAAAGACATTGATAGATGACTCAATCCTTTTTCCCCTGAAAGTAGGACACACCATGTCAGGAAGAGGGATGGAGCAATAAATTGTGGATCATCCTGCTATGTCTGTTCCCTGAACTTGGCCACAGGCACCTCCAGCCCTTGCTGGGAATCGAAGTCCTGAAGACAGCAGTGCTAGTCAAAGGGAAATTCCCATCAGCTGAAAGAGTATATTGAGCCTTTCAATTCATGCATTGCTATCTCTGCAACCACCACCGGAGGTCTACCTGCTGCTATTATTTCTCAGCAGTGTATGCGTCTCAATTGTTTTCTCTCATCTAGATGAGACTGCCATTCTTGGACTGAAGTTTGCATATATAACCCATGTCAAATCATGATCAAAAATACAGAGTACTTAGGAGTTAGTAGTCTTTTGCACATATGGCTAGTAGCAAGACCTACATTTACATGAAAGTTTGCTGTATGATCACAGCTTAGAGAATGTTGCCCACTGTACTACTGTCTTTTATATACTGTATATAGAACGTATAAACTGGTTTGTGTTATTTTGCCTAGTGAGCTCTGAAATTCTCTTGGAATGAAGTTGACATCATGCTAAAGGGGTTCTTAGGGAGCCAAGGGGATATGTATAAAAAGAATATCTGATGACAGTGTCATATAAGTGGAAATATTATCACAGAGGAGCTTATGAGATCATAATGCCATGAGCTTGAAGGGCAAGTGGCATTCATAAGCATGTTACACCCCAAGATGCTAATATTTCATGGGTTTATGGGGCTTTGGCATCAGATTTTTTGTGTACATAAGAACATACAAAGGTGCCAGAAGCATAAGGCCTTGTGGTTTACTGAGCCAGCTTATATTTCAGAGTCCCCAGTGACAACTAAGGACTTCATGGCCCCACAACCAATACCCTCCTCTATTCTGGTTCCACCACTTTTGACCCTGACTTTACCCTTTACCCTGTCCCAACATCTTTTGAAGTGATCCAGTATTTCAAGAGATGCCACTGCCTCAGGGAGCCCATTCTAACCCCATCAAAGAAATGCCTCCTGGTTTCCTTTCTGAACCTACACCCTCCAACTTAAGACAGTGCCTCCTCATGTTTTTTCTTCCACTGAACCTGAAGAGGCACTCCTAGTCCACACTGTTTACATATTTCAAATACTTGAAGGTCTCAGTCATGTTCCCCCTTTCGTTCCTCTCATCCAGGGAGTACATGTTCAGGGCCTTCAGCCTCTGCTTGTATGTCCTGCCCTTCTGATCCATAACCATCTTTGTTGTCCTCCTTTGGGCCACCCCTAGCAGGTTTATGTCCTTCGTTACATAATGACAACAGTATTGCATACTGTGCTCCAGGTGAGACCACACCAATGACCTGTACAATGGCAGTATTAACACCTCCTGCCTGGTGCTCATCCCTCTTGCAATGCAGACCAACATTTTATTGACCTTTGCTGCTGCCTTCTTGCATTGTGTGGAGTGATTCCAATCGCTAGTGATCTAAACCCTCAGGTCTTTTTTCTCTTCTGATTTGGTTACCAGCATCCCTCTCAGGCTGTATTCTGTCTTTGGGTTCTTGGCTCCAGTGTACATAACCTTGCAGTTTTTGCATTAAAGCCAAGTTGCCTCAACTGTGACTACAAACTTTACATGTCTATTATGGCCTGGTGACTTGAGCATCTGTTCCTTGACTTAAAAGATCCCAACCAAGTCAGCTTTATTAAGCAAAGACAGACATAGAAACATAGAAATTGTTGGCAGATAAGCACTGCTAGGCCCATCCAATCTGCCCATAAGCTCTACAGTTGTTTGTGGCCTCTGACCCTACCTGGTCAATGGCTTCTCACCGCTCCTTCCCACCTCTAAGCTTTCCTTATGCCTGTCCCAGGCATGTGTAAATCTCTCAACTGTCTTTGTTCCCACCACCTCCTGTGGCAGGCTATTCCATGTGTCCACCACTGTCTCGGTGAAGAAAAACTTCCTCACATTTCCCCTTAACCTGCCCCATCCAATTTCATATCAAGCCCTTTTGTTCTTGTACTCCTCCTATATTGAAAGTAAGATAGAAAATAAATTCCCTTTCCTAGAAATGAACTACTGACCCTTTGCTTGTAAAGCAAGGACACATCCAGTATGCCACCAGAGTAGCTTAATGTAGAGAGACTGGCCTTGAACCCAGGACCCTTGAATGTCCTGTCCCTGTGCCGTGTCCTCTGCACCACTGGAGAACCAGTGACAGTGTCCGGTGCAACCTCCTTTTAATACGTTATGTCGCCACCCATCGGATTCCTCTTGCATTGTTGAGTTTTGACGCTGAAAAGGCATTTGAAAAGGTGGCCTGACCTTTCCTCTGGGCCACCCTGTCTCATTTTGGTATACCAGAGGAGTTCATACAGACCCTACAAGCCATGTATGACTCTGTCCAGGTTTTTTTTGAAGTTAGATGGCTCCCTCCCCCAGTAATTCACCCTAACCCATGGAACCCATCAGGGTTACCCATTATCCCTGATCATGTTCTCTCTCTACTTAGTACCTTTGGCAGTGGCTATATAGGATCATCCTCATGTGGAGAGGATTTTCCTGGAGGGGTGGACAGTATAAAATCACATTGCTTGCCAATGATGTGCTGTTGATGGTAACCTTTCTGGAAGATTCCTTTATGGTCATTTGGAAACATCTCCATCAATTTGGCATATTAGTGGGATATAAATTAAACACCCTTAAAACACAGATGCTTCTTTATGACTTTTCTCACTTGCTGCAGTCAAAACTGTGCTTCCCCTTTAAGTGGCACAAACTAGCAATTAGATACCTTGGAATTAAAATTACTAAAAATCTGGAGCATCTCAACCTCTTCAATTATGAACCTTTAACTCAGCAAATCACTGCTGACCTCTCCTGCTGGACTAATCTCACCCTTGGGTTTTTTAATTGTATAGAAGTAGTACAGCAAACTATTCTTCCTCGGATTCTATATTTTATCCAAACCCTCCCCATTATGCAGGATAAAACTTATTTCAGGGCCTGTGTTAAAGTAATTTCCCACTTTATGTGACTGGGTAAACCCCCCAGATTTGCTGTTCCATTCTGCAGATCCCTAGAGATAAGGGGGAAGCCAACCTACTCAATCTTTTATTTATTTATTTAGTTTTTGTTGACCCGGTAAGTGCACTAGACAAATCCTGCTTATTTTCAGGTATGACCTGGGGGAAGGGGATACAAATGAATGCCAACTGACCATGAACCAGATTAAGCTGTTGGTGATATTTTTAGTGAATGGGGGAAATTTAGTCAGGGCACTGGGGAAATTCCCCTACTCTCCTGCCTGCAGGGGGCTTGACTTCCTATGAGCAGGGATGGAGGAGCCCAGTTGGGAGCCAGACCGAGGAGGATGAGGAAGTGCTGATGTGGCAAGGGAGATGGCCTCCTCCCCTGACCTCATATTGCAAGAGGCTGCTTTATTGGAAATAAATCAAGAATTAGCTCAAAATAAACAAGAAGAGATGTTTTTCTCGATCGAGGACTTGAGTAATATTGATGGAAATAAGGACTGTGAGACAACTCCAATGGGAAGAAATAAGAGCGAAAGTAAGAAAAACTTCTGCAGGAATTAGAGAAAGCCAAGGAGAAATATGCAGCTTTTATGGCAAGAAAACAAGATGAATTAAAATTGCTGAATCACAGTGAAGAAATTGACAGTGGGTATGACCCAGCTGACAGCTCCAAATATGATGCATCAACATCAAAGGACAAGGAAGGAGCAAGCCACCAGACGCTCCCGCAGATAAATCTTCACCCTATTATTTCAACCACTGATGCAAATGTGAATAGGGCCAGCAGGAAAACCGAGGGATTCGGGTGCCTAGAGCCCCAAGAGGTGAATGTTTTGAATAACCTGCGGGAGGTAGAGGGCAGTGATATTAAGGCAGAAATTCCTACTGAAACTAGCTCTAAAACTGAGAAAAGGAGCGAGAAGGGGAACAAAGGTTTAAAAACTGCTGTACAAGATAAAGAAATGCCTAATGTAGTTTCAGGACTAGAAAACAATCCTAACTCTGGTAATACAGTCCCCCGGTTCAACACAGATATTCAAAAAGGCCCAAATACAGAGGGAAAGAAAACTGGGGAAGTCATTTTCCAAAATAATCCCTTTGAACAGACTAATGCTACCATTTTTTCTTTCTCAGCACAATCTGCTAAACCAGGATCAAAGGAAGGGAAAAAAAGAAGAGAGGTTGTTATTATGTTGGCAAAACACAATCTAGATGGGCCTAATACTCATAAAGGGCCTGTAGAACACAAGGGACAAAATATATCTATGCAATCCTGTCCAACAAAAACAACAGAGGCAGCTGGCAAAGCATTTTCCCTACACACCAATCTAAATCAGGGACTTGAACCCTTCTGCAGTTGGTCACCGGGAAAAGCCCTACAGGAGGCAGGATGGAAGAAATTGCCTTCAGGCCAGTGGTTGCCAGACCCACTGTGGCCTGCAAACACCCCAGAATGGTGTCCCAGGGGTTTGCCTCAAATCTCTGTTGTGGAAAAGGGGAGTACAAATCCAGATTCTGCCCAAGATATGGGGGATGAAAATATGGGAAAGGAGAATATAACCGAACTAATTATACTGGAAAAAGAGCCTTTAGACAAAAACATACAGGAACCCCGGGGGGATCTGGCACAGGACAGGAAGAATGAAACAACCTTTGCAGGGACCCCGGATCTCAGAAGAGGAGCGGCACCTGAAGGTGAAAAAAAATAAACTGACCCCCCCTTCCCAGAGCCCACTATTGTCAGAACTCTTTGCTAAATCAAAAAAAGAGGCTACTCCTAGATGGAACTCAGTTAGGATTTGGTACAAAGGGGGTCTGGAAATCAGGCCAGATTGGCAATATGTGGGGAGAAAGCTCTTGAAGGACTCACTACACTTTTCACCAAAAGATGTTTATGCTTTTATAAACATCTCAGGAGAGGACAACTATGACATTAGTTTCAGATCTGCATACACCCTGGATTTGTTCTGGCAACGCTTCAGTCAAGTTAAATGTTCACCTCTGTGGTCCCCCTTTGTGGTGATCCCCTTGACAAAACCCCTCATTAAATATGTGACAATGATGTTTCAGAATGAAGGGGTACACCTTGATGACATTACATACTGGCTTCAACAAAAATATGAAGTATTGAGTGCACCAGAAGCACAACTGGATTCTGAGATGTTTTGGACTGGGGGATGGAAATATAAGGTAAAATTGAGGCAACTGGAGAGTGACATAGAGCATATACCAAACTCCTTCATGCTGGGTAGAGATAGAGGAGTGTGTTTTTATTCAGGGCGGAGCATGCTACAAGTGTGGGTGGGACCCACCTCTCTGTGTATATGATGGCCCAGCTGAATAACTGTGGGGAGATGGGGCACATAAGTATGCAATGCGCAAACCTGACAAGATGTGAGTTATGTGAGGACACAGGTCACACATTTCTGGAGTGTCCGTGGGCTGCAAGAAATAAAGCAACAGTCATTAGCCCTGAGCTTCTTATCCAACAAGATCAAGACGAAGCAGCTAAAAAGGTGGTAGAGGCTAAAGCCCCTCCTGCGGAACACAACCCCCCAGATAAGGCTCCAGACCCTATTCCAGAAAGGAGGAAATTGAGACTGAGGAGATAAGACTAGATGAGGAGAATCATCCACTCTGTCCCAATCCTGATAAGCCCATCCAGTGGGGGAGCCTACTACCGGTTTTCTACACAGATAAGCAATCCACTGATGTGCAGGTGATCCCTCTTCCACCCCCCCAAAAAAACTCTCCCTCCAAGAAGGACAACTAGGAATACAAAACCAAACCCGCCCCCACCCCAAAAGTGAGCAAGTAGGCCCAGTGGAACCTAATCCCTTTGAGGTTTTGGCTCCCGCTGAGGTAGACTCAGACACAGAACAGATGGATGTAGCTCTTACACCCACACAAGCTGAAGGAGGAAGGATGATTTGATTGAGTACAAAGGAAGAAAAGAAAGGAGGAAGAAAGGGCCTTGAACTTAAATTGAATGGTTAAGTTATCTCTGGGGTCATGTAACTGTCATAGCCTCTTACATTCCTTTAGGAGAATGGCATTGTTTCACCTATTGATAGATCTAAAACTGGATATCTGTTTTTTGCAAGAAACATGGATGCTCACATCGGACCAACTTAGGCTGTTCCAGGCAGAATGGAGATGGGGGCCATCCTATTGGTCCTTTGGGCCAGACAGGGCCGATGGAATAGGTATCGTATTTAGTACCTTTTCCTTCCAAATGACCAAGATGGTGGATTTGATTCCAGGGAGGCTGTTCATCCTAGATGGATATTGGGATAAGGTCCCATATAGATTAATAAATATGTACAGCCCACAAACAAAAGCAGATAGAGTGGCTCTAATTTCCAAACTTCAACCTTACTTACATACATCCACTTATGTAATCCTGGGGGATTTAATCGATACTTACCCAAAGGGGGACTGAGGGGGAAAGAGTGAAAACATACTGCGATTCAAATGCCTTGCAAAAATATGTCAATATTGGCGACTTGAAGAATTGTGCGCACTACCAATTCCAAGGGCCCAAATATACATACAAAAGGGGACACCTGACATCAAATATAGACCATATTTTTGTTTCTAGGAATCTACCTGACCCAAACTTTCATATTATCCCTATAGAATTTTCAGACCACCTTCTCTTACAAATAATGTTTCAAACAGCTCCCCTGAAAATAAGGAGGGAAGAAAGATGGAGATTAAATGTTTCAATGCTCGCAGACCCTTTTGTTACAGAGAAAATTTCATCATTACTCTGGGCTAGGACCTCAGTGAGTAATCTCTACGAAGATTTGGGGGTATGGTGGATGGACACAAAAAAAGAGATAGCAATATGGTTCCAAAACTATGGCAAGCATAGGGCACAAAACTATTTTTTTAGCTATTTAAAACTAAGATCAAAACTTCAGAACATGCTTTCACAGTCTGCTATGTCTAGACAAGATTATGGCCCTGACACTGAACAGATCCAGGATGAAATTAGGAAATTTCAATATGACAGGGCAAAAACTTTAAATACAGAATTGCAATTTGGAACACAAAAAACTCCAACTGGAGACCCCTTTGAAGCCTGTAAAAAGAAGAAAGAGACTTTAGATATGTTTCAGTTAGTAGATGATAGAGGAAACATAGTGGAAGATGAGATGGGGATCCATGAATAATCTGTGGGCTTTTGGCATCACATGGTAGTTCCCCTCCTTCTACAAATGTGATCAATTCTTATTTGGAGAAAAGCCAGGTAACCTTGGCCCGGGAGGATCAGGAATTTTTAACCTCTCCTTTGAAATTACAGGAAATAGAAGATGTAATTATGAAACTAAAAAATGGATCTTCACCCGGACCTGATGGACTGCCTTATGAGTTTTACATATCATTTTGCAAAATAATGGCAAGGTGTCTAGTAGAACTGTTTTCAGTATTTTTTGACAAAGGGGTGGTCCCCCCTCAATTCACATCAGGTCTCTTAATTTTTATATATAAGGGAGGGCGAAAGGTAGACATCTCAAACTGGAGACCTATAACTCTCCTGAATGCTGATTTTAAAATGTTGTCTCAGGTTCTTAACAATAGGCTAATGCAAATAGCTCCTTTATTAGTACATCCAGCCCAGTTTTGTGGGATCCCTGAAAGGAAGCTACAACATGCCTTAATGCTTATCAGAGATGTAATAGAGATGTGTGGTGCTGCACAAACATCCGGTTGTATCATTACTTTAGATCAAAGCAAGACTTTTGATAGAGTATGCCTTCCTTTCCTCTTTCAGACCTTATTACATTATGGTATTCCAAAGGAATTTGTGCATAAAATCCAACTTCTATATTCTAGAGTCCATGTCAACCTATTATTAGAGGGTTGGTAATGAAAGGTATCACCATAAATACAGGGATTCGACAGGGCTGTCCCCTCAGCCCACTCCTTTATAACTTTTATCTGGACCCTCTGATTAGAGTTCTGAGCAATACTCAGGAATGGGAAGGTTTGGGGGGAATCCCAGGCCAAATGAAACTGAAAATCCAAGCCTATGCGGATGATATATGCCTGTTTATAGCAAACCTGGGGCAATTACCAACAGTAATAAAACAACTGCAGGAATATTCTAAAGTATCTAATGCTACCCTCAATCTAAATAAATGTAAAGGGTTGTACTTGTACCACCAGGCTGTTTTGGGGCTGGAGAGGTTTACCTGAGTCTGACTTGGATGTCTGGATTTTTCTCTGTTTGATTAGCAGGGTATTTTCTCTGTCAAATTGTTGTGTAGGGCATCTTGCTGACAGGAAGGCACTCATCGCAGCGGTGGGTGAGAGCTTTTAGTTGATTGTTTTGTGAGGGCATGTTAGGCCCAACCCCTTCCCACCCCTCACCCCACCCACCCCTGAAATAGTTCCTTTATACCTGAGGTTCTGACATCATTTCTCAAGAGTGCAAGGTGCATATCACCGTATATCCTCTCTAGCACACTGCACTGACAATATAAGCATACACATTGTATAATATATATATTTCTATATAACAAACCAATCACATATGCGCGCGCCCACACACACAAACACACACACACACACACACACACACACACACACACACAAAAAACAAACAAAAAAAGTAGATAAACATGTGGGGAGTAGTGCAATGTAATGGCTGTGGGGCAGCAGTCTTCCGGGAGTCTTTCTGGAGGCTGAGATGCTGCCCTATTTGCAGACAACTCTCTGTCCTGAGGGAGGAAGTTGCCCGTCCTTAGGCCACACTGGACAGTAGTAAGGAAACCTTCCCCCAGGCCACACTGGACAGTAGGAAGGGAACCTCCCCCATCCAGGGAGCACCAGCGCCACCACCACTACCTCAGAGGTTGCGAAGAAAGCACAGCAGTTGGACCACAGTGGGCTCAGGGAGGGTGAGGATGGTGGAACAGAGGCACACCCAGTCAATTGTTCCACTCCACAATCCATACACCATTCTGGGGGAGCATAGCTCCCCTATGGATGCACCCGCAGAGAAGACTGATGACAACTGTCACAAGGGAGGCCCACAGGAAGGAGGCAGAGGACACCACAGGGAAAGGAAGCAGCTCCTGGTGGGGGACTCAATTATTAGGGGATAGAACTGGGGAGCTGGGAACTGAAGAGTGCCTGCCTGTGCCATGGCTTGAGGGACAGGAAGGTCCTCAGGATCACGAGAACAGCTGCAAGGAGTCTGAGCTGGATGTAATTGTCCACCTAGGGACAAATGACTTGGCTCATCATGAGATTAGAGCAGTGCAGGAGGACACTGTAGAGTTGGGAGGGCCTAAGACAAGTAGCACACACAGTATCCTTCTCAGAGGTGCTGCCTATCAATGGCATGGGAAGGCGAGGTAATTAGCACCATGCAGTTTAATGAATGGTTGAAAAATGGTGGAGCACAGGGGTTTGGCTTCATTGGGACTGGGGTTCCACCTGGAGGGACACCAGCCTATACTGGCAGGATGGTCTGCATCTGTCCAGGAAGGGAACAAGTTTTTTTTGAGCAATTGGTTTAAATGTTTCATTGGCAAGCTTTTAAACTAGTCAAAGGGGGAGGCACTGATAAGCAGCAGGAAAATACCAGCCTCTCCCTACAAAACAGGGTACTAAATGAGAAAAAGACCGAGGTAGAAAAGTCAGTGGGGGATGCTGCAACAGAAGGTAAAGTCATCAAAAAATGGAGAGCAATGAGTACCAATGCCTGTAGTCTGGGTAACAAGCTTCCTAAATTAGTGGCCTTGATGAAGGAGGAACATCTGGATATCGTGGAAGTCACAGAAACATGGTACACACAAAACCGTGACTGGGACGTAAACATACCAGGATACACTATCTACAGGAGGGACAGGGAGGGTAAAAGAGGAGGAGGAGTAGCTCTTTACATAAGGGAAGGAAATAAAAGCAACAGAACAAAAGGGTAAACAGGGAGGAGGGAGAAGAAGCACTGTGGGTAAATTTGGAGACAGACAATGGCACCACAATCCACACAGGGGTTGTATACAGACCCCCTTCTCAGGGGGAGGAAATGGACAAAAGGAAATGATAGAAAGTATACCTAAAATGGCAGAAAAATGGGAGATATTGCTGATGGGTGATCTGAATATGCCAGGTGTTAACTGGAGTGCAGTTGCAGCAGTCACTTCGAAGAGTGGGGTTATTCTAGATGCCCTACAGGGGGCATGCCTTAGACAACTAGTATTGGAGCCCACTCAAGAGGGAGCAATCTTAGACCTGGTTCTCTCAAATGGAGATGGAGAGAGGATCACAGATGCAGAAGTGGGTAGCCATCTGGGAACTAGCGACCATCGAACAGTATGGTTCACAATAAACACAGCAATAGAGTCAAGCCATACAAAGGCAAAAGTACTGGACTTTAGGAGGGCTGACTTTGCCAAAATGGGTGAGTGCCTAAGGAATGCACTAGCAAATGGACAGGAAGGAGGGGTGGAAGAACAATGGGGAATATTAAAAACTGCCATCACAGAGGTAACGAGCCTTTGTGTGAAGCAAATAAACAAAACAAAAGATGTAAGAAACCACTATGGTTCTCAAAGGAAGTGGCAGTGAAGGTTCAAGAGAAAAGAAAGCATTCAGGAAGTACAAGGAATCGAGAAGGAGCAGGACAGAGAACTGTATCAGTTAAGGCAAAAGGAGGCTGAAGGCAGTCAGAACAGCAAAGGCCCAAACCGAGGAAAAGATAGCCAACTCAGTTAAGAAGGGGGATAAAACCTTTATAGGTACATCAGGAGCGAAGAAGACCAAGGGAGGGATAGTGAGGCTTAATAAAGGGAGGGAGGGTGGGCAGAGGAGACTGTGAAAAGGCAGAGATACTAAACAAATATTTTGCTCAGTATTTACAAATGAAGGGGAGGTACCTAAAACAAACAGTAGAAACACTCTGGATACAGAAGTTGATACCAGCCCATTTACAGAAGAAAGGGTTCTGAAAGAACTCTTAAAACTGAAGGTGGACAAAGCAATGGGGCCTGATGGGATTCATCCCAGAATTCTAAAAGAACTAAGGGTAGAACTAGTGACACCACTGACTACCCTTTTAACAAATCATGGGAGGATGGGTGGTACCGAGGACTGGAGGAGGGCAGATGTGATTCCCTTCACAAAGTGGGAGCAAGGCAGAAGCAGGAAACTACAGACCTGTTAGTTTAACCTCAGTGATAGGGAAAATGATGGAATCACTTGAAGGAAAGAATTGTCGAGTATCTAGAGGCCAGAGGGGCACAGGACCCAAGGCAGCATGGATTCACAGCAGGAAGGTCATGCCAGATGAATCTGATAGATTTCTTTGATTGGGTGACCAAAGTAGTAGATCAGGGAGGGGCTGTGGACATGGCCTACCTAGACTTTAGCAACTCATTTGACACAGTCCCACACAAAGATTAATATACAAGTTAGCCAGCCTGGGAGTGGGTCCCAAGATGATAGCCTGGGTAAAGAATTGGCTGGAGAATAGGACACAGAGAGTAATAGTAAATGGAGTCCACTCAGAAGAAAGGAGGGTTACTAGTGGGGTACCGCAGGGTTCAGTATAGGACTGGTCCTCTTCAATGTCTTATAAGCTACATTGCAGAGGGCCTGAAGGAAAAGTATGTCTCTTGCAGATGACACAAAGATCTGCAACAGAGTTGATGCACAGGGTAGGGTGGAAAGGATGAGAAGGACTGGCAAGGTTAGAGGAATGGTCAAATGTATGGCAGCTTAGATTCAATGCTAAGAAGTGCAAGGTAATGCACCTGGGAAACAAAAACCCAGGGGAAGAGACACAATGGGGGTGAGATACTAACAACAACAAAAATGGAAAGGGACCTGGGGTAGTCATATCAGATGACCTAAAGGTGGGCAAGCAATGTGAGAGGGCAGCAAGGAGGGCTGGGGGATACTGGGATGCATAGGGAGAGGCATCACCAGTAGAAAACAGGAAGTTATTATCCCTCTGCACAAACAGCTGATGAGGCCCCATCTGGAGTACTGTGTGCAGTTCTGGAGACCCAATCTCTGCAAAGACATAGACAGGATGGAAGCTGTCCAGAGGAGGGCAACTAAAATGGTGCAGGGTCTGCACCAGAAGACATATGAAGAGAGACGAAAGGAGCTTAATATGTATAGCCTCGAGGAAAGGAGGGAGAGGGGGGACATGATAGAAACATTCAAGTACCTCAAGAGAATCAACAAAGTCCAAGAGGGTATCATCTTTCAAAAAAAGAGGTGTGCAAGAACAAGAGGGCACAATTTGGAGATAGAGGAGGGGTGGCTCAGAGGTAATTTAAGGAAGTATTTTTTCACAGAGAGGGTTGTGGATGCATGGAACGGCCTTCCGGACGAGGTTGTGGAGTCAAAATCAGTGGTGGAATTCAAGCATGCATGGGACAGTCATAAGGCCATTCTAGGGGGTTGGGGTAGGAAGAAGTAGGCTGCTGGTTAACTAGGATCTGCAGCTTATCCAGTAGGTAGGGAAATGGGCAGACTGGGTGGGCCAAGCAGTCCTTATCTGCCATCAAATTCTATGTTTCTATGTTTCTATGTTACTTAGGAAATACAGAGAGGGCACCTGTAACAGTAAACCATATTTATTTCTCCTCAGAGCCACAAAAAATCTTGGGAATAACGTTTGTACAACATAATCTCCTGCTTGAGAACTGGGAAAGGGCTCTTCAGGGGGCTGAAAATAAAGTCCAGAGATGGAAGTCATGGAGGTTGTCTAAAATAAAAAGGATACACATAATTAAAAGGTTCATTATACCCACTTTGTTGTATATAGCCATGATTTTCCCACCCCCAGTGATCTTAGAAACCAGGTTATATGCATGCTTTTTTCAGATGGTTTGGGAATCCAGAATGAACCCAATAAAAAGGTGTTTTACATGCTTGTCTAAACAACAAGGGGGTCTGGGTATGGTGGACCCTATAATCTTTTTCCATATCCTTTTCCTGCCTCACAATCTTAAAATTGGGCTAGGGGAACCAACCAGTGTGACACACCATTTGTTTTGTAAAACTTGTAGTGCATATTTGGAAATTTGGACTGGAAACCTTCCCCAAAATTGCCCACCCGTATCAAAATACAAGACTACATTAAACCAGCGCTCAAAAAGCTTTGCAAATGGGAGATCACTAAAGCGGATATCTCCAGACTCTCAGGATGACAATTGTACTCGCACATGGTGAGTCAAATCCATCTGGAACAACCTGAATTTAAAAATTGCCTCCCAGATCTAAAGGGAGGGGTGTTAAAACAATTAAATAACAACAGAATTCCAATGCACATGTGGGAGGTATTATGGTTTTCAGCTTACGGGAGACTGAATGTAAGAGGCAATGCAAAACACAAGGCCCAAGAGGAAAGGAATTGTCCATATAACAGTTGTATTAATATTGAAGAGACAATGGATCATTTCCTTGTTACCTTTTCCTATACAAAGTCCTATGGGGATATTTAAAGACAGAATGGAATCTAAAGTGGTTAGACAGTTTAACCTATGAGTCTTTGGTCCTTGGGCATTGTCCCAACCTCAAGATAATGTATGATTATGATACTTTAATGGTGTTGTTTTGCTGTTTAAAGTTTTACCTTTGGCAGGCTCGCTGTCAATGGACACTCCAACAGAGATTGATGTCATATACCACCTATAAGACACTGGTAGAACAAGCTATGGGGGGCAGTGTTTAAGAAAGATCTACAAGCTAATCCTAAGAGCTATGTTTTAAGGAAATGGAAAGGGTTGTTTGGATTTATCAAATACAAGTAAGGAGGTAGACTAAAAACCTATTTCTAAACCAGACGTGTTTAAAAAGTACTACTGATTTTTGCCTCAATAGTTTATTGGTTACTCAGTAGCTGGAAAATTATTTTTGAACAATCACTTTTAACCAGAGTATGAATGAAATACTTGTTTATTTGGGATTAAAATTGTATTCTTTCATGTGACTTAACATACTCAGAAGTAATTAGGTTTGAGAGCTACAACTAGCAAAATTCCCCTGCCACAATGGTATGGGGAAAGATAATAAGGGGGAGGGGGGAAGGTTTCTTTGGGGTTAAGGAGTGTTTTTTATGTGGTCTTTAACATACTGCATCAAGTGTATGAAATGAATACCTGTTGTTCTTTCTTTCTGTATGTTTATTTTTCTTTCCTCTTTATTTTTTTGTACAATGTGTTATGATTTGTGATGATGTGATATCAATAAAAAATTCCCCTACTCTTTTCAATAAGTGCCATGGGATCTTTAACATCCACCTGAACTACCACCAATCCAGGCAGATGGGACCTCGGTTTAATGTCTCATCCGAAAGACAGCACCTCAGAAGTGCAGCACCCCTTTCATGCTGCACTACAGTGTCAGTACTAGGATATTAACCCAAGTGCCAGATGTGGGAACTGAACCCACAGTCCTCTGATCTCCCGGCCTCAGAGGCGAGTGTGCTATCTACTGAGCCACTGACACTGACTGTAACTGAATCTAACTTGATATGTCTTAGCATCCCATCTCAGAATAATTTGTCTTTGGCTTGTTCCATCCTATCATTCTTATTGGAAGTCAATCAAGCACATACTAAATGATACACATGACCACGCTCGATACCTCTTTGGTAATCCACCTGCTTGTATTCCTTTTAGTATTGTCATTTTATGACCGAAACTTGCCATCAATGGATATTTATATGAAAAGACTTTTTCGCTGCTATTGATAGGTTCTACCTCCAGGCCATAGCACATGATATGGCCTTTCCCCGCAGAAGCTTGATAAAGCATTACTGAAGTAGCATGGATATGGTCTTAGATATGTGTTCCGACTCATCACTCCAATAGGTATCTTCCCATTTGTGGATCTTCAGGCATCATTTCACATCCTAGCCACTGACTTCCATGAATACTGTATATGCAGCTTCACTCTTATCTTCATGTTTGTGAGGAACCCCTGACCCACTTAGCTGAAGAATCACCCCCACTTGATCACCTTCTAAAATCCTACCTGCTGGGCAACACCTTGGCACATCTTATTAGTCTTTTATACAAGGCTTTCCAAACCTCGTCTATGGCTTCTATCAACACCATCCTGCACAGTTTGAATATGGAACTTGACACCACTTACTCTATAGATCAGTGCTCACTGGGTTACAGCTGCCTTCTACTGAAGGGAATATGCTTGGAAGTGCTGACTCTGATACTTCTGCATGTTCACGGTGATTGTTAAATTCATAGGACCTCATACTGGCCATTGCTGGTACACCTGTGGCACTATCCAGGTGTATCAAACATATATCCTTTGAGCATGCCCACTCCTTTAATCATACTGGAATGCTGTAGTGCACAAAACTGAAGACATCTTTGATTGCCTTGGATGATCCTCCCTCCTTCATCCTTACCCTATTCCACCGGATCAATGCACGTTGAATAAACCTTCCATAAAATTGGCCATCTTATTGATCTTAGTGGCCAAAAAAAACATCACCAGATTGTGGCACACTGAGAAAAATCCCAACCGAACTACCTGATGGGAACTCACACTTGACTAATACATATTGGAGAGGATGTCAGCCAGGATCATGAATCATATACCTTCTTTCAAACTCAAATGGTGTAAGTGGGTTCTATACTGACTCAACTACTACTCAGACTTTGTTCCATAAGGCAGGGTCCCTCCCCTCATTTGCTTTCTCTCTGCTACTCTGTCTTCTGTTCTAATATAGTTTCATAGCCTCTTTGGGGACTACTTACTTCCTGCCTCTTCAGTCACCCTTTGCTTTCTTTATCTATTCCTTCCAATACTACTTCTACCACCTACTCCATAGATCATATGTATTGAACTGATAACAGTTCTTGGACAATGTTTTGACTTAAGTGGACATTATTGTGAATTTTTAGCTGCGTTTTATTTGGAAGATCTTTTTTGAACATCCAATGAGCTCTTTTTTTGCATTATTTATGAAAGCACGTTCACTATTACTATATTGTACAATTTAGTGTTCTCTTTATTTTGAACATGATTTGAACTGCCCAATGTATACATTGATGGGTTTGGGTCAATGTAAGTACAATATCGGGATTATTTCAAAAGAAATTGAATTTTCAACATTTTTATCCCATTTTTAGCTTCATCCATTTTTTGAGTACTCTACACTTTTTTGTGGGTTGTTTTCATAATACATTTGGGTAGTAGAAAAACCTGCTTTAATGTAACTCTTTAAGAGATTTAAAAAATGTTCCAGCAGTACAAGAGTTAATTCCTTAATGAGTCTACAATGATCAGAGGCATCCATTAAGTGGTGTAAGGTGCTTTCCATGCTGTTGGGAGTTAGTCAGTGTGCATTGAAAAATAGATCATGTGATTTTTCTGACTGAACATAACGGGAGAATGAAGCTTCTGTGACAAGGTAGCGAACCAGGTGGCTTCTGGGGAACACTCTCAAAATGAACACTCTGAACACCAATTTAAATTAAATGAAATCTGATTTTCTTTCACTAACAGGAAGAAAACTGGCTAGCCCGGTGGTGCTGAGGGTTGAAGTGCTGGACGCCATACCTCGCACCATGCCTGTGACCCAGGTTCGGGGGTCAGCAGGGGAGGGAAGGGATCGAGCATCTGGAGGACTGCTCTCCCTTCCTGGGGAGGGATATGGGTTTAGTGCCACTCCTTGGTGGCCCTGGTGGAAATTGGGGGCAGCACAAGGAACATGCAGTGCTGCGATCGGGTGGTGGAGCGGCAGCAGATGTTGGCACGTTACTGCCAGGATATCATTGTACATCCCCACTCCACTGGGGAAAACCACTATGCTTAAAATACCCCTGGAGGATTGGGGAGGCAATGAGGGTTCCCAGGACCATGCCCACATCCCCAGTGCTGGACCATGCCTCCAATGGCTCCATACAATCCTTGGCCAAGACAGACCCTCTAATTTCATAAAGCCAACAGGTAGGTGAGGTTGGCCCTCCACTGGGGCAGGGAGATCTAGGGGGCTGGAAAGTCCTGGTGGGTGGTACCAGAGGGGGGTGGCCATGGTGGGGAGTAGAGGCAGAGGGTTGTGGGGGAACCTCTGAGAGATGTCTTGGTCCAACAAGTGAATAAACAAACTGTACAAAAAAAAAAACAGGAAGAAAACAGCTTGTATTCAGCTTAACAGAAACTTCTTGCTCTCTCCACTTACATTTCACTGAAACAGAATCCTCCTTCTGCTTGTTCACACTTCTTCCTTTATTGGGCTCAGGTGTTGCTTGTTAGCACTTCCTCTCCTCCGAGAGACAGCCAACAGCTTGAACATCCAGTGCAGTGAAGCCTTAAAGGACCAACTTAAAAACAAAAGGGGTTTGGTGCTAATCATACCACAGCCCCTGTCAAAACTGACATTGTCTGTGTTGAGGGTTGTGAAGTGGTTTATGGGTAAAAGAAACACAATGGACATATACCCTGTCATAGCTTCTTTTAGCTTTGGTTTGTGATTGCCTTTCCCACAGCATTTGGTGTGATTTGTTATATTTGAACTATTTTCATTTAGTTTAGTTTTCAAATCAGAAGTACCTATCTGTGTATTGCACTTATAAAGTGCTGTGACATTTAAATATTTAATTCAGTGTTGCAAACAATGTATAAGGAAGACTACACTGTTTAAAGAGAAATTGGCAGTTTTTTTTATTTTACATTACTACAGACTTCAGGAAGAAGATGGTGCATTTCCAACAAGGGAAGCAATGAGAACAAACAATGTTAAGGAAAGGTTGCCTTTTAAATAATGTTTTAATAAAGTAGTGCAACAGTTTATCAGAGTCATGCACAATTTCAGAAAAGAAGCTGACAATTCACAGCTGTGACTTGGGCTCATTTTCCATTGACTTGTATTTTTCCTCCATGACATGAGGACTTTGTGCATGGAAGAATTGCACAAAAAATGTAAAATAGTTCCTGAAATTCTGTGAATGTAAAATTGGCAAGTTTCATATGCAGAAATAAAATCCACGCATGTCTGCTTTTAACATTATGGGATGGGGTGCTGGGAATTTGCAATGTTTCTGAGTCTTGGTTTTACATTGGTTCTGTGGTGGTGTCTCAACTGTTTAAAAACCTGTTTTATGGAAATGTGTTTTTAAGTTTGAAGTACAGTACAGTAGGAAATAATGTTGTCAGCTGATGATGCTAACATTGAAAATAAGTGTATTGATAATGTCGTAATTGAATAATTAGTGTGATTACTTATGAGGGTGTCACTAACTGATGATGTAGTAATTTATAATTAGGTGTAGCTTTGGACTTTTATCAGGAGGGTATTATTAAGTGATGTCATAATTTATTAATTAGTAGTGATGACTGATTAGATTGGAGTTATGGGATGGTAAACTTACTGATTTCTTATTGGAGAAAAGGCCAACCCATGTATTATTTAAGGAAGGAATCAGATAAAGACTACTGTTGAAGTAATGCATTTCAAGCAGAGAATGGGAAGTCAGTGGGGCCAACCAATGATTTCCATCTATCAGATGGTAGTTCCAAGCAAGAAGGAATTAGATATTTTAAAAGACTGCTATTTTAAAATTACCAAACATTACCATTTTTATTAGTGTTAATGAAATTTGCCTAACATTCCTCTTTACTATACCATAAACGACTTTGCTATTTTGTCCTATTTGCTGTTCTTATGATTTAAATCTGCTGTTGTGCAGAAAAAGGCTGCAAACTTATTTAAACAGTAATATTATTTCACACTTAGTAAGCCAAAAGAATGATATCCTAGAACACATGATAATAAATATGAAGCTTAGTCTGTTACTTTTAATTGAACCTACTGTATGTTTTGACAAATAGTTATGATATAAAACTTTATGCATGTCTGGTCTTGTTGACTATTGCGGACTACTGCATGATTTTCAAATGTTCTTCGTGAGTAGTGTATACAGTATTTACCTTTATGTAATATATGGTGCTGATAGGATTAGTGAAATACTTGCATTGCATGTACTGTACAGTACTGTACAGATACATATTTATGCTTCTGGCTTTTTGAGAGATATATACAGTATATTACTACTAGACCATTGTTGCTTCTTTGAGTCAGTTTAATGTACTTCTTTTGTATTATTATCGTACATTATTGTGCTGTACTTAAAGTTTTTAAATCTGTATCTTGTACAGTACTTCAGCTTGCTGTGTGGATGATGTGAAATTTCAACTCTGTCATTGTCCAGTTCTCTCCCTGGTCATGCCTGAAAATAGGCATTTTGTGTTTAGCACACTTACCAAGTACACAAAAATTAAATAAATTCATCTGTATAAGTAATACTGTTATTTTGCCTTAGTCCCTGATTTTTGGTACAAGCATGCAGATTTACTGTATGTATCTTAATTTCTCAGTTTCTTTTCTGTCAATGGCCTGTTAGAATGTAAATTCCCAAATGTAGGAACAAGATTACCTAACCTTATGCTTTAGTTTGCTTGCAGTGGACAACACTTAAATAGACACTGAAGAGAATGCCTGATCTGGGGAGTTGTGGTGAGAGCTTTCCTACTGCTAGTATTATTTTATTTCTAATGTATCCCCTTGGTACTCCAACTCATGCGGAACTTACATTGTTAGTATACTTGTGCTACATGCTGTGCTCATATTGTAAAATATGATTGATTTTATTCAGTATGCATCTGCCGTTAAGTAGAAATCTTGTAACCACAGTAGTTACAAGCTATAACAAGCATTTTTCAATGCTGAATGTTTGCATGTTGATATTAGCATTGGATGTGCAGGAGTTAGAGAGATGCAGAATAGGAATGACAGTGAAGTATTGAACTCATGCCAATCCCACCTCCACCCTGCAGAAATGGACTGACTTTGGGGTGTGCCTTTGGGTCATCGCCAATAATGCTCACGGCATTTCACCTCATCCTATCCTGTAGACACTGACAAGTGTTGAGGTGTGCCTTGGGGTGTTTGCCTTCACAGTCACCCCATTTCATAAGGACATACACTGAAATGGGTGCAGTATAGGAGGAAGTGAAGTCTGGGGCACTGGCTTCAGGGTGGGGGGTAGGGGTGGAATGATATAAGCATTACAGTCAGCAATCCAAAGGCACACCCCTGATGTGTGTCAATCTGTACAGGGTGGGACGTTATGGTTAGAAACTCTAATGCCCCAGGCGTTCGTTCGTTGGTATTTGCACTACAGATTTTCAACATGGCCTTTTTGTTGTGTGCACGCTCATAACATAGTCATTTTATGGACTTTTGTCATCAAATTTTCAACATAGGCATTTCAGGACCTCTGCTCATAATCAGTGTCACTGTGATTTTTCTTAATCTGTCCCAAACACTGATTTCCCACAGCGACCACACTATTCTGCCCCAGAAGTGTGAAAATACATTTTGGCCAGGATGTGGAAAATGACAGCTGTACTGTTCATAAGGAGGTGCAAAAAAATGCCAGTGCTGAAAATCTGGAGTGAAAAATATTACAAATTCGCAAAGTTACGAGGGTGCGTGGAAACTGCGCAATGCACACTTGTAACACAGTCATTTTATCTACTTTTGTCACCAAATTATTAACATAGGCATTTTAGGACCTCTGTTCATGAACAGTGTCACCGTGATTTTCTTAATCTGTCCCAAACACTGATTTCCCACAGTGACCACGCTATTCTGTGCTGTAAGTGCAAAAACACATTTTGGCCAGGATGTGAAAAATGACAGCTGTACTGTTCATAAGGAGGTGTGAAAAAATGGCAATACCAAAATTCTGGAGTGAAAGTATTACAAATTCGTGAAGTTATGAATGTCCGTGGAAACTGCACCATGCACGCTTGTAGCAAAGGCAATTTTTGGAATTTTTTCACCAAATTTGCAACATAGGCTTTTTGAGAGGCCACCTTATGAACAGTGCCACTGTCATTTCATTTCTCAGTCCTGAAAGGTGATTCCATGCAGTGACCAAGAAATCACCTTTCAGGACCAAATAATGCCATGACAGTGACTGAATTCATGAGGAGGGTCTCAGAACCCCATGCTGAAATTTTGGTGCCAAAAGTCAAACAAATGGCTGGGATATCTACATAAGTTGAAAAAGAACCATTTATGCCTTTATACAGCTTACTGGCATTTCTTCAGGTCACGGTCGGCTTTGAAGAGTGCGGATGTGTTCCCAGTCCACCGAAGATCATTGCTCTGGGCTCCGGAGGTAAGTATGGGGTGAGGAGTGTGTGGGGAGGTGGGGTGCACAGAAGGTAGGTGCAGATTGGGGGAGGGGCCATAAGAGACAGTGAGGGACCGTTTTACATAGAAGCAAGGCCCATCCAGTCTGCCCATTGTTTTTTCTACCTTATGAATGTGCCATCGGCCTTTGCTCTGTCAATGGCCTATCTATTGATACTCATCTGTGTTGCTCCCTTATGCCTATCCAATGCCTGTTTGAAGCCCTGCACTGCATTCATATCTACCACTTCCGTTCCATGCATCCACCACCTTTTCTGTGAAAAAGAACTTCCTCACATTACCCCTTAATCTGCTTCCCTCTAATCTTATGCTGTGTCCTCTTGTCCTGCTATTTTTCCTATATTGATACATGTTAGACTCTTTCACCTTGTTAATGCCCTTAAGGTGTTTGAATGTTTCAATCATATCACCTCTCTCCCTCCTTTGCTCTAGGGTATACATATTGAGCTCTGCTAATCTGTCCTCAAATGTTTTCTGATGCAGTCCCTGCACCATTTTGGTTGTCCTTCTCTGGACTGCCTCAATTTGGTTAATGTCCTTGTGAAGATGTGGCCTCCAGTACTGCATGCAGTACTCCAGATGGGGCCTAACCAGTGTCTTGTGAAGAGGGATTATTACCTCCCTCTTATGACTTGTGATACCCCTTTTTTTAAAGGGTTAAAAAAAAAAGACAACATGGGATGCTTTTGGTATGCTGGGGTGGGCTCCCAGTATGCCATCTGGGTGTTTTTTGGCAGGGGGGCTGGAGCCGATGGGGATTGGGCACACCTGTTGGCAATACAGTGTGCCTGGGGGATGCATGAGCTGAGGGGTATTGGGCACCCCCCTTGGCACACAACAAATGGGGGGGCACATTAAGCTGACAGGGATTGGGCTACCCTGTCAGTGAATGTACTGGGGAGGGGGCATGCTGATAGGGGGATTGGGCACCCCCTTCAGCTTTAATGGGGACTGTGAGAGGTGGGAACTGTCCATCGGCTTCTGTGGGGACTGTGAGAGGCCGATGGAGAAGCTGCCTCCATGTCTATTGAAAGGGGACACCAGATATTGCAATTGTAATTGGCTGCTGCAGTCAGGGACTGCCCCACAGCAAAATACAGCTGACTGCTGATGACAGGGCTCTCCTTGATTGCAGCAGCAAGTTTGTTTCAAGTTGGTGGCAAGCTACACTACTGCTGTCATAGATAGCGTGATCCTCTATTGGTGCCACACAGACCAGCCCCAAAATGGGCTGCTGGCATTGGCAATAACACTGCCGCGTCTCCACAACTTGCTACTGCAGCAAGCTGCCCTAAGATGTTTCTTGCACATGCATGCAAGCAAACATAAAAAAATAATAATAATCATACAATGTATTCTTTAAACATAAAGTTGCAGCCAGATATTTCCTGAAATTTCTGTGATATCTCTAAAGAAATTCTCTGCCTACCTGCAGTATCACTAAAGGGCCACCAGAGATAATGGGCAGGATTCACGGACCGTTCGGGAGCTAAGTCCTACTCTGCAACCCCAATGGTGGACTGAAATTGCTCGTAGTGGCAGTGCATGCGATTCACAGCTGCAGCAGTTGCGGAGGGTGTTACAGCTGCTTCCACCAGCCATAGCAACTCTCCGCAGCTGGGGTGATCTCCCTAGTAACACCATCCTCAAGCTGCCATAAGTCATGGAGCTGGTCATAATCCGGCTCCACCTTTGTGAATACCCACCGCTGCAGGACCCCTGCGGCTCTGCAAGTGGCCACCCTTTGGCGACAAAGTTTTTCCACAGCTGCGGGACTTTCACAGGGTTCATGAATCCTGCCCAATCTCTTGAGAAATATCAGTAAATATCTGACTAAGTCTTAAGCTGCAACTGTATTACTAGCATTCTGGTGTAGTAGTCTTCTCCTACAAGGCAGAAAGCCGGAGCAAAATAGTCAACCAACCAGTCAACCAATCAATCTTTACTATACTTGCTTTCCAACTTGACAGTCGATCAATAAATATATATATATATATATATATATATATATATATATATATATATACACACACACACACACAGGAAAAATACAAGATGCATTAGTATTTATAAGTCATATGAAATGAGCATTATAAACTGGGTGAAAATGCTCACATCCTGCTTAGTTACAGTAATCATCCTTTCAGGGTTTGTAAATATTATAGCACAGACTATGGTTTGCATCTCGTTACCCCAACTATGATACTTCAACAAAGTCATATCATTACACCCACTTAAAACTTTCAAATGGCAGTCATGTTTTTCTCCTCACTCAAAAAAGTTACCCTGGCCCTAAAACATTCATTATTTAACTGTTATTCCCTTCATGATCTCCTTCTTAGTAACATAAACAGTATTCAGAAAATGAAGTACTACTCGTAGTTTTAGTTTCTAGTCCCTCTTCGCTGACAATAACAAAAAAAAAAGTAACTATGCCTACTATTGTTTTATTTATTTAAAACTTGGTGACTTGGAGATGCACACTTAGCTAAGGCTTGTTTCCAGGTATGACCTGGGGAAAAGGTGCATAGGAGAATAGATGATATAGGCAAAAGGAAAAAAGTACAGTATACATACAGTCAAAATGAATGCAAGTTAGTGCAAGTGGAAAACAGTATACAACCACTGTATAAGATGAAAAACAGCAATGATACCATGGTGTGTAATGAGAAACTTACATGATAAAAAAGGCACAAAATAACTAAGGCGAACAAAAAATCAGTAGCCTTCAAGAAGAGTACTGAGTAGCGGGAGAGGGGTGCACAACCTAGCGGCCCTTAAAAAGAGTACAAGGTAGCCAGAGGGGAACTAAGAGAAGGAACAGAATGGAGTAAGTTGAGCTGTTATGAGCTGTTTCAGTGAACAGTAAGAGAAGATCCAGGAAAGGAACAGCAGCGAGTGAAGAGGTGACTGCTATCTAAGTGGAAGGGAAGTAACTGCAAATCTAGGAGCTTTCATTGTTACTTCCTTGCATTGCTATTGCATTGTGGAAAGGAGGAGTAGGAGTTTGAAGAAGGTTGTGCAATAGCTACTTAAAGTCTCTTTTTGAGTGTGGATAGGAAGGTTAGGAATATAAAAAGCAGTTGCCCAATCTATCTAAACGTGTACAACAAATGGGGTAAGGGAAATTAAGAGAAGAATGTTTTGCACTGATAGAGGGGGGAGAGGGTAGACTTGGGGGAGTGTTTGGTATCCTGCATCTGGAAGGGTGGAGAGTCGCTGGTGGGCAATGACAGCAATGGGTAGAGTGGTAGGCTGCAACAACTGCGGTGCACCAATCTTTCTAAAAATTGCCTGGAGTGTGGGAGGATGTTTAGTGTGCAACCACACAGAGAAACTCAGAAAGGAGATTGATGGTCTGCAGGAGGAACTAAGACAGGCAAGGCAGACTGGGGGTGGGTTTAGCCCAATACTGGAGGGAGGAAGAATGGGAGATGAGGGAGGGCAATATAAGCCAACAGTGGTGAGGAGAGGGTCAGAAGAAGGGAAGCAGAGACAAGGGGGCCCAAGCCAGGAAGAACGATTGCCGGGGAAACCAGGTCAGGAGACAAAGGACAAATGGACGGAGGAGATAGAGACTTGTGAGGGGAGGTGAAGAAGTGGCAAAAGTCATGGAGTGGAAAGGAGAGAACAGGTTACTATGAAGAGAGAGGGAGCGGGCATTTGTGAAGGTCTTCAGAAAATAGTTTTGCGAGGTCACGTGATGGCAGCCTAAGGGAAGCAGCACTCACCCGCGGCTCCACTCTCCCACTGTTAATTCATGTGTTTCAATTTATACAGAGTCAGTTGTGGCTTTTAAGCAACTTTGGCTACTTGCAGTGGTATTGCACGTTTGATCGACTCGGGAATCTACATGGAAGGAATGGAAGTTTTTATGAAAAAAGCCCCTCCGCAGCACTCCTCCTGCCTCCGCCACCTGAGAAGGACAAGGCCGCAAAGCGCCCAAAGCAGCAAGCTGCAGGGGGTACTAAATACGTTACGCCAGCTACAGCTCTTTCAGAGGAGAGATTCCTCGAAATAATGCAGCCCTTACAGGAAAAGTTTCTGACATGTCGGATGACCTGCATCAAATTAAAACGTCGGTGCAATCACTAGCAATAGGTGTGGGGGACTCTGAGGCCAGTATTGCTTCACTGGAGGTAAAACAGGGGAAAATGGAGCAGGAAGCAATCCAAATGGGCTGTAGGATCAAGAAACTTGAGGAAAAACTTAAAGATCTAGAAGGGAGGAGCAGAAGGAATAACCTCCTGGTGATCAGAATACCAGAGAAAGAGGAAGGAAATAATCCGATCCGTTTTGTTCAGAAGTTGTGTGAGAGGATCACCGGGCCATTCCCGAATAGCACAACCTATATTATTGAGCATGCCCATCGAGCTCTCTGTACTCCTCCGCCTCCTGATGCCCCTCCTCGACCCATCATCTTCAGGTTACTAAACTTTCTAGACAAGCAGTTTATTTTGAGCAAAGTTAAGAACCTGCAGGAAGTCCTTTGGGAGGGCTGTAAAATTCTCATCACCCAAGACCTCCTGCAGTCTGTCTGGTTGAAATGGCAGGAACCGTACCCGACAGTGTCCAAGTTGATCACCTCAGGGAAGCCCTTTCACATGAGATACCCTGCGACACTCCAGGTCAAATCCAGAGAGCAACGGCTCTCATTCGAATCCCATGAACAAGCGATGAAGGAGCTCAAGACCCTGTTCCCTGACCTTTTCAAGTGAGGGCAGTATCGGGGAGAGTTTCCATTAGTGAATGAGTGTGCGAGCAACACTGAGCTGTTGGCTGGGTACTGTATCTTAACACACTCTTTGGTATGTTTGCCTGATAGTGAAATAGACAGACCACCATTGAAAACCTGAGGAGAATCGATTGTTTTTATTTCATTTGAGTGACACAGCCCCTTCCACTATGACAGTAACTCAGTGAACTGAATACTCGAGCAGGACATTAGGTGCAGAGTGTCACCTAGCCCTTTCACGACCTGGAGATGATCAGCGGTGACTGCCTACCCTGAAATTCAGAGTGGTTGGACACTGGACTTTATTTTATGAGATTCAGTTATTAAGACTGTAACACAGGGGATTTGGCTGTATATTGCCAGTGCTAGATTGTACTACGGGTAGGATGATCAATGTTCTTTATTTCTTACTGTCGTTTCTTGTAAGTATGTTTGCCCGGTCAGTGTTTTAAAGGACCAGGTGCAGTGTTAATTATGGGGGCAATTGTTGTTCACCTTTGCAGTTTATCTAAGTAGTTGGGCTGATTTTGTCTAGCTAGCGGTTATGCTAGCCCTCCTATTACTTCTCTGAGACTTGTGGATGATGTGTATTCTTGATCTTCCTCCACCAGGAAAGGGGGCTAAATGATTCAACGGCGTATCTACGGAAACTAGTATGGGTATATGCACCTGAGAGTGTTGTGGAGCGACATGTTCTGTTGGGGACTTTCTCTTTTCTGGGGCCAACAATAGCGGGGGTGGGGGGATGTGGGTGGGGTGTTATGGGAACACAGTTGCAGTAACATCATGTACAGAAGTGGTATTGTGGTGTGGTTGCTTAGAACTGGGGAATAGAATAGTGTTAGAGTTAGTTGTACTTAGTATTAGTTTGTGTGAATGTTTTTTTGGGGGGATCAATAGGTGTTGGCAGGGGGTATTAAGGATAGGAAGAAAGGGGGGGGGCAAGTGTTCTTGTCTTACTTTATTTAAAAACAACAACAGAGGTAATGTTGCAGTTGAAATATTACTATGAGTGGCCCATATAAGTTCATAAGCTGGAATATAAAGAGAGCCCAAGACCGCTGTAAAAGGTACATTATTCTTCGACACTTGCAATGTCTGAACACCAGGATTGCTCTCCTTCAGGAAACGCATCTCCGGTGGGAGGATATTGTTTTGTTCCGAAGAAGGTGGGTTGGTCAAGTCTATGGGGCGGGTAAATTCACTAATGGGGGGAGTGGTGATCCTAATAAATAAAAAGATTCCCTTCACCCTTGAAAAAGAACTTTGGGATCCTGATGGGTGGCATGTAATAGTGCATGGTATGTTGGAATCACATCAGGTTATACTGGGAGAGGCCTATGGCCCAAACATCGATTCCCCCCAATTTTTCACACACTTGATGAAGTTGGTTGTTTCCAACCCCCTTAAACTTACCATTTTGGTGGGGGATTGGAATATTACCTCTTATTCACATATCGATAGGTCCGACTCCTGGAGAAGGGGACTTTTCCCTGCCCAGAGGGCCTTACATGAGCTCATGAGGGGTGCGGATCTCATCAACATTTGGCGTGTCTTGCACTCGGAGGAACATCAATACACTTTTTTTCTCCACCACACAAAACATTTTTGACAATTGACTTCCTCCTTATGAGTTCCTTTGCCCTCCCAGGTGTCATTAATGCTGATATACACACCAGGGTCATCTCCGATCATTCACCGGTCTCCCTTCTTTTCCTAGTGGGACCTGCCCAGAGTATTAAGAGGGATACCCTCTGGCGGTTCAATACCCAGTTACTGCAAAAACCCAGCTCTTTGCAACATATAAGAGATTTTATCACTGACTTTATAAGGATCAATAGGAAGTCAGTTAGCAGGGCCGAGGTAGTTTGGGCGGCTCTAAAATGTTCCCTGAGGGGGGAGTGTATCCGGATGGCCTCAACAAAATCCTGGCAATTCAAGTCACAAGCAAACTCCTTACTCTCCTCAATTCGTTAGTTGGAAACTACAATTTCTCGGCTATCACCTGATGAGGACTGGGTCAAGCTACATGGCCTGCAAGCCCAATATTTCAGTCTCATTTCCCAGAAAGCTGAGCTTTCATTTAAATGTGCAAAGTTTCTCTACTTAGAATCAGGGGAAAGAGCTAGTAAACTACTGGCCATGCGGCTCAGGCAAGAGGATGCATCTCGGTTTATTCCGGGTATTAAACCGGATACGCATACACCTGTTGTCACTGACCCCCATGCCATAGCAGGGGTGTTAAGGCAATACTATCAGAGATTATATGCTGAGGATCTGGATAATCGCCTCTCTATGGCAGATATCATGAAATACCTCAGCTTAATTTATCTACCTAGGCTGCCGCCTGTTCACACTTCTTCCTTGGTGGGCCCCATTAAGGTTGAAGAAGTGGTGAGGTCCATTGAGCTCCTCCCAACGGACAAATCCCCAGGACCAGATGGACTCCCTAATGGTCTCTACAAGGCCTGTATATCAGAGATAGCCCCATTATTGACAGAGATTTATAATTTCTGGTTCGATAAGGGGTTATCTGACCCCACTTTTTTGAGGGCAATAATCACGCTTATTCCTAAAAAGGGTAAAGACCCACAATACCCGGAGAGTTACCGGCCTATTTCATTGATTAATACCAATATGAAACTCCTGGCCAAGATTTTGGCCAATAGGTTAGGACCTCTCATGCCCCTCATAATAAGTAAAGAGCAAATTGGTTTCATGACAGGTAGGTCCTCAGGAGACCATATGCAGAAGTTGTTGCATCTCCTCTCGGTGGCTAGTGGCTCAGAGCTTCCCATGGTTCTGGTGTCACTGGGCACTGAGAAGGCTTTTGATAGGGTGTCATGGGACTTCCTTTTTACCACCATGTCACGGCTTGGTCTTCCCGAGGGCTTCCTTAAGTGGATTAGGTTGTTATATTCTTCTCTGTCAGCCTAAATTCGATGTAATGGGGTTCACACTGAGGCCTTTTTGCTTCACAGAGGTACCAGACAGGGGTGTCCCCTTTCTCCTTTTTTATTTAATATATATTTAGAACCCTTTATTCGGAATCTGGTAGCCACTCCAAACATTCGGGGGATCCAGGTGGGGGACCAAAGATATACTCTTTCAGCGTACCCGGACGATTTACTGTTGCATTTAGAAGACCCACAAGATAGCCTACCAGCTCTTTTGGAGCAGGTTGGGGCCTTTTCCAAGGTTTCCTATTATAAGCTCAACCTTACCAAAGCTAAGGTATTCCCCCTGAATAATAGGGTTTCCCGAGGAGAGGTGACTGAATTTGCTTTTTCATAGGAGTTGAAATTCCTCTTATATTTGGGAATCCAAGTGACAAGAGATATTATATCTATGGTGAAAGCCAACCTTTCAGATTTACTGACTAAAAGTAAAGCGGATTTTGATAGATGGGGTGCTATCCCCCTATCACTTTGGGGAAGGATCACTACTGTGAAGATGAATGTGCTGCCCCGTATCTTATACCCAATGGGTATGCTGGGCTGCTTTCTCCCTAAAAAATGGTTTGTCAAGCTGCAATCAATGCTGAATACCTTTATTTGGCAGGGTAAGTGTGTTAGAAGGTCTTATTTCAAATTAACTGCTCCAAAAGAACAGGGTGGTCTTGCTGTTCCCTCCTTTTTTTTGTATTACTGTGCTCATCATCTGAGTAAGCTATCCCGTTGGACGCAGGAAATGCATGTTGTAAACCTGCAAGATTATTTGCCAGAGTGGTTGGAAATAGAGCAGTACCTTGCAGCCAAGTATAAGTGTACCCTCCCGGCTTTATTATATACCACTCCTCAGGCAATTCCTAGACCCTTAAGGTCCACCCCGTTGGGATGGTCTATCAAAGCGTTACATCAACTGCAAGTGGATATGGCCACTAACTGGCATACCTCTCTTGAACAGCCCATATTGGGTAACCCTCATTTTAGAATTGGGCATCTGCCTATCCCATTGTCTTACCGGCCTAGTCTGATGGAGAAGAAAGCTGTGGATATGTATGCTGATGGAGAAATAATCTCCTTCCCCACTTTCCGAGACAGATTTAATATGCATGTTAATAGTATTTTCCAATATAGACAGCTCAAGGAGGTTATAATCTCCCGCATAGGTAAAACCCGGGGCCCCGAGGTGGAGAAAGTGGATTTATTCTCTATTTTGATATTGGCCAGGCAATCCCATGCAATCTCCTTAGTTTATAAAAAGTTACAAGTATTACAGAGTAACCTGCCTCAGGGTGTTTGCTATTATTGGATTCAGGAGTTGCCACTGGGCACAGAGGCAGATTTCTGGAAGAAACTATGGCGTAATTCCTATAATTTCATTAAACAGGATAGATTGCACCTTATTCAATTTAATATCATGCACAATTTATATTTTACTCCTTTTAAACTTCACAAATTGGGGTGACTCTCTTCCCCAGCCTGTACTAGATGTGGAGGTGAGCTGGGTACTTTGTTCCATATGTTGTGGACATGCACGAAAGTGCAAACCTTCTGGCAGGCAATTAGGCACTCTTTGGATTCGCTCCTGGGGTTGGACCCTTTATTTATCCCAGAAGACTGTCTACTGAATTTCTTTCCTCAGAGTACACCCAAGGTCAGAAAAGGTCATATGGCCCTGGTTGCCATAATAGCAAAGTTGGTTGTAATGCGGCACTGGAAGGATAATGTATCCCCACCTGTCCTGGAATGGCATAAAGAAGTTTTGCTGGCATTGCAGTTGGAGAAACACATTTGCTAATGCGTAATAGGTACGCAACATTCCAGAGCAGATGGGGAGCATTATAGGCCCTGCTTGCCATTTGGAAGACCTAATCAGGCTAGATTATAGATCATTGAATGATCACCTACCTGAGTGGCACATGAGTAACACTTGGCTCTGGGGGGGGAGGGTAAAGAGGATTTGAAGTAAGGGGGAGGAGAGGGAAGGAGGGAGGTTTATGGGAGGTAGGGGGGGATGATGGATTTCTTTAAAAATGCCTGTTGTATGTTATTTACTGTTTTAATGCCATCTCCCCTCCGGGGATTGTGTGTTATGTAATTTTATTTGAAAATAATAAAGCTTATTGAATTGTAAAAAAAAAAAAAGAAAATAGTTTTGCACTGCTAGAGAGGAAGAAAGTGGATGAGGGAAATGATGAAATTAGGGGAGTAATTGATAAATGCCTGGACCAAACCGGAGCGGGGGGAAGTTCTGCTGGGAGAACTGCAACAAGGGCAAAAGGGGGAAATAATGTGCAGGAGGAAGAAGAGGAGCTGGAAATGAGAGAGGGAGATAAATGGAAGTAAGCAGGGAGTAAGGGTGGTGGAATCTTAGTGCTAGGGGACCCAATACTAAGAGGAGTCAGGTGGAGTAGCAAGGGGGAGAGGCATAGTCGCATTTGGGTGGAGGCCATGCCAGGAATGACAGTGGAAAGGGTGGGACAATCTGTTCTGAAATATGCTTGAAGGGGTAGGGACAAGCCTCATTTAATTATACATCTTGGGATGAATGACCTGGCTGACAAGACAGTAGATATAGTCCAGAGGAGGTTTGAGGAACTAGGACAATTATGTGAGGGGGCAGAAAGATCAGTAACTTTTTCATAGATACTTCCAGTGCCCAAGGCAAGCACAACAAGAAAGCTGAGAATAGAGGAATTTAATGGATGGCTAAGAACCTGGTGTTGTGTTAAAGGGTATGGGCTGTTGGGGGGGGTGGGGAGGGACCTGGGAGGACAGTAGTCTCTATGCCAAGGACAGATTACACTTGAGTGAGGAGGGAAAGAAAGTGTTGAAACAGAGGATGGAGGAGTACATAGAGGAAGTAGGGAATTTAAACTAGGAGTGGGGGGTGGCAATTGGGCTGAGACATGCAGAGACCACAGGTTGGGAAACCATATGAGCTTATCCCCCATAACAGTGACAAAGAACAAATGGTAAGTATTATTGGTGATGCTAGTAAAGGAGGGCAGGATTGGGGGGGGGAGGGTGGAAGGTGGTTACCCTTAATGCTAGGAGCCTTGGGAGGAAAACTGCAGAGTTACAGGTGCTCATGGCAGAGGGAGAGGTGGACATTGCAGCCGTCACAGAAACATGGGCCACCCAATACAATGACTGGGACCTGTCTGTACCAGGGTACAGGTTATTTCATAGGGACAGGGTGATTGGGAAAACTATATGCGAAGGAAGGACTGAAGTGTGTAAGGGAGGAAGGGGAGGAGGGTAGTATGAAGTCAATTTGGATGCAAATCCAGGATTCCAAGAATAGGATTCTTAGAATGGGAGTGGTGTACAGGCCACCATCTCAGATGGAGGAGTCAGACAGGGAACTATTGGGACAGATCAGGAGGACCTGCAAGAAGGGTAGTGTGGTGATTGTGGGGGACTTCAACATGCCAGGAGTGCATTGGAGTACCCCAACAACCAGGAACAGAAGGGAGCAGGTACTGCTGGATGCCTTCCAGGACAGCTTCCTGCTGCAAATGGTCAGTGAACCAATCAGGTTAGGGAATACCCTTGACCTTGTACTGGCAAATGGGGACTTTGTGAGAGAACTTAGAGTGGAGGAACCCCTGTCATGGAGTGACCACCACTTAGTATGGCTCACATTGGATATGGGCAAGGAAGGAGTAGAATCTGGCACAAGAGTGCTGGACTTCAGGAGGGCTGACTTTGGGAGCATGGGGAAAGTGGTAAAAGGGTACCTGGCCATAATTCAATCTAGTATGGACACTAACCAGAGGTGGGAGCTCATAAAGCTGGGGATAGTGGCGGCAACCAAAACCTGCTGCAAGGCCCAGAGCAAGAAGGCTAGGGCTAGGAAACTGAGCTGTTTGAGCAAGGAGATCATGGAAAAGGTAAAGAGAAAAAGAGCTGCCTTTAGGAAGTACAAGAAAACAGAGAGAGGGGAGGACAGGGAGGAGTACTTGACGGAATCAAAGGAGGTGACAAGGGCAGCAAGAGGAGCCAAGGCATCTACAGAACTCAGGCTGGCACAAGGCATTAAGAAGGGGGAGAAGGACTTCTTTAGGTACATCAGGGAGAAAAGGAAATGTAAGGACCACATAGTAAGGATTAAGAAGGAGGGGAGTTGAATGGAAGCAGGATGCGATAAGGCAGAAGCACTAAATGAGTACTTCTGCTCAGTATTTACTAAAGAGAAGAGGAGGGTGACACCCAAGGGGGGAGAAATGGCAGAAACGGGAGGGGGTGACAGATGGGGAAATCATGGAGGGTAGAGTTTGGGAGGGTTTGAAGGCACTGATGGTGGATAAGGCACCAGGCCCAGATGGCATCCACCCCAGGGTACTGAAGGAACTGGCAGAGGTCCTTGCAGGACCTTTGGCAGACCTATTTAATGCCTCACTACATTTGGGGTGTGTACCTCAGGACTGGAGGATGGCTCATGTGTTGCCCCTCCACAAGAGTGCCCCAAGGATGAACCAGGAAACTACAGACCAGTGAGCCTCACATCCATCATGGGTAAGCTAATGGAGACTATCCTGAAGGAAAGGCTGGTGGCCCTCCTAGAGGCCAAAGGACTACAGGACAGCAGACAGCATGGCTTCATATGGGGCAGATCCTGCCAAACCAACCTGGTGGAGTTCTATGACTGGGTAACTAGGCAACTGAACAGGAGCCATGCAGTGGAGACCTGTATCTGGACTTCAGTAAGGTATTCGACTCGGTGCTGCATGGAAGGCTGGGAAGTAAGTTAGTAGGTACAGGGGCAGGTGCAAAGCTGGTGAGATGGGTAGGGAACTGGCTTCAGGGAAGGCAACAGAGGGTGGTGGTGGGTGGAGAGCTCTCACATCCGAGGGTAGTGATGAGCGGTGTTCCACAGGGCTCGGTGTTGGGACCAGTGTTGTTTGGGATATTCATTGCAGACATATCATTGGACATCAAGAGCAAGATCAGTCTGTTTGCTGATGATACCAAGGTAGGAGCGGTGGTGGATGACCTAGGGGGATGGCAGGGGTTGCAGGATGATCTGACAAAGCTTGAAACCTGGTCAGACACCTGGCAACTGGGGTTTAATGCCAAAAAGTGCAAGGTGCTGCATTTTAGGATAAAGAACCCAAGGAGGAGTTACCAGCTGGGGGGAGTGCAGCTAGCCCAGACAGAGGAGGAGAAGGATCTGGGGGTGCTCATTACAGGGTCAATGAACAACTCGGCACAATGTAGGAAGGCAGCTGCAAAGGCCAACAAAATGCTGGGTTGTATTGCAAAGGGTATATCCTCGAGGAGGGAGGAGGTGATTCTGCCACTGTATAGGTCATTAGTTAGACCACACCTGGAGTACTGTATGCAGTACTGGCGCCTGTATCTGAAGAGGGACATTAAGTTACTGGAGGGGGTGCAGCGCAGGGCAACAAAGATGATCAAGGGGCTGGTGGACTTATCATACGAGAGGAGGCTGAGGGAGTTGAACATGTACTCATTGGAGGAGAGGAGGGACAAGGGGGACATGATTGAAACCTTTAAGTACATGAAAGGAATAAACAAGACAGGTACAGAGGGGCTGTTCAAAGTAAGGGAGGGGAAGGACACCAGGGGCCATGATATGAGACTGGAGGGAGGAAGGTTCAGGAGGGAGGTGATGAGACACTTTTTTATAGAGACGGTGGTGAGTGGGTGGAATGCGTTACCTGCAGAAGTGGTATCCAGTAGAACAGTGGACTGCTTCAAAAGGGGATGGGACAGGACAAGGTGGAGGGTCAATGAAGGGGAAGGGTGGAAGGGAGGGGCAGCTTCAGAATAAGGGGTGTTAGCTGCACATTCGAGCAGAATTGATAGACCTGTAGGCCTTTATCTGCTGGCAAATTTCATATGTTCATAAGAAGCAGAGCTAAAGGGGTAGGTTATTTCAGAGGGATGGAAGGCAGAGGGAGAAAGCTGTTTGCCCCACGGTACCAGCTTAACAGACAAATCTCAGCTGTTTACTCTACGACATATAATGGAAGGTAGTAGATATAATGTAATACAACCACAGAGATAACAGGACGCTGTGGATATAAAATAATACAACCACTGATATTACAGAAGGCTATAGATATAACATAATACAGAAATAGGGTTAGGTGTGACTTGTGCCTGAAATTGCTTACTTAATGTGTGCTTCCTTTCATATGTAACGTATTACTTATTGTTTACTATTATGCAAAGACCAATAACATTTTAAATTTAACTATCTAGCAAAATAGGAAGATGATGTATTTGGTCATTATAGGAGAAGGTCTGATAATAAGAGATTAAGAAAAAAAATTTCCCGGCACACCACCTCATATGCACATCAAAATGTAACCAACACACAACATACAAAAATTAATCAGTCAACACAATTTGAAGAAAACCTGATGTCATGAATTTGTAGTACCTGCAGCAGTAAGAGTTTAACAGATATGGCTGGCTGTGAGAACTTATTGATCTGACATGAGAAAATGTAACCAGCCACCCTTTAAAAACAGAATAAGCCCTAAGAAGATTTAAAACAAATCATCAATACTTCTGTTTCATAATAATACCAACAAACATGGATAGCAGTTATTAAGAAAGATTTTTCAAATATGGCTGATGTGCCATACCAAAATCTAATTAGTACATCTTTATGTGTATATTAATATGTCATTGGAAACCACTCAGACAGTATGGTTGTAAAAGTGGCCTTGTGTGCTTTCCTAGGGATGAGAACCACAGTCTAAAGGTGAGGACAGATGAATACATTATTGATTGAGGGTGATCAGTAATATGTTAAATAACTTTAAAGTCTGCTACCAAACATGTCCATTTCCAGTGCACCTTCATGTGGGACACTTCATACAGTTGTTTCATACATGTGGTGGGGAGGGCTCCAATTGATCTAGAACACTTGCATGATATATACTGTGAAACATTGGAATAAGTCTCTAGATCTGAGATGGGGAGGTAGGTCTTAGCTGCTGTTGGAGTTGCCTTGACTGGATGCTTAGCTTAACTAGTGGATACAATTTGAATCCATGGCACAAAAGACTAATTACATAATTTTAAAATGTGTTTTTTGTTAATAAGTTCAATAGAGTGTTTAGCTTGGGTTTCTCATGGAGTCATGTTGAATGTCATTATCCATTAAAATTTAAAGGAAGCCAATTTAACTATTTTGGAGGTCATATAAAAATATGTGTTTATTGGATCTGTAATTTCCAGATGGACACATTGGGTAGGGCATGATGATACAAATTCCCCAAATTAATGTTCCAATGGTGATGGTTATGCTTACAAATTATTAACATGATAGTAAACAGTCCCATAGAGAAGAACAAGTGTTTCTGTGATATGACCAGTGGAAGTAGGCCATAGATTCACTAGTGAGTGTCACAGGTCTTCCATACTCAACCCACCACTGTGCATTGTACATGGCAGTGGGATTGTCATCCCTTGCTTACAGATGGCAAAAAAATGCTGTGGTTTGGACATACAAAGCTATCTCGAATAAACTGCCCAGTATATCTCTGTCTGTTTACCTTTGTGCACTCTGGGGAAGTATGCCCTGAGAAGCACCTCATATATCTACCTTTATGTTTACAAAGCAAAATCTCGCATTGGCAGAGCAGCCATCAGCTTTATGCTCCCTCAACTGTGGAACAAGCTGCAAAAAACTTTGAAATTAACTCACCCTATCAGCCTAGCAGCTTTTAAATCTCTATATCTACATCATAATAAGGAGTCCTGTGCCTGTCTACCCTAAATAGTGACTTCTATAAGTCCAAGCACACTCTAATTACTACTGTTAAAAGACTGACCACATCTATAATCGACTCTTCCCTCTCCCCTTTTTCTACCCCCATATCTGCTCCTTACACATTCCTTTGACCCTGGTTCCAGCTCTAAATTCTCCATACCGTATCACTATATATCTTTTTATATCAGGTTTGATTTGTGTTCAGTGCACCTGATATGTATATTTCTTTACTTTTATGAAAAATTGTGTCCTACCTAAAACTAGCTGTATCTTCCATTCCAAACATATAATACTGTCAATGCTACCTGCTGATACTTTGTATATACTGTATTATTGTATCTCACTATATTTGTATTATTACTGTTTTCTTGTGTGTTGCATCCCATGTATACTGTCCCTTGTTCCTTGTTTACAAACCCAGGTCCACCTCGAAAATGAGCTTGCTCAACAGTGATCGCCTGGTTCAATAAAGACTTTGATTGATTGATTGATTGAGCTAATAATCCCTTTTTCTGTGGATGCTTAAAAAGGTGGTCAATTTATACAAAGTTAAATCTAAGCTAGCCAAAGCCTCCTGCCTTACCCCTATGCAGCCCCATCCTATCTAATCTCAGAAGCTAAGTAAAGTTGGGCATGGTCAGTCAAACTGGGAAAAATTCACCTCTGCAGAATAAGTCCACATAAAATTTTAGAATTGGAATGGACAGCCTGCAGGAATTCCATCAGTGGAATGTATAGGTTTTCACAGCTCTACAAGCCAGTAGTTGATGAGAGACCTTCACTGAATATCAGGTGCTGCAAGAAGTGGTGTCAGTAGCTCTACAGGGGCAGTCTTCCCTTGATTATCAGTAATCATTCTGATGCCCCAGCATGGTAATTTGGGAACACTGTGGGTGCTGCCTGTTATGGTTGTTGTTTAAGTGAACTTTAAAGATCCCATAGTACTCCTAAAAGATTAGGGGAATGTTTATTAAAATAAAGCACTTACACAAAAATATCTAACATCCAGTGCAAAGCAAACCAAATATCCTACCACCGTGAACCCCTTTCATTGCATTATGTTACATCCAAGAGTACAAAAGCAAAATCTGGAAAAATGGATAAAAGAAAAACAGAATAACCACTTTACAAAGTTTCCAATCTTGCTATGCCCCCAAAATCTTTAAATTAAACAAATCCATTAAAGATTGTTCCATAAAATGTTCATAACCTTGACCTTAGAAAAGGTTTTATCTGATTTATAAACTCTTTGCATTGCCAGTTGCACATTGTGAAGACCACCTTCTGCTGAGATGTAAAGGTGTAATGTGCCTGCCCCATGTAATACTTGAACAATGTGAACAAAATTATCACAGTGCTTTTATTGTATTTCTTGCAATTGTCTCAAATTATTCCCAACATCAGTTCTTTGTAAGTCAAGGACAGAAATACAGGCTCCTGCCAAGTGTTTGCTACAAATGACTGAAAAGCCCTAGCCTAGGAACATTCAAAATACAAATGAGCCTTGGTTTCTAGAATATCAATAAACTCAGGTCAAGGACACTTCCTTTCGTCTATATGCTTATGCTTCTGAATATATGTAACCCCTATTCTGCCATGACTGGTCAGCCATACTACATCCCATACGTATGCCAAGAGCCTCTTTTATTTCAATTGCTCAAAAACTAAATGACATTCTTATGTTCAGTAATCTTCTGGAAAATATATACCAGGCTGCATCACAGGAAGCATTATACAGTGAAACAGTGTCTTTTTCTAGAAGAGTGTTCAACCTGTACCAGAGAAACCTTACATATTTAAATTTTTCAGAAGACTCTGAACATATTCCGGCATAGACATTTACAATTTTTTTGAAAGTATATTTATGTTCCTTTCATGTCAATATGACAGGCAGGGCTCTCCTCATTCTCTAACCAATGGAATCCCTGGTTTCAGCTGGTTTGCCAACACCCAACCAGTTTTCTTTCTTTTTTTTAAAGAGCTGTGCAGGAAAATCACAGGATTTATCATGCCAAGACCCCTTTTAGAAACATTTCTGTCAGTTACTTCCCTCTTTACTGGGTTTAACCTATTCCCCCACAAAAACTGAAAAAAACAACAACTATAAAGCTGTGTTTCCTTATTTGCTGGAGGGGGATATACTAAGTTTACAAATAGAAAATGTGGAGTAACAAAGACTTAATTAAGAAAACCATTTTTGTTGGACAATAACCACTATTTCCAAACAGAAACTTTCCATGTAGCTTGGTTTAAGCAAATCTCCCAGTTTACCAAGGCTAACTCACCTTCCCCAAACTGCAAACTCACATTTTTATAGCTAATGTTACAATAGAGATGTCAGCCACTATAGAGGCAGCCACTTTATCTCTACAACCAGTAGCAATATCCTTAATTTTCAGGTAATTAATACTGGAACCAGAGGTATCTGAGAAGGGCTGCAAAACTGTTTTTGCTACTTCACAAGATTTACATCCTGCATGAGTAAGCAATTTCTTTGGCATAAGCTAAAACTGAGATACCTGTAACAGATGGCATTGTGTCAGGGCTTGAATAGCTGAATGATTGTCTGATAGCCTTAGGAGATTATCCAGACAATGTACGTAGAGCAAAAAAAAAGTATTGTAAATTCCCCTGTGTCCTGTCCAAATTCCCAAGTCACTAACCCAACAACAGATTAACCAGGCTAAATGTTAATTGGTTTGCCTTTCTATTTACTCTCCCCCGACTACTCTGAGGAGGTGCATTAGCGCGAAACTGGTGGGGTGGTCTTCCATGTGCTTCCTAGTTGTTTTTACTTGCTCTCGTATGTTCTGAATATATTCAATAAATTTTGTACTTGAATTTACACTCTAGTGACGGTGCCATCTTTTCTTTCACTCTGCTCCCCCCCCCCCCAATAAGGCTGAAATATACATGTTTCCAAACACTCGCTTTATGGTCAACAAATATCAATCCGTCATCAATTAAACAATAATATAAGTATATAAATTGTTGTTCTGGTTCAACTTAGTTACAAAAACCCAGAATTACCCTAAATACTAGAGAGATGTGGGAAGTTGTCCTGCTCTATGCAGAAGTTCATGAATTTTCCACACTTCATGGAGTTCTCTATGTTCTTCATGTAGAGCATAGTTCTCTTCCACATGTCCACTTCTTTAGCCCTCACCATGAAGTACAAACTTATTTCATGAGGTGAGAAGAACAAAAAAGGACAAGCACTCAGGAACTCCAACTTGCAAATGCATTAATACATTGAAAGTGTGTTTATGTGGAGACTCTCCATCTTGAGTAGTGCTGGGCGAAATTTCTAGTACTGTAGTGAAATTGTGTGAAATCACTGATTTCACATTCATACAATTTTCATGAAATTGCATCAAAATCTACAATAATTTTGCTTCCTTTTCACAAAAGTGTGCATTTTCCCCCAAATTGCTCTTTTTTTACATGTGAGGTCTTATTGAGATTTTGGCAAATAGCACCCTTTTCTCTCTAAATTGAATATATGAAAAAATGGGAATTCTTAATGTGCATTTTCAGCAAATAATGCCACAGGCTGAGCATGAACATCTGAAAGTGTGCATTTTTATAAACCTTAATTTGCAGAATTGTGTAATTTCACTTATTTTGTGCAAAAAGCTACATAGTACTGTATAATATGCTCAATTCAAGACATTGCACTAAAATTGCACGAACTTGGTGCAATTTCACAAAAAGTGCATGAAATGGATTTTCACAATTTTGCCCAGCATTAATCCTAAGGTACAAACACCCCATGCACATCAGGATCACTCTGATCCTTCTTCAGGGGTTACTACATGAAGTGCCAGTTTTTTTTTTTTTTTTACTGTGAAATACTACTTTGCCTTATTATTTTTTTATTTGGCAAAACCCATCTTTAACTCACCCTCCTACCCCAAGATAAAATGTAACATCCCTGTGATAACCAAATAGTAACCATCTCCCCCTCTTTTACTCCAATATAAAAATAAACATTTCTGTGCCTCCAACCCATGTAACACCCTGTCTCCCACCCTCCTACCACCTCAAGTTAAAAAAAAAGACCCCCCAATTCACATAGCACCTCATCTCCCATCTTACGCCCTAAGGTAAAATAAACATCCCCATCCCCAAACCCATATAATGACCCATCCCCCAACATCCCCACATGGGTGCACCCACTGACTGAGTTAATAAAAGAAAAAGGAAAAGTTGGAACGAGCAACAACCAGCACAAACCCTCTTGCACTACTTTGGCCGACAGTCATCTGTGTGAATAAGAGAAGGAGTGCACTTTAGTAATAGTATTTTGGTGCTTCTGCTCTCATTTATTAGGGCTGCAGTGAGTGGAGCCTGCAGTCCTTTAATGATCACAGAGTGAGGACTCTGCATTTTTTCCTTAATTAAAAAAAACCTGGATTCTTTCTGCCCATTACAACCCCAACCCCTCTCTGGTGTCTGTGCTCTACTGCTATTCAAACAGCTCCTCCCTGCCCTTTCTCTGCCCATCACTAGTCTATCCCCTTCCCGGTGTCCTAAAAAGAAACCCTCCCACTACCACCCACTGTGCACTGTACCGACCCACCCCTCTGTTCCCGTCCCTTTACTACAAAAGAAATCCTCCCGCTACCACCCACTGTACGCTACCTCGTCCATCTCCATCCCTCCATACCATCATAACATAAAAATGAAATCCACTGACCAGCATAATAAATACAAGAGCAACATTACAACACTATATAATGAAGTCCGTACAGTTGCAACAAGCTCTGCAATAACTAGACCACAATCACATACCCTGGCACTTCTTATTGCTTACATATACTAGCTTTAAAAATTATACTACAGTACACAGCTAACTCACCAGAAATTACTGTTTGCTACACATTTGCATGCACTCATATAAATATTTTTACACTAATGAATATACAGCAAACCTGGTATTTTGAAAGAAATGCAGTTAGCATCCATTGATGAAATTTAAAAACATGCTATGGAGACAAAAACTTAAGTGCCACTCAGTTTTTATGGACACACGCAGAGACAGAGAGGAGATTGTAACAATTTTTACTTGTATCACCCACTCTCGGTGTCATTTCTCTCTCTCTCTCTCTCTCTCTCTCTGTCTCTTTTGTAGCCACCACTGACCTCCCATATAGAGCATTGCTCCTCAACAACAGATATGTCCCTTGCTCCTCACCAACATCTGTATCTCTTTCTCTACAAGCTGGGGGGGGGGCAGGGGGGCACAGTAACTCAATCACTCTGTTTTTCCCAACCCTAAATATTGTAAGAAAGCCAGCTGAGCAGCAGCACAAAGTTAATCATGGCCCGTACCATAATAATATAAAAATGAAATCCACTGAACAGTATAATAAATACAAGCACAACATTACAATGCTATATAATTCCTAAGAAAGACCCTACGACAAAAAATGCTAATAAATATATCCATCATAGATAATAAATATAAAAATGCAAAAATACAAAATGTTCATTTTAAATAGTCCTTATCATACTAACAGCTTCAAAAACGTCTTCGCTTTTGTATGTAAAATGAAGTCCGTACGGTTGCAACCAGCTCTGCAATAATTAGACCATAATCACATACCCCAACACTTCTTATCGCTTACATACACTAGATTTAAAAATTATACTACAGCACACAGCTAACTCGCCAGAAATTACTGTTTGCTACACATTTGCATCCACTCATATAAATATTGTTACTCTAATGAATATACAGCAAGTCCAGTGCAGTTAACAAAATTGTTATATAGGTGTGCTTACTGATCTCTATAAGTGTGTAATATTTTTTAACAGGGGAGTACTGTAAGTTGTCAAGGGAAATCATGGAAAATACATTGTTTCTGCTTCTTTTTGTTCAGTTTTGTTCGAAAGACATTATGTCCTCAGCAAAATTTAAAGAAAAAAAACTCCAGTGTGTTACAGGCACTCAGATCTGTACAAAATGTGTAGCAAGTTACTGACAGAAGCATTTGATTGTTGGAGGACTGCTTGTGGGGCTGACACTGATAGCTCTCTCTCTCTGTCTCTCCCCCCCAAGATATTTGGTGGCCATTTATTTCATAGAAGTGAGGACTTTTAAAAACTTCAGAGTCCAGTATCTTGGAACATTAACAAAACAAAAAGAAAATGGGGAATATTTATATTTTTGCCAGACAAACATTGTTGAAAACAAAATGGTCACTAACAAATACTGATGCTTTAAAATGGATTTTACAGTGTACCAGTTGCCACATTTGGATGAAGAGCAAAGTGCAGCATGCAGTGTCAAATCACTGTACAGATTTTAAAGAACCAGACAGAGAGACTGAATTCAGACCGGTGCTCTCTGCTATAGGTGGCCAGCCATAGGCATAACAGAATCCAAAATTGCAAAGGCACTCGAGACCATGCAGTCAGTACAAATATATTGAAGGTTTTATTACTCAGTAGCAAGTAGCAAACAGCAAGTACTTACTATTTGCTACTTGCTACTGAACAATAAAACCTTCAAAATTGTTATACTAACTGCATGGTCTCGAGTGCCTCTACAATTATAGATTCTGTTTGGTGCACCTACCTGGTAAAAAAAAAAAAACTCCTGGATAATGGGGCTTGCCAATAAATGCAGACCAGGTTGTCTGATGACCCCTGCCAGGAAGGAGCACAAAAGGGGGAGGGGTTGGGGAGGGATGGGGAGGAAAGAGCAGGTAGAGGGGGTGGGGCTAATGACATCACCAAGCAGATAGATGGGGTAATATGACAAGGTGATGCTAGAGCCCCAGGGATTGGCTGGGAGTGGAGCCTCAAGGGGTCCTGACCATGGGTCCTGCAGGGGTATATCAGGCCAGGACCCCAGCAGGACAACCTCTTTTGCTGGGATTTTTCTCACCCACTCACCCTTAATAACGAAGGGCTTGGGGGGCATAGTTGGCACAAAGATAGGTGGAGGGCAGGTTGAGTGCCCTAGGGATCCTGAGCTGGAGCCAGTAGGTTGCTGTGGGGAGGCATCTACAGGCCCAGGGGGCTGGGTCATAGTCCCCTGGGGTGGGGGGCTGAGGGGTCCCAAAAATGGCAAGTGGGAGTGAACTTGGAAGAAAGTAAAGAGGGAGTGAGGGGGAAGGGATACATGGGCTGGGGACAAGGAACCCAGATGTGGTGTTAAAATGGAGAGGGGGATAGGTCCAGGCACCAGATTCAGAAGTGTCCGGGCCTGGAGGGAGAAAGCCCAGGTAGGTGGAACCGGCCTGGCTCTGGTGTGGTGGAGGGGGCTGGATTCACAGTGTCTGGACCCTGAAAAATCAAGATGGAGGAACAATCAGAGGAAGGAAGAGGCTGGAACCAAGAAAGCTTTTAAAATAAATTATTATGTGTGGAATCTGAAGTAATAACATGGTGGATATAAATATTCTTTGTGCCATAAAATAAATATTTGCCAACAAGCAACCAAAAAGGAAATATGTTGTAGCGTCCATTATTCCTGGTAGGGGTTCAGGGGACAATTGTTTCTTTTAAACTTCAGGTCCCCATCACAATTGCACTAAAATTCAAACCACATAACCTTCCATTGGCACCCAGATGTAGCACATCTCTTTTAATAAAAAATACCACCCAAAGCTTAATTTGGTTAAATTTTAGTAGGTTTTCATCTGTATTCCTCACCCCCTGACAAGCTGAAAAATACAGTACTATTGAAAAGATGACAAACTAATAAGTCTTATTGTTTTTAAAATATGACCCCTCAACAAACCTCCCCAAACAGTTAAACCAATATATCAACCAATGACACAGAACACATTTGCAAATGACTGATCGATTGCTAAAAACCTCTACTCCTTTCAACTTGAACTTATGTTGCACCCTATGTGAGGGTGAAGGTAAAGACTTAAAAAAAGGTCCAAAGTACCCCCATCAGAACTCTCACACAAAATGCATCCAGCACTGCTAAGTTGCCCCCGCCCCGGCATCTTAACCACTTAGATTCTGAAAATGATGAACAACTGGGGTTGGATTGCTGGAGCGCCCTATCAGTAAACAAGATTGTGTGGTCTCAAACCATTGGCTTTATCTTTACTCTTGTGTTTTTATATATATCTGTGGCACTAACAGGGCAATCATATACAGAGAACAAGTACAGCAAATCAAGTAGTGTTGAAGCTCAATTGCAGCCCAAACAAATAAGGGCTGTTAATGATATCCAATATTTCTGCATGGATGCTCAGAAATCTAACTCCAGGATCCCACTTTAAAGTCCCTATGGACCCTGGGCAACAGACAGTTACTTCTTGGAACCAACCCTCTGCTTGATAGTCCCAACTAAGGAACTAAAAATAACTTAGTCTGGTCCTCATCCCACCCCTTCCCTGACTCTGCAGCACAACAAGGAATCACATGGCGGGTAAAGGCAAGAGAACTGAGAGTAAAGGTAACTTAAAAAAATATATACTGTGTCAGTTGTCTTCTACTGATTGTGTAATGCCAATGGAAGTGGGACAATAGTTTAACCAGGCCACCAGAACTCGACACCCCCCACAACATTATAGTTAGACATCTCATCGGGTTGGGGATGATGGGAGCAGCAACCACAGCACTGGATAGCTCATGTGTAAAAACGCTGACATTCAGACCATTGTCATTCAATAGTTCCCCTAATGGTCTGATGTGTGCAAAGGAAGGGAGAGGATCTCAAATTCCCCACTCATAAGATAATAGGTGTGCCAGGGCAGTAATCAGGGAATAGGAAATGTTGCATTCTGTCATCACACCTTTCCATCAGGGCATGATCCATTACGAATTGAGCTCCTTACGGTTGGTATTGTGGGAGGTGACTCAGTATGATAGGATTATACTCAGGTTAATTTCTAAGGGGCGGTACTTCCTGTGATGGGTGCTCAGGGGGCCAACACAACACCATCTTGTTATGTGATAATGTAATTTGCCTGTCCCCCATCCCCCAGCTCACACACACATGAGCTGAGATGTTCAGGCTGGACTTCAATCACATCACCCTGTACTGTCATGCTACACAGGCTGGTTGACCAAAGATAATATATTGGGTTGACCTGCCACCGTCCCCCACATAGCGGATCCTCAGACCCCTTCCTCTCAACACATCAACCAGAAACTACAGGACTCACCGGCCAAGAGATCACAGTGGTAAAGACCATTGGTATCCATGTTCAAGTGACAACCGCCCCTCTCTTCTATTAATGGTACAGGCCTTCCCATCTTTCAGAGGTATAAAGCCCCTGAATGGGACAGCTAGTGAAACAGCACTTTCAAGCCAGCCCTCCCACTGTCCCTTGTAATTGACAAATTTGCAAAGCTCCCTTTTAAAAACAGATATGATAACTTTACCCAATCCAGTTTGTAAACCTACAGCGTCAACTAGATATCCTAGGGGTGGTCGCACCATTAGACCTAAATCATCCCAACTGCAAACTCTTTCCCCGTTCTCTCCAATTGTACTAAAATGGAAATTATGGCCCCTTATGACATAATAATGTTATGGTATAGTAAAGCACAGTGTGGAGTATAAGAGGTACAATCAACTGTCATAAACAGTTCTTACATCACTCTACATGTCTCATTAAGACCCCATATAGATTAAGTCCCTTGGTGCCCAATTCATTGTGACAGGTTCTGCCACTGTGGGAGATTATGTTCTGTAATATCTCTGAAAGGGGGAGTCATAAATATCAAAGGAGCTGGAGGTTTCAGCTGCAATATCCCGTATGTATGTGCTGTAATTCACCTGCCTGCTCACCTACCACCCACAAATTTGGAGAGGACTGCATTGAATAGACTTCACAATTGTCACCCAGCACTGTCACTATTCATAGTCTGGGGAGAAAGACATGATGAGGTGGGTTAGCCTGCCATGGCCTTCTCACAAAACAGAATTTTGGCCCCCTGCCTCTTTACTCAAACCAGTGATGACCACAGCAGGCATTACCCGCTCACCTTGGAGGGCTGGCATAACCCAAATATGAAGGGTAGCTAAATCTCCAGACTAGTGTGGTCAAGGGACCACAGTCAGGAAGATCTATGGTTACCCCCACCTGAGGTACAGCCCTCCCCACTCCTGATAACTGATGAGAACAGCCCATCCTCCTGAACCAACAAGCCCATGAAAAATAAAGCCAACTAAACTGAGTCTTTGGGAACTGCCACTCCATGCCCCTTGCAATTGACAGCACCCAGTGGCATTACTCTGCTACTACAGAAACATTTAGTGAGATTTAAAAGGGCAACCAAAACTCCCTTGGAGATGGTCATGCCTTAAATGTACACACAAGAACAGTAGCTGTAACCAACGGTATTCCCACTCCCTGAATGATCCGATCCCTTTTTCATACATTGTATAACCCCAATAAAATACAAAAATGACTGTAGGTAGTCCCACATATTTAGGGGAACAAAAAGTGAATGAACTGTACAGGGTCAAGGGGGATTTGATTGAATGACTTAGCAGGGTACAAAAGCTCCATTGTTACCTGCACTACCAAGGGATAATGCAGTGTGGGCAGAGCTTGCTCATGGGCCAATAGAAGCAGATTAAACAGATGATGTAACAGAGACGGGTCCTCTAAAATTGGGCATGCTAACCAGAGGCAGAGCTGCCACATCTGTGAACAGGACACACAAATCGAAGGACTTAACATCAAGCTGCCATGAAAGTCACAAAGTCAGTTCCACCAAAGCAGCCAGGTGGACTTGTGTATAAAAGGTGGCAGATCGACAACCAGTCATGTAAGTTAAATATTTAATTTGGAATAATTCTGAGGCAAGCACATTGGAAAAAAAAGTAGAAAATGAATTTATGGGACCAGACTTACGATTTTAAAATTGCCAACAATAGATGTAACTCTCAGGTAGCTGATGCCCCCCTCCCCATACCCTCAAACAACTTGTTTTTTCAAAATGTATTAACTTGCAGCATTCTCTTAAACACAGAAACGTGGACCCTACACTCAGACATTTACCAGTCTGAACCACCAGATACATGTTGGTTATGGTGCTGCAGATAAGGGACCCCCCATTGTTATGTGACAGTAATTTCAACTCGCCTTGAGCAAGGATCTTTGTAGTTGATGATGTCTCCCTCATTCTGAGGGTCACGTCCCCCTACTGTTTCCCCCTTTTAAACTACTGAAACATTAAAGAGTAGTCCTGGCCGTGTGTTTTCCCCCCTAGAAAACTTCTCAAACTCTGTAAAATGATCCCTTTGTCACTTTGAAATGTAAATACATGTGCCATAAAATGCGGGCTATAGATGCATACACATCATTCTACATTGTCATGATTATGTGACTGGTTATTTGCTGTTTAAAATCACCCCTGAAACTGCACATGTCACAACTTAAATCAGAAGATTCAGTGCAATACATACCGTACAAATGACAAAAAAATTAAAGAAATAAAAAAAAAACGTGACTGTTGCTGGAAAATAAGTTCTCATAGCTGTACTATGTGACAGTTTTACACCATTTAGTTGTATTACCTCCTGTGACCAATTTATTTATTTATCTTGTTTTTGTTAACCAGGTAGGTGCACTAGCCAAAGGCATTCCCTCTTTTAAGGCACGACCCGGGAGAGTTACATACAGCAATGGAGATACATTAAATGGTGACACAAACTGTTACCATTTAACATATCTTGATTGCTCTAGTGCACTTACATGGTTAACAAAAGCTAACTAAATAAATAAATAAACAAACAAAAGGATCAGAGTGCTTGGAGGGGCCAGGAGAGAGACTGTCCACTGGGACCGGAAAATGGTGGGGGAATTGCTTCACACAGTGATCATAACTTTGGAGCGAGACTGTTAAATATATGTGCCTTAATTTTAGGGATCTCAACATAAGTGGCCCTGCTAAACAAAATATGCGGAACACATTCACAAGTGAAAACATTATTACTAGTGTATTGTTCTATATGCTGTTATAAAACTCTGCTAGAAATATTATTACCAAAAATGTAACAATCTAATAAATATTTGTTAAATGTTATTAGAGTATATCTATTTGCCCCTGTAGAAAGTAAATTAACATCTCCAGTAATTTTACATATTCCATACTAACAGCTTCAAAAACATCTTTGCTTTTGTGTATAAAAATTAAGTCCTTACACTTGTAACAAGCGCCACAATAATTAAACCATACTCACATACCCCCAGCACTTCCTTTGCTTACATACACTAGCTTTAAAAATGATAGTACAGCACACAGCTAACTCACCAGAAATTACTGTTTGCTACACATTTGCATCCCGTCACAAAAATATGTTTACTCTACTAAATATACGACAAGCTTGGTGCTTTGAAAGAAATGCAGTTAACAAAATTGTTATACAGGTGTGCTTACTGATCTGTGTAAGTGTGTAATATTTTAACAGGGAAAGACTATAAATTGTCCTGGGAAATCAGGGAAAATACATTTTTTGTGCTTGTTTTTTGTTTTTTTTGTTCAGTTTTTTCAAAAGACATTATTCCCTTACTACTGTAAATTTTAAAGAAAAAAAACAGCGTGTTGCAGGCACTCACATCTGTACAAAATGTCTGGCAAGTTACTCAGAGAAGCATTTGGTTGTTGGGAGACTGCTTGTGGGGCTGACACTGTCACTGATAGCACTCTCTCTCTCTTGCTCTCTCTCTCTCTCTCCATCTCTCTCTCTCATATTACTGACATGCTTATAGGAAAATGGGAAAAATTGTTACAAGCCCCAATAAAATTAGCACAACAGATGTTTTACAAGGTTGGAGCTGAATGATCAAAGAGGCTGGTTAGTTAAGGAATAGTAGGAGTTTGAGGGGGTTCTTTAGAGTGTGACAAAAAAGATTTTGTGCTGACTGGTTTGTGCCAGAAATAATATTCAAAAATCTGTAGTAATAAATCAGCTGCTGTGTCCAGCACTCTTTGGTATTGCTACAGTCTGTAGGGCAGGGTGAAAGATGCATATTGTGGTTCAGCCATCAAGATCGATATTTTATGCTACTGTACCAGGCTGAGAAAGAGATTGCAGAGTTTACAGTATACCTGTTGCCTCCTTTGGATGAAGAGCATAGTGCAGTTTGCAGTGTTTTCATTCTTTCAAGCTTGGGATGAGACCACTACCATGTTATGATGGGAGTGCAAAAAATAATTTTAACCACAATAAGCACACAACCCCTCCCTCACCCCCAGATAAAGTGACAGTGTATTGGGACATTCTTAATTTATTTAAAATAAAAAATGCTGGTTCTAAACATCGTACCCCTTTAAGTAGTGTGGTCTTTTGTGAGGAAGGGGTCAGCAGGAGGGAACGCTACCCTCTCTCACTCCTACCCTCCTGTTCCACAACTGCCCACTTCCCCCTCCCACCTCCCACCACCTACTACCTCCCCTTGACAAAGCCTCACCTTGGCTGCTAAAACATGCATTTCTGCAGACTGGGAGCACCCCGTCTGAACTGTAGCATGATTGTTAAACACTGTACTGCAATTAATTAGTGCTGCATTAATATGTTTCTCTGGAAGTGTGGTCCTGTTTCTCCTTACTTCTTGTACCCTGCTTAATGTTGTAACTGCACACTAATACCACTTGTAAGTTGATGTCTTTCTGTTCTGCAATGTTTCATCACCTGTAAATGTCTTGTATTCCTTGTTGACTTGGAGCCTTTGTAAACAAGCCCCCCCGGCTCAAAGGTATTAATCTGAATTTGAAATAAATAAATAAAATACATTTCACAGGATCCAGTATCTTGAAACAATGAAAGAAAACAAAAAGAAAATGGGGAATCTTGATATTTTTGCCAGACAAACATTGCTGAAAATGAAATGGTCACTAACAAATACTGCTGCTTTAAAATGGATTTTACAGTGTGCAGTACCAGTTGCCTCATTTGGATGAAGAGCAAAGTGCAGCATGGAGTGTTAAATGCTTGTACAGATTTTAAAGAACCAGAGAGAGACTGAATTCAACTGCTACAGGCAGCCAGCCCGATATAGGTCTAACAGAATCCAAAATTGCAAACCTACTAAAATTGAACCAAATTAAGCTTCTGGTGGTATTTTTTATTAAAAGAGCTGTGCTGCATCCAGATGCCAATGGAGAGTTATGTGGTTTGTATTTTAGTGCAGTCGGGATGGGGACTTGAAGTTTAAAAGAAACAATTGTCCAGGAGCTTTTATTTACCAGGTAGGTACACCAAACAGAAACCAAAATTGCAGACACACTCAAAACCATGCAGTCAGTACAAAAATATTGAAGATTTTATTGCTCAGTAGCAAGTAGCAAATAGCAAGTACTTGTTATTTGCTACTTGCTACTGAACAATAAAGCCTTCAATATTTTTGTACTGACTGAATGGTCTGGAGTGCCTCTGCAATTTTGGATTCTGTTTGGTGCACATGTTAAATAAAATCTCCTAGACAATTGTTTTCAGCTCCAGCTTTCATTTGCTGCTATAAATTTTCATGTTCTGCTGATGTGTTTTATCCTACGTAGAATCTGCCTCAATTGATTGCACTGTGTAGAATTTCATTTTAATTGTGACTGCTTGCTGAGTATAATTAATTTTATTGTACCTGCATTTAGCCAGATTTCTGACTAATTTATTATTTCTATACTGCTGCCTTCTCCTATTTGTTCTACTTGTAGCTTGCTTTTAGTCCTGGATTTCTGATGTTTTTTCTTATTTGTTTTCTCTCATCTGAACTAAGAATTAATTAAAACACTGAATTGTAAGTCATTTAGTTTAATAAGAAGCACAACCACTTTTCTTGATTGGTGGTGGTATTTAAATGTGGCATGGGGACTCATGCATTAACCTCTGAAGAACCCCACCTAGTCAGGACTCGGGATGAAAGGTAAGGTTTATATGCCAAAACCTTCTGGCATAGCTGTTGCAACTATGACTGTCTCTGTTCCCCTTTACATGGATGTTTTTTGTCTTGCTGTGAATTTACATATGTGCTTTTAAGAAGATGTTGTCTATGCTGTTTAAAGAAATAAAATTATTCTTAAAAGATTATTTCAACTCTGAACCCACAGTCATACATCCACTGGCATGAGGTAATGTATCACCCATCTTCTACTTAGATTCATAGATTCATAGAAGTGTGATGGCAGAAAAGGACGGACAAGACCCACCAAGTCTGCCCATTTGTCCAGCTATCTGCTAGGACATGCACCCCCCACCCTCAACACTTGGCTTAATGCTTATGGCAGGATCACCCACTTGCATGAGGAAATGCTGGGGGTGGGAGGCAGAGCTGTGGGGAGCATGGTGCCCCTAGTTCCTCCCTGCCAAGGCAGGAGACTGTTGGGGATATAGTGCAAACTACTGATACACATTCACCAGTGGTATACACCATGTCCCCATAGTCCTCTGTCACCCCAGGCAGCAGAATGGTGGGGCAAAATGACAATCATTGGTCCCTGTCTACCAGTAGTATGCACCATGACCCAAAGTTCTCTGATCCCCCCGGCATTGCCTCAGGCTATTGTATCCCCCTCATCCCCAACAGCACAGTTCAATACAGATTATTTACTTGTCTATGAAGTATCTCAAAACCAGTTCCAGGCCTCTGGAGAGTCACATTGCCCTCATTGTCTCAAGTCCCATCAATGTCCACCAAAGTGGCTCCTGCCTGTGCCTTGCTGCCAGCTTGAGTTCCACTGGAGAACCCCTGTTGTATGACCTAGTACCTGGGGCATGGGGCAGGGACTGGGGGGCATGGTGCCTTAAAGCCCCCTGCCCAACTATGGGGAGGGCACTGGGATATGGTGCACACCACCCATTCCCATCCACCAGTGCTGTGCACCATGACTCCGAGTCCTATTCCTTCCAGTATTACCTCAGGCTACTGGATATCCCACTCCCAGTTCTCCCACTCCAAGTCCCTGCAGAACAAGTGCAGTACTATATTTGCATTAAAATGTAAAAGCCTGACTTACACTGGATGACCCCAGAACAGCCCATGTCAACTCCCATGATGACAAATGTGAGGTTGCATAGTGCACACTACTTGCATGACATAATGCCAAGGGTGTGGGGTTGGGTGTATGGTGCAAACCACTAGACCCCATCCACCATTGTTATGCACCCTATCCCCATAGTCCATTGCCTCCCCCTAGCATTACTTCACATCAGCCTTCCACCATCTCCAGAACATTTCAGCATGTTCTGTACAAATTACAGTAAAACACAGTGACATAACATATTTTCAATATTTTTACCCCAAATTTTCAACATTGCCTTTTCTTTACAGTACCTCATAATATAACAGCTGTCATTTAATGTGCTTAACTGCAGCCCTCCTGGCTTCTGCCAGAGTTTCTTTAGATAGCAGCTAGCAGCCATGGTGTGAGGAAGGTTTCTGCTGGTGGCCTTTCATCCAGCTTCTTTCATTTTTTTATATTAACACTAATAAAGGGAGGCATCCATGGGAGGGTGTAAGATGGGTGCTATATTAATTGGGAAGAAGGGATGGTTATCTTTCATGTGGAGCAGGGTGAAAGCTGGGCTGCTGCTTGGGTTGAGGGAAAAGTTTTATTATTTATTTATCAAGGGCTGGTAAGATGCTATGAGGCAATGGGAATTGTGTTTGTTTCATTTCTGAAGTTAAACTATGTTAACACAAAGTGATGAAGGGCCAAGCATTGCATAGTTTTGTGTAGCACATAATCTGACACTTCACAAACACTTTACTGATGAAGATATACATCATTACATTTCTACCAAATACCTCTGGGGTAACAAAGTGGCCTTCTGAATATCGGAAAAAGTCAGAGTGGTCTATTGGTTAAGGCACTGAATTGTGAAAAGGTGTTCAGAGGTTAAAATCCCACAAAATTCTTAAAATGATTTATTTTACTTCTTCCTGAGTCAAAACCTATATAGAAACATATACCGTGATAACAGAATAAGGCCTACTAGCCTATCCAGTATGCTCAACATTACCTATTACATGGCACCTGTGTGACTGCAACTCTCACAATATCATTGCTACTGGAATAAGTTGATTCCCCATGATGAAGGCAGTGACAGAGCAAGTTTATGCAGTACCATGATTTGCTGCAGTAACATGGATAAGGTGAAGTCTCCCTGAATATCCGGAACCTGAGCTAAAAGATTGTGAAAACACATTTTAAGAAGGTTACAGTCCTCTTTTTAAAACCCTTCCCAATTTTTATTTTGCCACTTTGGTAACTGCAAGTCTGAAAACTCTTTTTCCATTCTTGCAAAGCAACATCAAGTTATAAAAGCAAGCATCTCAGTAGTAGATTTGTTTTTTATTTTCAGTGAAAAAATTTAATGACATTTGGTACAGTCTAATAACCAGATACAGATAGCTTGCATTTCTGCTTTAGAGTTTTATGGCTACTTCATGTCTGATTACAACAAATCTTTTTTCTTTAAAACAGTGGAATTAAAATTTTAACAGTTCTGAGATGCATATGAAAACAGCACGTGAACGCACACACGCACGCACTCACACACACATACATATAAAAAAAGCAACAGCTTACTAAACAAACCATTCTTTTGAGTGGTACAACATTTGACAAACAGTACTATTTCATACCATACCACCAGTGCATCACAGGCTAGAAGTCAACATTGCAGCTGTCTATGAGCACAAAGGAAAGCTTTGTTATTAATTTGTGATTAACAACTTTTGGATAACCATCTGCCAATATATACATTACTTAGGGCTGTCAAAGGATCACAAATATGTCTGTCTCTTTTGCATATCTATGCTGTCCTCACAGATTCCATGTAACAATTTAAATAAGGCAGAGAATGTTTCACAATGCTCATTTTTGTCACATTGCCTCTTTGCCACATATAAATGTTATTGCAAAACATTTACATAATTATTAAAATAAGTTCATACAAACATGATACAAAAATAAATCATGGGTAACAGTAGAAATACATTTATTTCTACATGTGGCGATAAGACCACTATAAAATACTTGTTTTTCCTCCTGGGGATCGAGGCCTCAGACGTGGGGGTGGAACCAGTCGGTTGGTCTGATCACTTGATGGTGAAGCTCAATTTTGGCATTCCCCCTTGTAGGCCACCCCCTGTGGAGATGGTCAAGTTCTGACCTTTACAGAATATCACTTCCGATGGCCTAGCAGCGGTCCTTGACCTATCTGAACTTCCTGTGGATTGCAATGATCCTGAAGCCTTGGTTTTGGAATATAATACTGTCATCACCTCAGCTCTGGATACTATTGCACCAGTCCATGTGCGACCTCTCTCCCTCTGCCCTCAGGCTCCATGGTTTGATGGAGCCTTGAGGGAGTTGCGGCATCTAGGTCGCTGGTTAGAATGTTCTTGGCAGAAATCCGGCCTGTATGCCGACCACCTTAGACTGTTAGAACATTAACAGTTCTATCACTCAGAAATTTCCCATAAGAAGGCAGAGTTCCTGTCCAGAGAAATCTCTGCTGCTCAGAACCAACCAGCCCAGCTCTTCAGAACTGTTGACAGGTTGTGCAACCCAGCCTGTATGCAGCTCCGAAGAGCTTTTCACAGTTACAGTTTGATGAGCTTGCTCGGTTCTTTGCTGATAAGGTGGCTGACATTAGGTCAGAGATCCTCACGACACATTCTATGTGATTTGTGGAGGATCAGAGCTTGGTCACTGTCCCTCCATTTTCCTGGAGTACCTTTGACCACCTGGAAGTCGTGGATGTCATGCGGATTGTCCAGGGGATACGCCCTACATGCTGTAGTTTAGACCTGGGTCCAACATCCCTGATTATGGGTTGTAGTGATCCTATCAGCCTGGTTCTGGCACAGATAGTCTGGTGCTCCCTTCACTCTGGTGTCTATCCCTGCTCCTTGAAAGAGGCGGTGGTGACACCGTTGTAGAAGAAAACTTCTTTGGACCCAGATTCTCTTGCAAACTACAGGCCTATCTCGAACTTCCCCTTTTTGGGGAAGGTGATCAAGAAAGTAGTGGCTGCACAACTGGAGAACCGCCTGACCATCCATAACATCTACGAACCTCTCCAATTTGGTTTCCGGAAGAGACATAGTACTGAGACTGTGCTGGTTCAGGTGCTCAGTGATCTCCTGATGGTGAGAGACCAGAGAAAATGGTCCATTTTGGTACTTTTAGATCTGTTATCAGTGTTTGACACTGTCGACCATGGGGTTCTACTTGAGCATCTGAGATTTATCTGTGGACTCTCTGGATTGGTCTACAGATGGTTTACATCGTACCTCACTAGAAGAACTCAGAGGGTGGTGTCGGGGTTGTTTTCCTCTGACCCAATCCCTCTGTCATGTGGGGTCCATGAGGGCTCAGTATTGTCCCCCATGTTGTTTGCGGTGTATATGCTTCCCCTCGGAGGCATTGTAAGACAGTATGGGCTGAGGTTTCATTGCTATGCTGATGATACTCAGCTCTACCTGTCTTTTGCTCCCTACCAGGAAGGAGCAGTCTTGGTATTTAATAACTGTCTCGATGAAATCCAAGATTGGATGAAATCCAGTTGGTTGAAGTTGAACCCTGGGACGACGGAGGTGATGGTTTTGGATCCAGGTCACCGGATAGGGGGCAGGGGGCAGGCTGCTCCCTGGGACTGTTCCTAGGGGATGCTGAGCTTCATGCCTCTGAACAGGTGAGAGACCTTGGGGTGTTGTTAGACTCGGGGCTGACACTTCGAGCGCAGGTGTCGGCCGTCATAAAGTCTTCTTTTTGCCATCTTAGAAACATCACCAGGATTAAGCACCTTGTTCCATCCATTGACCTGCCTACATTGATCCATGCATTTGTGACCTTGTGCTTAGATTACTGCAACTCACTTTACTTTGGGCTACCAGGGGTTGATATTGCTTGCAGCTGGTGCAAAACTCAGCAGCCCGGTTGCTGATGGGGATTTCGAGATCTTTCCATATTACACCGGTGCTGCAGGAACTACACTGGCTGCCAGTTCAGTGGCGGATCTCCTTCAAAGTCGGGTTACTGACATATAAAGCCCTATACAGACTGGGCCCTGACTACCTGAAAGAGCTCCTGATTCCTTATCACCCTGAGCGACCATTCCGCTCAGCTGGCGAGAGGTAGCTAGAGATTCTGAGGGTGACTTTAAAATCTGCAGGAGCCCAGTCATTTATGTTCATGGCCCTGTCTCTCTGGAATTCCCTACTCTGTTTGATTAGGGAGTGCACGGCCGTGGGTGGATTCAAGCAGGCCTTAAAAACATTCCTGTGGAATAAAGCATTCAGTGAAGATGTTGGTTGACATGTACGTATTTATTGAATGTGCTGATGTCTTGTTTTATATGTTTTAACTATTTTATTGTTATGCGCCTTGGTTTTGAAAGGAGCATTATAAATAAAGAATAATTATTATTATTATTAGTGAGTTACATGGCATGTCCTCATACATGGGAATACATGTGCTACAGTATATGCACTAATCTATCATCTGCATTTATTGTCTGCTAGGTAAAAGGAACTGAGACACATGCCTCATTTAGTCATAACTGGGTCATGCAATGATATTTTTATTTAAGGGGTTAGTTCCACATTGACCACACCTCCCCAGATGAAGTGGCAGAGCACCATGAAGCACCACAAAGTGGTCAGTTTGTTACACGGCGTAATAAGTTTTCTGCTATTAGCAGTGTTTGCATATTAACACTGTGAGCACTGAAAATTTTTATCTCTGCCTATACTTGCTTCATACAGCAGCTCTGGAACAGCTCTTGGTGATGCACAATACTGTGACTATAATCATGTAATGTTACAGCAGCAGATATAAAAGTACAGTATAATGATACAGAACATGAGGTCATTCACAGGAAGGATGGCAATGAATTTACAAGTAAATTATCTACAAGAGATTCAGAAGCAGTCAGGGTTTAACACTGGTTACTAAAACAATCCCAGTCTGAGTTTATTGGTAAACAGTTCTTTAACTTTACTTTGATTGACAGTTGCCTTCTTGTATGATGTTAGGGGTTATGTGTTCCCTAAAAATTAGCCAAGAGGAGGAAAATGCATTTTCCCAAGATTTTGGTTTTACTTTTGTCATTTTCAGTGTTTTGGATGTTGAGGAATGCATGGCATAATAGCTACTGTATTGATGGAACAATTACAGAGTGTATCTGGGGTTTGCATGTGTAAAATGCTGAAAACCATGATATACCATATATATGTTCATTAGTAAGAGGGGAAAAGACACCCACAGTTGAGTTTAACTGATAGGGGTAACTACAGACATTAAGAGTACAAACACCATATACTGTTAGCTTTAATTTTTTTAAATTTATTTAAAAGTTTTGTTAACTAAGGAAATCTTCATCAGGTAAACCATCTAATTTACATGCAGCCCTTGGGTGAAAAGTAGGACAACTAAAACAACAGAATGCCATAGCTTACACTTGTAACTCATACTGATAAATGGTATTTTAATATCTGAACAAAATTCCATTTATTTATTTAAAATGTGGCAACTGGGAAAGGCACGCTGAGTCGAGGCTCATTTCCAGGTGTGACTCGGGGAGTGGGAAGACAGATACAACAAAGGGAGAACAATAAATTTACAAAATGACATGTAAACATTAATGTAATTTGAGTAACAAAACAAATAAATGTACAAATGTAGCAAACTGATATTACAGTGTTTTTTTACATAAGATTGACTCACCAGGATAGGACCATGGGGAAGAAGAGGAGGCAAGGCTAGGCTATGTTTAGGGGCAGTAGCAAGTAGCACTGGGTGTGGGGCTGAGTAGGTGCTTAAGGACAGGGAATGATAGTGTGAGATGAATAGAGGAGAAGAGTTGATTCCAGAGAGAGGGGAAGTGATAGCTGAATGGGGATAAGGGAGGGTGAAGGAATGGGAATAACTGGAGTGCAGAGAGTAACAGGTAGGAGTGTCAGGAAAAAGAAGAGAGGAGAGATAAGATAGAACAGTCCCAAACCAGTATTTAGCAATAAATGCTAGACTATGGGATAGGCACCCTTGTGGTAGAGGAGAAATTGTCAGAGAGAAGTAGAGGTGGCAGTGGTGTATGTGAAAAGGAGAGTTGGTGGCAAAATAACAAAAAGCATTAAGGAGAGAGAGTCAAGTCTGGTAAGGAATGTCGCAGGAGAAACACCATAAACAATGTCAGCATAATCGAATACCAGAAGAATAATTTTTGTTATCAAATCACAGCAAACAGGGAGGGAGAGGAAGTCTTTATTATGTTATAACTCTCCAAGTTTGGGGTGAAGTTTGGAGTGAATTATATATATATGGGTTGAGAAGTCAAGATATGAGTCAAGCCAAACCCCAAGGTATTTGAAAAAAGTAACTACTTTTGGGGGGGGGGGGCCTTCCAAAGTGGTGAACACTGGCAGAGTTAAGAGTCTGGCCAATTTCTACCTGGTGCCGAAAGTCATTGAGACAGGTATTTTTTGACATTTACCTTTTTATTTATTTAGTTATTTGTTAACCATGTAGGGACACTGGACCAAAGGTCCTTTTTCAGGTACAACCCAGGAATAAAACACAATACACAACTAACAAGGTACAACACAACATCAAGACTGGACAACATCATTAAATAATACATTTACAGACAGCATTTTCCAATAAAACTGCTTCAAATTAAACTGTAAACATAGAAGAGAAGTTGCAGAATGAAATGAAACAGATAATGTGTTCCAATATAAAGGTGCTGCAATGGAAAACGTGCATGAGCCAGACCTGTGCTTATGGGGAATTGTATTTAATAATGTGCCCTTGTCAGATCTACATGTGGCTGGAACTGAACAGACAGAAACCAAATTAGATAAAGGAAACAAGGTATTTGAAAAAATTGATTTAAAAATCATACAACCCCAAAAAATGCTAAATTCTGGATCTTGGGGACATCCAGCTTAACTGAAGATAGAGATCATGGTGGTGAGTTAAAATGAGAGCAGACAAAACAAAACGACAAATATTATGAAATGTAATGGACAAAATGTTAAGCTCCTTACAACCCAAATAAAAAAAAAGATTATATAAGTAATCAAAATGTGGAAGAAGGGAGCCCACTGCAATGAATTTTCAAGCTTCTGTTGAAAAATAAGTTTTGAATTTATAAAGAAGGACCAATTTCTGATTAATTGTAAGACTAACGGAACTACCCTGCAAAGAAAAAGTTAGCCCGGGATCAAGCAAAACCCCGAAATATTTAAACTGATGAACTTGTGCAATCACAGCACCTACATGATCTTGTAATGATAATCTGGGATTTTCCTTTAACATTAAAGATGTGCCAAATAACATAGACTTTGTTTTTGTGGTATTCAAAACCATTAAGTTGTTTGAAAACCAAATACAGACATCCCTAACATCTTGTTCAAGAGCAAAAGTCAACTCAGCCAATGATTTGGCATGAGAGAAGAGAATTAAATTGTCAGCATAAAGAATTGAGTCACATGATTTACACAGCAAGGGCAATTGATTAACAAGAAAAGGAAACAATAGAGGGCCTAAAATGGACACCTGAGGTACCCCACATCTTTTTGAGGAAACATGCAACTCAGCTAAACCTATATTGACAAACTATAAATGATCCACCAGGTAATCCCCAACACAGGAAACAGCAACATCAGAGAAACCATTAGCACTGAGCTTAGAACATACCAAATCATGTTCAATAATGTCAAATGCCTTGGTCAGGTCCACAAACACCACCCTAGTCATAAGTCCATTTTCAGAGCCACTCAGGATGGTGTCTGTGAACCTGACTAAGGCAGTACCTGTTCCATTTCAGCGGAATCCATGCTGTTGGGGACAACTCACATTATAAGTATCCAAATAAATGTTGATTTGATTGGCTACAATCTTCTCCAGAATTTTACTTAAGGGATTCAGAATTGAAACAGGCCTAAAGTCCTCAACAGATACAGCATGAGATTTCTTTGGAACTGGCCCTAACCTTGCATGTTTCTAGTGAGATGGAAATCGATGAGATATGAGGGACAAATTAAAAATATAACAAAGAGGGTCAACAATATATGGAATAGATAACCTAAGAAACCTTCCATCCAACCAACTCCCGCAATCACTAAATATATTAGGAATACTAAATTGGAGTTTAAGTACGTCCTGTCTTCTAACCTCCTTAAAATAAAACATAGGTCTCCCAGCCAAAGAAACATCATGACAAAGGTCAACATTAGGTATCTGTGATGAATTCTTCCTTTAACTTGATAGATCAGAAAATTTAGCATTAAAAAGATTAGCAGTCTCAGTGGGATCAGTCACCTCTACATCATTAACTTTCAATTTCTCAATAACACTTCTTGACTTAGGTGACAAAAAATAATTAATGTTATCCCCAAACTTCCTAGGGTCAGTCCAGCTAGCCTCGAATTGTGCCCTATAGACCCCCTTTGGCATTCCTTACCAATTCAGAAGCTTTCTTTCTCAGACATCAAGAGCTATTTAAAGATGTAACAGATGGACATTTTTTACAAGCTACTCAGGCAAGATTTCTCTGCTTAATTCATTTTTATTTCTCTTGAGAACCGTTTATTAAGGGCACTCGAAGTTTCAAAGTACACAATAGAATTAAAGTATTTTGTATAGGGAGTAACTGACTGCAAAAAAAAATCTAAAACAAAATCAACATCAGGAAAGGATTCTAAATACAACCAGTCAAGCAAAGATAAGTGACCATTTAGTGCATCAAAGTTAACATTTTTAAAACTACAAACCTGAACAGTGTGGGGTGGAATTTTAATATGTTTGAAATTCAAAACACAAAAAATGGCCATATGATGACTCACTGAATCAGCCAATACACCAGAAACAGCAATCATACCTATTCTATTAGTAACAACCCAATCCAAAACATGGATTTGGAGTTTGCAGATTTAGGCGGTTTGGTTCATTTATTCATTGAGTTAAGTCAAAAGAATGTAACAGAGATTCCAACCCCAAACTATCACTCTGAAGCCAGTTAAGATCCATAACTCCCACAAGCAGAAAATCATGACACCTAATAAAGTTTCCAAATATTCTTTTAAACCATGTAGGTCACACTGAGAGGGATTATACAAACAACCTGTAATTACATGTTTCCCACCACCCAGTGTTAGATGAAGCAGTAACCAATCAGTCAAACAAATATTCTCATTGCTATGCTAGGCAATCCCTCTCATGTTCCATCTCCCTCCAAGATGCCCGCCCCTCCTCCCATGAGCTTCTTACTGCCCTCCTCTCCCTTCCCTCCACCCTCCCTATCTATACAGCAGTTCTATACTTCCCACCCAAAGTGTCCCACAACTCCATTGTAGAGTCCATCTCCACCATCACCTCATCAACCCAAGGAGACCCAGTCTAACTGGTCTAACTCCCATCAATATACTTAATTTCTTCCTGGTCTGACCTCCACTGAAATGTTTAGTTCTCTTAACTAAGAATCCCTAATGTCAGTGTTTGACTAAGTGCTGATACCTCATAACTGTAATTATTTTGTACATAAATGCACTATTTGTATTAACATGCATTATTGTATGACTCTGATGCCTCTTTATATACCTTTGCTCTGTAATATGTGCTTAATTTGTATTAATCTCTGTACTGTACCAACTGTCTTTTTTACCCTGTATGTTTCCTATCCCTGGGTCACACCTGGAAACAAGCTTCAGCGTAGTGTGCCTTTCCGGGTTACCAACTTTTAAGTAAATAAATAAATAAATGAATTGCTAGTACTTAAAACATTCAACTTCAAATGCACTCTAAAATAAACTGCTACCCCACAACACTTTTTCTTGCCTTTTTGGTCAGCCTTAGTTATATTATAACCTGGCATTTTACATAAGCTATCAGGAACTGGAAGCTTCAACCAAGTTTCCGAGATGGCCACTGTATTGGGCTGATAACAATTAGTGAGTTGTTCAATTTCAGCAAGTTTTGGGATTAAGCTTCTAACATTTAGATGAACAAGTTTAAAGCCATGGGTCTAAGCAGGGAGAAAGAATTCAAACCAGACATTCCTTGAGGACCGCTTGTCATATTACTCGAAAGAGCAGGCCCTGGGTTTGTTTCAATATCTCCAGACAGTAATAGCAGGGCAAGCTTAAACACATGAGCCACCCTCCAAATACTTGTCTTAGTGATGGGCACAGTTCATACTAAGGTTCATACTAAAGTGAGTTAAAGAGCAAAGAGGCCAGAACCCATAATGCTCTTATACTAAGCCAGTGAGTAATAAAACAGATTATAACCTGCATTGATTAATTTATCAAGTTGAAATTTGAAGATACTCTTAGTCTCACTAATAACAACTTCCAGTGGTAATTTGTTCCAAGGACCCACAGTTCTAAGGGTAAAAATGTATTTACAACTGGTATGATTAAATGGTTTCCTTATTAATTGTAACGGATGACCTCTAATTTCATGGGAGCAGTTTTTAAACTCAAGCCCTAATTTGGACATAAGGTAAAGGTCCTGAACAATGTCAAAAAGAAACATAAGGTCACCTCTAAGACGATGGGTGGATAGAAACATCATATTTAACGTTTTCAGTCTGTTTTCAAATGTTACAGTTTTAAGCTCTGAAATATGTTTTGTAAATCTTCTTTGAAGTTTTTCAAGTGTGTTCCCATCTGATTTTTTATAAGGGCACCATAGCTGGGACGCTTATTCTAGGTGCGGTCTAATGTATGACCTGTATAAAGGTGTCAACACCTCAGGATCCCTTGATCTGATATTTCATAGAATTGACCAGACAACCATAGATTTATTGATGACTCCCTGTATATGTTTATTATGAGTAATATCATGTGAAATTGTAATGCCCATGTCCTTCTCATCAGATGTGCTATTAAGTGTAGATCCTGCAATCTATATGTATAGTTTAAATTTCTGGGTCCTAAATGCATTATCTTACATTTGTTTGTATTCAATATCATCCCCCATGTATTTACCCATGAGGAAATAATGTCAAGATAATGTTGAATAATGGTAGCTTGTGATAGATTTGTACATGGGCCCCCAATTTTTACATAATCCGTGTATTTGGTAGTGATGGGATGACAATCTTTGGTCACATCAGTATTGAATGCCTGAAAAAGGCAAGGACCCAAGACTGAACCCTGGGGCATCCCCCAGACACTTTTCTTTCATTGGATGATGAACCATCTACGACTACTTTTTGGGTTCTATCTTGAAGCCAATTGCTAATCCAGTTAATAGTGAAACTATTTATATTAAGATTTTGAAGTTTTTTGATTAGAGCCCAATGAGACATGACATCAAATGCCTTACTGAAGTCAATGAATATGATGTCACAAGATAGTCTGTGGTCAAGAAAGGAGCTGATATGTGCATAAAAACACAGCAGGTTTGTGAGACAACTTCTTCCACTTTTGAAGCCATGTTGCTCCAGATCATGGTTATTAAGTGTAGGAGTAATAATATCTTTTATGAGACTCTCTAAGAGCTTACAAATGGAAGAGGTCAAACTTATTGGTTGATAATTCTCCCAGTTATTTTTTGGGCCTTTCGTATGTATTGGTATAATGTTTGCCTTTTTCCAGTCGTCTGGGATGTAATTGTCTGCCATAAAGTGTTCAAAGATTATTTTTAAGAGAAGGGCAATATTATTTGCCAATAGGAATAAAAGATGTCTCGCCAGATTGTGTGGACCAGGACAGTATCTACTCTTAAATGAGAGCATCTTTTTTTATTAGAGTCTCTTCTGAAAAACAAATATGAGGATCCTTATTATGCTCTGCAGAATGGGGTATGTCCCAGTCGGGTTTAATAAAAAATATCCACAGACTCTAATTTAAAATTTTTAACTAGTGATAGATGGTAAAAATCTAGAGACATACTAGTTCTAATTAATAGGTTGGACACTGTAAAATCTGAAAGAGCCTGTTTCTCACCAGCCACCTTATAAAGATGACTAGAGCCCGTTAGATAGGAAATAACTATATCTGTGTCATATTGTTCAGACTGTACATGATCACGTACATGTATTTGTTTGTTTTTTATACCTTCAATAAAGTACATTTAATCTGAAAAAAAGATGACTAGAGCCCAGTATGTCACCTCAAACCAGTTCACTATACAGCAGAACAGTGCAACTCAGCAAAAACATAAAACTCACTATTTTATATTCTTATTCTAACTGGGGCAACTTGCAATTACCTACTCATTCTAGTACAAAGGAAATGAACTGGCATAACTGCCCCAGACTCCTATGGCTCCCATGGACTCCCACTGACTCCCATTGCACTTTGCCATACTTTGCCACCACTGTAGGCACTGCCACATCTAAGCAAGCTGGAAATTTAAATTCCACCAATCCTGCCAGACTGGGCTACCACCACCAATCATGGGGGAAGGGGCGTGGCTCGGCAATTAGGGAAGCAGCTCAGCAAATGCAAGTGGACAGTTGCTATGGCAACAGAGAGCTGTACAGCCAGTAGTGAGGAGCAGCAGTTTAACAGCAATGTGTACAGTGAGCACAGTTAGGCAGCCAGGGAATAACACACAGATATCAAAGGTGCAACAAGTATTCAGCAGGCAATATCACAAAAAATATCACACAGTTAGCAGCAAGGCAGTTAAAAATGGCAATGCAGCACATCAAAGTCAGAATGGGCAGATCTCTGTAACATACAGTCTATGTGGCTGATCACAGTCATGGCAAACCCAGTATGTTTGAAAGATGAAATAGGGCAACAGGTCACACAATGTCTCCATTGTGCTACAGCTCCTGTATGAATCTTTGGTACAGGTGTCATAACAGCTGACAAGGTACACTTCTTAACAGGGCCAGCAGAGCCTGACACACTCCCACTGACTTCTGTTGCACTTTGCTGCACTTCACCGCCATGAGCCGACACTGTACACCTTGAATTGGTAATCGTGAAACCAGTTAAGCACATTATGGTGGTCTTATTGGAGAGGGGCTAGGACATCAGAGGTGGAAGGGACAGAGGTGTAGATGACAGTATCATCAGCATACAGGTGTATGCAAGGGTTTGAGTGGATGGAGGGAAGGTCATTTATGAAGAGAGAGAAAAGTATCAGGCCAAGGATTGATCCTTGTGGAACACCAGCAAGGATTGGGGGGGGATAGAACATTTCCCACCTGAACAGACTGAAGTCTGTTCATGAGGTAGGAACCAAACCAATTTACAGCAGGAGCAACTGATCCTACAGAGTGTAACTTGTTTAGGACTATAGAGTGAGAGGTGCGCTGTTCACACAGCAAATGCACAATGGTGAAATCCCTCACAGTGACAATCTCAACAGGTTTTGAGATTGTCATGGCGAGGAACCTGAGGGCAAAATGTTGCCCTTTTGCCATTTCGCCTCCCCTCTTTGAACCAACTCTGACTCAGAGTTAGTTATCTTAAGAAGGGAGGGTGCAGGGGCACAGCCACCTGCATGGGGGATTCTTGGGGTGCAGCCCCCCAATAGAAAACACACAATGTCTGACATGCAAAATTTCACCTGTCTACATTGGGGATCTCAACATGCTGAACTTCGACAACACTATTGTCATTATGGCATGGTAGAAACAGAGTGAGACACTGAATCAAAGGCCTTAGCCAGGTCTATGAACATGGCTGCTGTGATGTGGCCTATTCCAGCCCAGATAGAATGAAATCCGTGATTCATGACAAGGAAAAAATGGTGGAGTGGTATTTTCTGAAACTGGATTGGAAGGGGGAGAGAGTATCAGAGGATATTAGGAAATTAATGAGCCTGGAATAGACTAAAGACTCCTGGTGCTTAGCCAGGGAAGGGAGGAGAGAAATGGGCTGGCAGTTTCCAGAGGAAGTGGGGACTCCTCCCTTGTAAAGAGGCAGAACATTTGCAACCTTCCAATCCAGATGGACCATACCAAAGGATAAATAGAGGTTAAGCATGTACAAGATGGGGAGGACAACTGCAGGAGCAAAGGTATGGAGAAGCTTGGAGTCCAGACCATCTCGACTGGACTTGGCAGGGTTGAGGGACACTAGAGCCTGGTAGACTTCAAGAGGGGAGATGGGGCAGAGAATGGTATCCACCGGATGACTGAGGAGTAGAAGGGGCAGCTGGGGCAGATGGCGGATCGACAGGGAGTGCACACATCATGAAAAATTTGTTAAAGATGGCAGTGACAGAGGAGGGATCCAAGACAGATGAACCATTCACTGAGAGGACTGGGGGAGCAGTCTGAGTGACAGGGTCAAACACGAAGTGGAAAATGTTCCTGAATTTAGCTGGAGAAGTTCAAGTGGATTGAAGGGGGAGTTTGAAATACTCGGCCTTAGCCTTGTGGACTGCCTTGGTAGTTAAGTGTCTAAGTGACCTGTACAATTAAAGGTTTGACTGAGTGGGCTTTTCAGCCACCTAGATACAGCACTTGAATCTGTATTTTGGATGCATGCTATGTCCATACAGATGTGTCCAGATGTAGGCATCCTATTCCCAGACATCTGGATTCATTTGCAATAATTCCTGCAGTTTATGGCAATTTCTTCCACAACTATGCAACTTGCATCCGTTTGTTGGATGCAGCTATGGAATTCCATTTGGAAAGTTAGACCACTTTTCATGGCCTAACTTTTCAGGTGGAAATCCACAGTTGCATTTGGTAAATGGGCACATCCTTTTGAAAAATCTCAATCAGCATGTTAAACAAAACTAAACAATTAAAAAGGACATCTTACACACAAAATAATCAAAATCTCTTTAGTGATCATGTTTACAAACATCATTAATGTTTTCCATTACATAAGTCATGAAAACTCAAAATGTATAATAGATTTTATCCTTTTAGAGTACTTGTTCCATAAATTAGCTCCTGTACACTGTTATTTTTTAAACTTCCTTAATATTTTATGAAAACAAATCTTACCACAACCAACTACATATCTTGTTAGAGCTGTATAGAATATAGAATTTCACCAGCAGAACTCATGCAGAATGACAATTCTGCTTGCTTTTTGAAAATTTTCACAAATTTTGGCAGAATTCTGAAGGTCTTTAAATGCAAACTGCTGATTAGTTTTCCACAGTTTATGTAACCTTTGGAGTAGGGGTCTGCAGTTTCCAGAAACCTAATTCATGGTTTAACATCATGGAACAACAATCTATGGTTTATATAAACTGTGAATTATTAATCTGTAGTTTAAATACTGCTTTTGTAATTTCAGAATTCCACTACGGAAGGAATTCCATGCAATAAGGTGGAATTTCTGAAATTCTTTTTTGTATTTTTTTTTTTTTTTTAAGATTTGTTTTTTCTGTGTGTGAATGTTTTAGTTCTTATGAAAGGAGCTGGATTGACAGCACTGAAACCTGAAGTCCTCTGCTTACCCACATGATAGGTAAAACACAGGTGATCACAGTGCAAGGCTGCCCCACATTGCCCCACCAAAGTGCCTCATCTCTGTCATGGAGGGACCACCACGTAGGTGAGAGGGTAGTTCAGACTCCATGCCCATTCAATCATTGGCCTCTCCTGTGAGACTGCCAATTGGGTACCAAATTAGTGCCAGCTGTGTCGGTGGTTTTGTGATGTCAACACCGGCCCACTAGAAACTGGGATGAGACCACCATAACTCATTTCACATAGGTCACTGAACTGCCCTAAGGTAATAATTGCTTTCAACCGCTACCAACCTGCACTGGATTTGAACCAGTGAACTAGTAGTCAAAGGATCCTTAACCTGCTACCAATCCACTAAGCCATCCAGTGCCCCGGAATTTCTAAAATTCCATACCACATATAGAGCAGTTTTTCAAATACTGTTTCTGATGGAATTTTCAGGAATTTCTGAAAGTCCAGCAGGTCTAGTTGTGGTATACAATGGCATACTATTGCCTGACTAGGACTATGTAATTTACTGTATTCCAAGAATAAGAAAGGGAGGACCACAACTCAGGTATGGCAAATCTTTGAGTTTGTTATGATATATAGTCTACATTTATTTCCCTGTAAAAGTGGACTCAAATTTCATGGTAATATAACTGGCTGTGAGCCTAACAACTTCATGCCCACCCCTGAAGTGATACTACTAACCTGCTTACATCAGAAAAACTGATAATACTAACCTGCCAATGTCACATGCAACTGATAATACTAACCTGCCTATGCTCTGGTGTTCACATAAGTTCTCAGAATCCCTCCATACAAAATATGGCCCACCAATATATTCTTGACCATGCATTATTCTTTGTATTATGGCCTATATTCTTGAGATTTACCAGATAAAGGCATAATAATGTGATGTCATCACAATAGGTAGTGTTCTGTAGTATCAGCCAATGTATTTTCCTCTTCTCGAGAGGAATAAAATACATATTCCTATTCAGACCACTATGCGAGCAATTTATACCACACCATTTGAAAATAATTTTTAATTAGATCTTTATAAAGATTTTGGTGCTTCTAATTGAGATCCATATGATGTCATTAAGCAGTGTGAAAGATATTCTATAATTGGGTAAGTATTTCATTCTGACAGGTCTAGAGTGTGAATATCATGTAATGATGCATCTACATTGAATATATCATAATTGTTCTGACTCTAGATGTATCATCAACAAACATATTTATCTTAGCCCAATCATTTCTACAGGTGTATACAGATATAGATGTGCAGATGTAGTAAGATACATGGGCCCAAATATTCAAAAGGGTTGCGCATGGCGCAACAGTGTTGCAACCATGCACAACCCCACTGATGCTCCAGGTGGTGATTCTGTGCGAAAGTGCGCTCAATAAATCCCAATGTGCCGGAGCACATCAGTAATGTATGCAGGCACAGGTGGGGGGGGGGCGTGCCCATGTATAATCTGCTCAGCCTGATATTCAGCCCAGGATGTGCAGAGTCATGCATGCACAACCCCTACCTGCACCTGCACAAAGTTACGCCCCCCCAAAAAAGGAACAAGTGATGGCCATCCACAGGTGAGTTGTCGCATTGCAGGGTGCAACACAGCAGCTGCCACCTGTGGGTGGCCATCACTTGTTCCCTGCTGTACCTGGCGGCGCCCCCATGCCCCCATTGCAGGCATCACTATTGCCCCTGTCCAGTCATGCCCTGGTGGTCCAGTGGACTGCACTGGAGCCTGACGCAGCATCATTACCAGGACCTCCATGTCCAATATCCTGGTGATCTAGTTACCCCCACCCCACCCGCCCACTGAGCCCCACCACCCCGCCTCCCCCATCAGCCAGCGGGCGGCAGCATCCCACCCGCCTGCTGCCCCACAGCCCACCACTGACTCGGTGGGGCTGTAGCCCATTGTTCACAGCATGAGCACAAGTGTAGCTCACATTATTTAGTCACATGTGAATGAAATTCATTCACATATCTGGATTGAGTAGTTCGGAGTGACTGCATGCCCATTAGCTCATGCTGTGAACCATCGGGCATGCAGCCCTACCGAGCTGTCAGTCAGTGAGCGCGGTGGCAGGCGGTGGTGCTGCCGCCCGCCGGCTGACGGGGGGAGAGGGGCGGAGGGGCTCAGTGGGCAGTTAGGGTGGGGGGTACACTAGATCACCAGGGATATTGGACTTGGGGGAGTCCTGGTAATGATGCCCATGATCGGGCTCAGTGTGGTCCACTGGACCACCAGGGATATTGGACTTTTTTTATATTACAGGCATGCCCGCGATCGGGCTGCAGGGGGCGTCGGTCCCCAACAGCTGCTGCCTGGCAGGGTGCCAGGTGCAAGTCATTGGGGATCGGCGCACCTGCATGCTAATGGCATGCAAATGGGGCTGTAATGAGATGCAAATGGTCCCCTGTGTGCCTTGCATATATTATGGCCCCATTTGCATGTCCCCTTTTCAATATCGCAGGTGCTGTGCATGGCGCAATGGCACTTGCGCCAGCGCATCTCCATGCTCCACTCTGGCCACTTGCGCTGGTGCAGTGCCACTCGCCATGCACAGTGGTGTGGCAGCGGATACATTCAAACCTGCTGCGCCATAGCACAGCTCCGTTGAATATCGCCCAGGCCACACCCCTCCGCAACAAAGTTGAGCTGCGTCCAGGCTTGCGCCACAGCCTGGTGCAGTTTGAAGATCCCGGCCATAATGTGCTACAGAAGAAAATATAACCATAATTACTCTCACATCTGAGGATCTGTTGAAAGGAAGTTGCATTAAACATTACTTATCAATGTAAGGAGATTGGGAGCTATCCTTTCCTCAAGAAACATGCAGCCGAAGGTTGATACATATTTATTTATTTTGCTTTTAGTAACCGGGTAAGTGCACTAGGCATAAGAATGCCTATTTTAAGGCATGACCCGGGAGAAGACAGTTTACATACAAACAAGATACATGTGATGCAGCACATGAAAGCAGCACAAATCAGAGGAAATAACAGTACTTGGGAATGGAGAGACAATCGCATTGACAAAAATGATAATGAAAGTGACAGTACTATGCAAATTATATTACAGATTGGAATAGGTAACACAGGAAAATATGAAAGTACTTAGTTAGTGTGATTAACTCACAGAACCTAATGGTCTGCTGCAGTGAATGACATCATGCAGCTACTTCATGAGTGGCTTGCAAGCCCACTTGTGAAGCAAGCTATATATCTGGTGCAGTAAGCATCACTATGCAGTATTTTCATGGTACACAAGAAAGGGGAAAGTTAATGGTGTCAGTTGTTATGTATATTTCTCAAAAAGTAAGGAAAGGAATTGTAAAACAAGCAAACGAACAAACAAAAACAACAAATGGTAATGCATCTATTAAGACTGAAGCACAATGCATACAGTAGAAAGTAGGGAAATAAAAAAAATAGGGTAAAATGTCTCTGGATCCTTTGCAAGTTGGTGGTGTGGTGTTCCTCAGAATTTGAACAGTCATACAACACAGTGTTGACATTACCCTAATATTTGCACTGTTGCTTTGCTCACCAATAACACAAAAACAGCTGTGAATTTAAACCTATGTTCAGGTTAGTTTGGGTATGGCCCAAGGATTCTTCCTTGAAAGATGGCTTTACTGAGAAGTTTGTTTTTAAATCATTAGAAAATAAAATCCTATTTTTGCACATGTGCAGTTTACTTTTTGTGTGAATTTTTCATAAGGTGTTTTTTTTTCAAAACAGTAGTTTTCATTCTTGTGAGGCTAAATCCATTTTTGTGTGATAAGACTTCTATTTAATGATTCTTAGTGAACATGGAAGCGGGTAAAAGAAGGGGAAACTTTGCACATCAAAAACTAAAAAAAATGCCTGGAACTGTAATCTGAAACTTGTTTAATCAAGAGTGGGATGTAAAGTTAATTCTTCATGTGTTCTTTTTCAAAGATAGTAGTTTATACATTATTAATGAAATTAGGATGTTCAGTGTCATGAAAATAGGGACTGTTTTCATGACTCCCAAACCCATTTGCATGACTGCCAAAATCATTTTTATGAGTCTTAATGGTAACAAAAGTGGGTACAATAAGAGAACACTTTGCACATTAAAAACAAAACAGTGCTTAGAATTGTCATCTGAAACTGGTGTGGTTGACAGAGAGGGGTGGAAGGTTGAGTTTTCAAGTGTTTCTTTCATTTAAGAAAACAATAGTTTTTCAGATATGAATAATATTAGGTTGTTCTGTATCACAAAAACGGGAGATGTTTTCCTGACTCACAAACCTGCTTTTGTGAGCTACAACTTCTGCTGTCCTGACAGGCTCAAAGCAAGAGATAATACAGATAGCTTTGAATGACCATGTGCAAACAAAGCTGAAGTTCTGGGGTAATGTATGTGATGATGCAGCTGCTTCATGCATGATCTGCAGAGCCAGTCACAAAGTCCGGTACACATCTGACACAGTGTGTGATGATGATGATGGTGAGCCAGCTGCGTTGTGATTGGCCTATACGGTCACTCACAATGCAAGCTACAGGTCTGGTGCAGTGAGCACCACGATGCAATGCTCATCATGGTGTGTACAGAAGGCAAGAGTTCAAGGTGTCAGTTGTTATACATATTTTTCAAAAAATAAGGAAATCATTTGCAATAAAACTATGTTAATGAACATATTAAGGCTGAAACAGAAAGCACAAAAATTAAGGAAATGAACAAAAATTAGGGTTAGAAATTCCTGGAACCTTGGCGAATCAGCAGTGTGGTGTTCCTTGGGTTTGACTGATCATGTGATGTACTGTTGATGTTACTCTAGTATCAGTATTTTCTTGTCAGACAAAGTTAAATAGTGAGACAGCACTGGGAATAAGTTATACTATCTATAGTGCAATGGATGAACTTAGATTTTGTGTGCTGTAGCCAGTAGGCAAAGAAGTGCCATGTTATTAATATTTTTACCACAATACAAACGTATTATTGATAAGCTGAGGTGTTGCTATTACATGGGCCATTTCATTTGTGTGTCTTGTGTGCTCTGACAATAGCATAAAGAAACAGAGTTAATACACTGTACACAATAAAGCATCATGTTGGCAAATGCAATTAAGCAAAATTCAGAACAAACTCTGTTTTGTGAAAAAAAAAAACCTTCTCCCGAACCTGCCCTTTTGCTTCCCCCTCCGCCTTCAGGGAGTTTACCTGCACTCTTGCTCCTTTCACACCTTGGGCCCACTAAGCCCAGAGTACTGTAGTTTCATAAGGAAATGTTTCCTCCTCCACCCATTATAATTGTGAGTAAGGGAAAACCTCTATTTGCTGTAGAGATAATCATGATTCTCCCCTGTAACCCATCTGCATGTAAAATTCATACATATAACTGTATTGTTCAGAAAATGAAAGAGATTTCCTGATTTTCAGCAAATAATTCGTAGCAGGCATTAGTAGAACCCAGCTACAAAAATACTGCCCATTTTTAAATTACAGGAGCTTCCATTTTTTTATTCAGTGAAGAAACTTTTATTATAACAGGATTTTTTCTCCTCAGAGTTCATCTGCTCCAGTTTCTTATTTTTGCTGTGAAATCATAATTATCTACTTATGACATCACAACTGGTTGCTGTGTGAATTATTCATTTGTCACAAGCCAAAGATTAAGGCCCCAATTCTAGAAGGTTGGTGCAAGTCACCACAAAACGCGACTTGCGCCAATCGCCGGTGTGACATGGACCCTGTGCCCTATTCTAGAATTGGCAGGGTCCCCGCCTCTAAGTCCTGCGACTTGCGACATGCAGCCAAGTACGCTGAACAGAGGGCATACCTGGTGAGGATGTCACAAGCTGCAACCACAAGTCGCAAGTGCTCCCTCTCCATTGCCCACACATTTGCTAGTGCCCCATAGGTCTAGAGGCCCCCTACTCACTGTTGTACCACCATGGTGTCCCCAACCCCATCCATCACACCATTGCCAACGTACTGTACAGTATATACAGTATACAAATACATCATCCTTTACAGTTACACCTGGTGGTCTGATTTGCCCCCACCCTCCCACCCAGCAGTGCCACTCCACCCAGCACCTCCACCCATTGACTGGAACAACCCCTTCTCTCACCACCACAGCTAGCTGCCGACTGAGCTCCTTCTGAGTGCATACTGTACAGGCGTGGTCAGAAATGAATGTGTACATTCATTCCTGAGCGTTCTCACAGTAAGCACTCAGACAGAGCTCAATTGGCAGCTGGCTGTGGTGAGTGAGTGAGAGTGCCAGCCGCCAGCTGGGGATGGGTGGGAGTGCTGGTGAGTGGCACTGCTGGGTGGGGGCCACTAGACTACCAGGATATTGCATGGTTCCATTTGTGGCACTGTGTCGGGTCTGGGCATGGATTGGGGGTTGACAGTGTTGCCCTGTGGGGCCTCTAGCAGGGAGTTCAGGGGCATGGGGGTGTGGCAGCCCTGTGGGGCTTTTACTGTGTGGGGGTACGGGGACATATAAAGTATGGGGGATGGGGTGGGGGTGTGAGATGCCCAGTGGGGCACCAACAGAGGTGTTCTGGGCATGGGGGGAGGGCACATGGACTGGGTGGTGTGTTGCAGGTTGTTCTATAGGATCCTCAGTGGCCATACGTACAGTTACACCAGCTAAATGCTGTTGTAACTTACGTTGCTGGTTATCCTCCGGGGGTTCTTGTAGAATCCTGACATTGGGGACTTTGTTGCTGCCCTACTGGAATAGGGTGCAACAGCTGCTGTAAACCCCCTAGCGCCATGTCTCGGGGGTTTAGGGAGTAACTGCGGGTGTATCTACATTTTGGCACAAGTGGCCTGCGGCATGTCACAGGCCACTTTGTAAAATACCGCACATCGCAACTGATGGCGTAACTTGCTACTTGCACCATTCTTTTTGGTGCAAGTGCAGTTATACCAGGTGTAACTTTTCTAGAATCAGGGCCTATGTCATCAAAGTAGGACACGCAGAAGGGACAGATGATGTCTAATGAGAAAACAGCATGCTGTCATGCAAATATCTTTCAATAAAGATTGGAATGTCCAAAAGTTATTTTTTTTTTAATTGTATGCGATCTGAGTTAAGCCAACAGTAATTCTTCCAGAAAAATCACATTAATTACTGTGTGCACTATTTGTACCACAGTTTCATAGATACGTTGATCATGATGCCAGAAAGAGGCCCATTGTCCCAGCATATCTATCCAAACTACTTCAAGGCATAAAATAAGCGGGTTTGCATAGCAATTTGTGATGTAAAAACAAGAATTGCAAATCAGTGGCATCCTTTATTAGCGAACATAAATTGCTAATCCATTTTCCTGATGCGGGTGGGTTCTGCATGAAGTAGCTGCTTTTTTTACACCCCTAGCTCCTGTCTCAGCTACATTCCCCACCCCTGGCTTAAACCTCACCCCTGAACAACTTGACATGCAGAAGCTCAGGAGTTTCACATTCACCCTCTCCTCTCACACCTCACACTCACACAGGGAAGAGAAACAGGTGGCCAATGAGACGTAGTATGCACATGTCAGTTTTCATGAGCTTAGCCCCAGGCACATTATGGAACCCAACCAGGCATGCAGGAGCAAGAAGTACTGCTGATATGTATGCCCTGTGTGAGCCAGGGGGTTAATATGCACATTGCTTTTTCTGTTGGCAGGTCACACTGAGGGGGTTCCATGGTAAGGCTCAGAGGGTAAGAAGTGGCATTAGTTAGGGAGCAGATACAGATGAAGGCCATAGACTTGATGTTTTGTGCACAGCTCTGCTATTTGTTTTTTGTGCAGAAAGACTTTACAAAGAAGAAAAAAGAAAACTCTGTTAGACAAACTGTTTGCCTGACTAATTTTTCCTTTTTTCTTCTTGGTAAAGTCTTTCTGCACACAAAACTGGAGAGCTGGGCACAACATGTCAAGTCAGACTATGGCCTCCATATGGACCTGCTCCCTAACTCAAAAAACTCACAACACACTGTCTTTTTCTTTTATTAATATATAGCAGATACAATTGGTTTAATATGCTACACTTAAAAATAATCATGTTTAGAAATTGCTCCTCAAAATGAATTGATTGCTAATTAGTTTTGTTTTTAATTTGCAAATCCTCTAATCAACTTTCCAAAACTAATTTATGCCTTGTACCTATCTACTATGCTCCACCCTAGATTCCACCCCTCCTTTATTTCTACCACCCCCTTTTCTATCTAATCCCATATGACTGTACCATTCCTGCTTGAATCTGCTCACTGATTTGCCCTGTACTAGAGTCTCCAGAAACTTGTTCCACTTGTCCACAATTCTTTCTATAAAATGTGCTTGCAGACATCTCTCTTGAATCTCCATGCTGCAAGTTTAAGTGAGTTCCTGTTTGTCTCTGTATACGGTAAGTGCTCAAGGAGAATAGGCATCCCACATATTTATTCTGTGCAGATACTTGTATGTCTGAGTCATACCTCCACCTTTTCCTCCTTTTCTCAAGGGTATGTTCAAGTCCTGCAGTTTCTTCTTGTACTAGTCTGTGGACTATCTTGGTTGCACTTCACTTCATCATAGTCCTTCCTTAGGTATGGATTCCAGTACCTTGCATGGTGTTCCAGATGTGGTCACACCAGTGACCTGTATAATGGGAGGATCACCTCCTTGTGCCTACTGTGTGTGTCCCTCTTTGCATCCCAGCATCCTGTTTGCTTTACCCACAGCTCTGTCACAGTGTGCTGTTATTGAGAGGGTCTCTGATATCATGACTCCTAGGTCATTTTCTTCCATGGTGCTTTCCAGTGCCACCTCCTATTCCGTACTTCACTCGTGGGTTCCTCCTCCCAGTGTACATCACCTTTGATTTGTTAGCATTGAAGCCTGACTAACAGATCATTGACAAGCTGTCTAACCAGCCCAGATCATTTCTAAATTTTCTTATCCCTTCCCTAATGTCCACCCTTGCACAGATCCTTCTGTCATCAAAGCTTGCCTTTAATGTCTTCTCCAATGTCACAAATGAACACATTGAAAAGGACCAGGCCCAGTATTTACCCCTGATTTACTCTGTCTGTTACATCCCTTACTTTTGAAAACTCCCCATTAACCATGCCCCTTAGCTTTCTTTTCTTTTTTTTTTCCTTTTGTGGGATTCCAACAGGGAGATCTGGTCCCTCCCTCAGAGGGAATCACCTTCTGACCCAATAGCCAGGTCATCATGGACCCTGTCAGCTCCCAATTTTGCTGTTTTTCCCCTGGGCCCATTACCATACAATGGGCAGAGTGACTGGCTCTGCCTCCGTGGAGGCAACCTAATGCCCTGGATGTGGGCCCTCCCCATTCTTGTTGGCATGCCTGTGCTGACAGCCAGTCACTACCGGGTGTCAGTCTATAGTGCACCACGTGATTCCCCCTCCCCTGAGGAAGGAGAGCTGTCTACGGACACTCAGTCCTTCCTTGCCCCACTGACCCCTGAGCAACCTAAGTCCATTCCCGATCTTGGATCGCTAGTGTGGTGCAAGGTGTGGAATCCAGTGCCTCGACCCTTAGTGCCACCGGGCTGACTGCCCCTTAGCGTTCTTTCCCTCCATCAGTTCTCCACCCAAGTTGCCAATTTTTCCTCCACCCTAATCCATCTGCTTCTTGACCGGCCTGCTGGGGGAACAGAGTGAAAGGCCTTGTTGAAATCCAAGTAAACTACTTTTTATCTATTGCTTATCCCTTATTGGTCACCCTGGTCACCCAATTGAAGTAGTGGATCATTTGGCATGACCATTTGGCATGACTTTCTCCTCATGAGTCCATGTTGTCTGGGTCCTGTAGCCCATTTCCCTCCAACAATTCCACTAGTTCTTCCATTAGTATAGACTCCATAATCTTTCCTGATGTAGCCATCAAGCTGACTGGTCTATTGTTTCCTCAGTCATCCTTCATCCCGCTCTTGTGTAGGGAGAACCATGTCCATTGTCCTCCACTCCCTAAGGACCACACCCATGGCCAACAAGCAGTTGTGTATGTTTGCAAGGGGCTCTGCTATCACCTCTTCTGTCTCTTTCAGAAGCCTTGGGTGTAAGCCATGAGGACCCATAGATTTATCTACTTTCAACTTTGTAAGCTTTTCCAGCACCATTTCCCCTCCAGCACCCTCAGGTGTAAGCTGTCAGGTCACCATAGATTTATCATGTTTTCATATAGGTAGCAAGTGACCTCCATGAAAACAGGATGTTCTATCTCAAGGGACCATCCCACAATCTACATGATACAAATTTCATGTAAATGAATATACAGTATTTAAAATCATAAAGAATCTGGGCTTCAGAAGTATGCATTTTGAGCAACAGGTATATCACTGTTCTGTCACCATTTCATAATAAAATATATAGCAGCAATTGAAAAGCCTGCCCTAGTGTTACTGTGCAGGATCATTAGGAGGCTAGAATGCTGCCACTCACAAATATTCCATGCTTTCTAGTTTTAATTAAATTTGATGAATCAGAAGTGTGTCTCTGCTCTTAGTCCTAAACTGATTGCTGATTTGCGATTTTGCACAGTTTCTGTGATTATCTGACTTAAAAAGTTTGCACAGTGACTGCAGCTACTTTCTTCATTTATCTATTTAGCTATCTATCTATCTGTCTGTCTGTCTGTCTGTCTGTCTATCTCTCTCCATTTATCTGTTTATTTCTGTGCCTTTATCAACATGTGATTAGTTTCCTGAGTTTTCCAAATTCCCTAATTTTAATTTAACAATACTTTAATAATATATTAGAATATCCACATATTTGAGAGGGTATTTTAGCCAAGTTAATATAATGCTTGCCTTGGATTATTATTTCATACCAGTGATTAGAATTTGGTACCTGCATTCTTTGCAAAGCCATGGCATGGAGCTATTCTGGAAGGTGGCGCATTCACCAAATTCAAAATGAGGCTGGCCTGCTGTTTTCACCAGATTGCTCAAGGGAACCTTCTCATTCCTAATCACTAAATATTCTTCACTGGTATTTTCTTCAGAGCTGAGGAGCCAAAGATTTCCAGCACTCTAAATATTTAAAGTGTCTGTCAACCTCATCAAGCCTCAAAGGAGTTTTCAATGCCAGTCTGGGAACTCAGTCCTAATGGATTACAAAATGGGCTGCTTCTTTAATACAACATTTATTTAAAAGTTGTTGTTCATGCCTTTTAAGATCAACTGAATTAAGCATTCTGATCTTGCTGGAATAGAAGAAAATGTCAGAAAGTACAGTTTGAATCTGAGACAGGCAAAAGAATTGTATATATGATGGGTATTCAGATCTTTAGCAGAATGCTTGCAGAGTTTGACAGTATTCTGTGAAAATTTCAATAAACAGAGCAGACACATAGTGAAGGGTCCTGTCATTCATTCTTCCATTCAATGATAAAAAAACAGAGAGTGCTATGCTAATCATTCATTTAAATCTTTGACTACCTTTGACTTTATGTTCAAGGGAAAATGGTTGAAACATGATATCAAAGGCTTAGACTTTTGGCAGGCTAATTTGTACTTCAACTAAATCCTAATTACCTGTTATTTTCAAGTCCTTCTTTCCTGCAGGAATTAATATTACTTATGCAAGGATGTAATAATAATAATGCTGTAATTCTGTTGAGAATACTGTGATGATATGAAGAGTGTTCAGAATGACTGTGCATTGAATTCACCCCATTGAAACCTTTTTTGGATGGCTGGCACAGCAGGCTCTGACAGTGCTTGTTTTGAGAGAGTTAAAGTAATTAAGAAAAGGTTAATTAGGCTCAGCAAGAAAGCATAAGACAGAGATTGATTAATGAGGCCATTTTCTGCCTTCTGAGTTACGTTTATCAGCTGGTTTGCACTGTTTCTTGTTTCCGCTTTCTGAGAATGTGCCCCAACCTTAAAGAACTAAAAAATATACTTGCTGTTTTCCAAATGAAATCAACCAAGCAAGTATGCCACTTTAATAGTGGATAATGAGGATGAGATTATATTCATGATGGAATTATGTTGCTCATACTGTACAAGGAATAATGCATACAACTAGTTTCTGAGTACAGATGAGTAGTATGCTAGAGACTAGTAGAATCCAGCTATATATGTAGCAGAGTAACACCGAGTACTCCCTTAGACCAGCAAATAATAAGTATTTTTATCCTTATCTGAGTTTTAAATGGCAATAGTTTAAGGTTTTCTGGGGAAAATTCTACCCTTTGACTAAATGGCTACCTACTCTAAAATATTCTGGATCTTCTCCTGACTGTAGAAACAGTAACTAGAGTGTACGTGCTCTTAGCAGTATTTACAGGCTTGATTAATACTTCAGGCTTTAACAATGAATGGTTCAAACAGTGTGCTACTTCTGTCTGGAAAACAGACATAAAGGAAATGCACTACAGACTGCACATGCTATTTTGCATGAGAGTCTTCAATTGAATGAAAGTGTTAATGCATTTTTTCATCTTTTTGTGAGGTTCAGCTAATGCCATGACTGATACAGTTTGAAAAAAACCCACAAGTAGTCAGAAAGCAGGCTTGTTGGTACAAACAATGCCTGGATGCTCGTATTTTGTATGCATTTACATTGCAACACATTTATCCAGGAAAGCCCTGCTGAGGGGCGGCATTGCATTTTCAGTGTGGTCCTGCTTCTAGTATACCCATTTCCATAGCTTGGTTGACTGTAGCACTGGATCGAAAAGCTAAACCACTGATTATTTCAGCTGTGTCCATGACCTGGACTGTGACTAAACAATATATGGAAAGCGTTTCAATAAATCTAGTTCAGCTCAGGTCCAGTAACTAAAAAGACACAGTAACAATTTACAGTAATATACTAATTATTTGTGTTAGTGCAATTTCCACAAAAGCTCAGCTTGTACCACATTTATTTATTTTTGGCTGCAGAAATAAAGTAAAAATAGCTAGAGCACAGTAAGAGCACATTTGTTTTCTGAGACTGTGCATGTTGGTACATTATATAAAGATGGAAAGAAAGGATTTAAAAAAAATACTGCTTCATATACATAGTACACCTAAGTGTTTTAAGAGAGGAATAGTTGTACCAACCAGTAGGTGAGTACAAAGAAACTAGGAAAGAAAGGCCCAGGTTCAGGAATGCTCAGTAATATTAGAAGGAGGAGAGGGTTAAGTATGAAGTGATGCATCTTGCCTTTCTAGAACAAGTTTAAATAAACAAATACATAAATAAACAAATACTCTGATGCCACATACCTATATTTAATAGACCACAGTTCTTTTTTTGCTTTTTTTTTAGTTTGCTTACTGTACTAGCCTACGTTGTTGTTACGCATACTGTCTAAGGTTAAGTGCTGACATTTGCCCACCTTGCAACTATTTTTAATCCATGTACTGTGATATTTGAATATTGTTGAACAATTTGCTGTGTCTAGGATCTTTTTGTTTGCTCCCCTCCTCTGCCTCCTCTAATTCCATTCTCCCAATTACTGCTCTCTCTCCCCCCCTTCCCCCACCTGCTGTTTCCTACAGCACCTTCACTCGCTGGTGCCTGGGCAAGTCTACTGATTCTCTTGTCTACAGCCATCGTGCCCGCCCCATCCAGCCTCTCCTTCTTTATCTCCTGAAACTATTCTCTGAACAACCTTCCCCCACCTCCCTCGCATCTATCTGTAGGGTGATTCCTCCCACTTTTTCGATTCAGCTCCTGCATCACCTCTCCATTGTCTACCACCTCCCTTAAGGCTAGCCCCTGTGTTTCTGTTTCTCTCCCTCTGATCAAGCCCCTGATCGGGCCAGCTGGTCTCCTGCAGGCGCAGCCGTGGCTCCACAAGCTGCCCACCATAGCCAACTCCTCCTGCCGCTTCTGAGATCCATTGGAGCCCGGTAAGAAAACAGCCTGGGCTGGGTCAGCTGCGATCTGTTGCTATTGGTTGACTCCTCTCCACTTCAGCTCTGGATTGATCTCTGGTGCTGGGCTTTGCTACTTGATTTGGACTTCTCCTTTCACTGCTTTCTGGGCTCTGAGACCACTCATTTCTATTGCAGACTGCCAAATTTTTATTCCCGCCCCCCAACCCACCTTAATTAAATACTCCTAAACCCCACCCCTGTCTTGCTTCCCCACCCTCCTTAGCCCATTGGTTCTTCTGTCACTGGTCCTTCTCCCTGGGCCTCCCGCCTCTGTCTCTGTCTCTGTCTCTGTCTCTGTCTCTGTCTCTGTCTGTCGTCCCTTACAGTGCCTGCCTGCCTTCTGCTCTCTCACCAACTAGGCTGTGGATCTACCCACTTTCTGCTCTGGTCCCTTGCTACACCCCCATCTCCTTACTAGTATGCCTACCTCTTGGGACCTCCATTCCCTATTCTTACACCCCCTCCTCCTTGCTCTACCTCCCATCTTCTACCTCCCTGGACCTTGCCGCCCCCGTCCCCTCCCTCACACCACTTGTCTTCGTGATATCGCCTACCCCTCCAAGGCTACCGTCCATTACTCACCCTGTCCTCCTTTGGGTCCACCTATTACCAATACCAGGCTACTGCTTAATCTCCCTATGCCTGGTATGTGGGCTCGGTTAACCACCCTGCAGCTCACTGCATCTTCCAGGGGATGCCATCTGGCTCCTACCAACCTCACCCACTCTAAACGTCGCCACAAATTATCCCTTAAAGAACTACGCCTTGGCACATTAAAGCTGATACTTCTCCTCCTACTACTCTCAGGCAGTGTCCATCCAAACCCTGGTCCATGCAACTCAAACAACAAACCAAGTACAGGCACTCTTCGGTTTGTTTCTTTCAACATCTGCAGCCTACTATCTAAGTTTGATGTTCTTCAATCATTCATAATGCATCACAACCCTGATGTCCTTGCAGTGGTCGAAACTTGGCTGACGCAGAAAGTTACTGACCAGGCAATATCCCTTCAAGGCTACAACATTTTTAGAATGGACTGGGTCACAAAGAAAGGAGGTGGATGTGCAATCTATGTTAAAGACTTCCTTTTGGTGCTCCCCCTTGCAATCCCCTTGCTTGACTCCTCAGTGCAGTTACTACCCAGCAGAATCCTCCTTGGTCCTAACCAAAAAATCTTTCATGATTGGTTCCTCTACATCCCTCCCAGGGGCAAGGTCAAAGGCCTCAATGTTGTTCTCAGATTTATCAACTCCCGAACTCCTGGCACTGAGCTTGTCCTACTAAGAGACTTCAACATCATTTGGTTAGCCTCAGATGCAGGGGAGCTGAAAGATTCTATTGCCTCTGCTAACCTCTCACAAATGGTGGACTCACTGACTAGAAGTAACTATAAGACTGGTACTAGTACCCTTCTGGACTGGGTTCTAACCAGCTACCCTTCCAGGATCCTCAGCACCACCATTCTGCTGGATTCCCACAGTGACCACTCCCCTGTCCTATGCGAATGGTCCAACAAATTCCTCAAGCACCCCCCAAATTAATCTACATTAGTGTCCTCCCTCATGGATAACTTGCTCATCTTATCAACGTCAGTGGCTCAGTAGGTAGCACACACACCTCTGAGGCTGGGAGATCAGAGGACTGTGGGTTCAGTTCCCACATCTGGCACTTGGGTTAATATGCCACTACTGACACTGTAGTGCAGCATGAGAGGGGTGCTGCACTTCTGAGGTGCGGTCTTTCGGATGAGATGTTAAACCAAGGTCCCATCTGCCTGAATTGGTGGTAGTTCAGGTGGATGTTAAAGATCCCATGGCACTTATCGAAAAGAGTAGGGGAATTTCCCCGGTGTTATGGCCAAATTTCCCCCATTCACTAAAAATACCACCAACAGCTTAATCTGGTTCAAGGTCAGTTGGCATTCATCTGTATTCCCCTCCCCCGGGCCGTGCCTGAAAATAGGCAGGATTTGTCTAGTGCACTTACCCGGTCAACAAAAACTAAATCAATAAAAACAAATAAAATAAAAATCTTAAACACTACCTGAGTCTGATTGACTGGCAACCTATCTACAAGGCCATGAATGTTAATTTGGCCCTTGACTTCTTCATTGTCACCTTCAACAAGGCCTGTGACCTCATTGCTCCAGCAAAAAATGCAAAGCCAAGTTGCTCTGTAACCCCTGGATAAATGCCAAGCTTCTGACACAGTTGAAACTAAGGGATCACCTTTGGGCGGTGGCTAAAGCAACTAGCTCACCGCCTGACCTACTAAAATACAAACAAGCCCGTAATGCCTGTACCAAGGCCATTTGACTTACGAAAAGCTCCTTCTATAAGGAAGCACTTACCAACACCTGGGGAAACGGACATACTTTTTGGGATAACATGAAAGGAATCACAGGGACTCAACAAAAGAACTCTCCTGGCATGCTGTTAGTTGATGGGATCACTACGCTGGACCCCCTGATCATTGCTAACACCTTTAACTCTACTTTTACCAACCTCAGTGCCATTCTCCCCCCTGACTTTTTTGACGATGATGACAGCCCCTCTAACATCCATTCTGCTCAGGACTATCCTCCACATTTCTACTTCCGGGAAGTCTCTTTGAATGCAGCTCACCATTACATCACTACTGCCATCTCAAAGTCCAGATCCAGTGGAGACTCCCTTGACCTGAAGATTCTGTCGCTAACTCTTGAGGAAGTCCTTCAACCCTTAACCAGAATTCTGAATCTCTCTCTCTGTACCAGTCAATTCTCTGACCTTTGGAAAATTGCATCTGTCATTCCAGTCCACAAAAGTGGTGACAAGGCCAGCCACGCAAACTATTGCCCGATCTCGATCCTGCCTCTGCTCTCCAAGGCACTTGAACGAATCATAGCAGACCAAGTAACCGACCATCTGGGCAAGTGCAATCTACTGTGCACTCAACAGCACGGTTTCAGAAAGGGGCACAGCACCTCCTCTGCTAGAATTCACTGGGGCAGTACATAATTCTCTCGATAAGGGCCTGTTAACTGGAACAGTTTTCATTGACCTATCCAAGGCCTTCAATACTGTCCACCATTGACTGTTGGTTGACCAACTTTGGAGCATCAGTCTTTCCCCTGACTCTGCCTTATGGTTCAAAAGCTACCTTGAAAACCGCTCACAAAACATGAAAATTGCCAGTGTCCTCTCTGACACATTGCCAGTTCACTCAGGTGTCCCGCAGGGATCAATTCTGGGCCCGCTCCTCTTCAGTCTCTTTCTGAACTCTCTACCACTTTCCTGCACTGAGAATATCATCTTCTATGCCGATGATGTGGTCTTTTTCTCCTCTCACAAAGATCCCATGTCCTTACAATGGAATCTCCAACTGGCCTTCAGCAACGTAGAGGTGTGGTTTTCTAAGCATAAGCTTGTCCTAAACCACAAAAAGGTGATGTCCATGCTGTTCTGCAGCTCCCACAACCAGCACAAGCACTACCCATTAGCCATTCGGACTTCACTTGGTAATTCCCTGGAACAGGTTCCATACTTCAAATATCTTGGGACACTGTTGGACCCCAACCTCTTATACAGTGCTCATGTCGACTCTTTGGCAAAAGCAGCTAACACTAGAATCAGGCTCCTCTACAGACATAGACAACACTTCACCACTGAAGCACTGAAGATCGCCATTCAGAGTTACGTGGTCTCGATTATTGACTATGGTCTCATCATATATGGCTCTACCACGGCGACTACCCTCAGACGTATCTCAACTGCCCTCAATAAGTCATGTCGGCTCATCTCTGGAGCCCACCGTCTCACCCACACCTGTGATCTCTATACTCAAAATGGCTGGCTCCAGCTCTCAAATCACATCAAGTACCTAACCTGCACTATGGCCATGAAAATTTGCCTTGGCCTTGCACACCCTGGGGTCACAGCCCTGCTACACACTAATAAGAATTGTTTACAGGTCACCAGGGGTTCAAAATCTCAACTCCTTCAAGTTCCCCACTGTCGCACCACCCAGGGTCAACGTTCGTTCGCCTACAAAGCTCCTCTTTGGATGAACTGCCTCAACTCTGCCATCTCGACTGCCCCTACCCTGGGCATCTTTAAATCAAGACTATGGCAGCACCTTACTACCTCCAACTCCTGTGACTGCACTCCTTAACTGATCCTGTCATGCCCCCAGGGGTCACCACAGCCTCTTCCCACCACCGTCCTTCTGGCTGCGCCCTAGCCCCACTGATGCTCTTACTCCTTTTTCTGCCCTACCCCCCCCATGTCTCCAGCACTTATCCCCTGTTTTGTCTGACAACTGCCTTTGGCTGCACCTTTGTTGCCCTTCCCTTCTACACCCTTTTCTTTTCTTCTACTTTGCTAGTTTCCTGTCTTATCTGAACAACTAGTAACGTTGTCTTAAAAACTGATCTTGTTTTACTTTACTACCAATGGTGTGATATTATTGACTACTGTATCATGTTTCACTGCTTTCCCTGTATGTCTTTTGCCTTCAGACGTGGAACCTTTGTAAAAGAGCCTTGGCTCAATGGTATTTTGTAATCCTAGAATTGAATAAATAAATAAATACATTCACAGATAACTAACTACAGTATATAAATAAATGAAGTTATATGACTTCATAAGGACCATACAGCATGTAAGTGGCACTGGTGAGATTCACATCCGGATCCCAGGTTCACTCTACAATAACAGCACCAGGGTTCAATGTGGAATAAGAATATTTTTTAAAGGGCATTAGCCTAATCTGAACTTCATTTGCGGTCACCACTGTGTCTGAGTGAATGTTTCTGTGAGTATGTTGGGGGAATGTGGGACCCAAACTGCCACGTGCTCTTTGCAGACTTTTCACTTCTTGCTGTGCTGGCCTTGTGTTCTGTTCTCTCTATGGCTCAGCCCAGGCCAGGACAGTCATTTATTATTGTAAGGTGCAGTGCGTATTTTTTCAGTGAAATTGAATGAGAATCGATGTAAGCCACACCCCAGCTGAATACAAGAATGAGTCTTTTCATCTTTTACCAAGATTTCAAGGAACAGAAGGAGACAGGAGTGCACATTTTAAGTGCCCCATATTTTCAGTGGTACTAAGTGAGTTCTCTCTGTTCCAAGATTTAAAACATTCTTTAGTTTTGCTTGTCACCACAAATAAAGGTGCAGTAAGTTGTTCCAGAAACTCACCACCATTGTGTGAAGAAATATTTTCTTTTCTGTTCTCAGGTTGCTCCTTTTAATTTGTAGGCTATAACATCTAGTACCAGCATTGTCTGGTTTAATTTCTCAACTGAGTTCTGCCATTAACTGGCAGTCATTAATAATGTCAAACAAAAGCAGCCATGCCTCTTCTTTGTCCTATTTTCAGTGGGGGTCATGAGATTTAATTGTTTCACCCTTTCCTTGTAAGAATATTTCCTTATGCCCATAATTATCTTTGTGGCCCTCCTCTATTTCAGACCCGCCACATTTTTTTGAATATAAGGTACCTAGAGCTGAGATCCATAGTCTAGGTATTGTCCTAGGTAAACCTTATATAATGGTGCAATTATTTTTAGATTTCTGCTGTGTATTTTACTCCATATACAACCAAGTACTCTGCTTGCTTTTGACGCAGCTCATCACACTGCCTATTGTGTTGTAAGTCTTTACATACTGTTATACCCAAATGTTTTTCAATTTTGATTTGTTGAGTTGGTTCCTCTGTTAATGGTATTCTGTTTTTCCATTTGTAACTCCCAGGTGCATCGCTGCACACTTATCTATGTCAAACTTCATGCACCCTGTATCTATCTGTCCATATTCCGATTTTGGTTAAATCCCATTGGGCTGCTGTTACCAGGTCCAGTGTCTTTTCAGGCACCCTAGTATGTTGTTAACAGCATATTTCTCTCTCCAACTATTAATACCATTATTTATATAATTTATGTATATTTGAAATAGAAGTGAGCCTAATTCTGATCCCTGGAGGACCTTTTAGACTATGAGTGGCCCTGCATACCTACATTCCCCTTTACCTGTTAGTACTACTGATGTACAATTAATCAGTCAGCAATTTAATAACACTGCTGTGCAATATTCTAACCTATTCTATGTTCAGTAAAAAACTGAATATTTATTAGGTGCAAGGTAACACCAAACTCGTCTTAGCTAGCTCATGGACTGAAATGCATGTAATGTCTCTCAACTTTTCATCCATCAAATGTGAAATACAAGCCTTTCAAAATGCATAGGAACATTATTTAATATTTTAAACATCAAATGATAAAGTCACTCAGAATAGTGTAGATATCAGGGTTCTTCTGTTACAAGTCTTGCTGTTATTGGAATCCAATTCATTTAAATTCAAGCTTTCCATTTTACAATTTTAATGAATGATTTTTGTTGGGGTAGAGGCAGAAAGAGTGGTGAAAAGAGGTATAATCTCAGACACTAATCCAAGACCTTATAAAAGAGCAAGGAATCCTAAATACATTCTAATGAAATTTGTAGCTGACTGATGTTCTTATGAAGAGCAAGAATGGTTATTTTCTAGAATGACCATGTAATGACCTCTGGAGTCATTTAATCGTAAGTCAGCAAAGAGCTGGCATATGGTAGCTCATATCAGAGTGATGGGAAAGTTTCACTGACAAGGCTATTAAAAACTACAGAGAAATAGTATCTGGAGTCACTGGGCTGCTCTTTTAGAACGAGGTTTGTGTAGAACTATTACCTTCAGGTGGCACTTGAGGGAAGGTGGTTAGGGAGTTACTGTCAGCAACTGACAAGCAGAACCATGCTGGTAATGGAAGCAAAGAACAAATATTCTGTCCTTGTAGTATGCTAGGAATATTTGACAAAGACATGCAGATTTTTGCTGTCATTCTCATGCTATATAGCAACAAACATTGATAAATTGGACACACTTTCTCTCATATATTATACAAATGTGGGCTAGAGTTGAAGCTTATAGAGGAAAACAGTTGCCAAGAGGGTGAAAAAGTATTTAGTCTTTTGGTAACCGGGTAAGGCCCACTAGGCACAGATGCCCGTTTTTAGGGGTGACCTGGGAGCACTGAGGAGGTTAAGTGACTTCTTCAGAGTCACATAGTATGCAAGTGGAGGTTGTGGGAATCAAACCCAGGTTTGTTGGATGTACTAAGCTCATTCACAGCTCATTACTCAACATAACCAACAGTTATTTATACATAATAATAACAGTTGAACCAGCATAATATTCTGTGGTGATTTGCATATGCAGCCCATGATGCTTTGCATTGTGGGGGCATGTGTGATTTTGTATAACCAACAGTGGACTACAATGCTCAATGCCACTGGCTAAGGGCATTATTCCCACTGGAGGTCACTTTTTCAACCTTGGGGATAGTAGTTGTTCATGATTAGCGGATAATGTTAGTCTATATTTATTTAGTGAACCATACTATTTTAACTACATATTCATAAATTATTTTGCGCAGCTTTAAAAAAAGTTTCTGTGTCTGGCTGCGTATACTGTAGCTTTCTATTTCTGTTAACTAGTAGTTGCATTTAATGAGCTGGAGCTACATTTTAAGAGAAGCAACCTTACTGAGCAGCAACAATGCTTAACTTGTAGCAACAGCAGCTTTTAACAAGAACTGCACTGTAGCAACTGTTAATTAACAGCAACAGCTTTTATGACCAACAGAAGTTTTTATTGCTGCAGTTGGCGAGCCCTGCAGACCTCTCGTGATTGGAATAGGAGATTTTTCTGACTGAACAACATTTAGGAGTTGCCTCACAGTCACCTCTGCATCCGTGAAGCACTCTGCACTGTCAATGCACTCTTCCCACAGCACTATTTTTTTATTCCATCAGTTCACATGTGCGGTAGCATGCACCCATTTTCTTGCCACAATAGTGGCACATCAGGAGCTCTCCCAGTGGTCCTGGAACTTGGGATCAGTTATTTGGGGTCCAGAGACATGAGGGCTACAGCGGAGAAGCTGCAAAAATATATATGTAAAGAGGGCCAATGAGTGGCATGAAACTGCATTTATACATAATAATTACCCATTCATGAATATTAATGAACCCTACAAATGCACGCCAATGAGCAGAAGGCAGACATGGTTCATTAATATTCATGAGTGGGTCATTATTACGTATAAATGCAGTTTCATACCGCTCACTCATTGGGACTCTTTAAATGCATATTTTCATGGCTTCTTCACCGTGCCCCCTCCTTGTCTCCAGATCCCCACAGCCGACCCTCCCTCTCAGCCCCCCAAAAATAATACATTGATGTTGTTGGCAGATAAGGACTGCTAGGCCCATCCAGTTTGCCTTTTAAGCTGCCTAAGAAAGCATCCAGTGACCCTATCTGGTCATTAGCTTTAGCTTTTGCTTCTTATGTCTATTATTCTTCTGTTTCTGTCTCATGCATGTTTGAAGCCCGCCACTCTACAGGCTTCCACCACCTCCTGGGGCAGGCTATTCCATGCATCCACCACCCTTTCTGTAAAAAAGAACTTCCTGACATTTCCCCTTATGTGGCCACCCCTCAGCCTCATGTCATGTCCTCTTGTCCAGGCACTACTATTAATCTGGAATATTTTGCTCCCTTCCACCTTGTTTATGCCCTTGAGGTACTTGAATGTTTCTGTCATGTCATTTCTCTCCCTCCTTTGTTCCAGCATGTACAAATTGAGGTCCCTCACTCTCTCCTTGTAAGATCTGTGATGTAATCCCTTCACTGTTTTGGTCACCCTCCCCTGCACTGTCTCTAGTTTGTCAATACTCTTTCAAATATGTGGTCTCCAGAACTGTACACAGTATTCAAGGTGAGGCCTCACCAGGGTCTTGTACAGTGGAACTATTACCTCCCTCCTTTGGCTTGTGAGTCCCCTTCCAATACACCCCAGCACCCCACTGGCCTTTCCCACTGTCTTTGCCATCTCTCTAGTGGCCTTCAAGTCATCTGTGATTATGACCCCAAGACCCTCTCCTCCTTAATTACTGCCAGCAGAACCTGTAGCTTGCATGAGGGTTCTTGCTCCCCACATGCATGATGTTGCACTTCTTTGCATTAAACCTTAGCTGCCATGCCCCTGACCATCTCTCCAGCAGTTCCAAGTCCTTTCTCATCCTTTCCACCACTCCGGAGAATCCACCTTGCTGCACATCTTGGTGTCATCCACAATCAGGCAAACACTTCCTTCCAGCTCATCTGCAATTTCACTGCTGAAGCCATTTAACAGGACTGCCCCAGAACTGATCCCTGAGGTACCTCACTGGTCACCTCCATTTCTCCTGATTGGGTTCCATTCATCACTACCCTTTGTTTTCTGTCCCTTAACCAGTTTTCAATCCAGTTCACCACCTTGTGTCTCAACCCCAGGCTGCCTAGCTTGTTGACCGGTCTCCTGTGTGGGACCGTATCAAAGACTTTGTTGTAATTGAGGTAGGCAATATCTACTGATCCCCCGGTCTACTGCTTTTGTCACCCAGTCAAACAAATCTTTCAGATTAGTTTGACAGGATCATACTGCAGAGAACCAATGTTGCCTGGAATCCACCAGTCCATTTGCTTCCAGGTGTTCCACTATTCTTTCCTTAAGGAGTGCCTCCTTTATCTTTCTGACTACAGAGGTTAGACTAACTGGCCTGTAGTTCCCTGCTTCTTCTTTACTATCACTCTTGAGAAGAGGGACAACATTTGCCCTTCTCCAGTCATCTGGGACCACTCTAGTGTCTAAGGACTCACTGAACAGGGCTGCCAGAGGGGGCTGCCAGTTCAAGCCTCAGTTCCTTTAGGACCCTTGGATGTATACCATCTGGACCCATGACTTTTTCCACCTTTAGTTTCACCAGTTCTTCTAGGACTCTCTCCTCTGTGAGTGGACTGGTGTTTACCTTCTTATCCTTAGCTCCTTTGAAGTCCAGCTGTGGGCCCTGCCCATCCCCATTGACAGTGAAGATGGAACAGAAATATTCATTCAGGATCACTGCTTTTTTTTTTCCCTGTCTCCCTTCACTATCTCCTCCCTGGCCCCTCTAAGCTTTGCTACTCCCCCCTTTACCTTCCTTCTCTCACTAATGTGCCTGAAGAATGTCTTATCTCCTCTTTTAACTGATTGAGCTATTCTGTCCTCTGTTTGGGCTGTAGCATTCCTCAATGCCTTTCTCACCTATCTCAGACACTTCTGATACATTTCCTTGTCCTCATCCCTTTGTGTCTCCTTATACTTCCTGAAGACTAGCCTTTCGGCCCTTACTTTTTGTGGGTACTGGGTTAATATAGTGCAGACAAAACTATGCATGGAATAACGTGTATGGAATAAGCCAAATGACTCTACAGCAACATGGGTTATTTCAGCATGCGATAAGAACTGCTACCTCGTCACTGTAGACTGCCTTGCAGGAACATGAAGGATGCTGCCGGGGTGGTGCCTGGTTGAGCCACTCCCATGCACTTGCTTCCGGTGGTGGTGGAGACCTGGGGCTATGGTTTAGTTCTCCCCAGGTCCCACTGTTATGCGGCTTTTTTCTTTTTTTTTAAACATTTTGCCCCAGTCTGAGTTTTTTGTCTTCCCTGAAGTCCATGACTCCCGGAGTTGATTATAATAAGTCCAGAGAGTGTGGGGGGCTGAAGCCCCCCACATAAACAAAGATATTCCTCCTGTGTGTGATTTTGTTGTCTGGGTGGAGTCTTGTGCCAACATCATTTTGCAACACGTTGATTTGCTTGTGGCATTTCTGATGTGAATGATTTTCACTGTGACATTATGACCCCATGCCCTTTTTACGCCACCATCCCTGAGAACCAAAGTGGTTTTCTTCTCCTTTTATTCTTGTCTATTGTCCTAACACATTGTTTTGTCACCTCTGATATGTCCTCCTTGATGTGTGCCCATTTCTCCTTAATTTCTCCACCTATCCCCTTCTTTTCCAGGGTTTCTTTTAGCTGTAGTCCCATACTGGTAAAGTCTACCCTTCTAAAGTCTAGGACTCTTGCCTTCGTATGGGTTGACTGGATGCCTGTGTCCACTTTGAACCACAGCATTTTGTGGTCACTGGACCATAATTGACCTTCCACCCTAAGATCTGCTACCCTGTCCCCATTGGTCAACACCAGATCCAGATTTGGCCATTTCCTGGTTCCTGAACCAGTGGCCTAAGCCCAGCCCCCTCTAGAGAGGCCACAAAGTCCTGTGTCCTAGCTGAGGCCCCTGCTGGGATGGACCAGTCTACCTCTGGCATGTTAAAGTCTCCCATTAGCAGTACATCCCCCTTTGCTGACATTTCATGCATGTTTTCTAGCAGCTGCTTGTCAATTTCCTCAGCCTGAGCCAGGGTTCTGTAAATGACCCCTGTGTGAATGGCTGTTCTATTGCCTGGCTCAAGGGTGACCCAAACTTCCTCTGTTTGCTCATGCCAGTTTTAAATTTTAGTTGCCTTTATGACCTCTTTGACATAGAGGGTAACCCCTCCCCCCTTTTACCCTCCCTGTCTTTTCTGAACAGGGCATAACCCAGTACACTTATGTCCCAGCTGTGGTTGCTGGTGTACCATGTTTCGGTTATCACCACTATGTACAGATCAGCCTCTGCCATTGCAGCCACCAGGTCTAGGATCTTGTTCCCCAGACTTTGGTCATTTATGTGCATGATCTTCCATGAAATGCAGCATCTTTTTGTTCCCTCCTTCTGTTTGCTTCATCCTACTTCTCCTGGAGTGTTCTATGTGGTGCTTCTTTTTTATTACCTTACTGGTTGCTTGTGGTCCAGGTCCTTTTATTAATGGTGATAATGTTATGTCCTGAGCGCAGCCTATCCCACCCTGTGGTACCTGTGTATCTGCTCCCTGGTTAATACCCTGGTCTTGCTTGATGCATGCAGTAATCTGTATGGGTGGGCTGCCTGAATCTCCCTGCTCCTGACAGCCCCCCCAGTGGCTAATTTTAATGCTTGCTCAGGAAGCATGAAAACCTCTCATTGTGGACTGATGTACCCTCCTCAGAAGAATGCAGGCCATCTTTTTTGTAAAGGTGTGCATCATCCCAAGTTGTGCCCCAGTCCCTAATCTAGCCAAAGTTGTTTTCCCTGCATCAATATTTCAACCACTTGTTGAAGGTTTTAATGCATTGGTTTCTTTCTCTCCTTCTCCTGACTGGGAGCACCTCTGAGAATGTAACATAGTTTGCTGTTCAGCTCCAGGCTTCTACTCAAATCCCTACAATTCTCCTGAACCTTCTCCATACTTGCTCTTTCTTTGGCTTGATTGTTTCTCCTCAGATGGACAACGAAGTCCAGCCCCCCACCATGGCCTTTGTGATCCTTTGGTTCTGCTCCTCCTCCCTTAGAGCTGTGCCTCCTTGGAGACACATGATCTCTCTCTCTCTCTCCCTACTGATGCCTGATCCTACTGCATACCCCAAACTATTGAGTCCCCCACTAGAAGAAGCTTCCTTCTGCCCTGGGATTCTCTGGACCCATTCCCTGTGCCCCCCCCTCCTTGTGGGTCTGCCCATCACCCTGGTCACAACCTTGGGTTCCCTTACTGGGCTCTCCCTCTCCTTGAGAACATCATATTTGTTCTTAAGTTGTACCAGGTGGGGTGTGTGCTCTAGCTTCACCTTCCTCAGCCTCCCTGAGCCCACTGTAGTCCATCCAGGCCTCTGTCTGAGCAACCTCTGTGGCAGTGGCTGGTGGTATGGTGGTCCGTGGGTAGAGCCAAAGGTCTACAGTACTTCTGCCAACTGTGCTTAAAGCCTGGCAATCTCCTTCCTAACCCCAGAGAGGTGCCTGAAGATAGGGCAACATCGCAGCTTCAAGAACATCTCCCTGAAGACTGCTGCTCCACAGCCATGGCACTGCACCAATCTGCATGTCATCCTGTGGACTTCTACAGTGCTCTCAAATAGTCACTAAGTTTTCTTTTATGTCTTTAGTCCCTTTTCTTGTTCCCCCTTTCTTCCTTCTCTTAGTCTGTCTGCCCTGCCTATTCTGCTAAATAGTAGGTGGGCATAGTCCATGCCAATGAAGTAGCAGGAAGCTGTATGACACAAGCGCAAGTAACCTGAGCTCTGGGGTGGGTAGGCTGAGAGGTGGGGAGGGGGGGGATGGGCCCTACTGCACTGCCCACCAAAAACAATCAATCCGATGTGGAGTTTCCCCCATAGCACAGTTAAGCCTGTAGAAAAATAAATCAGAAACTCTTCTGTATTAAACTAATTTAGCAACTACTGCTAGGTGAAAGAACACACAAGAATGTAAACACAATTACCTGGAATGTGATCCTAGCTGAGGTCTGAAGCACTGAAACTTCCAGAAGGTTACTAACAGCAGAAAGCCCAAGCAGCCTGAGCCAAGCAACTTCAGCATAACACTGACTCTGGGGGTGCCCAATCCCCCAAAGTCACTGTTCCTCTCTGCTGTTGTCACCCCTGACACTGTTCCACCCACCGACCCTCCATCTCAGCACCCACCACCCCACACCCCCTCCTGACAAGCACAACACTGACACTGGGGGTACCCAATCCCTAGTGTCATGATCTGAAATAAAGAAAACCTTCCCTCATAGCTTTTTTGTTGTTGTTTTCTCTTTCTTTAATAAACCCTGTAAAAAGAAAACTGTCCACTGATGTCTGTTGCTGCTGTTACTATCCCCCCCACCAAACCCTCCCACTTAACACCTACTCCTCAGCCCCAAGCCCTTACTTATCCACTGTGTATCCAGCAGCATAATCTTCACTGGACCACAGACATGTCTTCATTTTTCAAAACTGAACTGAAGAAATTGAAGAAACAGGTATGGGGGTCAATATATTTCAATGGTGTTTTGAACTTAGTGGCATAACTTTGCCATTTTTGCATATTTTTGCCACAAATTTTCAATTTGCCTTCTTTGAGACCCCCACCTCATCAACAACTGCACTGACATTAGGCACATCTGTCCCAACAGGTGATTTTGTGGTCCCAGCATGAATCACCTTTTGGGCAGAATTTGAACATTTTCTCTGCACTTGTTTATGAGGCAGGGTCATAAGAAGGCTATGTTGAACATTTAGTGTAAAAATTTTATAAAACAACAAGGTTATGAGCTATGTTGAATTTTGTGAACGCAGGTTTGTAACTTTGGTAATTTTCAATATTTTCCCCCAAAATTTACAGGATAACCATTTCCTTATAGTACCTCATTAATGTGACAGCGGTCATTTTTGAAATCTTAGCCAAAATTTGTTTTTACATTCCGAAAGGTAATTTCATGATCACTGCATGAAATCAACTTTTGGGCAGGAGTTCAAACTTTTCTGTGTCCTCTTCCATGAGGTGGGGTCATAAAAAGGTTATGTTGAAAATCTGGCATAAAAATATTAAAAAACAAGAAAGTAATGAGCCTATGTTGAATTTTGCAAACACAGGCTTGCAACTTCGGTAATTTTCAAGATTTTTACCCTAAATTTTCAACATAGCCATTTCTTTACAGCACTTCATGAATGTGACAGCTGTTATTTATTGCTCTCAACTGCAGCCCTCGTGGCTTCTGCTAGAACTTGTTAAAATGAGCTATCAGTCAAAGGAATGGCATGCTCATGCTCAGAAAGAATACTGACTGATGTGAAGACAATAATTCAGAGGCTAGTAACTGCTAATATAGGAATGGGGTTATATTGCAACTATGTGACATGATCAAACTATGTTTGATCATGTCACTGTGTTTTAGCCAAGCTAGTCTCTGTCTGTCTGTCTGTCAATCTATCTATCTATCACAGACATGGCAGTGCCTGTGTGTTAGGGTTGAGTAGGCACTTAAATGTTAAACTCCTATATTTGCACCTTAAGATCATGACCATAGTTCAACTGATTTGCTTGAAAACTATAATGCGTGGAGTCATTGCCAGGATCCAGAGATTTTGTAGCTATCAGTTCAGTGGGGGAAAGATCTAGAAGTTGAAAATAAATTCACCAAAATAAAGACCCTTTCTTGCTCCTCAATAGCTCAAAAATAGTTGGGACTTAACACGTGAAACATTCAGGTTTGATGGGGTTTGGTCCAAAAGGTAATTTTGCTAATTTGTTTTTGACTATCTCGCACAAGTTTAGCGATAGAGTAGCAGCAATTGAAATGGTCAGATATTTCCTGAAATGCCTGTGATCTCTCTAGAGAAATGTCGTGCCAGCCTGCAGTACCACTGTAGGGCCACCAGAGACAAACTCTTTTGAAACATGACAGCATATCTAGACACATCTGACCATGTCAATTACTACAAATGTGTTACAAAAAATGTGTTCCATTTTCATGCGTGTACAGTAGTGAAAATAAAAGAATATGGATAAGTGAATTTTTGTGAAAACATTTTTTATGCTTTCATACAAAAAATGGTTTTGTGGGATAAACAAATTAGCTTTTATATAAGTTGATGGATAGGAAAGTATGACAAAAAAATTTACATTCTTAAAACAGAACATTTAGGCAGAGGGATGGTTTGTGATTTGTGTTTTTGGGAAAAAAATCACCTTAAAAGAAGAATCTCAGGTATGTTTTGTGGGTAGATATTTCTCTTTTGATAGAAATATGAATTTTTAAAAAATCTGTAGTGAGGAACAAGAGAAAGGGACTATCAGAAGATTATTAATAAACATTGAAAAAAGTAAGGGCTCTAAGACAGATCCCTGGGGAACACTAATATGAACAGTTGCTTGTTAGAAAGAGAAACTGTACCACACAGGAGGCTAGCTCATAAGCTAGAAAACCTGGGCATTACTGGAGCTGTGATTAAATGGGTTCAGCACTAGTTGTAGTATGGGAAACAAAGAGCCTTACTCAACAGTAATCTAGCAACACAGAGACATATTATCAGTGAGATTTCATGAGGGTCAGACTTGGGACCTACATTGTTTAACATATCCATATGTGACCTGGAAGTGGGTACTATCAGCTGGATCACCAAGTTTGTCATTGACACTAAGATGGGAAGAGTAATTCCATTACAACAGGAGAATTTGAGTTAAAGGGTTGGGGGGTGGAACCCATTGTAAATAATCTTACTGTGGGCCCTCATAGGGCAGACTTGATTGACTGTATGACCTTCTTCTGCTGGAAGTTTTGTATGTTCGTATGTCCACAGGAGATACATGAAATGCAGGTGAATCTTGATAGGTTTAGGAAATGGGCTGAAAAATGGCAGCTGAGAAATGCAAGGTGATGCATTTAGGAATTAAGTACATGAAAGCAAGATACTACATAAATGGCTTAAAGATCACAGAAGACAAGCCAGAAAAAGACATGGGTATATCAAAGACCAGCAACTTTAATTGGGAGCAGCTGTATGGAGCAGCAGCAGCTTGCTAGGCAGACAGAATCATGGCATGCATTAAGAGAAATATAGCAAGCAGGTCGAGAGACATTAGAATGGCCTTTTACATATCCTTGTTTAGGCCCCACCTTCAATACTCTGTGCAGGTCTCGTCATAATATCAGAGGAAAGATATTGATACAATGGAAAAGGTACAGAGGGAAGCTATCTAGATGGTTAAAATCTTGGAAAACAGGCCATGATGACCAACTAGTAGGACTGGGGCTGATTCCATGGAAAAGCGAAGACTTAAGGGAGGCATAATTACAGTATTCAAGTATTTAAAATGTTTAACACCATTAGACCAAGTGCAGATCTTCAAGATGCACAAGGATGAAAAGACAAGGGGACACTAAATGTCACCAAAAGTAGGAGGATTTAAGTAGACATCAGAAGAAAACTGCCAGCGAAAGTGGTACAGTATCAGCAAATACTAAAATGACCTTCCAGTTCAAATTCAGCAAGTAATGTTCTTGATAAAAAAAGGATGACAGAGTATTCCCACTGAGCTGGTGGGAAGGATGAACCTGATGACTCAATGGTCTTCTTTCCTTCTTAAATAGTTATATATGTATGGACAGTCTTACTAGTTCATATGCTGTATGTTATGCTAAAGGGCACAGTTTAGTAAAGAGTAGGTGGCCTTGTAGCATGGTGGTAGAGCTACTTCAGTGACCCATGTTCGGGTATGGACTCTAGTCACATGGAGGGCAGGCCAGGAAAGAGAGTATCGAGCATCCCATGGACTGTTCTCCTGTCTTAGAAAGGGGAATAGGACACAATGCTACTTACCTGTGACCCTGCAGAAGTCAGGCAGTAGTATAGCAGATGTGTTTATGCAAAGGAGGACCCACATTCAGATACTGATTCAGCTGTGCATCCTTGCATGCTCTGTACCTCTAATGTGAGAAAATGTGTGTAAAGCCACATACTTGCAGGATGGCATTCCAGTCCATCACAGGCCTCACACCACCAACCAAAATCCTCCTTCTCTTGGGCAGTCTGAATTGTGCTCCACAGGAGCCTTGCCAGTCCTAACGGCCCTGTCATGGTGGGTAACTGATGAAGGACTTCACCAGAGGAGAGGTAAGACCTGTGGAAGGTGGGTGATGGGACTGGGTAGACCGGAGCAGAAGGGGCCAGTTGGAGATGGAGGATAAAATCCTTGATTTAAAGGAACAAACAATAACAAACTTATTGCTCAGAAAATTGGCAGTGGGCTGATTCTTTCACATCTTTTTCAGCTACTTGAATTCAGTCCAGCCAAAAACTTATTATCTGATGAATGTCTGTTGGTCTATGAAATGTTTTGGGGAATAAGAATTATCCAGTTTATTTCCTTGTAAGACAGGTGTTCCCAGTACACTAGAAACTGCCATTCTTATGTGGCAGACTTAAAAGAAAGGCTAAGGATTCAATGAACATGGAGATGTATGAAATTTAAATAGTTGCATTAAGCAGAAAGCATCTTGCTGTGATACTTTGCATGGGATGAACCGAGTAAAGTACAGAGATACATATTTTACATTTTAGATGACTAGACAAATCCTGTTGGGCACCTAAAGGCAGGAGAGTATTCAAGATGTCAGGAGTATAATTGCAACTCTCTAATATGTTTTGACATTTTTTCTCTTTCTTTATAACCTATTCCCAGTTTTTCATTGTAAAACAAGATTTTCCAATTGCGTTTCAGAATTTCTTCTTGTGATATCGCTATGTTGACTGCTGTCAGTTTGATCAGTCCAAAGCATATGGTCATAAGGAGTTCTTATTTCTATAGCTGTTTAGTATCTTTTTTTTTCTCAGCAGAAGCAGACTACACTTAGCTGTCTACATTTTCTTTCCACAGTCAGGTGCTATGATATGTACTGTGTTGGTGATAGATGCTCTACTGACTTCTTACAGCACCCTCTTCCAGATGTGAGAGTGTGCTATGATATGTACTGTGTTGGTGATAGGCGCTTTATTGACTTCTCATAGCATGCTCTCACATCTGGGAATTGGTTTCAAAATACAGCCCAGAATAATAAGACTGAAAATAATCCCAACATCAAGGCTGCTATAGGTAGGCAGTTGAGTTACTGAGAATCACATTCCCAATGCAACAGACTGCCAAGATTTCCAAATCACACACAGATAAAAATTAAGTTAAAGAGTCTACTGTTACTGAATGTTAAGTCTTGATATAACACAATAAAGAAACTAGACCCTTGACTAGTGTTCCTGTAACATTGCCGGGGTGCAGCTCACCACAGAGTAAAACTGGCATGTTAACACTGCATCCAGTCTGAAATCATGAAGTTTGCTTCCAGTTGTCCATGGTAGTCTAGGCTATATAAATCAAAGAGATATTGAGGGGGGAAGGTATTGGAGGAGAAGGCTTTTAGTGTATATACATACTGTATGTCAGATTCTAGACTGTTTGACCAATGGGTATACTGTTGGCATAATAACTAGCACTGGTAGGAGGCAGCTCATTGCAGTACTTACCATGCTAATATTACTTCTGAAAAAATTATCAGTTTCAGATTACCGATTTCTCTGCCAAAAAAGACAGAAATATTGCTTGCTCCTTTTGTGCCCAAATGGGGTAAATCACATAATGTCTGTGACTTCTTAGTTGGTGTAAAACCAACAATTATAACTGCATGCCAGTCGGACAGTATTGTTGTGCTATGTTGTATCGAAGAAAGAATATTTTGTAACTATATAAAACTCTTCTATTGAGCCATGTACAGATTTGTAAAGTAACTGAATGCATTCCACATTACTTCTGCTGAAAGTCATTTGATTACTCATTCAGATTACTTAAAATATAATGGGCTGGATAGAGGGGAACTTACTGACAGCAGTATTACAGCAGTGATGGCACACTGCCAGTTAGTGAGCATCACATGACACAAGACTGGATTGCCACCATGCATCACTACAGTACCGCTGCTGCAGTGCTGCATGCAATGCAGGGTGGCACTAAGAGTGCACTGCTTCGGGGGACCACCAGTCCTATTTGCATAGTAAGTAGTAAGTAATTAAGTAAGCTTTATTTATTTAGTGCCCAATCTCGGAGGCTCTGGGCGCTTTACATCGAAGTGGAAATTCAAACAGAGAGTTCAACAATTAAATCAGAAACAGTTTAAACCACATCCAAATAAATAGTAAATAAACTCTAAAACCCCAATTTAAAATTTGAATTTACAAATTAGAAGCTTGTTTAAACAGATGCGCTTTTAATCCTCTTTTAAAACTCTCCACAGAGGGAGCTTCCCTTAGAGATCGCAGCAGTGAGTTCCATAGCATGGGCCCGGCAACCTCAAAAGTGCAGTCATCAGAGGTCTTAAGTCGTGCCCTCAGAACTGTAAGGAAGCCCTCCATGGAAGAGCAAAGTTAGCACACCAGGCAGGCAGGTGTCAGGTCTGACAGATAGCCAGGATCCGACCTTTATAGGGCCTTGTAGGTGAACAAGCCCACCTTGAAGGCAATCCTACACCTGACCGGTAGCCAGTGCAGTTCATGCAAAACTGGGGTTATATGTATGGACCTAGGAAGGACCATTAACAACCTGGCTGTGGCATTCTGTACCACCTGCAGCTGACGGAGGTTACCTCCGCTGACCCTGAAGTAAAGAGCATTGCAGTAGTCAAGTCTGGATGTTACAAAGGCATGTACCAGTGAGGCGGGTCCTCAGGCAGGATTAAGGGGAAGCACCAAGGGAGGTCGACAGTGAAAATGCCAACCTCTCCCACAGTGGCGACACTGATACCGATGCAGGTATTGTGCGCCCATCTAGCAGTGTTTTCTGTGGGGCTGTGCACCACACTCCCCATGTGGAGGGGGGTCTCTGCCCCCCACACCCTCGGACTTTAGGATTATCAACTCCAGGTTGGAGTTGGTCCAGGAGGGTGGAACACTGGTGGAAAGTGAAGCACTGAAAAAGGACCATTACAATGAATGTCACCGTAATGGTCTTTTTTTGTGTTTTGCCGTTAGGATGTCAACATGAAGGGGTGCACTGGACTAAGGACATAATCTGGGCAACATTCCTCAGATAGTAGAAACCATTTCAGATGACAGAAGACTCCTGAGCCTCAAGTGTCAATCTATCGTCGAGGATGATGCCCAGATTTCACACCTTATTGGCTGCCACCAGTGAGGTGGCACCCAGGAACAACCCTGTTTCTGCACTAGTGGAAGCCATATCCCACCAGCACCCCAGCTCAGTTGCCAGCTCCTCTGTCTTGTCTGGGTTGAGCCACAGTCAGTTAGGACATCCAGTCCTAGATCTCAGATAAGTGTTTATTTAGCATGTCCACAGCGTCTGACGTTCAGGGGGCAAAGGACATATACAGCTGGGTATCATCTATATAGCAGTGAAAACCCAGAGCATAACACCTAATTATATCACCCAGGGGCAGCATGTACACTGCAAACAGCATGGGCAACAAGATTGAACCCTGAGGGCTCCACAGGTCAGGAGCTTTGGGGCGGATGAGAAATTCCCCATCACTACCCATTGATTCCTGCCTGTCAGATAGGACTCAAACCAGCTGATGTCTTTGCTGGTGAGTCCACAAAGCCCTCCTAGGTGATCAAGAAGCACCATGTGGTCTACGGTGTCAAAAGCTGATGAGAGATCAAGGAGAATGAGAACTGACCATGCTCCTCTATCCCTCACCCTGAAGAGATCATTCTGCACTCTAAATAATGCTGTTTCAGTGCTATGCTTTTTCCTAAAGCCAGACTGGAGTGGCTCGTAGATGTCAAAGGTCATCAGGTGGACTTCGAGCTGCAATGCCACCACTTTCTCCACAACCTTCTCCAAGAATGGAAGATTGGAGACAGGTCAGTAATTCGCTAAGATGACAGGGTTGAGAGATGGTTTCTTCAGTAGGGCCCTCACTAATCCCTCCTTCAAGGCATTGTAGAACAGCCCCTCTGACAACAAACACCAGACAATCTCAGTGAACACTAGACCAATGGACTCAATACATCCCACTAGGAGATGCATCGTCCCTGGATCCAGTTAGCAGAAAGTGGGTCACAGCTTCGAGAGTACCTCAATGACCTCAGACACCCTCACCAACTGAAACTCTTCCCACACGAATGGAGTGCACATGCCCCTACCAGACTCTATACTGTGAGAATAATTCTGTCCCACTGGAGATATCCCACCCCTAATGGAGGACACTCTGTCAGAAAGGAACTGAGTGAACTCCTTGCACTGCTCTTTTTGGCTGCAGACAGACTGGATGTAATAATCTGTCTACAGTCCGAAAGAGTGAGGCTGGTCTGTTCTGTCCTGCAGCAATCTCCCTGGACAGGAACTCTGCCTTCTTACGGTTGATTGCCCTTTGATACTCACTTTAGTGAGCTCTCAAAGCTATGTTTGTCCTCCAAGGACCCGGATCTTCTCCAGCAATGCTCCAACTTCTGACCCTTGGTCTTCATCTCCTTGGGAGCCCCATCAAACCACAGGGATCTCAAGTGAGAAGACCTGTGTCATATATAGTTGGTGCAATGTTATTGAGCACCTTGGTGACAGCATTGTTATATGCTACCAATGCCTCATCCATCCCCACTGCACATTCAGCACTTATACCAGAAAAGTCTGCAAGGGCCAGCAGCCCCTCTGGGGACAATCCCCATAAAAGATGGTAGTGAACCATCTCAACAGGGGAGGGACTAATGGGGGGGGCTGAATGAGAACTCTACCATACAATGATCCAAGCATGAGACCGGATCAGTCTTAAGATTCATAATCTCAAGCCACAGTGAGAATACTGGGGTCCAAGGTGTGGCTATGATGGTGGGTCACAGAAGCAACCACTTGTGCGAGGCCCAGAGATGTCATTAACTGGAGGAAGTCCATTCCAAAATATGAGAGTTTGTCATTGACCCAAGCATTGAAGTTACCCAAAATGAACCATCTGGGTGACTCCAATACCCTGTCAGTGATGAGGTCCGTGACCTCCTGCAGGAAATTCCCCTCATGTCCAGGAGGACAGCAGGCAAGGAAGATCCTGCAACCTGCATCTGGACCCCTATGCACTGCCTCACATTCAAATGATGAAGTAGAACCCACTGAGTGCATGGAGAAGTTCAGGTCAGATCTAAAGCAGATGGTCACACCTCAACCCCTGCATTCCCACCTCAGGCAGTGTGCTACAGAGTACCATGCTGGGATAGATGCCTCCAAAACTGGACATGCATCATCCCCTAACCAGGTCTCTGTGATGCAAGTTAGGTCAACAGAAGAAATCAAGTCTACCATAATGGCAGTCTTGTTCCTCATTGACCTTGCATTGCATAGCACCACCTGAAGGGGACTAATGGAGGCTGCCGGTCCCTCAGCTACCTGCTCACTCTGTCTGGTGAGAACTTTGGGAAAAGGAACCAAACATGTCTGGCCTCTGTCATGGTCCTATTTTGCACCAGGGCACCTCCTGGACCATACCACCCCAGTGTTTCTCACCTTAGCTATACCACCGACACACAGCCACTTGCCCACCTGCCTCTTGCAATTCCCACTTCCTATAGTGACTGACTGCTTTCACTGGCACAGGGAGGTCATCAAAGGGGTGTAGGTCATGCAGCAGTGATGATGAATAGATGATACAGCCATTTCTCATACCCCAGCACATTCTGTTTCTTTTTCTAAAACTTTCTAAAACTACTAAACCCCACTCTCAATCAAGTTCTCCAAATATACTAACTCACCCTACTAATAAATTAACCTCTCTCTCTATACACAATCAATAACAATCACACCATCTAACAACCAGCATTTATCATTCAAACACAAACACACTCTATCTATCCAACCCCCCCACCCAATTTAATATTCCCAAATACAAATTTAAATATCTTTAAGCATTAAAGGAGGAGAATCCGCATCAATGGACAGCTGAGGAGCAAGTTTCTGTATAAAATGTTTTTGATTAACGCTCTAAAACTTTTTATAGCCAAGTCCAACAGTTTTTTGGCCTTTGAAACAGTTCTCTCACCACTGTTTGATAGTTTCTTGCCGATCCCGGAATTAGGGACGTTAGCCCCAAGTGGTGCTCTCACCACCATTATTCCAAGGTTACACACTCGTGCCAGCCCTTCTTATGATCAGAAATACCCAGTGAACAGAAAGAGCACACAAAACTCCTTTTGGTGTTAGTAGTTTGATAATACAACCGAGGCTTTCACCCATAACTTATAGTATCTTGTACAGGTCTCACAACACTTTTGGAGAGTTGGTAATCACAACCAGTCCCAGGATTGTGGAAGTCTCACAGAGCTCTTCACCCTTCCATTCCACTGTTTATTCTGGCCCAAATTGTCCAACCAGTGCAAATAGATATAGACTTCACCCAGTGACTTTGAACTGTTCCAGGTCAACGGACGCCCACTCACTGGCATCCGGCCCAAGCCCAGTCTTCCTTCACCCTAGAAGTCTACTCCCACAAGTTCAACACTGGTTACCATAAACGCTCGGTTCTGAAGGTTTCAACTCTCAGAACGAATCCAGTTTCACTCCGATTCCTCTGTGAGACTCACCATCACCTCTGCTAATGGTAAGTTCAAGCCATATCTTCCAATCATCCACTGGGCCACAAAAGTGCACTCACCGTACCGGATCTGCAGGTAGGCTTATAAGCAACAGTTTGTACAGTACATGTTTATTCACTCCTCTGCAGCACGCTGTTTTATTTCTGCCTAAAAAATAAAAACCCTAGCTGGTCAATCTTGCTCATTTCACTCTACCCTAACTACATTAAAAGTTCCCCGCACCTTGTCACTACTTACTCTACATAGTTAAAACAAAAATTAAAAGTTAAAAAACTCTCAAAGTTCCTGGACAGAATAATAAGTCCAGAGGTGACAACTTCACTAAGGATTCTCCAGTCTTCTTTCAGTTCCTCAAAAATCCTTATAAATCTAAGGGATAACCACTTTAGCTGTGCTCAAATTCTAACACAGCCAGACGGCAGCCCAGTCTGGCAGCTATCTTCCCCCCATGGATGAATCCATCCATTTAACCTGAAAACATACATAACAAAAGCATACACCCTGCACTCCCTCCATGCGTAACCATGGTATGCAGAATGGGCTGGCTGGCAGTCTAGGGAGTAGTACTGGAGTTAGAAGTATTTCTAACTGAGCAGATGGAAGCAACACAAAATCCCTGGAGATAAGTGCACAGCACACAGCATGCAGGAAAGGTACTAGGAATGGTACAGAGGGCTAACAGGATGCCAGCCTCCCCAAGGACAGTGCACTTTGAAGAGGTGTGGAGTTACCTGTCATGTTCCCTGTCGCTGCACATCTGCATAGCCTCTTTTTGCAGATTGCAGGCATAGGTTCTAACTGATCCATATTATCCACTACACTGGAACATGGGCCTGGTGGCCACACCACACAGTCCATAGGCACATGCATATACATGAGCGGTCACCCACCTGATACATGGACAGGTTACTGCTGGTTGCAACCTTCAGGACATGGGGTCTTGCAGTGGCAGTTCTGCCAGGCATTATGGCAGCATGACTAGAATTCTGGTATCCTGTCCAGTCTACTGTGATCTACAGTTTTACATGAAAAATACTTAGATTACAGTGGTTACTGTATTCCTTCCAAAAACAACCTGGACAGCAGCTGAGGTGGGTGAAACTGTTAAATTCCACTTTAATGGAATACCACAGAGTTCTCCAGAAAACTGATAAATGTACAAACCGCAGAATTCCACAGATTCCACCACTTTCATGAGTAGATTCTGAAGGATTTACTGTATTATTTATAAAATGGGCCAAAAGAATCTTGAATGCTTATTGGCTGGAAGCTCTTTCCAGTCATGTCCTTATCAGCACATAACCTTTAGACTGGCACTACTTGTGCCAACCAAGATGCAGTACATGGGGAAATCACTGCGTGCCACCAGCTTACCATCCCCCCACCAGCCAACTCAGCCCAGCCAGGTGTACAGTTACATTTTCAGATCCAGCCGAGGTTTGTAAAACAGAAAGACAGTCACACTAACCTCCTCTTTCGGTTGACAAGATTTTTTTGCCGGCTGCTAATCAATGGCTCTCCCATGGACTGTCATTGATGGAGCTCTGTTACCCACTCCATTCCTTCACTCACCTTCCATGCACTCTTACCTATTCCTCAGTCTGCTGCCCCTTGCCGACCCTGACTAAAATGACCAGTACTCTGCAAGGGCAGCACAGACCAAAAGTAACAGTGTCAAAAACCACGGAAACAGGAAACCGTTCTGTATGGCAGCCAGTATAGGATCCTCTTGGTAGCTGGTACAACTGCACAAGCTCACTCCAAGTCAACCAGACTGTTGGCATCAATCTAAAAACAAAGGCCATATAAATGTAAAATAAACTAAATAAACAGAAAGAAAGAAATAAAGTATTTGTTTGTTGGGAAAGAGACACACTTGGGAGGACACAGATAGATGCAAACGCCCTCTACTCGTTCTTAATAAAATCAAAGTAGCCACTAGCTGTGGCAGTGGAGTATAAACAGTATAAACAGTATGTGGAGAGGGGGAGACAGTGTGGGGGGGGTTAACAGCGTGAGCAGTGTCTGGACGGGGAGGACAACTTGACCAGTATCTGTTGGTGTGTAAGGGGGGAGCACCATGCACTAGGCATCACACAGTACAGAAAGTACCTAAATACAGGGACTATTTTATCACTTCAGGTATTAAAACCTCAGAATTTTGAAATGTTTTGCATGTTTTGTATTTTTTTTTCTTAAATAGTTGCTTGGGGGTCCCATTTTATAAGCTCAGTAAGACACTCCGAGGTGTGGGTTATGGCCTGATAACAGCACTTCCCAGGTGCTAAAGGCACATGGTGCAAGTGCCTCATGCCTTATAATGCACCTGGGGCATGCTCTTATCAGGCCATAACCCACACCTTATCGTGTCTTATTGCTTGCATATGACACGGTAGAATGTCTGCATAATTTCTACAGACAATTCTGCTGAATGTTTTTCAGACAGAAAGCAACTGTACAGCAGAATACAACACTTTGCACAACCCCCAAAATAGCCTTATTGACATAGGCAAGGTGTAATAATGTGAACAACTCACAGCGCATAACTGAAATGCAAAGCAATATTATGCAATATTAGCAATATTATGCAGCTGGGATGGAGAGTGGATAGTTTGTTTTACAAAGAAGGCAATATTTGGGGGGTATGGGGATGTATACTATACTGTTCACTCACTCCATATCAGTGGATATAGCAGTACATATGAATTTTTATTATTAAAAATGTTTAATTTATATTGTTTTGCTAAGGCATTTTATCATCGCAAAATTACACAACTGAGTGTGAGGTAACTGGGGTAAAATATATATTTCTTATCTGTAAATGATAACTTTTCACAAGAATCTCCTACTGTAATTCTTGCTGTTGTTTTTATAAGTTTCCCCATATCTGAGCTATACCACTGCTAATTAGTTACCAATCAAGAAAGACTCCAGTCGTATTAGAAAAAAAACATGTTGGAGGACTTACCACAGTAATTATTTATACTGCACTCAACTTGTGGGGGAATCTAAGGTACTGCCAAAAAAATCTAGGTGTTTTACACTATGTTTCTGCACATGTGTAGTCATTCAAATATCATATACTAAAAGCAATTCCCATAGGTGATGTACTTTCAGAGAATAATGCAGCAAATAGTACAAAAATATATTGTCATCATTATTCTGCTCCTTATTGAAGAAGCAAAACATACAGTAAATGAAGTATGTGGTTCACAAATATTTGCACAGTGGTAGAGCTGGACATGAACAAGGGAATGCACTGTTATTTGAACACTGTCTGTAACCTTTAAAAAAGTATTATACAATGGCATAAAAGAATCTTGGACTCTGGTCCATCTGGGACTGACGCCATGATGTTATCCCAGCACAACATCACAGCTCTAGTCCCAGTACACAGAAGACCACAGCAATGTATGGAGAATCACTCCACGCAGCTAACTTCCACCCGCTCGGCAGCCAGTTCAATTCTAACTAGGCAGCTCTCTTCAGAATAGGTAACCCCAAGCCGCTTACTTGCCGCCGCCACCATCCACAACCACACACACTGGCGACAACCCCCCCCCAAAACAGTATGTCACCAAGCAGATAAATGTTTGTTTTTTAAAAAAGCCATCATCTGAGAAGGTGATTCTATTGGCTGCAGCGTGAGCATTTTCAAATTCATTGCACCCTTGGCTTTTCATCACGGTCATTGCCACTACCTCTTTCCTAACTAAAAATGAAAAAAAAAATGTCAAACATATTTTAACAGTCCCAGTGTAGGTGGGGCTGAATCATCAAACACCTTTTTTTTGTTTACATCGATCGTAGTCGTGATCGGCATAAAATAAAGGGCATAAGATTACTCACTCAGTAGTGTTAAAAAAAAACGTTTCTCCCACTCCTGATCGAGCATTGGCCACAAACTAGAACACCTGTCCCTGTGAACAGGAAAAGGAAAGTGTGTGCCTCTGTGTGTATTAGGGGGGAGGTAGCATTTGCACATACACAGCCACTCTTTACCAGCAGCACCACCTACTGGCCAAAACAGAACTACTTTTTTCCTTGGTATAGCTCCACATTAATAAATAAAGTGAAAATCTATTTAAAATTTTTTTTTTTTCAATATAAGTGAGCCATTGTATAATAGCAATAATGCATGACAGGGTGTGTGTTGTGCTGGGATAACATCACTTCTGGGGTGATTAGTCACACTCAGCCTGCGGCCTCATGACTAATCACCCCAGGCATGATGTTATCACAGCACAAAACACACCCTGTCATGCATTATTGCTTAATTAACTGCTTTTTGCCACTTTCAATTAGCTGTAATAGTTCACAGATTTGAATACATCATGGCATATGCGACCCTACAATATTAACAGCTGTTTTGATATGCCTTCTGCAGTGTAGCAGTAGTTGAAGAGCTTGGCTTTAAAATAGGAGTTTGCAAGTTCAAGTCCCACAATGAGTAGATCTTACATTAACAATCATATCACTAAAATATATGTTTCTTACTTTCTGATACACTCATCTAAATTTTAGCAGTAAATTATGTCCTAAAACAATAATTTGCTGGGGCCAGCCTCGTCTATGTCGATGCATTTATTAGTCTCTTACATGCGCATAGAACTGTGCTACCTCTTTGCAGATCATCATTTATAGCCCTTTAAAGACCAAAGGCTCACCTAGGGACCTTTTGATGGTAACACAGATTGACTGAAAAAAAAGGAAAAGAGAGAAAAAAAGTAATACCTTTTATTTGACTAATAGAAACTTTATTTTTTTACAAGCTTTTCAAGGCCACATAGATCCCTTCCTCAGGCATTGTCATACAACAGCTACATTGGCTCCCTTCTGCTGTCAATCCCCAGCCCCATCACCCCACCTCCAAGACTTACCCCATCTACTTCTTACCTTGTTATGTGAGTGGGTGACATGGATGGTGGTGGTGCAATGCCTCCAGGGTTGCAGCATCATCCTCCTGACAGGAGTTCTTTTCTACCCATTACTCCCCTTGAGTCAGAGCCAGTGGAATACATGGGTATATATCAGACCTGAGAGACTCCATGAGATGGCAGGACTTCTATCTAGCCAAGTCCCTGACTACGGCTTATGATATTTTCTCAGAAATTGTGCTAGGGGCTCTCAACAAGTATGCTCCCATAGTAAAAGTTTGTGCCAGAAACAAATCCTGTTGGTGGTTTACAGAAGACCTGAAAGATGCTTTGTGGAATAGGAATGTACTCTGGAGAACTGCTAGGAAAACTAATTTAATAAATGACTGGAATTCTTTCTGAAGGGTGAGGAACCTCTGCACCAAATGGTCAGAGAAGCCAAAGCTAATTTCTACTTCTTTCAGCTGTAGAGCTCCTCAAGAAATGCCTCCAAATTCTGGAGGACTATTAAAGACATTGAAGGTCACACCACTGTGAATTCCCTACCTACTAAATTATTGATCGATAATACTGTCATCTCTGACAGACCGTCTATCCTCGATGCTCTCAATAATCATTTTGCCACTGCAGGGCTAACCTTTGACTCCTCTCCCGCGAATATCCTCCACCAAAAACTTAGATTGGATACACAAGAAAAAAACATCCCCAGTCCATCCTTTTCTCTGCAGCCCACCTCCCTGAAAGAAGTTGAAGATCTTCTCCTTCAGCTGGACACTAGGAAAAGTGCTGGGGCCAACCTAATTGACCCATACTTATTAAAGGTTGGCTACTGTGTCCTCGCAGTTCCAATTACTCATCTCTTCAACTTATCCTTATCCCAGGGTGACCTACCACCCATTTGGAAAAATTTACTTGTGGTCCCTTTGTTTAAGTCAGGAGATCCTAGTGAACTCAATAACTACAGGTCAATCTCCCTACTTCCAATCCTGTCAAAGATGCTGGAGAAAATAGTGAACTCCCAGCTTTGGAAGTACCTGGAATCAGAAAAATTGCTCAACCCATTACAATCTGGTTTTAGAGCACAGCACAGTACAATCTCTGCTCTAGCCAAGGTGACAAACAACTTGCAGCTCGAATTAGACAAAAAAAACTTTGCGAAGTTTTCTTGGACCTAAGCAAGGCGTTCGATACAGTTGATTACAGACTGCTTCTGTCGTCCCTCTGTAACATTGGTTTGGATTCCCTATCCCTTAAATGGTTCTCCAACTACCTCTCGGGACAACTTCAACAAGTAAAGGCAGAAGGGGAAGTTTCTCCACAAAAACCCCTATTGAGGGGTGTACCGCAAGGTTCCATTCTTGGTCCCTTGCTCTTCACCATTTATATTAACAATGTAGATGCCCCCATCAAAGAATCACAAATACACCTATTCGCAGATGATAAAGTACTCTGTGCTAGTAGCCCCACACCTGAAGCAGCCTGTAAAGCCCTTCAAAATGAATTTAATCTGCTGCAACATCAGTTTATAAACCAGAAACTGCTCTTAAATGCAAAAAACAAAACAAAGCAATGTTCCTCTCGGCCCTTCAAAATGCAATAAATCCTGCAATTGCTGGGTCACTCCCGCAGATCACTACCATTCTAGGTGAGCAGCTGGACTACGTACCAAAGTTCAAGTTCCTGGGGGTCTGGTTAGACCATAGACTTACTTTCACAGATCACTTAGAAGAACTGGCAAAGAAACTTAGACAAAGACTTGGTCTGTTCTTTAGGATTAATAACCTCCTCACAAGAGGCGCTAAACTGAAACTGGTTCAAACTACCTTTCTTTCCCTATTGGATTACACAGACTTTCTATATAGTCAGGGACCTGCAGGTACCCTAGCCAAACTCAATACGCTTTATCACAAAGCCATAAGATTTGTCATGGGTCTTCCATACTCAACCCACCACTGCATTGTACAAGGCAGTGGGATGGTCATCCCTTGCTTACAGATGGCAAAAAAATGCTGCAGTTTGGACATACAAAGCTATCTCAGATAAACTGCCCCAGTATATCTCTGTCTGTTTACCTTTGTGCACTCTGGGGAAGTATGTCCTGAGAAGCTTCTCATATATCTACCTTTATGTTTACAAAGCAAAATCTCGCATTGGCAGAGCAGCCATCAGCTTTGTGCTCCCTCAACTGTGGAACAAGCTGCAAAAAACTTTGAAATTTTTTTATTTAGTTGTTTAACCAAGTATAGCACACTAAGCTGACAGCTTTTTTACAGGAGTGACTTGCTCAGGGTCACACAGTATGCAAGTAGAAGCTGTGGGATTCAAACCCAGGTCTGGTCTGCTGGATGTCACCAGATTTACAGCTCAGAGCCTTAGACCACTGCGCTATACTGCCTCCTTTAACTCACCCCATCAGCCTAGCAGCTTTTAAATCTCTATATCTACAACATAATAAGGAGTCCTGTGCCTGTCTACCCTAAATAGTGACTCCTATAAGTCCAAGCACACTCTAATTACGACTGTTAAAAGACTGATCACATCTATAATCGACTCTTCCATCTCCCATTTTTCTACCCCCATATCTGTCCCTTCCACATTCCTTTGACCCTGGTTCCAGCTCTAAATTTTCCATACCATATCACTATATATCTTTTTATATTAGGTTTTATTTGTGTTTGGTGCACCTGATATGTATATTTTTTTACTTTTATGAAAAATTGTGTCCTACCCAAAACTAGCTGTATCTTCTGTTCCAAACATATACTACTGTCAATGCTACCTGCTGATACTTTGTATATACTGTATTATTGTCTCTCACTTTATTTGTATTATAACTATTTTCTTGTGTGTTGCATCCCGTGTATATTGTCCCTTGTTCCTTGTTAACAAACCCAGGTCCACCTCGGAAATGAGCTTGCTCAACGGTGATCGCCTGGATAAATAAAGACTTTGATTGATTGATTGAGTTATTTTTCTCTGTTAAACAGTATTTTAGTAATAAGCTGGTTCTGTTATTTATTATATGCAACCAATAAGATGCAATTTGAAGTTCCACCACATAGGAGACTTTAATTCTACCTAATTCAGATCTTACCATCACTGATGCTGTGGATATAGGTACTTGCAATATAGATTTATAAAAATAAAGAAGGGGAATCTCTAATTTCAAAGTTTTTTGTGCACTCCAAACTTCAGCTCCATGAAGTAAAAGATTTAATTTCACTTCCTCGACTCGGAGGGCAGGAAGGATGGTGTTGCCACCATACTTGTAATTAAAATGAATCAAAGCTTTGGCAATACGTTTTGCCTTTGCACATTGTTGCCTGGAGTAAGAGTTAAATTTTCTATTCACTGTAAACTTGATTCTGAGATACATGTACTCATTTACTAGTTCTATCTTTTTGTTATGTAGCTTAAACCTAAATTTAGTTCTATTCTTTCCAAAAATCATAAGTTGTTTTTTCAAGATTTATCTTCAGATCCAAAGTTTCACATTTTACTACTAGTTGGCCTAGATGCCTCTGAAGCCCTTTGCTAGTTAATGAGAGCAAAACAAGGTTATCTGCATAAGCTAGAATAGGGCAAGGAATATTAACAAATTTAGGGGGATCAAGGGATCCTAACATATCAAGCTGTAATAATGAATCTATATATATATGTTAAATAGAATGGGGGGCAAGAGACAACCCTGCTTTACACCACGTAATGAATCAAAATAATCTGTAATGTTTCCCTGATTATTACACCTGATTGCCGTAGTTGTATTAGTGTATAGCAAATACATGAAATATGAGTAGTTCAGTAGGAAGTTTTCTATTGAGTAATATACAGTATTCCAAAGTGTTATTCTAGTCACTGAAACAAATGCAAATAAAAAATCAATAAAAAGAGCAAACATTTTTGATTTCCTAATTTGTGTATATTTTTCTAGCAGGTGAGCAAAGCAAAATATGTTATCAGTACTAGAAAAAATTGCTCTAAACCCTGCTTGAAAGATTGAAAGGGGGAATTTGTTTGCAACCAGGGATTTAATCTATTTAATAAAGTTTCTGTAAATATTTTAGAGCTAATATCTAATAGACTAATGGGTCTAAAGTTATAAAACACAAAACAAAAGCAGCACTCGCAAGTCAAAAAGTAAAGAAAACACAAAATGGTAGTGATTCAAACAGACAGAGCCTGCAGCTACAACCCAGCACTTCAAGTCCAAGACGTGACTCTTCAAAGAAGAGTCACGCCTTGGACTCAAAGCGTTGTGTTGTAGCCATGGGCTCTGGCTGTTTGAATCACTACCATTTGGGGTTTTCTTTACTTTCTGACTTGCGAGTGCTGCTTTTGTTTTGTGTTTTATGCCTCTGTATTTCTAGACAACACTGACCCTGTTACCAGTGATGCTCCAAATGTTTGTATTTTTGTGGGTCTAAAGTTACTTGGATCATAAAGACAGCCCTTTTTATGGAGGGGAACAATAATATTTTTTGTTCAAGATGTAAGAACAAATTGTTATACTAAATAGCTATTGAGAAAGTATATAAGTAATGGAACCCAAAATGTCAGATGTTTTTTATATATTTTCCCAGGTATCTGATTCAGACCAGGGTATTTGTTGTTTGCCAGATTTAATATTGCATCTTCTACTTCCAGTAATGATAAATTAATGGGGGGCGTAATCTGAATTTAATAGTTTATCTGCTACAACATAAGGAAGTCTTAATGATGCTTCCTTATTAAAAATTGTTTCTAAATGTTTGACCCATGTGTCCTTCGGGATGTAGGTAGCTAGGGATGTTTGGGAGTCACTGGTTCCATTTGCTACTAACTGCAAAAAAATGCTATGTCATTATTTATAATAATATTATACATGTTGATCCATGATTTCTGTCCGTACTCCTGTTTCTTTCTTTCTAATAGCTTTTTATATTGCTTTCTGGAATGATTGAGGGCATTTAAAACCATTTTTGATGGATTCCTTTTAACGTCCTAATTTGTCTTCTCAAACAGTTCTTAGCTTTTTTACATGATAAGTCAAACCAAATTTTTTTTGCTGTTATTTTGATCCTGCTCCATGGCCCTCAATTGGAAGGGAGCCCCAGTCCTGTCCCCTGACATCCACCAGTTGAAGCCAACCATTATCCCCAGGGCTTATCCCCCCCAGTGGGGTTGGTGGGGCACCACAAACCCCGCTGAAGACCGGATCCAGTGTGGTCGGTGCCATGGCTATTTGGGGGTGGGACACACAAGCTCCCACTATCATCCAGCCAGGAGCTCTTTTCCTCCAGTTTTCACCCCCTCAGGGGCAGAGTGTGTAATGACACCAGTGACAATAGTGCACATGTTCCCACATGTGTCCTGTAAGGCATCTTCCCCACCTCTGACCCCAGGTTGGCAGCATTGGTGTGCCACCCTCAGCCTCCAATAGGGCTAGGCATGCATTGACAACTGACTGCCCCCCCTGCCCAGAGAAGGAGACCCATCCCTAGGACCCTGCCGACCCCCGGTGGACCACGCTCACTTCCTGAACACAGGTCACCGGTGTGGCACGAGGTATGGTGTTCAGCACCTCAACCCTCAGTGCCACTGGGCCACCCAAACCAAGTTTATTTTGATGGAACCCTGGAATCATTAATATATATTCTTTCCCTGATATCCTCCTGAATTTGAGTTATTATTTTTTCCTTATCTTGTGCAGTGACTAAGTTGTTGTTCACAATGATTATACCATTCAGGTCTATTTCTGCAATAAGTTCCACTGTTGTAGCCCATGTTCTTCCAGACAGTACTAAGTGATTCTTTCCATGAGAATTTAATACCAGAGAAGGATGGTGTATATCCTCATTTTTCTATTCTTTTCCATAGAAACAAACTGTAAGCATAATGGCGCATGGTCACTTTTTGGGTGCATATTAATCAGTAGTGACTAAAAAAACTAAAGCTTTGCCAGCTCAGTGGTGCTGAGGGTTGAGGCACTGGACACCACACCTAGCGCCATGTCAGTGACCCAGGTTTGGGAACAACTTCGAGTTGTCGGGGTGCTGGCATCAGGGGGGAAGGATGGAGCAGGATTGAGCAGCCTAATGGCAGCTCTCCTCTCCTGGGGGGGTTGTTGCCCCCCTGTAGTTTTGCTGCCACTGGGTGGAGGTCTAGTGGCAGCACAGGCATAAGGGGCGGCAAGTCAGGAGGGCACCTTGGAATGTAGCACGCATGTGCCTCCACACACACATGTGTGCACCCTGGAAGGTGGAGGAAGAAAACTCGGAAAAACACCAGATAAAAACATAATAGAAAAAAAAACCATAGTTTTCTGGAGCACAGAGCACATAATCTGTTATACTTTGGCCATTTGGGGCAAAATAAGTAGTATTTCCCTCTTTATCCCCCTCTAAACTACCATTCAAAATGAGAAAGTTGTTATATTCATTATACTGAATCATTCTTTTCCTTTTCTCATTGGTATTATTAATTTTACTTGCCCTCCTTTCCAGATTCCATATATATCTACATATATAATCATATTCAGCTTTTCTAGAATTACAATCTCCAGCAATCAGAACTATGCCCATTTGGTAGTTTAACTGTGCATGTTCTACATCTAAAATTAGGCTGGCCCAAATTTCTTTATTTACAGTACTTCTGGTTGGACAGAAGGGAGAATATAAACATTAGCAACTATAACAATTGAGACCTCGCATTGTATTACTGCCAAAATGTTGTTTTGTTTTATTGTGGTTTTGTTTTATAATTTTGAGCTCTAAAATACTAAATTCTTTCCCTATCTTAGCATAAATAGCAAGCCCCCCTTTGGGTCTGCCATACTTATTTATTTTGTTTACTGGACAGTGTAGATTTTCAAAAATATAAGCTAAATTGTGTCTCAATATTACATTTTTCAAAGTTGTCCCAACAACAACAGGGGCTGTTTAACTCATTGAATGCTGAATATGTTTTGAATGTATATAGATTCTGGATGTATATGCTCTTAGCTCTATTAAACTGCAAGCAAACATTCAGCAATGACACATTTCTGTTATAAACTAAAAGAATTGTCTGGGTCTTTTAGTGAACTGGTGTATGTCAGGGACTAACATAAATGCACTGTCTCAAACACACACACACACACACACACACACTCACATAATGCCACTAAAAATGTTGCACTACTGGTACATCTTTAAAATGTTCTCATACAGTTTTACACAGATGCATGTACACACTCTCACAAATGCACACACATGGATACATGCATACAGTAAACCATCTGCTTATGATGCAAATCTCCAATTAATGTTGCTTAAAAGGCAGGTCACCTGTTCATAATGCTCAACCAGTAGCCACCCAAGTGTGTGACAGAATCCAGCAGAATGTGTAAGAAAAGGGATAACATGTGCAACACCTGAATCATAGAAATAAAGCTCTGAAATCAGTGGAAAACGTAGCTGTAATGCTTATGAAGGTTACCATCATATCATACATCCTAACCTCTTGCCTCACAAATCATAGACCTGGCTTAAAAAAATTAAGGACAAAGATTTAAAATAAGGAATACATCATAGAAATTGATAATATTCACTCAGAAAACTGATAGAAAAAGGGGATTAGTGGAAGATGTGTTTTTCTGAACAAGAACAAGTCTGTAATATTTGCACATATATGTGATTGTTACAAATGAATCTCATTCGTCAAATTACTTGTAAATAACAGAATTACCGGCACTTTTAGCCATAGTATTTATTAAGCCGTAAAGTGCAAATCTCGTGGAGGCATGACCCTATGTAATGCCCTATATAAGGGGCTTCATAAGGGGAGAGTGTTCAGACATTCTTGACTATTCATACTGCAAATAAATACTTCAAATGATTTACATAATGTGAGTATCTGGGTGTTTAACCAATATTCAGTCATTTAATTTTCATTACAAGCAGTGCAATTGGGTCTGCCATTAAAAGGCAAGCCTGATTGTCTAGTGACCCCTGCTAGGAAGGATCATGAAGGGGAAAGGGGGTGGGGAAGGAGCAAGTAGAAGGGGAGGGGCTTGTGATGTCACCAAGCCAGGGGAAGGGGATTATGGCAAGACAATTCCAGAGCCCCAGGGATTGGCTGGGGTGGTGCCTTAGGGGTCCTGATCTGGGGTCCTGGGGCAGTATATCAGGCCAGGACACCTTCAGGATGACCTCTTTTGCTGGTATTTTCTCCACCCCGCCCAGCCTTATTAAGGAAGATGATGGGGGCAAGGTGGCACAAAGATAAGTGACAGGCAGACTGAGGAACAACCAGAGGAAGGAAGAGACCAGAACCATGGAAATCTTGAAATGAATTGCTATGTATGGAAATGGAAGTATTAACATGGATTGATGTAAATATTCTTTGTGCCAAATAAATATTGCCAACGAGCCACCAAAAAGTAAAGCAAGTTGTAGTGTCCATCATTCCTGGAGGGGGTTCAGGGGACAATAAAGAATTTCAATGTTTGGTTACAGACCGCCTTATTTAGTGCAAAGAAATTTATCCAAAAAGAAACTCAAATGCACATCACAACATTGTCATTTTTATACTATTTTATGTAAACTGTCCTGTAGCAAACTAGATTAAAAAGTATCCCAAGCAGTCAAGGATTTGTTTAAATAGTAAGCAATCCTATATATGTGTGCAAAAATCAGATAGAGCATATGTAGGAACCTATAAGTGCCCCTGGTAGAACTTGAAACACGGATCTTCCAAAACTGCCTATGACTGAACAAAATTAGTTCTAGCTATGGCAGAGTGTCACATCAGGTTCTCCATGAAGCTCCATATGGGGAGGCAACCCAAACAGAACTAAACAACATGAAAACCATACAGAAACCAAGTATACAGAGATTGGAAGGAATGGGGAGGATGAAAGGGGCAATGAACAGGGAAAGTATAATAAGAAACAATGAATTAATAATAACAAATGTATTTATATGGCACAATATCAATAAATATCAAAGTGCTGTACAATTTCTAAGAACACAACTCAACTAAATACAACAGTTAAACAACACACAAATAAATAAAAACAGTTAAACACTACATATGTGATTATACCTATTAAAACTCAGGTAAAGCACATAAAAACAGGTATGTTTTTACAGCAGTTTTAAAACTCTCCACTATCTGGCACTCTCGAACCCAATGAGGTACAGAATTCCACAGGGAGGGAGCTGCAAAGGCAAAAGCATGTGCTCCCGAGGTCTTCAATCGAGGAACACCAACTAACCAAACAAACGGGAGACAGATCATTATGCCGTTCATGATCTCATTATGAAGTATATAGAGACATATAATGTTGTCATATCATGCGTACAACAGTATTTGTCTAATCAGTTATATGTCCCACCATGACCCATTTAAAGAGGAGTAACAAATGTCAGTAAGATAATTAACACACTCCATTTACAGATGTATATGCATAGATCTGTAACTTGGGCTGGTGGAATAGGGGAGATATCAAGAGCCTGATTTTCAAAAACCATGAGAATTCCATAAGTCCCTGGTGCATCGATCATACAGCACAGGGGGGCTTGTGGCATTCTCTCTGCATTTTTTGGGATTTTCATTCCCGTGTGCCAAATGATGCGTATTAGACTAGCTCCCCTCTGGTCTAACTTGTGCCATTTGGGGGATCCTTTTACGGGGCTTGTGCCTAATATTTGGTGCAAGCTGCTGTAAAGTGTGGAAACTGTCACAACTGCGCCTGATTTACTAAAAGTAGGTGCAGTTGTGTCAAAGGAGTTTGGTGCAGCTGCGTCAAACAATGGGATTGATGCAGGGCTTGATGCCAGCCCTGTGTCAACCTTTGAAAATCGGGCCCAAAATGTTTATTCCAAAACTGGTATATAATAATTATCTTCATTCAGCCCCAAGGGGTGTCGTGCATTCAAGTAAGAGATCCAGTGTGTCTCATGCTGGAGGAGAATGAATGTCTATCTCCACCTTGTGGAAGCTATTGTATCTGCTCTAGGGTCCTGAACTGGAATCCAGTTGGATTATCATTAAGGTGACCTATAAAATGAAAGCCCAATGCATTATTCTCTTTTCCCAGTGTAATTACCCAAACATGTCCTTGCCTTGCACTCATTCTTTAAGGGATCTGATTGTTCTGCCACCATAAATAGAGCTACAATGGTACCAGCCTATGTACACTGTGAAGGGGATACAACAGTCTATATAATGTTTCAGATCAAAATTTTCTGTAGTCTTGGGGTGCTCAAAAGACTATATTTGTATTTGGGGTGCCCCTGTATTTGCATATTTATAGAGGTTGCATTTCTTACAACAAAAGAACCCAGGTTTATTTTATTTTGGTTCTGTACAAGAATCTACTAAGTGACTGTGGGTAAGCTATCCCCTTAACTTTCTCCCACCTAAGTGTGATGCATTGACAATTGCCCATCAGGGTCCCAGTTCAGGATCTCTTGCTAACATTTTTTACCTTTCAGTTATGATTTTTCTAATTTGATTTGACTCTCTATTAATATTTAGCAATACAGTTACTTTGGTATTTTCTTATAGCTTTAGTGCTCTGGTCTTTGTTTTGAGCAGGGTAGGGTGGTCAATCTTTACACCCTTTTGGTAGGCTTTCTCTACTATTGTTGTGAAGTAGCCCCACTCCCAGAACCTGGCCAACAGTATCTCAGTCTCTCTTTCATGTGTTTCTTTTTGAGAGGAATTTCTTTTGATTCTAAAAAACTGGCCATATGGGATACTGTTGACCACTCTCTGCAGATGTGAGCTCTTTACTCTCAGGAGACAATTATCTGCAATAGGTTTCCTAAATAGTGAACAGATAACTTTGCCCTCATCATTTACACCTACTGTAGCTTAATGCCTAAGTACTCAATTCCTCTGGCATTTGTATTGCATGTGCACTGTAAATTAAACTGGTTACAATTTAGCCATTCTATAAAGTTGGTAATAGCATGTGAACCCCCAACCCACACACATGTGATATCTTCAATAAATTGATGCCATTGCCTATTGTGTCTGATGTGGGGGTTTGCTTCATTGAAAATTATTTTCCTTTCCCATGCTTCCAAAAATATATTGGCATATGATGGTGAAAGGGAAGCACCCATAGCTGTGCCTTGGACTTTTAAAATATTTGCTTTAATCACACTCTGACATTTTGTGACACTGGAGTTTGTAGAGCATTCAGCTTTGCTTCTCTGCTATGAGTTAAGCTCTTGTTAGTTGATCTGTCGCACTGATATGAACCCAATGACCCTCTAAAATATGAAAATATATACTGTAAAAGATGCCCCCATTGATAGCAGTGGAGTATTCTCCCATGCTCTACACATTCTCATATCACTTAAAGTTGGAGCATGGGGGTGGCACAGAGGTGGAGCTTGACTAAATAGGGAGCAGAAAGGGGAAGGAATCTGGCTGCCAGCTTTCATTTATGATCCCTTCCCTTCACAAAATATCACAAGAAAAATTTTAAAATATGATGAGTTACACTCCAGCGCAAGTAAACAACCAGTGGGGGGCTTAGTGAACAAGATTTAAATGAGCACAACTGATGCTCTTTAACTATACGGGACAACTGTTGAGAATAGGCTTTTCCCTAACTGTAGGTTCCTGGATAAAAGCAAAATAAAAAATCTCTCTCTCTCTCTCTCTCTCTATATATATATATATATATATATATAGATATATAGGGCAAAAAAACTTTAACGTACCATTAGAATTCTAGTGACAAAAGTTGGGAAATGTGGTCTTAGAATTCCCAAAACCTAAGATCCTGCCCCTTCCCTGGTTTTCAACCCTATCGCCCCACTCCACCATGCATGCAGGTACAGGCATGGGGGTGTGCCTTGGGGTTGTGAACCCATGGGGTGAGCATTAGGGTTCACAGAGAATTCCCTAACTTTTTGAGAGAGTATAATCTCAGGCTTATTTGCATGAGGGAGCTTGCCTCTGGTCCCTGTACTCCCAACCATCCATTATTTTGGGGAGATTCTAATTGTATCCTTATTTCCCTCTGGACCCTGTGCTGCCATGTATGCCATGTATGCATCAGGCCTGCGCTCCCATCACTCCGTAATGGTTTTTAATATTTCTGTGTGGGAGTGAACAGTGCCATTCATCCATAACTTTTGAGATATTGTAATCATATCCCTATTTCCCAGTGGGATTGCATCAGTCCTTAATGGTGTCCAAATTTGCAAGTGGGAGTGCAGGGCCCTCTGGGCATACTTTTTGAGATAGTGTTGTGCTACCCTTCTTTGCCTGTGGGAGTATAGGGTCCTCTGGGCCCTGCACTCCTATCCTTTAGTGCGCAGACCTAAAGAAATACCTGACATTGCAATGTGATCCTATAGAAAACAGGGAAATTTTAAACCTGTGTAACTCGACACCAAATTAATATATTTTCATGAAACCAGCAAAAGGCAAATCGGTGGGGCAAGCTCTTTTTACCCTAAACATTTTAGAACAAAATTGCAAACTGTTTCTTCACAACAGAGTGACAAAGACACTATTAGGTAAACCTCCTATTACAATGTTACCTATGGGAAATGAAGTAAAATTTATCCCTGCAAAACTCCAGAGCCAAATAATATATTTTCACCAAACCAGCAAAAGGCACATCTCTGGTGCAAGGCTTTTGTACCCTGAAACAGTCAGACCAAAATAACAAATCATTTTGTAATTGTACAGTGACAAAGAAACAACTGTCTTAAAAATCCTTTTCAGAGATTATGAAAAATAATCCTTTTCTGCAGTTGCTTTTTTCGTAATTTGTGGTAAAAGAAAATCCTTATTTTGCATATTGCAAAAAAGAATAATTTTTCACAATCCTTTTTCTAAATTTGCAGCAAAAGAAAAGTAGCTATGGAGCCCAAGTCCCCACTCCTTTTTTTTTTTGAAATTTAAATTTTATTAAATTTTTATATAAAACCAAAATACATGGAGCGAAGGTTATCTGACCATACAATACACGGAACAAGAATGTAACACTTGAAAATGTGTACAAAACTCACTAAATTAGGCAGGATCAATAAAAACACCCCCAATACCCTCCCAAACCACCCTACCACCCCCCATCGCTCTCGGAGAGTTTCATAGCTAAAGGAGATGCTGGGTCTCGAGAGGGGAGGACTAGGATAGAAGTCATGACTGCACCGAAGAGATGCAGTGCAACAGCATCTACCAAATGACTATACCTATGTAAGGGTTAATTTAGGTAGAGCGCATATAACTTGCCCCATTTCTGACTGAAAGAAGCCAGACTAAGTCTGGAGCTAGCTATTAGTTTCTTGGTATTGAAACAGTGGGACATCTCCTTGAGCCATTCCTGGTAGGTGATAAGGTCTTGATCCATCCAGTGTCTGAGGACCAGCTTTTTGACAACTATTGAGATTAGAGCCATGTGGTACCTACGTTCCTTCACCTCAATGTTAGAGTAAACTCCTAAAATACATATTTCTATGGTGAATGGTTCCTTGAGCCCCAAAAGTGGATCTAGACTGTCTCGTACTGTATTCCAGAGTGGTGCCACTCTATTGCAATCCCAGAGGATATGCAGCAGATTCCCTTCAGCAGCTCCACATCTTGTACATATATCCAAATTAAGCTTACCGAATTTAGCCAACTTTACTGGGGTATAATAGAGGTTATTTAAAATATAGTATTGGATCAATCTATGATTATCCTGGGAAAAATAGCGGTGCACGTCCTTCCAAATCAATTCCCATGATAGGGGAGAGCTCAAGGTAGGGAGTGACCAGATTGTGGAACTCTCCAGGGAAATAGGAAAGAGGTCGTCTAACAGTTTGTTGTATATGTTAGCTATTCCTTTGGGATTACCGGCCGCATCCTGGATTTTCTCCAAGAATGACCTTATTTTGGAAGGAAGGAAGACAGGCCCAAATAGTTTGTGTATGAGGTGTCTCAATTGAAAGACTTTGAAGATATACTTCTGGGGGATGTTGAAGGAAGTTAAAATTCTGTCCGATGGGAGAAGCGAGCCTTGCACATACAGAGACTCCACCAGTATATTGTGTATTTGTGGGAGCCACTCGGAGGTTAGCCAACTACCTCCAATTTTAATATTGGGATTTAGAGTGAGAGGTTGTGCTAAATCCTTGGTCTGGGACATGTTGAAGAAATTCCAACAATGAGAAAGAATTTTAATAGAGAGACCAATAGCGGAGTCCTGAATGGCTGGAGGCAGTGTGGAGAAAGGGTGACAAAAGATACGGGGGGGGCGTAAGTTGAACTGGTCCAATAGACTAAGCTCTAGTTGTAGCCAGATTGGTTGAGGCAAGTTAGACTATGTGATGGACCACTTCCCTACTCTATATAGGTGACTAGCCCAGTAATATAGTAAAAAATTAGGTAAGCGAAGACCCCCTTTGTCTCTAGGTACACTAAGTTTAAGAAAGGCTCGATGAGGCTGTTTCCCTTTCCAAATAAAGTTGGATAACAGAGAGTTTACTTGACTAAAGTACTGCCTGGGGAGCCAAATGTTAAGGAGATTTAGGGGGTAGAATAACCGGGTAAGACGTTCATTTTGATGATGTTGATTCGCCCCCATAGGGATATTGGCAATTTTTGCCATCGGTCCAAATCCCTCTGAATCCTCGTTAATGCATCATCTAGATTAAGTTTCTTGACCATTTCCACCTCCCAGGCCACATGGATACCCAAGTATTTGAATGAGACCGGGGACCATTTCATAACGAACCGTGTGAAACCTGATTGGAAGGTAGTAGAATTTAGCGAAAAAATAACTGATTTAGAAACATTCAACCTGTAGTTAGATACCTGACCAAAACGGTCAATGATTTGTAATACTTGTGCTAAGGATATTTCTGGATTGGTAAGGTGTAGCAGAATGTCATCTGTGAAAACCGATAAAGTCAGGGGGAATTGAGAAATGACACATCCTGTAACTCGTGGTGAATTTTTAATACTAATGAGTAGCGGTTCTAGGTATAAGTTAAAGAGATAAGGGGAAAGGGGACATCCTTAATGTGTGCCAGCACATAAAGGAAATCGGGAAGAGAAAACCCTGTTGCAGTAGACTTTTGTCGAGGGAGACTTGTAGATTGCCATGATCCAATGAATGAAGGTATCAGGGAAGCCCATTCTCTTCAGAGTGGCCCACAAAAAGTCCCAGTTCACCCTGTCAAACGCTTTTTCTGCATCAAGAGCAACTAGGGCCATGGGAACTTGTGAAGTTTGGGCCATTTGGAAGATATGGGACAGAGTTCTCAAGTGGTCGGCTGCAGATCTACCCTGGACAAAGCCAGCCTGTTCGGGGCTCAGCAAGTGCTGCCAAATCTTTTTGATTCTGAGCGATAGAATTTTAGATAGAATTTTGATATCGTAATTTAAGAGCGAAATTGGATGGTAGCTGGCTGGATCTAGTAAGGGTTTATCAGGTTTGGGAATTAGAATTATTGTAGCTTCTAAGAGAGAGAGGGGTCTAGCAATTCTGCGGAGAACATATATTCATATAGCTTAAGAAGTAGCGGGGACAGTTCTTTACAAAAAACTTTATAGAAATTCGAAGGAAAGCCATCAGGTCCGGGGGCCTTTTGTAGTGGCAACTCGTTAATTGCGTCTTCCACTTCGCCTAAGGTGATAGAAGCTGATAGAATATCACAGTGGTGTGTCTGGAGGGAAGGGAGATTGATGCCGTCTAGGAAATGTTCTATCATCTGGGGGTGTGATGGAGGAGAGCTCTTACTATATATTCCTGTATAGAAGGACTCGAAAATTTGAGCAATATCCCTAGGTAACATCTTAGTGGTGCCGTCTTGAGAGTTAAGAGCCAGGATTACACGAGAGCTCCCCATCTCTTTCAGTCTAAGAGCTAGCATTCTTCCAGGCTTTTTACCCTGGTCGATATATCGGGTCTTAGTCTTAAACATAGCGTATTCAGCTTTTTCCCTTGTCAGGTCATTATATTCATTCCTGAGCTTAATTAGAGCTGCTAGATTTGTTGAGGAATTGGAATGGAGAAGATTGTCTTCTGCAGTCCTAAGCTGTTTATATAGTAAACTAATTTTGGACTCCCTTGCCTTTTTCCTAGTGGAAGCAACCTTGATAAATTCTCCCCTGATGAAACATTTGAGGGAGCACCACAGTATGTCGTCTCTGTGGACAGACCCTTGGTTCAGGTCTAAGTAAGAAAGGATCTTGTCTTTAATTTGGGAGACTGTATGGTCATCCTTAAGGATTTGCGTATTAAGTTTCCATGAAGTGTCCCTTTGTCCCTGGAGACCAAGGGAAATCATGATCCACACCAGGGAATGGTCCGAGATAACTATTGGTTCTATACCTACCTGATGTGTACTACTCATTAGGGAAGAGCTAAATAAAATATAATCGATTCTTGACCAAGTTTGGTGAACTTGAGAATAAAAGGAAAAGAGGCGGTTATCTGGATTAAGAAGGCGCCAGGGATCACATAGTCCCAGTAGGTGTGTAAAATCTGTAAGGGCTTGTTGGGCAGGGGACATCAGTTTTAACGGTCTATGGGTTTTATCTAAATCATTGGAAGGAGCTATATTCCAGTCGGCCCCAAGGATAAGAAGGGAAGGCAAAAATCTGCTCAGGGTGACTGCTAGGGACATTAAGAAGGACGGGTCACCACCCACTGGGGCATATATTGCCCCTAGTACCACACTACTGTTGTCAAGCTGGCCCTTGACCAATACATACCTACCATCTTGGTCGGAAATACTATCTTCCGCTACAAATCTGATGTGGTGTTTAATTAGTATGGCTACCCCCCTGCTGGTTTGCGAGACAGAAGCTGTGAAAATTTGAGTGAACCCTTGCCTGCGTAATCTTTTAGCTTCTGAGGCAGCCAAGTGAGTTTCCTACATGAAAACTATGTCCACATTTAATAGGAAGCAATTCAGAAAACCTGCTGTCATTTGAGAGAATCATTGATGCCTCTGACATACCAATTTGCAAGTTTAATTGGTCTCGCAGCCATATTGACTAATACAATATTTAAAAGGACTTAGGAACCTCAACCTCTCCAGTGTAGTTAGTAACATGTGGCTTACACCCAGACTAACCACCGTTAATATAGTCCAAAAAGATTGAAACTCTCCGAGGCTCCCTCCCCCCCAAAAAAACCCTAGTAGGTAACAATTAGGAACTGACCAAGTCACCATCAGAATTAAGTGTAACTGTGTAATGTAAAATCTAAACCTAAAGAGAGAAATTTTAATGGTAACTAGTCCCGAGGTTAAGACATAACCCCCCTTCCAGCCCTCCCAATTGTCGTGTACCTTTAATAAAGCTGAAACCCCCCATAAACTATTTACAAACAATCCCTTTAAATTCAGAGGAACATATCTAGACCAACTTTGTGTCCTGGATAGGGATCGGCCCCCGGGACTAGCAGACCCACTCCTATCTATAACAACCCTCTGCCTGTAGCCCCTGCTGACGTAGTATAATAAAATAAGCACAAACATCATAAGGCAGAAAAGAAACAAAAACCAGGGTACTGCTGTCCCCACCCCCCATCTCGGGCTACGAGGCAGCTCTCCCAAGGCTAGCCAATCCTGTCATCCCCCCCCCCAGCAAAGAAAGTAGATAATAATCAGTAATCAATAATCAACAATCTCGGCATCGAGACATCAATAAGTCCTGCCAGACCTTAAAACGAAATCGCTGTACTGGGAAAATATTTTCACAGGCTGACCGCTGTAGCATTTGTTCTAGCCATTCATTGGCGGGATCAGGAGTGGAAGGAGCAAAGCTCCATGTGAACAGAAAGGCCTTCGCCTAACAGGAAGAGGAAGGGGAAGGCAAACTGGTAGGAACCAACTGGTCCATCGGAAAACTAACCGACGGAAACCAAAAGCGGAAGAAAGGTGCCTATCCCACCCCCTTCAGGCCAAGAGATAAAGGCAGCAGCTGTTCAGCTTGATATATAGGCCGCAAACAAGGCCTTAATAAACACTTCTACCCCAAACCGCCACAGAGGACCAACCAGCCAGCTGCCCAATCAACCAAGTCCCATCCTGCAGAAAACAAGAGCGCACATATAAACAGCATATATCCTTCAACACAGGTAAGCCGACTTTGACCTAACATTAACATTCACAGGTCAGCCAGATTTAAACAAATTAGGTAGTCTCTGGGAAAGTTCTCCTTTGGCTTGTTCCGGATTCTCGAATGAATGCCATGCACAGTCGAGTTGCACTTGCAGCCGAGCTGGGTAGTTCATGCAGAATCTAATCCCGGCAGCTATCAGCTTGGTCACTATCGGGTGGAAATCTCGTCTCCTCTGTCGGGTTTCAAATGGAAGGTCCTGAGTGAGTCTCAAAGTGTGGTTTTCCCATAAAACCGCTTGCAGGCCCTTAACTTTGCTTAGGATGTGTTGCCTTTCAAGATAGCTAAGCAACTTAATTATTATGGGTCTTGGAGAGGAACCGGGTGGTGGCTTTGGCTTTAAAGATCTATGTGCCGCTCGATATGGTAGTAGGGATTGATAGGAGAGGACCCACAATCTTGGTCAGGAGCTTTTGTACAAAGGACAGGATATCTGGTCCCTCCTCCACCTCTGGTAGACCCATGATCAGGATATTGTTCCTCCTGCTACGTCCCTCGAGGTCTTCTGTCTTTAATTTCAGTTTGGTAATTTGCTGTTTAAGCAGAACAATTTCGGGTTCGCTTTTAGCCCTCCAGGACTCCAAAGAGCAGGTTTGAGCTTCAGTGTCGCCAACTCGGATAGTCAGCGAGGCCAGGTCACTACGCATGGACTTCAGCTCTGTTGAAATGTCCTGCCGAGTTTCCCGAAACGGGATCAGCTCCTGGAGGAAACGGTCTTCGTTAAGCGGGTTAGAAGAGGTACCAGAGGAGCCAGATTTAGCACCCGAACCCATAGGCAGAGTTCTTGATTTTTTTGCCGCTTTCTCCGGAGTACTTGGTGGCGTGTGCCTGGCTCCGACGGACTTCATCTCGGCCTCCATAATCTTCATCGCACCCTGGCGTATCGGGTTTGAAAAACCACACGAACGCCGATGAAAGGTGTTGCTGGTCTTCAGAGAGCTATGGTAGGTGGATAAGCAATAAAAAAAAGTATCCCCGAAGCCAAAAAGTAGTTAGTTTAGCTGGTTGGGAGGGGAGAGCTGGAGATTATGCTGCCATTAGGAGCGCTGTGTCACGTGACCTCTCCCAAGTCCCCACTCCTGAGAATGTTGGCATGAAGGGCCACGGTCCAGGCATGGAGCTATGCTGAGTACACGGCTTTAGCCAAGTGCCTAATGGCATCCTCCCCTTCCCACACTGCTTCCTACTGAAGTGGTGCCTGACCCCACCCCAGGAGAGGAGAGGAGAGGAGAGCTGCTAATAGGCAGCTCAATCCAGCTCCCGCCTTCCCCCCGGCTGACCCCCAACAACCCAGGCTCATTCCTGAACCCGGGTTGCTGGTGAAGCACGAGGTGTGATGTCTAGCACCTCAATCCTTAGCAGCACTGGGCCAGCCTTGGATTAATATTTTTTCACCAAACCTTGAAAAGGCACTACTGTCATCCAAGACCTATATACCCTAAAAATTTCAGACCAAAATTCCACAGCATTTTTACACAGCAGCGTGATAAATAATTTGACAAGAAATGGTAATTTACACTTTTCTTGACACTCTGTATCTCCACACCCACACATCTGACCAGAACAAAACATGCCACATCCAGAGATCTTTGGTCCTTTATGGTGCATACAAAATGTACAAGCACCTGTTCATTCACTGACAGCTTAGTGGGCTGCCAGCCATGGAGGAGAGAGGAGGACTGTGTTGGTCGCCTGCTCAGGTTTGGGATGGGGGGGAAGTGTAGTGGGATATTGCCTGCAGGGGTGGGGTGTACTAGACCACCAGGGAAAAAAAAATTTAATTCACAGACTGGGGATTGGGGATGGGAGGTGTTGCACTAGACCACCAGGAAGAATTTTTTATTTTATTATATGGCAGGGGATTGGGATCCAGGGAGGTGGGTTACACTGGACACCAGGCATGATGTCCTGGACTGGTCAGGTGGGTGATTGGATGTGGGGAGGCACCTCTAGCCACCATGGATTCCAGGGATATTTTTAAACTGACTTGGTGGGGGGAAGGGTCACTAGCCACCAGGGATCCTGGGGATTTTCTTAAATAGAGCGGGTGATTGGGTGGGGGAGGGCGCTAACCCCAGGGATTCTGGGGATTTTTTAAAATATGGAGGAGGTGATAGGGTGGGGGAGGGACTTCTAACCACCAGGAGTTATTTATTTTTATTTTGGGCAGGACTTGGAGGGGGGCAGCACAGGACACCAGGTAATGTTTTTTTCTTCCATGGCTTCTGCCTATTGGTGAGTGGAACAAGGAAAATTTCACCCAAAACCTTTGGAAGTTTTCCAATCCACTACAGGCAGAAGTTTGGACACTTACATTAAGGCTGCAAAATTTCGTGGAAGTTCTGCTAAGACAGAAAAAACATGTTTTGCACACCTCTACAGACCAGCACCATCATGGAGACTACTGAGGTGGAACTAAAACAAGGCCTTAGTTAAAGAACAAGGCTTGATTTTTAACTGCCTGAACTTGACAAAAGTGGCTCTAAGTGGCTTTGTGCAACAGGGGGGCTTCCAAGGAGATGAAGGCCTGATTATTACATAGAAACATAGAAGTTGATGGCACATAAGGACCGCAAGGCCCATCCAGTCTGCCCATTTCTTTTTCTACCTCATAAATGTGCCATCGGCCTTTGCTCTGTCAGTGGCCTATCTATTCATAGTCATTTGTATTGCTCCCTTATGCCTATCCCATGCCTGTTTGAAGCCCTGCACTGTATTTATAGCCACCACTGCTTGTGGTAAGCCATTCCATGCATCCACCACCCTTTCTGTGAAAAAGAATTTCCTCACATTCCTCCTTAATCGGCCTCCCTCTAATCTCATGCTGTGTCCTCTTGTCCTGCTATTTTTCTTATATTTAAACATGTTAGACTCTTTCACCTTGTTTATGCCCTTAAGGTGTTTGAATGCCTCGATCATATCACCTCTCTCCCTCCTTTGCTCAAGGGTATACATATTGAGCTCCGTTAATCTGTCCTCATATGTCTTCTGATGCAGTCCCTGCACCATTTTGGTTGCCCTTCTCTGGACTGCCTCAGTTTGATTAATGTCCTTGTGAAGGTGTGGCCTCCAATACTGCATGCAGTACTCCAGATGGGGCCTAACCAGTGTCTTGTACAGAGGGATTAATACCTCCCTCTTACGACTTGTGATACCCCTACTAATACACCCTAACACCCCCCTAGCCTTACCTACTGCTTTAGAGGTCTGCTTGGATGATTTTAGGTCATCAGTGATGATGATGCCCAAGTCTCTATCTTCCTTTGTGACTGCTAGCAACTCCCCTCCCAGCCTATAGGTGGCTTCAGGGTTTCTCTTCCCTATGTGCATGATTTTGCACTTCTTTGCATTAAATCCCAGTTACCACTCTTCTGACCATTCTGCTAGTTTATCCAGATCTCTTCTCATTCTGCCCACCCATCTGGATCATCTACTCTGTTGCAGATCTTGGTGTCATCTGCAAACAGACAAGCCTTACCCTCTAGTCCATCTGCAAGGTCACTAATGAAGATGTTGAAGAGGACTGGCCCCAGGACTGATCCCTGAGGTACCCCACTTGTGACTTGCATCTCTTCTGACTGTATACCATTTACCACCACTCTCTGTTTTCTGCCCGTCAACCAGTTTGCCACCCAGTTGACCAACTTCTGGCTATTATTTAATTACTTGGAAGCATCTGGGTGGATAAACAGCTTATAACTAGAATAGAGAAATCAGGGAATATTTAAAAAAAGGTAATTTAATGTACATGCTTGGGTTGGCAACTTGGTAGAAAGGTAGCAACAATTCTGGATAACCATACTGATGCCCTAGCATGGTATTTGGAGGGGGGGTGCTGTGCTGTCTGAAGTGCTATCTTTTAGATGAGATGTTAAACCACAGTCCTATCTGTCTGCTCTGGTGGTTGTTTAGGTGGATGTTAAGGATCCTATTGCACTTCTAGGAAAGAGTAAAGGAATTTTCCTGGTGTCCTGGCCAAAATTTCCTGTATGCTCAAAAGAAAACATAAACAGCTTTACCTGGTTCATACTTTCATACTTTCATACTATTTGCCAGCAGATTAGGCCTTATGGTCTATCAAGTCTGCTCGAACCTAGATCCTTAGTTGGGTGCCGAGACCCTCCCATCCCTTGTGCTCCAGAAACCCCTATCATCCATCCCCACCCCCCCGGGACAGGCCATCATCTGATACATCCACTTTCTGTGTCTGTCCCACCCTCTCTTAAAGCTCTCCACTGTGGATCTCTGAACCAGCTCACCAGGCAGAGCATTCCAAGGGTCCACCACCCTCTCAGTGAAAAACCTCCTCCTCTTTTCCCCCCTCACCCTTCCACCTTCCAACTTCAAGCCATGCCCTCTGGTGATGCCTCCCTGCTTTAGTCTAAAGATCCCCTCCATGTTTACCCTATTTATTCCCTTGGGGTACTTGAAGACCTCAATCATGTCCCCCTGTCTCTCCTCTCCTCCAATGAAAACAGGCAGAGCTCCTCAAGTCTGTCCTCGTAAGTCAAACCCTAGCCCTCGTATCATCTTTGTTGCCTCCTCTGTGACCCTCTCCAGGAGCTGTATGTCCCTCTTCAAGTGTGGTCTCCAGTACTGTACACAGTACTCAGGTGTGGTCTAACCAGTCCATTGTACAGCGGCAGAATCACTTCCTTGCTTCTAGAGGTGATCCCCCTTAGGATCATCCCAACATCCTGTTTGCCTGCTATAGCTGCCTCCTGCACTGCTCAGTGTTATTCATACATGTGATCCACCATGACCCCAAGTCTTTTCCCTGTTGAGGCTTCCAGCACCTCCCTCCCAGGGTGTACCTGTGTTTAGGGTTTCCCGACCAAGATGCAACACCTTGCACTTGGTGATATTGAAATTTAATTTCCATGTGTGAGGCAGCTTTCCAGGGTGTCCAGGTCCCTTGCAGGGCCAACCTCCCCTCTTCTCCCTCAACTACTGCTCCCATCTTGGAGTCATCTGAAGAGACTCATTTCACACCTATACCATCCCTGATGTCTGATATGTATGCATTAAACAGGATTGGACCCAGGACTGAGCCCTGTGGTACCCCACTACCAACCTCTGTAGGGTTCGAAGCTCCCACAGACCACTACTCTCTGAGTGCGTCCAGCTATCCAGTTTTCAATCCATCTGACCATCAAAGGCCTACTCCTAACCCCATCAGTTTCTCCACCAGACCATTGTGGGGACAGAGTCAAACTCTTACTGAAGTCCAAGAATAATACATCCACAGGCTTACCTCTGTCCAGTTCTGATGTTACCCATTCATAGAACTCCACAAGGTTGGTTTGACATGATCTACCTGGCACAAACCCATGCTGCCGACTATCCAGACCTCCCACCTCCTCCAAGTAAACCCCAATCGTTCCTTTAGTATACTCTCCATTAATTTTCCCACCACCGAGGTTAAACTGATGGGTCTATAGTTTCCTGGTACCTCCTTCGGCCCGCTTTGTGGATTGGTACCACATGTGCCTCTGCCAATCCTAGGTACCCTCTCTGTCTCAAGTGACCTGTTGAAAAGCTCCATGACAGGTGCAGCCAGTATGTCCGCCAATTCCCATAGTACTCTCGGATGAATGCCATCCGGCCCAGGAGATTTGTCTTTCTTTAGGATCTTGAGGGCAAACCACACCCTTTTGGTGGGGATGGCATCATCCGTCCCCTCCACCTTACTGGTCTTTTTATCCTTATCCAGATGTGACACCCCTGGGGTACCTTTCCCTCCCTTTTGCTCCATTTCTGTTGCTCCCCTGATCCCACTCCCTGCCGCTTCTATCCCCTTTGTGCCTTGCTTTGTAGATATCCCATCCCCCTTCCTAGTGAACACAGAGGCAAAGTACTCGTTAAATACCTCTGCCTGGTCTCTTGCCTCTTCCACCCACCCTCCTTCTGATCTCAATCTGCTGAGATGGCCCTTAGTTTTTCTCCGCTCCCCAATGTACCGGAAGAACCCCTTTTCCCCTCCATGTATCCCCTGTGCCAGCCATTGCTCTTTACTGGACTTAGCTCCCCTCACCATACGGGTGACTTTTCTAGATGCAAGCTGGTACATTTCCTTATCCCTATCCCTCTTGTTGTTTTATATTTTTGTAAGTCGCCTTCTTTTCTCTGACTGCTACCTGGACCTCACTGGACCACCAGCATGGTTTATGTGACCTTGTTTCCTTACGTTTCAACAGCGCAGATCCTGACTGCCTCATGAAGTCCCGTTTATGACCTCCCATCTCCTTTCCACACTTGTTGTTGAGGTAATCCCTTCAAGTGATCCTTGAGAATATTTCCCATGCCCATAAAGTCTGCCCCCCTGAAGTCCACTGCCAGTGTCCTAGATCTCACCCCACTCCCCAATGCTTATTTGAAACCAGACAGTATTGTGGTCACTCCCAGTCAGGGGTCCTGTACAACCATGTCCCTACCAGATCCCCATCTGCCAGAACCACATCCAGGACATGCCCATCCCTTGTGGCTCCATCACATGCTGTGTTAAGAACACATCCTGGAAGCCATCCAGCAGCCTCTGCTCCTTGGCCACCTTAGAGGACATGGTTCCCCAGTTTGTACCTGGCATATTAAGGTCCCCCATCAACACCACTCCTTCCCCTTTTGGACCACACTGGGCAATGATGTTGTCCAGCAAACCATCCTCTAGAACATCACTCATCCCGGGGGCCTATATGCTACTCCCAGCTTGACCTTATCTCCTGCTGGGGATCGTAAGGTGACCCATAAGGCCTCCACGTTTCCCTCTGCCTCTTCTACCATAGCAATTTCTATGTCATCTCTAATGAACATAGCCACTCCACCCCCTCTGCCCTCCTTTCTATCCTTCCTAAGCATAGTGTACCCCCGTACATTTAGGTCCCAGTCATGGTTTTTGTTGGCCCACGTTTCCATGACTGCCGCCACATCCACCCCCCTCGAACAGCATGGCCTGGAACTCTGGCAACTTGTTTCCCAAGCTCCTGGCATTTACTAACACTAACCCCCACCCCTTATCCCTGATCCTTTTTGTCGAACCCCACCCAGATTCCTTATACTTCCATCCTCCCCCTGCTCCTCCTGAAACCTCCACCTCCAGTCTGTTTCCCCCCTCCCCCCCTTGGGCTTGAAGGCTACTCCCCTCATCTGGAGGGAGGCTTCTGGTCAGTCCCTCCTTATCCCTTTCCCCTACAAGTTTAAACCCCACCTTTCTTGTATGTAGTCAGCCATCCCCTGTTTAAGGACTTCCTTCCCTAATGGGGCAAGATGAAACCTGTCCTTGGCATATAGTCCCTTATCCTCCCAAACTCCATTCCAGGTTCCCTAACACCCCCAACCCATTCTCTTCACCCCACTTCCTGAGCCATTCATTAACCTCTGTGAGCTTCATTTTTTTCTCCACTGAGGCCTTTGGTGCTGGCAATATCTCCGAAAAGGAAATGTTGCATCCATTATCCCGACAGACTCTGGCAAGTTCTTGGAACCTTGCTTGGATTTCCATAATGCTATTTCCCTCTAGATAATTAGTTCCCAAATGCACCAGGAAATCAGGTTTCCCTCCACAATCCCTAACCATCTCATACACCATGAACTTTGCTCTGTGCACTGTCAGCCCAGAGATACTCACTACCTTCACCTGGCTATGGCATCCATCCCCCTGTCCCTCCCAATGGATACCCTTAATCATCGAGTCTCCCAGTAGCAGAACCTTAACACCGCCATCATCCTTATGGTTACCTCCACTATGCCCTCTCAGCCCCCCCCCCACTTTATTCATGATCGCAATTTCATGGGAGTCTTCCTGCCTTATTAGAGACCCCCTTGTCACCCTCCCCTTTCTGCCTCCCTTGCTATTTTGCCCACTTAACTCAAACGCCTCTGAATAGGTGTCCCCTTTAACCCTCTCTTATCTGAACCATTTATCCTGGCCCTGATGGTTTCCCCTTCCCTCTTCCCCTTCCCCTTCCCTCATCCCCCCCTTGTAATAGTACCCCTGTCTCCAGAGGCTCTCTGTGGGTTCAGTATTAATTAGTTTGTATCTGTATCCCCCTTCCCCAGTATGAGGCTGACAGCAGGAAGTATTTTCTAGCTCTCCTTTCCCCGTCAACAATAAATAAATAATTGAAAAAAATGTCAGTTATGTTACACCATCTGATGTACGGATATTATAAAGGTGATTTTGTTCCTTTTTCAAAGTGTGCAGTTACTGGGATATTCACATATCCCTATTGACCAGTTAGGCAGCAACATTTTCCCTAGTCCTTTTATAACCTAAATGACAAAATGGGAGGCATCCTGCTGAGCCTAAATGCCGCTATAAAGATACTTTGAGACCCATGTGGAAAAGGAATTAAAAGACTGGGACACAGGACACAAACTTAAAGCTATCATTATAACAAAACAAAACAAAAAATCAAATATTAAGGAAACAGAAGCATTAGGGTCTTGCACTTTAGTTAGCCTCCTTTTTTAATGTATGGATAATATTTAGTCTGCAGAAGCTTGCCTTATTTGACAGTTGTCTTTCATGTTTTGTTCAGTTGCTGGCTAAATTGGATTGTCTTGAATAATTTACTGCCATTTTCTATTTTTTTAAGCAAATAACTTATAAATCATTTAACAGTCCTTTGCAAAAAAAAAAAAAAAGTATTTTAGTATGAAATGTGAGGCATGATTTGTTTTGCAAAAATTGTCTGCTATTATTATTTCTTCTTCCTTTCATGTTTGAGAATTGGTATCCATCAAATATGCTAAAACTGCTTTTTTTCCCTGAACGCAGGCATCAATTTACACATACAATTGATACAATCCCAAATAGGAGCTCACTGCATTTTAAGCAGATGAAAAAGGGAGGATGGACAAGTTAAATAGAGTTTCCAGGAAGAGGCAAATCACGCCTTAACATAAGAGATGGGAAAAAAAACCATGGAGATAAAAAAAGTGGCATGCACCCAAGTAACCTTAAATCAAACTGCTGCCAAAAAAGTTCTGACGTAAACATATCCCTGTCAACATTTATTGATGCAAAAGTGTTTTGTTAAAGTGCTGGTGCATCCATCCAATACTCAATGGTTGTATTATCTTCCTTGCTAATACACTTATTAATAATAGTAATAATAATGATTATAATAAAAGGGAAGTGAAGCATGAAAAATTAGACCCCCCCCAAAGTTTTGCCTAATAATGATGCTTCCTCAGCAGAATTGCCTGAAATGAAATCATTCTCTATAATGTCAGGTAGCTATCTTACCTTAACAGGAAAACATAAAAGAAAAGAACCTCAAAACAAAAACACTAAGACAAGGGTTACCATGGGAGGGCAGTGGCAATAAAGCCAAGTATTAAAGAAATACCAACTTACACATACTCCACTAATGTAAAGCATTGTGGGAGATATATGCAGATCACCATGAACAAAATCTAAGGTTGGTTCTGTTATGAGCATAACTGAATTGTACCAAAAGGCCTCTTACACTATCTAGAATAACTGGGTTCTATTTTTTCCTATAGGGAACCTGATTGTAATGTGCCATTATAACCAGCTAGTTAAAATGGCATTCATGCATAAGCTTCCCCTCAGAGCCCATGCAAAAATTCACTGCAGCATGATCACAGTGAAAGTGTACTCCCAGCCCATACGGAGCTAATGTTGTAGCTTGCTCCATGCAGGTGAAGGTACAGTATAAGTGGCAGGTGATGGAGAAGGCTGCCTAAAAGGCCTTCCTCCATTGACCTATTTCACAGCTCCAGCAGCTATGTTTAAACGACCCAATGGGTGGGCTTGTTTGTGACACATAGGGGTGGGCAATGCAAAAAGAATGTCTGGAGCTGCAGAATTCAAACTGCACTGCAGCTGTCCTGCAAATGCCTGACTGGGATATTTTAAATGAACAAGTTAAATAAATATGTGGAGGCAGGCCTGGAAGCACAGCTGGCACCCCAGAGGAGTATTGCATAACATAAAAAACTGGAAGCAGGGGACACTTTTGGGGTGAAAAAACAGATCCCAGAAATTACATAAAACAAGACATGAGTAGGTGCACAAATCTTCAGCCTTCAAATTTCAACTTCAGAAACTTCACCCCTAGTGTGGGATGCTTTTATAAATCCCAGAGCTTCACTCTTGGGATTTATGTAACATCCCACATCTTGCGTATGTATGAAATTCTCATTATGCACACCTACCCCTGTAGTAATCTATATGCAAAGGATGGCTACAGCAGACAGAGACATGTGCTTCACCCCTACCAAGACGTATCAGTGTCCCTCATCTGTATTACAGCGCAAGGTGAGGGGATACCAGCCACATGATCTCAATTGTTTGGGTTAGGGTAAACCCAAAATAGGAAAGAAATAAAAAACACAAATACATTCTCTCATACATTTTGAGAGTTTTTATAGTATCATCTTTGTCCATCCACTATTCAGCAGCAACCATCAGTGCCACTGGAATGCTAGGTAACATTAAAAGGGGGAAAAATATTAGATAAATGAAGGTGACGATGAGACTATGGAGGGCTCTGATTAGAGCCTATTTGGAGTGTGCGTTGAGCACCATATTACAAAAGGACATAAAAGATCTGAATAAAGTACACCATAGAGGTCAATGATGCTTAGAGGCCTATAAAACATGCCATAAGAAGAACTGCTTGGGAGCCTCATATTGCTTCCCAGAAAGAAATAGTGGCTGAGGGGAGATATGACTGAGGTATTCAAAATCATGAAAGGGTATACAAAAATAGGCCTGAAGAGACTGTTCTGCAGAAACCAGGATAGGCCAACAAGGTTGCAAGACTTAATATGAAGGGGGAAGACAGCCATGACGGATATTCAAAAACATTTTTTTCATCCAGTGAGTGACAAGGTTATGAATGGATTTCCAGATGAGGTGATGAGTGCACATAATGTTCAGAGTTTCAAGATGGCTAGATAGCTTCCTGAAGGTTGAGCAGTGGGCATTTCAGGTTATTGATGTTTGGACAACAGGAAGGTGAACTATGGTAAATAGGCCAAATGTTCTTAGTGTCTCATCAATCCTATGTACAAACATTATACCTTATATCCTTCCAAAATTCAACACTCGTACCAAGTACAAAACTGACACCCAACATTCCCAGATTTTTACCCTATAGAACCACCTACTAGCAGAGAGAGTGGATACTGAGACAGTATAGGCCTTGAAGACAAGTCTGCACAAATTTGTGTTTACCAAGGGAATTACAGGGAACCTGTGGAAGTGAAAATGGTTGGCAAATCCTATAAATTAGATCGCATTTGTGCAGCCTGCTTATTTATCCCTGCCTATGAAATGGAGGGGGGGGGGGTGCTGGATATGGACCTCGATTCCCTTTCGACCAAAATTAGGATATTACTACTTAAAACAGCATCATTTTTTATTACAGTTGTTTTTAGAAAGAATGTATTTCTGACACCTTTAGCTTCAACATCAATGCATTGTTTAATTTCCTCAAATATTTTGAAAGCAGCTTTCATTGCCAATTTTGTAACTAAAGTCAATAAAGATGGCTGCCATTAGCAACTTTTATAAAACTATTCCATTATGGATACCTTTTGAATGTACAAACTAGATTCGTATTACAGATGTATTAGGATGGTGCTACTATATGTTTCTGATGGTAAAGAGCACAGTACCACACAGACACATTTAATATTTTCATGGTGGGACAGGCAAGAGAGCAGGGATATTTAAATTAACAATCCCTTATCTCAGTTCAGAAATGAGAGTAAATGAAAAGAAATATGGGTATACAGTCCTGATGTGTTTGCCAGAAGTATATTATTGCTGAAAAAAGTAATTCTGCTGTTCTAGATTGTGCCTATAGCTTGTACTGTACCTACTGTGATAACCTTACCAACTTTACAACTAATATCTGTCTTAACAGTACACCCTGATCTCCTCCCAGAACATGGATGAAACAAGAGCCAAACTGCTGCAAGTCATGACTTTTGTCACAAATGGAGCAGATCTTTTTTAAAAATAGGGTGCATAGATTTAGATGCACTTACATGAATGCAGGCATAGCATGCAGCTGCTTCTGTGTCCACTCATTTGAAGATTCTGCTGCACGTTTACGTAAGCAAACTACATGGACACATTTTGTAAAAAAAGTAAGTCTGACTATAAATGATCTGTCCTCCAGAATGGCAGTCAACTCTGTCCACCATCATCACTTCCTAGCACAAATACGTCAGAATGTGTATCTACCAAATACAACTAGGTTTACTGTGTGTATTAGAAATGGTAACCAGTTCTGTAGAGGAGAGATACATGCCTTTGTGACATCACACCAATCTCATGGCATGCACTGTCACACCACCACCCCCAGTCTGACACAAGATAAATATCATCCTGTGACATCTTTTCATCTTGATCGCTTCCCCTAGATTGCATGTGGTTAGCCATCTGCAGTAAACCAAACTGCTGCTGAAGTGCTATTTTAGAATGCAGTGCAAAGGAGATAACGTTACTGCAAATTTATAGGGGAACAGTCAGTATTAAGAAGCCCGCACCTGAGTGTAGGGCTGGTCCCAATTTGTAGTTTGTGTGAAAAAAAAAATTTTTCACTTACTGTTTTCTTGCAGTATATTAGATTATATCTGGCTTATCCTGCCGACTCCCACCCTGACATTTGTTGTAAACAGGAATCCCAGAATCCCCTGCATCTAACATTAGAGCTGGGCTACAGCTGTGGAATACTGAACATCTCAAACTACATGTTAGAGTTTTTATTAGCTACTGTATGCTGTTTTGTTTTCTGATCCCACTGTCCTTGTAGGGCTAAGTACAGTCACAGAGGACCATACTTAGCCCCGGGAGAACAGTGGGACCAGCAAACATCTGATCAGAGCTTATAAAAGCTTTAACATGTGCTGCATGCTATTGAATCTCCCACTGCTGTAGCCCAGCTCTGACATCAGTTGTGAAGGATTCTGAAATTTTTTGTTGCTGCAAATGTCAGCTTGGGAGTGTACAATCTACTATACTACAGTAAATAGTAAATGAAAACAATTGTTTTGCACACAAAATGCAAATTGGGATCAGACTCGAACCTACATGTGGGGCCTTTAATACTGACTGTTCCTCATAAACTGTTGCTTTGCTTATTGGGACTTAATTGCCAAATTACCTCAGAAGTAGGTACATTGTTTTGACTGATGGACCATTTCTCCAGTGTGCCCATCCAATTTACCTTGCCTGAACTGCGCAGGATAGTATTATTTATTTCTCCTCAATGTTATTGTTTCATGGTCATGTTTCTCAAACTGTCTGAGGCTAGCCTCACCAAGGGTAGCTGGAACCTGTATTATGGGAGGCTCAAGTAAATATGATAAAATACTAGTTTCTGAAACTTTGAGCGTTCTCTGTTTTGTGTGAAGAGATGGGAAAATGATGGCTCAATGTCAAGTGATGACCCCATCTGTGAAAGCATCATAATAGTTGAGTTTTCTTAAATATTAGTAAAGAACTGTGGGTAAACTCAATAAATTTATGCGAGGAGAGTTCTCTTCATTCCATGAAGACAGTGCAAAATACAGTGCAGATGGTGTGTAATGGGAAGTCTGACAGTTCTTTTAAATAACTAATTTAAGAATAAGACATGATAGGGGGTGTGCCATGATGGGAAAACAGCTTGCCTCAAATGGGTTGAAGCACAAGGAGCAGCTGAGTGCTCTCACCACCTGAGAAGTACTGAGAACTACTGTTATCCCACCATAATATCCTTCCATTGAGTGTCTTACTGTGCTTATGAAATGGATGTGTTTGTGCTACTAAAGAAACTTTTTTTTTTAAAAAACAAGTGTTTTTTATTTAAATTAGTACAAAAAAGTAAACAAAAGTAAAACACAAAAGAAAAAAGTAGTCCTGCATTGTTGGTATTTGGCCAGTAGGTGGTCCTAATGCTGCATGCAAGCTGCAGTGTAATTGTCCCTCAGCAAAGTAAGGGCTGGTGGCATCTGAACACTTTCATGAGCGTAGCAGTAGTTTTGAAAGTAGCTGCAGAATATGAGAAAACAGCCCTGGAACTGGAATACAAGGCCTAACTGTAACTTTATGGAACAGCTGTAATACTGCAGTAGCAGATGAAAGATGCTATGCAGCTGGAAAAGGTACATGAGGCAGCAGTTGATGGACACTGCAAGGTTAATCATGGTAGTGGGGGTGTCAATCAGGGCCTGCAATGGCGACTGGGATGGGAGTTGTGGTGTTTGGCAATAGAGATTCAGTGTGGAAGAGAGTTGTGGTGTTTGGCTGTACAGATTCAGTGTGTCTGGAAAAGAGAGCCATGGCAGATGTGAAAAGAGATGCACTGATACTGTCTGATTGATTAAATTAGCATGGGTATTGTTGACACCTGCATCATTGATCAGAAAACAGTTATGCTGGTCAGCTACACTGGATCAGCAGGAGAAGAGACGTGTTAGACATGAAAAACTGCAACTGCATTATGGGAGTTGCATAGATGATCTTAAGGAAAGAGGTAAAAACAGTGTTGGATGGGCATGTGGGAGAGGAAATTTGCATAAGAGCTTCCTGTAACACTAGCTCTTCAAGAGAATCTCTTGCAGCAGGTCATAACATATAGGAATGTCCATCCACAGGCATCATTTCCTCTGGATAATTTCTCAGCAGTTGACCTAGGACCACCCCCAATCATGTTGTGTCCTGGCATGTATAAAACCGGGCGATCCTGGAAGCTCCTTGGTTCTTTTCCACCTCAGTGACTGAAATGAGAATATGATCTAACCGGCCTCTGAGGGGAAGTGAGGAGGAAAAAAAGGGAGCAGCCTAATATCTTTTGGAGAGAATAGAAGTATGTCAGCCTCCTGAAGCAGGAAGCAAAGGGGATGCAGGGAGGGGAAGGAAGGGGCAGCATGATCTACTGCAAGAGATTCTCTCAAAGATCTACATTTATGGTAAGTTCTTATGCAACTGTGCTATCTTCTTCAACGAAATATCTTACAACAGGTCATAACATATAGGAATGAGTCCCCAGCAGTTGGGATGCATTGGGGAGGAGGTAGCAAGAATAAACTTAGAACAATAGGCCTTGGAGAACAGCCCATCCAAAATGTGTTCACTTTTTGGAAGCAGTGTCTAGGCTTTACTACTTAGTAAATGTATATACAGTAGACCGAGTAGCAGCTTCACATATTTCAGTTGCTGAAATGCCTCTGAAGCATGCTGCTGAGGCAGCCATGCCTCTCATGGAGTGAGTTGTTTTCACCCCGGGGAGGGATCATACTTTTTATAACAAAAAGTAATGCAGTTGGCCAACCAAGTGGACAAGCACTGCTTGGAAACAGGAATGCCCTCTTTACCAGGGGAAAAGGAACAAAAAGTTGCTCAGACTTGTGTGAAGAAGATAATATCGTAAGATTCTATGTACAGCTAATGTGTGGAGCAGGGATTCTCCTGGATTAGCAGGCTCCACATAATACACAGGTAAGTGTATGGTTTGATTCAAAGTAAATTCAGATACCACCTTTGGGAGAAATTTAGAATAGGGTACATAAAGATACCTTATCCTTGTGAAAATTCAGGTAGGGCTCCTTGCACATCAGTGCATGCAACGTCGAGATACATCGGCCTTATGTAATCGCAGCCAAAAAAAGAGTTTTCTAGGAGAGATATCACAGCTCACAGGAAGCTGCAGGTTCAAAAGGACTTAACATCAGTTTTTCAAGAACAAATCAAGTCCCAAGAAGGGACTGGGTCCTGAATGGATGGTTTGTTGTCCATGGGCAAATGAAAAGCCAAAATGGCTGATAAATGGACTTTGACAAAGGAATACATGAGCTCATTGTTAGACAGGGAAAGCAGGTAGTTCAAAATGCTCTGCAGAGGGCAAGCATAGGGATCAAAATCATGATTTTTAGCCCACACAGAAAACTGTTTCCACTTCATGGAATATGAAGATCAGGTAGATGACCTACAGGCAGCCCTTAGGACCTTTGCAACTTGTGGGGAGACCTGGAACTGGGAGAGGACTACATCCTCAGGAGCCAGGCATGTAGATGCAGGGAGAGAAGGTTGGGATGAAGTATGGAACCCCCCCCACCTGAGACAGCAAAGGAGGGCAAATGGGAAGAAGTAGAGGGTCCTGGACAGTCAATTGTAGTAACAATGGGAACCAGACCTGTCTCAGCTACAGAGGCATGATGAGGATCATGGCAGTCTTGTCCCTGAGATGCTTGAGTAGAACCCTCTGAATGAGAGGGGGAGGGAGGGAAGGCGTAAAGAAATTTACCTGTCCAGGGATGAGATAATGCTTCCAGCCATAAAGTTCCAGGACCTGGCTTGAGTGAACAATAGTGAGGTAGTTTGACATTTTGAGAGAGGCAAACAGATCCAACTCTGGGTGGCCCCAGTGGAGGAAGACATCTTATAGTACTTCCTGTAGGAGTTTTCATTCACATTTTCCAGAAGTGGATCTGCTTAGAGCGTCCGCTAGAGTATTGCTGACTTCTGGGTCATGTACCGCAATAAGGTGGATACCTTTTTGGATTGCCCAGTACCATACTCTCATGGACTCCCTGCATAGAGGATAAGAATGGGCTCCTCCATGTTTGTTCAGATAGTGAACCACCATGGAGCTGTCCAATTGGATCTGGAGACAGCCCCTCAGAAGGAGAGTCTCAAAATCCTGCGGGGCATACAGGACCACTCTCATTTCTAGGACACTGATGTGGAGGCATGCTTCCTCCAAGGTCCAAGTCCTCTGGATGTGAACTGCTTCCAAATGGGCTCTCTGGCTAGGCAAGGATGCATTGGTTGTCAGAATGAGGCAAGGGATTGAGGACTAGAAAGGGATGCCACACAAAAGATTGCCCAGGGACATTCACCAGTGGAGCTCCTGGATAGCCAGAGAGGATACAAGAACTGGAGCTTTGAAATCATTTTCTCTGTGGTCCCATTGGACTTTTAAACTCCACTGAAGGACCCATCATATGCAGACATGCATGAGGGACTGTGGAAATGGCTGCTGCCATATGACCTAGGAGGTGGAGGTAATCTTGAGCTGAGACAAACCGAATGGCCTCTAGTTGAGATGCCAAAGTGATCAGTTTGTCTGCTCGATCCCTGGGGAGAGAGGCCATCTCTTTTGAGGTATTCAGGACTGCCCCCATGTATTGGAGATATTGGGTGTTATCCATTTTGGATTTTGGTATGTTGATTGTAATCCCCACAGAGGAAAATATCTGAAGTGTGTGGGACAAAGTGGCCATCAACTGAGGGGCTGAAAGGAGTTTTGAGAAGCCAATCATCAAGGCAGGGAAAGACGTATAGGCCTTCCCTGCAGAGACTCACTGCCACTACCGCAAGGCACTTCATGAAGACCTGGGGGGCCGAAGACAAACCAAAAGGGAAGGCTCTGAACTGTCAGTGCTGACCCAGGAAACAGAAATGCAGAAATCATATGTGAGCAGGATGCATCAGGATGTGAAGATATGCATCTTTCATGTCCAGAGAACAGAGCCAATCCCCTTTGTTTAGCAGTGGCAGAAGAGTTGCAAGTGTCACCATCCAGAACTTTTTGTACTCTATATAGAGATTGAGGAGTCTGAGATCCAGAAATGGACATAAATCCCCCATCCACTTTGGGACCAGAAAAAATTAGAGTAGAAGTCAAGACCCTTCTGGGGGAGGGGAACAGGTTCTATGGCATTTTTGAACAGAAGAGCTTGAATTTCTTCTGCCAGTACTGACTCTTGGTTTGTAGGGCAATGAGAGGCATGTGGGGGCAGGTTGGGTGGGACCGCTATTAAATCCATGGTGTGACGTGAGTGAATTAGCTGAATGACCCAAACTTCTGAAGTTATCTCCCTCTAGCCCTGGAGGGGTAAGGAAAACCTGCCCCCAACAGCTGTGGGATGGGCCTCAAATCCCATGGACAAGGGGGGTCTTCAGGCAGTGGGCTGTCCCTGCTAGGTGGCAGCGGAGACATAATGGGTTGCCTTAGGGTTGGCATGGGGACCCAAGGAGACCTGGGCCTTTGTTTTATTATTGGGTTGCATTGCCCTCTGGGAGCACCCTCTCCTCTGTTTGTAGGTCTGCAAAAATTCCCCCTGTAATTAGGTTTGGCAGAGTTATGGTACAAGGTACAGACAGACTGCAAGGTATGACCCAAGTACTGTAGTGAGGTCAGTATATCCTGGGTTTGAGATCCGAAAAGCTTGTCACCTTTAAAGGGTGAATTAAGTTTGGATTGTTGTACATCCAGGGCAAACCTGGAGACCCAGAACTATGAACGTATTCTAAGACAGACACCAGCCGATGAAGCCGATGCCATAGAATCTACAGCAACATACGTAGCTCTCAGCAAGTAATGGCAGACAGCCGAAGCAGTAGAGAATTTGGCCATAAGGTCTTCCTTAGGGGCAGCCTTCAGAAGAGACTGAACGTAGGACTGTGTGGTCTTCAAGAGTTCTTCTTGATATTTCAGTTGATGACCCATATAATTCAGAATCCTGAGCATCATAGTGGAAGAGAAATACACCCTCTTCCCCATCACATCAAGTTTCTGGGATTCCTTATCTGGAGGCTGCGCACAAAAGTGTATTAGTCTAGCAGACTTGTCATGAGCCGCATTAATGACTGCTGAGTCAGCCTGTGGTGGGGGAGCAAAATAAGGGTGATCCAATGGAGCCTGGTAGGTCTGGTCAGCCTTACATGGAGCCGAAGGGATAGAAAAAAGCTGTTGCCAAGCAGCCCAGACTGCAACTTCAAATGCGTCCATCAAAGGGGGAATGATCAGGGAAGGGCAGTCTGGGAGACCCAAATAATTGGTCAATTTCCTACAGGAGGCATTTTGCTCTGTTTCCTGGAAGCCAAATGTATTCTGAAGATGAATCATGATGTCAGAAAAACTGGGGTCATCAGGAGGGGAACAAGGAAGAACAGGAGCAGGCTCTTGCAGTATGGGTGAAGCAGAAGAGACAAAAAGGGAAGACACAGGGTCCTAGTCCAAATTTTCATCCTGATCATCCTGGTCCCATTCCTGTAGAAATGGGTCCTCCATTTCTATGTCCTTATGCAGGGAACCCAGAGAAGTCGAGGAGGAACTCACCATTCTAGAGATGGAGGACCATCTAGAAGGGGCAGAGACAGGGACAAAAGAAGAGCCCCCATGGGAATGAGGGGTAGACTTCTTAAGGTCAAGAATCGTGTGCACCAATGCCTGAACATCCACCATAGCAAGCTGTGGAGAAGAGGATGAAGTCAAAACCGCATGGATTGACCGGATTGGCACAATAGAAGAGATTGGGGATGGCTGGGGCACCAATAAAGCCATTAATGAGGGGTGTACAAATGTCCTCAGAATCATTAACAGAAGAGCCATTTTAGGGCTCATAAAGTCTTGACTAGTTTTTGTAGAAGGGGGCCGTCAATGAACCCCAAGGTGTCGTTGATGGACGTTGAGTATATCCCTGTGATGGGGGCTGCAGCAGTGGAAGCTGCAAGTTAAGCACACACAGGTAGGCTATCAATGGGTGGGAAGTCAAATCGCCAGAGGTTGTGGATAGGGTGGAAGATGTCTTGGCTACAGTCTTTGAAAGGGCTGCCAATGCTACCTTAGTTTTAAGGAGTTCTTGCTCCCAAGATCGGGAGGAAGAATGCAGGCCCGTCGTTGATGGGGAGGAGGCAGAAGTAACATGCTTACTTTTGCTGGAGTGTTTCCTTGGTTTCTTCGGAGTGGCTGTCAACAAGGAGTTAGCATTGGAATGGTGAGACCCTGAAGAAGACTTCGAGGACTCCCAGGACTTTGAACATTATTCCTGTTTGAGGAGGGCAACATTTTGCTCCATGAGATATTTTCAAAGTTGTTGAAATTGTTGAGGTTTAGTGGCCTTATTAAACCACTTACACAGTACACAATCACAGGTGTCATGAGCAGAATCTAAGCTCCTGACACACACATACATTGTGGTGGTCCTCAGTCATGATCTTCTGGCCACAGGAACACTTACAGAATGGGGGATCCAAAGACATTGGGATAGGAATGCGGCAATACTGGGAACGCCACTAAGGAACAATTGGTGAACTCTTTTCCTTGTCAACTGAAGCTATACTCTGGACAGAGAGCGTTTAGCATGCAGGTCAGGGTTGGAAAAGAACTGAGGAGCTTCTGGGACCACCCCCTTTTATATGTGCCAGGAAACAACAAGTGGTGCAGTCGGGGGCAGTCCCAGGTTGACTGCTGAGAAATCATCCAGAAGAAATGGTGCCTGGACATTCCTATATGTTAAGACCTGCTGCAAGAGATTTCCTTGAAGAAGACTGTGAGTAATGATTTTGCAGCCATTTAAATGTGAGCATTTCTGTTGGTAGACATGTGGAGGGTCTGCATGACTCTGCCTATCCCTGTTTAGCTAGAGGTGCTTTCAGCTAAGCTGTTGTACTGACATAAATGCCCTGACTAAAAGTATCTCCCAGCCAGTAGAATCCAGCATGTTTCTTATCCATTTCATAATTTTTAATATTTAATATATTTGGCCAGGGGTGCACATTAAGCTGATAACAGCTCATTTCCAAGTGCACTATTGGAGGAATTGTGTTTATTAGTACATACAAATGCTAAAATAATAAACATTTACAAGGGTTTACTGGGTTGTCAATACTCTGCAGTGAGGATTCTTATCTCCTCATGAAGGTTAAATCATATTACCTCATCATTCTGAGTTCTTGGCTGTCTATCATTAAGATGACCCATTGACTACAAGGTTTTGTTCAAGCATAAAGTTCTGAAAAAGCAAGGCCCCCTGTATGTCAGTGATCTGAATCCCTATGCATCAAACAGGCAGATAAGGTCCAAGGGAGAGGGGCTTTTCTGGATGCTACCCACTCATGTTTATTTATTTATTTAATTTGCGTGGTTGCTTATTCATTTATTTATTTATTGGAATTTTGGTAACTGGATAAGCCCACTGAGACCAACAGTCCCTTTTTCAGGGGCGATCCAGGATCAGTTACAGTCAGGTAAAGGAGCCAACATGAAAACTGTCACAAAAAAGTAAACTAATGTACAGAAGGCGAACAATACAAAGCTGAATTACATACGGTAAACAATGCATAAATTACAACACCAAAAAAAAAATAAAAAATAGAAGTACTTAGAAAATGGCAAAGTAAATCCAAGCATTTTGATTGGCTGGGAGACTAACATTAGCAGGCAGGTATTTTTCTTTAGAGCTTGCTAAAAAACAAGTTCCAATTCGGGATGCCCCACTACTTGGGATATCATTGGGCACCCCCCCCCCAATCCCAACAAACAGCAACAAAACACAGTCAAGGCACTTTTTATTTTTTTAATTTATTTTATAAATTGAACTGACTCCAATGCAGCTACAAAGTGCTGGTAGCCAGAAGCGCATCTCGCAACCTACGAACCCCCGCCCCCTCTCAAACAACTCTAGCAGCCACCTCATTCAACTCCCCCTCCTATCTTCTGTCACTGCGGTATGGCACTGCGCTCTTCCCTCAAACCTGCACAAAATAAGCAAACAAAATACTTTAGTAAGTCAAGAACGGATCACTTACAGTAAAGATCCCCGGCCCCTCTCACTCGTGCTGGTAGCCAGCAGCATCTTGCAACCTACAATCCCCCGGCCCCTCTCAGACAACTCCAGAAGTCGCTTCATACAAATTCTCCTCCTGTCTTCTGTCAGTGCAGTATAGGACCATGCTCTTACCTTAAACCTGCACAAAATAACCCAGAAAAGTACTTTTGTAAGGAAAGAGCAGATCACTTACATTAAATTTGTCAGTTAGTCATTCGAGTGTTCTTCTTTCGCCGGGACCTCGCTCCTCCTTCAAACCTGCACAGACTAACACTAAATACCTACTTTTATTAGGAAACAGTGGCTCACTTATACTAAATTTCACAGTCCCGAGTGTTCCTCTTGCACATAAAAACAAAAAAAATGGACCAGACTCCACCACTACTGAAGTTGCATTCCCACTACAGAACTACAAGTCCCATAAGCCCTGCGGCTGCTAAGCACTCAGTCTACTAAATATCGGCACCTCTACTGGCAAGCAATCCCACAGTACAGGGACTACTTTACAAGAAACGCATCTTCTGATTGTTTTTAACACTTCTTATTAATACTTTATTTTCTTTTATTAAAAATATAACATATGGGCCATTTTCTGAGCATAATAATACCTAATAGGGTGTGTGGCATTGGGAAATACCAGCCATTCCAGGGGCTATAAGGCCCTGCACCTGCGGTGTCAGGCCTCATTATGCCCCATGATGGTCTGATATTTCCCAATATATGTCGGGTACTATTGCTGACATAGAGACAGATATTTACAGTTTGTGGAGTTATGGAAATCAGGAGTTTGTGGTGTCTGTCTCTGCACTGTGCAAGTGCCTCTCTGAGAAGATTTGGGGTTGGATGTTAAAAACTCATACATGGGCAAAACTTCTAGTTACATTGGATTTTAAAAAGTCTTAAAATGGACATAACTCCTAGTTATTTCAGGTGGGTTTTTCCAAAGTCATAACATATGGCTGCTTTCAAAAGTTTGACTATTCTGCAGAATTATTAGTTGTTTTATGGTACTTTATGTCCAGTTTTGGATAACAAAATGCTACACATAGATAAAAATGAGAGGCCAGCTCACACTCTGCTTAAAATTGTGTCCATGCAAGTTTATACCTGAACTTTGAAAACTGGACATAACTAGGTCAGAGTTTTGAAAATTGGATACAGCTCTGTCCTAACTGAAAATTGGACATAAGGGCAATTATTGCATGCCTGTGCCCAAAGTGGTACAATTTAAAACTGCAGCAAAAAGCCGGCCCAGTAGTGTGGAGGACTGAGGCACTTGTGCCTTACCTTCCATGATGTGCTTGACCCTGGTTAAGGAACAGACTCAGGTAGCTGGTGGTCAGCTGGGAGAGAGAGGGTCAAGCATCTCAAGGACTGATCTCCTCTCCTGGAGAAGGATAGCCAGCCATCTCAGCCAATTATTGTCACTGTGTGGAGGCCAGGGAGTAGTGCAGGTTGCAAGCAGCTCAGTGGAGGAGGGACAATGGTCCCGTAGTGTGTGCGAGCCTCTATACGCTTGCCCTTATGTGTCATTGTAGCCCAGCAGATTGGGCAAAAAATGAAGAAGGGACTGGGGTGGACTTCATGAAGCCATGCCTGCTCTCCTCCAATCTGCAGTGTCATCCAGCTGCCAGCATCTGGATATATTGCACCAGAGGGAGGACAACCCTCCCCCTCCTGGCACCACTAAAAGGGTAATCCTCAGAGGACTCACCAGTGGAAGGGGTGTTGAGTGACAGTCGATGGGAGCAGGGACATGGCTGATAGCTACCTGCCTGCAGGCCAGGGAGAAAAATCTATATGGAAAAAAAAGAAAATTGCATCAAGACATAGGGTTTAAAAATCCCTCCCCGCAGTCTGCTTGAGCCTTCACCTCCTTGATATATCATTGAAATGTCACTTTATGTTACAGGCTTTTTATCAAGTGGACTGAATTGTTTCAATCTGTACCTTGCAGATGTTTTCAAAGGGTCATTTAGTTTGGTTCTGACAGTGTTAGCTAATTGATGTCTTTGTATAATGTTCTAGTTGCCATTTCTGGCATGGTGAAGTGCTCTATGTATTGGAAGGGTGTGTTATATGTTACTACTACTTCATATAGTTTAAATAAAGATTGCATGCCTAAAGGCAGCATGCAAGATAATCAATGCATAGGATCCAAAAAGGAGGATGATAGGAGGGAAGAAATATCCAATTTGTTTGATTTGTAGGCGTCTTTCCAAACCACACACTCATACTCTAAAGCATCAAACCTGGTGCAAGGATACATGGGTATGCAAACCTTTATGTGGGGCAGGCTAACAAGGTTTCCGCAAAACAGAAATTTCTTTCTGGATAGGCTTTCACATAGGATGTAATATACGCTGATAATGACAAATCACAATGTACTTATACAATGCTACTGTGAAACATAGTACGAGGGTAAGATACATAATGTACGGTCAGGGTAGAACAGTCCATAAGATATGTACTGTATGAAAGCCAGCCCAGTGATGTCTTACCTGCTGCCAGGCCAGCAACAAGGATTTGGGAATGGACTCAGGTCACTGGGGGGTTATCTGAGGTGGGAGAGGATTGTGCTTCCCAGGGACTGCTCTCCCATGAGGGGTGGCCAGCCACCTCAGCCTTTGACTGCCACCAGGTGGAGGTCTGGTGGTAGTGCAGGCTTTGAGCAGCCTGAAGGGTGGGACTGCAGATCTGCAGGGCGTGCACATCTCCACACACATGTCCTGATGTGGTGTCATGGTGGGAGAAGGGATAAAATTGAATATTAGGAAACACAGGCTTCATGAAGTCCTGCTCACTTCCCGGCAGCCTGCACCACCACCTGATCCCTAGAGAGCCATCTGGATTTGTTTACCGGGGGAGAATGCCCCTCCTCCTGGCCCTGTCATAGGGGGATCTATGGGGGACTAGGCTTCTGTGAGTTTGGGGAGGTGGACGTCAGCTGTAGGGAGCAGGCATGGGGCTGAGAGTCTGCCCACCTACCCCAGGCACAGAAGAGTAGTATGAAAAAATATTTACTTTTTTGAAAATTTTACATGTTAGAAATACAGTTGCTGAAATCCACCTGTGCAGGCCTTGGACAGTAACAGACATAATTTGCTGTACTATGGGGATGTTCTAGTTCAGTTGCTGTTAACTACAGTGTCTAGTGTTTCTACTTAGCTTTGCTTGAATGATATTACTGAATATATAAATACACTTGTATATTCTGATATGTCACTGGCCTCTGATGAAGAACCTTTAGGCTTTGAAGTGCCAGGATACTGCCAGCTGTTCTACCTGTTGGGGGATATATTTTGCTCTAGCGTTTTCTACATTTTGATTGCTGTGTCTATTTCTGTGAGGTACTGTGTTGTTTTTCTCTTTTCTGGTCTATCCTACAAGCCCTCATTCTTTCTCCAACACTTGTAATTGCTGACCAATGCCAGACTTCATGAGTAGAGAGGGAGTTGCCCATATGACATCTGAACAGAATGTCCCAGCACACATTGCATAGACATTCAGGTAGCAAAAGTTCTTATTTATTATCTCCTCTGGATAAAAAACAGTAACCTTTCATATTAAGTGAATGGTGCATGGTATCTAGCAAGCCATCTCTACAGCTTAAAAAAAAACATTACCAGGTAAATGGTGGTTTACATCTAGCAAATCATCACTACTGTAGCAAATAAGAAACATCCAGTATTGTGTTCACAGTGGTTGGTATCTTCAGTAGCTAGCTATCTCTACAAACCTAAAATCCTCTAGTATCTGATAAACAGTGATTAGTCTCAAGCAAGTGATTCTACAAACTCAGAAACCTCCAGTATCTGATAAAAGTTTATTAGTTTTCAAGACATCTCTATAAACTCAGAAATCTCCAACATTTGATCATTCTGCTTGGTAGCTACAGTATGAAGACATCTCTACAAATTCAAAAACCTTCAGTATCTGGTAAATGGTGTCTGATATTTAGCAAGACATCATTACAGACTCAAAAAAGAAATAGTACCTGGTGACTGGTATTTTTTATCCAGCAAACTCAAAAACCTCCAATATCTTATAAGTGGTTAATAATATCTATTAAGATCTAGTAAGCAATCTTTCCAAACTCAAGAAACCTCCAGTATTTGGTACATGGCAGTTGGTGGCTATCCATATTTAATCTTTACTATTACATGATAATAATGCAGAATTTAAATATGATGACATCCCTTCAAAAAATGACACATATTCTGCTGAATATACTGTAATTGTCCCATAGCATATTTACACATCCCTATACCTTTATTCCCTTTATTGTATGGGAAAGTCCTCATAAAAAAAGATAATTTTTTTTTTGTAGTACTTGGTTACTACTTGGTTTAATAATTGGTTTACATAGATGGAAAAGACAGTTTATGTTCACATTTGACTCTCTCTTAATTACAGTAATTAATTAATGCAAGCTGTGTATTTCACCTCCTCCATTCATTTGTCAAATCCATTTCTGAACACTTCTCTACTTGTACAGTTTACAAATTCAGTTGGTAAGTTGTTTCAAATGTCTACCACTCTATCGGTAAAAAAAAAGAGTAATTTTTCTAGTGTTCATTTGGAAATGTGTAGTTGCCAGTTGTTTATTATTCATTCTAAGTGTATATGTGTCTTGACCCTTTACTAGGTTTAATTCACTTATTTTTTTTAATTAAAAATACTGAATATGAAGAGTAAATCTCTCCATGTTCTGTGACTTTCTAAAATGAGTAAGCCCAGATGATTTATTCCTTCATAATATGATTTGTGTTCCTGGCACCCAATCGTTTTTGTAGCTTTGTGTTTTACTGTTTTATATTTTTATATTTTCTCCCATGTTCACTTCCCCAGAACTGAGAAACAAAATCAATGAATGGTCTTACATAAGAATTACGTATATAAAGATGAAAGTATTTCTTCAGAACTGTGGGTGAAGTGTTTTTGTTATTGTGTCTAATATGCAGTTAATTTTTCATGTATTATATTGACTTGTTTCCTGTTTTTTAAATCATTTATTATGTAAATCCCCAAGTCTTTTTCACAGTTGGTTTCTTTTAGTTCCACTCCTTCCATGCAGTAGTTACATTTGATATTATTTTTTGCTAAGTGCATAATGGTACACTTTGTGCTTTTGAATTTCATTTTTTATTTAATAGCCCATTCAACAATATTATTGAGATTATTTTGAAGATTTTGTGTGTCTGTGGTTGTATTTGCTCTCCTCCTAAGTTTGGTGTCATCTGCAAATGTGTTGCATACTGAATTTACATTCATACCTAGATCACATATGAATAGTCTAAACAACATCAGTCAAATAATGGAGCCCTGTGGTGTGCTGCTCGTAATACCATCCTCACCAAATAGGTGCCCTCTTATTCTTTGCCTTCTACAACTTTGCCAGTTTGTTACCCAGTTTATTATTTTCTTATTCATCCCAATGGTATATATTTTTTTCTATTAATTTTACATGTGACACAAAATCAAAAGCCTTGCTTGGGTCCAAAAATATGATGTCTATTGAATTTCCATCATCTAGTGCTTTGCTCATATATTCATAGAATGTTAGTAAGTTAATGATGCAAGATCTGTCAGATTTAAATTCATGTTGTAATCTGTTCCTGATGTCCATGATCACACAATCCTCCTCTGTTCTGATTTTAATTCGCATTTCCATTACCTTACATAAGACAGATGTTAAGCTTATTGGCCGATAATTACTAGCTGTTTGTCTGCTTTTTATGGCTGCAGGGGCAGAGCTTTGCAGCTGTCTTGCTATCAGAGAGGAGATAAGAAGCTCATGTTACTCCAACCAAACAACAATTTTGGAGTTGTAGCACTGTCAGTATGCCAATTGAATGAAGCAGCCCAATGTCTCAATTCAGTAGAACAGATTCCAGCTTGTTTGTTTCTTGTTATGCCTGCTTTAAGTGACCTGACAGATAGAATCTCAGTCACAAAGGCAAGTTGCACCACTTCTTTAAAGCAGTAAAGCTGTCTGCAACAGTGCAATTAGGAACTTTTCTTAAGACTAAAAAAAACACAGTCTCCATCTCCCAGCACAAAGCGAATGCTAGCACAGAAGTGATTCCTTCTTAGAGAAAATGACTCCAGTGGCATTTAAAATTACAGAATGCTCTCTCTCTCTCTCTGTTTCTCTCTTTCTCTGTTTCCCAAGTATCTGGAGAGTTGGCTTATGTTAGCCCTTTCTGGACCTATCCAGTTCTTAGTGGCAATGGAACTCTTATGACATAATATTTGTAGGAGGGGTAAATGTTAGACAACTAATATGTTAGGGGTTTCTAAGGGTTGGAAGGAGCATCACAGGGGGATTGAAAAGAAATCATAGGGGTGTCAACTGCAACACCTGGCTACCCCAGAATGCATACCTCTTACCCTGCCAGGACCAAAATGAGGGACACTGTCAATTAAAATCGGGGACAAATGCTCAAAATCAGGGACATCATTTTTACTTGATTTATAGTGCAGCATCACAATTATATTTACATCTATTTAAATGCACACCACAACCTGCCTTAAGGGTAACATTGTGCCACTGCCATTAATACATACAGTACTCTCTTGATAAAATATATGCTTAGGTAAACCAAAAGTTAATTGGCTAAACAAAATTGCAGCCACATTACAAGTGATTTCCCAAAAATGAATAAAACGGTAAAAAAATGAATAAAGTGGTAAACACAAAACATACAACATGAATTATGCATGCCACACCGTTTACAGTATTGACACTGTGCATATTAATAATTTTATACTGTATCCATTTGAATTATGTAACCTGTCATATATTGAAACATAGAAACTGAAGTCAGATAATAACCACTGGGCCCATCTAGTCTGTCCATTTTTATTTATAATCACTTTTGCTGCAGACCCAACTTGATCTACAGTACTGTCTCTTCCACCCCTTCCTTCCTCCAAACCAAAAGTTAATTTGCTGAACAGAATTGCAGTCACATTACAAGTGATTTCCCAGAAATGAATAATGTGGGAAGAAATTAAAAAAAAAAAGTCACAAATTATAAGGAGCATCCTTGGCTATGTGTCATTACTGTGCAGACGATGTCTGGATTATTAAAAAAAAATAAATCCCATGTTGTAGCTAATTCAGCATTGGTATACAGCTGGGAACCATCATAATACAGTAACTTCATACATTATGTACCTATTATGGTGTCATAACTCTGTGAGTAGTATATTGATTGACACATGTTCCCCTTGATTTTTTCTCTCTTGCTCAATGCATATATTGTTACCCATTTAATTATCATGTCTGTGTAGCATAGTCCAATGTGAATTATGTGTGCCACACAGTTTACAGTATCCACATTGCAAATATTAATAATTTTACACTGTATCCATTTGAATCATATAACCTGTCATACATAGAAACATAGAAACTGAAGGTAGATAATGACTGCTGGGCCCATCTAGTCTGCTCATTTTTAATTATGATCACTTTTGCTGCAGATCCAACTTGATCTACAACACTGTCTCTTCCACCCCCTTCTGTCTTCCAAACCAAATGTTAATTGGCTAAACAGAATTGTAGAATTGCATTCACGTTACAAGTGATTTCACAAAAATAAATCAAGTGACCCCCCAAAAAAAACAACAACAAAAAAAAAATAGGTTGCAAATTATAGTAAGCATCCTTGGCTATGTATCATTACTGTGTAGACATTGTGTGGATTATTAAAAATAAAACAACAATAAATCAAATCCAATATTGTAGCTAACTCAGCATTGGCATACTGCTGGGTACCATCATAATACAGTACTTAACACAGTATGTACCTATCACGGTGTCATCAGTCTATGAACATTATATTGCTTCACACTTTTTGCCTCCCTTGCTCAATATATATATTATTACACATTTGATTATCATGTCTGTGTAGCATAGTACAACATTAATTATGTGTGCCACACAGTTTACAGTATTGAAGTTGCACATATTAATAATTTAACACTATATCCATTTGAATCACGTAACCTGTCATACATAGAAACATAGAAACTGACAGCAGGTAATGCTCGCTGGGCCCCTCTAGTCTGCCCATTTTTAATTATGATTACTTTTGCTGAAAATCCAACTTGATCTATAGCACTGTCCCTTCCATCCCCTTCATTCTTCCCAGGATTCCTTTGCACCTATTCAAGGCATTTTTGAAACCCACCACTGGTTTCCACCCCACTGCCTCCCAATAAAGACTGTTCCAGGAATCCACCACCCTTTCTGTGAAGAAGTACTTCCTCACTTCTCTCCTGAATATACCTCCTTCCAGCTTCATATCATAACCCCTTGTTCTACAGCATCTTTTTTCTCTGAAACGTATCTCCCTTCTGTACCTTATTAACCCCTGTGAGGTATTTAAAGGGCTCCAACATATCCCAACTCTCCCTCCTCTCCTCCAGGGTGTACATATTGAATTCTTTCAGTCTCCTCTCATAGGGCTTCTGATGCAGACCTTGCACCATTTTGACATCCCTCAGCAATCTTCTTGTTGCTTTCTCCTTTTTTCAATTGGTCCTACTTCCTGACCTTTCTCCATTGATTGCTTCACCCCTTTCCTCCTTTGCTAACCTGCTGCTTCCTTGAATAACTTGCATCCTGGTGGTACTCTCTTCCCTTGGGATCTCCCTACACTCTATCTCAGCCTGTGGTGGCACACTTTCTGTCTACTCTTCACCCCTCTGCTACTTTAAGTGTCCATTGAAGTAACATTTAAATCATCCACCGAGGACTATGGTTCTCTCCTTGATGGAAGCAGGCTATCATCTTGGTATAGGCTCTTATCCTTCCAGGTTAGCCCACAGTCCCCACTGTAGCCATACATCTCCTCTCTGCACCATTGACTTCTACCACTACTTGAAGGCCTTGGTGTGGAGCTCCCTCTTCTTCTCCATGTAATACAAGATGCACATGCTGCTCACTTTTTAAACACATGGAAAATGCAGGATCAACCAGATAACTGATCTAACTTTACCAACAATGAAATTTATACATGGAGCTGACTACAGCAATTCATCTTTGCTTTTAAACCCATGAAACATCCTTATCAAATTAATGCATTAGCAGCCATAGTGGCTCTGACTGGATTTTGTTTAAATATTGGGATAACATTTGCTGTCCTCAAATCATTTGGTATTTCCCGGTGTTTTGTGACTTATTATAAATGCTAATTTTACTGCTGTTTCCTTAATTAGTCTGGGGCTTTATATCAAGGCCAGCTGCCTTGTCTGGATTCAGATTCTTGATGTCTGACAAAATCTCTTGTCTAGTAATGGCTGAACTACTTTCATGTGTACTCTGTGTACTAGTTGTAGATGTGTCCTTCTAATTGACTGTGCATAAGTATTTTTTGAGCTCCTCCGCTATTTTCTAATCCCCTTTTATTGTTGTCTTTTTACTTTTTAGTGGTCCTTTGTTGTTGTTGGCCTTTTTATTTGCATTAATGTAGCTATAGAAAGCCTTACTGTTCTTGTTATTATTAAACAATTGTTCTTCATAATAACACACTGCTTTCCTGATTTCATTTTTTAGTGTTTTTCTTACAAGTTTCAGTTTGGCTATGTTTACTGGAAATGGATATTTCTTAGCTAACTTACATAGCCTGTTTTCTTAATTAAGTTAGACAATTTAAGAACCACAGTTGAATTTTGCCTTTGCTGCTATATGCTTTCTTGCATGGTATGGAGCTGTGCCTTAATTCCAGTAGTGTACTTTTAATTATTTCCCAGCTTTCATTTACTCCTTTATCCCCAATTTCATTTTCCCAGTCCCAATGTTTTCAAATGTCCCCTTATATTTTCATGTTTCCCTTTGCAGTAGTAATATAATATTGTTTTTCCTTTAATTAGTTGTACATTTCTCATTATTCTTATTTCTATGGATGAGTGGTCACTATTACATAGTGGTGCTTTGATCTCGTAACACCTTATTAATTATATTAATAATAAAAAGGTCAAGGATATTCAAGCCCTTGGTTGGTTATCTTACTAGTTGTGATAGGCTGGATTCCCTAAGTATGACTAACATTACTTGACTTTTTTCACTTGTTGCTGTTGTGCTTTCCCATGTTATGTCAGTCAGATTAAAATCTCCTAGAATAACTACTTGTCCTTTTCCTGACATAGATTGAATTTCATCAGTGAGCTTAACAAAACTGCTTTTGCTGCTATTTGGTGGGGTAGTGCAATTACCTGTCATGATATTGGCTGGTTTTATGCTTTCAGTTTTAACCCTTATTGTTTCTAAATTATTTTCCTTAGTCAAGATAGTATGTTCAGGTTGTTGTTTATACAGAATGCTACCCCTCCACCTCTCCTGCCCACCCTGTCCTTGTGACCAGGTTGTAGCCAGCTACTGATTTGTCTCAGCCAGCTTTAGGATCCCACCAGGTCTCTTGGACTGCAGTGATGTCTGGTTTGTCTAGATGGATTAGTAGTTTGAATGCTGAATTTATTAAGTAGACTCCTTGTATGTAAGGATATCATTTTTAAGACTTTTGATGTTTTTTGTTATTTTAATACACAACTGCTGTTATTACTGTTTATTTGCACTTGCCTTTCACCCCCTTCTAGTGGTTTAAAGATTTTTGTACAATGTTGTTAAATATTCATAAGCTTCAAGTCTTCATTGTCTTCATAAACAACATTACAGAGGAGCTTGAAGGTAAGTGTGTCTCTTTGTGGATGATACAAAAATCTGCATCAGGGTTGACACTCAGGAAGGGATGGAGAGAATGCAAAGGGATGAGGAAACTAAAGGAATGGTCTGGGGGTGGCAGCTGGGTTTCACTGCCAAAAAGTGTAGGATTATGCATGTAGGGCTGCAGAACTGAGGGGCTATGCATAATATGGGGGAGTGGATCTTACAGTCATCAAGCAAGAAATAGATTTAGGGGTCATCATATCTGATGACCTCAAGGTACTTGGGCAGTGTGACAAAGCAGTGGGAAGGCTAGCAGGATGCTGGGGTGCACTGGGAAAGGGAATTCTAGCAGGAGGAGGAGATGGTGCTGCTGGCAGGGGGGATGCAGTTACAAAAAGCACTGACATATCCCGAACCAGGTTCAGCTGTTAGTGGTTTTAGTGTAAGGGAAAATTTGCCTAGGACACTGAGGCAATTCCATTACTTTTTTCAAGAAGTACAATGACATTTTTAACAGCCACATGGTCAACCACAAGAACAGGCAGACAGAACTCTGGTTTAACATCTTATCCAAATGACAAAGTTAATTCAATGTTTACCAGGTCTAATGCTAAGGTCACCTTCAATTGTTTATTTTATTTTTCTTCTTTCCTTCATTCTATTAGCCAGCTACTGTGACATTTCATAAAAGCAGAAGCTGAATGCTTAAGAAAAATAATTTACCCTAAAGTATGGTAGGCTTTTGCTGATGGGTGGATGAATATTGACTATGCTTTACAACAATGGACAACAATGCTGGTTGGACAGAGGGGCTGGACTCAGTAAATGCAGAAGTAGGCAAGTGCCTATGAACAAACCATCAGTATTCTACTTATAATGAGGCTGTGGCTCAAGCAGTGCCTCAGCAAGCATCAGTGCTTTATTTCTATAGTTGGCTTTATAACTACTGAGTTCCTTTGTAAAAAAAATAAATAAAACTAGGAAGAACTGCAATTAAAGCATGTGTCCTGTACTCTTATGGTTTACATCACTGAGAGAAAAAACTCTGAAACACTGTAATTGATTACTTTCCATTAAATGTAGAATTTTTAATGTTTTCTCCAGATACCAGTATGTGAGTTCTTTTGAAATAGTTTTGAATTACCAATCTTTTTTTTACCCCATAGATTGACTAATTCAATTAAAGTGACCCAAAAATTGACAGGCAGCTGCTGAAAATGGATATTGCATCATTTACATGCTCCAGTAATTTCCCATTAAACTATTCTGTTATCATTTTTTTCTGCATTTCTTCCCTCTTAATTAGTCTATTTAAAACTTTAAAGGAATATTCAGCTCATGGTAAATGGAAACATTGGGTAAATTACATTTTTGATTGAATACGTCTTTGATAGGCTAGCAAATGAGACTGTGAGTTGTTAATTATTGTCAAAGATTTGCAAGATGTTTGCTAATGAGGCAGTCAATCTCACACTGGCATTTGCAGAATATTAATATCTAGTGTTTGCTATTGATTTAGCTTCAGGGAAAAATATTCTGAAAAGAGTGGTGCCAATATGAAGCTATTTAACAAACTCCTGTGGTAGATTTCTACCATGGCTTGTTTTAACCAGCTGTCTACCACAGTCTCCAAATACAATTACTTGCTATAAGATATTTTTTCTTTGATTTTTTTTATTTAGTTGTTGCAGCACAATGAACAGGATGCCCACATTTAGGTTAATACCTAATTCTGAAGAGCACCTCAGAGAGCAAGAACAGTAGCAGCAAATGTTTCATATGTAACCAGTGTCCATAGAATTCTGTACAATAGTTCACTGCCAGTTCTCATACAAGTATATAAAATTAATGCAATTTAACAAGTTTCTGTGTTTACCAACAAGTGTTTATCATGTATCACTGCAGCGTTAACACAGTGGAGCCAGATTTTGTCAGAACTCAGAAACTAAGCAGGCTTGGAGCTGGTCAGTAGTAGGATTGTAGACCTACTGTACAGTGAACATCAGGTGCTGCAGAAAGTGGTGATGGTAACTCTGCAGAAGATTCTCTACCCTTGGTTAAAAGTAATCATACCAATGCCCCAGGATGGTGTTAGTTTAATACTGTGCTGTTGTGAGGGACAATCATTTGGATGAAACATTAAACTGCATCTGCCAGTTCTGGTGGACATTAAAGATCCCATGTCACTTCTCATAAGTACAGTAAAGTAATAGTAGTAAAAACTTTATTTTTATACGGAAAAACATGTAATTTATGTTATACAACCCAGTTTTCAAGACAGTCCTGTTTGTACCTAAGTTACATAAACATATAATAAAATAACATAAACACATAATAAAAAGTACAGGACTTGAAAGAATATCTGGCCAAGCTCAAGAGATGGTCCAGTATATGGCAACTTGGCTGTAATGAGAAGAAGTATAAAGTCATGCACACTGGAGTCAAGAACCTGAAGGCAGAGTACAGCCTGGGAGGGGTCCTGGTAATGAGTTCCATGGATGAGACATACCTGGGGTGTTAATTACCAGTGACCCAAAGCACACCTCACAATGCAGGAAGGCAGCAGCAAAACCCAACAGAAATTGGGTTGCATTGCAGAGGGATCAGCAGTAGGTGAGAGGAAGTCATACTACCATTATATAGGTTGCTGATGTGGCTGCACCTGCAATACAGTGTGAAGTACTGAGGTCACTACCTGAAGAAGGACATAAACCTGCTGGAGGTGGTCCAGAGAAGGGTGACAAAGATGATTATTGGTCAGTAAGGCAAGACATATGAGGAGAGGCTGGAAGCCCTGAACATGTACTCCCTGGAGGAGAATTGGGGGAGGGCATGGTTGAAACCTTTAGGTATTTGAATGGCATAAACAAGGTGGACAAGAAGTACCTCTTCAGGCACAGTAGAACTAAAAACACAAGGGGACATTGCCTTAAGCTAAGGGATGGAGGTTCAAGAGGGAGACCAGGAGGCATTTCTTCACAGAGAGGGTGGTGGCAGGATGGTATTGTTTCCCTGAGGAGGTGGTATCACTAAAAGCAGTTGAAGGCTTTAAATGGGGATGGGACGGGGTAAAAGGCAAAGTCAGGGCCAAAGGAGAATGGCCAGAAATTAGGAATATTAGCTAGGGAGGAGGGTGGAGACTTTAGCTGCTACTTGAGACTCTGCAATATGAGCAGACTTAATAGACCCCAAGGCCTTATTCTGCTGGCAGCTTTTGTATGTTCATAGTAGCAAATTTCTGGTGCCCTGGACAAATTCCCTCCATTCACTGTACTGTAATCCCCCAACAGTTTAACTAGATTCATTATCTATTGTTTTGCATCTATATCCCCTTCCCGTCATTATGGTGCTGAAAACATGAAACATTTCCTAGCTTGCCTTTCCCAGTTAACAAAATCTAAATACTGTAAATAAAAATATATACCATAGAACATAGATTTGAGAAGAGAGAGGATGCACATTTCCAGCATCTGACCAGGGATTCCCAGTGAGAAAGCAATATGTGAGAAACTGTGTTGCCTATGATCATAATGTTTAGGGAACATTAAGCATTTCTTTACATTTTTTTTTATTCTTTATTTAATTTTCAAAAGTAATTGCAAAAAAATGAAGTACCAAAGTACATAAACAATGATTATATCAGAACATGGAGAAGAAATAAAAGAAAAAAAAAGCCATCATCCCCCTCCTCTTCTCTCAGCTATCATAAGACCTTTGTTAGGAGAAACAACGTCAAGTACAGTAGCGATAAGACAAAGGGTGATTAAAGACTAAACAAAACATCTTAACCAAGTTAAGGAATGGACAGAGACTGGTATATCAGCTTATCCGGGCAAAATAAGATACAATAGATAGGTAATCTAGCCGTAATAAAAATGTAGGCAGTTTTCTAAGTATGTCAATATGTCATGAAACTAATACTTGAGTTCATTAATGACTGACTAAATAAGAATATGTAAGCCTGTCGCTACACATCACACTGTGAAACAATATATGAGGTAAGACAACATGGGCCAGATATTCAAAACTTTGCCCCGGGGCTAAATTAGCACTGCCCAGCGGGCAAACTTAGCCCGGAGCACAAAGCAAGCTATAGTCAAAAGGAAATAGCCCGGTGCTAATCCTGCTGAATATAGCAGTCTAAGGAAGCTGGGCAAACTGGTCTGGGAGTGCAGGCAAAAATAACATAGGAATAAGACAGCACTGAATATAGTAACAGGGAAGTGCAAACTGCAACTGCAGCTCATTAGACTCTGTAGCAAGCCAGTGTTGCAGGTGGAGAACATTGTGTGTGATTGCACAGAGATGCCTCACAGCTACTGCAAACACACCTCTCAACCCCGTGCCTAATAAATCAGGGACGAGGCTTAAAAAATCAGGGACACATCTTAGAAATTGGTGATATCCACTCAGGAAGCTGGTAGGATAAGTGGTGTAGTGTCAAATGCATTTTCTAAATAAGAATACAACTGTAACATTAATGTTTGACATTATTTTATGCTTACAACCCCCACTGTTTGGTCATGGAAACACAAGTTTTAGGAGGGACAGAGTAAAACATTGAGGTAAAATCAGGGACATCTGAAAATCAGGGACAGTTGAGAGGTACGACTGCAAACAACAATGTAAGCCACGCACTGCAGAACTGTGCTTTGCTGAAGTGAGGTTTGCCCGGGGCTAACCTGATTGCACAGTGCTAACACATTAGCCTGGTGCAAACTGGTTAGCCCAGGGCAAACGGGAGCTACATTCAAAGCTCCCATGCAAATGAGCCTACTTAGGTAATCCATGGGCAAACAGGTACATTTGCATCTCATTAAGTGCTGCTTAGCATACATTACCATGCAGTTTGCCCGGTGCTACTGCATGGAGCACAAAGCTCTCCCTTTTGGTCAGAATGGAAGTACAGGCTGGATGCTGCAGGCCAAGGCATACCCACAGCATCCCCTGTTGGTCGGAATAGAAGTACAGTCCGGAAGCAACAGAAACTGTGTGCTGGCAGGTACAAGCAGTGCATACATACCTCACAACCCCTTGCCTCCTGAATCAGGGACAAGGCTTAATGAACAAATCAGGGACAAAGGACCAAAATCAGGGACACATCTTCAAAAGTAAAGATATCCACCCAGACATCTGGTAAAATATGGGGCATAGTGCAAAATGCATTTGCTAAAGAAGCAAGTCTATAACTGTAATGCTTGACATTATTCTGTGCTTACAATTGCCACTGTTTAGCCATGGAAACACAACTGTGAGGAGGGACAGAGTACTATATTGTGGCAGATTTAGGGACCTCCCTGAACATCAGGGACAGTTGAGAAGTATGCTCTTGACCCATGCACACATATGAGTAGAGTATTTTCTGTACTGTCACACCCTGCATGAATACCGACCAATTTACATTAATATTATTAGTGATTCCCTTGTAGTCTAGTGGTCCACCCCTGCACCAATGCCGACCCATTTACAAATATTATTAGTAATTTATCTGGTAGTCTATGGTTCCCCACCCAGCTGTGCATCTCCCAGTCCCCAGACAGCATCTCTCTGGAGTTGGTGATCGGCTCAGCCTCTCCTCCACTCACGGTTGCCCACTGACTGTAGAGTCAGGAGTGCCACTGTATTGAATAGGTGCATTAAATACAGTGGCACTCCTGAATACCACAGTTGGTGGCCAGCCGTGGTGGAGTGAGGAGGGCTGAGCCAGTCACTGGCTCCAGAGAGATGCTTTGTTTGGGAGTGCTGGGAGGTGCACAGCTGGGTGGGGGGGACCACTAGACTACCAGGGAAATTACTAATAGTATTAATGTAAACAGGTCGGCATTCATGCAGGGGGTTGGGGGCCACTAGACTACCAGGGAAATTACTGATAATATTAATGTAAATGGGTTCGGCATTCATGCAGGGGGTGGGGGGCCACTAGACTACCAGGGAAATTACTGATAATAGTAATGTAAATGGGTCGGCACTCATGCAGGGGGTGGGGACCACTAGTCTACCAGGGCTACTCTACTCTTTTTCATGGAAGGGGGTAGGGAATCATGGGGGGAGCACTGCTGCATTACCACCAGCCTTTTTCCGGCGGTATCTCATGCTGTGCTACAGGTCGTGCTAATGACTGTAGCACGGCGCTATACATTTGAATATGCTGTGCTGCTGGCATTCATGGGGGCTCTCCTATCCACGCCCTGCATACCATAACCTATTAGCCTCAGTGCTATCACACAGCACCGGCGCTAATAGGGCTTTTCAATATTGCAGCCTTGCACAAAACCAGCGCTATTCCAGTGCTATGGATTTGCACCAGGCGTAAAGGTTTGAATATCTGGCCCTATGTGTAGAAGCTTGCTCCAAGAATCTAAGTGAGAATTAAACTGTACAATTTACCCCACAGTTCAGTAAATGAATAAAGCTTGTTATTAATGCTTGCAATCATTTTGCATAATTGTAAATTGTGTATGATATTTGTTGTCCATTCCCTAAAGAAGGGGGCATCATGGTCCTGCCAATGCCTTAGAATGATCTGTTTGGTAGACATTGCTATCAAAGTCAGCAGGGCCTTATCAGACTTGTTAGATAAAGTACCATAGTTGCCTATAATACAGCCTTCCAAGTTGAAAGCATTTTCTAAATGTAGCTTGTTAACAATCTTACATTTAATTTCCACCTAGAGTTGTTTAATTAAGGGGCAGCTCCATAACATACGGCTTAGAGTACTAGGTACTGAGTTGCAGCGAGTGTTAACTATCTGAGCTTATAAAGCCAAACTTAAACATTTTTCAGGGTGTCATAAAAGCATTATGTAAGATCTTGTATTGCATTAATCTTACGTTATCAAGAGGGATAAGTTTGTATATATTGTTCCAGATCCAAGACCAGTCTAAAATTCTCCCTCCAATTTCCTGTTGCCAATAAGTGGGTCGAAGAGGTTCATCTGAGAATTCAGTAAACAATAGAATACCATAAATATCTGAGATAGGATGTTCTTTATTACTAGCTTTTATAAGGCACTGATGACATTTCTGGTGATCTAGTGTCCAAGGCAGAGAGCCTAAATGGGAGGCCAGGGCTATTTTTAAGGAAAAAATGTTTAAGATACGTTTTTTACTAAGATTATGATATGCCAGTATCTCACTGAAAGGTAGTAGGAAACTCCCTTTTAATAAGAATGCCACTGTTAGATCTTTGGCTTCAGTGATCCACGCTGTTGTTAAAGACCTATCATTTAATTTGAAATTATGGTTATTAATGATTGGTTGATTTATATCCTTGTGGAAGTTAATGTCCAGGTAATCATCTAACTGGTTATACACTCTGAGTGAAGTACCTATCACTATGTTTTTAAGTGCTATGGGAAGAATAGCAGTTCTTAAATAAAAAACAGTGTTAGGAGATACTTTATGGCCCAGATATTCAAAAGGATGCGCATGGCGCAACAGGGTTGTGCCATGTGCAACCTATTGATGCGCCCTGGTGTGATATTCAAAAGGCAAAAGTGCGCTGCACAAATGCCGATGTGCCAGACCGCATCAGTAATGTATGCAGGCACAGGTAGGGGGGCATGCCCATGCATACCCTGCACAGCTTGATATTCAGCCCGGGATGTGCAGAGCCATGCATGCACAACCACTACCTGCGCCAGCACAAAGTTGATCCAAAAAAAGGAACAACTGATGGCCACCCACAGGTGAGCTGCCATATTGCAGGGTGCAACACGGCAGCTGCCACCTGTGGGTGGCCCCTGCTGCACCTGGCAGCGCTCTATGCCTGATGGTGTGCATTTGTAAAAAAAACGACTGTTGTCCAATATCCCTGAGGTCAGTGGACGCTGCCTGCTGATCGTGGGCTAAGTAATAAAATTATACACCAATATCCCTGGTGGTCCTGTGACCCCCCACCCACCACCACTGAATCCACCACCCGCTCTCCCCGGTCAGTGGCGGTGGACACCATCCGCCTGCCGCCCGCTGCCTGCCGACTGACACCGTCAGTCGGGCCATATCACGCCCGATGGTCCACAGTGTAGGCCAATGGTCATGCAGCCCATACCATACTATACATTCCAGATATGTGAATGGTCCCATCTGCCAATCTGAATGTGTAGACGGTATGGGCTGCACACCCATTGGCTCACGCTTGTAGGCCAATGGGCATACAGTCCCACCGACAGTGTCAGTCAGTGGGCGTGGGGTGGCAGGCGGGTGGGGGTGCTGCCACCCACTGCTGACTGGTGGGGAGCGGGCAGTGGATTCAGTGGGCGGGTGGGGTGGGCTCCACTGGACCACCAGGAATATTGGGGCTATAATTGTATTACTTAGCCTGCGATCAGGTGGGCAGTGGTCCAGTGGACCACCAGGGATATTGGGGCTATAATTTTATTTCTTAGTCCATGATTGGGCGGGCAGGTCCACTGGACCACCAGGGAAATTGGACAGCAGTCTATTTTTCTTACAAATGCCCGCGATCAGGCAGACAGCGGTCCACTGGACCACCAGGGATATTGGACAGCAGTCATTTTTTTTTACAAATGCCCACGGTTGGGCAGAGAGCGGTCCACTGGACCACCAGGGATTTATGCTTTCCTCATTTTTACTGCAGCCCGCGATCAGGCTGTGGAGCACATTGCCAGCTGCAGGGGGGCGTTGGTCCCTAATGTCTGCTGCCTGGCAGGGTGCCAGGCACAAGTCATTGGGGATCAGTGCACCTGCATGCAAATGGAGCCATAATGACATGCAAATGGCCCCACTTGCACTTTGCTTACATTATGGCCCCATTTGCATGTCAAGTTTTGAATATTGCGGTTGCTGTGCATAGCGCAATGGAACTTGTGCTAGCGCATCCCCATGCTCCACTCTGGCCACTTGTGCTGGTGCAGTGCCACTGCGCCATGCACACTGCAGGTGGCCAGGGTGCGATATTCAACCATGCTGTGCCATGGTGCAGCTCCGTTGAAAATCACCCAGTCCACACCCCTGCACAGCCAAGTTGCACTGCGCCCAAGCTTGCACCACAACCTGGCACAGTTTGAATATCTGGACCTATAATTTTTGAGGTGATAAAATTCTATATCCAGCAAAATTGGTGTGTAAGTGCTCTCATCCGTGATGGGGGCCATTCATTTATAATATTTATTGATATGTGTAGCCATGTAATAAAGTATGAAGTTAGGGATTTTAATACCTCCTTGGTCTTTGGGCAGCATTAATTTGGTTAAGGCAATTTTTGCCGGTTTATTCTGCCAAAGATATTCATTTAACAGAGCATGTAAAGGAGCAAACCACTTTAGTGGGAAAAATAAATTCAACATGTTAAAGGGGTAGAAAAGACTAGGAAAAATATTCATTTTTAGGATGCTAATCCTGCCCCAAAGGGAAAGTGGCAGTTTTTTCCATCTATTTATATCATGTTTAATTCTATCAGTTAAGCTATTAAAGTTTAGGTTGATGAGTTGTGAGTTTTCTTGTGAAAGATAGATTCATAGGTATTTAATATAATTATGGGATCACAAAAGGCCTAGATCAGTGATTACTTTTTCGTAACATTTGTTTTTTAAGTGCATTACTATTGTTTTGTCTATATTAAGCTTGTAATTTGACATTTTGCTGAAATTCTGAATAGTTTCTGTGGCAGCTAAAACATATTATGTTGAGTTGTAGACATGTAATAACACATTATCTGCATATGCAGAGAGTTTCAGGTGAAAGGGGCCCAAATGAATACCTTTGAAACATGGGTCATTATTTAGATAGTATAGCAGTGGTTCAAAGTTAAAATGAAATCGAATTGGGGAAAACAGGCATCCCTGACGGGTACCACAAAAAAGTTTTATTGAAGATGAGAATATTCTGTTGCAGAAAAGTTTTGCTATAGGATGTGAATATAGAATCTGTATCCAATTTGTAAACTGAATTGGAAAACCAAACTCATTGAGAGTTTCAATAAGGAACTTTATGTTAACTCTATCAAATGCCTTCTCCACATCCATGGACACCAGAGCCATGGGGGTTGTAGAGTCCCTGGAAGTAAAGAAAACATAAGAGAGCTTCCTTAAATGATGTGAAGCTTTCCTTAGGGGCATAACACCTATCTTTTCCCCAAAAGATTAAGGGGTTCCATATATTTTTAATTCTTTGAGAGAGTATGGAATTCAATATTTTGATATTGTAGTTTATTAGTGATACAGGGCAATAGCTGCTTAGCCTTTCTTTTGGTTTTTCAGGCTTGGGAATACGAATTATTAGGGCTTCTAAAAGTGTGTAATCATTAAAGCCATGTTTCAGTATATAATTATATAGTGAAACTAGGAAAGGCATCAGAGTGTCTTTGAAAGTTTTATAAAAATTGGCTGAAATACCACTGGGGCCAGGTGACTTATCTGGTTTTAGTTTGTTAATAGCTTCCCCGACTTCCTGACAACTGATAGGTCAAATAAGCTTTGATGTCTATTAGTAATCTGTGGGCAAACAAATCCTCTTGAATAATTTTTAATTGCTTCTTCAGAAGGAGCGTTGGATACAGGTCTGTATAAGTGGCTAAAAAATTCAGTGAATTCTGAATTAATTTCTTTTGGGTCCATTTTAATTAAACCATCTTTCTCAGAAACAATTGAGACTATATTTCTCGATGTTTGTAAATTCTTAAGTCATCTGGCAAGAAAGCTGCTTGTTTTTTCTCCAAAGTTGATATATTTTGCTTTTTTTCTAAGAATAATGAATTCATCCTTTTCTTTTGTTAGGGAGGTGCATTGATCTTTAAACAGCTGCAATTTCTGAAAATGTTGGTCTGAAGGAGATAGATTGCACTAGGTGTCTAACTGTTCTATTTTTTAAGTAAATATTCTGTTGTGGCCTGATTTTGTTTTTTTCTCTTCAAGGAAAGTTTTATAAGCTCCTCTTTGAGAAAGCATTTACAGGTTGCCCAAGTCATATCTATTTTGTCCGATACGTTGGAGTTAAGTTCCATAAAATTTAGCATTGATTTGTTAGTATGGTTTTTTTTTAAATCTTCATTGAGAAGCTGATTATTTAGGTGCCATATAGACTGTTTTGTTGTTGAAGGAGCTAGATTATGTTTTATCCATATGAGAGACTGGTCTGAGAGAATTCTAGGGGTAATTTGGGCATCTACTATTCCAGAAATTAATGAGGTACTAATCAAGAAAAAGTCTATTCTGGAAAGTAAATTATGGACAGGTGAGAAGGGGTAACTTCTGATGTTTGGATTACTTACCCTCCATGGGTCTGCTAAGTCAAACTATTCATTAATTCTCTTAAGGCATTGGTATCTGTGTTATATTTGATCCCTGATGTGTTAGATTTATCAAGTAGTGGGTCTAGTGCAATATTCCAATCTCCACCTAAAATTATCTTATGTGAAGTAAATGGTGCTAAAACTTCTATAAATGAATTAAAAAGGCTGCTGAATCTGAATTTTGACCATAAACAGAACTTAGAAGAAGTTGTGTATTTAGTAATGTACCAGCCATCAAAACATAATGCCCATCAGGATCTGCTATAAAATGGGTCTGGGTAAAATGTAACCCTTTTCTCAGTAATACGGTCACAACTTTCTTTGCAGTGGAATTTCCAGCCCCCAAAACCAGATTATATTCTAATTTCTTTAATAGTTCAGTTTCTGCAACTAGGAGGTGGGTCTCCTGTAAGAAGACAATATTACAATTTAGTGAAAGTGTGTGTTTTAAAATTTGCAGCCTTTTTACTTTGGAGCAGGCTCCTTTAATGTTCCGTGAAGCATATTTATAACCATAACTCATTTTGTGAAATAATGTAAAAAGAGTTCCAAGCAATAACACTCTTAAATAAAAGGAAATCTGAATCTTGTTTTTTTAAAAGAAGTTGAGAAAAAATTGCCTTCAAAGTCCCCCTAATTAAGCTCCCCAAAAATAAACAAGAAATACAAATAAAGTTCTCTCAGCTCCCCAAAGAAATATAATAAAAAAGGTAGAATGTTGTCCCAAAACAAAAGGAAAATTTCTATATAGTACTCTCCCCAGTCCAAAAGACTGACCTACTTTCATTTTTATGTCCATGAAAACCTTCTCCCAATGTTTCCAACAGGTCATCTGCTCCAAACCTCTTAACTAATAAACTTGATAGCAGACTGGTGACAACAAAATCATGTTACCATTTAAGGTATTTCAGGATAAAGCTTCATATAAAGCATGTATTTATGAAGCTAGGAAACGTAAAGTACAAGTTCAAATTAAAGTGTCGAGGAGGCTTGAGCATAGGTAGCCAGTATAATAGTTACAAAAGCAAGGTGAAAATGATCAAGGTAAAGCACCACCTAGATAAAGCTCTAGCAGGTAAATAGGGAACCCCAGGAACTCTATTTAAAAAATAAACCTCCTTGCTTTAATATATTGCAGTATTGCTAAATCTTCAGTTAATATTGCAGAACAAGTAAAGAGATCCCCTGCATAATATTTTAATGAGATTAAGTTCAAAAATAGTATGGAAAGGTGTGCTCGAACTTAAAGAGTATGTTTGCCTTTTAGTAAATAATTCAGCTTGTGTTAATTAACCAATTCTTTATATACTTTCAAAATAAACTTTCAGAGACCTCAAAAATGAGAGCATTCAAAATGTAGCTCTGGTCTGCTAAGTCAAGCCCATATCGAAAAATAAAGTTAGTGAATACAAGAACGCCCTTTTGATCATTACTTTATAAACATTCACACTTAGCTATTAAAAGATCTTGTAAACGGGAGTAAACTAAAAATGTATCTGGTTTTCTAGGTTAAGCCCAGGTCAAAAATAAACAGATAAATTTGAGTATCCTCAATTAAAATGACTTAGATTTCTAATCAGTAACTCAGAGCAGTGTAATGGCACTAAAATAAAACAGAGTTGCAGTATGCAACCGATTTCTGTTCAGATCGCAGAGACCCCTCAGCCATCGGCAGACGTGGGATACAAAAGTGCTCCAGACTACAATAGACACAACTAGTTTTAATGCTAGCCATTACTCAGGACCGTCAGCAATAAAGTTAAAATACATGTAAAACAAAAGTTCTCCTACTGCCCGCCAAATGTCCAGAGCTGTGTCATACAAAACAAGTATGCAATATATAGAATAGTGTATGGACAACCATACACAGCATGGCTATGTTTCCATTGAGGGGTTGAGATGACATCACAGGGACCTTGAGAGCAAAGCTCAAGAGGTCCCGAAGTCATCTCAACCCCAAGATGGAAACACAGCCTTGTCTGTGTATGGCTGTCCGTATACTATTTTATATAGTATATGGTTCCAAACAAACTACAGAAAGCAAGGGGCTGTCTGTTTGTCTCTCCTTACAGGCTCACTCATCTGCCAGCCTGCTCAAGTTTCTCTGTTTTAGCTGATGCTGCTCCCGCTCCTGTCTGCTTCTGCCCAGTACTCGGTCGGGCTTCTCGGTGCTCCCGTTTGCTCTAGCCTACATTTTTACTTTTTCAGGATTTGGTGGTGCATTTTAAAAAATAAAATACATGCAAAAATATATCTGTTGGGAGATGGAGCTGTGTGAGGCTTTATCAGCTGTATTGGTGAGGTTCTCACTAAGTGCTGCCGCCATGTTTTTATTAATTTTTCTTGGTGGAGCATCAACATGACAGAGCGTAGCTGTTTGATTGACAGGAATGTTGTTGTAGCATCGATGTTAATAGTACAACAAAATATTTGACCTTTGAACTGTACTACCACAAGTTTTCAGGAGTTGCTGAAATCTGTGTAGAATAAAGGTTAACCATATACTATAAAGAGTATAACCAGTCCGGTAACATTAAAATAAAAGCACAAGGCAAATATAGAATAAAGGTGAAACATACCAGCATTATGAGTGAAATCTAAAACGATGGCTAAAAGAAAAAGAGGCAGCTCCCTTTTTGTACATTAAAGTCTGATGGAGTTCTCCAGACTGCAAAAGCCATTGGAGAAGAATTGTACATAATGCAAAAGAAAACAAGTGTTCAATTCTGGAGTATCTATCATCTTTTAATATAGGCACAAACCTGGAAAAGCTCTTATTCTAGCAGAAAACAAATCATAAAAAGTCTAGTAAAGTTGTGTGTTTAGTTTTAAACTTTACATTCCGGAGACTGTGGTGTCATCCATCAGCTTACTTTAAACAGATCAGGAAACAGGGTCATCAGGGATTGTCTTGCTTGATCCGGCGCTTCAAAGGAAAATGATCTGTTGTCTTTACTTATAGTAAGTTTAGCAGGGTAGGACATCCGGAACTTTATGCTGGCTGCAATCAGTTTCGCCACTAGTGGAGCAAATTCCCTTCTTCAATTTCAGACTGATTGAGGCAAGTCCTTGGCTACTCAAATTCTCTTTCAGTCCCAGCTTGGATTTTAGACTTGTTTAGATTTATTTAAAATATGCTGTCTGTCCAGATAATTTAAAAACTTTATGATAAAAGGTCACAGCAGTTCTCCTTTTTGTGGTGCTGGCCTTAATGCTCGATGGGCCCTTTCAATAATGTAAGATTGGACATTTGGGGAGGGGCCGGCCAGATTGTCACACAAAACCTGCACAAAGTGCATGGCATTTGTGCCCTCAGTGTATTCTGGAAGCTCGAAGATAACAATGCTGTTTATTTTACTTCTTCCCTCAAGGTCTTCCAGCTTTGATTCAAGTTTAGCCAATCTTTGCCTTATGGCTGGAAATTCTGGGTCAGTACAACCATGACAGTCTTTGACAGAGGAAATTCTGACTTCTGCATCTCTAACTCTCCTGCTCAAGTCTTCCATTTTAATTCTAATAGTCTTGGTTTCTTCCAGAAGTGTAAATATGGCTTCTTTCAATGGTTTTCACTTCTCCAGGAATTTTTCTTCCATTCGGATGGCTGTAGAAGTGCTTAAGGAGGTTTGTTTTGCCGGAGCTTTTTTGGATCATTTAGGCCTGTCCACTCTATTTGGAGTTGGTGGCGGTGTGTGCTTTGTGGGTTGAGTTTTCATCTCTATATCCATCTTAGTATATTGTTCTTTTTTATATAAACTCCTCAGATGCTAAGACAGCTTTGAGGGTAGTTCTTATGCTGAAATTCTATCACCTTTTGGTAAAATAGAAGATTTTAGAAGTTAGATTACTGGAGCTGCTGTGGAAACGTTGCTACTCCGAGTTGGTCATCACATGACTCCCCATTTCTTTTAATTTTGATCTCAGTTGGTGAATACAAAATTACTTGTTTGGGAGCTTAAAATTCCCATCATTTAGGGAGGTGCCTAGTCTGCTGTAAAGAGTGCAATCATATGTGTGGTGATCACATCCTAATACTAACCTGCAGATATTATTGTGTATAATGTCTAATTTATATAATGTGTTAGTATTTGCCATCCTGTTTCTGAAACAGCATGTTATAATAAACGAAGTAAGAGATGCCACCTTAGTATCTTTCTGGTATTATCTCTGAGGCAGTGTATATATTTCACCATTTTTGGTAGGTTGTATTATGTGGGTTTCAAAAGAGAGGGTTTGTTCTACACATGATATCTGAAGGTGGCGATGTCCTCAGTGGTTTCACCAATTAGAGGTGTAATCTCAACCACTGTACATGAGGCAGGCTTGCTGAAGAAAAGCATAGTTTTTGACCAGCTGACAATCATGTTACCTATATACACTATGTCTGTAGCATTTTTTGAGTGGTACCTCAGCCTAGGATTTTATTCACCATTGTCCCTTTTTAGTCAAGGAAATGCATTGTGAATCAACCTACATACAGTAGCTCTCAACTGCAATTCATTTTGCATAGGGCTATGTATTTTACACTCAAATGTACCCTTGCGCTGCAAAGATTTGCTGTCATAAGGTCAGAGTTCTTTCTTTACATACTAACTATTAAAAATATAAGCTTACTTAACAGATACAGCTCTTAAGACTAAACATATGATGTCCATTATTCATAAACTTATGTGCTATGAATTCTGATAATTTGTTCCACATTGTACATATTGTAAAGGCTAGTACTATACATTGCAATGCTGAGAGGTTGAGAGGTAAGTCAGTCTATTAACCAGCAGCAACACGTCTTAAGGATTTGGACTCCCATACTCAAAGCAGATGTGTGGCGCAAATGGCAGATGTGCTGCACACAGGAGGAAATGCGCGACAGTGCGATATGAAGATTGCCGGAGTGCACCGCGCAAATAGGGACGCACCATCATGCACCAGTAATGGATATGGTGCAGATAATCGGGGGGTGTACATGAATATGCTGTGCAACTGCATACTGAACCACACTGCACCAACGATGCATTGCGCAACACGAGTGGGAGATTGTGCAATGTTAGGTTTACAAAATGCAGCCCTAAATCGGCAAGCCACTCAGTGTCATGCACAAGAACTGCACTGGGAGAGGGGGAGACAGTGTGTGAGAGAGAGAGTGAGAGCCAGAGAGTGAGAGAGAGACAGAGAGAGAGAGCGAGAGCACGAGAGAGGGAGAGAGGGACATACATACATACATACAGACAGACACACACACACACACACACACACACACACACACACACACACACAGACTGCAGGCAACAGACTCATGGCACACCTGGTGTGTGGAATGGCTGCAGTCCTGGTTGATGTGAGGAGACTGGGGGAACAACAGGCAGGCCCATAGGCAGTATGCCCAGCTGAGATGGTACTGTCCCTGCAGCACATACAGCTAACAGACACAGAGATTGTGGGGTGGCACCATTTTAACAGGGCACCTCTGAGACAGCTCTGAGGTCTGCAGCATGACAAGCTGCAGGCACCCACACACAAATGCCATGCCACGGCGGTGGAGACAAAGGGCACTGTGGCCATGTGCCTGCTTGTCACGGGTACCTGGCAGTGACAGTGAGGTGTACCACAACTGGAAGGGCTTCCACATGATAAACTGCCAGGTGGTGTGCAATGCCACAGGGGAGAATCACTTATGTGTATGCCAGCCACTCTGGGAGTGCACATGATGCCTGCAGTTTGCACCAGTCTGATCTGTGCCACCGGTCTGAGTCCAAGGACCTGGCCAGGGGACAAATCATGGATGAATGCAGAATAACAGCAGCACAGGTGTACACTGAGTACAAAGGGTGCAGACCTGGGGGATGTACAGGGGGCACAGCAGGCCGACGGGCGCCAGGGCATGCAGATATGCAAGTGTGGGGAGGGGGTGAGCAACATAGTGTGCAGGATACTGAAGGCTGGAGGCATGATGACAGCATATCATGGGGCAGCTGGCCAAGGGACACTTGTGGTAGGTAAATGAACCAGTATGGCAAGCGGCACACATATGTGGGGGTTCATCCCTAGTGAGGTGAGGCCACCTCCGCCTATCAGCCGACAGCGCTAGTACTGTGGGGACATGATAACAGGCTAATGTCCTGTCAGCTAGGCTTTGCACAGTATAATGCAGCCACAAAGCATACAGAGTGACACACACACAGACAATGGGTGAAAAGCCTACCTTTCAGGTTGCAGTTCCTGGTGTATACCACATCGTCCCGGGTGATGCACCCATGCTTTTAGTGGAAAAGTACTGCAATAGACAGCCTCAAAGAATGTCAAACAGAGCCAAATGTAAATAGTACTCACGAATACCACCAAAGGAACTTGGCTACACCGTTGTTGTTCGGGGGAGTAATCCAGCTTGATGCAAACAGATAAACAAATAAATACTTTATTTTACAACAGCAAACCAGCAGCACGATACAAATGCCCCTCCCCACAAAAACAGCTGAACGTTTTCACATGTGAACAGCACTTTCTCAAGGCTGGGGTGGTCTTAGGCACTGCAATTTAAAAAGGCTATAATTAAGTGACAGTATCTGAATTTTAAAGTGTCAATATACCAAAAGTGTTTTTGTGTTAGGTGCAGAAGATTAATTAATCTGAACCTCAGTGACATGCTAAAGTAATAAATTATACCCTTATGTACTTAGTTTTCTATGCAACATCATTTAACCATAACTACATTTATCATACATGTGGGAAGGGGCATTTGCATCGTGCTGCTGGCTTGCTGTTGTAAAAGTGTATATTTGTTTATCCATTTGCAGCGAGCTGGATTATTCCTTTGGACAACAATGGTGTAGCCCAGTTCCTTTGGTGTATTCAGCACTGCTTTTATGCTACTCTGCATGCAAATGAGGTGACTACATTCAAGTAATGAGATGCAAATATCCAGGATGGGCACAGACTGTGTAGTGAGCCCATATGCATATACTAGATGAATTCTGCAGTGATCTGCTCTGCATAAACCATGGCCCATCGCACATTAAAGCTTGCCCTGTTGCTCTGTGCATGTTTCTTTGTGTGATCATGCATCCATGGTATATTCAGCTGTGTTTGCACGCACGATCACATATCCATGCATCCCATGCTGAATATTGCTTTGTTTTTCAGCCATGTATTTACTTGTGCTGTGCATCATATTGCGTGATGCACGTGTCTGGTTTTGAATATGTCCCTCTTAATGCCTCCTAGTAAGGAGGGGTCAGGTTTTTCATATCCCAACCATGGTGGTCACAATTTTCTTCATTGTGTCTCCTGATGCCCCTCCCCACACAGTTGCACTTTGTCTTCAGTCAGGAAAGCCACTGCAAAGACACTTCCACGGTAAATGCACGTGTCTCAATAGAAAGTGAACAGTGTAGAAGTGGTACACGCTCTTCTCCACAAATAATCTTAATAAATATATTTAATATTCTTTTATATATAGTATTATTAAATACAAATGTCTTTAATATTTTTGAATTACCTCCCCTCTGTCATTCCTCTGCATCCATTCATATGTACAGGATGATGCAGTACTTATTGTATTTAACTCCTTTCACCATGACCTTACTTCCCCGCTACAGCTGGATTTTGACAATATTCATCATGGTTTTGGTCTAACCAACTGTTCCTCAGTGCCAAGAAAAGTTTCCATGACTTCTGACACCCAACAGAGGCTTACTAGACTCACCTCCCTCCCTTTATTCCATAACCTTGATGGTGCTATGATTGAGGATATCTCTCCTTTGAGTACCTCAGGATCTGGCTGGACCAACATCTTGAAATCTCAGTGCATACAGATGCCAAAAACCATAAGATGCACCCCAACCTTGGTGCATTGTACAGGAACAAAGTGAGTACCCTGGTTCCTGTTTGCTGAGAGATTGTTTTAAAGGTGATCCTCCCTATTTTTGACTATGGTGACACAGTTCACAGTGAAAGACCCCAATCCTCCCTTGTCATACTGGACCCCCTTTTTTACTCTTTTTGGTTTTTTGACTTAGACTGTCCATCTCATACCAAACACTGTTCACTCTACTCTGTTCATTGCCTCCCCTCTCTTGATGCCAAGTGTGTTTCTCATTGTGCCTCCTTTATATTCAAATTCTGGTTTGGTCCCCTTCCCTCCTACCTTACCTCCTTACTATCCTCTCCTCCTGCTTCATCTTACTGTCTCTGTAGCTATGCTTTCCATTCTCTTTCTATTCCATCTAGTAAATCTACTATTAGTCAAGCTGCCTCCTCATATTGCCTTCCTAAACTGTGGTCTACCCTTCCCTGTCAGTCCACTCTGCTTCTTCTGCTTTCTCCCTCAAATCTCTTCTTTGTGACTTTTCTACTCCCACCTGCAACTGTACGTGACTCTTTTCCTTTTGATTTCCTTTCCCCCTCATATTGTTCTAGCCATTTTTGCTCCTTTCCTCCCACTGTTATACCTATAAGTGCTTTCCCACAGACTATCAAATATCATTTTCTACATACTACATGCAGCTGTTGCATGAATTATGTCTTAGAATGTTTTTGATTATTATTCTTGATATACTGTATTGCTGTATATGACTTCTATTGTAATGCTATAATGCTTTTTATTTTTTCCTCCTTTTGAACTATCTTCCTTAACCCTCACTCCCAGGACACATCTGGAAATGAGCTTTAATCAGCACAGTATGCTTTTGCTGGTGAAACTTTTGAAATTAATAAATAAATAATGGCAAAAGTAAGAGACAGGGCAGAAATACTAAACAGTACACACTGAGCTTCTTTTATCAGTGTTTCCAAAAAGATGTTCTCAGTATTAGAACATTGAGAACAGCTTGGAATGTTAATGAGCAGCACCTGGGAGCAGGAGTTGCTTGCTCGAGCAGCTTTTAAAACTAAAAGTGAAAACAGATGCGCTGATAATCAATCTCGACAAAATATCAGTATGTCGTCTAGATAAAATATCAGTAGGGAACCAGAAACTTCAAATGCTGCACCTCTTAAAAAGAGAGAGAGAGAGAGAGAGAGAAAATGCTCAGGTTGTATTATAAAAACAAATCTCCCTGTGTGAAGAACAAGCTTGGTTATCACACCTTGTAGGTATAGTGTTGTGCTAGAGTACCTGAGCTTCACTCTTGTGCTTTATGACATCACTGTATCTACTGGGTATGAGAACTAGCTAGTTTTTTACACTCGGGTGTTAGTTTTTCTCTATATCTTACATATGTTTAATGCAGCTCAAAGGGCATGAATGCAATAAACTATCCAGCACTTTGAACACAGACTAGCTCTTCATCCGATGAAGGGATGAGTTTATTTCTTTTAAGCCCTATAGGCAGCATTAAACACATGTTGCATTTGGTATTGCTGCCTTGTTTCCTGCTTTTGCTGGGATTTGTGGTGGTGTAAGTAAACTGCTTCTATGCTGTTTACTGTTGGTTTTGTTTTCTGCAGTAGCACCTGTCTTGATTAACTGCATGTTTATCCCTCTGTTCTGTTTGTGGTTAACTCAGTTGATAAGCTTGGCAGCAGCTTGTTACAAATACACCTGGTAAACATACTGCCCATGAAGTTTGAGTATGTAAATCCCCATCCTGCAACTGAGACTGTGCTGGCCCAAGGCAGATGTCACATGGACAAGAGTGAACCCAGGTCTCTCACTTGGTCACTATATGTTCCATGTACACCCCATTGGTAAGTCACTGCTGAGCTGTGAAGCAATGTTACAGAAGAGATTATCTTATAAAATTACTTTTCCCTGTAGTGAAACCTGTTATGAATGGGAACAAAATCTGCTCAAAAGGTACTAGTCAAATTGTAATATAAACAATTAGCTACATGGGTACAAAATCTGCTCAAAAGGTACTAGTCAAATTTTAATATAACAATTAGCTACATGGGTACAAAATCTGCTCAAAAGGTTATAGTCAAATTTTAATATAACAATTAGCTACATGGGTACAAAATCTGCTCAAAAGGTTATAGTCAAATTTTAATATAAACAATTAGCTACATGGGTACAAAATCTGCTCAAAAGATTCTAGTCAAATTTTAATATAACAATTAGCTACATGGGTAGAAAATCTACTCAAAAGGTACTAATCAAATATTAACATAACAATTAGCTACCTGGGTACAAAATCTGCTCAAAAGGTTATAGTCAAATTTTAATATAAACAATTAGCTACATGGGTACAAAATCTGCTCAAAGGATTCTAGTCAAATTTTAATATAAACAATTAGCTACATGGGTACAACATCTGCTCAAAAGATTCTAGTCAAATTTTAATATAACAGTTAGCTACATGGGTACAAAATCTGCTCAAAAGTTTATAGTCAATTTTTAATATAACAATTAGCTACATGGGTACAACATCTGCTCAAAAGGTTCTAGTAAAATTTTAATGTAACAATTAGCTACATGGGTAGAAAATCTGCTCAAAAGATTCTAGTCAAATTTTAATATAACAATTAGCTACATGGGTATAAAATCTGCTCAAAAGGTACTAGTCAAATTTTAATATAACAATTAGCTACATGTGTACAAAATCTGCTCAAAAGGTTATAGTCAAAGCTAAATATAAACAATTAGTTACATGGGTACAAAATCTGCTCAAAAGATTCTAGTCAAATTTTAATATAAACAATTTGCTATATGGGTACAACATCTGCTCAAAAGGTTCTAGTCATATTTTAATATAACAGTTATCTACATGGGTGGAAAATCTGCTCAAAAGGTTCTAGTTAAATTTTAATGTAACAATTAGCTACATGGGTACAACATCTGCTCAAAAGGCTCTAGTCAAATTTTAATATAACAGTTATCTAGATGGGTGGAAAATCTGCTCAACAGGTACTGGTCATATTTTAATATAACTATTAGCTATATCGGTACAAAAGCTGCTGAAAAGGTACTAGTCAAATTTTAATATAACAATTAGTTACATTGGTACAAAAGTTGCTCAAAAAAAGTCATATTTTAATATATCATTTAGCTACATGGGTACAAAATCTGCTCAAAAGGTACTTGCCAAATTTTAATATAACAATTAGCTACATTTTTACAGGTCAGTTTTTTCAGCTCCCTCAGGCTTGCAAGGCTGATGATTAAAGTGAAACTCCTATAAAGCCGGAACATGCAGCAGCTGCTGCAGAAATGCCCCATTAGGGCTTTTAGCATCAAACTAAATTTTGCATTTACTTGCTGCATTATGATTTTACTTTTAAAGACCTGTGCCATCCATAATGCCTGCAGAGCCATCTGCAGCCATCTTGCAAACCCCGGACAGCACCCCGGTGTGCAGATTATGCTAATGAGGACTACCAATTCTGCTATTAGTTGGTAGCCCTCATTAGCATAACCTGCATGCTGGAAGCCACTCAGGGTGTGCAAGATTGCCATGAGTGACTCTGCAGGCATTACGGATGGCGTGGGTCTTTAAAAGCAAAATTGCAGTACAGCAGGTAAATGTAAAACATAGATTAATGCTAAAAGCCCTAATCGGGCATTTCTGCAGCAGCTGCTGAACTTTCCAGCTTTGCAGGATTTTCCCTTTCAAAATAACACCAAATAAACCAGAAAACACAGACCTATTGTGGAGGCCTTGGGTATTTTGGTGCTTCATCTATTTTTATTGTAATTTCTTCTTCACTGTTATCTGAGCTATGATTTATAACTGGAGAACAGTAGACACTTGGACATTTTGATTCTCCCTTGCAGTGACAGATGTTTTCAGCAGATGGCAAATTTGCTACCATAAAAGCAATTTCAGGAGATGATAGTTTTCCATTCACTGTGCTGAGAATATCCTGTGGTTCAGACCGCTCTTGACTTCCCCTTTTACTTGATCTCCTTGTTTCTCCACGACACGGCTTCTGGATCAACTTGTGGAATTCTCTGGCAGGGAACCCTGTTAGGGCTGGGTGAAATTAACACATTCCACTTTCACAAAATGTTTGTGAAATTCCATGAAATTAGCAACATTTGTTGACATGTTGAGACTTTTTTGAAATTCTTTAGTTGGTCATAACTCATTCATTCTTACAGCTAGAGAAATTTGACATGATTATGTTTTATACAGGACCCTAAAAGCAAGCCAAGGATCATGGCATTTGGATAAGAGAGTTGGAACTAATAGGGGCGCAAAATGTAGCAATTTATTATTTTTGTGAAAACTTCTGAAAATAGTTACCTGCTTACAACTCAGACATCTTCAGAGCTAGATAACTGAAAATTTATATGCATACTTTTTTGGAAGAGTCTTAGAAACTGCTAAATAGGGAGGTAGTTGGTTAAGTAAATTGTAACTTACGTGAGTTCATAATTTCAAAACTGAATTATTTAATTGTACAAAAATTGCACCTGCCCAGTGGTGAGAAGAGATGAAGCACTGGACACCTTACCTTCTGCCACACCAACAACACAGGTTTGGGAACAGACTAAAGTCTCTTGGGGGCTGGCTGGAGGAAGGAGGAAGGAGTGTCCATTGATGGCTCCCCTCCTTCGGAGGGGGGCAACCTGTACCACTGCTTAGTTACCACCTAGCAGGAACTAGGTGGTACAGCAGCAGTGGCATACGTAGTTGACTGAGAACAGGTATAGAGGTGTGGTGCACATCACAGCATGTATTCTATCCTGAGTTGGGGAAGAAAAAGAGGAAAAAACACTGTCACCACAAGGATGACACCGGCAACTCTGCAGGCTCTGTACCACCTCATGAGATACTCATTCACTCATGGTGGTAGAAAGCAGCAAATGGGGTAAGTTCTGGGTTTGGTGGGTGATGGAACTGGGAGTCGCCAGGCAGAAGGGGTTCAGTAGGGGAGGAGAGGATAAAAAAAAGGGTTAGCATTTTCAAAATATTTATTATTTTTTTATTTGAAAATTGGGAACTGAGAGAGGAACACTGAGCCAATGCTTGTTTCCAGGTGCAATACAGAGAGGGGGAAAAGTGGGAGAACAGCATTGCAATACACAGTAGCAAGTCATATGAACAACATTTAATAAAATACATTGATACAAAATTATACAAATACAAAAATAGTTGGTACAGAGCATAAAGTGCAGTTCAGTAATAAACATCTAGATACAGTAGGTGCAACTGTAAAGTGACAGCCATATATGGTGAGCAAGGACAATATAGACATTGGGAAGAGACCTGTACAGTGAATTTTTGCAAGCATCATGATGGAGGGAAGACAGAGGTAGTGTGGAAGTGAAACCAGTGGCAGGTAGCTGGGATCCTGCCTGCTGTCTTACCAAAGATAGTTAAGGCTGAGGCCAGGGAGATGTCAGGAGGAAAGGTAGCAGGAACAGGAGGGGTGGGGTTGGAGTTCCAACTGGTGCCTGGTTGTTTGTTGCTCTTCTGCTGTTGCAGGTGTATGCTAAACATTTGGGATGCATATCCAGTATAAATAGGCCCTGAAATCTTATAAAGCTGGTTAAATGCAGTTCATTAGGTTAAAATTTACTGTGGAAATTTCAGAAATTACTAACTGAAAAAATTAGCACAAACATTCATGTATGCATAATAGGGAATGTCATTAGAATTCCACTTGTGGAATTCAAGTTTGACAAAACACTGATCATTTCTTAATCCATTTAGCTGTGCTGGACTTTTTGTATTCCTGTAGTTCCTTTCTGGGTGACTATTTTGTCCTAGCTGCTTTTGTTCTGAGTTGCTTATTCAGACTGTGAACTGTTTGTCACAATAATTTTCTCCTTGTTTTCCACAGTCAAGCACTCTTTGAAAGACAGCCAACTACTTATTTACCTGTAGGCTTGATTGCTTTGTAATAACCAGAATTTCACCTTCTTGGTTCTGGACTTCCAAGTGTATTTGGTGCTCTGACCAGTCAATTTTGCAAGGTGTGATTCTCATGGGTCTAGGTCAAAAGAGAGTAGAAAAAGTAGCAGGGTTAGCCAGCCCAGTGGTGAAGAGGGTTGAGGCATTGGACGCCACACCTTACACTATGCTGGCGACCCAGGTTCAGGAATGAGCCTGGGTCATCAGGGGTCAGCTGGGGGGGGAGGGAGTAGGATTTAGCAGCCGCCTGGCAACTCTACTTTTCCAGAGAAGGATCTCATTGCCCCCCATAGTCCCACTGCCCTGAGGTGGAGGCCTGAGTGTAGTGCAGGTGGGAAAGTGGCATGCAAAGGAGGGTGTTGCAGAATTGTGGCGTACACTTGCCTGGCTGTGACTTGGGTGGGAGAAAACCGGTGATAAAAATGGAGTTGGCAGGCTCTGTGAAGCCCCGATGATGGGGTCATGGGTCAGGATGGATGCAAGCCCTCCAAGGGAGGGTCGGAGCCTGCCTTCCAGCTCCCGGGGCATAAACACATAATAGAAAAAAAAGAAAAAGAAAAAAAGTAGCATGGTCAACAACCACGCAAGCAAAACAGCATCTGAAAAGAAAGCACCTGTGGAAAACAGCTAGAGCCAAACAGAGTGCCATTGGCATCGCAGAGCTAAAGATGGACTGGAACTTGGGGTTGGGGACACAATGGGTGGGGAGAAACTCACCAAGGTGAGAAGATTGAATAACTGAATTCCGCAGAAAATGCAACTTGGAGAAGGGGGAGAAAGCTAGGGGCAGCTCGACAGGCAAAAGACTGGAACCCAGCCAAGGAATAATTACATTTCTGTTCGACACATTTATGCGGGGGCTTTGCCCCCCAAACCCCCTTCAAATATACAACCATCCTCCACAATGCACAAACCACCTAACCAATGCATCTGGGGGGGGGGGACACAGTTGGGAGGACATGACACCGCCCCCAAAAATAAGTAAAAGGACAGAGGAGTGCTTGAACTTAGGTCAGCTGGACATACCAGCCATTTAATGCCTTTCACTCTAACCGCTAAGCCACACAGCCAACATAATCTCCCACTGCAGAATGAAACCCTTAGAGTTCTTGACCTGACTGAAAAGAGCTACATGTATAGCACTGTAATGCCCATACTATAATTCCCCAGTAGCTCTTTTCAGTCATGCTATTTTCTCCACATGTTTTACATCGTGCTGCAAGTCACATGTGCTTTTGACCGGATCCGGGTTCTCATATATTCTGCTTCCAAGTGAGAATTGTCCCTGTATGCTTTCTTGCATCAAATGGCAATCTACTATTCTTTTCCTACTTAGGCTAGCTGCCATTCCCTTGGTGAACCCATGCATCTAACTCCTGCCACTGGTGACCCCTGCACCAGCTACCTCCTGTATCCTGTAGTTCAGTTCCCCTTGACTTCCCTTTCAATTGACATTACCGTACCTCTTCCTCTTGCAGAATGTCAGTCCATCTTGGGTTAGATATTGATCACATTTATCTCACTTGTACTACAGGAAGGCAAATCACCTTACCTGCAGTCGCATCATGACCCTGCAATACCCCTCCAACACTCCTGTGGCAGTGATGCCGAGCATCATGTTCCATCATGGCAAAAGATATCCAGATGCTTCTGTCACAATGGCTTCAGTCACAACTACTTGTAATGCTTAGCATCACTGGGTACTACTGTTTTCAAATACTAAAAATATACATTGCTATATACAGGGTTGTTAAAGAGTTAGCAGGTGGCATGGTACAGAAACAGTGCTGTGCATGCATGTGCTTGCACAAGTCATTTAGTCAGTGAGCTGTATTGATTAGCTGGCATGTTGCAAGAAGACTGGCTAGTGCACAGTGACGTCCATGACTATGCAAGGTTCTTCACTCAAGATACTGACCTGATGTTTGGCAACACTATACTTTTACTATGGAGCCTCCCATGAATGCTACCTTATCACCACCCTACCCAGTCTTTGTCATCCTCCACAATGGAAACTCAACTGTATGGCTGGGCAAAATGTATGGATATGGCTTCAATGCAAAGTATTAAAAAATTCCACAATTTTCACACATGCTCATGAAATTCAACTTTAATTACTGATGTTATTTTGTAGTCTTTGGCTGCTTATAATTTGGCCAGCCTTTGAGAAAGAGTTTAGAGATCTGGCACACACAGCCTAATTTTTAGGGTCAATTAAGGTAACAAAATTGGCAATATTCTGTGCTCTAGTTTTAAAGTTACAAGGGCTTAAAATTCTGCAGTTTACATACTTGTGATGTGTAATTTTAAAATGCCTGAATGTCTGGAGGCTTATAACTGAGTCAGCTCTACAGACAGAGATCTAAAACTTGGTACACATCCCCATGGAGATTAGTTCATTCAACGTATACCAAATGAGGTGCACACTGGATGAATATGAATACTTTCTATATCAGATGGAAATAACTGAAATAACAATTTTGGTAAAATTCTGTGAAATTTTCGTGAAGAGTTTGTGAAATGTCACAGAAACAAAATCATAATACCATCAGAATCTCACCAGCAGGAGATAAATTTCAACCAGCCCTAAACCCATATATCACAGCGGTTTGAGGGATGTGTATTTGATATGTCTTTTCCTGCAGTACAGTTCTACTGAATCTGTCCTGTATCCTCTGTAGTGGCACTGTCTCCCTGGCCTGTGCATCATACTGCCTGAAATAGTGTTTTGGTTGGAAGAATTGGAACTTGTATGCTTGATGTGCATTCTCATTGCTTGAGAAAACTCTACTTTAGCCATTTATTTCAAATCTTTTCTTTGCAGGAGGCAACATCATAAATTTGATCCCCTTGGTATAAAGCTTTTTATTTTTTATTTTTTTTTAGAGAGGATTAAATAGTTTCTGTCTGGTGACTGTTTCTGCATTTAAATACAGGTACACAGCACATTGAAATTCAGATCTGTGAATATAAAACTTTTCCAAACATGCCTTCCTGATAGTTGCCTCTCTGTCTAGGAATCGGTGTGGTTTTGCAAAGAGCATTCTGAAGTATACATTTCGATTCATGTTAGGGTTAGGGTGAGCCACTTCTACATGCTCAATACAGTTCAGTTTTTTTTCTTCTGGGTGGTGCCATCCCATTGCAATAATTAGTAGTTCCTCAACAGAGAAACCGGGCCTCCTGAGCCCTCAAAGCCCTTTGGTATTTTACCCAACCTGAATTTATTTCTGCAATTTCTGTCTTTCTGATCTGAAAAATGTTTCATTGAAAATTTCAGCTGAGGCTGGCCCACTGGCACAGTGGTTGGATTTCCACTTGTGATGCCGGAGACCTAGGTTCAGAAACAGACTCAGGTCACTGGTGGGCCAGCCGGGGGAGAAGGTTTGAGTATATCATGGACTGCTCGCTTTCTGTGGGTGGATGGGGGGACCAAGGCCTGAAGCTTGCCTGAGCCCGGGCAGAGGCCTGAGGTATAGCAAGTCCTGCTGGGTGCAGGGTGGGCTGGGGGAGCTGTGTGGTGGATGTTGTCCCTAGCGCCTTAATGTAAGGGCATAACACCACTCAGAAGGAACAGGGGAAAACAACGCTGGCATGATGGGAAGATGGAGTACCAGTACTGGACCTGATAGCTCCTGCTTAACCACCAGAGGACCCGGCAAAAAATCAAGAATATCAGGGTGTAAGGACCCCACCGTGTGCCTGCCTAGGGGACACAACCACAGCTCCATGGGGGAAACCACTGTGGATATCAGGTAAGGCAGAGAAGCGGGGCAGTATCAGGTGTCTCCTGACAATGCGGAACTCCTGCGCAGTGAGGTGGACAAACAGAAAGTAAAAAAAAAAAATGAACATTTCAGCTGAGATTCACGTTTTGACAAACTGAAGGTGAGTGGTAGAACTGCGTCCTCTAAGGAGCTAACCCTTTCATCAAGCTCCACCATCCAGAGGCACAAAGACTACATTTTTAAATTAATTTTCAGCACTTTTATGAACAGTGATGTGAGAGTTACTTTTGTGTCCCCCAGAGCTTACAGCATATCCTGGCAAAGTTCTACCATATTTTTTAAATCAGAGTGATTACCTTCATCCATGTTCCCAGCTTTATCAGTTGTCTTTTCCTTTGTCTTTGGCACTGTCTGAATTTGGGGAAGTGGGGCTGCAGCAGGTTCAAGCAGTAAATCCTCAAGTGATTTAGACATTTGAGATTGCAGGTTTGGTAAGAGTACTGGAACAAACACTGATAGAGTTGTGGGAGACTAGGAGAATGAGCCCCCCCCAAATATGGCATTTGGTGGATTAGTGATCCATGATTTTTCTGACCCATCTAACAGATCTGGAAATATCAGTCCTGCAAATTCATTGTCCTGCTTTTAGTGGTAACAGATATTAATCTGCTGAAGTATACAAAGTATAAACTCCCTTAGAGCTACATTGAAATTGAGCATAGCATATATTCACTGAGGGCATCCATCCAGAGAGAGACACACGGCAGTGCCTAGAAAACTGTCCATCTTTGATTTCTCCGTGTTGGGGTTTATCAACACAGATCTTCTGAGGTGGCCCATCAGTGCAGTGGTAACTCTTCCACTCATGAGACCAGTGGCTGGGGGCTGGGAACGAACCTGGGTCATTGTTGGGCTGGTCAGGGAAGGATAGTGGAGCATTCTGCGGGATGCTCACCTCTGCAGGGGAAGGAGTGCTTTTGATCTGCACTTCAGTATCACTACCTGGGTGACAACAGGTGGCTGTATAAACTGGGGATGAACTATTAGGGAGGGGGACATCGACATGCTCTGGCATGCTCCACACGTTATGCTTGCTCTAGTCAAGGGCATCCTTTGATGCACTTGAGATGGGCAGAAAACAGAAAAACCTTGACCATCACAGCATGCCATTCTGCCCCTCCTCACAGGTCCCACACTGCCAACCAAGTTCCAGCAGAAGAACTGAGCTTCAACTCCATCGGGGGAATAGGGGTCCCCTCTAGTGGCCCTACCATACATTACCCTACCCTGGGTGGTACATCGAGGAGGAACATGGCACTTTGGTAAGTCCCAGATAAGGTGGGTGATGGGGCTGGGCAGGAGGTAGGACCAGTGAAAGTGCTGGTTGGGGATGGGGAAAAGTACACTACATAATGAAAATGCAGATCTTGTAGCCATCTGGTGGCACAAAAGCAGCACATCACTCTACTGAGTGAATCACCTGGGTTCAGGAGTGAGCCTCGGATGTCTATAATTAATCAGTAGGTCAGGGAAGTCCTTCCTCTCACAGCAAAACTCAGCCTAGAGGAAGAGCAGCCTGCAACTATGGAAGTGGGCTGTGGTGGGCTATAAATGGTGCAGCAGGTGTGTGGAGATTGGATGGGGGAATAAACAACAGGACAAAAAGCACTACCAGGAGGATGTCAGTGCAAGAATAATGTAATTTCAGGCCCCACTCTGCCCTGACCCAGAACTGAAATTTGATCTGAATGGAGACTGATACCTCTGAAAACCCCATTATGGGGAATAAGCTTTGGGGATGAGGGTCAGTTTGCAGTTGCTGGGGCAGGAAGGTTGTGCATTGAAGCTCTCAGATGGGCCTGACAAGTGATAGGAGTATAAATATGGGATGGACTCCCCTCTCACAGATGTTCTTTCAATAGACAGCAGTGTAACCTAGTGCATAGAGCTCAAGTTGTGAACCTGGAGATGCAGGTTTGAATCACACCACTGCTTCATGCAGTACTCATTGTGTGGCCAAATGTAAGTAACTTAAAGCAGCAGTGCATGGTATGGTGAAAATTTATTACCTATACTTTTTATTCAGTTCAATTCACCCCTTTCCTTCTGTCTTGTATGATACCTCTTTATCCGTTTTGAATCTGCTTTAGTGTTTTTGTTTAGATTTGAAAGACTTAGTGGAACATTCCTTTTCACATGACTGTCCCCAGTTTCTGTCATTTTTTTCATTTGTTCACACACAGACACAGAGACACACACACACAGACCAATAAGTAGAGATGGGCAAAATTGCTGAAATTCGCATTGCGAAGTTTGAAAAATTTGTGAAGTGCGATTTTGCAAAGTTTGCACTTTGCAAAGTGTGGCTTATAGATGAAGTTGGTAGAATTCACCCACAAAGTGGCTGAAATGTGCCTGTGAAGTAAACAATTCACCCATATTGTGATAAAACCTCGTGTATTTTGATGAAGTCAAAGTTGCTGAGGGCCCCCTGCTCGGCTTTGATACTTTCACTAAACACACATCAGATCCTTGATACGGGATCTAGCAGGCTATAAAAATGGGTATATGAAACCCCTTCACCCCCCCACTCCAGTTACTTTCTGCCCTCCTATCCCCATTTCCCAGTCCCCCAGACTGTTTATTTATATATATATAAAAAAATCATTGGCGCTAAAGGCATCTTTTAACTAAACCCTTTCTCCATAACCCAGTCCCCAAAAGGATTATACTTACAAGCTGGTTCCCTCCTGACCCCCCCAATCCTTGTTTGAGGGAATGCCACTTAGTTTAAAAATACTGGCTAACTCAGGTGCAATCCTTGTTCAATATTCCCACTACATTTTCCAGTTGTACTAGGGAATGGGTTTAGTTGGCACATGATCGGGGGGGGGGGAGGAATGAGGCACAGAGGCTGATGATAGGCAGACAAAATTTGTTGGTTTGTCTTGTGCCATCAATTGCATAGACCATACTGCACCCGCTCTGCCTCCATTTCACTTGCTTACTCACTATATTTCATAAAAAATATTGGGAAATAGAGCAGGCACTCTGCAGGAGGGGAGATGAATGTGTTAGCTGGCATTTTGAATTATGGAGTGGGGCAGCTTATAAATATGATGGTTTTGGAGGATCAGGTTAGGGAGGGGTGGTAACAGACATGGCTGGGTCTGAGCACAGAGATAGAAGTCAGCATTCTTTTTTTATTTAAAAACAAACTCTGGGGAAATGGGGGAGGGGGAGGAGGGAAGAAAGTGGCTGGGGTGGGACAAAAGTGGCCACTACAGCAGACCTGGTCACTTGGGAGGACTAGATTCCATTTAATTTTTTTGAAGGGTCAAGTACCAAAGAGAAGACCACAAACAAATATTTGAGGCATCCATAATTTTGTGGCTGCAAATTGTACAAAGTGTCATAAATCCATTAAAATATTTGAAAATCAAATGCAAACATTCTGGCACATATACAGTATATGGATGCAGTGGTAGCAGTATAACTGCCACAAGTGCTGGGCCCAGACTTTTGAAAATCCATTCCATTAGCTCCTGGCCACCTTTTGAAACACTATGACATTTTGCTGCTACAAAACTCCAAAAAGCGTCACCTTGTATGGTTCGACATGAAAAATGTTGCTGTACATTAGGGCAACTACACAATGCTGACTGTGATCGTGGGAGCAGGCATTGTGCCAGCCAACTCCGAGTGTGTGGAACACACTGGGCACATCTGTGGTCTTTGCAGGGGGTTGTGCCCCCCATCCCTGAAAGTTATAATAATCACTTCAACAGTGGACGTTTATCGGGAAGGGTGCACAACACCCACGTGGCGCTTTCCCTGCAGGGTGCTCCAACAACTAGTTCGTCACTGTGACAGGTGAACTGGCTGCAGTGCCCTGATCGCGTTACCCTAATTGCATTGACACGATGACAGGATACCAATCCAAAACACTTAACTCTGATGGTATACTATAAATCACAAGAACAAAGGTACAGTAACACATTTTCTGGTGTTCCTCAGTGCAATAATATCTAACAGTTAAATTTAAGACTGACTAAGTAGTAAGATTAAGTGAAAGTTTTACTGTATCTTGTGGCTATTGGCATAGTAAGGCAAACAGCACTATTCAATATAAAAGTTAAGCTGGACTATGCATCTAAAAATAAGAAAATGATTATTTCAATCACTATTCTGTTTCAGATATATTAACATCTTCATTGATTAGAGTAAGCCAATTTATGACAGTAGTGTACAAATCATTTTCAATTAAATAGATGAGCAATAATTTATTGTAGTACCTTTACAGTGCACTGTATTTGGCAGAGTACACACCATGTATGCTCACAGTCCTAGTTACCGTATACTGAATTTTGCATAGTGTGCTCTATGTTTTCTATTTTTGCACAAAAACGTGTTGCACAGGTCACTCTTGCCAATGTAAATTGTGTTTTCCACCGAATGTTCTATGTACTGTGTTTTATTATTGTGTTTTGTTGTTTCATTGTTACTCTCCTTATCTGCACTCCCTTTTGTAACCCTTTGTCCAGGTCGCATCTGGAAATGAACCACAGCTCAATGTGCATTTCCTGGTTACCAGTCTTAGGTAAATAAACCAGATTGCAGTACCAAGTGCTAATTACTGAAAGCGGTTAATGGATTCAGCTTTCTGTTGACCTTTATTATATGGGTGTGCCAACTTAGTTTTTATTTTCTATATTAAGTTAAATTGTTTCTATAATTTATTTTTTTAATTATGTTTACTAGGATCATTGCCTGAGCCAAAGTGGAGTTTTAGCCACAAAACATAAGAGTATTTCATAAGGTGGTCAAGAGTTAATATGTCAGAATAAAAGACTTGTTGTCAGCAGATATGGAGTAACATGCTTTTTTCTTAGTCATTTAGGGTCCTGTCCTGCTGCAAAGAAAAGGTATCTACCCCCCATTAAAGGTTCCTGGTCATCTTGGACTTTTCTGAGCAGAAACAGACTTCAAGTCCTTGATGGAAATCATATCAGAGATGCAGCCCGACTAATCTTCTGCCACCCATGCAGCTATCATCCAGTTCCATTGCCTGGCCATGTACCCTAGAGGAACCACTCACTTGTTTCCTTCAGGGTTTACCCCTCATGATGGGGCCTTCAAGCTGGGAATCCCTGTAGGTATTCAAGTCCAGTGGGTGAGCGATTCTTGTAATACTAGTTAGGCAGACAGCATGGAGCACACGCATATTACAATTGTATCATTCTGTTGTCAGGGGTGTTTTCCTCGTAACTTCTCATCCTTTAGAAGCCTACATGAAACAGCCCACTCAGTCTCCCCAGTTGCTCCATGCCTATTCTGTCCCAACAGACCCTAACTGGCCTTTGGTGACCCTCCCCCCCTATATTTACTAGTATTCCCCTATGTTTATACAATGCATGTTTGAAAACCACCACAGTTTGTGACCCGTTGCCTGTGGTGGCAGGCTGTTCCAGGTGCCGACCACTGTTTCAGCGCAGTAGTATTTCCTCACATCCCTCCTAAATTCCCCCTTTCCAGATTTGTTGCATGCCCTCTTGTTCTGTTTCACTTCTGCATTTGAAACAGGCTCCCCACCTGTACCTTGTTCACTATCTTGAGCTACTTGTACATCTTTGTTATGTCCCCTCTCCCCCTCCTCTCCTCTAGGATGTACTTATTGAGATCCCTCAGTTCCTCCCCATACAGTTCTCATGCAACCCACGTACCATTTTAGTAGCCCTCCTCTGGATTGCCTCAATCCTGTCCATGACTCTTCTGAGATACGGCCTCCAGAACTGCACACAAACAATATTCCAGGTGTGATCTCACCAATGATCCGTACAGTGGGAATATCACCTTCCATTTTCTGCTTGTGATACCTCTCCCTATGCACTCCACTATTCCACTGGCCATACCCACTGCCTTGTCACACTGTCCTGTGACATTGAGGTCATCAGATATTATAACCTTAGGGTCCCTTTCCTTTTTAGTAATTGTCAATACTCCCCCATTTTATACTCCACTCCTGGGTTTCTATGCCCCAGGTGCATGATTTTTTAATTTTTGGCATTGAATCCAACTGCCATACCCTTGATCACTCCTCAAGTTTTCTAAGGTCCCTACTCATTTTCTCTACCCCCTGCTGAGTATCCACCATGTTACAGATGTTGGTGTCATCTGCAGAAATGCATACTTTCCATTCAAGCTCCTCTGCAATGTCATTTATGAAGATGATGAAAAGAACATGTCCCAATACAGAACACTGTAGCACCCTACTGGTCACTCTTCCTTCATTAGAGGGAGTGCCATTTGTCACCATCCTCTACCACCTATGTGGCAGAACTGCATTCTGCCAGTCTGATATCCCTGGTGGAAGGATGCCTTTCCTATCTTCTTCTTTTTCCCACTGAAATCTGTTGTGCAACAGGATCTTCGTATACTATACCTTTTTCTGCCCCGGCATAGGTCGGCCTCCTATGTCAGTCTTTTCTATCTCTCACTAAACTTTTTCCCTACTACTTTTATTTCTAATGTCCATATTTCCATCCCTCACCAAGAACTCCCCAAAATAATGCACCAGGCTAAGGTCAGCTGGCAGGAATGAAATAAGGTACATTTATGGCATTAAATGCCAAAGTTATAACGTGCCTTTAAGTATATAAGGTGCTGGTTACATAAAATGCATAGGGTGCATTTTGTGCCATATTATGAGTTTAAAGTGCTGCAGTGCTTAAATAAGTTAATGCTTATGTCATTTTTATGTATATGGTGCAGGAATGTTTAGAAATGTTTAAAATGGCTGTTAAATACAAAATAATGTCCACTTTGATAGGTGGATTATGGATACAAACGAAGCGGCATTATGCTGATGTTGTTTAAAATATTTTGCTGCCACTCCATTGTTATGTAGAATGTTATGTCAAAGAAATACTGCATCAAAGCAGGAACCGTTTGAACCAAGTGGAAAACTTTAACTTTTACTTTTGCTGCTGCTTGGAATCTGTGTAAATAATTACTGATGCCCCTGCATTATTAGGACTCTCGGCTGCCGGCTTCATATAAAATATGCTGTAGAATTGTGCTAGCTAGTCATGGAGGAGTCCATGGCATGTGTTCAGACAGTCCAGACTGCTAGAGAGGCAGGCTTCTCTGAGTAATCTGTGCACTCTGAAAAGCGAGCGCTTGAAAATAAAAAGGGACTATGGTGTCCCTGGACATAAAAGCTATAGCCCAGCATAAAAAGAACTAAAAAGGGGCTTACCAAAACTGTGCAGAGCCCCAAATCAGAGTGGCTAGACAATGATTGTCTAGCAGTCTGCTGCTCTACTTCAACATAGAAAACAAATGAGTTAAAGGGACAGGAACATCCCTATATATGTGGAAATGCTATACAGTTGAATTAGCCCTCAGAATAAGATAAGATAAACTAAATGCAATAAAGCAATCACACAAATTAAAGAATAAAGAGACCCTGCAGGTCTCTAAAGGAGCCCCATTATGTATAGAGCCCTGAGATATAAATTAAAGGGCTAGTGTCCACATACTATAACAATACAGCACATGTATAAATACAAAAAATGTTTGCACTGTTTGCATATATAGAAAATAAGGGACTTCCCATGAGTAAAACTTCAGGAAGAGGATTTCCTATAGAGGGACTTCCCACAAGTAGAACGTCATTATGCAATAGAGGAGGGGTTTCCCTATTTAGGGACCATTCTAGTACTAATTGGATGTTATAGGAGGGACTTTCCCTTAAGTGGGAGGGCTATATAAGTCCTCCTCAAACACCAAGAATCAGATTAGCTAACCGGCCATTCTCACTTACCTGAAGTTAAGGTAAGAGGAAGGACATGTGCCTGAAACAAGGAATTTGTCTCAAGCAGCAGAAAAGCTGAGGTTTGAATTTTGAGACACCTGAAGTAAGGTGGAATAGCATTATGCTATTGTTTATTTTCTAGTTCTGATTGAACTGTTTATTGATGTGTATTTATTATTTTTGTACTTTTTCATAAAATAAAACACACTGCGGGTGTGTTGTACTCATTTACTGTGTCTTGCGTTATCGTTGCATACCCACGTACCCGCAACAATCTAGTCAATAACTATTATTTTACCCAGTTTACAACTTTGGCTCCTACCCCCAGACTATCCAGTTGATTTATCATTCTACTGTGTGGTACAGTGCCAAAGGTTTTGCTGAAGGTCAAATTGGCCATGTTCATTGCTCTTCCCTGATCTATTTCCCTGGTCAACCAGTCAAAGAAATTGATCAAATTTATCTGACAGGATATACTACATAAGACTGAAATGCAAACGCTCGATACTCGGTATACTAAAACCAATTGCCTGACATTCGGTATCTCGACACTCGAGAATTGCCTGTGACAGAGTTTTTTTATGTTTTGGGGGGCTTCGCCCCTGCACCCCTCCTTATTTTAGATTATAACCTCCACCATGGGCAAATCCCAAGTGTCAGGATATTGAGTGTCAAGCAATTGGGTTTGGGTTACCAAGTGCTGGGCTTATGCATTTCAGTCTTAAGTAATACTCCTGTCTGACATGTCCTTCCCTCATGAAGCCATGCTCTTTTTGGTCTTATAGCCCTCTGGTTTCAAGACATCACACTATCCCTTCTTTTAGAATGGTTTCCATTAATTTCTCCACAACTAGTGTGAGAATCACTGGTCTGTATTTGCTAGCCTACTCCCTGCTGCCACACTTATAAAGTGGAACTATGACAGCTCTCATCAAGTCCCTCAGAACCTATCTGGTTCCAGTGATATGTTGCAGACCAGGTGTAGACAGAGGTAGGGTGTCACCTGAGGGCTAAATAAATGCAGATGGTTGTTTAATGTAGCAGATATACCCCAAATTCATGATCTGTCTGTTGATCGCATGAACGTTGGGGCAAAATGTTAGTTTGCATCCGTTTTGTACTGACACTTTGACAAATTTTACGATGTTCAGCTCCTTGTACTTAATACAGATACTTGGGCCATTACTCCAACAGTAAGTGAAATATACATTTTAGTGTGGTCTCAATGAATAGGTGTGGGTTAGTGCTTTAAAATGCATACCCAAATGTTACCTCAAATGATTAATGCTAAAAGTTATAGGGTTAAATACCAACCACAACTCCTTAATTTCTTGTGAAATTTCAAAATATTCTTATATATAATCTTGTCAGACAGGATTTATTGCACTTTATAATATGTATATGTGGTTTTGAAGTCTTAAGGTAATACAAAAGGATTAATTGATAAAAGTGAAGACACTGTTAACAAACTAAATTTTAGCAAGTTTATACCTTGTCAAATTTTGCAGTTTTCAGCTACGTCTACTTAATGCAGATTCTTAGGCCATTACTTTAAGACTAATTTAAATATGCATTCAAGTGTGATCTCAGTAAATAGGTGGGAGTTAGAGCTTTAAAATGCATATCCATAAGTTGCTCCAAAGGGTAATTTTAAAAGTTTTTTGAAAGAAGGAAATGTATCTAAAAGAAAAAAGCAACACCTTTATTTACACAATACATTTTTATTTCTAAAAATGTAAAATTTAAAATATGACTGTTGGTAAAGTAATGGAACTTAGTCTTGCCCATCTAGGAAAAATATTTGTCATCGTCAGATATGCCAGTATCATCTTAGTAATCACATACATTTTGGTCCTCATCCGAGTCCTCATCATTTGCATTATAGAGCAGCGACATAACATCATCTGGAAATGGTGTGCCCATCTACTTTACATTGAGATCATCAGTCCAACCGTGCAAAGTGCATTTGGGGCATTGATAACTGCAATAGAAGAAAGCCTTCGCAATCGTCAGACGTAGCTGGCTCATAGAATATGTGACCTCTGGATTTCCTGGCAGGGTGGTAGCAGAGACAGATCAGTTATTCTGTTGTCTTTGTTATATTTCTCCCCAAAGATCTGCTGACTCACTATATTTACACTAGTAACTTGCTTTCTTCAATATAGTTTACTGACATACTCCTCCAACAGAGCTACGACACACTTATCCACTTGCCAATCACTCCCAAGTTTCTGAAAGGTATCCAAGAATTTGGGGGTACGTTTGAAGGACATTCTAGCAAATCTTCTTACCCTTTTTGAAGAATGCAGAAACATAGTCATTGCCTATGAATGCATGGAAACCAATTAAGACTTTCTTTGTTGCAGTGGTAATTTCCATTTGGTAATGTCGAAGATTTTCCTACTGTTACCATGGCCATTGTCCAGGTATATACTTTGCTCATATTCTGAAAATAGTGACAGTAAAATTACTGGTATATCGGTATTCACAGATGGTGAACGGATGATAACAGGGCCTGGACATAATGTAATAGCATCTTGCACATGAAGGGCAATTTTTGTGTCTGCTTCTTCCTGGTCAGAATATACATTATCCACAGCTACAGTCCCTTCTTTGGTGATCATGCAGCATTTGTCTCTCTTTGAAAAATAGATCACTTGGCCCTCTGGCAAATTTGTACAATTTTCTCTCCATACCTGCATGATCAAACCAGTCAGGCACTCCTTGTTAGATCCATTAGAAAGGAAGTAACTGAAATTGTTTGGCACTTTGGTGTTGGGACCTTTGATAATATGCTTCTCACTAAATCCTCATTGAAATCTCTCAGCCTCTTTGATTGACTGCTCTCTGTATGTATTTGCAACAACATCCACTCTTGCAAATCCCTTTGGGAGACTATTCAGGAGTTGCATTGCCAGACTACTGAAGATTTCAGGAACTCTTGTCATAAACCGCACTGTTGCCATTAGATCAACTATGTATAGTCAGAAACTTTTCCTGGGGGGAAAGTCCGAAGTGTCTAACACTGGACAGTATTCTGCTAGAACCTCAAGTAGCTTGCTGTTTGGTGTTGTCTGCCTAGTTCCATCTGCATGGGCTAGACTCAGCAAGACTGGGCCCAGTCAATATGTTAATAACCTGTTTATATCTACAGGGAAGTTGTTTGTTTGAAAGGCCAAATGTTTTCCCAATATATCTCTTTAAAATTTAAGTTCTGTAACTTTTCCTTTGGTAGTTACTTGCACTTTTTTGCCTGCATCATTGAAGGTTCTCACTGGGACTTTTAAAATTGGATAAAAATATTTCTTTTTACCACTTTCTAGTCTTTCTTTAACAATAAGTTCATACACAGAAGATATGGCGTGAAGAACCCAAAAAAGTATAAACCTGCTAAAATTTCATTTATTAATGGTGTCTTCACTTTTATCAGTTTATCCTTTTTCATTACCTTAAGGCTGCAAAACCACATATGCATTTCAAAACAGAATCCCTACCCTTTTAGACAACATGAAATTATATTATAAAGTGCAATAAATCCTATCTGACAAGATTAAATAGAAGAACATTTTGAAATTTCACAAGAAATTAAGGGGTGGTGGTTTATATTTAACCCTATAACTTTTAACATTAATCTTTTGAGGTAACATATGGGTATGCATTTTAAAGCTCTAACACCTGCCTATTCATTGAGACCAAACTTGAATGTATTTTTCACTTACTCCTAAAGTAATGGTCCAAGAATCTGCATTAAGTACGGAGAGCTGAAAATTGCAAAATTTGTCAAGATGTGAGTATAAAATTGATGCAAAGTACCATTTTGACCCAGCGTTCATGTGATCAACAGACAGATCATGAATTTTGGGTATATCTGCTACATTAAACAACAGTCAGCATTTATTTTGCTCTCAGGTGACACCCCACCTCCATCTACTGTACACCTGGTCTGCTGAATTAATCTACCAGTGGTGCAGCAAGCACCACCCTGAGTTTCTATAGTATCCTAGGATGTATCTCATCCAGTCCCATGGCCTTGTCCACTTTCAGGTTGGTATGTCCCTTCAAGATTCTTTCCTCTGTAAATGGACTTGGGTTTATTATCTCCCCTCTTCTGTGTTCCTGCTGTTCCTTGTTAGTCCACCCCCTCCCTTGCCACTGTGAAGACCAAGCAGAAGTACCTGTTCAGAAAGTCAGGTGTTTCCTCATCATTCCCTGTGCAGTCATGTCTACTGACTTCCTTATCCTCACTATCCCTCACCTCACCTTCCTCTTCTTACTTATGTACCTGAAAAAAGTCTTACCCCTTCTGCCACTCCCTTAGGTATCCTTTCCTTTGTTTGTACTTTTGCTTGCCTCACTGTCCTCCCTCCATGAACAAATTTTTTTTCTTTCTCCCTTCCTACAAAAAATGTCTCCTTTGCAGGTGTCATACTGTCTGATATTGCAACAGATTGTTACCATTACTATATCAAATCATAAATCCCTGTAATTAAATACTGTCTTATGTGTTACCTGTATAGCTGCACTAACCGTAAGGTACCTGTACCACTGTTATTTTATACTGTTGTTCCACTGTATTTTATACTGTTATTATATGTAATCTGTACCAACTGCTTTTATTGTGTAGTCATAGCTTATGTTTTTATACTGTCCCTAACCTCTTGTATACCTTTGTTTTCTGCCACCCCAACAGGGTGTGCATTTTTGTACTATGTATTGTATGGACTATTTGTATACGTGCTCGTTCTCTGCCACTATTGTGGCCCGGGTCATGATTGAAAATGGTCCTCTGGATCGGTGCACCTACCCGGTCACCAAAGACATAAATAAATAAATAAATAAATGTGATGGGAGCATGCAGTGGTTGAGTTCATTGCAGATTCAGGCATCTCCCCTCCCACTGCTGCACACATGTCACTGACTTACACCACCTGTGGGCCCTCAGGTCAGGCTCATGCAGTGGAGCTCAATTGACCTGACCATTCAGTCAGAGAAGAACACATCATGTGGGACTCTCAGATGTCCTTCTGCCACTGGCTGTCCTGTATTGCAGGCTCAATCATGAACACAGATTACCAGCATCATAAGCAGCAACACTGTCCCTCTGCTGATGTGCTGGTTGGGCGATGCTGGAGGAGACCGAACCAATGCTAGTAGCACAGTGCAAAGCTAAGAAGATAGCACAATTAATACTATACTGTAGCTGAGCTACACTACATTTATCTGGTGCTTGCTGTGCTATACTGTAACTGTGCTATGCTACTTTCATTGCGTGCTTGCCGCTGATTTTGGTTTTGTCAGTTTATTTCAGTTGGGGGTGTGGGGGGGAGCAAAGCCCCGCTAATCAAATAAACTGATAAAAAAAAATTCAGGCCAATGTGAAGTAGAGCATGCCATAAGTCAGCTAGTAGCATAAGGGTCCGGTCTCCTCCAGTATTGCCGCTGTTTGTTCCTGTATGTCTGCGGCTCATATCAGATGTCTTATCTTGTGGCAGATCATAAATTGCTATAGTTTTTAATTACAATGCTGTGGTGGATGATTTGTCGCATTGTACTGGTAGCAGGTGACGTTTGAATGTACTGGCTTTATACTAGGGCGTGTTGTCCTCAGTAATTCTGTCACATTTGCATTAACTTGTTCCTCACAATGGCTATTTTGAGTGAGTTATGCTAAGACAGGATTTCAGTATACAAAGAATTCAATAAATGGCTGCTAAACTTATGACTGATAAATTCACATACAACTTGGCCTCTCGATTCATTCCATTTGCTGGAGGAAGCCAACTTCTTCAAACATGAAATCTCCTTTGAATCCTGAACTATGGGTCACTTTCTATCCAGGTGTGGCATTGACTAGTTAGAGCCTGAAAAGAAAAATGAAGTTGAACAGGGAGTGAAGTGAATCAGTGGTGAGGGAACTCAAAGCTGAAAAAGTATGTCAGTTAGGGCATGAAGCAGAGCAGAGAACAGTTGACTAGGCCTAGAGAAGCAGCAGTGATGGTCAAGGATACTCTTATAGTACTGCCTGCGGGCATTTGTATTTAGTGTAAACTGCAAGTTCCTTGTAAATATTGTTTATAGACTTTTTTGCCTTTTCAGACTATTGTTCTCCAGATTTCTCTACTGTATAAGCCTCACATCGTTATGTATCTATCCTGTGCACCCATATTCTGCATTATGTATACTGTTTTCTTATTGTACCTTATACTTATCTTAACTTCCCAGGTCCACCTTGAAAATTAGTTCTATCAATGGTGTTTCACTTGGTAAAATAAAGACTGAGTGATTGCACTCAATGGTGAGTGAAGCTGAGAAGCGTGGCAAAGACAGCACCCTAAATGAGGGGAAAAAGGAAGCAGGTGGCAGGAATAGATGGAGATAGAACATACCATAGATCCCCCATACACCCAGAAAACCAGCAGGTAAGAAAGAGAGAGCAGATAACCAGTGTAAAATGGTAGGACATCTCAAGAGGATGCACTGACCACAAAGGTGAGGCTGGTTGGATTATGTAGCACCACAAATATGCAGGGACAGAGACATAAAGTCGTGGTGATAGCTGCAGTGAATAGAAAAAGGACAAGGAGCACCTTGTTGGTAAGTGTAGCAGCAATGAAGCAAGCTGAAGTGGAGTATCAATGGATTAAGAATAGGAATGCAGGAAAATTGTATTTTCCTGGTGACATTCCGGCGAAATCACAAATTTTGCCATGCAAAATATTTTGTGAAATTCTGGTGAAATCACAAATTTTGCCATGTGAAATATTTTGTGAAATTCCATGCATTCTGCAAAATATTTTGCAGGTCCAAAATGTGGAATTTCACCTCTGAAATGCGGAATCCCATCCACGAGCAGTGGAATTTCACCTGCGAATGGCAAAATTCTGCATTTTGTGGGCGAAATTCTGCATTTCACCAGTGGAATTTTGCATTTTGCACCAATTAAATATTTCACAAAATCACAAATTTTGCGAAATATTTCACGGAATGAAATTCCACAATTTCGCACAACTCTAATTAAGAATGAGGACCATGAGGACTGAGCATGTGGAGCCCCGAAACAGAAACTGGACAGGCAGTGCATCAAAGAACCATCCTGATGCAAGGCCCAAGGTAAGTGATTATGGACATAGCACAACAACTTTTATGCACCTTGGAGTACAACTGGAATTGCCAGCTTCTCCTCCCTGTGAATACTGACAATTTTTTCATTATGTGCATGTTTCATCTGATGAGACATGTTGATAAAACAGTAACAGCGAAAAAAGTGAATCTGTAACAGAGCGGGTAAATCCCCCAGAACAATGGCATCATATGCCCTCACATTATCAGCAGAGTCACCAGGGGCTGCTTGATAATGTGTATGGGCCAGAAAGCTGGCCCTGAAACACTTTAATCTGTTCACTACTCAGTTCAGAAAAGAGAAGTTAGCTGCATTAGCAGGCAAAACACAAAAGGCCACAGGCATACTCAAAAGTGAAAACTGGTGCTAGCTCAGAGACACAACAGTGGAAAACACAAAGATGCCACACTCCAGGATTGAAGGACGATTGTATAAATGAAAAAATCCACAGTTCCATGTTAGGTGCAAAAAAGTACATTTTATTTCAACACTTTCGCATGAAAATAGAGACAAGCCTCTGAATCAGCAGGGCAGCTGAAGGGTTTACAAAGACTTTATCTGGAAGTGTCATCAGACCAACTACTGACCTGGCCTTTTGGAGGCATTTTTATGCTTGCTTGCACGCATGTGCAAGAAACATAGTGCCACCATACGAGTTTTCATAGGTGTGGCACCCTGGCTTCTGATGCCCTGAGGGTTTTTGCAGGTGAGGCGCCATTGCACCAATGAATGTCCCAGCTGTCTATGACAGCAGTTCAAATGCAGTGGCATAGAGTTGAAAGCAAACGACCGCTATAATCAGTGGTGGTAATGTGTAGGCAATTAGCATACTTCCGTGCTGTCAGCAGTATGCAAATTGACCCACACATCATCACCACCACTGATTGTAGTGGTGGTTGTATGCATGCCCCACCCCATTTGTTGTGTGCCGAGGAGGTGCCCAATCCCCCTCGGCTCATGCACACTCCCCCCAAGCACACTGTATTTCTGATGGGGGTGCCCAATCCCCATCGGTTTCAGTGGCCCCCACCCAAAAAAACACAAACTTTGAGGTGCCGCACTGGGAGCCCACCCCCAACACTCTATGGCCAATGGGGTGCCCAATCCTCTGTTGGCTCCACTGCCCACCCAAAACTTCCAGCTTCCAGGTGCCACACTGAGAGCCCACCCCAGCATGGTAAAAGTCCCTTGTCTATGTTAAAATTAAAAAAAATCCTGTAACAAAAGAAAATGGCTGCTCATTGACTCTCTCTTGCCCCCCAACCTCCACCCATCCTCTGCATACCCCATCTCCCCAACCCCTCACCCCATACTTACCTCCATAGGCTGGTGCAACAATCTTCAGTGAACCGGGACCACGTCTGCACTCTTCAAAGCCAATCGCGAACTGAAGATATGCTGGTAAGCTTTATAATGGCATAAATAAGGTTTTTTCAACTTTGGTGCATATCTGGTCATTTTTTTGAATTTTTGCACCAAATGCTCAACAAGGGGTTCTTGGGACCCCACCTCATGAATTCAGTGACTGTCATTTGGTTATTCGGTCCTGAAAGGTGATTTTGCAGTCACTGCATGGAATCACCTTTCGGGACTGATTAACGAAACAACAGTGTCACTGTTCGTGAGGTGGGCTCTCAAAATGCCTATGTTGCAAATTTGGTGAGAACATTCCCAAAAATGACTGTGTTATGAGTGTGTGTTGTGCAGTTTCCATGCACACTTGCTAATTCGTGAATTTATAATATTTTCACTCCAGATTTTCAACATTGGCATTTTTTCACACCTCCTTATGAATAGTACAGCTGTCATTTTTCACATCCTGGCCAAAATGTGTTTTCACACTTCTGGTGCAGAATAGCGTGGTCACTGTGGGAAATCAGTGTTCAGGACAGAGTAAGAAAATCACAGTGACACTGTTCATGAGCAGAGGTCCTAAAATGCCTATGTTGAAAATTTGGTCAAAAAGGTCCATAAAATGACTGTGTTACTAGCGTGCATTGTGCAGTTTCTACACACCCTCTTAACCTCACAGTAACACTGTTCATGAGCGGAGGTCCCAAAATGCCTATATTGAAAATCTGGTGTAAAAAATCTCCCAAATAATTGCATTATGGGTGTGCGTTGTGCAGTTTCCATGCACGCTCATGACTTCACCAGTTTTTTTTATATTTTCGCTCCAGATTTTCAACATTACCATTTTTTTACACCTCCTCATGAACAGTACAGCTGTAATTTTCTCATCATGTTGGAGATGTGTTTTCACACCTGTGGCACTAAATGGCGCAGTCACTGTGCAAAATCACCTTTCGGCTAACAAACTTAGTGTCGCTGTTCATGCGGGGGGGGGTCACAAAAAGCCCATGTTGAATACTTACAGTAAAAATACCAAGACACGTCCAGGGCCTTAGGGTTTCCAACCATAACGCCCTACCCTGTAGGGTCTGACAGGTCTGCCCTACCTTGTAGGGACTGACAGGCATCAGGGGTGTGACTTGGGACTGTCGACAGTAATGCTCACGCCATTCCTTCCCAACCCCCACCCTGCAGCCAGTGACAGGCAACGAGGTGTACCTTGGACTGTTTGGCCCCAGAGTTCACACCATTCTCCTACTCTGCACCCATTTCAACATATTTCTTTATGGAATGAGGTGAGTGTAAAGTCCAAACACCCCAAGGCACACCTCAACACTTGTCAGTGTCTGCAGGGTAGGGTGAGGTGAAATGTCGTGACCGTTATGGGTGACGACCAAAAGGCATACCCCAATGCCTCTCCATTTCTTCAGGGTGGGGATGGAGTTGGCGTCAGTTCAGTATATCACTGCCATTCCTATACTGCATCTGTCTAACTTCTGCACTTCCACTGCTAATGCCAGCAAGCAAACATTCGGCATTGACAAAATGCCTGTTGAAACTGTTAAGAGAGGCATGTAATTGTACCAGCTAAGAAATCATTATCCAAATGAAACCTTAGCCTGAGTCTAATGGCAGCTTGTCAAACTGTAAACCCCCAGTTACTGACTGACTAATCTACTCTGAATTTTCTCTCAAGTTATGCAGCTTTTTAGCATTATACAATAGGTTTAAAATACTAGTACAGTATCTACGCCTACTTAAGTTATGCCTTTTTTTTTTACTTCAGTTTACCCACCAGATTTGTGCTGGAGTATCATCAGAATCTGTACATGTTGCAGTTGAAGTGATTCCATTTTAAGACCTGAATATTTTTATGCAGAGTTAATCAGTTCAGAAAAGATTCAGGTGGTGCCTAATTGTTTAATTTACTGGTGCATGATCATTCATATATCATGTCTGAATGTAGAACAGCAATTCTGAAAACCTGGAGTGGAGCTGTAGGAATGGAGTCCCACAGCCTAGATTACTAATGATTTTACTGTAGTATATACTTGTGTGTTCCTGGAAGTGGTGAAATATGAATGAAAATTAAACTATTTTCCTGGATAAATGTAAACCATTTGCTTTTTATATGTGTCCTTTAGTTACCCAGAGAGAGGTAATATCTAATTTTGAGTTCGGTCCTGCTGCTTCCCATTTTGCAACTGGGTGGAATGCAACACTAAAAGGACAACACCTGTCCTCCCAGCATCCCTCCAACTCCCAACCCCAAATTATGCATTTCCACCACAAAAATAATTTTTAATTACCTCTGTGGCTTAATAAGGACTCCGATGTACTAGCCATAAAGTAAACATATCTTAAGCTGTGCAGCACCATTTTACATTCTCAGCACATCACTGTACCACTCACTGCTTACTTTATACAGTGCAAGGTGCCCGCTGAGAATATGAAATGGAGATGGGCAGCTCAGGATATGTTTACATTATGGATGGTAATTAAAAAATTATTTTTGGGGCTTAAAAGCCTAATTGAGGGATTGTGGTTTGTGGGGGTGGGATGGTGGGAGGACAACTATTTTCCTTCAAGTGACTTAGTCAAGATCATACAGTAAGGTGCTGCTGTAGAACTGGAACCAGGATCTGATGGTTCACAGTTCTGTATTCTTTTTTTTTTTTTATTCAAGTGTTTATGCTCCTTCGGCCTGCTGACAGGCTTTCTATCCCCACCAGTCTCCAGTCATCGCCTTGCCCCTCCCAGAACCCCAGACCCTATATCCCTCTTGGATTAACCCCCCAAGGCAGGGCGGCAGGGAGGAGGTCTGTCCTCCCCCCCTTCTGAGCACATATCCAGAGGGAGCCTGAGAGCTCCGTGAGGCTGTGGCACCAGAGTACCTGAAGGGCTTCCATGAAGCCGGCAACCGATTTTCCTCTTTTCTGTGGTCCCTCCCGATCACGGCCATGAACGAACATGCAAGGAGGTTCGCACACATCATGATGCCACACTACCTTTTTCCCCTGGTGCTACCCCCCATCCTCCACCAGGGGCAGCCAAGAAGCGAGACAACATACCCACCCTTCTCTGGGAGAGGAGAGCTGTCACTGGACACTTGATCATCTCCCTCTGCTGCGACCCCTGGCGGCCCATGCTTATTCCCGAACATGGGTCACTGGTGTGGCGCGAGGTGTGGCATCCAGCGCCTCAAGCTTCAGTGCCACTGGGTTGGCCCACAGTTCTGTATTCTAACCAATAGCATATAGTGCTGTACAACAGTGTTGAATTTTGTGCCCCATCACCTTATCCATACTGAGATAGCCCAGGCCTTACAGGGACTAGAAATGCAGTACTTGTTGCTGCAGATGCCACTAAATTTGTGATGTGAGAACTGAAAGCCTTCCTAGTACAGACACCAAATAAAAACCTTAAATCAAACAACATCATAGCTGTTCTGAAGAATTTCTTCAAACCAGTCTGACGTATATCAAGTATTTCTAGCAGAAGACCTGACAACATTTCCTACAGCCTATTTAATATCAAATATATAATTTACATGATCTACTAGTATATCATTTGAGAAATGGAGGCCGTCTGATAGTCACTGTCAGCAAAGCATGCTATTAGTCTGCCTTCAGTTTAGCTACTGATCAGGACTCCTACAAAGCAAGAGGAGCCCTTTTCCAAATAGTAGTCTTTACACTGCTAAACTGCTTAAATGTTTTCAAAATACGGCAGTTTATCTAAAACTTGATCATGTCACATTGTTTTGCTGCTCTTTGGAAGTTCTAGAGTATGCTGTCACTGTGACTTTCTGCCAATTACTGTACTTTGAGGGTACGTACTGCATTCGATTTAGTTGTGGCCTACTGTAAGCCTAAATTAATCTCTGTTCCCTTACTGCCATTTCAAGTTGATTTGTGCGCTTTGGATAAATAAAAGCCCCAGAAGAATACAATGGTGATTCAGTCTGCCATTTTCTTAAAATAGTAAGTGATCAGAGTTTTCTGCCTTTGGGTTGCTGGTTGGACCTCCATCGTGTGGACTCTTTTTTGCCTTGCTTGAAACATATTAATAATAAATATAGAATTTACACCTACCAGTATATCATTTGAGAAGAATGGAGGTATCTGATATTCATTGTCAGCCAATCAACATCAGTCTCTCTTCAGTTTAGCTACTGGTCGGGACTAATGTACAGCAAGTGAAACATGGAAAAACAGAACATATAATCTGTCAGCAGAAAAGGATCACTAGGCCCACCCAGTCTGCCTAGTGGTTCCCTGCCTATTGTACCTTCCCAGACTGTAACTGGTCTCCAGGTACCCTCCATGTTTCATTCTAATATGCTCCTGTGTCTAGCCCATGCATGCTTGAAGCCCTCCAGAGTTCTAACCTTCACCATGTTGGCTGGCAGATGGTGCCATGCATCTACTACCCTTTCAGTAAAGAAATATTTCCTCACATCCCTCGTGAACTTCCTCCTTACAGCTTTCTCATATGCCCCTTAGTCCTGGAGCTTTTTCTCTTTTGGTGTCCCCTGCTTCACCTTTCTTACCTTTTTTAGGTACTTGTACATCTCGACAAATCACCTCTTGCTATCCTCTCCTCTAGGGTTTACATGTTATGTTCCATCAGTCTCTCTTCATAGGGATTCCCTTGTAGCCCCTGCACTCTTTTGATTACACTCCTCTGGACCGCCTCCACCCTATATCCTTTCTGAGGTGTGGTCTCCAGAACTGGACACAGTACTCCAGGTGGGAATGTACAAGAGAGTGATGCAGTGTGCACCCCAACATCCCACTAGCCTTGCCTATAGCCTTGTCACACTGTGCTGCCACCTTGACATCCTTTGACATAATAACCCAATGTCTCTTTTCTGTTTTGTGTCCTCCCCCAATCCTATACTTAGCAAAGAGGGTTCCTATACTCAAAGGGCATGATTTTGCACTTTTTGGCATTAGACACTAATTGCCATGCCCTTGAACACTCTTCGGGTTTCCACAGATCCCTGTACATTTTCTCCTTTACCTCCTGAGTGTCAATCCTATTCCAGATTTGGTGTCATCTGCAAAAAGGCATACCTTTCCATCTAGTGCTCCTGCAATGTCCTCAAAGAACACGTTGAAGACGGCTGGTCCCAGTACCAAACTCTGTGGTGCCCTGCTGGTCACTGTCCCATCCTTAAAGTGTGGGCAGTTAACCACCACCCTTTGTCTCCTAGCCATTAACCAGTTTTGAACCCTCTGGATCCCACTCATAAGCTGGCTAACTTTGTAATCAGTCTTCTGTGTGGCACAGTGCTGAAGACCTTGATGAAGTCCATAAAAGCTATGTCCACTGCCATCCCCTGATCTATTTCCCTAGTCACCCAGTCAAAGAAATATATCAGTTTTGTTTGGCATGATCTTCTCCCCATGAATCCATGATGCATATGGTCCTGCAGCCAACTGGATTCTAGATAATCAATCAGCCTCTCTTTTAGTAGGGTTTCTTTTAGTTTTCCCCACCACTGAAGTTGGGCTGACTTGTCTGTAATTGGTAACTTCCTCCCTGCTGTCCCTGTTATGCAGAGGGACTATGCCTGTCTTTCTCCTGTCCTCCACAGCCACTTCTGTTTTCAGTAAACTGTTGAATAAGGCTGTCCTTTTCACAGTGCAGTCTGAAAACATTAATTCCACCTTCATTAAAGCAGTCCCCCATTTGAAGCATTAAATTCTCCCTGAGCTCAATAAATCCAAAACTGCACAGTTTTATACTTGCATGCTTATGCACCAGTAATTAAGCTGAAATGAATTCTGATTGTTCAGCCTTTTAATTGAGATAAAGCCCCGTGGACCTTGGGACTCTGAACTACTGAAAGCAGAAAATCATAACTCAAGATAACTGTGATCAGCATCTCCCCCATTCCATTGTTGATATTCAAACATTGTTTTAGAAGACTGTGACCACTATGCTGGCATTTTAATGAGACTCAGAAGGCTGATAGCCATATGGATGGATTTTCTTTGATTCCAGTACACATCTCCAGATAAGGCAGCATCAGGATTATACAAAAGAACTCCACATTTAAAGAGCTAGTAGAACAAGAAATAGCAGACATGCATATGTTACAAATATTAAGAAGTAGTCATTTGTAACATTTTATTTTTGAAGTATTTTTCCTTTTGCTCTTTAGAAAATGTTCTATGTAATAGTTTTATGCTACATGTGTGAAACAGCACTCTGTCTTGCAGCTGACATTATGTAGTTCTATTCCTCCCACATCAGCATCACCATGACCTCACTGACAGTGACATCACTGGTGACTAGCCTGGTGGCTACTTAGTGTTTTTTTCTGAGCAACTGTGATGTCACAGTCAATAAGGTTACAATGCTGATGATGTAACAGGAGGAACAGAGCTAGATAGTCAACTGTCAAGCAGAGTGCTGTTCTACAAAGCTCACCTACTAACATCAGGTACACAACCTTTTAATTAACCAAAGGGAAATAAAAAGGACCTCAGATATGAAAGGTGACAGTTGACTGTTTTTAAAAACTAATATTAGTTTTAGAGACAGTACACTGGCTCTTTAAGCTATGATTCAGATGTCTTTTTGCCAGATAGAGATAAAATAAATTCTCTAATGCTTTCCAGCTTTAATGGAAGAGAGACTGCATTAACTTTAATGTCTGCAATGTCTATCTGAATTGCATAAAAAAACTAAGCAAATTAATGTTTTCATTGTCCACATAACATATGGTTTCTATGTAAATGATCTTCTTATTGTCCCCAGAATGCAGTGACTAATGATTGTTCAGAGCCTAAGCAGAGCAAAGGTGTAAAGCACAGAATAAAAATTGCTTATGGTCGTTCTACTAGAAATGAGTGTACAGTTAGTTCCGAGTTTAATTAAGAAACAATAGCTGCCTTATAACAACCTTTGGAAGAGCTTGCAGTAAATCACAGTTTGTCTGCCAGCTGGAACATTAATGTGGAATTTTAAGATCTATATGGGGCAAGAACTGTGAAAGAAGCCAGTCAGCAAGTGTAAACTAATTAAAATAGGTTCAGACTTTAATGTGAGTTGCAATGAAAAAGATTGTTTTTAGAGTTGACAAAATGAAGAAGATACAGGCTATCTACATCTATCAACTGGTGAGAAGGAACTGTTTCTGACACAAAATTTAACCAATCTCATTCAATTTGGACAAATAAATTGGTGACACATACCATGCTCTGTTTGAAAATGAAGCAACATGCATCATTCTGTGCCGTGTTGTGCCTGATTCTAGTAACTGGAAGCCGTTTTATCCATTCTAAAGACTGGTTACTGGAAAGAATGCTAACAAGTGGAATTATGTATCTGGTCAACATCGTGTCCTGATAAAAGTGGACATGACATGAATAACTGCTGCCAAATGTCCATGGATATACTGTATATGATACATGGAATGTGATGTCAGATAATGGCCAGTCTGCCATATTGTTTGTTTTTTTTTTGCATTATTATTATTTTGCTATCAGCCCCCTCCCCCACACACAATTCCCATGTGACTATCCCAGGCATTTTTGAATCCATTTACTGTTTGCCTGTACTACCTCCTCTGGAAGGCTACTGCAGGTGTCCACCACCCTCTCTGTGAAAAAGTATTTCCTCACATGCCTCCTGAATTTACCCCCCAATCAGCTTCATATTATGACCTCTTGTTTTGGAGCACCTTTTCCTCTGAAAGATACTCTCCTCCTGTAACTTATTATATCCTCTCATAAGCCCCCAACCCTTGTTGGGCTTACCATATGGGGTTGTGGCCCTGAGGTCTTCATTGGACTGCTGGTCCCCATTGCTGCCAAGATCAGAACCATAGAGTGTATCAGTGGTCCCTGGTGGGATTCAGGCATAGGTGCCCACTGAAACTCCACAGCTGCGACCACCATCACTCTTCCATTTCTTGGCCTCATAGAAGAAGGGGGCTGAGTTCCAAAATGTTGTTTTATGTCTCTGGACATTTTGGAGTCTGTTTTCTCAGTCTAGGAGCAGCATGAATGGACCAAGCAAAAAACATAAACAACTATGGCAGCACACACCTTTGATGCATGCGGGGCCACCAGGGGGAGAAGAATTAAAGGAGCCATGCTCCTGAAGTGCTTTTTTTGCTGTGCAACCATGATTTAATGGTACCCCCAGCTCTAGGGCAGGCAGGCAGTGGAGCTGGGGATTGGAGGGATTCAGGCATGGACATGATGGGTTTCAGTCCTCTTAAGGGTAAATATTAAATAAATAGGAGCTTGGAATGTTTTGACTGCAAATAAACAAATATGGCAATCCCTATGGACTGGGGTAAAATGGGGGCTGCTGATAAAAGGTCATTGAGCATCAGGTGTGCCTGGGAAAAGAGCCAGCCAATCAGCTGGAAGCTTAAGGAAAACTATAACAAATGAGTGCAAGTCCGCCTAAAGAGAGAGATTCCAGATGATCCAGACAGTGAGCAGAAGACAGAGATTGCTGTGGGCTGCAAGCCGCAAGGCCTATTTGTTTGCCCAACAGCCTTGCTGGCCCTAGAGGCTCATCAAGAGGCAGAGCATCTGAGGAAAACAAGAGGTAGCAGGTGGAGAATTGTGCCTGCTGCTGTGAGTTGAATCTGCTGTTGAGAATTGACCCTGCTGCTGAGATTTGAACCTATGGCTGTGGGTAAGAAATTGATCCTGCAGCCTGAGAATCTGCAGTCCCAGAGAGAGAGAGACAGAGTTTGAATGCCCTGTTGCCCAGAAAGAGAAATCAGAGGTTGTGGCTGGAGAGCAGAGACTATAAGGTCGCAGCCTAAAAACAAACAGTGTCTGCAGCAGAGAGTGAAAAGATAGTGAGCTACTGTGTTTCCCCCTCGAAGGGGACTAGTGGGTTAGAGATTGCCATTGCTGCAAGCCAGCGTAACTGTGCATGCTGGGGCTAGAGACTGAGGCAAAGCCCAGCTATCTTGCTGCACCAGAGGAAAAAGGGTGTGCCAAGTGACTACTCTGGGGAACAACCAGCCTGCCCTGTCTCCCAGACCGACGGAGAAGAAGACCAGCTAGAGGAAGACAATGAGAGGCCTGTCAGGTGAACACCACATACAAAGGCCTTAGAAGTGAAGATTGGAAAGGCCTGAAAGGTGAAGACCAGTGGTTGTTCATCTGCAACCTGCTATCATGGTGCTGCACCACCAACAACTTCAGATATCAGCATGGTACTGTTAAAGCAAGTTTCTGCATCCCCCAAATCTACAAGCTGTAAGTACCTCTGGGCTGTGGCTCAGGAGAGTCCTTGTTTAGCTAGCTAGCTAGTCAGGAAAAGGATGCTAAGTTCTGGGCAGGACTGTGCCATGTATAAAACTGCACCCAGGCAGTAAAGTTAAAGTTGCATCTGTTTAAAAGTTATTGGGCCCCAATGAAAGCATTTTGTTCCCAGTTACAAGACTGTTTATCCCCACCGTATCCCTACCTTTTGAAGCAACTCCGGTGAGCTACCTACCACAACTGACTGTTTCCAATGGCCATTTGGGGGGAAAGCCGGGGACACCAACAGGTGGGATGTGTGGGAGACTGTGTGGGGAATAGTTGTTGCCATTTATTACTGTTGTAGTATTTTCTCCTGCATTCACCCCCTCCCTATAATAAAACGAAAAGCTGGTTTATGGTACAATTTAGTATTACTGGTTATTGGAAAGTGTATGCATTTACTGAGTGGGGAAGGTACTGTGGGGGCAGTTACTGTATTTTCCTGGGGGTGGTGACATGGAATTTATTCCACAGGTATCCAGTATCATGACCCCAAGTAGAGGCATCTCTCCTTTCTACCCATGTATATCGTTGTCCACTTGTGAACCCAGACTGGCTCCTCAGAGGAGTACATAGTGTGGACCTGAGGGTGCTGGAACAGTCCAGGTGAGTCTGGTGGGCTGCTAACCCCCCTTCCTCCTTTCCTACAAGGTGTACATATTTAGCTCCTTAAGTCTTTCCTCATAGGGCTTCTGATGCGGACCCTGTACTATTTTGGCAGCCCTCCTCTGAATCACCTCCACTCTATCTATGTCTTTTTGGAGATGTGATCTCCAGAACTGTACATAATACTTAAGGTGGGGTCTTACAAGTGAATTATATAGGGGCAGAATCACATCTCTCTTCCTGCTAGGCACAGAAACATAGAAACATAGACTTTGACTGCAGATAAGGACCACTTGGCCCACCTAGTTTGCCCATTTCCCTATCTAGAGGATAAGCTGCAGATCCTATTTAACCAACAGCCTATTTCTTCCTACCCTTCCACAAAAATTGCCTTATGTCTGTCCCATGCATTCTTGAATTCTCTCACAGTTTTAGACCCCACAACCTCCTCAGGAAGGCTGTTCCATGTGTCCACCACCCTCTCTGTAAAAAAAATACTTCCTCACATTGCCCCTGAGCCGTCCCCCCTCTATCTTCAAATTGTGTCCCCTTGTTCTTGCACATCTCTTTTTCTGAAAGATGCTACCCTCTTGGACTTCGTTGATTCCACTGAGGTACTTAAATGTTTCTATCATGTCCCCCCTCTCCCTCCTTTCCTCAAGGGTATACATATTAAGCTCCTTTAGCCTCTCCTCATATGGCTTCTCTTGCAGACCCTGCACCATTTTAGTTGCCCTCCTCTGAACTGCCTCCATCCTGTCTATTCCTTGCAGAGATGGGGTCTGCAGAACTCCAGATGGGGTCTCACCAACTGTCTATACAGGGGGATAATATACCTCTACCTATGCACCCCAGCATCCCACTATCCCTCCCGATTGCCTTATCACACTTCCTTGCCACCTTCAAGTCATCCAATATTACTACCCATATGTCTCTTTCCTGCTTGGTCTTTGTCAGCATCATTCCAGCCATCTTGTACTCCGCTCCTGGGTTTCTATGGCCTAAATGCATTATTTTGCACTTTTTTGCATTAAAATCTAGCTGCCACACCTTTGACCATTCTTTCACTGTAGTTCAATCCCTTCACATTCTATTGACTCCACCAGGTGTGTCCACTCTGTTACAGATCTTGGTGTGTTCTTCAAAGAGACAGACCTTCCCTTCCCTTCCAGTTCTTCGTCAATGTCGCTTATAAATATATTGAATAGGACTGGTCCGAACAATGATCCCTGAGGTCCCTCTCCCCTCCTTTGAGCACACTCCATTTATCATTACTCTCTGTGTCCTATCTACCAACCAGTTTCGTATCCAGATTACCACCTTATTATCTAACCTCAAGTTACCCAACTTGCCCATCAGTCTCACATGTGGAATGGTGATGAAAGCCTTGCTGAAATCCAGGCAGGCCACGTCCACTGCACCTCTCTGGTCTAGCACCTTGGTTAATCAGTCAAGAAGTCCATCAGATTTGTTTGGTATGACCTTCCCTCTGTGTAACCATGCAGTCTAGGGTCCGGCAATCTGTTTGAAACAAGATATTCCACAATACTTTTCTTCAATAGTGTTTCCATGAACTTACAGACTACTGATGTCAGATTGACAGGCCTATAATTGCTCACCTCTTCCTTGCTACCACTTTTGTAAAGACGGACTACATGCACCCTTCTCCAGTCCTTGGGGACCTCACCTGTTTCCACTGATCTGTTAAAAAGGTCCATCAGAAGTGTGGCGAGTACTTCCCTAAGTTCTATCAGTATCCTTGGATGCACCCCATCCAGCCCCATAGCTTCATTTACTTTCAGGTTGTCAAGTGCTTTCTGGACTCATCCTACTGAAAACAGGCTCCTGTCTATTTCTCTCACCTTTACATTTCTGGTGCCCCTTTGTGGTCCCTCCCATTTCTCTTCTACTATGAAAACTGAGAAGAAGTATCTGTTCAATATGTTTGCCTTTTCTTGATCATCCTCCGTGCTGTCCGCCCTTCCTGTTTAAATGTACAATCCCTCCCTTTGTCTTCCTTTTTTCACTAATACACCTAAAAATGCCTTATACCCTTTTGATACTCCCTAAGCTATTCTTTCCTCAGTTTGCGCTTTTGCCCTTCTTACTGCTTTGCTTGCCTCTGTCTGTTTTTCCCTGATACACTTCCCTATCCTGATTTCTCTGGGTCTCCTTGTATCTTCTGAATGCTGCTCTTTTAGCTTCTATTTTTTCTGCTATCTCTTTTGAGAGCCATAATGGTCTTCTCTTTCTTTTACTTTTGCTTACTGCTGTCCTTTAGTCTGGCACTTTTCATATACCCCCACCCTTGAGTCCTCACCCCGTCAGTTCATTCATGAGGAATTCTTGCATCTTAGTAAAATCAGCCATTCTGAAATCCAACACCCTCACCTTTGTGTGGTTAAAGTCTGCAGTTGTTCAATTGTTGAACCACACAGCACAAAGCATTGAGAGTTGGTAATACCTAGATCAAAAACTAAACAGTCTGACTTTTTCTTTAGCCAGCTAGTCCCTAAATTTTGGAATATGATGCCCTTGAAATTTCGTTTGTACAATAGAAAAATTCCGTCACGAAAAGTTGTTAAAACCTGGTTTTTGGAATCACTTTTTGCACAAAAAAATGTTTGCTGTGGTTAACTGGTTATACTTATTAGAAATGTATGTTAATGTATGTATTTGGTGTGTTGAATATTATATGTCTGTATATATTGTAATTGTTGCAACTTTATTTTTGTACAACATAGGGTCACCATTTTAAACTAGTTTTACTCAATGATCTAACCCATTTAATAAAATGAAATGAAATGAAATGATCACTTGTCCCCAGATGGCTTCCCACCCTGACATCTGCAACACTGTCCCTGTCAGTAAGCACCAGGTCCAGTATTGCCTCATTGCGAGTCAGTTCCCTAGCTAGTTGCCTAAGAAAAGCAACCTGGAAGGAGGCCAGGCTGTCCCTGCTGCTAGGTGATATTGCAACATGGATGCTCCGATCTTCCAAAAGCAGATTGAAGTCCCCTACCAGTAACACCTCCCCCTTTTCTGCAATTTTTTCCAATTTCTTCAAACATTACCCTATCCAAGTACTCCTCCTGTGCCGGAGGCCTGAAGATCACACCCTTCCAAATTTTTGCTAATTTTTCTGACTCCAGGGAAAAACTAACAGCCTCTCAGTCCCTCCCTGAGTTTCTTGTATTTCTGTTACCTTTATGCTGTCCTTTACATAAAGCAACATTCCCCTTCTTCCACTTCCTACCCTTTCCCTTCTGAATAATGTGTACCCTGGTATGATCATGTCCCAGTCGTAGTATTCTGTACACCATGACTCGGTAATTGCCAGAATATCCAGGTAGGCCTCTACAATGATAGACTCTAGGTCTGTGCCATTTCTCAGACTCCTAGCATTTGCACACATGACCCTCCATATTTTGTCTGCTCCTAGTTTGCCACTTCCCCCTTTTTCCTTTTGTCCCCCTTACTCCCTCTTTTCATCTGTCTGCTTAGTTTCCCCCTTCATCCTTTTCTAACCTTGTACTTATTTGATTTACTTTATCCAATTTGGGACTGTCCTTCCCTGGAATCTATGCACTACATCTCTACATTTTGGGGGGGGATAGTTACTGTTTCCCCTTATTCTTCTACCTCTCCCCTTGGCTAATTGAAATGTTCATCAAAAAATTGTTTAAACCTTCCGCTGAGAACAGTGCTCCTCATTCCAGATGGATGCAGGCCATCATCTCTGTATAAGCTCTTAATCTCCCAGGTGGACTCCCAGTCCCCAATGTAGCCATACAAATTACAAATTAAGAACCGTGACAACCTCTGGTACAAAGCTGTTGCCTCTAATGTGCAGGCGGACAGGATAGCCTATAAAATGGCTCGCAACAAGTGCACCTGGGCTATCAGAATGGCTAAATCCAGCTACTACAGATCCACCCTGGCCTCATCCTGAGGGAATGCTAGGTTGTTCTGGGACAGCCTAAAGGAGCTGAATGTAAAATCCAGAATGCCTCCCCATCCCAACTAACGGTCAACAATCACATCACCTCGGACCCACTCATCATAGCCAGCAGACTAAATGAATCCTTTTCCGACCTGAGCACAGTTCTCCCTAACAACTTCTTTGACCCCACACCAATGACCACAGAACCCAGCAATACCTACCCACCCTTCCACCTCAGGGTTATTAATATGAGCGAAGCAAGATCTTACCTGAAAAAAGCCTTAGGGGGTTCAAACTACTACAAAGACTCCTTTGATGTGAAAATTCTTAACTTGGTACTGGACTATGTGCTCCCCCCACTGACTGACCTCCTTAATCTCTCCCTATGCCTAGGGCAATTCCAAACTGTCTGGAAGGTAGCCACCATCACACAAATACTAAAGAGTGGGGACCCCACTTTACCTAATAATTACAGGCCAATCTCCATACTCCCTCCCCTCTCTAAAGCCCTGGAAAAAATTGTTGCCACACAACTTACAGACCACCTGTCTGAACAAAACATCTTGTGTAGGGAACAATATGGCTTAAGAGCTGGTCACAGTACAACTACTGCCCCCATAGAGTTCTCCAACTCACTGCACAATGCCCTTGATAAGAAGTTGCTAACGGGAGCCGTATTCATAGACCTGTCAAAAGCGTTCGACACAGTCTCCCACCCTCTGCTCCTAAATACTCTCCGCTGCACTGACCTGTCCCCTGGACCCATAGCTTGGTTCACTAGCTATCTCACAGATAGGTATCAATGTGTGAAGATAAATAGCACTCTCTCACCCACCCTACCTGTGCGCTCGGGGGTCCCTCTGGGCTCCATTCTTGGCCCACTGCTATTCAGCATCTTCCTTAATCCCCTGCCTAAATCCTGTCCATGTAACCTTCTACTCTATGCAGATGATGCGGTAATGTACGCCTCCCACTCAGATCCCACAAATCTTCAATCCACCCTACAACTTGCCTTCAAACACGTTGAAAACTGGTTCACTGACCACAGACTCATGGGCAACATAAAAAAGACAAAAACAATGCTCTTTTCCCATCGCCAGAGTAAGGACTATAATGCCCAGCTAACAATCATGTCCAGCACCCATCTCCCACTGGAACAGGTCCATACATATAAATATCTAGGCATTACCTTCAATCCTAATCTATCATTCCACACCCACATTAGTAATCTTGCTTCTGCCATAAATATGTGCACAGGTCTATCGTATCGGCACAAAGCCTGTCTACCGCCAGAGGCCCTACACCTTGCCATCACCTCCTCTGTCCTCTCCCTTGTAGACTATGGGCTAACTATCTACTCAGCCGCTGACCACACTGCACTAAATAAAATCCATCTAGCCATTAATAAAACCTGCAGACTCCTTGCTGGTGTGGATAAGCGTACCCACAGCTGTACCCTGTATGAGCTAACTAAAATCCTCACCCTAGATGAAACAGTATGCTACCAGACATGTCTCTTTACAAAGAAAATCCAACTAGGCCTCACACCCTCTAGAGTCTCTGCCTCCCTCCGCACTGACCATACCACAGCAAACACCCACGTGGCAAATTAGCTATCATGGGCTGTTCCTAGGGTCACAACCACCCTTGCACAACAGTCTTTCTCCCACAGAGCACCATCCTGGTACAATGAGCTCCCCTGGGCCATCATCTCTATTCCCAGATTAGGCCCCTTCAAAACAGCCCTCAAAAACCACATAATCTCAACCCATCACTGTCACTGTCCCTAATGAGTAATGGAATCTGCCTATGGACAAGGAGATGCTGGGCTAGCAGATATGCTCCTCGCCCTGCTGCTTTGTGTGTCAATGACAAGGTTGTCCTAATAAGTAAAGGAATCTGCCTACAGACAAGGAGATGCTGGGTTAGCAGATATTCTCCTTGCCCTGCTGCTTTGTGTGTTAATGACAAAGTTGGTATCTCAGCTGCTTACACTACCTACCAGCATTCAGGCCACTTCCTTATTACCGTTGGTACTGCTCACATACTTTTGCAAGCCACACTTAGGACTTGTATGGCTTCCCTACCGTATAGAACTTGCTACACTGCTCTTACTCCTGTTGCTATCTTAGCTACGTCCTCACTGTTATACTGTTAACCTTATATGTTGCCAATACCATGTCTGTAGTCTCTTACTGTGTTATGAATACCTGTTGTTGTGTATTGTACCTGACGTGGAGCCTTTGGAAATCAGTCCTTGACTCAAAGGTTGTAATCTGATACTCTCAATAAATAACATAAATAAATCCTCCTCCTCGCTGCACCAGGCTTCCATCCAATAAACAAGTTACAGTATATAAATAAATATTCTCAGATCCACATGGGTAATAGTACTTCCTAAGTGGTTAGGCCAAGTAGTGCTTACAAACCTATAGTCAGTTATAAATATCACCACAAAACAGACCTGCTGCACTCACCAGGGAAATAAAGTCACACATGGTAAGGAGATATGATGAACCATTTTTGATTCAGGGGACCAACACCAAAGCAAGCAAAAAACATAACCAATTCCACCATGTCTCTCTTCTGATGTGTTTCTGTATCACTATTGTATAGCCAATAACGTCACGAATTTCAGAGTTGGACTACACGCATCAGAATAGACTAAACAAACTAGTGGAAGAAGGAAGTTACTCCTGCTGGCCAGTGGCCACTGTTGCAAGTGATGGCAATGACCCAAGTCTGAGTCCTGAGCTATGTTCACCAGAGGGCTGCCAGGGAGAGGACTGAGAATCCAAGATATACTCTCCTCCTCTGGTGTGTGAGGGCTATGCAGTTCGTAGCATTACCGCCACTTGGGTAAATACAGGTGGTGGTACATCTGAGTGCTCTTAGTACATCTGGGATTTTGGTGCATCTGGTGTGCCGGCAGCTTGGGACTTCAAAGCACTCACATCAGTGGAATACTCAGTGAGCAACTGGAAAAACTGGATTGCCCACCCCTTGGACAGATGAGGCTCTGCATGCCCTCCATGGCCAATGTGGTTCCTGATTCCCTTGGGTGCCTGTGATCACCCACCTGAGTGATCCATCAAACCAGCAGTTACAGGACAGAGAAAGGGATGTACATCCATGAAAGACACTGTGCTAATGAGACCCTACAGCAAGTACAGATATTGGGAGGTACTGGACTGCTGGGGGTGGTGTCTGTGAAATATCACACTTGGGAGGGACTTTCTGTTGAGGATATGGAGGAGATTGGCAGTAGGTGAAGGAGATTTCATTGGCGTCTACTCCAGGAGCAAAAAGTGTGTTGAAAAATGAATTAAACCTAGAAGTTTAGTTTTCATTAATACTGTAATCCAAAGGATGGCCCACTGGTGCAGAATATTGAGGCACTGCAAGCCACACCTGCCACCAGATCAGTGACCCATGGTTTTAGACTAAGCCTGGGTCACTGGGGAACCGGCCCGGTGGGAGGAGGATTAAACATCCCAGAAGATGCTGTCCTCCTCTGGAGAGGAAGAAAGGGCAGTCATGCTCTGGTGCAATACTGCCACTTGAGTAACCACAGGTAACAGTGCACTCAGAGAGACATACTGGGTGGTGGGTGCCAGTGGTGATGCACTTCAGACTTGTGTGTGGGCTTGAGTACCACCCTGAATCCAGTATTCCAGGGGAAAAAAACAGGAGCGAAAATCCAGAACAGAGCAATGATGAAAGTTTGAACCTTTGCAGGCCCTGCACTGATGACAGTGCCCTCCCTCCATAAACTGAATCCATTCTCTGGCAGGTAAGATGGGGCCTGCCAACTCCATCCCTGGGGGCAGGGCCATGGGGGGGAGAATGGAAGTGATATTGGGTAACAGGGCTGGGGTGGTTGGACCAGGACAATAGGGCTTGTACTGGAGGGGCATAAATAAATCGACAAAAGAAAAATACTGTAATACATAAACCTGTCAAATGTATTCTACTGAGTACATGTATTGACTACAGTGACTGGCTCAGCAAGTACAAGGAAAATATTTGGTGCTCAGGGGTACTGGATAGGTGACATGTCTGGGCAGAACATTAAATGGTCAATAAAACTGTAATTGGAATGCCTAAACAGTCAGGATTACATAGAAACAGAATTTTTACAGGCAGCAGAAGACCTGTGCTTCATCAAGTCTGCCTGGTCCCTATCTTAGTCCCTCCAGTCTAGCACTGGTAGGGCCTAGGCAGTGCTCGCTGCTGGTAGCTCAGCCCTGCACAATGTGTGAACCCCTTCGCCTCTCAGATTACAAGTGCAGTACCTATCCTACACTCTCTTGAAACCTGTACTCTTCTTGGAGTCGTGCTTGAAAGTGATGTCTGACCAAACATGTACCAGGAAAAACAGTGGGCCAAATTCTCCATCACAAAGGACTGGTGGTATCATTGTGAAATGATTTACCACCACAGTCTCCTGCCTGCGATGCCTCGAGCTATGCTCGGAGGGAGTGGGGACCCCAACTGCACCAGCACACATCAAGATGCACTGGTGCATGGAAGGGGCAGAGCTGGCATGTAAATGTCATGCAGTTGCATTCGCATTGCCAACTACTGCCATTGCACCACCGATTACAACATTTACACCTTTCACACTTCCTTAGCTTTATGTCCTGTACCTCTCCAGAAAGTTCTGCCTGCATGAATTCTAAAATGTGTACCTTTGCTCATCCCAAAAGTTGTGACTCATGATTCTAAACCCCACATGCCCTACTGAATTTGGCACTTCACATCCCTCCCAAAATCTTTGCCCCACAGTCCTTCTAAAACTGGTTCCCTGTAAGCCTCTCATTTTCTGCCACAGAGTCCCCTGAATTTTGCACCTTACATCCCTCTGCAACATTGTACCTTACACCCCTTCCAAATGTAGCCCTGGTGCAGTGTACCAGAGGGCTACTACTCCTGCCAGGGGGGCAACTAACCAGGTTAAGGGGCCTTGGTTCCAATTTTGCTGATACAGGGGTTCTTTCCCAAGATAACAAAATAAAAGTGTGGTGCCTCCACCCAGAGTACATTTTAAGTGTGTCAGATTTTTAGCAGTTCAACCCCCTTGGATGCTGTACCAACCCACCTCCCCACACAGTCACCCCAACACATGGACTTACCATAACCAAAAAACCCAAATTCAACACTGGATATTTTTTGACTTAAGCTAATAATATGCTCACTAACAATTTGCTCATGAGTCAGATTTTTTTCAAAACAATCAAACACCATTTCTATTTACATGGGAAAGGTTAGGAAAGGTGGCTGGAGTGGAGGTTAGGCAAAACATTTTGACATTGGCATTTAGAGATTAGCATTTTTCAAGATCAATTACATCCCCTTTAAATTCAAACATACTTTAATTCTTGTAGTCATCAACCCTCTATCTAGCTAACTGCTGCAGATTTCACTAATTACACCACCCCAACTGGTACCAGTAATTGGCTCCTAAAAGTCCATGCTGGGTACCCATCGCTGACACATTGCAGGCCTGTGGAGCAGCTGGATGGCTGGCATTGGTGCAGTTTAAAACAAATCAAATTTAGCTTTTACTCTTTTCTTGATTACTTTTACTGTTTGCAACTTTAGGATTTTACTACGCCAGTTGGCATGCATTTGAAAACAACTATGTACATCCCCCAGGTGCAGGGCAGTCGTTGTCATTACTCACAGTTCAGCAGACAGTCTCAGATGGCACAGGAACCATAGCTCTGGGTTAGATGGCACAGCAGAACTCAGGATCATTTGGAAGCTTGAGACATGGAACTGGCACTCTGCAGCTTGGATCTTCTGGCTTGCTTGAAGGTCTAGCAGCTTGTCCCCCTTTAGCCTGTTTCCAGGCCCGATGCAGAGTGCAAATGCAAGATGCTCCAAGCCACAAAGGAACCAAGACCCAGGAGTGACCCCACTGTCCAATTCCCCACTGGATCTAGAGTGCCCTAGTACTCAGGCACATGCCCGTGGTTCCCTGTGGCCCAGTCTTCCCTACTCTGTAAGGGCTGGCTGTTTCCATACCTGGCTCCAGGTTGAAAATGAGCAAATTCTCAGTCTCTCTAGCTTTAGGTCTGGCTGGCAATTTCAATATTTAGAAGTTTAAGAAAACATCCTTCAGCCACACTACCATCGTGGCAGCTATAGCCCTTTTCACACAGATCACAGTCTCTGGACTCTCACTGAGCGTATGGTCTCAGTGAGACTTCAGCTCAATCAAATGGGCTCCTCTGGGGACCCTGAACTTGGCACTGGCTGAACATATTTTTTCACTCTACCAGTCCCCTGATACTTGAAATCTCTTTCCTCACCGTGCAGGTGCTAATGACCCAGAAGAAGCTCTCTCTTCTGTAGTGCAGACCACTTGGTTTTACTGGCCAAGCCTCCACATGTTAGGGAGAATCCTATACCAAGTTTACCTGAGTCAAGCCCCCGTGTGTCAGGGAGACTCGCATACCAAGCTTCCATAGACCTTTTTCCACTAACCTTTGGCCAAAATGTCATTCCCCTTTCCTGTGATGTTAAGTCCACCCAGGTACAGAGAGAACCTTTTTTCCTTCCGATAACCTTTCATCCATGCTTCTCACTGCTGTGGTGTAGACCAAATTCAACATTTCCTTGCACTAAGAACTCTGCAGCCTCCCAGAGAAGGTCTCCATCTCCTTGAAATTCCAGATGACCCTTTTTTCTCTGGAACCTTTGCCATACTTCACACCCCGAAGTGTAGCTGGACATTGCAACTCTCTTTCAGCTGAAGCTACAACTTAACGCCTGGACCACAATTTCTCCCAAATGGGGAAAGGCACATATGCATACCCTGGGGGACAGGTAGCTGGCAACTCCCAACTAAGCCTTTCACCAGCCTTGCAGTCCCAATCTTCCAAGGGGCTCCCATCGAACTCAGCTCAGAACATAACAGTCTCTCACTTTTTGGGAGCTCTGTGCAGCTCCTGATTGGTTGATATCACTGTCCTTGACAAAAATCAATATGCATTAGGCTTCCTCGATACCTGATTGGCTGGGTCAAAGGGCACCAAGTATTTCACCACCTTTTCTCCCATAAGTCCAGTAAACAGTCCCAGAAGTTCTCTGAATAATCATGGCTCTCTGATTGGCTGTACTGAGGTTACAATGCTGCAAACATGGCTGCCAAGCAAACAGTTTGTATGCAGTCCCACTATAGTCCTGAATGTTTAGCCCTGGTGCAGCCAGAGTAAACTCTTTTTAAACATGATTGCCCCACAGAATTGTATCAGCCCCCTTGCCCTTTTACATCATTCTGTCAGTTACCATTTTTATTTTGCCTCCTGCCTGTCGCTAGCACCAAAACCACTGCCCCCAGGCACTAGGCAGGCTCCCTCATTACTATTCATTTGCCCCTCACTTTCCTGCCCTGGTGCAGCCTGCATCAACATTTTTATTTTACAAAAGACCTATGGTCTGGAAGCAGTCCCTTTTTCCTTTCACAGAATTTTAGGATTTAATATTTTTATTGATCTTCCTGCCTGTTGCTGGCACCAAAACTCACTACCCCCGGGCAGCAGACAGGCTCTCATTCATATTTAGTGCACCTCATTAATATTCATGAGGCAGATTCCCAATGTAGCGCTGATAGGTGCTCCGTAATTTAAACACCAGGAGGTTCCTCTTTTGCTTCCTTCAGGTCTCCAGTCCCCGATTAACTCAACAGGGGGACTGGGTCCTCTCAAATGCCTCTTGTTTGGCCACAGGAATGGCCAAAAACAACAATGCACTATTGCACATGCACGGACTGCTAGCCCTGCATTGGACTGCACAACAGGGTGGCGGCTACGCGGTTTAGCTCCTCCAGCTCTGATTTCACCTGCAAACTAAAAAAAAAACTAATGCAGGATCCGGAGGGAGGATCCAGAGGCAAATGGGACTTGGGACCAGAAGCAGAGACACCCGAGGGAAAACAGGAAAATGGGGCAGCCCCACTGGGCTAGCAGGTAAGCCCCCAATGGGTGGTTACACAAAAATCACACCCCACCTCCCTCTCAAAATTTGTACATGCATGTATCCCTTCTGAGTATTGCAAACTGCAACCCTGTTGAATTTTACACTCTGAAACTCATACTTTTCCCACAACTGGTGTCCAACACTGCCTGAAAGTTAATATATGCACCCCTCTCAAAATTAGCGCCTGCACTCCTGCTGAACTTTGTGCTCCTACCCCTCCCCAACTTGCCCACACATCCTACATGAAATCAGTGCTTCATTTCATATTCAACATTTGTACCCGCATACCTCCTGAAATATGTGGCCCTCATCATTTCTAAAATTTATACCTATACTTCTACCAAAACTTTGTACCCTAATCCCTCCCAAAGTTTGCATCCCACACCCACCCCAAAATTTCCACTCTACAACCCTCCAGAAATCTGTGCTCCCATCTCCCAAATACTGGCTCCTGTATCCTTCCTGAAATCTGTCTCTACACCATTGCTCAATTTACTCCCCACTCTCTCCAAATATGTGTGCTCCTTCCCCTTCCTAAAATTTGCCACATCCCAAAATATGTGACTTGCAGTAGACTGAAGCTTTGAATCCTTCCCCTCTTGAAATGTGTGACACACTCCCATCTCAAACTGTACAATATGCCCCTCCCCCTAAAATGTTCTCCCTATACCACTCCTAAAATCTGTGCCCTGTACCCCCTCCCAAAATCTGTGTTATGAACCTCTTTTGAAATTAGCAGCCCGCACTCCTCACAAAATGTGTACACCTCTCCCCTACCCAAATTTGCAACACTCTCAAAATGTGTACCCCTTTTGCAAACTCATTCCAAAATGTACATTTCCATTAATCTTCCAAAATGTGCAGTCCCTATCCTGACAGTTGTGACCCTTTCCCCTGCTGATATATTGTATGTGCCCCACTCCCCTTCTGTAATCTGTACCCTGCCCTCCTTCTGAAGTTTGTGCCCTCTGCCCCTCCTATAAGTTGTGCCCTGTTCCCCTACCAAATTTTTCCTATACTGCCTGAAATTTGCACCTAACACCCTGCAAGAAATCTGCACCCAACACCCATCCCAAAATGTAGCTTCACGCAAAATGTGTGACCTGCACTTTCCAAAATTTACATCTGCACCCTTCCCCAAAGTTGCACCCTGCACCCCTCCTGAAATGTGTGCTCTGTTCCTGTCCTGAAATTTGAAACCCTCCCCTCTTGATATTCATGACCTACTCCCCTATCAAAATCTGCACCCCATAATCCCCCAGTCTATACCCACATCTTGCCTAAATTTGAAACTGAACTCATGCCAAGATCCACACCCTGCCTGAGAGTTGTGCCCCATCACCCATTCCTGAATTTGCATCCACTCCCCAAATGTCCATCCCACATTCATCCTGATGTTTACATCTCACACTTCTCTTAGAATTTGCCCCTTATACCTCTACTAAAATCTGTACTGCCCACAAATTTGCAGCCTGTGTCCCTCCTGATATTTGTATTCCAAACTCTCCCAAAATTTGTGATCCTTTCAGAAGTCAGGGAGGGATATGGGACACCAATATTTGGGAGTGTATTGAGTGCTAATTTTAGAAGAGGTGTGGGTCAAATATTGTAGAAGCACGCATGGTATGAAACTGTGGAGGACTGCAGTGGTACAAATTTCAGTAGTAGCATGGGTAACACACTTCTGGAAGAGTATCAGGCACCAATTTTAAGAGGTGTGTGGGTGGGGTGCCATGAGCAGAATTTGGGAAGGTGATAGAAACAAATCTTGGGAGATGTGTCAGGAGCAACTTTGGGAAGGAGCTGCCAAAAGTCAGGAGTGGTATGTGGCACAAACTTTGGGAAGCAAATCTTCAAAGCTGTGGGTCACAAGGGTAGGATCTGAGGTGCACAATTTATGATGAGTGTTGGGGTTTATAAGGTGGCAGGATCACAAGCAAACAATTTAGGGAAGAGTGGGAGTACAGATGTTTGAAGGGGTATAGGGTAAATATTTCAGGAAATACATAGGCCCGGATATTCAGACTGCGCCAGGCAGTGGTGCAAGCCTGGGTGCAGCTCAACTGGGATGCGCCAGGGAGTGTGCTGGGCGATATTCAACAGTGCTGTGCCATGGCTCAGCATCATTGAATATGGCAACGTGGCCAACTGCATTGCACATGGCACAGTGGCACTGCGCCAGCACAAGTGGTAAGTGAGGAGCAGGGGGATGCACCAGTGCAAGTGCAGTTGTGCTAGGTGCAGGAACTGTGAAATTCAGCGATGGATATGCAAATGGAGCCATAATACATGCAAGGCGCAACTGGGGCCATTAGCATGTCATTATGGCCCCATTTGCATGCAGGTGCACCGATCCCTGGTGACTTGCACCTGGCACCCTGCCAGGTTGCAGCCGTCGGGGACAGACACCCCCTGCACATCGTGGCAAAGTGCCCCAATGCCCGTTCGCGGGCATATGTAGCTTAAAATATATGTAAATGTATCCCTGGTAGTCCAGTGGACCACTTCCAGCCCGATCCCAGGCATATGTATAACAAATCAATTGTAACTTATCCCTTGTAGTCCAGTGGACTGCATCCAGCCTGATCACGGGCATATGTATAACAAATCAATTGTAACTTATCCCTGGTGGTCCAGTGGACTGCCTCCAGCCAGATTGCGGCTTGTGCTTAGAAAACCCGAGTCCATCGGTACCCCTCCCCACCCACCCACTTCAGACCCCACCCTGCTCCCCCGGGTCAGCGGTCAGGGTAGCCACCACAGCCACCTGGCTACCTGTCGACTGACTGTGTACAGTATGGCTGTGCATGCCCATTGGTCCACAGCATGGCCAATGGGTGTGCACACTATAGGCCAGTACATATAGTCCCGATATGTGAATGGATCCATTCACATATCTGGACTGTGTAGTACGGCACAGTCTGTCGCCCCACTGGCCCATGCTGTGACCAATGGCGACAGCTGTACTGCATGCAGTCAGTCAGTGGGTGCACGGGCGGCTTGGGGTGGGTGTAGGAAGCCGGGTGGTGGGTCTGAGTGGGTGAGTGGGGAAGGGGGGTACCGCTGGACCACCAGGGTTTTTCAACATACAAAGCCCACGATCGGGCTGGAGGTGGTCCACTGGACCACCAGGGATAAGTTACAATTATTTTATTATACATATGCCCGCGATAGGGCTGAAAGCAGTCCACTGGACCACCAGGGATTAGTTACAATTGATTTATTATACATATGCCCATGATCGGGCTGGAAGCTGTCTACTGGACCACCTGGGATTAGTTACATTTATTTTATTATATACAGTATATGCCTGTGATCGGGCTGGAAGCTGTCCACTGGACCACTGGGGATAACTTTACTATTACAATGCCCATGATCAGGCATGGGGGGGCACGACGACGACAGACCCTGGCACTGGAGCTCGGGTGGCCACCCACAGTTGGAGGCTGCCATGTTATGCCCTGCAACACGGCAGCTCACCTGTGGGTGACCTGCCCTTGCTCCTTTTATTTTTGGCTCAACTTTGAGCACCAGTGTGTGGTGCAAGTAGGGTTGCACCTGCATATGCTCAGCACATCCGGGCTGAATATCGGATGTGCCGAGTATGTATGGGAATGTCTTCACACTTGCGCGTCAAGATATTATCATCAAGGCACCCCAGCACATCAGGATTGGAGCAGCGCAACATCCCCTTCTGAATATCCCACCAGGGAGCATCAGCGGGTTTCGCCTGGTGGAACACTGTTGCACCATGCGCAACCCCTTTGAATATCCGACCCATAGGGTACAAAGTTATGCATGTATAAATGAAGCACATTTGTTGATTAGTGGAGGAAAGCCTGCATGAACCAGTGGTCATACAGTGTTGCTGACACTGCAGATTACACTGTGAGTGCCATTGCTGATATATCATATGATGTCAGTAGCAGCCATGAAATTCAACCTTTTAAGCAGGCAGAGAAATTATTGTTTAAAAAATGCTTGTAACTTATTAGAAATTAGAATTTTGGTGAGACGTAGGTGCTTATTGGAGATCTGCTGGTCTGGCCCTAATATTAAATTTATTGCTATAGTTAAAGAGTACCTTTCCTACCCTTTTTACTCCCCCCAAAAACACTCTAGCAGCCCTACCTGATGCAAAGTCAACTGGTTTCAGAATTAACATTTTTTTTGGTAGCCATAATTCGGGATGGAGGGGATTGTAATTTTGCTTTGTGGAGCTGAGAACTCAGTCACTTCCAATTCCCAATTCCAAAACAGGCCTAGTGTAATACTATGGAGAGCGTGGGGGTGCACTCCATAGAGTTCTATAGGGATCTGTTTTTAACCACTTTTTTTAACATGTTAGAGGGTCAATTTAACAATATGGCCACCACTCAACTAACACAGCCCTTATTAGTTGAGTGGTGGCCATGATTTCTTAAAATCAGCATTCTAACATGTTAAAAATTGTATTTAAAAATGGGTTCCTACAGAAGTCTATGGAGCATGCCCTCATGCTCTCCATAGTATTACATCAGAAAATGATATAGCGTGGAGGTGTATCTTAGAATTGGGAAGTGGAAGGGATCAGCTGCATGGAGCCAAATTATGATCCCTTCCATCCAGAATTATGGCCACCAAAAATGTGATTTTGGCACCAGTTGAATTTGGGGTAGGTAAAGCTACTAGAGTGTTAATGCATTGATCACCAGAAAAAGGTGCTCTTTATGGGTAGCAATAACCCCATTTTTGCTTCTTTTTTAATTACCTACATGCTTAACCTTTCTTTCTCTTTATCCTGTGTCCCTAACTCTTGGTAGTTGGCTACTTTCATTCCTCTTCCCAAAGAGGGTAGTCTATCTTCCTCTACAAACTTCCAACCTATTTCTATCCTTCCCCCTTTGGCTGAGCTTCAGAAACACCTTGTTCTTTCCCGACTATCCCCTTTTCTTGACTCAGCCTCCTTGTTTACACCTTTTCAGTCTGGCTTTTTTTAATTGTATTTATTTATTTAAAATTTTGGTAACCAGGAAAGGCACACTGAGCCGGAGCTCGTTTCCAGGTGCAACTCAGGGGAAAGGGGGATGGGATATAGAAAGGCAGTACAAAGCAATATATTAACACATCAACTGATCAAAAATGAGGCAAATCCATAAACAAGATGAATCAGAACAAATATACAGTACGAAAAAGGAGTGGGGTATACAAAGGCAGTACAGGGCAATATAATAGCACATTGAGAGCCAAAATGATTTACAAAAATGACACGAATCCAAACAAGAAAATCCAGAACATACAATATGATTTACAAAAAGTGCAATTAAACAATCTGAAATGTCAATAATGCAATAAGAATACAGAGTGCAGAGGAGGCATCAAGAAGAGGGGAGAGCAAGAACAGGGGGGAGAGGGAGACACTTCAGTTTGTGTTTTAGTATGGACTGAGTAGGGGCAAGGTGGGTAGAGAAGGCGAGTTGGTTCCATAGAGCTGGTAGTCTGTAGGAGAAGGCTTTAATAAGTCTCATTCCACTTAACCTCTCTCCTCCAGCTCACTGTTATTTTCCTCTCTAGTATGGATCAGGGCCTTGTGACCTCAGCTTTTTTCATTGACCTAACCAAAGCTTTCTACACTGCAGCCCATCCCATTTTCCTGGAGAAGTTTAAAGCAACTGGACTCTCAGTTTCTTCAGTTGAGTGGGTTCTGCTGCTACATTGAGGGCAAGTCGCAATCTATCCACATTGGAAACTTCCATTCCCTATCAGCTCAGGCATCCCCTTAAGGGTGTGTCTTGGGCCCAATTCTTTTCTCTATTTTTCTAAATGACCTCCTGAAGGCCTGATCCTCTGTGTCAATACCTATGTATGCAGATGATATTGTTCTCTTTTCCTCTGGCTCCTCTGACTCTGATCTCACAAATCAACTCCAACTGAACTTTAACAACATCCAGCATTGGTTCTGAGATAATAAGTGCTAGGAAAACCATCCCTATGACTTTTGGCACCAAGCAGAGACTTGCTAGAGTTCTCCACCTTCCTTCCTTTCATACCTTAATGGTATGACTATTGAAGCTGTCTCCTTCAATTACCTCGGGGTCTGGCTAAATCACAACCTAGATTTTTCTGTTTATGAGGATGCTATCCACAGAAGCTCCACCCCAAGCTTAGGTGCTATACAGAAATAAGAGATGCATTCTGCTTTCTGCGCGCAGAAAAATTCTCAATAAGATGATTCTGCCCATTTTTACAGCTGTGAGTGGAGCCTACTGCTGTTTTGCGATCTGTTGCCGTAAAATGGCTGATTGTGGCACCTTCCATTGGACTTTTGGAAGTATCCTTCTGAAAGTCCAACACAGCTTGCAACACTCCACCATGATCGGCTGCAAAGGAGTAATAGCCATACTATTTCAGCTGTTACTTCCGTATTCTGGGACAAGAACTGCGCATGCATGCATCACATGCATGCGCAGTTCTGTTGCTGCCACCATCTTGTGAATGTCAGAATGCCACTTGCTGCAACTATGCATGCATGAATGCCACACATGCGCAGTTGCATTGCTGCCACCATATTGTGGATGGCGCTCCTCCCACACCCTCTCACTGCTTATATCCTCCCCACTCCCTCCATTCCCTCCCAGCACCAAACAAAACCCTCCTGCTCCCTCCCACTGCTACTGTCCTCCTTGCTCCCCCGCACTGACATTGGGGTGCCCAGTCCCCATGTTGGCATCATGTACCCCCCCACTCATGTGGCACAGTGGGAGCCCACCCCAGTGTGCCCAAATTTATGTGTCTATTTTTTTTTCCATGCTGCCATTGGGGTGCCCAATCCCTGTGTTGGCATCATGTACTCCCCAACTCAAATGGCACACTGGGAGCCCACCCCAGTGTGCCCAAATTTATTCATTTTTTTCTTTGTTTTCCTGTAAATAAAGAAAACCATCCCAGACATTTTTTTTTGGGTTTTACCTGTAAAAGAAAACAGTCCTCGGCATCGCCTAGTCCCCCTCCCCATCCCGACCCTCCCACTGAGCACCCACCTTGATGCACCCCCTTACCCCATACTTACCTCTGGATGTTGGCGCTGTCATCTTCTCTGGACTGGGACACATCTGCACTCTTCAAAGCCAAACCGCAAACTGAAGAATCAAAGGTAAATGCCATATAATGGCACTCAATGGGATTTTTAACTTATGTTGACATAACAGCCATTTTTAGGACTTTTGGCCCCAGATTTTCAACATGGGGTTCTTGGGATCCCACCTCATGAACACTGGCAATGTCATTTCATTACTTGGTCCCAAAAGGTGATTTTGTGGTTGCTGCATGGAATTAGCTTTCAGGACTGAGTAATGAAATGACAGTGCTACTGTTCATGAGGTGGGGTCCCAAAAAGCACATGTTGCAAATTTGGTGAAAAACTTCCATAAAATGACTGCGTTTTGAGCGTGCATTGCACAGTTTCTATGCATGCTCCTAACTTCACCAATTTTTAATATTTTCACTCCAGATTTTCAACATTGCCATTTTTGCACACCTCCTTATTATTAGTACAGCTGTCATTTTTCACATCCTGCCCAAAATGTGTTTTCATACCGGTGGCACAGAATGGCATGGTCACTCTGCGAAATCACCTTTCAGGAGAAGTGAATGCAATGACAGAGGCACTCTTCATGAGGTGGAGTCCCAAAAAGGCCATGTTGAAAATATGGTGAAACAACTCCAAAAAATGGCTGAATTACACTCGTGCATTCAAAATTTTCTACGCACACATGTAATTTGGTCATTTGGCAGCTCACCACAGCCTTATCAGCTCTGGCTAGAGTTTGTTGATTATGGAGACATTGCTTACAGTGTTGCTCAAAGGTCTACTTTAGTTAGACTAGATCTTTGCTTCCACTCCTTCTGTAGTTTTGCTATTGATAAACCCATGTGCACACATCATTGTACCTTATATTCTTCCCTGTCCCTCCCCTCTCTAAATGCTAGGTGCCTTACCCACTGTGTCTGCTTTATCTCAAAATAGTGGTTTGGCTATTTCCCCTAGTATCTTGCCTATCTCCTCTCCTTACCCCTTCATTCTCTTTCTCTCTTCATAATGCTTGCTCTCACTCTTTTGTTATCCCTCAAATTAAATCTACTAATGATCAAGCTGCCTTCTCATTTCATGTCCCTAAACTACGGGGTTCTCTTTCCCTTTCTATTCACTCTGCTCCTCCCTTTCCTCCTCATAAATCTGTCCTCTGTGAGTTCTCTATTCACTCCTGCAGTTGCTTCTGATATTGGGTTTTTGTCTTTCACCTGTAACTCACCTAATTCACTGACATCAGGACTTCCTCACTTCCCTAATATCAGTCATTACCCCTGTTCCTTATTTTGATAAGCTGATTACTATTTAATTGCTATATTGTTAGTTCCACAATTTACTGAATGGTAACTTACTGACAATTTATTCTAAAGCATTATTGTCTTGTTTATTTTGACATATTTATTTCCATTTTATATATTTTATACTCTGTATTTTATATCAGTTATCATCTCCTCTCTTCCCCTTCCCCCAGGATGCATTTGTAAGTGAGCTGATACCAGCTCAGTATGTACTTTCTGCTAAAACCTTTGAAATAAACAAACAAATCAATCAATCAATAAATAGAAAATGCTATTCTTCAGGCCAGTTGCTTTGAATTTTGAAGCCCACTGCGCTGTATTTTAATGCTGAGACACTGAGACATATTATTTCATGGTATAGTGGAACCAGTTATAGATTTCTTAGCTGCTTTGACGTATTCTGATGAAGGAACCTGTGTGACCCATAAAAGTTTGTATACTGTATGTACATTCTACAATATACTGCATATGTTGGACCAATAAAATGGTTAAACTTATTTTAACCTGTCACCTATTCATCTCGCACAGTTGTAACTTATTTTCTGTAGATTTCTATATCATATTAATAGAGAACAATATCAGACAAGCAGAATACTAGTCAAAATGAGTCAGGAAAGCCACATTTCTATGCTTCTCAAGTCTCTAATATTAAGAGGGGAATCCATCATTTTATCAGTCAGAAGCCTGTTGTCCCACATTGAACACTGAGAATGTGAAGCAAAAATAGATGCTAAATCATGTTTTCCAGTGAAATCCAACTTGTATGAACATGAAAATATTTTTTTTATCATGTTCTGAGCTTTTTCATTATGATTCAATGTTATGTCCTAGGGTTTACCACTTTTCCTCACATTTTAGGTGCAGTATCTCATATCTGATGATTAAAGATTCAGAGGCATGTATGTTTTGATCAGTTCAGAGATTAGATAAAGAGTGGACAGCTATGGTCTGAATTTGCTATCATAAATTACACAGGTAGCACCCCAGTGGATCAGCCTGTAATCATGTCAGTGTGTTTAGAAACATAATCAAGTCTATCAGCATATGTATTACCCCAATACCTGCAACTGCATTTTATGTGATAAGTATTGTGGTGGCCATGTGTTTCTGGCTCTTGACATTCCAGGAAAAGGTATCAGCTAGTTGAAATATATACATTTATTAATGGCATTTGAATGTGCACACGTTTCTGGATTAAGAGCTGGGATGAATGGAGCAGCCTCATGAAGAGGAGAGAACTGCATACTTGCATATTGAACTAGATGGTAATAATATTTTCAACAGCGTGTTGATTTATGAAGGAGACCAATAAGAAGCATAATAATTTTTAAAGATGATAAGTAATCATTTTTACATAGTTAAGTGCCCTCCCATTATCCTTTCCATAACAGTTCTGTATTCTGCTTTGGATAATTTTTGATAAATAAATAATCTAACTTCGGGGTGCCCCCAGCTCTACACAGCATTCCACTTTCCTCACCAGCTACAGATTTTCCTTTTCACATTTCTAAGACATTTCATTACATCAGTTAAACCATTCCATGTTTTTTATCTGAATAGCCTAAAATGGTGTTGCTGATGGGGACGGATTTTAAGGAAATGGGAAGGATCCTTAAGGAGCATTTGGATGTGATTGGGTCAGACATGGACGCTGACAGTAGGTGGGAAATCATCAGGAGAGGGGTGCAGGATTCTACCAGCACCTGTGCAAGAGTAAGACAAAAATGCGGAAGGGCCCGAAAACCCTGCTGGTGGACCAGGGAGGTCCAGGAAGTGGTGCGGGAAATGAAGGCAGCCTATAGGCAATTCAAGGGCTCAAGGAGTGAAAGGGATCGAGGGAAGTATGAGCTGATGGCTAGAAGGGCCACTAGGGTGGTGAGGGCAGCTAAGGCAAGGAAGGAGCAGAACCTGGCCAGGGAAATTAGGAGAGAGAACAAGGGGTTCTTAGATACATTGGGGAAAAATGAAGGGTGAAGGGGCAGATTAGCAGGATTAAATCAGGGGAGATGGGCACAAGACCTAGGGGAGCAGGCTGAGGTACTAAATGAGTACTTCACCACAGTTTTCACCAAGGAAAATGGGGGTGCTGCATCGTATATGGAGGAGACAGAGATACTGAGGAGGGGGGCACTCACCGATCGGGCGGTATGGCGAGAGGGGAGGCATCACTGGTGGGGGGAGGACTAAGGCAGAAGAAGAGGTACCAGAAGTGGAAATCACAAAGCAGAGAGAGTGAGGGAAGCCCTGCCCCTTAAGACAGAGAAAGCACTGGGGTCGATAAATTACATCCCAGAGTGCTGAAGGAACTTGCGGATGTCCTGGCAAAACCCCTGGCGGAGCTTTTCACCATCTCTCTGAGGACAGGGTGGGTGCCCCAGGACTGGAAGGTGGCACATATAGTGCCTATCCACAAGGAGGGATCAAGGGAGGTGGCAGGGAACTACAGGCCTGTCAGCCTGACATCGGTGGTGGGCAAGGTGATGGAGGGCATTGTCAAGGAGAGGCTGGGGGGGACCTGGAAAAGTCAGGAGGCCTGGACAATAGACAGCATGGATTCGTCCCAGGGAATTCATGTCAGACAAACCTTGTGGAGTTCTATGACTGGGTGATGAGTGCCTTGGACCTGGGTAGACCAGTGGATGTCCTCTTTCTAGACTTCAGCAAGGCATTTGACTCTGTTGCTCATGTGGGCCTGTTGGATAAGCTGGGAGAAATGGGGGTGGGGAACCAGATGATCAGATGGATAGGCAATTGGCTCCAGGACCAGACCCAGAGGGTCGTAGTTGGTGGGATAGTCCCATCCCCAAGGAGGGTCATTAGTGGGTCCCACAGGGATCAGTCCTTGGGCCCCTCCTGTTCAACGTGCCTACGTCTCTGACATAAGGACAGGAATCAGGAGTGAGATGAGTCTCTTTATGGATGACCAAAACTGGGGCGGTGGTGGATGGGGAGGAGGGAGGTGGCCCTACAGGGGATCTAGAGGCTCTGGAAAGATGGTCTAGAAAGTGGAAGCTGAGGTTCAATGCAGGGAAATGCAAGGTACTCCACCTGGGGCCAGAAACCCGGGCCAAGTGTACACCCTGGGGAGGGAAATGCTACAAGTCCTCGATGATTGAGAGGGACCTGGGGTGGTGGTGGATGTCAAGATGAACAATTCTGAGACTTGTAGGGACGGCAGCCAAGGCCAACAGGATGCTGGGATGCATCACTAGGGGATCACCTCCAGAAGGAGGGAAGTGATACTCCCTCTGTATAACTGCTTGGTGAGGCCACACCTGAGTACTGTGTGCAGTTTGGAGGCCACACTTAAAGAGGGACATTAAACTCCTGGAGAGGGTCCAGAGGAGGGCAACCAAAATGATTTGGGGCTTGGGGACAGGACCTATGAGGAGAGGCTCAAGAGCTAAATATGTACACATTGGAAGAGAGAAGGGACCGGGGGACATGATGAGGATCTTCAGGTACATGAAGAGGTAAATAGCAGAGGAACAGACAGGGTGCTTGAAGGAAGGAGGAGGGGCCACTAGAGGGCATGGGTGGAAGCTGGAGGGGGAAGATTCAGGGAGAAAGGAGGAGGTGCTACTCACTGAGAGGGTGGTGGAGCCATGGAATGCACTGCCTAGGGGCTGGTGGAGGCAGAGACAGTGGAGGGGTTCAAGAGGGTGGGACAGGTACAGGGGAAGGGTTCTGGAAGCAAAATACAATGCAGCAAGAATATCCGGAACTGGGAAGGGAGAAGACAGAGAAGGTGAGGGGGGCAGCAAGGTCAGCACCCAGGGTGGGGGCTGACCAAACGAGCAGACAAGAAAGACCATTAGGCCTATTCTGCTGGCATTTTAGTATGTTAGTATGATGTCATAGAATGTTCAGGCAGCATGCAAAGAGAAAACAGGAACCACTGAGGAGAGAGGGAGTTAGGGTAGTTAGAAAGGCAAACAATTTGATTATTAATTTACCAGAAAAGGTGGAAGCATACCAAAGCATTCTATAGACACTAAAAGGAAAACAGGAGGCCATCTAATGGTGTAATAAAACTGTTTCCTATCACCTTTAAAAACTGAGCAAATAGCCACTTCCTTTTAATCCAGAAGTTATAGAGTCCAGAACAAAGTATAATTTTGCTCTGCAGCACTGTTTTTATTAGATAATGGCAATAGGTGGAAGAAAGTAATTTATCAGTTCTCTGATTAACGATAGACATTTTCTAAAATGCATGTTATCTGGCTAAAAAAAACTATAAACTCCCTGAGACAGCAAGCTTACTTTGTGAATAAAACGTTGCACAGCTATAACCATCTGTAACTTTGTCATAGGAATAAAGCACTGTCCTGGAAACACATTAACATTGCAAAGAACTACAGACCACTTTGCATCCTAACTGACCCAGTTCCAGAACTATGCTACTATTTCAGGCAGACCCTTTTGTTTTCCCTCATACAAAAGTATAATACTTTTAGTGCTGTGTTGTCAACCATGAGTTGAAATACCAAACAAGCGTATGATGCTTTCAATAAACAATTATTAAAATGAGCGGCCTTGTGAGCCTATGCCTTGAAGTGCTTTGGTGTCTTTTCTTTCTCGAAAGCCTATTATTTTTTTAATAAACAGCAGACTGGATTCTAAAAGATAAGGGTGAGAATGAACACTGTTCTTATCTGCAGCTATGACAGAATCTTCTTGACACCACGTAATGAATTGCTTTTGCAGAAATGAATAAGTTGTGGTCGGGAATACAATAATCAATTTGCTTCATCATGTTAAGTCAGCCATTTATCATCTGCATCAACTGTCAGTGTTTCCTACAGTTACTGGCCTTTTTATTAACAGAACAATAGCCTTTGAATGTAGCTTCAGCTACACAGAGGACCATTGATTAGGCAGTTGATGAAAGAGTTAGACTACATTACCACAGTCAACCATTTTAAGGGTGGTAAAAAGTGGCTTTGCAGTGGATTAGCGTTCACTGCCAAACAATAGCACAGTATCTTGAGAAGTTTAAAGGGGAGCAGTCAGCACACCACCCAAGTGTGTGGCTTATCTCAATTTCCATTTTGTGTGTAAAACTTTTGTTCACTTAACATTTACTGCACCATAGTAGGTCATATCCAACAGATCCTGCTGACTCCCAAGCTGGTATTTTCTGTAACCAGAAATCCCAAAATCCCAGAATCCCATAGGGCTGACGTAAGAGCTGGGTCATAGCAGTGGAAGATTCAATAGCTGGAAGTGTATGTTAGAGATTTGACAACCTCAGATCAGCTTCTCTTCCAGTTCTGCTGTTCTCACAGGGCTAAGTACAGTACAGTCCACCGTGAATTTACTTTGCCTCAAGAGGACAGTGAGACCAGTAAACTAAAGATCAGCTCATATTAACAGTTTAACATATACTTCAGACCGTTAAATCTTAGACAGCTTCAGCCCAGCTCTGATTTTAGCTGCAGCAGATTCTGGAATTCCTAGGTGCAGCAAATGTCAGGGTGGACAGGATCAGCCAGATTCAATCTAATAAGCTGCAGTAAACAGTAAGTAACAACAGTTTTTTGTTCCCACAAACTGCAGACTGGGGCCAGCTGTGGGGACTTAGTGCTGGCTGTAGCTCTTTAAATATCTTATTATTTTTTTTTTATTTAGTTGTTTAACCAGGTATAGCACACTAAGCTGAAAGCTTTTTTACAGGAGTGACCTTATTTCCCTGACTAGAAATCTTGATTTCATTTTTACCCCCAAGATTTTATCCAGAGATTTTTTTCTTATTTGTTTGCTATCAAGACAAATGATTTTATCTTGCCAAGAACAATAAGCTTATAAAAGTATACCTTTTTGATTTTAATGTTTTTTTTATCTCCATAAAAGCTTATTTTTTTAGCATCATGGCTCCATCTTATTCTCAGACTAAAATACTAGTTTGGGGAGTTTATTCTGAAACCAGTTTTAGGTATTAGTGAAAAGCCTATTTTTTTTTACTTTTTCCAAAGCAGTTTGTAATATTTACTTAGTTTTTTTAACTGAATCCACCTTACTATCTCTGCAGCCAAGCACCTATGCCTCAGTATGCACCATGCATCTCATTTACTGCTAACATCTCCCCCCCCCCCCTACAGGGCTAGATTCACGAAATGCTGGAAATTCCCACAGCTGTGAGAAAAAAATCAGCACAAGTGGGTTGTCACTTGCAGTTTCATGAGGTTGCCACAGTTTTCCCACAGCTGTGGGTATTCAGAAAGGTGGAACTGGATTACAACTGGCTCCATGATTTACAATGGCTTGTGGGAGGTATTGCCAGGGAAATCTCCACAGCTGTGGAAAACTGGTATAGCCAGTGGGACCAGCAATAACTTCCTCCACAAGTGTTGTACTGTGGATAGCAATCTCCGCAGCTGCAGAGATTTCAGTCCGCAAATAAAGCTGCAGCATGGGACGTAGTCCCAAAATGTTTTGTGAATCAGGCACACTAGCTTTGCATCTATCCCTTTAAAGCTGCACCTGCAGCATCAAGAGACATGCTGCTGATGACCCAACATGGCAATTTGGTCTGATGAGACTGCAACACACTCTGTTATTTTCTTTTGCTTTCAACCTTAACAAAGTAGCATATTGGTGGGATGGAATGTCCTTTACCAAACACTGAATTCTTATATTTGAATCACCAAAATATTTTTTCACACTTTTCTCATGTTGTTTGAGGAAAATACAGGTATACTGTGTATTTTTGATCTAATTTTTCTTTTTATACAACTAATGGCACCATCCTGTTTCCAGAGTCCAGAAGAAAATGCTAGTTCTTGGATAGTTTGATTTTTTGTCTCCAACCAGTTTAAGGAGCTAATAAAAAAGTCAGTCTGCCAGTGCAACAGTAGCACTACCACTTGCAACACTGATGGCCCTTGTTCAGAAGCAAACTTGGGGCATCAGAGGTCCAGCTAGGGGGAGGAGGAGGAGGCTTGACCATCCACAGGACTGTTGTCCTCCTCCAGGGGGAAGGTAGGCAGAACTCAGTGCTTGCCTGGCCCCTTACAGAAGCTGGGGGAAAGGCAGGCTGTACCAAAAGCATCTGGTGCAGTGTAACGGACATCTCCATGTGTAACTGAATTTGCAGAAATATTGGTTCCTCTCTCTCTCTCTCTCTCTCTCTCTCCTTCTCTCTGTCCTGGATATGTTGCAAAGTTCTCTGAAATATACATAAGTTTGAATAGAAATATACAGAAGTTTGAATGTGTGGTGGAGTTTACTGCATGTTCATCATGTTCCTTACACCTGTAATCCTCTTTCTAAGTCTAATTAATTTTTCATGAGCTGAACTAGCTCACTGGTTGGCTGCTGTGCCAGTCTGAAATCTCTTAGAAATGACTGGCACGGCAGGGGCACTTGGCCCACCCACTGTAGGATGACAGCAGTGGTGCTGAAACAAAACTGGTTTGGGCACTAAAAACCTGAAGGAAAAAAAAATGTCATTATTGCAATTAGACTTATAATCACAATAATGACCAGTCAGTCATTTCCTTTGATTAATGACCGACAGGGTGGGGTTGGCCCTTGGCTGCACCTCGGACCACCCTTCCCTCCCAGTCGGTCATTAATCACCAGGAAATGACTGGCTGTTTGGTCGTTATTGCTTACTAACAATCCTGTAACACAGGCATGATGGGTTTTGACAGGGGCCAGTAGAAGATTTGAACCAAATCTCTCTTGCTTTAAAGTTGACCCTTTAAAGGAAATCTATGCCATATAGGGTCACCTTATAAATAACCCTGACCAGGCGATCTAGCACTACATGGAGAAAAGCAAGTGGTACTAGTGCCCCTAAATATTTTTGTTTAAATCTAGTCAACCCCCAAAGCACAGCACCATATTTGCTATGTGCAGTTGCACATTGTTCACATTCTGGACCCTTTGATGATGTCCATGCTTCATCACCAGCTGAGAGCATGGACATATTTCTGGCAGCCCTTATGGGTTTAGGTGCACAATGTGCACAATGTGTACTTTACAGTCCTCATAATACAATTGCCGCATACCATGGTACAAGTACCAAGGGTCCTCAGGTAGGATCCTTTCCAGATCAGTTAAGAAAATACCCTACTGCAAAGTATAATGCTCCATTTGCTGCAGCTATTGTATGGCCATGCTTCCACATGCTGCCAGTCTCACTGTGCTCAACAGTGAGTGCATGATGCCTAATCAGTGTAGTGGTACACAGTATAATACAGTGAATGGGGTCAAATATAAGGGTCAGTTCATGAAATTGGGGTACTAATGTGCCAAATATTTAGTGCATGGATTAAAAAAAAACACAATCAATGCACTTATAATCAGTGAATTTAAAAGGTAGTCACAAGTACACATACATTACATAATTAAAGAAGCTCAGGTGTACCCATTTGTTTTACATGTCGAACTCCAAAATGCCACAGATTTTTCTCAAGTAAAACATAATATGAAAAACCACAATATATTCTATTGCTTCTATCCAGGCTTTTTTTCTAGTTGTACTCCAAAACTTCCTCTGGTGTTGTCTTTTGTTAATGAAGGCTTTCCCCCTGGTTTAAATGCATACAAAATACTGTTTTGCTCAAAGTTTTTGTGGCATGTGTAACCTGTGGTGTCCCAGCAAGTTATATATTTTACATGCTATTAAAAATATCAGCAAAAGCATCCATCTCTTTTTTTTTCTGGTGGTAGGGGTTGGATTGTGGTTTTGGACTGTTTTATAAAAGCACTATGAGATTTTTCTGAGTGAGGGGTCCAGGTGATGCTTTTTTAACTTAAACAGTTTTATGGTGTCAACTGTTATATTGTTATAGGCACAACATTTTATTTTGTGTCCACTGTTACATGCACAATGCTGAAGGTGCTTTTTCTTAAGTTTTTGGCAGGAAGTTATCCCACAACATGATCCCGTTTCACACTTGGGTCACAGTGTCTTGAAATACTTAGTAAAGTCAAGTCAAGTCACGCCAAGTTTTTTTTTAACAGAACTGTGGTGTGGTGTCCATTGGGACATATGCAATGCTGTGGTGTCCACTGTTACATACATAACATTTAAGATGCTTTTTTTCAAGTTTGTGTTAGAAAGTTATCTCACAATGTGGTGCCTTTTCCACTCTTGGGTCAGTGTCTTGAAAAGTTTATTAACATTAATCTACTGTCAACTGACCATTATGTCACACTTTGGTAACCTTTTTCATGCACATACCCATAAACAGTCTTTAATTCCTGTATTTGCTGGCAAAAGACAACTACTGGAACCCCTAGAACAGTGTGGTCTTAAAAAAAAAGCATTGCAAAGTGTGCTAGTCAGCACGCATCAGTTGAGATGCATGCTCGCAGTACTGAGTTTAAAATAACTATAGTACACTTTGCGATGCTCGCTTGCATGAAACACACTATTCTAGGGGTTCCTGTAGCTGTTCTTTACTATGTCATGCAGGAATTAGAGACTGTTTATATTTGATTCAATTCACTGTATTGCACTACCTACTACTAATAGGAACAGGCATACATGCTCACTGCTGAATGCACTGAGACCAGCATCATGTGGAAGCATGGCTCTACAATAGCTACAACAAACAGAGCATTGTATGTTACACCAGGATGTTTTCTTAACCGGTTTGGAATGGACGCTACCAGTGGACTCTGGTCACTTGTATCTGGGTATGTGGCAATTGTATATTGAGGAATGTGAAGTGTACATTTTGCACTTAAGCCGATGGGTCTGCTAGATATGTATCCATGCTCTTACCATGTGTGCAATGTGTGACTCCACATAGCAAATATGGTGCTGTGCTTTGGGGTACGAAGATGACTTTAAATGTTTTAATAAATGGATTTTGGGGCACTAGTACCACCAGTCTTTTCCAATAGAAACATAGAAACATAGAATTTGATGGCAGATAAGGACCGCTTGGCCCACCTAGTTAACCAACAGCCTACTTCCTCCTACCCCCCACTAGAATTGCCTTATGTCTGTCCCATGTATTCTTAAATTCCCCCACTGTTTTTGACTCTATGACCTCCTCAGGAAGGCTGTTCCATGTATCCACAACCCTCTTTGTGAAGAAATACTTCCTCACATTACCTCTGAGCCATCCCCCTCTATCTTCAAATTGTGCTCCCTTGTTTTTGCACATCTCTTTTTCTGAAAGATGCTACCCTCTTGGACTTTGTTGATTCTCTTGAGGTATTTCAAAGTTTCTATCATGTCCCCCCTCTCCCTCCTTTCATCGAGGCTATACATCTTTAGTTCCTTTGGTCTTTCTTCATATGTCTTCTAATGCAGACCCTGCATCATTTTGATTGCCCTCCCTGGACAGCCTCCACTCTGTCTATGTCTTTGCGGAGATGGGGTCTCCAGAACTGTACACAGTACCCCAGATGTGGTCTTACCAACTGTCTGTACAGAGGGCCAACAACTTCCTGTTTTCTACTGGTGATGCCTCTCCCTATGTATCCCAGTATCCCCCCAGCCCTCCTTACTTCCTTCTCACATTGCTGGCCCACCATGTAGGGATAGATCAGTTGGTAAGATTCACTTATTTCTAAAGTGACCCCTAATGGTACAGATCCCCTTTAAGACCTCACTGCACTGTGTGCTTAACCCTTTGTCTGTTCCTTAGGGAAAGGGGGAGTGTTACTCAACAGCTGGGCGTAATAATGGGAGGGAAGTAGAGGGAGGTGTGTGCTTGGAAGAGCCAGGGATTGAACCACAAGATCTTTGTGTAAAGATGAATGTATGTCTTTTTTTTATTTTTCATTAACCTGAACATGAGTACAGAGTGCTTTATCACTGAGTGTTCCCCGAGAAACCACCCAGTTCACTGCCCTGTCACAGTATGAAAGGCACTATAGAAAATATGCCTTTTTCTATTCCCTAACTGTAACTGGTGGCTGTGGGAATTCATGGATCTTGGTCTTGGGGCCTCACATTTGGAACCAAATCCAGAGCTTAGAATCTGTGCACATACCTATGTCCCTGCACTTTTGGCAGACGTCCATTTGAAAAACAAAATGTCTAAAAAAAAGCAGAAGTGGCTAAAAAAATAAAATAAAAAATAAGGGACATTGTTAAGTGGCAAACTGACTTTGCAGCCTTTTGCCAAGGCCTGAACATTTTTTGTACCAAAATGTATGGTGCCATTAGCAAGCCCACTATGAGTGCCCCAATGGTACTGCAATTATAGCTCGATTTGTGAATAGAATGATTTACAACTCAACAGTTCTGGCTGTGTCAACAAGAAGCACTACAGTACATAGAGATCATGTGAACCATATGCTAGCATACCCAAATGTACAGGCTCAGATAATCTGCTCTTTGGGAGGATGCTAGATATCTTTCGCCTAAGGGCACCTAACCAGGTATCCAAAATGAACCCTTAAAACTCTATAAAAGACCTTAGGTATATTCTTACCTTTTCCCAGGTTGGTAACACCATTAAGCTTATGAACAGTTTTGTCAATCTTAACCCTCCATACATCACATGCAAAAGAAAGAACTTGGAAGACACACCAGGTAGTCTCTTTAAAATAAGAGGTTTACTTAAAAAAATGGATAAAAATTGGTAAAATGTAAACACAGAACAATATATCACAAAGCATACAATCACTTAAAAGAAAACAAAGAGAATTACATACAAACTCCTACCAACATGCAGTTAGACTTTTTCTATCTAATGTATACCTCTACACAGTGCTTAAAGTTAAATGTTGTTTCTTAAGAGTCCAAAAAATAAGTGTGCCTCTTCAAACACAGTATACAGTTTAACAGTCTGGGTTTCCACACCCCGACTATGAAGTCATCTAGCTCCTCCTTGTTAAATATAAAAAATATACAAACAGGATGTCCTATCAGGAGGTATATTAAATAAGGTGACATCATCCAAAACTCATTTCCCAATATGACTCCTTAATTAACATTTCCTCTTTGATCTCGTGCATGTCCTCTTCCTATGGCACATCTAAGGATTTTTATGACTTTTCACACCATGGTATAAAAATGTTTTTTCCTCTAAAATGTCATAAAAGTTTACGATCCCTATATCCTGGCAGCTGGTCAGCTCCAATTAAGTAAGATAAACAGGAGACCCTTAATTAAGGCTCTCTAGTCTTTTAATTACCTCCTGGTTTCAGGTTAATATGTCCTGTTATTTCCTCTAAAACCTGACCCATGGCACAGCTGCCTTATGGAGACAAATCACACACTACATTTTTATATTACAAATATCAAAGAACAATCATAACCAGCTGGCCAAGCATCACAGTCTCCAGCTATGAAGGGCTTTTGTTTTAAGACCTACCCACCGTAGCTGGTGTCAGTACCAAAAGAACCTGCCAGCTGCAGTAGGTATTTAGTCCCAAAAGGGATCTTGTTAAAATATTTAGGATTTTGTTTCTTTATACAGTGTTGTTAGTTACACAGTCAGATCTATATTCAATGGACAGTTGAGTTTGTAGTCAGCATGGGCAAGGTGCAGAATGTCAGGTACCCCAGGGAGAGGGACATCAGTGCTTTGCAGTCACAGTGTAGATCAACAGGTAAAGCCCCATAATCCTTTTACATTTTCATGTGCCTGTCTTTGTACATGCCTCATGCATATTTACTGTAACACTGCATAACATATCTATAGTGATCTCTTAACTCCAAAAAGCCACAATATGCTACTTCTCTGACTGTTTAATAAAGTAAAAACTGGCAATGAGAGAAAAGTCTGGCAAATTTATTATTTCACTTAGTATTTCACTTGAAACATGCAACAGGTACATTTTTGTAGACATACAGTGCTGAGTCTTAACAAGGTTAGGGCAATTTTGTTAAAGCTACAATACCTACATACTTAATCAGTTTCACCCTACCTGCCCTAAGTATTTGTTCATAACTATTTCTGCAGAATGACTGCAGACTCATTACATTAGTGGAGCTGTGCAGGTCAGTGCACTACCTGATGGTGGACCACCAATAGCATCATTTGTTTTGATGGCTGTGATTACCCTCCTTCTCAGGTCAGTCTGGTGGGAATGAAACAGTGACCTCAGCACAGAAGTAGAGACCAGATAAGAAGGAAAACAAAAATTAAAGATAATAATATCTTTTAAGCCAAAGCTATTGATTGGTGGGGGAGGAAATAACCTTTTTTATCCAAATGGTTTGGCAAGCCTTGCCTAACACTCTTCTCACACTACATGCTTTCTTAGCTGTATCACAGCAGTGCTGTATTTTGAGTGGAAAAACCCTGGGATCATGGCTGGATAGACCAGGGTATCCTGGGTCTGTCTTCACAGGAGGCTCATGTTTCCTATCCTGGAGATAAAAGGTCTCAGTTGTTGGAGAGGGAGATGGGACAGAATATCTAGCACAGGATTTCCCTATAAACAGTGGGACAACAAGGTGTCCTCAACATCACTTGTAACTTCAACTGTAACTGCAGTCCAATTCTCTACTAGCAAGATGCTACCCCATTAACCACAGTGCCATTTGGTGCCATATTAGGTCACTTTTTGAAATAGCTATTCTAATATCATCAAAATCATTGTGTGTTCTCTGCAGACCCCACAACTTTTATTTTCTTCCAAGGGAAACACTAAGTATCAATGAACTATGCTCAGAACACAATGTATAGAAGTTTGCAGACATCAGAGCAAAAGCTTCCTGCAGTGACTTCACTTCCTAAAGTGACCTCAGTCCTGCTGCGTGTCTAGAGAGAGAGAGAGAGAGAGAGAAGGAATCTCAGGAACTATGGTGCATCCTCAGAACATACAAGAACAAATTAACTTCATATGCTACTCTTCTCTCTCCCCTTGTTCTGCTCATATCCCTCTCTTTACCACCTCCACTTGCTCACTACTAATCTATTCCTAATAACTCTCCCACCTCATCAGTTATTATCTCCAGTCTCCTACCCACATCCATGCTATCACTCTGTACTCCTCATTTGAAATATGGTGTCACTCTACTGTACAACTATTCCTCATGCAGCTTTGATAACAGTGTCCACTTTCACTGCAGTTCTCCACCTTCTTCTTCCTCACTCATCCACTCCCTTCTCCTCAAAACTCCCAACCTCCTCGCCAGCCCCTTCAAAATCCCCTAAGCTCCACTTTGTCATACTCGCTCTCCTGTTGCTGTCCACTGGGGATATTCACCCCAGCCCAGGCCCTATTGCTCCTAGTTCCTCTGGTGCTTTCTCCTCTACTACCTCCCCTCACTCTCCTCTCTCAGCCCTCCCAAAGGGCTTAAAGATCCTACACCTAAACACCCACAGCTTATTGCAAAAAACAGATCATATTCAGACCATGGTTTGCAATCTAAAACCAGACATTCTAATCATCTCAGAAACTTGGCTAAAAAGTACTATCCCTGACCACTCAGTCTCCAGTCCTGGCTACTCACTGCTAAGGCAAGACTATGCTGGCAGGAGTGGTGGTGTGGCCATTTATGTCCTAGCCTCCATCCAATATTCCATCATCTACTCATCCTCTAATCCTGAGACCCATGATGCCCTAGCTATTCATGTGACCCTCCCCTTCACTCTCACCATTTTTGTAGCCGGCATACATTGCCACCCAAATGTCCATCCTTTGGTCATGCTAGACCTCCTAATCTCCATCACTTCCCTTGCTTGCTTTGGGAATTATTCATCCCAGGCAACTTTCAATATAAATTGGTTGTCACCTAAAACTACCAAAACTAAAAACAAAATCGGAGCCCTAAACCTCTCCCAACTGATCTCAGAACCCACCCACCCAAACCACAAGACACAACAACTCTCCCTACTCGATTGGGCCTTTACCTCCCACCCCCACCTCGTCATTGCCTCTGGCATCCTCCCTGATGCTCTCAGTGACCATAACCCAATATTCATAGTTAGGGAAGTCCACAGAACTAAATCACCACACAAAACCATACAACTACGCTCTTTTAAGTCTCTTGACCTTGAACCTCTCCTGAGTAACCTTGCCACTTCTGACTGGTCCACCCTAACCTCCCTCCCGTTGGTTGATAAGGCCCTTGCCTACTTCAAAGAAATCTTTCTTGTAAACTGGAATGCCTTTGCCCCATTCAAACAAACCAGAGTCAGATGTAGCCACTTACCTTGGATAACCCCTGACCTTCTGGCCTGCCTCAGGGCTAGAGATCGAGCCGGGAAGAATCATAAAGCTACCCAGCATCCTAGTGACCTCGCGAACTACCACATGCTCTGAAACTCTTGCACTGGGGCTAAAAGGTTTACCATGTCTGAATATTTCAAATCTGCCTTCATCACCAACATACTGTAAATTCCCCTTCAAAGTTTTGGAAGGTGGTCCAAGCACTAGTTACTCCCTCATCTTGCCCACCCCTCCCGGTACTTAAAGTAAATAGCTCACTAGTGGCTGACCCACCCACCATAGCTGCAGAATTTAACTCATACTATACTGCCTGCAAAAATGAGCTACTGAAATCCCTACCCTCCTACCAACCCTGCTCCCCACCCTCTACCATTGTGCCCCCTCTTCCACCCTCCCACCTCCTCTTCTCTTTCACTACTAACCCCAAATGATGCCCTAAGTGCCCTCCTCACTATCAACCCCTCTAAAGGTACCTCTCCTGATGGCCTCGACCCAAAACTCCTCTACCTCTCCACTTCCGCCATTGCCTACCCCCTCTCAATAATCCTCAATTTTTCATTCTCTACTGCCTTGGTCCCCTCTTCTTGGAAACAACCAGTGGTCCTCCCTCTACCCAAAGGGGATGACTCCTCATCCCCTGGCAATTATCACCTCATTTCTCTCCACCCTACCCTTGCCAAGCTTCAAGAACACATTGTCCTCTCCCAACTCACATTTTTTTTATCTGACACCTCCTTTTTCACCCCTTTCCAGTCTGGTTTCAGGAAAAATCACTCAACCACCACCTCACTCCTACAGCTCACTAAGTCCATCCTAATTAGGATGGACAATGGCTTAATCATCTCTGCCATTTTTGTCAACCTGGCAAAGGCCTTCAACACCATCTCGCATGGCTTTCTCCTCGACTCACTCCCAGAAGCTGGCCTATCTCCTTCTGCCACAAATTGGTTCAAGGCCTACCTTATTGGCAGAACCCAATCAGTTAAGATCTTGGATGCCACTTCTCCATCCCTCCTGATTAGCACTGGCATCCCCCAGGGCTCTGTATTAGGGCCGCTCCTATCCTCCATCTTCTTAAATGATCTTCCCTCTGCTTACTCCCCCCCTCCTCCACTATTCATATGTATGCTGATGATACAGTCCTGCATGCATCTGGCTCCTGTCCTGCTGAAGTTATGACCAGCTTACAGCAAGACTTCGACAAGGTTCAGCTCTGGTTTGCTAATCATTAACTTTTCCTCAACACCAAGAAGACTGTCTCCATGACCTTTGGCACAAGGCAGAGACTCTCTAGGTTTTCCTTCCTACCTACCCACTTTTCACACCCTTGATGGGACTTTACTTGAGGACACATCCTCCTTCAGGTACTTAGGTGTTTGGTTGGACCAACACCTAAACTTCTCTGGACAGATTGACACCATCCAGAAAAAACTGTGCCCCAAGCTTGGTACCCTGTTCAGGAACCATAGTTGCATCCCTCCTACAGCTTGGCGTGAACTTGTTCAGAAGATGATACTGCCCATTTTTGACTAATGTGACATAGTCTATGGTGCTGCCCTTAAGTCCTCCCTGGCCAGACTGGACACACTCTTCAATATCTTCTGCCACTTTGCCCTGGATGCCCCCCCTCACACCCACCACTGCTATCTTTATCGTGCCCTATCTTTCTCCTCTCTTACAAATAAGTGACTCTCCCACTGTGCCAAATTCACCTCCAAGCACTGGCTGGGTGAGCTCGTTTCCTACCTCACCTCTTCCTTTATAGCACCCCCCCATCCTCCCATTCCCTTAGATCAACCGACTCCCACACACTGGTAGACCCCCACAGATCCACCCAAACTGGCCAATCTGGTTACTCTAACAATCTCCCAAAAATTTGAAATTCCATCCCCTTCAAATCCGGCACTCATCCTCTGTCTACTCCATCAGCTCTGCCCTCAATAATTACCTTGCACCTAGCTACTCCTGCCATGTCCCTTCCTAATTCCCTCCTCTAATCCTTGAACAAACCCTGCCCCTCCATTGTCACCTTCATTTTCCCCTGTGCACCCCACCCCCCAAATTTCTAGCTCTCCTCCCCTCCCCCCAAATTGCTCCCCCTTACTGGCCTCCTTGATCTCTTGCAGAAGGTAGGGGACACCAAATGCTCTCTATGGATCCCTCTCCTACCCACCAAGGGCTTGTCTCCCTCATTTACTTCCTTCCCCCACCATCTCTCCTTTCTCCCTAGACCTGCAGTCCTCTTGCAGGGTTCTTAGCATCCTGAAGGAGTCCAGCTGAGCACAAGCATATCTCCCCTCTTCTATCTAGCCTTTCCATGACTACTAGCAGGGTACAATGCATCTGGATGGACTATTGATTAGGTCCCATCCCCTCCAAAGGTGTGAATTATCTTCCCCTCAAGGGTTCTATTCTCACGCCCTCCCTCTCCTATCACTCTCTTAATCCCTATCTACTGACCTTCCCCAATCTCCCTAGCAGGGTACCCCACATCCTGAAGGGTCCTCTCTTGGGTTAGGTCCTGTGTCCCCCCTCCAAGCATTAGTCACAACTCCTCCTTCTCTCTTCTCCCTCTTTAAATCCCTACAGATGTATCCCCTTTCTATCTAGCCCCATAGCCCCCTTGCAGGGTTCCCCACATCATGAAGGACTCTCTCTGGGACACTGCCTTATCCCCTTCTCTCTGGTCCCCCCAGTCCCCTTGCAGGGTTCCTCGCATCCTGAAGGAGTCTCCAGGGACACAGCTCTTCACCCTCACCCCTCCCTCTCCTTTCCCTCATTTCTTTCATGTAAGCACTTGTTTACTTATTAACACAGCACTTATTATTGTCCTCTCTTTCTACCTATTATGTGCTACACTGTTGTAACACTGCTTGTAACACCTGCCTTACAACTGTATGCTAAGGTTGATCTTGTAACTTGTATGCTTGATGTCTCATTCCTATTGTACCCCTTCCCCTCAGGTCACACTGGGAGACGAGTGACTTGTCTCTCAGTGTGCCTTCCTGGTGAAACATTTCAATAAATACATAAATAAAATATGCAACCCCACCCCGCACACACATATCATCATGTTACAGTATCTCTGTCGCTCCCTCTCTCTCTCTCTATATATATATATATGTGTGTGTATATATATATATATATATATATATATATATATATATATATTATTAGTAACATAGTAGTGCTACCATAGTTAGAGTTGAGGAGCCCTTTCAAGGTTAAAGGGTCAAATTTTGCACCTTAATAACTTGGCCACTGTTCAACGGATTTGCCTGAAATTTGGAAAGCATGATCAAGAACCATACACCTTGGGATCTATTAACTTTTGTGCTGGTCAGATATACAGCTGCGGAGTTATTAAGCATGATCTGCGTGAGTGTTTATGCTATTTGGTGAATTCTTTGCTCGTGCCTACAGGTCGCACGGTTTGTGCGAACGGTCCAAAAACTTCAGAGAATGTGTGGCTGGGGTCCCCAATGTGCCTTTCGAAGATTTCATAAAAAATATTAAACGGTTCAAAAGTTATTCAAAAAACAAGTTCCCATTATAAGTCAATGGGAGAAGTTAACAAAAAGTTTGACAGTGCTGCAAATGCACTTTTTAGTGTCGCAAATGGCCCTAGTAGTGTCGCAAATCCACCATTTTGTTTTCAGTTGGTGATCAGAAAAATGCTTGCCATTTAAATTTGGGACATTCTAGCAACACAATTCTTTTGTGTTTACCTAGTTGGACCCTGAGGATGCTATGCATGTCTTTATTTTGGGGTGAAACACCCTAGAAATATGTTTTTAAAATTTCTGGAAAAAGTAGTGTCGCAAAGTAGTGTTGCACTCACGACACTTTCACAAATGCTTGCGAAAGCGTTTGCAAATCATACTACTTTTTCAGACTATGGCCAAAATGACAGCAGTTCTTTGCCACCCTGCTGCAAAAGAACGGTTTAGTCTTTTGAGCTGAAATTTGGAAGGAACGCAGCCAACATCTCACAGATGTGCCATTTGTGGTTTGGTCTAAAAAATATTGCATGGCTGCAAAGTTATGGTACTCCGAAGTTGGAGTTTTTTCTCATAGACTAACATGGAGCAAGAACAAGAGGGCACGATTTGAAGATGGGGGGGGTGGCTCAGAGGTAATTTAAGGAAGTATTTTTTCACAGAGAGGGTTGTGGATGCATGGAACAGCCTTCCGGAGGAGGTTGTCGAGTCAAAATCCGTGGTGGAATTCAAGCATGCATGGGACAGTCATAAAGCAATTCTAGGGGGTGGTGGTAGGAAGAAGTAAGCTGCTGGTTAACTAGGATCTGCAGCTTATCCAGTAGGTAGGGAAATGGGCAGACTGGGTGGGCTAAGCGGTTCTTATCTGCCGTCAAATTCTATGTTTCTATGGTGGCATACGCCGCGCCTTTCGGGGCTCGTATCTCGAAAAATGATGCGAGATACAGATTTTTTGTTGTGAGTTGCATAACCCTTTGGGCTATGTAAAAACAAAAACCTAGCCAGGAAAATCATGATTTCTGTGAAATTTAAATTTTTTTTCTACGTCGTCCGATTGCAGAGGTATTAGTAATTAAGTACTTCCAATGCTCGTTTTAAGCTTTGATGCCCATTACAATGCATACATTCTTTGTGTTTCTCTATGCATCTGTTCAGCAAAAACAGGTTATGTGCTTCTGTTACTGTTACAGTTACTGTTTCAACTTGTGTTTATGTCCCCGTTTGCATTACCGTTCCCATGTACGCCACCGTGTTATCCTTTGTGTTCTCATTTGCACTTGCGTTTTCGTTACTGTTACCATTTGTGTTTCCACTACTGTTTCTGTTTGCATCACCGTGCGCATTGCCATTTCCATTTCTGGCAGCCCTTTCATTTGCATTTCCATTTCTCTTTCGTTTTGTGTCTTTCTTGCTGTTACTGTTACCATTTGTGTTTGCAATTGCGTTACTGTGCCCGTGTGCATTACGGTTTGCGTTTCCATATGCACCTGCATTTTCTTTTGCATTTCTGTTTCCTTTGCTATTATTGTTGCTGTTACATTACCATTTGCATTTACAATTGCTGTACTGTGCCCGTGCATATTTCAGTTTGCGTTTCCATATGCGCTTCTGTTCCCTTTTCCGTTTCTGTTTCCTTTGGCATTATTCTTCATGTTAACTTCACCATTTGCATTTACAGTTGTGGTACCGTACCTGTGTGTGTTACGGTTTGCATTTACGTGTGCGCTTGCGTTTGCACTTCCGTTTCTGTTCCGTTTTGCGTTCTTTTTGCTGTGACACTTAACATTTCCATTTAAAATAACTCTGCCATCACTGTTCACATTACCAGTTGCATTTCCGTATGCACTTCACTGTCCGTTTGCGTCACTGTTCGCTTTGGCGTCACTTTGCGCTTGCGTTTCTATTAACGTTTCCTTTACCATTTATGTTTGTGTTATCATGTGCGCCACTGCTAGCACTTCTGTTTCCCCACGCTCCCGCCACCACATTACATTCACTTTTTCTCATCATCATTCTCAAAAAGAAGGGAAATTAGAGGCAAAAAACTCAGTTTAATGCATCAGTTAGGATTGTTCCACAGCGATAAAAGCGAGGAAATTTGATGTTAGGGTTGAAAGCCCCCCCTTGGACCCCTCAGCCCACCCCCCAACCGGCATCAGCTTCTTTACACACGTGATGGGGTGAGTTGGGCCATGACCCCAATCGCGCGATGCGGGTTGGGGGTGGGCTGGAGGGTCCAAGGGGGGCTTTCAACCCTAACACTAAATTTCCTTGCTTTTATCGCTGTGGAACAACCCTAACTGATGCATTAAATGGAGTTTTTGCCTCTAATATATATATATATATATACATTTTTTTTGCACCGTTGTCCACCGTAATTGTAATCTTATGAAGTGTACTGTATTGTATTAATGCCCAGGACCACCTTGAAAATGAGCTTGCTCAATGGTGTTTATGCCTGGTTAAATAAAGTGATTGATTGATTGATTGAGTATATGCAGTCATTTTCCTAAACTCTTGCTCTGAAACCAGCAAAGTACTCAGAGGGCCTTCTTGTTTACTACCACCTGTGGTATGACCCTCCATCCTTACCCTTACAATGGCCTCCATAGGAAAAAGTGAGTAAGAAGGAGCTAGAACATGCAGCAGATCTCCAACCCTGGAAGGCTTTAGTTTTAAGACCTTCCCACCATGGCACGTTTCCAACCCAGAAGGACTTTTGTTCTACTAGGTGTGCGGAATTGGGTCAGAGGTGATCTATTGCTATACCATCAAGCAATTGTCTGTGAGTCTACACAGGTGAAGTGTACACTGATATTAATTGACTATACTACCACTGACCAGTGTGCTGTAGTGCCTGAAGTACAAGGGGGTCCTAACAAATACATCCACTGTGTGACCTCTTTGAAATGTGCCCTAATTACAGGGGGGTCCTGATGACTACATCTGCTGTGTGTCCACTCTGAACTATGCCTAAATTACAAGGGGTCCTTTTGACTATATCTGCTGTGTGTCTAATCTGAACTGATTTCTGCTTAAAGCTGGTATTTTACAGAGACCAGGCCTTCTGTTTTGCGCAATTTAATGTTTTGCTGTGCATTACAGCCTGTTTTTGTTTTGAGGGAGTCATATGCTGTCAGCATCAGTGATTGCTCCAATCACAGTTCCCACCTGTGTGTGTGAACTTGCTGCCAGTGATTCAGCCCCACCAATCAGCTGCTGTGGCAGGGTAGCTGTGGGCCGTCCTGAGAGCTATTTAATCAACAGCTCTAAAGAAGCAGTGACGTCTTGTCTTTCATATGGTGGTGGCTTCATCCTAGCTGAGTACTCCGGCAGAGTACAGAGGAGTCTGCCGGAGTCTGCGGGGAAGCAGGGAACAGGGACCGGGAACTTTATTTTATCTGGAGTATGTGTGTCTTAACTTGATTGTTAGAGTTTTTACTGTAGGTACCATTATGTACTATGGGTACCATTCTATACACAAGCTTGATTTTTGTCTGTTTATTTAGTACTAAGGGTTTCTCTGCTTCTTCCTCCTCTCACATTGAAACATTTTGAAGTTTGATGTTTCCTCTACTCAGACTAGATCATCTGCTACTGACTTTAGTACCAGTGAATGTTTAAACTTCTTTAATTTCTCTTCAGCTGTTACTTTGGGTTTAACAGGAAATTAGCTATTTGGTCAACATTTACATTACTTTTTTTGTTTTGCAGGGGGTCCTCTCATTACTCTTATTATAAATTTAAGGTAAAAAGGTACAGTATATTGATAAATGATTTAAAAAGCTAGTTATCCTTCTTTTGCTTCTATCTGGCTCTATCCACCCTAATCCAGGGCCAGAAAGTAACAAAGTTGGTGCACTGAGAGAGCAAGAAAACACACTTTCTTTTGTTCATTTAAATATTTGGAGCTTATTATCTAAGTGGGATGGACTTGAGGTGTGAGTGCATGATAATAAATTTGATTTCACTTTCAGACACCTGGCTAGCTGACAAATTCTTTAATCATTTGGTCAACCTCCAAGGCTATAATGTTTTTAGAGAAGACAGAATTGGGTGCAAGGGGGGAGGATGTTTGCTATATGCTAAATCCTAGTTTAACATTAGCAGGTGTGAATTTATTAATTCTTCATTAGTTTGTAAGTTCCTTCCCTTAAATATTGTTTTGGGTAATGAAAAAAATTTCACCAGCAGTTAAGTGAAGCCCACCAGGATGAAACGCAGAGCTGCAGAATTCAGCAGTAGAGTTACTGCAGTAAACAATGCAATTTCAATTAAGCAATAAGGCATGACCAGGAGTTATGTTAATGGTCTGTTAACCACCCTCTAGGGGTATAATGTTGCACAAGGCATAGCCAAGTGCTACATGCCCCTAGAGGGTGATTAACTGACCATTAACATAACCCCTGGGAGTGTCTTATTGCTATTATAATAAAACTGTTTTGTTAACCAGTTTTAAACCATGTTCAGCATATGGTTAAGCTCTACATGTATGTTAATAAAAGATTAACATAAGGCTGTTAGAATGTTTACAGCCAATCAGAAAGCTCCATTTCTCAGACCCTTTTTATAATGGGAGTTAATCCCTTTTGTCATGCAGTAAATCCATGACACTGCACTTCATCCTGGTGGACTTCATTGTATTTATGTCCACCCCCAGCATTTATTTAACTGCCATTGATGTAATTTATGAGGGACATAAATTATAACTGGAATGGCCAAATTGAAAATAATTAAAAAAAATCACTTGTTAATGCTTGACTCCATCAGATTATTGATAAACCAACAAGTTATAATTACAAGACAATGACCTTGACTATCATTGTTGGATATTAGTTTCTGATACCACTAAATTTGGCACTCAGGAACCCTTGCGGATAACTTATTTTTTTATTTTTTATTTATTTATTTAGTTTTTGTTGACTGGGTAAGTGCACTAGACAAATCCTGCCTATTTTCAGGCACGACCCAGGAGAGGGGGATACAGATGAATGCCAACTGACCTTGAACCAGATTAAACTTAAGTGACCGCTGTGTAGTTTATTGTTCATGGAGTGCTAAAAAGACTACTGCCCCTTCTGTACATATTACCTCTAGGAGTCTCAAAAAACTAAACATCCCATTAATCTGGAAAGCTGTTAGACAGATTGACTGGTCATATTTAGACCTCTTGGCTTCAATTGATAGTTTACTTTCTCAATTCTGTTATTTATTTAATGCAGTTGGTGATGTTTTTGTCCCCTTATGACAGCTTAGAATTAGAGGTAAAAGGCAGGAATGTGTTACTCTTCAGTGGATTAAGCTGATGAGGCAGAGATAATGGAAATGGAAGGAATTTCTGGAAACATCTTCTAAAGTTGTGTTGCTGGAATATAAACAGTTATGTAACAAGTTCAAATCCTTGGTTCGTAAACTGAAGCAGGGTTATCTACTAAAAAGCAATATGATTTTGCAGGAAGTGATGCTACTGCTACCCAGAGAATTATTAACGAAATGCTAGGTAAGAATTATAATTCTTCTCCTAACTTGTTCGTTATTGATTCTGGACATTTTTCTAATCTTTAAACATTGGCATCCCTCTCTTTCACTTCAGAGTAATATCTCCAAGTGAGGCTAGATCCTACCTTTCATGAGTTTTGGGTAAGCTCAGATTCAGTGACGACTCTCTTGATCTAAAATTACTTCATTCAACATTTGATGCAGTACTCCCACCCCTCATCAAAATTCTTAATATTTCTGTCTCAGTCAGTTTCTCTCCCAGTGGAAATCTGTGGTAGTCACCCCTGTTCACAAGAGTGGTGACAGAACTGCCCATTGTAACTATCACCCAATCTCTCTCCTTCCGCTATTTCTAAAGCCGTTGAAAGAATAGTGAATGATTAAATCTTTGAATATCTTGCCAAGTATAATCTGCAGTGTAGCCAACAACATGGCTTCAGGAAGGACCACAGTACTTCCACAGCCCTTCTGGAGTTCACCAGCTTTATAGATAAAGCTTTGGACCGGGGTCACTTGGTTGGGTCCGTGTACATAGACCTAACAAAAGCATTTGAAATGGTCCACCATGGCCTTCTCTCTTCTTCCCTCTTGAGGCTGGGCCTATCCTTTGATGCTACCACCTGGTTTGATAGTTACCTCTTTGGGAGGTCCCAGAGGGTTAAAATCCTAGATACCCTCTCTTCCAGTAAGCCAGTTCGCTCAGGGGTTCCACAGGGTTCAATTCTTGGCCCGCTCCTGTTTAGTCTTTTTCTAAATACGTTTCCCCAAGCCTGCTCTGGCATCCTGCTCCTCTGCGCAGATGATGGAGTTATTTTCTCTAGTCACCCTGAACCCCTTATGCTTGAAAAATGCCTGCAAAATAGCTTTACACAAATTGAGTCCTGATTCTCCTTTCATAAACTTATCATCGATTACAAAAAGACCAAAGTAATGCTGTTTGCAGACCACCAGAATAAACATAAAGGAGTGTCACTAAATATCCGAAATAGTCAACTCTTGGCACTTGAGCAGGTTAGGAGTTTTAAATACCTCAGGATCACCTTAGACTCCTCCCTCTCCTACCAAGAACATATTAATCTGGTTTGCGAAGCAGTAAACACCAGACTCGGCCTCCTTTACAGGCATAGGAGCTGCCCAACAAATGACGCTCCACCTGGCTGTCACTAGTTATGTTATATCCCTAGTGGATTATGGCATAGTAATCTATGGATCTGCATGTGACACTGCTCTTAATAGAGTAATGCTCTCCCTCAATAAAGCATGTCACCTCATAACAGGAGCACCAAAGCTAACCCATACCTGTGATCTTTACAGTCAAGTGAACTGGATAAACTTTAAGGGTAGGCTTGACTGTCACACCTGCCTGTTGACCAAGAAGCTTACCACCGCACTCTCCCCACCCTCGGTCAAGCAACTCATCTCTCCTGCCTCTATCCCTTGTTCTACTAGGAGCTCTGATAAGGGCCTTTACCTAGTCCCTTTCTGTAAGCCATCCCTAGGGCAGCAAGCATTCTTCCACAGGACCCCTGTCCTGCTCAATGGCCTGCCTTCTCTGGTTTCCTCTACAGTTAAATGTGACCTCTTTAAAACTAAATTTCACCAGCACCTACTCTCTGTGAATAGTTGTGACTGCTCCTAGCCTTTACTGGTCAATCTGAGACTGCTCATGGCTTGTCCTTCAATTTCCCCCTGCTCCTCCCCATGTTATCTTGGTCTAATGTCTCCCTCCCCACTCTGTTCCCCTCTTGCCCTTTACTCATCCTTTACCTGCACTCTTTCCTATTCCTCCTTCTCTACACCTTACACCCCTCTACTCAACTTTTCTCCCTGCCTCCCCCCACCCAGCTGTCTCACAACTCTCCTTAACTGACTTCCTTCTGGTCGCCCTTTCTTTTCTTTAATTTCTTATCTGTTTACTCAGTTACCTAGCACTGCCTGTACCATGTTTGTTTCATTATCTTGTACTCCACCCTCAGTTATGATGCATTTATGTATAATGCACTTCATTAATTATATACCCTTATCCTATGTATCATGTACTGTATTAATTTCCTGTAATGTTCCATGTCCTGTCTGTTTTAAATCTACTCACCATGTTTGTTTATTTGCCATGCACTCCACCCTCATTTATGATGCACTTATGTATAATGTACTGAATTATTAGTATAATTGTATCCTATTTATAATGTACTGTATTAATCTTCTGTCATGTTTTTTTGTAACCTATTTGTAAATATGACATGGAGCCTTTGCAAAAGAGTTTTGGACTCAAAGGGTTGTAATTCCAAGACTTCAACAAATAAATAAATAAATTGCTGATGAATTTAATATCTTTTTTTTTTTTTTACAAGTTTAGATAAGTATTCTCCTGAGAATTCAAATGGGGTAAATGTTCCTAATCTTAGTTCAATAGAAAACAATGTGTCTTGTCCGAAGTTTTATTTCAGGGTACTCAGTCCATTGGAGGTGATTAATTACATTTCCAAAATAAATCCTAAATCTCAAGTAGGGATAGATATGTTTGATTATAGATTGGTTAAGGCCACAGCTGATATCTTCTGTTCTCCTTTAGCAAACATTTTCAGTTAGTCATTATGCCTTGGTCAATTTCCAAAACTATGGAAGACAGCAACCTACAGTATAGTCCCTGTACATAAATCAGACAGTACAGTAAAGTCTGTAGAACTACAGGCCTATGTCATTACTGGCCCTCTTGCAAAAATCCTTAGAACACATTGCTTTTGATCAACTTCTTGAGTTTGTAAATAAATATGAGGTCATAACACCAGCTGAACACGGCTTCCATCTGGGTCATAGTACTGAGATGGCCCTACTGGGTTTTACTCAAATTACACACCAGACACTGGATAAGGGCCATTTTTCCATGGCTGTATCTATAGATCTAACTAAAGCCTTTGATCTTGTCAATCATCAGCTTTTGATCAAGGACTTGGGTGACATCGGTTGTTATGAAGATGCACTGGACTGGTGTCAACATTATCTTGGTGAAAGCTGCCAGAAAATTTAATTGCAAATTGTTTTTCTACACTGTCTCTGGTTTCAACTGAAGTTCCACAGGGTTCAATATTGGGTCTGTTATTTTTCACTCTGCTTCTCGATACTCTTCCTAAGGTCTGTAAAAAGACTAATATTTTATTGTACACTGATGATGCATTGAGTTTTGCTTGGGGTGACAATATTATGAAACTATGGAGTAACATCCAATCTGACTTTGACTTGGTACAGCAATAGTTCATAGTGCATAAGCATATTTTGAATGCCTCAAAAACAAAATTTATGGTATTTCATAACTTGAAAAAAAATGCCAATTGAAGCAAATACTGCTAGTTGCACATTGACTGGCATTAATATTGAACAAGTACCTGTTTTTAAATATTTGAGGCTCTACATAGATAGTTCTTTAACAAATAGGGTTCAATTCACAAAGGTCGGTGCAAGGTGTACCGAAGGCAACTTGCGTTGACTGCCAGTGTGCCAGGGACCCTGTGTCCAATTCACTATTGGGTAAGGTCCCGGTGGCAAAGTCCCACAAACCTGGCACTGCACCAAACAGATGGCACATCCTGAAGGTGTGTGCAAGCTGCAGGGCAGCCATGCGGAAATAACACTATGGGCAGCAGTCCCTGGGGGCTATCGCACCTCCCCAACCCCGATCCCAGTTTATAAATAAAAACAAAGCAAAAAACCATCCCATGTGGTCTAGCGGTCCCTCCCACACCTGATAAGCCCATATATATTTATGTTATTTAGATTGTTCCCTGGTGGTCTAGTGGTCCCCCCTGCCCAATATGCCTGTATATATTTAGGTAAGTTAGACTATTCCCTGGTGGTCCAGTGCCCCCTACCCACCTGATATGCCTGTATAAAAAATGTGAATACCATCTATCCCTGGTGGTCTAGTGGATCCTCAGCCCCCCACCCTAGCAGATAGTGCCCACCACCTTCCTCCCCCCATCCTGAACCCTAACTCAGCGACTGGCACAGCCCTCCTCTCACCACCATCGCTGGAAGCCAAATGAACTGTCACAGAGCACGTACTGTATAATACAGTATGTGCTCATTGATTTACAGCTGCTGTCAATCAGTGAGTGTGTACTGTAGTATACAGTGCATGCTCTATGACAGTTCAGTTGGTGGCCAGCTGTGGCAGTGAGAGGAGGGCTATGCCAGTTGCCGGCTTGGGGTTTGGGATGGGGGGAGCAGGGCAGTGGGCACTACCTGTCGGGGTGGTGGGGAGGAACCTCTAGACCACCAGAGAAAATCTAATTAACATAAATATAAACAGGCATATCAAGTGGTAGGGACAGCTAGACCACCAGGAAATAATCTAATTAACATACATATACAGGCATATCAGGTGGGGGGGACAGCTAGACCACCAGTTTTTTTTTCTGTTTAATAACTGGGATCGGGGCTGATTGGGGGTCCACTAGACCACCAGGGAATAATCTAATTAACATAAATATATACAGGAATATCAGGCTTGGGGGGAGTCTGCTAGACCACCAGTGTCATTTCACAATATTTAAACAGGAATCTGGGCAGTGGGGGGGCCATAACACATTTCTGTAGATGTCAAAACCTTCCCAGAGGACACGACTAAGTACCCTTAGACCAGCCATGGCCGGTCTAAGGGTACTTAGAATTTTGCCCTCTGGGAGGGTTTTGCGAATATGGAATTGGGAGACATGGCAGCCTGCATCTGCTGCAAGCCCCATTGTGTTATGCTGCATCCCATTTTGTGGTGCAAGGCCAGCACAGGCCCCCTTTGGTGCATGCAGCCTGCATTTGATGCAGGCTACTTTTCTGATTAGCTCCTGGAGCATCTTTTGGCACAAGGTACCACTTGCATCATTTATGCTTGAAACAGGCACCTTGCATCATTCTAGGGGCTTTGTGGCTTGGGCCCATTGCTTTCACCACCCTTTGCTATTACTTGAAAACTTGCATGTAAATCACTAGACCAGAGATCCAAGCATCAGTAGAATAATACTTTGACTTTAAATTAAAAGTTAAGTAGAATTTATGAATGCTAGAAGTTAGTACAAGTCCCTGGTATTGGTGTGGTACAAACAAGAAATGTTTTGCATACATAAAAAAAGTTGCATATGTTTTTTCTGTTGCTTTTTGCATAAATTGTAACACTTGGGTGATTGGCACTTTAATGATGATATATAAATATGTGGCACACTTGTTCATTCCTCAGACCCACCCCCTGAAGAAGACCCAGGTAAGGGTTGAAGCACTGGGGCTAGTGAGTGTTGTCCAGGCACTTACCGATTATACTTTGCACAGAAGTGCAAAATAATGCACCTGGGAAGCAAAAACCCTGGGGAAGATTACACAATGGGGGGTAGTAACAGCAACAAAAATGGAAAGGGACATGGGGGTAATCAAATCAGATTACTTTAAGGTTAGCAAGCACTGTGAGAAGGCAGTAGGAAGGGCTGGGTGGATACAGGGATATATAGGGAGAGGCATCACCAGCTGAAAACACAAAGTTGTTATCCCTCTGTACAGACAGTTGGTGAGACCCATCTGGAGTACTGTGTCCTGTTCTGGAGACCCCATCTCTGCAAGGACATAGACAGGATGGAGGCAGTCCAGAGGAGGGCAACTAAAATGGTGCAGGGTCTGCATGAGACGCCATATGAGGAGACACTAAGGGAGCTTAATATGTATATCATTGAGGAAAGGAGAGAGAGGGGGGGCAAGACAGAAACTTTTAAGTAACTCACAAGTCCAAGAGGGTAGCATCTTTCAGAAAAAGAGATGGGCAAGAACAAGGGGATACAATTTGAAGACAGAGGGGGGATGGCTCAGGGGCAATGTAAGGAAGTATTATTTCACAGAGAGGTTGGTGGATGCATGGAACAGCCTTCCTGAGGAGGTTGTGGGTTCTAAAACTGTGGGACAATTCAAGAATGCATGGGACAGACATATGGCAATTTTTGTGGGGGGGGGTAGGAAAAATAGGCTGTTGGTTAAATAGGATTTGCAGTTTATCCTGTAGGTAGGGAAATGGGCAGACTAGGTGGGCCAAGTGGTCCTTATCTGCCATCAAAGTCTATGTTTCTATGTTCCTATCTATACGTTTCACTGAATTTTGAATGTCTCTCTATGAGTGCTGAGTAGATTATGAACTATACTTGCACTCTAATAAGTTGGTTGACGGCTTCAATATACCTTAACAATTTAAGACATAGAAGTCTTGATACCATCCTGATACAAGTACTTTGTAAAGTAAAATGGACCCTTACTTCTTTATTTTTCTTATGGATAGTATCATGGGTTTAAAATCTCATATCAGTGCTGTCAGACTTGGGAGTAATGTACTTTAAAGATTCTGTTATGACTATCAGTATTATACCTTGTCTGACACAGACTTTATAAAAAAAAAAAATTCTAGACTGTAAATAGCTGGTATATTCTCTTTCTTAATTTAAAAGAAATGTGCTGCTTGATGATGAATATTTGATTTTTCTACAAATGTATGCATGGACTTACAATATAATGATGAGTGGATGGTGTAATTAATTTTTCTTTCCATATATACTGTATTTATGATAGCTATCTATACATCTGATTTATAACTAAATTATAAAGAGATGACTTCATATAAGCTATGTGTAAAATTTATCATGACTACAGTATCTAGCTTTGGAGGTATTTTATTTCTTAATTTAGAATTTGGTAATTGGGAGAGGCACACTGAGCTGAGGCTCATTTCCAGGTGCGACCCAGGGGGGAAGGCAGGGGGGTGGGGAAGTGGAGAGAAAATACAGTACAGTAATGTAGGACATCAGTAGGGGTATCACAAGTTGAAGAGGGAGGTAATAATCCCTCTTCACAAGATACTGGTTAGGCCCCATCTGGAGTACCGTGTGCAGTACTGGAGGCCACACCTTCACAAGGACATTAACTAAATTGAGGCAGTTCAGAGAAGGGCAACCAAAATGGTGCAGGGACTGCATCAGAAAACATATGAGGACAGATTAACGGAGCTCTATATGTATACCCTAGAGCAACGGAGGGAGAGAGGTGATATGATCGAAAATTTCAAACACCTTAAGGGTATTAACAAGGTGAAAGAGTCTAACATATCTCAATATAAGAAAAACAGTAGGAAAAGGTGACACAGCATGAGATTAGAGGGAGGCCAATTAAGGGGTAATGTGAGGAAGTTCTTTTTCACAGAAAGGGTGGTGGATGCATGAAACGGTCTACCTCAGGAAGTGGTGGATATGAATACAGTGCAGGGCTTCAAACGGGCATGGGATAGGCATAAGAGAGCAATATAGATGAGTATGAATAGATAGGCCATTGACAGAGCAAAGGCTGATGGCACATTTGTAAGGTAGAAACAGAAATGGGCAGACTGGATGGGCCTTGTGTTCCTTATCTGCCATCAACTTCTATGTTTCTATGTTTCTATGACATGCTGAAGTATACAATTATAAATAAATCATTTTACAAGTAGTAGGTAAGTAATACAGTGACACTGAAGTAAGGTACAAAGGGTAGACATGCGTAAATAGGTGACAGTAATAAGGGTGAGTAACATTTTAGGAAGTAATAAAATATTTACAAATATTGGTACAGAAAAAGGTATAATTATGACTGGTTTAGAAAACCAACATAATTTTAGGAAATTTGCATTCAATGTGGGGTAAGAGTGAGAGAGGAGGGAAGGTTGTAGGTTTTGAGAGGAGAGAGAAAGGAAGACATCAGTGAGCAAAAGACGATATGGGGTAAGGGGGAGTAAGGTACATGGGGGTAAGGGAGACGTATGCTAAGATGGTTATCCAATTTTCAGGTTCGGTAACCAGTTTTCTTAAATCGTTTTTTAAGAACATGATAAATGAAAAATAAACATTGTCTTAAAAAAAATTTCATGAAAACAAAATTCTCTTCATTCAGGGGACTCCACTAGAACCACAATCAGAGTGTGAAAATTGTGGGCAAGTTTACTACAAGAAATATCAATCTAATGAATCTTGCACCTCCCCCCTCCCCCGATACAAACCTTTTTTGCAATCACTGTCCCAGAGAGAGAGAGAGAGAGAGAGAGAGAGAGAGAGAGAGAGAGAAAGCAGAGACGAATTTATTATTTTTCTGCTGGCTGGTGCCACTATACAGTAATGCCAGCACCAAGAAACTGTGTGAGCTACATAGTGAGTAGAGCTAAGTAATATATTGTATAAGCATGCATGTTCTGTAGAGAGAGTCAATAGCAGGGACCAGATTTTCAAAAGAGGAAAAACGGTGCACTTGCAGCCCACAACTGATATGCAGGAGGGTGCTCTTGCAAAATAAAAATGTTGCTACATGCACACAATTTCCAAAACGGCTACCATTTTGTATTGCTGATCAACAGGACTAGTTGTTTCTAGGGAAAGGTACACTTTGTGGGCAACCAGTGACCTATGCAATGTCTACATTCCCGACAGTGTAGACTCTACTTTTGATATCAAACTGGCCCAAACACTCAATGAGACAGGGAAGGGCACATTTCTAAATGGGAGGATGATGTGAATGCAATCCTTGATGTTTTCATAGATAGAAGTACACCATTGACTGGCACACTGTGAGCAATCGCAGATGAACATAGGGAAGTAGATGTTTGGTGACTGGTGCACCCCAGAGAAAGGGATTACTCCATTTTAGCTCACCCAAATCAAGCATACTCCTGCATAAATATACTGAGGATAATACTGAAGATTGCAAGATGGAAATAGACAATAATATTCATACAAATCCATTTCTAAATTCAAATTAAGTATGACTTATATTCTCCTGCTGCAGTCAGATATCTATTTCTCTTTTAAAAATATTTGCCTTCTAACCGTTTACTATTACAAGGTATATTATTCCAAACATTTACCATCCTTCATCTATAATACATTTTTCTTGTATTTGTTGTAAAATGTTAAGTTTTCAGATGTTTTTTATGACTTCCTACAGCATATTTTTATGTGTGGTTGGTCCCTTCATATTGGGTCACAGATATCATAAAAGCTGATATTGCTGCCATCCTCATTTCAGACCGTTCCCCAGCCATTTTTGCCTGGCTCCTCCTGTCCCCATTCTCAAGGAGGAGCCATTGGAGTTTAAACTTCAGTCTTCTCAAAGACTGTAAATTTTGCCAGCAGCTGAGAACAGACATCACAAACTTACTGTTCCACAGCTGTCCATTGGACATGTCTGCAGCAACAAAGTGAGATGTGCTCAAAGCCTATATCAGAGGCAGATGCATTAGTTACTCATACATCAAAAAGTGAGGTAAACTGTAAAGTAAGGTAAATTTTATTTTTCTAGGCGCCCAATCCTGGAAGCTCTGGGTGCTGTACAAAATTCAACAACACTCTATTAATGCATATATAAAATCCAATTATTTAATGAAACACATACACCCCACTATTATTAAACCCTTTATAGTCATACAAGACAGGGACTACAGTAACAGCAATCTCATACCAAATCCACAAAAGCTTGCTGAAATAAATACGCCTTAAGGTGAATCTTAAAAACTTCCACTGACAGGGTCTCCCTCACCAAAGGTAGAAGCGAATTCTACAGGACAGGGCCAGCGACACTAAAAGCTCGGTCGCCGACCATTTTAAGTCTTGTCCTTGGAATAGCTAGGAGGCCCCTAGGGAAAGACCAGAGGGAACGAACCGAGGCCCCTGGTGTCAGAAGGTCAGTCAGGTAGCGAGGGCCCAGACCATGTAGGGTCTTATAGGTGAGCAAGCCCACCTTGAAGAGTACCCTCCATCGAACTGGCAACCAGTGCAATTCCCGCAGAACCGGGGTGACATGGCAAAATTTCGACAAGCCTGTCAACAACCTGGCAGCTGCATTCTGCACCAGCTGCAGCTGATGGAGGGTACATCCAGAGACCCCAAGGTACAGTGCATTACAGTAGTCTAGCCTGGATGTCACAAAAGCATGTACCAAATTGGGGAGGTCCAGGGGCAGAATCAGGTGCTTAATCCTGGCGATATTTCTCAGATGGAAAAAACTCACCTTGATAACGGCAGACACTTGATGTTCCATCGTCAAACCACTGTCAAAAATCACACCAAGATTTCGCACCTTCGGGGAAGCCATCAATGGGACAGAGCCAAGAACCAGTCCAGAATCTGCCCCAGAGAGCAATCCCTCACGCTTCCTGTTCGACTCCACCACCAGTACCTCTGTCTTATCGGGGTTCAGCTGCAGCCAGCTAGAGGCCATCCAATCATTGATCTCTGCAAGATAGTTGTTTAATACATCCACCGTGTTAGATGTTCCGGGGCAAAGGATAGGTACAGCTGTGTGTCATTGGCATAACAATGAAACCCCAGACTGTACTTCCCAATGATCTCTCCCAGGGACAGCATATACACGGCGAATAACATCGGTGACAATACCGAACCCTGAGGAACTCCACAAGACAGCAGGGTCAGAGGTGAAGAAAACTTCCCCATCAACACCCTCTGTCTTCTGTTCAGCAAAAAGGACTCAAATCAGTGAATAACAGAGCTGGTGAGTCCACAGAAGTCCCTCAGGTGTGTCAGTAATATCTGATGATCCACCGTGTCAAAAGCAGATAAGAGATCAAGTAGAACGAGAATTGTCCCCTCCCCTCAATCCCTCACCCTGAGGAGATCATTATGTACCCCAAATAATGCGGTTTGTGTTGAATGTCCTGCACAAAATCCTGACTGGAGTGGCTCATATATATCATGTGCCATGAGGTGATCCCCCAGCTGATGCGCCACAATCTTTTCTATAACCTTACCCAAGAATGGAAGGTTAGAGACCGGTCTATAATCTGCCTTAATGTCAGGGTCCGGAGATGGTTTCTTCAGAAGGGGTCTCACCAATGCCTCCTTCAAGGCATCAGGAATGATCCCCTCTGACAAGTAGCACTGGACTATCAAGGCTAACACCAGACCAACAAAGTCAACACATCCCATTAAGAACCGTGTCAGCGCTGGGTCCAATTTGCAATATGTGTGCCTCAGCTTCGAGATCACCCCAATGACATCGGCCACCTCCACTGGTTTAAACTCCCCCCAACCAGACAGAGTGCTTTGTTGGCAATCCAGGAGACCACTGTTGCCCGTAATATGGCTCACTGGCAGAACACCCTGCCTGATGGCGGACACCCTGTCTGAAAAAAAAAACAAGCAAACTCATTGCACAAAGCCTCAGAAATTGCTATTTTTGGCTGTAGACAGACAGGATGTAAAAGCCTGTCCACAGTTCGAAAAAGCATTGTTGGTCGGTTTCTCCCAGCAGCAATCTCCCTGGACAGGAACACTGCCTTCTTGTGGTTGATATGCCCCCTGGTACACACCATAGTGTGCGTGCAAGGCCAGTTTGTCCACCTCCAGACCGGACCTTCACCAGCAGCACTCCAACCTCTGACCCTTGATCTTCAATGCCTTGAGCTCCCCATCAAACCATGGGGACCTCAAGTGAGAAGATCTGAGTCATACACGGACCAGCGCAAGGGAGTCGAGCACCCCAATTACCACTTTATTATAGGCAGCAACTGCCTCACTCACCCCTTCCCTGCATGCACTATCTACATCAGATAGGTTTGCCACTGCCATAAAACCCTCAGGGGTCAATCCCCTCAATGAATGGCAGTGGTAGCTCACCATCTTTGCAGGGGGAGGGATCTTGGAGGGGGCACTGAGCAAAAACTCCACCGTGCAATGATCGGACCAAATGAACTGGTCAGTCTTGAGATTCTCAAGCCCCAGCAAGAAGACCAGGTCCAACATGTGGCCACCCTGGTGGGTCGAGGTGGTAACAGCCTGCGCTAGGCCCAGTGATGTCATCAACTGGAGGACATGACCTGGGAAAAACAAACTAAGCCCTAAAAGACAGATAGATAGATAGATAGATAGATAGATAGATAGATAGATAGATAGGGAGACAGACAGACAGACAGGCAGACAGACAGACAGACTGATAGATTGATATAGAACTTTTTTTTTGTACAGGAACATTTCGTTAGAGACAAGCTCCACTTTCAACAAAAGCCCTGTACAGTATGTTACAAAATACTTAACATAGAAACATAGACTTTGATGGCAGGTAAGGACTGCTTGGCCCACCTAGTCTGCCCATTTCCCTACCTACTGGATAAGCTGCAGAGCATAGTTAACCAACAGCCTATTTTTTCGTACCCCCCACAAGAATTGCCTTATGTCTTTTATTTTATTTTTATTTTAGTCTTTGGTAACCAGGCAAGGCCCAATAGGCAAAAGTGCCTGTTTTCAGAGGCGACCTGGGAGCACTGGGTGGTTAAGTGACTTGCTCAGAGTCACGCCATATGCAAGTGGTGGTTGTGAGAATTAAACTCAAGTCTGGTCTGCTGGATGTATCAAGCTCATTCACACTTCATTCCTCTAACCTCTAGGCTATACCGTCTGTTCCATGCGTTCTTGATTCCCTCACTGTTTTTGACCCCACAACCTTCTCAGGAAGGCCATTTCATGTGTCAACCACCCTGTCTGTGAAACAACACTTCCTCACGTTGCCCCTGAGCTGTCTCTCCCTCTGTCTTCACATTGTGTCCCCTTGTTCTTGCACATCTCTTTTTCTGAAAGATGCTACTCTCTTGGACATTGTTGATTTCTTTGAGGTGCTTAAAAGTTTCTATCATGTCCCCCTTCTCCCTCCTTTCCTCACAGGTATACATATTAAGCTCCTTTAGTCTCTCCTCATATGGCTTCTGTTGTAGACCCTGCATCATTTTAGTTGCTCTCCTCTGGACTGCCCCGATCCTGTCTATGTCCTTGCGGAGATGAGGTATCCAGAATTGGATGCAGTATTCCAGATGGAGTCTCACCAACTGTTTGTACAGAGGGATAATGACTTCATGTTTTCTACTGGTGATGCTTCTCCCTATACATCCCAGGATCCCCCCAGCCATCCCTACTGACTTCTCACATTGCTTGCTAATTTTTAGGTCATCTGATATGATTACCTCCAGGTCTCTTTCCATTTCTGTTGTTGTTACTACCTCCCCCCCATTGTGTACTCTTCCCCTGGGTTTTTGTTTCCCAGGTGCATTACTTTGCACTTCTTTGCATTGAATCTAAGCTGCCATACTTCCGACCATTCCTCCAACCTTGCCAAGTCCCTTCTCATCCTTTCCACCCCCCCTTGTGTATCAACCCTGTTGCAGAAACATAGCAATGATTTTACAACTGTAGATTACATTTGATTTGTGTTATGGATACCAGACATAACTCACTACACACTATTGTTTTACAGTATATGTGAAGAACATACACATTCATCTAGAAAACGCACTTGTAAAATTCAGATGAAAGGTACAGATCAGACCCCACTAGAATGACCTCCTGGCACAGATAACAAGTACCAGTTTTAAAATGAATATGCATATTAACCAGAAGGTGGAATTCTCACTGTTTTGGCTCTGGCAAACTTAGTGGGAGGCCAGGGAGAAGCCAGGACCTTTACTGGCCTACCAGTTCAAAAAGAAACAGAATAGATCCAAAATCATGGGCATAGGGCAGTAAGATAGGGTCACTCAGACAGGGACACGGGGAGATTAACTCTTCCTTGCTGAATGTTTATGAGGACCGCTATACCTCAGAGGATGCTCCCATACACCTGATGGAATGCAGGCATTCACCAGCTCTCTGTCACTCTCTAAATTGACCATTGCACAAAAGAAGACCTTAGAGCAGTATATCACTCCAAAGAAGTTAGCTGCCTTCTAGCGAGCAAGCCAGCAGGCAAGGCCCTGGGAAATGATGGCCTGTCTGCTGAATTTTATGAAACATTCCACAAGGAACTAGTTGATCCACTTGCAGACTAAGGCATGCCAAATAGGCATCCTCCCCAATGAATGCGTACAGCCTAAATCTTCCTGATTCGCAAGTCTGGTAAAAATCCAGTCCTGTGCACAGTTACTGAACTATTTTTCAGTTACAGCAAGCTATAAGGCCTTAGCTCACATGATAGCCACAAGGCTGAAGGATGTCATACCAATCCTAACAGAGACCGATCAAGTAAGTTTTGTCCCTGGATGGACAACCACAAACAACACTAGATGGCTTATCAGCCTTACATGGAAAACTTCACAACCCCACCCCTGGCTTTCCTGCTGTCCCTGGATGCTGGAAAAGCATTTGACCAGATGGAGTGGGATTACTTGTTCACACCCTGCAGATGTTTGGGTTTGGGAAGTCATTTCAAAGACATAGAAACATAGAAACATAGAATTTGACGGCAGATAAGGACTGCTTGGCCCACCCAGTCTGCCCATTTCCCTACCTAATGGATAAGCTGCAGATCCTAGTTAACCAGCAGCCTACCTCTTCCTACCCCCAACCCCTAGAATTGCCTTATGACTGTCCCATGCATGCTTGAATTCCACCACTGTTTTTGACTCCACAACCTCCTCCGGAAGGCTGTTCCATGCATCCACAACCCTCTCTGTGAAAAAATACTTCCTTAAATTACCTCTGAGCCGCCCCATCTTCAAATTGTGCCCCCTTGTTCTTGCACACCTCTTTTTTTGAAAGATGCTACCCTCTTGGACTTTGTTGATTCCCTTGAGGTACTTGAAAGTTTCTATCATGTCCCCCCTCTCCCTCCTTTCCTCGAGGCTATACATATTAAGCTCCTTAAGTCTCTCTTCATATGTCTTCCGTGCAGACCCTGCACCATTTTAGTTGCCCTCCTCTGGACAGCTTCCATCTTGTCTATGTCTTTGCAGATATTGGGTCTCAGAACTGCACGAGTACTCAGATGGGGTCTGACCAGCTGTCTGTACAGAGGGATAATAACTTCCTGTTTCTACTGGTGATGCCTCTCCCTATGCATCCCAGGATCCCCCAGCCCTCCTTGCTGCCCTCTCACATTACTTTCCCACCTTTAGGTCATCTGATATGACTACCCCCAGGTCCCTTTCCATTTTTGTTGTTGTTAATACCTCGCCCCCCATTGTGTACTCTTCCCCTGGGTTTTTGTTTCCCAGGTGCATTACCTTGCACTTCTTAGCACTGAATCTAAGCTGCCATACATTTGACCATTACTCTTTTTTTGTTTATTTATTTATTTTTTTAATTTAGTTGTTTAACCAGGTATAGCACACTAAGCTGAAAGCTTTTTTACAGGAGCGACCTGGAAGCACAACCTCCCTTACTCTAACCTTGCCCAGTCCCTTCTCATCCTTTCCACCCCAGCTTGTGCATCAACTCTGTTGCAGATCTTTGTGTCATCTGCAAAGAGACATACTTTTCCTTCCAGTCCCTCTGCAATGTCGCTTATAAAGGCATTGAAGAGGACTGGTCCTAATACTGAACCCTGTGGTACCCCACTAGTAACCCCCCTTTCTTCAGAGTGGACTCCATTTACTATTACTCTCTGTGTCCTATTCTCCAGCCAATTCTTTACCCAGGCTGTCATCCTGGGACCCACTCCCAGGCTGGCTAACTTGTATATTAATATTTTGTGTGGGACTGTGTCAAATGCCTTGCTAAAGTCTAGGCAGGCCATGTCCACAGCCCCTCCCTGATCTACTACTTTGGTCCCAGTCAAAGAAATCTATCAGATTCGTCTGGCATGACCTTCCTGCTGTGAATCCATGCTGCCTTGGGTCCTGTGCCCCTCTGGCCTCTAGATACTCGACAATTCTTTCCTTCAGAAGTGATTCCATCATTTTCCCTATCACTGAGGTTAAACTAACAGGTCTGTAGTTTCCTGCTTCTGCCCTGCTCCCACTTTTGTGAAGGGGAATCACATCTGCCCTTCTCCAGTCCTCAGGTACCACCCCATCCTCCCATGATTTGTTAAAGAGGGTAGTCAGTGGTGTCACTAGTTCTACCCTTAGTTCTTTTAGAATTCTGGGATGAATTCCATCAGACCCCATTGCTTTGTCCACCTTCAGTTTTAAGAGTTCTTTCAGAACCCTTTCTTCTGTAATGGGCTAGTATCAACTTCTGTATCCAGAGTGTTTCTACTGTTTGTTTTAGGTACCTCCCTCTTCATTTGTAAATACTGAGCAAAATATTTGTTTAGTATTTCTGCCTTTTCACAGTCACCCTCTGCCCACCCTCCCTCCCTTTATTAAGCCCTCACTATCCCTCCTTGGTCTTCCTTCACTCCCTGATGTACCTATAAAAGGTTTTATCCCTTCTTAACTGGAGTTGGCTATCTTTTCCTCAGTTTGGGCCTTTGCCGTTCTGACTGCCTTCCCAGCTTCCTTTTGCTTTAACTGATACAGTTCTCCGTCCTGCTCCTTCTGTGATTCCTTGTACTTCCTGAATGCTTTCTTTTTCTCTTGAACCTTCACTGCCACTTCCTTTGAGAACCATAGTGGTTTCTTACATTGTTTCATTTTGTTTATTTGCTTCACACAAAGGCTTGTTACCTCTGTGATGGCAGTTTTTATTATTCTCCATTGTTCTTCCACCCCTCCTTCCTGCCCATTTGCTAGTGCATTCCTTAGGCACTCACCCATTTTGGCAAAGTCAGCCCTCCTAAAGTCCAGTACTTTTGCCTTTGTATGGCTTGACTCTATTGCTGTGTTTATTGTGAACCATACTGTTCGATGGTCGCCAGTTCCCAGATGGCTACCCACTTCTAAATTTGTGATCCTCTCTCCATCTCCATTTGAGAGAACCAGGTCTAAGATTGCTCCCTCTTGAGTGGGCTCCAATACTAGTTGTCTAAGGCATGCCCCCTGTAGGGCATCTAGAATAACCCCACTCTTCAAAGTGACTGCTGCAACTGCACTCCAGTTAACACCTGGCATATTCAGATCACCCATCAGCAATATCTCCCCTTTTTCTGCCATTTTAAGTATACTTTCTATCATTTCCTTGTCCATTTCCTCCCCCTGAGAAGGGGGTCTGTATACAACCCCTGTGCGGATTGTGGTGCCATTGCCTGTCTCCAAATTTACCCACAGTGCTTCTTCTCCTCCCTGTTTACCCTTTTGTTCTGTTGCTTTGATTCCTTCCCTTATGTAAAGAGCTACTCCTCCTCCTCTTTTACCCTCCCTGTCCCTTCTGTAGATAGTGTATCCTGGTAGGTTTACGTCCCAGTCATGGTTTTGTGTGTACCATGTTTCTGTGACTGCCACAGTATCCAGATGTTCCTCCTCCATCAAGGCCACTAATTCAGGAAGCTTGTTACTCAGACTATGGGCATTGGTACTCATTGCTCTCCATTTTTTGATGGCTTTACCTTCTGTTGCAGCATCCCCCACTGACCTTTCTACCTCGGTCTTTTTCTCATTTAGCACCCTGTTTTGTAGGGAGAGGCTGGGATTTTCCTGCTGTTTATCAGTGCAGGTCAGATTTCTTCATGAAAGGGTTTCCACCTTGATGCTCACAAATGTCCTCTTGTCTCCAGCTTTCCCCTTAGGTAGGACAACAAGGCAGAGCTCCACTATTCCCACTCCTTTTTATCCTTACTCTTGAACTCCTGTTACAAGCCATCAGACTCAACCACAAGATCCATGGGGTCAGTATAATCAGCACAAGATCCCATGAAATATCATAGTATGGACTTTACATGGGACCTATTACTGCTAGGGAAAACTGAATATGGAAACTCTTCAAGCAGACCTGAACCTCAACATGCTCAGATGGGTCCAGCTGCATCTCTGACACTGGGGTAGCCCAGATGCCTATGATGGCAACATGCAGAATAGAATGTAGCTTGGACAATTTGCCACTCCTTCTGGCTTCCAAAATGGCAGGGAACATACACTCCAATATGTTAAACTTCCTATGATGGAAAGGCTCCAAACAGCTCAGGCTCAAGAAACATGTTCAGGACTACTCTGGAGGGGGCCTCAGACTACCTAATGTCTCCCTGAAATGAGAAGCGTAGAGGTGAACTCAGATGGTACAGTCAGCAGCAAGATGACTGTTATGGCAAAAGCCAAAATGAATGAAATGTGAAGCAACTTTCTTTCATTGCACCACAGACCTAGTTATCAGGTTTAGGGTCATATCAGCAAGCCTAAGGCAGCACCAAAGGCTACAGGATGCCAGAATATCCTGGGCAAGCTTTGTGAAGCACATCAAGTGGTCCCCCAACTACTCCCCTAGCTTTCCTCTATGGAACAATAAGAAATGACAAATTGGGGGCCAGCAAATATGGTGGAAGGATATGGGAACAGGCCAGGGATAAGCATGGTTAGGGACTGACTAGACACTGGCACTGTCATACTCAAGTCCTTCAGTCAGTTGCAGGCAGAATATGCCTTCCCCAGGCAAAAGGTCAGGCAAGAAACAACAGACATCCAAACAAAAAGGTGGGAAACATATTATGGGGCTGACAAAATTATGAATAGAGTAATGAAAGGTGGCACCAAATATAGGAATGTTCTGTATACAAATGCCCATAGTTTGGGAAATAAGCTACTAGACCTGATCCTGTCACTGTGACTGAAACACGGTGCACAGACAAACAGGAATGGGATATAGTAGTACCTGGTTATGCGCTGTTCCAAAGAGACAGAGTGAGGAAAAAGGAGGGGGAGTAGCCTTCTATGTGACTGAGGAAATACATACCACTGAGGTGCAAGGGGTACAAGAAGGGATGGAAGCACTATGGGTAACACTAGAAACAGAAAAAAATACCGCCACTCGAGCGGGAGTAATCTACAGACCACCAGTACAAGGGAGGAACAAGATATGAAATTGTTGGAAGCTGTCAACATGATGGCAGGTAAGGGGGAGGTGCTACTCATGGGTGACTTCAATTTGCCAGATATAAATTGGAGCATCAACACAGCAGCTACAAAAAGGAGCAGAGACATCCTGATTGCGCTGCAAAGGGCATGCTGCTGACAATTAGTGGAAGTACTCACCAGGGACAAATCAACATTGGAGCTAGTGCTTACAAATGGAGAAAGAGTAACAGATGTAGTGGTAAGTGACCACTTAGAGTGCAGTGACCATTGAACTGTGTGGTTCAAGGTAAGAATAGTAGAAGAAACAAACCACATGAAGGCAAGAGTGTTAGATTTCAGGAGGGCAGACTTCACAAAGATGAGGGACTGTGGTGGGAGTGGCTTGGCTCTGCTAAGAATGGCTGTCTAATCCTGATTCTTCTTGGGACCTCCAGCAATCATCAGTAATCTAAAAAGTTCCAGGATCCTGTTTTGTGCCATCCTTGTGGGATCTACTCTACAGATACTCCCGCAGCTCCTTGGTACAGTATTTGTTACCTTCCTTCAACTTTACAACTGAATTTCACTCTGAAAATCTCTCCTCCTCTGAGGCCTGCAATTATGGCCAACCACACCATGACTACCAGCTCTTTAAACAGAGTAGAATCTATGTTTAAACAACTGATAAATGAGATGAATGACCTTAAAGTTGCCACACAGCTAAATATTTCTAATATGCAAGCCTTGTACACTTGTCTTACTTCTACAGAAGCTAAATCTTCACATAATGAGAATGCAATCCACGATTTACATGCAACTATCAGGGAGCAAGACAGAATGATCAAAATGTTACAGTTCAAAATAGATGACTTAGAAAACAGAAACCGCAGGAACAATCTTTGTTTCCTCGGTTTCCCTGAGTGCTCTGAACTTGGGGACACCAGTGCTTTATTATCTCATGTGCTTCCAGCCTTGCTCAAACTTCCACCCGGACAAGACCTTATTATTGAGCATTCTCATAGATCCCTAGGCCCGTGACCAGGCCCAGATCAAAAGCCATGGCCTATCATTGCCAGATTCTTAAACTTCTTCCATACTGAGCTGATTCTCAAGAAGGCAAGAGAAGTCGGGGAGCTAAAGTAGCAAGAACATAAAATATCCATATTTAGAGACCTCTCCAATGAAGTTTTAAATAAAAGAAAGGCCTTCAACCCTTTAAAACCAATCCTGCATCAAAGAGGTTTTAAATTTGTGTTAAGATATCTGGCCATAATGTGGCTTTTTGTAGACAACGCTTTCAAAGACTTTGGAACCCCCGAGGCCCTTTCCACATACCTGGGCATCAATTTCAGAGAATCAGCCACCTCTCAAAATAGTGGTGTTTCTCCAATGAGTGTCAGCCTGAATGCTTGCTGTACTGAAATGAGGCCTGATCAACATAGTTGTGGTGACAAGGAACTCAATGAATCCCCCCACCGAATGTACTAAAGTGATCCCCCCTTCAAGGCTTTCTGCTCACATATGGGCCAAGAGTGTCTCCGGTCCACGAGTCACTAGGAACTCTTGTTTGAAGGTACAGTATCCACCCTCTCATCTCGTTCCTCTGAGTGCCACAGTAAACTTTCCTTCCCAATTCCCCTTTCCAACAAGTTTTCACTCCTAGAAGAGGAAGATACCTACTCTTCGCAGGATGACATTCAAGGAGACGAATCCGGTCAACCACTTAAACTGTCTGCAAAAGGACCCCTAGCACCATATCTGCTGACTGATCCTGGGCAGAGCTAGTTGTAAGTGCACCGATCAAGTCGCTTGAACCACCAAAGAAGCACTGGGGAAAGCTTAAAAGTAAAGTCAGCTCCAGTTCTCTGACTCCTTCAAAATCCATTTCTACCTGAAGTTAGAACTGTACTCACATAATTCAAGCTGTTATCCCTATTAGGATCCCACCCCTAGTTAGCCATTGGCTAATTAGAATACCTCTGCTCTAACCGCAATGTTTGTACCTTTTCTGACCTCACAACCATCGCTTCCAGCTGGTTGCGATAGCGTAAGGCTATACATCATGGCTAATAGTCTTAAAATGTAGGAGTAATTCAGAGTATATTTTTTGTGCAGTACTCGAGCACATTACTCAGTTTAAATGCAATTGTACCTTGTTTAGAGCTTATATCTCCCACTTTAACTCATACACTCTCTGTAATATACAATGAGTTTTATTTACAAGGTAGTTTTCCATGCAGGCTCACTGTCCACTATGGTGTCCCAACACAAGGTCGACACCACCACAGCGAACACCAGCACAGTGACAGAAATTGCCTGTTTGCAGTGAGTCACTGTGCTGGTGCTCAGAAGACACCGGCGGTGCATTTCTAAGTGTAGCACCCCCCAGTCCAACTCCGACTCGGGTTAGAATCCTAGAGACTGGGGGCAAGTACAGCTCAAGTTTTTAGAAAGCACCGACATCCCTGAAGCTATAACGCCGACAGTCGGCATGATAGTTGTCTCTGTGGGGGATGTTGGTGCTAGTGCTGTGGAAGCACTATAATAAACCCCCCTGCTATACCCCAACATACCTAATGGCATGGCACTCTGCACCCTGATCCTTTTAAGTCCACATACAGCAATTCGATATTACACAAAGCTGTATATCATGGGCTTCAGCTAGCTTCAAGGGCCATTATTGAGGTTGCATCTGTAGTACTTCACTCAACACTTATGGTCATATGTATGAGGGGTAACCGCTCCATTCTAGATTGCACCACTCTATTTATAGTAGCCATTTATGAGACACCTCAGGTAGTAGCATAATGATATAACTCTCTAATCATTCGTTGGATAAATATATAACTCCTCTTTTTTAATTTGGCAACATTTGGTCTAAAAATTTTCTATTTAAACCTTAACTCTTAACACATATCCTTCCTTCCCCCCTTACCCCCATATATATAATTAATTGGATACTAACCCACTAAAGTCTCATCTTCTCTTTCAGAATTCTTTTATTTATATATACATTGCAGGCTATTTTTGTGGCTCACGTCCCTCTTGTAACATAATTTAGCTTTGGCACAATGTACTCTGGGACATATCTAAGCTCAAAGCCTGAATAAATACATTTAATATACTGTACACTCCATAGTTGGGCTCACTGGGTCTACATTAGGCTTAGTCACTCAGCTATGCATATTTATTATAAAACCATAACCAGGCTATATTTGAGCTTTGTGTCACTTATAGCCATGCTATATGCTTATAAATTAGCAGCTTTAACAGCCTTGAAGCTAGATCCACGAATATCATATTCCAATATATATATATATCAAATACCAATACTCTTAGATGATAATTAATCCAATTATATTAGGATATGTTGTTGTACCCTCTATCAAGTTAATAATCACATTGATGCCTCATAAATGACAAGAGCCATTTATTATGAACATTTTAACTTTTTATTTCCCTCTATACATATTTTATAACATCTTATCATAATGGCTGTGTGAACTCTATATGTTGTTAATCATCTCTTTAGCCCTCACTTTTTGTCATACTGTTATCATAATTAGATGGCTCATTTAAATATTTAAATGTCTTTGGACACTGTTACAGTTTGGACTATAGCAGTATTGCCTGGTTCTTGTTTACAATTTTGAATTGTTCTTTCATTGGTAATGATGTGATCATTCTGGTTCTCTTCCTGGGAACCATATATGACCATATATTTACCTGTTATTGTATAATCCCTATTGTAGGTTTTTCACTAGATTTGTAATTTTAGGATTACAACTTTTCATTAGCTGTTCTGCTTAAGAGTTACTTATATATAATCACACCCAGTTGTGTAGTGAGAGAGTCTCTGGTATTACGTATCAACTCACATCTACCTACACATCTAGGTGATACATTATAGTATAATATAGTAGATAAGTTTCCTTTTATCTCAGTAAAATGTTTAAAATGTTCCTCTTCTCACAGTTCTTTAGAGAGACATTTGTGATACCATTATTTTATTTTTTTAGATCCAGATTTTAATTTAGTTTTGGAGGGCCATTTAGATAGAAGTAACTCCTCCTTCGACTCACACCTGAGAGGTATTAATGCCCTATCAATGCTCTTAAAAGACTTTGGCCTATTTGACATCTGGAGACTTTATCATCCTAGGGATCATGACTATTCTTTTTATTCCCCACTCCATCAGTCCTGTAGTAGAACTGATTACTGGTTCACTTCTCCCTCCATAACCGATAAAACAATTGAAATTCACTGATTACAATATCAGATCATTCCCCCATTAAACTTCACTTATTATGGGGTCCTCCACCCTCTAAATCTCCATCCTAGAGCCTTGATCCACTTTTACTTAAAGACCATGACTTTATACCCTGTGTTAGAAATCAAATTCAAGTATACCTCTCCTTTAACAATACCCCCAGTACATCCATGTGTACTGTTTGGGAAGCATTAAAAGCTACCATCAGAGGTAAAATAATTAGCTACGCCACCCACAGGAAGAAATTAAGAGCGTGTCAATTAGCCAAACTAGAGAAATCACTAAGAAGAAAAGAAGATCAGTACTTTAAAATCAATAAACCCAACCCCAACTCGCAACTTCACCTTGAAATCCTTCAATCAAGAATCAAAATCAATGAACTTATATCATGCAAAGCTGAATTAGCCCTGTTTAGGCTTAAATATAAATATTGGGAACAATGTGATAGATGTGGGAAATTACTCTCCTACCAACCTAAATCTTAGCAAATGGATAGGCATATTGCAGGCCTGAAAGATCAATTAGGCCAGACACACACTGATAATCCTTCTGTTAACCACATTATGAAATCCAAGATTTTTGGAAATATCTACAGCTTCGTACTGCTTGCAACTCCTATTTCCAGTACTTATCCAAACAAGTTTTACATGATCAATATATCTCACAGTGGCTTAATACCTCATCTAATTTGAAAAGTACAATCTACAAAGACACCAGAGATATGCTTCCTAATCAATCCGTCACAGCAAAAACAAAAGGAGTCAACTTTTAAACTATAATATAACAGACTTACAATGCAATAGGTGCTGGCTTTCCTGTCACAAGACTTTTAAAGATGTGCACAGTTTGCTTATATAAACAAAAATCCTTCATGTATGGTACAGGCCCCCTGTGGTATTACAGCATATAGGCCTAATGAATAATAATAACTGTTGGCACTGTAATTCTCCCAACAGGGACTTATTCCACATTCTATGGCTGTGCCCTCTTATAAAGAATCTCTGGAGCACTACTCACAACTTTGCAGTTAAAGTAATTGGTTAGTCCTTTATATTAGATTCTAAACATATTATATTGGGCATTTTCAGCTTTTATAATAATACAATATCCCGGGCTCAAAATAGATGGCAGACTATAGTATTTCTCCAAGTTAAGCACCTTATACATTGGAAGTCTTTTGTAACCCCCAAGTTCTCTAACATTCTTAATAACTTATCTCAGTATGCCTCGCTGGACCGCATGTCTCATATCTCTTCTGGCCAATTTAAGGCATATAATAGATCTTGGCAGGACTATTTTAATTATCTAGAATCTTCTCATACTTCACATACTTCTAATACTTAATGTATGGACTGTTATGCAGGTTATTTTTATCTAATACCTCCTGATAACTTTTACTGCTAGTGTCTCATTAGTTGCTTTTCTCTCTCTTTCTTGATTTTATGCTTTTTCTTTGTTTTCTACCCATTGGCATTAGTCATATGACTTGTTACCTTCACAGCCGTTTCACCTATTCATGACGTATAGTTATGCATTATAAGAGTTTATAACAACACTGCTATATAAGCATTCTATACTAATCCTCTCCCTCCTGTTTGGTCTTACCTTATATGTCAATATTGGGCAGTTATCCTAGATATATTCATATGCAATGCAGTAACTTTATAGCAGGTTATATTGCTGTTAATCTATTTTAGCGATGTTGTTTAATTGCCAATAAGTCATCATATCCTGTCACTATGTCTATTCACATTGTCTTTTTATATGTGGAAAATGCTATTTTATTATATTATAATAATAATAAAAAGGTTAACTGCAAATAAAAAAGATGAGGGACTGTGTTAGAGGAGCTGTCAGGGAAATAGATGCAGGAAGGGGAGTGGAGGAACAGTGGACATGTCTCGAGGAGGCCATAACTAGAGCAACAAGCTTGTGTGTTAGGCAAATAAATAAGACAAAGAGAAGGAAAAGACCATTATGGATCTCAAGGGAAGTTGCTGAAAAAGTAAAGGAAAAATGAATAGCCTTTAGGAGGTACAAGAGTAACCAGTGTGAGAAGGATAGGAGTTTGTACCTGGAAAAACTGAAAGAGGCTGGGATGGAAATCAGAAGAGTAAAGGCACAAACTGAGGAGGCAATAGCAAAGAATGTAAAAAGAGGGGATAAGACTTTTTATAGCTACTTTAGTGAGAGGAGAAAAAACAAGGGGGATAGTAAGGCTGAGACGGGGTGAGAGTGGGGGGGGGGTTGCGCTAAAGAAGACTCAGAAAAGACAGAAATCCTGAATACATATTTCTGTTCAGTCTTCACCAAGGAGAGGGAAGGAGAGAGACCACAATTAGCTGCTAGGGGCAACACAGGAGGAGGAGGAGGAGGAGTGGACAGCAATCCATTCATGGAGGAGAGGATCCTCAAAGAACTATCAAGGCTGAAGATAGACAAAGCAATGGGGCTGGATGGGATACACCCCATAATACTGAAAGAACTTGGGAGGGAACTGGCGGCTCCACTGGCTCCACTGGTAAATCATTGTAAATGGGAGAGGTCCCAGAAGACTGAAAAAGGGCGATTGTTGTCCCTATCCACAAAAGTGGGAGCAGGGAGGAGGTGAGCAACTATAGACCAGTCAGTCTAACTTCAGTGCTAGGTAAGTTGATGGAATCACTGTTAAAAGAAAGGATTGTGACATATCTTGAGGAAAGCGGGGCACAGGATCCAAGGTAGCATAGCTTCAGAGCAGGTCAATCTTGTCAAACGAATGTGATAGATTTCTTTGACTGGGTGTCCAGGGAGCTGGAACAGGGAGGGATGGTGGATGTGGCCTACCTTAAGTTTAGCAAGGCCTTCAACACTGTCCCACACAAAGGGCTGCCAAAGAAACTATGTAGACTGGGGGTGGGATCCAGGGTGATAAACTGGTTGAATATGGGGTGCTGTTGAGCAGCTATCTGGCAAGACGTGCCCAGAGATAGCTCTGCATATCCAGTACTTTTAACTATCTCAAAGTACTCAACAAGTGGGATAAAAATGAATAGAAGTTGCAGATGTGAATAGACAAAGGTCTCTGGAGTCAGTAGATACTAAACTCACCCATGGGTTGGAACCAGAAGTGGCTGGAAGTGGAGCAACAAACTCAGCGGCGGTACCAGACCAGGCTGCAACTACCTCAATGACTCCTGGAGCAGAGCCCCCTCTTGGAAAGCTCTACAATCAGCAATGCAAGCTACTGATTTAAAAGCGGAGTTGATACTCCAGCGCTTTGTGGAGCAGGATGCCAGGATTGATTCGGTCTCTTACACTGTGATGATGGCAGACAAATCAGCAACTCAGGCTTTAGCCACAACTTCTAAACTCAGCCAGGAGAATGCCCAATTATGCTATAGACTGGAGGCTTTAGAGAATTCCAACCAAGCCTCTCATGTCCGTATCATTGGGATCCCAGAGAAGACTGAAGGGGCTGAGCTAATAACGTTTCTTAAATGTTGGCTCCCTGAGGTATTGAATTTACCAGCAGACCTGCTAGCTGACCACATGTGGAAAGCCTTTAGGATCACCCCTCAATCTGCTGGCCCACGTGGGGATATGCCAAGAGTGATTCTGCTGATTACAGCCAACTCTATGATTAAGGACATGATTCTACAAGCTGCAAGATCTGTGGATGGGCTATCCTATGAAGAGGTGATGATTCACCTGTTTCCCAACCTGTCTTTTGCTACTCACACTAGGAAGAAAAAATTTGATGCAGTTCAGGGCAGGCTTAGAGGCCTGGGGGTCTCTCACTCTCTCTTGATGCCAGCCAGGCTCTGAATCCATTATGGAGGGTGCATGTTTCAATTTAGTGACCCAGTTGAAGCCGGGAAAAAGGTGGAAGCCATAGTTCGGGAGTTCCAGGCCTTGGAGGGACAATGGGCTGAAGAATCGGAAGAGGAGACCTGATTTGGATTTGGACTTCTGTGCCTTACTTGAACTTAAGTATACTTTTAAATCTGTTACTTCTAGTCAGATGAATATTAGACTGATTATTTCTGGGCTGTATGGTTTCACTCAATTGATATTCCTTTGCTAAGAGACTTTCAGTTTAAAAAAAAAATATTAATGATATGGAACTAGATGCCCAGATTGTTTTGTTTAATTCCTTGATTTCTTGTTGTGGAGCGAACATTAATGGGGTGTGTAGGCAGTTCTGTTAGGCACTCACTTTGTAAAGGCAACCATTCTGGAGTTGGGGATATATCAACACTGGTTGCTGAGTCTTTAACATTTTAAGCTGATATATTTTGGACTTGTGCCCCAAAAGCCTTAGATGGCTGTAGCTATGTAGTCTTCTTTAATGATTTTGATGATGCACATTTAGTTTTATCCCCCACTGCCTAATGTAATTCTGTATAGGTTTCCAATTCTGATATACATTGGATGTATTTGTGTTTTTTCTTTTATCTTGATGCCTTACAGATGACTGTACTCTATGTAATTGATTTTGCCAAAATGCAATAAGCATAAAGTAAAAAAAAAAATACTGGTTGATAGAAGCCACAGGTAGTGGTGGTAAATGGTGCCCAGTCCAGGGAAAGGGAGGTATCTAGCAGGTTTCTGCAGGGATCTATGCTGGGGCTGGTTCTATTTAATATCTTCATAGGGGATATTATGGAGGGGCTGAAGGGGAAAGTGTGCCTCTTTGCAGATGACACCAAAATCTGCAATAGTGTGGACAATCCTGAGGGGGTGGATAAAATGAGAAGGGACCTAGCCAGGCTTGAGGAGGGTTCAGAGGTGTGGCAACTGGGGTTCAATACCAAGAAATGTAAAACCATGCATATAGGGCACAGAAATCCACGTGCTGAATACATAACGGGAGAACAGGTCTTGGCAATCATGAATCAGGAAAAGGACTTAGGGGTGATCATAAATGATGATTTAAAGGGTCCAGGCAGTGTGATATGGCAGTAGGAAAAGCCAACAGGATACTCAGTTGCATAGGGAGGGGTAACACTAGTAGAAAGAGAGAGATGGTGATGCCATTTTATAGGCAATTGCTGAGGTCACATCTTGAATACTGTGTACAATTCTGGAGGCCATATCTTAAGAACATAGAATAGAGATGGTTCAGAGGACAGCTACAAAGATGGTACAAGGGCTACATCAGATGGCATATGAAGAGAGGCTGAGGTATCTCAGGATGTATACATTGGAGGAGAGAAGAGAAAGGGGGGACAGGACAGAAACTTTCAAATACCTCAAAAGCATTAACACGGTACAGGGTTGTAGCTTTTCCAGAAGAAACAGAGCACCAGAACTAGAGGTCATGATATGACGTTGGAGGGGGCAGACTCAGAAGTAACCTAAGTAAGTACTTCTTCATGAAAAGGGTAGTCGACAAGTGGAACAGTCTTCCTGCAAGGGTAGTGGAGGTGAAAATGGTAGTGGGATTCAAAAGAGCATGGGATAAGCAGAAAGGGACATTATCAACAAGGAGAGAGGAGGAACTGTGGATTGAATAAGATCTGTGATATAAAAAATAGGTAGGGGAAAAATGGGGAGACTAGGTGGGCTTGGTGGCCCTTATCTGCCATCTGTTTCTATGTTTCTATGTTAATATCATTGGTGATATCTACAACTGAGTCATGCATTGGTCTCCCTGTTGGGAGTGGGGTTAAACTTGCTGTCAGTGAATCCATTGGAAGGATTGTTGTACCCTGACTCCAGCAAAGCTTGAAAGATGTTAGGGTTAGCCACCTCTACAATTGATGTTAGTGGCCTTAGAGCTGGGGAAATACATCACCTCAAACACTGGGTGACTTGCTGGAGAATGACTTCCAAGGGGCAGAAAGTCACTAAAAATAGATTAACTCAAATGAATAGTCTCCATAGGCGGCATAGGACCCAAGTGAAACTTAAGGCATGGAGAATGGTGGACTCCGACAAATGCTGGAAATATGATTTGGGAAAGGGCACCATCATGCACATGACCAAAACATGTCCAGTACTTAAACCCTATTGGGACTAGTGCTGGGTGAATGTTGTGAATTCTGCTTGAGAAGAACTTTCACAAAAGTTCACCAATCATCATGGAATTTTCTGAATTTCCATCTTTGGAGAAATCGGAATTTCCATATGTGTTTGGCAAATTTTCGCCCTGTTCTGTGGAATTTTCTTGCTGAACTGCAGAATAATAAACATGATCTGCCAAACTAATCCACAATTCATGTAATTATTCCACAGTTCAGATAGAAAAAAAAACTTTACCTGGTGTCTAGTGGCACCCCCACCCTTTCATAGCCAGCACCATAAAAGTTGAACGTTTTCCTGGTGTCTAGTGGCACACTCTACCCTCCGATCACTGGCCACATAAGAATTTAAAATGTTCCTGGTGTCTAGTGGCACCCCACCTTGCAATCACCAGCCCCTAAAAGTCCAAAGATTCCCTGATGTTAGTGGCAGTAGTGGAAGCAGTATAGTGCAGTGGGTTAAGGCTCTGAGCTGCAGATCTGGACACCTGGGTTTGAATCCCACAGCCACCTAGGTTTAAACTGTATGATCCTGAGCAAGTCACTTAACTTCCTTGTGCTCCCAGGTCGCATCTGGAAACAAGCTTCGGCTTAGTGTGCTACTCCTGGTTAAACAATGTTCCCTTTCCCCTTTCCATCCCTCCAATTGCCAGCCCCATAAAAGTTTTATGGTTCCCTGGTGTCTAGTAGCACCCCCCAACCCTCTGATCACCAGCCTCATAAGAATTAAAAGTTTCCCTGGTGTCTAGTGGCACCCCCACCCTCTGATTGCTGGCTCAGTATTTGTTGATGTGTCTCCTCCTCTTTAACTCAAGTGCCTGTTACAGCTTACTGTAAGTAAATCACAACTACTTGCTCACTCCTTCTTTTCTTTGTATACTTTATTTATTCTCCTGCCTATGGTGTCCTCTCTCCAGTGGGGATACTTGTCCTGGAGCTCTGCTGCCTGCCTGAAGCCCCCAAATTGTGCACTCTCTGGTGCGCCACTCACCCCAACCCCATCTGGCCACATGATCCCCCTGGCTTTGAGCCCCCCAGGATGGGACCACCAATTCTTCTGGCGCTCTATCTGCAAATCCAGTGGAGCGACCGGAGAGGAGGAGGGTGACCAGAAGCGTGGCTAGGTAGGGCCCAGCACCATGCATGGGGCTCTACCACTGCTTCCCACGATCACCTACTGTCACGGTAGGGTTTTTTCTTGGTTTCCTCCCCTTGGGATGCAGTGTGTAATGGTGTCCTGCACAGCCCTTACACTGCTAGTGCCTGCCGATGTCCCACCCCATCTCTGCAGCCCGATGTCTGTGCCACCCCTGGTCTCCCCCAGAGGCTGCTGCTGTGCTGGGTGCCCCAAACAACTCACCCCAGTAAAGGAGAGCAGTCCTCTGGATGCTTGATCCTCTCCCTCCCCTGCCAACCCCTGACAGCCCAGGTCTGTTCCCGAACCTGGGTTGCTAGCATGGAGCGAGGTGTGGCATCCAGCACCTCAACCTTCAGCACCACTGGGCCGGCTTTCATTCCTTCTTAATATTTACATTGCATGGTAGTCATGGGGACCTCCATGACTTCCACATGATGTAAACACTAAGAAAAGGAATGAGTGTGCAGCTGTGATTTACTTAAGTTGTGACAGACACTTGAGTTAGTTAGTGAGGATGAGGCACATCAACAAATACTGAGCCAGTGATCAAAGGGTGGGGGTGCCACTAGACACCAGGGAAACTTTTAATTCTTATGGGGCTGGTAATCAGAGGGTGGGGGTGCCACTAGACACCACGGGAACTTTAAACTTTTATGGGGCTGGTGATCTGAGGGTGGGGGTGCCATTTGACACAAGGGAGAGAGAAATGTTAAACTGATGAAAGAAATGCAGCAGAACTGAACTCTGACAACGATCAGTTCTGTGGAATGTTTTCCCACAGTTTAATACATTAACCGACAGTTCATACATTTATCCCGCTGTTTGATTTTCATGGAAGTTGCCAAAATGATTTCTGAACTTTCACGAAAGCGAAAGTCCAACTTTTGTGCAAATTCCACTAGCAGAATTTTTTTTTTCACACAGCTCTAATTGCGACAAAGTGCAATAGGTCTGCCCAAAAGTCCTATGATGCTATCAGAGACCTTTGTGATGCTAGGCACAGAAGGGACCCCAAGGGAGAACAGCAAATGCTGGTACAGGCCCATGGCTGGATCAGCAGTACATTGGTCACAGCTAAGAGGGCAATCCTGAGACACTGGAGAAAGCAGACACCCTCCTCAAAAATGTCTGCTAGAAACAGGGAAGACAACAAGCTTTGAGAGCTACAGCATGTCATTGGGGTAAACTGGAGCTCTCCATCAAGTTATGGGGAAGCTTCCTTAACTCAGAATACTGCATCATCCCCAAAGGCCACTTTATGTCAGGATATCTCACAAATACAGTTAGGTATCACAGAACACACTTCAAACACCTAACAGAATGTAGACCACTGTTGCAATCAGTTCCTCTAAACTGAGCATGGCATTGTTATTTCTGAATACATTGTACTGCAGAATTCTGAGAGACACTTGAATAAGAATTCAATTAAATTTGTTAGTAAAAGTATCATATCAGCTTTCTGTTTAATGGATTTGTAGATTTTATATGTTAAATGGTTGCATGTACTACTCTCTTATAGGAATAGTTTTTTAATTTTTAATTTGATTTTATTGTGAATTTCGGAGCACCTTTGAGCATGTGTGCTCATTTACAAAGATTTCACATCACTTGTAGAGTCACAAAATAAGACATGAAAAGATCTATAGGTAATTGCAGAGAAATGTGGTCAAATCAGGCACATAGTGTACAAACCTGTAGCAATTACATACAGAAATGTGCAAATAAAGACAGATCATTATGCAAAAAAGTCACAGAATAAGTACAAAGGAAAAACTGAATTTAAAAGTTATCGGTTACAACTGCATTAGCTAATTCATTCGATAGAATAGCTTTCTTTGTATAAGGTGTGAACTATTGCAACATGAGTTGTATTTCCATGGAGCACAGTTCCAGCCAGGAAGCCATAGGCATTACCTGTAACTGTTGATACTATGGCTCCAATATTCAGAATTGCACCTGGCAATGACGCATTTGGTGGCACAGTGCAACTCAGTTGCACTAGTGTAACACAAGGATATATTCAAAAGACATGAGCCATGGTGCATCTCCTCTGAATATATCATTTAATGCACACTGTGCAAAGAGGATGTGCTGGCGCATCCCCCCAGACAGGGCTGAATACCAGGAATGGGTACTGCACTAGTGCAACAGAGTTATGCTGTGCGCAAATTCCTGATATTCAGCAGGCAGTATGCAAATGAGCCCATAATGTATCCAAGGTGCAACTGGGGGCCATTTGCATGTCATTATGGCCTTGTTTGCATGTGTTGTACAGGGCAGGTCAGCGAAATGTCAAACCAGTGGAAGAATTCAAGAATACATGGGACAGACATAAGGCAATTCTAGTGGGGGGGGGTAGGAGGAAGTTGGCTGTTGGTTAACTAGGATATGCAGCTTATCCATTAGGTAGCGAAACGGGCAGACTAGGTGGGCCAAGCAGTCCTTATCTGCCATCAAATTCTGTTTCTATGTTACATATAAATATAATATATATATATATATATATATATATATATATATATATATATTATAATTAGGGTTGAGGCCATTTACATATTAAACCTAAAATTATGCACCTTAATAACTTTGCAACCATTCAATGGATTTGCCTGAAATGTGGAATACACGATCAAGAACCATAGATCTTGGGATCTGCCAACTTTCATACTGTTCAGATATACGTCTGCTGAGTTATTAAGCATGGTCTGCACGTGCATTTACACTTTTTTGGAATTCTTTGGTTGTCTCTAGAGGTCACACGGTTTGTGCGACCAGTCCAAAATCTTCAGGGAACGTGTGGCCGGGGTCCCCGATGTGCCTTTTGAGGATTTCGTGAAAAAATATTAAATGGTTCAAAAGTTATTCAAAAAACAACTTCCCATTATAAGTCAATGGGAAAAGTTAACAAAAAGTTCGACAGTGTCGCAAATACAGTTTTACTTTCGCAAATGGCCCTTTTACTGTCGCAAATCCACCATTTTGTTTTCAGTTGGTCATCAGAAAAATGCTTGGCATTTAAATTTGGGACCCTCTAGCAACCTAATTCTTTTTATATTCACCTTGTCGGACCCTGAGGGTGCTAGGCATGTCTTTATTTTGGGGTAAAACACCCCAGAAATATGTTTTTCAGATTTCTGGAAAAAGTACTTTTGCACTTGTGACAGTGTCGAATGAATTTGCAAAAGCATTCGCAAAGTTTGACAGTACTTTTCCAGGCTGTATGAAAATGACAGCAATTCTTTGGCACCCTGCTGCAAAAGAACGGTTTGGTCTTTTGGGCTGAAATTTGGAGGGATCACAGCCAACATCTCGCAGATGTGCCTTTCAGTATTTCTTTGAAAAAATATTATAGGGCGGCAAAGTTACAGCACTCCAAATTTGACACTTTTTCCCATAGGATAACATTACGGTGTCCGACACATTACAGGAATCCTTTGCTGCCCTGATGCAAAATAACGGTTTGGTCTTTTGGGCTGAAATTTGGAGAGAAGAAAGCCAACATCCCACAGATGTGCCTTTTACTGGTTTGGTGAAAAAATATTACAGGGAGCCAATGTTATGGCACTCAGAACTTTTCTTCTTTCCCCATAGGATAACATCACAGTGTTTGCAGCGCCTTTCAGGGTCCATATCTCAGAACGGTGCAAGATACGGACTTTTCGTCAGAAAAATGCTTAGCCCCCTACCAGGGGCTAAGTACAAGACTAGCCAGGAAAGTCATAAATCATATGACTTTTACATTTTTTTTCTACGTCATACGGTTCCTGAGATATATGCAATTTACTATTCTAACTCCTCATTTTCTGCTCCGAGACCCATTATTATGCATACATTCTTTGTACTCACTGTCTTTCTCTATGCAGCTTTTGGGGAAAACTAACCTGTGCACTTACATTACTGTTACCCTTACTGCTTCTGCTTGCGGTTCCATAACCGTTTCACTTACTGTTCCCGTCTACAGCACCATGTGCTTTACCCTTCGCGTTTCCATTTGTGCTTGCGTTTGCGTTATTTTAGCCATGTCTGTCTACAGTACTGTTTATCTTTCTGTTTCACATTGCATCACCATGCACATTACCATTTGCATTTGCGGGCACCGTGTTACTATGTGACAAGACATCACGTGGCGGGAGCATGGGGCCCGAAGGGTCCCACGCTTCCACCGCAGCATTACATTCACTATTTCTCATTATACTTCTCAAAAAGAAGGAAAATTAGAGGCAAAAAATCTCCATTTAATACATTAGTTAGAGTTGTTCCACAGTGACAAAAGTGAGGGAATTCGGTGTTAGGGTTGAAAGCCCCCCTTGGACCCCCCAGCTCACAGCCCCAACCGGCATCGGGGTGCATGTTGGGTTTGTCAGTCCTGTCACCCCATTCTCCTATACCTCTGCTTTTCACACATCTCATGGGGTGAGAGTTAGGGCTGGCAGCCCCAACATGCACCCGATGCCGGTTGGGGTGTGGGCGGGGGGTCCAAGGGGTCTTTCAACCCTAACACCGAATTTCCTCACTTTTGTCACTGTGAAACAACCCTAACTAATGCATTAAATGGAGTTTTTGCTCGGTGTATCTATATATATCTATCTATATATATATATATATATGTAATAGATAACCCACTCTTAGGTGTGTGGTCACACTCTGACATACGCATGCCTTGCTGTGTGTATATCTGAGTGTGAAAGCACACCGTAGAGTGGGTTATCTATCTTATGAAATGGCCAAATTGTTTTGGAGGGAGGTAAAAGTGCAGGTGTGCGGTCACACTCTGATATATGCATGGTCATGTGATGTGTTTTGTACAATCAGAACACTGGATATTGAGATAGCTATAGATCTCATTTTGTAAAATATATATATATATATATATATATATATATATATATATAATACACATATATATAGTAAGAAACATGTGTACTATCAGCCTTTACCACAGTGGGTAGTGCTATATAATCCCCTATCATTGACTAGAAATGAGGGGGAACCTCATTGAGCCAGCAGGATGGGCTGAGGCTGGGGTGATGGCACTATCATGCAATATCACCCTCCATCCTGCAAAGGGAAGATGCAGGGTTGCCTGCATAGGATCAAGTACCATACAGTAAAAAGAACTCTGTTCTTGTTATACAGCCCTGAACCTCTGCACCCATGGGTCCCACAGCCCCTGCACTTCGGCTGAGAGATAGACTCTTTGCTCTGTGTGTCTGTATTTGTCACCACAAGGAAGTGCAGGGACAGAGGGTCCAACACTTTCACCACTCATCAAACAGAACCACAAATTATTAACATCCATAGGCTGATGGACTTTTTTCTTGGCAATGGGACATATGTGAATGAGGATACGATTCCAGTATTTTAAAAAGAAAGGAAATAATTTGCAAAAACAGTGTTAATGCACCAGTTAGGGTTCAACTTAATGCCACTAAAGTAGGGAACTATAGCATTACAACAAGCAACATACAACTGTTTCCAAATGACACAAATGCAGCAGCACTCATGTGTTACCTTCATGGATTGGTATCTGTGACTGCAGAAGCAGAGGCCCAATGGGGGCCTGTACATCTGTAGAGAGAAGTACTCTTGCAATGTGGGTATCATGGTTTCAGCAGCAGATCTAGATATTTTTAAAGGGAGTAGCAGTTTGTTTAACAAATGTCATGTTGCCTGAAAAAGTAAAATGTTACCTTTTAAAATCCAGATTAGGCTAAAACAGCTACTTTTTGCTGCCCTAAGTGAGTAGCAGGAGGTAGCTCACAACATATCTGGATCCATTACTACACTGTTTTCTATATGCAACTCTGTAAGTGCAGGTGCCACAGGGGCCTGTGGTTCAGCAGCCAGAAGGTGGTGTGTATGTCTTGCACCTGTGGCTGAAGAGGCACAGGCCACTCAGGGGGCTGCACTTCGGCAGACAGAAGTCTACTGCAGTTTTGGTATAATGGATTTCGTGGCTCCTGCACATCTGCAGATGGAGATCAGTGTGTGTATATTCTACACCTGAAGCTTCTGCAGATAGAACTGTGTTACAGGGTGGATGAGTATCTGTGGCTACAGAAGTGCTGGCCCCATAGGGGCCTGCCTTTCTGCAGAAAAAAAAACTCTTGTAATTTGGCTATCATGGATTTGTACCTGTGGCTGCAGGTGTCTGTGCTTCTGTGCACAGAACTAGTGTTGTAGGCTGCCGGCCCAGTGGCTTTGAGGGTTGAGGCACTGGATGCCACACCTCACACCACACTGGTGACCTGGGATCGGGAGCAAGCCTGGGACATTGGGGGTCGGCAGAGAAGGAGAGGATTGAGCATCTGGAGGACAGCTCTCCTCTCCTGGGTGGGAGGGGGATCCATACTTGGTGCCCGACTGGTCTCTGACAGAAGCCGGGGGCACAGCAGACACAAAGCAGATGTTGGGGATGGGGAGTGGTGATGCTGGCATCAATGCTCTGGCATAGGGGGCATGTCACTTCTCCTTAGGAAAGTGGGAAAACACCTGTGGATGCTAGGAAGATGGAGTGCTGATTAGAGATGCAGCGAATTTAAATTCTGCTGACGAAGTGAACGTGAAGTGCCCCACTCCGCTATGTGGAGTGGGCATTGCAAAGTGCTTACTCCGCCTTGTCATTACCATTTCGTGTTGAGGTGGAATGGCAATTCGAAGTAAGGTGAAGTCATTGTTTTTAATGGACTTTGCGTTCCTCATTATGATTCTAAGTGATCCACTTGGTGTTTCAGATTTGGCAGCCCCCACACACATCACATGGCTTACAGTACTGTAAGTCACGTGCTCTTTAGCTAGGCAGGAAGAAAGTGAGTCATACAAGCAGACACTTTTACTTTCTCCTGTGCAGATGGAGAGAGAGTAGTGTGTTTTGTGACTGCTGATACTTTTAGATCAGAGTGAGGAGGAGATTTAAACTTTGATTTAGACCCAACAGCTTTTTTAAAAGTTACATTTTTTTGTCTTTTCTGCACTCTTTTTTACTTAATTTGTTCTTTCTGTAAATTTTATTTTTCTTACCTTTATAAGTAGTTGTTTGTGTGTGTGTGTGTGTGTGCGTGCTGTGTGACAGTGTGAGTAGTGATTGCTCAGACTGAGGGAGCTCAGTAGGAGAGGTGGACCGGGGTGAGGGAATGTCTGGGGCGGGTCAGCTCTGGGAGAGCGTGGTAGTGGTAAGCGGCATACCGTGTGCATGTGTGGAGGGCATGGGTGCCCATTCCTGTTGGACCGCTCAAAACTTGTAAGTGCCCCCCTCCAAAGCAGGACCAGCACCGCCTCCTGTCCTGACACTGAGGCAGTTGAACCACCACCACCAACACCAAGTCCAGCACCAGGTCCTCTGGAGCAGGATGTGCCTGTTCTCCCAGGCCCAGGTGTGGATCCCATCCCTGTTCAGCACCGTGACCAGCAGGCTTACAATACATCCAAGTGACTATTAAAAAAAATTAGTGTTGTGATTCATGACATGATCGTAAATCATGATTTGTGACTGCATTTGGGAGCGAGATGATGAAGAAATGTGAATGCCTACGGCTGTACTTCCCCAGGCCCCGAGGAGCTGTAGCTTAAAACTCCCAGACTTAAAAACACATATCAATGAGTACAATGGTGGAGTGGTGCAGCCTGGAGAGATACTACAAAGCAGGACTACAATACATCCAAGTAACTAGAAAAAAAAATAATGTTGTGATTTGTAACATGAATGATCGTAATTTGTGACTGCATTTGTGACTGTGATGATGAAGAAAGTGATTTATATCATGAGTGACTTGTGATGATGGTCCTGACTTAAAAATGCATATTAATGAGTACAATGTTCATGCAGAATTAAGCACCACACCTGTCCAGTACTCTGAAGGGAAGCCAAAGAAACAACTGTGACTTAAGTTACAGATGGAGATTGGGCCCTAAAGAGATGCAAATGCACAGACAGATTAAGATTGCGCTGTGCACTGAAGAGATGCAGACACAAAGGCACAACACCTAACCAGTGCTCAACATCAGAAATTCAAATCTGGAAAAGAATACCTTTACCGGTTGGGGCGGGCTGCGCGGGGGGGGGCAGTGTACTGTACTGCTGCAGTAACAATCATTAGTACTAGTACCAGTAAAGATACCACAAAGAAGTACAAAAATCACACAGCTGCAGTGGATAGCAGCTTCACATTGCTGAAATGATTATGTGGCACAATAAAAGGTGTCTGATCTGATGACACGCATCACACACATACTCACACACACACTAAGTAATGCATAGCAAATTGAAAACTTCAGTAATATAACCACATATTTTAAACACACTAAATTTATGCACTGCTGCACCACAACAATCAGCAAAAAAATGACAAGAAATATTGAAAATATTACTGTGTGTACATTAACATAGGTACACAAGAAAAATATCACCAAAACAGAAAGCACTGTTTTTTTCTTCAAGTTAATCTACCTACACCACAGATACACCCCTTCCCCAAAGCACACTTCCACTGTCTCTCAGTACACAGACTGAATGTTGTACATTAACATTCAAAATCCATACACAAAAAATAAATGCTCGATGATATGAGCACAGGAGGGTTTCCTATAATCGATGAACTAAAGTTTCAGCAAAAAAAATGACTCAAAAAGGCTTTTTTAACAGCTTTTTGAAGGTTTGAATCGCAGAGAGCTCTCGGAGCAGATTGTCTCCTACAGCTTCTTATACCACTACCCCAAACTGAGGCTGTGCAGGACAATCTAGAGCCCATGTAATCTGAAATCCCATGAATCACTGCAAAATTCACCTTTGGAGCTTAAAAACAAGGCGAAGTGAGGCACAGTGGAAGGTGGAGTAACGTAAAGTCATTATTTTCAATGGACTTCACGTTACCTATTATAATGCTAAGTACTCTGCTTCGCGTTGCGGAGCACTCCACGAATTTGCCTTCACTCCACGAATTACTTTGCAGAGTGAATTGGGGCCACTTCGACCATCACTAGCCTTGATATGCCCTCACCTGCCTGACTACCCCGATCCAAAACCACTTACAGTATCGAGGTATCTGCCACCCCACCTCAGCCCCACTCGGGGGGGAAGTCACAGCTACATGGGGACTGGGTGGTAAGTATCGGGCAGGGCAAGAGAGGCAGGGGGATGACTCCTTGGCACTCCCAAAGGGTCAGGGTCTGCAGGACATAGGATGGTTAAATAGAGATTAAACAAAAAAGAACTAGTGTTGTAATTTGAATATCGTGGATTTCTATCTGCAGCCAGAAGTGATAGAGTATGTGCTGTGTTGTGTGTATCACAGATACAAATCCATTAAGGCAGCACATCAGTGCTACTGCATTTGTGTCCTCTGGAGACAGTTGTATGTTGTTTGTCTTACCTGATGAAGGCTGTCTGTGATTTTTTGTGTGGTTTTATCCTTTTGTTGCTTGGGGGAGAGGGTAGGGAGTTAGGGTTGGACACCATAATGCCACATTTTTCTACATATGTGGCATTAAGCTGAACCATAACTGGTGCATTAACACAGTTTTCTGCAAAGAATATGAATATATATATATATATTTATCTATATACACACACACACACACACACACACACACACACACAACACTCACACACACATATATATATATATATATATATAGTATATATTATATGTATACACATGTAACTGATAGCACACAATAGGTGCACGATCTTGCTCTGATATAGACATGCCTTGGGTGAGTTGTGAGGCACAAGGCAAAGCCAAGAGCCTTCAAACAACTAAAAAGTGTGCATATCTGATAGCAATTGCACAACCTGATGTGCATTATTGCACTGACAAAGCGGGTGCAAAATAAATATGTAGGAAAAACACATGAGATAGGTGTAAGCATGGGAAATAATGCATGGTCGTGTGATGTGTCTGCACCAAGGGTACAGTAGGCTCTTTCTTACCTGTTTTATGTACAGCATCTACCTGTCTGTCCCTGTCTGTCTGTCTGTCTATCTATCTAAACTCACAAAGACAAGGATTTATGGTGAGGTTCATGCAAGGGAGCGTTCATGTATACTGAGCAGGTTGCATTGCCTAGTAGTCAAATTCTAGAGTTACTGTATATCACACTTATACTTTTAGAGACATATACAGTATATGGTAATCACTGACACTTTCATTCCTCTTTCTCTTTTTAATAAGCTTTTATGAGATGGCAGTTTGTAATTATGCTATGATCAGCATTACAGCTAATATTTGGTGAAGGACATCATGTTTATCTAACGGTATAAATAGAATTTGATACTTCAAATTCACAGTTCAACAGTGTTAATTATAAATCTTGAATAAAGCTGTCATTATGCACCTTTTCAACCATTTAATTTACTTGACATGATTCCTACATGGAAAGTATATCCACACAACTGGAGGCTTTTTTGATGTTGTAATTATTCCCATAATCCTACCCCTTAAACCCTTTTGCTGGGCATTACACAGGCTGTGTGACTGTGTAATGCATTTTCTTTGTGCAGCCTGTATTTGGGGATATACTATCTCACTTGTCAAGCAGTGGACTTAATAAAAAACATCACATCTGTCTTGTCAAACTGACAATATGTTGGCCTGTTTACTCCTTAAAATGTATACATGACACCTACTGCAGGCGAATACAGAGGAAAATAAAAAAAGAATTACTACTAGTTATAAATAATACTTACATAATTTCTACTTTTGTAATAACAAACCAGATGTATTCTGCCATTCATGATGTACTAACATAAGGAAGAGGAACTAATATATTTACCATACATTATATACCAACTTAAGGAAGGGGTACTAATACATTTGTTTCTAAAATCCAAAAAAGTGAAATAATGAAAGGTATGCAAAGAAAATTCAGAGGAGTTACAAGACAGCAAGACAGAGTCTTAAAAAGGGGTTACAATGAAAAAAAAAGAAGCCAAAAGAGAAAGCAAGCAATATTGACAAAAGTTATTAGTAGACAAGACCACTATTTCTGTAAATATTTTTTATAACATAACATATAACGTTATTTTGTATAGAAAGAGAAAGATTACATAAGTTTTTAGAAAGCAAAAAACAAAACAAAACTTTGTATTAAAGAGAATTAAATATGAAAATAATATACATGGGTTTCAACTTAAACGCATATACTACATTTTTATACAGACTCCATTTTTGAAGATTCAAGTTTGTAGCATAAACATAGAAGAAAGCCATATGCTACCTAACCATTAGTGAGTCTGAGCCACTCACAGTACATGCAGTTGTTTATAAATAATTGATTATGTGAACAGATGAATACCATTGCCATTATATACAGTAATTATTGAATTAATTGTTGTAAATATTTTTACAGTTTTATAAATCTGATACCTGATAAAGATACCAGATGGGGTATTGAAATGCTATCATGAATTCATAAGGCTGAATTAACAAAATGAATAATTGATCTGGTGATTGAGTCTGCCTCATTTGTTAATGCTTGAGTTCCTTATGCACCAGATTTCAAGACTGGCTCTTCTATGGTGATAAGATGTTTTTTGAAATGTTAACAAGATCCTGTTTCCTCAAGTCGATATTGAGAATTCCTGTTTATTTCTAATGTATGAAAACAAAGGCTTCATTATTGATGAACACTGTGAATTCTATCTTGGAAGCACCTGAGGAATACCAGTGAACTTCCATGATAAAACATTATAATTATCCCTAGATAATACAATGTAGTGGATAATTTACAACCTGCATATTATATCTGCAGTGATGCACTTGGGGTTCTGCCACCTGCTTGCACCCTTGTATCTTACTGCTTAATTCTGTAAGGTGTACACATACAAATGGTATCCTGTGATAATGCGATCGAATATGGGTGACCGTCAAAATGGCAACTCATATTTGATGCTATTATCATGGGTGATTTGTGAGGGTAGCAATGCACTGCTACTGTGAGAGTAGGGGAGGGTGACAGGAAAGGGAGGATAGCGAGGGGAATGGGAGGAATAGGGAGGAGGGTTATTACTGTGAAGTATGCCTGCTACTGCTGAGCCAGTGGTATGGTGTGGTGGTGAGGGAGGCTAGCTCTGGCATAGCAGGTACTGGGTTCGGGGCTGGGGACAGGAGGGTTTGAATTTTGCCACAGCTTCTGGCTCCAGGACTTATTTTCTTTTTACTGGTGGACTGTGCCCCCTCCCCGACATCCACCCCCTGGAGTTGGGAATCTAAAATCAGGGGTGTGTGGGGTGAACAGCCCCCCATGGGGGGGGCATGGGGAAACACTTATTTGTTTGTGGATGTCTGGATGCTGGCTCCTGTATATCACCGATTTGCTTTTCAGCGACATACACGTGATAATAACGATCACCGTTTTTGTGCTTGCTATTATTACGTAGAACCCATACAAATATATGTCATCAACAAATTATGTTTTAATGGAAAAGTCCTGTTTGAAATTATCTGATTTGAGCTGGACTGACTATCCCTTTACAGAATGTATTTTATGAAATATTTAGCAACATTGTCCCTAGCAAAAAAACAATAAATTGTAGAAGACACATATTTTGTTGATCCTATCAGGTTTAGTAATTTGATTATTCTTAGATAGTTGTGTGTAGTTTAAAGGAAAAATGATAGACTATATTACATTGCAGATTTTGTAATAAAAATATATATTTTCATTCCTTGAGCTGTTCATAGAAATGCATTCTAAATACATATCTACTAGAATGATCAAAACCATTTAACTGTTGTCTCTGTTCCCAAATATTTACAGTATCTTTCTCTGTGCTGGTTACAAAAAAATATGTGTGCTGCACCACCAAGCTGGCAGTTTTGGCTAGAACTTTTTCTGTTTCCTAAAGCATTGCTAATGATTGTTTACTTTGACCATATGCTTATAGAACAGTTATAGGGCTAATGAAAATCATTACACTGATTTAGTTGATCCAAGTGTAACAAACAGCATTGAAATGACCGCTGAAACAAATTAATTGTTAGCCCATCAAATTTTATAGGAAACTAATCTGTCAAAATTGTATCATCATAAGCACAGTAATTGGAGACAAACTGAGACGGATAAACAAACCTCATTTATTAAAAATGTTTACATTATCTTTATTTGCTCACAGGGTAGTTTTTAAAAGACTAGTACGGTCAACATTTGCAAAAAGATATGTCGTGCAGAGTGTTTTGATTTGTATGTAGTTCTGGCGTGCCCTTCACTTTGTTTGCTATTAAGACTTTTTCTAAATTACCCTTCTTGCTATATGGAACTTTTATGGTCCATGAGAATCTCCATCTTAGCAATGTTTATTGTTCTTTTGTTTTCTACAATGCCTCCTGTTTCATATGACAGTGAGGCATCTAAGACCACTAATTCAGCAAGTACTAGAGGTATTAACCTGATGTTCTGGCCTCCACTAAATAGCTTTAATTCAATATTTGTGTTTTCTATGTGTGTCAAGTCTAGCTAGCAGTAGCAAATGTTTTGCTTTTAAACCTTTTCATTTCATCAAACTACACATAGCCATGAAAACTACACAAATCACCCTAGATCATCAATGCTAGAATTAGTAAAGACTCTGTTTTCTTATGGAATAACCCACTCAATTAGCTCTCAAGTATTTGCTTACCTGTACCTGCAGCTATTAGTGCTAATTTGATATGGAAAGTTGCTTACTATTACAGCTCTGTTGTAAATTGATTGTAAGCCAGTGCTTGCTGAATCCATGGTTCCAGATACATCACTGTCACATGAGACTGGAGGCAATGTAGGGAACAAGAAGAGCAATAAACCATGCTAAGATGGAGGTCCATAGGGGCCATAAAACTACTGTAAAACTAGCAGGCTAATTTAGAAAAAAAACTTCGAACAGCAGACAAAGGGAAGGACACACTAGGACTACACACAAAAATCAAAGCACTCTGCACCACATATGTTTTTGCAAACTCTGACTGTACTACTCCTTTAAATGGAAAGCATTTTACAAATCTCTCCAAAACAATGGTCTGCAGCCTTACTACCTTGGAGTCTGAGTCCATCAGATGTCAGAAGTAAAGCAGGGTCAAGGCTTACTCTGTTGTTCAATGGGTGATCTCCAACTAACACTACGTTCTGTAGAAAGTAATAACATCCCCAGTTGTTATAATACCCACCCCTGACCCAGATCACATGGAAATAGTGCCCATGGAGGCTAACCAACCAGAAGCTAGGGAAAAAACTGATGAATTAAGCAAGTGGTAGTTTTAGGGGACAGTATTATCAAATATTCAGACAAGTACATTTGTAAAAATGACAAACAAAATAAGACATGCTCGAGCTTCTGAGGGGCCTGGATAAGGGACATCATAAAGCATGCTGGCAATAACCCCCTAGTTATGGTCCATGCTGGTACTAATGACATTTAACAAATTTACGATCGAGCCTATCCAAAAAAGTTTCATCTCCCTAGTTGATACCCTAGAAAAAAGGTGATGTGATATTTGTATTTCAGAAATTTTACCAGTACCTAGAACAAACATGAAAAAACATGAAAAGATAAAGTAGATCAATGAGTGTTTAAGGAAATGGACATTTAAAAAAAGATCAGCTGCATTACACACTGGGAAAAATTTTGTAACAATGACAGCATGTTTAGTTGGGATGGATTACATCTAAGTAAGAAGGGTAACTATGCACTAGGGAATAGTATTGCCTTAGCCATCGATAGGCATTTAAACTAGTCAGGTTGGGGCAACCAGGGCAGGATACGTCTAATCATCCTCAAACAAACATGAAAGAAATCCTGGCTATACATTTTTAATCAGTAATGCAAGAAGCCTAAATGCAGCAAAAATAAATGAACTCACAACTATTGCAATTGAAAAACAAATTGACATCATGGCGATCACTGAAATGAGGTGGGAAAATACTTCATCATGGTTTAATAGCACTCAAGGGTACACTCTAGATGATAAAAATAGAACATCAAAAAAAGGAGGGGAGTATGTTTATATATCAAAAATGCAACAGAAGTCAAAGAATTAAACCTAGGTGCAGAGTAGGATATTGAGGGGTGCTACTTACGTATCAAACACCATGGTGGAAAAAAACTGATTATTGGGAACCTCTATAGGCCACCATCTGCTGATTCAATTTACAACGAGAATTTAAACAAAATAATCACTGATTTAACCAATACGTCGGATGTATTACTGGTAGGGGACCTAAATCTACCAGGAATAAACTGTAATTCCTTAATCACAGGCAATAATACAGAATCAGTTTTTAGATATATTCATCACTCTCGGCCCAGAACAACTGGTGCCCAAACCAACTAGGGGTAAGAACATTTTGGATATTATACTCACAAATAACCAATCAGTCACTAACAATATTGAAATAATTAATCCACTTGGTAACAGTAACCATAATACAGTACTATTTAATGTCAAATTAAAAAAATCTTCACAACTTCCACTAAATTACGGAATCACATCTGACTCGAGCGGTGTTGTGCAATGCCAGATCTATCAGGAACAAGACAGCTATTATTGCTGATCTTGTTGGGACAACAGACCTGGCTTGCATCACCAAGACCTGGCTGGATGATAATGCTGGCTCCTTTCTGGAGGCGGCTATTCTAGCTGGGTTCTTGGTGATACATCGCTCGAGATTGGACTACAGGGATGGGGGTGTAGCCATTTGTTTTAGATCAGAATTGGGCCTTATAGGGGTGCCAGATGAGGAATCCAGATCATCTGAGTGCACTGTGGTTGCAGGTGTGGGGTGTAGGATCATTCTCATCTACTGTCCACCCGGGGGTGAGAAGTTGCTCCTATAGGAAGTTGCAGACTTCATTGTCGATATGGCATTCGAGTCACCTAGGTTGATGGTGCTGGGTGACTTCAACGCCTGGGTTGACAACAAAATCTCACAATTTGGTCAGGACTTCCTCCAACTTATGAATTTGTTGGGCTTCACACAGGTAGTTGCCTCTGCAACCCATAATCATGGTCACTCACTCGATATGGTCTTCCTCCTGGGGACGGAGACCTCTGATTTGGTGGTGGAACCAATCAGATGGTCCAATCACCACACCATAAGGTTCAATTTCTGAGCTCCCCCCATAGGCCTGCCCCTGTGGAGATGGTCAGATACCTCCCTTTGAAAGATGTGACCCCTGATGGCCTATTAGTGCTATTAGACCTAGCAGGACTGCTGGGTGGAAGTGAGAGTGCAGAGAGTTTGGTCCAGGCCTATAATAAGGCTGTGATGAAAGCCCTGGACTCTATCACTTCTGTCCGTGTTCATCTTCTCTCTCTTTGCCCATGGTCCCCTTGGTTTGATGGGACCTTGAGGGAGTTGAGATGAGTTGGATGAAGGTTAGAGTGATGCTGATGGAAATCCACCTGGATGATGACCACCTTAGATTAACGGAACATTATTGGGTCTATCAATCAGCAATCACCCATAAGAAGGCAGAGTTCCTGTCCGGGGAGATTGCTGCAGTTCAGAATTGACCAGCTCAGCTCTTCTGAACCATGGACAGGTTGTGCAACCCAACTTGTCTGCAGGTTTGAAGTGTGTTTTCACAATTTAAGTGTGACAAGTTTGCTTGATTCTTTGTTGACAAGGTGGCCAACATCAGGGCCGAGATCTGACCAGCTCACTCTATGGGGGTTGATGGTAGTCAGTGCTTGGTCACTGCTCCTTGGTTTTCTTGGACAGCTTTTGACCAGCTGGTAACTGCAGATATCATGGGGATTGCCCAGACTATGTGGCCTATGTGCTGTAGTTTAAACCTGGGCCCAACACGCCTTATAATGGGGTGTGTGGATTCCATCAGTCCCATCCTTGCTAAGATTTGTTTGGTGCTCCTTAGAGATGGGTGAGTTCCCTAGCTTCCTAAATGAGGCGGTGGTGACACTGCTCCTTAAGAAAGCTTCTCTGGACCCAAACTGCTTTGCTAACTACAGACCTATCCCTAACTTTCCCTTTGCAGGGAAGGTGAATGAGAAAGTAATTGTGCTGCAGCTGGAGAACCATCTTACCATCCATGATATCTATGATCCTCTCCAGTCCGGTTTCAGGAAGTGGAGTAGTACTGAGACTGCACTGGTTTGAGTGCTCAATGATCTCCTGATGGCTAGAGATCAGAAGCACCGTTCCATCTTGGTGCTTCTTGATCTCTCTTCAGCTTCTGACACCATGGACCATGGGGTGTTGCTCAAGTGCCTGAGGGTCATCTGCAGCCTGGCAGGCTTGGTCCTCAGATGGTTCCAATCATTTCTCACTGGTAGCTCTCAGAGGGTGGGGTCTGGCTGTTTCCCTCGGATACATTCTCTCTGCCATGTAGGGTCCCCCTGGGCTCAGTGCTTTCCCCAGTGCTGTTCATGATGTATATGCTGCCTTTGGGAGACATTGTGAGACAGTATGGGCTGAGGTTTCACTGTTATGCAGATGATACCCCAATCCACCTGTCTTTTTTACCTGACCAGGATAGTGCGGTCTCAGTCTTTAACAGCTACCTTGCTGAAATCCAGGACATGATGAAATCCAACTGGCTGAAGTTGAATTCTGATAAGACTGAGGTGTTGGCTGTGGATTCAGGTCTCCGGATAGAGGGGTCAGTGGCAGGGTCCCCCTCTGGGCTTTGGCTCGGGGGTAATCATCTGCCTTCCTCTGAATGGGTGCGAAATCTGGGGGTGATTCTTGATGATGGTCTGACACCACATTCGCAGGTGTCGGCAGTAGTCAAATCCTCATTTTTTCATCTGTGGAACATCACCCTGGTCAAGCACCTTGTTCTGTCCAGTGAGCTTTCGACATTGATCCATGCCTTTGTGAGCTTGTGCCGGGACTGTTGCAACTCCCTTTACCTAGGGCTTCCGGGAGTTGATATCCACCACTTGCAGCTGTTGTAGAATGATGCAGCACGGCTGTTGACAGGGACTCCTCATTCAAGCCACATCACTCCTGTACTGCACGAACTGCACTGGCTGCCTGTACAGTGTCAGATCACCCTTAAGGTCAGTCTTCTGACCTAAAAGGCCCTGCATAGACAGGGTCTGAGCTACCTGCAAGAGCTCCTGAATCCTTACTGTCCCAGCCGACCACTCCACTCAGCTGATGAGGGGTTGTTAAAGATTCCCAGGGTACGGCTGAAAACCTCTGGGTCCTGAGCTTCTATGTACGCAGCCCCTACCCTGTGGAATTCTCTATCTCATCAGACTCAAGAGTGCCGGACCATGGAGAGCTTCAAGACAACCTTAGAGACCCATCCATTCTGCCTGGCTTTTGGGGATTTTACATAATAAACCTTTTCCTGTATTCATATTTGAACTTTTGTGTGTTTTGAAATTGGATTGCTTTATTGTCTTGTTTGTTTTAATATGTTTCTATTTATAATTCTGTACAGCTCTTTGGTTTTGGAACTGCACTTTATAAATAAAGGTTATTATTATTATTATAATTACCAAAAAGGGGACTATAATAAAATTAAAACCGCTCTAAGTGGATATAACTGGGATGAACTTTTCTCTGGCCTACATACTAGTGAGTGCAGGAATATCTTAAAGAGCATCATACATGATCTGGAAACTTCACACATTCCTTTAAAGAAAACTAATAACAATAAAGGGAAAATCCCCCAATGGTGTACACACAAAGTCATGAAGCAAATAAAAAAAAGGAAAAAGCATTTAAAACAATGAAAATAAACCAATGTGATGAATGAATATTAGCATTTTGGCGTGAGGTCAAGAAAACAAAATCCTTACTTAAAAACCAAAGGAGAAAAATAGAACTTAAATTTTCAGTTGTAAAAGGTCATTCAAAAGTATTTTATGCATATGTCAATTCAGGAAAAGGCAGTGACACATATCTCAACTACACTTGACAACGGAGTAGAGATTCAAAACAAATCTGAAGTTGCAGACACTTTCATTAAATACTTTGGGTCAGTCTTTTCCAGGAATTACACTATTCAATTACCAATTACTAGAATGGATCAGTATACAGACATTTGCCCAGGCGATATCAAAACTGCAATACTGTCTCTAAAAACAATACATCTCCTGGACCCGATAACATCAACAGGGTTTTAAATAATTGATTAGCAGTTTTTTTCCTTGGGACAATGCTAACTGTTCAGAACGCATTTATATAGTTTTTCTACAAGTGTTATGTTTGTTAAACACAGTGAGGCAAATGCTATGCATTTTCATAATGTTTTAGCTCTTTTATGAGCAAAATGCTAATCAATTTTTGGAGTTAAATAAAACCCTGATCAATACTTATTTCATTAATAAACTGCTGATCATCTCCTGCCCCCCTTGACTATTATCTTTAATAAATCTTTCAATAATGGCGAAGTACCAGATGACTGGAGAAGAGCAATTGTGGTACCTATCCACAAAAAGGGCAATAAAAAATTAACTGAGAACTATCGCCCTATCAGTCTCACATCAATTATGTGCAAAGTCATAGAAAAAATCCTGAAAAATAAAATTGATCTTGAACTAGAACCAGGTATCATGGATGAGACTCAGCATAGTTTCCTTAAGGGAAAATTGTGCACTACTAACCCAGTCTCTTTCTATGAATCCATAGGTAGTAAGCCTGGATAAGCACACACCTTGTTATTTACCTAGAGTTCAGGAAAGCATTTGATATGGTTTCTCATAACTTGATAATAAATAAAATGATCAAACTCAGTTTCAGTTGTTTCATGGTTGCCTGGATCAGTGACTGGCTCAGAAACAGGTTACAAAATGTTAGGATTAGGGACACTATATCTGGTGAGATCAAAGTTACTAGTGGGGTACCACAGGGCTCGGTACTTAGGTCTACCCTGTTTGGTATATACTGTATATTAGAGATCTTCACCTAGGAATATGCAAAAAAATCATCAAGTTCGCAGATGATACTAAAATATCTGTTAAAGTAGATCCTGCTGAAAAAAATATCACTTCTGAAACAGGATATGGCAAAAATAGAAAGCTGGGCATCAAATAATGAAATGCATTTCAGTTTGGACAAATGTTCAGTACTTCATTTTGAGGTAAAAAACATTCTCTGCCATTATTGTCTAAATGGAAAAGTTATCAAACCAGTTACAACAGAAAAAGATCTGGACATCTTGGTGAATAACTCATTTACAATAGGGGACCACTGTAGAAAGGTGGCACAGGTTGGCAACCATATATTATCAGCCATAAGGAAGTCTTTCATAACCAGGAGTGAACATGTTATACTAACTCTCTATAAATCTTTCATCCTTCCCCACACAGACTATGCTGTTTCTTTTTGGGCACCATACCTTAATAAATATATAAAAAATTATTGCAAGCTTGCAAAAGAAAATGACTAAATTAATACCTAGAGTCAGTCACCTTTCTTATGAAGAATGCTTGAGTTCACTTGGCCTATATGATCTATAATTGAGAAGAGACTGTGGGGACTTGCTTATCCTATTTAAAATATTGGGTGACAAATCCTTAATGAAAGACTGTAATATCAAAATGGTGGAAAAATCAGAAAACCTAAGTTGTCACAATAGGCAGATTCATATTCCAAAGGTGCTAACTAGTAAATGTCAGCACTATTTTATGATCAGAGCAGCTGCGCTATGGAATGGGCTGCCACGTGATGTTGTAAGTACTACAAACTTCTTAACATTTAAAGCTAATCTAGATAAACTCCTGCTGGGATAGTAATCAATAATCAGGAAAGGTGGTCTTGATGGGCCTAGTGCCTCCTTCCACCTTTACCCCACTGAGTAATACTGAGTAAAGTGTTGTTGGAAGCTCTGCAGTGGGCACTCTCCCCTTGGCCATAAAATAAGTAACCGTACAAATGCACAGTGTTTTTGTAGGGGTAACTGAAGTACAAAGAAATGGGTCTGGCAGTACAGCCTAGAGGTTAGAGTAATGAGCTGTGAATGAGTTTGGTACATCCAACAGACCTGGGTTTGCTTCCCACAACCTCCACCTGCATACTGTGTCATTTGGAGCAAGTCACTTAATCATCCCAGTGCTCCTGGGTCACACCTGAAAACAAGCAGTTGTGCCTAGTGGGCCTTAACTGGTTACCAAAGAAATAAAAAAAAAGAATAGAACCATGCACTGTGGTGCTTGTTTGGATGCTGCTGGAGAGTTAATAACCCTTTGTAATGCACAGGCAATTTAAAAATAGTGCATTCTCTTTTTAGGATACACAGGCCAAATACACTTTGCAGAGTTAGCTGTGGTTCACTGACCTCCATATCTCTGTATCAGGACATTAACACATTTTTCACCAGGCAGAATAAAAGGCCAGTCAGAAAACTTATATAGGCTGTCAACTGCAGAGTCTATACACTCCTGGTGAAAGCAAAGCATCAAAGACAGGACACCCTGTCATTTTAACCATCAGGTCTTCCTCAGAGGGCCTGAGGAAGACCCAATGGTCGAAGTGTCAGGAGGTCCTTTCTTTGGTGTTGTGCTTTCACCAGGAGTGAATAAACGCTGCTATTTTCAGCCTATAAAAGTTTTCTGACTGGTCATGTATCCTTCCTTGTGAAAGATGTGTCAATGTCTTGATACAGATATATGGAGCTCAGTGAACTGGAGTTAACTCTGCACTGTGTATTTGTCCTACAGTATGTATCCTAGAAGAAAGAGTGCACTATTTTTGACTTGCTTGTTGTAGGGGTATACTGGGTGCCAACTTTCAGATGAGAAGTTAAACCAAGGTTCTGTCTGCTGTTTTAGTTGTTCAGGTGAAGATTAAAGATCTCATGGCACTTCTCAAAAAGAAACAGGAATTTCCTCATTGTTCTGGTCAAATTTTTCTCATTGAGTAAAAAAATCACCAACCGCTTAACCTAGTTCAATAAAACATTCTCAAGTCCTTGCTGCATCTCACCCCTGCCGGCTTCCACTCATGTCCCCACGTCCTTGATTTGCCATTCCTGCTGAATATTTCCTCACAGTCTACCTTGTTTATGCCTTTCAGGAACTTGAAGGTCTCTATCATATCACCCTCTCCATTCTGGTCACTAGCAAGTACATGTTTGGAGCCTTAAGCTGATCCTTATAGGCTCTACCCTTCCGACCCTGAATCATTTTGGTTAGTTGACATTACACCATCTGTAGTATGCCATTGTCTTTTCTTAGATGAGTACTCCAGAACTGGGCATAGTATTCCAGATGTGGCCTCATCAGTGATCTATAGAAAAGTATCACCTTTTCATTTCTGCTTTTGAATTTTCTGCTAATACACTCCAGCATTTTGATTGCATTGATGTAAGCCCTGTTACATTGGCTAGATTGTTTTAGGGAGTCACTTATGATGACTCCCAGGTCCCTTTCCTCACAGGTAGTGTCCAACTTAACCCATTCTATCCAAGAGTTTGTTCTGGGGTTCTCGTTCCCTGTGTGCATCATTGCACTTGCATTGGATTTCAATTGACAGAGTTTGGAGCATCTCTCTATCCTTTGCAGGTGCCCCTATAACTCCCTAACTCCTTGTTGCTATTAACCGTGCTGCATAGCTTAGTGTCATCTGTGAAGAGATACATCATGCCCTGTATTCCTTCTCCTATGTCACCAATGAACACATTAAGAAGGACCGGTTCCCAAGACTGAACACTGTGGCACTCCACTCATGATCTCCCTCTCCCCTGACTTCATTGTGTTTACCACCACCCTCTGCTGTCTTCTCCTGAGTCAGTTTCTGACCCATTTAACTAGATCCTTCTATGCACTCAGATCCTCCAACATCTGCAACCTTCTTTGTGGCACAGAGTCAAATGACTTACTGAAGTCATAGTAGAGTAAATACACTGCTTGTGTCTTATCCACTGTTATCCACTGCCTTAGTTATCCAGGCAAAGAACACTATCAGGTTGATCTGACAAGACATATTTTCACATTTTTACAAGAAACATTTTCCTTGCCTTTCTTGCCTGAATAAATAATTAGTAGAAGTCTTACTGAAAAATGCTTAAACACACTTAGTTTAAGGGTTCTCCTACCTGATATCTCCTGGGTCCTCTGTGACTAGGACATCTGTTTTACAACTGGCCAGTGGATTTATGGAAAGCTCCACAGGAGGAACCACAAAGCTTTTACTGACTGGAAGCCAAAGACCTTGACTAAGGCTGTATGTAGACCTGAATCAGAACAGAGAGACAGAACAGATCTATTAAAATCCACATGTACAATAAAAATCAGTATAAATGCCTATTAATAGATATCACATGGTTATATTAATAATTCCTTGTGGAATATGTGCTATCCCTTTTTAGCAAAACATGAATATGATTACTATTATTCATAGCGTTGCCGAGTGTATTGCAGTATGTCACAAGTCTCAGTCCTTCACAAATATATGGGAGCCAAAGCTCCTAGGGTAGTGAAGGAACTTGAGGAAGAACTGGCTGCATCACTGACAGTCCTGTTCGACAGACACTAAAAATAGGTGTAGCTCTGGAGGACTGGAGGAGAGTGGATGTAGTCTCTTTTCATAAAAGTGGTAGCAGAGAGGAGGCTGGAAATTATAGGCCAGTCAGTCTGACCTCAGTGGTGGGAAAGTTAATGGAATCATTGTTGAAGGAGAGGATTGTGGATTACTATGAATCAAATGGATCACAAGATCACAGACAGCATGGGCTCACAGGATGGAGGTTAAGTCAAATGAATCTGACAGAATTTTTTGATTGGGTGACAAAGGAAGAAGATCAGGGTGGTGTGATGGATATGGTGTACCAAGATTTCAGTAAGGCATTCAACACCATTCAACATAGGAGACTATTAAACAAGTTGGGTAGCTTAGCCATAGGTCTGAAGGTGTTAAATCGGTATGAAATTTGCTAGGGGGCAGGAGACAAAGGTTGGTGGTAAATGGAGTTTGCTCAGAGGAGGGAATGGTGACCAGCGATGTGCCACAGTGTTAAATGCTGGGTCCAGTACTCTATAAGATATTTGTAAGTGCCATTGTAGAGGAGCTGGATGGGAAGGTATGCCTCTTTGCAGATAATAACTAACTGTATAACAAGGTAGATATTCTAAGGGGGGGTAAGGATGGACAGAGACCTGAGAAAACTTGAGGCGTGGTCTAGGTTATGGCAACTGGGATTCAATGCAAAGAAGTGCAAGATAATGTACTTGGATACAAAAAACACAGTGGCTGGATACCAAATGGGAGGAATAATATTGACAAAAAACAAGCAGGAGAGAGAATGTGGTGTAATTATCTTGAATGACCTAAAGATAGCCAGGCAGTGTGACATGGCAGTTGGGAAAGCTAGTGGGATGCTGGGGTGCATAAGGAGATGCATCACTAGCAGAAGTAGGGAAGTGGTGTTACCTATGTAAAGGTCACTAGTAAGACCTCATCTAGATTACTGTGTACAGTTCTGGAGAAGTCTTATGAGAAGAGACTGATGGAAGTCAATATGTACACCCTGAAAGAGAGGAGGGAGGGGGGGATATGACAGAGACATATAAATACATAAAGGGAATAAATAAGGTACAGGATGGGAGTATATTTCAGAAGACAATGTCCTTAACAACAAGAGCGCATGATATGAAGCTGGAGGGGGTGAATTCAGGAAAGATGTAAGAAAGGTCTTCTTCACAGAAAGAGTGGCGAATGTCTGGAACAGATTACTGGCTAAGATAGTTGGGGAGAAAACAGTGGAAGGCTTCACAAAAACTTGGAGTAGACATATATGAATCTTAGGGGAAAGAAATGATGGGTGGGAGGTAAAACTGGAGATCAATTAGGATCTGTGGGGTTATTGTAGGTAGGTTTAAATGGCAGGCTGGGTGGGCCAATTGGTCCTTATATGCTGACAAATTCTGTTTCTATGTTTCTAAAACATGGTGCCTACTATCCTTATTAATCAAAATCACTTCTGATTTGTTGGTGATTGGTCTGATTTAAAGAGTCCCTAGAATCACTGGGGAAAATGAAACCAGATTGTAATTTTTCACACTTTTCTGCATATGTTTCATGTATTTTCTGATCAGATTAAAATGTGTCCTTATACATGTGCACATTTACATGACAACAGGATCACTGCCCTAGACCACACTTCATCTGCTCTGTTTTTTGTCTACACTTGCCATCACAAACATCTACATGTGACATCAAATTCTGTTTGTTTTTTGGAAATGATTATTATGTTATAAACCGGGTATTATGATATCTTGTGTAGACAAACAGCCAGAGATGATGAGGTCCAATGAATGGTTATCCTGTTTTCATGTTAACATGCACAGTAATTATGACAAATAAGTTGGACATAAAATAGAGCTCTGCACAATGTGAAATTCTGTTTGCAGAATTTTTATTTATTGAATTTTGTTGGCCTGGTAAGCCCACTGGACCTAGAAGTCCCTTTTTCAGTGGCGATCGGGGGGGGGAGGGGGGATACAGATGATAAGCAACTGAAATTGAACCAGATTAAACTGTTGGTGGTATTTTTAGTGAATGGGAGAAATTTGGGCAGAACACCGGGGAAATTCCCCTACTCTTTTTCAATAAGTGCCATGGGATCTTTAACATCCACCTGAACTACCACCAATTCAGGCAGATGGGAACTCAGTTTAACGTCTCATCCAAAAGACAGCACCTCAGAAGTACAGCACCCCCCTCATGCTGCGCTACAGTCTCAGTATTGGGATATTAACGCAAGTGCCAGATGTGGGAATTGAACCCACAGCCCTCTGATCGCCTAACCTCAGAAGCGAGTGTGCTACCTACTGAGCCACTGACACTGTAGTGAGAAATGGTCATGTGGAATTGCAATTTCACTTCCAAAATGCTTTTCAGAATTTTTTTCTAATTCCCTAAATTTCAAAAAGTATTACTATGTAAGCTGCAGAATAATACTCTGCATTTCCAAGGTTTGTAGAGAATGAATCCCCAGCTTACAGTATGTAAATCAATGAATACTATTCTTCTGTTTATGTAGAATTTCAGAATTCTGCTTCTAACAGAAGTCTGCAGAATTAGAACAAATTTCCAAAATTCTGTGGAATTATGGCAGATGTGGTATCTGCAAATTTCACACAGCTCTAGCATTAAAGAAAAAAATATGAAATATGAGCTGAAATATGTCTACAAATTTGGTTTTTACAATGTTGATCCTAAGAAATCATATGCTATTAAAGGCAAAATTCAGAATTCCATTAGAGAAGATTTTCTAGGACTACAAATATTGCTGCCTAGAACAATCAGTAAACATATACAAATTGTTGACAGTGTCCAGTGTTTCTGATGCATTTTCATCAATTCAAATACCACAAGGAAACTAAAAACCTTTTAGAAAATGACAAAATATATCGCTTCTTTTGAAGTGCAACACATTTCACAAATGTCTACTGCACTTTTATGTGCAAACTGCGCAAACTGAATTGTGCTGTGATATCACAAACATAAGATTTTGACTTCACTGTATGCTCAAGCAGTGGGAGTAGGTGGGGCATGATGGAGATAGCAGTAGTTTAAATACAAATAACTCAGTAATATGCATTAATGAAGTGAAAGCAAAGAAAGCACATTAAATAATACTAGGTTTTAATTTTAATATTATGAATTTTAATGTTTACCATATCATGAGAGTCTTTATTACATACACTACTCTTATACTTAAAAATGGTTCTATGGAACTGTCTCCAACCAAGTACTGGAGTGGGTGTAGTTTATGTAGAAAAAATTGCTGATGACATTTTGTATGTGCAATCCTGGGTGATGACATGATTTGACATGCAAAGTCTCAAACTAGCTGAACAAAATGGGGGCTATGCCCCCCCCAATTCCCCACCTCTGTCAAAGCACTAGGGTTGTTTAGTGGTCAAGTTCCCCAAATCCCAATCACCACTCAGACCACCTACCCTCTACAACTAATGTACTACTACTACTACTAACTCAATAGTATTAACCGAAGTATTGATAAGATTTCACTGTCAACAGACAAGATTCCCTTATAACTAGAGATGGGCGAAGTTGCCCAAATTTGCTTAAGTAATTCACAAATTTTGCAAAATTCACAAAGTTGCATTTGTGAAGTTTCCACTTTGTGAGAATACATTCCAGGTAAAGTGGGTGAAATTCACCCATGAAGTATCTGAAATTCACCTTTGAAGTGGCCAAGTCATCAACTTCAAAGTGATACTTTGTGAATTTTGGTGAAGTCAAAGTTGCTGAGGGCAATGGAAACTTTGCGAAGCTTTGTGAAGGCAAATTTTAACCACTTCACGGCATCTTCACTGGTAAAGTTTAAAATCGCTGCCTCTCTATTTAGGATGTTGAACTCTCATCTGCTGATGGTGAGATCTTGTCAGCCAATTTGTTCTGCATAAACTGCATCTGAGCCCATTTATTAACCATGTGGAATGGTAACTACCAGTAGGTGTTACATTTAGCAGCCTGAAGTGGTGACATCATTTAGTAAAAAATATCTTTGAGTTCTATCTACTATAATATTTGTCAAATCTTTGCAGGCTCATTTAAATGAAGTTCCCAAATAAGATTTCCCTTGCGCTAACTCGAAAAGGGAAGAATTACCTGGATTGCCTAGTTGCTTGCTATTACTTATTCAAACATGTTTATCAATACCAAAGAGATCAACGCTAATGACTTTTAAAGTCCCTGTCCCACACATCCACACATTGTATATGATTTCCTATATATTGCTCTAGCACATACTAATCAGTTTCAAAGGCTTACTTCTGAACATTATAAACAACATTGCACCAGGATTCTTAAACACTGGTTGACTGAAACTATACTTTTATATATAGTGATAACAAAATGTAATGGACTCCAAAAAAGGAATACAGTTCTTGCTTCCAGAAATACTGGTACTGCTGTTCCATTATTTATTTATTTTCTAAAAAGAAAATATTTATTTAAAAAAAAATTGTAAGCATGTAGCGATAACTCAATACCAAATGAGTAATACTAATAACTTTTTAGTAACTATCTTACACATTGCTTATGGTGTCCTATAATTTAGTACACATGTATATGCACAGCATACTTGTCTATGTTTATAAAGCAGAGTGGGGGCATCATGTGTCCCTTCTGAACTTAAATTACTACAGTATTTAACTCACTGGCATGCAATATCTTATTTACAAGGGAATTCTGAATATAGTAAAAAGAAATGAAGCTATACTATGTAGTGTGAGTTGCATAATTCCTCCCAAATAAAAAAAAAAACTTAAAAATGTCAGTGTTTTAATGGTATTTTAATATAAATATTTTTTTCTGGATAATCTTTTTCAATAGAGCTGTAGGGAATGTGGAATTCTACTGCTGCAATTCACATGAAATGCAATTCTGCTTTCAAAATACTTTTTGGAATTTCTTTTTTATTTTGTTATTTTGTTATTTTATTATACTAACAACTATTTCTATGTATTGTTGGAATTACAAAAAATTAGAAATATTATTCCATGGATTGCAAAACATTATTCCATAATTCATGTAAACATCAGATTACTAAGACACAGTTTATTTATTTATTTTTTATTTTATTTGTACATCGGTTTACAACCTTTGAGCCAGAGGCTCATTTCCAAAGGTACCTCGTCACAAAGAGGACACATACAGTACAACATTTAGATTACCCATTGCAATTAGAGTATTTTCAACATTGTGGTTACAGTCTTGGTAGGTAGATGCAGTTACTTATTTGTTACAATATGAGTGTTACAGGTTTGGTATTCACAGGCTATTGCAGGACTTGGTAACAGGTTTGAGAGATAAGCATACATAGATAGTGCAGACCAGTAGCCTAGAAATGGAGACAGCAGGAAGTAAACAATACAGGTGGTGAGGGCACAGCTTGTCATAAGTTTGGGCAGGGAGCCACTCAAAGAGTGTTGTCAATTAGTTTGTTGAGGAGCCACTCAGGGAGTTTTGTAAGGGCATGGTGTGCTAGATCACCTATGGACAGGCACAGCTACGCATGCTAAATAGTTGACTCCGGAGTGCGGTTTTGAAGCGGGTGATTGTAGGTGTATCGGAGATGGCAGAGGGAAGAGTATTGTACCAGGAGGGAGCTCTGTAGCTAAAGGACCTTTGACCATGAGTGGTCCTAGACCTAGGGACTAGCAGGGTGGTCTTAGGAGAATGCAGTATGGACTAAGGTTGTGCAAGATGGATAGAGTCTGACAGTCTGGGTGGGGAGATTCCAGGGTATTTTCTTCATTAAGAGGCAGGTCTGGTACCTGAGCCGTTCATCCAGATTAAGCAGCCTAGCCTCATCATATAGTTGGCAGGTATAGGTGAGCCTAGGGCTCCATAATTAATCTACAGGCCTTATTCAGGGTGAGTCGGGTTTATTAAGGGCGGTCGTGTCTGCGGCACCATTGACTGGCAGGCCATAGTCCACAAGGGACATTATTGAGGAGGTGACTGCTAGTCGGAGGGCATCGGGGGGAAGCAGTGCTTGTAGCAGTAGAGGATACCTAGCCGTGCATTTGTTTGCTGAGGCTAGGGCATCAATGGTCATGGAATGTGAGTGCCGAGTCAAGGAGACCCTAGGTACTTGTACAGGCGGATTTGATTCGAGAGGATGCTTAGAGCTAGAGGATGCAAGAGGAAATTACTGATTTGCTTTGGGGATGGGCGAAGAGCATGGCTTTGGTCTTTTAGATTGATTACTAGTCGGTGCTCTCTGAACCAGACTTCAGCATCCTTGAAGGCTAGTTGCAATGTGTCTTGAAGGGCGATGGGGTTACGGTGGAAGGCGAAGATGATGGCATCGTCAGCGTACAGCAGGATTTTACCAGTGCAGGCTTTGGGCATGGTGTTGAGGTAGAGTGAGAAGAGAAGAGGACCAAGGATAGAACCCTGGGGGACACCAGATTGGATGGGACAGGTATTGGAGAGGGTCCCAGTAATTTTAACATGCTGAGACTGGCTAGACAAGTAGCTGGAGCACCAGGAGACTGGGCCAGTGGCAAAGCCAGTGTGGCTGAGGGCATCCAGCAGGAGGGGGTGGGAGACAGTGTCGAAAGCCTTCGAGAGGTCAATAAACACTGCCCCAGCTAGTGAGCCCGAGTCCAGGGAGGAGTGCAGGAAATTAGAGAACTCAATAAGGACAGTGCTGGTACTGTGACCTGCATGGAAACCATGCTGTTCATGGCAAAGGATGTTGTGTTTGGTCAGATAGTCCAAAATCTGGGTAGCCACCAATTTTTCTAGGGCTTTGGAGAGGGGAGGGAGGATGGAGATTGGCCTGTAGTTTCCGGCTGTGTACCTGTCACCTCCTTTGTGTATGGGCGTAACTGTGGCAGTTTTCCAGGCAGAGGGGAATTGCCCCAAGCAGAGGGACTTATTGAGCAAGCTAGTTAGTGGGATAAGGACCTGATCCAGAACCCAGCGGAGGATACTTGGGTCCAGGGAGTCACTGCCAGAATTATTGCTCTTTAGAGCTTTCAGCAGGTGAGGCCTGACCTCCTGGGGAGTTACCCTGCATAGGTGGAAGCTGGGATATTGAGGGACCGAGGCAGGTAGTGAGGGGGGGTCAAAGAAGTCTTTAGGGAGGACTGAACTAAGGTCTGTGAAGGATGAGTTGAGGAAGTTGGCTATGTGGGCAGGGTCAGTGGAGATACAGCCATCAATGGTGATCTGAGAGGGGGGTTGGGAGTGCACACTCCCATTCAGTTGTTTTATGTTGTCCCAGAAAGTTCTCGCATTCCCCCAGGAGGAGGTAAGCGTGGCCTGATAGTGATCGGCTTTAGCTTTCCTGATGGCCCAGGTGCATTTGTTTCTTGCAGCATTGTACGCCTGTCTGTCTGCTGAACAGCCTGTTTTGGAGGCCAGGTGCCACAGGTTATCCCTGTGTTTGAGCAGTTGCAGCAGGGATGGGGTAATCCAAGGGGCATTACGAACTTTGGTACGGACTGCTGTAATAGGTGCAAAAATATCACAGGCTTTGTTGAAGGTTTGGGAGAAGAAGGTAAGGGCAGTATCTATATCCAGGGCATGGTGTATAGGGGACCAGTTAATTTGGGCAAGAAGCTGCTTAAGGCCTTTTAGTCCACCTGGTCTGAGGCACCGTCGTAGAGTGGGAAGGGCCTTGGGTATGGGTGTGGGTGTTGCCCAACAGAAAAGGATAGGGGAGTGATCACTAAGAGTCAGGAAGGACCTGGGAATCATGTATTTGTTGAGGGCGGTTGGTGATGACCACATCCAGTAGGGTGCCGGTACCCGTCCTTCTGTTAACTCTGGTGGGTTGGGAAATTAGTTGGGACATGTCAATGGCTGCGAAGGAGTCACGGGTGGTATCAGCGGATGAGCTGAGCCAGTTCACATTCAAGTCACCCACAAGAATTTGGTCAGTTGAGTGAGGGAGGGTTGAGAGATAATCAGTTAGCTAGACCAGTGCCGAGTTTGGTTTTAGGGGAATGTATGCAGTGGTGAGATAGAGGGACCCTGGAGGGTCAGGGTCAGTTGAGGGTTAGGGCCTGTGCCCCAAAAGTGAGGGCAGGGGCAGGGAGTGTCTGTCCAGTGAAAGAGTCCTTGGTGTGTATCGCACTGCCCCCCCTTCTATCTACATGATCCTCCCGGGCAAGGGAGTACCCTGGAATAGAGGCATAGGAGTCTGGAATGGATTTTGATAGCCAGGTCTCAACCAACATGATGATATCTGGTCTATGCAAAGAGACCCGACATTGGAAGGAGTCAAATTTTTTCAGCAGGCTGCATATATTCATAGATGCTATGCAGAGCCCGGGTGACACTGTTGGTGGGCTAGAGTGGGTTGGGCCAGGTTTCGGATGTATATTTCCTGTCAGGAGTAGTAGTAAAACCATGACCCTGGCCAGGGATGGTGAAGGTGAGCTTTTGATAAGTATGTCGGGGAGGGGGTGCTTCTGGGCACAGGGGTGGGCAGGGTTTTCCAGGCTGTGAAAGTGAGGATGATAGGTCTCCAGTGAGCACCTGGGGAGACTGTTGGGGGCTGACTGGGGGGAGGGTGTAGAGGGCTGGGGCAGCTGATGAGAATAGGGTGGGAGTGTACTGGCTCCAGAACAATAGTAGGATCAGGTGCTAGCGTGTCTGAAGTGGTATCTGGTAGGCAGGACAGTGGCGTCAGGGTAAGGATGAGAGGGAGGCATTTTAGTAGGAGGTGGGCTAACATAATGCTAGTGGTGGGTTGAAGTTGTTATGTGTCCCTCAGCAAAGTGTGGATGCCACTTTGGATTAGTGGTAGTGCCACGGACTCTGGTGAACAGGCTACCTGGTTCAAGACCAGCTTAAGGCAGTTGGACAAGGGACCTGGGAGGGAGCTGTGCTCCATGTTCTGAGGGTAGAAAACAGGGTATGTTAAGACCAAAAAGGGATGCACAATAGCGACTCCTAGTGGTCACTCGGTGCAGGCTCAGTTGGATGGCAGGAGGTCCAGGCAAGGGCTTAGTACTGAGTAAGGGGAGGGGAGTGGGTAGGATATCTGTAGTTGAGGAGGACAGGAAGGGGGTAGTTTGAAAGTATCTGGGGAGGAAGTCACTCAGTGCAGGGCTTGGGGGTGAGGGGCAGGGTATCTGGAGTGGGTTGGGTGTGGGAGGTGGTGTGGGCAAGGTAGCTGAAGTAGAGGGAGGAAATGTAGTTAATGGGATCAAGGGAAAGCATTCTTTCTGAGAATAGAGCTGCTAGAGGCAGGATTTAAGGGTCCCTCTAGTGGCTGGCAGGTATAACCTGCAAATGGAGAAATGGGGACTTAATATTTCCAATAGCAGGAAGTGATGTCATCAGGCAGGGCCTATAAAGCAAGGGATGATGGTGGGAGGGTGGCTGAGGTGGGTGGGGCAGTTGATGCGCGCAGCGTGTTGATGGGCTAACCCCCCCCACACAGGGTGCTGGCAGAGGTTCTTAAAATTACCTCTTCTGTGCCCCGCGAGTGTTTCGGCTCCTGGAAGGAACCCTGATGGCTTGGGCCGGTAGCTTGTCGGCTTCTGGGCTTGGGGAGTGAACGTGAGGCCTATATTGCAGGGGAACAAAGGAGCTTAATTAATTAAAAAAAAAAATATTTTCAAATTCAGCATTCAACTTCTGATGGAATTTTGTGGAATTAGGCAGAATTAAAAAAATTCCATGGAATTCCATTAGTTGTGTATTTGAAAATTCCACACAGTTTTTTTTTTATATATAGGGAATTGATTGCTTGTTTCATAGTAACTTGAACACTAGTTTGAGCATGATAGTGAGCTGAGGATACTGGGCCACTGACTTGAGGGGATGGGCTGTCCGGCATTAATGTACCCGAACTCCTAATGCACTGTCATGGAGTAGCACTGACCTTCACTGCAAACGAAACTGTTTATCTGCTCTCAAGGCTTAAAGGCAGTTACAGCTATAGTGCCATTTCTGGGAAGGACAAGAGACAAAAAGGAAATTAATAGGAATAAATAAAAATGACTAAAAGTTCTGGCATACTGTGTGATATCCTTAATCAATAGTCACAATCAAAATTTTGAAAAACAAACTAATATTCAAAAACAAGGCTGAAAATCATGTACTGACAATGTCAACAATGTGTGGCTGAAATTCAGGTCTCATGCTGGGGCCTTGGGTTCCTACCAACTGCTGGCACCACAATTAAGTATTAAATGGGTGCATGCTGCTACAATGCTGGAGGATGTGTCCTTCAGGGGAGATATTTAACTGGTCCCATTTGTTCATTTCTGGTAGTTGTTGGCCAAGCAGAGGTTAAAGATCTCATGTGATATTTGCCATCTATAGGGATGTCCTCAGTGTGCTTGCTGACATTCCTATCAGTACAACAGTTTCTACTGTAGTTATCTATAGCTGTATATATAGAAACATAGAAACTGATGGCAGATAAAGACTGCTTGGCCCACTTAGTCTGCCCATTTTACCTACCTACTGCAATACCACAGATCCTACTTGATCTCTGACTTTTACCCTCTCTTTCCTATTGCTAGGCCTCCCTTGTGCCCATCCCATGTATTCTTAAATTCATCTACCATTTGTGCTCCACCATCTCCATTGAGAGGCTGTTCCATGCATCCACCACCCCTTCTGTGAAAAAAATACTTCCTCACGTTACCCCAGAGTCAACTCCCCCTTCAGCCTCATATCATGACCCTTTGTTCTTGAACATCTTTTTTTTTAAGAAAGATGCTACCCTCTTGTAACTTATTTAGACCCTTGAGGTATTTGAAGGTCTGTATCATATCCCTCCTCTCTTGCCTATCTTCCAGGTTATACATATTGAGGTCCTCTAGTCTCTCCTCATATGACTTTTGGTGCAGACCCTGCACCATTTTTGTTGTCCTTCTCTGAACTGATTTGTACAGAGTTATCACCACCTCCTTTTTTCTGCTGATGATACTTGTCCCTGTGCACCCCAGCATCCCACTGGCTCTCCCCACAGCCTTTTCATAATGCTTGGTCACCTTTAGGTCATCAGATATGATTATCCCAGATCCCTTTTCTGTTTGATGGTCATCAGTACCTTCCCCCATTGTGCACTCTTCCCCTGGGTTTCTGTACTCTAAATACATGATTTTACACATGTACATGTTGCAGAACAGTTCATGACTGTTGTGTTTGTCACTATACAATTCCTGTAATACCACTACAGTATCTAGTATTGCTTTGTAAAGGACTTGAGATATTTCATGTATTAAAGGCACCATGGAAAACCATTTTGTAGCATTTTATTCTCTTTTGCTCTAAGGAGGTTTGCATATTAACTGATTCATCTTTACTTCTTATTATGCAATATGCATATTAACACCCCATGTATTTAAACTTGCTTGTTTTAATGACATATTTTATTGATATTAAATACATGTAAAAGCCTTCCAAAACATCAATATTAAAAATTAATACTCCAAAGAGATTGGAGTATCTACAAAAATGAAATCCCACAATCAATTAACTTTCCTGTACCATATACTAGGCTATACTTACTATTTATCAAGACAAATTCATTAATTCTTTCCAAGAAATTTGCTTAATATCCTCTGGGTACTTGATTTGATATCATAGTATTTTGAAAAGCACCATCTCTTTTATTTTGTGAAACCATCATTGTTCAGAATCCTGTCGGAGGTTCTGGAATTTCTTATGTTCCATAATAATTATTTTTTATAGCCATGGTCCCGATAGCTTATACTGTACCTTCTCCTGAATTTTAGTCAGTTTTATAGTAGCAACATTTTTAAATAATAATAAGTCTGGATGCAACGGAATATTGGTTTCCAGCACCTGCAACAGAAATTCTACAGATTTCCGCCACCAGTTTAGTATTAAGGGACAACTCCATAAATTATGGTATAAATCAGCTGGGGATCCACATCCATGCCAACATAGTTCTGAATATTTTAAATTAATTTGATTTAGTTTCCTTGGTGTTACATAAGCCTGATTAATAATTTTAATTTGCATCAATTCGTTTTTAGCTGAAATGTATCTTTTATGGGCTTGGATGTGCATATTCCTCCAATTAAGATTGGGAGAAAAAGCAGCAAAGTCTTCTTTCCGTTTGTATGTATTTGTTTCTGAGAACATATAGCCTCACTAATGATTTTTTTGTAAATTGTTGAAGTAGTATTAGTTTGATACATTTTTATCCATTTGTTTTCAATATCCAACTGATATTTTAAATTAGGCTTTGGGATATTAGCATTTTTAACACATCCCAAAAAGCAGTACATAATATACTGTAAAACAAAAAGTTTGCTGCTTGTGTATTATGAAGTATCTCTAAAAAATCGATATAAGAGATTATATCATCTCCTTTAATCATGTCTGTCCATTTATTAATATGTTTCTGTGTCAGTAATCTAAATAATCTCTTACCTTCATAAGTTGATGGCAAGTTACTGACATACAGACAAGCGTGTAACCATGGGAACTCCTCTTTCTTTAAATATACTAAAGCAGTTTTCAAGTGCCCCACTAAAGGTTTAAAATGCAAACATTTTTTAAGACCATTATATTTTCTGGTAAAAAAGGATTGAGTCTGCCTGAACATTGGTTTGCATTCTATTCATAATCGCTTGCAAAATATCGTTTCCTGCTGGAGATCATAGCCCATTGCCAAATTATTGAAAGTATTTATGCTAAATAATAATATTTAATTAATTATTAATTATACAGATCAGGTCAGCCAAACCTTCTTCTGTTCTATCTGTAGTCATAAAACTCCAAGCTATTCTTGGATTCCCATCCCTCCAGAGAAATTTAGTAAAGATAAGTTTCAAGTCTGCTAACCATTTAACATCCGATGCCCAATACATAGCTTGCATACTGTACATTACATAAGGTAAAGCCATCATTTTAAGAGCCTGAATTCTACCCCAAAGTGACAGTGATAGATTTTGTGAATCTGAAAGTTTTTTTTTTAATTTTTCCTTAACAGTATTATAATTAAGTTTAACATCCTTAGATGGATTACTCAATAACATAATATCAAGGTATTTCATCTGAGTATCCTTTTTTAAAAAGTTTCAAGTTCAGATACTCAGTGTCACTGTTTCCTTGTGATATCTGCATGATAATGGATTTACTTGAATTCAATTTACATCCTGCAAACTGAGAGAACTCTTCTATTAACTGGAGTAGAGCAGGGATGGAAAGAGTGATATCCCTAAACAAAAGTGGAGTATCATCAGTGTATACACTTAATTTCATCTCTTCTTTATCGATTCTTATAACATAAATATTCTTATTCTTTCTTACTGCAGTCAGTAATGGTTCAAAATGTAACACAAAAATCATCAGAGAAGTAGGACATCCCTGCCTTATGCCACTATGCATTTGAATACTCTTGGTTAGGTTGTTATTGACTATAAATTGAGCCTGAGGGCCCCTATATAACTGTGATAATACCCTCCTTGAATTCAATGGTATGCCCCATTTACCTTAAATCTTTGCCATACATGTGTGGTTTACTAAATCAAGTGCTTTACTGGCATCTAGTGCTAGAGCATAATGTTTCTCTGGTATGGTTCTGGCATATTCAAACAGTAGCTGAACTTTCCTTTTGGCTTGTGAGATAGTTCTGCCAGCAATAAATCCATTCTGGTCCTGACGGATGAAGAAGGGGAGGGCTGGACCTATTCATTCTGCAATTAATTTTGCTATAATTTTATAACCTACATTTAGTAAGTCTATTGGTCTATAACATTCTAGTAAGTCTGGTGACTTCCCTTCTTTGTGTATTACTATAATTTTAGCATTATTCGTAGAGTCTGTCAACATCCTTTCACCATAAATCTGCTCCCCTACAATTCTATGTAGTTATGGTGATTGCTCTTCTTTGAATACCTGCTAGAATTCTGGAGTGAAATCATCAATCCTAAGGGCTTTATTTTTGGGGGAGAGTTTCAATCACATTACGGACTTCTTGCATTGAAAAATGTTCCTGTGATACTTATAGAAGTTTGAACTGCAAATCATCAATAAACTTATCCATAGTTTGAGTGTCATGGGAAAAGGAGAATTGATACAGGTCCTTATAATAATTTATAATTGTTTTCTGAATTTCTTTAGTATAAGTTACAATTAGCCTGCACTTGTTTTAGAGATGAAATTATATTTCACTTTTTTTTGTTGTTTTTTCAGAAAGTTTGCAGGCAATTTACTTGACTTGTCACCTTGCAAGCACCTCAAACCCTTAACTCTCAATATGTTTTTTCCCATCTCCCTGTTAATTCTTTCCTGGAGTTTAAGTCTACATGCCATCCAACTGTCATAATATTTCTCTCTCATGCCATCCAACTGTCATAATATTTCTCTCTATTATGAATAACTAGTGAATCTAAATCCTTCCAGGAAGGTACCTGCTTACTGGAAGCAAGCAATTGTGGTACCATTATATAAAAAAGGTAAAAGAACAGAGACGTCTAATTATAGGCAAGTGAGTTTGACTGTGATTTTGGGGGAAATTGCTGAAAGCATTCTGAAAATCAAAACAGAAGAAAATCTAGAAATATTGGGTTATGTAGACAATAAACAACATGGGTTTAGAAAAAATAGGGCCTGTGTTACAAACCATCTTTGTTTTTATGAATATATAAATAAGAACTTAAGTAAGAACATTCCCATAGACATTATTTTTCTAGACTTTCAGAAGGCCTTTGATGAGGTACCACACAAGAACTTGCCTTTGAAGATAACTGAAATAGGTCTAGATAGTCGTATTGTGACCTGAATAAAAAAATTTGGTGCATGATAGAGCACAAATGGTTAGAGTTAGGGGAGAATTATCTGAACCCATTGAAGTGTTAAATGGAGCCCCTGGGTATCTGTACTTGGGCCAGTTCATGTTGCCTTATGTATTAATGATTTACACCATAATATATCTAATCAGGTCATAAAGTTTGCAGGTGACATCAAGGTGGGTGGACCACTTGGTACACCAGAGCAGCAGAGAGAATTGATAATGCATTTTAGAAAAATTAAAAGATGGGCACAAAAGAATCATATGCAGTTTAATGTAGAGAAATGTAGGGTAATGCATTTGGGAAAATGGAATAAGACCCAAATATACACACTAAATGGGGACATATTACAAAACATAGAAGCAGAAAAGGAATATGGGGTTTTTATAGACAATAAACTGAACTTTGTCAAAGAACATTTGTTATACAAAAGTCAAATTGTATGGTAAGAAATATTAAGCATAGTTTCATCAATTAATCTATGGGTTGTTTATTACCCCTATACCAGTCATATATAAGACCATATATGGATTATGGATCACAGCTCTGGAGCCCATATACAAAAGGGGAATTTAAAAGAATGGAGGCAGTACAGAGAAGATACGCCAAAATGATGGGATCACTTGGAAAATATGGGTATAGTGAAAGATTAAAAAGAACAGGTTTATTTACACTAGAAGGAAGGGGAATGAGAGGAGATTTAATGACTATGTACAAAATCATGAATAATAAAGAACTATCGGATGAGACGGGCTTAAATATACAGAATAAACCCATAGGACTGAAGGGACATAGAATACAAATAAAAATGGGCACAATTAAAAGAAATAGATTATATTACTCTTTCTCAAATAGAACGGGTAATCTGGAATACTCTACCAAGTGAGATGATTACTAGTGAAACATTAGTAGAATTTAAAAGAAAGATTGATGACCTAATTATGGGCAATAGGATGAAATGGACCCTCTAAGGTGGGAAATGGTTTATATGGACCGGAAGGTCTCCTACTGTTCTATTCCCAGTATAAGAACCCAGTATAAGAACTCACAGTGTAAATTTTCCTTCTCCTCTTTTAATTTCCTTTTGTACCAGGACAGATACAATATTATGGCACCCAGAACTGCTGCTTTGAAAGGGTTCCATAATGATCATATGGACATCTGCCAAGGATAACTGAAATGACAGTACTCTTTAATAACCTTTCTAATTTTCTGTCTAAAATCCAGAATTGTTAATAACTCATTATTAAAGGACCAGCCACAAATTATAGGTTTGTTTTTATTTAGAACTAATTTTGTTTCTACAAGAGCATGGTCTGTTAATATAATCGATCCTATTGAAGTAGTGCAAATATTAGTAACCAAGGATTTTAAAGCAAAAATATAATTGCTTTGAGTGAAGGATTCCACTTAGTTATCATAATGGGTGTATTCTTTAAGTGAAGGGTTCTTAAGACACCACAGGCCAAATATTCAAAGCTTTGTGCCTGGCACACATCTGTTGTACTGGAATAGAGCTGGATTTGCACCAGGCTACAATATTCAAAAGCCCTAATAGTGCTGGTGCTGTGTGATAGCACCAACGCTAAAAGTTAATGTACGCAGGGGTGGGGGTTAGGGGAGTGGCCATGAATGCCGGCGTAACAGCATATTCAAAAGTTTACTGCTGTGCTACAAGATTTAGTGCCACCTGTAGCACAGCACTAAAGACTGCCTGCAAAACACAAGCGGTACTGCAGCGGTGGTACTTGAAGTAATTCAAAGTGTAACTTCAATACACTATGAATTACTGCTATGGAAACCCCTGGTAGTCTAGTGGACCCCCAACCCTCCATCGTGATCCTGACCCCCATATCTGCATGAAATAAACAAATTCATTGGTAGTCTAGTGGAACCCCCACCCCTCATCATGATCCCAAACCCTATAGCTGCATGAAATAAATTCCCTGGAAGTCTAGTGGACCCCCAGCCCCTCATCACAATACTGACCCCGATAGCTGCATGAAATAAACAAATTCCCCTGGTAGTCTAGTGGTCCTCCCCCCACCCGGCAGTGACAACCCCAACTTCCCCCTCAAATCAACCCATGAATGGAGCCAGCGATTGGCTCAGCCCTTCTCTCACCATCAAGGCCAGCCACCGACTGAGTCATGAATGAGCGGTACTGTAATGAATGAGCACATCCTCTATGGATGCTATAGCCTTTTACCAGGCTATCTCCATCTTGAAGGACTGGATGCCTCGATGTGTAGGGTTGTGCAGATCCTAGTGGCCCCACCCAGTGGAGGACAGCTTATCCTCTGAGATTTAATATCTTGTTGGCATACAGCAAAAAGGAAAGAAAGTGACAGTAAGAGATTGGAGAGATTGTCTGACCAGCTGAAAGAACCCACTACAAGCTGTGATGGAGGAGCCCTGTATAGTGAGGATGATTTGATAGCACTGGAACTGTAAGCACAGGGCTTCCCTGGGCAACTGTCTCTGTGTTTATTGGCTTACTCAATGAATGAATTGATGAGGATGATTCATGGGGGCCACTTCTTGTCTCTTCCCCCCTCTCACTTACAGGGATGCAAACCTCTAATTTGCTTCAATTACCTTCTACAACAAATCCCAGATAAAATATCCAGATAACTGGCTACCAGATCCCCCTTCTTAGCAAAGTCTGCCTTTCTGAAGTTCTGGATCCTGGTTGCTGAGGTTTGATTGCTTATCTACGTCAGCAGGGAGAATGTACCCAATTGTTGTCACTGCCTTCCATGGGTTTCTTGATGTTTACATGGTAGATGATCTTGTCCCCACTATTCTTGCTGTCCCTCATTGCTGTTCTGTACACTGTTCACTGGGCCTTGGCTACCTTAATGATCTACTCTATTAGCCCTCCATGATCACAGCCACCCCCTCCACTCCACTGAGAGGGGGAGGCATCTGAGTATCAATGTCAGTGATTGCTTCAAACTCAGTCCCTTGTTTGGACATGCTGTTCTGGAAAGCAGTCCTGGAAAGTGGGTCAGATTTCAGCCTTAGCCCTGCCATAGCCTTCTGAAGATATACATTTGTCACTGAGACTGGCATTCCCCAAGATCATCACTGCATCTGATTTGATTGCTTTTATCATTTCCTCAACCAGCTGGGTATCATACTCCACTGAACCTTTTGGGAGCCAAAAGCAGACCCTCAGGGTACGTCTTTTACTGCCATTTTCACCAATCTTGACCCAGATGGAAGGATAGTTTTATCTACTGTATGTTTTCTTAAAAAATAGTTCATATTGAGTACTGTACTGGACTTGGGATCTACACCTTTTTAGATCTAAGCTCAACTTCATTCATGCCCTAGATTTCACTAAAAATACCACCAACAGCTTTACCCAATTCAGTAAGCCATTTTGCATTTGTGTCTTCCCCCTCCTCCCCACCCAGGACAAGTCTGAAAATAGGCAGAATTGCCTAGTCCTCCTTTCCCAGTCAACAAAAACGAAATGAAATTCAGTGGTTCCAGATTCATCATTTTCCCTGTAACTGCTGGACAATATTTTTGTTTTCATGTAGAATACATTAGCTCCTATGGAAGCCAAATTGCTTTGTTTTCCTGTATAACCAATGAAAGTCTATGTAACTATATCCCTGTAGATGGCTCCATTTCCCTGTAAAATACAGGCATCCTCACAGCTATGGGAGCTCTGTAAATCAATAAATAAATGTAATTTTATTTCCCTTGTCCCAGGTTTAATTCTTAGTGACACCATGTACCATTTTTTTCACTATTTGTTTTTGCTTCTCCTTCATGATTTGCCCCAAGCTAGCTGCCCCAGCTCCATCATCCACCTTACCCGGGTACTTCCCACAACCTTGGCCCCATGATGAGACCTTTGTGGGTTTAACTCTCTGAGTGTCCAGATCCAGTGTAGGAGGGATGCCTGTTTGCTGGAGTGGGGCCCATAATGGGCCATCCATCACCCAACACAGCCAAAATTGTTTGTTTTCTGCCTTAGTTCCCATAACACCAGGTGGCAAGCAACCAGAAGGGAGGGGTCTTATTTTGAGTGCCTATAGCATGCTTCTGCCCAGACAGCATGCTTCCTAGCCCACCAGCAGGAGCCCTGCAGCACTAGAGTTTGATGCCTCCATCTCTTTATTGGGACACACTGCCTTTACTCTCAGCCTGGCTGTCTGATCACTGGCTCCTGACTTTGCTCCCAAACTTAGGTCACTGGCATGGAAGCACAGTGTGCTTCCTTTGGGCCATGAAGCAGACAGAAACATGTAACGTTTAAATTACTTATTTACAAATTGGTGACTGGGAAAGGCACACTAAGCCAAGGCTCATTTCCAGGTGTTTTTATTTATTTATCAAGTCTAGGATTACAAATACCTTTGAGCCTTGGCTCTTTTACAAAGGCTCCACATCAGAGAAATACAAATTATGAGGAACATCAAGCTAGACATTACAACAATGTGGACATTGCAAACAGAGTACAGATTAATACAATTCAAGGGTAGCATTGTAACAAGGCAGCCAACGGCATTTGTCAGAGAGGTGACTCGGTGATGGAGATACCTTGGGGGAGTGTACAGTAGAACATATATTTGATAATCAAATAGCAAAGGCAATAAAAAATAGGATGCACCATAAATAACCACTAGAATGCCATGGCAGCAATTGTATGTACTGCAAAATAAGAATAAAAATATCACTAACAATTAAATAGATTAGCAGCACTAAGTCAGTTGGTACGAAGGTGTAGGCTTTACTTTGATTACAGTAGTTACAAAATGTCAGTGGGGAAAATGACTGACATATTAATATCCAGTACTGCAATACAGAGCAGTAGTATAGCAGAAGGCAAGCCAAGAAGAGCAGGAATACAGGAGGCTGCAAGGGCAGTAATGGGAGATGTGCATTACGAGGGTGAGTAGAAAGGGGAAGAAAGGGGCACTAGTTGCAGGAATGGGTCTGAGTTAGTGCTGTGTGGAAATTTCAAAGTCCAGCAGAAGAAACCTTAGCAGAATTTTCAAAACTCCACCAAAATTCTGCCAAATTGCACCAGAAACAGAATGGTGAATTTTCACTGCAGAAAATTTGAGAATGTTTTTTTCTGCAACACTTCAACAGAATTTTATTCCATGGATCTCAACATTTTCTGCAGAAATGGTTGCAGAATAATTTTCCATGAAAAAATGCTGTTCCACGGATCTCAATATGTTCCACAGAAATGGTTGCAGAATGGTTTTCTGCAGAAAAAAATGCTGTTCTTCTGTGGATCACAGCAGGTGCAATTCCACAGAAGAACCAATGGAATTCTGGTAGAAATTCCACTGGTGGATGGTCATTCTGTGTTAATTTCACCAGTGGAATTCCACATTCTGCATGGCACTGCTGAGGCATTTAGAATGTGAAAGAAATCTTTGAGGGTTATTTGTAGTGGAGGAAGTTAATGAGTTTAAATACCTTGGGGTGACTATCAAGAGAAATTGTTAACTGCCCCCCCCCCATATTAAGAACATTAAAGAAAGTGCAGCAGGGATTTATTTATTTATTTTTATTTATTTATTTAACACTTTGGAATTAACCTACCAAGACAGTTAACAGATTTTAAAGAAATCTGGGTAGCAACTCATTTGTTGCAATGAAAAGAAAATCCAAGGCAAAGGTGAACTGCCATGTATTGTTTGGTGCTGAAATATGGTCACTAGATATTAAGCTGATGGATTTGGAAACTATTCAAATTTTTTTATTAGATAGTCACTGGGATTACCTAGAGAAACTTCAACTGCCACACTGTGATTGGAGGCAGGCATGAAATCCCCTTGAAACTCTGCTGTAATCCATGCTATTAATTACTAGAATAAAATCGTACAAATGCCAGATGATTGGATACCAAAGTAGGGCTGGTTAAGAAACATTATGGCTAGATGATAAATATTCTTGGTTTAAAAAGATGAATAAGTTAACTTGAAAGTGTTTCCCTTTAATCTGGTCAGTGGAGGCAGTTGTAAATACTAATGCATATGCTAATGAAGTTAGACATTTACTGGATAGTGAATTTCAGAGGGAGATGAATAAGTTATCTGAGCTACCCAGTCTGAAGATGGATATATGTATTTATTTATTTATTGTCTTACAGAGACACCTTTGAGCTGGAAGCTCTTTTACAAAGCTTCTACTTCATAATATGGAATATGGAAATATGGTGTATAATTCTGTGGGTCAAACACATTTAAATAAATTTGTCGTATCATATAATCGATTAGCAAGATTTGTCCTGAACTGTAGCTATAATACTCATCATTGCATTTTGTATAAAGACCTAAACTGGGACAGTTTATCAGTACGATTTAAAAAAACAATATTCAGTATTTATCTATAAAATAATAAATGGCATGATTGATGGAAACATGGAATTGCCTTCTGTTAGTAAATATTATCCATATCTTTTAAGGGATGTAAAGCATAGAGGTTACACTTTTCCAAAAACTAATACAAGATATGGTACTATGACACTTGAGGCTCAGACTGCAAATATTTGGAATAATATCCCCCCTGAATTAAGGAAAGCAACTAAACGATCCCAGTTTAAATTAGGATTGAGCACTGTATTTTATGATGAATGTACTTGTTTTTAAATTGTGGATAAATGTGTTAGTTGTTGGTCTGATTGAAGATTTTTGGTTTGTATAATGTTAAAATTATTTATTAGTTGTTTTATGTAGTTTGAATTTTTGTATGTTATATTGAATGTTATTTGTTCTTGACACAGGACAACTTTGAAAATAGGTCTATGACCTAAAGTTTGCTATCCTGTATAAAAATAAACATTTTTACTACTACTACATAAACGGGTACAAGTTACAGGCATAAAAGATACAGTAAAATATAATCAATAAATACAGAAATTAGTGCAAACACAATGAGAGCGTTATAACAATAGACAATATATAGTTAACATATAGTGCTACAGCAGTCAAAATCGATTTTGTTAGGCAGAAGAGTGAACATGAAAATGGAGGGTGAGGCAGTGAGGAATTATAGTTGAAAAGGGGGGTAGGAGAGAGAGAGAGAAGTGTAGTACTCAGTGAAGGGAAAGGAGCTGGGGTGAGTGGGAGAAGTAGAGTGGAAAGAGAGAGTATGGTTGGTATTAGAGAGCAGGAGGGTTAGGTGTTGGGGGTAGGGAGGGGTGGGGTGAGATAAAGATATTAAATGTTGAATGTGAATTTTATCTGAGGTACTGTGAGAATATGGAGCTGGTAGCATAGTCCAAAGGTTAGAGTAACAAGCTATGAATAAACTTATTATATCCAGCAGACCTGGCTTTGAGTCCCACAACCCCCACTTGCATACTTTGTGACCCTGGCCTGTGCAAGTCATTTAACCTCCCCTGTGCTCCAGAATTATCCCTGAAAACAGGCACTGTGCCTAGTGGGTCACACCCTGTTACTAAATAATAACAAAACATTGTATGTATGTATATATATATATATATATATATATATATATATATATATATGTTACATTGAAACACTCTTGCTATAAGCTTTTGTATGTTCATATCCCTTTATGGTTTTATAACTTTTGGTTGTATGTTTTTGCATTGGAGTCTGTTCTTGTTCAACAGTTGATACTAACTGTATTGTGTATTCTTCTTGTGTTTTATATTTTATGTTTTCTCCTGAGCTGTACCTGAAAATAGGCTAGGCCACTGATTTATGGAGATTAAAGTAAAAATATTCTGGGAATTGCACCAGTGATTGTTAATTTAATTTCTGGATTTTACTGAGATTCTACTGCCATTCTTTAAGTATGTGTATAAATAATCAGAATAAAAGAAGGTGAAATACACCATTGAAAATAGTACAGACAGCAAGTATAAGAAAAATACAAGTTCTGTAAATTTACTGATCTGGTATAAAATGCCAAATTCTGTGAATTTCTTCACTTTTACTAGTGTGTGGGCAGTCCATATTCCAGAATTTTAGCAAGTTTTCTGGTAAAAACCAAAAACCAGTAGCCTTGAGAAAAGGCATTGACTTGTCTAGTGTACCCTACCTGGTAAACAAAAACAAATAAATAAAGGTTTAAAGTATATGGGCCCCTATGCACAAAAGGGTAGGAAGTATGCACCAGTGGTGTGTATCCCACCTACGGAGCTCCACACCTGTGGACTGGTGTGCACCAGCAGCATGCACAACCACTGGCCACCTATCCATGGCCCCACCTCCTCAGAGTGCAGGTTCGCATGAGGCAGATGGGGGTGAAGTAGTGGTCACAGGCAAGCAGCCAATTCCATGGCCCGACTGGAATCCAGAGTGGCTCCCCTGTGCAGGACAGCATGGGACCAGGATCGTGCATTGGGCTTGAACAGAGCCAACGATGCACCCATGAACTGCGTGGGTGGTCAGAGGCAGTGGTACAGCCACACCATGCCTGCCCTGGAGGCATCCCCAATCGAACAGAGCACTGCTGCCACCCACCCTGGCATGGGTCAGCACCCACTCCAGACCCAAGATTCCCACCTGCTGCCCAAGAACACAGTAGGGGAGCCATCCCCAGCTGTGGCCTCCCTGCACACAGTGGGGCACTGGCCTTGGAACATTGCACACATCCTTGATGCCCCCCACACAGAGCACACCACTCCTGGACCTGGCAGGAGGTGCCACATCCATGGGCAACTGGTGGCAATGTCCAATGGACACCTCCATCACCATCTGCACTGGGGATGGGGCATACACCTGTGGGGGGGTCTCTGGGCTGCAGGGTCAGGGAAATCTCCATGTGTTGGTATGTGGGTGCTGCAGTCTGGTTGCCATGCTGGGGAGAACCCTGTGGGTGCATGGGTATGGCCATATATTGCCTACAGCAGGGTCACTACTGGCATATCTTTGCCTCCTCCGTGCCCCCCCAAATGTCGCAATGTGCACCTTGGTGCATGGCGCATAGTGCGGACATGCCCCGCCACCCCTGGTGCATTGCTGTCTGTGAGGCCAGGTGATCAGGTGCCTAGGGGCTATGCACCTCAATTGATGAATTCAGCATGGGGGCACAATGGGTGCAGAGTGGCTATGCATCACAGATATGTGGCACATAGCCACTCTGCACAATAGTGCATAGGGCCCATTGAAATGAGGCCTGTTGGCAGGCTCATGCAGCTGATTTTTTTTTGGGTCACTAAGCACCCTAGAACAACCTGGTATAACTGCTACACATTTACTTCTTGAAGGTACTTGAAAAGAAAAGGAAGAAACTAATTAACCCAATTCTGCACCATAGTTTGGATAATGCAAATGAAAGTATATTAACCAAGTTGCTGTATTCAGAAGGAAAAGTAGCTATTTTTACCTTGGTGAAATTTGAACAAAAAGGTTTTTTAATTGAATTAGGAACTATAATAAGTTTTTAATGAATGTATCCTGTTGTGTGAATATGGTTCCATGTCATAACAGCTAATCAATAACTGTGACCATCAATACGGCGACTCAATAACAGTGACTGCAATAATGGTGACAGTAAATAATGGTGCCCATAGATTAGGGGTGGATTTGTGAAGCATTATCACTACACCACAGCCATATTCATGGGTGCACCAGACCTACAAGTGGAAAGTCATTCAGGTCATTCAGGTCATTCAGGTCTCTGTACCTCCATCTCCCAGGTGCGGATCCTACACCAACTGCTCAAGCCAGACTTCAGCCATTCTCTGCTTCTCCCTGAGACACTCCAGCACACAGTTCACCTGTTTCAATGTGGGGGCAATGTCCCCCACACCACCCTCAGGGGGCTGTGCCCCCAAACCCCCCCATGTATAAATAACATACTTCCGAGGTGCTCATTAATAGTTACTATTGCCATTCTGTTGGGGTAGCCATAATTGCATGGTCACCGTTATTTTAATGTCACTGTACTTGTTTTTGCCATTACTGAATTGCCCTTCTGACATAGCCATCATTGAGTAACCATTATTACGTGCTACTGTGAAGATTCACTGCAATCAATATAATGTTTAATACATGTTTTTGTCAAATAAAGAACTTTGAACAGTTGAATGCCATGCCAGTAATTGTGCATACTGCAGCATAAAAATAAAAATAACAGTAACAATTAGGCAGATTAGCAGCACAAAGTGAGTTGGTAAGGAGGTGTAGGTGTCATGTTAATTACTGTAGTTACAAAAAATCAGAAGAAGATGTGCTACCACCTGAGGTACGCTAATACAGATGGGAGTGGGAGGTGAGTATCAGGAGCATGAGACTACTCCAGAAGAAACAAAGGCAAATTGAGAAGGCCAGTTGACGTGCAGAGGTTCTGTAATGGGGATTACAGGATAATTAAAATTAGGGGTACGTGAATACCTTATTTTGAATATTTGGCCAGATAGTCATATTATGGGTCTTAAATACTTAGCAAGTCAGTATTTGGTTTCTTTATTTCTGTATCTGTGGGAGGGGTAATAAACAGCCCCCACCCTTCTCCCCAGCCCTGTTGTTTAAACACAACCCCATCCCCACCCTCTGCAACAAGTCCTAGTCCAATCTCCTCCCCACCTTCCAAAGCCAACAATTTAAGGTTTAAAAAAACTCCCACAATGGGTGACTAGCACAACCATCTGCCCCCACAGCTGACTGCCATCTCTTGTAGTGCTTTTCATTTTGTGTAAAAATCATCCAACCAACCTCCACCTAAGCAGCATCACCCAGTTTCCACCCTCTTCTCCTCTGCATGGTATGGCCTGGAGGGGGCTTCTGTTTAGGAAATGTGGGTGCTGGGGGGAGGAGTGTAAGAGTTGGGTGCAGCAGCAGGGGTGGGATGGGTGAATTTACTTTTACGAAATACAAAAGAGTACAGGAGATATTGGCTTGCCATGGAGGTGGGTAGGTTGTGAAAGTCACCCATTGTGGGAGTTTTTAAAAACCTTAAATTGTGGGTGCTATGGGAAAGGTGGATGGGATTGGGTTTGTTGCAGAAGGTGGGGGGACAGGGGTTGTAGTTTTAATAATTGGACTGGGGAGGAGGTGGAGGGCTGTGTTTTAATTTTTTTAATTTGTATTTCCTGACTACCAATAGGCACGAATAGTGCCACCATTCACTATTTGTATCTGAATAGCGAATTGTGCATTGTTCATGATATTGAGGGGATAGTATTCATTACTCACATAGACCTGCTTAAAACATAATAATTTTTCATACCTGAATATCTTTTCTGGGGCCTGCTCTCCTGTGACGAGGTCATAACCTCTCTCCAATGTCGTGTAAGGCCATGGTCTGGAAGACAAATAAGCAAAGACTTTTACACTCAGCAGTATATAGGAATATACATTATCTGTCACTCTTAAACACTTCCAAATCCTAACCATCCTCTTTCATTATATTTTTAAAAATATAGAAACATGCATGTCATTTCTATTCCACTTACCTTTGGGAAACAATAAAGCTATACATCATTTACTGGAGAGATAAATCTGTCAAATATACAGGTTAAACCAAGATCTTAATAAATAAAAAAAAATAATAATAATTTTTTTGAATTGAAAAGTATTTCATCCAGGAAAGCAAGCAAAGATACATAGCACATCTTGTTTCCAGCAATGACCTATGGAAGGATTTGGGGAGAAATAACAAGATCAAACAGTTGACTACAGGCACTAGGGATAGGAAAGGCACAAAGTTAATGTCAGGTGCAGTTGTAATAAAAATGACAACACCATTGCTGTAAGGTTCCAAGTGAGCAGAGGCACCAGGTATGCACAGAGGCACATACAGGTTTAAAATAAACACACTGCATATGTTTCACAAAAGAAGCATAATTTATGTAATGTTAGGGTATACATATAAGGTCAAAAAGGAAGGGACTTCAAAGTTTGAGTTTAAAGACTTGTGATCCACATTCACACTACTGCAAGAAATACAATTCTCCAGGACATAAGGCAACATGGGATTACAAGAGGCAGATCACCTCAGAATTATCTGATTGGGTTACAAGGCCAACTGACAGAGAGCAGGTAGCTGAAATACTGTACCTCAGTGTTAACAATGTTTCTGGATCGCTGTTGAAAACAGGCACTTGTGCCTAGTGGGCCTTACCCGATTATCAAACAAAATGAAAATTTGACTCAGTCCCTTACAGGAGACTAATCAAAAAACCAAGAGAGCTTTGGGTGCAAGAAAGTGTAACAACATGGGTAGAAATCTGGCTGAAGGGGTGCTGAAGGAAGACACTCAGGGGTGGTTATAGATGGTGAACATTTGGAGGTTAAAGAAGTGACTAGTGGGGTGCCGCAGGGTTCTGTCTTGGGTCCTATCCTCTTAACTCTTACATTTGTAACATGTGGTAAAAATGAATGGAAAGATCTATTTGCAGATGCCACAGAGATTTATGCAAGAGTGGACAGTGAGGAGCTACAAGAACTTTGAGGAAGGATTTGGAGTGATTGAAGATGATCCAGAATATGACAGTTGAAATTTAACACCACAAAATGCAAGGTAATGCATATTAGGAGAAAAACATTGCAAAGACAATACAACATGTTGGTGTAGTAATGGAAAGAAGAGTGGAAGAAAGGGATTCAGTTGTGTTTATTTCTGAAAACCTGAAATCATCTGCCTAGTGTAACAGAGCAGTAGGTAAAGCAAATTAGATGTTCAGGTGTACAGGAAGAGGAATAAGCAGCCGAGGAAGGGAGGTGATCCTTCCCCTTTATAGATCTCTGGTTTGCCCAAAGCTAGAGTATTGTGCAAAGTTCTGGATCCAAACACCTATGGGAAGGACTGTGACAGAGTAGAGTCTGTAAAGAGGTGGCCACCCAAAATGATCCAGGGGTTATGGGAGAAATCATATGAGGAAAGGCTGAGAGAGCTCAACATTTATATCTTGGAAACAAGGAGTGAGAGAGGAGACATGACAGAAACATCTATCTGTGGAAGTAATAGAGTAAACTGGAATGAACTATTCACTTCAAAATGTAAACACAAATATAAGTGGGAATCTATTGATGTCGGCTGGAGAAAAATTTAGAAGAGATGTCTGAAACTACTTTTTCACTGAAAGAGTGGTGGACAGATTTTTTTATTTATTTGTTTACCAGGTAGGTGCACTGATCCCATGGACAGTTTTCAGCCATGACCTGGGCCATGAAGATGGAACATATGAATACAGACAAATTCAGTTACATCACCTAAGGATGGAACAGGTATCTACACAAGCTAGAAAATACATTGAAATGTCTTGAACACAGAGGCAATATGAAAAGGTACAAAATACAAAGGAATGCAAAATACACAAACAAATACTATACAATGAGTGCTCTTATATAAAATGAGTGCAATACAGTACATGTATGGAGCCAGTGCAAATTGAATGAAGGCACAGTTAGAACAGCCAGTCATGAACCCTATCAGAGGAGGTGGTGGGTAGGGCCCAGGAAAGGGGGGGGAGAAGACACGCATCCATAGGTTACTCAGCTAAGCAGGAACATTTGGCTTCAGACAGCAGCCATGCTTTGAGGTGTATTTTTTTTTCCAATTCAAATTTTATTGATCTTTTTACAATACAAAGAACAGACCCACAATTAGCAAAATACACTGAAGGAATATTTAACAATGTGATGTACCCATTCTACCCCCCTTCCTCCCACTCCCCACCCTCCTTACCAACTTCTCCTCCCAACACAGACAGGTGGCTCCCTATCATTCGAAAGTTAATAAGGTACCAGTTCATCTCCATTAGAAGGAGTAGAGGGTATGTAAAGGGTCCCAAATCTTCATATACTTTTCTATCCTGTTACTGAGTCTTGCTATTGCCTTTTCTGTTCTGAGGTTTGCTAGCATCTCGTTAAGCCATTCAGTGTAGGAAATATCTTCGCTATCCTTCCAGTGTCGCTGTACCACCTTTTTGACGGACATGGAAATAAGGGTCATATGGTACCTGCGAATGAGCACTGAGATCCCGGAGTAATCTCCCAACAAGCAGATTTCCGGGGTCAAAAGGTTATTCAGGCCTAACAATGGGTCTGCTGTTTGTTGAATACTGGCCCATAATGGAGCTACTTAGGAGCAGGTCCATAAGATATGATACAAGGTTCCGTCCTCTTGTTGGCACGGGGTACATGTTGATGATAGAGTTACACCAAATTTGAATAATATCTGAGGGGAATAAAATAAGTTGTGCAGTATATGAAACTGCATAAGGCATAACCTGTACTGAGTAACATACAGTATTGGTGGCAGTTACGCCGTGGCAGTTACACCATAGGGACAGCCAGTCTATATTCAAACTGGGGGAAAAAGGAGTCCAATAAGCCATGGGGCCAAAACAGCCAGTATAGGTCCGGTCATATAAAATCCCATAGGTCTTGGACACAGCTTGTTGGAAGCTTGCCAAGTGGCCTAGCTCTAATTAGAAGGATAGTCTTGCCAGTTGGGGGGGGGGGGTCTGCTCCCAGCACTTTCAAAAGTAGGTGCCTCAATTGTAAGACTTTAAAAATACTATGATTCAGGATATTGAATTTATTCACGATCTCCATAGTAGAAAGCCAAGAGTCACTTTCTTTTGTAAAGTGGGTGAGCTGACCATCTCCCAAGAGAGGCATCCAATGAACTGTGAGCACTCTGTTACCAATCTTAAAATTAGGATTACCCCATATGGACTGTGCTAAGTCATGGGTATGTTGATACTTAAGAAAGGCACTTAGTTGGGAATGAACTTTTACAGAGATTGCTATGGGAGAGGTATTTAATCTTGGAGGGAGAGCAATTGTTTTGGTGTGTAAAAGTGCAGCTGGGGACAGACCACAGGATCTAATAAGAGCTAACTCAGTTCTAAGCCAGAGTGGTGAGAAAGGGAGGGAGGGTACCAAGTTGGCCAAGGACAGCCATCTGAGGTATTTAGTAGAGTGACTGGCCCAGTAGTAAACGCTAGGTGAGGGAGGCGTAAACCCCCTCTGGATTTAGGAGTGGCTAGTTTGTGATAGGCTAATCTTGGCTGTTTACCAGACCAGATGAATTCTGTGATGAGGTTGTGTATTTTTTAAAACCAAGAGAGGGGGAGCATGTATGAAGTAAATTAAGGGGATAAAAAAGCTAGGGAAAATATTCACCCTGATTAGGTTGATTTTGTCCCAAAGAGAGATCGGGAGTTTGGGCCATCTTTCCAAATCCTGACTAATGGTATTTACCAGGGAGTACAGGTTCAATTTTTGGGCAGAGGCAGGGCTTCTTGTCAGCTCAATTCCAAGATATCTTAAGAAATCTTGTTTCCAGGAGAGCCCTAATGCTGTAAGGGTGCTTTTGAGAACATTGTGGTTAAGGGGAAAAACAACAGTTTTACTAACATTTAACTTATAATTGGATATTTGGCTATATTTCTCAAATATTTCTAACATAGGTGGAATAGAGGAGGTTGGATGGGACAGCTGGAGAAGGAGGTCATCTACATAGGTGGAGACCTTAATTTCCTGAGCCTGAATAGTGATTCCTTGGATCCTCCAACATTCCATCAAACGGCAGATGAGAGGTTCCAAATAATATTAAAAAGCAATGGGGACAAGGGGCAACCTTGTCTTGGTACCTGACTGCAATGGGTAAAGGTTGAAAGCCACTCCATTGCCCATTACATGAGCAGATGGGGAGTGATATCGTGCTTGTATCCAGTGTTGAAACTCTAGAGGGAAATCAAAGGCCTTAAGGATCTGAAATAAATTCAAATTTATTCTGTCAAAAGCCTCATTGGCATCGAGAGATACAAGGGCAGCTGGAAAATGTGCATCTCTGGACACTGAGAAGACATGAGCAAGGGCTCAGAGGTGGTCCACTGAGGACCTCTCTTTTATGAAGCTTACCTGTTCAGGGCCAATGAGATCCAAGAGAATTACACTGATACGATCAGCCAGCAGCTCCGTTAACATTTTTACATCCTGGTTTAATAAGGATATAGGATGGTAACTTGCGACTAATTCCGGGCTCTTATCAGCCTTGGGCAAAAGAACAATCAGGGCTTCAAAAAGAGTTGGTCTGCAGATGCTCTGGACAATATATGTTGGTATAGTGGTAGTAATAGGGGAATGAGTTGATCTTTGAATTGTTTGTAAAAGTTGGATGAGAATCCATCCAGACCCAGGGTTTTATCTGTAGGGAGACTTTTGATGACTCTTGCTAATTCCAATCGGGAAATAGGGGATATAAGTGTACGTTATTGTGCTTCGGAAAGGGGGGGGTAGATGAGATGTCTCAAGGTATTCATCCAGGGTCTGATCAGAAGGTGGGTCAGGCATAGGGCCACATAACTGCTTGTAGTAGCTACTAAATTCAGCTACAATGTCTGCTGGGGATGTTTTCAGTGAGCCGTCCTCCTGAGAACATATCAAGGCTATTAATCTGGAGGATTCTTGTTGTTTTATTCTAAGAGATAAAAGGCGCCCCCACTTTCTCACCCTGATCTGTGTAGGAGGCTTTGGTCCTCAGGACTGCAATTTCTGCTTTCTCTCTCAGGAGTTCTAGGTAGGCGTCCCTTAGTTTAGCTAGTTCCTGCCTTAGTGCTTTGGAGAGTGAAGGGCTAAATTTGCTTCTATTTTTCAGATCTGGGAGAGAATGTTCAGCAGTTTCTGTTCTCTTTTCTTTTTTTCACTGAGAGCTCGAGCCAATTAAAATCCCCCTAAGATTAACCTTAAAAGTGCATCATTCCATGTCTGGTCTGGTGGTGGAGTTATGGTTAACACTGATGAACTGGTCATTATGTTCGGAGAGGTATGCAATTACTCCAGGGTCCTTCAGCAGCTGGTTGTTAATCTTCCAACGTGCCCCCCTCTGGGGGAGGGACAAAAGGGAAAGTTGACACATAACCAATGAATGATCTGAAGGGGGACCAGGATAGATGGAGGAATTGAGAACCCACAAAAGTAATTTCTGGGAGAGAAGTAAATAATTGATATGAGAGGAGGACTTGTGAACTGGAGAGGTAAAAGTATATCCTCTTTCTGTGGGATTAAGTACCCACCAAACATCACACAGGCCTACCTGGTCTATGAGTTCTCAAAATGCCCATTGGGCTGGAGAAAGCCCTTTTTGTGGGAATGACCTGAGTGGTCCATAGCTGGATCAAATACCAAAGGATTATGGGTATGAGAGAAAGTGGGTAAGAACATTAACTAGCTACGTGAAGAACCCATGTGTATCCATGTTGGGCCCATAAATGCTTCCCAGAAGAATCTCTGTAGCATGTATTGTGCCCCAAATCAAAATGAACCTGCCCTGAGGATCCCTGACAATCTGGATAGGTGAAAACGGGATTTTCCTAGCTATTAAAATCATAACTCCGCAGCTCTGGGTGGTACCCCCAGCTGAGAACACTGGCCCTCATGCTGTCTCCTCATCCTTAAAGCCTCAGAGTCTAGCAAATGAGATTCCTGTATGAAAGTGATGTCAGCATCCAGAACATTTAAATGCTTCAGTACTTTGTATTGTTTCAATTTTTGTCTGACCCCTTTAACATTCTAAGTAGCAATTTTAAAATTTCTTGCCAGTTGGTTTATTTGAACTGGGTTGAGAAGTTCCTCTCAAAGTGTATATAGGTATTACCAGTACTTGATCAAGCCTTGAGTCTGTGTTATTTCTCAGCCTCCCCCCTCCACATTGCTCTCTCTGACTGTCCCCCCAATCCCGAAAACCCAACAAGAAGAAAAACAACATCCCTAAATCCTTAAGCCTCCCAACCCTCCCTCCTCCCCTTACTGTTACGAACTTCATTCTGCAGAACCCCTTCTTTACTGCTCCCTTCCTCCAGCCACCCCTGACTGTTCCCTGTCCTTTATCTTGCTATAGAAAAGAATGATCTGCAGCTATACCAGGAGCCTTGTGACCCAGGTCAATAACAAGAGTAAACATAAAAATTGCAGGTAAAGTGCAGACTACTCTGCTTTACATTGTGAAAGCATGGCAGAACAATCCCTGACTGCCAACATAAATCACGTGTGGAGGCTCAGAAATGTGAGACTCCAGTAGGTTCACCTGCAATTTTTAAAACCCTGTGTCAGACTCTTTAAATGTATAAAGTATGGGCCAATAGCCCAACATGAAAGCGTGTCCCAAAATCCAATGTCCAACCTCTGCAGGAGGGTAACCTGCAAACCAACAAAATAGTAATGAGACCTAATGACAACATCCAATGAGACCCCAGATTAAAAGCAACAACTAAAGCGAAAAAAGAGAAAAGGAAAGAGATGGTAGGCACTGGACTGGGGAAACAAACCAGACCATGCAACATTTACTGCAGTATTTGAATGTCAGCTATTGGGTCTGTGTAATGTGAGAGGCGCACTCCCTCTAGCAGTCTTATTGAAATAAGAACCCTTGCCAAAATGAGGAATGGGTGCTTCACAAACACGCAGTTTTGAGAGGCTCCACCAGGTAGTACTAGTGATTGGTGGGGCACTGCCTCTCACTGGTAAATCTCAGCATCATAATAAGGCTTAGCCGGGGTTGTTTTAAGTCCGAGCTTCCAAGCCTCCCAACAGTCCTGTCTAAACTGAAGCGATTGGAGCCAAGGGTAATAAGCTGTGTAGGATAGGTGGAATCATAAGGACATGATCAGTCCTAACACACAGTTTCACTGACACAAATTTTGTTCAATTCAATTTAGATTATCCCTATGTTATCTGAGGGAGGCAACCAAGACCTGCCATGGCCAGTTCAGGTGTCCCGAAAGAGGTCTGGTAATGTGGCTTCTGGATCTTCATAGGTTTGCCAGCTACCTGTGACTAGGGACTAGGATCTGAAGCCTCACTGGGTAATTCATTCGGAATCTTACCCCGGCAGCAATCAGGTTAGACACCAGGAGATGGAAGGCTGTTCTGCGCTGCCGGATTGCAGCTGGTAGATCTTGGGCTACACAACTTCTGGTTCCTTACCAATAGACCTCTTGTAGTTCTCTCACTTTCGAGAGGAAATGTTGACATTCTAAATAATTCAGGAACTGGAAGATCAGCAGCCTCGGGGGGTGGATCCTGCTGGGGGGGGGGGGTTGGTCGGAATGTCTTGTGTGCCCATTCTATCACATAATTTGACTCAAACAGAGAAGGCCCGGCAATTTTTCTACAAATTTCTGTAAAAAAAGAATGGCATCCTGATCTTCTTCAGTCTCCAGGAGACCTATGAGGACCGCATTATTTCTGTGGCTGAGGCCCTCAAGTTCCTTTATTTTAAATTCCATTTTTGCTAGATGTTGTCTGGTGGCCACAAGCTCTGGATCTACTTTCTCTACTTGTTTTTCTAGGGAGCCAACTTGGATTTCTGTGCTGGAGGTTCGTCATGAGATGTCCTTTAAAGCTTGGGAGAGAGAGATTTTATTTCCAAGGTTATAAGCGGAGCACTTCTTGAAAAGGTCAAAATTCAGCTGGGAAACCGACATGCGTGAGCAGCTCATTTTTCTGGTGAGAGGTGGGAGATACCCAGGGATTCAGAGGTATTAGCAGCCCTAGGTTTCTTCGGGCCTTTTTCCAGTGTAGCCTGGAGAGTATACTTAGGTAAAGCCCTCCACATTTCCATCTCCATTAAGTAAACTGCAGCTGTAGATAGTGGATGACCAGTTGGTGAGTCTTCCCATCTGGTTTTTAATTCTTTACTGGCATTTAATAATCAGAAAATGAAATTTTAAATTGGTTGGGTGGCTGGAGCGATGAGTTGGAGCTAGCACCAGGTGTGCAGCATCACGTGGTCTCTTTGAGGTGAGTTTCAAAAGTTAGGTGAGAGTCAAGTGAGTGGAGGGAGGTGGGGAGTTTGTTCCACAACACTGGGGCCATGAAGGACAGGGCTTTGCAACCCAGAACAGTGGAAGTCCTGGGAACTTTCAGCAGTGGGACAGAGGATTCCTGGAGGCACCTGGGGGTGACTGTGTTTGAGCAGGGATGAATAGGGCGACAGTTTGCCACCTCTAATGGCATTATCTATGATGCAGCCATGGGCATAATTATGTCACCCTTGTAGTGGGAGCCAACATAAGGACTGGTATAAAGTGCAGTGATGTGTGGGGTAGGGTGACACGAGCACAAACCTACAAATGCTGTTGTAAACAGTGGTAAGACTGGTGTGCAGTGAGGAGGAAATATACAAGTAAATAGAGGCACAATAATCTATTAGTGGGAGAAGATTGCTTGGGCAACGGCTAGATACACCTAAGGGGTAATATAGTGTTTGAGTCTGAAACCAGCCCCAGATGAGCAATTTACCAAAAGAGGTAGGATGTGCAAAAACAGCGGAGGAATTAAAACTGGGGTGGGACAAGCACAGTGAACTAAGTACTGTATATTATGGAAAGGTATGATATTGAAAGAAAGGAAAGAGGCTACCATGTTGGTTTGACTCATCCCTACATGAAGCCAGCATATGTATACAGATGTTTTTTTCAAGTTGCATTGCATTGGTAAGTACTAGTGTATAGTCAAAACAAAATAGCAATGCTAACTGCACTCTGAAAACAGAAAACAGAGAAATTATTGATGTTCTGACTACTGAAAAAAGAAAGAAGCAAAGTTAGTTCTCTTTTAGATAATTTGTGAAGAAGACCTATGGTTGAAATGTTGATTCTTACTCTATTTTATATTTTCAGTATAAATTTAATATTATCATTTTTTTTTCATACTACACACTGACACAGCACCATGTTTTTACTGTTGTGTAGTGCTCTGTGAAATTTAAATTCAGTCAGTGGAATCTAGGTAAAAGTATGATTCCACATTCACTCAATGTAGTGAAATGTTCTTGGAATTTTGCCAAAATGTAATTTTACATTTTTCCATCTAGCACTAAAAGCACTCACCCACATTTCACACAGTTTGGCACATTTGCATTCCTATACCAAATAGGTATACCCTAGTGAAAAGACATGATCTGATCAGTGCTCATATTTCCACTGTTCTACAGTATGCCTAAAATATGAAGTCGGTCCTTTTCAGTAACTGAACAGGCATAAAACAGGCCCTGTTCTATACACACATCTACTGTGTTCTGTCTGTGCAGGCATTAGGCAGAAAACAATCATTTTACAGTAGTTTCACAGTACCTGTTTAATGCCTGTCAAATGCCTGAAGTGCCTGCAGTACTCCAGTGGATTGTGTTTTTGTTTGAAATAAAAATACAGTCTCTCTGCCATGCCAGATTGCCTGGCCTATTTCCCCAGTCCCAGCACCCAGTTCCTGCCAATCACATACATTGCGTGGCACACAGGCACTTGTATTTCTCCATGGCATGATGGCATCCATTTTGTTGCCCACCAAATTGCATTCTGAGAGACTGAAGAGGCAGTTTATGTTAGTCACCAGCACCGTTATGTGCAGTGAATGCTATTTCATCACAGAACTGAGAATGGAGGAGCTGGAGCTGTGGACAGAGAGCTAGGTTGGTTCCCAGCCTGGAGGGGTACCCGCCATCCATGTGACTGTACTACCTTGGACCAGCTAGAACACCAAGGCTGAAGGTGTTTCAGGGTACGGTAGGAGTTTTCAGTTACATGCCTTGCAGACAGTTATGCAAGAACATGAATGGCTGCATAGTATTGCTGGAGGACCTGATACAAAAAAAAAATAATATAAAAATAACCTACCTGGTAATCAGTCAGTCCCTTAGAAAAAATAAATCCATTCTTTTTTGTTGGGGGGGGAGTTGTTTTTAGCTTACTTTTGCCTTATTTTTACATGTCATGTTTTGTTTGGGTTTATATTATTTTCTTGCCAGAAAATATTTTTCTCACAACAATTGAGGATTTTTTTTTAGAATTAATAATGTTTGCAAATCATGAAAATCAAAAATGGCTTTAAGTAAGTTTCCTTTTATGTCAAAATGGATTTTACAGTATATGCCACTTTTAATACTATGAGACAATCACATTTTCCATTGTAAGCTGAGTTTTGTTTTCTGTAAATGAATGCTCATAAGGCAAAAGTATAGTTCTCATACTTCAACCAGTTGCATGTGGTGCTTGTATAACTTAGTCCTAAAGCAGTTTTGTATTGAAACTGTAACTTTTTTCTTAGAGTTTTCATTTTTAAACTAAAATCTACAATCCTTGGGGTTGGCACTGCAATCAGGTAGACAGTTCAAGAAAATAACTGTAAGCGTCAATGTAATATGCATTTTCTAACAAGCGGCCAACTGAGTGTAATTATAGTTGAGATGTCATTGTTCATTAATTCATTCATTCATTCATTCAATCATTCAGTCATTCAGTCATTCAGTCATTCATTTATTTATTTGTTCAGTAGCAGCCAGGACACTGAATGATGCAAGATATATTTTTACTTTACAGTTACTATCCGCAGCGTATTCTTTACTTTTATGGGGCTTTGGGGAAGGGACATTGGATGGTAGAGGGTGGTAGGGTAGATGGTGTTCTCTATTAGGAAAGGGGAAGGGGTGGGAAGGAGGGTGGTATGATGTGCACTCATGGATGGGGGAAGGGCTATGCTTTGAATGCCTATGACTCAGAGTCAGATTTTCTTGAAGTTAACTAAATTCTTTTTTTTTTTTTGAAATTCAGTAAACTTTATTAAGTTTCAAGTTAAAACAAGAGAAGTAACAGATGCAGGAACAACTGTCATGAGAATAAAATACCCTCCCCCACCAACCCCCATCCCTATGGTGTGTCCTGGACACACAATACCTAGACTGACAACCTGGTACTTAAGCTTATATATATATATATATATATAGATATACTGTGTGTGTGTGTATATATATATATAATATATATATATATATATATATATATATATATATATATATATATATATATACAAGAACTAATTAAAATCTGTCTAAATTAGGTAGTATATAATGTATGCAGTTTGCCTTAATTCTTGTCAAATAGCCAGGGCTTATGACAGAGACTGACAATCTTGCACTCAGTTAACAGACAGAACAGAAGTTCTTGCAGCTACTCCTGGTAAGAGAGAGAGAGAGATGTCTGGTCTAGCCAGTGTCTAAGAACCAGCTTTTCACAGCCAAAGAGATCAAGGAGATATGATATTTTCTCTCTCTTACCTGGATAGCGCTGTAGTCACCAAGGATGCAAATTTCAGGAAGGAAAATACCTTCTAAACCCAACAGAGGATCCACTTTGGCTTCAATAATGTCCCAAAGTGGGGCAACATTAATGCAGGACCAAAAAATAAGCAAGTGGGAGCCCTCTTCTTGACTACATCTGTTGCAGGTGTTTGACAGGGACCTGCCCATTTTGGCAAGTTTCTCAGGTGTGTAGTAGAGATTATGCAAAATATGAAACTGGGTGAGTCTGAGCCTGTCCTGGGAAATGTAATTATATAGGTCTTTCCAAACAGAGCGTCAATTGGTGGGGAAGAGGGAAATAGATATCCCAATATGATGACAGGCCCGCTCCATTCGGAACAAGCTTAGGGAGAATTAGCAAGTAAACACCAGAAACCCCATGAGGCTTAGAGACCAAGTCTTTAATGGAATATAATAGTGCTGATTGATCAACCTGTCATGAACCAGGTCTAAACCACTGCAGCAAGGGATGTCGTAGCTGGAAAATCTTAAAAAAAAGGGAAGCCTCAAGTTGAACATTTTGCAAAATGGAGGATGAGGAAAGCAGTACCCCATTGGGAGACCAAATCTGAGACTACAGCATTAGATAGCTGTGGTAACCAAGTAGATGGGATCACCTGACCTCCAATTTTGAAATTTTTGTTGCAGAAAAGAGGTTGGGAGACGTCTTTGAGTGGTTGAAATTTCAGGAAGGCACAGAATTGAGAATATACTCTTAGGGATGTAGCAACCACAAAGCTTTTCAATGAAGATGGGAGAGATCTCCAGGGTGTGAAAAAAAGGGAGGGCCCAAACAGACCAGACCTATTTATCAACTCAAGTTCTAATTCAAGCTACATAGTTACATAGCCTGAGGCATGTTCAGCTGGAGCTGGGGAAATCCACTTGAAGCATGTGTGACGATGGCTCACCCAATAATAAAACATAAAATTAGGAAGTTTGAGCCCACCCTGTATTCTAGTTAGTGTAAGTTTCCTGTAAGATCTTGTAGGGGCCTTATCTAGCCAAATAAACCTAGTGATAAGGGCATGTATACATTTAAAAAAGGAGAGGAGTAGCCAGAAATTTAACATGTTGAGAGGGTAAAATAACCTTGGGAGAATATTCATCTTGATTATATTGATTCTACCCCATAGAGATAGGGGGAACACTCTCCATCTAGCCAGGTCCTGTTGGTGGACAAGTATTAAGTCCTCCAGATTATGTTTTCTCATGATGGAAACATCCCAAAACAGGTATAAGCCCAGGTATTTAATGCATTGTGAAGCCCATTGTGTACTGAAATGGGCAATGTCTGACTTTAAAACAGTAGAGGTAAGGTGTAATACTTCAGTTTTCTCCAGGTTAAGTTTATAATTGGAAAAAAGCCCAAATTCTTTAATAATTGTCAAAGCTGCAAGGATTGAGCCAAGTGGATAGCAAAGATATATACCTTGATCTCTTCCATCTTTCCCATCCACTGTGTCGTCTCCCCTATTGGGATCACACTTATATTGGGGCACAATTTGAGCTTCCGGATTTGTGGTTCAAAATATAGGTTGAAAATTAGGGGAGACAATGGGCATCCTTGACGTGTACCAGAGAACTGGGGGAACCTAGAAGAGAAGACCCCATTCCAATAAATTTTGTAAATATTTGGTTCCATTGCTGATGATGCATTTTGGATCCACATCTACTCCTGCACTTTGCCAGCAGCCCCCCCCATCTTCACCTCCCCTGCTGGCCCATGACAAATGCCACCTGGCTGCACTACCTCTATTCTTACCCACCTTCCACCTCTCCTCTCTCTGTTCCCCCTCACCTACCTCCCCTTTTCTCCCATCCACTTAGTCTCCCTGATTTCACCCTCCTCCTTTCCCTTTCCCCTCCCCAAAGTTTCACCTTATTCTTCTTTTTTCCTCTACAAGACGATGGCCCAGATATTCAAAAGTGTTGCACTATGCACAACTCACTGATGTGCACTGGCCCGATATTCAAAAGGGAAAAGTGTGCAGCATAAATCCCGATGCGCCGGAGAGCATCAGTAATGTATGCAGGCACAGGTGAGGGAGAGTGCCCATGCATAACTTGCACAGCCCGATATTCAGCCCAGGATGTGCAGAGCCATGCATACACAACCCCTATCTGCACCAGCACAAAGTTAAGCCAAAAAAAAAAGGAACAACTGATGGCCACCCACAGGTGAGCTGCCGCATTGCATGGTGCAACACGGCAGCTGCCACCTGTGGGTGGCCACTTGAGTTCCGGCTGCACCTGATGGCATCCCCCCATGCCCGATCATGGGCATTTGTTGAAAGAAAGCTCCCCGTCCAATATCCCTGGTGGTCCAGTGGACCGTACTCTGCCTGATCACGGGCATCTGTAATAAAAAGACATCCTGTATCCCTGGTGGTCCAGTGGGCCACTCTCTGCCTGATCCTGGGCATCTGTAAAAAAAGGAAAAAGTCCTATATCCCTGGTGGTCCAGTGGACCGCACTCTGCTAGTCGTGGGCATCTGTAAAAAAAAAAGTCCTATTTCCTGGTGGTCTAGGTACCCTCCCACCTGCCCACTGAGCCCCACCGCCTGCCTCCGGGTCAACTGGCGGCGGCAGCACCCCACCTGCCTGCCACCCCGCCGCCCGCCAACTGACACCTCAGTAGGGCTGCATGCCCATTGGTTCACAGCGTGAGCCTTTGGGCATGCAGCCCCTACCATACTACACATTACAGATATGTGAATGCATCACATATTCACGCCGGCTGACCGGGGGGAGCGGGGCATTGGGGCTCAATGGGCAGGTGGGGAGGGGGTACCCTTGACCACTAGGGAAATAGGACTTTTTTTTTTTTTTACAGATGCCCGTGATCAGGCAGAGTGAGGTCCACTGGACCACCAGGGATATAGGACTTTTTTTCTTTATTTACAGATGCCCGAGATTGGGCAGAGAGCGGTCCATTGGACCACTGGGGATATAGGATGGGGAGCTTTCTTTCAACAAATGCCCACCATCAGGCTGCAGGGGGCATCGGTCCCCGATGGCTTCTGCCTGGCAGGGCGCAAGTCATCGGTGATCGGTGCGCCTGCATGCAAATGGGCCATAATGACATGCAAATGGCCCCATGTGCACCTTGCACACATTATGGCCCCATTTGCATGATAACTTTTGTATATTGCGGTTGCTGTGCATGGCACAATGGAACTTGCGCTTGCGCATCTCCATGCTCCACTCTGGCCACTTGCGCTGGCATAGTGCTACTGCCCCATGCACACTGGGGGTGGCCGGGGTGCGATATTCAAAGCTGCTGAGCCATGGCACAGCTCCTTTGAATATCGCTTAGTCCACACCCCTGCACAACCAAGTTGAGCTGTGCCCAAGCTTGCACCACAGCTGGGTGCAGTTTGAATATCTGGGCCTATGTGTTTTTTTTTATTTGATAAACTGTTATCTTTGCTCATGTTTGTCTCAATTGTACCAATGTCATGGAACCTTTGTAAAAGAGCCTTGTCTCAAAGGTATTTGTAATCCTAGACCAAATTAATAAATAAATAAAATAAATAAAGATGTAATACGATGTCATCTGCGTACACTGATAGTGTCTGTGTCATCTCTCCTATTGGGATCCCGCTTATATTGGGGCACAATTTGAGCTGCCGGATTAGTGGTTCTAAATATAAGTTGAAAATTAGGGGAGACAACGGGCATCCTTGACATGTACCAGAGAACAGGGGGAACCTAGAAGAGAAGACCCCATTCCAATAAATTTTGGCAGCAGGTGAAAAATATATTACCTTGCTCCAGCGCAGGAAAGTTGACTAAATTCCGATTAACTTCGCTGGGACTAAATTGGGAGGAGAAAGGTGGGTGCTAGAGAGTGTGCAGGTTGAGGGACACAAATTAAAATGGTCAGGGTGGTGAGAGGGGGTGGGAAGTATTTGGCACAGTAGGTGGTGGTGGTGGGTTTTTCCTTTAAAAGTGTTTTTTTTAAAGCAAAACCACTTTGCATTAGTTTTTCCCAGTGAAGTGCTACTTCCCTTAGCAAAAACTACACGTAGTGGCACTTTGCTGACACTTTTACTGGCAAAGTGCCATTACAGCATGTGTAGTCCTCATTGGATAAAAATGGGCACATCACCAGGTGAAAACTATGTAAAGTGCAATCCCTGGAGGGCTGTCAGCAGACCTTAGTGTGCTGATGTCCCAGAAATATGGCTCCTTCTGCAGGCATCGCATGACTAATGTGTCCGTCCATCCACCACCATATGTTGTCCTGGACGTTATAATTAACCAACAAGTCCACAACAAGGTATAGAATGGAGCTGCAGGGTGCTGCAGGGACCAGGGAACATGGCACACCAAACAAATGATGAGAAAATAGTTTGTTTATTGTGTAATGGCCCCTTTGATGTCTTCAAAAACAGCTGAACCCTTGTTTTGGACGTGCGTATGGCTGACACATACCTTTCAGACCAACACTTTGAAAAAGAGTGAAAAAAAACATTCTTTCATTTTCCAAAGTGGAAGGGAAGCATTGCAACATTCCCAGTTTATATTTGCTCACCCCTGTCTTCTTTCCGTACATCTCTCTCTCCTATTTTGTTTTCCGTCTCATTGGCCTACAATAAGTGCTCCAACCAATAGCAATACTGACTGCAGTCAGTGGCTTCTAATGCTGGTAATGAGACTGCTACCTGCACTGAATACCATGTGGATTAAAAGGATGCAGCTCCTTAGTGCTCAATGTCAATAGCACACTGAGCTGTGATGGCTCATGCCTATGTGTATCCCGGTGGGGGTGGGGGAGTGGGGGTGGGAGATCAGTAGCCAGAAACTGACTGCAGCCAATGATGTCACTGGTTGGAACACCTATAAAAGTGTAATGGTGGGCTACATGCATTGCTGCCTTTAAAGACCACAGAAATAGAAACAAAAAAGAGACATAAAAACCAAAAAAAAAAACAACAGATACACAAATATGAATTGCACATTTTGCAGTACTTGCCTTCCCTTTAAGAGGGGTCCAGTAGCCTAGAAATTAGAGTGCAGGGCTTCAAACCTGGAGACCTAGCAGACATAGCTTTGAATCGCTCACCTACCACTTATCAACCTCCCTGGGCTTAAGTCTTTCCTTCCAGGTCACACCTGGAAATAAGCTTCACTCAGTGTACCTTCTTCAGCCAAAAATTTTACAAAGAATACACAAATGTCAATTCAGTTATGTTCATTGTTGGACTTATGGGAGGGGACCCAAGGGTTCAGCACCCATATATCTCGTGTGATCCCCTATTGCTCAAGTATGCTTGGTCTTAGTTATAAGGAAAGAGGGCTCTGTTTAAAAAAAATTGGGGACCATAGCTCATAGTGATTTAAGGAGTAATTCCAACATTTGTTATATTAGATAAAGCTTGACTAAAATATTTTGCATTCCTGGATAGTGGCTAATGAAACATCTCATTGTCATGAGGGGCTCAACACTCATTATCTGAAACACACATAATTTCCAGCTCTGCTCCAAATTTTTAAAAAGTTTACCTTCCCACCATGGTTCATAAAGTACAGCACTATGTTCCTTTCTGGATCACAACCTCTGCTTCCTGCAGCTGCCCCTGCCCACTCATACCTCTCTGAATATTCCTTCACAGTATTTCTGTGCCTGTGGGATATGAAGTACCTTGTACATATGGTACAGAGATCCCACTGCTTTCAGGATATCTTAGGAAATAGAACACAGGAGACAAGAAAGAATGTGCTGCATGCAGCAGCGAAACAGTTACCCTCTAGCTGCTGAATTATTTTCTAAGAACAGGCAACGTAGAAGAAGATTTCTTATGTGCACACCATAGATATGTAAGAAAGAGACCATTTGTAAAAGCCTTAACTACCACCTTTCCTACACATGCTGCCTTCTCCATGTGGATGGCTGCAAGACTGCTTCAGGGTTTTCCCATCGACAGTAGGGCAGCACACTGTACATTCCCCCAGAGGTAAAATTGTTATTCTAGTCTATTTCTTCTAGTTATGAGGCTGTATGCCACGGCAACAACCACGCACCTCAGCAGCTGTTAGGCCACCTGTTAGCACACATAATCAAATGTTTTCCCTAACCAATAGAAGACTCAGCAGCTGCCACCCACCAGAGTTCAAATCACAGACTATACACACAGAAAAACAACTTTAAACTCACCAGCTGCCACCCACCACAGTTCAAATCACAGATTATATGCACAGACAAACAAAATGCAAACACCACAAAAGACCATCTGTGTACATAAACATTTTCCCTAGCCCACATGAGGATCAACAGTCAGCTGGCTGCCACCACAGTTCACATTGCAGTTTGCACACACAAAAAACATTAAAGGCTGCCTAAGTGGCTCAATGTCAGGGTGTTGTTTATTTATTTATTTCAAAAGTTTCACAAGGAAAGGCATACTGAGCTGAATAAGAGCTTGTTTCCAGATGCATCCTGGCAGGAGGGGGAAGAGAACAAGAAACAAATAGAATAATAATTTATACAGCGCATCAGTATAAGCATCAAGAAGAGTCAAATTATACAATAAAAGTATTCAGTACATCAATACTATGTATTTACAAAGGCAAATAGTGCAAGGTGCAGGGTGGATGCCTGTCCAATGGGGGTTACAAGGAAATAAATTGCAAAATGCAGGAGGCCACATCGAACTAGATTGCTGTAGTGAGTAGAGGGAAACAAAAGTGGGGGTAAACAAATGTAGACCATGGGGAAAGGAAGGAGAAAAAAGGGACCAGGGTATTGGAAGTGGGCAGGGACATGCATCAGGTGCAGTTGCAGAAGTGAGAAGTGGAGTCAAGTAGATGAGAAGAGAGTGAGCATTGGGAAGAGGAGGAGCGAATGGTTAGGGGGAGAGAGTTCCAAGGTTTAGGGAACTGCTAGGAGTAAGCAACCTGACCAGCGTGGGATTTCCTTGATGGGAGAGCAAAGGAAAAATATCTAGATTTATGAAGGGTGTGTATGAGAAAAGTGGTGAGGGAGAAACAGAGGTAAGGTAGGAGGGGAAGGAGGCCAGCCCGAATGTCAAGATAAAGGAGGCACAATGAGCAAAGTGTCTAACTTCAAGGGAGTGGAGGGAAAGGGAGGACTATAAGGAGCAATGGTGAGTGTGGGGCAGACAGTTCAAGGCAAAGCAACAGAAGAATAGAAAGAAGGGGTCCAGTCTGGCTAGGGTAGTCTTTGGTGCAGCACTGTAGACAATGTCTCCATAGTCCAAAATGGGGAGAATCATTTTTAGGAGTATAGCTCGGTGAGCAAGAAGAGGGATGCAGCCTTTATTACTGTATAACATGTCAAGTTTAGGGTGGAATTTTTTGTCGATGGCATCCACATGTCCCGAAAAGTTGAGGTGTCAGTCAAGCCATACCCCAAGGTATTTTAATGATGGAACATCATCGATGGTGGTCCCATCAAGGGTGTGGAAGGAGAGGAAGGAGGTAAGCCTGGAAAACTTTTGCTTAGAGGCAAAGGTCATAGAGAGTGTTTACTTGGCATTTAATGATAGTTCATTAGATTGGAACCAGTGCTGAATGTTATCAAAGTCCAGTTGAAGCCTGGCCACCAGATTAAAGGGAAAGGAACCAGAGGGCAAATAGGACTGTGTCATCAGCATACATATGGATGGACACAGATGAGCAAGCAGAGGGAGGTCATTTAAGAAGATCAAGAATAGGGGGCCAAGGACAGAGCCTTGGGGGACACCAGTGCTGCTAGGCAGGGGAAGGGAGGATAAGGAATTGCCAATTCTAACAGATTGAGTTCTTCCCACAAGGTAGGAGAGAAACCAGTTAGCAGCAGAATCAGAAAGCTCTGCAGCCTTGAGCTTGTCAAAGGGGAGGGTGGGCAACAGTGTGAAAGGCTTTGGTCAAATCGACAAAGAAGGCAGAGGTGATGAGGCCTGATCCATGCCAGAGAGAATGGAATCAGTAAGCCGGAGGAGGGAGGAAGTGGTGGAGTGGGGTTTATGGAAACCAGACTGGAATGGGGTGAAAAGGGAGGAAGAATCAAGGAAGGGGGAGAGTTGAGACAGTATGATATGTTCTTGTAGTTTAGATAAGGTGGGGAGTAGGGAGATTGGGTGGTAGTTGCCAGTGTTGGAGGAGTGACCAGCTTAGGAAGGGGAATGACTGTGGCATGTTTTCAGGAGTCAGGGACAGCAGCAAGGGAGAAGGAAAGGTTGAGAAGGCAGGTGACTGGGAAAGCAATGGCAGGGCCAGAGAGGTGTAAGAATTTGAGGTCAAGTCCATCAGGGTTCCTACCGTTGAGAGGGTTGAGAACCAAGAGAACCCTGAAAGAAGCAGCAGAAGTGACAAGAGTGAAGGAGAAGGAGAGAGATGAAGAGAGTATGAGAGAAAGGGGAGGTGGGAGGGAGCAAGGGAGGAGAGAAGGGAGGAGGCACAAGAGGTGAAGAAGGAGTTGAACTCTGAAGCAACAGAAAGGGGTCATAAATGAAGGACAGGAGAAGAGGACTGAGTTTAGGGGGAACAGATGGCATGGATGACCATCCAGAATATGGAGGTGTAACTAAAGCTGTTCTAGAAGGTGGAGGAAAAGTATTCAGCCTTGGAAAGCCTGGTGGCTCTAGTGTAAGTATTCTGAAGGGCTCAATACTTGCTAAGATCAGTCAGGCAGCCAGATGACTTATGTCTTCCAGGCAAGATCATGTGCACAAAGGCAGGCCAGTAATTTGGCTGAGATCCAGGGGAGATGGGAACCACGGACCCCGGTTTTCCTAAGGGGAGGGCATGCAGATCCCAGATAGACATGAATTTGGAATAAAAGTAGTTGAGGGCAAAGTTGACATTACTGGCTGAAGAAATGGGAGACAAGTCGGTAGCAACCCAGTAGGCATGTAGCGTGGACAAGTTCAGCAACTGGAAGGTTCTGATCTGGAGGATTTTAGGGGGAGCTTTGGGGTGATGAATTTTTGTCACATGCAGTAGACCATATGGTGTCCCTAAGGATGTCTGGGAGGCTGCAAGCATCTGTGATGCAGTGGGGGTGAGACGAAAGTACCCAGTCCAGTAAGGAATGATTAAGGGATTTATGATTGAGACAGGTTGGGTCAGAGATCAGCTGAGTAAGCTGAAGAGATTTACTATTTTGGCAGTTTAGAGTGAGAGGAGAAGAGACAATTAATATTGAAGTCCCCAAGAAGTTCACCTGATAAGGCATGAGTAGATACTGTGGTGAGGAGCTCCATGACCATAGAGGAAGACAGGCCAGTGCAGAAGTAGACACCAGCCATGAAAATAGGGACAGAGAAAGGGATAGAGAGTTTGAGGAGGAGTAGTTCATATGCAGCTGGTAAAGTAACGGAGAGTACAGGAGTGAACTGGATGTTAGAAGGGAGGTAGATGGTAACACCACCTCACTTCTTTGCATGATCCTGCTGAGTGAGAGTGTACCCAGGGATGGCAATAGCAGTATCAGAGATCTTGAGGGAAAGTCAAGACTCTGAGATTATCAATATATCAGGTTGTAGAGTAACTGTGAGAGGTTGCAGCTGATCTATCTTAGGGAGGCGGCTTCAGATACTGATGTGAGCTACTCTCAGTCCTTTGGGGAGACACATGGGAGTGTGCAGGACCAGGATTGGGCTCAATATCACCTGCCACAAGGAGCAGCAGTGAAATAATGAGCTTGACAGAGTCAGAGAAGGGTTTGTGTAGTGGGCAAAGAGGAGAGAGGGGTGAGGGAGTGCAGAGGGGTGGGGGAGAGGAGAAGATCTAAGGGTTTCAAAGTGAAGCCAAGAGGAGGGGGAAGGGAGAAGGGAGCAACCAGGGAGCCAGGGGGAATGGGAAGATGGAGGAAGTCAGGAAGAGGGAAAGGTAGGAGAAGGAGAGGAGGGGAGGGAGAAGGTGGGGGGAGAGAAGGAAGATAGGCAGGAGGAAGGGAGGTTGGGGAAAACAGGAGGGGAAGAACAGAAATGGAGATAAAGAGCATCATTAGAAGACAGGAGACTGTAGGAGCAGCACTTGATATAGAAAACAAAAGAGGGGCAGAGAGGATGGAGGTATAACATAGGCAGGAGCAAGGTGAATGGTTGGCAGAACAATAGCAGCACCGTGATAAGGAGTTAAGGGAAACCTTAATAGCTTACTCAGCTGATCTCAACTGCTATGCAGACAACCTGAGTTCAAAGAAAGCCTGGATAGTCATGTTTGGAGGCAGGCCAGTGAAAGAATTCTGAAACTGTTTCCCCCGTCATTAAAAAAAACTGCACCATGGCTGCCTACGCCCACTTGGGCACCGTAATTCAGCCTAGCTCATACGGCCATCCATGTTCTTCCCCTAGCTCACCTTTGCGCTACACGCTCATTGCCATGGGCCTTGTCAGTGGCCCTTTGTCCTGGTATATCCCTCTTCCCCGTATCAGTGCTGTCCCGGCCACATTCCCTATCCCCCCTCTGCCATCCTGCCCCTATTTTTTTCTTACCCCCCCATCTCCTGCCCCCCTGGGCCCACAAGAACAAGTAGGTCTCCTATATATCTTTTGATCGTGTATGTGTCACCAGTTTGTCTATGTTATGCCTGTATCGACCATCTCCAAATGGAACCATGTCCATGTTGACTTGCACTCGAGCACTTTTTATTGTTAAAGTTGTATTGAACTTTTGTTCCTTATATGTTCATAACTGTGCATCATTACATTGTTTGGACTGTATCTGCTTTTTTGTCACCTTGTGTAACAGGTCCATCTTGTAAATGAGCTTGCTCAATGATGTTCGCCTGTATAAATAAAGACTTTGATTGATTGATTGATTGATTGATTGAAAATAACTGCCACCCAGAAGTTCACCTCAGCCAAGGAGAGTTGGCGGCAGGTTCAGTCACCACAGTGACTCCTGTGGCTGGGTCAGGGAATTTGCTTCTGCCACAGTATCAAGCTGCGTGTGTGTGTGTGTGTGTGTGTGTGTGAAGCCGACAGAGACACTGCCCACTCCAGGGGAGGAAGGGATGGGGGGAGAAAAAGATGGTAGCTGTCAAAATGATGACCAGACTATATCTGTTTGAACAGAGTATATCCCTGCATAGACAAGTAACTGTCTGGGAAGAAAAATCAATATATTAAAATAAAAAATAAAAAATTAAACCCCGCAAGAAAAAAAATATATATGTATATATATTACACATATATACATACTATATCTATCTATCTATCTATCTATCTATCTATCTATCTATCTATCTATCTATGTAAAATTAAACCTTGCACAATACTCATCACAGCAGCCTGCCTGACCAGTTACTTTGAGGACTGGAGGAACTTGAAAGTAATCAGAAATTACTTTATAACCCCTTATTTTAGCAGTTAATTAATTTATGCGCTATCCGCGGATCAGTACCAGCACGCGAATATTTAATGAAAGCGATTATTATTTCACTTTCAGTTGCGAGGTAGCGAGGAAGCGTGGTGATCAGAACGCTGATGTAAGGGGTTCATTGTCACTGCAGAGTGTGCTCATACCAGTATGCTTTTACAAACAGCAGTGAGGTAGCGTGGTGATCAGGGGTTCATTCTGCTGATTGTGCTTACACTTCACAGCGGCAATTGTGTTGTGTTGTGTTGGAGTTAGCACTTGTGTAGGAGGTGGAAGGGGTTTTCATTGTTGTGCTTATGAATACTACTGCTTGCTTGATTGACTTACTTCGTGGACTTAAAAGCATAAACTTTATTGAACTAATAATAAAAATTAAAAGAAGTCAGGTTTCAGTAGTTGAGGCACTGAGTGTGTGCTTCCATAATTCCAGCTTTTCGGAATCCACAAAGAATTTCATCTTCTTCGCTCTCCCACTTTGCGAATGCTTTCGCCAGCCATTGAGCGTGCTTTTACTTTCAGGGATTGCATCTTAAATCAACGCTTATTTCCTGATGCACGCTCCATTTTTAAGCTGGTGTGATACTGCATCGGCATACCATTTTGTGAAGCACTGCTTGAGCTCATCCTTACAACTTGTTTACAGTGAGGTCCAGAGGCTGGAGCAGATCAGTGCACGTATGCGGCACAAAGATGGGTATAATAGCATTTTGCTCTAATGCTTCCAAAACCTCCTGAGTGGTATGCCCCCGAAAAAGATCCATTATTAGCAGTGATCTTTGTTCAGCCGGTAGTTCCATCTGTCCTTTGATTTTATCACAGTAAGGGATCAGAACATCACTGATAAACTGAAGCATTGTGTCATTACATGCCCAGTGGTTTTCCGAATGGCTGATTAACCAACCATCAGGGAATTCAAATGCAGGGTGGCAGTTGTTGGTTTTGCCTTTATAAATGATCTGAGGGGGGAGAAGTTCACCAATCATTGACACAGCAAGCACTACTGAGACCTGCCTCTTGTCACCCAACCCACAGACCTCTACCTGTTTAGACCCCGTAATTGCCATAGTCCACTGGCTACAAGGCACCAATTGCACCCCAGTCTCATCCAAGTTAATAACTAAAGCTGGAGGGATCAGTTCTTGGCTGCATGCTAATGACACCCTGCCGAGGAATTGTGACTTTAGGTGATTAAAGTCTAGGGGTGTTTTACGTGCTAACTTTGTAGTTTTTCTCTTTGAGTACCCCATGCGACTCAATAACTTCCACGACCATTATCGACTAAAAGAAAGGTGACCACCATTGTCAGACAAGAGGTCAGGGTTATGTGCCTTTACAACGCCATATGCAATAGCAGACACTACCCTGGCGTTAACTACTGCGCCCTCTGAACGTAAACTTTTTACGATTTTATTAAGCTCCTCTTCAACTTCCTCGAGAAGCAGTGCAGGTCGTCCTCGGGGCTTAGTGGGCAGCTCAGGGATAAGTTGAGTGGGGTCTGGGGTTTTGCAGAGCTCAGATAGGTAGTCTTTCTTAAAACCTCTCACAGTGCTTTTGTTAATGGTGCTCTGGTATTTCTTATTATAGTAACGAACGGCGTTCATTACACCATTCTCAACAGCATGTCTCTCAATTTCAAAACGGATAGCTGCACTGTACCTACCATACTCTGTCCTGCGCCTTTTAGCTGGCGGACCGGACAACTCACCAGACAGCTCACCGACAACAGACTCAGCAACTTGTAGGGGGACCGAAGCAGATTGGCTCAGGGTTTCTGCATTTAGCTGTGCTCCAGAAAAGTCCCTCTTAACCAAAGTTTTTATTGTAAGCCAGGAAAGAAGTGACATCTTGTTAACTTGCAGTACACTAGAATTAAAGCCGACATTCCTTCATAGCAATTTGTAGACTCCAAGCAACTGACAGCTGACTTCTGGGTTTTTTACTGAGCACCATAATTGCGCTAATAAAAAGTTACGCTAAAAAGTCTGGTAGCACAGTCGCGCGGAAATTTGGTTGCACGATAATATTGCATTATACAGTAGATAGACCACATCAGTCACCATCTGTGTGAAAAAACACCCCGAACTAATAGATGGCTCAAGCCACATGTCAGCCAATAGAGTTCAAATTGCTGATTGAGACTGCAGCTTATGCACAAAAAAATAAAAACCTTTTAAAGCACACACAGCTCAGCATGGCAGCCTGTCCGATTATTTATCAAGTCTCACTGGACTCAACTCTGTGTCTATGTGCAAACTCACATCACTTACATCCCACTTCCTATCCATACCATGTCCTCTTCCTTCCACAGTCAGTGCTGCCCATGCCTTCTCCAAACACCGTGCAAGGAGTGAGTAAGTACTTAACATAGAAACATAGAAATATGTTGGTAGAAAAGGACCACTTGGCCCATCTAGTCTACCCTTTCCCCTCCCCATGACTCCTTTGCCATATTGCCCTTACTCCCTTCTCCTCTCTTTACTCTCCTTACTCCTGTTGTCCCTGCTGAATCCCAACCACCTGACCAACCAATATCTCTGTCCGTTTTCTGCAAGAACTTGCACCAGTCCTATGCTCCATGCTGTCCACTGGCTCCCTACTTCTTTTGTTGTGCAGGTCTGCAGACTATTGAAGACTTGTCAAAGAACCTTATAGTGCTAGAATTACAGGCTACCAAAATAGTACTGGTAGGTGGCCTGGATTTGATTCCCAGCTGTGAACATTTTTGAGAGGCAGTATAGCCTAGAGGGTTGATGAACCAAGCTGTGAACCTCGAGACCCAGGAGACCTGGGTTTGAATCCCAGAAATGCCACTTAAATACTTGTGTGTCCCTGAGAAAGTCACTTAACTTCCCTGTGCTGCCAGTATACACCTGGAAAAGAGCTCTGGCTCAGTGTTCCTTTCCCAGCCAAAACATTGTGCATGTCCATCAATCGGCATGGGTGAAAAAAAGATGTTGGGTCAGAAAGATCAATTGATGCAAGGTAGTAAATCTAGAGTAACTCTTTGTTTGAGCCCTTAGCTGTTGGACAACATTCTGCAGCATTCTAGACTTCCTGGCTCCTGGTGCCAGCTGCCTTTATGGATTTGTACCCAGTGCTGTCTCCCAGCCTCACTGCCAACCAGCCTGGTTGGTCAGGCCTCCTCTGTTCTGCCACCAGCAGGCCCAGAAAAACAGCCCATGAAAACAGATCTGTGGCAGATCTACCAAACTAATCACTGCCCAGCCCCTGCCTTGCATCTGGCTAATGATGGTGGGAACCGGTGGCAGCTGCATGCCAGGACAGGGTGGGAATGAAGGTTGGTGGGTGGTAGTACTCCGAGAAGGAGGGACTGGGTGTTTTTTTTTCAACATGGCCATGGCCAGCTGAAACGGTGGTTGGTGGGTGATAGTGCTGTCAGAGGGAGGGAGAGGGCAGAATTTGTAACATGGACACAGCAGGAAATTAAGGTTTATGGGTGGTAGTGCTGTCAGAAGGAGGGAACTGGTGTTTTTTTTAATGTGGACATGACTGGCAGAAACGAAGATTGGCCAGTGGTAGTGCTGACAGTGGAAGGGAGGGGGTAGGTTTCTAAACATGGACATGACCACGAATAGAGGTTTGTGAGTGGTAGTGCCGTCAAATGGAGGGAAAGGGCAGAATTTTTTGACATGGGCACAGCCAGCAGGAATGAAGGTTGGAAGGTAGTAGCACTGTCAGATGGAGGGAGTGGTCAAGGTTTTTTGACATGGACATGGCCAGTGGCAATTGAGGTTTATGTGTGCAAGCACTGTCACAGGGAGGGAGCAGACTTTTTTTGATTCAGATTTTTTCCTGTTTTTTCCAGAGCTGGCAGGCAAGGCTCTGCCCCCCCCCATGGGGGTCTCATCAATCCACGGTCTGGGTCTCAATCACCGGGATTACAGCTAGGACCTTCATGGGGCCTGCCAGTGCTATTTCATTTTCATCCCTCCCTTTGTTGCAGACGTACGTACATGTGTGGAGGTGCGCTCATGCTGCTGTCATGCAACACCCTCCCTTCATGTGCCCTTCACCCTGCATGTCCCCAGGCCTCCATCTGGTGTCAGTTATATGGCAAGAGTGACAATGCCCCTCCCTGGATGAGAAGAGCTACCGAGCTGCCTCATGACTGCCCTATCAAGCTCCTGCCCTCCTCAGAGCTGACCTCCAATGACCCAGGCTCGTTCCCGAACCCAGGATGCTGGCATGGCATGAAGTGTGGTGTCCAGCACCTCAACCCTCAGTGCCACTGGGCTGGGGCTTTCTTTTTACATGGATATGGCCAGTGGGAATGGAGGTTGGCAGATAGCAGCACTGTCAAATGAAGTGGGGATTTAACACGGACAAAGCCAGTGGGAATGGAGGTTGGGGAGTGGCAGTGCTGTCAAATGGAGGGCACGGGCAGTGTTTTTAACATGGTACTGTGATATGTGCAACTTCAGCCTTTCATATGTAAGAAGTTTATGACCATCAGGTAGTGTCAGCAGCCTCTGAAGCAGCCTTGCCGAGATTGGGTTTGCACAGACATGGTCTTCTGCCGGCTCAGCTGCATTGGCTGCATACAGCATATGCCTTCCTAACCACTACTCTGCCCAGAGTGATGCCAATGTATTTTCTTTGTGCACGTGCACAAGGAAGCATGAAAAGTACTAAAGCACACTCAAAATGGAGAAAGAGGGTATCATACAAGACAAGATATAGTGGGCATTCTAAAATAAAATAAAAAGACCCACTGGTGCAGCGGCAAGGTGTCCACTTGCAGTGCTGATGTCCCAGGTTCAGTGATGGACTCAGGAGTTGGAGAGTTGGCCAGGAAGAGAAGGACTGAGTGTCCCAGGGACTGGTCTCCTTCTCTGGGGGGGAGGAGGAAGAGTGTCCAGTGCAATGCAAACCTCTTGTGGAGGCTGAGATTACCGTTGTGGTTGGCACAACACATTGGGGGGGCAGGGTGGATGCTGGAAAACCTTGCACATAAAATGCCAGCCTACCAATGATGGTCCTCATTTCTGCTGCCTCTTCCACTGCAGAGTGAGGTCCACTGGGGGGCCTGCTCCTGTGGCCCCACTCTGGGGTGGAAAGCCAGGGCTTAGCTTCATAATTATTTACTTGTTAAAGTTCAGTCTGGTACCCTCCAGTACTGATGATGGTGTGTTTATAAGTATGAATAACTACATACTGCCATTATTCAGACTTCTAGCCATAATCATGGTTGGGACTTTAAACCAGATAAGCTGACCTTACAAACTTGTAATTTGCTTTCCCCTGAACAGGGTGATTCCATTCTGAAGTTTTCTCTTTGTGACCTCTAACAGACCTTACATACCTAGGATTACTTAAGAGGTAGAACGACTCCACCAATCACCAATTACAAGTAAATCTCTCTTCTTTTTAGGTTTTCTTTCTTATTTATAAAAGGTCATGTAATAGTGAATCATACCTTATTCTCCTGCCCACTTATTCTGTATATTGGTATTTCTCTGTGCCACCTCCTCCCCCTATCAGTTGAAATGGATTTAAGAGAAATACTGTACCTGGCAAGTGCCAGTCAGTCTCTAGGAGAGTATACATAACCTCTCTAATATATGAATGCCTGAAAAGCTAGTATAAAATTATATATAAAAGAAGAGATTAACTGATTTAGCACAGCCATGCAAAGATTTTCTTTGACATAACAATGATGATTTTCACTCATATGTGTTGTATGATTTGCACTTGTATATATTCTTTGCACTTTTATGTATATTCACAATGAGCTAATGCATATGGTGTATGTCACTTTAAATTTGCACTTTATAAGAAAAGTGTTGTTCACTATCTGGTATTCCCACCCCAATATGAAGGCCTTGTGTTGGGCTGAAGCACTACAGGATGTAGAGTATTGTCCTGGCACCTTTCCTGCAATAAAGCTGCACTGTTGAAGCTTTAACCTTTTTTGGATGCTTATTTCTGGTATGAGTGTGGAACTTCCTTTAACTTAGTGGCCAAATGCCTTGAGGAGGGGGTGCCCACCTGGTGGCCCCACCCAGGGGGCTAAGCCTGGGGATGGGGGGAGTGGTGAGCAGGAGACCGAAGGAGAAGAGCCGGCACACACAAAAAAAAATAGAATAAAAAAGTATACGTCAAAATTTTCCCCACTAACATGCATTGCTGCTTTAAATAAACAAGAAAATACTTTTATCAAACTGAAGGCATTGGACAGGTCTATAAAAATGGCATCTATACATAGTAACATATTAATTTATTATTTTATGGGACTCAAGGTCCATCTTGTCTGCCCACTGCTTCATAAGGTAGGATAAAATAAGTTTACTGTGTAAACACATACTAATTTATAAGTATTCCCCACTCACTCTACTACCCAGGGTCCCCAGTGATTCCTTTAGAAAGCAGCCATGCATCCAGGCTTAACATAAGAATTTGTACTGTCCTAATGACCACTATCTCTGCTGTTAGGCTATTTCATAGATTCATCAACCCCTGAAAGAAAATTGCCTTTTAAGGTTACCCTTGATTATACCACTCCTGAACTTATGGGCATGTCTTTGTGTCCTGCTGCAGGGCATCAGAACAAGCATTGTTTGAACATGTGATCATGTCCCCTATCTACCTCCTTTTATCCATGGTTAACATGTGATCATGTCCCCTATCTATCTCCTTTTATCCATGGTGAACATGTGATCATGTCCCCTATCTGCCTCCTTTCATCCATGGTGAACATGTGATCATGTCCCCTATCTGCCTCCTTTTATCCATGATGAACATGGTATGGGCATCCAGCTTCTCCTCAAATCTTTTGTCCCCATAGTCTGATCACTTAAGTGGCCTGCACTGCACCTTATCAACTACTTCCTATGTCCTTTTTGTAATTTTGGAGACCAAAACTGCGTGTAATGTGTAGTAACGAAATGGAGGAGGGAATGACACCTATGACCAACTAAGGTCAGTGGTGACAGAATAGGCAGAAACAAGGGACTGACTGGCTGGGCCTAAAGGTATTTTTTCTGCAGACAAAATCTTGTTTCTATGTTTCTTTGTAACCTATGTAGTAACCCTTGTCAATATCAGTAAGAATGTCATTGGCCACTTTAAAAAGTACTAATCCTAAACAGTGTACTCTAACAGAAACATTCAAATTTTAATTAGAAGTTCTGATTTTAATGATAGTCCCTTTTTAAAATTACAAGATGCACGTAAATACCATCCTGTTTCTTAAAAACTTAAAAAAAACATAGCAAAAACTTTGAGGAGCATATTTACAAGTTTTCCAAGATATGCTTGTGTTGTTAATGATTGTTTACCAAGGTGCTAATTACCAGGCATTTATAAGCTCTTGGTACCTCAGTTTTGAACATGCGTAGGGAAAATTGCGAAATTACATACATTTTACGATGTGTGAAACAAGTAGATAATTTGACAGTTGAAAAAGGGATATCAGCAGCATTTGTGCATTGTTGCAGAATAGTATGATTGTACTAAAAAGCAATTTTATGATTTCCTCTGGTAGATGATAATTGTAGCACACAAATGTAACTATCTCAGGTGGAAAAGCAAGCTTGGAGTATATGTAGAGGTTCTAGTCATGTAAATTACTTTCCTACGTTACACTCCTTGAACAGAGAATGCATAGTGAAACCGAGACTCCAGAAATGATCTTTTATTTGCAATTAACATATCAGCCAGCAGACTACAGACAGACACTGGCAAAAACATGCCAACATTTTTGTGGAGCACTTCCACTTTTATCAGGGGCCTACTTTGGGCTAGCAATGACCAAAACCACTAGAATAATTTGATTGTTTCCCCCTCCTTCTGGGCTGAGGGAATAACTATTACACACTCATTTCCAGCAAGGGTGAACCTTGTCTGTGGTTGTTTTCATCCTTTGTAGGTTGTTTGTGTGGCATTTTGGTATCATACTGTCCTGCTTAAAGCTCATCCAGACTAAATTCCTCTCTAGTGATTTACACATAGTACCATGACGACTTGCATGGCAGTATATGTTTAATTTTGCATTTCTTCAAAAAAAGGCTTTATTACCAATACCTTTGAAGAGAAACCTTGCCTCAGTACTTTTGAGCTGAGGTTCTTGTCTGGTGAATTACTTTCCTACTTTGAGCTCACCAGGGTTCAAACCGTTCACATCATTTGGTTGGTTCCCACCTTTTTCTGGGTGGAGACAACAGTTATAACAAGTTCTTGCAAGAGCCCATAGGGCTGCAGCCATGGAATTTAGGGTAAAAATATTGAAAATGTGTTTTTTAATATTTTGACACCAAATTTTCAACATAGCTGTGTTATGACCTTGCCTCATGAAGAAGGGCAGAGAAAATGTTCAACTCTTGGCGTAAAGGTAACTTTCTGTAGGGATTGCAAACTCAGCTTTCAGGATAAAAGAAATATTTTGGGCAGGAGCTGAAAAATGCCAGCCATCACATTCATGAGGTGCTGTAAAGAAATGGCTATGTTGAAAATTTGGCATAAATATATTGAATATTACCAAACGTATGAGCCTGTGTTTGCAAAATTCAACATAGCCTCATAACTTTTTTTTTCAAATATTTTTACAACAAATTTAAATCATAACATTCTTATGATCCTGCCTTATGAATAAGGCAGGAAAAAATGTTCAACTTCTGTCTGAAAGGTAATTTTGTGCAGCAACTGTGAAATCACCTTTCGGGATGTTAAAAAAACATTTTGGCCAAGATTTCAAAAATGACAGCTGCCACATTCATGAGGCACTCTAAAGATATGGCTATGTTGTAAATTTGGGGTAAAAGTATTGAAAATTACTAAAGTTACGAGCCTGCATTCACAAAATTCAATGTATGCTCATAACTTTATTGTTTTTAAATATTTTTACACCAAATTTTCAGTGAAGCCTTCTCATGACCCCACCTCATGAACAAGGGAAGAGAAAATGTTCAACTCCTGCCTGAAAGGTGATTTCATGCATTGACCACAAAATCACCTTTCGAGATGTAAAAAGCATTTTGGCCAGGATTTGAAAAATAACAGCTGTCACACTCATGAGGTGCTGTAAAGATATGGCTATATTGTGAATTTTGGGGAGAATATTAAAAATTACCAAAGTTATGAGCCTGCATTTGCAAAATTCAATGCAGGCTCATAACTTTGTTGATTTTTAATATTTTTATACCAAATTTGAAACATAGCCTTCTTATGACACAACCTCATGAACAAGGGCAGATAAAATGTTCAGCTCCGGATTGACAGGTGATTTCATGCAGGGACCATAAAATCACCTTTCGAGATAGATCTGCCTAATGAGAAGTGCAATTGTTCACGAGGTAGCATCCCAAAGAAGGCATGTTGAAAATATGGGCTAAAAATATGCAAATATGCCCAAGTTATGCCACTAAGTTCAAAACCCCATTGAAATAGATTGAACCGCATACCTATTTTTTCAGTTTGTGGTCCAACTCATAAGAGTGAAGACATGTCTGTGGTCCAGAGAGGATTACGGTGTTAGACTGCCGATGGCTAAGTAAGGGCTTCAGGTGGGGGTGTGTGGGCTGGTGGGTGCTGAGTGGGAAGGTAGGGTGGGGAAATGGTAACGGCAGAAAAGACATTGATGGACGGTTTTCTTTTTACAGTGTAAAAAAAAAGGACAGAGGACTCACCATCCCGACACTAGGGAACTGGTCACCCCCAGTGTCACTGTTATGTTTCATTTTTTTAATCATCTGTTCATGTTCCCCAGGCATGCTGGGGGCAGGACCTCAGTTCTGTGCCACCCATCCACCAACCTGACCACCCCTACCATCCCCAAGACCCCCATGGATTACTCCCCATGCCAGGGCTGGGAAGGAAGCTACCTCCCAGAGTTCAAATCTGGGGAGGCCATAATGGTGAACTGGTGGAATGAAGGCAGGACCTCATAAAGCCCCCAGCTGCCATTTTCCACTTTTCTGTGCTCCTCCTGGTACAAGGCATAGTACGCATGTGTGGGGGCACATGCATGCCATGCCCGCCGGCTGCTGGTCTCCCTGCCTGCATCGTCTCCACTACAGGGTGATCGATGCGTGGGATGGTGATCCCTTCCTCCACAAGAGAGGAGAACAGTACTCCGGATGCTCAATCCTCTTTGCACCTGCTGACCCCCGATGACTCAGGCTCTTTCCTGAACCCGGGTTGCCGGTTACTGCAAGGTAAGGCATCCAGTGCCTCAAACCTCAGTGCCACCAGGGTGGCCCATACTATTATGTTTCTGGGAGTCGGGTGGGGGTGGTGGGTGCTGAGAGGGAAGATTGGGTTGGGGGATAAAAAATATGTAAAAAAAAAAAGGGACATGGAACACAACCATAACACTGGGGGATTGAGCACACTGTTTCTAGGGGGTGGAGTCGTAGGTGCTGAGAAGGAGTGTCAGGTGGGGGGGATATGCATAATTAAAATAAAATGAAATTGGTGATCACGGTGGACACAGCACACTCCACTGTGACCAAAATAGCTGCCGCACTACACTGTGCATGTGTTTAGTTTAGTTAGTTTTTGTTGACCGGGAAAGGAGGACTACACAATTCTGCTTATTTTCAGTCTTGTCCTGGGGAGGGGGATACAGATATGCCAAGTGACACTGAACCAGATTAAGCTGTTGGTGGTATTTTTAGTGAATTTCTAGTGTTAATGGTTGTGCATGTGCAATACAGTTTGGTGGCCATCTCAGACATGGCAGAGTGTGTCATGTTCCTCCGTGACTGCCGACACAGTAAAAAACATTAGTGCAGTGCAACTTCCAACCAAGACGACGAGCGGAATACTTCACGGGTTCGGAGGTGACTATGTTGAAACTCCAACACATGTTTTTTATTTTTTTTGTAAACTTTATTTTCTTCATTTTAACACATTACACATATCACAGCAGGACTTATAAAACAGCTCATGAACATCATCAGTTAAGTAGGTTGTTGGAGGAAGTCCTAGCCCTCTGCTAGGTGCCTTGGGCAGACTTGGTGGGCCAGGCAGTCCTTTTCTGCCATCATGTTTCTATGTTTCTAATACATTTCAGGACTGTGATTGCAGACAAACAGGCCTAACAGTGTCCAAGATGGCATCTACTTGACAGTGTCAGAAACTGAAGTCCTATCAGTAGGTAATTTATACACATCCATCTGGTAGCCCTTTATTTCAGTTCCTCTCATTTGCCGCCCCCCCCATCTCCCCTTTGCTTAGCTTGATAGGTTTTGAATAAAATAGGCTGTAGAGTTGGCCATACTAGTTCTAAATCCTCTCCCGTGATCCCCTAGTCGTCTGGTCAGAAAAATTGTGCGACTGCTTTTTTGTTAGCAAGTGGTCTGCAGGGTTATGCCCACTGCAACCCTACAAAGGATGAAACATGTGCCTGTAGTTTGCTGTTTTCAACCTTTGCAGGTTGTTTGTGACAAGGCATTTTGGCACCATACAGTCCTGTTTAAAGCCAACCACTTTCTTTCTTCCTAAATTACTTCATGGTGGTTTGTAAATTCTACCTATGATGACTTGCATTGGGAAGTATGTGAAATGTTTTATTTTCTAGTAACTTATAATCGCCAGTGCCCATCATGTTAACCCTTGCTTCAGTACTTTTGCACTGAGGTTTGATGCTTTGTAACCAGAAAAATAGACTGAATTTCTCAGAGGCCGAATGTTAATTATTGAAGAGAGATACAAGAGACAGAAAATAGTTCAGCAATATTACTTGATAGGGTATGGACCCTCTCAACTGCTTTCATTTCCTTTTCTGTAATCAGGAGATCAGGGGCCCAATTCTCAAAGAGACTTAGATTGCTGCAATTTGTAGCAATCTAGGGCAGCAGCAAACCCCAGGTGCACCAGGGACTCTGAGCCTAATTCCACAAAAAATAGGGTACTGGTGCCAAACTCCTTGGGTTCGTCCCCCCCACCCAAAGCAACACTAGCTGGGTGCGATTGTTGTTTGAAAGCAGCTGGACTGTAGGGTCTGGGTGGTGAAGGGGCACTTGAGGTGTCATAGGGGGTCAGGAGACAGCTCGCCAGCTGCACAATTGATGGCATGCAGCGGGGTACATGTCCATTATATGGGATATGTAATATACCTTCTGTAACGCACATAACAGTATAGTCATCTGCCCTGGTGGTCTAGTGGACCCCCATCCCTGATGTCCTCCAGATATCGGTAAATACGTACCATGGTAGTCTACCCTCAAATCCCCAACATCCCTGAGAAATAGTTAAGGAGCATTCCTGGTAGTCTAGCAGACCCCTGATCCCCCATCTCCCCAAAATATGTCCTATTCCCTGGTGGTCTAGTGGACCACCACCCCGGCAGGCAATGCCCCACAACCCATCTCCCCCCATCCTGAATCCCAAGCCAGGGTCTGGCACAATCCTCCTCTCACCACCACGACTGGCCATCGACTGAACTGTCATGGTGTGTGTACTGTATATAGTACATGCTCCATGACTGTTCAGTCGGTAGCCAGCCATGTTGGTGAGAGGAGGGCTGTGCTGGTTACCCACTTGGGGTTCAGGATGGGGGGTGGTGCACTGCCTGCTGGGGTGGGGGGTCCACTGGACCACCAGGAAATGTGACATATTTGGGGGAGATTGAGGATTGGGGGGCTGCTAGATTACCTGGGATAATCATTAACTATTTATCAGGGATGTTGGGGATTGGGGGGGACCGCTATACCACCAGGGCATATAACTATACTGTTCTGTACATTACAGGAGGCATACTATAAATCCTGTACAATGCACATGTACCCTGCTGATAGCCATCACTACTGCTACTTTCCAGCTGCAACCCCCCCCCCATGGCACCTCCCGTTCCCCCTCTGCAGCCAGCAGCACATTTAGAGATCCCCTTCATCTGGTGTAACCCACTTAGACCAGCTCCTTGCTGGACTAAGTGGTGCCCCTTGCTGCATCCATGACAGGGCATGAAGATTCCCCAAAAAGGGGATGTTACAGCCACACTATGGTGTACACCCCCTTGTGGCCTGGTGCACCTCATTGCTTGCTGCAACCTTGGTGCAAGGGGGCTTTGGCACAGCTGCATTAGATTTTATGCAGGCTGCTTTACAGAATCATGTTTGCTGCAACTTGTGACGCAAGTCACCACCTGCATCAAACTCTTATGATGCAAGTCCCTAGCATCAGTCTAAAGGTTTTGGTAATCAGGCCCCAGAACTGTAGTAACTACTGCCAATATCAGAGAGATATCATCGCACTTTGGGTGTGTTGTGAGGCGTGAGCAAAACCAAGTGGCTTTAACCACCCAAGATGTTATAATATCCATGATATACAATACCCTGGAGTGTATTTTAGTGATCATAAATTGACCCCAAAGTGTTAGGACAGGGATGATGTTGGTATGCAGTTCTAATCAGTGACAATATACTGAGAAATCATCATGGGTCAAAGACTGCCTCATTCAATCATTTTTTGGAATATCTCCATTTTATAATTGTGATTTTCTTCTAGGAGAGATAACAATTTGTAGACATTTAATTTTTGGGCACCCTCCATCCTTCAAAACAAAATATATTATTTTTTTATTTTCTTGAAAATTCTGATTTCTACTGCTTCTTTACTTGAAATTTATTTTCTTAGTTTGTCATTTTAAAACAAAGAAGACTATTTTTTGCAGAAAGAAAAAGATCATAATAACACTGTATTGTGGATATGTTGGACCTCTACAGTTTGCAACTATGGTCCCCTTATCATTTGACTGATGTGGATAAATTAGAACTTACCCAACATACAGACACAACAATGAAATATGGTATGGATAATATAGCATATGAGGAAAGGATATCCAAACTCAGGCTCATGAGTCTGCAAAACAGAAGGTTAAGTGATGATATGCTGTTTCTTTTTTGATGCTATAGAGGATGGGGGGTTGCAATCAGAAAATGGTCTTGAAGTTAAGAATGGCTCTCATAATAATGAGGGGTCATAAATGGCAACTGAAATGAAAGGTATTTAGGACAGAAAAAGGAAATACTTTACTCACAAAGAGTTGTGAGGATTTGGAATAACCTCTCAGCTATCAAATAAGATTGTGCCATGTAAAACAACTAAAGAAAAAAAAAGAAAAAAAAAACTAAAACTAATTTAAAAAATATTTTAGCTAAATTCCTGATAGGGGCTGGTATTACATTCTCTAACCCCTGAGAAGTTGGGAGAGGATCCCATGGGCACCATAGCCTTATTTTGCTCTAATGACCTTAGTCTGAACCTCAGTATAATCCAGAAAAACAACAACAACAGAAATTAGATTATAACTGTTATAGAGATCTAGCCTATAAATCAACATCTTGATGCTCAAAGGGGTTCCATGTGATAATGGCGAAAGCCTAAAGTCAATCGGCGTTATCGCAAAGTCACAGTGGCAAAACTCTTTTTGGCACTGTGACAGCCCGGCGCACTGGAAAATGGCACCAGGGACTTAGTTTTTAATGTTTTCTGGGGCTGGGACTACAACTTTACATAGGTCAGATGTCATGTGTAATAGTCTCTCTAGACTCACCCTTGGGAGTGATTCAAGGATGCATTACTACCTTTTACACACAACATGATTGGTTGTGCTTCTCTGACACACTTCAATCAGTATTCACTTTTCCATAAGTCCACACCCAGGTCTCCACCTAGCTTAAATCACTTTATGTCTAGCTTCTATCTTTTACTTCCTAAGATCTACAAAGGCACCTAGCTAGGTAGTGTCTAAATTCATGAAGAACTGCAGCAGGCAGTTTTACCTTCTCCCTATAAGGCCTAGATGATGTAAAATAACTGTCAACCTCCCTCCTACTAATCCATAACATTCACACTTTCAGAAAACTGCATCTGGGGCAGCACAAGCACCCCTGTAGCTGTAAAGGAAGTACAATCACTATTATACAATGTCAAGGAAATAATCCTGGGCTCTGATTGGACAGCAGGTGCCTGGGACATTGATGTTATCCAAGTATAGTATCATTGTATCAAGTCCAGGCGCACACATGATCGAATGTCATCAGTTGAAAATATCACTACACATGTGGCTTAGGGAGATAGAAAAAATAGCTATTTACTATAATCACAATTCCTCACTATGTAAATCAGTATACAGGCTATTATATTTCTGTATCACTACAGAAATAGGAGTGTACTGTACACCTCTCAGTAAAGACATTTTGTCAGCTACCAGTGTGTACAAAATGCTTTATTTTGAAAATAAATATCTGAGATCTTCTGTTGTTGTAACCACTACCAAAAAAGGACACTGCATCTCCAAGTAAAGAAAAATGGAGGACAGTTTCATATTATACTCACAATGCCCTGTTACATATATTTTTATATTAGGCTCTATGCTGTAATAACCACTACCAAAATATGAGACTGGACTATTGAGTAAAGACAATTTAAGATAACTTGATAATCTACCCAGAATTCCTAGTTGCTGTATATAAACCAGTATATTAGCTGCTATACTATTGTAAAAATAAAAATTAAGGCACTATACTGCAATCACCACTACCAAAACAGGAGACTGCACTGCTGAATAAGGACAATTTAAGATAACTTTATAATCTACCCAGAATTCCTTGTTGCTATATGTAAATCTGAATATTACCCATTATACTGCTATAACTGCTACCAAAATAAGACTTAATTGATTTAAGAGAAAGGGGCTACTATATGTCTAAATGTTTAAATGTAAGGGATACAGAGGAGTGATTGTATAATAGCAATAATGCACTCCAAGGTTTGTGTCATGCTGAAAGAATATCACTTCTCGGTTGTTGAATGCAATTGGCTTGCAGCCTCATGCCAAATCACCTAAGGTGTGATGTTCTCCCAGTATGACACACACCCTGTTGTGCATTATTGCGTAAAGGTAGTCTAACTTCTTTTGTTTAGGGTTGGTTGTATGTTAATTGTATATTGCACAGTGCCAGACAAAATTACAAGAAGCCAATTGGTGCATTTTTCACAAAATTGCACCAATAAAATTTGTGTAGTCTCATGAAGTAGAACACTGTGTTTAAAACTGACAATTTAGGTTAAAATTGGGCTATTTTGAAAGCATCACAGTTTCAAAATTACTCAGTTTGGAAAAAATGCTGCTATTTGCTGAAACTGGAAATTTTTAAGAACTCATTCTTTTAACACTGTAACATCTGGGGAAATTGTACTATTTGAATAAGAAAGTACCGGCGAACTTAAAGTAAGCCAACTTTTGGCACAGTTTCATCAAAATACAGTACAGAGTGCAGGCGGGCACAAGATGTGGGTGTGCCAAACTGCAAGAGTGTGCTGGGAAATTTGTTGAAGTTCAAACTCCTAAAGGCACTTGAAATCAACCTCTGTCCCTACCTATATCTCTCAATCTATTCTTGGGGAAATAACTGAGAGCCACTCTATACACAAAAATAAAAAAAAAGTAATTCAAACTACCTTCTCAGTTCAGGGCTAGAGAGATCACTAAAGCAGCTGGGATCTGTAGTCCTTAGGCAGTGCAAGACTACAAAACTGGGGAAGGGACTGGGAGTAGAATACCCCATGAGCAATAGCAAATAGCTTTTAATATTGTTTAAACATGATCAGCCAGGAAGCATGGCTGTAAAATTATTTTTACTGTGTTTCACTTATGAAGGGGCTGTCTGTTTGACCACACTACTAGTGCGACTACATCAATGCTTACTGGGGCAAAGGTCTGGTGACCATACTTAATAAGGGCTCTGTGTGAGCAGTGGTGAGCAGAAGCAACATGGGCATAGGTCTGTGTCTGCCAGTGTCAGCCAGATGAGACTAGAAGGCTAGAGAATACAGCTCATTAGTAAGTAAGTATATATTTTAAATAGTCACCACTGTAAAAAGCACTAACAGAATAGAGCTGGAAGGTGGATGAATGGCTATCATATGTAAGCAATTTGACGTGATTACATTGGTAACAGTGCTAATGGAGTTTGCCCTTTAAGGGGCAGACCAGGTTGTCCTGGTGCACCCCTTCCCTTTCCATCAGGATGATTGTGCTCAGAAGGGGAAGGGGGAAGGAAGGGGAAGGGACAGGGGAAAAAACAATGGCCCGGCAACAGGAAGGGGAGGGGCAAGTGGAGGTACATAATGGACAGCACAGAGGGGTTTCAGCCACTTTTGCTGAAGTTTTGATCTACTGAAAACTACAACACATCAGATTGGCATAGGAGTGAAAGGTTTGTGCACTAGCATACAGCAGGTAAGGAAACTAGGGGAAATGGGGGCGCTAGCAGCTATGTTTACCCTTTAAAAAAAATATATATGCTACTACATTTTAGTCATTTTAACCTGTATGAGAATGTTTTGGGAATTTCTGGGCTGTATATTCTCATTGGACAGGGCTTAGTTGTTACCAAAATGCTGAGTGAACCTGTTTTGAAGCATCTGAAGCCGTGGTGGGGTTGCTACAAGGAGACAGAAAATACAGAGTTTGTTACAGAGCATTGCGGTGCAAGAAATTAGGTTTTTTTTGAAGGCTTTATGAGTAAATAAAATGTGAAGGTGCACTTTAATGGGTCTTGACTGTTTTTATGAGTAAACCAAGTAGGGAGGTGCATTTTGCTTTCAAGTAAAAGTTGACCGCGATTGTTACGGTTTTAGCCTGGCAAAGTATAAGAGCTGAATGGAGAATTGCAGGAGCAAAAGGCATGAGCAGCATGCAGGGGTGTGTTTGGCCAGCGGTGGCCTAGGGGAGTGAGGAGACAGAGCATGCACAAGGGGACTGCCTGGAAAGCCAGGATCTGGGAGGGCGAATTAAAAAAAAAGAAGCCATTGACTTGGAGTGGGCTTTTTTGCATTTAATGTGGGGACAGAATGGGCTGGTGGGTGAAAGGTCCAAGACATAAGGGATAATAGGAGGCCTACTGAGGAGGCCACTGGAAGGGCATTTGTTTTGTTTGGACTAAAGTTTAGAGCCAAGGGGAAGATGTCTTCTAGGGGGAATCTCCAGTGGATGGGGAAAGGGAGTCAAAGGCGGGATTTAGGCCAGGGGGGTGTCGGAGGACAGAACGATGGAGGAAGACCTGGCAGCAGGAGGCCTACGAGGAAGGCCTGGTCTGGGGGAATGGCGAGCGGCCATGTGGCGTAACGTCACATGCCAAAGAGGGCAGGCCAAAAGTTTTAAAAAGAATGAAAGGGAGAGCGACTGGTGGGACAGAGGTTGGCGGCTTGCCGGAAGGGTGAAAGCATTAAAAGCAGTTTCAAAAGGGGGAATTTTCAGGAATTTAGCCCTGTTTTGTGCTTAAAAGGGAGCCAGCAGCAATACGCGGCAGAATGGGGCCTAGCCATGAGGCGTGACATCACATGCTGAAGAAACGGAGCAGACAGAGGAACGGGGGGGTGGGTACAATGGATACTAGCAAAGGAGCCATATAAACAATGAAATTCAGTAAATAATAATAATAATGATAAAAACCTGAAGAGGGTGCAACAGCAGATTGGGATCACGACTCCGGGGATGGAATAAAGAGGGGACTGGCATTGGGAGCCAAGGCATGAAGTGCCACAGAGCATGGGAGCCAGCCAGGCTAGATAGTTGTGAGCCAGGAGGGGATATCAAGAGCTGCAGAAGAGTACACAGGGGGCCTTGACACGGGGGGGGGCCAAAAAAAAGACGGGTAGGATTAGAGGAGCCTGGAGCAGGGAACTGGACTGGTTTCTGGCTTGCAGGGACAGGACAAATTAAGGGAAATGGACCTACCCATATAAATGGACGTTTACAACAAAGTTTTTAATAAGAGACCATTTTTCAGTGTATTTACAGTTTGTTTGCAAGAAGGAAGGATACTTGCATAAGAAACATAAAGGAAAATGGCACCAAAAAGAGCAAGCCATCTAAAGAAGATACTTACAGGGAGCAAGAGAAGGGGAGTGGGGAGGCCTTTGAAGGCTTAGCAGCCATAGCAATGTGAAGGCATGCAAGGGGACCAGAGGTAGGCCTGGACAGCCATAGGAGGCGACGCTTAAAGTGGTTCGAGGCTTGGGGGGTCACCAAAAAAAGCAAAAAAAAAAACAGGGGGCACTTTTTGGCGCCATTGGTCGACTATCATAGGGAAAGTAGTATGGGCTAAGAGGTTTAATGGAATTCTCTTTCTTTTCTTCAGTGTTTCCACAGTTGGATGACAGCAAGGAACATGGCTCCAAAAAAGAACAGGCCTTCAAAGGAGGATGCCTATAGGGCTATAGTAGAGCTGGCAGGAAAAAGCCAATAAAATGTGGGAGCTGGTTGAAGGGGAGGAACGGGGAAGGCCTGGGGAGAAAAGGAAAGCAGAGAAGGAAAAAGCGGCAGAGGGAAGTGACTGGCTGAGGGACCAAGCAGCCCGGCCAGGACACAGCCCCCGATAGAGGGACCTAACAAGGTGACTAGTCCAGCACTCCTGCACCCTGTTAACCCGGTGCCGCCAGTACCTCACCAGGACCAGTTTGGTTTTCCTTCAGCAGAACCCAGACCAGATCCCCAGCTCACAGTGGATCCTCCACAGCCAGTAGTAGAGAAATCACCCCTCTGACCACAAGGCACCATACTTGGGCATCTGGAGAATGGAAGGCAACCCAGAGCAGACAAGGCCACAGGTAACACACCTAGCTCCGTGGGGGGACAGCATCAAGGAGTATATAAATCAAATTGTTTTGGCACTATGGACAGGGGGTCTGGAGCAGATGGAGTCAGCACTAGCAGAGATTAGGTCAGAAAAGGAGGTGCCAAAAGAAAAAGAGGGAGGGGCGGAGAAGGAAAGAAAAGGAATGAGGGAGATAGGGGCTCCTGGGATGAGGGTAGGCGAACATGTACCGTTGGCCACGAAAGAGAAAATATGGAAGGGAGAGTATGTGGATATCTTTGCCTTAGTTAGCCATGAAGCAGCAGCAATATATGAGGAGACAGAAAACATAGGGAAGAGTGAGATGGCAACGGCGGTAGTTTTGTTAGGAATGAAGGAGGAGGACAAATTCATAAAAAGGGAAGACCTGGGAAGGATGGTTCGTGGGTTTCATCACATTCTCAGCCATAGTATTGGAAAAGAGGCCAGAGTTGGGCATTCCACTCATCACATACTCATTGATAATAATGAGAGCAAAAGCAAAAGGGTGTGTGTAGTGGATATACTATGATGAATTCTTTCGGCAGAGAATGACGATGTATGGGGATGTAAGATGGGATACAAAACAACTGGACTTGTGGACAGACTACGTAACTGATCAGTCCACGCCAGAGGGGGAGTTTGGGATAAAAGGGGCCGCACCACAAAGATGTTGCTGGGCCTACAACAGGGCTTTTGCTCCTGGCCACAATGCTGTTTCCAGCATGCCTGTTCAAAATGTGGGGGATCTCATCCGGCGAGCAGATGCAGGACGACTTGGGTCCAGGGAGCCCAAGGATATGGGGAGCAAGGGTCATGTCAGTGTTTTTTTCGAGAAGGGCAGGGATATAAAGGGCAGACATGGAATGGGGGGAAGGGACATGCAAATAGAGGGAGTCAGAATCATTGACCAGCAAGGCTGGACATCAACCAGACAGGGAGACCTGGGCGGGGAAAAAGAAAGGAGGACAGGGGGGCAATTTAAGGAAGCTAGAACCCCCTTCAGGATAGAGGCATGGGGAGAATGGTTAGACAGATACCCAGATAAGAAAACAGCAGAAATGATTAAAAAAGGTTTTTGCACAGTTTTTTCATTGCAGTGTGAGGGCCCAAGGCAAGCCAGAGAAGCGAAAAATCTGGGTTCAGTGAAGGGGAGGGAAGAAATGTTACGACAAAAAATCGAGAAGGAAAAGGCAGCAGAGAGAGTAGAAGGACCATATGATACCCCCCATTGCAAAATATGAGGATTTCTCCATTGGGTTTGGTCCCAAAAAACAGGAGGGGGAATACAGGGTGATTCATCACCTATGTTTTCCGGTAGGGGAGTCAGTGAACGATTTTATCAGTGAGGAATATAGTAAAGTGACATATTCCATTCTAGAAGATGCAGTCCAGATTATATGGCAACTGCAGATGCGTGGATGGCAAGGACAGACATAGAGCCAGCTTTCAGATTACTTCCAGTTAGAAGACAGGATTGGGATCTGTTGGGTTACTATTTTGACAAAGCCATGCCCATGGGCTGCTCTATAGCATGTGCGACATTCGAAGCATTCAGCACATGTTTGAAGTGGATATTTCAAGAAAGAACTGGTTATAAAACAGTGATTCACTACTTGGACGATTTCCTTTTTATAGGCAGTGGGAGAAGAGAGACAGAAAAAATGTTGGCCAGCTTCCAAGAACTGTGTAGGGAACTAGGGGTCCCATTGGCACCTGAAAAAAATGGAAGGGCCCAGTAAGGTGTTAGAGTTTCTGGGTATTGAGATAGATGCCCCGGGGGGAATATTTTGACTGCCAGACAACAAAGTGAAAACATTGAAGGCATTGATTCAGATACATACCAGTAGAAGAAGAGTACAACTGAAACAGGTACAACAAGTGTTGGGACGCATGAACTTCGCATACAGGGCTATTGGGCCAGGGAGGGCCTTCACCAAAAGATTAGCTAGGGTTACAGCTGGAGTGAACAGACCACACCATTAGGTAGACATGACAAAAGGGGTCAAGGAGGATTTTAAAGTATGGGAGGAATTCCTGAGGGACTATAAAGGCTGCTCCTTCTGGCAGGAGCAATGGGTGTATAACACAGACCTCGATCTTTACACAGATGCAGCCGGGAGCCTAGCCATGGGAGCCTACCTGAGGGGCAGATGGTTTGCAGAACCTTAGCTATTAGACTGGGTAAGGAACAGTAAGGTAAAAGATATAACATTGTTAGAGATCATGCCCATCTGGGCATGCACCCTGGTGTGGGGGGAACAGTTATGGGATCAGAAAGTGACATTTTGGTGTGACAACAGAGCAGTGGTAGAGGTCCTGAACAACAGGGGAGCCAGGTCAGAGATGGTCATGCAAGTTTTGCGACTTCTAGTGCTAAGGGCATTGCAGTTGAACATGTCATTCAGAGCAAAACACATAGAAGGGGTACACAATACCCTGGCTGACAGCCTTTCCCGTCTGCAGCTGGAACATTTCCGGAGGCTGGCACCAACAGCAGGGGAGCAAAAAATGCCCATGCCAATGAACATATGGGGCATTGGCAGGAAGGAGCAGAAATGAAGTTCTGCAGTTCATGGGCACCTCAGACTCTGAGGGCCTATGATGGGGCCTGGTGAGTGTTTCAAACATTCAGGGCAACACACCACATGGAGGTAAGTAGGCCACTCACAGAAGAACAATTGGGGAAATTCACTGTACAGCAATGGCAAAAAGGAACAGCCCATGCCACAGTGGGGGTCTACTTGGCAGGGATTAGTGTTATCTGCAGTCTGAAAGGATGGAAGGACCCAACAAAATCAATGTTCATTAGAAGAATGATGCAGGGATGGGGCAGGTTAAAACAAGTGATGGTGGATAATAGAAGGCCAATAGGGGAACAGTGGCTGGCAAAACTGAAGGGTGTGTTACTGGCAATATGCAAATCAAAGGCCGAGGCCCAGTTATTTCACATGATTTACGTGGTAATGTTTGCAGGGGCCTTGAGACTGAGTGGAGTGGTAGGCCACGGCAAGCAAGATAGGAAAGGGGGATTAGAATGGGAAGATATAATCTGGGGGATGAAGGAGATACAACTCTTGATTAAGAGGTCAAAAATGGATCAAAGGGGACAGGGTTGCATGGTAACATTAAAGAAACATGTAGAAAGCGCAGTGTGCCCAGTACAGGCTTTGTGGGCTTTCGCTGCAGAGCGTGGGAATAGGACAGGGAGATTATTTCTGCATGGTGATGGAAGTAGAGTCACAAGTTATCAAGTCACAGCATTGCTCAAAAAAAGCATGCAATTCCTGGGGGAGGATCCGATTAATAATTTTTTCCACTCCTTATGGATAGAGGCAGCCTCACAGTGGGCAGCGGCTGGGGAGACGGTGAATAATATTTTGGAGAAGGGGTGCTGGTAGTCGTCCAGTTATAAAAGATACATTAGAACACCGCAGTGTGGAGACTAACGGATCACCTATGTTTTGTTACAGAAATGGAGCTACAGGGGGGTAGGGAGAAGTGATATGAAGGTGATATGATGGTAAGAAACTAAGCCTATCTATAAGATATTTATTCTGTTTAAACCCCATAGGAAGAGGGAGGAACACAGAAGTCTGGATCTGTGGCCAATCTTATATTTATTGGGCAGAGAGGAGAGCTGAGAAAAAGGCTGGGGGAAAGCAACTTTACCAGGATGTGAAGCAATGTAAATTGGTATGGCGTGGCATCTGAAGGATGAGATGGGCACAACTGCTCCCCACCTTGAAAGAGTTGAAGGAGCGGCAACCCATTCCAGACTTAATTATTATACATCTAGGGGGTAATGACCTTGGGGGCAAGCCATGGGTGGACACATACATGCAGATAAGAAGGGACTTAGATACAATACAGCAGTGGTGGCCTGAGGTAGGCCTTGCCTGGTCAGATAGGATACCAAGGAGGGTTTGGAGACATGAACACAGCCATAGAGCTGTGGATAGGGCCAGGAGAGAGATGAACAGAAGGGTAGAGACATTGGTAAGAAAAATGGGAGGACAAGAAATACTGCAGGGCATGGAAGAGTGGGTAGAAGATTTCTACAGGTCAGATGGCCTGCATCTGTCTGATCTAGCCATAGATATGTTCAATACAGAAATGATGTGTTTCATAGAGGCATGGAGAAGGCATGCAAAAAATGGTTAAAAAAAAGAAAGGGGAAAAGAAGGATTTGAAAGTGGGTTCCCTGAGGTATGGGGGAACAATACCCCAAGAGAGGGGAAAGCCAGTCGTCCAACGCAAGCTGGAGACTGGCTAGTGGGGAAAAGGGGGAAGGAGGAGGGGAAGAAAAGGAATAAGACCAAAAGAGGAAGAAGATGAAGGAAAAAGCAGTCTCGGTTTTCACCATTACCTAACAGAAAAGGAGAAGAAGAAGGCACCCAGGTTTTCACCTGGGGGAAAACAAGAGAAAGAAAGAGGGATGATCAGAGATTGATATGGATGAAAATAAATGAAATTGTGAGAGATATAACAATAAAAGATGATGAAATGGAACATGGAATTATGATATATAAATAAATTAATTGCCAATCTGAGTACAACAAACAGTGGTCTCTGTCTTTTTGTGAGGGAAAAGGGGGGAATCCGGAACAATTGAAGAAGACACAGACAATCCTGATTGTAAACTCTGCATTAAGATCAAATCATTAGAGGAGGAGATACATATTAAGAGAGAAGCTCAATAATATAGAGGAAATAAGGAACTTGAAAATTACATGGATTATATAATAGTCGAAATGCAAAAGAAAGTAGTGATCAGTGTATTAAACAAAAATGAAAGGATCACTGCTATCCATATTATGCCCACCATACCAGTTTCACAATTCATGAGAAAGAAGAAATGTAATAGAACCAAGGATAGCAATAGGGAGGATGATAACTGGTCAGTAATCCAACCTAAGAAAAAGGCAAAAAGGGATAGAAGGGCTTAAATCCATAAAATCTTTGGAGATTAATGACTTGTCTGTCAAAATAGCTACTCAGTATTACTAATAGAAACAAAAGAGACCCCTACCATAGAGAAACGAACAAGTGAGATAATAATGAAACAATTCCACTATAAGATTTATTGATAGGATAATATCTAAACCAAATAAAATGAACAGAGTAGTAACATGTATACCTGAAGCCCACATTAGAGATATAACAGAAAAAATCTTGTGAAAATATGTAACGACAGGGAGGATCCACCAAAACTAATAATCCATGTAGGGGTAACTGACATTGGTAGAAGGAACCAAGAAGAAATACGAAGAGATTTCATAGATCTCGGCAAAAAAGAAACCACCCTGGGTCTTAAACCTGTTTTGTCACAAATCCTACAGGCAACTAGAGCTTCCAGAACAAGAACACAAGAAATTATTAATGTCAGTAGCTAGTTAGATGATTGGACATGTAAAAATGATGTTCATTTAATTAAACATTGGGACCTGCTTATTGGAGACAAAACAACATATGCAAGGGATGGACTACAGCTCCAAGGGTGCCAAACTTTTGGGTGAAAGATTTATCAAGTTTCATAATAAACCTTTAAAGATATAGGAAGTGACAAAGGGAAAAGTAACATAAGTCATATACGGCATAAAATCCAAGGGAATGTGAGAATAAAATCAACAACTGTGTTTAAGAAAATAAACAAATTACGTTGTATCACTTAAAGCGAGAAGTCTGATTAATAAATGTGACTATTCCAAACTAAGACTACATATGGAAAAACAGATGTTGCTGTTCAGGAAACCTGGTGGGATCTGAAAGACACCTGAGCTAGAGAAATAATCATGTATGATCTTATACATAAGGACAGATACAGGAAAAGAGGAGGGGCTAGCAATGTATACTAATAGGATAATAGGATCATAGGATTATAGGATACAAGTTAAGAGCCTAGAGGCTATAGAGACTTGACAAGGAATCATAAAAAGGCATACTCCCTATCCCTCGTATAAACATTCAAGGTTGTTTTAAAACTCTCCACAGTTGCACTGTCAACCATGCTACTGGGTAGTTTGTTCCATACATTAAGCACTATTTGATTATACCATTGCCCGCTTAGATTTGTTTTGTAGAATTCCTCTTTAATCTGATAATGATGGAATATGCTACCCCTAGCTGTTTTTCTTTCTAGACCTAAGGATTCCCAAAGATCACCATCTCTAAATGATCTATGTAACAGACACATGTCCCCCTTTGTTCTTCTATAAAGCAGGCTATACAATCCTAGCTGTTTCAGTCTGTCACCATACTCAATATCCTTTAATCTGTTCATATATGTAGTAGCTCTTCGCTGAACACTCTCAATCATTTTAACATCCTTAACTTTGTATGAAGCCCAGAACTGGACACAATACTCCAGATGTGGCTGCATCAAGGCTGAATACAGTGGGAGCAAGACTCTTTGATCCCTACTTTAAATATTCCTATTTATGCAACCCAGGATATCATTAGCCTTACTCACTGCTGCTCTACATTGCTGGGTGACAGATAGATCATCTGTCATCGGTTCCTCTAGGTCTCTTTCCATTTCTGATACCACAATTGGTGAACCATATAAGTGGTATTTGGCTCTTGGGTTTTTGTTCTCCTTATGCAGTAGCTTGCATTTATCTAAGTTTAGGGCATGCTTATTTTCCAATACCCATGCCCCCACATTAGTTACCTCTTTTTGCATGTCTTTTATAGCTTGATCATCATTCACTATGCTAACCAATTTGACATTGTCTGCTGACTTGCTGATCCAGCATGTGTCAGGCAGTATAGCACAGTGATTTAAGGCTCTGAGCTGCAAATCTGGAGACCTGGGTTTGAATCCCACAGCCCTCACTTGCATAATGTGTGACCCTGAAAAAGTCACTTAACTTCCCTGTGCTCCCAGGTTGCACCTGTAAACCAGCTTTCAGCTTAGTGTGTCTGTCCTGGTTAAACAATTAAAAAAAAAAGTGTTTGATGTCTGTAATGGGGGCACAAAGATATCAAAATGTGTAGGCCCCAGAACAGCACCCTGTGGGACCCCACTAGTTATGTCTGTCCATGGAGATAGATGGCCATCAAGGCACACCCTTTGTCTCCTACTGTCCATCCAGGATTTAACACACATAACTATATTAATGTCCATTCTTAATTCTATTAATCTTTCTAAAAGTTGGTTATGTGGCAAGGGGTCAAATGCCTTAGAGAAGTTTAGATACAGGACATCAACAGGTAAATCCCCATCCAACACACTACTCACCGGGTCAAAAAAGTGAAACAGGTTTGTCAAACAGGAATAACCATCCTGAAAACCATGCTGGTTAATATCCATCTGACTGTTCTTGCTAATATGGTCAAATATTAGATCCTTAATTATGCCCTCAAATAGCTTACTCGCCATCTATGTCAGACTAATTGGTCTAAAGATACCGCATTCTGTTTTTGATCCCTTTTTGTGTATAGGTGTAATAGAGACTTCTTTCCACGTATGCACTGCTACATTTTCTTCCAGTGAACTATTTAGGATGTCAGCTAATGGTCCTGCTAAGACAACAACAAGCTACCTTTAAAATAACAGGATGCAGGTTGTCCGGGCCTGGGGATTTATGTATATTGAGTTTGTGTAATCTTTCAATCACATCCGTTTCAGTGATAACAAAATTATTGTTGGGTAATCCCTTAATAGTCGTTCCCACTGTTCTAATGCAATATCACTTTTGGGAGTGTAAATACTAGTAAAATGTTCATTAAAGGCTATAGCCATCTCTTCTTCCCTTTTTATAATCTGTCCATTAACTAAGAAAGGCTGGAAAACCGGGTGCCCCCTTTTAGCACTGTTGACAAAATTAAAGAATGCTTTCTTGTTATTTGGTGTCTTTACTGCTAATTGTAACTCATATTCCCTTTTGGTCATTCTAATAGTTGTTTTATATTTTTTGATATTCCATACAATTAGTGGAAGAAGTTTTTTTTAATATTTATAAAATGTCTTCTGACAATGTTTAATAAGTTGTTTTATATTTTTATTAAACAAGACAGGTATTTCACCTTGCTTCTTATATTTAATGCTGATGGGAATGAACTTGCAGGTGCAATACTCCATTACATCCAGAAATGTCTGCCATTTACATTGAACTGTTTGGTTCTTAAAGTCATCTTCTTAATTCTAGCCTTGAATAAATTGTCTTTATCATTTCATAATCTGCCTTTTCATAACATCTAATCTTAGTATCACTAACCAGTGGTTCCCAGATGTGTGTAATAGTAATCTGTACCATATTATGGTCACTATTACTCAGTGGTTCCCTCACTGAGTAATTAATAGAGCCAGTGTTGGATCTGTACATTACTACATCTAAGATGTAGACTCATGAACCAGCTGAATCATATTATTTAGCTTTGTATATTCCAATAACCTCTTTTGTAGTGTGTGTTAACTCTATTATTCACCCGCTCTTTATCTGGTAGATTAAAGTCTCACATAATTATGGTGTCAACACCTGGTTCTAGTAGTTCAATCTTTTCAAAAAATATATTATTTTCAGTGCTTGACAACCCCGGTGATCTATACCCTACACAGGTCTGTAATTTTCTGCTGTTTTTTTGGCAAAATGTTAACCCAAACTTGTTCCACCCTGTTATATTTTTCACTAATGTTAGGTACTTCACTTGTCTGCAACTCATCTAGAACATATATTGCAACTCCACCACTGCATTGATCACTTCAATTAACATAATACACCCTGTATACTGTTATATCCAGACTCCAGTTCCCCTCTTTCCACCATGTTTCAGTAACTTTGCAAATATGGACCCTGTCTAATTTCATTAGATATTCCAACTCATCTTTCTTGACTGCTAGGCTTCTTGCATTTATTAGGAATACTTTTAAATTATCATATATTTTTGTATACCCCCCCCCCGGCGTCTCAGTTTAAAGGACTCTGAATTAACTTAGTATCAGAATTCTATCTGAAGACACACACACACACACACACACACAGATAGACACACACACACACACACACACACACAGACACACACAATCTAGGCAGCAACAGAGAACATTAAACCTTACAGTATAATAGTGGGAAACTGCTATTTACACCAAATAATAACAAAAAACAAATGCTAGAACTTGCAGAAAAAGTAAATACAATGTCACAAAAAGGGCATGTAGTTCTACTGGGAGATTGTGGCCCACCCAATATATCCTGGGGAATGCTTATAGCTACTACCAGAAAAAGTAAAACTTTCCTAGATATCCTAAATGAGAACAGCTAATGCAACTAATCAACACTCAACAAGAAGAAATAACATCCCATGCCTTGTCATAACCAATATCATGGACAATAGCACTACTGAAATTAGGGCCCTCTTATGCATAAGTGACCACTCCTCAATAGAAGTTCAAATGCAAAGCAAAGTTCACAAAAAGAAAGGTAAAACTATTCAGTTTTGTTATTATAAGGGTCATTATAAAAAAATAAGTGAAAACAAATTGAACTGAAATTAGGAACTGGAAATGATAGAAAAAAACGGTGGAAAAATGCTGGCATATTTTTAAAACCAGATTGCATGAACTAAGAGACAAATTTGTACCAAAGAGAAAATAAAAAGCTATATAGTAGTAGTGGCAAAATACCTCCATGGTTCACTGCAAAACTGAACAGGCTAATAAGTATAAAAAAGTGACAATACAATATATCCAGAATTATGCAATGGTGTAAATCCAAAGTGACAAACCCTGTAATCCATTTGGCTGGCTGGCACCTTTACATCTGTAAAGAATCCTCCAGTATGCCCACTGGAAAAAGTGCCAGTCAACTGCATTTCTGAAATTCATCTGAATCCCCAAACTTGACAGCAGAACCCACCAAGTTGAACCCTCACTAAATCGCAATGGTAACAGGCCATATTCAACCTGCGCTAAACTGCAACAGTAATGGGAGGCTTCCAAACCCAAAGTGCAGCACCACAAAACAAAAACACAACCCACTATGCCAGGAAAAAGCATTTTTTTTAATCTCACCATGACACGAGCACTCCCAAACTGTACCCATCCAAACACTCGGTTCAACTGTCTGCTCAAATCCAGCTCCCTCTCTGGTCTTTTCCAACTCTGTCTTGCATAACTCCTAAACAAACTTCGCTTTCTCTTTTAAAAATACCTCATTTTCGACCGCATATCCTGCATCATTGTTACACAGCCTGTGACACTGGAAAACGGAGTGCTGTTTTTGATTTGAAAAATGGAGCTCCATCACCTCTCCTTAGCACACAACATCTCCATAGGAACACAGAATTACTTTATATGGTGCAACAATAAATTAGAAAAAAAAATTCAAATGAAAACAACCCTTTTTTCTTTCTTTTTTACTCTCCAAAAATAGGAGTACATTGTATAATAGCAATATACCCCTCCAGGGAGTGGGCATATGGGTGGATTTATCACTTGTGATGTGGTTAAGTCACTCAGCTGTGCCTTGGGACCGAACTACACCAGCCATGGTAAACCCACCCATATACCAACTCCCTGTCGTGGTGTATTGCTTAAATAGCTATTTCTGGGGAATAGAGGAAAATTTAAAATGTTAACCAAAACCATCAAAAGGTAATTAGGAAATCTAAAAGAACATGTAAAATAAAGCTGGCCACTGATAAGACTAATGCAAAGCCATTCTTTAATTATGTAAACTCTAGGAAGAATGGCGGCAATAGCACCACACCATTAAAAAAAACTGATGATTAATTAATAATGACTGAAGAGAAATAGCAGAAGAATTAAATAAATATTTTTGTTCTGAATTTCAACAGGATCATGTTTGCACAAAAATAGATCACAGTGAGGGGATTTTATACCAATTTCTAAAGAGGATATCATGGCCAACATCAAGAACTTTACCCAGACAAAGCAGTAGGGGCTGCCAATATAAATTCAATGTTAGTAAGGGACATAACTCTGGAAATTACCCCAATATTACATCATATTTATAATAAATCACTGCAGACAAGTGCTATACCTAGGGAATGGAAGCCAGCAACTGTGGTGCTAATTTTCAAAAAAAAGGGAACAGATACCAGGTCATCAATTACTGACCAATAAGTCTAACATCTGCATTATGCAAGGTCCTGGAAATGAGTATCAAAACAAAAATACAAGAAAGTTGTGTAGCTAATGGTATAATTGATAAACTCCAACACTGATACACATCTGAGATATTGTGTATAAATAATCTCTTAACATTCTGTGAACCATCAGTAAAGAAATGGATGAGGGGAATTTTGAAGATGTCATTTTTCTAGACCTAAGTAAGGCTTTTGGCATTGTATCACATGATAATAGAAAGAATGATTCTCTTGGATATCAGTCATAAGCTTATCAACTGGGTAGCTCACTGGCTTAATGGCAGAAGTCAAAATGTTATACATAAGGGACACTTTGCTTGGGAGAGAGACATCACCAGTGGAGTATAGTGTACCACAAGGCTTGCTATTGGGTCCTGTGTTTAGTATATAATTATATATTCATTGCAAAAAACTATTGCTGGGAACAAAAGCTGGGAAATTTGACATTAGGGTTACCGACCCTACCACCCCACTCCACCCCCCACCCTCCACACACCAACAGGAGTCAGGGTGTCACTTGGGGTCATCGGCCCTAACTCTCACCCCATTCCACGTGCAAACAAGATGAGATGGTACAGTATAGGAGAATGGGGTGAAAGTTAAGCTCAATTACCCTAAGGCACACCCAATGCCTGAAGGTGGACTAAGTTGCGGAGAGCAAAAAATCTGCATCTTGAATCGTTTTTGAGATACGGGTGCAGAAGGGTGCCATGGACACCACAATTCAATGGACGCACGTAACTCGGGCCATTTCAGGATTTTTTTCACCTAATTTTCAACATGGCCTTTTGGGGACCCCACCTCATGAACAATGTCACAGTCATTTCATTAATCTGTCCCAAAAGTTGAGTTTGCACAGTGAATGTACCATTCTTTTTATTTATTTATTATTTTTCTGGCAGGTCCTCAGTCAGGCTCTGCCCTGGTCACAGCCCCTGGGCTCCCACCAACCATCAATTGCCTGCATCTCCCTGTCACCCCCAGCTTGCCTCCCCGGAGGGCATGGCCACGGCACTGATTCCCCTAATTTCAGTGCCACTGAACCAGTAACTAGTTAGGAGTGCTGGCCATGGTGGCTAACTGAAGCCCAGGGAGGCTTCATATAGATGGAGGACCCACCTCTCCTTTTTCCATTTTTCCCTCTGGGAGGTGGGGATGCGCAATGATGTCCAGCATCTGCCCCACCTTCATTACGTGCAAGCACCGGTAGCTGCATGACTCCCGGCCTCTGCCAGGGGTCCATCTCATGCCGGGCACTTCCCCACCCTCCCCTCAGAGAAGGAGAGCCTCACAGATGTGAAATCATGTTTTGGGCAGGATGTGAAAAATGACCACTGTATACCATTCATGAGGAGGTGTAGAAAAGGGGTAATGCTGAAAACCAGGAGGGAAAATATGAAAAATTGGCAGAGTTACGAGCATGCATAGAAATTGCACAATGCATGCTCATAACGTGGCCATTTTTAGGAATTTCTTAACTAAATTTTCAATATGGACTTTTTGGGAAATCCCCTCATGAACACTTGCACAGTAATTTTGTTAATCCATCCCAAAAGTTGATTTTACACAGCAACTGCACCAGTCTGAGCTACAGGTGAGAAAACACATTTCAGGCAGGATGTGAGAAATGACAGCTGTACTGTTCATGAGGAGGTGTGAAAAAAGGCAATGTTGAAAATCTAGAGTGAAAATATTAAAAATTGGTGAAGTTACAAGCGTGCATAGATACTGCACAACACACGCTTGCAACACAGCCATTCTTTGGATTATGTTCACCAATTTTTCAACATGGGCTTTTTGGGACCTCCCATCATGAACACGGGGTCTGTCATTTCATTAAGTGGTCCCAAAAGGTTATTCCACCCAGCGACCACAAAATCACCTTTCAGGACTGAGTAACGAGATTACAGTGACATTGTCCATGACGTGATGTCCCAAAAACCCCATGTTGAAAATTTGGTGCTAAAAGCTCAAAATATGGCTGAGATATCAACTTAAGGTGAAACCCCCCATTGACTGCCATTATATGGCTTACCTTTGATTCCTCAGTTTGCAGTTTGGCTTTGAAAAGCACAGACGTGCCCCAGTCCACAGAAGATGACAGCACCCGACCTCCGGAGGTACAGGTAAGTATGGGGTAAGGGGAGGTGGGTGTGCAGATGAAGGTTCAGGATTGGGGAGGGGGGATGTGGGGAGACAATGAGGGACAGTTTTCTTTCCTTCAATTTGATTTTTACTAAAAGAAGTCGGGGGACTGTTTTCTTTATTTCAGGCACTACTGTTGATCATGGAGGCGCATGCTCTAACTGGGGACACTGGGAGTGGGCTCCGCAGTGTCACACTTTCCTGGTGGGCTATCTCCAACATGGGAATTTGGTACCCTGTTGTCAGACATGATTTATCTTTTTTAGGGGCTACTGCCAACTGGGGATTGGGCACCCCATTGTCAGCCATGGTTCTTTTTGTTGGGGACATTGAGAGTGGGCTCCCCAGTGTTCCATGCTGGAAGGGGGGCTCTAGTGCTTGGCAAAAGTGTTTTTTAATCATTTTTCCTATTTTCAGGTCACAACCTAGGATCCTAGGTCGTATCTCATGTATACAAACTAGGATCCTAGGTCATATTACATGTATATGAAGTAGGATTTAAATGATTAAATAAACACATTTTATGGGCATATTTCATCCCATAAAGTGCAGAATGCACCAAAGGGGGTCCCAGTAACCAAGCTACAGGTGTTGAGTCATCCCAAGAATATCCATTTGGGAGGTTTCAAAAAAAAAATTGTTGTAAAACTGAAATAAAATGGTGGCCATACAAAGTACAAATTTCTCCATATGGAGCAGGATTCCTACTTCATTTCATACAACTATATTGAAGTGCCTTCTGGGCATGCTCAGAAATTATTTTTCAAATTTTCAAATTGCAATAACTTAAAAACAACTTATTCTTTTTACACCAGACTAGCAAAAGGCACATTTGTGGGTTAGTCGCTTTCTACCCTGCAAACATCAGGCCAAACAACCAAACCCTCTGGGTTGTAGGCAAGTTCTAAGAAAAATTCCAGTAAAGTCAATGGGCAAAACATGTTTTTTCACCTCTCTGTAACTCAAAGACCACACATCCAACTGGAACAAAACATATCTGATCAAGAGATCTACCCCACAGGAAGGTGCATACCAAATCTCGTGCAAATCCGTTGAACAGTTGCAAAGTTATTACAGTGCAGAATTTTGAGTTCAGCATTGAACAGGGTACTCAACCCTAGCTATAGGAATGCTACCGTGTCCCTATATATTATATATATATATATATATATATATATATATATATATATATATATATATATATATATATATATATATATATATATATATATATATATAGATATCTGTGTTCTGACATAAGTTTATCCTGCAATAAGTTTGCCGATGATACCAAATTTGGTGGCAAAGCAAATACTTTCTCTGATTCAAATATAATTCAAAATTATATCAATAAAATAGTACAGTGGGATAGAAAGAGGAAGATGAGTTTCAGTGTATCAAAATGCACAGTCATACACCTCGGTAGAAGTAACTCTAAAAGGAAAAATCTCATAGAAGGTACAGAACTGAGGGTTATGAAACAAAGAAAACTATTGACAAAAAAAATAAAAAGCTGGTAAATGTAATTTATGAAAAAGTCAACTACATATTAAACATAACTATGAGACACTTCATGTACCATGAAGAGTATCTTTCATCTTTATATCGTTCTTATGTGTGACCAGTTATAGATTACGGTTCACAATTTTGAGGTAATTTAAGCATTGTTGATAGTATAAAAATAGAAAGAACCCATCACACAGCAACTAAAATGATAAAGGGCTTGGAAAACAAAAGTTATGAAAAAAGATTAAGTCATTTGGGTTTACATACACTGGAGAGAAGAAGAACATATGGGGACTTGATTTGCTACATAATATTCATGATGACACGAGAACTAATGGAAACTCTTAACTTGGAATGGGACGGTACTTATATACTAAGACAGCACCATAAATAGTAAATACATCACATTTTAAATTTTACAGGAGGAAGACTTATTACACACAGAGGGTGGTAAATATTTGGAACAGTCAACCAAAAGATTTAGTTAATAGTAAGAATTCTGAAATATTTAAGAAGAAAATTGTTAAATGGATGGAGGAAACGCAATACAAATCATATATTAAATAATTCAGAGATGAACATGAATGGATACCTGTTGTCGTTTTTCACATCTAAAAACTTAGTATTAAACCCAGCATTAAATGCAGAATTGGCCATTCCATTGAACTCTGCAAGCATATTAAAACTTTTGCCCAGTGCAAATACTACATTTGTTGGAATTCTGTATTGCTTTAGCCATGTATTTCTTAATGTATTCAAAGCAGCAGTGTTTGTTAGTCACCATGTAGTCTTTTCATCTTTAATGATTTTCTGGCAAAAGCAGCAATATACATATTGGGGAGGATTCATAAAGGGGAGGTGCCCAGCACATCCGAGATGTGCCAGTGCATCCTTGACTTGCGCACTGGCACGATTCTGGCAGGGGGCCTATGCGCCGGTGCATCCCTGATGTGCCAACGCATTGCATATGCACTGCATACCAACCATAATGACATTTAGTGCATCTGGAGGGGCTGTAAAGGGAGCATGCCCATGCATATGGTGTGCAGCCCCATTCACAGCATAACTTGGAGGTGCATCCCCGGGGCAAGTCCGGAGATGCGCCTCCCAAAGATAAGTCTAAAACAAGTAGACTTATGTGGATTGCCACCCACAGGCAGGCTGCCGTACTGTAGACAGCAGCACAGAAGCATGCCCACCCTGACAGTCAAGTGTATACCCCTCCTTGCCTGTGTCCCTGGAGAAATGCCACACAATGTAGCAGTAGCAGGGTATCCAAAGATACCCCTTTCCCTGCCCGTGTCCCCAGAGTAAAGCCGCACAATGCAGCAGTAGCAGGGTGTCCAAAGAGACTCCTCTCCTTGTCCATGTCCCCAGAGAAATGTCATACAATGCAGCGGTAGCAGGGTGTCCAAAGAAACCTCCCTCCCTGCCCACAACCCCGATTCCATGCTGCTCACTGCAGTGGTAAATAGTTGTACACTTACACTGAACCCACCACCCCACCCCACCCCAACCCACACGCACTGCCGATAGTGCTCCAGATGCCACCCCTGTAGGCCAGAAGACCCCCCATACTCCTTCCCACTCAGGTACCCTCACCCCAGCCCGCTCCTCCCATTTCTGCAGGTCTCTATGGTCGGCAGGCAGCACAACAGACCCTCATTCTGCCATGGCTGCCTGTTGACTGAGCTGTCTGTGATTGACAGCTACAGTACTACTGAAAGCTCATTGATGGACTCGATCGACCAATGGGCTTGCAGTGTGTACTGTACTCTGTCATACACATCTGTGTGAATGACAGGATACAGTATACACTGCAAGCCTATTGGTTGACAGAGTCCACCAATGGGCTTTCAGTAGTACTGTAGCTGTCAGTCTCGGACAGCTATGTTGACAGGCAGCCATGGCGGAATGAGAATGGGTCATGTTGCCTGCCGTTCATCAGGGCTTGCTGGGACGGGGGAGAGGGGAGAGTTGGAGGTGCCTAAGTGGGTGGGGGGGTACCACTAGACCACCAGGGTTTACGTTTGTTGGGCCTTATAACAGACATGATTTAGGGTTGGAGAGGGACCAGACCACAAGCATTGGTGGTTGGGTGCCCTGTGCGATAGAGTTTGGGTGGGGGGGTTCTGGTACTTTACCTCTACTGCCACAGTGTGTGGCATGTATCAGGGGATATGAGCAGGGAGAGGGGTGTCTATGCTCTGTACAGTACCACTGCGCTGAGCAGCATGACAACAGGGATGCAGGCAGGGTGGGCGGTGTCAGTGTACAGTGCCTATCCACCTCAGTGAGCGGCTTCATACAGGGGACTTGGACAGGGAGGGGGTGACAGGAACCAGACAGGGGTGCTGGGTGCATGCCTGTAGTGCCGCACATGCAAGGCGCCCAGCACATTCTGCCAGGGCATCCCTACATGGCGCATGCAAATGGAGCAGTAATGTCATGCAAATGGCCCCATTGTGCCTTGCATGCCTAATGGCCCCATTTGCATGTTGTTGGCCCTGAATGGCATATCTGGGTGCAGTGCATCACAAGATGTGCTGACCCATTGGTTTTCCAGCCAGACCGGGGGTTGCACTGGTGCATCCAGGTCTTGGCACAACTGTGGTATTCACAGAGGGGGATGTGCTGGGAGCATCCCCCAGTGCCTCTTCTGTGAATACCACGGTTGGTGCTCGCGGCATCTCCATTTTTGGGGGGCATCCGGGATGTGCCAAGCACAAGTCCTTTGAGAATCCTGCCCACTGTACTTTTCTTCTTGTGTTCTTTCATTCCTACACTTAGATATGGGATTCTGAAGTTCTTAAACATTCCTGCTCCTATGCCATGCCCATGCCTTGCAGATCATGAAAAAATTAAATACCTTGGTACAGTGCTATGCTGTTTCCTGTTGGAAACTTGTGGTAAGACCATTCTAATACATGCATATTATGAATCTAGTGTGCACATTCATCAAGTAACCTCAACAGAAGAGATTTTTAAAAATTCTGAGTGGCGGTCATCTTTAATGACCTGAGTCATTAATCACAAAATTAGCTGTTAAATATGTTTTAATGATATCTTAAAAAATGAAAAAATACACTGAGGAGCAATCTCAAGAAACAAAATGGATGATGAAAACATATTTTCTCTAAAACAAAAACTGATATGATCACATTTTCTGCCACCTAACGATTATGGCTGTTTTAATATACTGCAGTCATGTATGTAGTATCCTTGTACCAATATCTCCATCTGCTTCTATGTGGGTTTATAAATAGTAACCAACTAAACCACATTAACTGGAATATGCAGCTGAAAAATACAGAAGACATACTGTAAAACTGAAAGAGCATGTCTTCCCTTTCAATTTACTGGCCTAAAAGTTTGATGTTTTCCTTGGTCTTTTTGAATGGGTTTTATGAGATATGGGTGCGTCTAAAATTGCACTGCCTGGAACAGCGAGGGAGACAGAGCGAATGCCACAAAGGTGATCACACAATAGTGCCGGATGCCCGAAAGGGCGACAGCAGCAAAGGGCAGCAGGAAGGGGCACCAAGCACACAGTGCACCCTGCAAGGCAGTGTGGACAAAACACACCATGGTGTGGCTGGGCCTGGAAGGCTGCCCCACAGTGAAGGAGAGCCTGGGAGCATGAGCAGCCAGGGATGGCCAGGCTGGGCATGACCACAAGGGAGGAACAGTGTTGGCAGCGAGCTGCAACCCAGGGACAGGGGCACCCAACTGTGGCCCAACATGCAGCTGCCGGCCCCCCCAGCCTGTGGCAAGTGGCAGATGTGTGAGGGCCCTGGCCTGCAGGTGGGGTCAAAAAGGTGACTATGGGGGGCAGTGGATGCATGGACAACCCTGGAAGTGCATACCCACACAGGGTGGTGTCATAGAGCACACACTGTGCACCGTTCAGTTCTGCATAGGGCAACACTGCCCAGAACTGGTCATTGGCAGCAGGGGCAGGTGCATGTCAGGGGCAGCCTTGGCAGGCTAGACATGGAAGAAAAAGTTGTGTGCCAGCCCACGCAGGTATTCGTAGTGGCTTCTGGTGTCATAGTCAGCCACGATGGCACAGATCCTGGCATTATGGTCCTGATATTGTCTCTGCGGTTGTGTTGCCTCCTCCCCAGACAACAGCATCTCAGACTGCACAACAGTAATACATTCCTCCTCTCTCAGGCACTCGAGGAGACGCCAGATGCTGGGGTGGCAGGCACTGTCCCAGGTGTTGAAGGCCCTGTGCCACCCTTCCACTGCATTGTTAGTCCTCGCCAGGCCCTGCAGGGTGGAGTCATAGCAGTTCCTTGTCTCGATTGGGAACGGAGCACACCGGCGACCCGACCGCCCGGTGGGCTGGCCGACCCACATGTCCTCCACATAGTCCAGCAGGGGCTGGAGGATGTCCTCATTGCTGGTGATGTACTCCCATTCCCTGAGTTCCTTGAGGACTGCTGGCACATCAGCAGGTGGCAGGAATGCCAATGCCAGCAGCATTCGAACATGCAGCGTAAAGTCAGGCTCATGGGTATAACGTGCCAGTACATCTGGCAGCTGCTGTATTTTGTGCCACAGGGCCTGGGTGAAGTGGAAGAAGCACCTCCTGACCCATGCTTTGGGGAATACTGTGGTGACCCCATGCCAGCTGGAATGCTTGAAGTCCATCAGGACTATGGCAGGTGTTATGGCAGGGTTATACAGCTTCAGCTGGCCTAGCAGTCTGATGTACATCTGTGCCTACCTGGTGCATGTCAGGGCGTAGACGGTGCAGGACTGTGCCTGACTGGATGGCATGTATGTTGTACAGCTGATCAAACAGGGCAGGGCATGCCCTGAATGTGCCATCCATGAACCAGTCCAGGCTGCTGGCCAGCTGTTGCATGCTACGGTCCGTGGCATAGATGATGATGTGGTCTTGCTTCCCTCCACTGTCATACAGGAGGAAGGGCGTGCCATCCGCCACAAGGGCATACTCCTCTGGGATGATGAGGCTCTTGACACACAGTGGGGTGGTTGGTCAGCTATGGGCCATGTGTCGCACATGCTGTACCATCTGGCGCAGCAGACTCACTCCTGGTAGGTGACTACCCATGGCCACAGGGATGCCTGACATGTTTGCCATGATGACCTGTGAAGCGGTATCCATGGTACACCATGCCCTGTCCCGTAGCATTCCCATCACTCACCGCACACCCACGTCCACCACATCAGGTGTGTGGTTGTGCTGTGGTGGCTACCACCATGTCCTCAGCAGTGTGCAGGCGGGCCATACAATGGTATCTCCTTGCCTCAGCACACCTCCAATACACTTTCTCTGGTCCCTCCTTGTCTCTGCAATACACAAAGCCATTGTGGACAGCCATGGGCTTGCCCTTCTGGCTCTACATGAAATGCACCTCCATGATGTAGGCTGTCACATCTGACTGGTGTGCTATGGCTGCCATTGTTATGGGTGCTGGGTGCCCCCGCCCTGTTTCTGCCTGGACATGCCCCCTTCCAGTCTGTGCTGCATATTAGGAGGTGTTGTTTCATGCCCCCATCCCCAGCACCGCCATGTTCATGGGCCCTGCATACCATGGACCGCCACCCTCGGCTGAGGTGCCCCTGTGCCTGTGCAGGGTCATAAGCTCCGTCCCTACACATGTTGTCTGGTGAGGTAGATGTATTTGTCCACTGTGGTGTGTATGGGGTTGGGATTGTCCTGCACCCTGTCCGTGTGTGTGGCCCCGGAGCAGCCGGGTGGTATGGGCTTGGACATCCTTCCCCTTACACTGTGCGCCACCAGTGGTGCCTTTCAGTGTGTGCCACTGCAGTGGTGTTGTCCCGTGTGTGGCCTACACGTCGCTCACCCTTTCTTCCTGTTGCCACCACTGGCCACAGCCTGCTGTGCATGACATCCTGCACTCGACATTTGGTTGTGTCTCCCTGCCGGAGGCACCTCTCCAGCCTGCTGGCTTGCTGGTGCTCACAGAGCTGCTGTTAGCTGTTCGTGGGGGTGCTGTAACCGGGCTGCTGCGCTACTTGCTCTTGAGCTGTCTATCTCCCATTATGTGCAGTCGCTCTTCCCGTGGTAGTGCTTCTTGCCTCACCCCCTGATACTGTGCCATTTATTTGGTGCTCTACATGGCTGTTACCCTTTTGAATGCCATATAAAAATATTGAAATAGCTATTTCCCAAGTTCTAATCAAGTTTTATAGCTTTTTCTCCACCATCTAATATTCTCCCAGTCCCCAGGCCTGGAGCTATGTCCCAAGGCAGAAGCCCCGGCCCCATCTTCCACTAACCCCACCAATCTTATCTGGTGGGAGTTCACAGTGCAAGATCCATGAGTGACACTGTCTACCATCCTGAGCAGGGTAGGTGGGTGGAATTCTTGACCACAGTTTTTCTTATCATGCCTTTTGGGATTTTTGTCATATGAATTCCCAAATGTGTGAAATGAAAAACAATTTTCTTTCATTCTCGGTTTTTCTGTCAACAGTATTTCATTTGTCATATCATAATTAAATACAGTAGTTCCATTTTAGTTAAGTAGCCTTTATAACCCAAGACATCACCATATTCAAGAATCCCAATTAACACACCATCCAATGATGCTTCTGCATATTCTATCTATGAACTGACATCAGCATCACAAGCAATTGTTTGATTTGTACATTCAATGTTTATGCTCTTATTTATTTGTTTTATCCCACCCATTATACAATGGGGAGAAGCAGAGAGAACACTAGGCATCCCTGTCTTGTCCCTCCATTCTACTCAAATTCTTGTGCATGTGCTACTGTAACTGTTGCCATAGTTGCATGGTTGGAATAACATGTCTTGATCTGTTGCTCACTGGGACCATCTTGTACAAAAACAGTGTTAAACCTAAGAAAATCTAGCATGGTGCGTGATATCCAAATAAATAAGTAAAGAAATAAATCAATAAATTTGACAAAATTCTTGTTACGTTCAAAGATATTGAATCCTCTGCAACTACAGTAAAAAAGCATGCATATCTGAAAGCATCTGTAAAATAAAGAAAATCAGATTTTTTTCAAATATTTCAGTGACTTAGGAGTATTTTTCTAAGTGCTATGAAGGTTCTTTTGAAGAGGCATTATTGCGGCCTGCCTATGGACATACTGTTACATGTTCTTGTGATATAATGTTAGAATAATCATGTCATCACAAAAGAGAAAAGTGCAGACAAAATGTACTGTATCTTTGGCTGTGAGAACTGTGGGGATATAAATGCCGATGGCAAGAGTTATGAATGGTGAAATTCTCCTAGAAACATTCAAGATTTATTATAGGACTGCATCAGACATGGGTGTGTGTGTGTCTTGAAGTGAAATCAGTATTTATTGACCTGAGCTTGCTGGGACATAAAAAAATACAATGTTTGGAATAAGCAGCAGACCTTTCTATCACTTCATTATTGATACAGAAATTGAGCCCCAAGTCATTGAGATTTTTACAGTGACACTGTTAACCTCAAGCCCCCCACCCGTTAACCTTTATTATTTTAAGCTTTAGAGGAAGTTTATTGCAGCTTAAACACACAATATTATTATGTTTCAGACTTTGGATTAGGCCCAGGCTTGAGAAATAAATTCATTTGTATTGAACATGCTGTCAGCCTGTAAACAATGTTAGCAGCAAGCAGAGACATTACTGTGCAAAACTACATTTTATGACTAAAAATAATCTCGTTATTCAGACCTAAATTCAATTTTTAAGATACTTTCACTCCTTCCTCATACATGTTTTAGCTGAAAATAGACAACATCAGGCAATGGGATTTATTTTGAAATGTGTTGACCAGGAAAGGCACACAGGCTCATTCCCAGGTGTGATCCAGGATGAGAGGGGAAGGTGGACTACATGGAGAGAAAACAGAGGCAATAGATAAGTGCAGTGCACCATGATACAGATAAGATAAACAAGAACACAATGTAAAGTTGTGCAAATTGGTGCAAAAATAATGCAGACCAAGTTAAGGCACACGCAGACAGAGTTGAAGAGCCACTAACCAACTACCCACCAATCTAACTATGTACTTCACTGCACCTAGATCCTCTAGATCCTGCAGCTGCTTTCTGTGTTGTACAGCGTCAAATGCCTTGCTGAAATTGAAGTAGAGTAGATCTACTGCGTGTCCCTTATTTACTGCCCCAGTTACCCAGTTAAAGAATACTATCAGGGTTGGTCTGACATGACCTTCCTGCCAAAACCCATGCTGTTTACAATCCTGGAGCTCATAACTCTCCAGGTAGTCCACTAAGTACTCTTTAACTAGTGTCTCTATCAGTTTACCTACAACAGATGTAAGACTGACAAGCCTGTTGTTACCTGGTTGCTCCTTGTCCCTGCTCTTATGGAACAGAACTATGTCCTGCATACTCTAGTCTTTCAGAGCCACCCCTTAATGAATAGAGCTACTGAATAACCCTGCCAGGGGTTCAGCCAATTCCAATGCCAGTTCCCTGAGCACCTATCAGGCCTCGAGGTCCTGTCTACCTTCAAGGCAGTTAGCCCTTTTGTGACTCCTTCACTTGTAAATATCTTCTACCTCATTTCTGGCATCCTCATATGCCCAGCTTTTTATGCTACTTTCCAGCAAAGACATCCTGTCCTTCACTGAAAACTGAGCCAAAGTAGCCACTAAGAATGATTGCCTTCTCCGTGTCCTTCTTTATACTCTTCCCCTTCTATCAGCCTAACAACATAGAAACCTAGAATTTGACGGCAGATAAGGACCGCTTGGCCGACCTAGTCTGGCCATTTTCCTATCTAACAGATAAGCTGCAGATCCTAGTTAACCAACAGCTTACTTTTCCTCCTCCCATCTTTCTTTTTCCCTATTATATCTAGCAAAAACTGTGTTTCCTTGCCCTTAACCCTCCTCTGCAACATGTAGCACTGTGTCTGCTCTGATATACCTGACTGCCCTCTTGGCCTCCCTTGATTTCACCTGGTACTTACACCATTCTTCATCCACCCGCTTCTCCTTGTATCTGATGAAGGTCTTTTCTTGGCCCTCATTGCTTCTCTGACCTTCTTAGAGAACAAGACTGGTCTCTTGTACCTGTTTCTCTTGGTGACCATCTTCAAGTATGACTTTATTGCCTCAAGAATGGCTATGCTCCCTGATTCTGTCCAACCTAACCATCCTACCCCAGGATAATTCTCTCATCTGGTCAAAGTCTGCTGTCCTGAAATTCAGGACTTCAGCCTTTGACAAGGGTGTAGTGGTGGTGCCTAGGGCCAGCATGAACTATATGGTGTTATGGTCACTGGACCCTAGTTTTTTCCCCCGCACTCTCTCCGCTTACCATTTCTGAGTTGGTGAGCACCAAGTTCAGAATGGCAGCTCAGTCAAAAAAGTAGGAAATGCTACACACTCAAAAATGGACACTCACATGTGGTACAGCAACATTTTACTAAAACTGTCAGTTAACACAAACCAATACTGATACCCAAACAATATCCAACATTAAGTGTAATGCAAAAACAGCCAGTCGAATGGAATTCTACCACTGAGTGGTTAATACTGCACCCATCATAGAAAGTGAGAGTACATCATACATCATATAACTGTCATCTCAATTGTTCCCGTAGTTGCAGGATATGCAATGCCAGTGAAAGAAAGTGTGTTGGGCATACCAGATCCAACAATGTGAGCTTATAGCTCAGTTGTAGAGCACTGGGACAGTATTCTGGGGACTTGGGTTCAGTTTTCAGGATGTCACATTATTTCTTTCTCACTACAATTTTCGATTCTATTGCTAAAGAGTGGCTAATACTGCACAAAGCATCCAATTAACATTGCAAAAGCTCATAAAATTCAACATCAATTGCTGATGCTATTTTGTAATTTTTGGCTGCTTATAACTTGGCCATACTTTAAGTAAGGGATTGAAATGTTGAGACACACAGCCTCCATTTCAGGATCTATGAACCTGCTAAAAACGGTGACATTGTGTTCTCCTGTTTAAAATGTTATAGGGGCTTAAAGCTGTGAAATTTACATACTTGCCAAATTTCATTAAATCATTTCTATATGTTTGGCTGTGCATAACACGTTTTAAAGCTAGAAATATAAAACATGGTGTGCATTTCTAGGAGTTGGAGTCCTTCAAACATACTACATATGGTGCAGTTTAACTGGTAGTTTTAACATTAGATGGAAATAACTAAAAATGTAAAGTTTGGCAAAATGTCATAATATGTTCATGGACATTTTTGCAAAATGTCACTGAAGAAGAATTGTTATTTTGCCTTAATTATGTGGGGTAAAGGATATTTCACCCAACCCAACTTACTATTCTTACTATAAAGTATTACTGGTGAGGTTCAACAAACTCTAAGAATTGCTCGATCCTCAGGTTTATGGGTACTTAAGTGATTTCATTTCTGCCTCAATCACAGAGAACACTTAGTGGCCCACAGTGGTCTGAGCTCAATTTCCAACTGATCTTTTCCTGGGTCCCCACAGGGTTTTGTATTTAGCCTGGTGCTTTTTGCCACAGATATATTGCCTCTTGTTCAAGCATTATGTATGCTTAAACTAATCTCACAATTTTCCTTTGTACATAAAAATGTATAAAGCAAAAATGTGGCACTCAATTCAAGAGAAATTCAGCACTCAAAAATAACAAAAAGTGGTAAGTTTATTTAAGCCACAGATGCTGATAAGCAAATGCCCTGGCCTTTGACCACAATGGTTTTCCTCAGGGGGCATGTGAGGAAGACCCATGTGATCAAAGCACCAGGGCATTTGCTTGTCAGCATCTGTGGCTTTAATAAACTTACCACTTTTTGTTATTTTTGAGTGCTGAGCTTTTCCTGAATTGACTGCCACATTTTTGCTTTCTACTGTTACGTTGGGACTTTGTGTCCATTGTGGAGCACCAGCTGAGCATTCCTGAGCTCCCCATTTAAATAGTTCTTTGGTACACAATGCTGCATACAGCCATGATTATTTAGGTCCCTGAGTGACTCTAATGTGGGTATTTGTACTCACTTGCTCTTTGTACAATATGGATCACTATGTAAACTGTACACTGTGTTTCAATTGAGATTGTATGTATTCCCTATTATTTCCTATGTTTCCCTGCCTTCCCCAGTTAGCAACTGGAAACGAGTCTTCTGGGCTCTGTTTCTCTACCTGGAAAAATATATTTTAAATAAACAAATAAATCAATAAAATAAATGCTGTCTGACTACTTTTCTGATACCATGAGCTAGTTTCAGACAAACTCCTTACGGTTAACTATAGATGACAGAAATCATGCAGATTTGCTCACAACATCAGTTAGAAAAAGCAAATATTGATTTGATAGTTTCATAAATGTATGTCAACTAACATTTAAGCAAGTAATTAAAAATGAAGAGTTCTTTTCCTACCCTACTACAGTATGTCATTGTAAGCACATCAACTAGAGCAACAGACCGCCTACTCCCATCTCTAAAACAATGCACACACAAAGAGCAATAAAGATTGTACTTCTTTTGAAGCTTGTAATCTATGAGCACAGTTGTATGCCCTAATAAGAGTAAGAGATCACATCACATCTATTCATAGCCAGTTATGTGTCATCTAGAAGCCACAGAAGTGATTTCAAAGCAGCATTACTAGTTAACCAGAAAACTAAATCATTATTCATTTTTTAGCAGCAGTGTGCCATATTTCCAGTAGTCATTGATTTTTATTATTTTCTTACTTCACTAAACTTTTTAATGTTGTAGTTTTTGTAAATCTACAATAAAGATGTCAGTCCACTGCAATTTGATAAAATGCTTGCCCCAGAACTCAGTCTTTAGCGGTGCATGATGCACTCATCACTTAGGTAGGTACGTATCTGCACCTTGTTCTTGCTATTAAGCTTATGTATGCTGCTTCTCCTTGACTGCATGTTGATTGTACTGCTGTGAATTATGTATGTGTTGTGAGTGTTCTCCTGTTACTCCCCAGGACAAGCATGAAGCAAAATGCTGCATCCCAAGAAGCCATCCATGCATAGGCAACAGTAATCAACCATTGCAACTAGCACATGTGCCTAATTACCAACAGCACAACTTTACCTAGATCTGCTTATATCTGTGATAGTACGGAGGAGCTTCATAAAATCTTTAAAAGCACATGTATTTACATAACCTCTAGTCAGCAGAGTCACAACACAACCAAGAAATTAGACTACCAATTATAGGTGAAATCCTAAAAATTAATTATTTCATTCACTCCAAATCTGTGGCTCTTGTGATGATTGAATAAATAGGGTCCATACTAAAGCTGTGCAGGATTTTCAGATTCTGCTTCTACCTGAATTCGGTTGAATTTCAGAAATTCAACCTTATTCTGTGGAAAGCACTAGTTCATACAAGGTTCAAGGTTCAATTCTTTTATTGATCGATTAAAATCTTTTCACATATAATGGCTAACAAGAATAAAAACATAATGGGCCCAATTCTAAGACATATGGTGCAACTCGCTGACGAATGTGAGTTGCGCCATATGCCGCTACACCGTGGACCCTGTGCCTGATTTCAGAACAGGCAGGGTCCCCGGCACCTATGCCCTGTGACTTGTGGCACCTCCAACGGTGCGCCACAGGAAGGGTGCACCTGACCTGGGTGCTGCAAGCCACCGACAAGCCCGAAAACATGGCACACCCCCCAGCCCCAAGCCCCAAGACATGCCTGCAAGCCCCAGTGGGCCATGGGGGGGTGCTGCCAGAAACACACTGGCACTGCAGGGTGGCATCACTGCAACGCAGTACCAGGAGCCAATGGGTGGACCCCGGTATGGCCGGTGTAGGGGATTACTATGTGGTGGGAGGTTTGGGCTGGCAAGGCAGTGTGCAGTTCGGGGCCATGCAGGGGGGGTATATTGCCAGTTGGGCACAGCAGAAGCCCCCTTTTGTCAGCACAGAGCTGGTCTAATCTCACAGTGTTGCATGGCCTCCTGGAACGGTGTTAAGGGGTTATGGCAGCTGCCCTTTTGGAACTGGGTGCAGCTGAGGCCATAACCCCCCCTTCCACCATGCCGTAGGGGTCTTGGGTGGCATATGTCCCCCTTGGCACAGGTTGTCCATGCCACGGAGCAGGCCACCTCTAGGAATCCCAGTCAGTGGAACCCATGGCTCAAAGTGCGACTTATGCCATATGTGTTGGTGCAAGTCACACTGCACCATGGTGGACCGTATGTCTACCATATATAGGACAAGAACCAATTTACATATAGAGTACACATAATCATGTCAGACAAAGATTTCAAAAAATATTTTCAGATCTCAACAAACATTGAGAAACCTTTCAAGCAATACATTTGGTTAACTTTCATAATTGTATTGAAATTTGGTGCCTACGTGCTTATGGCTTAGTTTACATTGTCCTAAATGGTTAATACATGCATCAGAGACAGCAAATTATCATTGTGCAGATATACAGAGTCAAACTATTATTCCCTGTTACAAATCCAGAAACTAAATCACAAGACATTATTCCTGGAGAATTACGCAGCCTGAAATTGAAACTATTCCTTTGTAGACAATTCATTTCCATTCCAGTGTTTTATCATACGTCAGGTTCCAAAACCTCAGTATAAAAACAGTCAGTATTTGGTGGTCTATAAGTAAATCGCTTGGGGCTTGGAGCATATCATTTGGGGCTAGCTAGGATCTCTTCAGGGGAGGAGTGGGCAGCTCTCGCTAGTCACTCCCCTGCAATGAACGTAAACAGGTACCTCGAGGTTGAGCGCCAATCATTTAAAGCCAGGCGGACCTCCCCGACGACTCGGGACAATATTTGAGGGCAAATTCTGACAGGGGCTGAGCAGCAGCAGCAGAAGAAGAAGCTGCTGCTATCTGAACTTTTAATTTTCGCCGGTCCATTGCTGAAAACTGGAGCCCCAGCAATCCTTTTGGCGCCAAACATTCTGAAATTCAAAAAAGGCGGCAGCGCCCAATTGGACCACAGCTGTTGTGACACTCGGGTAGCCTGGTTTAAAAGGCTGGGCTCAAGCTCGGACTTCCAGCATATCATTTGGAGCTACCTCGGATCTCTTCAGGGGAGGGCCGGTGGCTTTAGTCACTCCCTGCAGCGAGCGTCAGCAGGGCACCTCGGGGTTGAGGCACCGACAATCATTTGAAAGCCGGACCTCCCCGGCGACTCGGGACAATATTTGTGGGCAAGTCCTGACAGGGGCTGAACAGCAGCAGCAGAAGAAGAAGAAGAAGCTGCTATTTGAACTTTTAATTTTCACTGGTCCATTGCCAAAAACTGGAGCCCCAGCAATCCTTTTGGCGCCAAACTTTCCTAAATTCAAAAAAGGCCGCAGCGCCCAATTGGACCACAGCTGTTGTGATGCTAGGGCAGCCTGGTTTAAAAGGCTGGGCTCGAGCTCAGACTTCCAGCATATCATTTGCGGCTACCTCTGATCTCTTCAGGGGAGGAGCGGGTGGCTTTCGCTAGTCACTCCCCCACAACGAACGTAAACAAAGCACCTCGGGGTTGAGGCGCTGGCAATCATTTGAAAGCCGGGCGGACCTCCCCCGATGAATTGGGACAATATTTGGGGGCAAATCCTGACAGGGGCTGAGCAGCAGCAGCAGAAGAAGCAGCAGCTGCTATTTGAATTTTATTGTTTAATTTTCAGCCCCCCACCCACCCACCCTGCTCCTCCTCCCTTAAATGCCCAGTAACCACGCCACCCTTCTGCCCAGGGCCAATCAGGTCTGGCAATAGGCAGCAACTCAGCTGCCATCCTAGCTTAAAAAAGCACATGTGTTAATACTGTCTGCCAGTAGAATGTACACTCACCTCACATGGGCTTAGTTCGTATTTTATTACTGTCTGTTAGCATGGTTAATTTTGTCTAATGTTCTGCAATGTTAATTTTGTTCACTGTTCTGCCTTATTAGCTCGCATAGCTACTGTCTGGTTGAGTCTGCCCTAGTACCCACTCTAGGCTTGTTAACCTTGCATTTAAGCTTAGGTCCCTGCCTCTTGACCACGGATGGGGCCCCCTTAGTGGGGCTGGACACTCCTCTGTAGTGGCTATTACCTTTGTATATCACGGGTGCTCTCCAATTGGGATGTCACTGTGCTCTCTTCGCTGGGTGGGCTCTCTATCAACTGTGGTAGTGGATTGCAGCTGCTGGACATCTAGTTTTTTTCTATTGTGGGTGGATCCCTTGGCTGCTAACTTGGGGCCTGGTGGCTAGTATAGTTTTTCCCATCGCTTCTTGTCAACTATCCCTGGTACTGACATGGGGGACCCTGAGCATTTTTTTACAAAAGTGTTGCCCCTTTCACTCATGTGTTCCTTTGCCTTTGGTCTTCTCGCTGTCCTTAGCATCCCCTGGTTTATTGGTGTCGGTGCTCCTCCTGTGGAGGAACCCTGGGGCACTCGTACACAGCCAGAGGGGTCAGACTTCACCTTCTCCAACCTTATAGCTGGAGGCAGATGCCCCTCCCATGGGTTCTTTGTTATCTTGACCTCAGCTGGTTCCTGGGCCCAGCCCTTGTGGTCAGGCATTATGGCCACAAACTGCCTGCCAGGAATGGCTCCCCTCCCTTAAGGCATCTCCTTTGGCTCCTATTGGTGACCCTAGCACTCGTGGGTGACATTGAGCTTAACCCTGGTCCACCCTGCCAAGTCTCCCCCTCAGTTGTGGGCTCGTCAGCTGTCAAAGGGCTGAAAATAGCTCATCTCAATATTCGCAGCCTCCTGCCCAACTTGGCGGAACTTCTTGCTTGGGTCACCTACCACAGGCCTGACATCATTGGCATAACTGAAACTTGGCTTAAACCCTCAACTCCAAATTCCACATGTGCCCTTCCTGACTATGACCTTGTCAATCATGATTGTCCAGGGAAAAAGAAGGGGGGTGGCATCTTGATCTATTACAGGAGCCACCTCAACCTGTCAGTTTTACCCTGTCAACAGCCATTGCAGTCCCTCTATGAGTTACTACATACGGCACTGTTGCTTGGGATGACCAAAAAGCTACACATTATATTTACTTACAATCCTGCTATGGGGAGCCAAGAGTGGTTGTCCATTCTCCTTGATACCATTGGTTCTGTGACCCGGCATAATGAATTAATGATTCTGGGTGATCTTAACCTAAACTGGCTTGGTAGTAACACTAAAGCATTTGAGCCGCTGCTTGCTGGTCTCTCCTTGTCGCAGCTCATCAAGGATCCTACCAGGTGCTCTCCCAGTGGTGGTGTGAGCTCTCTTCTGGATTGGGTTCTGACAAACAGACCTGAGGGGATCAGCTCATTGGGCATCCTTCCCGACTTCATCTCTGACCACTCCCACGTGTACTGTGTGTGGAAGATACTCTCCTTGAAAATTCCGCATAAGATCATTCAGGTCAGGGACTTTTCTGGGTTTGATCTTGGCTCCTTCCAAGATGATCTCCAGCACACTGACTGGTCTGCAGTATGGAATGCCCAGGACTCCTCATCTGCTGTCAGTCACTTCCTCAGCACTTTCAGTGCTCTGCAGGATAGGCATGCCTTCCTCATCAGATGGAGGGTCAGGGGGTCTGCTACAAAGTGGTTACATGGGAGCCTCTTAGCCCTTATGAAGTCTAGAGACAAGTACTAGGCAAATTTCAAGGCCACGTTGGATCAGGCTGTATTTCAGCAGTACAGGAGAATCAGAAATGAGTGCAAGAAAGCAATAAGGGCTGCCAAAAACAAGTTTTGCAAAACTGTGCTGCTGAGCTCAGCTAGGGACCCCAGGAGGTTCTGGAGGAACATTAAAAACATAGTTAGTGGTTCCTTGAGTGGTGAGGCCTCTGATATGCTTACTGATGGTGCTAGCTGCAACAACTCACTAATCATTGCAAATGCATTTAACCTGTATTTCTCTGACCTGTCTGCTTTCACCTCGTCATTCTCCCCTAGTGGAGGTGATAACTGTGAACAGGTCCCTGCCCCTCCACTACCCCACTTGCTCTTTCATTTTAAGCCTGTGATGGTGCAAGAGGTGCAGAGATTGCTCTCTGGCCTCTCCCCCTTCTCCAGTGCTGGGCATGATGGTTTGGAACCGAAGCTCCTCTGTCTTGGTGCCTCTCATATTGCCTCCCTGGTGGCCCATATTTTCAATCTGTCCCTGTCATCTGGGGCTATCCCGGACATATGGAAAGTCGCCATGGTGGTCCCTATCCTTAAACAGGGGAACCCCAAACTGATTGAAAACTACCGTCCTTTAGCCATTCTGCCAGCGGTCAGCAAACTTCTTGAGAAAGTTGTGGCAGGGCAACTCTCGGAGTATTTTCAGTCACATGACCTAATGTAACCTGTGCAGCATGGCTTTCAGAAAGGGCACAGCACATCCTCTGCCCTTGTCACAGTCTCATCCTGGATCAGGGCGGTTATGGACCAGGGCAAACTCTCTGGGGCTATCTTTATAGATCTCTCCAAGGCCTTTGATCTTGTTGATCATGCCATGCTCTGCACTCAGCTTAGTTCCTATGGTCTATCACCTGGTGTGCTCCGTTGGTTCTCCAACTATCTACATGGCAGAAAGCAGCTTGTCAAATATGGCAAGGAGCTCTCGGGTTCTACTTCTGTAACCATGGGTGTTCCCTAAGGCTCTGTCCTGGGGCCCCTGCTCTTCTCCATTTTTGTTAACAATCTCCCCTCTGCCTCTGTCCATTGTAGGCCCATCCTCTATGCGGATGACCTGGTCATCCTCACTCATTCTCCGGACATAGGGGTCATTAATCACCACCTGAGTGAGGACTTTGGGGTCATTCAGTCCTGGATTTCATCCCATAAGTCGGTTCTTAATCTTAAGAAAACCCAGACCATGCTTTTTGGGTCCCAGGCCAAGATTAAGGCCTCTCCTGCTCTTTTATCCATTACTGGTACCGATGGTGTTCTGATCCTTGTTACTGACAACTTTAAATACCTTGGGGTGACACTTGACCCACAGCTTGACCTTGGCCACCATATTCAGAATGTATGTAAGACTGTCAACTGCAAACTGGGTCTGGCCTACTCAGCAAAGAGCAACCTCACTCCTGCTGCCCGTCTTGCTCTTGACAGAGGTGTGTTCCTCCCTTCGCTTTGCTACAGGCTCCTTTTGTTTGCTCGCTCCTCCAAAGCGCACCTTTCTAAGTGGTTTACTGCCTATAATAATGTCTGCCGTCTTGCTCTGGCTGCCCCTTGTCTCACCCATCATTGTGACCTATATAGCAGGCAGAAATTGGCTCTCCCATCAAATCACCTAGACTTTGTCCTGGGGTATTTCACGGGCAAGGTCCTTGGTACAGGCACCCCTCCTGGGCTGGTGAAATTCCTTGTCCCTGCTGCCTCCTCATCCTATTCCCTCAGGTCTCTGGGTCCTGCCATCCTTAAGATCCCTGCTACCCGGACTCTAATGGGGATAGAGATTTTGCTGTGTGTGCTTCCAGACTGTGGAACTCATTTCTTGGCCAGGTTCGCTCCTCCCACTCACATGTGCGCCTTCGATCCTTCCTATGGAACCATCTCAAACTCTCCTCGGCGTGAGGTTGTCCCAAACCCCCTGTGATCTCTCATGATCCTTCACTGCACTCCTTTCTCTTGGATGTGTTCTGGACAAGTATGGGTTGTTTGCTGGATATATAATGTACCTTAACCCATGTTTCGGAGTGTTGCTGTAACCGAGGCTCCACTTCCTAGGGCCTTAAGTTGTATATAGTGTTGTATCTGCTGTATCTCACTTTGTACTTATTGTACTGCTCTTAGTTTCTACATGTGTTATTCTGTTGTGTATATACTGTATAAGATATGCCTTACCTGACCTGTAATCTGTCTCAATCTGTATCATGTTAACCTGTGTACTTAAATCTGTAATTCCTGTACTCTCCTGGGTCATACCTGAAAATAGGCAATTGTCTTGTCTAGTGTACTTACCTGGTCAACAAAAGCTAAATAAATAAATAATAAATAAAGTCCATACTATATGCACTGGTACAAAAGTTGATCAGTGCCGAGATGGTGATGCTGAGATATGCTGAGGCACCTAAGTTACAGTTTGCCTTAGCTGTAATGTCATTCTGCCTCGGCATACCCCAGCATATGCCAGAATCACCTCAGTACTGATCAACTTTCGTATGACTACCACTGTATATATAGTTTTATTATGGATATACCCTGTACATCCAAGATTACGGATGCTACTTCAGCTCATGTTGTAACACTCAATACCATTCTCCCTTAGAAATCAGACTAGTCTTGCTTTAAAAGCCCCACTTAGGTTATTCCACATAGTACAAAATTATTTGTTGGTCAGAGGGATACAGAGCAGATAGTGGATGAGGCTCTTAACAAGGCAAGAAAAGTAGATAGGACCACCTTGCTCAGTCCAAACAAATGCAATGAGAATAATGAGACTGCATTATTACTGAATTTAATAATTTGACAAGGAATGATGCATCCATTTGTAAGAAAACATCGGTCAGTATTGAAGGGGAATAACACAGTGTTTCAGGCAGCTGGAAATGCACCAAGGGTTACTTACAAATGTGCAGGCAGCTTCCAGTGCTGAAAGTGCAATATGTGTAAATTTTGCACAGTAGGCAAAGAATATTCACATTTAGTAGACAAACCTGTGGTAGACATTTGAGAACTTATAAATTGTAGCATCGCATTTGTAGTTTACACAGTCATGTATACTTGCCCCAAGATATTTGTTGTAAGTACTGTACAACTTCAGAAAAAACAGATGCAAGAGCATGTACACTCAGTCAAACATGCATACCCAGACACTCTGCTTGGTGCACATTTTGCACAACAGTATCCAATGAGAGTTATGGTTAATGGGAATCAAACACGTGCCAGTAACTCAAAAAGGGGGCAACAGGGTCAAAGGCCAGCTGGATCTACATCTTAAATGCTCTCATCCACACTGGCCCTAATGATACACTTTACTTAATAAAAGTCTTTTAAAGTTCTTCCCCCCCGGTTCCACATCAATATCACACAAACAAAGACAGCATGGTCAATCCACAATGCCATAAATAACGTGAAATAAAGAAGCACATGGACAGGATTGCAACCCTGTCAAGAAAAAAATGTCTGAGGCAAAAACCAAGAGTGCCAAAACATGTGCTCATACCAAATGGTGTATTTTATAAGCTGTTGATTGAATACAGTCAGTAATTTAAATATGCCACTTTTCCATGTTGTGTGATTATGTTGCAGCAGTTTTGACCACCCTGTCTTTGAACGGTTTTGATAGGATACACTTCCCACTTTGCTGCAGAACTTAATATGAAATGAATGGTTGGCATTTATTTATTATTGTAAAATAACATTTTTATTATTCATTTTTCAGTACCTTTTCATGTTTTCTCCGCTATATCGATTCTCCCTAGTTTTAGTATATATAAATCCCCTATCCTCCTACCAATGCATTATGCTGTCTCTGCTTTTCTTCTGTTTTAGTTATCTTATTTACATTAATTGATATTATGCATAATTCATTTTGGAATCAGATAGATATGTACTAGCTGGCATGGTACACACTGGGTATTGTTGTTGATATGTCCCTGTATTAATTTTATATAGTGATTAACTATTCTTTACTTGTTTTATGGACTTTATCTGCATGATGCATGCTTACTTTCACCAGAAGCATAAACCTTTTGGAACATCAGTGTTATGTTTTTTTTATTTCCATAATGAAATGGAACAATACCTTCTCCCTTCCCCGTTCCTCTTTTCATTTTTCACTTATCAAAGGGTTAGACTGTATGACTGATCTATCTATCTGTCTGTCTGTCTGGCTGTATGTCTGTCTGGCTGTCTGTCTGCCTGCCTGCCTATCTATCTGTCTGTCTGTCTGCCTGCCTATCTGTCTGTCTGTCTGTCTGTCTGCCTGCCTATCTGTCTATCTGTCTGTCTGCCTGCCTGCCTGCCTGCCTGTCTGTCTGTCTATCTATCTATCTATCTGTCTGTCTGTCTGTCTATCTATCTGTCTGTCTGTCTATCTATATTTTTCCCTTTTGCCCCCGCTTCTCTGTTCATGTAAGAATGAATCGCACAAATCACATTTTCAGTGTGCTTCACTTTAAAAATTGGACTTCACAGCAGCAGCCACTATGACTTTAGTCTTTATGCACTTTACAATATGCTATAAAAGTGATATTTTTCTCATTCTTGCTTCTTCCTTAATATCATAAAACTCTTCTCCCAGGGATTTCTTTTCTGAATAGTTTCTGGTGATTATCTCCCACCTTAGAAATTTTTAAAAACTGTTCTCACTTATCATCACATTTTTTTTTGCTGTTATGTTATGCTCCTGCTGCACGTCCCTCAATTGGGAGGGAGCCTCAGTCCTGTCCCCCAACATACACCAGCCGATGCTGATGGTTATCCCCAGGGCTTACCCCACTGGTGGGGCCAGTGGGGCACCCAAACCCCCTGCCAAAGACCGGATCCAGTGTGGTCAGCGCAGTGGCTATTTGGGGGCAGGACCTGTGAGCTCCCTCAGTCATCCAGCTGGGAGCGCTTTTTCCTTCAGTTTTTCACCCCCTCAGGGGTAGAGTGTGCAATAATGCCAGTGATGGTAGCATGTATGCTCCCATGCACATCCCGCCAGGCATCTTCCGTGCCTCTGATTCCAACTTGGCAGTATTGGTGTGTCACCCCCAGCCTCTGCTAGGGGCCAGGCATGCACCAACAACTGATCACCCCCCTTCCCTGAGAAGGAGAGCTGTCTCTAGGTGCTCAATCCTTCTCCACCCCCCCTGCTGACCCCTGGTGTCCTTTGCTTACTCCCGAACATGAGTCCGCTTCTGCATGGCGCGAGAAGCCCAGTGCCTCAACCTCAGCATGACCGGGCTGGCTTTATCATCAAATTTTGATAGAGCACTCTATTTGAGTTTCTTGATATGGCAACTAGGTTTTTATTTATTATTTTCAGTTTTTGTAGGGAAGTGCAGGCTGTGCTCCAGCACCAAACAAACCTATTTAATATGTATTATACTTTCAAAAATACCATATAATCTGATAGCTTTTGTGCTGCAGCTACACACAGTTGTGTGCCAGATCTGAAGCACTGGGGTTCAGTGCTACTGCTCTCCATTTTGTACTAATACATTTTACATACTTTTGTAGCAATAACTTTGTGAACAGTCCTTTTCCTTACCTAACCTGAGTGCTGCAGACTTGGTGTTTTGTATTCTGCATGGTGCCCTCCCTCTGAGGGAAGTAACGCTTTCTATTGTCTCACTTTATCATGCTCCTCCTGCCTAGTTTTAGTGTATACCCTCTAGTTCTGTTTGTACCCACCAGCTTAAAAATATGTGTAGAGCCAGCGCGCTGCGACAACAGTGGTGTGTCCACTTGTAGTCCTGCCAACCCGAGTTCAGTAATGAGCATGGTGTAGCAGAGTGTCAGCTGGGGGGAGGTAGGATGAGCATCCCATGGATTGCTCTCCTCTTCAGGGAGGGGTTGGCTGTGGCTTCCCAACATAGTGACACTCAGCAAAAGCTGCATATACAACAGCCTCCCACACATAAGCTGGGCGGAGGCATCAACAGACATCTGCAGGACATGTGTGGAAGCATGCACATCCTGTGCTGACATCATTGCACATCTGCACCTCCCAGGGGACCTAAGGAAAAAGATCCCTAGGGCCGGCAGCACTGTGATGCCCCTGGACCTCAGCCCGAATGACATTCCAGCTGCAAGCCTCAGCTGAGGCCTCAGGTGGGTCTCGGTCCCTCTCTCTTCAGGGAGCCTCGCTGCATTGAGTAAGGTGTGGCCTCCCAGTCTGGGCAATCTGGGGGGGATGCCAGGTGGAAGGTCCAGGTGCTGAAAGGGTGTAAATCCACCTCACAAGCCCTAGTGGCAAAAGGAAAGTTACAGCAATATGTGTAAACTGCAACCTGTTTATTCTCTTTTAGTAGTTGGAAAACTGTTATAATGTCACCTCTCAGCCATCTCTTCTCTAGACTGAGTAATTTCAGTACATCCAATGTCTCCTTGTAGCTCTTGTCCTGTATGCCATTAAAGAGATTACTGCCCCTATGCTGGAGCCTCCTGATCTCTTCAATGGCCTATCAGCACTGTGGTGACTACAGCTTGATGCAGTTATCCATGTGTGGTCTGATCATGGCCTTGCAGGCCAAAGGTGGTTAACCAATATATTGGCATGCTTGTTGCTCCCCATATGATGTCCATGGGATCTCACTTCCTTTGGATTGTTTTAAAGAACTGGAGCAAAGACTTTAAAGTCATGAACTATGGGGCAACAGATGTTGTTTAAAAAGAAGGTATGCAATTAAATGTAGATCTGTGTGAATGCAGAATTCTACTGGTGGGATTCAGGTGGAACTGAATTTCACTTCTTAAATGTTTTTTGGAATTTTTCAATAAATTCAACGGAATTCTGATAATCTTTTAATTTAAACCACAGATTAGTTTTCCATGATTTATTTAACCCACACATTAGTTTTCTACAGTTTATGTAAATCTAAACCATGGAACTATAATCCACTACTTACGTAAATCACAAATCACTAATCAGTGGTTTAAATATGATGACACAAACCACTTTCAGAATTTGGGAATTCCACTTTCTGATGGAATGCTGTGTACATTGGCGGAATTTCTAAATTGTCCAAAATTCTATAGTATTACGTTGGAAGTGAAATTTGAAAATTTCACACAGTTCTAATAAAAGCCATGGGAAAAAAATGCAACAATGGATGGTTTTGTTGGAGCTGCTGGATTCAATGGGTGGGCTGCCAGGTCTATTGAGGAGTCAGACTCTAGCTCTGAAGTAGTAATTCTCCCAGATGCAAACAAATGGAGAAACATAGACTTTGAAACATAGACCTTGACGGCAGATAAGGACCGCTAGGCCCATCTAGTCTGCCCATTTCCCTACCTACAGGATAGGCCGCAGATCCTATTTAACTAACAGCCTATATCTTCCTGCCCCCCCACAAGAATTGCCTTATGTCTGTCCCATGCATTCTTGAATTCTCCCACAGTTCTAGACTCCACAACTTCCTCAGGAAGGCTGTTCCATGCATCCACTACCCTCTCTGTGAAATAATACTTCCTCACATTGCCCCTGAACCGCCCTCCTTCTATCTTTAAATTGTGTCCCCTTGTTCTTGCAAGTCTCTTTTTCTGAAAGATGCTACCCTCTTGGACTTGTTGATTCCCACAACACAAGGGATAAGATGTGCTGTTATTTGACAATAATTTCATGATTCAATGGCTTCCTCTGAGAACTCATTTGGAGAATTTAATTTAAGACTACTTACTCACTAAACATAGTGACCACATAGTTTCTAATTGCAATGCAGCAAGAACAGTGAACCATATTAATTTAAAACAGTTTGATTTTTATAGAAGATTGGATAGATTTGACAACACTATGAGGAAAGGAGATTTGTGAGTGCTTGGTATAGGTGACCTAGTGGCAGATTAAAGTTACATTTTGGAGCATCTTCTTCAAATTGAATTGGTTTGTGTATAAGGCATTCAGATTTCCTCTGTGGTAGTGGAGTACAGAAAATGGTGGCTGGAGTGTATGACTGGTTGCTTTGGAGCAAACAATGACAGTAATCCTAACATAACCCACAGAAAGAGGACATTCTTTTAACTGTGAGCAAGCGGGCACTGTTGCACAACATGCAAAATGGCAGCATAACTGTGACGCATTGAGACATCCTTTCATTCTTCTGCACCCACCATCAAACCCTACCAATGTGAAGTTTTTGGGACTTTTTATGAAAGCTGTGGACTTGCTCCACAAGAATGTATGTTTTCCCATCAACAGTAACGTTCTTACAAAAGTGTCAAGACAGCTTTCTCACCTGACTCCCGGTAAGATGGTGACTACAACTACATTTAAGAACCATAGCCTGGACTACAGTATACTGCTTAAACACCTCAAAATTCTGGTAGAGACAAGTCTAAAGTTGAATCCAAGCTTGTCTTTTCTTTACAACTGCAGAACTTTGCTCCCTGGATACCAAGGTCCCTGAAAGCAAACTACAGATTGCCAATCTGGAGGACGCCACCTACCACATCTTCCAGTGATTTGACAAACAAGACTGGTACTAACAACAACTATAGGACCAAGCAGATCAGGAAAAGTGGGGCCCTAGAAACAATTTGCACATTCTTGGCATCCCAGAAGGTGCTTAAGGCCCCAACATGGAACTTTTTCTGGCAGACTTTCTTTCCAAGACTCTAAGTAAGCCCTGACAAGGCTTGCTTAATATTTAGCATGCACACCAGTCTCCCAGACCCTTACCACCACTTGAAACTTGGCCTAGGCCCATCACGGCCTATTTTCTCTGATTCTCAACCAATTTGTGCCTTATGAGGAAGGCAAGAGTGTGGATCCCACACACATCTCCCTGTGCCAGGATTTTTCTTCCAACAGCGTGGCACAAAGACAAAAATACACCTAGGTTCAGCAAGCCCTGCATGATCTAGGGGTCTAGAACCAATTCAGAGGCCTCACTCACTTTGTTATCAAGCCCAATGGCTGGGAGCAAGCATGCAAAACTGCAGAGGAAACATAGGGCCTAATTTTAGGAGCGGTTAGAATGATGCAAGGGACTTACATCAAAAGGGTTTGATGGAAGTGGTAATTTGCATCACAACTTGCATCAAACTGCAATTTTGTAAAGCAGCCTAAGTCTGACTAAGACACAGCTGTGCCAAAGCCTCCCTATTGTTCAGAACCCAGTGTGCCAGGTCACAAGGGGGCTTGCACAGTGGTGGGGCTGTCACATCCTATTTTGGGGGATTTTCAAGCCCCTGCCATGGACGCAGCAGGGGGCACCACTTAGACCAACCAGGAGGTAGTCTAAGTGGTTGCACCACGGGGATTTGGGAGGTCAGTGGACAGTGTAGTGCACAAAGGACGGGGTGGAGACATGAGGGTGTCAGGACACAGCTGTACGGCAGCATGAAACATAGAAACATAGACTTTGATGGCAGATAAGGACTGCTTTGCCCACCTAGTCTGCCCATTTCCCTATCCATTGGATAAGCTGCAGATCCTAGTTAGGCAACAGCCTACTTCTTGCTAGGAAGACATGTTGGTTCCATCAAACCCAATGCCCTGGTAGTGTAGCCCCAACCCCCTCTCCACTGCAGCTGTGGTGGTATAGTGGAGCCCCCCGTGATTTCCCCTGAGAATAATGAACCAGTTTCCCCTGTGATACAGCACACCCCTCCCATCCCCAATCACCTGACCCAAAAGGAAAATGTCTGACATACCCCCCTGGTGGTCTAGTGGTCCCCCCCATCCTCCCCCCCGTCAGGCAGTGCCCAACCACACAGCTCCGCCCTGTCCCTGACATGCTTCTCCAACTGGCATATCCCTCTGCACACCACCACAGCCAGCAGCAGAATGTGGTATGTGTGTATTGTGTACTGCTGTACAGTAGGCACATACTGCATTGTGTGGCTGGCTGTGGTGGTTTGCAGAGGGATGTGTTAGTTACAGAACCATGTCTGAGATGGGGGAGAGGGGTGGTTGGGGAATGCCTGATGGGAGGGGAGGGTGGAGGACCACTAGACCACCAGGGGTATGACCGACTATTTTTGGGTCAAGAGACTGGGGATTGGTGCGGGCGCTGTACTACTGGGGCAACTCATCCATTCTTCTTGGGGGAGATTGGGTATCATGGGGGGTTCCACTATACCGCCATGTCAAAACATAAACATTGGGCAGCAGGGGGGTTTGGAATTGGACCAGGGTGGCATGGTTTCTGCATGTCACCAATTATTAGCACTCTTTGGGGGTTGGGGGACCATACAACCACTGCACCATGGATCTCTTGGGATTGCTGGGGTTGCCAATTGCCTGCTACATCAGGGGGTCTACAGTGTTGGCACACAGGCACCAGAACTGTACTGGGACACTGCTGTAAGGTGGCAACCCACCCTGTGACACACTCTTGTGGTGACTTCCCCTTTTGTGCCCAGGTTCTGGGTTTGTTGCTCCTTGGGGCACCTCATCTGCTGTCTGAATATTTGTCTGTGGATGCGTCCTGGACTTGCACTAAATCTTTAGACTGCACCAATATTTTGGATGCAGACCACATTTTGCAGCTATTCAGTAGGTTTGGCGTAAGTCACCAACCTTCTGGAATACCGACTTTTGCGTTTGCCACAGCTGCATCGAACACAGCCCCCTTTTTTTGCCACAAGTTGCATCTGACACAGGTGACTTCTAGAATCTGGCCCATAGTCTTTTCTGCAGAGCCACTAGCTGGAAAAGGCCAACAAGAACTCCCCTACCATGAGCCCTCACAAATCTACAAAATAATGGAGCTACTTCCCAGCTTGGCTTCCCCAGAAAGCCACAGCCACAAGGTAAAGGACCCCTAAGATCCCATGCAGCAATCACAAGTCCACACCATGAGGTTCCTAGCAGTGGCCACCAAAGCCACAATGCAGCAACAGGATAAGCCCTTTAATCAGCAATCTGTAACACTGGGGAAACTCAAAGATCATGCTGTGGTGGAATAATAATGACAACAAAAGCAGTCACCAAGAGATGAAGTGTGCAAAAAGAGCTGAGGCAGCAGGCCACACTCTGATCAGCCTACTCCTTCCTTGAAGTCTCCATGCTTCTCCACTCTAGACACCCAAACACACTTGGCAGATACATTAAAGCCTGAAAATGCCTACTCCTGATGTAGACCAAAGCAGTGGCCTTGGTAGACACCTTTGTTATGGAGATAAATAATAAAGACAAGATCATGCTTCTCCCTGCATCCTAAATGCATTCAGTGTTAAAATTAGTTGTAAACCCAAAGGGCACTGGATGGCAGTGGTTTCTATTTTGATAGGTCTTCTCGAGCCATTGGTTTGGACCGCAACTCTGGCTCAATATAGTATTGTATGGACCCTGGGCTATATTTTATTTCTTTCTAGTTCCATCTTGGCCTGCCTTTTCTCTGCCCTACCCACCTGTAGGGAACTGCACACTGTTATTATTTCTCTGGTGAAATATGAGGCCTCTTATGCCCCATAGAAAATTCCTTTATAGCAGAGCTTGAGCAAATGGCAGATTGAGACTGGCACCGCAGTACCTGGTACTCTGCTACCTATACATCCCTATCATGCTGAAACCATTGCAGGCCTTGCAATCCATTGTCGCTGGGAATCTGCAAGCAGCACATGCCCATCACAGCCTTTCCATAAGGCCCTATCTTTGCTTATGTTTCCCCTACCTGCACCCCACATGCTATGAACAGCAAGCGCTGCACTATACCCACATTGTGCATTGATCAGTGGCATACTGGGAGGTAGACTACCAATGCCTAATGCCTGAGTCAGAACCCCACGGTTCTTCCTCCTTCCCTCCCTCTCAGTAACCTATGTTGGATGATGAATGTAACATGCACTGATACTTTATCTTTGGTTTGAAGTGAGCTTCTAAGGAGTACTCTGTTGGGGACTCTTCACACTCCCAAAAGATAGGTGTAGCTACACATCTTGACCTTAAAAGGATTCAAAGAGTTGTTACCCATAACTCACTTCAGTCAGAAGAGTCTAGAAGTTATGCTGAACTATCTCCGTTTCTCAAGCTTAGTTCTAGGAAAAAGGTGTTCATCACTGCATATACTGTATTTCCTTTTATTATAATGTGTTGTTTTTTTTCATTCTAGAATACATTTGAGGGTGGTTCAGTTGGTATCTGGAAGGACTACTATAATTCTCCTGTTTTTATGTGGTGCAAGAGCACTCCCAAAGATACGTGGTTGATCCTTATTACCAACATGAAACCTTATCAGTTTTATGGTAAGCATGACTGATAGCTCAGGCATGAAGCTGGTGTTACAGAACATTAAATGGTTTAATAACTCAGCCAAGAGGAGACACATCCTCTCTAATCTAAAAACTCTGAAAACAAAGGTGTCCCTCCACTAGGAGACATATCTCACCTGAGTACTATTAAAAGGCTCAGAAGAGAAAGGGTGGACCAGGTAGTTCACAGCTCCATGACCACAAAGAAAAAAGGAATAACTATCCTTCTCTACAAATCCCTCCCCAGAAAAGCTAAAAAGGCTACTTCAGATGTGGATGGTAGATGGGTACTGGCACCAGCAAAGCAAAATCTTCTAGGAAATGTCAGTGCCACCAGTGGAAAGGTTCTTGCTTTCTTCCTGAACACAACCAAGCCATAACTACACTGCACCCAATGGCAAGACCCCTATTATACTAAGTGGATACCTTGATTCCTACCTAGACTGTAGCCACTCTGGATCTGAAAGTCATATCTCAACTACCTTATGGAGTACGCAGACTCACTGATACCTGACAGAGATAATCCCACAAGTCGTGTCTTCTTATTCTGTTCTACAGTTCATGATTGTTACACTCATATTGACCTCCTCCTCCAAGCTGATGACCTGGCAACCCCTTCAATCTATGATTCCCATATTGGGAACATAGTTATACTGGACCATGCTCCAATTTCAGCTTGTATATCTCTGCCTGCCCTCACTTATGGTTCAGCCTGATGGAGAATCAACCTCCTTCTGATAAAAGAAATGAATAGAGGCTGCGAAATTACTTGTGAGATTTTTTATACCTGTGTTTAAGCTGAAAAAGCAAACAGTGTATAGCCTGAAGATATAGGGGATGAAGTTAAATTATTTAATTCAATGCAATTTTATGTCTTTCATTTAATGTGAAGGGGCACTGCAAGGCTTCTGTTTTATATTGACTGTATATGTACTAGTCATATTTTAAGCTGCATGAAATGACATTTAATGCTGATCAATAAATGTTTTTAACTTGAAACTTGATAAAAGACCCTGATTTCAGTGCTTAGGGAAGGCAGGAGTCCAGGGTATTTCCAAATAGACTCCTCCCCTTAAGTATCCTATTGCACAGTTTGGGAACCTTCAAAGCTAATGTGAGAGGTTGTATCATTGTCCACTCTTTGGCAAAACAGAAGCTCAGAGATGATGTGCCTGCCAACCTGGAACACAAACTAACCCAGCTTAAAACGGAACACAAACACGCTTCTTAAGTTAAACCTTCCTTGAGAACACTCATCATAGGTATTATGTGCCAGATAAACAATCTCCTCCACAGAGTAAAACACAGGTATAAGGAATTAGGTGACAAGTGCAGCAGACTAATGACCTAAAGACTCCATCAGCAGCAAGCAGAGGCACACACTGCTAGCCACAGAGACTTCACAAACACTACTGTCACTGCCTCCAAAATCAGTAAAGTTATGAAATAATTCTATGCCTGGCTCTACATCTACACCTTCCTGAGACTGCCTCCAAGCTAAGCTATCTGATTTGCTCTCAGGCACCCACTAGCCCAGGTTACCTGTCTCTGGATGTCCCGTCACTGCTGAATAACTTCATAAAACCCTAAAAACTCTAAAAAAAGGAAAGCCCCTGATCTCTATCAGCCTACACGTGAACAAATTATCCTGCCTTTACATGTTTAATGTTTCATTGGAGAAGGGCTCCATTACCCCCACATTGACAGAGTCAGTCATTATAGTCCTCACCAAAAAGAGGAAGGATCCTTAGGAGTGTGCCAGCTGCAGGCCAATTTCTCTCATCTTCACAGATAATAAAATCCTGGCTAAAACTCCAGCCACAAGACTGGAGGATGCCCTCCCCTCCTTAATAAGCCTGGTGCAGGCTGGGCTTATGAAAGGCAGATTCAAGGCAGACAACATTAGAACCCTCACTGCTTTGATATGACATGACAGATCTGCAGTTCTTCCAATGGCTGCCAGAATGGGGGATTTCAATAGTTTTTGACTTTGAAGGCACTTACTTACAGTACAGTAGGGCTGGTCAATTACCTCATTTCAAACAGTTGGGCTGAATATTATATTTGTGCTCCAAAATATTCTGGTATTTGTATTTGTTATTACTGTGCTTGTTACAAAAAACAGAAAAAGAATAAAAAACAGCTTCTCCCACCTACCCAGCCCAATCAATTAAATACACAACCCCCTTACCCTCACACTCTGCTACATACCTAATCACTTCCTCTTCAGTACCCACAATTTCATATTTTTATTGAATGTTAGAAATAAACCTCTGATGATGGGTGACCATCAAAAACCGCCCAATTCCATGGCCAGTCACCATCATTAGGACTCAATTTTTGTAAAATAATTATTCCCCCCACTCTGACAGCACACTCCTCCCATCCCCCCCGCACTTCCTGAACCCAATTCTCCTTAAAAGGAGCAACAAAGAAGTTGACTGACACAACCTGCCCTCCACCATGGCCATCTGCATTCTACTGAGTGAAAGCGCTTCTGCACTTGCTCGCATAATAAAACCAGATGATCATATGGTGGGGGTTAAGTATTTTTTATTTTTTTTCCTCCTCAGACTCTGGCTTGCTCTTTCAGCCTCCAATCCCCTCATCCTATCCCCTGGGACTTACCTCTTTCCCCTGATCTTTCCCCTGGATTGTCCCCCATGGTGGGGCCACTGATGGAGTCTCCTCTTAACTTTCTGAACAGTACCACAGAGTTGGGCTGGTGGTGGAGTGCCTTAGTAACTTCATGGGGCATTCAGAGGGGATGGGGCATCATCCTGCCTCAGCTGCAGTCCCATTTATTACCTTCTTCTGTGTGACAGGTGGTGTGCAATGATGTAAGGGTGCAAGTGCCCATGTCTGGCACACCTCCTGGAACCATTAAGCTGTGGCTACTCCAGCCCCATGCCTCCTCCAACGGTCAGTCAAGCGCTGAGTGCTTCCCCATCCTCCCCACAGAAGAGGAGAGCAGTCCATCAGATGCCCAAGCCTCCTCCCCCCCGACCAACCCCTGATGACCTGACATTGCACCCAATCTCAGGTCACCGGCATGGCGGCAGGTAAGGCATGATGCCTCGGCCCTCCATTCCACCAGGCCGGCTGGCTTGACCATTTTATTGGACTGGGCGGACAAAGGTGGGGTGCTGTTTCTGTTTTTTTTTTAATAGTATTTCCCAAATAAGAATAAGGCACAAATAGTGCCACTATTTATTAATCTGATCTAAATAACAAATAGTGCATTTTTCATGGTATTCAGGAAACACTGTTTGCTACTCACACTCCTCTACTGTACACTAATCTTACAGGTATTCAGCTTCAGTACAATTTACTAGAAGTGGATACCAATGCTTTTCAATAACCCCACAACATCATTCTTAATTTTGACTAACCATACTATATCATCTGCTTTTTCTTTCCATTGTGGTACCAACCAGGGTTGCCCTCTCTCCCCATATCTTTTCCTAAAGGCTCTTGAACCCATTACCCAACATTACCCAACAGGGAAAACATCCAAGTGATCCAAGAGATTAAGAAGGAAAGGTAATCAGGAAGCTTACTCTGAACAGCTCATATGTAGAGCAGCTGCTTCTACAGCAAACACCTATCAGGCAAAGACAGCCAACCCAGCTGATTAAACATTGCACATTGGAGCCTAGAGTAAAGAGCTCCACATGCAAAGCAGGCAAGATGATGGTACAGTATAACACTTCAGTTGTATTAATTTAAACTTTAGGGGTAAAATCTAGCAAATGTCTATGTAATTAAGTAAAGGAAATATTAGAGATTGAACAAGTCTGGGGCACAGTTCTAATGGAATAAGGGATTGATTCATATATAGAAGACCAATCTTAAGAGGAATATACTTAGCCAAATAATCAATATGAACAGTGCCAGCTGTCAAGGAGACAAGATCATAACCCAAGTATTTCTCCAAAGAGACAATATCCAAGGACAAACCATCAATCATGGATAAAGACAGATCAGGCCTGTCAAGACATGATGATCTAGCAAAGAAATGAAAAACAATGACTTGAGGATTCTTCGTATTCAAGACAAGTTTAGGATGCCAGAAGAAAAATGGTGAAGATTAAGAAACGTATTATCAAGAACTGTATTAACAGTATCTAGTGAAAATTGCATTAATAGCATCTAGTAAAAACAATAATAATAGATTTTAGTATCTCAGCATATAAATTGTAACTAGTGCAACTTGGATATGCACCTTAACTAATAAGAGTGAGTATATGGCAGGATGAAGGACCAAGCCATGAGGGACATACAGTATTTAACAACAGGAAGAGGGCGAGAAACATGACCACACAAAGAAACCTCCTGTATACGACCTAACAGGTAGCTATGAAACCAATCCATGGTCCCAGACTCAAATCCAGTGGCACTCATTCTGTTTAATAACAGCTCATGATCTACAGTGTCCAAGGCCTTTGATAAATCAATGAAAATAACACTTGTATATTGACCTGCTTTCAAGGCCATGCTGATATCATCCAGGATCTTTGACACTGCAGTTGAAGTAGAGAAGGGTGATGTACTCCATAAAATCTCCAACCCTGAAACCTCTATTCAAAGAAACATATAAACATAGACTTTCACAGCAGATAAGGACTGCTTGGCCCACCCAGTCTGCCCATTTCTTTACATATTGTATAAGCTGCACATCCTAGTCAACCAACAGCCTACTTACTCCTACCCCCACTATAATTGCCTTATGTCTGTCCTATGCATTCTTGAATTCACCCTGTGTTCTTGACCCCACAACCTCCTCAGGAAGGCCATTCCATGCATCCACTACCCTCTCTGTGAAAAAATACTTCCTCATGATACCCTGAGCTGCCCCCCCTCTATCTTCAAACTGTGCCCCTTGTTCTTGCACATCCCTTTTTCTAAAAGATGCTACCCTCTTGGACTTTGTTGATTCCCTTGAGGTACTTAAAAGTTTCTGTCATGTCCCCCCTCTCCTTCCTTTCCTCAAGGGTATACATATTAAGCTTCTTTAGTCTCTCTTTGTATGGTTTCTGGTGCAGACCCTGCACCATTTTAGTTGCCCTCCTCTGGACTGCCTCCATCCTGTCTATGTCCTTGCAAAGATGGGGTCTCCAGAACTGCACACAGTACTCCAGATGGGGTCTTACCAACTGTCTGTACAGAGGGATGACAATTTCCTGTTTTCTACTGGTGATGCCTCTCCCTATGCATCCCATTATCCCCCAGCCCTCCTTACTGCCTTCTCACATTGCCTGCCTATCTTTAGGTCATCTGATATGATTACCCCCAGGTCCCTTTCCATTTTTGTTGTTGTTAGTACCTCTCCCTTCATTGTGTACTCTTCTCCTGGGTTTTTGTTTCCCAGATTACTTTGCACTTCTTTGCATTAAATTTAAGCTGCCATACTTTCGACCATTCCTACAACCTTGCCAAGTCCTTTCTCATCCTTTCCACCCCCCCCTTGTGTATCAACCCTGTTACAGATCTTTGTGTCATCTGCAATGAGGCATATCTTTCCTTCCAGTCCCTTTGCAATATCACTTGTAAAGACATTAAAGAGGACCGGCCCCCATACTGAACTCTGTGGTACCCCGCTAGTAACCTCCTTTCCTCGGAGTGAACTCCTGTTTACTATTACCCTCTATGTCCTGTTGTCCAGCCATTTTTTTTTTACCAAGGCTACCACTGTGGGACCCACTCCCAGGTTGGCTAACTTGTTTATTAATCTTTTGTGCGGGACTGTGTCAAATGCCTTGCAAAACACTAGGTAGGCCTTGTCCATAGCACCTCCCTGGTCTACTACTTTGGTCACCCAGTCAAAGAAATCGATTAGATTCATCTGACATGATTGTCCCACTGTGGATCCATGCTGCCTTGGGTTCTGTGCCCCACTGGCCTCTAGGTACTCAACAATTCTCTCCTTCAGAAATGATTCCATTATTTTCCCTACCACTGAGGTCAAACTAACAGGTCTGTAGATTCCTGCCTCTGCCTTGCTCCCACTTTTGTGAAGGGGAATCACATCCACCTTCCTCCAGTTCTCAGGTACCGATTTGTTAAAAAGTGTAGTCAGTGGTGTCACTAGTTCTCCCCTTAGCTCTTTTAGAATTCTGGGGTGAATCCCATCAGGCCCCATTGCCTTGTCTACCTTGAGTTTTAGGAGTTCTTTCAGGACCATTTCTTCTGTGAATGGACTGGTATCAACCCCCCTATCCAGAGTGCTTCTATTGTTTGGTTTAGGTACCCTCTTCACCCCGTGATGGCAATCCTAGGCTCTTTGCGGACTGATCAGGCATTATTGTTAATTGGTCAAAACCATACTTATGCATGTGAATTAATTCTGCTTTCAAATGTGTTGTTGAAGGCTGAATATTAAATGTGCAGCAAGAGGGTTTTCATATTGAGGAATACAAATTGCACCCAATTACACCCAATCCCATCCAACTACCTTTCGTTAAGCTGCTTCCCTTGATTCAGGAGCTTGAGTTAGACTGTTGTAGATGGTCCAGACTATCTCATTCACTTAATGATAAGATAAAGGCATTCAAAATAATACTGTTACCATAGCTGGCATACTGTATCAACCACTTACTAGTGCTACTAGAAGAAAAAGTAGCCACATTGATTGAGTCATAGGCCAATTTTTCTGGGAAGGAAAGACCCTCTGATAAAGCTAATAGAAGCCCCAAGTTCTCTAGTCGGGGTGGAATACAGCTCACCTTGGTTCAAAGGATACTATCTGGTACACCCTATTCAGCAGGCACTGAAATTGATATACACCCCTTCACCCAAACCTCCATCCTAGCTAGCCATTAAAGAAGTCCACACACATAGAGAGATACTCAGCATCCTCTGGAGTGCACAGCTCCCCTTGGAACTGTAATCTCATTTCATACAATGGCTTGGAAAATCCTAGATGCTGACTGGCTGACTGGTATGATTTACACGTTGTTAATTGTACCATCACCTAATGGTAAAGAGTACCAGCCGCCAGTCAGCCACATAAGGAACTCCCCAGAAATCACTCTGAGCCCTCCCAAAATGGAAAACCAATCCACACTGACTCAGTATGCTCTCCCTACCTGTACATCCCCTTAAGAGGCTTACCTTAATCTTCTCCTGTCTGTTGGTCCTCCTCCTCCTGGCATCCGAAGTATTTTCACTGCCCGGCCTAAGTTCATTAATTTCCCCCAGGGCCCCTGTGTAGTTTTATATTTCTTTACGGCCTGGCTGGGCTCATGGAGTGGAACTGTGAGCTACCAGCATTTCCTGAAGCTTGCTGGCACTTGTGTAAGTGCAAGAGAAGCTCTTTGAAGTTAGCAATTGCCATTGTGGTCAAAACGGCAGGACTGTACTCAGTTACTTAGGCACCGGAGACCAGTACAAGGCCATGAGGAGGCCTCTTTCAAAAAAATAAGCTGTGTCAAAAAGTGCTGTAGTGGGTGATAACTGCACCCCAGTTCCTCCAGTATTTTAGCAATAAAAAAAATCAACCAAGTAGCGCTGATACCTTACTGTTCCCTGCAAATCTGAACCCGGAAGCAATCCTCTGATCAATTGCAGCCCCTTGGCACTAACACCATGCTCTCTCAGTACTCACAGACACAGTGACACTAACACGCACTGCTCTATCTTTCAATATTGTAATTATACAATGGGATAATTATTAAAATATAAAAATAATTTTTTAAAAAGTTGTATTTCTGATTTTTTTATATTTATTTAGTCATATTCTACACTGTGACAAGGGACTACTTAATATATAGTGGGAGAATATTACTACAAAAATAAAATAAAAAAATACAACTTTTTAAAACAATTCTTTATTTTAATAATTATCCCATTGTATAATCATAATATCCCACTCAAGGGTGTGGGTGATGCTAGGATTTACCCATGCCTGGTGTGTTGTTGATCACTTAGCTACACCTCGTGACTGAACAACACACCAGGCGTGGGTAAATCCTGGCATCACCCACACCTTCTTGTGGTATATTGCTTAAATTTAGTTTTTGTTGACTGGGAAAGTATGACTAGACAATTCTGTCTATTTTCAGCCTCATCCCAGAGAAGGGGGATACAGAGGGATGCCAACTCACACTGAACCAGATTAAGTTGCTAATGGTATTTTTTAGTGAATGGGGGAAATTTGGCCAGGACACTAGGGAAATTCCCCATCTCTTCTGCAGAGGTGTAGCTCTTCCTGTGAGCATGATAGAGGAACCCTGTTTGGAATTTGAGGATGAAGGAGGAGGAGGAAGAGGTGCTGATGGAGCTCTGGCATGTGCTGTAGCCACTGTTATGGAGATTCAGGATACTGGTGCACAGGAGCTGCCCATCACCACAACTGTGGAAAATGTTAAGGATGTTTCAGAAATTTTGGATGCCGAAAAAGTTTTACAATAAAAAAAAAAAACCTGCTTCAAAATTAGTCAACACAAATTGAAAGAGAACTCACTGAAGCAAAATCCAAGCAGGAAGATGACAAAAAATGCAAACAACTATTGGAGAATTCACTGGGAGCAGTTGCATCAGTTTCAGCAAATGTTTCTGTTTTTATTACAAGCCAAAATGACCTGGATCCAGCCCCAGTTACTATGGTCATGGAACTAACTCAGTCACCATCCACCAAACCTGGAAAATGGTCACCAGAAGGAGCCCAGTTGGGAGCAGGATGGATACAGACACCAGGTGGCACATGGATACCCTATCCTAATCTTATTTCTGGAATAGAAAAGAATGTGGTGGAAGATTGCTCTGCTGTTCGAGTTAATTCAGACACGGGAGAAGATCTTGGCTTTGCAACAAATACAGATGCTTCAGGTACAATTTCTTTTTCACCCATTGACAGAACACCTGAGGTTTTCTACAATGTTCAACCAGGGGATTTAGTTCCTCAGAATGACCAACCTCTGCCTTCCTCAAGCAGTGAGGATAGGTCAGTAGAAATGGCTGACATAGATAAAAATCCACTCAAAGAACAAAACCTTACTTTTGTGAGTTTATTCCACAAACCAGTGGAGCTAGCAAAATGACAAAATGCAATTAGGTTGAGATACTTGAAGGGTATGGAGATGCCACCTGATAGGTTCTTTGTGGTCAAATGTCTGACTAAACAGTCCCTTGGCTTTTCCCCAGCTGATGTCCATGCTCTCATACATGCTCCTGGGGAGTCAACCTTTAGTATTAGCTTCTATACCCCTGATGTCTTAGAACAGCTTTGGAGCAGGCACATGAGTTTGAAAACTAACCCTGTCTGAACACCATTTCAAGTAATTTCCCAAACTAAACCAATATTTCAAATCATTACAGTGCTATTTTGGAATGTGGGGGTCAATATTACAGATATTCTTTATTGGCTGGAGAAAACATGTGTGATGCATGTTACCCCAGAACCTATCCTGGATGGAGAAGGGTTTTGGAATGTAGTATGGAGGATTAAAATTAAACTGCATCAAGTAGTGAATGAACTACAACACCTTCCTAACTGCCTCTATATAGGAAGAGACAAGGGCTTTATTTTTTTACCCAGGACAGACCTGCCAATACTTTAAATGTGGTTCTCCCAGGCACATAAGTCCTAACTGCAAGTTTGTAAATGCACACAATGTGAAGAACTGGGGCATTCATGATGCCATTGTACAAATGTTCCATAATGTAATTTGTGTGAGAAAGATGGCCATTACTTCTCAGACTGCCCCTGGGCAGCTCACAGCACTGAAAATGCAGGCTATGTGGTCCAGGATTATTACATAAACAAAGCTGCTAAAGCAGCTCCAGGGTTTCATATTCTTAGGCCAGCACCTGAGTAGCAGGTACAATGCATTCCAGTTCCTCAGAGTGACAGTGTTCCCTTACAACAAGAGACTAAGACTGCAGAAGCCCCATAACAGGAACAAAATTCTGTACCAGTACCAGATCCAGAACCTGTGGACAAGCCCCCCCCCAAGGGAACCTGAATTTGAATCTGTGCAAAAGAGAGGGAAAAGGGAACCTAAACAGCCAGCAAGTGAACTACCACCAGACTCTGTACCTACACACAATAAATATACAATTTTACAATGGGGAGATTCAGTAGCTGAAACAGAATCAGACAGTGCATCCATACCCTCATCTTAGGTCGATGCACTATCAGACACAGAAAAACAGACTGAGTCCAAAGGAAAACCCAGGAGATGAAGAGTGGGGACAAGAGAAAACTCAAGGAAAGTGTCATGAGATAAACGAATAAATAAATTTTAAGGGTACAAGGCATTATGAACTGTCAGTTGCTTCATTAAATAGGAATAGTATTCATTCAGAAGGAAAATAACTGGCAACCTATGCCTTATTTGTACATTTGAGGTGGTATATTTTCAAGACACCAGACTTGTTTCCATGCATGAGATTCAAACTGCCAGTGATGCGTGGGTGTGGGGACTGAGTTTCTGGTCAATAGGAGAAGATACTTGTAGTGGGGTGGAGATTTGTTTCACAGATCCAAATATGAAGGCTATGCATATGATAGACATAGACCCTGAGAAGGTGCTAGATTTTTGTCTAATTAATATTTACACCCCACAAATGAAGGCTGGTTGTATTGAACTGTTGAAAGTGATTCAACCTTATTCACAGCAAAACATTTGCTTTTTGGTGGTGATTTCAATTGTAGCCACTTTTTGTTGGACAGGGGGCTTAAAACTTCAAAAATATATTGTGACACCTCTTATTTGAACCAACTCCTTTCCCAGAAAAGTTTAGTGGATATTTTTGCATATGCAAAATAACAAGCTCCACATACTTATTTTAGGGGTTTCCTCTCAACAAGGGTTGATTATTAGTTCATCTCCCCAAGACTACCAATTAGATCTGCCAATGTGATGCTAGTAGCCTCCTCAGACCATGGGCTACTAAGTTTAACTTTAGCTAATTGTTCAGGAACCTTGAAAGGACCAGAATATTGGGGGGTTAAATTTAAGTTTATTAGACAACCTTATTATTTCAAAAGGCTTTCAATATGTCCTAGAAGCTAGAAAATCTGTACTTTTTCTTTATGGTTCTTTAGATGACTGGTGGGAAGACAGTAAAAAGGTCATAAGTGATTATTTTCCAAAAATTGGAAAATTAATGGAAAAATAAAAAAAGAAAAATATTTTGAGCTACGCACACAATTATAGTTCTTACAGTCTTTACAACAAGACACTAACATTTTATATGCAGAACAAATAGCTAATATAAAAGAAGAAATGGTTAAAATTCAGTATGAAAGAATGAAGTTTCTGGAAACAGAACAGCACTTCAGGAAGCAAGGTCAACAAGGGAGGATTAATCCCTTTTAAAGTTGTTTAAAGCAAAGGTAAACAAAGTAATTCATCATTTAAAATCAGTTGATGGGAAAGTATTAAATACTAATAGGGAGATTCTGACAGAAACTGAAATATATGTATCATGCATGTTTCAAAGGAATCAGTTATCTGACACACAAATTGATGAATGGGTACATTCCTGCAAATTATCACAAACTCCTGAGTATTTTCAAGGCTCTTTAACTACACAGCTAACTTTACAGGAAATACATTCAGTAATTTCCAGTCTCAAACAAGATACAGCAGCAGAACCCGATGGATTACTTAATGAATTATACAAACATAATTTTGCAGAATTATCCATTAAATTGGTCCAGGTGTTTAATTTTTTCCTGAAGCTTGATACATTACCAAAAAGCATGTATCAAGGGTTCATTATTTTACTGTATAAAATGGGAGACAAGGAGTTGCTCAAAAACTGGAGACTTATTATTCTTCTGAATGCTGCTTGTAAAATACTCACTAAATTTTTAAATAACAGAATGGCATTGGTTTTAGATAGTATTATTCATCCCTCTAAATTTTGCACTGTACTAGGGAGAAAAATAATAAATGGATTAATATTGCTTAGAGAAATTATGGAAAAGGGAATAACAATGAAATGAATGGATTTTTAGTAAGTCTGAATCAGTCAAAAGTGTTTGACAAAGTGGCATACTCCTATTTATGGAGATGCATGAATGCTAGTGGATTTCCTAAAAGATTTATATAATGGGTTAAATTATATTACAGGAACACACTAGTAACACCATTCATTAATGGATGGATTGGAGCGGAAAGTGCAATAACCAGAGGAGTAAGGCAGGGATGTCCCTTAAGTCCCCTACTTTATATTTTAACACTTGACCCCCTTTTGCATAAATAAATAACACTAGTACTATTATGGGTTTGTACATAGTGAAGATAAGGAAATCAAAACTATAGCTTATGCCGATGATGTGTGCCTTACTCTAGCAGACCTTCCTTCAGGAACTGCAACAGGACAGATTCTGCAAGACTTTGCAACTATAACAGGATCAGAGATTAATTATAACAAAAGCAAGTGCCTTCCGATAGAAGTTTCAGAAATAGCTTAAACTGTATTTATGGGAATTCCTAATCACACTAGCTTTCACAAAATTTTGTGGATCTATTTTGGGCAAGGAGGCATGACTTTGTATGATTGGGACTTACTATTTAAAGAAGCACAGGTTAAAATAAAAAGATGGAACATCTGGCATATGTCAAAATTGAAGAGAATACATATGATCAAAACGTACCTTCTGACTATGTTCCTACACTTGTGTGTTATATTTCCCCCACCTAAATAATTAGAAGTCATTATTTTTAGCTGTTTCTTCCAGTGTATTTGGGGCAGCCAATTAAATCCAGTTAAGAGAGGGATTATGTACTTTCCCATTATTAAGAGGGGATTGAATATGATCCACCCACTGGTTTTGTTTGCATTTGTATGTATTCCAATCTTAAACCTTTACTTCAGAATTTGGAAAAAGTGTGGTTACCATGGGTGTTGGATCAGGTCCAGCCTGGGCTAGCACATGGGAATTACATTCTGCTATTCCAAAACAGAAATCTTTAATTGGATTACCTTCATACATGCAGTGTCGTTTTGGGAAAATTAAAATGTGGAACATAACTAAGCAATCCCTACTTAAGTTGACTAGGAAAGAAATGTATAACGGCATATTGCCAGAATTCTTCTTAGACAAATCAGCATATGAGTCTTGGGCACAAAATGAGGTGAAACAAATTAAAGCAATTTTAACTAATCGTAGATTATTGGGTAACATGTGGGACATGTTATGGCCGTGCACACACTGTAAGCTTAACATTAAAAATAACCTAAAGCACAAAGATTTTAGTGAAAAGATATGTCCTAGAGGAGAGTTATGTTCAAACAGATTTGACACCATGGAACATTTGTTTTTTGAATGTCCTTATATTCTTTCCTTTTCGTCTCTCTTGTATAATAAATGGAAGAACTCACCTTTCTTACTTATTACAGCTGACATTTTATTCTTAGGAGTACTACCTTTGAATTGGAAAAAATATGACCAGGGTACTATGCATCTAATTTTGCTTTTATTTAAAAATTATATCTGGCATACAAGGTGTCAGTTCATGCTGCAAAAGAAAGACATTTCAGCAGAACATTTATTTTGGACTATACATAATGCTCTTATTGAGATAAAAAGGAAAAAATATCAAAAGTATTTGATACAATCATATCAGAGGTGGTGGAGACATGTGAATTGGATAGATGAGGTATAATTATACAGAAAAGAGGGGAATAGGATATGTTTGTTGAAATACCTAAGCGCTGCCACTAGATAAGTAAGAAGTCTTTATAAGTCAAGTGACTATGTGAGATATGTCTTTTAAATTAATGTGTCTCAAAGGGAACACAGTATGAAATACTAGATGCTGTAGTTTGTTTTTTCAAATCTTAGTTGATTTAATTTTAATTTATTTGATTAACTATTGCTATGTATTTTTTCTTTATACAAATGAAGTATAATGACGCTTTCTTTGTTTATTGATTTTTCCTCCTTAATTGTATTCTATTTATGACATCTTGGAATGATGGTTTGTCTGTATCTAGGGAGTGCAACAATTTAGTAATAGGGTTGGGTGTGGATTTATACTTATTCACTTTAGTTTCGGATTTGCACATTATTTTCAAGTTCTAAGAATGTATTGTATTATGATTTGCTTTTGAAGTCTTAATAAAAAAAATCCACAACTCTTTTTGAGAAGTACCATTGGATCTTTAACATCCACCTAAACTACCACCAGAACAGGCAGTTGGGACCTTGGTTTAACATCTCATCTGAAAGACAGCACCTCAGGAGTACAGCACCCCCTGCATGCTGCACTATAGTTTCAGTATTGGGATTTAACCCAAGTACTTGGTATTGGGATAGAACCCACAGCCTTCTGATCTTCTGGCCTCAGAGGCTAGTGTGCAACCTGCTGAGCCACTGACAAAATACTATAGTTTACTGCAGGGAATAGTGTAATTCAATGGCAGCTAAGCACCTTTTTATGCGTTATTTTGTGACATCATTTACTGCAAGGTACAGCATTGCATCATGGCTGGTTCCCTGTATGTTGTGGGGGTGATGGATAATATGGATGAGAGGGGTGGTATGAAGCTGTACTATGGGTGGGCACCCAGGTCCACTGAAAGATCAAATCCACAGTTGGGAAGGATGAGGGCAGGCTGTCTAAGCTGAGAAGGGGAGGGATAATATAAATTAATGCAAAAAACATGCATCGCCAGGGATGAGTAAGGACTGTCTGAGCTGGGAGAGGGAGGAAGCATGTATAATCCACAGTCTGGAAGGAAGAAGGAGGAGGAGGGCTAGCTGAGCTTGGAGGTAAAGAGAGAATAGTAAACTATAATGCAAATGAGAATTGGAAAGGACATGAGAGGGCTGGCTGAGCTGGAAGGGAGCATGTACGTTTTCCTGTTTTGGTTGTGAGCCAAAAATTTCTCTGTTACACAATGTTACGTGTGACAGGGGAATTCTTGGCTCAGGACCTTAAAATGACCCCTCTCACTAAACTGGGCATCCACAATATTGGAGTGCCTGAACCATATTTCTATGCCTAATTAAAAAAAAATTGTCAGAATTCTGGTGTTTTTTTAAATACATAATCTTTACGTATTTGCTATGTTTTCTGTTAAAAAGTTAAAAAAAAAACACAAGATAGCCTCTGTAATGATCTGAATATTTTTCTCACAACCTGAAAAAACAAACAAAAAAACTAAGTGGTGCAGAAGCAAAATGCTTGTGACACCAAAATGTTCAGCTCATATCAGCAGGTCAGCCTAAAAGCCTACTGAGCATGTTTAGAAAAATGTTTTTAAAGGGAATCTGTACTATTAGTACTTAGGAGTCACTTTAAAAATATGTGACCTTTACCAGCTGATCTATCCAAACATGGAAAAAGCTGATGGTACTAGTGGCAAAAATACATTTTTAAAAACATTCCTGACCCTTGTAGTATCCAGAAGCACAGCCAGTATCTGTTATGTGCAGCTGTACATTGCACACATTCTGGCTGCAGTGATGATGTGCATGCCTCACCACCTGGTGAGGACATGGATGCTTATCTAGCAGCTCCCACAGATTTAAGTACATGCCGGGGTACAAGTGCCCAGAGTCCGCTGGTAGCCTCCCTAGAAAACCAGAGAAGGAAACTTCCCAGTGTAAGTTAGACATCTCCATTTTGCTTAACTATTCCACAGCCTTGCTTGCACATGCCACAAGTCCCAGTGCACTCAGCAGTGAGTGAGCACCCCTAGTCATGAAATCAGTAGGCAGTGTAATATAAATCAATAGGGTAAAAAATAAACAATATGCCATTCCTTTATTCTCTTGTAAAGGGCAGCTGCAGTAACCCCTAGAATAGTGTCTTGTGTAAAACAAACATTGCACGGTGTTGTACAGCTATTTTAAACTAAGTGCTGTGATCACACATTACAGGGATGTCTGCATTGTGCACTCACAGGACTGAATTTAATATATTTGTACAGCACTTTGCAATGCTTATTTTTACACAAGACACTATTCTAGGGGTTCCAAGGCATTGTGCCATTTTACGTGGGATGTGTGGAGCAATCTTCTGGTCTGAACTGACAGTGAGCAGGTTCTGGGAGCTAGAAATAAGTGCAGGTGTGCGGTCATTGTTGGATAAGAAACAGTCATGTGGTGTGCTTCATCAAATCACAGAGCAGAATTTTCACAGATTTTTGTACCAAATTTATAAATAAATAAATACATTATCTATCTATCTATCTATCTATCTATCTATCTATCTATCTATCTATCTATCTATCTATCTATCTATCTATCTATCTATCTATATCTTGAAGTAGAGCTATAATAATGGGGGAGTAAAATAATGTCTTTCTTTCTTTCTTTCTTTCTTTCTTTCTTTCTTTCTTTCTTTCTTTCTTTCTTTCTTTCTTTCTTTCTTTCTTTCCCTCCTCTCTCTCACTCTCTCTGAGCTGCAGATCTGGAGACCTGGGTTTGAATCCCACAGCCACCTAGGTGCATACTGTGTGATTCTGAGCAAGTCACTTAACTTCCTTGTTCTCCCAAGTCGCATCTGGAAACAAGCTTCAGCTTAGTATACTACTCCTGGTTAAACAATGTTCCCTCTCCTCCTTCTCTCTTTCTTTCTTTCTTTCTTACTTTCTTCTCTCTCAAGACAGAGGGGAATGGTCAGTTGTCATGCTACTCGATCTCTCTCATGCAGCTTTTGACATTGTGGACCACTGGCTGTTGTTGGACCACCTCAGGGAGTACTGTGGACTCACTGGCACAGTTATCAGCTAGTTTGAGTCCTTCTTCAGAGACAGGATGCAGAGGGTAGAGATGGGGAACTTCTCACTCCTGCAGCCCCTACTCTGTGAGGTACTGCAGGGGTCAGTTCTCTATCCCATGCTGTTTGCAGTGTATTTGCTGCCCATGGGAGGGATCATTAGAAAGTACAGGCTGGGTTTTCACTGCTATGCAGATGATACCCAGCAGTATCTATCATTTGCAGCCGAGATGCCAGATGCAGTGGACGTACTAAATTTGTACCTCACTGAAATTCATGACTGGATGTCATCAAGCTGGCTAAGATTCAACCCAGATAAAACAGAGGTAGTAGTGTTTGAGTTTGGTCAAGGTGGGGGGGGTGCAGAGGTAACCAGGATGGTGACTGGCATTGTGCTCGGTCCCACCAGATTGGTGACTTCCGCTATGGTGACAAATCTGGGGGTTCTTCTGGATGAGATCCTGACACTTTAGGATCAGGAACTTGCAGTAGTCTGGAGTGGCTTTTACCACGTCAGGATCATTGGCCTGATAGCTTTTATCATCTTAGGATCATTGACTGGATTAAAGCCTTGATTCCCCCAGAGGACCTGCCACCTCTGGAACATGCATTTGTGACTTCCAGACTTGACTACTGTAATGCTCTGTAAACATAGAGACATAAAAAAATGATGCTAGGAGGAGACCCAGGGTCAATTGAGTCTGCCAATGAGATGCCCAGGACCTAGCAATTGTCCTGGGGGGGGGACCGCCACCCTAAATTACTATATACTTTCTTTAATGTCTCAAAGTTGCGTTCTAGCTGTGTCCCACCTATACTTGAAACTTGTCACAGTTTCTGCTCCCACCACCTCCGCCATCAGACTATTCCATGACTCCACTACTCTTTTCATGAAGTAGTCTTTCCTTAGATCCCTCCTGAAACTCCCCCTGCAGCTTCCATTCATGCATCTAGTTGTTTTGTTGGTGACCCAATGGAAGAGTTTCTCGGTGTCTGGCACTTTGTTGATGCCTTTTAGGAACTTGACTGTTTCTATCATGTCACCCATCTCCCTCCTGATTTCCAATAAGTACATATTTAGTGCTGCTAGCTGTTCCTCATAGAGGAGTCTCTGCAGACCCTGGATCATCTTTCTCCCCCTCATCTGCACTGATTCCAACCTGTCCCTATCCTTCTTCAGTGTGGCCTCCAAAACGGAACACAGTGCCCTAGGTGTGGTCTAACCAGGGATCTGTAGAGGGGGATGATCACTTCCCTCTTCCTACTATCAATCCCCCTGCCTATACATGCCAACATTTTGTTTGCCCTGTTGCATGCTTTGTTATTTTGGCTCGTCTGATTCATGGTGTCCATAACAATGACCCCCAGGTCCCTCTCTTCCTGTGAGGTGCTCAATGTCGCAAACACACTCAGCAGGTCAGGACCTCAGCTCCCACAGTGCCAACCTCAGAGCGTGATAATGTGAACAGGTAACAGCCAGGGTAACCCTCCTGTCTGCTTTTGGGTCTGAATCACCTTTCATCTCAAGTTCTGGGGGGATTCAAACTGTGAACCTTATGCTAGTGTACCCAATGTACAGGCTCAGATACGTACCCTCTTCGGGGATTGCGGTACAATCTTTCACTAGGGGCTCCAAGCCAGGCTTCCAAACTGAACCCTTTTAACTCTGTAAGAGACCTCAGGTATATTCTTACCTTTTTACTCAAGCTCAGTAACACCATCAAGCTGCTGAACAATTGTCAGACTTAACCATTTATACGTCACATGCAAAAAAAGAACTGGCAGACACCCAGGCAGTCTTTCAGAGAAAAGGTAATTTACTAAAAGATGATAAAAATATGGAAAATGTAAACACAGAACAATATATCAAAGAGCTCACAATCACGTAAAAGAGCAAGGGAAAAGTGCAAAACAAAAACCCCTACCACAATACATTTGGACCTTTGCTATGTAAGGTATTACCTCTGGAAGTGCTCAAGTTAGATCAGAGAACTCAGAGTCCCAAAATAATATGACTTATTCCCCAGTTACAAGGATACATTTCAACCCCATCTCCCCACCCCCTTGGTGAGTCATCTAGCTCCTCCTTTTTAGAATTAAAAATTCCAAACATGATTTTCTAGCAGGAGGTATGTTAAATAATGTCACATCAGATGGAAAAGCACTTCCTAAATACGACTTCTTAATTAAACATTTTCTCTTTGATCTTGTGTGGTTCCTGTTCCCAAGGCAGGTCAGAGGGTTTTACAACTTTTAACACCATGTTGGTATCAATGGCCTGTTCCTCTTAAAATGGCATAAAAGTTTATTAGGCTCATCATCTGGCAGACTTATAAAGTTACATTTTGTTTTCGACTTCAAAGCAGCAACAGACTGTAAAAGATAATAAAATGCCCTCTGGAAGGAAGGTAATTAATTAACTGGTTCCTGGTCAGTTTACATATCCTGTAACTTCACTGAAACCTGGGGGAAGGGGCACCCATGGAAGCACAGGCTGTCTTATGTGAGACAATCACATTCAATATTTTTATTTTACAAATATCATACAATAATCATAACCAGCTGGTCAAGTGTCACACTCAATTTAACCCCATTGAGCCAATATTCCATCCCCGGGTTCCCTTTATCGAGATACATCACTTTGCACTTTTGTGCACTGAAATTTCAGCTGCCACAGATTTGATCAGCTTTACAGTTTTTGATGGACTTCCTGTAGGTCCCTAACCCCTTCAAGAGTGTCCACCTGCCCTCCAAGCTTGGTGTCATCTGCAAACAGGGCTAGCTTACCCTGAATACCATTACTGGTGTCACTGATGAATACGTTAAAGAGAACAGGGCCCAACACAGATCCCTGTGGGACCCAACTAGTAACTGCACCCAGAGTTGACCTCACCCTGTTTATCACCACTCTTTGACTCCTGTCTGTGAACCAGTTGCCCACCCATCTGACTACACTTTTTGCGGCCCCCATATCCTCCAGCTTCATCAGTACATGCTTGTGTGGTACAGAATCAAATGCCTTGCTGAAATAAAAATAGATGGGTTCACTGCATGTCCCCTATCCAATTCCCTCGTCACCCAGTTGAAAAAGTGATTCAATTTTCTGGCATGACCTTCCTGCCATGAATTCATGTTGTTTGGTGTCCTGGAGCACATTATTCTCTAGGTATTGCACAAGGTCTTGCTTAATCAAGGTTTCTATTAGTTTTCCCACTATAGAAGTGAGGCTAACCAGTCTGTAGCTTGGGGTTAGGGACATGTTCTACAATGCCTGCAGCTGGTGCAGAATGCAGCAGTCAAGTTACTGACAGGCCTCCCACTGTCCTGTCACATAACTCCAGTCCTGCATGATCTGTGCTGGCTGTTTGTGAAGTTGTGCATCTTCTTCAAGGTTGGTGTGATGACCTATAAAGCCCTTTAAGTACTGGACTCTAGTTATCTGAGAGACCTCCTGACACCTTACCGTATTTTGCATCCTTCTGCGCCTGTGAGGTGGGCCTCCTGTCTGTTTCTAGGGCTAGACTTAAGTCTTTGGGAGACTGTGCTTTGTTGGCCCAGGCTCATAGAACGCACTACCAAGATCTTTGAGGAAGACCTTTAGGAGGGACCTGAAGACCTACCTGTATAGGGAGGCCTTTGGTATGGGCTAGTTAGCCTCCATAACTTGGTGTCACAGTTTTAGTCAGTTTTACACATTGCTGCTATATTAATCATAATTTTTATGCCTTTTTAAAATGTATTTAGAATTGATATTTATAATGAGTGTTTTACCTGTGTAAAGCACCCTGAGCCCCTGGGAACTGATGCTCAACAATAAAATTACTACTACTCTTTCAAATATTTTACCAGAAAAGACATACTGAACTGATTTACAAATATGTCCTGTACATACTGTAAGTAAATAAATAAACACTACCTTATAGGTCTATATGGTATAGAAACAGGAAACAGAACTATAAACATGAAGGAGCCTGGATTATGTCAAATTCTCCTAGAAGATACTAGATCATTAGTAAGTACATTAAGGATAGGGCATCAAAGGGAAGGGGATTTGAAGTGGTATGTCATGGAAAAACAGGTGGATTCTAGGCAGGATCTGAAAGGAGTGTGGAAAAGGAGTGGATGAGTTTGAGTGAGACAGGGATGCTGCTATTTCAGACTGTGTGGACAGAGTGGTACTTTTCCCCAATGGAAAAGAGAGTCTGAGTGGGTGAAAGAAAGAAGGCCAGTGTGCACAGGGCAGAGCAGAATGATACCATCACAAAGCTTTTCATATATTATGCATGAAAAAATATTCTCACACCTCTTGGGTAGTGACCTCCAATGTCTAATCAGAATTATACTGGAGTAGATTTTACTACATGGAGTAGGTAACAAAACAACACATACAGCATGTGATGCCTTCCCTCTAAAACAGAAATTCATAAACTGATATCAAACTTGTCTGGTGCTACCCCCTCCTTCACTGAATCATGTGAGCATAGATGCTTATCTATTTTATTTTTTATTTTAATTTTTTTATTTTTGTTATGTTTATTTAGGGATTCAGAGTATACCTTTGAGCTCAGAGCTCTTTTACAAAGGTTCTACATCAAACAGTGACAATGACAACAATAACAAACTGTTTATATACAATACTCAAATAGTAGGTTACTAGTATACAATAAGGTTACAATGTCATTCATTGTACCAATGGTGATAGTACAGCATCAAGAACATTCAGCTAGGGTAAAGGACAGGGATTTTATGTAGCGAAGGAGATAAAGAGGTGTGACTCCTAGTGTGAGGGTCTAAGGAGGAGTCAAGGTGAGGGGGGAAGGGGAGTTGGCGGCCAAAATAAGTGGCTTTCTCTAGGAGGTAGTGGTAATAGGCTGGTTATAAGGTTGATCCAGTGGGGGAAAAGGCACAGGGACACAAGGGGGAAAAGGCACAAGGCCCATTCAAGGTAGCAATTAATATACTGTAGCACCAACAGCAAACAGAGTAGGTAATTTCCATTCATTACATTTTCTAATTGCCTTAAGTCTGTATTGTGTATTAGCATACTACCACACAACAAGAGTGCAAAAATAGAATGAGAAGTAAAACCAGCTACATGATCATCATGCCCGCCCGGTAATAATTTAGTTCAGTTAAAAATACCTGTAATCGAACCTGACTGCTTCACCTCCACAAAACCCAACTGAGTGTAATAACTGTTTCTCTTAACAGGAGCTTCATAAATGCACTTTGAGCACAGTGTATAGTACGCTGGTCAATGCCATCCTGAGAAATGTCTGGTTAGAGGTATTACATATAAATGGGAGGGGAAGGGGTCAAGGAATGGACCAGTCTATTTATTTTTTTTAAACTCACCCTTCATTTTGTCCCCATTCGCTCCGCACACAGAGATGTTTATGAACTGGATCGGGGGAGTAGCCTTCATGACAGTTGCATTCACCTGAAAAAGGACATGGAGAGGAATATTCATTTGCCTGAGCTGAGAATAAATTAGAGATGTCTTTATCTGCTGCACTGCTCATCCATCACACACATGCTCTGCCCAATAATCATTTCACAGCACAGTTGCTTAGCATAGCTATCATCACTCCCAAAACACTTTTATGGCTCCAGTGGGCAAATAAAGTTCTTTAGCTTGAAAACAGTGTTTCATTTACATTTCATTTCAACTTAGGTTCCTTTTATGGCACTACAGACCTTGAAAAAGGGGCACCTTAAAGGGCTTTTATTACTTTTTGGAATTGATAAGAGGCTTGAAAGAAAGATTTTTTTTTTTTTTTTTAAAAGGGGACTTGTAAGACAAAGATTAAGATCAGGCAGTTACTAAAATACTCACATTAGATGGATATCAGTATAATGCAGCTGAAACATGTTGAAGGACAGGGCACTGAAGTTTATGTGAGTGGAATTAAAGTACAACCTTTTAAGTGCAGACTCAATGGAGAGTCTATGCTCATGAATTCTGTCGACACCATTACTGTGCCTAACAAGTTTGTACATCACTTAATACGGACTGCATAACTGGCAAGCTAGATAGCAGCACATCTGATTCTTTCATTTTGTAGGGAAATGTTTTACAGTGTTAAACAACAAAGGCAATGGAAGGTGCTTCTCACAGTCAGACATTAAAGGAGAACCGACTTTAACCTGAATGCCAATGTGTTCTGAGGAAAGTGCATTTGAAATACTCGTTTGTTCTTCCATATTCCCTTGTATTTTAATAAATTCATGGAGTGTTTCTGATTTGCACACTGGTGGTTAGGACCATTTTGGGACTGTGCTATGTAGTTTTGTCCTGGCCAATTTTCCCATTTGCAGTAACTTGAGTTTTAATGCAGTGCATCTGGATGTAAAGTATACCACCTACAGCCCTTGTACTACTGTACCAGCATCTGTGTAAACTGCTTTGGGATACAGCTTGCATGTGAAGTACTATTACTCATTCTGATAGAAAAAAAAAGTAAAATACTGTTTGTTTGCTTTGCTAGTTTCCGTGTTTTAGCCTAACCAGACCCCTTAATCTTCCCATTCTCTCCTTTGTGTGTCTCTTGGTGTGATTCTTTCACCCTCTCTCCCACCCTCTCCCAACTTCTTAAATACACCTAAACCACTCCCCTTCTGTGTTCCTCCTCCCATTGGCCATCTTGCCCTACAAAAAGCTGCAGAACACCTCCTAGAGTGTGGTCCTGCCCCACAGAGCTACATTTCTAACAGCCCCTTGCCTTACCACTCCCTCCTCTCCCCCTTCATAAGGCTAACCACACTAATTCTCTCCCCGTAGTTCCCCTTGTTCCCCACTCTCCCTCAGAAAGATGAAGCTGGCATTGCCTATATTATGGGCCATCTCCCTAACTACTGCAGTGGTATTGACCGACTTCTGTGCTACGGTGCTGGCCTGTGATCAACAGTGCCTCTCCTTCCTCTCATCCCCCCCTTCCCTGTCTCAACCCTCTTCACTCACTACTAGGGATAAGTCCACCTTGGGGTACATCTCTCTCATCCTACTCACTAAAGGAGAAGTTGCCTACTTGGCCACTACCTGGCTAACCTCTCCTGGTCCCCTACTATTCCCTCCTGCCCATACATTCTCCTACTATCACTACTCTCCCTTGCTGGGGACATTGAGTGTAACCCTGGCCCAACAAACTCCCATATCACCCCCTCCTCCAGCATCTGGACAAATGCCCCAGTCTTAAAATCACACATATCAATGCAGCCTTCCATCTAAATTCACTGACCTTGAGGCTTGGATTGAGCTTCACAAGCCCCATATTCTGGGACTCACTGAAACATGGCTAAAGCCACACCACACCGAAAACACCTTTAAAATACCTGGCTACTCCTACCTACGCCTCAACAGGCCAGGCAGGAAAAAAGGTGGTGGTGTGGCCCTGCTCCTAAGGGAACTCCCTCTCAGCTAGCATTGTCCTACACTCTGACCCTTCCTAACCTAGTAAATGGCTACTCTCAGAATTGACCCTGGGATCCTGCAAGAAAGTCTATATTGGCTGCTGCTACAGCCCCCGCGACCGGAACCATTGGACTCACCAGCCTCCTCCAAGGCCTGAGCTCTCTAACTCCCCATAGAGAATCTATCCTTCTTGGCGACTTTAATCTAAACTGGCTGAGCTGCCACCAGCCTGGCTATGTAGCCCTGTTAAAGCAGCACAACCTGGTGTAGGCGATCACTCTCCCCACCAGACTTAATCCACGCTCGGCCACCCAAACTCTACTAGACTGTATCCTCATAAACAGGGAGAACCGAGCATTACAAGCTGGCACCATGGCTGACTCTATAAACGATCACTCACCGACCTATCTCCTCTGGTCTTCCAAACTGAAGCGCCCCCCCCACCCAAATACCTATCTCTCAGAAATTTCAGCTGCCCAGTCTCCACAGATCTCATCAAGGAGGCCCAGTCCATGTACTGGTCCATGCTTTTTTCCCTTTCCAATGCAGCCACAGCAGTTTCCACATTTACCCGGACTCTACTGACACTCCAGGACCACTTTTTCCCTGTCACCACCAGATGGGTCAGAGGCATGTGCTTGTGTTGGGTCTGTAGAGACCTCCTAACCCTTATGAAGGCCAGAGACCGTGCCTGGTCCACTTTCAAACCCCCTCTCCTGCCCTCTTGGATGCTTACAGGCACATGAAGAACAAATGTAAACAACAGGCCAAATTTTTGAAACAGACCCACTTCCGCAATCTGCAAAAGGCCAACCTTGGAGACCCTAGAAAATTCTGAGACTCAATCAGCTCCCTCTTAAACCCCCGGCCCAGCTACGCTGCACCACATCTCAACTCCCAGGACGGGCTGCTGATCAACCCTTACAGTGTGGCCAGTGTCTTCAACTGTAAGTTCACCAACTCATCCATGTACCTAAATAAGCTGTCAACTGCCCAACCTCAAAGCTCAGCCCTAATATCTGATACACTGCCATCCTTCTCCAGCTCTGCCACTCACCCGCAAATACCCCCATTCTATTTTAAAGCCCTCTCCATACATGACACAGTAAAGCTACTCAAAAGTCTACCTAACCATGGTTCCTCTGGATCTGATGGGCTATCTCCAGTCTTCCTTAAGCTGATCTCTCCAGCAATTGCCAAGCCACTCGCCTTTGTCTTTAACCTTGCCCTTTCCACCTCCTCCATGCCCGACCCATGGAAGATAGCTAAGGTTATCCCCATTCTTAAATCTGGTGACCCCAAATCCTCTGACAATTACCATCCAATATCCATCCTCCCTCATCTCAGTAAACTACTTGAAAGAGCAGTCCACAATCAGTTCACTGAGTACATAGGTAAATACACCCTCCTATGCAACCAACAGCAACTACTGGCTGAACTTCATTCCATTGACACACACTCCATTTTCAAGTCCCGCCTTAAAGTCTGGTTCCTGGCAAACTCATCCTGCTGCTGCTCCCTGGAGTCTGACGCCAACCCACACTAGTCAACTCCCCAGCCCAGGGGTTACCCACCTACCCACACTAGTCAACTCCCCTGCCTACAACTGTTATATCATATTTTTCACAGTAATATTTGACTTCCTTGCCTGTAAATATTGTATATATATTTTTTACTGAGTATTCTGTGTATTACTTGCTCACTGGATGATGCAGTCACACACTGTACACTGTGCCTTTTATTTGTTTGTTTTGTACCAAATCTCTTCATGTCTGATATTGAAACCTTGTATTCACTGTTCTCAAATAGACCTATGCATCAAACCTGTATATTGTGCTTACTATTGTTGCTTGTATCAAATCTGTTTCATGTGTATTACTGTTACCTTGTACTCCACTGTCACCCTGCGCCATGTGTTACGGCCCGGGTCGTGCCTGAAAATGGTCCTTGGGATCAGTGCACTCACCCGGTTATCAAAGTCATAAATAAATAAAAATGAAATCATATTTTAATTTAGTCATTTGATAAAGCAATGTAAAGCAATATGACATGACAGGGTGTTGGTTTTGCTGGGATCATCACAAGCCTAGTGGTGTAGTAAGGCACGAGACCAAAGACTGAATGATTGTTTATCCAAGCACAGCTAGCACCCTGGAGGGTCTCATTGCACTTACAAAATGGGTAATTAGGCAACTGTATAAGGCACTAAGGTAAATTTAAAAACATACAAGAAATTATAAAACAGTATTCAAATTGATGTAACATATTTCCTCTGCCTGTGGGTTCCACTAGAGGGTGATAACATAATGTGCAGCCTAACGGCTGGGTTCTGCTGCCAGAGCTGTGTGTGTTTGGTTGTGGTCCCCCACCCACACACACCCACACTCCTACCTACACACACAGTTTATAATTAGCAGCAGTGTGTTTACAAAAGTACTGCATTAAACAGTTGTTGACATTTAATTTCTTGTGGGTTTTTTTATTGGAGTGGAACAAGAGCTAGATTCTGGCGTTGTTTTTTTTTTAAACCTCCAGAAATATATTTTCTGGGCATTGCAAAATCCAGGGTGCCCAGCTTAGAAAGAGGAACCATTCACCCATATTCTCTATATGAGAACAGTGGGACTTTCCTGACATCTGCCTCTGCAGATGGAGACCTATGCTGCCAGCTTGAGTGCCACAGTGAGCCGTCAGTCTCTGGGCTGGATGCTCTAATACACTGAAGTGCAATAGTCATGGTTTTCCTGCTTAGTGTCCATTCAATGCTCAGAACTCTGATTATGTATGTGCTGGTGTGCTGGAGGGGTTCCATGTGATATGGGTGACAGCAAAACAGCAAGGCAAAAAGGAGCGACCGTTAAATATCAGCGATCACTGAAACGGCAACAACACTGCAACAGTGAGTTTCTGTGGGGGGGGGGAAATGCCCCCTGCACTCTCATCTTAATATACAATCAACTCTGGAGTGGGGTGCAACTTGAGGAGGGGGAGAAAGTGGTAGCTCACCATTTTGGCAATCGCTGTTACTGGGTCATTCTTTTGCCCTCATGGTTTCAAAGATGCTGTTTTGACATTCGAGATCTTGCAGTCACGCTTGTCATGGGATACCTGCTGGAGGTATAGGTAGAGTTGCTGAAGGCAGAGATCACAGCGGCTCCTCAGATCATCACTGTTTGTCAAAACCAAGCCAAAACTGAGTGACTCCACTGATTCAGTGAAAACTAAACTGTAATACATGTTAGCAAATTAAGCTAAACACATCCCACTCCCAAATGGGAACTATGAGTATGTATGTAATGGTGTGCAGGAGGTATAGGTAGAGTTGCTGGAGGTAGAAATCACAGACTGCTCCTCAGATCATCATTGTCTGCTGAAATTGAGCCACTGTGCTGTTCCAGTAAAAACTAAGCTGTAATACTTGTCAGCAAACTAAAGTAAAATATGTACTCCTCCAGAGCTGAAACCCAGTTGTACTGCTATCACTGTCTGCTGAAAAGGAACTGCCAGACTATAATTTTACTCACTTACTCACTGCTCTGATGTATCAGGAAACCTAAAGCGCTGGACCATGTGGAGCCACAAACTTAAACCTAACCACACTGAAAACAGTGAATCACTGCCAACTGTAGCTGCTGAAAATCTTGCCCTGAAAATCTTGCCCTGTGTCCACTGTGCCAAGTTTGTCACAAACTGATTGGCACTGAACATCTGCAGCTCCTCAGATCAGCAGCGCCGAATGTTATCAGCATTTCCCATCATGTTTGGTGTTTGTGAGTTCATGAGTGATGTGAGTAAAATTTCAATTCAAATTAGGTTGTAGAGCGGCAGAGTGTACAAAGTGGACACAGGGCAGCCACAGGTTGCAGTGATTTAATAGGCTGGATTCTTAAAGGGCTGCAAATGCTGCAAGCCCCGGGTGTGCTGAACATAATGACGCACAGGACTTGTGACATTCTCCCAGCTGGCGATCGAGAGCCTCAATCCTGTACGCCAATTGACACAAATCAGACCAGCTTTTCTGGTCTAGTTTGCAGCAATGCCGGGTACCCATTCAACAAGGCTTGTGCCAAATATTTGGTGCAAGCTGTCATAAATCGGGAAAAGTGTTGTAAATGTACCTGATCTTCGAGAATCAGATGCAGTGTGCGGTAAAGTTTTTTGCACAGCTGTGCCAACAAATGGGTTTGACTCAGGGTTTGACGTGTACCCTGCATCACACTGTGTGAATCTGACCCAATGTTTTCAGTTCAGCTTAGATCAGCTCAGTTTTCCTTTTTGCATACTCAGTGGCAAGTGGTCCAGCAGCTAAATCTGCACAGGACAACAGAGTGAGAATAAAATCTCTGTCTGGCGGTTCAGTTTTTTGGCAAACAGCAATCCGTGAAAATCAAAGTTGGGTTTCAGTTGGGAGAGGGGTTTGTGTTGTAGCTTAGTCAGCTTAGTACTGTGCTGAATTAGGGAATACAATAATGGCACCAGAAAGTGCAAGATCCCTGTAATAAAGAAAACCATCTCTTGATGTTTTTTATTTCTCTGTAAAAGAAGAAAATGGTCCCTTGCTGATCAGTCCCCCACCCCACCTCTTGCTCAGCAGCCATCACCCCACACCCCCAAGTACACCTCCATATACCCTTACTCACCTGAACAGGTCTCAGGTTCGAGATCCACTCTCTGATTGAAGACACATCTTGTTGCTAGAACCGACGACTGCAATATGAAAAACTAAGGTAAATGTGGTTCAATGTATTTCAATGGGGGCTTCAACTTTTATGCATAACTCAGCCATTTTTTGACATTTTGAGCCCAAATTTTCAACATAGCCTTATGGGGAATCCACCTCATGAACAATATCAGTGACATTATACATCTCCTGCCTGATGGGCAATTTTATAGTCGGTTAGCGAATCCACCTTTCTGGTGGGATTTGAAAATGTTACCTGCCCTTGATCATGAGGTGGGGTCATAAGAAGGCTATGTTGAAAATTTGGGGTCAAAATAAGTCAAAATGGCAAAGTTATGCCCATTCTTTGCAATTTTGCTTTGTATGTTCATAACTTTGGAAATGTTAAATGTATATATATATATATATATATATATCTTTACTTTCTTTTTATCCTACCTGTCTGCCCTCTCCGTCCACTCCTTCAGATCGGTCAACCCCCCCGTCAGACCACCAACACGGAGTCTGCCCCTAGAGTGCCAGGCTTCTCCATTGTTCCCTTCCTCAATCCCGATAGAAGAACTTGCACAATGGGGTCTGCCTGTGGGTAGGTGACTGGGAGGCATGGACCAGTCATCATCTAGGACCGATGAGGGAGTTTTTCCATTTTTCTCCTTTTTTTTCCCTGATCCCCCCTCCGAGCACATCGGCACACAAGACAAACGTCCAAACAGATGGTGTGCTGACACTCACCATTGTCAAGTGCCCATGACATCCTCCCCACCCCAACTCTGGAGAGCTGCCTGTGCCCTGATGCCCATGCTGCCACAGGCATAGGTGCATCAGGTGCTTATAAGCACCCCAGGAACCCACCCCAGGAAGAGAAGAGCATCCGTTGGGATGCTCGATCCTCCTCCCCCTCCTTCCCTGATGACCCACGTCCATTCCTGAACCTGGGTCACCGGCGTGGCATGAGGTGTGGCGTCCAGTGCCTCAACCCTCAGTGCCACTGGTCCGGTGGAAATTTTAAATATTTTGACCCCAAATTTTCAAAATAGACTTCTTATTACACCATCTCATGTATGTCACAGCTGTCATTTTTCAAATCCTGGCCAAAATGTGTTTTCACACCTGTGGCGCAGAATGGTATTGCAGTTGCATGGTATTACATTTTTTGCAGGAATCTGAACATTTTCTGAATCGGGTACATGAGGTGGGGTAATAAGATGGCTATGCTGACAATTTTGCCACTGTTTTTCTTTAAATGGAAGTACAGGGCCCTTAGACAGCTACATACATATATCCATCTATGGAGGGATGCGAGTGCAGGTCCTAAAGGACCCTGCGCTCCCACAGGCAAATAAGAATAAAATTACTATATCTCAAAAACTAGAGATTGGTGGGAGTGCAGGGCCCAGGCAGGCCCTGGGCTCCAAAAGTCACATAAGACTATGATTACGCTATCTCAAAAAAGTAAGGAAATTCTTTGCAAAAAACTATGTTAATGCATCAGTTAGGATTAAGGATAAAGTGACAAATGTAGGAAAATATGACATTAGGGTTTCCAACTCTAAAACCCCTGCCCCACCCCTGAAGCGAATGAGGGATAGAATCTTCCTTGGGGTTGTCAGCCCCAATGCTCACACTCATTGCAGTAACAGAAAAGCTAAGATGTGATGGAGTCAGATGTGTATGTTTCATTAGTGCATACAATGGGGTAAGCATTAGGGTTGAGAACCCCCAAGGAAGACTCTACCCCACATTCACTTCAGGGGTGGGCAGGGGTTTTAGGGTTGGAAACCATAATGTCATATTTCCCAACATTTGTCACTTTATCCTCAACCCTAACTGATATATTCACATGTTTTTTTGCAAAGAATATACTATATACAGTGTATCTATCTATCTATCTATCTATCTATCTATCTATCTATCTATCTATCTATCTATCTATCTATACTGTATTACTCATTCCTAGTAGACTACTAACCCCCATCATTCACCCAATCTGTGATGTAAGAACTGCATATATTTTTTAACTGCCTGGATAGTGTAGTAGACCCCCATCCACATTCTTGTATTTACTGTGTACCCCCTTTACCACACCTCCTCATACTCTATAATGGTAAGTGGCATGACCCACCTATCACCTCTGCAGCCAACCACTATCTGCCACACAGAAGTACTGTATCACTTTCACAAGTAATATAGCCATACAGTACTTGTGAGACATGTATTGAAAAGTTCAACTGTATCAGTATATACTGTGTCAGATGGCATCTGGCCACAGAGATGAGAGGCAGGTCTGTTCGATCACCATATCCAAGTTGGGGGGGTACAGGGTGTGGTCACTGAATACATGTAGGGGGTCCACAAGACTACAAGGGCAGTTAAAAATATATATGTAATTCTTTCAGTGTGGATCGTTTGAGGGAGAGGGGCCAGATGACTAGCAGGAGTACATTATTAGTCCAATGGGGATTGAGGTGGTAGGGGACAGTAGCTCTGTTTATGTGTTTTTCACAGGTCACCACAGATGCCAGGAGGGAGGACAGTCCTCTATGCAATCTATTAAGCAGTAGCTTCAGTAGCACCTTACAAGTTAATAAGTCCATAATGAGATGCAAATGATCTCTTTTGTAAGGGCTTGAAGGTCATTTGCATGGGGACTTTTGAGTACAGCAAGTTCTGGAACAATTGCTAACAGGTTTGGGACACCCTATCTGCTTTTTCTCCTTGATGGCTTATGGTAAATTTAGACACATACCCTTCTATAGCCAGTAGGGGGTTTGCTTAGTGCTGAGTGTACGTTTTACTGCCCTCATTAGGGTTTTACTCTATGGGGCTACATTAAATCATGTTAAGAGCACTCACACTGTGCTCCAAACCTGTTGAATATAACAAATTGAGGACACTGTGCGAATTTAGGTTTAGGATAGGGATGAGGCATGGCACAAACTGAGACCTTTGAATATAAGGCCCCCAAATTTTAAATGCATAGATGCTTTGCACATCCCTGGGATATGCTTTGGTCTACTTCACCCCTGCTGTGTCCATCCCTGACTGGGATGCAGCAGGTGTGATTTTCAAAACCAAGTCTGAATTTAACAATTTGGCCCGGTTTATAGCAGCAAGTTTCCAACAGTGGACACATGTGCCTCCTGGGACTAAGTCAGCCAGACCACAGATCTCACGGTCTTGGCTGACTTCATCCCCGACTGACAATGTTGCTGGCTAGGCATCATCTACCCCACAAAGTGGATGCTGGCTCATTAATACCATGGCTAGGGATTTTATGTGTATACCTCCTTGAAGCTATGTGTATACCTCTGCTTTCTCATACTGTAGACAGACTGCACAAGGCCTAGAAAAAAACAGTCAAATATCATGATACTTGCAAATATATTTGGTTTGCAGAACAGGGCAAGGGTGAATTTGCTCCATGGATAGAAACATAGAAATTATCAGCAGATAAGGAACTCTTGGCCCACCTAGTCTGCCCAGTTTTCCCTGCCTAGTGTGACACCGCAGACCCTACTCAATCTCAAGTCATCTCCCTGCCTTTCCTTAGTACCAAGGTCCCCCTGTATCTGTCCCATTCATGCTTGAATCCCATCACCATTTTGGCATCCACCACCTCCACTGGAAGGCCATTTCGGGCATCCAGCACCCTCTCTCTGAAGAAGTATTTCCTCACATTTCCTCTGAGCCTGCCGCCCCCCCAACTTAATAACATGACCCCTTCTACTCAAGCTTTTTCTATGGAAAATGCTTCCTTCCTTCCTGTAACTTGTTAATACCTGTTAGGTATTTGAATGTTTCTATCATATCCCCAATTTCCTTCCTTTCCTCCAGAGAGTATGTATTCAGTTCCTTGAGTCTCTCCTCATAGGGCTTCTGATGCAGGCCCTGCACCATTTTGGTAGCCCTCTTTTATACCATCACCATCTTATCAAAGTCCTTGAAGTGGGGCCTCCAGAACTGGACACAGTACTTGAGGTGGGGTCTTACAAGTAATCTGAACAGGGGTGACATTACCTCCTTCTTCCTACTGGTCATACCCTTCCCTATGCACCCAAGCTTCCTGCTAGCCTTCCCCACAGCTTTATCACACTCCTTGGCTACCTTCAGGTCATCAAAAATGATTACCCCCAGGTCACTTTTCCTGTTTAGTGGTTGCCAGTACTTCCCCTCCCAATTGGTACACAACACCTGGGTTTCTGTGCCCCAAGTGCATCATTTTGTACTTTTTTGCATTTAAACTCAGCTGCCAAACCCTTGACCATTCTTCTAACTTTTTCAAATCATCCCTTACTTTTTCCACACACCCCTGGTGTGTCTGCTCTGTTGTAGATTTTTTGTGTCATCTGTAAACAGGCATGCTTTCCCTATTAGCACTTCTGCAATGTCACCAACAAAGACACTGAAGGTGGACCAGGCCTAGTACTGAGCCCTGAGGCACCCCATTGGTCACCTTGCCTTCTCCAGTGTGGACATAATTTACCACCACCCTCTCACTCCTGTAGCTTGAATGAATTAATGAAATCTTTATTTATAAAAGTGCCTTACTCAAACCAAGGCACTGTACATAAACCAAACAAAAATGACAATTTAAATTACACATTATAATCAGAATATTAACATTCATAAAATTACAATACTATAAATATTAACTTCAATAAAATCTGAGTATGCCAGGCAAATGTTCAATTCAAAAATTATTCTGGATATGGTAGGTTAAACAGATATGTTTTTAGGGATACCTTGAAACTTTGGACGATCAGCAATCTCTTATTCGATGATGTAGACAATTCCAAAGGGTCGGGGCCACAAAAGTAAAAGATTGGGCCCCCAATGTCTTTAAATGTACCCTGGAAATCTCTAGCTATCCCTCATCGATGGATCAGAGAGGCTGGAGGGGATGGTAAGGGCAAAGGAGATCTTGCAGGTAATGGAGACCCTAGTCATGTAGGGTTGTATAGGTCAATAACCTGAACTTGAAGGTGATCCACCACTGTATTGGCAATCAGTGCAGTCCATGGAGCACAGGTGTTATATGACTGACCCTGGAAGTACCAGTCAATCACCTAACTGCCGCATTCTGCACTAGCTGCAAGTGGCAGATATCAACCCCTGGTAGCCCTAGGTAAAGGTCATTGCAGTAGTCAAGGTGGGAGGTTACGAAGGCAAGGACCAATGTTGGAAGATCATCAGGAGGAACCAGATGCCTCACCCAGGTGATATTCCTCAGATGGAGAAAAGAGGATTTGACGATGGCCTACACCTGGGATTTAAGGGTCAGGCCATCATCAAAAGTAACGCCCAAATTCAGCATCTGATCTAAGGTAGGCAGCTGAACACCCCAAACCAAAGCCCAGAAGGTTGTCCTACCAACAAACCCACCTTCTGATGATCTGGGTCCATAACCAACACCTTAGTTTTAGCCGGATTCAACCACAGCCAGCTGGCAGTCATCAGGTCCTGGATCTTGGACAGACAGTTGTTAAATACTGAGAGGATCACATCCTGTCCAGGCACAAAGGACATGTACAACTGAATATCATCTGCATAGCAATGAAAATTCAACTGTACCACCGAATGACCTCTCCCAATGTCAGCATATACTCTGAGAACAACATGGGTGGCAAGATGGAGCCCAGTGGAACCCTGCAGGGCAGGGAGAGCTGGGCTGAATAATGAATTCCAGAATCCACTCTCTGAATCCTACCCTTGGTGACAGATCAAAACCATCTGAGGACCATTCCAGATAGTCCATAGATGAACTGCAGGCACTCCAATAGCATACCATGGTCCACGGTGTCAAATGCTACAGAGAGATCAAGTAGGACCAAGATGGAATGAGTCCTCCAATCTCTTGCTATTAGGTCATTTAGCACCTGGAAAAGGGTCATCTCGATACTATGCCTCTTCCTAAATCCCAGCTGGAGAGAGAGAGAATCATAGATATTGTGGCTAGACAAATGATTGTCCAGCTGCAGTGCAACCACCTTTTCAATAACCTTACCCAGAAAGGGTAGGTTAAAGACTGGTCTGTAGTTAACCAGTCAGGGTCAAGGGAGGGTTTTTTAAGGAGGGGTGGAACAACTGCCTCCTTTAGAGGATCTGGAAGGAACCCCCTCTCCAGTGACCTCCAAACTATCTTGGCTAGGACCAGGATGATTTCATGTATGTACTCTACAAGAAGGCACTTAGGGCCCGGGTCCAAACTACAGCTGGTTGGCTGCAAAGTCTGGATGACCCTCATGACATCCATGATTAACCAACTTCTTACCAAGTTTATAACTTTTTGACCCACTTAAAAACTAGCCAGCTTGTTCACCGGTCATCTATGTGGAATGGTATTGAAGGCTTTACTAAAATCCAGGTAGGCCACATCTACCGCTGCTCCCTGATCCAATGCCCTGTTCACCCAGTCAAAGAACTCGATCAAAAGTTTGTCTGGCAAGATCTTCCTCCTGTGAAACCATGTTGCCGTGAATCCTGTACTCCACTGGTTACAAGGTATTCCACTATCTTTTCTTTCAGTAGTGTTTCCAATACTTTGCACACTACCAAAGTCAGGCTGACAGGTCTGTAATTTCCTGCCTCCTCCCTGTTCCCACTTTTGTGAAGTGGGACCACATCTGCCATCCTTCAGTCCCTCAGAACTTCCCCTTTTTCTAATGTTAGGTTGAACAGAGTTGTCCGAGGTGTAGCCAGCACCTCTTTGTGCTCCCTCAGTATCCTGAGGTACACCCCATCAGGTCCCATTGGCTTGTCTGCTTTTAATTGTGCTAGTACCTTGAGGACTTTCTCCTCTGTAAAAGGACTGGTGTCCACCTCCCAACTGTTTATGCCCTTCTCCCTTATCTTTGGCCCAAAACTTACCCTTTCATCTGTAAATACTGAAAACATTTATTTGTTTGTTGTGTCTGCTTTCTTTTGGTCCTCTCCTCAGAAACCACTTCTTCTCCTTTTACCCTCACTATTCCCTCTTTGATCTTCCTCTTCTTGTTTATATATCTAAAGAAAGTTTTATCCCCTTCTTTTACTGACTGGGCAATATTCTCCTCTGTTTGTGCCTTAGCATGTTTAAATGCCTTCCCTGCCTCCCTTTGATTCTCTTGGTAGTTTTCCCTATCCTCCTCCTTCTGTGTCTTTTTTTTTACTTTCTAAATGTTAGATTTTTGGTCTTACTTTTTCTGCTACATGTTTAGAGAACCATAGTGATCTATTTTTTTCTCTTGCCCTTGTTAACCTGCCTGATACAAAGATTGGTTGATTTTTCAATGCCCCCCTTTATTGTTGTACATAGTTCCTTGACTCCCCCCCCAGATCTTCTATCCCTACCAGGGCATCCCTGAGGCATTCTCCCAAATTCCTGAAACTGGCCCTCCTAAAGTCCAGGACCCTCATCTTAGTGGTGCTAGGTTCTGCCCAGTCCTTATATTGAACCTCACTGTATGGTGATCATTGGACCTCAGGTTGTCACCCACTGTGATGTCAGCAACCCTTTCCCTGTTTGTCAGTATCAGGTCCAATATTGCCACCCCCCCCCATGAGTGGGCATCTTAACTACTTGCCTGAGGAATGAGCCTTGCAGGGAGTCCAGGATGTCCCTACTTCTGACTGTTGCTGCAGCTGGTAGGCTCCAATCCAGATCTGGTAGATTGATGTCCCTCACAAGCAACACCTCCCCCTTGCTTGCCATCCTTTGGATGGCTTCCATCATGTTCTTATTCACTTCTCCCCCCAGTGCTGGAGGTCTGTAGATCACACCTATGCAAAGAGTGGCCTCTAATGTGTTTCCAGGGTGAGTCACAGAATATCAGCTCCTCTCTGCGCTCCCTGTATTTTTGTGGCTTTTACCTTGTCTCTAACATAAAGAGCCACTCCTTCCCCTTTTTTACCTACCCTGTCCTGTGATAAAGTCAGGTCATCTGTCAGTTAAAAAAAACACATCTTGTGACATTAATATTATTCTCATGACAACAGATTGGGAGGTAACAAAAGAAGACTATGACTTCAAGTAGGGAATATACCATAGTGACATATGAACTGCAAGGGATTAAGATCCTGTTTTATTGCATATATCAGTAACAGATAATGGAGAGGAGAAAACTACAGGATATATAATAAATACAAGAGAAATTACACCTAAATATTATGTTTGTTAAAGCTTCTCCTGAGGCAGCAGCAACTCTTTAAACCCCACTGTCCAATAACTGGATTTCTTTAAACTTGTGGCCTAGTGACCAGTCCATTTCAGATTATGACTGAAGAGTCACAGCAAGAGAAGAAACTCCACATAGGGCAGAAGTTAACTCCTGTCCAGGCTGTCCACTTTATTGAAGATCCACAAAAAGCAATAAACTTATATCTCAGTGTGCTTGACAACACATGTTTCAGGTGTAATCAATACTTCAGGTTTTCATCAGTGAAAAAAAAAAGAAATGGAGAATATACTGTGTTCCTTTATTTATCACTGGCAGTCTGAAGCTGAGTATCTCTCATGCTTTTTCACAAAAGCTGGGCTATTTGTTTTGAATGACAATGGAGTTTGTGAGGATTTATGTGAGAATAACGCTCAGCCACAGATCAAACCCCTAACCTTCCAGCCTAGTGGTATCTGTCCTAACCATTTTACGCTATTATTCATTTGTTATGAGATAACTCCAAGGAGGAAAATATAGAGACTATCTCTAAGCTAAGTTGTTTCAGGAAGTATTTTTCACCCCCAGGCCTCAGGTCTTATCTCAGGTTAGGTATCCTCTCAAGAAAAGCGATACTGATTATCTCAGCTCAGGTCCTAGTGGAGAGGAGCCCACACTATGAAACAATAACACAGAGTTTGGTGCAAATAAACACAAACAGCAGGTAGTCTTTACTCATAAGAAACCTCAGAGTAAAGATTGCCACCTCATCCTTTCAGCACTGTTAAAGTCTGCTCAAGTCCAAAGCTTAGTCTGATTAATCACTCTGGGAAGTGATCCATGAGTTGTGTTGCATACTCTATGTAAACTAATTTATACCAAGGCAGGGCAAACATTTCCCGCTTCAAATTAAAGCTGTTAAATAAAACCCAGAAAGGACTTAATGACTAAGTGAGTGGTGTTAAACCTTTGCTGCTGTCCTTGTAGAGACCTGGGTTTGTTCCCAGGCTAGAATAGTGAGCCAGCAGGAGGCTAAACATAGCCTCCAGCAGATAGGAAAAAGTTCTGAGGTGAAGTTAGTGGCAGTCCTCACTGCATGCCTGTCCTTTTGTAACCCTTAGAAGGGAAATTTCAGTCATCTCTTCTCTTACATGAGCAGCTTTCTTATGAAAAACTAGATGTCTGATGCAGACTTTGTAGGTAGCAAGCATCCTGCCCTGAGCTGATGTCAAGCATGATGGCACCAGTGCTCCTATCACCCCCAATGGCTGCTTTTCACTTCATTCTGGGCCAGCCCTCACCCAGGGGGAGTAGCATTATGGACAATTACTTGGAGGGGGTTGCTGGACATGTGTGGGGTGGTGGTCATGGTGGGAGGGATTTGCTGAGCATAAGCACTACTAGCAGAGGATACAATGGGGACAAGAGAAAGAAAACAGGAGTGAAAAAAAATATTTATTTATGTAGTATATGTTGTATGGGAGGAAATACTGACCCAAATCTCCTTTCCACGTGTGACACAGGAGAAGGAATTGAAAAGGGTAAATGACAGGAAAGGTACGTAACTAAGCTAGTACAACATTGCAACCAGTGCAAATTTAACAAAGTACAGCAGCAAATCAGAATAAACACAGTGCAGAGAGGAAGGACATGGGATAGGACTGAGGAGAAATACAGTAACAGACAAGGGAAGAGAACCAGTATTTAGCAAGAAGATTGAAACAGTAAGAGTGGCATCAAATTTTAATAGAGCGTAACAGTTCTGGTATAGATGTATAGATAATGTGTCAGTGTCAGTGGCTCAGAAAGTAGCACACTCGCCTCTGAGGCTGGGAGATCAGAGGGCTGAGGGTTCAGTTCCCACATCTGGCACTTGGGTTAATATCCCAGTACTGACACTGTAGTGCAGCATGAGAGGGGAGCTGAACTTCTGAGGTGCTGTCTTTTGGATGAGATGTTACACCAAGGTCCCATCTGCCTGGATTGGTGGTAGTTCAGGTGGATGTTAAAGATCCCATGGCACTTATCAAAAAGAGAAGGGGAATTTCCCCAGTGTCCTGGCCAAATTTCCCTCATTCACTACAAATACCACTAACAGTTTCATCTGGCTCAAGGTCAGTTGGCATTCATCTGTATCCCCCTCCCCCGGGTTGTGCCTGAAAATAGGCAGAATTTGTCTAGCGCACTTACCCGGTCAACAAAAACTAAACAAATAAGTAGGGAAAAGTGGTGTGCATGAGGTGGGCAGTCAAGGGTGAAGTGACAGGAAGGGGGGAAGAAAAGATGCAGCCTAGCAATGGCAGATTTGGTGGTAGCACTGTAGACCATATCCACATGTGAAACACTGGCAAGATCATCTTGAGGACTGAATTATGTAGCCAAAAGACACTTTATAAAACTTCTTTTTTTAATCTTTAATAATTTCAAACAGACACGTAACAGTCAACCCAAACAAAGATGGAGTCCATTAGGTGATCTTGTGCATATTGCACCTCCCCTTGTGGTGTTTTCTCAAACTCAAAATGCTGGCTATTTCATTAGGACAGTTATTAGTGCTGTTCATATATAGCTCACTGGTGAGTATCCTCATTTGAATCTCAGAACTGCATTAAGAAAGCTAAAACAGTTGGATTATGCCAGCATCTTATATGAATGTGCAAAAAGACACAGAAAGGGGAGGATATTAATGAAGATGAAGAATAAGATAGAGGGGAAGGGAATCCTTAAGTTGAAAATAGAAGGGTTCATTGGTGAAAAGTGGGGTTTAAACTTGTGAAGGGGGTGGGATGGGAGAAAAGGCTGTCAAGGGGGTGCCGATAAAGGAGGGACTCTGTCTCCCCCCCCCGGGGACCAGGAGGATTGCAGAAAAAGGCCAACTGGCAAAGTGCAGACCAGGGGAAAACAGAATCCCCATGGGAACACGAGCAGGGGAAATGGAACTATAGGGAAAGGGTGGAAGGTAGTCCTGCTAAATGCCAGGAGCTTGGGCAATAAAATGCCTGAGCGCCAGGCGATGCTTACTGAGGGAGCAGTAGATGTGGCAGCAGTCACTGAGACTTGGGCCACTGCAAGACATGACTGGGACCTGAACCTGGAGGGATACACTATGTTCAGGAAGGACAGGGTGGGAGGAAGGGAGGGAGGAGAGGTAGCAATGATAGTAAAACTGCATTGGCATGGGGAGTAGAGGAGGCGGAGGGAACCGTGGAGGCAATTTGGGTCACCTTGATAACAAGGGGGGGCAAGAGGGTAAAAATAGGAGTGGTGTATAGACCCCCTGCCCTGGCGGAGGAGCTGGAGGACAGTCTGGTGGCAGATGTTAGGAGACACTGCAGACTGGGCAGAGGAACGGTGGTGGTGTTGGGGGACTTAAACATGCCAGGAGCAGACTGGGAGACTATGACATCCTCTGTGACCAGTGAACAGAGGTTGTTGGATGTCTTTCAAGACGCGTTCCTAACTCAGCAGGTGAGGGAACCGACCAGGAGGCATCGGTACTGGATGTGGTCCTGGCAGACAGTGACCAGATTGGGGCCTGAGGTAAGGGACCCATTGGCGGGAGTGACCATGCCACGGTCTGGTTCTGCCTGGACCTAGGAGGGTAGAGGCTGCACAAAGACGGAAGTAACCGACTTCAGGGGCGGATTTAAGGAAATGGAAGGATCCTTAAGGAGCATTTGGATGGGATTGGGTCAGACATGGATGCTGATAGTAGGTGGGAAATCATCAGGAGAGGGTGCAGGATGCTACCAGCACCTGTGCAAGAGTAAGACGAAAATGCAGTAGGGCCCAAAAACCCTGTTGGTGGACCAGGGAGGTCCAGGAGGTGGTGCGGGGAAAGAAAGCAGCCTATAAGCAATTCAAGTGCTCAAGGAGTGAAAGGGATTGAGGGGAGTACGAGCTGATGGCTAGAAGGGCCACTAGAGTGGTGAGGGCAGCTAAGGAAAGGAAGGAGCAGAACCTGGCCAGGGAAATTAGGAGAGGGAACAAGGGGTTCTTTAGATACATTGGGGAAAAACGAAGGGTGAAGGGGCAGATTAGCAGGATTAAATCAGGGGAGAGATGGGCACAAGACCCGGGGGAGCAGGCTGAGGTACTAAATGAGTACTTCACCTCAGTTTTCACCAGGGAAAATGGGGGTGCTGCATCATACATGGGAGGAGACAGAGATACTGAGGAGGGGGCCCTTACCAATGGGCAGGTCTGGGAGAGGGGAGGCATCACTGGCAGGTGGGGGAGGCTAAGCAGGAGAAGGGGTACGGAAGTGGAAATCACAGCAGAGAGAGAGGAAGCCCTCAGCTCCCTTTAGATGGAGAAAGCACGGGCGGATAAATTACATCCCAGAGTGCTGAAGGAACTTGCAGATGTCCTGGCAAAACCCCAGGCAGAGCTTTTCACCATCTCTCTGAGGACAGGGTGGGTGCCCCAAGACTGGAAGGTGGCGCATATAGTGCCTATCCACAAGGGGAGATCAAGGGAGGTGGCAGGGAACTACAGGCCTGTCAGCCTGACCTCGGTGGTGGGCAAGGTGATGGAGGGCATTGTCAAGGAGAGGCTGGGGGACCTGGATAAGTCAGGGTGCCTGGACAATAGACAGCATGGATTCATCCTGGGGAAATCGTGTCAGACAAACCTGGTGGAGTTCTATGACTGGGTGACAAGTGCCTTGGACCTGGGTAGACCAGTGGATGTCCTCTTTCTAGACTTCAGCAAGGTATTTGACTCTGTTCCTCACGTGGGCCTGTTGGATAAGCTGGGAGAAATGGGGGTGGGGAACCAGATGATCAGATGGATGAGCAATTGGCTCAGGACTGGACCCAGAGGGTCGTAGTTGGGGGGATAGTCTCATCCCCAAGGAGGGTCATTAGTGGGGTCCCACAGGGATCAGTCCTTGGGCCCCTTCTGTTCAACACCTACGTATTGGACATAAGGACTGGAATCAGGAGTGAGATGAGTCTCTTTGCAGATGACTCGAAACTGGGGGCGGTGGTGGATGGGGAGGAGGGGAGGGTGGCCCTACAGGGGGACCTGGAGGCTCTGGAAAGATGGTCTAGAAAGTGGAAGCTGAGGTTCAATGCAGGGAAATGCAAGGTACTCCACCTGGGGCAAGAAACCCAGGTCAAGTGTACACCCTGGGGGGGGAAATGCTACAAGTCTCGATGGCTGAGAGGGACCTGGGGTGGTGGTGGATGTCAAGATGAACAACTCTGAGACTTGTAGGAGGGCAGCAGCCAAGGCCAACAGGATGCTGGGATGCATCACTAGGGGATCACCTCCAGAAGAAGGGAAGTGATACTCCTCTGTATAACTGCTTGGTGAGGCCGCACTTGAGTACTGCGTGCAGTTTTGGAGGCCACACTTAAAGGGACATTAACCTCCTGGAGAGGGTCCAGAGGAGGGCAACCAAAATGATTTGGGGCTTGGGGACAGGACCTATGAGGAGGCTCGAAGAACAAAAATATCATTGGAAGAGAGAAGGGACCGCTGGGACATGATAGAGGTCTTTAGGTACATGAAGAGGGTAAATAGGGAGGAACAGTCCGGTGCTTCAAGGAAGGAGGAAGGGGCCACTAGAGGGCATGGCTGGAAGCTGGAGGGGGGAAGATTCAGGGGAGAAAGGAGGAGGTGCTACTTCACTGAGAGGGTGGTGGAGCCATAGAATGCACTGCCTAGGGGGCTGGTGGAGGCAGAGACAGTGGAGGGGTTCAAGAGGGGGTGGGACAGGTACAGGGGAAGGGTTCTGGAAGCAAAATCCAATGCAGCAAGAATATCCGGAACTGGGAAGGGAGAAGCCAGAGAAGGCGAGGGGGACAGCAAGGTCAGCACCCAGGTTGGGGACTAACCAAATGAGCAGACACGAAAGACCGTTAGGCCTATTCTGCTGCATTTTAGTATGTTAGTATGTAACCCAAAATAGGTGGGGGGGGGGCATCTCTGACCTGGACCGACTGGTAATGGCCAAAAAGGCAGGAGCAGAATTAGCATTTTGTGAGGACAGAAAGTCTGACCCCTACTAGTTTGTCCAAGAAAATCAGGTAGGACACAGTAACAAAGGTCTTGGCAAGGTCAAAACAGATGGCTGCCTCACTCTCCAGTCAGTCGTCCATGTTTTCCTAGAAAAACAAAGTTGTCCATGGACAGCCATAGTCACCCCTGCTCTGTCCCTGATCTTTGTCCATGGTAACTCCATCCATGGTTTGTCCATAATTCATGGACAAGATTGTCCATGGCTAATGTACAAATGCCTGGAAAAACATATTCAAGGGAGAAATATAAGGAGAACTAAATGCATTTTCAGTTTCGTGAATGAAGAACAAAATACTTCTGACAACATTTTAAATTATTTCAGGTAGTAGCCATGATTGTCTATGGTGTAGATATAGGGCAGGATTTTTTTAAAGCCTTAGATCACTGCAAGCTCTGGCATGCTGATGATACAGTGCATGGGGCTTGCAGTGATCTAATGGGATTTTCTAACTTGTGCTGTAATTGGCGCAGGTTAGACAAGCTTTTTCTGGCCTAACTTCTGGCAATCCTGGGGGCCATTTTTATGGAACTTGTGCCAGATATTTGGTGCAAGCTACCATAATTCAAGGAAACTGTCACAACTGCGCTCAAGATTGTAAAATCAGGCGCTGTTGTTGTGAAGGGTTTGGCACACCACCAGAACCTAAGTGCCATGGTACAGGGGTGGACACAAGTCCTGCACCATGCTTTGAAAATCCTACCCATGATTTTTAGTGTCCATACATAATAACCAATGTCTTTCATGGTCTGGTTTTTTAATTATGACAGCGTATTAGTCAAATGTTTTCTCTTTGTATCATGTTTAAGGTGACAGTATATCATGGATGGTGTCCTGGTTCAAATAGTAATGTTTTTATCATATTGTTTATTTATTGAAATGTTTCACCAGGAAAGCACACTGAGCAACAAGTTGCATATCTCCCAGTGTGACCTGTGGGGAAAGGGGTACATAGGATATGAACAGAATACATTGAGATTACAATACCAAAAATTACATACATCAGAACCAAAACATATAGCTATACAGTTTGTTAGTTCAAGACAACAGCTGGTACCAACATTGAAGTGAAACATTTAGGGATTACATGTGTGAATTCATAACAGGGAATGTACAAACATTAAAGCAAAATATTTAGCAATGGCAGTTTGTGAATTTCATGAAAAGGAAGGGGAAAATAAGAGATCATCATCGACTGGAACCTAAATACAGAGCAAAAAGAGTAGCTTGTAAAAAGGGGTAGCATAGTGATCAGTAGAAATTAGGAGAGCAGGTAGTAGGGAGTGGGTGGTGGGGGCAGCAGGAGTATTTAAGTGCATAGTTTTAAGCTGTTTGTAAGGTTCTGGGGAGGGAGGAGGGTGGGGAAGGTTAGTAGTAGGGCCAGATTAAGGGTGGGGGGAAATAACTTTAGGGCTCAGGGAGTCCTGAGACCTCTCCTAGCTATAATAGAGCCCTGCAAGGAGGCAGGACATATTATAGCAAGGTTGGGGGGAGGGAGGGGCCATTGGATGAGAAGTGAGGAGTGGGTGGGTGGGACTAGGAGGAGGGGAGATAGGCCCAGGTCTAGGAGGGCAGGTGGGTGGGGAACCCTTAAAGGATGCTAAGTACCCTGCAAGAGTGTGGGGTACACTTGAAGAGACAAAAGAAGAGGGTGGGTGGAGGGAGAGAGAGAAGAGGAGTGGTGGAAGTGCTGGGAGGAAGGGGGAGTAAGGATTTGGGTATCTCACATGAGGGGTGTTTTAAAAGGGGGGAACATGGGGTGATAGAGGGGATAGCACCACAGGTGCCCCTCCTGAGTACTGGCTGGAGGGCTGTAGAGGATTAGGGAAAGGGGAGATTACAAAGAGTGGGGATGAGAGGAGGGGGGAAAAAAGGGAAGAATGGGGGGAAGGTAGGGCCAAGTCCATTTGTGACCCCCTTCAGGATGCTGAGAACCCTGCAAGGGGGATGGAGGCTGTTAAGGTAGAGGGAAAGGTGACTTTGAGAGAAGAGGAAAAGGGATTTGGAAAGGAATGGGATAATTTAGGAAAAATGGAGAAGAGTGGACATTTGTAAGGGCACAGTTAAGGAGGGTCATGGCAGGAGCAGTTCGATGAGAGGTAGTTGTGAAGAGCTGAGTTACGGGAGTAGTAGTAGGAGGAGTGACAGTTTTTGGTGAGGGAGGGAGTTCCAGATTTTAGGGAAGCAGTGTGAGAAGCCAGATTGGCCAATGAGGGTGGAGCACCTAGGGATCACTAGAGTACGAGATACATTGTGCCTAAAAATAGCCAGCTATTTGCCTAGTGTGCATATCTGGTTACAAAAAAATGAATAAATTAGTAGTTCCTTCATTTAAACTACTTCTGGTATAGATTCTACAGTAACATTTTTCCAGTTGTCAGTTTAGCTTTATTAACAGATGGGTCCACTTAAGCCCTTTACAGGAGTGTAGGTTATTTTAAGTGGTGTTATAGCTATGAACCCTTAGAGTGAAGATTAGATTGAAAGACACAGAAGGTTGCTGAAGAACCTAGAGGATCTGGGTGCAGTGAGGAACACAGATGGATGAGAAACTGGCTGGAAAGGAGACAGCAGAGGGTGGTTCATGAAGTCAAATCAGAAGAGATGGAGGATCACCAGTGGGGTGCTGCAGGGATCGGCTCAGGGTCCAGTCCTTTTCAATGTGTTCGTCAGTGACATGGGAGAACAAATGCATGGCAAGATGTGTCTCTTTGCTGATGATACTAAGCTCGGTGGCAGGGTAGACAGTGAGGATAGGGTTAGGAAGATAGAGAGAGACTTGGAAAGGCTAGAGAGGCAGTCAAAGGTTTGGCAGTTATACCTCAGTTGCAAAAAGTACAAAGTGATGGACATAGGGAACAAAAACCAGAGGTCAGTGTACTGGATGGGTTGGGTAAAGCTGAGCATGACTTCTAAAGAAGGACACCTTGTAGTCATCATCGGTGACTCTCTAAAACAATCGAACCAGTGTAACAAAGCCTACAGTAAGGAAAACAGGATGCTGGGGTGTATAGGGAAGGGTATTGATAACAACAGGAAAGAGGTATTACTACTGTACCTCTATATAGATCACACATGAGGTTCCATCTGGAGTACTGTGCCCAGTTCAGGAGTCCTCAACTAAGGAAATAAAAGGACAAACTGGAGACAGTGCAATGTAGGGTGACCAAAATGATTCGGGCCAGCAGGGCATATGTTATGAGGATTGGATCAAGACACTGAACATACACTTGCTGGAGGTCAGAAGAGCTAGGGGAGATATGATAGAGACCTTCAATTTCCTGAAAAGAATGAACAAGGTAAACTGTGAGGAACTATTTAGCATAAGTAGCAAATCAGCAACCAGGGCACACGTGGAAACAGATGGAGGTTCAGAAAGGAAGTGAGAAAGCTTTATTTTACAGAAAGCGTTGTGAAGCCATGGAACAAACTGCCAGTTGATGTGGTGGGAAACAAAACTATCAATGGTTTCAAGCATAGCTTGGACACAGTGAAGGGCTTAGTAGCTGCTCAGGGTAGTAGCAGTAGGGAGGGAAGCATGGGGGTGCATGGTGTGGGATGGAACCCCGTATGGACAATTGGTCCTGGGTTTGTTAGGGTTTAAGAGCAGACTGGATGGATCAATGGTCTTTTTCTGCAGTCATTTTCTATGTTTCTATGATACAACTTTCTTGGTTTATTTTATTTCTAGTTTGCCTCTTTTTCAAGTTTATGCCTTTTCTTATTTTCACTATTTGTGATCTGTCCAAAGCCTTGCCAGGGTCAATGTCATTCTCATACTAAACTATGCTACTTCTTATCACCTGGCATATTTTTTTTTCAAATAAAAATCAGTTATTTAAAAAATAAAATAAAATAATATATATATATATATGTTCATGGCAAAAAAATAATTCATCAGTTAGAGTTGTTCCACAGCGACAAAAGTGAGGAAATTCCCAACCCCTTGCACCCAAACCTCACCCTGCCCCACCAACAGGCATCAGGTTGTGCATTGGGGTCATCAGACCTAACTCTCACCCCATCCCATGTGCAAACAAGCTGAGGTGGTGCAGTATAGGAGAATGGGATGAGAGTTAGGACCAATGACCCCAATGCACACCCTGATGCCTGCTGGTGGTGGAAGGGTGGGAGTAGGGTGCAAGAGGGGTTGGAACTCTAACATTGAATTTCCTCACTTTTGTCACTGTGGAACAACCCTAAATGATGCATTAAACAGAGTTTTTTGCCATGAATTTCCCTTCTTTTTCAGAATGTGCACTATAAATGGTGAAGTAATGGCAAAGCAAACGCAAGCGCAAACATTAACGCACATGGTGGTGCAAATGTAACGATAATGCAAACAGTAATACAACACAAGCACAAATGTTAATGAAACAGAAATGCAAGTGCATAAGGAAACACAAATGGTAATGCGCACGGTCATGGTACCACAATAGAAATTCAAATGCTAATGGTAACAGCAACAGTGATGCCAAAGGAAATGCAAATGGAAGCGCGTATGCAAACGCAAATGGTAATGCACACAGTGATGCAAAACAAAATGCAAACAAAACCGGTAATGGAAACACAAATGTTAATAGTAATGCAATTGCAACCCCAAACAGAAACACAAAGGGTAATGCACACGGTGGCGTAGACAGGAACAGTAACATAAACAGAAACGGAAATGCAAGCACGTATGGAAATGCAACTGGTAATGCGCATGGTCATGGTACCGCAATAGGAAATGCAAATGCTAATGGTAACTGCAACGATGATGCCAAAGAAAACACAAATGCAAACGGAAGTGCATACTCAAACGCAAATGGTAATGCACACGGTGACACAAAACAAAACGTAAACAAAAACAGTAATGGGAAAGCAAATGTTAACAGTAACACAAATGAAACGCAAATGAAAATGCAAAGGGTGACGCACATGGTGCCGTACACAGGAACAGTAACGCAAACAGAAATGCAAATGCAAGCTCATACAGAAACACAAATGGTAACATGCACAGTCACGGTACCGCAATAGGAAAAGCAAATGCTAATGGTAACAGCAACAATGACGCCAAAAGAAACGCAAATGGAAGCGCGTACGTAAATGAAAATGGTAATGCACATGGTGATGCAAAATGAAACACAAACAGAAACAGTAATGGAAATGCAAATGGTAACAGTAACGCAAATGCAAGCGCAAACAAAAAGGCTAAGGGTAACGCACACGGTGGCGTAGACGGGAATGTTATTGCAAATGGTTACAGAAATGCAAGTGGGAATGCTAACTGTGACAGTAATGAAAGCGCACACCCTTTTTTTCACCAAGAGCTGCATAGAGAAACACAGTGAATAGAAAGAATGTATGCATAATAATGGGCCTTGGAAAAGAAAATGAGCACTTGGAATACTAAATTGCTTATATCTCAGGAACCATACAATGTAGAAAAAATATTAAAATTTCATACATATTATGACTTTCCTGACTAGTTTTGTGCTTAGCCCCCAAGTGGGGGGCTAGCATTTTTCTGACAAAAAGGCCTTATCTCGAAGAGTTTCTGAGATACGGGCCCCTAAAGGTGCAGAGGACACTGCAATGTTAGTCTATGGGAAAAAAATGTCAACTTTGGAGCACTGTAACTTTCCATCCATGCAATATTTTGTCACCAAACCACCAAAAGGCACATCTGTGGGATGTTGGCTGTCATCCCTCCAAATTTCATCTCAAAAGACCAAACCATTGTTTTGCAGCAAGGTGGCAAAGAATTCCTGTTATTTTGGGCACAGTGTTACAAAATAGTGTCGCAAATCACGACACTTTAGCAAATGAAATCATGAAAGTGTTGTGAGTGCAACACAACTTTTTACAAAAATTTCAAAAACATATTTCTGGGGTGCTTACCCCCCCTCCAAAAAAGACAAGACTAGCATCCTCAGGGTCTGACTAGGTGAACACAAAAAGAATTGTGTCCCTAGAGGTCCCAAATTTAAATGCCAAGCATTTCTGTTACCACTGACTGAAAATAAAATGGCTGACTCACGACACTACAGGGGTCATTTGCTACACTAAAAACTGCATTTGCAACACTTTAACTTTTTGTTAACGTTTCCCATTGACTATAATGGGAAACTTGTTTTTTGGATAACTTTTGAACCGTTTAATATTTTTTCACTAAATCTTTGAAAGACACATCAGGAACACTGGCCGCATGTTTCCTGAAGTTTTTAAACCAGTCACGCAAACCATGTGACCTGTAGACGTGACCAAAGAATGTGCAAACAAGCATAAATGAACTATGGAATGTTGCTTTATAACTCCACAACTGTATATCCTACTGTTACAAACCTTGGCAGATCCAGAGATCTATAGTACAGTTCTGTGTCTGCCAAATTTCAGGAAAATCTGTCATACAGTGGCAAAATTATTAAGATGCAAAATTTCACACTTTAACCTTAAATGGGGTACATAACCCTGACTATAGTGGCACTACCATGCCACTATAATATATATGTATGTGTATATATATATATATATATATATATAAACAAACTCCATTTAATGCATTAGTTAGGGTTGTTCCACAGCGACAAAAGTGAGGAAATTCGGTGTTAGGATTGAAAGCCCCCCTTGGCCCCCCAGTCCACACCCTCAACCGGCATAGGGGTGCATGTTGGGGTTGCCAGCCCAAACTCTCACCCCACCAGATGTGTGAAGAAGCAGAGGTATAGGAGAATGGGGTGAGAGTTAGGACCGACAACCCCAAAGCGCACCCTGATGCCGGTTGGGGGTGTGGGCGGGGGGTCCAAGGGGGCTTTCAACCCTAACACTGAATTTCCTCACTTTTGTCACTGTGGAACAACCCTAACTAATGCATTAAATGGATTTTTTTGCCTCTAATTTCCCTTCTTTTTGAGAAGGATAATAAGAAATAGTGAATGTAATGTGGCGGCGGGAGCACGGGGCCTGACCGCCACATGATGTCTTGTCACATAGTAACACGGTGCCTGCAAATGCAAATGGTAATGTGCATGGTGACGCAAAGTGAAACAGAAAGATAAACAGTACTGTAGACACAAATGGTTAAAATAAAGCAAACACAAGTGCAAATGGAAACTCGAAGGGTAATGCACATGGTGCTGTAGACGGTCACATTAAGTGAAACGGTTATGGAACCGCAAGCAGAAGCAGTAAGGGTAACAGTAATGTAAGCACACAGGCTAGTTTTCCCCAAAAGCTGCATAGAGAAAGACAGTGAGTACAAAGAATGTATGCATAATAATGGGTCTCGGAGCAGAAAATGAGGAGTTGGAATACTAACTGCTTATATCTCAGGAACCGCACAACGTAGAAAAAAATGTAAAAGTCATATGATTTATGACTTTCCTGGCTAGTTTTGTGCTTATCCCCTGCTAGGGGGCTAAGCATTTTTCTGATGAAAAGTCTGTATCTCACACCGTTTCCGAGATACAGGCCCTGACAGGCGCAGCGAACGCCATAATGTTATCCTATGGGAAAAAAAGAGAAGTTCGGAGTGCCATAACTTTGGCTCCCTGTAATATTTTTTCACCAAACAACTAAAAGGCACATCTGTGGGATGTTGGCTTTCTTCTCTCCAAATTTCAGCCCAAAAGACAAAACCGTTATTTTGCAGCAGGGCAGCAAAGGATTCCTTTAATGCAGCAGACGCCATAATGTTATCCTATGGAAAAAAGCATCAATTTTGGAGTGCCGTAACTTTGCCGCCCTGTAATATCTTTTCACCAAAAAACTGAAAGGCACATCTGTGTGATGTTGGCTTCGTTCTCTCCATATTTCAGCCCAAAAGACCAAACCGTTCCTTTGCAGCTGGGTGGCAAAGAATTGCTGTCATTTTCACACAGCCTGGAAAAGTACTGTCGAACTCTGTGAAAGCTTTTGCAAATTCATTCGACAGTGTCACAAGTGCAAAAGTATTTTGCAAAAGTACTTTTTCAAGAAATTTGAAAAACATATTTCTGGGGTGTTTTACCCCAAAATAAAGACATGCCTGGCATCCTCAGGGTTCGACTAGGTGAATACAAAAAGAATTAAGTTGCTAGAGGGTCCCAAATTTAAATGCCAAGCATTTTTCTGATCACCAACTGAAAACAAAATGGCAGATTTGTGACAGTAAAAGGGCTATTTGCAACAGTAAAAACTGCATTTGCGACACTGTCGAACTTTTTGTTAACTTTTCCCATTGACTTATAATGGGAACTTGTTTTTTTGTATAACTTTTGAACCGTTTAATATTTTTTCATGAAATCTTCAAAAGGCACATTGGGGACCCTGGCCACATGTTGCCTGATGATTTTAGAGCAGTTGCACAAACTCTGCGACCTCTAGAGACAAGCAAAGAATTCCAAAAAAGCATAAATGTGTGGGCAGATCACGCTTAACAACTCCACAGCTGTATATCCGAACAGTACAAAAGTTGGCAGATCCCAAGATCTGTGGTTCTTGATCATGTATTCCAAATTTCAGGCAAATACATTTAACGGTTGCAAAGTTATTAAGGTGCAAAATTTTAGGTTTAACATGTAAATGGCTCCTCAACCCTAACTATGGTAGCACTACCGTGCTACCATAATATATATGTTCAAGTTGTAGCTGTGTACCTAAAATCTACAGTTTATCAATAGACCATATTAATTAACACATTATTTTGGTTACATTTGGCCATGGTTCTTCATCAAAGTTTGTATACAATTCTTCAAGAAATGAAGCTAACATGGGCCGCTCTTGGCCAAAGAAGCCAAAACACCATAAATTTATTTTGTTCAAAATTCTGTTTATTTAAATATGTCCCAACATTTTACCTTATTAAACTTCTTCTGGAGGGGGCTGTTAAAGTTCATACTGAGAATACGTAAGCTTTACAAGTCTACAAAAATGTTTAAATACCATTTTGTAACATTGTCTCTCTTTTATAGAGATAAAAACCACATAAATATATTTTTTGAAGTACTGGCAACCACTGAGCAGTGAGAGGCAGCTGCAAGGTTGGTATCTCAGGAGGTAACAATTATGCACATATTCAAGAACTGTAAATCAGCGTTATGATGACTGCATTATATAACAACAATTTATTATATCAGTATTACATTTTAAATTTATAAAGTTCTTTATTTTTACTTTTAGAACTGAAAACTAACAATTGTACCCCATAAGGTCAACAATACCAATATGTACTTAATCGCTGGTATGGAAAAGTGATCTTATGATGCTTAAGTAGTGCATGAGGAAATTACATGCAAATAATACAATGACACAAATTATGAAATATTATTTATTATATTTTTTACAGTCCCCCAGAAGGAGCCTAATAAGGTGAAACATTGGGGCATATTTCAATAAACTGAATTTTAAACAGGAGAAATTCATGGTGTTTTGGCTCTTTTGGCCAGGAGTGGGCCACATTTGCTTCATTTCTTGAATCCTTCTGGATGAGGGCATGCTCCACCCAAGACTTCATATCTACACTGATGGTGATTTGCCCTGGGACATTATTTGTTTTCTTATTCAGAAGCCAAGATTAATGGAAACAGCAAGTACCTAACGACATTCACCAGAGAGACTTTTGCACTTTAGTGCAAAAGCACCATGGGACACTTCTCTTGAGCATTAACCATTTTATTTGTGAAATACCAGTGGTAGAGTGTATAATATTTTGTTCAGTATATTCATTTGTTTGAATATACTGAATAATATTGAAGTGTTTATCCCTTTTTTGACATTTAGCATAAGGAGCTTTTGATAGGGAAGCAATATGGAGGACTTGCTGATATTGGAGGCAGTGTCAGCAGCAGTTATATGCTTAGCACTTTTGCAGATGCAGGAAAAGAACATTTATTAAAGACTAATTCAATTTCAAGTTAACGTTTATTGATCGGCAAATTAGCCATTACAATATAAAAACAAGACAGATGATAAAAATATTAAATATTCAACACAATTGTAAAACCCTGTACAAATATACCTAAATCATACTACAAAAAAATTAAAACACACACACACAGAACTTGAAAATTATAAAAGCAGAAAATACTTATTATATTCAAATTACTGCACAGCTTTTTACACTTTTATATTTAATGGGCCCCTTGCAATAAATATTTTCCCATAGTTAATTCAGTAATCATTGTCGCATAATAAATTACAATGCCTAACAAACATAGAAATATTATTCTATCATATGGATGCAAAATTCATATCCAGATTCTTACTCAGGACCTGATTAAGGCAATTTCGATGCATGCATAATCAAGACAATTTCTCTCTAAGTCTTTTACTGTCTTGTTATATGCAACCTTCTTTGCTCAATTATTTTCAATAGGGAGACAACAGATCTCAGTATTATAGGATCAGTACCCGTAAATAAATAAATCAGCAACTGGGCAGGTTGATAATTTTGGTATCTCAATATGTTCCCCAGCAGGGTAGTCCTATATTTTTCATATAAAGGGCAAAGGAGAACTACATGCAGCACATTGTCTTCCCCCAAGCCACATCTGCACATATAAATCTTATTTTTTTCTCCCCAAAATAATCCTATTTTCTTATTACTTTCTAAAACCTCAAAGCGAAACCTAGTAAGTAAGATCCTCTGTCCCAGATTAGGAAAAATAGAGAGATATTTTTCATATCTGTGTGCTCTTTTGGTTTTAGCAAGCCACCTACAGGCTTTGGATAACCTACAGGCCTCTAGATATTTTTGAATGAAGTTATCCTTTATTTTATTTTTTATTGTAAATTTAATATAATCCATAGGCAGCCTTAGACAATCTGTGACTACATGTAAGAGTCCATACGGTTTAATAAAGTTTTTCTAGGACCATCAAACAAGAGAAGATAATATTAGAATTGGAGTAAATAATTGCTTCTTCCAAACATGAACGCAGAAGTCTGTTAGGGTTCATCACATAAACCCCAATTAATTTGTCTTTGGACACATGCACATTCGATTGGTAGCTCTGCCCTAACCATGACTGAGGGGGTGCTATTTGGGAGACCCATAATATTTTTGTGATATTTGTTTAAACTGTGTTCTAAAAATCCCTTAAACTCCCCAACCCATACTTTAACTCCATAAAGGATCTGGCTTTTGATTTTTGCTCTAATAACTCGTAGATTTCCTTCAACTGATCTCCCTCCAAATTTATAAGAAAATGCCTGTATAACTGGAAGAAAAGCATCCAGCTTATGCTTAATGCTTTTCAAATGGCTTATCCAAGTCCCTGTTTGATTCAGATTGATTCCTAAGTAACATAATTCTCTGACTTCCTCAAGTCTATGGTTGTCCATGTGGAAGTTATGACCCCTCTTATTTCTTCTTAGAACCAAAACCTTAGTTTTGTCATAATTAAGCATCAGGTCAGCATTTTTACATTCAAAATGAAATGTTTCAGTACTTCTGGCCATTCCCAAATGGCTAAGTGAGAGTAAAACCATGTGGTCAGCATAAGCTAGAAACGGGATCACTCTAAACCCTATTCTTGGGAGATGGAACTCAGATTAATACATGTTTCTTAAAACAGTACCAAAATAAAGATTAAATAATAGTGGGGCCAAAGTACAACTTTGTTTGACCCCAACATTATTTTTGAACCACGTGCTTATTTCACCAGAATCACTATATCTAATACTAGTATCATTTTCTTGGTGTAAGAGTCTAATCATTTCCAACAAGGAGGGGTCTATTCCTATTTCCCGAAGTCTATCCCATAATAATATTCTGTTTACCTGATCAAAGGCTGCTTTAAGGTCAATAAAGGTACAGAATATTTTTAGTTTTTTTACTTTTCTATATTTATGGATCAAATGATATAGGCCAAAAATTTGATTAGTAGTAGAATGATTTTTTCGGAATCCTGCCTGCGCTTCATCAATTTTACTATTAGTTTCTGCCCATTTCATCAGCCTATTGTTCAATACTTGGGCAAAAACGTTTCCCACTGTGTCCAAAAGGCTAATGGGTCTGTAACAGCTGGGATCTTTTTTGTCTCCTTTCTTATAAATTGGGACAATGATATTTAATCCCCGACTTTTAGGAATATCCCTGACTTCCATATATAATTAAACAAATTGAACAAAAAAGGAATCCAAAATGTTCTAGTTTCAATTATTACGCCTAAAGGAACTCCATCAAGTCCTAGAGCTTTCCTTTTACTGAAAGAGTCTAAAGCTTCCTTTATCTTGAATGATGTAATCTCCAGATCTGGGCTTTTTTGTCTTCCCAAATGATTGTATCTTACCATTCCAGATAAATAATCTGGGTCTTCCCTATAGAATAAGGCCCAGATATTCAAAAGGGTTGAGCATGGTGCAACAGTGTTGCGCCATGGGCAACCCACTGATGCACCCAGTGCGATATTCAAATGGGAATTGTGCCTGGCACAAATCCTGATGTGCCAGAGCACATCAGTAATGTATGCAGGCGCAGGTGGGGAGGGCATGCCCATACATACTCTGCAAAGCCCGATATTTAGCCCGGGATGTGTTGAGCCATGCATGCACAACCCCTACTTGCGCCGGAAAAAGTTGATCCAAAAAAAAAGGAGCAACGGCTGGCCACCCACAGGTGAGCTGCCATATTGCAGGGCACAACACAGCAGCTGCCACCTGTGGGTGGCCACCCGAGCTCCAGCCACACCTCTGTGGTGGCGCCCCCATGCCCGATCACAGCTTAAGTAAACAAAAGATTAATCCTAAGTCCCTGGTGGTCCAGTGGACCACTGACAGCCTGATCGCGGGCTTAAGTAAAAGAAATCAACCCATATCCCTGGTGGTCCAGTGGACTGCTGACAGACTGATCACGGGCTTAAGTAAAAAATAAAGAAACCCATATCCCTGGTGGTCCAGTGGACCCCCTCCCCACCCGCCCACTGATCCCCACTGCCCCTCTCCCCAGTCAGTGGCTGGCGGCAGCACCCACTCACCTGCCACCCCGCCACCTGCCGACTGACACTGTAGGTAGGGCTATACACCCATTGGTCCACATCCGGTGCCATTTTTCCACTTTTCTCCCTGAGAGTGACATGCCACTGACATCAATGCATACACCAATGTCTGTCACTCCCTAGTGTATTGGGGCCAACATCCTGCTGTGCTCCCAGCCTCTGACAGGAGTCAGCAGGTGCCAAGCCACTTATCCACTCTCCCCCTGAGAAGGCAAACCATCATCAGACGCTCATTTCCTTCTCCCCCGGCTGGCCCTCAAGTGTTAGACTTCTAATTAAATCTTCTAGCAGATTTAGATAATTGGGATCCCCATAATGGTTTCCTGTAGGATGAGCATAAATATTTATCAAAAACCATGCTTGTTTAGTAAGTTTCACTGTTAACTTCACTACTAAAATACTACCACTAGATGAAGGAATTTCTTCAGTTATAATGTTGTTATTCAGCTTTATTAATGTAGCTAACCCTCCTATCCCTCTTCCACAGTTTTTATTTTTTATTGCTTTCTTACAATATGCTGCATATCCACTTAGATGGAGATTACACAATGCCCATGTTTCTTGAATGCGAATTATATGAAAGTAGTTCAAGTATTCACTGATTTCTGGGTCGACAATTTTAATACTCAGACCTGAAGAATTCCAAGATAAAATTTTAAAGAATTTATTTTGGGATGTTATATCAATAAAGCCTTCTTTACCATGATCTTCCCTTTCAGTCACCTTTTCCAGTTATGAATACATTGTCTCCCCATGGCATTGTCATGTATGATTTGTCATTATTCCAAATTAGTTAAGATCTCAAACTTATTTGAGGTCTAAACCAGAAATTCCCATTTATTTGAATTAATCAAAATTGAAGCATGATCAGTCTGTACAAAAGCCTCCTCATTGTCGACATATAAATGAATACTAAGTTGGTCCAAAATGTTTTGTTTCAATATCAAGTCCTTAATTATATTAACTTGATTTACAACAAACCTGATTTGACCATCCTTCTCCATTCTTATGGTTTTCCCAATGTTATAATTACTTATACGCATATTTAAGCAAATATTCAGGAAGTCAATAAGCTTGCCTCTTAAATTATATTGGATTCATTTAAAAACTGTTTTAACCCAAATACCAAGACCGTACTCTTCATCTTATTAAAAGCTTGATAATCTTGGTTCATATAGAATTCTGGGAAGAGATCCTTTAGTGTAGTAACCTCTCCTACCATTATACCCAGGACATCTAATTTTTTTGCCACAAAAACAATTGCTTTCAAAATGTAAAATTGTTCAGTTACCACCAGGACCAACTCAGATTCTTTAATGGTCTGACAATGCTGGTTAAATCTTTTAAAACAATACAGCCATTTAATATGGTAGACTGTAATGCAGATAATGAATTCATGAGACTTTCCTGTGTTTCATTTGGCATAAAAGTGACCCCAAAAAGAGGCAGTACAAAGTCTGAGCCTAGTGTTTATCCTAGAGAGAGGTCAAAATTAGCATTCTGATTGAAAGATTTTTCCCTATGTTTTGAACACTCTGATTTACTGGGGCTCCTTCTTTCAGTAACTCAGTATTAATTGGGCCGCTTCTCCCACCTTCTGTATCCTTGTCATTATTCTTTTCCTGATTTTTAATATTTGACCCATTCGAAGCTTCCTTGGGATTTTGAATTCCAGGTTTGTTAATAACCTGACATTCATCTATTTTCTTCCCCTTTTTCCCTGATATCTTCCCATTTTTGGCTTTCTCTTTTTTATTTTTATTTTTGGGTTGGGAGGTGCTAACTACATTACTCAGATCTGCTGATACTTCATTAAGTAATCTAGCCCCCCGGTCTTTGATCTGTCCTTTTTTGTTATAAGAGGATATGGGATATCTGTAGCTACTTCTTTTTCCCTGCAATTTAGTTTTTTTCCCATTGAGTTGGGCTTCTTTATATTTTCATCCTTACTATCGAATGCTTCTTTCAGTATTCCCTTTTGCCACAGGGATGCATGCTTTTGTGTTAGTTCCTTGCAGACACTGGTGCCTCTTAATTCAGCTGCAGGAAGCATAATGCATTCATTCACTGAGCTTAAAGTACTATAATCATTAAATGGAGAATCCATAGGGGTTGCATTCTCATAATTTCCTATTTGTGCGAAAGAGCTCACCATATCCTCCACTATCAAAACAGGAGACTTGCATTTTTCCTTAGTATCCTGGTACAGATTAATATCAGGGATGTTAAAACCTGGGTCATTACTCTGGAAGTCAGGACTCTCCATCCTAGATTCTCTTCTCCTATCAACTGCCCCAATTTCATTCTATTTTCTAAACATACCCCTTTAATAAATTATATATCTTGTTTGAGTACTGTTAATTGTTTAAACATCAAAATATTGGCTCTAAGTGGATCACAGAAGACTGTTAATAATTCCCTCGAAATGCCTTCTAAATTCTTTAGTGCAGAGTTTTCCAGTTCCTCTGGGCTCATTGTCCAGGAGTAGTGCCCTGGCAAATGTTTCCAATGGTTATTCTGTATTCTTTCTCATTCTCTTTCATTTACCCTGCTATCTGAGCTTCTATTAGCCCTAAGAATATGACCATGCTCATGAGTTGGTGATGAATTTAACTCAGTGCTTTTATCATAGCTGGGAATTCCTTTATAGTGTTCACATTTTCCTTGTGAAATTTGGCATATCTCTGCATCTAGTCTAATACTCCCACCCTCGCTGCCCTTCTCCATATATAAAGATTATCTCATATTCTGGACCTCCAGATCTAGAACTGAGGGGTTATGAAAAAGTTTAAAAAAATCTATCTTAGTATTCTTACTAGCCCTTTCATCTGGTCCTTTATATTTAGAGAGGTCCAAAGTGTTTTCTTTAAGCCATTGAGTATCAGTCTGGGCTGAGTGAGACATTTTTCTTAACTTCCATATCTTTCTTTAAATTATGATTTTCTGTCTCGAATCTGCTCAGTACTAACCCTGGTGCTGATGAAGACAAAAATTTCCGAATATCCCCATTTTCAAGGACCAAATTCAGAGTAGAGACCAGCTGGACAATTTTATTATCTTCAAAGGTTTTATTTATTAAACCTTTACTGTTCTTTATCTTACCCCTTCACTTTTTGTTATATCTTTTTAGGTTGCACCATGTGGTTTCGCAGTCACAGTTTTTAGAGAAAGTGATCTCTTGAATTGAACACCCCCCCATTAAGAGCAGAACTATTGCAGCTCCTACTGTTAAAGTCAGTTAAAGAACCCTGGATTTTGCTTATTGTTGTAGCAGGCATAATTACCAGATACAAATGCTAAGATAATACAAAAGAAAAAAATACAAGCAATAAAGTGCTAAGGTGCTACACTCATTAAAACAGAGATACCAAAAAGATATAAAAATTTAAAAAAGCAATTGGCTGTCCAGCTTTATATCAAATAATAAATAACTCCCCCCCTGAAATAGCCAGAATCAGCTCAAAATGAGAAAGAGTCCCAATGAAGCGAGCAGTGTGCTTCCTCTTTTTCTCTGGGTCACTTCACTTTTCCTTCTCTCACTCTTTCACTCCTTCATGTCCCAGTCTGCTTTAAATCATGTAATTCATGTAAAAAAAGTCTTGAATGATCCATCAAATAAGTAGTGATAGCACCATCTTGAAGTGGCAGTGCACCATTCCAAGACTCCACCAAGAATACGCAAAAAAGAAAATATGGAAAATAATAAAAAAATGTGTAATCACAAACATATAACAGAATATACAGGAAAATAGCAGTAATGTTTACCTGCTATAAAAACTAGCTAAGGGATCTAGTAACCTAGTAGCCTTAAAAGGGACAGCACAGAATAGAGTTACATATATTGTGCTAGCCTAAAGCTGAAAAATTATCCAAACACTCCAGCTAACAAACATCCTCTGAGGCCTGTCACACCCTATTACTTTTTAAGAAGGTATTAAAAAAGGTATTGAAAGAGCTAAAAAGAGGGCTAATCAACAATTCAGTAGGTACTGGGTAATACAACCAGCCTATCCATTAATTACTATCAAGTATTATTAGCTTTAATCATAATAATGGTTTAGTAAATAGTTTAATGCTCCAAAATTCCAAAATTCTGAGGTTTCAATTCTTAAACAATAAGAAGAGTAAAAAACTAAAATTGCTTACTTGTGTCTCCAACATATGCTCCAAATGCGTAAAAGGTATTTTCAGGATTTCAGGTTTTGGGCTTCTATATATACCAATCCACACAGACTGTACAGGCCACAGAGGCTGCACAATCCCCATCAGTTTTCTGTCCTTTATCGGCAGAAAACTTAGTGCCCAAAAATTTACCTCGAAGCTACCCGAATGCACTTTCAGAGATACAAAAACGAGGGCAAACCACTGGGTAGAGCTTGTATCAAAGCAGACTATGCCTGACCATTGAGATCTACAGTGTGGTAACTGCAACAAGGCAGTGAGGCATTGGAAAAGTGACCAGTTTAAATATGTTAAATAACAGAACAACTGAAAAGGTCAAGCAAACGAGCAAACAAGCAAAAAAGGACCTGATGGTGAAAAAAACTCAACACAACTTCTCCACATTGGTTCACCAGCCTTGCACCACAGCTTACTCTCTTTGGTCAAAGGAGCATGTGTATTATACCCTCAGGAGAACACATGATAAAGGCACCCAAAAAGCCATGTGAAAAAGGTCAGAAAAAAATAATGTGATATAATAATAATATAAAATTATATTGGCTTTATACAAACATAGCTAAATGACTTAATTGAGCTGTTTAACTGAAAAAACTTCTATCAAAACTCCCACCATCAACCAGTTCTCAGACCCCCCCCCAGCACAGAACCAAACAAAAATTAAAACAAAAGCAAACATAAAACAAAGCACAAAAAAAAAAAACAAAGCCAAAGTCAGTCCGATATTAAATTTAGGACAGTAAATCAATGAGTGAGTAAATCAGGGATCCAGTAAGCTATAAACTGTAAAAACTGTTTGAACAGTAAAACGATGCACCGTGACTTCTTTAGAGACTTTGGAACTATTGGAAGGTTTTGTGCTTATAATCCATCCGTACTTAAACCAGGTAAATAGACTGAGTGAATAGAAGCTTTTGGATAAAATAATCACTGTCACCAAGCAGAGAACAAAACTCCAAAGTTCCCAGTGGAAAGCTTCTGAAGGCTATCCAAAGTCATCAAAGTCACCAACCAACAAACAACCAAGTCAGAAGTGTCTCCTAAAGTGTCTCCTCCACTTTCTCTCCCAAGCCTCCGCAGGGCGTCTTGTTTACCGAAGCTGCAGGGGCTCCCTGCCCACCACTGGGATGGCACTCCAGCTCTGCTTCTGGTAAAACAAACAAAAGAAAGGGGATACCATGGGAACCTGATAGCACAAGAAAAACTGGAAAGGGGTAGAGATTATAAAACCTAAACAGGCAATGGTGGCATGCCTTTATTAAAATTTATTATAGCTTCTCTCTGCTCCTGCTTATGCGATTCCTCCTCAGTCTCTTAGCGTTCAGCCATCTTGGATCTCTCAAATTTATTAAAGACTATGAAGGCAATAAAGAACTTTCAGTCACAGAAGCAGATAGTGCCAAAAATATCAAGTAAAAAATAAAGAATTTAAAATCACAAGATCTATGCCAAGAATGGCGTGGGATATCAGCGCCAATATCTTGAATATAAAAGAATACCACAGAGACTGAAGGTACAGTAGCTATTGAACCAAATGTGGGCTCTAATGCAAAAATGGCACAGTATACACACAAAGTGTATTGTGGACTTTATGTATGCCCTCATATATGCACTTATTAAAGCATGAGGTAAAATAGCTGGACAATGGCAAGCTCCACCCAAGACTTCATATCTACATTGTTGGTGATTTCCCCTGGGGTATTATTTGTTTTCTTATATAGAATTCTTCACTTATGATCCTTGTATTTGCTTCATTTCTTGAATACTTCAGGATGAAGGCAAGCTCCACCCAAGACTTCATATCTACACTGATGGTGATTAGCCCTGGGACATTATTTTTTTTTTATTAAGAATCCAAGGTTACTGGAACCAGCAAGTGCCTAACTACATTCACCAGAGTTACTTTTACACTTAAGTGCAATAGCACCATGGGACACTTCTCTTCAGCATTAACTGTTTCATTTGTGAAGTACCAATGGTACAATATTTAATATATAATCTTCATGGTATCCAGTGATATGGCTGAAGCAAATTGAGTGACACAAATTGAGTGACTCAATTTGCATGCCTGGGATAATAGTGACCATAATAGAACAGTGAGAGGGAAGGAATAGAGAGAGGGGAGGGAAAAAATAGTGAGAGGCAGTGAATACCAGGGGTGGAGTTACTAGGTAGGCAGGTTAAATGGATAAAGTCAACGAGGTTCTGCTGAGCTAGCCATCTAGCATGGTAGTTAGGTCACCATCTCTAAATGCTGTGGGTCTGGGTTCAGAGTTGAGTGTAGGTAATGTTTCTATTTTTATTTACATGTTCTAGGTGTTGTAATTTATCATAATGTGTTTTTTGGGCTCCTGTTCCCCTGACTATGTTCCCCCCACCCACGGGTTGTCCCTCATGCAACTGTCGCCACCAGCATACCTGTGTCCCCATGGGGTAGCCTCCCCTGTATTTTTCTCTTTTCCTCAGTGTCCGCTGTCCTCGGAGTTGATTATATAAATATGGGGCCTGCATAAAATGTAAGTGTGCATTGTGGTACTGTAACATGTATGGTGTCCTTGCTGTTTTTCCATTTTGGTATAGTGCTGATCACCGATTATGTTTTTGGCAATTTACACTCACTGTTTTGGTATGTGCTCTTAAATCTTTACCCATATTACATGGAAGAATATTCATTTGTTTGAATATACTGAATAATAAAGACGTGTTTACTTATCCCTTTTCTGTCATTTAGCATGAGGAGTTTTTGATAGGGGAAGCAGTATGGAGGACTTGCTGATATTGGAGGCAATGTCAGCAGCAGTTATATGTTTAGCACTTTTGCAGATGCAGGGAAAGACTATGAAGGCAATAGAGAACTTACAGTCACAGAAGTAGATAGTGCCAAAAATATCAAGCAAAAAATAGAGAATTTAAAATAAAAAAATCTATGCCGAGAATGGCATGGGTTAACATTAGCACATTGTCTTGAATATAAAAGAATACCACAGAGACTGAAGGTAGCTGTTGAACCAAATGTGGGCTGTCATGTAAAAATGGGACAGTATCCACACAAAGTGTAGTGTAGACTTTAGGTATGCCCCCACAGAAGCACTTATTAAAGCATGAGGTAAAATAGCTGTATAGTTGCAAGCTTCATCCAGGACTTCGTGTCTGCATTGATGGGGATTTCCCCCAAGATATTATTTGTTTTCTTATATAGAATTCTTCAGGCATGATCCTTGTGTATGATGCCATTTCCCAATATGTTTTCTGAATGTTCTCGACACACTATGGCCACTTATGGTTAATCACAGTTCATCAATGTGTGACTATGATTGTCCATGGTCATACAACAAGGGATAGCAACCTAAGTTGCATACTTTATTTGCAAGAATGCAGAATATGACAATTTTAACTAATATAAAAATGATCACAAAGTTAATTTGTTTTGTAATTTATCAACAGCAAATAAGGTTTATACAAAGAAATCAAATTACTATGAAAACTCGCCACATCTTAAAACAATTTTGTTTTTGGTGGCATGTCTAGTAATTTGGCCATCATAGCAGTGATTCAACCACTTTAGGGTGACAACAAAGAGCGCTCTGTAAAAAAGAGCACAGGCAAAAGAGTGACAACACGATGCGCTATATGCAACCATGTCACCCCCCCACCCAGATCACAAACCACATGTTGCGATCACACCCTCCCAGTGTCACCATAATTTTCTGCATGGGGTTACTCCAACCACAAACCCCATTGAGGGAGGCTTCATCCCCTGCACCCCCTTTTAAATATATATAATCACCCTCCCAAGTGGCACACGTTGTGGACCCCACACTCAGTGTAGGTGATGGTCAGAAATCCTGATTGCCACATCACACTTGCCTAAATCCTGATGCCCTAATTCCAGAGCCCTCTTCACAGCTTTCTATAGATGGGATACGATATCAGTTATGAATGAGAGATTCCATTAGAAAGAGAAACAGCAGCAGCAAAGGGTAAGTAAATATAATTCAAAAGTGTTTATAGTATGTGTTCCTTACAAATGTTAAGATTTGTGGAAAAAAAGTTAAACAACCTCAGTTGTGTAGTAATGTATTTTATAGCACAGGAAACATTTGAAATTATCATTGTAAGTCTAATTAATTATTCATGACCTCAGCTAGTGCGCTGATTGGCTACCATGCCAGTCTGAATTCTCTCAGAAGTAACCAGCAGAGCAGCCACTCAGCTGTTCCCGCTACACACAATTTTACTGTTACCGTGTTGTCAAGCGCATATCCTACAGAAAGCCTGACAACCGTTTGGCTACAGAACATCACAGAAGAAAGGACAGTGAATTGGATCAAAAATGGCAGTTCTTGAATTCCACATTTAGCAGAGAGAGAGTGGTGCATGCACCACCACAGAAATGACACCAGAAATGAATATTCATGAAGCTGATATTTCGATGCACACCCTGCCACAAAAACTGCACCAAAGAAAAGATTTTTAAAAAGTCATTGTTGTGATTGGACTTATAATCGCAATAATGACCTCAGAGCCAGTCATTTCCTTTTGATTAATGACCGGCTGGGTAGGGGTGGCCCTCAGCTGCACCTTGGGCTGACCTTCCTCCCTAGCCAGTCATTAATCTGTAGGAAATGGCCAGCTCTTCGGTCATTATTGCTTAAACTGTGGATAGCCATGGATGACTATAATCAACTGGAATCATTCTAAAACTATATTGACCATGGTCATCCATGGCCTGTCCCAGGCCATTTACCATCAGTAATTATCCATGGATAATTATGATTAAAATCATTGACAACCATGAATGACCACAGTTGCTGACCATGTATAACCAAGGTTTAACCACGTATAACCATGATCTGTCCATCACCCTAACAATGGGGTGCTACCATCAGACTTTGGTTCATCCCCCTTCAGCATGGAGTCAATGACCATAAGTAGGGAATAAACAGTGAAGTTGTATTATTAAAAACCAGACAGGAAGGGTATGGGAAAAGGAGGAGTCAAGGAACAATTAGAGCTGAGAGAGGACATGCTTGCATTGCACCTTTGCCACAGCAGGGAGAAAACAGAGCCGTGGTTATCTGGAGAGAGAGGTCACCCCTTTGTAAAGGGGAGGACTTTGGCTTTCTTCTTGGCCTAAGAAACCATTCCAGATTGGAAGGAATGGTGAAGAAAGGTTGCAATAGGGAAGCAATTGCAGGGGAAGAAAGATATAAGCATATGGGATATCAGGGCTGTGACCCTTGGAATGGTTTAGAGACTGCAGTACCAACAGAACAGTTGCATGGGTGATGGTGGAATAAAAATGGGGTTGGGAAGGAAGAGGAAAGTGTGGAGGGGGGAGACCAAGTGAAGACTGGAAGGAGGCTAGCAAGAAGAGTCAAGGAAGGTGTACAGAAGTGGAGAGAAGGGAAAGGGAATGGGAATTATAAAACTTGGTGAAAGATATAGCGACCTCCATTGACTCAGAGATAGAAACATAGAAACATAGAAGTTGTTGGCAGATAAGGATCTCTTGGCCCACCTAGTCTGCCTTATTTTCCCTACCTATTGTGCCACCGCAGACCCTACTCAAGCTCTGGTCTTTTCCCCCTGTCTTATTTTGGTACTGGGTCAATATGGTGCAGGAAGAATAGCACGGCTAAAACCGCACTGTAACAATAGCATGTAAAAAATAGCTACATTGATACTATAGCGCAGGTACAGTTTAGCGCTATCCCTGTAGCTATAACCATGCAAAAAGAGCTGTAGGGTGTCAGGACACACGGAAGCAGAGGATAAATGCTTTGCTGGGAGGCACACTGCCAAGCAGCTGATGTGGCTCAGCGGGTAGAGCCACAGGCAGTGGAGGTTGGCAGAGCATTGGCAGACTGGAGTTTGGTTCTTGGTCCTGCAACAATTGTTTTTCTTTTTTTTTTTTTAACTATTTGGTTCCCTGTCCTTTTCCCGAACAGTTGCCCCCCTCTCGAGGTTTCTCCCGATTCCTGAGTTGCCCCCCCCCGGAGGTAGTTATTTCAAGTTGTTTTCTGTATGTTTAATGTGGTGTTAGCACTCACTGTTTTACCTGAGAGCTATCATTGACCACCTTATTTTTCCATTCACATCTGCAATAGCTGACTGCGCCGTTTTTGCTTTCGGTGTTTTGACCTCGTGCCCCTTATTTTTTATGGTCCCCTCGTATCTGTCCCATGCATACTTGAATTCTGTTGCCATTTTAGCACCCACCACCTCTGCTGGGAGGCTGTTCTAGATGCTCACCACCCTTTTCATGGAGAAGTAGTTCCTCACATCTCCTCTGAGTCTCCCCCCAGCTTCATAGCACTTCCCCTTGTCCTCAAGCATCTTTTTCTATGCAAAATGCTACCTTCATGTACCTCATTAATACCTGTGAGATATCTGAAAGTTTCTATCATGTTCTCCTTTCCCTCCTTTCTTCTAGAGAGTTCATATTTAGTTCCTTGTGCCTTTCCCCGTAGGGCTTTTCATGCAGGCCCTGCACCATTTTTGTTGCCTAACTCTGTACCACCTTCACCCTAACTATGCCCTTCTGGAGATGGGGCCTCCAGAACTGGACACAGTACTCAAGGTGAGGCCTCACCATTGATCTATACTGGGGTAACACTACCTCCCTCTTTCTGCTTGTAATACCCCTCCCTATGCAACTGAGCATCCTGCTAGCTTCCCCACTGCCTTATCACACTGCTTTGCAACTTTCGGGTCATCAGAAATGATTATCCCCCACTCCCTTTCCTGTTTTGTGGTTGCCAATACCAGCCTGCCCAATTCGTATGTTGCCCCCAGGTTTCTATGCCCCAAGTACATGATTTTGCACATTTTTACACTGAAACCCAGTTGTCAGGTGGGGTGTGGTTTGTAACCCGAACAAGATGGACACTTAACACAGAAGCTCTCCCCCCATCAGTTTGTTCATTATTGACTGCCCCCCTCTGTAGCACTTTTAAAAGTTTTATTTTGCTACTAGATTAGTGTATTTTGCTACCGATGCCCTCTGGTCTGTTATTTAGTTGGAATGCTCGTTAGTCGGCTGGGATAGTATTCTGTGCAATTCACTCTGGCAGTGGCCTACTAAGCTACTAAGTATGGGGGGCCCCAACTTACCTTCAGACTGCGAGCCACCACAGAGCTCCTCCAGTCAAGCTCCCTCTCTTAAATATATCACATCACATCACTGCTGGAGAATTTGGTAGCCGACATGGCTGCTATTAAAATCTCTATGGCACCACCACCTTAGACATGGTAGCACTTATGGACAAAATGAATGTTATAGAGCACCATTTGGTGGTCCTGGATAATATACAATTTCTTATCCTGTGGGGGTTAGAGGACGATGAGTGGTGATTTGAGCAACTGTGAGGGAGATCTGAGATTCTTGAAAACCACAGTCGCCGTAACAACCGTTATGTGCTTAGTGTCCGTGAGGGGTCCAAAGGCTCCAATCTTATTGCATTTATGTCTGATCTACTGTCTCAGATTCTGTCCCTTGCTTGGAGGGGCTTACTAGAGATTGAACAGGCATATAGTATAGGGGCCACAATAGCTGATCAGGTCCAGAAGCCACGACTAATACTGGTCTCATTTTTGCATTTCACAACCAAACTGGCCCTATTACATGCAGCTAGAGAGAAAGGTGACCTTACCTGGATGGGTACTAACATTTCTATCTATCCAGACTTCTCTCCCAAAATGGTCCAGAAGCACAGAGAATATATCCCCATTCGATATGCTTTGAGGAAAGCCAGCATTCAACATTATTTTACAGAACTCTCCAGCCCTGTAATACACACAAACAGCAAACTGTATACCTGCTGCACCTCTCAGGCTGCATGAGCAGTCTTGCATCTATGTAGGCCTCAGATTAAAATGGACTCTCCACTCCCCTCCAGGCATTTGTGTTGGGATTCGGATCAGGTAGTCCCTTATGAATCGCCTCCCCGGCGGAACCTAACTTTAGTGTTTGTATTAATGCTTGGCTCACCCAAGCCCTTGGAGGAGAATCCCCTTATGCCGGAACCTGAGGAGAAGCTGCTCCGGGATTCACGTTATTCTCACCAGGGCAATGAGGATCATCTGAGATGTACTCAACAGGCAGCCCTGCACCCATCTGGGGACCGTCCTTATCTTTAGCCTTGTAAATCCTGGTCAGGATCATCTTCAGCCCACTCCTCTCCTACCTCTCCAGCTGCAAAATCCTTCCATGAGAATCACCTGGTCCTGTGGGAACCTGCTTTGGACTGACTCTCCTCTGTACCATCTGCCTCTCTACAATGTGCTCCCACAAGCTTTCAAGCACAGAAAAGAACAGGGTACTGAACCGGACCTGATGGACTTTGACAATGAAGCCCAACTGAGTGTCCCTTCCCCACAGGCTACCTCATTGGACAAACAGGACCAGAGGAAGGCACCTCTGTGAAAGTTCTGTATGTCATAATGGTCATTATTATCATTGGATATGCCTGCTTAGTGTCGTCATTTAGTATCTTAATAGTATTTTGTTCAGCACAGTTCTTCTAGCCCTTTTATGCGTGGCGCTACACTTTAATAGATATGCTTCACAGTTCTCTTGGGCATTTGGCTAGCTCTTGAATAATGATATCATGTTACTTTTTATGGCGCAGATCTGCACTGTGTGGCAGCATACTCTGTCTCCCTACCCAATATCTTCAATCCCTCCCCTCTTTGCGACTACCATCTCCTTCTGATCTGAACATCTTCCCCCTTTCTACATCTCTGATCTCTCTCTCTCTCGATTACTCTTTGGTACATCTATTGTGTAGTCATCCTTGTCTCAGTTGGTGGCAGGTTTCTATATATATGTATGAGAGGGTTCTGATCACTCATAGAAGGGTGGACCGCCCCCCTCGTACCCCATTTTTTTCCTTTTCTCAGAGGCTAGAGACTCACTTTACTGATAGATTACAATGTAAATCTGGCCAGGGTGGCTTAGATGGCTAGTGAGTTGCAGCACTACACCCCCATCTGGTGCCCCTGTTTGCTGGGCATGGAGGTCTTGGTACCTCTTTCCCGTAGATAACAATGGTAAACTCCCTTCAAACTTAATAATCTACTATTAGCTGTTTATAAAATAGCTGCACAAACTGTGCAAACTGGTTATACTTGGTTCATTGTTGGACTTTCACTGTTCTTAATAATAGGTATAGGCACTGTGTTTAAGGTTAGTTTTTCTTGTTAATTTTATTTGAGATATTTGTGTTATAGTCGGATTTATCTTGTAATTTGTCAGTGCAAGATATACCTATGCTTGTTCTTAACTGTCGCACTGGGGACTATCATTTGTTTTTGTATACTGTACCTTACTTTGAGATACAGGTATCTTGCTTTGTCTGCTAGGAAGCATTTCTTGGTGATTGAGCCACCTTTACATTTTATTTTAATTTTCTGTTGAGGCCACATGATTCCCTATAGAATGGTTATAATGAGGGCAAATTCACCAGTTAGAATTATCTCCTGGAATGTGAAAGGGATCCATCACCCTGTTAAATGTACAAAGGTTTTGTAATATTTGAAATTGTTACGGGTGGATATTGCGTTTCTCCAGGAGATGCACCTCACTGATAGAACTGCCTTTTGGTTGCAAAAAGGTTGGGTGGGTCACCTGGCCCACAGTTCTGCTTCTAGTAAATCTAGAGGCACTATGATTCTGATTTATTGTGCCTTACCCTGGAAAATTGTCCAAACTGCAGTGGATGATGGCAGTAGGTGGATTATTACTAGGAGGGTACCTTTTCATTTCCATCTATGCTTTCTTAACTGATTACCCAGATTTTCTCACTGACTATGTCAAGCTTTGACAAATATGCAAGCCGAGTCCCATTTTCCCCTGTTGATGGGAGTGGACCTCAACCATGCACTAGACCCTTTTTGGGATAGGTCTGAAATCACTTGTGACTCCCATTCCAAATCAAGAGCCACATTGTTGGAACGTATGATCGAATGGTGTTTGGTAGACATATGGTGACTCACTCACCCAACGGATTGAGACTTCTACTTTTATTCTAATGTGCATGACTTTTTTAGTCGTTTAGACTACTGACTGGTCAATGATATGGTTACCCCTGATATTATTGATTCATCTTATGGACATATTATAATCTCAGTCCATGCCCCAGTAGCCTTAAGCTTTCAACTGCCCATTTCTGAACCATCTACAACTCGCTGGCTATGTAATCCTACACTGCTGCAGGATCCTACCTTCTGTGATTGGATATGAAAAGAAACCTAATTTTGCTTTGAGGTTAATACAGTGGATTCCACTTAAATGCAATCCTGATAAGTGAATATTCTTGGTAAGTGCATACCTTTTCCATTTCCCAATTTTGTTTTACAACGAGAGCCATGTTAATAATTTTAGTTTAATACACACTGGTTAAGTGCAAATTTCATTTAAGAGCACACTTTCACACTAACAGCATACCATTAGTCCTGCAATAATCATTTCTGATAAGTGCACAACAAGGTGTTAACAGGTATAATTGGTACCTTTACTTAACAGCCTCTCTCCACTCTCATCAGGAAGGAGTTAGAAACAATGGAGTGTAAGAAACTGTTTAATGAGTGAGAGAATTGATAGAAAAAAGGCAGGAACCACTGACATGGTGGTACAAGTGACAAGTTTCAAGCTGCTTTGTTGAGATGGGATTTGGCCAGTGGCTGCCCTGATAAATGGACCTATTCTTTTAAAGAAAATTTAACAGTCCTGCACCATAGTGACCCCCACTATACTAAAAACTCTGCTACAGCAAACACCTGCTGTGACTCCCAGCTGCTTCATGTTTCAGTATACCGAGTATACAAACCCAATTTCCTGCAGCACTAATCAGCCCCTGATTTGTCATACAAATCCTAATTTAGGCATACTACAGGGTTTACAGATGCCTGATGTGAGCGCTCAGATGGCAAAGGAATACAGATCAGCTGATAGAGAAGCAAGAGGTTGGGAGGCATGGTGCTAGCTCAGAAAACTGCTGTATCTGAATTTTTAAAAACATTAATACATAAATCTACTCTGTACTTATTTCACTTTAGGAAATTACAGAAATGCTTTTAAATGAGCTGATGATTTTAAACAATATAACAACACATGAAAGACTATTATGACAGAAACTAGTGTTCACACCTTTTTCTATGCTGGCTCTATATTTATAGTGTAATTTTGGATTAGTGCGAATTCTGTGAAAGTGCACATTATGGCCTGACAAATTGTGCGTGCATGTAAAGTAGCAGTATTTGTTAGCAAAAAAATTCATCATGTAGCTCTTTTAGCAAAAATGTATTTCTGACAACCTAAGATTCATGCTCAGTATATATTTTTATCTACCATGTTGTTATGACTTTTTTATAGCTGATTTTGTAATTAAAGGGGAACTTTCATCTATAGGATTTCTTAATGTCTGAAAGTCCATAAAAAGCTAATTTGAGTGAGCCATTGTGTTTATCTGTGAGTCTGTGCAGTCCAGAGTTATTCATATGTAAATCAGCCTGTAATTAAGGGCTGGGGCAGCCATATGTTTTAGGCTCCTGACAGGAAATGATGTCACCGAGGGACTTGGACATCCTTTGACTGTAGATAATCCAAAAGGTTTATTAAGAAATAGTATGTTTTATTAAGTGTGTTTTAAGATGTTATTACAACACTTTTTACATTTATAATAATTGTTTTGTATGTGCATTGAAACTAGTGAGATATCACCTTTACATTTCAAACTGTTAGTAAAAATAATCCATCTTCAGGATTGCTTTAACCTCTAGACTTTACTGCCAGCTAATTATCAAAAACTACACATCTCAAGGCTGGTTCTATGGTGCCAACAGGTAACGAGGCCCCATATCAAAATTTCTAAATCCTGGTTGTATTCATGTCAGTAAAGATTTCTGGGGTTGCCACAGCACCAATTTATGTCTTTTTCTGTTCCCTGTCTAGTCTCTTACAGCCTTTTCTCTTACAATTTCAGGTGTTAACTCAGGTCTACAAGATGCAAATGTTGCTACATTACTACTGGCCTGGCATCATGGGGTCAGCCTTGAAATGTGCAGTTTTTGATTATCAGCTGGCAGTACAGCCTAGAGGTTAAAGCAAAGAGCTGAATGAGTTTTGATTCCAACATGCCTTTCTTGTATATTGTATAACCAGAATAAGTCACCTGACCTCCCTGTGCTCCCAAAACACACCGAGGAACAAGCTGTAGCTCAGTGTGCCTTTCCTGGACAAAGACAGTAAAAACAATTTGAGCATGTGTTATGATTCCGAAAATAGTATGCTCTTTCTATCCAGATTTGACTTGTTTATTAATTGCAAAAACACATAGATGGACAACACTGTTAAAACATGTATAACCTAAAATGCATTATTAAAAGAGTATTTTACTTCTTTTGATGAAGGTTGGGGAATACCTTCTGACCAATGGATTACAGGATCCTTTCCTTCAACAGTCATTCCATTACTTTATCCACCACCAATGTCAGGTTGACAGGTCTGTAATTTCCTGCCTCCTCCCCATTACCCCTTTTGTGAAGTGGGACCACATCTGCCCTCCTCCAGTCCACCGGAACTTCCCCCCATCTAGTGATTGGTTGAATGGGACTGTTAGAAGTGCAACCAGCACTTCCTTGAGCTCTCTCAGTATTGTAGGGTGTACCTCATCAGACCCCATTGCCTTGTCCACTTTTAGTTGTGCTAATTCCTTGAGGACTCTCTCCTCTGTAAAAGGACTAGTGTCTACCTCCCTTGCTTTAAAGCCCTTATCCCTTATCTGTGGACCATCACCTACCCCTTTCTCTGTAAATACCAACTAAAGTATTTGTTTAATATGTCTGCTTTTTTTTTGGTCCTCTTCCCCACAAACCCTTCCTTCCCCTTTTAGCCTTACTATCCTTGGTTTTCCTTTTTTTGCTTATAAACCTAATGAATGTTTTATCCCTATTTTTTACTGACTTGCCAATATTCTCCTCCGTTTGCACCTTTGCACTCCTAACTGCTTTCCTTGCCTCTCTTTGTTTCTCCTGATATCTCTCCCTATCCTCCTCTTTCTGTGTCATCTTGTACCTTCTAAATGCTACCTTGTTTGCCCTTATTTTCTCTTCTACTTCTTTAGAGAACCATAGCAGTCTTTTTTTTCTCTTGCCCTTGTTAACCTGCCTAACACAGTGGTTTGTTGCCTTCTCAATGCTCTCCTTTATTTTTGCCCACTGTTCCTCAATTCCACTGAGTTTCCTTATCCTTGTTAGGGCATCCCTGAGGCATTCTCCCATTTTCTTAAAATCAGCCCTCCTAAAGTCTAAGACCCTCATTTTAGTGTGGTTTGATTCTGGCCCAGTTCTTATATTGAACTACACTGTTTGATGATCACTGGTCCCCAGGTGGCTACCCATTGTGATATCAGCAAAACTGTCCCCATTTGTCAGTATTAAGTCCAGTATTGTGCCCCCCATGAGTGGGTTCCTTAACTAGTTGCCTAAGGAATGCCCCATGCAGGGAGCCCAGGATGTTCCTACTTCTAACAGTTCCAAACAGAAGCTGTGACTGGTGATTAGAGGGTTGTGCAAACTGGCAATAAGGGCAGCAAGCCCTAAATACAAACACACCCAAAGAACAGTTGAATGCACTCTTTCACCTCAAGTATCAGACAAATGCAGGTCCAGGCAAAAATATGAGTACCAATTCTATGTTTATTCTTCAAATTGCAGGACTGAGGTCCACAGAAAGTGCTCCAAGCTTTCCCCAGTGCTTCGACTTGCAATGAGTATTCCTCAGCTGATAAAATAATTTACTTTGGCTTTCCTGATAGCCTTGGTATTGGCATTCCAGAGATGTTTGTACCTCAGTAAGTTCTCTGGGAGCCAGAAGCCTTATACTGGTGGTATGCAGAGTCATGGACTTTACTTTGAGCAATGAACTATACAGTGACTCAGGGAAAATTGAGCCCTGCAAGGAAACGTAACCTCTTTTTGGGGGGGGGGCAGTTTGTCCCAGGTTGATATAAATTTAGAATGTAAATTGTAAAAGGCTTTGTCAATGTTGGTGGAGCTAGAGGAGGGGCTGGGGGGGCGGTCACCCCTCCTGGCTGCCTCAGTGTGAGTAGCGGTGCCCCACCATGATCTTTATTCACTATTTAGTGCCCACTGTGGAGCCCATAACTGACTGAATGGCCCCTCCTGGCTCCCAAATGCTCCCAAACCTGGCTCCACCACTGTTAGTGGGCACTGAGTTGGGGGTCCAGTCAGTGCATCATAGATAAGTAAAGAAGGAAGTCAGGTCTGGCAAACTGAATATATATACCAGCTTTACTTCATGGGCTTTCAGTTGACAGGTACTGTAAACTTAGTTGATCATCTTGTGATGATGATGGATGACACTGAGGAGAGTATCAGTGTTAATGATACAATGAGGGTAGAAGGACAGGACCCAGTTAATGAGATAGGGATTAGAGGAGTGGGGTTTAAGCCAAATAATGTTATGTCCCCAAGATCAAGGAGCTCATTAGAAGAGACAAGAGTGGAGAGAGAGGAAAAGAGGTCAAGAAGGAAGTCATACTTGGAGAACTTCTTTGGTATTAGGCAAATGTGGTGGGACAGGGGAGAGGTGGAGGGGGAAGGGTTAATAGATTGAAGATAGATCTCCAAAAGGTCTTCTAAATAGAGAGAGAGAATGAGAGGAGGGAGAAAAAGTGTGGTTGGGGAGGAGGAGGAGTAGGAGTGCTGGAGAGGGATGAGTAAGGAGGAGGTAGAAAGAAGGAGAGGCAGGAGATGCATATTGAAGAAAAACAGTAAGGCGAGGTGGAGGAAGAAGGTGAAGTAGGACTGGAGGATGGAACAATAAAATGAATGGAAGGAATTTTGGGAGGGGGTAAAGCACGTAAGGATAGAAGGAGAGAGTTGGACCACCATACTGTGAGGTTCTCGTTTGAGGCCCCCCCAATAAACCCTCCCCTAGTGCTGTATCTATTAGGCTTGATGAGTGCATGTGAAGAGCTGAGGGATTTGGTTCTGACCTATATATATTTTTTCTTTTAAGTAGCACAGAGCATGGGTGCTTCAATCATTGTAAAGCCTCATGAAGACTTCACTCTTTCATCATTGCTACCTTATTTAAAAGGGCTAGATTGGGTTAACTTGCCAGATTAACCAGGAAAGTTAGAAAGGGGGACCACATTTTTTGTATAGTTATCCTGTTCTTCCTCCAGAGAATAGATTGCTTTGTCTAGCTTACCTTGATCTAGTATTTTCTCAATCCATTCCATATATGTGTGCTGGGGGGACTATGTCCTTCCAATGTTGAAGAATAATTTTATTAGCCACTGAGCAACCAATATTCCAAAAAAATCTTTTGGAATTTAAGCTTATCTTGAGCTTCTATTGAAAATCCAAATATAGCAATACCCCGGTCAAATGGGAAATCTTGTTCCAGAACTGTACATAATATAGGCCATATCCTACCCCAGTACGTTTTCATTTTTTTTACATTTTACTAACATGTGGGAGAGTGCCCCTCTCTCTTACATCTCTGACATCATTCGGAAATGGAGGCATCTGTTTTATGAAGCCTAGCGGGTGTTAGATAGGTGTTATGAAGTGTATTAATATGAATTTGCATTAACTTGTTGTTCTTGTTCATAGATTTATCTAAATTGACCAGGTTATTCCAATGTTCTATTGCTATGGAAATGGCAAGGTCTCTTTCCCATGCTTCTCTGACTGAGTCCAGAGGACATGATACATTCTCCATTATGAAGGAGTACAATTTTGTTTGAATTGTTTTAATTCTTTGAAGTGTTTATTCGAATCTAGTTCAAGGAAAGATTTCTCTAATATAGAATATGAAATAATAAGAGATTTGTTGTTTTTCTTAAAAAATAACATTTTTAACTTGCATATAATGCCATCTCTGTTAACTAAGGTGGGGAATTTTTCCTGAAGCTGCTGGAAAGATAAAAAATTGTCTTCTTCATAAAACTCTCTTATGGAGCATATTTGATGGGAGAGATGCCAAGTCTTAAATGTAGGATCTACCTTGGCAGGTGGAAAACAAGGGGTTATTGTGTATAGAAGCAAGTTTTGATAAATCAACTAAAGAATTACGTATTTTGGCCGTTTGTAGTCATGCGTTGATGGTTGATAGTGTGATGTCCAGTATATCAGGGAATACAGTTTGAACTCTAGATCTAAATAATGCTAAGAGATGGAGCAGGGATAGATCCATCAATCTATCTTGTTCAATAGAGATTCCTGCTAATGAAGATTTTCTGGGTGGGGGGGGTGGAACTAGTAATATATAATTTCCAACTGTGCTGCAAGGTAATAAGCCCAAAAATTTGGGCACCCTAAACCTCCTTTATCTCAACTTAAATATAGTTTATTGGGGACAATCCTAGGCTAGGCCCCTTTCCATAAGAACTTTCTAATTAATGTTTCCAGTTCCAGGAAGAACTGTTTCTTTAATATTATGGGTATGGATTCAGATAGAAATAGGAGCCTTGGGAGGACATTCATTTATAGAATATTAACTCTCCCTATTAAAGCCAAAAGGAGGTGAAGCCATTTTTTCAAAATCCATTTTTATCTTATGCATTAGGGGATCAAAATTCAGTTGAAAAGTCTTATTTTTATCCACTGTCAAAGTTACCCCAGGTACTTGATCTTATCTTGTTTTATTTTCAGTAACAGGGGATTCGTTAGGTGTATTATACAGTAGCTCACTTTTACTCCAATTAACCTGGTAACCTGAAAGAAGACTAAATTCTTCTAAAACTCCTCTCAGAATTGAAAAAGCTTGGTTGGGATTGTTTAACACCAGTATAATATCATCTATATAAAGCATATTAATGATGGGCTCTCAGTTGACCATGACCCTCAGTCTGTAGGCAAACATTCTTATTTTAATAGCAAGAGGCTCAAGAAATAGTGTGAAAAGTAGGGGGGAGAGAGGACAATGCTGTCAGGTCCCCCTTAAGAATTTGAAAAAGGGGATGTACTGGCATTAGTTCTGATTCTAGCAAGTAGATTAGTGTATACTAGTTGAATCCAACTCAGAAAGTTGCCTGTTATTCCACATCTTTTCAGGACCTCCAATAGGAATGGCCACTGCACCCTGTCAAAGGCTTTCTCAGTGTCCAATGAGACTGTGGAGTGTCTGTTCCTAAGAAGGCCTGTATGAGCCCAAAGGCCTTCCTGGTGTTGTGTTGGAGTCTCCTCCTTTCTATGAAACATATTTGGTCTTCATGGGATGAGTTTTGCCAATCTATTAGCTAATATCTTAGCAAAGAGTTTATCATCACTCTTTAAGAGAGATATGGGTCTATATGACTCAGTTCTCTGGGGGTTGTCCTTTTTAAGTAGCAAAACAATCTCTGCCTTATTGAACGAGTGAGGGAGGATACCTTCAGCTAAGAAAGAGCAGAAAAGTAGAGCCAGTTGTGGGGCTAACACCCCTGAACGTTTTTTTATAAAATTCAAAGGATAGCCCGTCCAGACCCTGTCTCTTACCATTAGGTAAGGCTTGAATAGTGGCAATGATCTCTTCTTCTGTAATTTCGTTATTCAGAAATAATCAATCTTGATCAGAGACCATGGAGAGGTTTAGATATGAGAGATACTTGGTAATCTGATCCATAGTAACCTCCCTCTCTGGAGTATACAGTTTCTGATAGAAAGCAAAGAAGGTGGAATTAATATCTGATTCAGCTGCTGAAAGTGTTCCATCATCCATAAGTATGGATGATATATTATTTCTATTTTTTCCACTTTAATTTGATAAGCCAATAATTTCCCAGGTAAATCACCATAAAAGTAATATTTAGCTCTGGCTTTATACATTTCTCTTTCTGCTCTTTCTTGTATTACTTTTTCTATGTTATCTTTTTGTTGCTAAGTATTTTATTTCCGGCAGCTCAGACTAAGAATTAATATGCTCCTCCTCCTCAGCTGAAGGCAGCTCCTTTTCCAGATCTTCAAAATGTCTACTGTATAATCTGTTTCTATCCCCTTGCTGCAACATAATCTATCCTCTTAAATATGCCTTAAATTAATCCCAGATGATTTGGTGTTTAATGTTCTGATTTGTATTATGTAACAGGAACCATTGTATTTCATCTATGCATCTTTCTCTAAACCCTGGGAAGGCCTAGAGAGAGTTGTCTAGTTTCCAAAAGCTATAATGTTAAATTTTTCTTTCTGCCTAGGCAGAAGACATTCCAGAATAACAGGAGCATGGTCAGATATTTTTATGGATTCATATGCAACTTGTTTTATCCCCTTGCAAAGTTCTTGGGAGATCAAAAAGTAATCAATTCATGAGAAAGTCTTATGAGTTTTAGAATAATAGGAATATGTTTTTAGTAAGGGGTATAACTGTCTGAAGGGGTCTACTAAGGTTAAGTCTTGGGCCTTCTGTTTTATCATAAGAGCTGAGACTTTCTTTCTTTCCATTAATATTGGGTTCCTATCTATTAACCCTGGTGTAAGGTTAAAATCTTCAGCTATCACCACAGTATCATCAAAATGGGAGATTTCTAGAATTAAACCAGAAAAGAAGGCTGGGTCATCTTGAATAGGTCCATATATTGATGCTAGGACCAAGGGGTTATTCCAAAAAATAAGATGTACTATAACAAATCTACCAAAGTTATCTTTGACTACATTTTTCACTATGTGACCTACCTGCTTTTTAATAAAGATGGCTGTCCCCCTTGCCACCTTTGTAAAATTAGAACATTATTCTTCCTCCCCAACAGGTTACCAAGGTAGACAGCATAATTTCTATTAAAATGGGTTTCTTGCAGTACGAGACAGTCAATACTTTTATTTTTAACAGTTTTAACCACCTTTTTTATTTATATTCTGTCTTTACACCCATTAAGGTTCCATGTTAGGACTCTTAATGAACCCATAAGCATTTATTTAACTAATAATAGATGTCTCCATAACCTCAACCATGCATCGCCACTACTCCCAATAAATCCTATTAAGTTATTCTGACCCCAAGATACATGTCCTACTGCTTGACAACTTCTTTTATTATTTTGAAAATTGCACCCACGTCGTATTATGTAATTATTTTTATTGTTTTTTGCATTTTATTATTTTTTTCTTTTTCCTTCCTTAGATACCCCCCATCTCCCTCCCTCAACAAGATAGTCTTATTGTTTAGTACTTTACCTTGTATTTTTTCTGTGTAAATCAAATAACTGTAAATCAACTAGGTTAGAAAAGTTGTGAAACTCAGGCATCCTAACAAAAAACAGACACCTATCCTCCCTCCCATTAAGGTTGTTGAGTTGCTGTAGTATGCTAAGGTGCCTCAAGAAGAGAACCTAGGTGCTTTCCTGCCCTCCAAAAAAATAAAAGGGAAAAAAAAAGTGTGACAGAGAGAGAGAGAGAGAGAGAGAGAGGAGAAGACCCTGTAATGAGGGGATTTTTGCCTTCAGACCTCTTATTCAGTCCCCCACCCACCCCATCTGAAACAAGGGAAAAATATGGGGGAGGGTAAATTGGCAACAGGTATTAATTAACTAGTGTAAGCAGTTATACTTGTTGCCTAACTTGTGGGCCCCCCTTGATCCATTGAAAATGAGGCTTAGCTAGACCTGTTTTTCAACATTTCTTCCACTTCAGCTGGAGTATGGGAGAAAAGATTTTTCTCATCCATATAGACTCTTAATTTTGCAGGGTATAGCATTGCAAAGGTAATCCCTTCCTTTCTGAGTCTGTCCCTTATTGAGTCAAAGCTCTTTTTCTTTGCTAGGATGGATTTGAAGTTGTATCTAAGCTGGTCTATATTGGGTAATATATATATATATATATTTATATATATAAAAGGGGTGTGGTTGTGCCCCTATAGTTAGGATTGAGTAGGTACTTTAATGTTTAACCTCAGATTTTGCACATTAATAATTTTGCAACCATGGATTTGCTGTGAGAACACTACAAGTTTCCACGGCTGTTGCTAGCAGGAAAATTAAAAGAAATAAATTTGTGAATAATCGTCTAACCATGCCGGTTAAACATAAGGACAGACAGAGTGGCTCCTTAGAGGAATACAGCTCACCCCACATCCAGCCTTTGGGGAAAACTTTCTGGGCCGAAACTAGCCCTGGAGGCCAGAAGATTCCAGGCATCACAGGTAGTTGTGAGCCAGCGTCTTTAGCTCTGAAGGGCCAGGGCCCCACTACAGAGAAATCACAGCCGCGATGTGCACAAGGTGCTCAGACTCTATACATACCTGATGCAGCGGACGACTCAGAATTATTTCAGAGAGTGGATCAGGATCAGCTCCAATCTACCCTACAGAAAGCTTTGCACTTTTATCAGACTCCGGCTTCAGAGGTCCCGACACAGCAGTTACCTTCTGTATTCGCACCTGCACCAAGACACACCATGGAGTCAATGGGGGACTCTATTGAAAGAATCTTACAAGGAGTGGAATGCCTAGACTGCAGATTTGAAGCATTAAGCCAAAAAGTAGATTTTATTCAATTGGAGGTGAAACATAATCAGGAGAACATCAACAAAATAAAGTAAACAATCTCAAGATAACTTACAAAGTATTCAAAAGTTAAGTGATGGCATCAAAATAATTGAACTCTCTTGTGTAGCTTTGGCTAAAGATAACTATAATTTGAATCGGAAGATTGAGACGCTTGAAAATCAGTCAAGATATTGCAATTTGTGAATTGTGGGTTTACTTTTAAAGTTGGACACTGAATTTGAAAGCACCCAGGAATTAAATAAAGACACTTTCGTTCAGGTTTATCAGTTACCCCACAACAACCTCCCATTTATTTCTAAGGCTTTTAGGGTGTTCCGAAGAAGTGAAATAAAAAAAGAGGATCCAGAGAATAAAGCCACTATCTTTTTCTCTTTTGCATTTGAGTCAGACTGTGACCACATTATTAAACTCTCTAGAATTAAAGGAACGCTTTTGTATAGGGGTCTTACATTTAATATTTTCCCAGATTTGGCCTATCCTACACAGCAGAAATGACAAAGGTTTCTGTTGTATAGGCAGCAGGTGCTCGAGCTGGGAGCGCAATTCCAGCTACTTGCACCTGTGAAGGTTTGAATTCACTATAAGGAAAAATCATAGTGTTCTTTGAGACTGACCAGCTGGCTGAATTTTTGAGGGGACAATACAAGGAGATTGGGGAATTTGGAGAATCAGGAGAAGGTTCTGAGTCTCCTACAACTTTTGAACTGGAAATGTCAGCTGTAGCTGATGCTGTGGACAGTTTGGGGGTTCAACACATTGGTTTAATACTTGCTTGCTTTTGTAGCACTTTGCAGCATTTTGTTAATTTTCTTTAGTTGCATTTTGTTATAAACTGTAGAGTGGTTAATGCATATTAAATAATAGAGTAATTTATATATAATTGTTATTGGAGGTATTTAACCTCAGAATTGTACTCCACACACATTTTTGAATGTTGTGTATAGTTTGTGAATTTTATTTTTCCCCTCCTTTGTCTCTTGAGTTGGACTTGATATATTCCTTGTTGGAGATGGTTTTCTGTTATTTTCTATGAGTAACTGATGTGCTGTCTAAAAGTAAAAGAAAATCAAAAATATAAATAAAATATCATATGATAAAATAACTTTGCAACCGTTCAACAGATTTGCATAAAATTTATGACATTTGGAATGTGCAGTCTGGTATGGTATATCTCTTGATTTATCAAGTTGCATTTCAGTCAGACATGTGGTTTTTGTGCAGAAAAGCACCAAAAAATGCACTTTTCACCACTTTTGATGCATTTTTTGCTGTGGTGCTGCATGGACACTGTGTGGTCTCTTGGTCTGAATCTTGGAATGTAGAAAGAGGTTGGATCAGGGAATAATTCAGCATTGGTTTGGTGAAAAAATATTAATCTGTTCTAAAGTTATTTGATTTTGAATATTTGAGTTCTGAGCACGCTCAGTTCACAAAAAAAAAATGTGTATGTATATTTTACGAAAGAAGAATGGCCTCAGGGCTATCTGGTCATCCCCTCATAGCCAAAAATTCTGCATGCTCACAATGTAAAATCTTCTGCTGCAAGAAATCTTTCAGCAGTGAAAGCCGCCATCTTGTTTTCAGTTTTCTGACTGAAAAAATGTTGTAGTTTTCTCCATGGGTGACTTTTGGGGCAAATGAGGCATGGGCTTTGCTCAGGGGGAACCCCTCTATCTAGCCATGCTTTTGGTTTGCTTCAATTTTGTCAAAAAAGATTGTTTTAAAATGTAAAATCCTTTGTTTGTGACAAGCTAACGTTTTTTCACTGCAAGCCTGAAAAATCTTCAGCCGTGAGATTTTCTGCCGTGAGCTTCCTCTGCAAGGGGATGACCAGATAGCTAGATTTTCATGACCAGATGTCCAAGGGGGAAGACCAGATAACTCTAGAGATGACCAGATGGCCCAGATTGGTGCAACCAGATGGCCGCTCACGGCTGAAGATTTTATTAGCTCACAGCCAAAGATTTTCTCACGGGCAATAAATTTGCTTTCTCATGACTGAAACATTTTTAAAGGTGTAAAAACTTTAGAATTGCATATCTCAATAACGGTTTGGTCTTTTTACTTGAAATTTGCAGGGTGTTAAGGGGGTGTGCTAGAGATGTGAATTATGCCGTTTAGGTGTTGGGGAATTAATTGGTTACACAGATATTCAATGATGTAACTGACATTTTTCCCATAGGATTACATTGCGGTCTGTGTCATGACTTTTGGCACCATTATCTGAAAAACAAAGTGAGATACAGACTTTTTGCTACTGGTAGCTTACATCACCTTTAGATGATGTATGTCTCTGGAACAAGATTTTAAATTATACAGTAAGCCTTAAGCAGAATTATTTTGGTAGGTTGCATGGTTCATGAGATATTGTTACGTTTGTGTTCCAAGGGTTCATTGCTGTATAGGGATGCTGTATAGCTATGCCAGATGTATATTGTTATGCAGTAATGGGCATTGTGGTGGCCCTGTGCTACCACCAATATATGTTTTTTAACTACTTATATTACACTTTTTCAAAAAGTAAGGAAATTTATGGTAAAAAACTGCATTTAATGCATCAGTTAGGATTGAAGCGACAAAGGTCAGGAAATGAGACATTAGGGGTGAGCACCTAACCCCCCACCCCTCCTCCACAGACTGACAGATGCCGGGGTGTGACATGGGGTTGTGCGGCCTAACTCTCACCCCATTCTCCTTTACTGTAGCATGTCAACCTGCTTACACATGGAATGAAGTGAGAGTTGGGGCGCATGACCCCATGTCACACCCTGGCATCTGTCAGTCTGTGGAGGAGAGGTGTGGGAGGTTAGATGCTCACCCCAATGTCTCATTTCCTAACTTTTGTCACTTCAACCCTAACTTTAAATGCAGTTTTTTTGCTATATATATATATATATATGAAAGAAATGCATGGAAAAGCAACATATAGTACATGCTAATGCAAAATTATGCAATTAACAAAAAAGTGCACATTGGTAATAAAATATTAGGAAAAGCAAGAAACTGCTGTATATGCTCAGGAACAACTGTCAGGGAAGGTCAAGAGAAGGATAACAAAAACATGCAAAAATAAAAAAAAATATGGCAGAGGGGGTAATAAAGGAGGAGAGGGTGGGAGAAGACAGAGAGAAACAAAATAAAAAATATCAACTTTTTAAAAGGAATAGACTATCTAGAAGGGGGGAGGAATTGCACTATATATTAAAGACAAAATTAAATGTCAAAACATTAACACTGAGGAAGAGTATGGAAACATCAAGATAATTTCTGGAAATATAGTGGGTTTGAAGGGTAAACCTTTAAAACTAATAGTGTTTTACAGACCACCTGACACCACAGTAGGGGATACAGAGGTATTTATGGATATAGTTGCTACTCTGGCAGAAGATACTGATATAGTATTATTGGGAGATTTGAATATTCCTGAAATTGGTGGAAATAAGATAAAAGGTAACAACTCGATGGAATCAAGAATAAATGAGAAACTCATATCAGCAGGCATTCATGAATGTATAAATGAACCTACTAGGGATAATAATACCTTGGACGTTATCCTAACTAATTTTCCCAATGATGTTGGAAATATCAGAGTAGGACCACCAATAGGAACTTGTGACCATGGAACTGTTATGTTCACAATTAACAAGACTAATAAAATCATTAAGGGTAAGACAACCCAGATATTGTATAACAAAGCCAATTATCCTGAAATAAGAAATAAACTGAGTACATTAAACTGGAATAGATTAATGCATGAGTTATCTACTGAAGAATCCTGGGAAGTTCTTATAAACATAATAAATAAAGTGACATTCGAATACATACCTACAAAAAATGTATATAATAGTAGGGGGGAAAACCCTCTTGGATCAATAATACGATTATTAAACTATGTAAGAAAAAGAAAATATTATATAGATAGATGCAACAACAAAGATCAGTGATTAGTCTGGTAAGATTCAAAAAAATATTAAAGAAAGTCAAGTATGAAATAAAAAGAGCAAAACAACAGATAGAATATAAACTTGCAACATCAAAAAATAACACAAAAAGTTTTTTCGCCTATGTGAACAACAAAAGGGGGAATATTAATGCTGTGGGACCACTTCTTATTGATGGTGAACTGACCGATAAACCCAATGAAATGACCAAAGAATTCAGTAAGACATTTAGTAAGGTGTTTGTAAAGGACAATTATATAAGAGATAAAAGTGAGGATGAAATATGTAATGGGGTATGTAATGATATAGTTACCATTGATAAAGTTCTGCAAAGAATACAAAAAATTAAGATAGATAAATCCGCCGGCCCAGATGGGGCTCACCCAAGATTCATAAAGGAATTAGGAGATGTGTTAGCACCAGCCATCCAAATAATAGGGCAGAAATCCCTGGACGAGGGATATGTACCTAGAGACTGGAGAACGGCATATGTAGTTCTGATATACAAGAAGGGAAGTAGATCAGAGGCAACAAATTACCAACCGATAAGCTTGACATCAGTGATTTGCAAGATTATTGAAGGCATTATTCAAGATGAGATTGGAAAACATATCTTGAGTAAGGGACTGATTGATAATGCCCAACATGGATTTGTAAAGAATCGATCTTGTGAGACTAACCTAGTCAGTTTTTATGATTATGTTGGTAAATTAATAGACCAGGGCAATAATGTGGATATAGTAATGTTGGACTTCAGTAGAGCCTTTGATACAGTTCCTCATGGTATAGTGATCCAAAAACTTAAAAATCTGGGAATTGATAATAAAATTATTAGATGGATCAGTCACTGGCTTACCAACAGAACTCAAGTAGTTAGGATCCAGGGATTTTTGTCAGATGAGGTTGAGGTGTCCAGTGGTGTGCCACAGGGGTCCGTTTTGGGACCGTTGCTGTTTGGTATTTTTATTTCTGACTTAAATGTAATTGGTAGTAACAAATTAATACAATTTGCAGATGATATTAAGATGGGAGGGGTTGTTAACACCTTTGATGATATACTTCATTTTGGTCAAGACCTGCGTTCCATATTAGAATGGGCAAACACAAATAAAATGTGTTTTAATTTGAATAAATGTGTAATAATTCATATGGGGAGGGATAATATAGAGCAAGATTATTACATTCAAGGTGTAAAACTCAAGAGTTCTGATTGTGAAAAAGATCAGGGAGTATATATTTGTTCAAATTTAAAAAAGAGGTACCATTGTAAAGTAGTAGCAAATAAAGCAATGCATCTGGTTAACTGCATTAGAAGAAGTTTCCATTCCAAAAGCAAAGAGGTGTTACTGCCTCTTTATAAGACCTATGTGAGACCCCACTTGGACTACTGTTCTACAGTTTGGAGTCCTTATCTAAAAAAGGACATTAAAATGGTTGAAAAACCTCAAAGAGCTTGTACAAATATTATTAACGTGGTTAAAGATAGAACATATGAGGAGAGGCTAAAGGACCTAGGGTTGTGGTCACTGGACACTCGACGTGAAAGGGGAGACTTATTACTGTTATATCAAATTTTAAGTCAGTAAAAATTAAAAAACGATCTTGGTCTTCAAGTTAAACATCATAGTTATAATCTGAGGGGGCATAAACATCAACTAAAAGAAGAACTGTGTATGACAAAGCTTAGGCAATTTAGCTTTGGACCAAGAGTGGTCCGATTGTGGAATAAACTGCCTGCCGGAATAGTGGATTCCTCTAGTTTCAATATTTTTAAATCAAGTTTGGACAGGTATATAACAGTTGGTAACCTCAGTTTCCTCCACTAAAATGGTGGGGTCAACCAACATGGGCTTACGCATTCTGGTTGACTTAATAATCCAGTATCAAACAGAAATAGGGAGAGCAGAGAAGCAGTAGGAGAAATAAGTTAATTGCAGGAGCACAATGGGGAGAAATGAACACTGAACAGGGGCTTAAGGGAGGTAAATATCTAGCAAGAGATGATGTTACAACAAACTACTGTAAGCAGGAGATGGTAACACACAAGAAAACAGGTTAGGGGAACAAGTATGACTAAAGAAATTACAGAGCCCCCCTCCCCCCCCCGAGAAAGGCTGTCATTTTATGTGGAACACTTATTTGCATTTTCAATAACTAGAACTGTTTTTTAAGGGGAACCCCTTTTCATTAGTGCAGTAGGCATAAAGACAGTTCAAAGCTTTAATAAAAGCCTGGACTAATTGCTGCTTATCAAGTGATTTACTAAATACCGTGGGTAGTAGAATGGGTAGGAAACACCATTAAATAAGTAATACAACACACTTTTTCATAGTTAACAAAAAAAAGAACCTTAGCACAAAAGCACTGAAGCAAGGATTATCTGGAAAGGGCATTGCCAACAAAGCCAGGTTTTAAAGAAATACAAATTGCTTTACGGTTATCAGTCGCAAAGCATCATGGGTGTATATGCACACAGTACATCCCATGATGCTTTGTATTATTGGGGTAGATGTTATTTTGTACACTTATTCATAACTGCTTATGAAGCAGAGGATGGACTTGATGGTCCTAGAGTCCCATCCAACTGTACACTCTATTGTGGCAGTCACAGAAACATGGAACACAGAGTACCATGACTGGGATGTCAACATACCAGGGTACACAATCTACAGGAGGGACAGGGAGTGTAAAGAGGAGGAGTAGGTCTCTATGTAAGGGAAGGGACTGAAGCAATGGAACCAAAGGGTAAACAAGGAGGACAGGAGGCACTGTGGGTAACCCTGGAGATAGGAACTGGCATCACAATCTGCCCAGGGTTTGTATACAGACCCCCATCTCAAGGGGAGGCAATGGAAAAGGAAGTGATTGAAGGCATTCTTAGAATGGTAGAAAAAGGGGAGATAGTGTTGATTGGGGAACCTGAATATGCCAGATGTTAACTGGAGCACCTTTGCTGCAGCCACATCCAAGAGCAGGGTCATTCTCGATGCCCTACAGGGGGCATGCCTCAGACAGCTAGTGTTGGAACCCACTCAGGAGGGAGCAATCTTAGACCTGGTACTCTCAAACTGGGACAGAGAGAGGATCTCAGATTTAGAAGTGGGTAGTCATCTGGGAACAAGCAACCACCAAACAGTGTGATTCATGATAAACACAGCCATAGAGTCAAGCCATACAAAAGCAAGAGTATTGGACTTTGGGAGGCCTGACTTTGAGAAAATGGAAGAGTGCCTCAGAAAAGCATTAACAAATGGGCAAGAAGGAGAGATGGAGGAACAATGGGGAAAATCAAAACAGCCATTACAGAGGCAACAAGCCTTTGTATGAAGCAAATCAACAACACAAAACAAAGGAAAAAAACACTATGGTTCTCAAAAGAGGTGGTGGGGAAGGTTATGGAGAAAAAGGTAGCATTCAGGAAGTATAAGAAAACACAGAAGGAGCAGGACAGAGAACTGTACCAGTTAAGGCAGAAGGAAGCAGGGAAGGCAGTCAGAATAGCAAAGGCCCAAACAGAAAAAAAGATAGCCAACTCATTTAAGAAGCGGATAAAACCTTTTATAGGTACATTAGGGAGTGTAGAAAGAAAAAGGGAGGGACAGTGAGGCTGAATAGACTGGACGGTGGGTGGGCAGAGAGGAACAGTGAAAAAGCAGGGATACTGAATGAATATTTCTGCTCAGTATTCACAAAAGAGGAGGAGGAGGTACCTAATCCAATTAACAGAAGCACTTTGGATAGGGGGTCGAGCCCAGTCCTTTCACAGAAGAAAGGGTTCTGAAAGAACTCCTAAAATTGAAGGTGGACAAAGCAATGGGGCCTGACAGGATTCACTCCAGAATTCTAAAAGAATTAAGGGGAGAACTAGTGACACCACTGATACCCTTTTTAGCAAATCATGGGAGGATGGTGTGGTACCTGAGGACTGGAGGAGGGCAGATGTGATTCCCCTTCACAAAAGTGGGAGCAGGACAGAGGCAGGAAACTACAGACCTGTCACTTTTACCTCTGTAGTAGGGGAAAGTGATGGAATCACTTCTGAAGGAAATAATTGTTGAGTACCTAGAGGCCAGTGGGGCACAAGACCCAAGGCAGCATGGGTTCACAGCAGGAAGGTCATGTCAGATGAATCTAATCGATTTCTTTGACTGGGTGACCAAAGTAGTAGACCAGGGAGGAGCTGTGGACAATGCCTACCTAGACTTTAGCAAGGCATTTGACACAGTCCCACACACAAGATTAATAAACAAATTAGCCAGCCTGGGCGTGGGTCCCAGGGTGGTAGTCTGGGTAAAACATTGGCTGGACAACAGGACACAGAAGGTAACAGTAAACGGAGTCCACTGTGAAGAAAGGGGGGTTACTAGTGGGGTACCGCAGGGTTCGGTATGGGGTCCAGTCTTTTTCATGTCTTTATAAGTGACGTTGCAGAGGGACTGGAAGGAAAAGTATGCCTCTTTGCAGATGACACAAAGATCTGCAACAGGGTCAATACAGAAGGGGGGGGTTGAAAGGATGAGAAGGGACTTGGCATGGTTGGAGGAATGGTCAAAAGTATGGAAGCTTAGGTTCAATGCAAAGAAGTGCAAAGTAATGCACCTGGGAAACAAAAACCCAAGGGAAGAGTACACGATGTGGGGGTAGGTACTAGCAACAACAAAAATGGAAAGGGACCTGGGGGTAGTCATATCAGATGACTTAAAGGTAGGCAAGCAATGTGAGAAGGCAGTAAGGAGGGCTGGGGGGATAATGGGATGCAGAGGGAGAGGCATCACCAGTAGAAAACAAGAAGTTGTTATCCCTCTGTACAGACAATTGGTGAGACCCCATGTGGAATACTATGTGCAGTTCTGGAGATCCCATCTCCACAAGGACACAGACAGGATGGAGGCAGTACAGAGGAGGGCAACTAAAATGGTACAGGGTCTGCACCAGAAGCCATACAAAAAAAACTAAAGGAGCTTAATATGTATACCCTTGAGGAAAGGGGGGACATAATAGAAACATTTAAGTACCTCAAGGGAATCAACAAAGTCCAAGAGGGTAGCATATTTCAGAAAAGGAGATGTCCAAGCACAAGGGTGCACAATTTGAAGATAGGAGGGAATGGCTCAGGGGCAACGTGAGGATGTATTTTTTCATGGAGAGGGTGATGAATGCATGGAACGGCCTTCCTGAGGAGGTTGTGGGGTCAAAAACAGTGGAGGAATTCAAGAATGCATGGGACAGACATAAAGCAATTCTAGTGGGGGGGGGGCGGCGGAAGTAGGCTGTTGGTTAACTAGGATCTGCAACTTATCCAATAGGTAGGGAAATGGGCAGACTAGGTGGGCCAAGCAGTCCTTATCTGCTGTCAAAGTCTAAGTTTCTATGTTTCTATGTAAATTACTGTTGTTATGTTACTGTGGGTATGCTATAGAATGAATCAGCAGCAGGCTTTTGGAGCAGGGGAGAGCAGAGGATGTGAGGTCTGAACTCTAAGCAATACAATGTACAAGGGTTGGAGAGTTTAGAAGGAAAATGGACATCATTCCAGTTTACAAGAAATGGCGGTGAGGATTAAAAAGTAAAAGCTGTCAAAAATTTCACAGTGACTCTGTATGAATGGAGAAGTACCTTTGCACACAGAAAATGAAACAAATGCAAAATTAGGTAGAGAGGTAAGTATAGCCTTTCCTCTCCTGCTTCAACAGATTTGGCCATCTGTCACTGGTGATAATGTACTGATGACAAATGGCCTGCACCTTCATTTTAAAAATAACAGGGAAATCTGTCAGCACTACTGTAGTACCAAGTCTGCCATTGACCTGAGAAAAAAACAGGCATTGTTTATTCTGCATGAATAGAATAATGCAGAAGGCATCTTTACAGGGATTGCAGTTTCCCAGATGCTGTCATCCTGCTGAAATTACAATGAACATAATAAAAAAAAAAACAAGAGAAAAAAACAGTCCTTTTTTCTGCTAACAAAATACTTTCTCAAACAATGGTTCCATTTAACAGGGATTTTTTTTATCCCCGGCTTAGCTGAAAGTCCAGTAATTAATCAATAATTCAGCCACCCGCTAAGAAAACTGGTCTCATTTTCAAGAGAGTCATTTTAACACCTCTCCATCAGTTCTCCTGTACAGTGGCAGGTTATTGAGAACTTGTGTGGCTGCTGACAGGAGCAGCACAGGCACAAAGGAATTAATTTAAGGACGCCTACCACCTTTCTGCTTTTTTTTTATAATTGAGATGTTGCTCAAGTTTCATTTCTCAATATGGTTCTGTTGTGGCATTTACATAGCTAAACATTAACACCTTTGTTTTGTAAATAAAATGTGGGCAACCATAGCAAAACAAGAGGAAGTTAAATATAAAGTGTGCCCTTGGGACATGCATTCTTATCATCTGTGTTTTTGATTTGCTTTCCTTAACAATATTTTCTTAAAATACTTTTTTAAAGTAATTTTCCTTTCTTTAACTCTCATAATTTCTTTGTTTCTGTACTCTCTTATGGTTGTTGTTTTTTATAGAGAAAAAAATTAAAACAACATTTCCTATATAATGACTTCTTATTTGGAGTTTTTTTTACCCTGTCTTCATGACTCTGGATGGATCACCCACTGAAGATGTCCTCCACTTCAAATACCTTGGTGTATGTCTGGATTGAGGCCTTGATTTCTCCACTCATATTGATCCTATGTACAAAAAGCTCCTTTTCAAGCTTGGCATTCCATACCACAAGAAGTCCTGCCTTTCACTCCTAGTCAAGTGTTTCTATGTTACAGCCTGCATCCTTTAGACATAGGTCAGGCCCAGTACTGGCCTCTTCAGTCCATCATAATAGCCTCCAGATTTAGGAATAGGCTTCATTATCAGGCAAGGTGCTCTGATTTCCAATGACAGTTTAAATCTCTGTTTCTTCGCCACTGTTTAAAGAGCAGCTTACGTCTTCAGGAGAACTTTACCAAAACATAATATTTAGACACAGTCCAGCTTGTATTCACATTAGTTCTGTATTTCACCTCCCCATTATTTATTACTGAGGTCATCTGCATGAAAATAGGATCTTTGCTCCTGAAGAGTTCATCCATTCCTGTTACTGTCTCCCTACCTGAGGTCATAATGCACTGCTTGTGACATCACAGAGACTCCCATGGCTTGGCAACAGACTGTGATGTCACAACAGAGGATTATGACTTGAAGTAAGGAGTCAGCTACAGAGGCAGATGAACCCTGAGGGATAAAGGTCATATATTCTTGCAAATGTTCTTAGTAATAAATACTATAAATAGAGAGGCAGTATAACACAGTGGTCTAAAGCTGTGAGCTGCAAATCTGGAGACCTGGGTTTGAATTCCACAGCCCCCACTTGCATACTGTGTGACCCTGAGCAAGTCACTTAACTTCCCTGTGCTCCCAGGTCGCACCTGTAAACAAGTTTTCAGCTTAGCGTGATACTCCTGGTTAAACAATTTGAAAAAAAAAAGGAAAAAATACTGGGGAAGAGGAATCTTTAGAATATATATGGAATGGAAGCTGAATTATTATGTTTTTCAAAGTTTTTTTTAAAGCATCAGCAGCTCTTTAAGTCAAACAGCCAGTAGCAGCTCTCAGTTTCTACCTGCTTAACTGAACCAGGCATACTGTATCTGGTTACCTTTTGGGCTCCTTGTTCTGTACATGGGACTTTGCATTGTATTAAACGGGAATGTCCTATGTGCCTACTGCTTGTAACAAATATGTTAATTGATGCTTTTCATTTGGAGTGTATACTGAGTTTTCTGGATTACTGTATACCTGTTATTACGTTACTATCTTGTTCTACCTATAATGTATAATCTGTTACTAAGGTAGTTACTGCAAATAGGCATTTATTGCCTCATGTACTTACTTGTTTACCAAATACTAAATATAGAGAATAACTAACCCCTCTCCATGAAGAACAAGTTGGTAACTTTACACCGAGTTAGTGTCATGATATCATATGCACAAGAGTGAAGAATTTTGATGTCACCACACTGGCATAGTGGAAGTTATCAGTGAGTTCTTCTCAGAGGTGACTGTATACTGTAAAGCAAAAGCAGTCTGTTTCATATTTATGTACTGTTTTGTGACATAAGGCTCTGTATATGTGTGTGTGTGTGTGTGTGTGTGTGTGTGTGTGTTTTTTTTACTGTGGTGCCATTTGTAGAGAACACTCATGAAGGGGCTTGAGTTTCACCTACCTTAATCAACTCCTTCTCCTAGCCATCTGTCTGGTGGGCTGGAGTGTGTCTAATTATGACAGCTGATTGGAGATATAATTCATGTTCTAAATTACATAATATTTCTCGTAACATTGTAAAGGCTTGGTTATCTGTTTTTGAAAACACAGATGAAACAGGCTGATGGTGTACTGAAAATAAATAAGATGCTCCTCCTGGTGCTTGACTACGTGCATGTAGTATATACAGTGCTGTGCTCCAAAAACACCATGGCCAGTCAGGGCAGCCGCTTCCATTTCTTCTGTGTCTTGCCTTTAAACTCTCTCTCCCACACCCGTCACTATTCCCTGTACACTGAGCTCACCTTGCCCTCCCTTGGGTCGAGGTAACTTTCACTCTGTGCCTCCTTTCTCTCTGAATTCTGCTCCCTTTTCTGCTACCTGTTTTCCCCTGCTTTCTAACCTTTCCTGTCTCCTCCCTCCCTCCCTCCCTCTACTTCCATGGCTCCAGTTCCTTTTCAATTCCCCATTGCAAAACCTCTGCCAGACAATCTGTTTTCTCTTGACTTCCCCTACTCTGGAACAACTTCCACAATGCTCTTCATTTCCCACCTCCCTTTTCCTCGGAAGCCTTCCCATGTTACTTCGCCTACCATGTCTAGTCTTGCTTCTGACTTTTGCTCTTCCTCATCTCCTGCTTTCCTCCCCTCTCATCCTTTTGGGGAATACCAGCCCTTCTCATCCAGCATTGTACCAGCACCCTGCCTGCAAATGGGTTCTACTCTCTAACTGCACATTGTGAAGTTTTGTACTCATGTTCTATTCCTATTACTTATCATGTTGCTAATTTCTTTATGCTCAGTTTTTAACTGTGCTATACTTGCACACTCTTCTTGTAGCATATTATTATTTCGTTTGTTTGTAAGGTTTATTGATCAGCATAAGCAGTTACAATATCATATAACAACAACATACTGTACACAAGTTTCATACAAAAAAAAATCACATTTTTCAATGCAGTGTAGAAAGTGGTTGAAGTACCTTAGAGAAGCTCAGACACATTTCATCCCTATCATTTTATGTAGATGAATGCTGTATTTTGTATATCTCCTTCTCTACTTATTTTGTATTTGCTTGTGTTATCCTATATCCAGTTTCTTGTATCATCCTCTTGTACCTGTACTTGCACTTTTACATTTTTCTCCTCTGTTATTCTCTGCTCCCCCATGCTGTACCTGAAAACAAGATTCAGCTGACTGCACCTGGTCTGTTTTGTTTCTCTGGTCTCTTAGTTTGTTTTATTATTCTTTTCTCCCCTGATTATTACCCTTTTTTCATCTAGTTCCCCACACCAACCACATGACTGCTATGACAGCAACCTTCCTCTGGCTGAGAGGGCAGTGAGCATCTTCCTTCACAGGCAGTCTGGGGCATGAATGCCCAGTCCTCCATGCATTACCTTCCCAGAACAGAGCAAAGTGTTTTCACTCAATTATTAGGTTTATTAGAGCACCGATCTTCGATTCTGGGTAATCAGGTTGGTATCCTTTTCTGTTTACATGTTTTTCAGTAATTGCTTTCTTCTGGTTTACATGCTGATCGGGTACTGCTGAAATGGATACAGAAAACACATTTGCACAAACCAAAGAGTATTGAAAACACGTCAACCAAGCACACATGGGGAACTGAATCTAGCACCAATGCTGTTTACATGCTGATTCATCGTCATTGTACAAATAATTGGTGAACATGTTCAGTGCACTTGGATGAATACTGAAATTGAGCCTTATATCCTTGATGTTGGCATTTACATGCAGAGTAAGTCTCAATTACACAGTAACTGCTTACTCTGTAATTGATTTTTATATGGATACATAGATGTTGATGGATGATAAGGGCCTTTGGCCCACCTAGTCTGCCCATGTGGGAACATTCTAAGCCTCTTCAAGCTTCTCTAGAACTAGGTTGTCCCCTTCCTCCGACTACCATGATCCCCGATGCTTATCTTAAATCTTGTAATCATTTCAACCCCCACTATCTCCTACAGCAGGGCATTCCACTTGTCCACTACCCTCTCTGTGAATAAATTCTTCCTCACGTTTCCTCTGAATCTCACTCTCTGCAGTTTCATTCCATGTCCCCTAGTCCTGGTACATTTTTTTCTATGAAATATTGTGGTTTTCTGCACCTTGTTCCTCCCTGTGAGGTATTTATATGTCTCAAACATATCCCCCCTCTCCCTCCTCTCCCCCAAGGAGTACATTTTCAAATCCTTCAGCCTGTCCTCATAGGCTTAGTAATGTAATCCTTGCACCAAGTTGGTTGCTTTCTTTTGAACTGCCTGCAACCAGTCTATGTCCTTACGTAGGTAAGGCCTCTAGAACTGGATACTGTACTTGACATGTGGCCTCATTAGTGTCTTGTATAGTGGGATTATACCTCCCTTTTCCTGCTGGTGATACCCCTGCCTATGCAACCAAGCATCTTGTTTGCTTTTCCTGCTGCCTAGTCACACTGACTTCCTCCCTTGAAGTCATCAGAGATGATAACCTCTAGGTCCCTTTCTTGTTTGGAGCATTCTATATCCCCCCCAAGCTGATATGTTGTTCCTGGGTTTTTGTGCCCCAGGTGCATTATTTTGCATTTCTTAGTGATAACTTTTAACTACCAGTCCTCAAGCTTCTGCAGATCTCTCTTCATTCTATTCACACTCTTTGGCATGTCCACTCCATTGCAGAGCTTTGTGTCATCGGCGAATAGGCAAATTACATAGAAACGTAGAATTTGATGGCAGATAAGGACTGCTTGGCCCACCTAGTCTGCCCATTTCCCTACCTAATGGATATGTTGCAGATCCTAGTTAACCAACAGCCTACTTCCTCCTATCCCCCTAAAGATATTGAAGAGAACTAGGCCTAGCATTGATCCCTGAAGCACCCCACTGGTCACCCTTACTTCTGTGGAGTGACAGACATTTACCACCATGCTCTGTGTCCTGCCATCCAGCCAGTTCCCCACCCACCACACCACCATTCTTCCCACTCCCATCCTTCCCAGATTAACAACCTTCTGTGTGGCACAGTGTCAAAGGCCTTGCTGAAATCCAAGTAATGTAGGTCACGTCCACTGCCCCCTCGATCCACCTCCCTTGTCACCCAGTTGAAAAATTCAATGAGATTAGCCTAGCATGACTTCCCCCAGTAAAACCATGTTGCCTGGGGTCCTGTAGGCTGTTGACAACCAGGTGTTACACTGTTCTTTCCTTCAGATGCATTTCCATGATCTTTCCCACTACTGAGATCAGGTTGACTGGTCTGTAGTTTCTCGCTTCTTCTCTGTTCCCACTTTTGTAAATGGGGACTACATCAGCTGTCCTCCAGTCTTTGGGTACCTGTCCTGTTTCCAGTGACCAGTTAACAGGGTTGCCAGAAGTTCAGCCACCACCTCTCTTAGCTTCCTCAGCACCCTGGAGTGTATCCCATTTGGCCCTATAGCCTTATCAATTTTTATTCATTCAAGTTCCTTTTGGACCCATTCCCATGGAAAAGGACTTGTATATATTTCTATGCCCTTCCTACTCATTCTATTCCCTTCTGGCCCATTACCCACCCCCACTGCATGTGAATGGGGTAAGTGAGGAATTGGGTCCCCAGTTGGCCCTCTGTGGGATTCAGGGGCTCACAGTTTAACCTCCAGTTTCCCTGGTGGCAGCATGAGGTGTTGGCACTGCAGCAGTGGATTAGCCCTGTTCATTTTGTCCTTATCCTGTGCCATGTTTTTAGTACCATTAATAATGTAACAGATCTACTAACTGATACTACATATAATGTTCCCACCAGGACATGTTTTGCTAGTAGTGTGCTTTACGTAGATTAATGTGGAATGATAGAAGCTACTGGTGGAATTCAGGCAGAATGACACTTCCACTTCCAAAATTCTTTGTGGAATATTTTTTTATCAGTATTCTATGCTCCTGCCTGTGTCTGCTTGATGGCAACCCCCAGCCCTGTCACCAACCTTCTTGCAGAGTACCCAGTTATCCACCACTTGCACAGAACCTCTGTGGGTAGGTGGCCAGCCACATTAGCCATGCACGAGCCCACAGGGAGCACCACCATGTAGGAGCTCAGCTGTTTTCCCCTCTGGGTTTTCTTTCTGTGCTGGATCACAAGGACATATGTGCCAGCAAACCATGCTCAAGCTCTTCCCCTCTGTGTGCCATCCTGCTGCTGCACTGCCACATGGTCTCTGCCAGGGTGCAGTCTCTGCAGCAGAAACTGAGGTCCTCCCTCCCATTGGACACTTAATCCTCCCTCACCCTGCTGGCCCACTGAGTGACCCTTTCTGTTCCCATACCCTGGTCACCAGTGTTGAGGGTGGAAACACAACCATTCCTCCACAGGGCTGGCTGTTGTGGAATTGTTTTAATAAATTCAGCAGAATTCTAAAAGTCTTTTAATTTAAACCATGGATTAGTTTTCAATGGATTATATAAACTGTGGATTAGTTTTCTGTCTTTTGTGGCAATCTAATCTGTGGTTTATGTAAAACCACAGATTACTGCCAGTCCAGTGGTGCTGAGGGCTGAGGCGCTGGATGCCTTACCTTGTGGCAAGCTGGTGACCCAGGTTCAGGAACGAGCCCGGGCTGTTGGAGGTTGGCAACAGGGATGGAGGGAAGGCGGAACTGGATGGAGTTGCCAATTGGCAAGCTCTTCTCTCTGGGGAAGGGTAAGGGCTTCCTCTTGCTGATGGCTGCCACCTGGTGGAGGCTGGGGACAGCACGGGCCAGGAGGAGCCAGGTGTTAGGCCTGGGGTGGGAGGAAAGGGGCTGTCACCAGGGCAGTTGGACTATTGCGTGCCTCTACACGCATGCATCCCACTCCTGGGGTCCCTGGGTGTAAAACAGAGGCAAATCACCAGCAGCAGGATGGCTACAGACTCCCCACAGGCTCTGCTCCTGGGTTGGGCATAAGGTAAGCCCCGGTAATTCTGGGTGATGGAGCTGCGAGGGGGATCGGTCAGATGATGGCCATCTGGAGGTGGCGTAAAAATTGTTAAATGTTAAAAAAATAAAACCACAGATTACTAATCCATGGTTTAACTTCTACTTTCATAATTTTGGAATTCTGGTTCCAACAGAATTCCAGAAAATTAGTCAGAATTTTCTGAAATTCTTCAGAATTCTATTCTTTTAGTATTTGAAAGTTCTGCACTGACTTAGCGTTAATGCTCTCCAAGGTCTTGTCTTATTTCAAAGTTCATGTTTTATTGTGCACTTTTGAGTCTTAATTTATCTAGAAGGGTGACATTTAAATAGTAATCAAGCCTTTTTGTCAATTTCGCTCATACAGCTCTTTCACTCTTTAGTGACAGAACCGTATAGCAACATTAAAGAAAAGCTTGTAGTTTTATATCCTAAACCAGTGTTGTTGTTCCAAAAGTTGACAGATTTCCAGGCAATTTAGGTCAATGACTTAACTATGTGACATAAGGTCTCATTAGGATTTTAGTAAAAGCAATAACTAATTATGCATTGTTTCTGTTGACTGCTTTTTTCTAATTATACACACAAGCCATGTAAAGCCAAATCTGCATAACTATAAAAGATGAAATGCTCTTTCAAATACTAAGTAATTTCAGATTTTCGCATGGTTGCCTTAAGTGCCAAGCTTACTTTATAAGAAGCTTTATTTAAAAAAAAAATCATCTCCCATTTGACACATATGATACAGCAAATGGAAAGTCAGCTTCAGCTCCAAGGATTCTGATTAGTAGCATTTGGCTTTTGAAAAGACAGTTAATGATGTACTAAAATGTGACAGCACCTTCATGAAATATTCACCACTCTTAACACCATCTAATATTAAAGATTAAAAGTTCTGGGATTTGTCCTAGAAACTCTGGAGTACTGATTTATGATCTGTCAAAAGCCATGAGGCTTTCAATTCATAATGCAAAGGGTAACAGTGTTACCTATTGAATAGAAAAGAACTTCGTTTTTAAGTATCAGATGTTTATTATGAACTTGTCTGTCCTGAGGCAATGTTGATTTTTTTTCTTTCTGCAATTCTCCGTGAATGCTTTCCTCATTATAATGCTATTTTTTATGACTGCTTAGCATGCATATTTTCTGTGTGCTGTGGAACATTAATTTCTGACAGTTGCTATATAGCAAATATGTGCTTTACAAATTAGATGAACCTCAAAATGCTTGCGAAGCACAGTCAAATAAAGTGAGGAATATGGTAACGTTTCTGAGAAACTTTTTGCCGCTTGCATAGCCTAGATGATCAAGTCATAGGAATGACACTAGACCAATTATCACAGGTGACTATTGCCAGAAGAGATATTTCCTATATCATAGTACAGTTGCAATAATCAAATGACATACAAGATCTGTTTTAGACAGTTTCTACTCCAAACAATAATTGGGGATTTGTCAGTACTTGGTTTCTGTGGATACTGCCCTAATACAGTAAATATGAGCACATATATGTATAATGAATCCAATCTACCAATAGAAGTTGCCAAGATAATTCTACCACATGCAAATAAACTTCAGGAGCACTATATCACATACAGTGTGCCTGTTACAGCAGAGGAGGAAAAATTGGTTAGTTTGAACCAACAAATTATATAGACCTTTGTACTAACAAGCAAGTCCTAACTTTTAATAGCTGCTAATCCTGTACATCTTATTGCTCTATCTAATGCTGAATAATGCAATATTGTATATTGTCCGCTTACAGAACTGCAAGTTATTTGTACTTACATGTCCTCTTGCTCTTCCTCCCCAGATTGTTTCTGTAAACAAGATTTTTGTATATCTCCCTATGCTTACCTGGTAACACAATTTTAATAACTAAATGATAAATATTGTACTGCCCTCTTCTAAACTATGTCATATTTTGTTGTCTAGGAGATTTGATATTTTGATATTTTTGAGGGTGGGGAATTCAATGTGCACTTTGCTGTTTAAAAGTTCCATAATATGATGTCATGATGGCCTTTGGGTCTAATTCTGAAAGCAGTGAAAAATCACTTAAACAGTGTATAATATCTCCAAATATATGCAGTGGAGCTAATACACATGGCACACGCACATCAATTCTGGCTCTTTTGCCAAGAAAACAGTCTATGTAATAGGGCTGTTAATCTTCACACACCATTATAATGTCACATATGCCCCATGGCCACATATTTTTCATCATGGCAAACCAGGTTTACATCAGCTCCAAAATTCCTGGGGTTAGGGAAGGTAGTTACTAGTAAAAAGAGAATGTGGGTGAGAAAATACTGATACTTTATGTAGTACCTCCTTTAAGATATGAATTTAAGATCCAAATGTTTAAATTCCAAAAAAATATAGCTACTGTAGCTGTGACCAGCAGTTGCCTGTTTACTGACAGCCAATGTGCTACTACTGTTCGGCCTTTTCTTCTCCATGGTGAATTACGTCAACAGTACCAGAAAAATCTTACTCTACACCTCATCTTCTTACCCTCAAAAGGAAAGACCCCATCCCTGTGACTTGAAAGAATCTTGTCAAGTTCAGCAATGTCATTACTGCAGATTTGTTTTCATATCTTCAAAATGATTCATGGCTTTACTGCATTCTACTTCTTCATATTCAGCTCTTCCTACTACTACCTTTCTTACACTCTCCAATTCTCAAACTTCTACCTTTTAACTGTCCCCTACTCCTGACCCAACTAAAGTATTCAGATATGCTGCTTCTGCCCTCTGCTCCACCCCATTTTAAGTTGACTGGCCATTCTAACACATCCAATCCAGTTTAACAACTCAGCTGTTCACCCCCAATTTCATAAACCAAAACTCTTTATGCTTTCCTGTGTCTTACACTAACCAGTTTGTGTACAGCAATACCCATCAGCTGTTGATATGCTGCAGCACTGTCACCCTCCCATTTCCTATGAAATCCTATGTTTTTACAATTTATTTGGTCAGACTTACCCCAAGTGAGATGCAAGGTGTTGTTGCACAGTCAAGAACTTATTTTATTCTACATTTGTTTAGAGCTGAAGGTCTGAATCAAGAGAGTTCAAGAGGCCAGCCCAGTGGTGCTGAGGGTTGGGGTACTGGATGCCACACCTCATGTCATGCCGGCGACCTGAGGAATGAGCTCAGGCCACTGAGGGTTGGTGAGGAGGGGCTAGGAGATGATAGTAGTGGCTGCTGAGTTGCTCTCATCTCCCAGATTGGGGAAGTGAGTTTCTTTGCTCTTGGCTGATACCCAGTTGAGGCTGGGTATCAGAACAGAGGTCTGGGGGAGTGACTGTACATCAGGAGGGTGGAGATAGCACATGGTTCTAGGAACAGGTACACGCCTCCACATACATGCACCTGCCGGATATGCCACTGCTTCTTGATGGGAAAAAAAACAGAAAAATGCCAGTGTCTCTCCGTGGCTGTATGTGACTTCCCCCAACACTCTCAAACCCACTCCTTGTGGAACCCCACCAACAGGATGATGGGAGGAAGAGGCTGATGGGGTTGTCAGCCTAAGAGGGCCCAATAACAGGGGCTAGGTGGCAACAGAGGAGCAAAAAGTTCTATAAAAGAAAGAGAAGTCAAGAAATTTGCTCTAGGTCATGTGAGAGGTCAAGAGACTTGCTCTAGGTCACATATTGAATAAATGGATGGGTTGAGATTTGAACCTGCATCTCTTATATCCAAAGCTTGTTTTTCTGACTAGTAGATCACAATGCTTTTGCAGGACCAGAAGGTCACTAATGAAAGATTCATGCCAAGGGTTTGGGCTCATAATCTCTAGTTACAACACTGCATTTGAGTACTGGTGGGGGTGCTGCACTGTTGTTGATGCTATCCTATTAATAAATTCATTTGGGTCAGATAGTTGCAATATACCACTGTTGTACAGCAATTAATTGTATTGATCTGTGTTGTAAATTATCTGCTATATTCAGGAGTGCAGACAAAAATTTCAGTTTTGTACACACTTTCTCCAAATGCTGTCCCTGTACCTGTTACAAAAAAAATCAGATTATCACTAGTTTGATGTGTCATCTAATCTCCAAACAGGCTATGCACTTAGATCTATATCCTAAATATCAGAAGTTTAAACACGTGCAGGCACCACTCAGTGGCCTACACTGAAGCAAATACTCCAGATACAATGATAATTGTTACAAAAAGGCAGCATAGAGGTAGCATGCCTACTTACTTCCTTGGCTGTGATAGTCTTCAAAGGGATTTCTTGATGCTTCAGAACTCAGCAGCATTTGTCCCTTGTGGACTAGGGCTCCCAAAGTAAAACACTGGGGGTTTTGGAACAAATTCTGCAAGTCCAGAAGTCTTTCTTTAGAGCTACTATACTTTGCAGTGTCTTGCGGCATGGGCATCAGGCACTAGCCTGTATATCCTAATATGCCAACAGTGCATCCTGCAGATGCAAGACATTCACAATTCTACTTCCAGATGGGCTAATAGTGAATAGAGGATGTTGGGACCCATGGCACTGAGAACTATGTGCTTTTTATATGAGATACTCTATCCAAAATAAAATTGTATTATATTACATTGTATTGTACAGAGAATGTGTAGTTCAGTGGTTAAGGTGCCAACGTTGGAACTCAGAGGTGGCAAGTCTGGATCCCAGTGACTTAGTTTTTGTTTTTGGTTAAGACAGCAGACCTCTCGATGCTTCAGTCCTGACATCTATAACACCTATAACACAGGGCTGAAGCACAGAAAATTGTGCTGTCTTGTGTAACATAGAAACACGAACATGATGGCAGGAAAAAAGGCCCACTGGCCTGCTCAGTCTGCCTAAACCTACCTAGCCTGCCCCAACCCTTCTATTACCTGTGTGATGGCTGTAGTGTCCATCCACACCCTCCCCCACTTCACCATCCCCTGCTTTTTTTATCAGGGCCCTGTACCTGTCCCACCCATGTTTAAATCTGCTCGCTGTTTTATAGAGATTACCTCCTCTGGTAGTCTGATCCAACTGCCCATCACTCTTTCTGTGAAAATGTTCCTGCAGACATCCATCCTGCATCTATCCTCAGACAACTGCAGTGGATTCCACCTTTTGCTTGTGTTTTACCTAGTATAAACTGTTTATTAACCTCTGACTTAAATTCTTACAGGGCTCTACGCAATTCCTGTGAAAAGGAAATCAAACAGGCCAAAAGCTCTTATTGCAAAGAACCATTAAACAACTTCTATAGTGATTCCAAAAAATTCTGGTCCCATATTAAGTTCTTCCTGGGGTTGAATCTGGCCTCCACCCCAAATGACATGTCACTAAATGAAGTCCACTGTAATAATCCTCAGACCATTGCAAACTTTTTCAATGAGACATTTTCTAACTTAACTAATTATACCTCCTCTTTCCTGTCCAATCGAATCTTATCACACTGCCACTGGACCTTAATTCTTCTTTCAAGTCTGTCTCTAGGCGAGAGGTGCTTAGACTGCTTAACAATATCTCTAAGCACGCTGTAGCAAGATCTGATAATCTTGTGCCCAAGCTCCTAAAACTGGTTGCCCCTTACATCACTGCTCCCTTGGCCAAGATTTTCACCCTCTCCCTGTGCCAGAGTCATGTCCCTGATATGTGGAAGATTGCCAGAATTACCCCTGTGTTCAAAAAAGGTGACTGTAAAGATCCTTCAAACTATAGGCCTATTGCAATCCTATCAGTTCTCAGTAAAATTCTTGAGAAACTAGTAGCTACCCAAACAATAGAGTTTCTCCAGAAACATGACCTTCTCACTTCTGCCCAGCATAGTTTTTGGAAGGGCCACAGTACTACAACTGCACTATTCAAATTTACGTCAGACCCCTTAGTGACCATGGTCTTCTCACGGGGGCCATTTTCATTGACATGGCAAAGGCTTTTGACCTAGTTGATCAGCTTATCCTCTTAGCCACCCTTAGATCTCTAGGCTTCTCGACAAATGTTGTCATGTGGTTTGGTAGTTACCTATCTGACAGGACCCAAATTGTAAAATATAACTCAACCCACTCGGACAGGGCTATCATAGGCATTGGAGTGCCACAAGGGTCCATCGTTGGACCTCTGCTTTTCTCATTCTTCATAAACAATATCACCTCCAATCTCCTTAGGACAACCTCCCTGCTTTATGCGGATGACATTGTTCTGTACTCAAGTGCTAAAAGCATTGATGACATCAATCAACAACTCTCCCATAACTTTCAGTTAATTCAACAATGGTTGACCAGTCACAAACTTGTCCTAAATGAGACTAAGACCCAAGCCATGCTATTTGGATCAACTACCAAACTTAAACATTCCCAACCTAAGTTTAATGTCTCCTCCTCCAATGGTTCATCTCTTGTGGTGGTGTACTCGTTTAAATACCTGAGTGTCACACTTGATCCACCTCATTGCTTCTAGCGCCATATCCAACAGACTTGCAAGGCTGTCAACACTAAACTTGGTATAGCCTACCATACCAGCTATATGCTTACCCCCTCAGCTAGGCTTGCCATTGCTTGTGGCATACTTCTACCCTCTCTTACCCATGGAGTTGCTCCCTACACCTCTGCATGTAAATCAAGTCTTAGGAAATGGGATGCTACATATAATAACATTTGTCACTATGCATCCTCCTCTCATTGGCTTAACACCACTGTCTCCTTTATTCTGATCTAGAATGGCTTCCTCCTCATGCATTAAAGCTGTATGCTTATGGCTCTGTCATTGACAATATTGTCAGGTTACAAATACCCAAGCCCCTGGCTGGTCAGTTCCTAAATCAGACACCTGGCTATTGTCTAAGGTCTGCAGACAAACACCCTGTGTCTTCATCCCCAGACATAATACCTCCAAAGGAGCAAGTGCTTTTGCCTGTCATGACCCTCAATACTGGAATGCCCTCCCACTAACTTTACACCAATCCCTAACCCATGCCTCTTTTCAAATAGTGTTACGTAACCATCTCTTCTCCTCTTGCAAATGCTCCTGCTTCAAACCACCTTGGCCCAGTCATTTTTTTCCTAAACTCTTCTCATCTTGCCACTTCTGACTTGCCTTCCAAATACATAGCACTTTCCCCCTTCATTCCTCTCACCTTCTCTCTTTCTTAACTCTATTTCTGCCCTCTTACCTCTATTCTTCCTTACCCCATCCCTTCCCTCAACTCTCCTATTACATATCCCACAGTACTGCTATTATGTTTTGCTCACTCATTTGTTTTTCTCCACAACTATAACAATGTTCTCTAGCCTAGGTTAATGTACTGTAAACTGTATATATTTTGACACTGTTATGTATTTACCTTGCCTGTTATCTATTTTTTCCCACCTGCTTTGTATTTTCATTTGTCTACTAAGTCTAAATTGTAACCAATGTTTATCTGTATTGCTGTTCTGTACCCTTCCGGGTCATGCCTGAAAATAGTCATTGCTATGGCTAGTGCACCTACCCGGTAAACAAAAACTAAATAAAATTACAGTTCACATTGTTAATCCCATTCAGATATTTGTAAATTTCTGTTATATTCTCCCTATCCCTCCTTGTCTCCAGGATGTACATGTTAAGATGCCTCAACTTTTCCTCATATGTTTTCTTCCCAAGCCCCATGACCACTTAAATATATTGTTAGCAAATGGACAGAGCCACTGTAAAATCTATTACAACAGACTCTGGTCAGAGCCACAGCGGCTGCTACTGCAGTGCTATTGATGTAATGTGTATGCACATGCCTCAAGCTTAGTGTGTCCTGATACACAAACATGCCTTTGCACTTTAGAGGGTAGAGACTGGCTACTTTGGAAAATATGGCTATGTTGAAAGTTTGTAGTTTAAATATTGAAAATTAGCAAAGTTATGAGTGAATGTTGAAGTACTGCAACATTCAGTCATAACTGGGCATTTTACCGTATTTGTACAGCAAATTTTCAGCATAGCCTTCTTATGACCTCATCTCAGGAACAAGTGTGGTGAAAATGTTCAAATCCCACCTGAAAGGTAATTCCACAAAATAATGGCAAAATCAAATTTGGGCTGGATTTGCATAATTCACTGCCATTGGCCATGAGGTGGGGTCCCAAAAAGGCCATGCTGAAAATCTGGGGTAAAAAATATGTAAAGAAATGTCACATCTTCCATTAAATGAGTGGGAGACTCACATTATAGTCAGTTCTCACAGTCTACTTTTCTGTAATATCTTGCTAAGCAGTTCCCTTTCTCACATCTGTCTTTCTGAATGTACATATCAGATTTTGCTGGGGCACCAGATGAAAGCATTCAGTAAGGACCTGTGGAAAGCTACAGATACAGTCCATGCCAGTCAGGTGTAGTATAGCAGAAATAGGTCTCTGTGGAGCACTGGGTCATGAGGTTTTTGTTAGTTTCCTTTTCTCCTTTGTCACAGGTTTATCTCCCTGCCCCTGCAGTTCTTGTTCCCAACAGGTGAGGAGGACAGGGATGGGGTGGAGAAGCCACCTGTGATGTACCCCAAGGATAAAAGCCTTGATAAAAAAAAAAACAAACAGTAAAGCAGCACTTAACATCACAGGAAAAATGTAAAACAAAATCTACAGAATCCAACTATTATCAGATAGTGCCTGCATTTATACTAACATACTAACATACTATTTGCCAGCAGATTAGGCCTTACGGTCTATCAAGTCTGCTCAAACCTAGATCCTTAGTTGGGTGCCGAGACCCTCCCATCCCTTGTGCTCCAGAAACTCCTATCATCCATCCCCACCCCCCCAGGACAGGCCATCATCTGATATATCCACTTTCTGTGTCTGTCCCACCCTCTCTTGAAGCCCTCCACTGTGGATCTCTGAACCAGCTCACCAGGCAGTGCATTCCAAGGGTCCACCACCCTCTCAGTGAAAAACCTCCTCTTTTCCTCCCTCACCCTTCCACCTTCCAACTTCAAACCATGCCCTCTGGTGATACCTCCCTGCTTTAGTGTAAAGATTCCCTCCATGTTTACCCTATTTATTCCCTTGAGGTACTTGAAGACCTCAATCATGTCCCCCCTGTATCTCCTCTCCTCCAATGAAAACAGGCAGAGCTCCTCAAGTCTGTCCTCATAAGTCAAATCCTCTAGCCCTCGTGATCATCTTTGTTGCCTCCTCTGTACCCCTCTCCAGGAGCTGTATGTCCTCTTCAAGTGTGGTCTCCAGTACTGTACACAGTACTCAAGGTGTGGTCTAACCAGTCCATTGTACAGTGGCAGAATCACTTCCTTGCTCCTAGAGGTGATCCCCCATGATGCATCCCAACATCCTGTTTGCCTTGCTAGCTGCTCTTCTGCACTGCTCAGAGTTATTCATACATGTATCCACCATGACCCTAGGTCTTTTTCCCCTATTGAGGCCCCAGCCTCCTCCCAGGGTGTACCTGTGTTTAGGGTTTCCCCGACCAAGATGCAACATCTTGCACTTGGTGATATTGAAATTTAATTTCCATGTGTGAGCCCAGCTTTCCAGGGTGTCCAGGTCCCCTTGCAGGGCCAACCTCCCCTCTTCTCCCTCAACTACTGCTCCCATCTTGGAGTCATCCGCGAATAGACTCATTTCACACCCTATACCCTCCCTGATGTCCGATATGTATACATTAAACAGGATCGGACCCAGGACCGAGCCCTGTGGTACCCCACTACCTACCTCTCTAGGGTTCGAGAGCTCCCCACAGACCACTACTCTCTGAGTGTGTCAAGCTAGCCAGTTTTCTCAGGTCTCAGAGTCTTGAGTGCTCCCTTACATTTCAACTTAGCGCAGATCCTGACTGCCTCATGAAGTCCCCGTTTTATGACCTCCCATCTCCTTTCCACATTTGTCGTTGAGGTAATCCCCTTCAAGTGATCCTTGAGAATATTTCCCATGCCCATAAAGTCTTCCCCCCTGAAGTCCACTGCCAGTGTCCTAGATCTCACCCCCACTCCCCCCATGCTTATTTGAAACCAGACAGTATTGTGGTCACTCCCAGTCAGGGGGTCCTGTACAACCATGTTCCTTACCAGATACCCATCTGCCAGAACCACATCCAGGACATGCCCCTCCTTTATCTACCCATTTTATGTATTGCTATTTAATTTCAATAGAAGCAGAATTTCTGTCACTTGGTCTTCATTTGCACTGGTTGCTTTTCCATGAGTGACTTAATAGCCTGCTCTTATGGCCTTATAATAATTTCTATGGCAAACTGTTGTGATGTCATGCAGCATAATTATGATGTCACTTGTATGCAAGCAGCCAGAGCAGATGAAGAACAAGTGACAGAGATCCTGTTTCAATGAAAATGTCAAAGGTAATAAAGTAGGAGAGGAAGATAAGTACCAGTATATGACATAAAGGCTGTACTGTGTGAACCTATTGCATTGTAAAAAGTTGCCCTTGTGGTATCAGAGGCTCTTTATTTTAGATTTCTGTGGCTGAAAAAGGCACACAGTGCCGAAGTTCATTTTGAAGTTCTTGTCCAGTTGTGATGAGGTGAAGTGACTTGCATAGGGTCACAAAGTATGCAAGTGGTGACTGTGGGATTCATACCCAGTCTACTAGGTCTTGAGGTCCACAGTTTGGGGCTCTAACTACTACTATACTGTTATACTTTAGCTGATGATGTATTCAGAGTCTTGAGTGCACTTGGCTTAAGTGTATAGTCCCCTTCACAACTACAAACCATAGTGATCTTCAATGCACATTACATATAGTCTTTAGGGGCTGACCTAGGGATTTCTTTGTTGGTTGGGGGGCAGAGCATGCTAGGATGTTCACAGATCAGTTCCTCCAACACTCTCTTATCCAAGAATATAGGTTACTACAGGGTTAGCATATGATATTGCAAGTTTTTGCAACCGATAATACACATCCTTTTTATACAAGGGTGGATTTATGAGCAGTCATAGTGTACATTGTACACAGTTATTAACTGGCATACACTCTAGTAGCATATGACTCATACTGTAAAAACATGGAAACATACAATGTTGTGGTGTGGTCTCTTATTATGTTTCATGTTTTATTTTTCAAGCTGAGATCGTGGCAGTTATTGGGAAGGAGGTAAACTACATGTTTCATCAACCCAACTGTGATCCTGAATCAGGGGTCACAGTTAGTCTTAGTGTATTGCAAGACGTAATATACTACATAGACATCCATGCATCACCAGATCTGAATAGTTAAGTTTATATCTGTGCAAGTGGTGTTTTGACTACGCCAATGTGATGTTTTTCTTTTTGTCTCTGTAATCCCAGATCTGGCCTCTTTAATGACAATAACCCATGACTTGGGGGTTAACCACCCTAGCCTGAAGCCTACAGCTAGCCAATTTGTTGCATCCTTAGAGCCAGGAATTCTTCTTTCCTGGGTCTTTTAACAGGGAACCCCTGAACTTCAGTTGAGCATCAGTATCAGGATCCATTGTGTACTGCTGTCCCCCCCAAAACAAGCACTGATACATGGTCCAATGGAGGGGGGAAATTTCAGTTAATGCCACTCCAGTCCAGGGCTCAGCCCTTCTCCAAGAGGATGGGAAATTAATTTGTTAAAGCCCCTCAGCTCTTTCTTTGCTTGCACCATGATCTCATTAGGAGTGGGTATGTAAAAAAATGACACAGCCCCTCTTAGGCTTAGCCCTATATCTGTCAGGCATGTAAAATGTTTATATGCCTTCCTGGGCTCTGTCCCACTCAGAGTGAGCACATAGAAAAAATCAGCCCCTCTTAGACTCAGTCACCCAGTGCTCAAGAGGGGGCTTATTTATTTAAATTAGCCCTTTTTGGCCTAGCAACTGGGATTCAGTAAGAGCAGATATGAAAAAAAATAATACAGACCCTCCTGAGCTCAGCCCTGCTGCAAGCGGTCATGTTAAATATTTGCATATACTTCATGGGCTCTTGTTCAGTATATATAAATGAGACTGCACTTATTCTGCAAACTTGAGTCTCACTTTGTGTGACTGGCCTCTGATATATGCTAACCTGTGTTAATGAACACACTCAGCACTGCCTTGTGCCTCAGTGTCTACCCAGATAACTGCATACCTTCGGTTGATCACTATCTACAATTGTGAGTGTAGTTATTCTGAAATTCGTCTGTCACTTTATGTGATTGGCTTCTGATGCACCCCCTCCTCATGCTGTTGATGTTGAACTAAGCCCTACCCCCCCTTACTCTCCCAAAAGGCCTTAGCATCGTCCACTTAAATGCAAGGAGCCCCCTCCCAAAGCTCGACCTACTTAAAGTGTGGGACTCACATTATTCCCCTCAGCCTCCTATGCATAATTGAGTCCTGGCTCTCCTCAAGGGTGCCTGACTCAAACCTGGCACTCCTGGATTTCCACCTTCTCTACCAGGACCGTGGCAAGCATGGAGGAAGGTTGCATTATATGTGTGCCAATATCTGTCCTGCTGTCTCATTTTCAAGGAATCCCATCATCACATGAACTCCTACTGGCCAAAACTGCACTCCCCTCAACCCTCCCCATCTTTGTAAATGTCCTTTATACCTCCTCCAAGATCACCCCCTCACATCTTGATATCATATCCTTCCTGGTTTCCAATGCTTCTTCCAGGGAACTCATCCTCTTGGGTGATTTCAGCTTAAACTGTCTTGCCCCTTCCTCCAAACCCATGCTTTAAAGGATACAGTCCCTTAATCTCACCCAATTAATCTTTAAACCAACCTGACTAAACCCGCACTCTTCCAATCACTCCCTGCTAGACTGGGTGCTAGCCTCCTACCCCCATTGCTTTATAAGTGCTGGAACACTGCTGGATGCTTTCAGCAATCACAGCATGACCCACCGTACTGTATCAGAAAAGTGAATCCTGTCCATTTCACCCCCAATGGTTCTCCCAGGCCTGGAAAATTGCTAAGGTTCTACCCCTTCATAAAAGGGGTGACCCATCCTCCCCAGTCAACTACTGGCCTATCTCTCTCCCCTTCCTTACTAAGCTCCAGGAGTCCCTTATCTACTTCAGACTTGTCAATTTCTTACACTCCTCAGGCTTCTTCTCACCTTTCCAGTTTGGCTTTAGAAAGCACCAATCTACCATATCCTCCCTACTGCAAGTTACTGAAACAATCCTTACAGGGATGGACTGAGGCCACATCACTTCAGCTATCTTCATTGATTTGGCCAAAGCCTTCAACTCGGTGTCTCACCCCTTCCCCTTAAATTGCGATCCGCTGGCTTTTCATCTGAAGCCATCAATGGGTTCTGATTGTATCTCTTGGGCTGTTAACAGTCTGTTCAAGTGAGGGGCATCCTGTCCACCCTTTCCCCATTCTTTCTGGAGTCCCACGAGGCTCCAAACTAGGGCCAATTCTTTACTCCATCTTCCTTAATGACCTCCCCTCTGTGTGTGTCTCCTCAAACATCCAAATGTATGTAGATGACACAGTCATCTATGTGTCTGGACCTACAGCTTCTGCTATGTCTGGTCCACTCCAGCAGGACTTACACAATGTCCTATGGTGGTTTCAGGATAACTGGCTTAAGATCAACACCAAAAAGACAGTGACCATGAACTTCAGCACCTCCCAGAAACTGGCTAGGCTGTCAACCCCCCTTCATCACTCTAGAGGGCACCTCATTAAAAGTGGTTCCTGAGTTCAAGTATCTAGGAGTCTGGTTGGACAGCAGGCTTGACATTGCCACCCATGTAGATGCCATCCACTCCAAACTGCTCCAAATCTGGTGTCTTATTCAGAAACAAAGAATGCCACCCTGCTCCCTGTACCAGGCCAGAAAGAGCTGGTAACCAAAATGGTGTTCCATGTTTTCAATTATTCTGATACAGTCTACAGTGTCACTCCCTCTTCCTCCCTGCCAAACTTGCTATCCACTGCCCCTTGTACACACCACTAGTCCCTCTACATTTCCCTCTCCATCCTTCCCTTGTAGTCACGTCGTCAGGCCCACAGTGCCACCTTCATCACCAAATACGGGTTTGGGTCTCTGCCCTCCTGTCTCTCATTGCTTCAATCCCCTGCGCCCAGCTCCTCCTACTCTGTTCAGTCCAGGGATCCCTGCTTCTTCTCCATCCCCGACCCCCACTCTTCTGCTGGCCAAGCAGCCTTCTCCTATCACCTCCCCTCCCTCTGGAACCTGCTCCCTTCTCATCTCTGCCTCTCCCCCTCTCTCCCTGCCTTTAGACTTCACCTGAAATAACTACCAACTACCTCCTATTCCTGCTTTCCATCCTAATCTCTATACCCCCTTTCCTGTCCCAGCCCTCCAAATGCTGCCTTTTGTCACTTTGCACTTTGACCTGCTGCAGAACTGCTCCTATGCATGCTGCAGGTCAGTAGCTGATTTTTCATTCCCACTTCTGCCTTTTACCCACCTCTTTTATGTTTACTTACCCTACCCATGGCTGCTACAGTAACACATCCTGGTTGTTATCTTTCACTTTGCTATATTCCTCAAAGAGTACTAACTCCCCTGTGTTAAACTTATGTACCTCTGTATTGCATCTTTGCACATTGTAATGCACTTGCAACATATTTCCCCTTATCCCTCCCCCAGGTCACACCTGGAAAATACCCTTGGCTCAGTGTGCCTTTCCTGGTTACCAGCATTTACATCAATCAATCAATCAATAAATCAATCAATCAATCGGTCAGTCAATAACATGACCCCTTATTTTTGTGCACCATTAATTCCTGAAAAATTCGTTCCTCCTGTTCCTTATTAACCCCTTAAGGCATTTAAAAGTCTCTATCATAGCCCCCCTCTCTTTTCTCTTCCAGGGTGTGCATATTGACTCTCCTCATAGGGCTTTTGATGCAGACCCTGCACCACTTCAGTTGCCCTTCCCTGGACCACCTCCATTCTGCATATGTCCTTCTGGAGCTGTGACCTCCAGAAAAGTACACAGTATTCTAGGTGAGGTCTTACCAGTGATCTATACAGAGGCAGCACCACCTCCCTCCTTTTTTTTTTTTGCTTTATTTATTTTTGCACCATCCTCTGCCACTCAGCTGGCCACTCCTTAAGCCCACCAAGGGCCTTCAACCAGCCAGATATGCCCCCCTCCCGCCATCTGCTGCCAACCACAATTCCATGCCCCTGGACATGCCTGGCATATCCCTTCACTGGAGGGACCCCCTGAGTAGGGTCAGGGAGGGAAGACTGGTGTTCAACCTGGATCTGGGCATAGGGCTATGGGCACAGCTACAAGAGAGCATTCTGCCAGGGCCTCATGAGGAAGAGGGACTGGTGGCCATCATCTGGCAACTGAGCAACAATTTTCCCAGTTTCCTCCTGCAGCCCACTCCCCACCTACATGTTGGCCTCACACATGTGGCATCCTGGCTAGATTCACTGTGGTGCATGGTCACCCACACCATTAACTCTTGATAGGGGGGTCGATCCCAGTCCTTTCACAGAAAAAAGGGTTCTGCAAGAACTCCTAAAAATGAAGGTGGACAAAGCAATGGGTCCTGATGGAATTCACCCTAGAATTCTAAAAGAATTAAGGGAGGAACTAGTGAAACCACTGGCTACTCTTTTTAATAAATCATGGGAAGATGGTGTGGTACCCAAGTACTGGAGGAAGGCGTATGTGATTCCCCTTCACAAAAGTGGTACCAAGACAGAGGCAGGAAACTACAGACCTGTCAGTCTGACCTCTGTGGTAGGAAAAGTAATGGAGTCACTTCTGAAGGAAAGAATAGTTAAGTACCTAGAGGCCAGTGGAGCACAGGATCCAAGGCAGCATGGGTTCACAGCGGAAAGGTCATGTCGGACAAATCTAATAGATTTATTTGACTGGATGACCAAAGTAGTAGACCAAAGAGGGGCTGTGGACATGGCCTACCTAGACTTTAGCAAGGCATTTGACACAGTCCACCACAAAAGATTAATAGTCAAATTAACCAGCCTGGGAGTGGGTCCCAGGGAGGTAGCCTGGTAAAACATTGGCTGCACAACAGGACACAGAAGGTAATTGTAAATGGAGTCCACTCTGAAGAAAGAAGGGTTACTAGTGGGTACCACAGGGTTCAGTATTGGGTCCAGTCCTTTTAATGTCTTCATCAATGACATTGCAGAGGGACTGGAAGGAAAATATGTCTTTTGCAGATGACACAAAGATCTGCAACAGGGTTGATACACAAGGAGGCATGGAAAGGATGAAAAGGGACTTGGCAAGGTTGGAGGAATGGTCAGAAGTATGGCAGCTAGGATTCAGTGCAAAGAAGTGCAAAATAATGCACCTGGGAAACAAGAACCCAGGGGAAGAATACACAATGGGTGGGGAGGTAGTAACAACAACAAAAAGGAAACGGACCTGGGGGTAATCATATCAGATGACCTTAAGGTTAGCAAGCAATGTGAGAAGGCAGTAGGGAGGGCTGGGGGTATACTGGGATGTATAGGGAGAGGCATCAGCAGCTGAAAACAGGAAGTTGTTATCCCTCTGTACAGACAGTTGGTGAGACCCCATCTGGAGTATTGTGTCCAGTTCTGGAGACCCCATCTCTGCAAGGACATAGACAGGATAGAGGTAGTCCAGAGGAGGGCAACTAAAATGGTGCAGGGTCTGCAAGAGAAGCCATATGAGGAGAGACTAAAGGAGCTTAATATGTATATCCTTGAGGAAAGAAGGGAGAATTAAGTATCTCAGTGGAATCAACAAAGTCCAAGAGGGTAGCATCTTTCAGAAAAAGAGACTTGCAAGAACAAGGGGACACAATTTAAAGATAGAAGGATGGCGGTTCAGGGGCAATGAGGAAGTATTATTTCACAGAGAGGGAGTGGATGCATGGAACAGCCTTCCTGAGGAGGTTGTGGGTCTAAAACTGTGGGAGAATTCAAGAATGCATGGGACAGACATAAGGCAATTCTTGTGGGGGGGTAGGAAGAAATAGACTGTTGGTTAACTAGGATCTGCGGCCTATCCATTAGGTAGGGAAATGGGCAGACTAGATGGGCCAAGCGGTCCTTATCTACCGTCAAAGTCTATGTTTCTATGTAGACACCATATCAATAAAACAACAAGGTCACCCAGCTTAAAAATAAAACGAGAAGTTGTTGGAACTATAAAAGGAAGTAAATGGTATAGCTAAAGGGTGGTCTCAGCATAGAACACCTTGCCGGAATGTGTTGTGACAAGCAGTTCCATGGAAGTATTCAAAAACTCTTTGACAACTATATGGGCAGCAAACAATGCATGTATTACCACTGAACAGTAGCTTGTTATTATAGATCTTCGATCTCCTAACTCATAAATCACCTGTGAACCTATTCTTTTCAGTCTGGTGTCATCCACAAAGAGAGAGACCTTTCCCTCCAGCTCCTCTGCAATGTCATCTATAAAGACATTAAAAAGGGCTGGTCCCAACCCTAGTTCCTGAAGCACTCCCCTGGTCACTCGCCCCTCCTTGGACTGAATGCCATTTACCAATACCTTATCCAGTTTACCACCTTTGGACTCACTCCTAAGCAACCCAGCTTGCATAATAGATTTCTATGTGGAACGGTGTCGAATGCCTTACTGAAGTCTAGGTAGGTTACATTCATTGCTCCACTTTGATCTAATTCCTTGGTTACCCAATCAAAGAATCACTATCTTATCATATCTATCATGCACTTATTTAGAATGTAGGGTACTTCATGTTCATTGAGTACTAAATTTATTGTAACTGTCCTAATTGTCTTGTACTGTTTTTTTTTTCTAGGTTGGAAAATAATGAATACTATGTACCTCCATAAATTCTTAAGATGTTCTGTGTTAACTGTACCATTTTTTTCTCTACTGAAAGACATACCTCTGTGAATTATTGTTATTATCTGTATGTGCCATCTAACTGGCCTGAATCTTGCCCGTAAATGGTCCCTTGGACCAGTGCATTTACCCAATTAACAAATACATACATACATGCATAAATATATAAATATTTCAGATTCATTAGACATGACCTCCATCCATAAATCCATGCTGTTTTGGGTCTAGTAACCCATTAGATTCAAAATATTCCACTATCCTCTCCTTCAGTAGGAAAAGAGTTGCTGAACAGTTAATTCTCCCAGTACTGACCTATAGGGCTCTTCCGGTACTGACCTATGGGGATCTCTTGTATCATACTACAGATAAGACACTATTGAACAGCCTAGCTAGAGTGTATTATAGGATCGCTAGATATGTCTTGAGGTGCAATCCAAAAACATGCCATTGTAACCTATTGACCTCTTTACAATGGTTACCTATTGACATAAAATGTGCCTTGACGTAGCAAAAATTAATTTATAAATATCACACTGATTGTTTTGAACATAACATAAATAAAAACCTATCCGGAGGGTATGATAAAACTGATTCAAGACCTAAAAGATCTAGCCAATTAAACAAAATCCCCATGTTGTTCAAAACAAATATGGAGAAAAAACACTCAGTTACCAAGCTGCAAAACATTGGAACAATCTATCTCATATAGCATGTACATTTCCCGCATATGGCCAATTCCTGCAGGAATTGACCACATCAAGTTCTGTCACTTGTCAATGTTTCTAGATGACAAAGTAAGAAAGGATTAATGGAACTTTGGAGACTGTTACTGAATTATGATGACTGTAAAAATTAACATTGTATGTCTTGCCAATGTTTGTTTGTCAATTTACTTTATGGTAAATGTTTTAAATGTGTAGGCAACTAGTAAGAAATAGGACAATCTTGTAAACTAGGCCAACCAGCCTAAAGATTTGTTTTGCCTGTATAAAAATGAAGTTTTTACTACTACTACTACTACTACTTTAGCAGTGATTCCATTAACTTTCCTACCACTGATGTCAGGTTGATTGGTCTATAATTGCCATCCTCCTCCCCGCTACCATTTTTGCTAAGGGTAACTACATCTGTCCACCTCCAGTCCTCTGGAACGATTCCTGATTCCTGTGTGCTGTTACATAGGACTGTCAGAGTTGCAGACAAATATCTCCCTTAGCTCCCTTTATACCTTAGAATGTAACCCCATCTAGTCCCATTGTGTTATCTACTTTCAGATTAGTAAGTCATTGTAGGATTCTTTGCTCTGGAAAAGGACGAGCATTCATCTCTCTCCCTTCAGAGCTCCTGTTGTTTTTTTTGCTATCCTTCCCCTTCTTCTTCCACTGTGAACACTTGACAAAAGTATTTGTATTGCATATATAACATTTTAAAGTGTACTTTATTGATCTTTAGAAAAGCATTAACTCTAGTCATCTCTGAATGTCAAACACATGCAAACCAGTGACACACATCTGTTCAACTGTTGCTGACGTTCACTGATAACTAATGTACATAGTGTTTTTCACAGAAAGTTAAGAAAATGTATGAATATTCCCATTAGACTTGATTCCACTTGAAACCTGGTATGAACATAATAAAGTGAGAAGCAAACATAGAGTTTAATTTATTCTATTACACTGTGTCTATACTTTATCTGACAATTATTAGTTAAGAAGTAACACAGTAATTTAAGTTCAGAAGGAACCATAGTTTAATCATTTTCTCCCCTTGTTTTGTAAGCAGGTATAAATATGCATGCTGTGTGGAGATTTACTGATTTAAAGCTTGCTGTGTTAACTAGCACTAGTTTGAAGCTGCATGTAAACTCTGTAGTGTAGCATGGTGTAGCATTGTGTAACATCACATACAGTATAAGTAGTCAGCCTCACCGAGAAGCATAGCATCTTCTAAACAAATGCAGTTTAAAAATATTTCTTTTGATCTGAATGCTGTTTCAGTAGATTGAGGAATAACATTTATTGTGATAAAAAAATATGCTGTTACTAGATGATTTGAAATGTTACTTATACTGATATCTCTCATGAGACACTGTATGGTATTGTATAGCACCTCTTGTGGTCATACATACGCTCTCCTGCATTTACTAAAGAGTTTTAGTTATTTTTATTGGCCATGACAATGCACTAGACAAATATTTCCTTATTTTCAGACACAACCTGGGAGGTTACAACTGGAAAGAAGAGTACAATAAGTGACAGCAACATGACGTACAAACTTTTATCATATTAATAGTACAATAAGTGACAGCAACATTACATACATACTTTTGGTGTATTACATGTTTAGGACTACAAGCACGCTAAGTGACTTGCTTGTGATGTCATTGCTGATAACAGTCATTGGGACAACTTAGTGTAGGTTTGCAGACAATTGAACTGCTAGTTCTGTGTTGCTGACAGTCAACTTAATTATTTCCTTGGAAACCTTGGAGAGCTTGGAAACCCAAAAACTTCTGGTTGGTGGTTAACTCCCTGATTGTCCTGGGGGACAGACATGCTGCCATCAAGCTAGACTTGGGAACAGGACCTACAACTAACCCATCCAAGGTCACAGCTGTCCTCAATAACAAATTCACTGACCTGTCTGTCCTTCTCTCCAAAACCCCCCCACTACAACCCTGACCAGCACCAACCTGACCTGGCTGAGTACCACCCAAATACACGGCCCTTTTTTTTCAAAGTCATCACCCTTCAGCATACCCACAAACTCCTCTTGAGTCTCCAGAACTGCGGGAGCACTGGGAGTGATGGCCTCTCTCCCTGATTTCTAAAACTCATAGCTCTTGCCATTGCCAAACCACTGACCACTATCTTTAACCTCTCTCTTATCTCATCTACCATACCCCCCAACTTGGAAAAAAGCCAAGGTTGTCCCCATTTACATGTCTGGTAATCCCACATCAGTGAAAAACTACACACCTATATCTATCCTCTGCCACCTAAGTAAACTCCTTGAAAAAGCTGTGCACCAGCAGATCACTGACTACGTGGTGAAGTATAAACTCCTCTGTCCACAACAACATGAATTTAGGAAAGGCCACAGCATCACTACAGCCCTGGCTTGCTTCACTAACCATGTCCTTCACAACATGGATGAAGTCAAGCTCACGGGTGACGTTTTTATGGACCTCTTCAAGGCTTTCGACATGGTGGATCACAATATACCAACCTCTATCTATCATCTTCCACCTAAGCAAACTTCTTGAAAAAGCTTTGTACCACCCCTGGAAACTACTGTCCAATCTGTTTACCCCCCATTCTCACTAAACTTCAAGAAAACATTGTGCTTTCTCAGCTTTTTCTTTTCCTTGACTTCTTCTCCTTCTTCACCCCCTTCTAGTCTGGTTTCAGGAAATCACACTCTACCACTACCTCACTGCTCCGGCTTATTGACTCTATACTCTTAGTTATGAATCAGGGCCATACCACCTCAATGATATTTTTCAACCTAGCCAAGGCTTTTGACACTGTATCCCACTCCGTCCTCCTCATCAAACTATTTGATTCAGGTCTTTTGGCCCCCACCACAGACTCCTACCTCGAGGGCAGGTCATGGTGTGTTAGGATAGGTGACCCGCCCATCAGTACTGGTGTCCCACAGGGCTCCATACTCGGCCCGCTCCTATTCTCGGTCTTCCTAAATTACCTCTCTGCTGTACGATCCTCATCCTCCATCCACATGTATGCAGACGATACTGTCATGTTCACCTCTGGCACTTCCTCATCTGTTGTGGGATCCAGACTCCAGCAGGACTTTGACAAAGTTCAGCCCTGGTTCTGTTCAAATCAGTCATTTTTAAATGCCAGGAAGACTGTCTCCATGACCTTCGGCACAAGGCAGAGACTCTCAAGACTTGACACTCTGCCTCTCTTCCACACCGTGGATGGGATGACCATGGAGGATGTTACTTCCTTTAGGTACCTCGGGTTCTGGCTTGACCAACACCTGGACTTTCAGTACACATGAATGCCATCCTCAAGAAACTACATCCCAAGCTTGGTACTCTATACAGAAACTGAAGGTGCAGACCAATGCTGGCTTGCTGAGCAATTGTTCAGAAAATGATCCTCCCCACTTTTGACTATGGAAATATAGTCCACAGTGCTGCTCCCATGTCCTCCCTAGCTAGAATGCATACCCTCTTCCATTCTTTCTGCCACTTCAACCTATCCTGTTTACCCCGGACTCATCATTGTGATCTATGCAAATCCCTTTCCTTCCTATCTCTTGAAGAAGGGTGCCTACCCCACTGTAATAACTTTCCAGCCAAATTTTGGTTTGGGTCTCTACTCTCCTATCTCTTCTCTATTCTTTCCATATCCCCTACATCCTCTTACTCCCTTCACAACACTGGACCCCAAACCCTTGCCCTCCCTCCCAGGTACACCTCTGCAGGTCAGTCCACCATCTCGTATAGATGCCCTAAACCATGGAATGCCCTTCCCCTTTCCAGTTGCAATGCCCCCTCTCCAGGAACCTTCTCCTTCCTATACCATGATTACATTTCCCCAGTCTGCAACTGTTTGTAATGACCTGCACCATTCCAATCTCCATGAGATCTTTGCACTTGCACTGCCTACTAACACTTCTTGAATTATTGTAAATGTGAATATTTTATTGTAATTTTTACAATGTATTATATTATTGTTACCTTCTACTAGATCTGTGCTGTATACAATTTACCTTCATGCCTTATCTGTTCATGATCTGTCTGTACTTTTGTCTGGATCCTTGCATTATTGTAAACATTAATATTTTATTGTAATTTAAGTTTTACATTGTATTATATTATTGTCTGCTCCCCCACCCTTTTCCCCCAGGACACACCTGAAAATGAGCATTCTGCTCAGTATGCATTCCTGGTGAAGTTTTTTAAATAAATAAATATACTCCTAACCAAACTGAGCTGCCTTGGCTGCTCTGCCCTGGCCACCTCATGGTTTTGTAACTATTTCTCCAGTCGTGCACAAACTGTCTGTGCAGGAGGTGCCACCTCCGCCACCTGAGAGGTTCTCACTGGGGTCCCCCAAGGCTCCATCCTTGGACCTATCCTGTTCTCCCTACTTATAAACTTCCTTCCAAAAGATATCATCACCTGCAATTCTCTCCTGTATGCCAATGAATTAATCCTATTCCAGAGTGACAAAACATCAGCCAACCTCTCTACCATTCTTACAAACAACTATGGTGCCACCCACCAGTGGTTCCTCACAAACAGGATCCTGATCTGTGCCAAAAAGATGAAAGCCATGCTTTTCAGATCCAAACCCAGGCTAACCAGGCCAGGTGGGAACACTACCCCTCTTACGATCCTATCCCCTGGTGGCTCCCACCAAGAGACAGTGACCACCTTCAAATACTTCGGATTCACCCTCGATCCTGCTCCGACCTTTGGTGACCACACTAGACTTACCGCACACTGTATAAACCACAAATTAGGATTCCAATATAGGCTTAAAGATTACCTGACCCCTGAGTCAAGGCTTGCCATCACCCAGGGCACCTTACTCCCCCTACTGGAGTACTGCTCCACCATATACACCTAGACCATATCCTCTAGGCTCATCAGGCTGAACACAATCTACAAAAACATTTGTAGGTTTGTTCTGATGGTGCCTTACTCAACTCACCACTGCACCACCCTCTAGCAGACTATTGGGTGACTCCCCCATCAGGCCTGCCGCGACTATATCCTAGGTTGTATCATAGACTAATCTATTAGGGAAAAAGATGCATCCCTCCACCCCACTACTCAAGTCTAAACCTTGGTAACGGGGCCTCCAGAGCTCATCTAGCCTTATGTCTGAGTGCCCTCTGGTCACCTCACAGAAGGGACAAAGAGCCTTCTCCTTAGGTGCACAAGTCATATGGAACAGCCTGTCTTCCCCTCTGTGAACACTGGGATCACACCCCCTGTATAAATCTCACTTTAAATTCCTTCTTGCGGGGTCAGCCACGTACTTCTGCTCCCCAGGCTGACTGCCTCCCCCACCCAAGAGCTACTGGATGCCCCCCTTTCTACCACCTAGATTTATTATTGTCTGTATAAGTAATTGCATAATGTATTGATGTTGTACTGGATGTCTTATTGTGAGCCTATGCTGCTTGTCACCACTGTGTTCTTCCAATTGTATGTACTGTTATCACTTCATGCACTATTCTTTGCACTAATTGTACTGTTTCTGCTAGTGTTCTCATCTACTTGTACCTATCTGAATATGTTTTTTGTACCATGTTTGATATGCCATCTCAATGGCCTGGGTCATGCCTGAAAACGATCCCTGGGATCAATGCACCCACCCGGTTAACAAAGAAATAAAATAAAGCAAATAAATAAATAAAATTGCTGTCTGAGGCTTGTATGTTTGAATGTAACTTAAGAAGAAAGCATTACAACTGCAGCAGTGTATGTGGTGGGGGGATCTGCACTATATTAGAATTCATTTGCTACTGATAGACAACAAAGACAAGCATTGTTGAATGCATTAACATTTTCCTGCTTATTGACCATTACTAATTTATGCTCTCTCACTACAGTTTGTGATTTAGTTGCTAAGCAGTTGCTAATACTGCACCAAATATCTAATTGTCTTCCTGAGTGTTCCTAGTTGCAAGATATGCAATATCAGAGAAAGGAAGTCTCTCTGGAAACCCTATGTTCAGTCATGGGATCATATGGCTTAGTCGTAGAGCAGTGGGACAGTCAGTTACCAGTAGGTCACATTATTTCATTCTCACTGCAATGTATGTTGTAAAAGAGAAATTATTATAGTTAGTAAGTGAAAAAGGGTAACTCTGAGAAATATTATTGATTTTTTTATTTTTACAATAGATTTACTAAGGAAAGCCCAGCTATGACACAACATCTTGATACCAGCGGGATTCTGTTTCACTCATTTTCACAACATTTTTATGTTCGCTTGAGCACATGCACAAGGAACGTTTTGGGAGAGTAGCACACTTGGAGGTGTGCCTCTCCCACCCAATGCACTGCTCCCTTGAGCAGGTGTGGCAGTCCTGCTACCAATGGAGTTCAGTGGCAGACAGCGGTGTTCCTCTGCTTCAAAGGAAAACACTGCTGCCATACTGAGCGCGCCGCCGTCCCCTCCATCATGCTGCCCCCCCCAAAGCTTTCCTGCCACTCTGGGAGCCCACCCCAGCATGGTGAACCATTGTTTCTTTTGCTGACGGAGTACCCTATCCCCGTCGGCTCCACAGCCCAAGTCATCCTGCCACCATGCTGGGAGCCCACCCAAGCGTGGCAAACCTGCTTGTTTTGCTGCACAGGTGCCTAATCCCGTCCGGCTCCTCAGCCCCACATCTTCTGCCACACTGGGAGCCCACCCAGCGTGGCAAATGTCCCTCGTCTTTTTTTTTTTTGCCCTGTAAACAAGAACAGTCCCGTGGCGTATCTTTCGACCCTCCTCCCACAACCGCACCCACCACTGCCATCCAGCCTCCCCACCCCCACCCCATCCTCTGGGACTCGATTGCAGCGATCTTCAGTGGACTGGGAACCGTCTGCACTCTTCAAAGCCGACCCTTGAACTGAGAAATGCAGTAAGCTGTACAATGGGCTATAGTGGGGTTTCAACTTTGTGCATATCTCAGTCATTTTGGAATTTTGCCAAAGTTTCAACATGGGGTTTTGGGACCTTCTCATGAATGATGTCACTGTCATGGCTTTTTCGGGCCTGAAGGGTGATTTCGCAGGCACCGCGCAGTCACTGCGTAAAATCACCCTTCAGCCTCAAATAATGCCATGACAGTGACATCGATCATGAAGAATCCCAAAAACATCATTAGTGATGCAATGGTCAAAAAAATGACTGTTGGCCGGCGTTATTGCAGTTCCTACGCAGGTTTCGTAAGTTCATGAATTTTCAATATTTCACTCCAGATTTTCAACATTGCCATTTTATCATACCTTCTTATGAGTTGTATAGCTGTCATTTTCACATCTCACCCAAAAGCGTCTTTCTGCCCATGTAGCACACAATGGTCGATTGTCTTGTAAATCAATGTATGGAACACATCAAGAAAATTACAGTGACACTGTTCATGAGCAGAGGTCTTAAAATGGCTATGTTAAATTAGTAAAAAATTCAAAAATGACCGCTTTACTGCAGCATGCATTATGCAGTTCTTACATTGTGACGTGCTTGCGTAATTTTCAATATTTCCACTCCAGATTTTCAACATTGCCATTTTACCACACCTCCTCATGAGCAATACAGCTGTCATTTTTCACATCCTGCCCAAAATGTGTTTCTGCCCATGTAGCGCACAATGGCACAGTCAGTGTCCGAACTCAATGTATGGGACACATTAAGAAAATCAAAGTGACACTGATCATGAGCAGAGGTCTTACAATGGCTGTGCTGAAAATTTGGTGAAAGAATTCCTAAAAATGACTGTTTTATGAGTCTGCGTTGCGCAGTTCCCGCATCGTCAGTAAGTTCTGAATTTTCAATATATTCACTCAGATTTTCAAAATTGCAATTTTACCACACCTCTTATGAGCAGTACAGCTGTCATTTTCACATCCTGCCCAAACATCTTTCCCCCATGTGTGCACAATGGCGCAGTCGGTAAAGCGAAATCAATGTATGGGACACATTAAGAAAATCACACTGTCACTGTTCATGAGCAGAGGTCTTAAAATGGCTATGTTGAAAATTTGGCAAAAAAATTCCTACAAATAACTGTTTCTGACGTGCATTGTGCAGTTCTCACATGCAGCTCGTAAGTTCTTGAATTTCAATATTTTCACTCCAGATTTTAACATTGCCATTTCCCACACCTCCTTTATGGGCAGTACAGCTTTCATTTTCACATCCTGCCCAAAACGCCTTTCCCCCATATGGTGCACAATAGGCGATCGATTAAAAGGAAATCAATGTATGGGACACAGTAAGAAAATCACAGTGACACTGTTCATTAGCACAGGTTTTAAATGGCAATGTTGAAAATTTGGTGAAAAATTCCTAAAATGACTGTTTTATGAGTGCATTGCACAGTTCCACGCACTCTCATAGGTTTGGAACTTTCAATATTTCCACCCAGATTTTCAACATTGGCATTTTACCGCACTTCCTTATGAGCAGTACAGCTGTCATTTTCACATCCTGCCCAAAACGTGTTTCCACCAATGTAGCGCATAATGGGGGTAACAAAAAGATCATGCTGACAATTTATTGTGCAAATACCAGCAATCGCACAGGGCATTAGGGTACAGCACCATACATACCAAACACCACTGCAAATACCTGCAAGCGAATGTTCGACATTGACAAATGCTTGTTTTACCCTGGATGGTACAGCATAGATGCAACATGTCATTTTCAGTAATTTGCTCAGGGCCACACAATATTTGGCTGTAGCAGGGATTAAACCTACAATCTTCTGGTTCTCAACAGTGCTCCAAACACTACAGTAAATATTACTGCCTAAGTGGAGCACTGGGAAAAGCCAGTGGCTGCCAACCACGTTTTGTTGTTGTTTGTTTTACAATTTATTTAGCAGGAATGGCCCAGCTGAGCTGCAACATCTCCTTTCCAGTGGGGTTCTGCTTTTACTATTTTTTACTATTTATTTACTTAGGATAGTGCAGCATAAATGCAACGTCCTAAGATATCATACCCTGCAAATTTCCAGGAGGGAGTACACAATTCAATATTAGAAAATGAGTAAGAGAAATTCCGGCCTTTGATTGGCTGATAGCATGCTCTACCTTTCCATTTATCAGGCAAGACTGCTCCATAAACAACAAGAGCCTGTGTGTGGTTTACACTTCCCCTGCTTGTAGCTTACAGTGGCAGCAACTGACATGTTTATATAGCTTCAGATATTTTGCAATATTTTAAAAGAGATTCTCCCTAATGGCCCTTCAGTGGTACAGCAGGCAGGCAGGGATTTCTCTACAGAGGTCGCTTAATTTACAGTAAATATCTGACTATCGCAATTGCTACAACTGTACAGCGCAACCCCTCTGCTGTGCCCTACCTGCCACTGCTTACACCATGCTATTAATGGGGCATTTCTCACTCAACACCCCAATCGTATAGTGCTTAGAAAATTAGTTGTGTTACGTCAACACAACACATTTCCCAAGTGTGATAAGACCATTCAAGGTGCGGGTGTGGGGAGGATGGCCACCCTTCTAGGGCCTATGAAAACCCTCTGTCTGCAGTACTGGGCTATGTCCCTGGAGCAGATAGATATCCCCAACACCCCAAACCCTGTTGGGGCTTATCACTTATTTAATCTAAGAAGAAGAAGAGTAAATGACACTCTTGCAGGTTTCTTCAGCTCAGAAGGTACTATTTGAATGTGAATTTTGAGGGGCATGTGCCCCTTCCCCAGACATCATGGCCATGATGGCTCTACAACTTCCCATTTCCAGTTGGGTCCTTCTTCTACTCATTTTTGCAGCTGGTCGAACTAGATCACTGTCAATCAATCAATCAATCAATCAAAATCTTTATTTATTCAGGCGAACATCATTGAGCAAAACTCATTTACAAGATGGACCTGAGTGGTCATACAAATGAGGATACAAGTATTATTACATAGACAAGAATAGCATTAACAGCAATACAATGACATGAAATGATTATATACAACAATTTACATATATACAAGGAACAGTAGAACCATTTAGCCTGTAAGAAAAAAGGGGACAAAGGGTATAGCAGGCATAAAATATAAATTATAGGGTCTAACTAGTTTTTATGAGAATATAATAGGTGATTTGGAAGATAGAAATTGAATTAATATAATGGACGGAAAAAGGAAGGTGGATCAGGTAGGGTAGGGATTAGGCTTTATAAAAGCAATTGCAGAGCTCTGGAAAAGGGTGGAGAACAATCTTTTGAAGATGCCAGAGGTAGTAGGCTATCTAGCTTCATGGATTTTGGAGAGAGCTCCATGCAACTGCTAAGGTATAGCTGAAAGCAGCCCTCCCAAACCGGATGCAGGCATTGGGGACCTTTAATATGATGAGTTTACTGATCCTTAAGGTGTATGGCCTAGTTGTAATTTGGGTAAAGCAATCAGTGATATAGGTAGGTAGTTTGCCTGTTAACGCTTTGAATATCCAGATAGCAGCATTCCTATTTCTTCTGTGTTGTAATGATGTCCAGTTGACTGCCATATAAAGGGAGCAATGATGGGTGCTGGAAGGAAGGTCAGTAATAAATCTTATGGACCTGTGATACAGGGTGTCCAGTTTATGTAAGAGATGACGTGAACAATGGCAGTAGAGAAAATCAGCATAATCAATGAGGGATAGGAATGAGGCCTGAATTAACCTTTTTGGAATCACTGTTTAGGTAATGTTTTATTCTAAAAATAGTCCAAGCCTCTGTCTTAGCTTTTAAGTAGCTCTTCAATATGGACAGAATAGTCAAGCCTGTTATCTATCCAGACTCCAAGGTATTTGAAGTTATCAACAAATTCCAGTTTCTCTCCAAGTAAGGTGGATAATTGTAGGGTGGTGGATGCTGGAGTAGTGGTAGAGCAACTCTTTGTGGCAAAGAACATAGCTTTTGTTTTTTTGGCATTTAGAAGTAGTTTTTTGTCAAGTAGATTGTGCTGCAGAATGGAGAATTCGGATTGTAACAGGTCACAGGCTTTAGAAGGTGAGGATTGCTGACATATAATACAGTATCATCAGCAAACAGATGAATGTTAGATTGAGTGAGGTTGGCATCAATATTGTTTATATAAATGGCAAAGAGGATAGGCCAAGAATAGAGCCTTGTGGTACACCCCTTAGCAGTGGTTTTGAGGTGGATAGGTATTTCCATTTTTAACCAGTTTTGACCTATCTGAAAGGTAATCTTAAACCAGTTGAGTGGATAGGAATCCAGGCCTAGTGAGTTAGGGAGGTGATTAATAAGTCATGATCCACTGTGTCAAAGGCTTTACTAAATCCAGAAACACAGCACAGGTACAATATTTCTTATCCAAGGCTGTCTGCCAATCGTTGGTTACCTTGGCTAAGGCAGTAATGGTGCTATGCTTTGATCTAAATCCAGATTGTGCAGAATTTAGAAGGTTGTTGTTATCCAGATAGTCCCTTAATTGAGAGTTTACTAGTTTTTCGAGCATCTTGGATAGTACTGGTAGGATGGAGATAGGCCTGTAATTGTTGAGATCCCTAGTATCACCAGATTTGAGTAATGGAACTACTTGAGCTGTTTTCCAAGTAGAGGGAATGGATCCAGTAGTTAGGGAAAGATTGAAGAGATGAGTGAGGGGGGCAGATAAGACATGTGAAGCAATTTTCAGGAAATAGGGATCCAGGAGTCTGCACCTGCACTCTTAGTAGTGTCTAAATTAGAGAGAAGATCTTCCACTTCTTTCACGGATATTGGGATGAAGGAAAAGTTGAAGTGGCCATTTGTCCCACAGTAGTTTGCAGGTTCAAGGAAGATCTCAGGATATTTGCAGGTGATGAGTCAAATGCTAGGCCAGCTGTGGTGAAGTGAACATTGAAGGTATTTAAGAGTTCTTGTTTACCTGTAATTTCTGTATCATTTAGTAGCAGTTTGGAGGTTAAGGCAGGAGTAAATTTTGGCCCAGAAGTCCTTTATTGTACCCCAGAGTCTGGATGGGTTATTGTAGGAGGCATCCAATTCAGCTGTATAATAGGCAGTTTTGGCAGTTCTTATTTTTTTGTACATGAATTCGTTGCTTTCTGAAATTTAGCCAATCTCTGGTGTCCTTTGTTTTCTTGCGTTTTCCACAGTTTGTCTCTGGTTCTCAAGGCTGCTTTAAGCTCAGAGGTGAACCAAGGGCAGGATTTTACCTTAGTTCTGATACTGGTGATAGGTGCATGAATATTGAGAGCATTAGTGATAATATCCTTTAAAGTCTGGAGAGCTGTTTCAACAGAGGTTGTAAGATAGAAATCTTGCCAATATATTGTATTACTCAGGTCATGGAGGTAACCTGAGATATTGAAATTCTTTTTTGACCTTTTGAGGACAAATTCTGCAGGATTTGGTGGTTTGAGTGTGGATCTTATGCCAGCTATAGGGTAATGGTCACTCACATCACTCGGCAGTACTCCTGCATGTGAATATAAGTGAGGCTTGTCCACCAACATAATATCCAGGAGTGAGCTGTTGCTGGAATTTCTTAGGTTGATCCTAGTTGGGTCTTTAATCAGCTGTGTGAATCCATAGGTGTCACAAAAGGTTATCAAAGGTGCAGATACATTAGACAGCCAGTTTAAATTCAAATCACCAAGGATGATGGTATCTTCAGGGCCTAGGTTGAGAATTGACCCTAGGTGAGAAAGCAGTTTAAGGCCTGCAGAGGGGGGCCTTAGCATCCAATCAGTTTAAATGAAGATGAATTAGGAAGGGATATTTTGATTGATAAACATTCAAATTCATTTGGCTGGATGTGTTGATGAGGCAGGTTGCAGAGATGGTGTCCTTAATGTATACTGGCCACCCACCACCCTGCAAAGGGCGATCTGCTCTGAAGAGCTGATAATTGGGAAGGTTTACAACACTGTCTTTTGTTGTAGGCCTGAGCCAAGATTCAGAGATGACCAGGAAATCTGGAAGAGTATGTGCCACCCAAGCCTGTATTAAGATGAACTTTTTAGGAGGCTGCAAGCATTGAAGTGTATGAAGCTTAGGCCTTTTATGGAAATCAGATCAGCAGGGAAGATAAACTTACAATGGGGCCAGGATTAATCTCAATAGTGCCAATGCAGAAAGGAGGTAGAAGATTAATTTGAGTAGGGCACCAAGGGATAAGGGATAGAGAGTGATCAGGCGTTTCCTCTTAGTCCTAGGTGCCCACTGTGTAGTGGAGATGGTCCTGTTATATAGGTGTGACTTTTATCATAACATAGGAGTCTGATGGACAGGCATAGTGGGTTATTATAAAGCCAGGATACATGTAAGGGCTAGGGAGTGCTGGATTGTTAGAGAGGCTTTATGTGAGATACCCAGGGGTTGCAGTGTAAGAGTGGTTCAAAGTGAATAAGGAATAGATGGTTGTACATTGTGGATGGCAGTGGAGCAGAACATACTCATTAACTTATTCGTCATGACAGGGGTATAATATGATTATCATAATGGATTGGGGAGATGAGAGGCTAAGGAGCAAAAAGGAAGCAAGTTAGTACTGTGCAGGGTAGGTATGGGTTAATAAAGAAGGGAATTAGATGTGGGCGTGGATTAGAGAAATGGCGGGAAAGAGTGTATAAATACAATCAACCAAGGGGGGCGGACAAAATTTTGTGGCTTTGCCCATACCTTTCACACTGCTTCTCCCGGCCTCCTGGATCTCTTGGTCGGCTGGGTGGTTAGGTAATTTGTTTCGGGTTATATAGTGCATATTTCTTCGCTAGCAGGGACTGCACTCATGATTCCCTGACTGTGAACAGTGCTCCAGCCATTAGACCACATGGCGGGTGGAAGGGGGTGGGGCAGGAAGGGCAAGTGATTGCTGGCAACGTTTTTTATGTTGGTTTTTTACAATGTATTACCCGAGAATAGTCCAGCTGAGATGCACCATCTTATTTCCAGTGGGGCCCTGCTTCTACCCATTTCCTTAGGTGGATGTGTTGACTGGAGCACTGGGAGGTTAGGTGAGTAGCTTAGGTTCACACGGTGAGTACCTGGCTGTAGTGGAGTTTGTATTTGTGACCTCCCAATTCTGAATAGTGCACGAATAATTAATCCACACTGCCTCATCTGTCTGGGGGGACCGGGAAGAGCCAGTTACTGCTGACAATACTTTTTTGGCACACCTGCAAACAAGCTGCCATTTCTTAGTGTGCTTTTCCCGGTCAGAAATTACACTTAAATAAAATTTACCCATAATGATCCAGCTGAGATGCACTATTTCATTTTCATTGGGGTTCTGCTTTTACCCAGTGTTACAATATGTTTACCCATTGTAGCCCAGCCGAGATGCCACATCTTATTTCAAGTGGGGTTCTGCTTCCACCCCTTTCTGTAACTGGGTCAAGTGGAGCACTGGGAGCTTAAGTGAGTTGCCTAGGGTCACACACTGAGTACTCTGCAATGATGGTCTATCCACTGATAGCCAATATCTGCTGTATAGTGCCTACACATCTTAAAGTATGTTCTTTAAATGTGCAGTTTCATTTCATTCTTCTGTAGTACATGACATGTTACAACACTATTAAAGACACTTTAAACAGGATACAGTATCATACAAAGCTGTCTTAAAACTGTGTACTGTTAATCATAGTGCCTTGGGTATTATAAATGTTTGCCAACTATAACTACAGTTGTTTAAAAGAAGATCCTGTTTATGAAAGTAATTTAGTTGTTGCACTAATATTATTAGAAATAAATCATTTTTTCCTAGAATGCAAAACTGGCAAATATAAACAATTTTGAAAAGTGAACTTTCAGCAGAAGTGCAAGGTGGGCTGCAAATACATGAAACTGTGGTGCACATGAAAACACAAATCAAGACTTATAGCAAATGATAGGCATTTACTGTGGCAAGTGAAACAAGCGAGACTACATTAGAGAAAATTTCAGCACTTTGAATCCAAACTGATTCCTCCTTAGAAACACAGTTCACATGCCCTTGGTCCCTGTCATACAGAGGGCATCAGACCGAGGTGGTGAGAGGGGGGCCTGTGAGATCATCATCTACCATTCTGCCTGCTGTATCAACAGGCTTTTAGGGTGAGAAGGATACTGGCCAGTAGGTGGAGAGTCATGGGTGCTGAGTGGGTAGACAAGGCTGGGGGGATGCAATTTATTTCACAACAGGGATGAAGGCAGGAGGGGATACCACTGGACTGACTGTGATTTTATTTTCACAACAGGGTCAGCATGAGACAGAGGTACCACTGAATTACCAAGATAATTTATTTTCATATCAGAAATTGGGGTGTGAAGGGGTACCACTGAACTACCAAGGTAATTTGATTTTATAACATGGATCTGGGTGGTTGGGGGTACCATTAGTCTGCTAGGGACTTATATATTAGTATACAGGGACTGGGTGAGGGTGGAGGCAATGGTACAAGTTCTGCACACTTCCTCCATGAAGACATTGTGCAGAGCTGCTGACGGCCACATAATGACATGCAAATGGCCCCATGGCACTTTACATGCCATGTGTTGTCATTAACATGCAGGCCTCTGAATATGGCACCCATGGGTGAAGACACCACTCTGTTGGAATCAGCTGTCACACTTTGCTCCTTGGTGTCTCTTGCTAGCAGGCGGCTGTGGTGTGCTGATATTTATACTTTTTTAATCAAAGTGTTTTTTTACTAATTTTCTCTTTTCATCAAATAAGGTATACAGCATTATGATACATTGTATTTGATACAAATACATTGACAGTAATAGATACACAATAAACTACAAGTATTTGAACAACAGTCCTGGCTGGGGCATAGCCCCCTTAGAAGTACAGAATTAACAAGCATAATGTAGAAGGTAAAACTTGGTGAAGAAACATTAGATTGTAATGTAGCATGCTCATACCCTTTCGTGGGTCACCCATCAATTGAGCACCACAGTTCTACTGAGTTTTGAGTCACTCATCATCTACCTGATACTGAGCAGGATGGGGCTTGCCCACACCACCACCCCACCCCCTTTGTAGACCCCTTTGAGACTATGCTTGGGGAAGCTTGGTAGCAATTGGGACAGTTATGCATGGGGTATTCTGGGAGGAAAAATCCCTCTGGGATTTTGCAGTCTGCTGATGCTAGGTATTTAGCCCAGACCTGAGTAAAATCTGTCAGTTTACCTCTAGCAGCGAAGTGGGTCCTCTCATAACTCATCATCTTTGCCATTTCTTGCAATCACTTCTGCTCCTGTGGGGCCTCTTGTTCTCTCTAGTGTCTGAGTATCACTCCCTTTGCAGTAATTAACACTCACTCCAATGACTTGTCCCTGTGTTTCTGTGAGGGTGTACAAGTTGTTGGTATTGTTTTGGTTTAGGCCTAACATCGCCATTTCTGTTGAGAATGAATGACTGCATGCAGTGACATCCCTGCAAACATGTTGCACTCATCCCAGTAAGGTTTAAGCTTTGGGAAGGACCAACACAGGTGTCTGATAGTCCCAGTAGATTCCCCACATCACTAGTAAAGATCATTAGCCATCAGGCCCCACCTGTGCAGCTTCTTTGGGGTTCTATGCCATCTCTGGAGAATCTTTAACTGTGTGAAGGAGTTCTTGGAATTCTTGATTCCTGAGACTAGCTTCCCAAAATTTCACCCACCCACTGAGGGGCAGTTCTGTCTGGAGCTCTGTGTCAATTGCTCTCTTGTAAAGGTTGAGGGGTCTGGGTCTGCCTTAAGGAGTTGCCTATACAGATAACTGGCTTTGCCCAGGTGAATGAGGGCTGGGGAGTGGGGACAGTGCATTATCCAGGAGAGTTGGGTTGGGGAACTGACATTTATGTTCTAGCAGAAGTGTCAGTGCATGCTGTAGTAGGAGTTACCTTTAATGGAGCATCCTAGGCAGGCTGTACTCTGCACTTAATTGTTGAAATGATATTAGAACACCTCTTCCCTCCTCTATTAGGTGACTTATAGTGTCAAAGCCCATTTCCAGCCAAACCCCTCAGTGAATAGTTCCTCCCAATCTGCACATTGGAATTGTGCCAGAGAGGTAGAGCCAGATGTTTCTCCAGAGGCCAACTTGTTAGCTTGGTGGCATGCTGCCAAGACATACAGTAAGGGAGCAGCTTAAAGTGGGATGTGCCTCAATTCTCTAGTGTTGTTATCAAAGCAGATGGCAGTTATGAGAGGTTTTCTCAGCATGCTCTCCACACAGACAGTCAATTCACACTGCCTGTACTCATGGGTTTTGTGTCTTGCAGTAGAGAGTTGATGAGTTGCTTGGGCTGTTTTTTTCGCTCTGAAGTTTGGAAGATAAAAGCCGCCTCTAGCAAGTTTTTACATTAGTTTCATATGGCTTAATTGACTTGTACCAGATCCCCAGAAGAAAATCAACATGTCTCTGTGCAGCTTTGTAGTGATTTTCTGGTTTAGGTTGACAGGGACATTATCCAGGATGTATTGGACCCTGGGGACCACAGTCATTTTATAAGCATGGGCTCTGCCCCAATAAGGTAGGTGTAGGTGGTCTCACCTCACCTTCTCCTTCTCCTTCTAAAGCATTGACCAGTGGGGCTCTAAATTATTCTTCCCCTGGTGGACAATGGTCCATGAGAAATTTATTCCAAGGAATTTGAATTGTTCTTGTGCCACCATTTTGTTCAAGTGGAATATCTGTTGTGTCACTGAGGTCTGAGATGGCAGGATAGATTTAGCTACTGTACATTGATTTTATATCCCAATAGTTTCCCAGATGATTCAATCAGACTAATAAGCTGTAGGACAGAATTCTGAGGCTCCTTCAGTGGGAGCATAATGTCATCAGCAAAGGCCATGACTTTATGCTCCTCTACCATGTGGCTCCACTGATGTAGGGTTGCTGGTAAATGACCTGCAGAAGAGGTTCCAGGGAGAGAATAAAAAGGAATGGTGAGAGGGGGCAGCCTTGCCTAGTGCCCCTTCCCAGAGAAATGCTAGGAGATGGATACCCATTCATGGTTATTGAGGCTGCTGCACCATTGTAAAGGACTGAGGTCCATTTTATGATGTTGGGGTTGAAGTCAAACCTCTAGAGCATGTGGAACAGGATCTCCACTCCACCTGGTTGAATGCTTTTTTCAGCATCCAGTGACAGCGTGCCCTCTAGTGGGTGGGGATGTGACACCTTCCATATAGTGCCTGGTGTTATCTGTACCTTGTCTGCCTGGGATAAAGTCCACTCAGTCAGTATCCACTAATTGTGCCATCACCTCCTTGACCTGTGCTGCAATCATCTTCACAAAGATTTTACAATTGACTGTGATGAGAGAGATAGGCCTGCAGCTACTACATAATGATGGGTCTTTGCCTGGCTTGGGGAGTAAGGATATCTGTGCTGTGTGCATGGACAGTGGTAGGTTCCTCAAGATTCATACCTCTGTTAGGGCAGCTGTTTCAGTTCTTTGAGGCTCTCTTGAAAGTAGGTGTAGAATTTCACTGGTAAAACATCACACCCTACAGACTTTCCCACGGGCATGTTGGCCAGTGCAACAGCCAGTTCCTTGCCAGTGAAGGGTCTATGTCACCTACTGCTTTGATCCTGTGAGAGGGTGGGCAGAGTGAGGTCAGGCAGGAAGGAATTCTTCTCTTGTTCAATGTGTGAGACATCGAATGTGCATATTCTAAAATAGAAGTGCAAGGATTTTCTGATGCCTTTGTGAGCCTCACCATGGAGCTGTCCAGCCTTCTGAGGCCATGGATCCTTGATTTCTGCTGTCTCTTCTTCAGCTGGTGCTCCATGAGACTCCCATGATTTTCTTTAGCTTCCCAGAAGGCCTGGCAAAGGTGAATCCAAGGTGAATTCTGCCTGGTGCATGTTTAGCTTTAATCTAGTACCCACTGTCTGGGCCAGGAGTTCTTGGTTGACACACCTGACCACTCTGAACTTGGCCTTCAGGTCCTTGAGGAGGGTTTCTTGCTCCTTAAAGTCCTTTTCTTTAGCTCCTTTTACTCATGAGGCAGGAGCTACACATTAGGCCTGGATAAATGCCTTAAGAGCATCCCATCTTATGGTGGCTGATATGTCAGATGATTTGTTATGCACAAGGAATTCCTTTATAACTCTGGGGAGCTGTTTGCAGATGTCTAGGTCTTTAATATTGGAGGTATTGTATCTCCAGTTACCCTTACATGGCAGTGCCCAGTCTGGTGGTGGCAATGAGAAAGAGACAGAGCTGTGAGCTATGGTTGGATGTGACAGACACCTCTATTTTAGCCTCATTGATATCCTCTATCCAGCTAGCTGTGGGTAGCCAGATATATATTCTGGAGAAGACCTTGTGGGGTTCAAGTATAATGTGTAATCCCTCTCTCGTGGGTTGATTAAATGCCACACATTCACTGTACCAGTTTTGTCAAGCATTTCCTGAAGAGTTGCCAAGGTGTGTGATCTCTTGCCACTTGAGGATTTGCTTCTGTTGAGGAACTTGTCTAGCAGTGTTTATATCCCCTCCCACAAATGTTTGTCCTCTGCCCTGCTCTGCCAGTATTAGGAGAGGACCAAAAAGAAGTTAGCATCTGTCTGGTTGGGCCCATACACAACAGTGGCCGCTCTCCCTTCCTTATGGTATCTCCCCCCTTCCCTCGCCATTACAAATCTCCCTTCTGGATCTGTACAGCTAACAGTGCTTTTAAAATCCACCTCCTTATAAATGACCCTCTTGGCTGACCCTCTAAATTTTTAGTTAAAGTAACTGGTAAAAAGTTGTGCTACTCATCCACATTTTAGTTTATCCACCTTGTTCTTCACAAAGTGTGTCTCCTGCAAAAAAGTTATTCCTGTCCCAAGTCTCTTCAGGTGGTCAAGAATTTTCTGTCTCTTAATGGAAGAATTAATGCCCTTGACATTCCATGAGACAAATTTAGTTTGTTTGTGAGGCATGATCATCTGTTTGATTTGGGCAGGTGGTGGCCATCCTGTTATCACTGTCAATGCATATAAAGAGTTTAGTATGGATGCAGGGCCCAACCTCTGAACTCTGTCTCTATCCAAGTCTGGATACCCCACACTGTGGGTTCTACATTGTTGTTTGAATGTGTGGCTGTGTGCGGGGTCCATGTGTAGGTTGCAGGATCCTACTTGTGTACTACTCTCCTGGTTGCGAGGAAGAAGTCCTGCAGGAAGTTGAAGACTTCGTCACCAGCAGGGTCTTGGAGTCACCCAGATGGCTGATTCTGGGGGACTTTAATGCTTGGATCAATGACAAGCTTTCACATTTTGGTCATGACTTCCTCCAGTCGATGACCTCGCTGGGCCTCGCACAAGCTGCTGCTTCTATGACCCACAGCCACAGCTGCACTTTGAACTTAGTATTCTCACTGGGGCTTGAGGTCACTAATCTCAAGATTGATCTGGTCTCTTGGTCCAATCATTGCATAGTAGAGGTCTTGTTCGGGGCCCCCCCTGTTAGTCCCTCCCCTATCGAGATGGTCTGCTACCGCCCACTGTGGGGGCTGTCCCCATAGGGACTACTGGTGGTAGTGGATTTTTCTAGTATGAGTGCTGCATGTGCAGTGGGCGTGGGTGAGGTGGAGGCAGACTTTAACGGTGCTGTCTCCATGGTGCTCAACACCATCACACCAATCCATATATGACCCAAATCTTCTTGCTCGACATCCCCATGGTTTGACGAGGCTCTTAAGGAGATGAAGATCTAGGATCAGAAGTTGGAGTGCTGGTGGAGGAGGACTCTGTCTGAGGAGGACAAATGGGCTTTGAGAATTCACTGCAGTGAATATCAAAGGGCAATCAACAGTAAGAAGGCAGAGGTCCTCTTCAGGGAGGAACAGACTGACTCTACTCTTTCAGACTGTAGATGGGCTACTTTGTCCTGCCTGTCTGCAGCTGAAAAGAGCAGTTTCAGTCATGCAGTGTGAGGAGCTCACTCAGTTCTTCTCTGACAGGGTGTCTTCTGTTATGACCAGGATCCCTCCAGTGGGGCATGATCAGCTCTGTAGTGGTGGGCCTTGCATGATCAGAGGCACTCCTAATGTCTGGGGTGAGTTTAGGCCAGTGGGGGTGGCAGAGGTCATTGAGGTAGTCTCAAAGCTGTGGCCAACCTTTTGTGAACTGGACCCGGGTCTGACTCATCTCGTAATGGGATTTATTGAGTCTGTTGGTCCAGTGTTTGCCGAGATCATCAGGTGCTCACTGTCAGAGTTTTTTTCCCAATGCCTTGAAAGGGTTCCATGTTGCCACAGTGACAGGAATGTAGGCAACCTCCCCTACAGTGACACATGGTCACCAACATCCCTGACGCTGCCGACTCTGGTCCCCGACCGGAAAATCCACTGACACACGATCGGTGTTCATGCAGGGGGGCTGTGCCCCCTGTGCCCCCCATGTGGGGTACTCTGCCCTCGCCTCCCCAGACTTAAGGATTCCATCTCCGGGAGGGAGATATCAGGGGAGAGTGATCAAACTCCGGAGTCGATGACTCTGGCATCACTCCAGCAACCCAGTCAACACTGCGGGTGTTGGCGGATTGCTGTCTCTGTAACAGCATTGTTGTAAGAGCGTCACTGTTATAATGGTATACCCCTTGAAAGAGGCATTGGTGAAGCTCCTCCTGAAGAAATCATCACTCAGTCCTGATGTCTTAGTGAATTATCGACTCATCTCCATCCTCCCATTTCAGTGGAAGGTTGTTGAGAAAGTGGTAGCTCTGCAGCTCAAGACACGCTTTGCAGCCTATGACATCTACAAGCCATTCCAATCTAGATTTTGGTCAAGGCATAGCACTGAAACTGCATTAGTCAGGGTGAAAAATGATCTCCTCAGGTCTAGAGATAGAGGAGATCAGTCAATTCTTGTTCTCCTTGACCTGTCTCCTGCATTTGACACTGTGGACCACATAGTGCTATTGAGTTGCCTTAGGGAGCTCTATGGACTCACTGGTACTATCATCAACTGGTTTGAGTCCTTTCTTATGGGCAGGATGCAATGAGTAATGATGGGAAATTTCTTCTCCTGCCCAAAGCTTCTGCCTTGTGGAGTTCCCCAGGGTTCGATCCTGTTGCCTATGTTGTTCACAGTGAATGTGCTTCCCCCGAGTGAGATTATTAGACATTACAGCTAGGGTTTTCACTGCTATGCAAACAATACCCAGCTGTGTTTGTCTTTTGCACCCATGATAAGTGATGTAGTGGAGGTGATAAACAAATGTCTGGCCAAGATCCAAGACTGGGTGTCCTCTAATTGGCTGATACTATTCCAGACAAGACGGAGGTACTAGTGATTGAGCCGGGTCACTGGCATGATGTGGTTGCTGCTGAACAGGGAATGGGGCTGTTCTTGGGCACCAGCCAGTTGGTATGTACAGTAGCTTCCACTAAGATGATAAATCTGGGCATCATCCTTAATGACAGATTGACACTTGAGGCTCAGATGTCATCCATCATCCAGAGTGTTTTTTACAACTTAAGGAATGTCACCTGGATTATAGCCTTAATTCCTCCTGGTGATCTGCCCTCACAGGTACATGTCTTTGTTACGTCAAGACTAGACTACTGTAACACTCTATACTTCAGGGTTAGTGGGGGGATTCTCTGTCAACTGCAGCTGGTGCAGAATGCAGTGTGGAAAAAGGTCTCTGCAAAAAAAAAGTCATCTGGGGGCACAAATGAGTAACGAACAGCACTGTAATTCTTCTCCAAAATAAACTTTATTCATATTTCTTTAAGTCCCATTGCTCAACGTTTCACCTACACCATGTAGGCTTCATCAGGAGGTGCCTCTTAATATCTTTATCAATGACTTGGCTTCCCTTTGTACCATCAAAATTCCCTCTGAATGGGGATAGGTCAATCCTGGTTGTTATTTTGATAAAGACTTCCCTTTATATTTGCTGTTTCATTTTCCTGTTTTAACCTTTTTGCCCTTCAAGGACATCTTTCAAAACAAACCCATACTATTTGCTTCAGAACTCAACTCTAATTCTTTTACATGTTCTATTGTAGCTTCTCGGGACAAATATGCAGAACGCAATGGCCAGGATGCTGACAGGACTTTTGAGGACCTGCCATGTGGCCCCAGTCTTGCGTGACCTGTACTGGCTGCCGGTGAGGTGGAGGATTGCCTTCAAGGTGGGCTTGCTCACCTCTAAAGCCCTATACAGTTTGGGCCCTGGTTACCTGGGTGACCTCCAGTCCCCTTTCTGGCCTGCACGATCACCCTGCTCCTCTACAAAGGGCCTTCTAGCAGTTTCCAGGACCAGACTGAAAACCTCAGGAGATCAAGCATTTGAGGTGGCCAGCCCAGCCCTTTTGAACTCGTTACCAGCATCTCTGAGGGAGGATCTATCGGTGGAGGATTTCTAGTGGGATCTAAAGGCTCATCTATTTAGGGAAGTTTTTGGAAACCAGCAATGGTTTATATATTATTGATAAACTGTTATTTTATTGATATTTAATTATTGTATTTACTGACCTGATTGTGACCTGTTTATTACTTTGTTGATACTGTGTATGTCTTTTGCATCTTCTTGTAAAGCGCCCAGAGCCACCAGAACTGGGCACTTAAGAAATAAACACTTACGCACTTACTTCCATTAGAGTAAACAGGAGCCTAGTTATGATAAGAATAGTTATAGGTAGTTTCCCTGTCCCTACCTGCCCAGGGAGTACTAAAAGCCTTGACTCTACAACATTGAGAAGCACTTGTAACCATAAACAGTTGCAATAATAATTTGAACAGTATAAGCACCCTTATACAGGATGTGATCATTAAGGTAGAGTAAGGTTTAACAATGTGAAGTACCACACATTTTTGGTTCCTGGGAGATAAGACAGGCAGGAGAACTAAACCCTGAACCCTTCTACCTAGAGACCTGGCATCTTGCATATTTGATCTTTTGCTATACTTTCCCACCGTGGATCCTGTGTCAGATCCCAAAAGGTATGAGTACAGTGAGAAAAAAAAATAAACATGGTACTCCTCTCCTAGAGTGGAAGAAAGACCGACTATGCACTCTGAGTATGGAGATATCTCAGATTTGTGTCCATTTCCACCCTCTGGTCCCCCCAACCAGCCCCCAACAGTCTAGTCAGGGGGGAAAAGATGACCCTAAGCGTGAACTGATCAGACAAGCCCTCTCTGTAGGCCATTTTACCCATCTTGTGCCCCCAAAGTCATATCCAGTAATACCTCTGCCATCAGGTTTATGCCTCCCTCTGTCTGGCCATCTGGCCATATTGTTAGGGGTTCTGGGGGGAGCCATGCCTTTGGAGACCATTCCCCTCCTCCAAGCACTTTGGACCATTTTTTGGAGGGTTGCCTTGGGTCTCATATAGTGCTAGTGGAATGAGAAGTAGAGAGGGGGCTATCTTTATTGGACATGTTCCAAAAGTTCCCTCCCATAGGGGAAAAGCCTTGGTCTCTACACTTTGCCATGAGGTCTTCCACCACCCTCATAGTTGTGAGGGATGCCCCACTAACTGGTTCTAGACTCCAGTAAGAGGTATCCTTTATTGCTTGGCTGTTCAGTGGTAACCTCTTTCTGGAAGAGTCAGTGGCTGTGGAGGGATATACACCTGGCTGTTATCATGGTGAGTTGTTCTTGAGCCCTATCCTATTGCTTATGGTAGATTGTGGGACAGGGCCCACATGCATCCTGAGGAGGGGGGAGGCCAGACCCACACTTCCAATATCCAGTAGTCCAGTAGCACCAGATCCAGATGACCAGCTGAGGAAGCATCCTATCATAGCACAAATCCCCACCATCAATCAAGGTGGCAGGAGGATATTCTTTTAGGGGTGTGCGGCATGTACTGCACTTGCCCCTGACTGGCAAGTGCTGTTGTTCTCGTCAATAGTTCTTTCTTTAACTGCCAACAGTATTGCCTCCCTCCCAGTCCATTCCCTGTCAGACTGTCATGTCCCCAGTCCCCATCACCTCAACTTGCCCCAGGATGAACCAAATCCTGAGAAATTCTGTCCTCTGTCACCTCTGCACCCATTGATCAGTCTTCAGCTATCCGCTCTGAACAGGATGTCCTCACTGATGTGCCACGAGAAGGACAATCCACTATTGTCATTAGATCGGGTGACTTGCTACTGCAGGGCTATGGCAAGGAGAAGAGACAGTCACTTCCCAAAGTCACAGCATGCCCACATGTTGATAGAGGTGCTGGGTCACCTGAGGTGCTGGCAAATCAAGGAGTGGAGCCCCAGGTAGATGTTTTCTGGGGAGAAACCAACTATGTACCAGTGTTTTTCAATTCTACTGGAGTATGATTATCACTGTATATACTGTATATTTGCTGTTCATTTTGTACTTTTGCTGTATTTTCATCTTGTATTTGATATGTCCTTGTTAGCAGTCTTGGGTTGCTCTGTGTCCTAATTTAACCCCTCAGTCAAATCTCGGCTTAGTCAGACCCAGCCTCAGGTAAATAATGACTAACGTGGGGGGAGGGATACCGAATTGAAGTGCAAAGTACACGTTCTTTTAATTCGCAGTCGCATGTTTAGCAGACTCCATTGGTTGGTTGTTAGGGGGTGTGGCTCTGGTGGACCATTTCCTCCAATCACCAGCTGTCCTACTTTGACAACTTGTTGGTGATTTCCTGCCTTCCTTGTCAGGTCCACTTCCTGCCACTGATCCAAGACAGCCCAGCTCAATCAAGCAACAGATTCCCCTCCACTTCTGCCTCTGCCACTGTAGTTTGGCAACCCCTTCCCCTTTGGCATAAGTCTGCACCACTAAACTGAAATCCCATGGTTGTGGCCTACTTCCCCCTGCATATCATATATCCTCATCATGCAGTTAGTTACCTCAGCATGACAGCTGCTCATCTGCTAAAGGAAAAATGGGTGTTGAACATTTGACTTAGATGGACACTTTTTGGAGAGGAGAGGTCATGAAAAGGAATCCAACAAAAAGGTAAAGCCTTGTTTGGGGCATGATTCAGTGTGAACTCCTCTTCCTGGCATTGGGTTACTTAATCCTTTACATGGTCTTAAAGGGGTGATTTTAGTAAAAGCTTTGTAAGTTTGGTCTGTACAGTGGGTGGAGTGTTTTTTTACATTTAGTGGGTAATTTCTTTCTTGCTTTATTTTTGGCATTCGTAACATTTGGGGTACTCTCACCCCCCTTCCATCTTCATGTTTTTTTTAATATTTTTCCAAAGGGATGCCTTGACATTCAGGTGATGCTAGGAAGGGCGTGAGGGGGATCTGCTAAGGACCTTTCTCTACTGTCTTCTGGCTCTTTATTCTTTCTATTTGGTGTAGCTGGTGGGGTCTTCAGGATGGGGACGTGACCTCAAGAGCCTGGAAGTTCTTCGTTGGAGGAGAGTGGGAGAGGTGGTGATCTTCTTGGAGTTGGGATACCCCACCCCAACCAGGCACTCCCCTGTTGGGGGACTACTTTCCTCTGCAGGGACCAAGACTGTCATCGTAGGTAAACAACATCAAATGCCTACTAGTGTACCCTTGGGTACTGGCATCTATGTAGCCTTGAGGTTTGTTGTTTCACCTTATTCTGTTACACGTGTTGAGATGTTGGGGATAGGGTTCTGAGGATTGCTTTTGTCTTATGGGTGGGGTGGTAAATATTACCGGGGGTGGTTTGAAATCTATAGGGGGATTTTTACGCATTGCATGTTATGTAATATTTTATTGGGTTTCTTACTGTATATTTTCTTAATGTTAAAGGCTTTAATAAGAGTTGTGAAAGGGGCCAGAATATTGCAAGAACTCCACCAGCATGGTTGCTATGTGGGCTTTTTGCAAGAGACTAGATTATCAGACCCGGAGCATCGCAAGCTTCGATGATCTTGGGTGGGATCAGTATATGTGGATGCCCTCTCCTCCAGAAAAAGGCTGGAGTTGCTATTTTACTTCAGAGGGAGCTACCCTTTCAGTTCGCAAAACTGCAGGTCAGCAATACTAGGCGTTATGTGAAAGTGTTGGTGGTTCTTCAGCATAGGACGGTGGCTTTTGTTTCGGTTTATACCTCGACTCTCCTGTCGGGAGAATTTTTTTTGAGGTTTTTCACAAATCTGGTGCAGTTGCTGAAGGGGCAGATTATTTGTGCTGGAGATTGGAATTGTGTTGAAAACATGGTGTTGGACAGAACTCCAGTCCATAGCAGGGGGAGAAGGCCTGTTCCAGGTTGTTAAGAATGTTTGTATTTGAAGGGGATCTGATAGATCCATGGCATTTGTATAACCCCACTACAAAGTATTATACCTATTATTCCCTGGCCTCTAATAGTTACTCTTAGTTGGATAGATTTTATACATAGAAAAAAATAGACATTTACTTTTGCAGATATCTACACTTATGCCATTTTGGTTTCTGATTATGCTTTGCTTTTAGGGAGGATTGCATTGGGCCCCCTGGGAGGTGACAGCCTTTGGAGACTGAATGCAGGGTTGTTGTACAATGACACCTTCGTTTGAACCATTCAGGAGGTCATTTGGGCCTATCTGGCTGATAATCAGGAGGGTGAAACACCATTAAAATACATTTGGGATGGCCTTAAAGCAGTACTGAGGGGGCACATGATATCCTATGCCATTTTTCAAAAGTGACAATACTGGGAACAATATTGTCAGGTTGACTACAAATTGGAGCTACTAGATGATAGTCACAGACAGTGCCAAGATCCCAAGTTTTTGCCACAAATATGACAGTCTAGGGAGAAGCTTAACTTGTTAGCTCTACAGCGAGTAGAGAACTCCCTCCGTATTCTTAATCAGAAATACTATAAATGGGGTAACAAGATAGGCAGGCTCCTGGCCCCTTGGTTTAGGAAGCAAGAAGCTGATAGATATGTCCCTCAAACTCTCAGACTATCCCCCCATCTTTCTGTTACTGATCTTAGGCAAATTGTGCAGGAATTTGGGGATTATTACTCTCAGTTATACACCAAAGAGTAGGGTCCAGATCATAATGTTCAGATAGCCAGTTTTTTACAAGGGGTTGACCTCCCTACTTTAACGCCTGACCAGAGGGACAGCCTTGATGCCTCCTTTAAAAAAGAAGAAGAAATTCATAATACCATTAAATCATTGAATACAGACAGGGCCCTGGGTCCTGATGAGTTCATTGCTGAGTTTTACAAGACCTTCGCCGATGATCTGGTACCTCTGCTTACTAAAGTTTGTAATTCGGCCTATGTCTGTCACTGGAGCATTGCCTGACTCTTGGGGGGAAGCAATAATTACTGCCTTACCAAAACCTTGGAAGGATTTGTCCTATTACACTAATTTCTGCCAGTTTCTCTCTTATATCAATGTGTTAACATTTTAACTAAGACCATAGGACTCCAATTGCAGTGGATTATCCCCTCATTGATTCATCTGGATCAAACGGGATTTATCCCAGGGCAGCATATTCAGAATAACATATGGCAGTTGTTGAATGCCCTCTCGGCCTCTCAGACTCAATCTCCCAATATTTCTAGAGCAGTGGTGTCAATTGATGCCGGGAAGGTGTTCGATTGCCTGGATTGGATGATCCTGAATGCCACATTAAACAAGTTTCAGTTTGGGTACAGTTTTGTGGTTAGATTCGGAATCTCTATGAAAATCCCCATGCCCATGTCTGGGTCAATGGACTTTTGTTCCCTAGATTAGCCATTGAAAGGGGGATTAGGCAAGAATGTTTACTCTCCCCTCTTCTTTTTGCTTTTAGCCTGGAACCACTGGCAGCTTCACTGTGCCAGTCTGGAGCTTACCATGGTATTTGAATTCATGGAGAGGACCTCCGGGTAGCCATGTATGCAGATGATACCTTGTCATATCTTTCTTGAGCCAGCCTGGACCCATTTGGTGACGTCGGAGATGATACATTGTTTTAGATCGGTGTTGGGGTTCAAAATCAATTAATCAAAATCAGACGTACTGTTTTTCGGGTCCCAGACAGATTTGAACCTGTGGGACATTTGCAGTTTGAAGCAGGTTACTTCAGGTTTTTAATATCTTGGTATCTGGATTCCCAGGGACGCTGCACAGTTATTCCAGACCAGTTATGGTAAACTTCTTTCAGCGGTCCAGGCTGATTGCACAAGACAGAGGGAGTTACTGTTATCACTGTGGGGATGTGTTGAACATCATCACTAGATTCCTTTTCTTATTTTCATCTCTAGCTTTGCCAGTCCATAATTCTTTTTGGGTTGAATTATGTTGGACTCTGTCCTAATTTATTTGGGGTGGGAGGAAACCCCATCTTAAATTATCTATTCTCACAGTGACGAAACGTAAAGGAGGATTGGGGGTCCCTGATTTTAGGGCATATTAATGGGCTGCCCAGTTAGTCTTTTATTACTTATTATGTCTGTGGCAGACACTTCCAGTTGGGTAGCCTTAGAACAGTCCGCATCATCATCCGCTAAATTGTTGGATATTATTTTTATGGACAGGGATAATTTATGTGTCCTTGAGGTTTTGAATCCTTGGGCGGGACTGATGGTCAGAGTCTGGGAGGAGCTCTGTTCAGCTTACACATTTCCTGGGAACCAGAGTACATTACACCCATCCAGGCTTGTTTAGACATTCACCTCCATTTGGATGGACCTAGGTATCCAGAGATAGGCAGCTCTTGGAGTGTGGGCATATGAAATCCTTCTCTCAGTTATGTCAGGAATTAGACCTGTGGCCCCAGTAGTTTTTCTGTCACATGCAGCTCTATCATTATATACAGTATCAGCATTGCCTGGTGGCAGTTCAAGAAACTGATAACCCTTTACATCTGCTTTTGGCGACCATGGCCCAGGCTGTACAGGCCCAGGGCTAGGATCTAAAAATTCCACTATTTATAGTTTGCTCCATAACCTGGAACTGGACTAGTTAATTGATGTTAAATGTAAATGCAAATTAGAGCTTGGTTTTCCCATCCAGGAGTGGGAGTGGGTTGCTGTGTGGAGGGGGCTTCATAACACCACCGCCTCACCCTCTTGGCAAAAATTTCACAGGCGGATGGTTTTGCGATATTTTCACACTCCTATAATTTCCAATCATTTGGGTTTATGTTTGACACATTTTTGCTGGAGGGGATGTTGTGGGAGGGAGACTCACACATCTCTTGGGACTGCCCTCTTATTTGGGAATATTGGGATAGGGTGGCAGCTATTGTGGGTCAAATGTTGGGGTTTCATCTCCCTTTGCAATTTCAAATTTGGATTTTAGGGGCTCTACCCCCCGGGTATACTGGGCAGAGAGAAAAAATACTTGTTTTATATCTTGGTGGTGGCAGCTACTAAAATCCTTCCACAGTTATGGCTGACTCTTACTCTTTCTTCTAAGGAATTGTAGCTTAACAACTGCTGCAGAATCCAGGTAATGGAGCAGGCGATGGCCTGATAGAGGTTACAGCAGGTTCGGTTTAAGAGTCGCTAGCTCCTCTTCTTTCATTTTCTATCAGAGAAAGAAGGCTGGAATGTTCTGGATATCCTGATTCAGTCAATCTAATTTGCTTGTTTTGCCTGATGTGCATTTTATAAGCTTTATGTTTTTCTTTAGATGAATATCTTTTCTTCTAGGTAATGTATTTTTTTCCACCCCCCCCCAGGAATTTTGCTGTGTTCATGTTTTGGAATATAACTTTACAGTTTCCACCCCTCTTGTTGGATAGTGTTATCCCTTATATTTTGTATTAATTTTGTATTATGGTAGTTGCAAGCCTTTGTGGACCTTTATATATGTTGTCATTTTTATCTTGGGCACACTGGGTTTAGAGATGGTTGGTTTAATGTTTCTGTCATTATAATCTGTTGGTGTGCTTTTGCTGTGGTCTGCAAAGTTTTAATGAACTTTTATACCCCCCTAAAAAAAATTAAAAATCCTTCCTGCTCCCTCCCTCCCTCTGCTGGCTTTCTCTCCAACCCTGATCCCAACAATGCTATGGCTGATAAATAGCATCCTTATAGCAGCAGAAAATGCTTACAGTGTTTTGACTCCCCACTACCCCCAAAACTCAGCAAGCCCCAAATCAATTGCTTGTGTGTCTACATGATTCTGCTTACAGTATGACAGCCATTGTGCACTGATCTCAGCAATGTATGCTGGTAAGAGTAAACGTGCCTTAAATTTAGTCCCCTAACAGAGTACAAATTCTGAAGTTGTAGAACTCCAACAAAATTTCATAAAATTCCTCCAAATTTCACAGAATTTCACATATAATAATAATCTTTATTTTTTATAGCACAATTCAGAAAATCAAAGTGCTGTACAAATTTTATCAATAAAAACACAATAAAACCAACAGAATAATAAAAAACAGTGCAGTTCCAGACTTCATATCAATATACTTTAAAACAGTTACTGTGTAAAATCCCTTAAGGCAAGATGAAACAAATGGGTCTTTAAGGCCATGTTAAAGCTCTTCATCATCTGGCGCTCTTGAATCTGACAAGGTAAAGAGTTCCACAGGGTGGGGGCCACGTACATAAAGGCTCATGACCCAAGAGTTTTCAGTCATACCCAGGGAACCTCTAGCAATCCCTCATCAGCTGAGTGGAGTGGGTGGCTGGGGCATTAAGGATTCAGAAGCTTTTGCAGGTAGACTAGACCCTGTCCATGTAGGGCCTTGTAGGTCAGAAGACCGACCTTGAAGGTGATCCGCCACTGTACAGGCAAACACTGCAGTTCATGCAGCATGGGACAGAAGTGGCTCAAATGAGGAACCCCCCATCAACAACTGTGCAGCTGCATTCTGCACTAGCCACAAGTGATGGATATCAACCCCTGGAAGCCCTATGTAAAGGGAGTTACAGTAGTCCAGACACGAGGTCACAAAGACGTGGATCAGCGTTGGAAGGTGACTAGATGGAACGAGATGCTTAACCCGGGTGATGTTCCTCAGATGAAAAAAAGAGGACTTAACTACTGCTGATACCTGTGAATGCAATGTCAGCCCATCATTAAGAATCACCCCCAGGTTTCGCACCCATTTAGAGAAAGGCAGCTGGTTACCCCTGAACCAAAGCCCTGAGGGAGACCCTGCCACCGACCCCTCTATCCGGTGACCTGGATCCACCACCAGCACCTCAGTCTTATCGGAGTTCAACCAGAGCAGTCTCAGAACTCAGCACTATGCCTCAGTACAAAGGCAGTAAGGACAGGGATGGGACAAATGAAATAAAGCCATAAAAAAATGGAGGGTAGTGAGTAACAATGCCCCTAGTCTAAATAAAAAGCTCCACAAAATGGTGGTCTTGATGGAAGAGGGATGCCTGGATATCATGGCAGTCACAGAAACATGGTACACAGAGAACCATGACTGGGATGTCAACATACCAGTGTACACAATCTACAGGAGGGACAGGGAGGGAAGAAGAGCAGGAGGAGGAGTAGCTGTCTATGTAAGGGAAGGGAGCAAAGCAACAAAACTAAAGTGTAAACAGGGAGGGAAGGAGAAGAGGCACTGTGAGTCACCCTGGAGACTGGAAATGGCACCGCAATCCACACAGGGGTTATATACAGACCTCTGTTTCAGGGGGAGGAAATGGAAAAAGAAATAATAGAAGGCATCCTTGGGATGGCAGAGAAAGGGGAGATATTGCTGATGGGGGATCTGAATATGCTAGATGTTAACTGGAGCAACTTTGCTGCAGCCACATCCAAGAGCAGGGCCATTCTCGATGCCCTACAGGGGGCATGCCTCAGACAGCTAGTTTTGGAACCAACTCGGGAGGGAGCAATCTTAGGCCTGGTACTCTCAAATGGGGATGGAGAGAGTAACCATCTGGGAACAAGTGACCACCAAACAGTGTGGTTCACGATAAACTTAGCTGTACAGTCAAGCCATACAAAAGTGAAGGTACTGGATTTCAGGAGGGCTGATTTTGTCAAAATGGGAGTGTGCCTCAGAAAAGCACTAGCAAACAGGCAAGAAAGTGGGGTGGAACAACAATGGGGAAACATCAAAACTCTGCTTCACAGAGGCAACAAGCCTTTGTGTGAAGCAAATAAACAAATCAAAATGAAAGAAAAAAACACTACGATTCTCAAAAGAAGTGGTGGGTAGGGTTAGGGAGAAAAAGATAGCATTCAGGAAGTATAAGGAAATACAGAAGAAGCAGGACAGAGAACTGTACCAATTAAAGCAAAAGTAAGTGGGGAAGGCAGTCTGAATAGCAAAGGCCTAAACTGAGGAAAAGATAGCCAACTCAGTTAAGAAGGGGGGATAAAACCTTTTATATGTGCATTAGGGAGCAAAGAAAGACTAAGGCAGGGATACTGAGGCTGAATAAAGAGAAAGGTGGTTGGGTAGAGAGCGACAGTGAAAAAGCAGGGATACTGAACACATATTTCTGCTCAGTATTCACAATGGAAGAGCAGGGAAGATACCAAATCCAGTCAATAGAAGCACTCTGGATAGGGGGGCTGATATTAGTCATTTCATGGAAGAAAGGGTTCTGAAAGAACTCTTAAAATTGAAGGTGGATAAAACAATGGGGGCCTGATGAATTTCACCCCAGAATTCTAAAAGAACTAAGGAAAGAACTAGTAACACCACTAACTACCCTTTTTAATAAATCATGGGAGGATGGTGTGGTACCTGAGGACTGGAGGAGGGTGGAAGTGATTCCCCTTCACAAAAGTGGGAGCAAGACAGAGGCAGGAAATTACAGACCTGTCAGTTTGACCTCAGTGGTAGGGAAAATGATGGAATCACTTCTGAAGGAAAGAATTGTTGCGTACCTAGAGCCAAGTGGGGCACAAGACCTAAGGCAGCATGGATTCACAGAAGGAAGGTCATGTCAGACAAATCTAATTGATTTATTTGACTGGGTGACCAGAGTAGTAGACCAGGGAGGGGCTGTGCACATGGCCTACCTAGACTTTAGCAAGGCATTTGACACAGTCCCACACAAAAAGATTAATGAACAAAATTAGCCAGCTTGGGAGTGGGTCCCAGGGTGGTAGCCTGGGTAAAACACTGGCTGGACAACAGGACACAGAGGGTAATAGTAAATGGAGTCCACAGTGAAGAAAGGGAGGTTGCTAGTGGGGTACTGCGAGCTACAGTACTGGGGCCGATCCTTTTTAATGTCTTTATAAGTGACATTGCAGAGAGACTAGAAGGAAAAGTATGTCTCTTTGCAGATGACACAAAGATCTGCAACAGGGTTGATACGCAAGGTGGGGTGGAAAGGATGAAGAGGGACTTGGCAAGGTTGGAAGAATGGTCAAATGTATGGCAGCTTAGATTCAATGCAAAGAAGCGCAAAGTAATGCACTTGGGAAACAAAAACCCAGGGGAGGAGTGCACAATGGGGGGATGAGATACTGACAACAACAAAAATGGAAAGGGATCTGGGGGTAGTCATATCAGATGAACTAAAGGTGGGCAAGCAATGTGAGAAGGCAGTAAGGAGGGCTGGGGGGATACTAGGATGCATAGGGAGAAGCATCACCAGTAGAAAACAGGAAGTTGTTGGCCCTCTGTACAGACAGTTGATAAGACCACCTCTGGAGTACTATGTGCAGTTCTGGAGACCCCATCTCTGCAAAGATGTAGACAGGGTGGAGGCTGTCCAGAGGAGGGCAACCAAAATGGTGCAGGGTCTGCACCAGAAGACATATGAAGAAAGACTAAAGAAGCTTAAGATGTATAGCCTCGAGGAAAGGAGGGAGAGGGGGGACATGATAGAAACTTTCAAATACCTCAAAGGAATCAACAACGTCTAAGAGGGTAGGATCTTTCAGAAAAAGAGATATGCAAGAACAAGGAGGCACAATTTGAAGATAGAGGGGGACAGCTCGGACGTAATGTGTGGAAGTATTTCTTCACAGAGAGGGTTGTAGATGCATGGAACAGCTTTTCTGAGGAGGTCGTAGAGTCAAAAACAGTGGGGAAGTTCAAGAATACATGGGACAGACATAAGGCAATTCTAGTGGGGGGTAGGAGGAAGTAGGCTGTTGGTTAATTAGGATCTGCAGATTATCCGTTAGGTAGGGAAATGGGCAGACTAGGTAGGCCAAGCGGTCCTTATCTGCTATCAGATTCTATGTTTCTATTTCTATTCTTCTTCCTAAAACAGGACTGGAGAGGATCATAGATATGATAGATGGTAAGGTGGTACTCCAGCTGCAGCGCAACTACTTTCTCAATCACTTTCTCTTCAAAGGGAAGGTTAGAGATTGGACTGTAGTTAGCAGGACAGTTTGGGTCAAGAGAAGATTTCTTAAGCAATGATGTCACCACCACCTCCTTCAGGGAGTTCAGGAACACACTCGACTCTAAAGAGCATCAGACAATCTCTGCAAGGACAGGGTCGATGGTATTCACAAACCCCATTATAAGGTGTGTTGGGCCCAGGTCCAGGCTACAGCAAGTCGGATGCATATTCTGGGCAATCCGCATGATATCCACGATCTCCAGCCGGTTAAAGTATGCCCAAGAAAACCGAGGAGTAGTAACCAAGCACCGACCACCAACAACCCGCATAGAATGATCTGATTGGATCTTGGCCCTGATGTCAGCCATCTTATCAGCAAAGAATCAAGTGAACTCCTCACACTTACCTTATGAAAATGCACTTCGAACTTGCAGGCAGGTTGGACTGCACAACCTGTCCACAGTTCTAAAGAGATGAGCTGATCAATTCTGAGCTGCCACAATCTCTCTGGACAGGAACTCTGCCTTCTTATGAATGATTGCTGATTGATAGTCCCGATAACGTTCCATCAATCTAAGGCAATCGACATCAAGGGCAGATCTCTGCCAGCACTGCTCTAACCTTGGTCCAACTCATCTCAACTCCCTCAAGGTCCCATCAAATAAAGGGGACCAGGGGTAAAGAGTGAGAGGACAAACACAGACAGGAGCGATAGAGTCCAGAGCTCCTGTCATAGCCTTATTATAGGCCTGAACCAGGTTCTCTGGACCCTCGCTTGCACCTGGCAATCATGATAGGTCTAATACTGCCAAAAGGCCATCAGGGATCACGTCCTTCAAAGGTAGGTATCTGACCATCTCCACAGGGGCAGGCCTATAGGGGGGATCCCAGAATTTGAACCTTGCAGTGTGGTGATCAGACTAGCTGACAGGTTCCAAACCAAGTCGGAGGTCTCCATCCCCAGGAGGAAAACCAGGTCGAGTGCATGACCCTGATTATGGGTTGCAGAGGCAACTACCTGTGTGAAGCCCAATGAATTCTTAAGTTGGAGGAAGTCCTAACCAAATTGTGAGAGTTCATCGTCGACCCAGGCATTGAAATCATCCAGCACCATCAACCTAGGTGACTCCAACACCATGTTGACAATGAAGTCTGCGACCTCCTGTAGGAACAATTTCTCACCCACAAATGGATGGTAGATGAGAATGATGCTACATCCCACACTTGCAACCGCAGTACACTCAGACGATCTGGATTTCTCAACTGGCACCTCTACAAGGCACAATTCTGATTTAAAACAAATGGCTACACCCCCGCGCTTGCGGTCTGATCTCAAACGATGTATCCCCAAGAACCGAGCAGGAGTAGCCACCTCCAAGATGGGTCTGGCATTCTCATCCAGCCAGGTCTCAGTGATGCTAGCCAGTTCTGCTGTCCCAACAAGATCAGCTATAATAGCCGTCTTGTTCCTAATAGACCTGGCATTGCACAACACCATTCGAGTCAGACGAGATTCCGGAGCTGGCTGGACTACTGGCAGTGAAACACTGGAGCCCTTGGGTATGGGAACCAGATAAGGAAAGTCACGTTCAGGGACCCATTTTATCCCAAGGTATCTCCTGGTCCTAACTACCCCAATCCGGCCACCCGGCTCACCTCCCCCAAGGTTCAGGGCCCCCAGCCCCCTGTGCTTCCTACCTACTATTCCCAATGCTGTACAGCATCCATAGACTGCCACCAGCAAAGGAGGACAACTAAAGGGGTAGCAGTCCAGGAGCTCAGAAAGAGAGTAGCACCTGACCGGGAGAGCTATCTGCCAGTACATCTCCCTGTCAGCAAAAGCTGCTAACAAAATCAACAATAACCACCCAATCTAACCTATAAAATCAATTCAATCCACACACCCTCTCACACAAACACCTATACAATCCACAGCCACACTCGACGCAGTACTACAAACCAAAAAATAAAAAATATTAAATTGTACAAAACTGCCAGTCCTTTGTAACTTCATAAAGTAAATAAGGGACAAGAGAAAGCCAGTCTCAATATATCAGTCCAACTTGAGTTCTAAAACTGGAGAGCTCCCACCACTCAGGTTAAATATCCAAACAGTAGTTCAACCCCAGCACCACCTCTCACATAGTAGAGGAAGAAAACTCAGAAATGGTAAAAATCAGAGTAGTAGGAACTCTCAATGCCCATACACAGCCAGGTAGAAAGAACAAGGTGGGGGTGAGATGTTGACTTCCAGAACACAGTTCTCAAAACCAAACTATCGACTGGTTGGCCCACAGATTATCAGACTCAAGTGAGAGTGTAGAGAAAAAGACAGTCCACTACCCTAGACCTTCAGATATCGCCTCACTTGCAGCAGAACAACGAACAAAAAGTCAGCATCTTTCATCAAGTTGTGACTGCCACTATAAAATTCAATGGTCCCAGGTTCCACTTTACTTACTCCAACTGAGCCAATATTAAGCGGTCCTACACTCCGTAAGCCGACACCCCAGCCTGCAGGGGATAGACCAACAATAAATGACCCAGAGAGTGTAATAGTTGGGGAAATATAGGGACACTCCCAGCTACACTATCAGGGACTAGCCACAGCTCTGCCCCATCAGCGACCCGCGGCTACAGGCACCTAGGTAAATTGGTTCTAGCTGACCCCCAAGGCAGCTTAGGAGAAACCCCAATCTCCCACCAGCTCTCCAGCGGCCAGGCACAAGTGACTCCTGCCCAGTCCTGGTCACAGCAATGGGACGACTGCCCCTGGGGGAGCACAGAGGATCTCTCACCCAGCACTACTCTCCAACGCACCACGGAACCCCCCAACTCAGTGCGGCATCCTCACAATTCTCCACCTCCACCAGCACAGTCCAGCTGCAGTGTGTCCCAGCTATGCTCCAGTACTCTTTCCAACCAGCTCCTCCAGTAAGGGCAATGGTGAGTCGCAAATGCTCACAGAAAGTCTCAGCTACACTCCAGTACACTTCCCGACCAGCTCCTCCATTAAGGGCAATGGCCAGCCACAAATGCTCACTGAAAGTCCAACATTCAGCTCCTACCTCAGAACACACACAGTGACTGGCTCCTCAAATCCCCATCTGCTCAAGCAGCACAGGTAGGAATAGTTCTCAGCAATACAGCAGTAGAATTTCGATAAACTACTACCCAAAATAGGAGTTGTGCACAAACTCCCGAACTCCTGTCATGTACCTAATCTGGCTTCCTCACTCAATATCCTTGACTGGCCACCACTTAAATAAAACAAAAAGCATACAAAAGGGGAACAAAAATTAAAAATGATAAAAGAAAGATAAAATTAAAAGACAATAAGCAGCTTTAGCAACTGCTTACAGACGGCTGACCCAGTGTGGCCGCCATCTGCTCCTCCTCCTAGGTGACGTATTTAATGGAAATTTTAAAATGTATTTGATCATAACTCAGCCTTCTGTTGAGCTGGATACTTGGAATATGGTATACTTACTTGTTGTTAGGTACCCTATGAAGATTTCAAATATCATGACACGTGGATAAGCAGTATTTAACTTAGTAGGCTCTAAGTCTACCATTTTATTTTGGGGGGCATTTTCTGAAAATATTTATCTGCTTATAACCAGGCCACCTTTAGAGCTTGATATGTGCAAATTGGCATGCATAACCTTCTTGGAAGGGTCATAACATATACTTAATAAGGACAAATTTGACTTAATAATTTTTCAGTTACAGGGGTCCATAATTTCTCTGTGTACTGTAATTTTTTGTTTAATTTTGTGAAGACTTTCTAAATGCTTATGCCTTCCATGATGTTGTAGGTATAGACCCGAAATTTGGCTTGCATTTCCAATGTCAATGTATCCTAGTAACTAACAAACCTGGAGAAATTCAGTTTAGTAGTTACATAGAAACATATGAGTGAGCTCTGCCAAAACAACTTGTATCATCTGGGGTACCTGAGAACACTAAATCAAGGAATTATAGCCTGCATCTGTGTGGATCAGCAGTTTTTGTTCTTGAACCTGGAGCTGAGATTCTACATTCTGTGACATCAGTTATCTACCAGTCTGATTGTTTCTGGAGGTCTGGAGTGGCCCATCCCACCTACCCCACCCCCCCTTGCCTCTAGCGCATCACTTTGTTTATACCCATAGCTTGTGACATCATACGGTACCAGCTAACTTCATACAGTACTGTTAGCCATCATATTTCAGTACACAACATGGCCACACACTACACCCGGATGTAAATCTTGATACATTATACCACTAAAGTCTATTGGCAGTACAGAGCTGTACAGTAAACAGTAAATAAGAAGGAAAGAAACAAAAAGGAGCGCACAATGGAGCTGGGAAAGGGGTGTCTCTGTTGCTTAGAGGTGGCATGGAAGCATCTGCAAAGGAGTTGTGACACTTTGGATTTCTTCCAGAGCTAAATTTCTTCTGTGCAAAGGTACTATGCATATTTTTCCTTCCAGAGCTAAATTTCTGCTGTGCTAAGGTACAGGGCATATTTTGTGGGACTGCTCAAAACTTCAGAACTAAGGTACTGTGGCATTCTTGGAGCAGACCTGGGATACTGTGGTATAACTGGGACTTCTTTGGTGCTCATAATCTTCAAAAACTAAGGTCCTGTGACATTTATAGGGATTCTATGATTGTAAATGGTTCTGGGAAACCAGGGGAAAATTGTGAGAATTTCTGAAATTTAAAGCTCAAGAACTGTTTTTTAGGGCACTGTTTATTAGGGTATCTCTGGGTCTGGGATCTAAAACGCTCAAGGCAATGTGTGTTTAGGGTACTGTTTATTTGGTTCTGCAGTACATAGAACCTGAAAGTTGCTTTGAGGCCTGAAATCCTAGCCGCAGGAGTTTCAGGGTCTGGAATCTAAAGTCACAGGGGCTGGATACTGATATTTCGAGTGGGGGGAATTTTTACACTAGGGTCTGAAAACTAAAGCTTGTGATAAGCCATAGGGAAAATTGAGGGGAGTACAAATTGGAGGGGTCAATGGAGCAGGGTAGGGGCAGGCCGGCTCTAGTGGGGCTACAGGAATCCCAGATGTAGACTAGGAAATCCTGGATGCAGTATCGTCAAGGAGCAGGGAGATACTAGCTGCGCTTCAGGGGTTATTCCTTCAATAGCTAGTCAGGGAGCCAACAAGGGGCAACAACCTGCTGGATGTGGTCCTGACAAACGGGGAGAGTGTGGAGGAGGTGCAGGTGGGAGAAGCCTTGGGCAACAGGGACCACAGCACGGTAATGGTCAGGGTCAGGGCAGAGAGGGAGACAAGTAAAACCAGTACTACAGTCATGGACTTCAAATGCAGACTTTTACAAGATGAGAAGGATAGTAAGGGAGACACTGGAGGGTACAGAGAATATAGGGGCAGTGGAGGAGTTATAGCAAGCTATCAAGGGAGGGGTACTGAATGCTGCAGAAATATGCATAAAAAAGGTTAGGAAGAGCAAAAGGAGGAAGAGACCGCTTTGGTATACAAAGGTGGTTGCAGGGGCAGTCAGAAAAAGGAGGAGGACTTTCAGAAAATTTAAATGGACACTCAGCGAGGGAGATAAGGAAGAATATAAGGAAAAGAGGAGTATGGCAGGGAAGAAAATCAGAAGGGCAAAAGCAGATACTGAGGAGAAAATAGCAAAAAAGGCCAAAAGGGGGATAAAACCTTTTTTAGATATGTGAGGGAGAAGAGAAGGGCAAGGCAGGGGATTACTAGGCTAAGGGCGGAGGGAGAAATAAAATTGGAAAGGGACTGTGAAAAAGTAGAGTTATTAAATAAGTACTTTAGCTTGGTATTCACAGAGGAGGAGGAGGACGGTAGGGGACCTGCGCTAAAGTTGAATGGGAAGGAGGGCAAATGGGTGGATCTCAGCCCATTCACTGTGTATAGGGTTAGGGCAGAGCTAGATAGATTGAGGGTGGACAAGGCAATGGGGCCTGATGGGTTACACCCCAGGGTGATCAGGGAGTTGAAGGAGGAGTTGGTTGCACCCTTGACAAGGCTCATCAACTTGTCCCTGGATACAGGGAGAGTGCCGGAGGACTGGAACAGGGCAAGCATAGTGCCTTTACACGAGGGAGGTAGCAAGGAAGTGAAGGGGAACTACCAACCTGTCAGCCTCACGTCAGTGGTGAGGAAGGTAATGGAGGCATTAATCAAGGAGAGAGTGGTGGATTACCTGGAGGAGAGTGGCTTGCAGGACAGCAGACAGCATGGCTTCATAAAGTGGAAGTCTTGCCAGACAAACCTAATTCAGTTCTTTGATTGGATGACTCAGGTGATTGACTGGGAAGGTGGACGGGGCCTATCTGGACTTCAGTAAAGCCTCTGACACCGTCCCCCATAGGAGGCTGGTGAGCAAGGTGGAAAGCATGGGGTTGGGTGGGAAAATAAGCTGGGTGGAGGCCTGGCTGTCAGGAAGAATTCAGAGGGTGGTCCTAAATGGGGTGCACTCCGGGACAGCGAGTGTGAAGAGTGGAGTGCCACAGGGGTCAGTTTTGGGTCTGCTTCTATTCAATATCCACATCAGTGACATCTGAGGGTTTGAGGTGGAGGGTGTGCCTATTTGCTGATGATCCTAAAATATGCATACCCCAAGAATGCAAAGCATCAGTGGAAGTATGCCCAAGTCACCATTAAATAATTCATGCTTGTTCTGCTTTAAGCAGGACTATATGGTGCCACATGGCTTCACAAAATATGCAAGGGCTAAAAACAGAAGACACAACTTTGCAGATTACTTGAGATGCCATCTGGCACCACACATTCCAGCACAATGCAGAACTAGCCTAAATTCTGTTATGGTGATTTACCTTTACTTCCCATGATGCTTTATTTTGTTGGGGGTACAAGTACTTTTGTATTTCTTTGGAACTTGGCTTTATTGCCATTACACCTTCCCAGGTAACCCTTGCTTCAGTCAAATTGCACTGTAGTTCTTTTTCTTTTAGGGTGGTGTTACCTACAGTATGTCATCACTCTCACTGAGGCTGTTCAGAGTGTGCAACAAAATGATCAGTGGTATGAAGGACACACGCTATGAGGAGAGGCTGGAGCCCCTTAAAAGTATCTGACAACTCCAAGAAAACTGTGAAAAACATAATATAGAGACACAATTCAGTTTATATATCACACTAGCTCTGTAATTCTCCTCCCCCTTATTTATTAATGGGGTTAACTGCATTAAAACAAGATTGCCATTTCTTAATCGATTGTCTCTTTCTGTTTCTTATTTTCCAACTAAGGTTGCAATGCTCTGCTTCTGACAATGCAGTTACAGTTGTATTCAGTGACAAGACTCACTAGATATCTAAATATATTGGGAAATATTACAAGAAATCCCATTAAAATGAAAGTTCCTGTGATATACTGTGATACATCTGAAAATTCCGGATCGTGTCACTGGCTATCACTGTATTCACGTGGCAATAGAGTGTGATGCCACAGCAAAGAATTATGACTTCAAGTGGTGAATGAGCTGCTAGAACTGATAAATGCCAATGCATAAAGATCCTGTATTCATTCACATCTCTTCGGCAATAAACAATGGAGAGGTGAAATTTATATATGTTATATGTGAAAATGTCCATGATCCATCAGCAATTATTTAACATGTTCAGCCTGGAGATATGGAGGCTGACATAATATCCATCTTTGACACACTCATGGGTAACATAAAGAAGGAAGAGTCAGAGATGTTACATCTGGTGTCATTGCAGCATGACCCAGGGACAAACTCATAAGCCCAGGGCTGATAAATACAGAGGTAACCATAGGAGATACTTTTTCTCACAGTAGATAGTGAACCTGTGAGATACTGTATCAGCAGAGGGAGTGTGCATGAAAACAGTATGGGCCTTTCAAACAAGCTGTGATAACTGTCTGTTTACCACAGGAATCATCTGGTACCCTAGTGGGTATGAAATCCCTCTAAATTGGTATATGTGGTTACAGCATACTTATTTCATCCCTGTTTGTGAAGCAGGTTGCGGCGGCAGACATAATGAACATAGGGCTCCTTTCAGCCTCACATTATTATACATTTCTTTGTATGCAATACTGTGCCACTAATGATTAAGGCAAAGTAGGGTACATTAAAATACAGTATTTGTGCACCTCATACTTTCAAATCTTTATTCAGGTAGCTGTAGGTTGCAATTTCTCCTTGGAAAATATCTCAAATGCTCTTTTTTATTTGTTTAACCAGGAGTAGCACACTAAGCTGAAAGCTTTTTTTACAGGTGCATCCTGGGAGCACAGGGAAGTTAAGTGATTTGCTCAGGGTCACACAATATGTAAGTGGAAGCTATGGGATTCAAACCCATGTCTGGTTTGCTAGATGTCACCACATTTGCAGCTCAGAGCCTTAAACCACTGTACTATACTGCCTCCTGAATGCATCTTGCACAAACTAAGACTGGATTTTTTAAGGTTTGAACCCTATCATTTGGCAAGTGTGGAGAAAGATAATTTAAAGGGCATCTTGACAATATTAATTGTGTAAGCAAAATCTGAGTGGCTCCAGAAGCTGCCTTAACAGTTATGTTTTAAAATCCAGATGCAACACCTGTCTTTGCCAACAAGTACAGTGAAAATACCTGCCCTCCCTTTTAAGCTGCTGTTAAAAGGTTGCTTCTTGTTTTCCTTTTTTTTGTGGTCCAGTGATCCTTCAGGAAACAGAACAAATGGTGTAATTAGAGGTCAGGTGTTGAATATGATTCGGTGAATGAGAGGGAACCTTTAAATGCCCTCTATTTCCCGTACATGCTATGGATGAATGCTTCCAGTGATCGCAGTACTGTTTATGAAAGTGGGCATGCTGCCCTTCTTTTCTGGGTGAACTGGCTTTAATAAAGATGAAAGAATCGCAGTTGTAAATGGTTGCCTCTTTTCAGTGCTTAATTTCAATGGATCACTGCAGTTAAAATCACTTTGTGATAATTCTTTTCTGTTGTCCTCCCCCTTTTTTCCACACAGATTGCTTACTCAGCAGTACAGGTGTGCTGTTCTGTGTTAGCTTCAAGGTAGCATGTCAGGCATTTTGTATTTGTGCCAAGCAGGAGAAGGATCATACTGTTTCCCTTGAGGATTGAGCTCCAGGGCTTGTGAGAGCTTGGTTCATTAGTCATGAACTCTAAGCAGAAAAGCCATGGAAACCATTGAAGGGCATGAAAAGGAGAAGACTGTTAAAATGCTTTGGACAATTTATTCAGTAACGTTCAATTGAGAGATATAGCAGATTGAACATATATAGATTCTGGGAAAAAATGATAGGAGCAGAGGCAACTGAGTTGAGCAGTGATGAAGGCAGAGGATGTTCACTGCTGAGGACTGTACTTAAATTTTGGCTCAGGTCAGCTACTAGCGGACGGCAGCCCCAAACACAAAATCTACAGTACATGTGAAATTCAGCATGAGTCTTCCCAATTGGCGGTGCTTAGGAGGCAATCGGTATGAAAATGGCACTAGATTACCCCTACTCCCTGGGTATGGTGGATATGCCAAGTCAGTACAATTACCACTGGCTGAGCAACATGATGGCCATATTGCATCTGATAATGTGGCTAAATAGAGACCTTTACTTTCTATTCAAAGTTCTGCCTTTCCATAAGCAATGAGCCACGACTCATTAAAATGAAGAAAAGAGGCCAGCCCGGTGGCACTGAGGGTTAAGGCCCTGGACGCCACATCTCATGCCATGCTGGTGACCCGAGTTCAGGAGCAAGCTTGGGTGCCGGGGGTCGGCAGGGGAGGGATTGGATTGAGCACCCACTGGGCTGCTCTCCTATCCTAGGGGGAGGGTATTGGGAAGTCCAGTGCTCCAGTGACCCCTGGTGGAGATCGGGGGTGCTGCAGAGCATTGGGTTGCACATACACAGCATGGCCCAATGCTGACAGGGTAGCCATGTGCCAAGAAGTCAGGGATATGCACCATGCATGGGAGGGGGTAGGAGGGTGCATAACCAGAGGAAAAAGCCCTTTCCTGCCAGATAGGTGATGGCTTCCTGCAGTGCCGCCACCACACACCCAACACTGGTTCCCCATCACTGTCCCTTCAGTCTCTCTGGGGCTGTAGGGGCCACGTCACAGGAGATTCATAATATCCTTGCAGATGATGGGGGACACAGTGGGCGGTAGAGTGTTTAGGTCAGTGGGTAAGCCTAAGAGAGTTCTGAACCAGGAAGGAGGAAAAGGAATCTACAAAAAAAGAAAAAATGAAGAAAAGAAAAATGTTGGGAATGCCCCCCTTTTGAACTGGCTCAAAATAAACTGAACTAAGATTTTATTTTTCATTTCACATTCACTTCAGTAGTAGATATACTTACATTTGTGTGAGTTTGCTGTTGGAGTGCAAAGCTTTGAGTCTGCAGGCCTAAATTTGAATCCCACAACTGCTACCTGTTATGTGACCCTAAATAAGTCATTTGAAATCCCTGTGCTTTACTTCTATGTATTCTCACTCAAATCTAGTTTTGTGCTGTTTCAATCTCCCTGTGCACTGAAAAATGGAAGCAGTATTTTCTCTCCCCCCCCCCCCTTTTGGACCCCACAGTCACACTGTGTGGTGGTAGTGGTGGTACAAAATTGGCCCCACAATACTTTTGTGCCATACACAAAGCTGACAAGCTGTCATGAGGAGTGGAGCCCCACTACCTCATGATGGTGTCTCTCACTATACATTTGAACATATGCTAATCCACATGTTACTGGGTGCAACAAGATGTGAACCCACTAAAATGCTTTTGCATGACAGCAACAAGGATGTGTGCATGGCATAGTCCTAGCAGCACAGGTGCCATACACTAAGCATCAGGCCAATAGCACTACCACCACCACCATAATTGTCCCACCAACCCAATGCCCCTCACCAAGAGACCTGCTTTTGTACTGTTGCGTCTGGCTGTTTCACATCATCCCTGTTTGTCCAATGGACCCCAAGCATTCCAGCACCAATGTAAATTTCCTGGTGTGCAGTCGTACCCTTCCTTACTGGCGCCACCCTCAGTTATGCTGATTGTTGGTGCTTTAGGCTGCTTAGCTAGGCAGACTGGATGGGCCATTGATCTTCTTCTGCCATCATTGTCTGCATTTCTATGTTTCTAGCCCCATCCTCACCAGAGCATTTCTTTTGGTTTGCAGGCCAGCACCTCCTGTTGATTCAATTTGATTTATCTAGTAACTGGTTAATCCACAGGCTACATAGCCTGTTTTTGTGGATGACCAGAAACACAACAAAACAAGCATTTGTCAATGTTGAAAGTTCGCCACTGTTATTGCTGTAGTACTGGATCTTGCATGTACACATTTTTACTGTATATTTAACCAGGATAGAGCAGATGAGATGCAATGTCTCATTTTCAGTTGTGTCCTGCTTTTACACATTGTTAAATTGTAATTACCCAGGACAGAGCAGTTGAGAGACAACATCTACTTTTAGGTGGGCTCCCACATTTTGATCCCAAATGTTCAGCAGTCTTTTTATGACCTGATGTTATGATCAAGACAGATGGAATTTTTAAAATCCTATCCAAAAGGTGATTTCACTGTGCAACTGTGGAAACAAGTTTTTGGAGGTGATTTGAAAAATGACACCTGCCAAGTTTAGGAGGTGAGGGTTACGTAAGGGATACATTGAACATTAGGGGCCACAATTTGCAAAAATAAAGCTATGAGTAAATATTGGAACAATTCAACTTTTCCTTATAATGTATTTGTTTTTTCACATTTTTACCCCAATTTTCAACATATTATTTTTATGACTACTGCTTTTGAGCATGACGGGTGTCATTTATAAAACAATGGCCAAAATATAATTTTGTGCCACAAGTATGAAAACACATTTTGGGTAGCATTTGAGAAATAACAGCTGTCACATTCATGAGATGGTGTGAAAAAATGGCTATGTTAAAAATATGGGGTCAAAATACTGAAAATTATCACAGTTATGGGTGTGCATTGAAAAATGTCAATGTACACTCAAAACTTTTTTTTTTTAATATTTTTACCCCAAATTTTCAACATAGCTTTCTTATGACCCCACATAGCCTTCTTATGATCTCACCTCATGAAAAAGGGTGGATAAAAATTTCAAATCATACCTGAAAGGTGATTTCACACCACAAGTGTTAACAAAGATTTTTACTGGGATTTGAAAAATGACAGCTGTCACATTCATGAGGTGGTGTGAAAAAATGGCTATGCTGAAATGTTTGGGTCAAAATACTGAAAATTACCACAGTTGTTAGTGTGCATTGAAAAATTGCAATATAGCTTCATAACCTTTGTTGTTTTCTCATACTGTACTTGACCCCAGATTTTCAACATAACCTTCCTATAACCCCACATAGCCTTATTAAGACCCCACCTCATGAACAAGAGGGGAGAAAATGTTTAACTCCTGCCCAAAAGGTGATTCATGCAATGACCATGAAATCACCTTTTGGGACAGAGTTGCCTCATTTCACTGTCAGTGTTCGTGAGGTAGGGTGCCATAAAAGGCAAGTCGAAATTGATGGCAAAACTATTCAAAAATGACCAAGTTATGATGGCAAGTTCAAAACCCATTGAAATACACTGAACTGCTTACTTGATAGCCTCAGTTTGCAGTCAGGTGTTGAAGAGTGAAGACATGTCTCTGGTCCAGAGAGGATTACAGCATGGTGGTATGGGGAAGTAGGTGCTGAGTGGGAGGGTTATGTGGAGGGACAGTAATGGTGACAGCAAGAGACATCTCTTGACGCTTTTCTTTTTTACAGGGTGTATTTCACAAAAACAAAAAAACTATGAGGGATGGTTTTCTTTATTTCAGGTACCAACGTTGGGGATTGGGCACCCTCCAGTGTTAGTGTTATGTTTGCCGGCACTGGAGGTGGGCTTCCCAGTGTCACAGAATCAAAACAGGTAGGGTGGGGGTTAGCAGCTGGCATGGGGAACTTGGCACCTCCGTGCCAGAATATTAACATGCATGGCTTTCTTTATGTTTGGCAACACCTGTGGTGGGCTCCCTGGTGATGCAGAATCAAAATGGGCAGTGTGAAGGTTAGCAACTGGTACGGGGGATTGGGCACCCCATGCTGGAATATCAACATGCATGGGTTTTCTTAATGTTTGGCAGCACCAGGGGTGGGGTTCTCAGTGTCACACAATTAAAATTGGTGGCATGGAGGATGTAGTCAGCACCAGGAATCATTATATTGGTGGGAGGGACCACAGCAGGCTGATCATGACAGATAAGTTGTGCTTGCTGGGTGGCATTATGTAGCTCAAAGGAAAGAGCCACTCTATGATTTGGTCATCTCTCTCCTTTGAACTACACAAAGTTTCTGCCCAGCAAGATAGAACAATGTTATGATCAGCCTGGCTGATGATTGGTGTGACATTGACTAGCCCTTTGCAGACTGCTCTGCATCGGACTGACAGTGTCACACCTCTCAAACCCACTCTCATAACAAAAAGGTTTGCTGCATGTGTGCATAGCGAACATAAAAACAAACAAAAGTAACATAAATAAATACAATTAGACACATACTGTACAATACATATTGTGTTTGACAGGAGAAACAATAGAAGAACACATTCTGTTGAACTGCTTTTAGTTGGATGACTGAGCACAGCTGAGCACATCATTTGTGTGCCGGACCCTACATTTCCATGGCTTCCCCTGCAACTTTCCATGTGCTTGCACAATACATATAGTGACCACACAGAAAAAGGCTTGGGACCCTGTTCTGCATAGCACAATGTGGTGCAAGACAGAACACTTTCACAAAGTGATCAATACGACCCCTTTTCACCAGTAAATTATAACAGTGTATGAGGCCCCTGAATTGTAAAATACTTTTAAATAGAGTTTGCATGAGAGGCACCATGAAACACTCTTGCAGCATTAATAACCTTAAGTTTGCTAGCAGTACCACAGAGATGACTTACTTGGACCTTAAAATTGTTAGGCTGGAAATGGTGTTGCATGCATTAACTTATTTCAGAAGTTGACAAACAGGAATACAGTCCTGTTGGTCAAGAGCTGCCAACTCCAACATACTATATGTAATATCCCCAAAATCTTTTACCAACTTTACTTCTTGCCCAAAGCAAGACAAACTGCTAAATTTAAAGCAGTATTGCAAACCACTTCATGTCCATCTCGCTGTATAACTGCTTTAAAGTGCAAACTTGAAAATAGGCTCTGCTTGTCAAAAAGTCCTAAAATTGAATCTCAATTTAGTGCCTGTCTATGTCTAGATGATTGCCTTGCTGTCTTGTATGTCTCAAACCAGTGTATTGTAATTAACAATATAGGTGTCAGCATGGATCTATTGGTAGCACATTCTGCTATAGATCAGAAGGTTGTGAGTTTTAGATCTGCTCCAGGATTGGGTGAATACCATAAATGCTGGCACCCAGTTGTAGAACTAGGGGGATGCTGTACTGTCAGGATGTGCCATCCTTCAGATAAGACATTAAACCAAGGTCTCATCTGCCTTGTTTAGTTGTTATTCAGATGAAAATTTAAGATCCCATGGCACTTCTTGAATTATGAGTAGGGGAATTTTTATTGAAAAATAATATCAAAGCTTTACAAACTTAGGACAAAAGAAACATGCAGATAACATACAGAAATAACCATTCAGCTGCCAAAACTAGTTGAACATTAGAAGTAAACGGTCAAACAATGCTCAAAAAATTTCAGGGGTAAAGTATAGCAGAAGGGGGGGGGGGGGTCTTCCAAGCCTGATAACCAGGTAACTTTTTCCAAAATGTCCAGAAAAGGTTCTGTGACAAAACTGATAATTCTCCTGTCTTTTATCCCATGCAGTTCTGTAGTGATTTGTTGTAACAAGGTAAAAATAGACTCATCTTTTTGTTGTAGCATAAACTGGCATCTACTTTGCTTTGCTGTACGAGTCATTTTATGTAAGCAAAAATTATTAGATACTCTTGTGCCACAGCCAACATTTGAAATCTAGATTCCGTAACAACAGAGTTTGATAGGTGAATGTTCACAATGTTGTATTAAAAGTGTCCAGAAGTCCAAAATAAATGGAAAAGAAAAAGAAAATGTTCCATGGTTTCTTCCACCATGACAACGGGTGGGTCTAACACACATTCATTCAGATAGTTGTTTGTTTTTCTTGTTTCCACACACAGTGAGCCATCCATAAGCTTCCAGAAAGAGTAGGGAGTTTGTGGGTGATACTCTCTGAGGCATTCCACATTCATGTGTAACCCCCAGGTGGCGCTACCCTAGGGGCTACTACCCCAGCCTGCATAAATACCACCAGGTTGAGGGGCCCAGGTCCAATGGCGGGAGCCTCCACCCAGAGGTTGGGGTTAGGACAGTCTGGTATGACTTGGTCACAGCCCTCTGGGACACTGCAACCCCCCTTTCCTCCCACTAGTGGTCCACACAATATATCAGCAGTAACTTCACAATATACACTTACCCCCAGGAATGGTTCGATCAGCTTGACTCTGGGGACCCCCTGTAAAGTAAGATGCAGTAATACAACAGCCGCTGTACTGTATTTCAACACAAACACATATCTCAGGCAGTGTAACTTTGCTAAACAACCAAATCTGATTTATTTAGGGGATAGTAACAAGGACAGGGGGTAATCAGGTTAATTGATTAAGTCACACTAATATTCAGAGCACTGTGCACAGGGCTAGAGTCCCTATAAGTCACTGTCGCTGGGTACCCAGGATGGAGGGGGGGCTAGCCAGGATCGGTGCAGCTGGTTGGGGCCCTGAGGATGAAAATACTTGCACAATACCCAATTTGTAACCCGGAGCCGGTAGGCTTAGTTCGTTCAACAAGAAAGAAAATCAGTTGAAACCCTTGCAATTCCACAAGTTAGCTGGCAGGGAGCTACCCTGATTTTTACTCATGACTTGTGCTGGACACCTTTCACACAGCGAGGGACATGGGCCTGTGAGCCGTACACACCCCACACATTTATATGAAAAAGAAGGTTACCATATTAGGCAGCTGCTTTCTTATCCTGATCGCAGTTACTGCCAACCCGGGAATTCGCAATGCAGCTTCACTCTCCAGACAGACCGAGCGCGATGAAGCAGTTTCTCCAGTCCTCTACAGGGTAAGCCTGGTTCTTGGCCACACAGCCTCTCCTCTTCCTCCACACACAGCGGATTCAGTCTGAATCACCACGGCGAACGAGTCACCGGACTTCTGGCCTGCACACGCGCTTCCCACATGACAGCAGCGCAGAAGCCCGGAGCTCATTCCTCAGTCACAGCCGCAATGGATCTGCCTTCTTGGCTACTGGGCAGGGAATTACCATCAAGTGCCATCCGACCCAATTGGAGGGCTTCAGATGCCAGTCACTCACAGCTTCCCCCATTGGTGCAAAAAAGGCGCCACAGTCCAGAACTTCACTTCACAGAATCACTGGCCATGTCCCGCATTGGCAGCCGGCTCCCGAGAGAGTCCTAATCCTGGTTGGTTGCTCATTATTCCATTTTAAGTGCACCTCCCTCCTGATTGGATCCAGTTTACAGTTTAAATCCAAAATGGAGGGACGATGCACACAAAGTCCCAGCTGCAAGAAAGGCAGGTTAGACAAACTACATTCCCACTAATCTGGAGTTATCTCCCAGGCTTAGCTTGGGCAATTAGCTTGGGGTCACATACACTCCCTTATGGACCACATTCAGGGGCAGATCCACAGGTCTGCCCAGGGACTCATAACTTAGCCTCACTACAGGCCTCACTTCACGGCCAGTCCTTCTGGGGGGAACGGGCACAGTTTCTGACCAGTTAGACTCACTTTCAGCATTGTCTGTACTGGCCAATGGGGTCTCCATCGAGGTAGGGAGGCCACGATCCGGGACATTTTCAGCTCTATAGTCTACAATCTCTGGGTCGACTGGGGAGACTCCTGGTACTGGCAAGAGAATATCAGAGGACTCAGCATTCTGTTCTGGTTCTGGTGTGTCACCAGCTTGCTCCGATACATCACTCCCTCCTTCTGAAAAGTCAGACAGTTCACCCGCGCACAATGATTCCATATCCTCGAACTAGCAAATGGGCAGGAAGGAGGGGTGGAAGAACAATGGGGAATAATAAAAACTGCCATCACAGAGGTAACAAGCCTTTGTGTGAAGCAAATAAACAAAACAAAATGATGTAAGAAACCACTATGGTTCTCAAAGGAGGTAGCAGTGAAGGTTCAAGAGAAAAATAAAGCATTCAGAAAGTACAAGGAATCAGAGAAGGAGCAAGACAGAAAATTGTATCAGTTAAAACAAAAGGAAGCTGGGAAGGCAGTCAGAACAGCAAAGGCCCGAACCGAGGAAAAGATAGCCAACTCAGTTAAGAAGGGGGATAAAACCTTTTTTAGGTACATCAGGGAGTGAAGGAAGACTAAGGGAGGGATAGTGAGGCTTAATAGAGAGGGGTGGGCAGAGGGTGACGGTGAAAAGGCAGAGATACTAAACAGATATTTTTGCTCAGTATTTACAAATGAAGAGGGGGAGGTACCTAAAACAAATAATAGAAACACTCTGGATACAGAAGTTGATACCAGACCATTTACAGAAGAAAGGGTTCTGAAAGAACTCTTAAAACTGAATGTGGACAAAGCAATGGGGCCTGATGGGATTCATCCCAGAATTCTAAAAGAACTAAGGGTAGAACTCTTGACACCGCTGACTACCCTCTTTAACAAATCATGGGAGGATGGGGTGGTACCTGAGGACTGGAGGAGGGCAGATGTGATTCCCCTTCACAAAAGTGGGAGCAGGGCAGAAGCAGGAAACTACAGACCTGTTAGTTTAACCTCAGTGATAGGGAAAATGATGGAATCACTTCTGAGGGAAAGAATTGTCAAGTACCTAGAGGCCAGAGGGGCACAGGACCCAAGGCAGCATGGATTCACAGCAGGAAGGTCATGCCAGATGAATCTAATAGATTTCTTTGACTGGGTGACCAAAGTAGTAGATCAGGGAGGGGCTGTGGACATGGCCTACCTAGACTTTAGCAAGGCATTTGACACAGTCTCACACAAAAGATTAATATACAAGTTAGCCAGCCTGGGAGTGGGTCCCAAGATGATAGCCTGGGTAAAGAAATGGCTGGAGAATAGGACACAGAAGGTAATAGTAAATGGAGTCCACTCTGAAGAAGGGGGTTACTAGTGGGGGTACCGCGGGGGTTCAGTAGTAGGACGGTCCTCTTCAATGTCTTTATAAGCGACATTGCAGAGGGACTGGAAGAAAAAATGTCTCTTTGCAGATGACACAAAGATCTGCAACAGAGTTGATGCACAAGGTGGTGGAAAAGATGAGAAGGGACTTGGAAAGGTTAGAGGAATGGTCAAATGTATAGCAGCTTAGATTCAATGCTAAGAAGTGCAAGGTAATGCACCTGGGAAACAAAAACCAGGGAAGAGTACACAATAGAGTGAGATAATAACAACAACAAAAATGGAAAGAGACCTGGGGGTAGTCATATCAGATGACTTAAAGGTGGGCAAGCAATGTGAGAGGGCAGTAAGGAGGGCTGGGGGATACTAGGATGCATAGGGAGAGGCATCAGCAGTAGAAAACAGGAAGTTGTTATCCCTCTGTACAGACAGCTGGTGAGACCCCATCTGGAGTACTGTGTGCAGTTCTGGAGACCCAATCTCCGCAAGGACATAGACAAGATGGAAGCTGTCCAGAGGAGGGCAACTAAAATGGTGTAGGGTCTGCACCTCTGCACCAGAAGACATATGGAGAGAGACTAAAGGAGCTTAATATGTATAGCCTCGAGGAAAGGAGGGAGAGGGGGGACATGATAGAAACTTTCAAGTACCTTAAGGGAATCAACAAAGTCCAAGAGGGTAGCATCTTTCAAAAAAAGAGGTGTGCAAGAACAAGGGGCACAATTTGAGGATAGAGGTATGGCTCAGAGGTAATGTAAGGAGTATTTTTCACAGAGAGGTTTGTGGATGCATGGAACGCCTTCCGGAGGAGGTTGTGGAGTCAAAAACAGTGGTTGAATTCAAGCATGCATGGGACAGTCATAAGGCACTTCTAGGGGATGGGGGTAGAAAGAAGTAGGCTGCTGGTTAACTAGGATCTGCAGCTTATCCATTAGGTAGAGAAATGGGCAGACTGGGTAGGCCAAGCGGTCCTCATCTGTCATCAAATTCTATGTTTCTATGTTTCTATGTTGATGCTGTGTATTTCACTTTCTGGGAGCATTGGCTCCAGAGACAAAGCTGAGGGCTTAGACAGTCCAGAAAACTCAGCCTCGTGCCCTGGGTTGACTAGGGGATTTCACTGGAACAGCTGGCTTAATTCATAAGAAGGGTAATATTCAGGATTACACTCAGTGTCCCCTGACACAGACTGACAGTCAGATTCAGTTGGGATGGGTGGAGAGGAACACTTTAACTTGATTTCTGTAGTGGCAGTCTGTCTTGATTTTTTCTTGGCAGTGGCTCTAGTCACAGGTCCAGAGGGGGCATCGCTTGTGGGTTCAGATTCTATCAAGATCTGTCCAATAGGCAGCAAATGATTTCTATGCATAGTTTTCACATCTTTCAAATTATTCTCAGGCCATACCTTATATACAGGTAGATCATCTAGTTTATCCACTACAATGTGAGGGATGTGATGCCATCTGTCAGCAATCTTATGCTTGCCATGCAGCCCTAGATTCCTCAGTAACACTCGATCTCCTTCCCTGAGTTCCAGTGCCTTCACTTTCTTGTCATACCTTTCTTTATTGGCTAGATTTCTTTTGGCAGCCATGGTTTGAACCAACTGGTATGCATGATTTAATTGGGCCTTCAATTGCTGCACGTACTGTAAATGAATAGCTGCTTGAACCCCATAAGGAGAAACTCCAAAACAAACATCTACTGGCAACATGGCTTCTCTTCCAGACATTAATCTAAAGGGGAAAACCCAGTGGCATCACTTTTGGTGCAGTTGCATGCATGTACCAGAGTGCTAATCTGTTGGCTCCATCTGGGCTTGTCTTTTAGTTGAAGGGTGCCCAACATGTCAAGCCGAGTGTGATTGAACCGTTCAGGCTGGGGTTCTCCCTGGGGATGATAGGGGGTAGTTCTTGACTTTTGTACCCCCCACAAGGAAAGTATCACCTTAATCAGACAACTCTCAAAGTCCCGCCCTTGATCAGAATGGATTCTTTGAGGGGCCCCATAGTGAACAAAGAAATTTTCGATAAGTACTTTTGTCACAGTAGTTGCTTTCTGATCTTTGGTGGGGAATGCTTGAGCATAACGAGTGAAGTGGTCAGTGACTACCAATATATTACTGATATTTCTTTGATCTGGCTCTAGACTCAGAAAATCAATACAGACCAGTTCCATGGGTGCACTAGTGGTGATGTTAACAAGGGGGGCAGCCCTCTGCAGCAGAGTTTTTTGCTGTAAGCAATAACTACAAGTTCTAATGTGTTGTTCCACATTAGCCCCCATCTTAGGCCAGTAAAACCTGAATCTCACTAAATCAAGGGTTCTGTCTATGCCAAGGTGTCCCATGTGATTGTGTAGAGACCTCAACACCAGCTCTCGGAAAGCAGTGGGCAAAACTAACTGTTGCTTGTCCAGTTGGCCCCCTTTGTCCATTGTCTCTCTATACAACAATCCATTCCTCAGTTTCAATTTAGGGCCTTCTTTATATAGCAGTGCAGTTCTCAAGTCAGGGGAGTGTAACTTGGTCACATCCTTCCTTGCTTGAATGGCTACTACAGCTGTTTTGATCATGGGATCTCGGGATTGAGCCCGCTGAAGACTATCATTATTGAATTGAGGCAAAGCACCAGTATCTAATGCAGAAAAATGACAATAAGCAGCAGGTATGCAGTTCTCAGATGGCCCCAAACAATCCACCATGCAATCCACTGCATCCGTAGACATCTTTTCCTCCTTGTCAAACTTTTGGCAGAGGGCTCGAATATCTGGTTCTGACAGCCGGACCCAATTATTTGAAGGGACTGGTCTCCAGGAGAGAGCATCAGCATTGATATGGTTCAAGCCTGCTCTGAACTCAACGGCATAGTCGTAGGTGGACAAGGCAGAGAGCCACCTGTGACCAGTGGCATCCAACTTGGCTGAAGCCTGTACATAGGTCAAAGTATTATTGTCAGTTTTTACCAGCATCCTAGCACCATATAGATACTCATGAAATTGATCAACAATTGCCCACTTCTGAGCCAGGAACTCTAATTTGTGCACTGGATAGTTCTTTTCCGACAGGGTCAGACTCCTGCTGGCAAAAGCTACTGGTCTTAGCCCATTTGGGTGTTCCTGATACAACACAGCCCCCAACCCTTGCATACTAGCATCAGTGTGAAGGACATATGGTCTGGAAGGATCAGCATAGGCCAACACTGGGGCATGGGTAAGTTGATGTATGATTTCATGAAAAGCAGTCTCACAATCACAAGTCCAGCGGGCCCCAAATACATCATCCGGATGGAAATATTTTTTTTCAGTCTCAGTGGGCACTTTTTTCTTGTACTTCTTGTGGGTTGGAGGATACCCTCGAGTAAGGTTAAGTAAAGGGCAGATCACTCGGGAATAGTCCTTGATAAAACGCCTATAATAACCTGCAGCTCCTTCAAATTTTTTGGCTGGGGCCAGGTGGTCAATGCCTCATCTTTGCTGGGATCAGTCTCTATGCCCTCGGTGGATACTATATGTCCCACATATTTTACTGATGTTTGAAAGAATTGACACTTATCAATAGACAATTTAAGGTCAAAATCTTCCAGTCGGTCCAGTACCTTGAATAACCTGCACTCATGTTCCTCCAGGGAGCTGCCAAATACTATGACATCATCCAGGTATACCAAACACTCTAGCAAGTTCATATCCCCAACTGCACTCTCCATTAGGCGCTGGAAAGTGGCTGGGGCACCCGAAATCCCTTGAGGCATCCTCAGAAACTCATAGAAAACAAGTGGGCAGATGAAAGCAGTTTTTTCACCATCTTCAGGAGCCATCAGGATCTGATAGTACCCACTGTGGAGGTCCAGTACTGAGTACCACAGTTACATCTCAGAAGAGTGCTCACTCTGCCCAGTTAGCGATGGCAGAAATTGAGTAATTTGTCAGTGGCTCAAGCTGGACCCGAGCAGGGGAACACATAGCCCCTCCCCCATAACGTAATCTTGCCTGCAAGCAGACAGCTCTCAAAGAGACAGTACTAGAGGCTCTAAAAGCACTCACTGATAAACGGCTTAAACGACAAACACCATTCAGGCTAGGAGCACTCAGCTGGCTCCTGGAAGACCTCTGGAAACCCCCATTTGCAGGGGGGTTACACCGTTCCTTGCCTGAAAAAGCTTGATGTCCGCGTCAAGTGGATACAATTAAATCACTTTAAGGCAGAACAGTTTGAACTTGCATGCCTTTTAAATAGCAACACTTACATTGTATTATACATTCCACTACTGATTATACAACAGTACACATACAAACATTTTAACTCAGGTCACCACTTCCTGCATATGAAACCTGGAAAGAGGGAGCCTTTCCCTATCAGTTACGTTGGGACTGGAGGGGGCAGGGGTACCATACTCAGAGGACAATACAAATAATCTGGAGTTATCTCCCAGGCTTAGCTTGGGCAATTAGCTTGGGGTCACATACACTCCCTTATGGACCACATTCAGGGGCAGATCCACAGGTCTGCCCAGGGACTCATAACTTAGCCTCACTTCTCGGTCAGTCCTTCTGGGGGGAACGGGCACAGTTTCTGACCGGTTAGACTCATTTTCAGCATTGTCTGTACTGGCCAAGGGGTCTCCATCGAGGTAGGGAGGCCAGGATCCGGGACATTTTCAGCTCTATAGTCTACAATCTCTGGGTCAACTGGGGAGACTCCTGGTACTGGCAAGAGACTATCAGAGGACTCAGCACACTGTTCTGGTTCTGGTGTGTCACCAGCTTGCTCCGATACATCACTCCCTCCTTCTGAAAAGTCAGACAGTTCACCCATGCACAATGATTCCATATCCTCGAACTAGCAAATGGGCAGGAAGGAGGGGTGGAAGAACAATGGGGAATAATAAAAACTGCCATCACAGAGGTAACAAGCCTTTGCGTGAAGCAAATAAACAAAACAAAATGATGTAAGAAACCACTATGGTTCTCAAAGGAGGTAGCAGTGAAGGTTCAAGAGAAAAAGAAAGCATTCAGAAAGTACAAGGAATCAGAGAAGGAGCAAGACAGAAAATTGTATCAGTTAAAACAAAAGGAAGCTGGGAAGGCAGTCAGAACAGCAAAGGCCCAACCAAGGAAAGATAGCCAACTCAGTTAAGAAGGGGATAAAACCTTTTAGGTACATCAGGAGCGAAGGAAGACTAAGGAGGGATAGTGAGGCTAATAAAGGGAGGGGTGGGTGAGGGTGACGGTGAAAAGGCAGAGATACTAAACAGATATTTTTGCTCAGTATTTACAAATGAAGAGGGGGAGGTACCTAAAACAAATAATAGAAACACTCTGGATACAGAAGTTGATACCAGACCATTTACAGAAGAAAGGATTCTGAAAGAACTCTTAAAACTGAATGTGGACAAAGCAATGGGGCCTGATGGGATTCATCCCAGAATTCTAAAAGAACTAAGGGTAGAACTCGTGACACCACTGACTACCCTCTTTAACAAATCATGGGAGGATGGGGTGGTACCTGAGGGACTGGAGGAGGGCAGATGTGATTCCCTTCACAAAAGTGGGAGCAGGGCAGAAGCAGGAAACTACAGACCTGTTAGTTTAACCTCAGTGATAGGGAAAATGATGGAATCACTTCTGAGGAAAGAATTGTCAAGTACCTAGAGGCCAGAGGGCACAGGACCCAAGGCAGCATGGATTCACAGCAGGAAGGTCATGCCAGATGAATCTAATAGATTTCTTTGACTGGGTGACCAAGTAGTAGATCAGGGAGGGCTGTGGACATGGCCTACCTAGACTTTGCAAGGCATTTGACACAGTCCCACTCAAAGATTAATATACAAGTTAGCCAGCCTGGGAGTGGGTCCCAAGATGATAGCCTGGGTAAAGAATAGGCTGGAGAATAGGACACAGAGGGTAATAGTAAATGGAGTCCACTCTGAAGAAAGGTTACTAGTGGGGTACCGCGGGGTTCAGTATGGGACGGTCCTCTTCAATGTCTTTATAAGTGACATTGCAGAGGGACTGGAAGGAAAAGTATGTCTCTTTGCAGATGACACAAAGATCTGCAACAGAGTTGATGCACAAGGTGGGTGGAAAGGATGAGAAGGTACTTGGCAAGGTTAGAGAAATGGTCAAATGTATGGCAGCTTAGATTCAATGCTAAGAAGTGCAAGGTAATGCACCTGGGAAACAAAAACCCAGGGGAAGAGTACACAATGGGGGGTGAGATACTAACAACAACAAAAATGGAAAGGGACCTGGGGGTAGTCATATCAGATGACTTAAAGATGGGCAAGCAATGTGAGAGGGCAGTAAGGAGGGCTAGGGGGATACTAGGATGTATAGGAAGAGGAATCACCAGTAGAAAACTGGAAGTTGTTATCCCTCTGTTCAGACAGTTGGTGAGACCCCATCTGGAGTACTGTGTGCAGTTCTGGAGACCCAATCTCCGCAAGGACATAGACAAGGTGGAAGCTGTCCAGAGGAGGGCAACTAAAATGGTGCAGGGTCTGCACCAGAAGACATATGCAGAGAGACTAAAGGAGCTTAATATGTATAGCCTCGAGGAAAGGAGGGAGAGGGGGGACATGATAGAAACTTTCAAGTATCTTAAGTAATCAACAAAGTCCAAGAGGGTAGCATCTTTCAAAAAAAGGGGTGTGCAAGAACAAGGGGGCACAATTTAAGGATAGAGGTGAGGGCGGCTCAGAGGTAATGTAAGGAAATATTTTTTCACAGAGAGGTTTGTGGATGCATGGAACGGCCTTCTGGAGGAGGTTGTGGAGTCAAAAACAGGGTTGAATTCAAGCACGCTTGGGACAGTCATAAGGCAATTCTAGGGGATGGGGGTAGAAAGAAGTAGGCTGCTGGTTAACTAGGATCTGCAGCTTATCCATTAGGTAGGGAAATGGGCAGACTGGGTGGGCCAAGCTGTCCTTATCTGCCGTCAAATTCTATGTTTCTATGTTTCTATGTTGATGCTGTGTATTTCACTTTCTGGGAGCACTGGCTCCAGAGACAAAGCTGAGGGCTTAGACAGTCCAGAAAACTCAGCCTCATCCCCTGGGTTGACTAGGGGATTGCCCTGGAACAGCTGGCTTAATTCATAAGAAGGGTAATATTCAGGATTACACTCAGTGTCCCCTGACAAAGACTGACAATCAGGTTCACTTGGGATGGGTGGAGAGGAACACTTTAACTTGACTTCTGTAGTGGCAGTCTGTCTTGATTTTTTCTTGGCAGTAGCTCTAGTCACAGGTCCAGAGGGGGCATCGCTTGGGGGTTCAGATTCTATCAAGATCTGTCCAATAGGCAGCAAATGATTTCTATGCATAGTTTTCACATCTTTCAAATTATTCTCAGGCCATACCTTATATACAGGTAGATCATCTAGTTTATCCACTATAAAGTGAGGGAGGTGATGCCATCTGTCAGCAATCTTATGCTTGCCATGCAGCCCTAGATTCCTCAGTAACACTCGATCTCCTTCCCTGAGTTCCAGTGCCTTCACTTTCGTGTCATACCTTTCTTTATTGGCTAGATTTCTTTTGGCAGCTATGGTTTGAGCCAGCTGGTATGCATGATTTAATTGGGCCTTCAATTTCTGCACGTACTGTAAATGAGTAGCTGCTTGAACCCCATAAGGAGAAACTCCAAAACAAACATCTACTGGCAATCTGGCTTCTCTTCCAGACATTAATCTAAAGGGGAAAACCCAGTGGCATCACTTTTGGTGCAGTTGCATGCATGTACCAAAGTGCTAATCTGTTGGCTCCATCTGGGCTTGTCTTTTGGTTGAAGGGTGCCCAACATGTCAAGCAGAGTGCGATTGAACCGTTCAGGCTGGGGCTCTCCCTGGGGATGATAGGGGGTAGTTCTTGACTTTTGAACCCCCCACAAGGACAGCATTTCCTTAATCAGACAACTCTCAAAGTCCCGCCCTTGATCAGAATGGATTCTTTGAGGGGCCCCATAGTGAACAAAGAAATTTTTGATAAGTACTTTTGCCACAGTAGTTGCTTTCTGATCTTTGGTGGGGAATGCTTGAGCATAACGAGTGAAGTGGTCAGTGACTACCAATATATTATTGATATTTCTTTGATCTGGCTCTAGACTCAGAAAATCAGTATAGACCAGTTCCATGGGTGCACTAGTGGTGATGTTAACAAGGGGGGCAGCCCTCTGCGGCATAGGTTTTTTGCTGTAAGCAATGGCTACAAGTTCTAATGTGTTGTTCCACATTAGCCTCCATCTTAGGCCAGTAAAACCTGAATCTCACTAAATCGAGGTTTCTGTCTATGCCAAGGTGTCCCATGTGATTGTGTAGAGACCTCAACACCAGCTCTCAGAAAGCAGTGGGCAAAATGAACTGTTGCTTGTCCAGTTGGCCCCCTTTGTCCATTGTCTCTCTATACAACAATCCATTCTTCCGTTTCAATTTAGGGCCTTCTTTATATAGCAGTGCAGTTCTCAAGTCAGGGGAGTGTAATTTGGTCACATCCTTCCTCGTCTGAATGGCTTCTACAGCTGTTTTGATCATGGGATCTCGGGATTGAGCCCGCTGAAGACTATCATTATTGAATTGAGGCAAAGCACCAGTATCTAATGCAGAAAAATGACAATAAGCGGCAGGTATGCAGTTCTCAGATGGCCCCAAACAATCCACCATGCAATCCACTGCATCCATAGATATCTTTTCCTCCTTGTCAAACTTTTGGCAGAGGGCTCGAATATCCGGTTCTGACAGCCGGACCCAATTATTTGAAGGGACTGGTCTCCAGGAGACAGCATCAGCATCGATATGGTTCAAGCCTGCTCTGAACTCAACGGCATAGTCGTAGGTGGACAAGGCAGAGAGCCACCTATGACCAGTGGCATCCAACTTGGCTGAAGCCTGTACATAGGTCAAAGTATTATTGTCAGTTTTTACCAGCATCCTAGCACCATATAGATACTCATGAAATTGATCAACAATGGCCTACTTCAGAGCCAGGAACTCTAATTTGTGCACTGGATAGTTCTTTTCCGACAGGGTCAGACTCCGGCTGGCAAAAGCTACTGGTCTTAGCCCATTTGGGTGCTCCTGATACAACACAGTCCCCAACCCTTGCATACTAGCATCAGTATGAAGGACATATGGTCTGGAAGGATCAGCATAGGCCAACACTGGGGCATGGGTAAGTTGATGTATGATTTCATGAAAAGCAGTCTCACAACCACAAGTCCAGCAGGCCCCAAATACATCATCCGGATGGAAATATTTTTTTTCAGTCTCAGTGGGCACTTTTTTCTTGTACTTCTTGTGGGTTGGAGGATACCATCGAGTAAGGTTAAGTAAAGGGCAGATCACTCGGGAATAGTCCTTGATAAAACGCCTATAATAACCTGCAGCTCCTTCAAATTTTTTGGCTGGGGCCAGGTGGTCAATGCCTCAACTTTGCTGGGGTCAGTCTCTATGCCCTCAGTGAATACTATATGTCCCACGTATTTTACTGATGTTTGAAAGAATTGACACTTATCAATAGACAATTTAAGGTCAAAATCTTCCAGTCGGTCCAGTACCTTGAATAACCTGCACTCATGTTCCTACAGGAGCTGCCAAATATGACATCATCCAGGTATACCAAACACTCTAGCAAGTTCATATCCCCAACTGCACTCTCCATTAGGCATTGGAAAGTGGCTGGAGTACCCGAAATCCCTTGAGGCATCCTCAGAAACTCATAGAAAACAAGTGGGCAGATAATAGCAGTTTTGTCACCATCTTCAGGAACCATCGGGATCTTATAGTACCCACTGCGGAGGTCCAGTATTGAGAACCACAGTTACATCTCAGGAGAGTGCTCACTCTGCCCAGGTAGCGATGGCAGAAATGGAGCAATTTGTCAGTGGCTCAAGCGGGACTCGAGCAGGGCAACACATAGCCCCCCCCATAACGTAATCTTGCCTGCAAGCAGACAGCTCTCAAAGAGACAGTACTAGAGGCTCTAAAAGCACTCACTGATAAACGGCTTAAACACTGAACACCATTCAGGCTAGGAGCACTCAGCCGGCTCCTGGAAGACCTCTGGGAACCCCCATTTGCAGAGGGGTTACACCTGACATCATGGATTGTGTACACCTGATAGGTTGCCTCATGCACATGTGACTTCAAAGAAGTCTGTCCCCCCTCTCTGGGGACCTGCTCCCACTGGATCAGTTTCAAATGTGCATCTGAAGAGGTTGCAGCACACCCTTTAGCTCCAGAGCATTGCAACCATACTTTGTGATAAAAAAAAATTAAGAAAATAAGGTAAGAGGATTTAAAATCCAGTATCTTAATATGGCATACAGCTAAGACAAGACTAGATCAGAGATTTGTGAAGCGTACTATAGCACTTAGAAATGTGTTATAGTAATGGTACGGCCTTTGTAGACAATAAGCAATAGTCTAGCTTACAACAGTTCTTAGGATGTTTCTAGACAAGTTTTAAAAAACTTCCCCCTCAGCCACAGGTTACCTGGAAACCCCTGCTAGTGGTCTCAGGGGCTACAAAGGCACAGCTGACCACTTTTAAGATATACTGTATGTGGGCATTAGCTCTGGATCCCTTAATAGCAGTCCAGAAGCAGTTTCAAAATATAATTTCACCCACAAAGACATTTCTGATGACCTGGTACCCCTGCCAGCGATACCAGAGTCTGATTCATACCATGCCACTCTACTACGAGTTTGTTCAGAGGAACGTCTGAGTTACCTTGCTAGTGTACCCAACCTCGTCATGTATTCAATGTACCTCACTGCTCCAAACATTACAACTTGTTGCATAGGAGCTCATAATAGAAAATATTTACTCTCCTCAATACAGAAAAGCACTGCCTGCTGTTACCATTCTAAAATGAATAGTAGTTAGATACTACACTTACTGTTTCCCTCACCCCCAAAATGGCACTGCATCCAACAGTTTATGGTCCCAATTAGTTTAAAATCGCTGTCTCCATTCTCCATGGCTCTTCTTTGACTCCATTGCTGAGTGCTACACTTGTGAGAAGGAGGAGACTTGCAAGAACAGTGCAAGAAACCATGTTCAGTGACAGAGAGAGGGTCAAGTCTCGTGAGCCTTGAGGCCACCATTTTTGATACAGTATACAGACTGGCCACCCTTTTCAAGGGCTACCTTGGTGCCCGCAAGACTATACCCTTAATGTGAGACTTGTGGCCACTGTCTTAGAAAGGGCATAAGCACTATTAAGCAAGTGCAGTGCCACTCCAAAAATGAATGTGAGCGGATCCAATCTTTTAATACTTTACCTCAGATCCGCATCACCTGGCATATCACCTCAACTACCACTGGGTCATGAACAGAAGAGTAGGAGGTCATATTTCTTTTTGACCACAACTCTGATCCTCAGACATTTGTTGAATTTGGAAGCACCATACAAACAATGCCCCTCCCACCTCTCTGCAACTAAAGAGACACCACATAGTACAGAGCTCAGGCACAGATACTAGGATTAATTAATTAACAAAATGCAGTGCATAGGGGCCATAACATTATAAAAATGTTTACACTAGACACTACTTTATCTCCCTAAGAAGTTCCTTTGTCTCCCATCTCCCAACAGATTAAAATGGCCAAAACTAAAATCTGCAGGCAGTACAACATTCCACTTACACCTAAACAGCTGGGCAGATTGTGTGCATCCTGTGCTGAAGATGCACCCATCCCATTTGATATAGAGGATACTGGGGAAGACACCAGTGGAATATCACATTCAGCACAAGCAACAGCACCCCCTGTAAGCCTCCAAACCAACACAGGGCAGAATATGGATGCAACTTCAATATTACTGCAGAATAACCAATCTATGCAGGTGCAGCAAGAAGTGTTAGCCGCCATGCTAAATATGCTGAATGAAATTACTGCCCCACAGGCCCTCACTCTCTGGGCTACCAAAAAGGGAGTTGCACCAAAAAATTCAAAAAATCAGGACCCGGTGGGTCCAGACCAACAATCCACAATGACGGACCTGGAAATGCTATTCAAAAAAGAGGGAGAAGTTGAAGTGGATCCATAATCACTTACGAGAAAATGGTGCTTCCTTGATCAAATCCTAGCCCTAATCTTCAATATTATGGCCGCTGTGGGGTTTGAAACACCTACACCTGCCTCTTTATCCAAACTGATTCCCTCTTTACAACCATCAACAAAACAAACTGACGTATTCCCAATGTGTGAGCTCATTGATAAAGTGGTCATTAAGGAATGGGAATCTGAAACCAGCATGTATACCTGAGCGCAGATCATGGGACAAAATGTACCCTCTCCAGGCAGACAAACTGGCATTGCAGTGCACACCACCAAAAACAGATCCTAAAATAGCTTCACTAAATAAAAAAACTGTACTACCTACTGAGTTGGAATTCAGGTCTCAAGGACCCGATAGACCAAACATTAGAAGACAACTTAAAGAAAAACACAGAACTAGCAGGCTTAGGGGCTAGAGCTGCAATAACAGCCATTTACACAACCAGAGCCCAATTAACCTGGCTACAAGAGGTAATAAAAAAATGACCCCCAAAATCCATGGAGGCACAACTCCTGGAAAACGCCATACTCTCAACCAAGTACCTGGCGGACATGGCAGTGGATTCCCTAAAAATTAACTCATGGGCTGCAGTACCAATCAATAGAGCACATAGGCCCCTGTTGATGAAGTTATGGGATGGGGACAATGAATCGAAAGCAACGCTTCACAAACTACCCTTCAAAGGCACCCTACCATCTGAGGAGTGTTAGGAGAGATACCTGAAAGAGGAAGGAGGAAGGGAAGACTCTGACCAAGGATCAAACAAATAGATCCACTTATCTTCCCACCAAACAGAGATACTGCTCCCATTCCTTTTGTGACATGAGAAGGGGAAACTACAGTTAAGGGGAAATAACTATTGACAACTGTACCCACCCACTAGCCATTACATCAGATATCGGGACAGGGGAGGCTCACACAGAGGTAGAGGAAACTACATATCCCATAGAACACAATCCAAGCAATGACTGCTATTACTCCAACCAATACCCAAACATCTCCATAGGAGCAAGACTGCTCAAATTCGTCCACACATGGGAGAGAACTACAGAAGACAGATGGGTTCTAGAAATAATAAGGAAAGGATATGCCATAGAACTTGCACAAATACTACCTCTCAATAGGCTAATCATGTCCACAGTCCCGAAAAACAAGTTCACATAACAGAAGTACAGAAGGTACTGACCAACTTACTACACAAGACCATAAAGGAGGTATCAAAGCGTGAAGAGGGAAAAGGCATATACTCCATCTTCTTCATGGTACCCAAAAAGACAGGAGGACTTCGGCCTGTCCTAGACCTCAAGTACCTGAACAAATCTGTGCAGTACAAACCCTTTAAGATGGAGACAATTCGGTTCACCCTGAGGGTTATAAGACCAGGCGATTTCCTAACATCAATAGATCTCAAGCATACCTCTCTACACATCCCCATGAGACCATCACACTACAAATTCCTACGATTCCAACATAATGGGAAAACACTACCAATACCAAGTTCTACCATTTGGTCTGGCATCGCTCTGAGAGTGTTCACAAAGGTGACAATAATACAAGTGGCAAAACTGAGAGAAAAAGGTGTTCGTGTAATCCCATACATGGATGACTGGCTCATCAGAACCAGATCGGAACAGCAGTCCATTCAGGAAACAAACACTGTAGTGCAATGCCTACAAGAACACAGCTGGGTTGTAAACTACTCAAAAGGCTGCCTATTCCCCAGTCAGTCCATAGAACACCTAGGCACATTAATCGACACAACACTGGGACTAGTATATCCCTGAGCCCAGAGTATAATCAATCATAGCTCTAACCAAACATCTACAAAAACAAAGAACTCCAACACTACTAATCATTTCATAAGTCCTGGAACTAATGTCATCCTCAAGAGACACAGTACCATGGGCCAGATGGAACATGAGGCCACTCATGTCATTCCTAATCAAACAAGGCCCAACTTACGATATCGACCTATCTCAGACAGTCACACTCCCAACTGCCATACAAAAAAGCCTATCATGGTGTATAAACAGACTCAAACTCACACAAGGAATTTCTCTAGACATTCAGCAAGAGGTCATTATAGATACAGATACCAGTCTGACAGGCTGGGGTACGGTCCTGAGCCATCAATCGGCACAAGGAAAATCGTCATTAAAAGAGACAAAACTCCCAATAAACATTTTGGAAATGGGAGCGGTATTTCTCGCACTTCTACATTTTGCCAAACACATCCAGAATAAACATGTACTAATAAGATCTGACAATCAGGTGATGGTCTCATATATAAACAAACAGGGGGGAACCAGGAGCCGAGCAATGCTCAAAGAAGCATCAAAATTCATACCATAGGTGCAGAAGAACCTCATCTCTATCTCAGCAATCCATCTGGCAGGGAAATTAAACATGAATGCGGATTGGTTGAGTCACCAACAGATACACCCAAGGGAATGGCAATCACACCTGCAGGTTTTTGCTCATATTAGCAGGAGATAGGGACTGGTGGAACTGGATCTAATGGTGTTCCACAAAAACAATCAATGCCCCAAGTTCTTCTACAGATACAAGGGCAGACTAGCCATGGGAATGAATGCCTGGACAGCATGTTGGATATTCAACATTGCATACATTTTTCCACCTTTGCCCCTCATACCACAAGTACTGAAGAAAATACATACATCCAGAACCATTGTTGGAGATCCCTCGATTTGAGAATGATCACTACTATGGTTCACTGATGGGTCCTGTGGTGGCTCAGTAATCCAATCCTAGAGCCACAGATTCATCCACAGAAATTGCAGATGTTTCCATGTGGGAGAGCTGCCCGCTGGCTGGGGTTTCTTTCCCTTTCCTCCCTACGGTCTCACTTTTCAGCTTCGAGGGCAAGGCGTTTCTCTTTGAAGAAGACGCACACTTGATGGAGGTTCTGGTGCCATTGAGATCAGTTGGTGGCCAGCTCCTCCCAGCTCGTGATGTCCATATCTATTTTCTTGAGATATGCCTTCAGTGTGTCTTTGTAGCATTTCCTTTGACCACCATGGGATCTCTGGCTGTGACTGAGCTGGGAGTATAAAATTTGTTTGGGTAGTCAAGAGTTGGGCATCCGTACAGTGTCCAGTCAAGTGGAATTGATGTCTGAGGATCATTGCCTCAATGCTGGTGACATTGGCCTCAGTGAGAACACTGACGTTAGTGCGGTGGTCTTCCTACCTGAGGCAGAGGATTTTCCAGAGACATCGCTGGTGGTACCTCTCCAGGCTCTTTAGATGATGTCGGCAAGTCACCCAAGTTTCACATCCATAAAGAAGGGTAGGGATGATAACCAAACTGTATACCTGGATCTTGGTGTCCTTTCATATGTTATGGTCAGTGAAGACATGCCAAAGCAGTTTCCCAAATGAGGTACTAGCGCAATGAATCCTCTGCTGAATCTCATCGTTGATGTTTGCTGTTAGGGAGAGGTGGCTACCGAGGTAAGGGAAGTACTCGACTGTCTCCAGGGTCTGTCCCTCGATGGTGAATTGTGGAGGGTCATTTACAAGGCCTTGAGTGGGCTGATAGAGCACCTTGATCTTCTTGATGTTAAGTGAGAGTCCCAGACTTCGGTAAGCTTCTGCAAAGAGATCTAGTGCAGACTGAAGGTCGCTCCTGGTATGTGCAAGGATGGCAGAGTCATCAGCATACTGGAGGTCAATGACGGTTGCCTTGCAAACTTTGGTGTTTGAACGGAGACATCCAAGATTAAAGAGCCCTCCATCCATTCTGTATTCGATGTCAATTCCAGTGGGAAGGTGGCCTTTGGTGAGGACTAGGATGACTGCTAGGAAGATAGAGAACAAGGTTGGAGTGATGACACACCCTTGCTTGACCCCAGTTTGGATGATGAACAGGTCTGTCTTTGAACCATTATAGAGAACACTGGCAGTCATCTGGTCATGCAGAAGCCTCAGGACCTTGATGAATTTTGTAGGGCAGCCAAAGTTGGCCAGCACCTTCCACAAGACTTCACAATTGATGGAGTCAAAGGCCTTTTACAGGTCGATGAAAGCCATGTACAGGTCCTGATGTTGTTCTCGACACTTTTTTTGGATCTGCCTGGCAGTGAAGATCATGTTGGTTGTCCCTCAAGATGGTCTGAATCCACACTGAGATTCCGGCAGGACTTCTTCGGCGATGGGAAGGAGACGGTTCAGAAGAATATGGGTGAGGATTTTCCCTGCGGTGAAGAGTAAAGCAATGCCTCGATAATTTCCACACACTGACTTGTTTCCCTTCTTGAAGATGGTAACAATGTTGGCATTCCTCAAGTCCTCTGGAATCTTCTCATTGTTCCAAATTCGGAGAATGAGTTTGTGGAGTTTTAGTACCAGTTCCTTGCTCCCAGCCTTGTAGACTTCAGCCGGTATGCCATCTGGTCCCACAGCTTTGTTGTTTTTGGCCCACTTGATGGCACATCTTACTTCTTTAATGGTAGGAGGGTTGGTGAGAGATTCTCTTTCAAGGTGTTGAGGGACAGAATTGATAGTGGCATCTGTCACAGATGACTCGCTGTTCAGAAGTGTCTCAAAATACTCCTTCCATCTAGCTTGAATGCCTTCATTTCCCTTTGGGAGCATCAAGCCTTCTTGAGATCGGAAGGGAGTGGGACCATGTGAGCTTGGACCATAAATGGCCCTTGTAGCCTAGAAGAAGCTCCGCATGTCATGTTTGTCAATATAGAGCTGGATCTCCTTGGCCTTGTCTTGCCACCATTTGTTTTTGATGTCTCGGATCTTCCTTTGAGCTTCTGCCTTGAGCTGCTGGTATGACTCTTTCTTTTGCTGGCATGAGATGTCATCTTGCCATGTGCAGTGAGCTCTTCTTTTCTGGTTGAGCAGGTCTTGAATCTCGGTACCATTTTCATCAAACCAGTCCTGGTGATGCCTGTTGACATAGCCAATAGATTCAGCACATGCTGAGTGGATGGCGGTCTTGAACTCCTTCCAGTATCTCTCAATGTTATCATCAGCTGCGGGCATGGCAAAGAGCCTTGCTTGGAGATGTTGCTGGAAGTCCTCTTGAACCACTGGGTCTTGAAGGGACTTGGTGTTGAATTTCCTTTGCATTGATTTTGGCTGTCTTCAATGTTTCTGAGTGAGCCAGATGTTCTTGACAGATCTGACAAGACGATGGTCTGTCCAGCAATCATTGACTCCTCACATGGCCCTCGTGATGTAGACATCCTTTCGATCACGGATTCTGACAATGACATAGTCAAGGAGGTGCCAGTGCTTGGATCAAGGGTGTCTCCAAGTAGTCTTATGCTTGTTTTCCACCTTTGCCCCTCATACCACAAGTACTGAAGAAAATGCATACATCCAGAACCAGAGTAACACTCATAACACCGCACTGGCCTCACAGAGCCTGATTTACCACAATAGTAGCCATGGCCCTGGACCACCCCTGGAGACTCCCCTCCAGAACCGATTTCCTAAGACAGGGACCAGTATACCACCCAAACCCATGCCAACTACCGTTGATGGCCCGGTTCCTGAAAGGGAGAGACTGCTGAAAGCGGGGTATCACCCACTGGTGATTACCACTATGACAATGTCCAGAAGGACATCCACCACCAGCACCTATCAGCGGCACTGGAACATACTCTCAAAATGGTGCAATCACCACAAGACAGATGCAAACAACTGCTCAATAGCAGATATTCTACTATTCCTTCAAGAAGGATTAAATCTGGGGCTGTCAATCACGTCTCTCAAAGTCCAGTGGCTGCCATATTAGTGGCAAGAGGACAAATACAAGGCACCATACTGGGCTCCCACCAGGATATTGTTTGCTTCATAAAAGCAGCCATGAACATATGCCCCAAATAAAGAACGTGATAGCTCCAGGGGATCTAAACATGGTTCTAAGATTAATGACAAAGGCACCTTTTGAGCCTCTGGAAACAGTTGACCTCAAATGGCTAAACCTAAAAACAATATTCCTAGTAGCCATTTGCTCAGCTAGATGAGTCAGAGAACTGCAGGCCCTGTCTTGCAGATATCCATTCCTAACATTCTACAGTGATCGTAAATCCTTAAGGCCCCTACTATTCTTTGTTCCAAAGGTGGTATCTTCATTCCACCTAAGTCAAACCACTGAAATACCAGCTGAACTTCCCCCACAGGAAGTACAAAAGGACATCCTACTTCAAACACTGGGAATGAAAAGAGTACTAATAACATATCTCACAGACATGGATGAAGTGTGCAAAACTGACAAACTGTTTATTATTGTACAAGGCAAATGAATAAGCCACCTAGCATCAAAATCTTCTTTCGCCAATTACCTCAAATCAGCAATCACAGAGTCCTATCGAGCCAATAACTCTGTAGCATTAAAGGATCTGAAAGCCCATTAAACCAGAGTGGTAGCAATTTCATGGGTGGAAAAGAATATGGCCACAGTCGAAGAAATTTGTGCAGCTGCCACCTGGTCATCACTGCACACATTCACTAGACAGTACTGAGCTCATGTGTCGCAGGACAGTGTAACAAACTTTGGACACTCAGTATTACTAGTGGCAAAAATCCAATAACGCACAAGAAAACACATCTAGGATATGGGTATTGTTTTTTAGAAACTCATGATGTCATGAATGTGGAGTGCCTCAGAGATTATTTATTTATTTATTTATGATTTACTTATTCAATTTTGTTTACCTGCTAGGCACACTGAGACTAGAAGTTTCTTTTTCAGAGGCGACTTGGGGGGAGGGGGATACAGATGGTAACCAACTGAAATTGAATCAGATTAAGCTGTTGGTGATATTTTTAGCGAATGGGGAAAATTTGGCCAGGATACCAGGGAAATTTCCCTACTCACAGTAGAGGGCGCTGTGACTGGTGCTGTAATGGCCAGATGCTTGGAGTCAGCGATGAGGAAGGATGTTGGCAGGGCCAAGGAGCAGGTCTCCTCCCCAGCCTATCTGCCACTAGAGACCGAACTGCAAGAGGAAATTGCAATGGTAGCTGAAGAAATGTTTGTTTTGGCAACAGAAAATGTAATGGATTTCACGAATACTCACCAGACAGCTTATGTAAATATGCGGAACGCCCAGGAGCCGACGAATAGTATCCAGCTGGAAGATTCCAAAGCAATACTCTGAGAACGATTACAGGAAGAGGAGTGGTGGTTCCTAGAATGTAGGAACCTTTTACAGATGGCTCTGAAGGAATGGAAACATCGCCGGGTGATGGACCCGGCAGTCCATGAAGAAAAAGAGGTCAGAGAGAAACTGGAGCCCCTGAAAACTGTAAGGCCTACAGATATGCAGAACAAGGAGAAGGAGCTTCAAAATACTGCAGAAAGCTGTCTGAGGATACAGGTAAAATCTTTTTTGCTTGTAAAGGATTCGAACAGGAGTGAAAGGACTAGACAGCAGGTTTGTTTGCCTGATAACGCAGAAATTGAAATGGAAGAGGAAACAGGTAATGAAGAGAGACCAGGAACGTCAGGTCTGTCATTGTTACAGCAAAAAAATATAACTTTCATCATAGGTGTATTGATGGGGGGAAGGGTGCAGGAAAAAAATGTATGACTAAAGAGGCTGTAAGCAAAGCAAAGAAAGGGTGAGGGATACAAAAAGGAGTGGTACAAAAGGAGGGCATGAGAAATGTTACTGCTTTTAACTCCTCCACTAGGCCTGACTTGATCACCCCAGAGTGGGTAACAGAAGCTATACAGGGTGCGGGATGGGTGAGAAACCTGAATGGGACAGGATGGTATGCTAACCTACTAGCTACTTTTGGGGGTGCACAGGCCTCTACAGAGGAACCTGAGGAACAAACAAAAGACAGGGAAATCCCTACAGGCAACATAACTCCAGGGCAAAAAGTAGCTGGCATAAACCCAACAGGTATATCAGGTTGTACTCAAGTTGATAGTATCACTACCATTAAACATTTGTAAGGTGAAACACAGTCACAAAGTATACAGGAGGCACAGGAACAGGACACACCTGCACCCCCCCCCAGAACTGACATTATTTCTGATAACGAACAGGGAAACTGACATAATGAACTGAAACAGGAACATCAGGCACCTCAGAATGTTTGGAATACTAATGTCAGGGATCATTTTTTTCTGGATAACAGAAGAAATATGTCAGAGCCAGCAGCAAGATGAAATGCAGTCCATTTGAGATATAGAGGGGATATGGATGATATCCCTGACAGACTATTTGTGGGAAGATCACTACTCAAAACAAGTATGAAATATTATACATATGAAATTTATGCATTGATTCACATGCCTGGAGACACCATGTTTGATATAAGCTTTAAGCATCCTGCAGGACTAGAAAGGTTTTGGAAGCAGTATCAAGCTTTAAAAAATACACCATTATGGAAGCCCTTTCTAGCAATCCCCCTGACAAAATCCACTTTCAAAAAAACCACTGTTCTCTTCTGCAACAAAGGGGTAAACATTGAGGATATTACATATTGGCTTAAACAACACTGTACAATAAATGGTTATCCGGAACTCATATTGGATGAGGAACACCTCTGGACTGGGGGGTGGAAATACAAAATAACTTTGAAACCGGAAAATGGGATTCCAAAACATCTTCCCAACTGTTTCTTTTTGGAAAGAGACAGGGGAGTGATCTTTTACCCTGGACAGCCGAGAGCATGTTACAAGTGTGGAGATGTGGGACAACTCAGCAACGTCGGTGAGAAACAGAGATGTGGGCTATGTGGGGAATTAGACCACATACAGGGGCACATTGCAGACAACCCCCAAAGTGCAACCTCTGTGACGGACATGGCTATACATTTAAGAATTGTCTATGTGCTTCACACAACAGTACTGATCAGATGGTACGAGCAGAACAGAATGTACAGTATATGTGGCAATGGCACAAAAAAAAAAGTAAGGCTTCAAGACCTAATGACACAAATGGTGAACTCAGACCCTAAACCACAAAGGGAAGCTAGTAGGCCAGAAGACGTTACAGGAACTACTGACCTTTCTAGAGAAGCAACAAAGACTACAACTTTGCACCTTACGGAAAAAAGAGATCATAATAGAACTATCAAAAGAGGACCCTTGGGAGCCTATAAAGAACACAAGTCACATATACAGCCAGAAGCAGATTTCAATAAAGAACAGGAGATAGAGCTTATAGAACCTGTAGAACCAATGCATACTGATAGAAGAATTGATGAAGGTATGCCACGACCTGAGAACAAAATTGACCCTGCATTTAGGGTTACAAGATCCAAGGTGAGCCACAAACCTACACTGGGGCAGAGTAGCCTCTAGGAAAAAGAACCTATAGCCACACACAACTCATATGAAGCCTTAATGGACATTAAGGAGGAAGAAACTGGACTGGACTCTGATGTATCCTCCATAACTTCTTCACATCCGGACATCCCTGGAGAAGCACCAGCTGGAGACAAGCCGAAGCAAAGGAAAAGGAAGAAACGAAAATGAAAACAACACAGAATAACATTTAGTTTAATTTCTTAAAGTGAAATGCATGCTAATCTCTCCTTTATAACATCAAACATTAACAGTATAAAGTCTCAGGAAAAGAACCAGGTTACTTTTGCTAGTTTAAAAGCAGGAGGTGGGGAATCTACTTTGTCAAGGATATACGGTTACATAGCACCCCTGAAATAACTCAAGCACAACGGGACTGGAGATGGGGACCCTCCTTATGGTCAATAGGAAAAGAAACCTGTTCAGGTGTGGGCATTATGTTTACACAAGCACAAGTAAAAAATCTTTAAAGTATTAGACATACAACTGAGTTGAACTTTAATGATTGATTTTGGTATAAACAAGGTTACGTATAGGCTCATAAACATATATGCGCCACAGTCTAAGGCAGATAGGGCAGAACTTTTTAGATTAATTGAACCTTTCCTACACACATCAAAAATAATTTTATGGGGGGTGACTTTAATTGTGGGCTTTGTTATTGAGATTGGGGACGAAAAACAGAAAAACAGAAAAAATTTACTGTGACACAAACGCACTAACCAAAATACTTAATAGGAATTCTTTCAAAGACATTTATGAAATATTAGATGTAACTCCAGTCCGCACTTTTCATAAAGGGAAACTTTCTACCAGAATTTACTTTTGGTTTACTACAGACAGAATCTCAGGTAAAACTGTGCAGGTTCTCCCTTTAGAAACCTCAGACATTTGGCTCTTAAAATAGAGATAGGATCACATCACAATATAACTATAGGAAGAGGATATTGGAAGATGAATACTTCTACACTGCAGGATGACACATACACCACAGAGATATGGGCTTTGTTTAAAACTCGTCGTGACATTAGCTTCCCTTATGACAGTCCCATAGACTGGTGGGAAGATACAAAAAAAAAAGATCTTAAAGATCTGATGGTAAATCTAACCAGCATGGCAGCCAAATAGAAATATGTGCAATATTTAGGACTAAGAGCGCAGTATGTCGATTACCACAAAATGGTGGCAGCCACGCTGGGCTAGTCATTTGTCTGTCAACCTGTTTGTTCGCTTTTTAGTTTTTTAGATAGTTTCATGCCACATTGCCACATTGCCACATCACTACATCGTTTTGTTTTGCAGTGTATTTGTTATTTTATTTTGTTTTTTGTTATTTTTAATGGCTGCCGCGTTTGGTGTTCCGAATCCCGGCATGCATATGAGGGTTTGGGGGTGAGCTGTAATTACGGCTGGTAATTCGTGCAGTGGGCCGTACTGGTGGTGAAGCCACCTATTAGAGTGGATTAAGGGAAGCCATGGTTTGGGTCCCTGCATACTCATTCCTGGCGGTTGTGTGTCGGTCGCTTTGTGACTGTGGCCCATCTGCTCCTTGGATTGTTTTGGAGTTAAGGGGGTGAATGCCTCCTGTCTGGATTGGAGCGGTTTGAGGAGTATTGGGGACTAGGTGTCTGCCTGTCCATACCTGTGGGACGCTATCTGTTTGTGTCTCTACCTGCACTCTGGATCTTTATTGGTGGATTACTCGGCTGTTTCATCCACTGTGCGTTGGAGGACTGGGTTGGGGGTTTTGGTGGGATCATCTGGATGGGGTCCAGTAGTGACTCCTAGAGGTATTACTGTAATATTAAAGAGCAATTTGGATTCCCCAGCATCGGAGGTTTCCTCAAACTTGTTTTGGAGGTTGGATGTGAAGATTTTTAACTCTGGAGTTCATGTATTTTATATTTTCTGGTAAAGGAATTATACGAATTTGGACCTCATTTTGAGTCAATTGATGGGCCTGTGAGGGGCCTCGAGGGGTTGGTGTCCTACACAGGGCAGGGGAGTGGGGCCGGTTGGAGGACCTTGCCTGTTATTCCCCCCTCCTAGGCTTCTGGGGCAGGCCACCGGGGGGTGAACTTGTCCCAGAGCCTAGTGGAGGATCACTGTCCTGATGGGGTTATTTCCCTTACTATTGTTGGAAGAACTCTTATGGCCCAGTGTGGGTCTCAACACCTCCAAATTGAAGAATTGAGGATTTATGCCCAATTTCTGGATGTCAGAGGGTCTGGTACAATGACTCCCTATATTTATTTTTTAGACTGTGGGTGGTTGGATTACAGCCACCTTGATCTACCCCACCTGCAAGCACTTTTTCTCTGACTTTATGTACTTTATGGAAGTTATATGAGCAGTGAGAGGGCTCAGTTTTCATCTGCAAACTTTCCCCACTGTAGAGATTTGTGAGAGACTTCTCTGAGGGGAATCTTTGAATATCTTCTATAAATATTTGTTGTTTATTTATTTAATTATTATTTTGATTTGAGTGTTAGTGCACTGGGGAGTGAGAGTCTTCAGTGCCTATAGTGTTATAGTTTTTTTTTTATAGTTTGTTTGTTAGGTGGCCCAGGTTGTGAGAGGACAGGTGGTCCAATTTAATTGATTTATTTGTATTATGTAATAGGAAGATTAGGTTTGATTATTAAGTTATGTATTTTAATTATTAGTTTTATTTGAAGTTGGTTGATTATTTAGCTGGGTGGGAGGTTCGAGAAAAGGTCTGGCTGTGATTTGGGGTTTTAACATTTGTTTAATTGTTGTAATTTATTTAGCTATGTGGGGATTTTGGGATAATTGTCAGTCTGGGTTCCCCCCGGCCATGCACTATTCAGCCTCCGCTCTCCATGCCCTCTGCTCTTTCCATCCCCCTCCATTGGCTTTTTCTATCTACCAACATTGTTGGGCTTTAGGTATTGCCCGTGGGTGGGGTGGGGTGAGGGGGTAAACAGCAGAGTCTGGAAGAGTGGGGTGCTCCTATTGGGGCTGTTAAGTTCAGAAGACACCCTGGGGCGAAATGGAGTCTAGAGAGTGGGCCTCCATGTCTAGCCCCCATGCCGAAAGGCACCATCATTGGGGATGGGCTGGTGGTTAGGGCATCCCAGGAGTTCAGTCTGACTCGGACGGTGTTGTGCAATGTCAGATCTGTCAGGAACAAGACTGCAGTGATTGTGGATCTTGTCAGTTTGGCAGATCTGGCTTGCATCACTGAAACCTGGTTGGATGATAACATAGGCCCCATATTGGAGGCCGCTGTTCCAGCTGGGTATGTGGTGATACACTGGCCGAGATCGGACTGCAGGGGAGGGGGGGTTGTGGTCTGTTTCAAGACTGAATTGGAGCTCACTAGTGTTCCAGTTGAGATGACCAGCTCATTTGAATGTGTTGTAGTAGCAGGTGCAGGCTATAGAATAGTTCTCATCTATCATCCACCCGGTGATAGGAAGCTATTCCTTAAGGAAGTGGTGGACTTTGTCATCGATATGGCGTATGACTCACCCAGACCGATGGTCCTGGGTGACTTCAATGCCTGGATCGATGACAAACTCTCTCAATTTGAACAATACTTCCTCCAGTTGATGAATTCACTCGGCCTGTCACAGGTGGTTACCACTGCTACTCATAAATGTGGCCATTCTCTTGACCTGGTTTTCCTCCTGGGGTCGAGGCCTCAGACGTGGGGGTGGAACCAGTTGGTTGGTCTGATCACTTCACGGTGAGGTTAAATTTTGGCATCTCACCATGTAGGCTGTCCCCTGTGGAGATGGTCAAGTTCCGACCTTTACGGAATATTACTTCCGAGGGTCTAGCTGCAGTCCTTGACCTATCTGAACTTCCTGCAGATTGCAATGATCCTGAAGCCTTGGGTTTGGCATATAATACTGCCATCTCCTCAGCTTTGGATACTATTGCACCAGTCCATGTGTGACCTCTCTCCCTCTGCCCTCGGGCTCCGTGGTTCGATGGAGCCTTGAGGGAGTTGCGGCATTTAGGTCACAGGTTAGAACATTGTGGGCAGAAATCTGGGCTGCATTCTGACCACCTTAGACTGTTAGAACATTACCAGTCCTATCAGTCAGAAATTTCCCATAATAAGGCAGGGTTCCTGTCCAGGGAAATTTCTGCCACTCAGAACTGACCAGCCCAACTCTTCAGAACTGTGGACAGGTTGTGCAACCCAGCCTGTATGCAGCTCCGAAGAGCCTTTTCACAATTACAGTGTGATGAGCTTGCCCGGTTCTTTGCTGATAAGGTGGTTGACATTAGGTCGGAGATCCTTACAACGCAATCTATGTGAGCTGTGGAGGATCAGGGCTTGATCACTGTCCCTCCATTCTCTTGGAGTACCTTTGTCTGTCTGGAAGTCATGGATGTTATGTGGATTGTCCATGGAATGCGCCCAACATGCTGTAGTTTAGACCCGGGTCCGACTTCCCTGATTATGGGCTGTGGTGATCTTATTGGCCCAGTTCTGGCACAGATAGTCTGGTGCCCCCTTGACTCCGGTGTCTATCTCTGTTCCTTGAAAGAGGCAGTGGTGACACCATTGTTGAAGAAAGCTTCTTTGGACCCAGACTGTCTTGCAAATTACAGGCCGATCTCGAACCTCCCCTTTTTGGGGAAGGTGATTGAGAAAGTAGTGGCTGCACAACTGGAGAACCACTTGACCATCCATAATATCTACAAACCTCTCCAATCTGGTTTCTGGAAGAGGCATAGCACTGAGACTGCGCTGGTTCGGGTACTCAATGATCTCCTGATGGCGAGAGACCAGAGAAAATGGTCCATTTTGGTACTTTTAGATCTGTCATCAGCGTTTGACACCATCAACCATGGGGTTCTGCTTGAGCACCTGAGATTTATCTGTGGACTCTCTGGATTGGTCTACAGATGGTTTACATTGTATCTCATGGGAAGAACTCAGAGGGTGGTGTTGTTTTTTTTTTCCTCTGATTCGATCCCTCTGTCTTGTGGGGTCCCTCAGGGCTCAGTATTGTCCTCCATGTTGTTTGCGGTATATATGCTTCCCCTTGGAGACATTGTAAGACAGTATGGGCTGAGGTTTTATTGCTATGCTGATGATACCCAGCTCTACCTGTCTTTCACTCCCGACCAGGAAGGAGCAGTCTTGGTATTTAATAACTGCCTCGATGAAATCCAAGATTGGATGAAGTCTAGTTGGTTGAAGTTGAACCCTGGGAAGACGGAGGTGATGGTTTTGGATCCAGGTCACTGGGTAGGGGGGCTGGGGGCAGGCTGCTCCCTGGGATTATTCCTAGGGGATGCTGAGCTCCAGGCCTCTGAGCAGGTGCAAGACCTGGGGATGTTGTTAGACTCGGGGTTGACACTTCGTGCGCAGGTGTCAGCAGTCATAAAGTCTTCTTTTTACCATCTTAGAAACATTGCCAGGATTAAGCACCTAGTTCCGTCCACAGACCTGCCTACATTGATCCATGCCTTTGTGACCTCATACTTAGATTACTGCAACTCGCTTTACTTTGGGCTACTGGGGGTTGATGTCCATCGCTTGCAACTGGTGCAGAACTCAGCAGCCCAGTTGTTGATGGGGATTTCAAGATCTTCCCATATTACGCCAGTGCTGTGGGAACTGCACTGGCTGCCTGTTCAGTGGTGGATCTCCTTCAAAGTCAGGTTACTGACATATAAAGCCCTACATGGACTGGGTCCTGACTACCTGAAAGAGATCCTGATTCCTTATCTCTCTGAGTGACCACTCTGCTCAGCCGACAAGGGGTTGCTAGAGATTCCGAGGGTGACCTTAAAATCTGTGGGAGCCCGGGCATTTATGTTCGTGGCCCTGACCCTCTGGAATTTTCTACCCCATTGGATTAGGGAGTGCACAACCGTGGGGGCTTTCAAGCAGGCTTTAAAAACATTTCTGTGGAATAAAGCATTTAGAGAAGTTGTCGGCTGACAAGTATGTATTTACTGAATGTGCTGATGTTTTGTTTTATATGTTTTAACTGTTTTTATTGTTATGCGCCTTGGTTATGAAAGGCTCATTATAACTAAAGAATTATTATTATTATTATTATTTAAAAACTGTGACTCAAATGACACAACAGGAAAAGACATGACAGAGAAGCTAAATCGCATAAAAGAAAAAATGTGTTGGATCTGATACTGAGATCAATAGAAAATGCAACAGAGGTGTCAGCAAAAAAGGAGGTGTGTGTAAAAAAGTTATGGCATATGCAGATGACTGCATTTTGATGGTAGCCACATTGGAAGATGGAATAAAGGCTTTGCAGCTAATAGAAAGTGTAACAGCAGAAACAGGGATAAAGATAAATCATTCTAAAAGTAAAGTGCTACCAACTGGGAATGCACCAGAAGATCATGACTTTCTCATACTTGAGGTAAAAGGGTCACTATGAATTTTGGGACCTTATTTTGGGTCTAAAGAGGCAGAAAAGCTAAATTGGGAAACAGCATATCAGACAGTTTTGCATAAAGTACAAACATGGTGATCCTGGAAAATGACAAGGAAGAAAAAGGTACATCGGGCATGCATAGCACCACTCTTCCTACATATCTCCCATGTATGCCCATTACCTTATGATATGCACACACAGATTTGGGGTTTATTTTTTTACTTCCATGGGGGAGCAGACTCAATCCAGCTGAGTGAGCACATACATGATATGGAAAGAAGGGGGCTAAATATGTTACAGCCCCTAGAATATTTATTTTCCAATTTTTTTTTGGCGAATATTAGGTCACTAATATTAGGAAAGGAGGATGCAAGGATTGATAGAATGCAGACTGGAGTACAGGCTTTTGATAGCTTGGGGTAGAGTGAAATGGCACATCTCAGATAAACTTTTACCAATATATATGCAAACTACTTTAAAATATGTCTGTATGTGGAAGATTGAACTGAGTTGTTTTTTAAATATGACCAAGAAACAATTTTATAAAAGTTCAGTAGAAAAATGTTATTTTGAAGAGCCAGTTATTTTGCTTAGTCCAGGAGTAGACTGTACACAATTGTTAAATAGTATAACGGAACCCAGAATCCCTTTGAAAATGCAAGACATTGTTTGGCTATGTGGACATGGCAGACTGAATGTTAAAGGGAATCAAAAACTTAAAAGACATGAGGAAAGGGTGTGCACTGAAAATGGTTGTCAGGAGCAAGTTGAAACAATGCAGCATGTGTTTTTTGAATGTGTGTGTATTAAAGGTTTTTGGTTAGCCTTAGCAACTTTATGGAATGCAGATGTTTTTGCAACAATGTCTTTTGAGACCCTAGTACAAGGTCAAATCTCTGGATACTGGAACAAATGTAAAAAAGGCACAGTATATGTCATATTAGCATGTATAAAATGGGCAGTTTGGCAGGCCAGATGTCAATGGGTTTTGAGAAATGAGGATGATCATGTCCAAGATGTGATGTTTAAAATACAAGTAGAATTGGATACAATATATTCATATGAGAGAAATACACTTGGGGAAGCAGTGAGTTATTATTTATGGGAAGGGATACATTGGGTGAGTTGATTTCCAATTTTTTTTCCTTTCTTACTGTTTTTTTGAGACTCTGTACAGTTTCTACGACAAGGAACTGGAAAAAATGGTGGTATAATCAGGAAAGGGAGATAGAGGGTTATCTGGTAGGCCTTTATAAAGCATAACTGAAGGAAATACAGTTATAGTAGCATTGTAAATAGCAAGTCATTATTAGAAAAGTTATCTGTGCTAGGGAAGAGGTGGTGGGTTATGGTTCTGTATGTGAAGTATTTTTTTTTTTATGTTTTTGCTTTCTTTTTTGGGTTATAATGTTTGTAATATCTGTATTTTGTGTTTTTCTTGTAAAGTTTGTTTCTGAATCTTAATAAAAATTACCCTTACTCTTTTCGAGAAGTGCCATGGGATCTTTAATGTCCACCTGAACAATCACCAGAAAAGGCCTGAACAATCACCAGAAAAGGCAGACGGGACCTCGGTTTAACATCTCAGCTGAAAGATGGCACCTCAGAAGTGCAGCACCCCCATCATGCTGCACTACAGTGTCAGTATTGGGATTTAACCCAAGTGCCTGGTGTGCCACAATGGTAGTTCACTCACCTGGTAAAGGTGACTGTGGGGGTATATATCTCTGAGGCACACTCCACCCTATAGACATGTACGGGGAATATAGTACTGAAATATTGTTCCGGCATGTCATATGGGTCAGATTTCATAGAGTGTATAAATAGGAAATAAATACAGCCTTTTCTAATCCCACTGGGTCGACAATGTATGATTCATAACCACAAAACAACATTACTAGCATTTATTTTCAGATACAGCTTTGGAATACATCAAACTGATCCAGTGGGAGCAGGTCCCCAGAGAAGGGGGATGGACTTCTTTGAAGTCACATGTGCATCAGGCAACCTATCAGGTGTACAGTACGCAATCTATGATGTCATGAATGTGGAGTGCCTCAGAGATACAGTATATACCCCCACAATCATATTTACCAGGTGAGTAAACTACCATTTTCTCGGTGTCATGGCCAAATTTCCCTCATTCACTAAAAAACTACCAACAGCTTAATCTAGTTTAATTTCTCTTCATTTGCATCTATGTCCACCCCCAGTCAAGGCTGAAAACTGACATTATTTTATAGCCCTCTTTCCCAGTCAAAAAATGTATATAACTAAATAAACTAACTAACTAAAACTTGTTTTCTCTGGATTGTTGTTGAAAAAGAGGCTTGGGATGAATTAGTAATGGCTCACTACTGCAATTTAGAGACTCAATTCAGGGTAGACTTTTAGAGGAAGGGATCTCACTTTATCTCTCTCTAACAAGAAGCCATGGGGGTGCTGTGTGTAGAGGCCTCTGCAGCTAAAGGGGAACTCTGCTGGGGACCACCCCCCTAGGGTGAGGAGAAGAGCAATGGCCAATGAAAAGCACTCACCTGGCCTCCAGTTGACGCCTTGGGGGAGAAGCCAAACCAAGGAGGAGTAAGGCTGAGCCCTGGTGGGTTGAGAATAGGAGGATTGAACAGTCTTCACCCTTGAGGGCAGGATGGACAAGGGAGGCTATAGAATAGAAACCAGGTGAACTGTAGAGGCCTATATGAAGAATAGCTTTTGAAGGTGCTGCCAATGCTATCAGCAGCTAAAGAAGCCCCCCTGTGACTTGGAGGCCCCACATTCTGACAGCTGAAGTCTTAAAAGCTACATCAAGAGGTACCACTGATGCTGTCTGCATGGCCAAAGACTTCTCACAGATTGGAGGACCTTATCACCCTAGTGGTAGAAGATAAGGATCCCACCCCTGGTGAGGGATCCACCTTCAAGATGTAGACATCAAGGGGGCAGAGCCGTGCTAGGTGGAGAGAGGCAGGAATGTGACTGAGACTGCAGGATTGGTAGTGCAATTGGTAGAATTGAGAACACCAGTAGACAGCATTAGTGCGTGTGTAACTGTTACATTTGAGGCTGCATGAAGTGAAGTGCATCTGGTAGCACTAAGGACAGGGAGACAGCATGGATACCTCAAGACAGCATGAGGTGAAATGCAACTGCAATTGGTAGGATTGAATATGGCAAGGAGGTATGCTGGAGCAATGGAAAACAACAGTACTGGTAGGAAATGCAATATCAAGGGGAATCAAACTATGAAGTAGAGTAGTGCTGGAGTAAGTAATGAAACCACTAAACCCAAAGGGAGTGGTTGCTAGGCTACTAGCCAGGTATAAGCAGTTAAGGAGCCGAGATGAACAGGAGACTGCAAATGGTACAAAGGCAGTGTAGGTAAGCAGGGAGACTGCATTTGGTATAAAAAGACAGCAAACACAAGAACTTGGAGGAGAACAAGACAATTAAATGAGCAAAGGTAAGGTACTAGGAAGACTAGGAGTGCCCAAAAAGAAGCAGAAATAGTTAGTTGCCATACAGGTCCTTAGAACAGATCCAGAAACAAATGGTTTGGTATATTTTATTGGACCAACATAGATGTAACAAAAGAAAACAGTGCTTAAGCTTTTGGACCAACCAAGTCCTTCCTCAGAAGCTTATGACAGCTGTTTGTAAAAACACATACTATTAACACCCAGATCATGCATAAAAAAAATAATTCTCATTGGTTTAAAATACCTTTTTTAAAACATAACTGAGATTTAAATGCAAGAAATCAGTTTAACTCAGCTGGCTGATATAAAGCACTCCAAAGAAACAGAGCAGAGAAAAAACACGGAACCTGAAAACAGGAGGGCAGCACAAAACAGCTCATAGAAAAGTACAAACTGCAGCCAGAAGAAGGCAGATGCAAAATACTAACCTAGGAAATAAGAGGAACAAAGCAAGCAGAAATCCCCAAAGCACCAAACAAAGCAGGAGACAAACACTGGGGAGGTGGGTGGGGGGCAGAGCTCCAGCAGAGCCTCCGGCTGCAAAGAAAGAATGCATCTGAATGAGACTGCAGGAAGCTGACTTAAATAGCTCAGGCAGGGTGATTGACTAGTTGGTCCCACCCATTGAACTGCTGTCATAGCCTTTAATTAAAATTCAATGTGTCCTTTTTCATTTCTTTGCTGAGTGTAGGAACTTGTGTGATCCATAGACCTTCAGTTGTGGCTCATGCCTCACAACTCACCAGGGACATGTAATTATTACAACATAACTACTTGCCCTACATGTGTTATGCCTTATGCATACATGGTAGGGTAGCTACTTCCTCCTAATGTCATGATAGCTTATTAAAGGGGGCAGAGAATTTCTGTGAACAAGCAGCTGCTGGTAAAGTTCTTATTTTCAGAAATGATATCAATGCCCCCACAAAGGATCCATATCTTACTATACCTCAGGCAGGGGGGAGTGGCTAGTTGGTCCCACCCATTGCACTGCTGTCATAGCCTTTAATTAAAATTCAATACAGAAGAAAGGGTTCTGAAAGAACTCTTAAAACTGAAGGTGGACAAAGCAATGAGGCCTGATGGGATTCATCCCAGAATTCTAAAGGAAGTAAGAGTAGAACTAGTGACACCACTGACTATCCTCTTTAACAAATCATGGGAGGATGGGGTGGTACCTGAGGACTGGAGGAGGGCAGATGTGATTCCCCTTCACAAAAGTGGGAGCAGGGCAGAAGCAGGAAACTACAGACCTGTTAGTTTAACCTCAGTGATAGGGAAAATGATGGAATCACTTCTGAAGGAAAGAATTGTTGAGTACCTAGAGGCCAGTGGGGCACAGGACCCAAGGCAGCATGGATTCACAGTGGAAAGGTCATGCCAGATGAATCTAATAGATTTCTTTGACTGGGTGACCAAAGTAGTAGATCAGGGAGGGGGCTGTGGACATGGCCTACTTAGACTTTAGCAAGGCATTTGACTCAGTCCCACACAAAAGATTAATATACAAGTTAGCCAGCCTGGGAGTGGGACCCAAGATGATAGCCTGGGTAAAGAATTGGCTGGAGAATAGGACACAGAGGGTAATAGTAAATGGAGTCCACTCTGAAGAAAGGGGGGTTACTAGTGGGGTGCTGCAAGGTTCGGTATTAGGAGTGGTCCTCTTCAATGTCTTTGTAAGCGACATTGCAGAGGGATTGGGAAGGAAAAGTATGTCTCTTTGCAGATGACACAAAGATCTGCAACAGAGTTGATGCACAAGGTGGGGTGGAAAAGATGAGAAGGGACTTGGCAAGGTTAGAGGAATGGTCAAATGTATGGCAGCTTAGATTTAATGCTAAGAAGTGCAAGGTAATGCACCTGGGAAACAAAAACCCAGGGGAAGAGTACACAATGGGGGGTGAGATACTAACAACAACAAAAATGGAAAGGGACCTGGGGGTAGTCATATCAGATGACTTAAAGGTGGGCAAGCAATGTGAGAGGGCAGTAAGGAGGGCTGGGGGATACTGGGATGCTTAGGGAGAGGCATCACAAGTAGAAAACAGGAAGTTGTAATCCCTCTGTACAGACAGCTGGTGAGACCCCATCTGGAGTACTGTGTGCAGTTCTGGAGACCCAATCTCCGCAAGGTCATAGACAAGATGGAAGCTGTCCAGAGGAGGGCAACTAAAATGGTACAGGGTCTCCACCAGAAGACATATGAAAAGATACTAACTAAAGGAGCTTAATATGTATAGCCTCGAGGAAAGGGGGGGGCATGATAGAAACTTTCAAGTACCTCAAGGGAATCAACAAAGTCCAAGAGGGTAGCATCTTTCAAAAAGAGGTATGCAAGAACAAGGGGCACAATTTGAAGGGGGTGGCTCAGAGGTAATGTAAGGAAGTATTTTTTCACAGAGAGGGTTGTGGATGCATGGAACAGCCTTCCGGAGGAGGTTGTGGAGTCAAAAACAGTGGTGGAATTCAAGCATGCATGGGACAGCCATAAGGCAATTCTAGGGGTTGGGGGTAGAAAGAAGTAGGCTGCTGGTTAACTAGGATCTGCAGCTTATCCATTAGGTAGGGAAATGGGCAGACTGGGTGGGCCAAACGGTCCTTATCTGCTGTCAGTTTCTGTGTTTCTATGTTAATGTGTCCTTTTTCATTTCTTTGCTGAGTGTAGGAACTTGTATGATCCATAGATCCTCAGTTGTGCCTCATGCCTCACAACTCACCAGGGACATGTAATTATTACAACATAACTACATGCTCTGCATGCGTTATGCCTTATGCATGCACAGTAGGATAGCTACTTCCTGCTGGTATCATGACAGCTTCATAAAGGGGGCAGAGAATTTCTGTGAACAAGCAGCTGCTGGTAAAATTCCTATTTTCAGAAATTATATGAATGCCGCCACAAAGGATCCATAACTTACTATACCTGAATAAAAGTAAAAAATGTAAACGTGTGATTTTTTGTATGGATAACATTCTGAACAGTTCCTTTCATATAACCAGTACTCCGGAATTTTGACATTAATGTTTTTTTTTTATTAACCAAGAGAGACACGTTGAGCTGAAGCTTGTTTACAGTTGCATCCTGGGAGCACACGGAAGTTAAGTGACTTGCTCAGGGTCACACAATATGCAAGAGAGGGCTGTGGGATTCAAACTTAGGTCTCCAGGTTTGCAGCTCAGATCCTTAAACCACTGCGTTATACTGCCTCCATTGTCACTGTATGGACGCAGAACTCAGTGCATGTGTGCAAGGTTCTGGTTCCATGAAAGGAACTGTACAGAATATTGTCCATAGAAAGAAAACAATACAACACACAGTTTACAGTTTTAACTATTATTCAGGTATAGTCCAATATGTATCCTGTTGAGGTTTTAATATAAGTTCTGAAAAATAGGAACATGAAAAGAGCTGCACATAAGAAATAGTTTCCTGTCCCTTTAAGGGGACATAAAGAACTGCATCAACATGAACAGCACATCTAATGGCTTACAAGTACTAATCTGTGTTTAGTCTACCAAGGATCCTGACCTTTGATACTAAGAATCACTAGTACCTGTGACATTTGTGACATTGGTACTATCCTTTGTCATGGGATAAATACAGTGTTCCCCTGGAAGTCCAAAAGTGTTTTGTTTATGACACACTATAAATACCCTATAAGAACACAAAACCCTAACCGGTGGGAGCTGGTTTTCTTGTCTTTTCTCAGCACTGAGAATTTCATTTAAATTGCCTGGTTCATATCCCAAGATATTAGCCATGGTTATTTGGGAGCAGGGAAAAGCCTTTCAGTGCTTTTCAAATTTAATCCAAAGGTACTAGTCAGAACATGTAAATCACCACTCATTCCCAAGCGCTCTCCTCACTGAATATTCTTTCAATGGTCAGTCTGCAGTTAATCACTTTTGATAAAAGTCTGAGGCAAACTAGCTAAGCCATTCAGAAGGTAAACAGTGTTATTAATATAGAATTTCACTTCAAAGATTTTAATAATAGTGTAGAATCCGTGACTTCGCAATCAATTCAGAAGTAGAAACAGTCTTAAAATCCAGATATCAGAGGGGTGTCTCAATCTCGACCGAACTTTGTTTCATCCACTAAATGAATAAATTACATTTGTTTAAATTACTAATTGATTCAATTGGCAATGGAGGTAGTTCTGCTCCTGTGGTCTGCATCACCATTATTAAATGATACATCACAAGTTTATGCTATTATTACAAGGAACTAAGGAGTATAAGAGTCAGACACGCAATTGTGTCTAATCACAAAATAGCAGCAGTCAGACTAAGAGAAAAGCTATAGGAAATATATCTCTGAGAACAGTTTTATCATGCCAGTTTATGCTGTAGGTACAGGAAACTTATTATTTTAAATATTTACAGATGTCTTGTTTGCATTTCTTTCACAGTATAGTTGGAATACTTTTGCAATCTACTCAAAAATTTATCTGACGCTCCAAGGAATTTTCATACTGTATCACATGGTTCATGTAATTATTTTAATACAGTGACTACTGTTTAATGGGGGTTATCACATGACAGGCTGCACAATGCAGGTGGATAATGCATGATTCAAGGATCAAATGCACACTCCTGGTGTTAAGAAGTCATTAAGCATACCACAAGTGCTTTTTCACCCTGCAGTGAGCATATAATTCCTGGGTGTGTATTATGTCCCTGCTTTGAACAGTGTGCTGACCCAGCTGTAATTTTTTTGTAATAAAAATAGAGTTTCATTTAAAATGGCAAACCTCTTTGTACATTTATAGCTAGAGATACAATCCAGTAAATCTTTAGACATACCCAAATAATCACAGTAAATCCCACTGAAATGAACTGGAATGAAGCCGACCCAGCAGCAAAGCAGATGTGTTACTGCTTATGATGCAGGTGACTCGGGTTCAACAGTGGACTCAGATCATCAGGAGCCAGCCAGGGGAAGGAGGACTGAGCACCCCAAGGATGACTGTCTTCCTTGAAGGTGAGAGAGATATGTGACCTACTGTGAAATCATCCTTTACTGGTTGCTAAAGGATGGGATACTATCAGACACCGGCACAAGCCACAAGGTGCATGAGAGTGTGTGTCACTGTAGAATGTAATCCCATGGGGAGAAAATTGGAGGGGATAAGCCTCTAGTCCACAATACTTGATGCTGTCACAGCCCACAGGCCCATGCATTACTGACATGACAACTCAGTCATAATGTGACGGTACTGTGGAAGCCTTACAGTAGTTAAGGAGTAAGTCCCTGGGAAGTTAGGTGATGGGGCTAGGGGTGTCAAGAGGGGAAGAAAGACTGGGTGAACAGAGAAAAGGCCTCTTTGAAAAAAAAAATAATGCATATTTTCTGTTAAATTTCTAGATGTAGCTAAGTGTTCCAGGACTTATCTCTGGCTACCACTGTATAGGGAACATTAGTTCAGGGGAAAAGTTGCCAGTACTGTAGGTGGCATTTTAGGGGAGAACTCCAGCTTTCAGTCAGAAACTGCAGCTTTTCCAGCTCTGTGTTCAAAGTAGGAATTAATTTCATTTTTTTTCAACTCTGTCTTGCAAGGTAGACGTTGCAGTGTCTGCAGCATTTTCCAGATCTGGATTTCCATCTGTGACTGCAGGTCTGTGCTAGGAGGAGCAGAGTTACACTACTCCATTGTATCATTTTGTCAGTTTCTAATACTGTTGCTGCATTTTCATTTTTATGTTTAAGGGTGCTTTCTGTAGTTGCTTAAGCAACACCTATTGGTTTGGGGGGTGGTCAATGGCCTGGATGTCTGAATACAGATCTGTGGTATAGGGCTGCAAGTTCAGTTCTACAGAAGAATCTAACACCTCAAACACTGGGTGTTTCATTCTTTTGGATGGTGAAGAACCTTTAGGGGGGAACTAGACAGACTTTTGGTTTGATTGGTTTGACCTCATCCGAATAGTGCAGACTAGCCAGACCAGTGAAGCCATGAACCGCAGTTAGCACCAGAAACTGTTAACTAGGGTGCAGTGCTTGACACAGCCTCATTTTGGAGGTAGACTCAGCTCAGCCACATACGCCAGCAGGAAAGCTCACTCACATGCTCATTGTTGGGCTAGTAGGTAGCTCAATCAGGGCTGTGATTTACTTTTAGTTAGATTAGCTAGGACATTCTTCAAAACAAAGAAAATCTTCCAATGTTCAACCTGCACTAGTCTGGAAACAGCAGGGCTGCTGAAGGGGGTATATTTAGGAGTAAAAAGAAGAAGAAAATAAAGAACAAGCAGGCTGAGCAGCAGTGGTGCAGGCTTGTAGCAGTCATCTGGAACCAGGCGCTTGTCTGAGAGGGGAAGAGTTGGGAAAGAGGCTATACTTGGAGGAACTGTGTGCTCCACGCTGGGCAGTGGGCAGAGAAGGGCATGAAATGGCAGTCTGCTAGTGGCCACTTGTTGCCTAATGAATTTAATCTCAGCAGTGCAACACACACTTGTGTTTACATTACAGAACTAGCATTTTAGCAGGGCATTACAAATACAGACATAGTTTGTCTGAAGTCCCTGGTAGAAGCCTGTGATATGTGTTCTTTTAGAAGTTACTCTTATTTACGAATTTTCCTGGGCAGTAAGTGTGTGCCAGCTGGCAGCAGGGCAGTGCCTGACCACTCATAGTTGGCACCTTTGTGGCATCCCATAAAAACATTCATTCATGTTTGTTTTTGTGGCTTTTCAAACTCTTTACATTTGCTCAAGTTGACGGCTTACTTGCAGTAGTTACCTTTTCCTTCTCCTGAGTCCTGAAGCAACCTTTTGTAGTATGATCTGGGTAGTGGGCAGGACAACAAGTGTGTGGCAGCTGGCAATGTGCCAGTGCCAAGCTCCTGGTAGTTGGCACCTTGGTGGCATCCCATTAAAAAAATCTTTTTTTGTGGCAGTTTTCAAAGTGAAACTCTTAGTCTTCACATTCCCCCAAGTTGCTGCAGTTCCAGTTCCCTGAGTCCTGAAGCAGTGTGTGTGTGTGTGTGTGTGTGTGTGTGTGCGGTCCTGAGCTGTGAGTTGCAGTGCAATCTGAGTAGTGGGCAGCAAGTGTGTGTCAGCTGGTAGCATGTTGGTGCATGGCTTCTGGTAGTCCTTGCTGGCATCCCATTGATAAAATAAAAACACAAAAATTAATATAAATAAAAAATAACAAAAATAAAATCTAAAGATTAAATAAAATAGTTTTACTCTTCATCATTCATCACCCAGGTAGCTGAGTCCTGTAGCATGCATTAGGAAATACAGCATCAGGCTAAGGAGATGGTGATATGGGATCGTTCAGTCACATCAAAGAAAAACCAAAGTGCAGTGGGCTTAGTCATAGTCCTCTGCCTCAGTGGGAACTACAAGTGTAAAGGAAGATGGCAGTAATGATCAAACAGTCTGTAAAATATCACACATTGTAGGTACCACTCTCAGAGGCACTGTAGGATTTCAGCACGAACAGTCACTGTAGAAACAATTTCTAGTCATATCCACCACAGCTGCATAATGAAGTTAGTGAAGTTGTGTGGAATTGTTAAAGAGGTATGGAGAAACAACACAATGATTTGTAAGTAGTAAGATTTGTTTTAGTTTCTGCTCTAAAGAAGGCATACACGTTATTAGGAAAATATATGGAGGTGTACATTTTAATGGAAGGAATAGGAAGCAATATAAGTTTACAAAAGGACCCCAGAGTAAATGCCACTGAAGTATGTGTTATCCCGGATGATATTAGCTGGACAGCCACATTTTAAAGACAACACAATTGCACATACCCCAATAATGCAGAGCATCATGGGAAACATATGCAAATCCCCATGATGGTACAGAAGGTGGCAGTACGTGAAAAAATAATGGCTGGCATATGTTCAGCCTTGGGATTATTTACACAGGTTTTTTTTTTAGAGAAACAGGGTTTTTGTCCATGAGGTGATGTAAGTTATATTTAAGCAATGTGTTGATGTCAGGAAGTCAGGTGTGATGATAATGGACTGTTAGCAGAGAAAATGTGACAGTAACTTTCAGAGGGGGTCGCTTTTGATAAGGGCAAGGTAGTTAACGCTTGTGATAATGGGAATATTAGGAAAGTATGAGGTCTATGCAGAAGTGGAGTACAAATATGCAGAGTTTCATAAGTATGTGCTCAGAGTGCAGGCAAATGTGATATGCAGGTTTGTTTTAGAAATAGGTAAAAATAGTGATACATGCAATTGATAGAAAGCTAGATAATTACATAGACATGCAGGCCCTGTCCACACTATGCTCAAAAAAGCTGTAATGGATTCAAATCGTTACAGACTGTAAACGTTACAGTGTGTCCAAACTGCCAGTGAACAGTGTGGATAATGGTTTGAAAACATTATGGCCTGTCCACACTGAGTGTGACAGTGTGTGTGGTCTGAACCCTGTAGTAGCAGTGCACATACCATGGTGCAATTGGTGATGACAGCTGCATTTTGAGATGCCCTCCTACATGTCCTATGGAGTACTGTGTATATGGCACAGTCATATTATGTAAATAACCATATTTTACTGTTATTAGCTACACTTATGTTGTGGAGGTGACAGAGAGAGGTTTGAGGGAGGGGGAGATCCGTATGTTGGAATTGGGGGCTACGTCAGTGAGAGTGAGGGAAGGAAAGGGAGAGAGAGAAAGAGAGGGGGGACACATGACATCAGTTCTGCCAGTATTAGGGCACCTGGGCACAACAGATGTTCATGTACTGCTGCTGTATGGCTGAAGGCAGACCCTCTACTAGTGCCTTCAGTGTTCCCCACTGCTCCACTGTACACAGTGCTACACATCTATTGTCCACTGCAGCAGTGCACCGCGGTGCACTCAGGAGCTCCACTAATGTATGTGTTCACTACTAACACTGCTCTGCAGGTAGTATTACTGCCACATCACACATGGGCAGGCAGGGTACTCCCAACACTTGGCACAGTGAGAAGAGTAATCAAGGACAGTACATGGATACCATCAGGAGGTGGCCCTTGGGAAGGCAAGTGCAGATAGAGAGGTAGGTAAGGTGGGGACATGGGGTTATACCTGGGGGGTGCACATACAGCTTTCAGGTTACTGTGGTATGGAGGTATCCCAGTATTGCAGCCTACACCTATGCTCCACACTGCTGTCTGCATATGTTCTGGTAGCCTCTGACCTCTCTGCATGCAATGAAACAGTACTGCAATGCATGTAGGCATAGTGGGAGACTGGAGGATACACAGTGGAATGTTTTGACACAATTGCAATTAAAAACTGATAAAGGTGTAAAGCTGTAAATAAGAGTGAAATAACCACATTGGTATGCACACCACATAAAGCCTCTTGGAAGGATACAGATTGAGGATGGCTCAATTAAAAGAGTAGTCCACCCAGAATTTACAAAAACGTATGTTATGCAGAGTGTTTTGATTTGCCTGTAAAATCATAGTGTGTCCTTCCCTGTGTCTGCTATTAGGAGTTTTTCCTAAATTATGCTGCTAGCTCTAGGGTAGTTTTATGACCCCTGAGGATCTCCATCACAAATAGGTGTATTGCCTTCTGCCTCTTACAATGCACCCTGTCTCATGTGACAGTGATGCAGCCAGGCCCACGTATTTTAGCCTATGCAGTTCTTTTTAAAATCAGTTCACAACAGCAGAGCTTGTAACTGTTCTTATCCAGTGAGCACAAATGGCAACAGTTACAATTTAGCAGATGCTTGAGAGCTACCTAACTGGGGTTTCTGTAAGAAAACAGCTACGAAATAGCTCTAATTCACTATTTGTGTGTTTTTGGATGTGTCATGTCTAGCTAGCAGTAATATGTGTTTTCATTTTTAAATTTAATTTCATCGAACTACGCACAACAATAAAAAGCACAGAAATTGCCCCAGATCATCACTGCTATACTTAATAAAGACTGTAGCTGTTTTCTTACAGAAAACTCACTCAGTTAGCTGTGAAGTATTTGCTAAACTGTAAATGTAGGTACCAGCATTCTTTTTTTTTTTTTTCAACCAGGAGAGACACACTAAAACTTGTTTACAGGTGTGACCTGGGAGCACAAGGAAGTTAAATGATTTGCTCAGGGACACACAGTACGCACGTGAAGGTTGTGGCATTCAAACCCAGGACACCAGGTTTGTAGCTCAGAGCCTTAGGCCACTGCACTATACTGCCTCCTCTATCCTAATAGGTAGAACTGGCAGTTAGTGCTGATTTTGCTCTGTGACATGATTTTCAATTTTTTTTTTGCTTACAAATGTGAAGTATCTCTTTAATAAAGTATGAAAATATGTATGTGTGAGTTATTTAGTTTGGCAAATATTTGTTTTATTATTTAAAAAAGTGGGATACACTAAATGTGTCATGCAATGAACCATTGTAAAATGGGATCAAATGTGTAGCTGAAATAATCACTGACATCCTGTTGTTTTCATGCCATACCACACACAGGAGAAAAAGTGACTTTAAAGTATTTTGCAGTTTCTGGGCTGCAGCTTCATACCATGCACTTCATTTGCAAAAAAGAAAATTGAAAATCATGCCACAGAGCAAAATCAGCACTAAATGCCAGTTCTACCTAATAGAATGCTGGTACCTACATTTATAGTTTGGCAGATACTTGACATCTGCGTGGGTTTTCTGCAAGAAAACAGCTAGAGTCTTAACTAATTATAGCACTAATAATTTGGGCAATTTCTGTGATTTTATGGTTGTGTATAGTTTGATGAAATTAAAATTTTTAAATTAAAACACTTCTGCAAGCTAGACCTGACACACATAGAAAACAACAATAGTGAATTAGAGCTTAATTTAGTAGCAGTTTTCTTATAGAAACTCCAGTTAGCTAGCTCTCAGGTATCTTCTAATAGGCTAATTTAGGAAAAACTCCTAATAGCAGACAGAGGGAAGGACACTAGGACTTAAAATGCAAATCAAAACACTCTGCATAACATATGTTTTTGCAAATTCTGAGTGGACTACTTCTTTAAAACTGCAAGCCCAGTAAAAATATACACTGCAGCCTCTTGCTGTATTGACATGCTTCAGCTGATGCAAAATACAGAGTAAGGTGGTGGGGGCAGGGTTGGAGGACAGGTCTGAATAACACAATATACCCACCAGGAGGGACTTTCCATCTCTCAGAATGTATTTGTGAAAATGTGTGACCAGGAGAGGAATGTAAGCTGAGCCAAGGCTGTTTAAACAAGTGCTATATAAGGATGCAGTTTCAGGCTTTTTCTTTCCTTCTGAAGCTTAAGCTCTAATGCATCAGGCAGCTCTGATAGTCAATTGTTCCAGCATGATAGATCAACCTCATGCCCCTCCAACATGAACCAAAAAAAAAGTTGGGGTGGATCTTTAGGAACTTCTTGGGTGGAGGTGGGGGTGGATCTTACTCCCTCCAAAAAATGAATGCTACCTCCCACTACTCAGGTTCCAGTTCTTGTATCTCACACTTAAGAAAGAAAATAGTACACTGCAACCATTGACTAACATGAAAGCATATTTATTTGAGGGTAGAAACATTTCTTGGAGGAGGGTAAGGCAGAGGAGACTTTTTACACCTTCAGTCAGTTCCATGGACAGAAAACATGACATCACTCCTTTTGTACATGTAAAACATCTGCAGGCTCCACCTACTGCAGCCGTAAAAAGGAATACAAAAGTCTAGTGGTCCCCCCACCCGGCAGTGATGCCCCGCTTATCCCAATAACATCCCAGAACAGAGCCAGCGACTGGCTCAGCCCTCCTCTCACCATCACGGTCATCCACCGACTGAGGTATGAATGAGTGGTAGTGCTCATTCGTACCTCAGTCGGTGGCCAGTTGTGGTGATGAGAGGAGGGTTGAGCTGGTCACCGGCTTTTGTTCTGGGATGTTATTGGATGAGCGAGGTGCCACTGCTGGGTGGGGGACTCACTAGCCTACCAGGGAAATCTATTTTTGTATGAAATGGGGGTCAGGATACATGCTGGGTGGGGGACCATTAGACTACTGGGGAAACTCTTTATTTTTATGTGAAATGGGCGGATGCATGCTGGGGGTGGGGACCACTAGACTACTAGTGAAATCTCTTTATTTTACATGAAGCAGGGGTTGGAATACATGTTGGGGGGTGGGGGGACCACTAGACTACTGGGGAAACTCTTTATTTTTATGTGAAATGGAGGTTGGGATACATGCTGGGGTTGGGGGACCACTAGACTACCAGGGAAAATGCTTTATGTTTACATGAAACAGGGACCGGGATACATGCTGGGGGATGGGGGGACCACTAGACTACCATGGAAAATTATTGCTGTACAGTGCAACAGGAGACACGATTCATGCTGGGGGGATCACCTTACTACCAGGGTCACAGGTGTGTAACAGGCACACATATGCATGGGTGTGTTGTATGTACCCATACCTATCGATTGTCCCTGATGTTGCCTCCAAATATCCTCTGTTCCTCATGATATTTGTGTTTATGACAGAACAGTGGGTATTAAAATCACTCAACAATGTCACACATTAAAGTTAAAGATTTGTTCTTCTTCTGAAAATGCATCGTATCACATATCGCCTTATTCTATCAGCATTCTGAGTGAATAATACCAATTTTTAAGATGTGTCCTTGATTTTGGGTCTTTGTCCCTGATTTGTTTAAGCCATGTCCCTGATTCAGGAGGCAAGGGTTTGAGAGGTATGTATGCACTGACTGTGCCTGCCAGCACACAGTTCCTGCTGCTTCCAGCCTGTACTTCTATTCCAATCAACAGGGGATGCTGTGGGCATGCCTTTACCTGCAGCGTCCAGCCTGTACTTCCATTCTGACCAAAAGGGGGAGCTTTGTGCTTCATGCAGTAGCACCGGGCAAACTGCATGGTAGTGTATGCTAAGCAGCAGTTAATGAGATGCAAATGTACTTGTTTGCTCACAGATTACCTAATTAGGCTCATTTGCATGGGGCTTTTAATATATCTCCCATTTGCCCTGGGATAACCAGTTTGCCCCGGGCTAATGTGTTAGCACTGTGCAATCAGGTTAGCCCGGGCAAACCTTACTTCAGCATAGTACAGTTCTGCAGGGTGTGGCTTACATTGTTGTTTGCAGTAGATGTGAGACATTTCTGTGCAATCACACACAATGTTCTCCAGCTGCAACATTGGCTTTCTCCAGGGTCTAGTGAGCTGCAGTAGCAGTGTACACTTCTCTGTTGCTATATTCAGTGCTGTCTTATTCCCGGGTTATTTTTGCCCTGCACTCCTGGCCCTGTTTGCCAGGCTTCCTTTGCTTGCTATATTCAGCTAGTTTTGCACCTGGTTATTCCTTTTGAATATAGCTTGCTTTTTGCTCTGGGCTAAGTTTGCCCGACGGGCAGTGCTAATTTAGCTCCAGGGCAAAGTTTTGAATATCTGGCCCAGAAAGTGAATTTAGAGTAAACATACAACACCAGAAAACCAGGGCATCTGCTCAAATAAAGGTACAATATATTTCTGGCAAACTATGACAGAGAAAATATCCCTGCTACTTGTAATTAATTTCAGTCATCTTTTATCACAGGCCTGAGAAGATATGGTACAATAAATTGTTACACATATTGTTACACATTGGAACACAACTGCATTCATTCTCAGATTTGTCATTTACTGATACTGACTGATACTTAGTGTAATCTTTTGTTTGCAAATATGTCAGGTGTGAGGCTGGCCAAGAACCAGCTGGATGTTCTAACCAACCACCTGGCAAGTTTTGCTTAGTGAGGTACAGTATCTGGATCCAAGGCCAATTACTGTTTATATTCCTCAGCAAAGGTTTTATATCTTGCAGAGCTACTGCAAAGTACAGACACACACCCACGCATATACACACACACACACACACACACACACGTACAAGATTTAGATGTCTACACACACACAAGATACAGATGTATGTCTAGTGCTAAACCATTGCCATATTTATTGTATATGCAGGGTATTTAAAAATGACGCTACATACTGTATCATTGCCAGTCTTGAAATGAAGGACTTGACTTGAGTTTAGTGTCTCTGAGGAATGAAGACAATACCACAGCATTTAACCACTTAAGCCTTGAATCTTTCAGTACTGATTTATGTAATGGAAATGAGTTTGATGCCTCCGGCTAGCCTCTTCGAGGATCCCTGTGCACATCCATTAATGATTGCACAAAACATTATACAAATGGCAAATATTGTTAAAAGAGGCCATGGAATGACTAATCATAGAGCGTGAATCACTTTATCACCACTGGGGAAGTGCTCCTCCCAGGTCAGTACTGAGGTGCAGTAATAAATTAACCTCAGGATATTTCAGTGAGTCAGAACTACAGTGCCTCACAGGGCATTGGATTGCAGAGACACCTACAGAACTGTTGATACGGTGCTTCACCAGGTGCATAGCATATAGAATATTTAATGAAGATGAATTGTGAAAACTGACCTAGCAGGATGACACCATAGTTCAGCAGAGTTGTTGAAGCAGTGGGAAAGTTCTTTTTTTCTTTTACTTTAATTTGTTTTACTACTTTTTTACCCAGAGTAGCCCAGCTGAGAAACAACAACTCATTTCATGGAGCCCTGCTTCTATTCAATTACAGAAAGGCAGACTGAAGCACTGTGATGTTGAAGAGCAAGCATGGGGGTGTTGGTAATTGGAGAGGGCACACAGTTACAATTGGCCTATGCCAGAAAGCTCCAGGCCAGAAAGAGAACATGTACCTTAAAAGTCACAATGTGATCAAGAAAGCATCAACCAAGAGAAGTATGCTTCCGTTGAGAGATTTCAACTACCCAGAGGTAGACTGGGATGAGGTGAGGTAGCAGCTAAGCCCAAGTGCAAGAGGCAATTTCTGGATCTTGCGGAGGACTGTTGCTTGACTACATGTGTTAAAAGGAGCCTCTAGCAATCAAGAAAATCAAGATAATCTAATTGTTAGCAACCATTTTACTGTTTTGTGCTCCTTTTTGTTTGAAAGATGACACGTAAAATAAAATTATATTCAGAAGTAAATTATACTGAAAAGTACTATGCATGACCTGGTCAGAGAAGTGCATATCAAAGAAACTCATGGCAGCATTGTTCATAACATCAAAAGATTAACCAGCAACAGGAGAAATCTAGGCCATACATCATGCTTCTTCTGCACAAAGCTGTTTGAAAAGATGGGCGCATTCACAGCACAGATACCTTCACTTGCTATGCTTATTGGCATCTGCGTTCAGCTACAATTGAATACCCCTACACAACATAATCTGCTTAAAGCAAGAATGTATACCTCAGAAAGGAAAGTATAGCAGTGAGATACACAGTCAAGTGCAGATGGCAACTTAGGTGCTTCAAGCAATGAACAGGGGAAAGGATGCTTACAGGAGACAATAATTGCAAGAAGCTAGTAAGAAAAGACTGAACTACAGAAACAATCTCAGGGAGAGGGAGAAAGATCAAATCGAAGTTTGGGCATGCATGTAGTTCAAGTGGGAGGAGGGAAACATGTAGCAGAGGAACAGAGTCACTTAAGAGCAAGTCCAATACTACAAAACTCTTCTCATATGTAAAGGTGCTGAGGAAAATACACATAGATGTACAGCTAAAGGATAAGAAAATGGCCACATAATAACTGAGGATGAACAGATGACAGAATGGCTACATGGGTATTTTATAGCCATGCCTGGTGGTGCTGACTGGTAATGTGCTACATTCTGCTGCTGGAGAGACCATGGATTGATATCTTGATCCTGAATCCCATGATCCAGGCTGGTGGGGCTCTGTGCATGCTGAAAACACAGTGTTTACATGTTCAGTGACGGAAAGATAAGTTTCCTGCATTACAGTGACTCCTGTGGATCATTATGGCTCCTTGACATTCTGAGGAATCATTTGACCTCTGCCCCCCCCAACTGGCTGACATCAGCTGGGCAGTCAATGTATTGTTATCACAGGTGGAGTATGGGCCAGCTGTACATGGGAAAAAAGCAAGGGATGTAAATGATGACCATTACCTCCCCTTGTACCATGTCAACTGTGAATGCCTCCACTCCAGTGATCAGCTACTATTGAATATATGCTTCTGGGTCATCCATGCCAAGCCAGGGCCCCATCAGAGAGTGTAACCACCATGGTTACCCAGTTGTTGGAGACCTCAGCAAGGTAGGTGTTGGCTGAGGAGTGATCTGATGGGAGAAGTAAGGGGAAGAAGAGGGTTGAGGAAATTAGCAGATCTTGTTTGTAACCAAGGAAAGAGGTATAAATTACAAAACAGTAGTATTCTACATCAATAGTCAATGAGAAATGGCTTGGAGATACAGTATATCACATAGTTTCAAAAATAAGACAAATCACATCATCCTGCCTCCCGCCCTGCCTCTGCCCCTGCCTCTCTCTCCCTACCAAAATAGCGGCTTCTCTGCCTCTCTTTAGCCTTGGCCAAGTTCCACCCCCTTCACTGATGTATGCCAGTTAACTATTCCAACCCCGTCATTTCTTCCTAAGCTGGTATCCTTCTTCTTGCCTTTCTCTCTCCTTTTAAGAGAACATTCCGGCTGTACCCAGTTATGAGCCTATCTGTTGTAAAGGCCCTCTCACTCAAATGTTGATGTACATATGTATATTTTTCTTCTTTGTATAATATTGCATTATGTTTTACCATGTTACTGTACTATGATTTTTGTATGGCCAGGTCCATCTTGCAAATGAGCCCTGCTCAATGGTGCCCACCTGGATAAATAAAGATTTTGATTGATTGATTGAGTTGAAAGGTACAGTGGTTAAAATGGATTATTTTCTTGCCAGGAGCCACCTTATGTTTCCAGACGTTTTATGAACCCCTCCACTTATTCATGGGTGGTGATTCAACACTCTTGTTTGCAAACAGACACAATTAAACTACAAGTAGTGCTGTAGCTTCTGACACAGAAAAGCTACAAAACTGCAACTAACATAAAAAAAAACAGGAGTTAAGACATTGAACTGAACTACAAAAAATACTATATCTGAACAAGATTGTTGAACCACCAACCATGAATAAGTAGAGGGGTACAGTCCACAAAATGATGGGGGACTTAAGGGTTCACCTGGCAAGAAAATAAAACTACCGGTATTTAAACTACTGGTACATTGCAGTTGATGTGAGACTTGTCATCTTTTGGAAACGTAGTGATTGGATCCCAAAGTTCTCACCTGCACATGAGTAGCACCAAGTCAATAGAGATACTCTAGGTAACCTTAACTTTTCACAGAGTGCTATCTGACAGTGAAATGTTTTTCAAGGGGGAACAGAAGGACAGACACTAGTATATTATAGGGGCGCAGTAGCGCCCCTATACTTAGGATTGAGCAGGCACTTTAAAATAGTTTTAAAATAGCTTTGAAATCCTATCTCTTTAGCTGGGCATTTATTGGCTGAGGTTTAGTGTACTCTCCTGTGTGCTGCTATTATATTGCTGTCTATTGAACTATATGTTTGTTAGAATAATTTATTTTGTTTTATGTATTTATTGTACAGGTGCGTTGGTTTTAGAAAGGCGCCTTTTTTATAAATAAAATTGATTTGATTTGATTTAATGTTAAACCTCAGATTTTGCACTTTAATAACTTTGCAACTGTTCAACAGATTTCCCACAAACTTTTGCATGTGTGGTCTCCAGGGGTAGATCTCTTGACATGCTAAGTTGCGTGTCAGTCAGATCAGTGGATTCTGTGCTGAAAAAACATGAAAATTCACCTTTTTTGCAGTTTGTCATTGCGCTGCTGCCAAACAGTCTGGAATTTTGGTCTAAGATATTCAGAATAGAAAGTGCTGGTCCCACAGAGCATGTTTGCATTAGTTTGGTGAAAAATATTAATCCATTCTAAAGTTATTTAATATAGAAATTTTGAATTCTGAGCAAGCTCAGTTCAGTCTTTTGTATAAGAACTTAAGAATGGTGTTGGTAGATGGGGACCATTTGATTCATCTAGTTTGCCCAAGGTAGCTAGAGGTAATAGAGGAATGGAAAGAAAAAGGATTTTGCTCTGATGAACAAGAATCCTTTTTCTTTAGGGGCCAAGCCTTGTTCACCAGAAAAAAATTCCTTTTTTGTGAGCTGACTTCTTGTTTTTTGATTTTGACCAAAAGAAACTGTCATAACTCTGCATAGGATTGTTTGTTTTAGACATAAAAGTGTACATTTTGCTCATCAGGAGTTGATGAGCTGTGCTCTGTGGTTTCCAATGTCCGTATGCCCCCAGAAACATTGTTTTAAGAAACATTTAAGTCCTTTTTCACCACTCGCTAAATTCTTTTTTCGCCATTCCTTTTTTGTCATGGCGAAAAATGAAATCGGCTGGCATACAAGGATTTTAACTTTTCATGAACAGATGGTCACACCAGGAATCCTTGTTCACCAGCCAGTTTCCTTTTTCACCTTGAAGAAAAAGGATGGTGAAAAAGGAAATTGGCTGGTGAAAAATGAGTACTTTTTGGCCAACTGGTCGTGAAAAGTTGAAATCCTTGTTCAACAGCCAATTTCCTCTTTCACCATGATGAATAGGGATGGAGAAAAATGATTTTGTCTGATCCATCTTGTTGAAAAAAGTGGCTTTTGGACCATCTGGTCTTTAAAAATAGAGGAATAGTTTCATCTTTGCCCCATAAATAGCCCTGGTGTTTAGTAGGACCCCTCACCCTCAATCCCCATATGTTTTTTTTAAATATTTTTTTTTTTTTACTTTTACTTATCTTTTTTTAATTATCCCTGGTGTCTAGTGGCCCTCCACCCACTGATTGCTGTTGTTGTATAATCCGTGATGTCTAGTGGCAGCCCCACCTGCTGATCACTGTTCCCATGTAATCCCTGGTGTCTAGTGACACCTCCACCCGGCAATCGCTGTTCCCATAAAATCTCTGGTGTCTAGTGGCACCTTCCACCTAACAATCACCATTACCATAAAATCCCTGGTGTCTAGTGATGCCCCCCCAGCCACCGATCACCATTCCCATAAAATCTCTGGTGTCTAGTGGCACCCCCCAACCGCTGATCACCCTTCCTGTGTAATCACTGGTGTCTAGTGATGCCCCCACCCACTGACCACCATTCCCATGTAATCCCTGGTGTCTAGTGGTGGCCCCCACCTGCTAATCCCTGTTCACCTGTAACCCTGGTGTCTAATGGCACCCCCCACCCACTGACCGCCGTTCCTGTGTAATCTCTGGTGTCTAGTGGCACCCCCCCCACCCATCGATCACTGTTCCCATAAAATCCCTGCTGTAAAAGTCACAAAACAACCAAATAAAGACAGGAAAACAATTAGAACAGCACACAGAACAACTTCAAACCCTTCTACTTTACAAATGAATATACTTGCAGAAGAAAGGGTCATTTGTCTCTTGATAGCCTGAACTCCTAAATGCTGCTGCTGCATGGTACAGTACATAGCAGGCTCAGCTGATATAACCTGATGTCGGAGGACAATATGGATCACTTATAATTTGGGGTTAGCAAAAGGGAGGTAATGGCTTGTTGCAGGCAGGTGGTGTCGTTGTGTGCGCTGTGTTTATGATAAATTAAGTCAACCACACCATATCCTGTGATATCGTACTTATATGTGCACACTATATTTGCGGTTGTCTGATTTTCAGACATTCCAAATAAATATTCTGAGAATCAGTAATACGTATTTATTATATGCAAGGAACATAATGACTTATCACCTAAATTCTTTCATTTTTTTAAACCTGAAATATAAAGCTTTTAAAATCACAAAAAAGAACAGTTTTAATGTACCAATATCACACATAACCAAATGATATGATGAATACAGATTTGTTTCCATTGCTGGATACTAGTACACAGCTCTAGAGCTTAACAAGCAAACTATAGGCCAGTCAGTTTGAAGTCAATGCCAGGGGAAACTGCTAGAGGCAACCATAACAAACAAGACACTAATACTCAGGGGCCCAGTCCAGAGTCTGTAAGAGAAAATCTTGCCGAATAAATCTTGTTTTATTGAATATGTCACCAATGGACTAGATGTGGTGAAGTCCATGGATGTCCTTTATCTAGACAAGAGTAAAAGATTTAATACTGTACGACCAGGAGACTAGTTTACAAACTAAAGAAGCTAGGTTAATTGGAGGACTGAACAAATGTGTTCCAGGATGGGATACAGAGTGTGATACTAAATTATAAACTATCAAGATGAAAACCCTTAGTCATCAGACCTACATTGTTTAATATATTTATGAATGATCTTGTGGTGGGCAACAGGTGATGGATTGTTGAGTTTGCTGATGATACCAAAATGGGAAAGGTAGTTACCACAACAGAAGATAGCATGAAATGCAGAGGGATATGGAAAGGCTCAGAAATCAAGTGAATAATGGTTGACATCATTGTTGAGAAATGCAAGGTGATGCATTTAGGAAACAAGACCATGATGGCAAGCTAGTAGAGCCAGACAGGATGCAAAACATTACCTTGTAATAAATTATTTCACAAAATATGGAATGACAAAAGAGCTTAATTGTCATTGAATTGAACTGTTCCCTGCAGCATACTGCAGCACTCTATAACGATATTGCAAAGTACTATGTTGCATCCTGTATGGCTCCCCTCTACCTAATGACATAGTCAACCCTGAAACTAAATAGGATAAAAGTGTCTGAGATCCTTGATCAGCAGAAACATTAAATAAGAGTAACAGTATGGGGCAGCAAATAGAAAGGCAAATTAATGGCATGAACTAAGGGAAATTTATCCAGCAGGTGAGGAGACATTAAAATGCTTCTTTACAGATATTTGGTCAGGACCCATGCTGTATACATTGTATAGGTCAGCTCCCCATATTTGAGGAATGATAGTGACATGATTGTGAAAGCACAGAGGGAAGCAACCAAAGGGCATAGCTCCAGAACTGGTACTGCTTTCCATTAAAATAGACGTCTCAATGGACTAAATCACTATCTTTAAATATCTGAATGGGGTAACACAGAGTGACCAAACACAGTTCTAGTGGATGCACAAGGATGAGCGAACAAGGTTATACATGATGACATTGAAACGAGGACTTTTTTTTATTTATTTTAATTTATTTAGATCCATGAATTACAATACCTTTGAACCAATGGTTCTTTTATAGAGGTTCTGCATCGAACACAAGTAAACAGAAATATAGTAAAAATACACATATAGTCAAAAAAAGCAAGCCTTAAAAGTTTCAATCATGGTTACAATTGAGCCCATTTGTAGTTTGCATCAGAGGCCATCACAGTGATTATGTTGTCAAGGATGTAATAAGTGCCATTGCAAGTGCTAAGAGAAAGGAGTGGGCAGGGTGGATTGCAGAGGGAGAGATAAGAGATGGGGGGGCACTGAGTGGCAAGGTCCTGAGCAACGGTAGTGGCTGGCTGGTGGGACTTAATGGAAGGGGGAGTCAGTGGGTGCAAAACCAAGGGTACAGTATGATGGAGGAGACAGCAACTGTGTAGAGATTATGAAAAGAAAGGGAACAGCTGTGAGAGAAAGGGAGAAAGGGAGAAAGCAGGGGAGAGGTAGGAAAGTTGAGGGATAGATATGAGAAAAATTAAAAAGGGGAACAGGGAAAGGGGAAGTGGGGTGGAAGATAGATATGTGAATGGAAGACCAGGGTAGTGGGGAGAGAGGCTAGTGGAAGGATTAGGGTGAGTTAGTGAACAAGGTCTAGCACACGGGAGGGAGGTGAGCAGGGAGTGGTGCGGGGAGGATATAGGTTAAGGGTTAGAACTGACGTTTCAAGAGGAATGTCAAGAACTACTTCACAGAGTAAGTGGCTGACACTTGGAACGGAATCTTCAAATCAGGTCGTAAAACACAGAAACATAGACAGTGGGTACCGGGTCAATATGTCACTGCAATAACAGCATGGCATTAACCGCACTGCTAAAACAGCGAAAACATTGACAGCAACAGGGGTAGAATAGCGTAAGGGAATTACCACTACCCCTGTCGCTGTCCATCGGAATGTGGGAAGGATCAGGTTGCCATTGCTGAGGTGCTTGGTTGAACTTCTCCCGTGTTGGAGTGGGTAAGACACCAGCATATGGTGGCGTGGGAGATCTGGGGCCATGGTTCGGTTCCCCCCAGGTCTCCTGGTCTTGCAACATTTAAAAAAAAAAAAGAACTCCCCCTGCATTTTTCCCCATCCCTGAAGTCCATGCCCCCTCAGAGAAGGTTATTTTAAGTTGGGTGTGTGCAGCGGGGCAAGCCTCCCACAAAACAAAGAATCTTCAATGTTGCCCTATGACTTGGTGACATTTTGTGTCGGGTACTGTTTTGCCTGATGTTTTAAGGAGTTTTGGCATTTTGCTTGCGGCATTGACTGCTGCGCTGTTTTTGTTGATGACATTATGACCTCGTTCCTAGACAGTGCCAGCAGAAAAAGACTACTGGTTCTTCCACTATGCCCAGTTTTACCTAACTGTACCCCATAACCTACTGTCTAGACAGTGTTTTTGCCCTCACATCCAACCCCACTCACACCCGGTTAGTAGTACTCTTCTAACTCCCCTCAAGTAACTGTTAAGCCCTTTACTCTGTTCCAGCATGTTTGAACCCATTAATGTTTTTTCCACTCACCATCTCTGCCAGTAGGCTATTCTATGTCTCAACCACCCTCTCTACAAAGTAAAGTTTTCTTGCATCCCTCCTAAATCCCCCCCAACTTACACTCATGTTCCTTCATTATAAGCTTCAATGGAAATAACATTCAAGCTGAGACCATACAGCCGCTTTAAAGAAAAAGTAGAGTCATAGTGTTCCCATTAAGCTGGGGAGGAGGACCTTGATAGACCAATAGTCATCTTTCCTTCATAAAGCTGAGTATGCATGTATATGTATTTGGGTCCATGTGCTTGCAGAACCAACCTGCAACATTTATTTATTTATTTAAAAGTTCCATTAATATAAAGCAACTCTCATTTACAGAATGTCCCAAGTCAAAGAGTAGTAAAAATAACATGGTTCACAAAGATCTGTAATAGGGTAGAAACTCCAGGGGGCTGGAAAATGAATAGAGATCTAAGAAAGCTTGAGGAGTGGTCAAAAGTGTGGCAACTAAGATTCAATGTGAAGAAATGTAAAATCATGCACTTGGGGAACAGAAACCCAGGGGCAGAGTACAAGATGGGGGGAGTGGTACTGATGACCACCAAGCAGGAAAGAGACCTGTGAGTAATCATATCTGATGACCTAAAGGTGACCATACAGTGTGACAAGGCAGTGGGGAGAGCTAATGGGATGCTAGGGCTCATAGGGAAGGGTATCTCCAGCAGAAAGAGGGAGATGGTGAAACCACTGCATAAATCACTGGTGCAACCTTACCTAGAGTGCTATGTCCAGTTCCGGAGACCATATCTCTGAAAGAACATAGACAGAGAAAAGGCAGTCCAGAGGAGGGCAACTAAAATGAGCAGGGCCTGCATCAAAAGCCCAATGAGGATCAGCTAAAGGACCTCAAAATTTACACCTTGGAGGAAGAGGGGTATGATCAAGACTTTCGAATACCTCACCGGTATAAATAGGGTACAGGGGAAGCATTTCTCAGAAAAAAAGATGCTCAAGAACAAGGGGTCATGCTGTGAAGCTGGGGGGGGGGGTAAATTCAGGGGAAACATGAGGAAGTACTTCTTCACAGAAAGAGTGCTGGATGCCTGGAACAGCCTCCTCAGAAGTGGTTTGGACAAAAACTGTATCCGGATTCAAGAACACATGGGATAGGCATAAGGGAACCTAACTGGTTAGGAAAGGGAGGATAAAGCCAGATATCAAGTAGGGTCTGTGATATTACAGTAGCTAGGGAAAATGGGCAGACTAGGTGGGCCAAGTGATCCTTACCTGCCATCAGTTTTTATGTTTCTATATTTCTATGTCAGTTAACAAAAGCAAGTACAGACAGATTGAGTCATTAAAAAATGTTTCTTTAAACAATTTTTAAAAGGTGTATCATAGACATTTTACAGTACCCCTTGCCAAGGGCATTCATCTTAACAAAAGGCCAGTGTATTCAATATGACATGTATGGATATAAGATCAGTCAAATCTGCATTAATATTTCCAGAAATATGACACTTCATTATCAATAAAGCAGATTTAAATAAAAACTGATAAAAGCAAAATGATACTTAAAGAACACAGGCACCGCTGAAACTCAGATGGGGACAATACCTGGAGTAATGAACAAGAAGAGAGTTAAACGGGGATAACACTGCTGGTCAACATCCAGTGAAGCAAATAAAATCATAGCATGCAGGAAGAAAAAAGTTGTCAGCAGAGTAAGAGTTATCGTAATGCCCTTGCACGTATCACTGGTCAGATCCCATACTGATGTAGCCCCCCCCCCCCAAATTAGGTGGCTTACCTTGAGTATCTCCCTGTGCTGCTTTGATGCCCACTGCCTGGCTGTCATCCAGTAAGGGAGTTGAATCCATGTAAAGTATTGCTGTATTGTTATTCTGCGTGAGTGTGCCACACTGCCGCCACACTGTCTCTTTAAGTACTTCATCCAGCATGTACAGTGAAAATAGTCTGGGCTAGGTCTGAGTACTATGAAGCTTGTGACCAGCCAGGCAAAACCATAATCGACTCCACTATGCAGTCGCTTAGTACTGCAGAGGGAGCCCTTCAGTGCACTGTAAACGTTTATTTCTGTTGTACCCTTTTGTACTCTCCCGGGTCGTTCCTGAAAATAGGCATAAAACTTGTCTAGTGTACTTACCCGGTAAACAAAAACTAAATAAAATAAATAAATAAATAAATTTCTAAATCCTAGCTGTTGTTGAATTAATAAGTTATATGTGCTATTGATTCCTCCACTATGGGAGCTACCACGTTTGGTCTGGGACTTCTGTATTTGGACCAATCAGAACCAAGGGGTCCTCAAGGGGTGAGTCGTGTCAGCCCCTGTTCCCATCACAATCTTGGAAGGCCAGAAGGTCCATGGTGTCACCATATGTCCTCTTCATCTGTTTAGGTGCAGCGAGTACAATCAGGGTAACCCCCTGCAACATCTGAATAAACACTGGTACCATCTAATTTACTTAACAAGTTAGTTCTTGTTTAAAGTTAACTGTGATTGCAGGCCACCAGAGATTACAATTGTGTGCTAAATACCAAGTTTTTCCACTCCTTTTCTTCCATCAAGGGCCCCAACCAGCTGCAATGCAGGCCTACCCATGGCAATGCTTCAGGCCTACTCATAATTCCACCTTGGGTACCCAGCTGTGTGATAAACTGAAACATTCAGAGATTGAGTTGAGCAATATTAATTACTGCCTGCTTACTTACAGTACTTTAATAATTAACCCAGATTCACGCTCCTTCCTTGTTGAAGTTCCCTCAATAAACCAGATTTTTTTTAAATGCTAACTTGGACTACAAGCATATCATTACCTTGCTTCTGGGTTACTGAGTCATTTTGAAGGTACTATGATAGTGCATTATTGTTGCTGAAACTTTTCTTTTATGGGGGACACAGTGCATATGCCAGGAGACAAGACTCTGTCAATAAGTGCAGTGCATCTGAGCATATTACTAATGTTTGCAAATAAAGGTACATTGATGTCATAAACTGTGATTGTGTAACTTGGTATATAAGGCTACTAACAGGGAGAGTGGGTGGATAATCACTCTGGGTGGAGGCACCATCATTGCAGCAATACTGTTGGTGGAGAAGCCACAATGTCTGTTAATCCCGAACCAAGGCCCCTAAACCTGCATGCAGGCAAGCAGGCAGGGGACCTTGATATAATGGTGCCAGGGTTACATCTTTGGAGGCACCACTGGGATTACTGGCCCCTAGTGGCCAAAGTACAAAACTACAACCACTTTTTACATGAGCGTTAAAGCAAAAATGAAAAGTTTCCCTGGGTCTACATTTGACATCCCACCCAACAAAATGGCCTAGGCACTGCCTGTCAGGGTGGTGTGAAGTTGAGGAACTTAATCCTCACAAAGCTGTTAAGCTAGGGGATATTCCACTAGGCACCACCAAAGTTATGATAGAGGAGGTGGTGAATAAGGTTAAATATTTTGGTAAAGTCACTGTACAGGGATGAAATGCTGATTTATTTGCTCAGAGCATGGTAGCATTAATTGAATGCAGTGCCTTGGTGGACCCAGAGAAGGTACCCCTGTTATTATGCCTGAGGGGTACCCAGTGGGTTAGAGAGTAACCACTATGCATAGTGGGGCATCCACACCTGGGGGGGGTCACCCAGAACAGAAGGGGCTAAAAGAAAAAATAGACAAGTTGCTAGACACTGAGGGACATACATTTGAGGATTTAAAAAGGACCTTAGAGACCCCAAGGGGGGGTCACTCCCACAAACCCTTCTCCAGCTCCTTCCCCAGTCCCCTCACTGACACCTTCCCCTGTACATGCACTCTCACCAGTACTTATACATTCAGTGAACCTTGACTCTTACCACAGATTGAGAGTGTTCTCTGGTAGTATTCCTATGCCTCAGGGGGAAGATGATCTAGAGACTTGGAGTATGCCTCCCCTGGTTCAAAAATGGCAATGTGCAGAAGGCAAAAAACAAAAGAGGCTCATGGAAAGTTTGAGAGGCTCTTTTTTTTGTTTTTATTTATTTATTTATGAATATTCAGAAAGACCTTTGAGCATGAGCTCTTTTACAAAGGTTCCACGTCAGGGTGGACAAACATTGCAAAACACAAATAGAGTGGTTACAGGTTTCGGAACAAGTTCAGTTGCAAAGGTTCCACGTCAGGGAGGACTAATGATACAGAAACACCAGTACAGTAAATACAGATTTCAGAGCATATACAGTTGTTACAGGATTAGCACAAATACAGTGGTTACAGACTGCAGAAAGATACAGTCATACAGGTTCAGCGCATTAGGCAGTTTAATAGTCATGGTTTCAGTGCTGGGTTTAACGGTGGTAGTGGGTGAGTCTATCAGGTTTTTCCTGGGGAGCACATGCATTGTGAGATAGACTGTAGGTGCAGTTTGAGGCCAGTTTTGAACTGAGGCAGGCTGTGTGTATGTAGTTTCTGAGGGAGTTAATTTAGCCAGAGGGGGGCTCGGTAGGTGAAGGTGCACTGACAAAGTGAGGTTTGCTGGAATGGGATGGACAGTGCTCTGTTTTTATTCCCTCTGGTGATATGTGATGAGGGAGAGGCCTTGAGCAGGTTTACTATGCAGGGTGGTGTTTTTCCGAGGAGAGCCTTTTTACCCAATAGACAGGTTTGGTATTTGAGCCTGTCTTTTAGGCTCAGCCAGTTAGTGCTTTTATACAGAGTGCAAGTATGGGTGTAATGGTTTGCGCTCAGGGTTAGGTGGCATGCCTTATTTAATGCAATTTGGACCCTGTTGAGTGCAGTGTCAGTAGCAGCTCCATAGACCACAAGCCCGTAGTCTATCGTGGGAAGTATTGAGCTGGAGACCGAGAGTCGGAGTGCTTCTGGAGCGAGGGAGTTCTTATGTCTGTAGAGGACCCCGATCTTTGTGTTAACTGACCTGACAAGGGAGTTAATATGGTTTGTATACGTGAGAGAGTCATCAATGGTGACCCCGAGGTACTTAAATGATTGTACCTGCTCAACCTGCTTACCTGCATTATTGATGATATTGGGGGGGGGGAGCCTGCACTTATTGTAATGGCTGGAGTGGGTCACGGCCTTGGTTTTCTTGTAGTTCAGTAGCAGCCTTTTCCTACAAAACCAGTCCTCGAGTTTGTTGAAGGAGGTTTGTAGTTCTGTTTGTAGTGCTGCTCTAGAAGTGCCATCACTGTTAGCAGCACAGCATCATCCATATACAGGATGAGACTGGTGTCACAGGCCATGGGCAGTTCATTAGTAAAGAGGCTGAAAAGCAAGGGCCAAGGATTGATCCCTGAGGAACTCCTAGGAGTACCTCTCTGGAGCTGGATAGTGTCTGCCCGATTTTGACTCGCTGACTCCTTTGTGATAGGTAATCATTGAACCAATTTAGGGCGTTTGGTGCCACTCCCATTCTTTGGAGCTGGGATATCAGTAGAGGGTGGTTGATGGTATCGAAGGCTTTAGTGAGGTCGATGAAGATGCAGCCCACCAATTTACCTTCATCTAGTGCCTTGTGCGCGTAATCGGAGTATGCAAGCAATGCAGTGGTGGTACTGTGTTTCTGCCGGAAACCGTGTTGGTTTGGGCAGAGCAAATTGTACTTGTTTAAGTATTCGGTGAGTTGGTTTGCTATTATTTTCTCCAGCACTTTAGATAGTGGGGAGAGGATAGATATTGACCTGTAGTTAGATATCATTGCCTTGTCACCACTCTTATGCACTGGGGTTACCAGGGCTTGCTTCCAGACTTCCGGGAATTGGGCTAGGGCCAGGAATTTGTTAAATAGCATCATAATGGGTTTGATCATAACATCAAGGGTCAGAGATAGTATCTTCATGTCTATCCCATCACTCCCCAACCTAGTTTTTCCTAGGATTTTCCTGACCATTGTTAGGACCTCCCTTTCTGTCACCTTCTTAAGGTAGAACGTTGGGTGATTTGTATTGGTGTGGTTTTCGTAGCCTGGTTATCCAACGGCAGAAGGTAGTCTGGGGGTAGTACTGGGGCCAGGTCAGTGAAGGCCTGGTTGAAGGCGCCTGCAATGACTAGAGGATCTGTGCGGTGCGTTGTTTATATTGAGTGTTTTAGGACTCAGCTTCTGGTCTTTGCCGAGGGTGTTCTTGAGATTATCCCAAAACCTCTTCCCATCTCCCCACTTGCACTTGAAGCAATTAGATTTTTGACACCCACAAATCATAATGCTTCAGCCAATGAATATTTGTCTGCATTAGAAGGTGTCTAGGTAGTACTGAATCCGGGGAAGATCTGATGTGGAAATTCAAGTCCACTAAACAGTGGAAGAATGAGCATTTGTCTGATTGTGCAACTTGTTTGGAAAGGGCCTTGCAAAGAGCCCACCGGAAAGGAGGGGTGCTAGCAAGTGAATTGAACAGGATGAGACTGGAGCATCTTCTCATATCTGCCAGGTTGTCCAGTGTATTGATGCTTGAACTAAAGTTTCAAGATCATAAAGATGATCCTCCTGCATGTTGCTTGCTTATGAAGGAGATTAGAGAGGCTGAGAATGAGGAAGAGTTCTGGGATCCTTATGCGGGGTCTTCCCCATTGGCCCCAGCCCCTGAAAAGCCTGCTGACAAGGACAGTACTCTTGATACCCATCAGCTTACAGATTTATTGAAGGAATTGAAGGAACTGAAAGCTAGTGCACACACTGCTGTGGACATGGTTAAAGGTCAACCTGTTCGAGCTAATGCTGCTGAGACTGCTAGCGAGGCCCCACCCACTGTGAAAGGAGACAGTATTCAAGTCCCTGGTGGAGAGTCGAATGGTGACATGCTGAAAGAAATGAGGGAATTGACAGCCTTAGCAAAGGACCTTGCCCAGTTGTCTCACCAGTCTTCATACTGGAGAAGGCCTAGTGGAGCTGAACCTGAGCTCAGACCTAAAGATAATTATACAGTAAACCTGTTCTGTATAGTGATAATAAACCAGCTGAAGAACCTGCACAATCTCATAACCCCAGACCTAATGTCTTCTGCTACCATTGCGGAGAGGATGGGCATACCAGAAGAGTATGTCAGGCTCCTGAAGATTTGCATAGAGTAACAGTAAAACTGCTTAACCAAGTTAAACAGAGCAATCTAAAACCCCAGTCTAAGCCTTCATACAAGCCATATGTAGGCAAGTCTGCTGTTGCTCCTCCTGTGAATAATGCCCCTCCAGATTGGGTTGAAATGGTGGGTCCGTCTATGGAGACTAGCACACATATAAATGGCATCCCAACCTGAGCCATTTTAGACAGCAGATCCTAAGTCACAATAACGTTCAAAGACTGGTACGACCAGCACCTATCTGACCATCCCTTACAACCCCTTGATGAACTACATGTATGGGGGTAAAGTGATAAATTGTATACATATCTTGGCTTTCTGAGAGTGTGGCTTTCTTTTCCATCCTCTGTGGCAGGCGTAGGAGAGCCTGTGGAGACCTTAGCCCTGGTATGTCCCTTCTCTGGTATGTACAATAGAATTCCAGTGTTAATTGGTACCAACGTGCATATGTTTGGCTGCCTTGCTCAAATGTGCTAAGAGAGGCATGCACAGAAGTCTGGGAGAGCTCTACATATCCATGCTATGGTCCAGAGAGTCTAAGAAATGCAGACACACCTGGAAGTGGGTGACAAGGATGAGCCAATAGGATCTGTGTGGAAGAAGGACCCTTCTGCTATTGTACTACCTCAAAATACCCAGTGTAGTGTCAGTGGAGAAGTGCACTTGTGAAAGGATGTGACCAACAAAGTACTAATGCAGTATGCCCCAGAAGAAGAAAAGTTGCTTGAAGAAGTTCTAGTTAAACCCAGTGTGCTTCCTGTCAGTGCCGATGCTTATACTCACAGAGTGGTAGTCCAAGTTCAAAATGTTACAGACTAAGACATCAAGGTAAACTGAGGTTCACATTGGCAAATGTATATTGTACTGACACTGCTGTCTTGCTCTCTTAAGTGCAAAAATGGAGGAGAATGTGATGTATCACCTGACATGTTTGATTTCAGGGAGTCTCCCATCTCAGACAGCTGGAGGGACAGAATCAACCAAAAGCTGGCCCAGCAGACTAAGGTATTCTCCTTCAAGGGATGGGATGTTGGCTGTGTCACTGATACTGAACACCATATTCACCTGCATGATGACAGACCCTTCAGAGAAAGGTCCAGATGCCTAGCTCCTGCTGACATCGATGATGTGCACTGCCATTTACAAGAGATGTCAGCAGAGGGTATCATACAGGAATCACGCAGTCCATATGCCTTTCCAGTCATGGTGGTATGAAAAAAGAATGTCTCCATCCACATGTGTATGGACTATCGGACCCTGAACAAAAGAACTATTCCTAACCAATACACCATGCCTCGCATACAGGATGCATTAGACTGTCTAAATGGGAGCAAGTGGTTTTTGGTTCTTGATATCTGCAGCAGGTACTATCAGATCCCAATGGCAACAGAGGACAGGGAGGAAACAGTGTTCATTTGTCCTTTAGGCTTCTACAAATTTCTCTGCATGCCCCAAGGAGTTTCAGGTGTGCCTGAAACATTTCAAAGACTTATGGAACGTGCAGTGGGAGATATGAACCTCCTTGAATGTCTCATATACCTTGATGAAGTCATCATTTTAGGGAAAACTCTTGAATAGCATGAGGCTTGCCTATTCAAAGTACTCTACAGATTTGAGGAGTTTGGTCTAAAACTGTCAATGGATAAATGTCAGTTTTTCCAGACTTCAGTAAAGTATGTGGGCCACGTTATGTCTTCTGAGGGTATACAAACCGACCCTAGCAAAGTGGAAGCATTAACCAGCTGGCCAAAGCCAAACAACTTAAAAGAACTGCAAAGGTTTCTGGGATTTTGTGGTTATTATAGGTGTTTTGTCAAGGACTACACCAAGGTTGTATGTCCATTGTTAAATCTGACACAAGGGTACCCACCAACTCACAAAAAATTCAAAAAAGGCACTGATAAAGAGAATGAAAAGACTTCTTTCTGACCTAATGAGCCCTTTGGTTCAAGATGGACTCTTGACTGTGACACGGCGTTTGAGGAAATCATTTATGAACTAACTCATGCACCTGTTCTTGCTTATGCAGACCCACCCAAATCTTACGTGCTACACACTGATGCCAGTCGGAGTAGCCTAGGGGCTATGCTTTACCAAGAGTACACAGGAGGATTATGCCCAGTGGCATTCACCAGTATGAGTCTAACACCGTCTGAAAAAAATTACCTAGTGCATAAATTAGAATTTCTCGTTCTCATGTGTGCAATCAAGGAACAATTTCACGAGTATTTGTATGGTGCCAAGATCCTGGTTAAAACAGATAACAATCCCTTAACAAATGTCCAAAGGTCTGACAAACTAGATGCCACTGGGCACAGGTGGCTTTCAGCTTTATCAACACATGATTATGCAGTGGAGTGCCAACCCATCCTAAACCACACTGGTGCTGATGCTCTGTCATGCAGACCTGCCTCAAATCAGCCGTGGGTACATATTCTGGAACAATCTGTTAAGGCAGTGAGCCACAGGTTCAATAGAGATGAAACTCCAGCTTCAGAGACTGTTAATTGCTTGGCAGATTGCTTAGGAACCCCTGACACTTGCCTACCAGTAGCTTATTGCAATTTTGCCACCCTAGATCTAAGTACCTTACCACAGCTAACTCCAGCTGACATACAGAGAGAACAGCACTAAGATCCAATGATCAGACCCAACATTAATGCTTTGAAAAAAGGGTAAGATGTTTCCAAACTATGGTCCAGTGACCTCAAAACTGTTTTGCTCATACGAGGGGGGCCTAAACTCAAGTTACAAGAGCAGTTGCTGTATAGAAAACTGACTGATAACCAAGGAGAAGTTGTAAAAAAGCAGCTAGTACTACTCTTCAAATCCAGGTATGTTGTATTAAAGGCTCTGCATGATCAAATGGGACACTTAGGCAGTGAGAGAACTTTGAACCTAGCCCGGTCATACTTTTACTGGCCTAAGATGGGCCTAGACATTGATCAGTATGTTAAGGCTTGCAGTAGGTGTCTGCAGTGAAAGGCCCAGCCACAGAGAGCAGCCCCTCTGGTCAACATAACAACCAGTGCATCAATGGAATTTGTCTGCATCAATTTCTTAAATCTTGAGCCCAATTCAAAAAATATAACCAATTTGTTAGCAGTAACAAATCACTTTACACGGTCTGTTCAGGCCTATCCATCCCAAGACCAAAGGGCTTCCACAGTAGCAAAAGTCCTTGTGGGGAAGTTCTTTGTCCACTATGGTGCTCCTCAGAGAATACATTCGGATCAAAGCCGAGACTTCGAAAGTCACCTTATTAAAGAGCTATTGTCCATCTGGGGTGTAAGAAAGTCTAGAACTACATCCTATCATCCTCAATGAGACCCACAACTAGAAAGATTTAATTGAACTTTGCTCTAAATGGTCGCCATTCTGCATCCTGAAGATAAGCCAAGGTGGAGTCAACAAATCAGTGCCCTTGTACAGTACGTGCATATAATTGCACAAAGAATGATGCTACCGGCTTTTCCCCTTATCATCTTATGTTTGATCACAAAGCTCGCTTTCCTGTAGAAATTTGTTTTTTTAGTCTCTCCTGATGGTGCTCAGTCAGACAACTACCTACAGTATGCCGAAGAAAAACCTGAAGGTTCAACTGAATCATGCATACCACACTATGGCAGCAAAGAAAAACCTGGCCAGTAAAACTTGCCATGATAAATGCATCAAGGCCCAAGAGCTTAAAGCCGGAGACCATGTGTTAATGCATAACTTAGGTTTTCAAGGAAAACACAAAATAGCTGATCCATGGAGTCACATTCGTTGTCAGCAAGTTGAATGATTTGCCAGTATACCAAGTACACCCAGAAGGGCACCCTCGTGCTGTAAAGACAATACACAGGAATCCCCTTCTGCTGATTGGGCAAATAGTTTTGAACACAGTACCTCAAGATGCTGCCCACACTGGGCCTGTTACCATAGCTACTGCTCATTGAAAGCAGTGAAGCCGAACGCCTGCTGCCACCCAGTCAGAGCTTTCAATTCAAAGTGGCACAGCATATAATGACTCTAACTCTGAACACTATGAAAGTGAGTGTGATGCTGCCTACTATCCTTCTATTGAATTAGCCCAGTTGTTTCAAGGAGCCTTTCCTGGTGCTTCCAATGATAGCCCTAACAGTACAGTGACCTCTGACAATTCTGCTCTCTTAACTGTACCTGAACCAACAGAGTGATGTACAAAGTGTGGCCTCTGAAATAGCAGACTCCCTTTGCCTGGTGGGGCTGTCTGAACCTAATGTGCCTGAATCTGAAAGAGCCAGTAGTGAGCATGCCAGTGAACCAAGAAGTGGTGTTGGAATAAGTGAGCTAAGTGAACTATTTCATGGCCAAGAAAGTAATGTTGTTCCTGAGAATGCTAACTGTGTGTTAGGCAACACTAACTTTGTTGAAATTCTCCTTTCCAATGAAGATGAGCCTCTTGAACCAGAGAACCAAAGTAATATACAAAGTGAAGAACCTATAACCACTTCTGAACCTCAAGAAAGTGCAGTGGTACCCCATTCCTCAGAAACTGTCTTATTGCTGGACAATGAGCCGGGAGTAGCTAACTCGAATGCTAATGATAAAGAGCAAGTGCCAATGCCCTCTACACCTTGAAGATCTGGAAGAACTGTAAAATCTGTGGTTCAGCTCACATACAATTTAATTGTTTAATTAGTATTTGGGAAAGAACTTTGAGTGTGAGCTCTTTTACAAAGGTTCCACGTTAGGGTGGACAATAAGAAAATACACATATTCAGTGGTTACAGAGGCCTGATCATTAGGCATTAAACAGTGATTACATGACAATTAGACAAATAGGAGAAAAAAAAACTGAGCAGTTGTAATTGAATACTAAGCTATTTCTAATCGGTTGCCCTAGGTAGCACACCCCTGGAAACCTCTAAATCCGTTGATAGACTATGGCAGAGTAACTGCATAGGGTTTAATGCTATCCCAGATGGTGAGAGGCTGGGTGACAGTGAAACAATGGGGACTGGGTTTGAAACCAACCACAGAGAGAGAGAGAGGTGGGGGGATAGTGAAACGGGGGGAGGGGCTGTGATGGGGGGGAGCAGCTCCAGAGGGCTTTGTCGAGTATGGTGTGTGTGTTTGCCAGGAAAGCCTGTGGACTTGCCCATAAATGTAGTTCATAAAGGTCTATACGTTACAGCCAATTCCCTGCCCAAAATAGTGTGCACTGCATCCTCTAAAATAATAGTCAAACCCTCCACCCAGTATCCTAGGGGTTGCCCTTACAGAGCAAAAGGGGTCAGTTGAAAAGGTGCCAGAGGGTAGTATAAAAAGATCAATGCTTTAAAAAAGTCTCAGAAGTTCAAAATGTAATTTAAAATGAGCCTATGCCTAGAACAATGTGTGTTGTTAAAATATCTGAATGTCATGACAATATGTAAATAATTGAACTATTCAATGGCTTAAAGAAAAAGTCTCATTTAAGGTAAAGCATGCTATTTTGTGCATAGTTGTCTTATATCTGGACAGATTTTGCACATAGCAATGTATGGTCTAGACCTGTATATAACAGAAGGTTTACATGAAAATTGCTATTTGTATTATAGACTTGACACGGATGCCAAGTTTCCTGGGCAGGGGAAAGTGTAGCCACCCCCACAAATTAGGTGGCTTACCTTGAGTATCTCCCTGTGCTGCTTTGATGCCCACTGCCTGGCTGTCATCCAGTAAGGGAGTTGAATCCATGTGAAGTATTGCTGTATTGTTGATCTGCGTGAGTGTGCCATACTATACCACCGCGCTGTCACTTTAAGTACTTCAGCCAGCAGGTACAGTGTAAAGAGCCTGGGCTGGGTCTGAGTACTATGAAGCTTGTGACCAGCCAGGCAAAACCCTAATCGACTCCACTCTGCAGATGCTTAATAGTGTTGAAGGAGCCCTTCTGTGTACTGTAAACGTTTATTTCTAAATCCTAGCTGTTGTTGAATAAATAAGTTGTTTATGTTTGCCATTGATTCTTTCACTATGGGAGCCACCATGTTTGGCCTGGGACTTCTGTATTTGGACCAGTCAGAACCAAGGGGTCCTCAAAGAGTCCTAATTACAGTGTCTTGTGGGTGAAACTCTGAACTTTCCTAGTTGGCGACTAAATTACCAATGAGAGCTCTCAAACTGTGATTGACAGTATAGGCTGCCAACCGGAATACAAAAATCCTGGTTCTTTAGTGGAACTGTTGTTAAACAGTCATGTTCATCTCGAGCCATTGAGAAGGAGCTCCTATGTGAGCTGAGAAAACTGCAGGGAAAGGGCCTGACTTGCCTTGCCTGCAGGACTTGTAGCAACAGACTGCCCAAACACAGAAAGAAAAGAGGTTTACAGCAGTTAGGCTAAAGAACTGCTCCAGATGCCAAAAAAATAGGGAGCTTGTACAGTGAGCTGAATGAAGTGCGCAAGGAAATGCCTGACTTGCCTCCATGTGGTAGATTTTGATTCTTGAGGGGATTGGTCAGACCAAGCACTGCCTAAAAGCAGGAAGTGAGTTCCTCAGCTGTGAATCCTGATCTGAAGAGCTTGTTTTCCACCAGAGGGAAAATTCTTGTTGCTGAATCATCCCAAAAATTGACTTGACGGGCTGAAAGAAATTGCTCCAGGGACTCCTGATTTAAATGGAGCCTGCTTCTGTGAAGACTGCCTCTTGCCAAGCGCCAAGGGGGACAGAACACTGTAGGTTTTCCTCAGCAGTTGCAGTAAAGACTTCCAGCAACCAACTAACCAAATGTATGCCAATCCAAATCTCCAGCACTGGGCCCAAGTCATCTGCAGCCCTGAAAGACTGTTTCTGCACCAGGTCCACCATCTGTCTGATGAGAGATCAGCCTTGGGGAGTCAGCATCTGCATAAAAGCAACTTTCAGGTTATAGCCACCGATAGGGAAAGCCATGAAGGGGAGGTGAGTCATGTTGGCCCCAGTCACCATCACAATCCTGGAAGGCCAGAATGCCCATGGTGTCACCAGATGTCCTCTTCATCTGTTTGGGTGCAGTGAGTACAATCAGAGTAACCCCCTGCAACATCTGAATGAACACTGGTACTATCTCATTAACTTAGTAAAGGTCTTGTATAAAGTTAACTGTGATTGCAAGCCATCTGGCCAGAGATTACAACTGTATGCTAAATACCAAGTTATTCCATCTGTTTAATAATGCCTTTGCTTGCATCAAGGGCCCCAACCAACTACAACACCAACCTGTTTATTTTATTTATTTAAACTTTTTTAACCAGGTAAATGTAATAAGCCAAGGCCCATTTTCGTACATGACCCGGGGCTTGTTTAAGTAGCCAAAAGATGTTACACTAAATATCAGATCATACAAATAAGACAAACTTCAAGACGTTTATACAAAACATGTACAATTAAGCTGGGCACAATAGTATTTCATAAGCTGTTGTTTAGAAGTGTCATGACTAACACATTCATGCAAATAATTAGGCAAGGAACTCCAATTTCTTGCAGCACACACTGTTATAGCACGTTCACACATTACTTGAAACTCTCAGAGCCATTAAAAAGGTAGTACTGTTAAACCTTAAGGATCAGACTTCTTTTTTTTGCTCGAATAAATTAAACAGGGGAGAGCAAATCTTTAGATGAAGTGTCTTGTCAATTAAACAGTTCAGGTTATGTTCATAGCTAAGCTTGGGAGGCAGCCATCGCACTAATTCATATGAAGTACAATGGTGAGTTCTGTATGGTAACCTTAGCACAAACCTCATCTCCTCATCCATACTAGCCCCAGCTGGTGACCCAAGTCCCCCCTCTGCCACTATTACCCACCCACCCCTCACTTGCCCCACTTGCCCTTAGCATCCTCTGTACCCCTTTTTTACACCACCCTCCCCCTGACACATAAGCTTGAGACTCAGACACTGTCATGTGCACCTCCATAGCTTAGGGACTTCCATTCAGGCCTGTAACTTGTTGCTGATGGCCAGGAATATAAACAATTTTCTTTTTCTAATATGGTTTGTATATGAAAACCATATATGTCATGCTTTTGTGGGTGTTGTATATATCATGTTACTGTTGTGTTATGTATATATTACTTGTACATGTGCCATTGGAATGTATATACTCTGCTCCTATCATTATTGTAAACATCTTGTTCATTTTGTGTTATGTATATTTTATCTGTGACTGTACAATTGTCCCTGCCAACAGCAGATCCACCTTGTAAATGAGCTTGCTCAATGGTGATTGCCTGGATAAATAAAGATTTGATTGATTGATTGATTGAAACCTACAGATTGCATTAAAAGTAATATTCAACAGGGAGAAGTCCACTTTAGTAAGTTTCGTGAACAAAAAAGGATTATAATTCAAAGCTGGTAAAGGGGCACTTTTGCCAAGAGTAGTCCTGGCAGGCAGGGTCGGCAAATTTTGTAATTTAAACAGAACACCAAGTTTATTGTTGGCCTGTTGACAGATCAATTGTATGTGTCATGTGAAAGTGAGATTCAGATCCAAAGTTATTCCTAAGTATCTAAAATAATTGACTTGTTCTACTTGATCCCCTGAGTTATTAAAAATGATCAAAGTGGGACTTTTTGCAATTTTTGGTCTAGGACCAAAAATCATACATTTGGTCTTCTCAATATTAAGTAAGAGTCTAGACATTAATAACCAGTCATCCAAAATAGAGGAGTGCATACCCAAAGTCCTATTTAGGTCATCCACTGAGAGAGAGCTGTCATACAATATAATGTCATCTGCATACATTAAAGTATGCATGTTGGAAAGAACTGATGGCAAAGTGTCTATAAACAATGCAAACGACAATGGGCTCAATATCAAGCCCTGAGGGACACCCTGATCCATAAGAGCAACCTGGGACAAAACTCCCCTATTCTTTACCCTCCGTGGACGTTGAGATAAATAGCTTGTAACCCATTCTAAAAGGGAATCAGCTAATCTGATGCTCCCCAGTCTCCCGAGCAGCAACTGGTGGTTAACCAGGTCAAAGGCCTTTGACAGGTCCATGAATACTGCCAGTAAGCATGGTTTTATCCATTGCCCTACTGATGCAGTCTGTGAACACTGCCAAGGCCATGCCTGTACCATGATTTTTCTGGAAACCATGCTGCTCGGGAGACTGGAGACTGCAGGAATCCAAGTACTCTGTCAAATGGGCATTGGCTATTTTTTCAAACAACTTCCCCAAGGTAGGCAAAATTGATATTCGACAATAATTGTCCATTATGTCCCTTTGCCCACCTTTGAAAGTTGGTATGATTGTGGTTTGCTTCCATTGGGAAGGAAACTGACCAGTAATTAGAGATAAATTAAAAATCTTGGTCAGGGAACATAAATGTACTCGGCGACTAACTGTAAGAACTGTGGCCTATCCGCGGCAATGCTTCAGGCCTGCTCCCAATTCCACCCTGGGTACCCAGCTGTGTGACAGACTGATAAATTCAGAGACTAAGTTGAGCAATATTAATTACTGCCTGCTTACGTACAGTACTATAATAATTAACCTAGATTCATACCCCTTCCTTGTTCAAGTCCCCGCAGTAAACCAGATACGTTGTTAAATGTTAACTTGGGCTGTGAGCATATCATTACCTGGCTTCTGGGTTACTCAGTCATTTTAAAGGTACTGTGATAGTGCATTATTATTTCTGAAACTGTTCTTTTGCAGGCACAGGGCATATGCCCGGAGACCAGACTCTGTCAATAAGTGCAGTGCTTCTGAGCATATCATTGGTGTTTGCAAATAATGGTACATTGAAGGTCATAAACTGTGATTGTGTAACTTTGTATAAGGCTACTAGTGGGGAGAGTGGGTGGATACAACTTCCCAGAGGGCTGTGCTAGTTTGGGTCATAACCCCCCACATAATCACTCTGGGTGGAGGCACCATTATTGTAGCAATATTGCTAGTGGAGAAGCTACAGTGTCTGTTAATCCTGAAACCAGACCCCTCAACCTGCACTCAGGCAAGCAGGCAGGGATAGTAGCCCTTGGTATAGTGGCACCAGGGTTACACTGAGTACAGCATACAGTGTTTATTATAATATCTGGGGAAATACAATATCTGGGGAAAAATATAAGCTGGAGTGAGAAGGTGCTGGATGACTTGGAACATACGGGCTGCAAGAACTAACTGGAAGAACTGTGGCTGTTTCCCATGGAAAAGAGGAGACTCTGGGCTGGCATGATTAAGTCAAATATCCAAAAGGGATAAAGTTAGGACAAAATTTGGCTGTTCAGCATAAACAAGGAAGAGAGGATAATGAAACACTCTGTATCTTTGAAAGAAGGAAGATTTAAGGGAGATATCTGGCTGGACACTTGGAACAGAATTTCAGAAGAAGTGGTGTCAGACTGTCAAGCAAACACTGTTTCTTCCTCCAACCTTAAATCAGATAGGCATCATAAAGAAAAAGGGGTGACATGGTATTCCAAATGAGTTGGTAGGAAAAGCACTCCATGGGTGGGGGTTGGGGGTTCTTCTGTCTTTCCTAAATTTGTATGATTATAGGTTCATAAAATGAGTAAACATCAATGCAGCGACTTATGGTTTATTGGTTACTTAATGATGAGATGGGTGAAGTTCACAAAACGTGGTCTCACGAGAAATTCACAAAGGTGCACAAGTTCATATAGAAAGAAACAATCTTCACATAGTTCTTTGCTGAGTGAATTATATATTTCGCCCAGTGAAGTCTGTGTATAATGGTACTTCACTGGTGAAAGTGTTTATGAAGTTCCACTATGCCTAGTATTAGCTGGGGAAGTAGCACTTTGAGACTGAAAACTATGCAAAATGTTCCTTGCCCTTTGTGTAAAAAAACAGTTTTGAAAGCTATAAGCCACCCCACCCACCATGAGGTATAGTGCTCACTCCACATCACCAAGAACATCTGCATGTTCGTAACCTCAACCCTACATCCTCTAGCACTCACCTCCCTCCCCCTCCTGTTGAGGCAATGGGCTCAGTTTTCAATACTCTGATTCTGACACAAGGTACCTGCATCAAAGAGAAGTGATGCAAGGGGCACCTTGCATCACAAATTGTAGAGTTTATGATCCTGGAAGGCTGGCTACAGCAAACTGGGACTCCTGCACCAGACCAGCCTTTTGCCAGGCATGCACCATGGTTATGTGTGCACCAGGGTGCTAGAGGGCTTGCAGCAGATGCTGACTGTAACATCAGCATAAATGGAATTTGAACAGCCAGCAGGACCTGCCAGGACTTAGACCACCCAGCAGGTGGTCTCATGGCTTTTGTGCCACCCCTGCAGACAGTGCAGGGTGGGAGCAGGGGCTGGTTTGGTGCCCAGACAAGTGGGCAGCTGTCCAATAACCACAGCAGAGGACCACAGCCATGCAGCCAGGTGCAAACTGCACCAGGAACAGTGCCACCCAGACCCCCAACATGTGCCCCATCTGCCTAGTAGACCTGCAGCAAGCACACCTATTGGCAGCACTGTGCATGTCCTGGGAAGAGCCCCATACCCCCTGATCTGCTGCCTTCCCCCCCTTGCACTACGTCAGCTCCCCAAGACTTTTGCTTGTCCCTGTGCTTTGCAGTGGGTTTGGTGGTCCATGTCACCATGTTGCACCCTACGCCAAACTCCTCCCATGTGCAAAATATGTGGTGCATGGGAGCAGCTGCCACAGCTTGCAGGTTTTTGGTGCTGGGACCCCTACCATATGAGAATTGGGTGTAGGATTCCAGGCACACCAAGGATTGGTGCCAGCCGCTGTTTGCACAGCTTGTATTGATCTTTGAGGATCGAGCCAAATGTGCTTTTAAATAATCATAAATCCATTACCCTTCTCATGCCATGTCTCAAAAAATGCCCACCATCAACTCCACCCCCCCAAATCTCTGTCCCAAAGTGGCAAGAAAGTGTGATAGCACTCACCCTGCCCACCCTATTGCATCCAACCTCCCTCTGATATGCAGCCAATCAGGTGTTACTATCAGTAAAGAAGTCATCGTTCATTCATTCTATTGCAGGACATTGATGAGTGAGCATGCTTGCTCCAGTGTGGGACAATTTTCCTTTTAACAGGTTTAATGGATTATTTGTATTCTTCCCTTTTGACTACTTGGTGGGCCTGAGGGTGTATGTGGAGGATGGCGTACAAGAGGGAGGGTAACGTGGGGGTTATCACATTTTTAAGGCAATCTGGAAAAAGAGATAGGATGGGGGAGTGAGTGGTGGGGTGTTTTACAGACATGGCATGGGTAGGGGAAAGGGATATTGTTTTATTTAAAAACTTCACCTAACTAGGAGGGGGAAGAGTGAAGTGTGTGGTGGAGGAGTGAGGGTACGTATCAGTAAACCGTGTATGTGATGGGGGTCTGGGTATTGTACCTCACAGTGGGTGGAGTGACCTACCAGTTTTAGAAAAAAGTGTTTTTTAATAAAAACATGGCCCCGCAAAGTTGGTGGTGAAATTGGAAAATGTTCCATGCCATGCAAGTTCATGACTTATCCCCAGCTTCCTTGGAGAAGTTTTAATTTGCTACATCTCCAACTTCATGTTCTTAACAGACTGCTAAAACTGATGATTTCATGGCTATTTCTATAAATAGATTTAAGCCTGGAGTGATGGATAACATTTGGCTTTCTCATTTTCTTTTTTCTGCAGTCAGTTCATTGCACCTTAGTGTGGGGGTGTTTTCTTTTCTGGAGATTTGTAAAGCATGTTTTCCTTAAAGCTAGAAAAACCTTCTACATGCATTCAAAGCACACCTTCAGTGAAGTGCAGTCACTTAATAGTGTGCACAGTAACACTGGGAGTAATTATACTTGATTTGACATTATTACTACATTGTTACAGTATTTACAGATGGCAGTGTTCTCATTTTATTTTGCTTAACAAAGGACAAGGCATATGAAAATCACGTGGCTAGAAGAAGAATCACTTGACTGTAACCATGGTCTATGAAGTGGATGTTATTTCATCAAGCAATAATCAAGATTATGATGTTTATTCAATGCCACTAACAGTGTCAACATTTTAAAAATTTCACTTGTGTTTGTGGCTTTGTGTCTATTCTACCACTGCACAGGAAGGTGGCATTAGTTAATCTGTTTTTATAAACTTACTACAATGTAAAATATTCATATGTAAATTATTTAAAAAATCAAGTAAGAAGAAAATTAGAGCAGTCATGATATACTTTAGAAACTGTCATTCCACTTACATTTTGACTGTACATGTGCCCGTAGAAATAGTTTTATTAAGTGACTATAGGGCTATTCATTTTTACATGGTCCTGGATGGCTACATTCAAAGTTGGCTAACAGCAGGTTTTCATGCAGGGCTACAAAGTGGGAGCTAATTCATCTCATCTCACTGAATATTTGTCTTCAGAAAAAACAAAACTTGCCCTTTTCCCCCAAATGCCATTACATTTTATGTGATTTATTGCATACTCTATTCAAGTTCTTTCCATCTCCATTACAACTGCAGATTGCTTTTAAATGCTATTTCTCCCAGGGGTACCCCAGGATTCAACAGAGACATTTGCATCTCCTTTCCATCACTGCACATCTGAACAACACTTCCACTCTATGGATTATCACATAGTCAGACCAAATCATGCAGATCACTATTCCAGCCCATCCTGCTGCTCACCCCTACTGTTCATGTTTGACTACATCCAAGTCCAGTAACTTACCAGTTTCCTGATCGCAGAGCTGTTCACAGGCATCAGTAGTCTTCTGACCACAGAGGTCTCTTACCCAAGGAGATGTGGAGTTAATTTGATAATACAGTGACAACTTGGCTGGATTTAACCAATCACTCACGTCCAGATAACTCCCTTCACTTACAACAAAACTGCTTCCTGTAAAAAAAAAAAGAGAGAGAAATGCTGTGTGAGATGGTTGCTTGCATTAAAGGAAAAGGAGTTGGTTTTATATAGTACATTTGATTCAAACTGAATCCCTATGTGCTTTACAATCTCAGAGTGGAGGTGTGAAGAAGTTGATGCCATTAGGTGCAAAGAGGGATAAGATTACAAAGAGTTTAAAGCATAGGAAGGTAAAGTGACTTGCTCAGGGTCACACAGTAGGTGATTGATAGGGGTGAAGTTTAAATCTGGGTCTCTGGGTTTACAGCTCCATGCTTCTAATGACAAGATTAACCTGCGTATTTATGTAAGTTAGTGCATGTTTACTTTATTTGTTTACAATTTTGGTAACTGGGAAAGGCACACTGAGCCAAGGCTCATTTACAGTGTGAGCTGGGGTTGGGGGAGAGGGAGTACAGATGTTCACATCATTTCAAACATCCAAAGTTCATATGCAAAATACAATGGCAGATGGAAACCAATAAACATTAGTTGGGATGGCCCACTTGACCTTGCACAGCATGGAATCTAGCTTAGAAAAAAAAAATGGCAGGCTGAGAGTACATATCTTGGCTGCAGTAGGTTAATCACTCTCAAGAATTAGAGCACAGAGTGGAGGCCAAGAACACAGGTGGACCAGATAGGGGAGAATTAGACAGAAGCAGGTGGACAAGAGATGCTGGGAGAAGAGAAACAGAAGGGTCAGGAGGGGTAGAAACAAGTACAGGGGAGCAGGGGTTTACTTGATAGCCTAAACATGAATTTTAGTAAGAATAGTAAGAAATAAATGACCGGTCTAGGTTAGGGACAGAACAGAAGCTCTGAGAATTGTTAACAGGGAGAATTCCTTGGATTGGCAGCAGGTTAAACAGCTTTTCACCTGTGGGTCACTGGGTCAAATCCAGCCAAGGTCTGTAGTGCCTAAAATGCATTTTTTGTCTTGCACAGGCTTGAGAGAAGCAATCTTCTTTACTTTGGGGGAACCACACTGGGAAGATCAAATGCATTACAAAAAATGAAAATAATGCTTACCAGACTTCTTTTGTGGGTGGAACATTCCCTGACTCTATAAACGAGGCATATATCTGTCTACTAAGCAAAACAAGCAAAGGACCTTCTGGAATGCGACAATTATAGGTTAATATCTCTTTTGAATTTTGATTATAAGATTTTGGCAAAAACTCTGGCAACTAGATTATCTAAAATCCTTAATAAATTAATAGGTAATGAGCAAGTTGGCTTTCTGAAGAACAGACAGGCAGCTGATAATTTCAGGAGATTATTTTCTATTCCTTGGTCAGCTCGTTCCACAAAAATGATTCCTCCCCTTCCCTGGCTATCTCTTTAGCCATAGGGAAAGTCTTCAATTTGCTTGAATGGTATTATTTATATAAAGTGCTAGGGGAAAAATAACATTGGGCCTGGTATATCAAAATTGATACAAACACTTTATGCATCCCCTAGAGCTTGTGTAGTTACTAATGGAATCAGATCCTCTTCTTTTTGGTTGCACAGAGGATCCAGACAAGGTTGCCCACTTCCCCCTTATTATTTGTTCTAGCAATAGAACCCCTCATCAGGAAAACTTTGCAATCTGACAATATAAGGGGGAATATTACAGGTAAATATACTAACAAAGTCCTTGCTTTTGCATACCATGTACTTCTTACCCTAACCTGCCCAGTTAATTCCCTAGAAAATGTAAAGGACCTTTTACAAAATTTTGGAGTAATCTCTGGTTTATATGTCAATTGGTCCAAAACTGAATGCCTAAAACTAGGCTTGTCTGTCTCTGAATTGGCCATTTCAGCAGTCCTCCCAGGTTTGACTTGGCCTGCTGAAGGTTTGACATATTTGGGGATAAAACTGTTTGACTCTATAGAGAGAATCTTGTCCCATAATATGTCAGAGGTTATAGAGGAGCTAAAATGTAATTTAGATAGATGAGCAAAATTACATTTATCTCTATGGGGGGAAGATTCATTCTTTAAAAAAGATCTTTGTTCCCAAATTCAATTATTTTATTTTATTAATAATTTTGCAGCAGACATCCCCACTATTTGGTTTAACAAAATTGAGAAAGCTGTTACCTCTTTTTTGTGGGGGGACAAACCACCAAGACTCTCTAAATACAAACTGAGGGCACCAGTTATGAAGGTTGGCTTAGCCCCACCTTGGTGGTAAGGTTTTTTCTGGGCATTCAAGTTAAAACAATGGGCCAGCTGGTTCTTGTCAGGTGATACATTAGATAACCCTCTAAGGGTAAGGTTAGAAAAAGTGATTGTACATTCTTTAAAGCTAAGTGATTTATTTTTCTGCAAAATTGCTTATCACTTATTAAATCAACCTTCTCTTCAAGTCTCAGTAATGCTTTGTAGGAAGTTTAACTCTCTCAAAAAGGTGGAGTTTGTCCCTTTGTAATTTATGCCAATCTGGGATAACTCCAAGATAACCCCAGACAATAACCCATTAGAGATATTGGTTGGAAATGCAAAGGCATTGTTTTGCTAGGAGATTTCTTAAATGATTAGGACAGACTACTCTCCTTCACTGATCTCAAATGTAAATTCAATCTGCATACATGTGAATTTTGTTTCTATTTACGAATCAGAAACTTTCTCCTCAACAAATATTTGGATGCATCTTACAAACTTATCTCTTCTTCTGTTTGAAAGAATTTCTTTAAAATATGTTATCTGCCTAAAGGGTTCAGTCTGATATATGCTTTTCTGAAAGAAACAGATATACATTTAACAGAGCATGCAAGGTTGAAATGGCAAGAAGATTTATGCCTTGTCATTTCTAGGGAGATGTGGGATAGGACTTGGGGAAAGTGTGGTTAAATCTTCCAGAGAAGTACAAGGGAGACTTTTACAATTTAAGATTCTGCATTATTACTCTTACTCTCCTGTTCAAATGTTCAACATATGATTAGAGGTAGATAGCAACTGTTGGAGATGTAGGGATCCTGATGCAGGTTTGGCACATTTGTTATGGCATTGTAAGATGATATTGCCTCAATGGAGGCAAATACATGCCATTTGCTAATCTATTATTGGGTCATATGTACCCTTTCCCCCTCTAATTTTTATCCGTGGGGACACTAATTTGATACCAAATATCCCTAAGTGAAAGTAATTCTGGGTATTGACATGTGCTTTAGCTTATAAAAGGTTGATTCTCCAGACTGATTCTCCAGAACTGGAAGGATACAAATCCCCCTGTCATACAACAATGGCTTAACAACTTGATGACTATTGCAAATAATAAAAGAATTTGCTGCTCTATTATGAATAAAAATGATGTATTTGCAAGCATATGGAGCTCTTTCATAGTCCGTTGTATCCAGGAGAGACAGATATAGAATATAAGTATGATATTTTGAAAGAGATTAGACTAGACAGTATGCATTATTTGGCATGGTTCATTCTTTGTGTAGTCCTTTACAGGTTAAGGATTACTTTTAGTCACGTGCTAGAATATCATAGATCATTAATATGTACTAGAGCGATGTATCATCTGATAGTATAAATTTACTCCTGACTTCAACATATGTAAAGGCATTGTCTTGTATTGTTTTATGAAAACTGAAAAAAAACTGTAAATTGAAAACAAAAATGAAAATAATTATGTTAGAGGTGTGGCCAGCAACTGAAACGAGATTTGCTGCCCTGGACCTGTGAGAGTTAACAGCAATGTTTCTAAAATAGTAAATCCTTTTATGTGAGCAGTTTCTGACCATATACTGTTTTCTTTATTTGCTGTTGTCAAGAGTAACAGGATTACTATGAACCTTTGTGCCTGGGGCTGCATGGCATGTGTGAGATGTCATCTGCATTAGCACTAGCGTGTATTTCTGTCAGTAAAGCTTTGACACACTGAGAAATTTGTAAATGTCAGTTAAGGTGCATAATACCAAAGCAATTTTCAGTCTAAAAAACACAGTCGAGTACCTCAGTCATAAACTAATAACTATTATGCTTGTGGTTTGTGTGTAATGGTTCACACTGTTTTAGAATCAGCTGTTGGAAATATGAAACCATTGTTCTTAAGAGAGGTGTGCCCAGCTCCTTTAATTTCAATAGTTTGTGCATAGTGTTCAATCCCTGCTCCCTGTTCTTTGAATATGAATTTTTTTTAATCCAGCATTTTCTCGTCAGTTGACATCCACCCAGTCTTCAAGTTTGGATTTAAGCAATAAGGCATAACATGGTATGTGTTATCATACACAGAGTGCCTTAAACATCTGAGAAGTGCTGTTATCTTACACTTACACATATTCTGGAGTGCCTCATTGAGACTGTACAATGGTTTCTCTGATTTTTATTTTAAAAACTGAGTTAACAAAGTTAAGTATTTTTGACCTGTACAATTGTGCTGGAATAACAGATGGCCATGTGCTCCCATCTGGCCAATCAGAGGTCTTTGTTTCTCTTACACATTTAATTATCCCCAGCTACTTCCTAGCCCCCCAAACCACTGTCTCCTCAGAGTCAACATGGCAGTGGGGCACAGGAGTAGTGCTAGTCAAATCCAAAAAAATCAGTGTTGTACTCATTTCATGAAATTGTACTAGTTCACACAATTTCATGATCTAAAACAGTTTGTTTACAAGGGGCTGAAACTGTGCTTTTTTAAATCACAGTTTTAAAAATGTGAAAATCACATTTTTAAAAATGTGCAGTTTAGAAAAAATGGTGCTATTTTCTGAAATTGCACACATGGGAGAACTCTGATTTTAAAAAATATGCAATTTTGGAACTAAGGTGCTATTTAAATCAAAATGCATTGGCTAAATTATGCTAGCTTTTAGAGCAGTTTCATTAAAAGTTGCACACATTTGAAATTGCCAGTTTCACCCAATTTCACAAGTGTGTAAAAAAATTTCACCCAGCACTACTCAGAAGTACTAAAACCATAATGGGTAAAGAATTAGGGTTTCTCTCAGTGCCCTTTAGCCCTCCTCCTTCTTCAAGGGAAATTCAGCCCATGATTAGCCGTGCACGCAAGCAGCATCTGCTGATGGTTGAGCTAGCTCTGTGGCCCAACATTGAAGGTGGCTGCAGCAAAAGAACATGCCCTCACTCTCCTCATGGGCAGCACTTTGCTCAGCCAGCTGTCTAAATAGCAGACACTTGGGTCTGCTCCGGAACATGGCTTTCTGATACAGCAGCACAACACAGTAACACTGGACTCTTGGGTGGCCCAAGAATACCTGTTTTATTTATAATGGATTGTTTATTCTCCTGTTAACTTGCTGCTGCCCCTTCTGGTAGCTACCACCCAGCCCCATACCCAACCATCTCCAGTGCTTAACCCTTCCCCAGCATACCCCTAAAGCAAGGCAGAGAAGGTAAAAATGGCCACCATGCTGAGTGGTCCATCAACCAAGCTCTAGACTCAGCTCAGTAAAAACATTATAACTGCTGCTAATCAGAGCTATTTTAGCACTTTGTTGGTTTCTTTGATTTAGAATTAGCTAGTAGGTTTTTAAAAGCTCAGTTAGGGACTTGAATGAGGTAGGCTGTTCTGAGCTAGGTGTTTCTTGTTTTTTAGCTTTAAGGTTTCAGTGGTGGTGCTCTGTAGCTGGTGCTTCAACATTTGGTTCAGCTGAACCACCTCTCCCTATTTTTAAATCTGGAGTATTAAAACCAAATCAGTTGTTTTGTTGTTTATGGTGAAGCCACAGCACTACTTCATTTTGCACTCTGTAGTCTGTGTCCTGAAAATGCCAGACTCTCTTTGGGCTGTTCTTATACCAAACATGTACTCCCTGATGTTGGCTGTAAGGTCAGTGGAAGTTTCTAGTGTTATGTTTTTTGGATGGGAACTCTGCTACACAACCACTCAAATAAGTCCATCATCTAAGAACTTGTACAAGGGGTTGGCTGACATCTGAGTAAAAGAAGAGGTGAAGAGGAGGGGGAGGGGCAGACTAGATTGGCCAGTGAGGTCCTTTTCTGCCATCACATTTGTGCGATTTTGTGATTTTGTGATTCTGCGATAGGAGCCCAAATCTTTTGCCAGAACTGCCTGGCCAAGTTATATACTGGCCAAAACCATTCCCCACTTGAGAGAGTGGTGGTGGGTTGGGGAAGGGGTAGTAACTCCACTAGGGTTCTGAAGCAGTTTGAGCGGTAGGCCCTATTCTCTGGGACTGTTGCTGGTAGGACACTGAAAGAGGATGCAGTGAGAGAGTGTCCTAGGACTTTGCTGAGCCTTTACCTTTGGAAATGTGTCTGCAATTGTCTGAAGTGGCCAAGTAAGAGTTGACTTCTTTCTGCTTCAGTTTTTAGCTATTTTGGTTTCCGACTGTTTTTCAAAAAGTGGCACAGACTGCTATTGCCCCCCTCCCAGTGGCAGTGTAACTGGGGAATCTAGTTTTACATTTAAAGAGTGGAACTATTAAGGATTTTTATGGATCTTATGGACTTGATTTAATACATGTGAATAACACTACTTAGTAAACTAAGGAGCATCTACTGCTGATTATTGTTTTATTTTCATTCTGGTTTACTTTTTGTGTTTTATATTAAATAGTTCATTATGTGTGTTTGGGAGTGATAGAGAGATCATACATTTGTGTAGTTATTGAATGAATGTGGTATGAATGAGGGCTGGGGTGGTGGGTTTTAATATTCTTGTTTTTGTGTCTTGATGTTATTTTAGTGAGCAAACTGAAGTTGTATTTTAGTTTATTTAGGGAGGTACAAGGTGTTTTTAGGTCTGGCAGTCCTGGCATGTTCCAGTTCCTTGGGAACTGCTTCACCAGTGCCTTCTTTTTTTTAAGGCAGTATAGTGCAAGAGGGAGGCAGTATAGCATGGTAGTTAAGGACACCGAGCTGCAAACCTGGAGACCAAGTTCTGAATCCCATCATCTCTCACTTGCTTACTGTGTGACCCTAAGCAAGTCACTAAACTTCCTTGTGCTCCCAGGCTGCACTTGGAAACAAGCTGTGGCTTAGTGTGCCTTTCCTGGTTTAACAATTTCCCCTTTCCCTTTTCCCTTAAGATCCCAGTTCCTCTAAATGCAATCCTGGACTATTGCCAGAAACTGAGGATCCAGGCTGATGATGCTGAGAAGGCAGGGCTTCAACTGGAGATGTCATCCAAGAGTGGGAGTCAAGGAGAGTAGGACTGGGACTAGCAGGATGAACAGACTCTCAGGGTTTAAGAGGGGTCATGGAGTGATATCTTCCCTGCCATGTCCCAATCCCCAGAGAACCCTCTAGGAGTAGGTAGCAGGTAGTAAAAAGGCTGAATACTCCAGCTCTTCCCTTTCGTGGTGTGTTGTGTGATGCCAGGTCCCTGAGGAATAAAACAGCTGTGGTGTCAGATTTCATCACAGATTCCTCTGGGGACCTAGTGTGTTTCATTGAGAACTGGCTTGGTGATGACTATGGGCCAGTCCTGGAGGCAACAATCCCAGCTGGGTTCTCAGTAGTTCATTGTCTGAGGTACGAATGCAGGGGTGTCTGGATGGGCATCTGTTTTAGATCCTGCTTGAAGTTACCAGCTTACGCATACCCACTGAAGAAGGCAGGGTTGTTTGAATGTGTGCCGGTGAAGGGTGATGTGGCTGTGAGGTGTAAGATTCTCCTGGTGTTCCACTTTCTGGGTACCAAAGGGGAAAATAGGTCAACTCAACTATTTTGCACTGTGGACAGGTTGGTCAACCCTGATTGCCTACTGTAATCCCAGTAGGAGCACACTTCTCCTTTCATTTCTACAATTGGATTTTACTGTGGTGGGGGGAGGTTGTCTCAATGAAAATATGAGGAGTTTGGGCTTTTTTTTCTGGACTGAGTGGCCTCTATTCAAGCTGGGGTCTCCACAGGTGACCTGTCTGAGACCAGAAGTGGTCTAGGGGAAGATCTAGGGGCAATCCGTTATTATGGAAGATGTGCTTGAGGTGATAGCAGTGCTGTGCACCACTTACTGTATATCTGATTTGGGGTCCACAAGGTTGTTGGTCAGCTACTGGGTGGCCCTGTGTCCACTGTTTGCCAGAATTGTCCAGGGTTCCCTAATGGAAGGCTGTTTCCCACTAACTCTAACAAAAGCCACAGTGAGACCGCTTTTAAAGAAACCATCGCTGAGCCCAGATGTGATGGCAAACTACAGGCTGATCTCAAACCAACCTTTTCTAAGAAAAAAACAGATCCAGAGGCAAATGGCTTGATACCTTTTATTGGACCAATATCGATGGTACAGAAAGAAAACAATGAAAAAGAAGGCATTGTTTTCTTTTTGTACCATCTATGTTGATCTAATAAAAGGTATCACACCAATTGCTTCTCGATCTATTCTTAAAAGGAACAATACAGCAACTAATCTATTTCTGTGTTTTCTAAGGAAGGTTACTGATGGTGCGGTGGAGATGGAGGTTAACCTCAAGAATTCTGACATCTATGAGCTGCTTCAATCAAGTTTCAGACCTTATCACTGGACAGAGACTGCACTTGTTCAGGTTTTTGATAATATGCTCTTAGTGAGAGATGGGGGAGTACTCATCTGTCCTCCTTGATCGCTCATCAGCATTTGACGCTGTGGACCATGAAGTTTTGATAGGGCACATTAGGGAATACAGTAGACTCACTGGAACAGTGTTAAAAAGGGTTTGAGTCTTTCCTGATCAGCTAGTTGCAGTAGTTTGTGACGGTAACTTTCTCATCACAGCCAGTTACATAAGTTGTGGTGTTCCTCTGGGTTTGATTCTGCTCCCCCCCCCCACCCATGTTGCTTGTAGTGTATATGCTGCAGTTGGTGCAGGTTATCAGACAGTATAGGATAAGTTTTCAGTGCTATGCGGATGATCTTCAACTGTATTTGCCCTTTTCCTTGGAAGGACGAGACACGATCTCAAGGCTGGAGCACTGACTTTTGGATAGCTTCCAGCTAGCTAAGTCTCAATGTGGCTAAGACAAAGCTACTGCTAGTGGAACCAGATCCTTGAGGGTCGGCTAAAAGATATGATGCTATCAGAATTCTATCAATGAATGGCACATTTCTGACAGCTGTGGATAGGGTCAGAAATCTGGGAGGAGTTGTAAATTTATCATGGCTGACATTAGAACATCAGGTGACAGCTGTGGTCTGCAGTGGATTTTTCCAGTTAAGGAATGTCTCCTGAATTAGACCCTGTCTGGCACAAGATAAACTGGTGATCCTACTATATGCCCTGGTGACCTAAAAACTGGACTGCTGTAATGCTGTATATGTAGGGCTATCTGGGGGTTTGCTGTGTTGCCTGTAGCTGGTGCAGAATGCTGCAGCTACAATAGGTTGATGGCTGGGCTTTCGTATAGACTTCACATCACTCCTGTGTTGCATAATGGTATTTTTTTAAGATGCTTTACAAGAAAGAAAAACAGCCCCCCCCCATGTAGATCCATTGTTCTACCCTCCCATTCTACCAGACCCAACTATTAAAAATAACTTTCTTCCCCACCCTCACACACTAGTTCCATCCATTCCTCCCCTCTTCCATTCCCAGTCCCGGTAAAGTTGCATTAATAATGTCCATGCTTCCCTTCCTCCAGGTTGTGTCACACTGATTTCTGCATTACCAACCTCCCCACCTACCTGACCCAGTAAATCCAAAAGACTCCCAACCCACAAACCTTCACACACCCCATCACCTTCCATTCACCCTGAAAGAATACTCTTTTTGTTTATCCTCTTCATATGCTCTGCCATCAGTGAAAGAAACTGTTGATTTGCTCATAGTAATATCTTATTGGTTGCTGCAGCCAGCTAAAGCTGGTGTTACTGTGGGCACATCACTAGTTTTATTTATTGATGGCAAAGCAAACAAATAGGCAGGTCACTGCGGTGACAGACTTATTTTATGGAAACACCAACTTTTAAAGCACAGCAGCTGTGGCAAGGCAAAGAGTATCCTTTGGGTGTGAATGGGGTAGTGGAGGGCAGTGGGCGGTCGGGTAGGAGTCCAGTGATCTTACTGGGTCTTGATAGGGAGTGGCATGGACAGTGTTCAGGGGTCTGGGTAACACAACGTGGGTGGGGGGAAAGGGTTTAGTTATTAATGGAACTTCACCAGGATGTTGGAGATTATGGGTATTACCAGGGTGGGTTGCTTTATACCCAGGTCAGATAGGAGGGGTGGGAAATATAGACCAATGCACTTTTTTTCCAAAGCATTTATTTTACAAAAAAAGAACCTGGCCATAGAAAGTTAAGGTGAAGTCAGAAACTTTGCCCTGCTATCTGTAATGCAAATTATTTGTGCCAACTTTGCTGGCATCTCCACTTCTGCTGTCCTTAATTCTGCTAAATACCCTGTTCTGGTCTGTTTTTGTGTACACTTTCATGCTTTTGATTTTGTGACAAGAACAGTTCACAATATCCCAAACCAGAGTAGCAACTGATTTGTACAGTGGCAATATTACCTACTTTTTATGTTGGCTTGCTCACATGTGCAAACAACTTACTGGGGCAGTAGCACTTTCAGAGGTGTGTCAGTGTTGTGGTGAATGCAGGGCACACTTTAGTAGGTGTGTCCCTCATTCCCCAATTAGCCAGCATGCTATTGCTGACACAAGTATTATGCAAAGTGCCACCAACTTGAGAGAAATGTGCCACTGCAATCAGAGACAAGCTCGTCATGCAGTGGCACAGATAACACGCCTCCCATAAATGCCTTTCCTGGTGAAATATTTCAATAAACATGGCGGAGGAGCCACCGTCACACAATCCTGAAAGAAGGCTGACATCAGGGGTGAAACGACAGTGCCACTGTTCATGAGGTGGGGTTCCACAAAGCCTATGTTGCAAATTTGGTGAAACAATTCCCAAAAATGACTGTGTTACGAGTATGCATTGCGCAGTTTCCACACACGCTCGTAACTTCAACAATTTTTAATATTTTCACTCCAGATTTTCAACATTTCCATTTTTCACACCTCCTTATGAACAGTACAGCTGTCATTTTTCACATCCTGCCCAAAATGTGCTTTAGCATGTGTGGAGCGCAATGGCGCTGTTGCTGTGGGAAATCAATGTTAGGGACACATTAACAAAATCACAGTGACACTGTTAATGAGCAGAGGTCCCAAAATGCCTATGTTGAAAATCTGGTTAAAAAAGTCCCCAAAATAATTGCATTGTGGGTGTGCATTGTACAGTTTCTACGCACGCTCGTGACTTCACCAATTTTTATACATAGATACATAGACAGTGTCGGCAGATAAGGGCCTATGGCCCACCCAGTCTGCCCATTTGAGCTTGTAAGTTCAGTTTATGTTTTCCTAGAAGTCTGTTGCCCCTTACCCCTGACCTCCAGAATTCCTTTATATCTATCCCATGCATTCTTAAATCCCGTGATTGTTTCAGCCCCCACCACTTCCTCTGGCAGGGTGTTCCACTTGTCCACCACCCATTCTGTGAAGAAATTCTTCCTCATGTTTCCTCTGAATCGTCCTCCCTCCAACTTCATCCCATGCCCTCTAGTCCTGGAACATCTTTTTCGATTAAAAATAGTGTATTCCTGCACCCTGTTCCTCCCTGTGAGATACTTGTATGTCTCTATCATATCCCCTCTCCATCCTCTTCTCCAGGGAGTACATGTTCAGTTGTTCCAACCTGTCTTCATAGGGCTTGTGATGCAATCCATGCACCATCTTTGTTGCCCTCCTCTGAACCTTCTCTACCCTGTCTATGTCCTTATGTAGGTATGGTCTCCAGAACTGTACACCTGTACTCCAGGTGGGGCCTCACTAGTGTCTTGTATAGCGGAATTATGACCTCCTTTTTCCTGCTGGAGATGCCCTGCCTATACATCCCAGCATCCTATTTGCTTTACCTGCTGCCTTGTCACACTGTTTCCCTACCTTGAGGTCATCAGAGATGATAACCCCAAGATCCCTTTCCTGCTTGGTGCATGCTATATCCTTACCCCCAACTGATATATTGTGCCAGGGTTTTGTGCCCCATATGCATTATCTTGCACTTCTTTGCATTGAATTTCAACTGCCAAACCCTGACCATTCTTCAAGTTTCTGCAGGTCCCTTCTCATTCTGTCTACACACCTGGTGTGTCTACTCTGTTACAGAGCTTTGTGTCATCAGCGAACAGTGAAATTCTGCCTTCTAGGTCCTGTGCAATGTCACTGATGAAGATGTTGAATAGGACCGGTCCCAGCACTGATCCCTGTGATACCCCACTGGTCAATCTTCTCTCTGTGGAGTGACAGCCATTTACCACCACCCTCTGTGTCTTGCCACCCAGCCAGTTACCTACCCACCACACTACTGTCCTGCCCACACCCATATTCCCCAGTTTGTGTAATAGTCTTCTATGTGGCACAGTGTCAAAGGCCTTGCTGAAGTCCAGATAGGCCATGTCCACTGCCCTCCCCTGATCCACCTCCCTAGTCACCCAGTCAAAAAATTCAACGAGGTTGGTCTGACATGACATTCCCCTGGTGAAACCATGCTGCCTTGGGTCCTGTAGTCCATTGACAACCAGATGTTCCACCAATCTCTCCTTCAGTAGTGCTTCCATGATCTTCCCCACTACCGAGGTGAGGCTGACTGGTCTGTAGTTCCCTGCTTCCTCTTTGTTCCCACTTTTGTATAAGGGGACTACATCTGCTGTCCTCCAGTCTTTGGGTACCTCCCCTGTTTCCAGTGATTGGCTAAACAGGATAGCCAGAGGTTCAGCCACCACCTCTCTTAGTTCTTTAAGGACTCTGGGGTGCACTCCATCTGGCCCCATTGCTTTATCAACTCTTATTACTTCCAGTTTCTTCAGGACCCTTTCTCGTGTAAAGGGACTTGTGTCCATTTCTGCACCATTCTCACCCCTTGTACTCCCTTCAGACCCATTACCCTCCTCTTCCTCAGTAAAGACTGAGCAGAAAAATACCTGTTCAATATGTCAGCTTTACTGTTGTCATCCTCCACGTGGCCCCCATCCTCCCCCTTCAGTCTCACTATCCCTCCCTTTGTCTTTCTTTTTTCACTTATGTACCTGTAAAAGGTTTTGTCCCCTCTACCCACTGATTTTGCAATGTGTTCTTCTGTCTGAGCTTTGGCTTCCCTTACTGACTTCCCTGCCTCCCTTTGCTTTTCCTGGTACTTCTCCCTATCCCCTTTTGCCTGTGTCTTTTTGTATTGTCTGAATGCAATCTTTTTGGCTTTCATTTTCTTTGCTACCTCTTTGGAAAACCATAATGGTCTCCTCTTCCTTTTCCTTTTGCTAACCTGCTTAATGCATAATTCTGTTGTTCTTGTAATCCCCATTTTAAATACTGCCCACTGTTCCTCAGCCCCTGATTCCTGTCCCATTCCCCTTAATGCCTCTTTCAAGTATCTCCCCATTTTCCCAAAGTCTGCCCCCCTAAAATCCAGGATACGTGCTTTTGTGTGGTTTGGTTCTGCTCTTTCTGTGATTTCAAACCACAATGACTGGTGGTCACTGTTCCCCAGGTGCTCCCCTACTGTTACCCCCATCACACTGTCCCTGTTTGTGAGCACAAGGTCCAGTATTGCCTTCTGCTGAGTTGGTTTCATGACCAGTTGCTTGAGGAAGGCACTCTGAAGGGAGTCCAAGATAAATCTGCTCCTAGTCGATGCTGCTGCTGGGATGCTCCAGTCCACGTCTGGAATATTGAAGTCTCCAACCAGTACTACCTCACCCTTGTCTGCCATCCTTTGGATGGCTAGCATCAGTTCCCTATCTGTTTCTTCCTCCTGGGCTGGTGGTCTATAGACCACACCTGTGCGGATGGCTGTCCCATTTTCCTTTCCAGCTTAACCCACAGTATCTGTCCCACATTTGTTTCCTCCTGGATCTCTGTGGCCCTTACGTCATTTTCACATACAGTGCCTCCTCCTCCCTTTCTGCCTGCTCTGTCTCTTCTGAATATGTTGTAGCCAGGTATGGCCATCTCCCAGTTGTAGTTATCATTACACCAGGTTTCAGTGATGGCCACAATGTCCAGGTCTGACTGCACCATGACAGCCTCAGATCTTCCATCTTGTTGCTAAGGCTCCTGGCATTTGCACACATGGCATTCCATGATTTGACCTCCCTAGACTGTTTCACTGTTCTACTCCAGCCCCTTCCTTGGTTGTCCTTTATCCCTGGTTCTCCTTGCTGTCTGTCCTTCTGCTGAATTTTGCCCCTTTTTTGCCTATGCACCTTTTGGGCACTAATCTCCATCTTTTGCACACTGCTTTGTAGAGATAGCCACTCCTCTGGTTCACTGGTTCCACTGCTAGCTGTGGGGGGTGAGCATATTTTCACTCCAGATGTTCAACATTCCCATTTTTACACCTCCTCATGAACAGTGCAGCTGTCATTTTTCACATCCTGCCCATAATGTGTTTTTGCACCTGTGGCACCAAATAGCACAGTCACTGTGCAAAATCACCATTTGGCTAACAAATTGATAATGCCACTGTTCATGAGGTAGGTCACAAAAAGCCCATGTTGAAAATTTGGAGTGAAAATACTAACAAACTCCAGGAGCATTAGGGTTTCCAACCATATTGCCCCACCCTGTAGAGAGTGACAGGTGTCAGGGGTGTGACTTGGGATTGTCAGCTGCAATGCTCATGCCATTCCACCCCCACCACCACCACTCCTCTGCAGCCAGCGACAGGCATTGAGTTGTGCCTTGGACTCTTTGGCCCCAAAGGTCACCTCATTCTTCTATTCTACACCCATCTCAGCATATTTCCTTATGGAATGGGGTGAGTGTAAGGCCCGAAAGACCACAAGGCACAATGCGATAGTTGTCAGTGTCTGCAGGATAGGGTGAGGTGAAATGATGTGAGCATTATGGCCGACTACCCAAAGGCACACCCCTATGCCTGTCAGTCTCTTCACAGTGGGGGTGGGGCTGCTGTCACGTCAATACTTCACTGCCATTCCTATTATGCATCTCTCTAACTCCTGCAGTACCAATGCCAATGCCAGCAACACAACATTCTGCATTGACAAATGCTTGTTCTGTATTTCAATGGAACATAACATTCTATTGGTCTTACTGGCTGCTGCTAAGCACTGTTTGGACATTTTCAAAGATGAGTCTATAAATAGCACCCAAGTTCCTCATCTGCTCTGCCACATCCAGTAATGTACCATTTAATCTGTAACTCCATTTTCTGTTTCTATCCCCTAGGTGTGTTACTTTATACTTTCTTAGATTGAACTGCTATTGCCATCTGTCTGAGCAACAGCTATGTTTATCAAGGTCTAGCTGTGGTTTCTTACACTTCCCCTCAATGCAGACCACTCACATTAGATTTGTAGCATTTGTTAACTTGACTAATGGCAATCAATACCCAATTCTAAATCAATAATGAACAAGTGGAACAGATGATGTTCCCGAACTGGCCCTTGTGTAACCTCCCTCCCCCAAGTCACTGCCTTCCAGTTTGACACTTGTCCATGTACCACTACTCTGCCTCCTCTTAATCATCCAGTTTCTAATACATAACAATAATTCTCCGCTCACTCCCTGTTTACCAGTTTTGAATAACAGACTCCCATTGGGTAGCTTTTCAAAGGCTTAAGACTAAACAAATGTACTAGGTTGTGTATATCCCCACCATTTAGCCTGTAGGTTACTTCATCAAAAAACATAGACAATTTATTTGACAAGACTACCTCCATGTATTTAGTAATGTTTAAATGTATAGGTTGTATATTTCTGTTGCCATTGTCCCTTCATGTTTGTGTTAGTTTTACTTTAACGCATGTGTGATACAATTTGTTTAAAAGATGATATACAAAAATTAATAATGCAAGAGTTATAATTACTTGTGACCCTATTTATTAGCTGAATTACCATCACAGTCAAATGCCATAATAACCCAAAAACAGGTTATTACAGCATTCTGAAAACAACTTATTTGCATTGTCCTCGAGTGCCACTTTCACTTTTCTGCCAGGGTAGCATGAATGAGCACTGTTCGTTTCGGTAAATAATATTCCCCAAAATGTACACAAATAGCAGTGTTTTGTTTAAAAATCCTGTCAGTTGTTTGTTGACCTAATGTTTCTTATTTTTGAGTTAGAGAAGCCGCTGAGTGTAGACTGAGGAGAGCGAATGACTTGACAGCTTCCGAAGACAACATTCAAGCATAAGCAAGTGTTGTTATAGCAACCCTCGCTCACGCCTGAATTCTGTCTTCCGAAGCCGGCGAGTCACTTGCACTCCTCAGTCTACCCTTGGCAGCTTCTCTAGCTCAAAAAATAAGAAAATGAGGAGTGTAACTCCTACAACTGACAGGATTTTTAAACAAAGCACTGCTATTTCTGAATATAGTGGGAAATATTATTTACCAAAAGGAATACTGCTCGGTCACGCTTCACTAAGGGACCAGCCGAGTCATTCATTCTCTCTGAATGGAGGACAGACTATAGGGCAGAAATTAGATAGATTGTCTCAGGGACTAAGTCTTTGCACCAGTAAATATAAAAAATAAAGTCTAGGCAGGTGCGTGTTCATAATGTTGTTTTACACACCCTCGGTGAGTGATGTGCTCATAAACCTCCCAAGCTCCGCTCTCGAGGTTTATGGATCATCAATCACCTCAGTTGTGTAAAAAAATATCATAACACACATGTACCTAGCCATTATTCTCTATATAACTGGTAGGGTCTGATGTCAACAAGAAATCAGAACCTACATCCTCCATATCAACCTAGCATTACATAACAGCCAGTTGCTACAGAGAAAGTCCCAGTTAAGCAATAACGTGCATGGAAAGCAGTTATGCTGTCACACTAACTGTAAAAAGCTGTGACAGCATCTGTCTCCATACTCGTGTCTTGAAGTAAGATCCAAACACATATTATAGAAAATAAACTATGAGAAACTGTATAATTACTCAGTTTCTTTACACACCCTGGGGGTGTAAAATAACCTTGAATCACACAGTCACCCATATATTATTTTATGATGCTGTACAACTGGAAAACTAGAAACTCATGGCCCCACATTAAGGAGGGTTATCCCACATTTTATAATGAGACTTTGCAATAGAGACGCTTGTTAATTTACAGTGATCACCTGACAGTAAACAGCCATAAATGGTTCTGTGGAACCCTCTCGACTAGGTGTCTCATGAATAGAGTGACTCAATTTAAGCAAATCACTTTGGGCGATGTGAAAATAAAGATAGTCAAATGTAATAAGTGTTCTTTATAGCGCATTGTAAGTTGAGTAATTTCCTTTTGGTAAGGAGTACATTTGTAGTCATAGGGATTTGTTGGATAAACCAGTTCTGAGTTGGCCATCTGGTGCAGTGGTGAGAGTCACTGCCTTTGTAGCCTGATGACCTGGGTTCAAGGTTGGCTAGGTACCATACTTTTTTTGGGGGGGGTTGCTAATGGTTTAATTTTTTTATTTTCCCCTTTGTTCAACACCCATTTTTTTTCTCCACAAGGCAATCTCTGTCCCCCTTGGGGAGTAGCCCCCTTCCCAAGTTTTCTCCTGCTCCTCAGTGTCCACCCCCCCATGATGGTTAGTTTAGAAATGGGGGTTCGGGAGGTATGGTGGGCATAGCTCCCCACATAAAAAGTTAGTACATGTCGTGACCCCATTACAAAATGTGGTCACCTATCACTGTTTATGCCCTGTGCTGTAGTGCACATCACTGTTTTGACTTTCAGCGATGTGCATTTGTTTTTTTTTTGTCAGCATTATTTTTTTACTCACTATTATCACACAGAACCCCAGACTAGGTAAAAAGTTTACCTCAGGGCAGTAAGTGCTACAGCTGTCCAAAAGCAATCAAAATCAACAAGGTATCAGATGAAGATTGTATAATACCAAAGATGATAAAAGTTGCAGCTCTTATTAAAGCCATCCCACTGACCACCATAATAATCCTTTCTCTTGTTACTGGGCAAATTCTAAATGCCTAGAATTAAGTTATGTTGACCCTTTTCATAATGATAGGCCAGTCACAGAGGCCAAAAACTATAGGGCCATCTCTGTTCTGCCCATGTTGTCTAACATAATAAAGAGTATGGTTCAAAAACAATTAATGACTTACATAGACACCCAAAACTTTAATTCCAAATACTAACATAGGTTCAGAGAGGGACTTGGTACTTTGACTGTCTTGGTCACACATATACTGGGCCATAGAGTTGGGAAAGTTAATCGTTGCTGAGTTCAAAGAGTTGATCAAGGCTCTGACCTTGTCAACCATAATCTACTAATCGGCAAGCTGAGTGAGCTTGGCATGGTGTCGTCAGCCTTGAATTGAGTCTCTGATTATGTAACAAATCAGATACACATAGTCAAATGCAGTGGAGTTGTATCCTCATCTCATTACGTTACTTGTGCAGGGTTCAATCTTGGGGTCACTCCAGTTCTCATTTTTCAGTAACTATATACTATGACACATGTATGAACATCTTTTGAAGGGCTGATATATGTGAATGAAGTGGGGCTGTACTATAATTTGAATGTGGTTAAGGATGCCAATCATTAGAAGCTGATCTGGCTAACCTGAGTAACCGAATGTTCCTGTTGGCCTACATCAACCTGTTGACTACTCCTATCCTCACTGGAACCCCCATGAAAATCAGACGTTGATCTCTTGGGGTTATCCCAATTGTAGTAATTTTAAGTAAGTAAATAAACAAATTTGAGTACTTGGGTGCTTACTTATACTTTTCTTACCATGTTTACCTGGATGTCATCACCAAAAAGGTACTTGGATGCTAGGACTGTTTATAGACTGAAATAAATGTTTAACAACTGACACCTATTGCCTAACAAACAATGGTCCTACTATTGGACCATGGTTTAATCTTTAGTACTATATAAAACAGCTCAGTTGTGAGCCACCTTAGTATCACTGGCAACAAGTTAAGAAAATGTTCCCTAACAACCCACAGCAGAATGCGTCACTGTCTGATGTCTCACACTTGAAAGCAGTTGCCCATCGATAAGCTCATGTACTTTATGGCCAGCCTTGTTCATACTATACTGTTCTCATGTGCCCCCTGCTGGTCAAGCAGAAACACTTATTATACCTAGTTACAATTTTAACACTAGGCCCTCTAAGGAGAACTTACTTAAGATCCCAGTGACAAAATCTAGTGTGGGGAAAAATCCATTGGCTATGTTACTGGTCTGGAATGCATTACCTCCACATGTTAGAAACCTTAAGCCCCATGATGCCTTCAAATTAAAACAAAACAGAAATTAATAGACTTGAAAAGTCTGCCTGTGACTGTCCATGTAATAACACTTGTACAACTGTCAACACATTATCTATTCAATACTATGTATTGTATCTTATATACCTGACTACTGTGGTGCACTGTTCCCATGTATCTTCACTAGTGCTGTGTGGAATTTTCAAATTCTGAGGGAACAGAATTCCATGGAATTTGGGAAAACTCCACCTAATTTCACACAATTCCACTGGTAGTAGAATTCCAAAATGTAAATAGTGTAATTTTTTTTGCAAATTAGTAATCGTAGGTTAGATATGTTGTGCAGTTTTACTTCACCAGTGACATTCCAGCAAAGTTGCAAACTTCACCTCTGGAAAAAAAAAACTTTCCAAATTGCCTACTTCACCACCTCAGCACTATCCTAAGGAAGTGGCACTTTTTCCTTAGCTCTTTTGCCTTTCCCATGTTTTTAGTCTTTGGTAACCAGGTAAGGCCCATGACCTGGGAGCACTGGAGAAGTTAAGTGACTTGCTCAGAGTCACACAGTGTGCAAGTGGAGGTTGTGGGAATCAAACCCAGGTCTGTTTGCTGGATTTACCAAGCTCATTCACTGCTCATTACTCTAACTTCTAGGCTATACTGCCAGTCTCTTGGTAAGTCAATGCATCTAACTCTTGCCACTGGCGACCCCTGCACTAGCTGTCTTCCTTTTCTTTTAGTTCAAATCCTCCTGACTTTCCATTCCATTGACATCACTGTACCCCCTTCCTCCAGGCAGAACTGTACTCCATTTTGGATTGGCTATCAATTACATTCATTTGACTTGTACCGTAGGTAGGCAAATATCCTTATCTGCACTAGCATCATGGTTCTGCAATGCCCCTCTAACAATCCTGCTATGGTTGTGCCAGTAGCATGTTCCTTAATGAATGTAGATATATGGATAAAGTACTTTTATCACAATGGCCTTAGTTGCAACTTGTTGTAATGCTTGGTGTCAATTGATGCCACTGTTTCCAAATGCTAAAAATATATACTATTATCTGCAGGGTTCTTAAAGAGGGACTACAGTCAAAATTTCTGGCATCAATAAATTTCAGAATTTGAATCAGTATAGCCCCAATTAGCCTCATGCCAAAAATGAGATCTCTAAGTTACTTTGTTTAAAAGTTACAAGTCATTTTACAACCCTAAATTCACTGCCTGTTCAAAAAGCCAGTTTCAGTGAAGAGCTGCTGATTATGACATTTCTAAAACTCAAGAGTCTAGTCTTCCCTGTTAGCAAGTTTATAGAACCCATTTCTTCAAAAGTTGGAGTTCATGTGCAATAATTTTCACAAGTAAAACAGGCAGCAACATTCAAAAACATTGCTATAAAAACTGCATGTTTCAGGTTTTGTAAAGAAGTTGACAAATGTTTGTTTTTTTATTTATTTATTTTGGTGTCTTTATGTTGTGGTTCTTTTCTCCAGGGTTGCTGAATGCTGAATCATAGCACACTGCGGTGAGGTTTAGTTTCAGTTTCAGTTTATTTTTTCTACTGGAAAGGCATGTGAGGAATATTTCCTGTTTTCACTGGTGAGGTTTGCAGACTGAATAATTTTCTGATGTGGTGGAAGGCTGTGATCATTCACACCTGTCATTCAATTGAGGTGATTTCCCAGGATGGCACTTTAAAACAATTATTCTACCTCCCTGTAAATGGGGGTGGGAGCAGTAATGCTGTTTTGACACCTCACTATGAGTTTCTATGCAGTAGCCAACCCAGCCAACCTAGGGCTAGAAATTCAAATCTTTGACCTGTGGCAAAATTAGCACTGCACAGCAGGAAAAATTGGCCTGAAACTATTTGCACACGATATTCAAAAGAATAGCCCTGGGACTCAATAAGTTGAATATAGTGTACAACTTAAGGTGTGCAAACAGGCCTGAGAGCAGCCTTCCTGAGGAGGTTGTGGAGTCAGGAACAGTGGGAGAATACAAGAATGCATGGGACAGGCGTAAGGCAATTCTAGTGGGGGGTAGGAGGAAGTAAGCTGTTGATTAACTAGAATCTGCAGCTTATCCATCAGGTAGGGAAATGGGCAGACTAGGTGGGCCAAGTGGTCCTTATCTGCCATCAAATTCTATGTTTCTATGAGAGTGCAATGCAACAATAGCCCAGCAAATAAGACAGCACTAAATACAGTAATTGAGAGCAGTGCAGACTGCAACAGTGGCCCAGTGCTCACAGAGGTGGAATGAGGTAAGGCTGAACAACCTGGGAAACATGTGTGCTAGCAAAGCAGTGGAGCACAACAACAGCAAACAGTGCAGGCCAAATACTGCAGAAGCATAACATTATAATGTTGCACAGCCCTAACATGTTTGCGTGGTGCAGACACGTTTGCCCAGTGCTAAAGTTTGCTATATTCAAAACTGCAATGCAGATGAGCCTATTCAGGCAATCCATGGGCAAGTGGCCACATTAGCATCTCATTACAGCCTGCTTTGCATGTGAGTTGCCCGGCGCTATAACATGGTGCACAGAGCTCCACCTGTAGGTCCAACTGAAATTGAAGGTTGATAGCCACATTTCTTTCTGTACTCACAGCTCCACCTGTAGGTCTGACTGGTATTACAGGTTGGTTGCCACATTCATTGTGTGATCACAACTCACAGAACATTACCTGCAGTCTTGGTTTGGACACAGATGCAAAGAGACTAATGTGGCCCAGGAAAGTAGCACTACAGGAATGGGTGGTCATGCTGCATGCCAGAGGCAAATCGTTGTTCCTGCCACAGTGTTTATCAGATGGTACAGTACCATAGTAGGCAATACTGTGATGTACACAGCAGTGCCTACAGAGTGTCAGGCAACAGTGACTGGTGCTATCCACACAGTGACAAGCACAGCTGGAAGGTGTGGTCAGACACAGGACACCACAGTCATACTATCCTGTGACTCTCATGCACTGCACCAGTGGCATGGGATCTTCACACTACCATACACATGGCTGTCTGTGTGTGCGGGGATCCCAGAAAGGTGTAGGGTATGTGCCCCTGGAGGGGGCCACAGATGACACATACCATCATACTGGCACATTGCTGTCAGGAGCAGTCCCATCAGTGGAACATGTGCACTGTGTGGATGGCCCCAGCCATGTGGCAGTATCTACTATATGGTGTAGCCAGGCCACCTGTATACCCTCCCCTCAACACCGTCCATTGCCCCAGTGCTGCATGTGTTTGTTGGACTGTGTTGGTGTACCCCAATGGGGGAACTGGAGGTGTGTGCTGCATGGACGCATTGCCATGGTGTCCACTGGGTGCTGGGGTATCCACTAATGCCTGGAAGGGTTAGGACCAGCATCAGATGACAGCAACATGGGCAGTGTCATCTGTGTGCAGCATGTCTCTGCCATGTATGTGTTTTGTTCATTGTTTTTTATCACCTTGTTCACCAGGTAAGCACACCGGGACAAGGCCCAGTGTCAGAAATGACCTGAAGAAACTAACTGTGTGGCTGAGATACAACAGTTTACAATAAACACATACAATGCACAACAACACACAATACAAAAATATCACATTAGGTACACCATACAATACTGTACAAATAGTTTGTTGCTGCAAGTGGTGTTCTAGCTCAGTTGTAACATTTACATGAGTGTTCACTTCACAGCACTGTTGGGGCATTGCATTCTACAATTTGTGTACTTGTGCATATGGAGTGGCCCATGGTGGCCATCCGCCCACACTGCCTCCTCATTGGATGCATACAGCCTTGATCCCTGTTGCTGCTGTGTCCACATCCCCATCCTGGGTTTTTCCTGGTATTAAGACCACCTTTTCATGGACAGTAATTTGTGCCATGCTACATGTTGCACTAACGCATGTTGCACTGTGCTATACTTTTGAATATACCGTTGTGCCTGTATGCATGTCCCCGCCCCTCACTTTGCACCATGCATACTTTATCTCATTGAATTGGTGCTATCATGTTGTACAGGCGCTGTTTGGCCTTTTGAATGTAGCACTCCAGTGCAAATGTGGTACAACTGTGACACAACCTATTTGCGCCAGGCTCAAACCTTTGAATATCTAGCTCCTAATGTTTTCTCCCTGACAAGCTGTTACTTAATCTATATTCAGACTAATCTATGTCATATTCTACATTAAAATGATAATTTTACCAGGGCTAACACTTCCACCACTAGCAGAAATTAACACATATTTGGCCCCTGTTAAAGGGGACTTTTCATGATGGTCCAAAAAGTTACATGTGTTAGTAATTATATGCAGTACTAGACCTGGAAGGGTGTGTGCAGTTGTTATTTCTGCAAAGATTTACTCTGCCTGCCATAATCTGGATTTTTTTTTGAGCCCTGCTTTAGCCTTGCTGCACTTGCCTTTGCTGTTCAGCTGTTGGGCTGCTTGGCTCCCGATGGCATCACTGTAGAGCAGAGGAGTGACTCACACTGTGTAGTACAGAGTAGTCACATCAATTTTGCAAGGGAAAACTACCAGTACTCAATGTACATATTATGTCCCCCCTTTCCCAATACACCCTGTTAGCAATACATTATGCCAAAATCCAGATGCCTTGCCAATATGTTTGTTTTTGTAAAATGACTTTCTTCTGCCTCGGTAACAAAGCATGGGGATTAAGAGAAGATAGAGTTGCTGTCAGTATCTTTCCCAGTCCTTTTGACTTTCATGCAAAAATTGCCCCATTTTGTGAAAGACAGGACATGAAACTTACCGGAATAGAGACTGAGTTTCAACTACTGTACTAGGAAAAGGCATCTTATAAAACAGAGCAATATTTTGTTGAGAGATAGAAATTGAGTGAGCAAAATTGATGTCCTGTATTGGTGCTGACTACTGAGCAGACATGAAAGACCATAAGGCCTATTCTGCTGGCATTTTAGTATGTTGATTCAGAGCACCTTTCCCAGTCCTTTTGACTTTTATGCATATATTACCCCTTCTTGCACTGATTCTGGAATTGCATTTCATTCATTCATTCTGCAGAATGCAAAAACTAATTGCAGAGGGCAGTAATGAAATACAGTTCCAGAATCAATGCAAGAAGGGGTAATTAATGCAAGAAAGTCAAAAGTACTGGGAATGGTTCTCTTTAAAACTTGTTATACAGCATACACTGGCAAATGGCAGTGAAATTACCAACATTATGCAATACTAGTAGCAATACAGCTTCCTAGCAGCCACAGTAGGGTAGCACCACAAATGGGATAAGCAGCCTAGAGGCATGCTGACTCAGCAGTCAGCAACCCTGGAGAAATGGACCACCTTCAAAAGGCATTAAAAATATGAGTTTGTCAACTGTGTTCCAAAACTTGAAACACACATAGTTTTCACAGAAATGTTTTTTGAATGTTGCTGCCTCTCTTACTTGTAAAAAACATTGCACATGATTTTTAAACTTTGGAGAAACAGGTCCTGTAAGCATGCTGACAGGGAAGACTAGACTGTGTGTTCTGGAGATGACATCATCAGCAGCTCTTCACTGAAACTGGCTTTTTTGAACAGGTAGTGAAATCAGGGTTACAAAATAGCTTGTAACTTTAAAATGAAGTAACACAGAAACCTAATTTTTGGTATGTGATTTATTGGGGGTATGCATATTTTAATTCTGCAAAGTAATACTTTTGGCCAGAGTCCCTCTTTAAAGAATCCACAGGTGGCATTGTGTAGAAACAATGCTGAGCATGTGTATGCCTCCACAAGCCATTTTAGCATGTAAGTTGTAGTAATAAGCTGGTAAACTGCATGAAGTCAGGTAAGTGAAAATTGTTGGCCACTACAATTCCTGATGGTTGTTCACTCAAGATACTGTTTGACACACGTGAAAGGGTCCTGAAGGAACTGGAAGTAATAAGAGTTGATAAAGCAATGGGGCCAGATGGATTGTACCCCAGGGTCCTTAAAGAACTAAGAGAGGTGGTGGCTGAACCTCTGGCTATCCTGTTTAGCCGATCACTGGAAGGACAGCAGATGTAGTCCCCTTATACAAAAGTGGGAACAAAGAGGAAGCAGGGAACTACAGACCAGTCAGCCTCACCTCAGTAGTGGGGAAGATCATGGAAGCACTACTGAAGGAGAGTGGGAACATCTGGTTGTCAATAGACTACAGGACCCAAGGCAGCATGGTTTCACCAAGGGGAGGTCTTGTCAGACCAACCTCATTGAATTTTTTGACTGGGTGACTAGGGAGGTGGATCAGGGGAGGGCAGTGGACATGGCCTATCTGGACTTCAGCAAGGCCTTTGACACTGTGCCACATAGAAGACTATTTCACAAACTGGGGAATATGGGTGTGGGCAGGACAGTAGTGTGGTGGGTAGGTAACTGGCTGGGTGGCAGGACACAGAGGGTGGTGGTAAATGGCTGTCACTCCACAGAAGGAAGAGTGACCAGTGGGGTACCACAGGGATCAGTGCTGGGACCGGTCCTATTCAACATCTTCATCAGTGACATTCACTGAGGACCTAGAAGGCAGAATTTCACTGTTCAGCTGATGACACAAAGCTCTGTAACAGAGTAGACACACCAGAGGGTGTAGACAGAATGAGAAGGGACCTGCAGAAACTTGAAGAATGGTCAGGGGTTTGGCAGTTGAAATTCAATGCAAGGAAGTGCAAGATAATGCATATGGGGCACAAAAACCCTGGCACAATATATCAGTTGGGGGGTGAGGATATAGCATGCACCAAGCAGGAAAGGGATCTTGGGGTTATCATCTCTGATGACCTCATGTTAGGGAAACTGTGTGACAAGGCAGCAGGTAAAGCAAATGGGATGCTGGGATGTATAGGCAGGGGCATCACCAGCAGGAAAAGGGAGGTCATAATTCCACTATACAAGACACTAGTGAGGCCCCACCTGGAGTACAGTGTACAGTTCTGGAGACCATACCTATGTAAGGACATAGACAGGGTAGACAAGGTTCAGAGGAGGGCAACAAAGATGGTGCATGGATTGCATCACAAGTCCTATGAAGACAGGTTGAAGGAACTGAACATGTACTCCCTGGAGGAGAGGAGGGAGAGAGGGGATATGATAGAGACATACAAGTATCTTACAGGGAGGAACAGGGTGCAGGAATACACTATTTTTAATCGAAAAAGATGTTCCAGGACTAGAGGGCATGGGATGAAGTTGGAGGGAGGACGATTCAGAGGAAACATGAGGAAGAATTTCTTCATAGAACGGGTGGTGGACAAGTGGAACACCCTGCCAGAGGAAGTGGTGGGGGCTGAAACAATCATGGGATTTAAGAATGCATAGGATAGACATAAAGGAATTCTGGAGGTCAAGGGTAAGGGGCAACAGACTTCTGGGAAAACATAAACTGAACTTACAAGCTCAAATGGGCAGACTGGGTGGGCCATAGGCCTTTATCTGCCGACACTGTCTATGTATCTATGTAGCAGAGTAACTAACAGTGGGAATCACTATGCTTATACTATGGACCTCTCAATGAATGCTTCCATATTACTTCTGTACCCAGTATTTTCCTGACTGTTAAATGACAATTCATGTACATAGTAGGGCAACATTTTTGGATATGACTTTAACAAAATTATCACAAAAATTCCATAATTTTCACACTCATGAAATCTGACTTCTATTGCTGATGATGTTTTGAAATGTTTGGCTGTGTATAATATGGACTACCTTTACACAAAAGATTAGAAAGCTGATATGCACAGCCTTATTTCTAGGTTCTATGAACCAACCAATATTGGATGACATGTTGCTCTCTAGTTTTTATATTCTAGAGTCTTTAAACTGTGAGGCTTGCATACTTGTGAAATTTCATTAAAATGTCTGAATATTTGGCTGCTTATACAGTAGCTCAGCCCATTTAAAGATAGAGCATTGAAATGTGGTACCAGTTCTGGTGCACATTTGATAAATCTTTTTAAAGTTAGGTGGAAATAAGCTAAATTAAAATTTTGGAAACATTTCAGAAAACGTTTATAGAAATTTCTTAAATTTCACAAAATTACGTAGAAGTGGAATCATAATTTTGCCTGATTTCCACTGGTGGAAGATATATTTTATCCAGTTCTACTAGCAATAACATGAAGAACCAGGCCAGCCCATCCTTATGCCATCTCCCATGAAAACTGGCCAAAAGTGCAAGTCATGTGTGTAAGATTTTTTTGCAGTTGATGAGGGGGATCAATGTGTCTATGTCTGCCAGCTATGCAAGGAAAAAGTTATCAAAGGTAAGGCAGGAACACATCTCAGGATAAATGGAATTCATAACCATTTCCAAATAAAACATGCAATTTGTCGGGCACAACACAAGTGGCTGACATCACTGGTTACCCAGGGATTGGTTCTGGGTTTTTTTTTTGGGGGGGGGGGGAGTAATCAAAACTGAAGAGAAGGAACCTTTCATCCCTGTACTAATCTGACTCCTAAGTACAGTAAGTTAACACTAGTTCAGGTTCCTCTTCTGCATCCTCCTCAGACATTAATGTTATTTCCAGTGTACTGTATTCCAATAAACTGAGGCAGCAGCACAACTGCGAAAGCCACTGCCAGCACCAAGATGTTGTGTCCTGGGCTATAGCAACCAAACATTAAAGCAACATTAATCATATGTCCCAAGTGCCACCATAATCCCGTGTCCCATGAATTAAACTCAGTAGTGGCACCTGACTGTTGTACCACTGTCTCCTCCCAGTTATGGCAGTATTTCCAAGTTACTACAGTTACACCTCATGGTTACGCCCCATTATCTCTTCCCAGTTACATCACAATCTCCCAGTTATCACAGTGACACCTGCCAGGTATACCAGTGTATCCTCCTAGTTGTATCAATCCCCAGGACTGTTCACTGCTTCCCCTTGCTTGCCTCCTTGAAATCCAATATCTGTCTCCTTCCTAGCTCCACTTGTTGCTGTCCAACCTCCTCTCCTCCTCCATACACCTAGTCTACTAACCTCCAACTCCTTTCCTATGCTTTCCGCCTGCCACTTCCACACCTCCTTTTGCATTTACCTCCCCTATGCTTGATGTCAATTTATTGCATAGATGCAGTACTTGTACTTTGTGGCACTGTCTTGATGGATGCTCCTGTTTGTAAAATAGTTGTATCCCCTCCAAGATTGTTATTGCATTTCATTAGTTCCAAGGTGCCTTTCTCACACTTTGCTGTAATTGTCATGATTGTTTTTTTGCTTAGTATGTCATTTCAGTTCTTCTAAGCTGCTTTTGTTTTATCCTGTGCTTGTATTATATTGTAGAAAGTTTCTGATTTTTACATCCCTTTGTCTGTGTTGTTTCCCTGTTTCCCCGGGTTGTACCTGGAAATGAGCTTTGACTCAGCGTGCCTTTCCTGGTTACTAAGTTTTAAATAAAATAAAAAATAAAATAAATATCAGTCAGCTGCCAGATTAACCAGTATACCATTTATAGTATATCAGTGTCTTCTCCCAGTTATACCAAGGTCCCATCACAGTTATGCAAGTGAGGCAGTGTTCCACTTGGAGCAGTGTTCTTTCAGTTACACCAGGGTCCCAATCTAGTTATACCAATGACTTAATTAGAATAGGGACTCCTGCCATTCTATTTCTGGTAGTATCAATTTCCAAATATACCACTGTCTCCTACCAGTCACACCAGCCAGTGTTTTAGTTACAGCAGTTTCTATTTCTCATTATGCCAGTGTCTCCACCAAGTTATGGGTGGAAGTATGTTCCCAGTTATACCAGTTTAAGATCCACCCAGTTACACAAGTGTCTCAATTACAGCAGTATCTCTTCTCAGGTACATCAGTATCTGCTCCAAGTCCAAAATCCAGTTATAGATTGTTGTACTGTTGTTCTTCTGATAGATACTAGAGCATTCACTTCTGCAGAATTACAACACACAGTTTAACTACAGTAGAGCCAGTATACATGACCCAATTTTGTTCTTTCAGTTGGAATTTTGCAAAAAAGCTTTCTACATTCATTCAAAAATCTTATGGCAGTAACATCCGACTTTCATACTATTTCCACTGGTAGAATTTTAATTTTGCACAGTACTACCCAGCACTATTTACTGAGGTCCTTTTTTATGTATTGAGGAATGCATGCCCCAGCATTATTTACTGAGTTGTTTTATTTATAGATGTTTATTTAGAGTAGCTTTGCACTTCAGCATGTGGTTGTAAAAAATGATATTTCAGTTAGAACAGTTCATTAGAAAATACTCTTTTTTTATTCATAGGTTTTCCTTTCCACAACTTAGAACAAATCTTGCTTTCTAATTCATGGACTCCTTATACAATGTGTTAAATGGTCCCAACTGACCTCATGGGGTTTGTTTATGACATCTTAATGCTCATGAGGACAACAGACTGAATGTCACAAACACAGCATTTGTGAGCTCAGTTGGGGACAGAAAGATGCTTTTGGAAGACAGTGTGAAAAGGGACTGGATTATTTGAAATATTCAACAGATCATGAACTGAAGAATGTAATAAAACAGGAAAAAAAGTGAAATGTAATTGTCGTAAATAAAACAATTTTAAACATTTTATTTTAGGAACTCCCCTGCTCTCAAAGGTCAATATGGTCTGTTTCTATATAATGTTTATCATTATTAGGAGGAAGTGCTAATGTCTTAGTATGCACACCAGCTCTGCCCTCAATAATTACCTTGCACCTAGCTGCTCCTGCCGTGTCCCTCCCAAATTCCCTCCTCTAAGCCCTGGACAAACCCTACTCCTCTAACGTCACCTTTATTTTACCCTGTGCACACCCACCCCCCAAATTTCTAGCTCTCCACCCCTTCTCCCAAATAGCTCCCCCTACTGGCCTTCCTTGATCTCACAGAATATAAAGGACCCCAAATGCTCTCCATGGGTCCCTCTTCTACCCCCCCAAGGGGCTTGTATATCTCTCATCTACTCCCTTCCCCTACCATCCTAAAGGGATCTCTCTGGGACACTACCTTATCCCCTTCTCTCTGGTCCCCACAGTCCCCTTGAAGGGTTCCTCGCATCCTGAATAGTCTCCAGAGACACAGCTCTCACCCCTCCTTCCCCTTCCCCCTTTTCTTTCACATAAGCACTTGTTTACTTATTAACCCAGCACTTATTATTGTCCACACTTTCTACATATTATACGCAACACTGTTGTAACACTGTTTGTAACAACTGCCTTACAACTGTATGTTAATGTTGATCTTGTAACTTGAATGTTTAATGTCTCATTCTTATTGTATCCCTTCCCCCCAGGTTGCACTGGGAGACGAGCGACTTGTTGCTCAGTGTGCCTTCCTAGTGAAACATTTCAATAAACAAATAAACCATGTAGCTCTTTAAGGTGAAACTGCTTGTTAACAGGGAGCATTTTGTTCTACAGCTAACAATATCTGTTGGCTCAAGGATTTCCTCTACAGTACAATTTTTAGAATGGATATGCTAATCTGGATAATTTATTAATTTTACCTAGCTGGATTATCAATGCGCCACAAAATGGAGCAGATCATTTCTGAATAGTTCTTTTTTAATGCAGCTAATGAATGTCTGGTCAAAACATAGCTAACTCAAGGTGGATATCTGTACCTGTTATTTACAAATTATATAGTAGCACGAACCAATGAATAGCCAAAAGAGTGGCTAATTGCCTTACAAGCCTCTCTACTGTGGTGCCAGTGGTAAAAGATGAAACCCTTAGTGAGGAGCTTTTGCTTATTCTGGAGAATTACAACTTTACACTGATCTAAAGTGTGGGCTCTCAGGGGAACTGCCCTACAAGTCTTCCACATGCCCCCTTCCCCCCAAAACTGAAGGGCCACCTGCAACAATGTACCAGATATCTGGTCCTTTACTGCCAGTTGATCACTGCAGGCCCTTCAGTCCAGCTCATGTATCAGAGCATTGCTCGTCTCAGCTTCTAGTGTGTGTGGGGGGGTGGTGCAATTAGTCACATAACTGTGGCAGGAAGTTGATAGTGGAGCATCGGTGCAGGCAGTGCTCTATATGCTGCCTCATCCATACTTATCAATCTCATCACAAATGAATTAGGACTATACCATATACATTTTGTCATTGAAATATAGGGCAATGAATTAGGACTATACCATACACATGCTGTCATTGAAATATAGGGTAATGCCCTCTCAAAATGTAGGACACATCATCAAACATGGAGATACTAGCTCAACACACAATACAAAACTGGTGATTTTTTTTAATTGAAATTATGGATTACTGCCTTAAAGTCTGAGTTTACAAAGTGAGACAGCAATGTCTCTCTGTAGGAAAGTACCTTTTTTATATGGGATGAAGCAACTAAGAGAGGTAAAATGGTAAAATGATGGACAGAGCCCTAGAATGTTGGGCAGTAGAGGTATGATCTGGATAAATCTGAGACATAAAACCATTCGGAACAAATAACCCAAATCAGTGACAACATCTCAAACAGTGGAGATATTAGCTTATAAAAAAGGAATACGAATAAGTGGTTCTGTGTTAAACAATATTTTCTGAATCTGACGTCAGGCATTTACCTCAAGGCAGCAGTGCAAGAACTGTACAAAAGCTGCACTGTCACTGATCTCTGAGTGTGGACATGCATGGAACCAATACGACTTGGCTTCCATGAGGTGCTGCAGTGGTGAGGAACTGAAATGCTGAAGGCATATCCAGCTCCTTTGTGTACATTCCCTACTGCCTGCATCGTTGCTGGGGTTGGTTTTAAGAGCCAGAAGAGGAAGGGAAGGGGGTGTTTTGCTTGTAAAACAAATCAGACTGAGATTGGAAGTTGCAGGAGGTTGCTGCTAGTGTTTTTTGTTACACAGACTGGACAGAGATCAAGGAGGCAGGAGGCAGCTAACAGAGGAAGAAACTGGGTGCTGGATTTTTAGCCTGTCCAAAACTGGTGTAGGAGTAGGGAAAAACTGACACAAGTGGGGATTCAGTTACAGAATCGCAGTTTTCCCTGCATGTGCCATCTTTTCAAAGCTGGAGCCAGTTTATGACTGGCTCCTCATTTTATGGCAGCTTGCAGCCATTTTTTCAGTGCAGCTGTGTCAAAATGTTCTACCTGGTGGGACTAGGCTTAATACCCCCCCCCCACAGCTGCACTGGATAAAAATACAGATCTCTGCAGGTGCAGAGATTTTTTCCCGTAGCAGTGGCTGCAGCATGGAACTTAGTTCCCAACTGCTTTGAAAATTTTGCCTTGGTTCTTTGTTTTTTCACAAAAAATTGGATCAGGAATGGAAGTGGGGTGGTGAGGAGGGAGCCAGCAGAGGGAGGAGCGGGTGTAATTTTTTTAAAGACAAATCAGACCAGCATCGGGGGCTGGAGGAGAGAGCCAGCAGAGAGAAGGAGTTGTTTTTTCTTTTAAATAAAATGGACAAAAATGGGTTTAAGGGTGAATTGAGGGAGGTCTCAGATGGAGGAAGTGGTAGGCTAAAAGAAAACTAAGAGGCCCAGTGAGGTAAATGGTATCATCAAGTGTGTCACAACATTATTTTGGAGACCTGAGTTCAAGTTCCGCACATAACTCTCCCATCCTGGTTGGTGGGGCATTGGATATACTTCAGAATTATCATACACTGACCTGTGGGAATGGAGCAGCTCTGCCCCCTGCCACTGTGAGATCAGTGATGTCATTGATGACCACATAATGTCAACCATACCCTGCTAAGATGATTATGCCTCTTAAGCATGTTACTTTGGAGATGGGTGATGGAGGAATAAGTTACATGTGGAAAAACACAAAATATTGTTTGATAAACTACATTTGTTATGCATAAAGTCACCTTTGAATAGGGAACGGCCAGGTGTACATTATTCCTAATGTGCCAACTCAAGCTTCCTCCTTCAAGTGACCCTTCTGCCTCTTCACATTTTGTGGGCTGGTTATGAGACTGAGAAAGAGTCTTTCTGACTAGACCAGAACAATGAGCATCTGCTTGCTATGCTCAAGAAAGAACATTTTCATTTCAAAGATACTAAAGAACTAACAACCCTTAGCTGGCCTGGTGACAGTAAAGTGTGTGCTGTGTTCATGGTGGAATTCATTATCATTGGTAGCAGACTGTTAATGACATTTTAGATTGGCCATTATGCCTCATGCCTGTTAGTAAAGAGAACTGTTACAGCAGAGCCCAGGATAAATGGTGAACCTGGGATTGGTTAAAACCTGTTTAAAGTTGCTAATGACATATTCTGTGATGAAGACCTGAAGAAGATGCTCAAGAGACTACACTAAGTTTTAAATGCATGTAAGTCCTAAGTAACCATGTTACCATGTGTCTTATTGCTTAAGAATATGATCCTTCTGTTTTACAGGAATTCCAGAGAATGTGCATCATCTAATTAGCAGAATGGATTTTTAGGTCATCTAGACCATTTATTCATTTACATCTGGAACCAAATGCTTGCTGTAAGGAATTAACAGACACTAAGGTCCCCATTAACTCAGATCTTCAATTACATTGATTACAAGTCTTCTTCCATAATTATGTTGTGTAGATCAGGGGTGAAGTAAAAGCATTATAACATTAAACAGTGCTTGACAAAACAATCCATGCCTGCACCAGAAGAAAAAATATAAAGAAGACAGCTTGATGAAATGAGTTAACAACAGACATAGTTAGGAATAATTTGACTTGTGACAAGGTGATTAGAACGTTGGTAACATTTGGGATATTTCATTTTTCAATGTTGGATAGGGAGCTACCTTATGAGTGTGGATCAGAAAGTGAGTGCTTCAATTTTTCTCTTGTAGTCTGAACCATATGAAAGAAACATGAGGGAGAGGGCCCCATTCATAGAGCTTTCAGGAGCTTCTTGTTGCTCTGGAAACAGGATCTGTGGTGCCCACATGATCGGTGAATCAGTTTCATTTCCAGTCTCATGATAAAAGAGGCCAGATTGTACTGCTTCTCCAAAATATTTGTTTAATAAAATCTTATTTTGTATTTATTTAATTTTGTTGGACTTTCAGTTTTGTCAAGGGTATTTTGGCTTTATTTTTAGGAGTGGCAGAGAAAGATTATCAAACCTTTCTAACTGACTGGCTCCTTTCAGAGCTTTCGTAGCTCCTGAAAAGAAACTGGGTCCATCCTTTAGGAAAGAAGAAAACAGTACTCATCATAGTAACATTGTTTCTTCTTACTGACCCATCAATGAACCTTACAAATAGCATCAGTCTGCAAGATTGTGCTGTCCAGAGATCGAACTTTATGCAAATTTTAGACTGTGGAATAAATGTTCAGACTCTGAACTGTGGTCACACTCACCCTGCTGACTAATGTCAGATTTGTTTCTATAGCCAAGGGAGCAGTGATCACTAAACTATCTAAGTGGCTGCTCAAATAGTTCTAATATCTTCTATAAGTTTGAAAAACCCAGTTACATTGTAACAGGCAAAATATGTAAAATGGAAATGATCACACAATTTTAAAATTGCTGAAATACTGCAATTAGTAACCATCAAGCAACCATATGATAAGAACTGATTCTTGTGTGACCCTATTTTCAGGTTGTAGAATGGGAGGCAGGGCTATGGGTTGTAAAGCTCATTGATGAAGTCCTGAGAAGAAACAGCACTACTATGGTGAATAATTCTTTCTTGAAACAATTGGAATCCAACAATGATGCCTTAAAAATAGTAGACTCATTAGCAGCGCTTTGGGAGGATGGATCTAAAACCTATTAAAGAAAAAGGTTCTGCAAGATAGCAGTTTCAAAACTGGCATCCCTACTGGACTGTATGTCCAGGCAGAAATGCATTGTGAAAGTGTGTACTTTTTTCCAGGTAGCTGCCTTACAACTATCTTGGAAGGGGATGCCCCTTGTAGCTGCCAATGAGGCAGAAGTGCCCCTTGTGGAATGTGCTCATAGGCCTCTGGGGGATATTTTGTCAGCTTTTTCAAAACAGAACTGTATATAGGGAATTATCCAACAAGAGATAGCCTTTCTAGCTGTGGGGTTACTTTTGCCAACCTATCCATAGGTAACAAAAAGGTGTATGCTCTGGGACCTGGCATCCCCTGTCCAGTCCATGTAGTGCCTGTTGCTGTTTTTACATCCAGGCAGTGCAATGTTTGCTCACCTGTACAAGAATGTTCAGGTAAAGCACAGGAAGCATAACTGATTTAAGTGGAACTCAGACACCACCCTAGGTATTCATTTCCTTCTGGTTCTAAGGACTACCTTATCTCTATGAAATGTTATGTAGTTTGGATCTGTACAAAGGGCTTGCAATTCACTTACACTCCAAGCAGATGTCATGGCTATCAGGAAAACTGTTTTCTTTATTACATGCCTTATGTCTGCTGAATCCATAGACTCCATAGAGCTGCAAAGAAAATCTATGGCCATTTTAGTCACTCTGTAAAATCATGATATTTTGGCTAACCTCCAGAAAAAAATGGTTTGCCAACACAATAACTAAAACAATATGTTCCTACAAGATGGAACTCAACATTTTACATGTGTAAGAGACTTCTCACACAAAAGAAGACAGTCCATGAATATACCATGGAGCACAATATAGCAGATAGTGTTGTGCTGAATTCATTCCTGTGGGCCCTCATAGAGCGTGTTACATTGTTCTTGACTCCCTTTGAGGAATCAACACAACAGATTAGCAAACAGAATGCTACTCTAAGCCCAGTTACTACTATCATAAATTTATTGAAAAAGGAACTCAGGAGGATGTGTAGAGGCTTTGACCAAAAAGGAGACAAATTTGGTGTATCCCCTACAGACTAACTGATACAGCAATTCCAAAATTGTAGAAGACTTTACAATATCACAGCAAACAAAAATGTTCTTCTTCTCACTCTTCTTGACCCTCGGTTTAAGTTTCAACAGCTGCCTCCTTCAGATCTTGGTGACTCTTATCACAAATATAAAAACATGCTGATTTGAGCAATTGCACAAGAAAAAGAAGGAACTGTATTTGACAAGACAGTTGAATCACATGATGTGACTGCTGCATCTGATGATGCAACATCTGTTGGTGATGGCAGTAATAATTGCCACTTAGTGCCACCATGTACTCCTTCATCAATATTGGGTAGTCCTTAACAAAGTCCTCTTTCATGGCTCTTGAAAAAAGCATGTCATTCTGAAAAGCACATGGATAACTCTCACACTTTTGATCAACGCTCATGGAAACTTAATTCAAATGCGTCTGTCAAGGAGCAGCCTTCTCTGTCTTTGTCTGATATTGTGGGTGCCTATTTATGAGAACCACTCAATATTACTAATGACCCTCTGGGTACTGTCTGGAAAAGAAAAACTTCTGGCCTACACTGTCTGTCTTTGCTATAAAGCTTCTTAGTTGACCTCCCACTAGTGTTTACTGTGAGCGTATATTTAGCACAGCTGGAAATGTTGTCTCTGATGTCCGCACAAGGCTTACTCCTAAAAATGTTCAGTGCCCGACCTTCCTAAAAGTCAGTCTCAACAAATTATCTTACCAGTTCAGTGAACAGTAGCAGGAACATACACGCAATGATGATGAACAGCTGCAACAGGTGTTTCATAATAAGGGTGTTTTCTTGGTGGTGTTTGAAGCTGATGGTGATAATATTATTTAATGTAATGATTTATTTCTTTGAATTCAGAGGACAAAGTTTAGCAACCATAACAGAAAGATGAAGTAAAAAAAAATTCCTTCTTGAGAGGTCATGGTATATATGACATCATATGCATTGCTGTATGTGTTTTTCACATTCAATTTGGGAACCAAGGTAGAGTGTATGTTTATTCAGCAAGTTAAAAATACAAACAAGGCACCAGCAATGAAATGTTGGACATCTGGGGTGGAAGGCAGGATCAAGGCAGCAACACAAAGGAAAAATACCCATGTGCATGAATGGCCACTGTGAGTGCTGGCCCCACAGTCCTCAGGTTCTGTACAATGTGAATTCCCACCAGCTTGATGACAGAGGGAGTGGTGACAGGACTGGGGAATGACAGGTGGGCTTCCTGGCAGGAGCAGGTGGTGGCCAGGGCCAAACAGCTCAATAAAAAAACCTGACTGTAGTTATTAGTTGTGGAAGCTTGTGGGACTGAACGGGGCTTAGTCATAAGCATATCAGATGACCTTAAAGCAGAGAATCAATGTGATAAAGTTGCACAAAAAGCAAGCAGCATCCTTAGATGCATAGGTAGGGAAATAATTAGCAGGAAACAAGAAGTGATCATTACATTCTATAGCTCCATGGTGAGGCCACACCTAGAGTACTGCATCCAGTTGTAACTGGAGGCCCCACCTGAGGAAGGACATAGAGTACTTAGAATCAATTCAGGGTAGGGCCAGAAAGATGGTACAGGGCCTCCATCACAAGCCATATCAGTCTAGACTCCAGGACCTAAACTTTTACTCCCTGGAACAGAGAAGGGACAGAGGGGATATAATAGAAATGTTCAAATTCATCAAGGGTATAAACACTGTTCAGGTAGACAAACTCTTCCATGCAAATGAAGAGGCACATACAAGAGAGCACAACCGATGCCTGAGAGGGGAAGGCTCAGAGGCAATATCAGAAAGTACTTTTTTATGGAGAGGGTAATAGGCACATGGAACGGCCTGCACCCAGAGGTGGTTGCAGCAAAGATGGTGAATGCATTTAAACATGCATGGGACCGACACTATAGTATAAACAAAAACAGCAAATTATAGGGGAAGGGGTTAGGATCACGGGCAGACTAGATGGGCCACTCGGTCCCTATCTGCCATCATATTCTTATATTCTTATCCAAAACTGCAATGCTGGGTGGGGGGGCAAGGTCAACCACATAGGTTACAAAACCAAGAGATACAAAAGGATTGTCCAATCAGGCAGGAGTGTGTGGAATGGTTTGGGGCCCATGCTGCTTGCTATAACACCAAGTAAGCAAGTAAAATGATTACAAATAAAGAATCAAAAGGGATGGAGGGATGGCTGGGGTCCCATCATATATCCTGCTCATGCTGTCTGTTTCCCACCAAAAAGCATGCCAGACTCAGTGAAGGTCTGCACTCTACTGTTGTCATTATGTTGTTGAATGTGTTGGTCTCTCTCTCTCTTTTTGACAAATGTTTGACACACTGTCTCCTTTCACTGCAAAGCACCAAATGAGCTGCATACACTGGGCTGGATTCACAAACATTTTTATGACTAAGTCCCACACTGCAACTCCAGTTGTGGACCGAAATCTCCGCAGCTGCAGAGATTGCTAGTCACATCCACAGCAGCTATGGAACCTGACGTGGAACCTTTGTAAAGGAGTCTTTGACTCAAAGGTATGTTATTCGATATCTTCAATAAATAAAATAAATAAATAAATAAAACATGTTATGGCTGGTCCCACTGGCTGTAACTTTTTCTGCAGCTGCAGTGATTTCCATGGCAACACCAACTGCAAGCTGCCATAAATCACGCAGGTGGTCGTAAACCAGCTCCACTTTCGAAAATACTGTAGCTGCAGGAGAAATCGCAGTTCTGCAAGTGGCAACTCACTTGTGCTGAGTTTTTCCTGCAGTGTGGGATTTTCAAGAATTTTGTAAATCCAGCCTACTGTTTCCTATGAATGTCATGTGGTGGTTGACACACAGGATTGGCAAGAACAACAGTCAGTTTATTTCACTGCTGTTGGCTGCTTGCTGACCTTGAAAAATCACATGAAAATACAGACACAATTTTATTTTTAAGGTAAAATTTTATTTTTTTTTAACAGAGGGGTCTGAAAGAATAATACTGATGCATTTCTTATAATCAAATAGATTAAAATAGGTCTACAATTCATCAGAGTAAATCAGAGTAAATTAGAACCTTTTGGGAAAAAATCAGTCGGAATCAGAAGCGGGTCACAACTGACCCACTCATCCCTACTTTGCAGCCCTGTACTAACAATTGCAAAGGGGAACAAGGAGGATGGGATGAAACAAGATAAGGGTAACACAATGAGGAAGGAATTGATGGGTAAGGATAGGTGAAGGGGAGTTCATGTAGAGGCTAAGGGAAAAAGTGAAGGTGCAGCAAGAGACAGGAGGAGCTAGAGGAGATGGAAAAGGATGAAGAGGCACTGAATTTAGGGATGAAGTAAAAAGGGAATGGGAAAGGTTTAAGCCAATGCTACAGCACAGGGAGTAAGATGAACAAACTTCAGGCTATAACAGCATCACAGTTTTTCAACAACTTGACCCTCACCGAAACCTGGCCATACAGCATCATAGCTGGGGCATTTCAACCCCAGGTTATGCCCTGTTTAGAATGGCTAGGGAATGTGCTTCTGGGTGAGGAGTAGAGATGCACTGAAGTTTTAATTCGTCGGCAAAGTTGGTGTGAATTCACGGAAATTCACATTTTGCAAATTTCCCATCACTGTGTGAATTACTATTTATTAAAAAAAGCAAAATGTGCAAAAAAGACTCCTCCCCCCACCCACTGTGCTATAATACTGCCCCCCACCTCATCAAACTTTGTAGTCATAAACTCCCCCTCCCTTTCCCTACTGGCAGCCAATTGGGTTTTACTAGAAGCAAAGATGTCAACATTCTTTCATGCATCAGCCCAATTAACAACTGAACACAGGACAGAGCAGCAGCTCTGCATCAGAGGCCTGTTTACTTTCTGCAGGGCACATTTTTTCTGGGTTCTGGTGGAGGAAGGAGGGTGTTGGGAGCCTTAGGAAGGGTTGTGTGGGGAGTGTTGAGATGTCTAATGAACCTAGTGGTGGGACTTGGGTGGGGGAGGCAGGAAGACTGTCTGATGTGTGGATGGGAGGGGGTGTACTGCACTGAAGCCACATTCTTGCTTGTATTACTTTGAGTTGAAATTTGCCAGAGCAGAGGGCGGAGGAGGGAAGAGGGTATCAGCAGGGGACTGGAGGGGGTATTTATGACTACAACATTTTTGGGAAGTGGGAGGTGGGAGGGTGGTGATGTTACAGTACAGTGGGTGGGGGGCTTCTTACAGTTAGTAGTTTTTCGTTAGCACATTGCACAAATTCACATGGTGAGCTAGATAAATTGCCTGATTTATACACACATCGTCAATTTGCATAAATTCTTTATGCAAATTTGGTCAATTTGCCAGGTGAACAACTATGTAAACTGTAGCCACCTGCAAAGCGAATCTTCCAAAATTCACTAATTATTTCAAGGAGTGAATTTCAACAACTTTGCACACCTCTAGTGAGGAGCCACTGTATATATAAGAGGTTCAAAACTGTTTGAAGATTGGGCAATAGGGGGTAGGGAGAGTCGAGACACTATAGATCCAGTTGTTTGAAATGTTTCTGACAAGTTTTTAAAAGTAAGAATTTGCCATTCTAGAGGAATTTTCATAACAGTCCAAAAAGTTACAGCTTATGGTCATTATATGCAGTACTAGACCCAAAAAGGTGTGTGCATTTCTTATTTTTGACCAAGGTTTACTCTACCTTTCATAATTTGGATTTGTTTGTGAGCCTTGCTGCACTTGCCTTTGCTGTTCAGCTGCTGGGCTGCTAGCTTCTGATGACATCACTGTAGGGTAGAGCAGTGATTCACACTGTGCAATACCATGCAGTTGCAACAATGTTGCAAGGAAAACCTACCAGTATTCAGTGTACATACTGTGCTTCCTCTTCCCCAGTGCATTATGACAAAATTCAAATGCCTTGTCAGCATGTTTTTCTTTGTGAAATTGACTATGCCCTATAGTGATGTCAGCAGTAGAACCCTAGGCCCACAGCAACACCAGGCTTGCTATAGAAACTCTGGTACACCCTGCAGTTTTTACCAGCTCAGAGTGAAAAAACTAAGTGCAGTGGACAGTAATGAAATACAGTTCCAGAATCAATACAAGAAGGGGTAATTTATGCAAGAAAGTCAAAAAGACTTGGAAAGTTCCAGTTTAAATTACCTTTGTAACTGAAACTCTAAAGAGCTCTGAGGCTTCAGAGAATTGTTCTTGTGGCCATATGCAGCCATAGTGGCCTCATTTCAGAAATACTGTTCTAGAGACGAGGAAAGAGTGGGGGGGGGCATGATAGAAACATACATGTTTCTACACAGGGTAACAGGGCGGACACGGCAGAGCTGTTCATAGTGAAAGGCACCATAATCACTAAGAGCACAGTCATAAGCTGACAGGGGTAAGTTCAGAAAAGATATGAGAACGTTTTTCTTCACAAATAGGGTAGTGGAGGGCTGGAGTGGCTTGCCCAGCATGGTGATGAATGCTGGCAGTGTGGTGGGTTTTAACGAGGGTCGGGACTACTACAAAGAGGTGTTGGGTTGCTCAGGCAAACCTGGCCCAGAATAGCCAGCTGGTATATGAAGGGTCAGTAAGTAGGGTCAGAATAGAAAGACTTGGCCCATGGGCTTTTTTTAGTCTTTAGTATTCTGATTCTATGTTTCTGTGCCCTTCATGAAAAAGTATTACAGCAATGCTTCACAGATATCAATGAAGTATTAAGTAGTAAACAAGCACAAGGAAGAAAGAAGAAGTTAATTCTCAAAGGCAAGAGAGAATAAGTATGTTTTAACCTGAGAGTGTAAGAGTGGGAGAAAATCAACCAGGCAAAGAGAAGAAGACAGTTCCAAATGTCAGGTGCAGCCAAGGAAAAATAAGTAAGCAGGTAAGGAGTAATAAGCAGGCAGTCTAGGAGAAGGAACACTTAAATGACATGTGCTGGAGAAGCATAGAGAATGCTTTTGGGGAAAATGCTAAGCAAGTTAAACTGATGCAGTACCATGAAGAATTAAAAAAAAAACTACAATTTGAAAAGGAATTCTAAAATAAATTGGGAGCTGGTGCAGCTCCTTAAGAATGTTTCTGTATGTATGTATGTATGTATTTGTTTAAGTATTATTTATTTATGTGTGTATTTATTTAAGAGTTTCACCAGGAAAAATGTACTACGCTAACAGCTCATTTCCAGATGTGTCCTGGGGGAAGGGGATATGGAGAGTGCAGGAATAAGTTACATCAGTAGTGGTACAACTATAACACAATAATGAAAGGTAAAAAAGTAAACCTTATGCAGCAGACAATGGAGAGGAAGCCCAAAGTAAGATGTGCCCATCAACAGCAAGAGCTGAGCAAGGAGAACCTGAGGGTGTAATGAGGGAGGGAATGGTGATTGTGAGTGCAAGGGGGACTAGACATGATGCTATCATATATCCTGGTCTGGAATGTCATTAAAGCAGCAGTGCAACAAAAAATGTTATTCCAAAGCGCTAGTTTTAGCTACCGGTAATTAAAGTATTAGCACACCTGTTAAACCTACTGTTCCAGGGATCTCCTATGCTGTCTACCAGGAGTTTTGTTTAGTTTCTTGATTCTGTTCTTAACCCTTGCCAGATCTACAATGCCATTTCTAATCCAAATGTGGCTATAATTTTTTTTTCTTGGGGGAAAAAAAAATAAAATTCAACATTTATAAAGTACTAAAATTGTGGTGTAACTAGAACATGTTTACAGCCATATAAAACCAGAAGATGCCTGGATACCTGGAACCTTTTATAGTGAAATAATGGGGTCACATTTTTATGTTGCTTGCATGTTTGTGCAAGAAACATAGTGCCATCATCCGAGTTTTCGGAGGTGTGGCACCCTGTCTTCCAATTCAGTCAGTGTGTTTGCAGGCGTGGCCACAGTTCTCCAATGACTGCTGCAGCTGTCTATGACAGCAGTCAAAAATGCAGTGGCATACAGTTGAAAGGGAGAGCTCCGCTTCAGTGAGCAGAGCTCCCCCCCCACACACATGCAAGTACGCATTTTGCGTGCAGATGCGCCCCCCCCACGCACTCACTGTATGGCCGACGGGGTGCCTAATCCCTGCTGGGCTCCATGGCTGCAGCCCCTCCCAAAGTTTCAGGTGCCACGCTGGAGCCCACCCCAGCATGGCAAATCTTGTTATAGCCGACGGGGTGCCCAATCCCCATCAGCTCCAGCTCCCCCAAACAGCTTTTCCAGCTGCCACGCTGAGAGCCCACCTCAGCGTGGCAAACGTCCCATGTCGTCTTCATAAAAAAAAAAAAACCCTGTAAATAAAAAAAGGTCCTCGCAGTCTCCTGCCCCACCGCACCCACCCACTGTGCACCCTGCCTCTCCACCCCTCTCACCCCATACTTACCTCCAGAGCTTGGCACGACGATCATCAGTGGACCAGGAACATGTCTGCACTCTACAAAGCCGACCGCGAGCTGAGGAAATGCCGGTAAGCTGTATAATGGAATAAATAGGGTTTTTTCAACTTTGTTGCACATCTCAGGCATTTTGGAGAATTTTGAGCCCAAATTTTCAACATGGGAATTTTGGGACCCCTCCTCATGAATTCTTGCACTGTCATGGTGTTAATCGGGTCTGAAGGGTGATTTCGTGGTCACTGTGCAAAATCACCTTTCCGGACTGATTAATGAAATGACACTTCCAGTGTTCATAAGGTGGGCTCTCAAAAAGCCTATGTTGAAAATCTGGTGAAAAATTCCTAAAATGACTGTTTTATGAGCGCATGCCATGTAGTTCCTATGCAATACTGTGAAGTCTGCAACTTTCAATATTTGCACTCCAGATTTTCAACATTGCCATTTTACCAAACCTCCTTACGAGCAGTACAGCTGTCATTTTTCACATCCTGCCCAAAATGTGTTTCTGCCCATGTAGCGCACAATGGCGTAGTCGGTGTGCAAAATCAATGTATGGGACACATTAAGAAAATCACAGTGACACTGTTCATGAGCAGAGGTCTTAAAATGGCTATGTTGAAAATTTGGTGAAAAAATTCCTAAAAATGACTGTTTTATGAGCATGTGTTGCGCAGTTCCTACGCATGCTGGTAAGTTCGCGAATTTTCAATATTTGCACTCCAATGACTTCCAAATACCTAAAGAGCACATACAAGCAAGCAACATTCGGCACTGACAAATGCTTGTTTACCTAACTTCATTGCACTGCTGCTTTAAGTTTGTAGGGTTAGTGTGTGTTCTCTGCACTTGGGCTAGTGTTAGATCCCTGATGAATACAACATTGGAAGGGATTCATAAAAGGAAACCAAACTGTGGTAGTTTGTAGTGAGAGAAGCCCCAGCTACAGATGGAACTAGAAGCTGAACGAGTGGCTTGTGAAATGGGAAGTACACCAGTGCTACTGGACATGGGAAGCCACACTTGCTGCAGACAGAACTAGAAATTATACAGTACCAGTGACAGCTGAAAATGGAATAAAACTGCAAACCCTGTTAAAAAATATAGCATACAGTATGTTATGGTCATTTAATAGAAGTGAAGCCAGCACTGGCAACATTTTATACAAAAGCAACTTCTGCTGCCTAAAATGATCAGATTCTTTCTTTCACTAAATAGGAAATAAAGATGACAGCAGCAAGTTTTTGTGTCTGCCATGTGACTGCCAGTATTCCTCATGTAAAAACTGCACTGCAGTATTCTGCTCTTTGTGTGTTCTAATTCTCAGTTCATTCTCAAGTTTCTTTTGCTACTGCCACCTTGAAATGTTATTGCACTTCCTCAAATGTAAAGTGGCCTTTCCTTTGTTGTTTTTCCTCTGTATTTTCATTGTGCCTCCTTCTCTTCTTTTATGTAACCACTTCCAGGCTGCACCTAAAAATGAGTATTGTCTTATTGTGCCTCTCCCTGATACCAGTTTCTAAATAATTAAAATAAAATAAAGCAAAAAAAAGGCAGTTTATGATGTGAAAATCTTTTTAGTGAACAAAGAAATGATATCAGGTTGCAACTGGTGTTGGGTGGCACATAAACAGTATGCAAACAGTCTCTCCATTTTGTCACAACCAATTTTTGCTATGCAGAAACAATTGCCTTAGTTACTGGTCAGAAAAGAGTACCCTGCAACTTAATCACAATGCAGATGTGTTGCAGACATTAGTGGGCACAAATTGAGTTTGCACACACAAACATATTGAATAATGACACCCATGGAGTGCTGTGCATGGCATTGTGCCAGTTGCATGGAGCTATGTCATACGTAGTTCCTATAGTGCCCAGCTTTACCATCATAGTCATCCCCCCACCCACCTGCACTGCACATTTAGGCTAACATTAGGGCCAATGTTTTCAACAATTTCTCTCCATCAGTAAAATTTTCCTGGTGGTCAAGTAGCCACCTTCAATATCAACCCCCAGGTGCAAATGTAATTCTAGGGATCCACTAGAACCCTCTCCCTAGCCAAGTTCCCTTCTGTGGCTCCATCCAACACATCATCCCGTAGCAATCTACTTCCCCAACAGCTCTTCTGAACCCTGTCATAGCTTTTCAACACCCCTACTGCTTGCTTGTAACTACTACAGGCAGGAAGTGTCACAAAACTCTGTGACAGCATTTGTGCTGGTCACCCTGCTTTGAGCATGGCCCTGTAGGTGATCTTTATAGTGACCTGCCCCTTTCCCTGCATGGTTGCAATGTGTTTAGTGACCCTATAAGGAAGGCCTCCAACCCTTGCTGTGTATACCACAACAGGGCACAATACAAGTGGACCACTTAGCGACAGTCGCATAACAACATATAAGTGGTCATTGCAACCATTTTATAATGGGCACTGTGACCACTTAGTGACAGTCATTGCATCCACTTAATGATGATCATTTTGATCACTTAGTAATGCTCACTGTGACCACTAAGTGATGGTCATTATGATCAATTAGCAACAGTTATTGCAACCACTTTGCACAGATCATTGTGCCTACGATTGGGGTCCAAGAAGTTTATGTTTTCAAGCTAATAAATTGAGTTTATATCTTCTTCAGAGGCAGTGCAGCCTAATTATTTGAGAAATGAGGTTTGACACTGGAGACCTTGATTTGTATCATCACCACCATCATTTAACCACTCTATGGCTTTAGCAAGTCATTTAATGTCCCTTTGATCAATATTCTCTTACGCTCCCATACACACTGTGGTTTTCTATATAAAACCCTTCACGAGTTCCTTGATCTGTTCCAATCTCAAGTAATCTCTATGAGGCCTATGCCTATGCAATAAATCTCCATGGGGCCTATGCAATAAAGTGCGGCGTGATATGGTTGATTTGCACATACCCAGCCCATGTAGCTAAACACCCAGGAACAGGCACATGGTGCACGGTATGCACAACCATGCGCACCTGCAGGTGCCTGTCCATGACCCCCCCTCCAGCATGTAGTTGCACTGAGGGTAGTTTGAGGCATACAGGTGGGCACCCAATTGGATGCTTATCCTGTGTCCTAAACTGGATCCCCTGCTCCACTCAAGCAGGGAATTCTAGAACAGTATGGGACTCCCCTGCTCCACCCAAGCTGGGTATTCTGGGACAGTATGGGACCAGTGTTTCTGAAAGTATGGGCAAGTGCCTGAATGGCTGTCCCCCAGCCCTCCCTGTTGGCCTGGTGGGCTTTGGCAGCACAGTGGAGGATTTCTGGTCCTGCAGGAGCCAGCAGGTACCATTTTGGGGGCGCATAAAGTGTACAGTAGGGCCTGCTACCATATATTGCACACCCCCTTACCCAGCACTCCGCACCTTCATAAATGGTGCAGAGTGTGGAACACCCCCAGACACACCTCCTGGACTGGCTGTGCATGTAGCTGCCTGACTGGCTGGGTGATCAGGCATGGAAGGGATGGGGGAATATGCAGGACCCCCAATATGCAGCTCAGAAGCATAGGTTTACCAACATAGCACTGACTCCTGGTGCATAGATGACCCACACCATCATGCATATGCCCAACTGTGCCTAATGACTGTTTGCAACTGCTCATGGACTGTAACACACTTTGGGATACAGTGTGCACGAAAGGCGCTATATAAAACCAATTGACTTTCCTTGTCATACACACTTTTCTCACACATCACACATACTGCACACTTCCAGGAAACAGCCAGATTTCCATTTAGAATGACACTTCAGCACCATGATGTAAGAAACTGAATGGCCAGCAGTAAATATGATATATTGGTCCCCATGACTAAGGGTTAGAGCCATATCTTATACAAGGTTGATCTTTACATGGCTTATGAACATCTCGCTCACCTCAGTTAGGAAACAAATACATCAAACTGCCTTCCAGTTTGTAGGTATTTATACCATAGGGTTCTCTTTTCAATACCTCAGATAGTAATTTTCTAAAACAAACAAGTTGTAAATCGATGTCAGTATGTTAGGATGGCCTCAAGCATCTGCCAACCTAGAAGCTTTACACATGGGGCCCTTTTTTTGCAATCTGCCTACCAGGAAGCATCACTAGAAAACTTTTTAAAGTAAAAAAAATCTATAAAATGATTGCACAATAGGCTGAATATATTTTAATCCTCTTTTGTTCTATTTGAATAAAATGTTTTATTAGGAATCCGATTTTCCTATTCAATTTTTGCTTTTTATTAAGAAAATTATAAACAATAGGTGAAGCCAGTTTTACTCATTGTTTTTCTCTCATTTCAATAGTATTATGGGTTAGGACCGAATGCTGCTGTTTCAATTAGCAATATATTTTCTTTAGAATTCACTGTTGCATTCTGTAATTTGAATATTGTTGATATGATATATGATTAAAACACTTAAACACATTGAAGAACTTAATTTTGCAACTTTTGGCAGCTTAATGAATGATAACCTGTTTTATAATTTCAGTTTGTCAAATGTAATTTTTTAATGAGCTGGAATTAGCTGCAGGTGAGAAAATTCAGTCTGGTCGTTTCCTGCTAGGTCTGTTCAAATATGTAGAATAATAATAATAAATTTTATTTAATATAGCGCCTTTCATAAATCAAGACGCTGCACACGCACATAAAACAAAACAATAAAAACAGATAAAATCACAGAAGTTCAGGGAACACTTTACCCCACAGAAAGGTCTTCAGTGCCTGCTTAAAGCATCCCACTGTCCTGCACTCAAGTAGCTAATGGAGCAGAGAATTCCAGAAGGTAGGGGCAACAAACCCAAAGGCGCGAGCCCCGGATGACTTTAAACAGACCCTCGGGATCTCTAGCAACCCCTCATCAGCCGAGCAGAGCTGTCGCAATGGGGTATCAGGAACCAGGAGCTCTTTCCAGTAGTCAGGACCCTGGCCGTGTAGGGCTTTGTAAGTTAATAAACCTACCTTAAAGGTGATCCACCACTGAACAGACAGCCAGTGCAGATCATGCAGCACTGGGGTACTATGTGTTCTCCTTGATACCCCAGTCAATTAACGTGCCGCAGTGTTCTGCATTAGCTGCAAGCATGGATATCAACCCCAGGAAGCCCTGGGTAAAGGGAGTTGCAGTAGTCGAGGCGTGATGTCACAAAGACGTGGACCAAAACAGGCAGATCACTGGACGGAACAAGGTGCTTGATCCTGGCAATGTTCCTAAGATGGTGAAAGGCCAGCTTGACAATTGCCGACACCTGATGTTGAAGGGTCAGACCATTGTCAAGCACCACTCCCAAGTTATGAACCCACTCAGAGGTAAGAATCTGGGTCCCCCAGGACTAAACCAGAGGGGAAATCAGTCCTCAACCCCTCTGTCCTATGACCTGGGTTCACAACCAAAACCTCAGTCTTTCCTGGGTTCAACTTTAAACCGCTGGAACTCATCCAGTCTTGGATTTATACAAGGCAGATGTTCAATACTGAGATAGCACTAACCTGATCAAGGGCAAAAGACAGGTAGAGCTGGGTATCATCAGTATAGCAGTGAAACCTCAGCCCATACCATCTTACAATGCCTCCGAGCGGCAGCATATACACTTCAAATAACATGGGTGACAGCACCGAGCCCTAAGATACCCCACAAGGCAGAGAGAAAGACTCAAAAAAGATATTCCCGAGATGACTCTCTGAGATCTACCGGCAAGGAAAGATGTAAACCATCTGAGGACTGCTCCAGACTGCCCGCAGATGAACCTCAAATGCTCAAACAAAACCCCATGATCTACAGTGTCAAAAGCTGATGACAAATCAAGGAGTACCAAGATGGAACAGTTTCTCTGATCTCTTGCCATCAGGAGATCATTGAGCACCCGAACCAGAGCAGTCTTAGTACTATGCCTCTTACGAAAACCCGATTGGAGAGGTTTGTATAAATTATGGATGGTTAAATGGTCTTCCAGTTGAACTGCCACAACTTTCTCAATAACCTTTCCCACAAAAGGAAGGTTAGAGATAGGCCTGTGGCTCACTAGGTTCTCCGGGTCTAAAGAAACTTTCTTTAGTAGGGGTGTCACCACTGCCTCCTTCAGGGAGCTGGAAAACTCACCCGAATCCAAAAAGCACTGGACAATCCAAGCTAAGACCGGACCAATGATATCACTACAACCCAGAATCAGGGAAGTAGGGCCCGGATCTAAACTACAGCAAGTGGGACGCATCCCCTGGACAAGCCTCATATTGTCAACGAACTCCGGTAGATCAAAGGTACTCCAGGAAACTCCAGGCTCTGTGACCAAGCGCCGACCAACAATGTCCCCCATAGAGTGAAGCTGACAGCATTCCTGCCTGATGTTGGCCACCTTATTCGCAAAGAAATGAGCAATCTCATCACATTCACTTTGTGAAAAGACTTGATGGAACTGCTGACAGGCTGGGTTGCATAGCCTGTCTAGAGTTCAGAAGAGCTGAGCTGGTCGATTCCGTGTGACAGCAATTTCCCTGGGCAGGAATTCTGCCTTCTTATGGGAAATTTCTGTTTGATAGAGTTTATAATGCTCTTGCAAAATAAGGTGGTCGGCATCCAAGGCAGTTCTCTGCCAGTGACATTCTAACTAAGTAGAATAAGTAGAGCATTATGGTTGGTCTAAAAATGAAACTGGGGCTTTTGATTGATCTGGAGGTCTAAGGTTAACATTATTTTCATATTGTTTTACAGACTGCCTAACCAGAATAGCCTAAGTAAAATGTATTATCTTATTTTCAGTGGTGTGCATATGGTGGTTGTCATGAAAACATTGCCTCTTACTGTAGTATGCCATAAGGTACCACAAAGTAATTTAATCAAATTGCCATTGAAACCAATAGGGTTGCTGCAACATAAGCATTACAATGTGTAGCATTGGCCTTTAAAATGTGGAGCAAATGGCTAGAATGCATAGCACATTTTTATTTTAATGAATAAGAAGTTTACGAATAGTGGGGCACCATGTGTTTAGTGTTAAGGACTTTTTCTATCACATTAGTTAAACTTTTCAATAGTCTGTATGTCCAGAGATAGGTATAACATACTGAGAAACAGGATAAAATCTTCAAGGAGCAAAGGTAAACCCAGGTGTAAAATACAGAGCACTGTTCAGAATGCACAGTAATTGAGAGCTATGTTGCCCTATTTTTGTTCAAACAGGGAGGAGTGAGACACAAGGACATCAAGAGAATTTCTTACAGGTCACAAAGTAGCCCAGTTGCTGTGGTGGAATTTCATGTATTTATGTAAGTATACATTTATTTACTGATTGATTGATGTACGTTCTGTTGTCTGGGATAGGCAAAGCTATTTTTTTTTATTTCTAGGGTGCCCTTTCCCTTGAAGGGGTCACAAAGAAAAAAAGTAAACATCATATTAAAAACAGAATAATTTATAAATAAATTAATACAGCTATCATAATAAACACATTAATTAAAAGAGTGGATTTTGTCAAATAAATAGCTTTTTGATACACCCTTGAAGGCCTCCACTATGTGAGTAAAATTCAGTTCAATTAAATTTTTATTTAACCAGGCAATACATCTTTGAGCAAGCTCATTTACAAATTGGATCTGTGAGGACAAAATACATTTACAATAAAATAATGAAGAATAAAGGTCACAATCATACAGTTATACACACAGGAATATACCTGTCAAGGTAACATAAGTATTGGCACAATATGGATACACAATTGAACCAATTGAACATTTTACAGAAGGTTATAGGGATACCTATGAAAAACTCACAAGCATACAATTTGTACACACATGAAATCCATGTCAAAATATCATAAGTAGTGGCACATATGGCTACACAGCTGAACATTGTACAGAAGGTTACAGGGATAACCTAGCCACAGCTGAATAAGATAACATACATAGAGTACACAGCTTTTCTGAGAAAGAAAAAAAAGGTAAGCAGTGTATCCAACATGTAGAGGTTACCCACATTCTTTCACAGGCTACATTAGTAGTAGGAGGGGGTAGGGTAGGGGGAAGTGCTAATAGTCGGGGTAACAAGCTGAACACGTGTGATTTGCCATCTGTGAATTCTGAGCGGTTAACGGTGGCAGGTACACATTTCCTTCAAGGCATGGTTGAGCATGGACTTAAATGTGGATATCCCCAGAATATGAGTACGCTTATGAGACTTCTGAAGGATGGTCCACAGAGATGGGAGAGCAAAACTAATGGCTGCAGCACCATAGCGTGTTCTGATCTTGGGGACATTGAACATAACAAGAGAGTAACACCTCAGGCAGTAAGGCCCCTGGTTACATGAAAAATGATTGGTAATGCAGAGATAGTTTTTTTGTGATTGCTCTGTGAATCCAAAGTGAAGCAGTCCTCAGCCTCCTAACACTAAGGAAGGAGTAGCCTATCATATCATAGAGCGATCAGTGGTAAGTATAAAAAGGACCATTAGTAATAAATCTCATTCTCTATTCTCGATGTTATAGGGTGTCGAGTTTAGATAGAACTGTTTTTGAACAGTGGCCATAAAGAATGTCAGCATCATCTATTAAAGGATGAAATGTAGTTTGCACTAGTTTTATTTTTGCCTCATAGTTGAGGAGGCGCCTGATGTGGTAGAAAACACCAAGTCACTGCTGTATTTTTTTGGCCAACTCATCAAGGTGATATAAAAAGCTAAGCTTACTATCAATCCAAAAACCCAAGTATTTAAACTTATACACTATTTCTAGTTGTTCCACAAGTAAGGTCTGGATCCTACGGTTTTGTACATTAGATGTTGATGAGTGTATTTGGGGGGAGATAAACATAGTTTTCATCTTCTTTGCATTAAGAAGCAGCTTTAACTGTAAAAGGTTCTGTTGCAGGATATCAAAATCTTATTGTAGCTCTGCACAAGCAAGCTCAGGGGTGGGACTAGCCATGTACAGTGTAATCTGCAAAAAGATGCACGCTTGCTGTCCAGATTTTAGAATCTATATTATTTATAAAAATTGCAAAGAGAAGGGGTCCCACGATAAACCCTTGTGGCACTTCTCTTGGAAGACTGTTGAGTGATGAAAGGTCCCCCTGTGCTTTGACTTCTTGCACTCCATCAGTAAGGTAACAATTGAACCACTTCAATGTGATATCATCAAAACCAAGGCGGCGCAATGCAGACAAAACCAAGCAATGGTTGACGGTATCAAAGGCCTTGCTTAGGTCTAGAAAGAGTGCACAGATGTGCTTCTTTAAGTCAAATGCCTTTTGCCAGTCATTAGTCACTTTGGCTAAGGCAGATATGGTGCTATACTTTGTTCTGAAGCCCGACCGAATGGGGTTTAGTAAATTTTCAGACTCCAAGTATTCCTTCAGCTGACAGTTCACTATCTTTTCAAACAGTTTAGATAGGATGGGTAGCAGGGAAATAGGCCTGTAGTTGTTGAGGTCGCATGTATCGCTGGATTTAAAAAGGGGGATAATGTGTGCAATTTTCCAGATTGCTGGCAGGTCACCTAGTGCTGGGGATAAGTTAAAAAAATGCGTAATGGAGGCGGTCAGGTAATAATCTACTTTCAGAAAGAGGGGCTCTAGGGGATTGGCTCCGGTAACTATAATCTTAGAGAGCAATGGAGAAGAAGGTGTGTGACTTTCTATCTCCCTAAGGATATTCCAGAACTTGACTGTTTTGTTTTTGGATGCTTTGAGGGAAACTTGAAGATGTAGGCTTTCTCGGCTCTTATGAGTTTGGTACTGGAGTTCCTGGTCACTCAGAAAACCATCCAGTCAGAGTCTGATTTAGGTTTGAACTTTATTAATGTTATTGTTAATGAACTTTGGGGGACAGGGAGTTCCAAATAGATAGCACAGCCACTTTAAAAGATCTGTCCTCCAAAAGCATATGTCAGAAACAGGGACCACTAACAAACTTGTATTGATGGGGCAGAGCAGCGGGCAGGAGCATAATGAGACAGGAGTTCTTCTAGCTTGTTAGGAACCAGACCATGTAGGGCCTTTAGGTTAACAAGCAGATCTTAAGACTGCACAAATTTGTCATTGCTCATGCTGTGCTGTTTATGAGATATCCCAGCCACCAACATGGCTGCCACATTCTGGACCAATTGCAGGTGACACAACAGACCTCCAGAAAGGAGAAGGAAGGACTAGGAAATCCCTCCTGGGTTGAGTTCTCAAAACACTTGCAAATCCCGCAGCTGTGAGAAAAACTTGGTGCATGTGGGCTGCCTCTTGTGGAACCACAGTTTCTGCTGCAGCTATGGCATTCACAAAAGTGGAGCTGGTTTACAACTGTCTTCATGGTTTACAGCAGCTTGCAGGTGGTGTTATCATAGACATACTCACAGCTGTGGAAAAATATTATGGCCAGTGGGACCAACTATAACATGTTATGCAACTGCTGCAGATGTGAATAGCAATCTCTAAAGCTTAGGAAATTTCATTTAACAACTGGAGTTATGGTATGGGACTTAGTCCCAAACACATTTGAGAATTTGGCCCCCTGTTTCCAGCCTTTTCTGGGGTGGGGGAGGGGGATATATTTATTTATTTATTTATTTAGCTTTTGTTGACCGGGTAAGTGCACTAGAGAAATCCTGCCTATTTTCAGGCACCTAATTCGGGGAGGGGAAGAGATGAATGCCAACAGACCGTGGAACCAGATTAAGCTGTTGGTGGTATTTTTAGTGAATGAGGAAATTTGGCCCAGGACACGGGAAATTCCCCTACTCTTTCGACACGTGTCATGGGATCTTTAACATCCACCTGAACTACCACCAATCCAGGCAGATGGGACCTCGGTTTAACGTCTCATCCGAAAGACAGCACCTCAGAAATGCAGCACCCCTCTCATGCTGCATTACAGTGTCAGTACTGGGATATTAACCCAAGTGCCCAATGTGGGAACTGAACCCACAGCCCTCTGATCTCCCGGCTTCAGAGGCGAGTGTGCTACCTACTGAGCCACTGACACTGACATAATATTCACAGTCTCTGTATATAGATGCAAACCAACTGATATTTATACTACTTGAGCTGTTGGTGTATTTTAGTGAATGGGGAAATTTGACCAGGACATCAGGGAAATTCTCCTACTCTTCCAGTAGGGGTAACCTCTGGTTTTTGAGACCTCAGTTGTCCTCAGTATGTCTCAGACTGCAGAGAGTGAGGATGTGGTGATTCAACAGCTAAACCAGATGGAAAATGGACTCAGTGTGGAGATATGACTGTTGTAGACTTAAATGTTACTGAAGATGCCTCACAAAGCTTTCCCATTTTGGAGCAGCATTTTGAGGACTTAACCACAGAGACTGTGAATATTAGTGAGGGGGCTGGAGAAGATGAAAAGAAAAGGAAACGTACAGATCTGAGCCCTGCTGTAACAACAGCTGTAATAAAAAAAAGTTTGTTGGACTTTGAAACTACTGAAAACCAAATGGGCATACCGCTGGACCCAGCATTGCAGGAAAAGGTTTTGGATTCTTTCCCCTTTCCTTTTACAGCACAGGCTGCTACTTGGTCACTGGAGCAAGTACTGGAGCACATAGGATGGGTTTTAAAAAATTACATTTGGGTTCCTGACCCACAGATTCCTCTCTCAGGGAGCAGTGTAAATGAACCCAGACCCCTTTCAATGGATGTACCAAAAAGACTTCAGTTGGGGCCCATTAAAGTATCGCGTGGCTCAAATGTCAAGTTGACAGTAGGTTCAAGGGGTGTGGTCAATGACGCTGACTCAGAGTCTGCTTGCCAAGTGCAGGAAGGTGAAAGTGGCACCAGACCAACAAAGGAGTCAACCGCAGCAAGCAATGGGGATATCAGAGAACCCCCTGACCAGTGTATGAGTAAAGGTATGCATATCTCTTTTTCTTTGGGGAAACATGATAAACATTCTGACTGAGGGGAGAATGGGCCTGCAGGTGCAAAATGGCCTATGAGTTATGCTGATTTATTTAAAAAGCCAGAAGTGCCAGCTAGAAGATGTTTTGTGGCTAGAATATACTACAGAGGGGGTCTTGAATTGTCTCCCGTTAGTATGTTGGTAGGACACCAATAATTGACTGCTTGAAATTTTCCCCCACAGAAGTCTATGCATTCATTCACGCATCAGGGGACCACAACTTCAATGTATGTTTCAGATCAGCTGGGCTGTCATACAAGTTTTGGATGGCCTATTATGAAGTTAAACATAACCTTGTCTGGAAGCCCTTTGTGGTAATTCCCATCACAAGGCCAACAGCAAAAGTAATTACAATTTTATTTTGTAATGAGGGGTGAATGTTTTAGACATAGTATACTGGTTAGAAAAATGTTGTACAGTTAATGGTATACCCCAAGCTTTGATTGATGATAATGGATTTTGGACAAGGGGCTGGAAATTTACAGTACAATTAAAAATGTCAGAAGATGGAATTCAACATTTGCTAAATTGTTTTTATATTGGGAGAGATCGTGGGATTTTATTTTACTCAGGGCAACCTCGGTCATGTTACCAGTGTGGGTCCCCATCTCATTTGAACTTGGACTGTGACCAATTAAAGTGCTCAGGTTTGTGGTATATTAGGCCACTCTGCAACTACATGTGTAGTTCCCATGACCTGCAACCTATGTGGTGAAATAAATCATGTCTTTGCCTCCTGTCCATGGGCGGCACATAATACAGTGGATTATATGGAACATGACTTTTATATAAATAGAGTAGCAAGGGCTGAACCCTCAGCATCAGCACAAACTGGGGAGAAGAAAGGGAGACCTAAACCTTATCAAGATAAACCAAGGAGAAAAAATGGCGACAGGAGACAGGGTTTGGAAAAACAGCAGAATCCCATGGGTCTGCCATGCCTGGACCCCCATAACCTCCACCTAGAAGTCCTTCCCCTTCAACATCAGGGGTCAACAAAGGAAAAAACATTGAAGAGGACATGAACACAGATTTCCAAACAGTGACAACAAAGTCCAGAGCAAACAAAATTGTAGGAGATAAACTACTAAACCCGGTGGTGGTGAAGAATCAGTATGAGCCTCTCCAGAGTTGGGGGGACATAATGGATGGCAATGAATCTGACATATCACTACAGTCAATGCAGAATGATACAACAGAAGCAAGGTCACAACCAAGGGAGGTTTCTACAACTGTGGTTAAAAGGAGAAACACCATAACTAGAAAGAAAAAATATCATGATGGTCCCTTTTTCCCTAATGCTTGAACATGTTTTTGCAGCTATTTTCCTTAAAACTTGCTAGCCTGAATGTGAATAGCATTAGGTCTGAGTATAAAAGGAAAGCGACCTTTGCAGATCTATGGTCTCTATCATATGATGTTTTTTTTTTTTACACGATGTTAGACTATACACAAGAGGGGATCTGGAGCAATCAAAAAAGGATTGGTTTCTAGGTCACTCTATATGGTCTTTGGGCCAAGACTTATGCTCAGGACTTGGTTTTTGTTTTTCCACAAGTGATTTCATTATCCAGAAACTAGTAGAAATATCACCACGGAGGGCTATGTTGCTTGATTTGGTTTGGTAGGGGCTTAACTGTAGGTTCATTAATATTTATGCACCCCAACAAAAAGTGGTAAAAGTGCAATTATTTAAAAAATAAAGCCTTACTTATTTACCAGTCAAATAATCTTATGGGGAGGGGAATTTAATTCAAATATAGACCTTAAAAAAGCAGGGAAACTGTACTGTGATACCCTGGAATTAAAAAATGTAATTAGGGTGGTGGACTTACTGGATATCTTTGCCAACAACCCTCAGTACACTTTTTCTAAAGGCATATTGAAATCAAGGATTGATTACTGGTTATGCTCCAAAAATATAGAGATTAGTGGGGAAAAACTCCTGCCAATTGAAACATCGGATCACAACCTAATAGGAATCCAAATAACCTCAAGTCTGGGAACTATAAATGGGAAAGGGGTTTGGAGAGCAAATGTGAATTTATTAACACAGAAAGATTTTCTTTTGCATTTAACAGAGGATATCGATTACAGAAGGTCAGTTGATTTCCTCTATGATTCCCAGATTGACTGGTGGGAGGACAGTAAAGAGTGTTTAAGGGATTTTTTTAAAATACAGTCACATTTATTTTCTGATCATAAACATGAAGAACAAACAATTTTGAGAGATAAATTGTATATTTTATTTTCAGAAGAACAGGAAATAAAAAAGAGGTTGAACAAAAATATGTGACTCAAGGGGAAGAGAACCATGTGAACCCATACGATGACTGTAAGAACAGATCAAACAGCAAACAAATAATTGAGATTAAAAATTTAGCAGGTTAAATAGTCAAAGGAAATTCAGACATTACAAATGCAGTGGAGGAATTTATTAAACAGGGTTTTGAGAATCCTCTTACTGAAACTACAGAAATCACACTACTGTTGAAAGCAGCAGATCTGCCAACACTAAATAAGGATATAAAAAAAAGAACTAACTAAAGATTTATCGAGGGAAGAAGTAGGAGATGTAATTAGGGAGCTAAAGGATATGATAGCACCTGGCTCAGATGGATTACCCCCAGAAGTCTTTAAAAAAACTATGCAAGATAATGCCAGATAGCCTACTAAAGGTTTTTAATGCTTTTCTAACAGAGGACCGTATAATGGAGACAGTGTATGATGGGTTGATGATTTTTTTATACAAGGAAGGGGGGAAAGGGGATTTAAATAACTGGGGGCCCATTATACTGTTAAATACAGATTTAAATTTTTTTTGCAAACTATTAGGGAAATGGATAATGAAACTTTTGGATAATCTTATTCATTCCACACAATATTGTTCAATCCTGGGTAGATCAATTCAAGACACTTTGATAATAGTAAGGGAATTATTCAATTGGGGAGGACAGACCAGAATAGAGGGTACCTTTTTAGTTTTGACCAGGCCAAGGCCTTCGATCATATTTCACAAGAATTGATATGGCTGACTATGACAAAATATGGATTTCCAGTGGAATTTGTTAATTAGTTAAAAATGTGTTATTTATTAGCTTATGTGAAACCTTATGTAAACAGCTGGATATGCCAGAAATGTTATATAAGGAGAGGGGTACGACAGGGCTGTCCGTTTAGCCCACTTTTGTTTATAATTCCATTGGATCCTATTATTTGAATTTTAAATAAAGCCCCTCTAGTAAAAGGTATAACATGGACAGGGCTAGGAGAGCTATGCTGATGATTTGTGTGTGGTAGTACTGACTATAAATACAGGAGGTTTAATCTGTAAGGTATTACTGTACCTGCTTTATTGCATTGTAGTGACTCTGAGATAAATGTTCCAAAAAGCTTTTGTTTCAACTTATCAGAACCCACGACAAGTGAAACCCATACTGGTGGTGTACAAATACAGATTTCCCCCCCCAAAAAAACATTTTAGTAATGTTTTTTGGTGTACAGAATGTGGCAGAACATAATTGGGAAATTAAAATTAATCATGGGAGAGAAAATGTCAGTAGATGGAATATGTGGCCTATGGGGAAGAAAAAAGGATGTTTTTGATTAAAACTCTCCTTCTACCTACCTGTTTATATATTAGTCATATTTTTCCATTGCCTAAACAATTTTTGGTACTTATTTTAGGCCTGTTTTTTTCTTGTTTTTGGAGCAGTCATTTAAACCCAATTAAAAGGAACATATTATACTTGAATTTCAAAGAGGGCGGGGTCAGGATGATTCAGCCAATCATGTTTTCCCTTACAATTTTCCTTGAAACAAATATTAGACCCATCTGTAAGTCAGAAGAAAATTTACGGGTGGTCAAGGTAGAAGAACAAATAAAAGACATAATGCTGGAGTGGCAGAACAAATGTTTCATACACAAAAACAAAAGGAAATACAAATTGTCTACATACTGGAAATAATCTTTGCCCTAATAAAAAACTGGGGGATTACAAAAGAATCAGTAGACAGACTTCACGGAAAGCACTGTATCAATGTATATTAGATACCTATTTCCACGACAAGGCTTTTACAGATCTTATGGAAGCAGAGAAGAAGAAGATAGGTGACAGACTGATAAATTATAGAATCCCCAAATCAATGTGTGGCATTACATGACTTGGTGTACATGGGAAAATAAATGCAAGAGGGAACCACAAGCACAAAAAAATACAGGAGAGATATTGCTTAAGGGAGTCATGTAAACTAGAGACTGAATCTTTGGACCATTTATATTTTAAATGTCCATATATTGTAAAATTCTAGAATATTTGGGAACAACAGAATAAGCAGCATAGATGAAAAAAATGGGATTCCAGAAAATTATTCTATGGCCTGTTTCCAGTAGGATGAGGGAATATAACTTGAGCACATTAAACTTGATAGCAGTATTCATTTTATATTGGGTTTGGCAAGGCAGGTGTAGTTATATTTTTCAGCTGAAACTAGAGTCCCCAAAGGAATTGTATCAAAAAATAAATGGAAGCATAGCACGAACTAAAGAAGAAGAAAGAAAATTGATTAAGAGAAGCATGTGGGAGAGGTATTTGGACTCTTTTTAGGAAAAAGGGTGTTATAATGAAGTATTTAACATTCCGTGGAAATAAATGAATCCAAAAGGTAGGGATTTGTGTTAATATAAAGATAGTGTGGCCCTCATAGGGTGAAGGAAATAATTTTTTTTTACATTTTTCATAGCAGGATACATTGCAATATTGTAGGTTGCTGGATGTTATTTGGATATATTGCATATTTGATTATCTGTATTTTGGGGTTTATATGGAATTATATTTATTTGTATTTTTGTTTTAAAGTTTTAATATATTCAAATGAATTCATTCTTATCAGCAAATTCAACTAAAGGAAGCATTCTAAGCATTCCAGATGAGTCTCACTAAGGATTTACTTCATTAAGGATTTCTGACAGCAATGCTAGAAACTGATGATGTCCCTGGAGTATAAATAGAAACATAGACTTTGATGGCAGATAAGAACCGCTTGACCCCCTAGTCTGCCCATTTCACTACCTATCGGATAAGCTGCAGATCCAATTAACTAACAGCCTACTTCCTCCTAACCTTGACTTATATCTACCCTATGCATTCATGAATTCCCCCACTGTTTTTGACACTATGACCTCCTCAGGAAAGCCATTCTATGCGTCCACCACCCTCTCCGTGGAAAAATACTAAATATATGCTTTGTTCCCACTTCAGGAGCAACATGTTATGTGAGGTCCCTACACCCTAATTGGCATCCTACTGTACACCTTAGACAAACCTTATGTTACACATATTATGCATATGCTATACTAATATTTAGGGCACAGACACTGACCATACAAGAGTAGGTGTCAGGACATATATAATGATTGTAATACACTTTACTTTCTCTATGCATGGAAACTACACCTAGTAAGCCAAGACATTCATGTCATTGTTATCTTCTGATAGTCTGTAGTCTGCACCACCACACTTTGGATTTATGTATAATTATACTACATTCTGTGTTTTTACATATTATGTATACTTTTATTGTTCTCAGAGATAGCTGACTTAGCGAATATTGTGTAATGTTATCTACACTGTGGAGCCACCTTACTTTTAGCCAACAGGGCTTACTGACTGTAACTAAGAATGTTTCTATCTCTTGGTAGTCATGGTAATTGTCATAGTATATAATGTAATGTATTATGTTTTCCCCTCAAAGACTTTCTTCACTCCTTGGGGTATAGGAGAATGCTAAGCTCTGGCTTCCAGTATCTTATGGTAAGAACTGCTTAGAGCAACTGTGTTATCCTTTTATAGTAATAAACACATTTATTACTGATATGCAACATGTCTGTGATTCTTTTGCATCTCTAATTATCGCCAAGAACCTGATCAGGGTTAGACTCCCTAACAAATTGGCGACTATGTGCAGGTGATGTAGATCGTGCAAAGTTTCACTCGTTGCTTGAATAACTTTCCTTCCTACAGGTACAGTAGGTGTGCACTCCCGCATCACCTCTCCTGATATTATTTTTATATATATGTAATTTATGGTATTTTTTCTTTTTCTTCCTTCCCCCTGAGGCCACGGCATACACATTCATGTGTGTGTGTGCGTGGAGGCACATGCACATGCCAGGATCCGGTAGCCCCTTCTGCCCCTCTCCAGACTTGTGTTGCCACTACTTTCTGCCTGTGCTGCCCACCGGACCTCCACCTGGTGGAAGCAGAACTACAGCAGACTGGGCATCCACCCCTCTGGAGGGGAGAGCCACAGCTCAATCCTACTCCAACCCTCCCCCCTAGCCAGCTCCCCAGTGACCCGAGGTCATTCCCAAACCCGGGTTGCAGTGTAGCGTGAGGTAAAGTGCCAGTGCCTCAGTCCTCTGCACCATGAGGCTGGCCTTCCTGTTATTTTTTTTAACCTCCCTAGCAAATTGTAAAGTCTGGCTGCTTACTGGCATGGTTGATGCCAACTCATCATGTCCAATGGCAGTTTTGAATTACAAGACTACGTGAGTACAGTAGCCCACACATCTGCTGGGTTTGCCTGTTTTGGATTGATACATGACATGGCTCCCTCTTATGGGTTCTGATTTTGAGCTTCCCCATTGATTGGTACTGGTATTACAATGGCCACAACATCACATATATGTGCAGACTTGAGACATGATGTCTCTAACTTCCTTGCCTCCCATGGAGGATGAACTGACTTCGCACCGGACATAAGTCAATCCAAAAACTCATGCTGGGGATTTCAACCCAGTACACAGAGATGAGACAAACAGCCATAAAGTGTGAGGCTAAAGGGCTGTTAGTCATGGCTCTCTACACCACTTTAGAAGCATCCAAATTGAGGTTTAGCTCCCTTCAACTGCAACTCTCGTTCCTTAAGAAAGACGTAGGATTGCAAGCTACTGAAAGTTTGAGAAAAGAGCAGAAACTGGAGACTGAACTTCAGTCCTTGCGAAATGAGAAGGAGACTATTTTGTACTGTTCTGTTGATGGTAATCAGTAAGAAATATAAATGTTGAGAGATAAATGTGAAAGTTTGAAACAGGATAAGAGACAGTTGTTACAAATGAATGGTTTGTAAAGTAAAACTAATGATAAACTTTGAGAGGACTTGGATGGACTCCAAGACGACTTGAGCCAGGTACGTAATGAGTTGGCTAGGGAACATAAGGATAACTGCAAATTGAGCACCGCATATAGAGAGATACAGAAACAGGTTACAAAAGGTGTAGAACAGAGCATTACAAAAGGTAGTCATGAAGAATGTAAAGATGGCGAAACTGCACCATCAGCAAGAGGTTTTGACTTGTCATGTTATGGCAATGGTCTGGGTGGCTATGCCTCCATTGACCTCATGTCATCTGGGGAGGATGAGTTGGATGATGACATCTCCGAACACAATGCCAAGTCATGGCCCTACTATGGCCCAGTGACCCCACCCTGCCACTCACAAGATGATGGGTACCCTTGCTATGATAGCACATCCCTACATCATCAATGCAATGATGATTATCATGTGTGCCACCAATATGGTGTCCTCCATGATAGGGGGAGGCTTAGTCCTACAATTGCCATCTTAAGGCCTATCAATGGCCATCCCTGTTGCTGTTATTTCAGTGGACGACAGAGAGGAGATTGCAAAAATGATTGAAAGTGCTTTGAGCGATTCAGATTTATCTGAGAGAAGCAAATGAACCCTCCGAATGCAGATAAAACACATGCTGAAGGAATCTGCCACTCAGGAGTTTGTGGTCCGGACTGTGGCTGATTCTGCAGCAGAGGCTGCCCTTTGCAGTTCACAAGATATTCTTCCTTACCCAGATAATCCTAGTAATCCCCTTCAGATGGCCCACTCTGTTCAGCAAATCACTGACAGCATAGGCTGTATGAGTCCCACTGACAACCTCAGCTGTCATTTGGAGAAAGTACATTCCAAATGCGAAATGGTCAGTTTACCAGTGGACTACCAAGTACAGATCCTCTGACAAACTATTGATCCTGGCCTATGGGCGCAAATTCCAGAAGCAGCCCACCAGGATAACCAAGGTACCTTCAACCAGATGGCAGCTGAACTCATAGCCACACACAGACCAAGTGTGGTTGGGGTAATGCTAGCGTACCCTGTAAAATAAAACATGAAAGAAAGCCCTGTGATTTTCCATCAGAGGCTATGGTTGGCCTACCATGCAGGTAAAAACCCTGCAGAAGAGGCCACGGATACTGACCTCATAGAATATAAAAACTTGTTTCTTTGGAACATGCTCCCAGTGGTCCGTGAGAAGGTGGAACCATCAATTTTCCCCACCTTGGACAATTTTGCCAACATCCTTTGGAAAATGGAGCGGGTTTACCAGCTCTACATCTGAGACCTCAGCTCCAGTTTGAAAAAGGTGGCCATGGTACACGATGAGCCCACAACCCACTATACAGTGGAGGGAAAGGCCCATGAGAAAAAACACACACCTTCAGACAACCGACAGCATAACCATTCCAGGGGTGGGAACCGAAACAGCAACAAAAACAAATGCAATTGTAATTCCAATTCCAGTTGGGGTAATCAGAACAATTGATCAGGCCCCTCATACAGAGAGATCATGGAGGAGAACAGAAACCTCTGAAACCTCATCGGCCAGGTCCACTCTGTAGAAAACGTGGTCCAGGCATGGGCCCTTGCAGCTATAAGCCTAGGACAGCAGGCCTCAACAGGCCATGGGGATTCCAGAACCACAGGGCACCAGGATGCAGGCAGGCCTGAACCCTAACGCCACTCCTTTCATAGCAGTCATCCAGCACAGGGATGAGGTCCAATGAGAACAGGCCCAACCGCTCTTCCCAGAGCACCTGCTGGCACCATGGATTGACAACTACGCCAGTACAGATTTCAACTGGCATTGGACAAAAAGGCCTACACCAAAACTGTAGTCAGGGTTGTCCACTGACAAGCGCTCGCAGGCATGGCTGTATTTGCTGACATGATGATGACCCGGAATTCTCCTTTATCTACTGGATGGTGGATAGCACACGGCTGGATGGCAAAAGCTTAGAACTTATCATTTGGTGGTATTATTGATAACGATACTAACAAGAAGCACACCATACCTTTCAGCATATGGTTCTACATGATCATCCCAGTATCATGGTAATTGATTTTCTCGCACCACATGGCTGTATGGTGGATCTGGTTAATATGCTAATAATCCAAATCAGAGGACAATATCATACTGTCATGATTTTGGATTCGCACATGGTTGCAGCTATAACCATTAATGACAAGGAATATGACATCATTGCTTTATTCCAGAACCATGAGTTCTTCAAACTTCTTCCTATTCTGCAGAAACATCTGGACGCATTTGCCACAAACAAACATGACTGTGGTAGAATGCACACTAACATCGAAAGCCCAGGCCCAGCTCATGAAAGGCAAAGGCAATACCCTTTCCCTGATGAGGCCTTACCATCACTCAGAGAAACTGTTCAGTCACTCCTCAAACAAGGCATGATAAGGACTTGTGTGTCGACTGTCAGTTCACCTATTTGGCCCGTGAAGAAACCCACAGGAACTTGGAGACTCACAAATGTTTAAAGGGGACTTAACCAAGTCACTCCTAGCTGCTCACTTACAGGAGCATCAGAACCTGATGTGCTCAAATTAATGACCCCTGACCATCAGTGGTTCAGTGCTCTTGACATCTCCAGTGGTTTCTGGTCACTGCCACTGGCACTTAAAAGCCAATACAAATTTGCCTTCACCTTTGAAAGAAGACAGTACACATGGACCTATTTGCACTAGGGGTTCCACAATAGCCCCTTCCTCTTCCATCTACGCATGATGGACACCCTACAGGATTTCTGTGCCTCACAATGTATTTTGCAGTATGTGGATGACCTATTGCTGGCAACTGCTACCAAACAACAACACTTTGACCTCTTGGATGAACTACTGAGCCTCCTACAGAGAGCAGGCCTGAAGTGCAACCCTGCAAAGGCACAACTTTGCCAAACAGAAGTCATTTTCTTTGGCTTTTAAAACAGACAAGGGCAGAAGACTGGCCTGGAAAAAGATCCAATGCCTACAAAATTTGCCACTCCCCACCAGTGTGGCAACACTCAGACGTTTCCTTGGAATGGTCAACTATTCCAGGGATTTTATTTGTGACTTTTCTCACAAGGCTGCCCCTCTATATGAGCTTCTGAAAAAGGATGCCCCATGGACTTGGAGTCCTATCCACACTCATGCTGTGACATCACTGAAACAGGCCTTGGCCTCTGCTCCAGCCTTAGTGAACCCCAATCCAGCATTGCCCTTCCATCTGGAATCAGCCACCTCAGACATTGCTATGTCTGCAGTCCTTGCTCAGAAAGTCAATGGTACTTTGAGACCTGTTGCATATGTATCCCAAATGTTGTCACCTGTAGAGCAGAAATACAGCCTTTGTGAAAGGAACCTTCTGTCCACCTACTGGGCTGTCAAACATTTCTTGTGTATCATTGGGTACTCACCTATCATTATCAAAACCATCCACAGCCCTACAACTTTCTTGTTATCAGACAGCGTGAAGGATGGATCAGTATCCAACACCAGACTGACTCACTGGTCACTTCTTCTAAAGGACCATGACATACAGGTTCACCCTAACAAAATGCCATCCATTCTGGCACATGGGCTCTTTTACCAAGGAGAATCACATGACTGCACACTGCAACCACATGACCTGCCTGATCCAGGCCAATTTCTTCCTGGCACTTCCATGCTCTTTAAAAACACTTCCCTGTGTCACAACTTTACAAATGGCTCAGCTTATACTACCAAGGTGAACAGGGAGCAGGACTTGAAGTGCTTATCATATATCCCAATGCAACACTGTTGGTATATCCAAACATTGTACTGTGTGGCATCATCACAGTATGCAGAGCTGGCAGCTGTGGCCTATGCCCTCAAGTTCATACAATATGATACCGAGGACACCATCATTTTTGATGACTCTAACTGGATCTGATGCTCCCTTACTGAATTCCTACCATTCTGGCAGAAGAACTCCTTTGTATCTTCTGATGGCACCCCAGTGAAATACAAATCACTTGTGATTTATATTCACAAACTGGATCAGAGCTTTCCACACAAACTTTTCATCCACATGGTTAAAGCTCATGCTAAATCAGACCCCTACCATACCTTTAATGACAAAGCAGATACACTTGCAAAAGAAGGTGCTCTAGGGGGGGACACATGGATGATGGACCACCCAGACACCCTAGCAACTGTCCATGTGGCAGCTATCAGGAAGAAACCAGAACCATTTTATCCATTCAACCTGTCTACTGCACAACACAAAGACCCCCAACTCAAAGAGATGTTCCTCCTCCTTGACAAAGGAACAAAACAAGACTTACCTACCCATAGTCCATACAAGAGACATACAAGTAGGTTACACTTGTCACCTGATGACAAACTAATCTGGTGTCAACCAGAGGATCTACCCTATACATTGTGGGTAGTTTCTCAAGCACTGAGATCTGAATTTCTCCATCAGGTGCATAACACCCCTACCGGTGGACATCAGGGAGTTGAGAATACACTCCAAAGATTTAAAACTTTTGGTTGGTGGCCTGGCATCACCCAGGATGTCAGACACTACAGTGACAACTGCCTAATTTGTGCTTAAAACAACCCAATACCAACTAAACGTAATGCCAAGCTGCTGCCACAGAGGCATTCTGGTCCTTGGCATGCCATACAAATCAACCTTATTGGTCCCTTGACCAATACCAGCAGGAACAACAAGTATGCACTTGTGGTTACTGACCTCTTTTCTAAGTGGGTTGAAGCCCTTCCCACTAAGACATACACTGAAAAAGCAGCTGCAAAACCCCTGGTGGAATAGATCTTCTCCAGGTGGGGCCTACCTCTGAAGGTAGACTCTGACAAAGGAACCAGCTTTACAGATGAGTTACTGAAAGAAGCCCTTGAACTTCTAGGGGTACACCAGAAGTTCCACATACCTTACCACCCCCAATCTTCAGGTCAAGTAGAAAGAGCCAACAGATGGATTAAGCAAATGCTTTCCAAATTCAATGAGGACAATTCCAAGGACTGGGATTCCTTGCAGCCTTTACTCCTTATGGCAATCAGGGATACTCCTTCAACTACCACCAAGCTGACACCGTTTGAGGTGATGACTGATAGAACTATGAGTTTACCTGAGCATCTGTTGTTTGATCTGAACACCCCAACTGCAGACAGAGTGTCTGTAAACAAGTATGTGGCCAAACTCAAAGAAGATATTGTTAAGACCCATCTGCATGCTGCACACTGCATGGGCAAAGCCCAGAAACAATCCAAAATGCAGTTTGACAAAAACACACAAGAAGTGGACTGGCAAGTTGGATATCAGGTAATAGTACCCAGATTTGTACACCCTGCACACTCCTTTTTCAATAAATGGGAAGGACCCTACCCTATTGTCAACAAGTTCAGTCCCACAGTCTATCAAGTTAGACTTCTGCAAAATAAGAAACTGACAAATGGTTGCATGCAAACCATCTAAAGCTATATAAAGGAGCATAAATACTTCTCCTAACCCCATTGGGTGGAATTGTATCAACTGACCTTTTCTTTTTCCTTAAAGATATCCCTGCAAGATGGCTATCTTGCACCAGTTACTCCTCATCTTAGGAGCTTTCCTCTGCCTCCAAGGCAAGCTAGATTGCATACTTCCACATCTAGACCATCTTCCTGCTGCCACCCCAGAAGGAGCATCAATCACAGTCCCAAACAAATTGATTACTGTACAGAAAGGTAAAGATGCCTACCTCACTGCCTCCATTGTAGCCAATGACAAATCTACCCTACAAATTGAATGGCTAACTGATTTTAATGCATAAACTGTCCCAGTGGCCCACTTGTCCAAAGGAACATTCCATGGTTGGCCCAATGCCAAACTTGTCCCCAATAGTAATTTGTCTACTCATCAAACCAATCATCGACATTCAGGGTTATATAACCTTACTGCTCTAACTGACCCTACCTATTGCGAGAGGTTGTCCAAAGACTCTGCAATGGAATACTGTGCACTCAGTTCTATTGCCTCAGCCACCATGTATCTGTCTGTCATCTCTCCAACAGAAGCAGAACTAACTGAATGTCTCCCACAGGAACCTGGCCCACTTAGTGGTCTAACTGCCTATTTAGCCCCTGGTACCCTTATCAACAATTTGCAATATATGCATGTTCCAGTACTGTTTATCCTCACACATTGGAAATGGCAGAATTTGGTATGTGTTTTGCTACTAACACATCAAAATTGTTCAGTACTATGTTATTAGATAGTCTGGCAGCATACCAGACATGCACACAAGACCCAGTAGCTGGTATCAATACTGTTGAATAGCTAAATTTATTTAGATCTAGACCAAATCAGTCTAAAAAATCCATTCTTCTAGAAAGAAGCATTGTGAAACAGCTGATGTCACTGGTGTAACAGGCACCCTCACTGGCATCTTTGGTAGCACTATGTCTATCTGGAACAGGGCAGACATTGCTACTACCAGAGATCACTCACGTAAATTCCAAGTAGGTATGATTAATGACATCATACCCCCATTGTTACATGGTGTGGATGGCCTTAGTCAGGAAGAAAGGTATACCAAATATAACATGGAAGAAATTGCTAAATGTTTTACTGACACTAAGGGTACATTAAATCAACTCATTGCACAAAACAACAAGGAGGCAGACAAGCAATATATTGCCAGGGAACTCCTCTGCTCTACTTATGGCTCTTATGTCATAACCACCATCAATAACTTCTTCTGTGATCTGGAATCTGGACATATTCCAGATCTCATTCACGATAGAAGAATTTCTAAATGATATTGCCCACATTGTAAATTCTCTGCATGTATTGCAATGTGTATGTATCAATCTATTTCCAGACGTATATCAACTGTTGGAAATTTAGGTTTTGTCACCAGGCATCCTAACAAAGGACCCTGCTTTACTGTTAAAAAATGTAGTATTTCAGATACTATGTTTGTTACGTTTACTGTCTCATTACCACGTTTTGATCAAAATACAGCTATATTTGATAAACTTGCTACAGTTCACTCCACTGGGCACCTTGAAGACAACATAACTGATAACGTATTTAGCTGCCACATCTCCTAGTCTACCATCCGACCCTGGACACATGGGTCTCACCACACATGGACTGCTGTGCCAGAAATGGATATCATTATTTGTGTCATTGTGATGTTTTTGATGTTATAAAATCTATTTGTGTCTACATGCTTGACAGCATTGATTGGTTGTTCACATTGGACCAGGACATTACTGCTAATGACACAGATACCCCTGAAGCATGATCAGCACCACCACCACTGGCAAACAACAAACAACTCTACAAGGTTTATAAGAAGGAGGTTCATCGACTAACTACAAGGTTATCAGATCAATCTTACACCTGCCCAGTCCAACTGCAAAAATGGAGGTTGCCAACTGTTAAAATGACTTATAATTCTGATGGAGAGTATTGAGTTGTCACTAATCATAAAACTTTCTTATAGGTTTGTGACATACCACACCCTAACTTTTGTTTTATCCCTCATCAAACTATTGTTATAGGACACACAGTGATTACTCCTGTTCCCATCATGGAACCAGATGTTATTGATGGTGACCATCAATATCTAGCCATATTTAATGTACACATAGAGCCATTGACCTTGACACTTAAACCTCTTTTAGAGAGGAAACAGACACACCTCATCCACATCAGTAACAACCTCACCGCTGCTCTTGATGCTATTGATGCCCTCATCAAAAATGGTGATCTTAATGATGCACTTTCTAATACTTGGTTAAAAATCACCTTTAAAGGTTTTTTTTATCATCCAGGCATTTTGGATTTTCTTTTTGATAATAATGCTTTGCTGCCTAAAGCATATGCTCAAACAACACTGTGAGCAGCTTGAATTCCTTTACAAGGTTCCTGCACCGAGTCTATAAATGACAGTTTGTTCTCACCACTTTCCTATAGTGTTGTTGCCTTTTTGCTAAGGCATCAAGGGGGAGGGGGGATTGTTATGTGAGGTCTCTACACCCTAATTGGCATCCTACTAAACACCTTGGACAAACCTTATGTTACACATAATATGCATATGATGTGCTATACTAACATATAGGGCACAGACACTGACGGTACAAGGTGTCAGGATATATATAATGATTGTAATACACTTTACTTTCTCTATGCATGGAAACTGCACATAGTAAGCCAAGACATTCATGTCTTTGTCATCTTCTGATAGTCTGTAGTCTGCACTGCCACACTTTGGATTTATGTATAATTATACTACATCCTGTGTTTTTACATATTATGTATACTTTTATTGTTCTCAGAGATCGCTGACTTAACGAATATTGTTTAATGTTATCTACACTGTGGAGCCACCATACTTTTAGCCAGTAGGGCTTACTGACTGCAACTAAGAATGTTTCTGTCTCCTGAAAGTCATGGTAATTATTATAGTATATAATGTAATGTATGATGTTTTCCCCTTGGGGGCCTTCTTCACTCCTTGGGGTATAGGGGAATGCTAAGTTATGGTTCTCAGTATCTTATGGTAAGAACTGCTTAGGACAACTGTGATATTCTTTTATAGTAATAAGCATGTTTATTACTGATATGTAACTTGTCTGTAATTCTTTTGCATCTTTAATTATTGCAAAGAACCTGATCAGGGTTAGACTCCTTAACAAACACAAATGAAAAAAAAATGTATTAGTCTAATTTAATTTAATTATACAATGCAGCCTCCCATAATAATTTGCTGAATCATAGATTCAGTCAATGATATTTAGAGATGTTATGAATTTTTACTGTGCAATGAAAGTTTATGTGAAGACAAGTATGTTGTGCTATGTGCTGCAGTGGTGAAGTTTCCTGACTTCATCCCCAACTTTGCACAGTGAAGTTCTTTAAAAAAAAGAAAACAAAAACGTTTATTACAGTACCATGACTGGGCTTTGACCAGTCCAGGGTATGCAGCAATGGTAGTGGTGGAGGGCAAGTGCATGGAGACAATGTGAGTACAGGAAATAATAAATGGGGAGGAGCATCATGACAGGGGTGGTATATAGAGCACCATCACAAAAAGAGGCAGCATATAGAGAAAGAGGGGAGGTGCTGCTCATGGGTGATGTCAACATGCCAGATGTGAACTACAGGTTCCCAGTAGCAGCAAATGCAAGAAATCAACTACTTGTAGAGGCAGTCCAGAAATGGAAGCATTTCTAATACGGAGTGTTGAGGAGTCTACAATAGATTGAGCCATCCTAAACTTCCTCACAAACAGGAACAGTATACAGTAGGAAAGATAAAAATGCAGAACCCACTAGGAACCTGTCACCTCCAGACCATGTACAGTGGTTTAATATTAAATTAGAAGTGGAGAGGAAACAGTTGTGACAAACAGTTGTGACAAAAGTCCTGGACTTTAAGAAGGTTGATTTTGGAAGGATGCGGGAGCTGTTGAAGGAGAAACTGGTAGAGGTATGGGCAGTAGAAGCAGTGGAAAAGTAGTAGGACTTGATTAAGAGTGGGATATGGGAAGCCATCAGGTTCTGTGTAAGGGTGGTAAGGAAAAACAGGAGGGGTAGGAAACCACTGTAGTTTACAAGGGAGGTAAGGGAAGCACGAGAGAGAGAGAGAGAGAGAGAGAGAGAGAGAAAGAAGGCCATTGAAAAATACAAAGCTAGCCAGGTAGAGGGTAAATGGTAGTGTTACTAAACAGAACAAGGGAGGCCAACAAGGCTATGAGGAAGGCAAAGTGTGATGCTATGTTGAGGATAGCAGAAGGGATGAAGAAGAAGAACAAAGTATTCTTTTGTTATATATGGGAGAAATGCAAAACAAAAAAGAGCATAGTCAGACATAAGAGGTACTGGGTCAATATCCTGAAACTAGAACTGCACGGCAATAACTGCTCAGGGCAGAGCATGCATGTATTTAGATTGACAGGGGTATGCTAGTGGAAGGGAATTACCGCTACTCCTGTCGCTCTATGTGTCAGTCAGGAAATGCTTGCCATGTGCTGGATGCCTGGTCAAGCCACTCCCATGGTGGCGTGGCTAAGGCTTCAGCACACGGCAGAATTGGAGACCTGGGACCATGATTCCATTCCCCCCCCAGGTCTTGTGGTGTTACTTCTTTCTTTTAAAACAAGTTTACCCCCTCCCAAGTTTCTCCCCATTCCTGAAGTCTGCCCCCTCAGAGTTAGTCATTTAAGTTCTGGAAGGTGTGGGGGGCAAAGCCCCCCAACAAAAATAAAGTCCCATTGTTTGCAAAGGGTATGTTCTTTTTGTTTGAGTTGGTGTGTTGTCCAACTCTGTTGTGGTCGGCACTGTGTTGCTTGCGACATTTGCAGCCACGCTGTTTTTGTCCACAGCAATATGACCCAGTGCCAACTGAAGAAAGGGAAGGGTGGGAGGAGGGCAGAGACAAAAGGAAGGAAGACATACTGAATTATTTTTTCTGTTCAGTATTTACAGTGGAGGATAAAAGGTAATTGACCAATTGAGTTATTAAGGCAAGTGGTGAAGGGGAGAAAATATCAATGAGGATTTGATTTCATAGGCAAGGGTTAAATGCACTGACACTGAAGGGTGACAAGTCAATGGGCCCTGATGGGTTGCATCTATGTGTACTATAGAAAGTGGGACTGGTCCATGATATGCCACTGACTGAGTTATTCAATAGCTCACTGGAGACAGAGGTAGTGTCTACAGACTGGAGGACAGCAGGTGTAATTTGCCTGCACAAATGCAGAAGTGGGATGAACAAAAGAACTACAAACATCTCAGTCCGATGTCCATAGTTGCAAAGTTACTAGAGGCTTTAATAAAGGAAAGGTTGATGGGTTTCTGGGAGGAAAACAGACATTAGGATATCAGACAGCATGGGTTCATGGGAAGGAAGTTGTGTAAGACAGACCTGATCGAATTATCTGATTGGGTCACGAAGATGGAGAAGAGTCAGGATGTGGACATACTATACCTTGACTTCATGAAAGCATGGGACTCTGTTCCACATGGATGTTTTTTGGAAAAATGTTGAGTAACTTAGGGGTGGAGGAAAAGATCACAATATGAGTAAATCATTTACTATGTGATAGATTCTTGAGGGTTGTCCTTAATGGGGAACACTCAGAGGTTAGAGAAGTCACCTCATTTGTATGCCATAGAGAGTGTTCATGGGTTCAATCCTCTTATACAACTTTATCTGTGACATTAGATTAGGGATCCAGGGTAGGTTTGCCTCCTTGCAGGCAATGCCAAAATCAGTGGAAATGTGAATCATGAGAATGAGGTATGAGGAAGGTCTTGGAAAGAAAAGAGAAGTGGTTAAAGGTCTGACAGTTGAAATTCAATGCTAAGAAGTACAAAGTAATGCACATGGGGTAAAAGGTCTGAAAATAGAATACAGAATGGGTGGACAGTGGAAGGTACATCTGAGGAGAGGGACCAGGAGGTACTAATAACAATGGACAATTTATAAGCATCAGCACAGTGCAACAGGGCAATGGAGAGGGTAACTAGTATGCTAGAATATACAGAAAGGGTATCAATAGCCAGAGGATTCAGGTGATTCTGCCACTGTGTAGGTCCCTGGTTCTTCTTCACCAAGAATACTGTGGGAAGTTCTGGAGACCTGCACTTGAAGAAAGATAAGGACAGGGTGGAGGCAGTGCGGAGGAGGGTAACCAAAATATTCCAGGGTCTGAAGGAAAAGACTTATATGGAGAGGTTGGAAGATCTCAGAATGTATACACTGGAGGCAAGGTGAGATATGTGAAATGACTGTACAAATACCCCCACAATATGAATAAAGTAGAGAGCAGAGAGTTGTCCATGCTAAGTGGAAGCACAAGTACCAAAGGAAACTCTTTGAAGCTGGTGGGTGGGAGATTTAAAAGGAATGTCATAGAGCATTTCTTCAGGTAGAGGGTGGTAGAAGGGTTGAACTGACTAACAAGGAGGTGTGAAATCAGCATGGAGTTCATACATGGATATAACAGAAAAATGGGGCTGGTAAAGATGATGTCAGAAGGGAAGTGGGACACGAAGGAGTGAATGACCACTGGGGCTCTCACAATCAGTATCCGATAGGTGTGGCTGCAGCCTTGGGGCCTTTTTCTACCAACAGCTTCTATGTTTCTGTGCCATTTCACAAGGCTGTGGCCAGGTCCCAAGCAGCTCAAGGCTTCTCAATGCAAAAAACAACACTGAAGCAGTCCAGAGAGTGTAATACCGGGCCACCACAAATGATCAGAAGTATGACTACCAAGGCTGTGAGGAGAGGCTAAAGGCCATTAACATGTTCACCATAGACAAAAGAAGGGAGGGAATATGATCTCAGTCCTCTGCATTCTCAAGGGTATTAACAATGGTGATATAAATCAGACACGGTTGTGTTGTTTTCTTTCTTTATTACTGTATAATGTCTAAGTAATGAATTTCCAGATCAATTTGTTCCTTTGTGAATTTCAACTATGAGGTAATTCATTTATTTTGTTGGCAGAAAAGGACCCATAGGCCTATCCAGTCTGCCCCTTGTCCCTGCCTTTTCCATCACCATTGATCCTAATTGTCATAAGTGTCACGTCCTCCTCCTCTGTCCCACTACCTAATATGTCCCTCTGCCTATACCACTCATGCTTCAAGCTCCCCACAGTTTTTGATCCCACGGCCTCCTCTGGCAGGTTACTCCAGTCATCCAACACCCTTTCCATCAAGAAGTATTTCAGCACATCTCTCCTAAACGCTCCCCTCTTAGCTTCATTGCTTGACTCCTTGTTCTAGTGCCTTCCTTTCTCTGAAATAGACACTCCACTTGCACTTTGTTCACTCCTGTGAGGTACTTGTAGGTTTTAATCATATCCCCTTTTGCTCTCCTCCTGGGAGTACATGTTGAGTTCCTGCCACCTTTCCTCATGTGGCTTCTTGTATAACCTCCTCACCATTTTGTTTGCCCTCCTCTGTACTGCTTCCATCCTTTCAATGTCCTTGCAGAGGTGCGGCCTCCAGAACTGGACACAGTATACCAGCTGGGGCCTCACCAGTGAGTGGTGGCACCACCTCCCTCCCCTTGCTGGAATTCCCTCTCCCAATGCACCCCAGCATCCTGCTATCCTTTTCCACTGCATTGTCACACTGCCCAGTTACCTTGAAGTCATCAGAAATGGTGACCCCTAGGGCTCTTTCTTGCTCTGTGACTGTAAGTTCTACTCCCCCATATTATGCACTGCCCCTGGGTTCCACAGCCCTAAGTCAAAAACCTTGCACTTTTTGGCACTGAAACCCAGCTGCCACACCCTAGATCATTTATCTAGTTTCCTTTGAACTTTTTGCATTCTCTCCACTTCTTCCTGAGCGTCAATCCTGTTGAAGATTTTTTGTATCATTCGCAAGGAGACACACCTTACCCTCAAGCTCCTCTGCAATGTTGCTTATGAAGACAGGAGGACTGGTCCTAGCATCAAACCCTGTGGCTCCCCATTAGTCACTCTCCTATGGCCTGAGTGGCTACTGTTTACCACCACCCTTTTCCTCCTATACTGTAACCAGTGTTACACTCAGCTTGTCACTTTCTCCCCCTTCCCCAAGCTGCTTAGTTTCTTAACTAGCCTCCTGTGTGGCACAGTGTAAAAAGCCTTACTGAAGTCCAGGTAGTCCTCATCTACTGCTCTCCCTTGACCAACCTCCCTGGTAACTGAGTCAAAGAAATCTATAAGATTAGTTTGAGATGACATCTCCCCTATGAAACCCTGCATGTAGTGGTCCTGCAGCTCTTTTGCCTCCAGGTGCTCCATGAGTCTCTCCTTCAGTAGTGTCTCCATCAACTTCCCCACCACTGATGTGAGACTGACTGTCCTGTAGTTGCTAGCATTGTCTCTACTGCCGCTTTTATGCAGAAGGTCCTCATTAGCCCTCCTCCAGACATTTAGAACTTTCTCTATCTCCACTGAGGTGCTAAAAAGTATTGTCAGAGGGGTGGCCAGCAATATGTTCAGTTCCTTTAGGACGCTTGGGATGAATCCCATCTGTTCTCATCACCTTGTTCTCCTATAAGGTTTCCAATCCCTTCCAGACCCTGTCCACTGAGAATGGACTGGTGTCCACTCCCCCCTCTCCCTTTGCTTATTGCAGCATGCTGGTCCATACCCCCCCACCCTCTACCATGAAGACTGAGCAGAAGTACTCGTTTAGCATTTCTGCTTTATCTTACTCTCCCTTTTCACAGTCCCCCACCCTCCTTATTGTCACTACACCTCCTGTTGTTTTTCTCTTTTTCTCCATATACCCAAAGAAGGTTGTGCCCCCTTTTTCGACCTCCTTAGCTATCCTCTCCTCTGTTAGTGCTTTAGCTGCCCTCACCATCCTTCATACATAGAAACACAGAAGTTGACGGCAGATAAGGACTGCAAGGCACATTCAGTCTGCCCATTTTTTCTACCTTATGAATGTGCCATAGGCCTTTACTCTGTCAATGGCCTATATATTCATACTCATCTGTATTGCTCTGTTATGTCTATCCCATGTCTGTCTGAAGTGCTGCACTGTACTCATATCCACCACTTCCTGAGGTAGGCCATTCCATGCATCCACCACCATTTCTGTGAAAAAGAACTTCCTCAAATTACCTTTTAATCGGCCTTCCTCTAATCTCATGCTGTGTTCTCTTGTCCTGCTATTTTTCTTATATTGAAACATGTTAGACTCTTTCACCTTGTTAATGCCCTTAAGATATTTTAATGTTTCTATCATATCGCCTCTCTCCCTAATTTGCTCTAGGGTATACATATTGAGCTCCATTAATCTGTCCTCATATGTTTTCTGATGCAGTCCCTGCACCATTTTGGTTCGCCTTCTCTGGACTGCCTCCATTTTGTTAATGTCCTTCTGTAGGTTCGGCCTCCAGTACTGCACACTGTACTCTAGAAGGGGCCTAACCAGTGTCTTGTAAAGAGGGACTATTACCTCCTTCTTATGACTTGTGATACCCCTTCTAATAAACCCCAACATCCCTCTAGCTTTATCTACTGCTTTAGTGGTCTGCTTGGATGATTTCAGGTCATCCATGATGATGATGATACCCAAGTCTCTTTCTTCCCTTGTGATTGCCAGCAACTCCCCTTTCAACCTATAGGTAGTTTCAGGGTTTCTCATCCTTATGTGTATGATTTTCACTTCTTTCTGTTAAACCCTAGTTGCCACTCTTCCGACCATTCTTGCTTCCCTTTGTTTTTCCAGATATACTGCATCTCCCTGTTTTCATCCTTCTGGGTTTTCTTGTACTTTTTAAATGATGTTTTTTTTTCCTTTGCTGCCTTTGCCACCTCCGTAGAGAACCACAGCAGCCTCTTCCTCCCCTTTCCCTTGCTCATTTCCTTCAAACAGCATGTTGTTGACTGGGCTATACTCTCCATAAGTTTTATCCATTCAGCCTCCACTTCCCCTCTACCTGACACCCTTTGAGGCATTCTTTGAGACAGTTTCCCATTTCTATAAAACCTGCCCTCATGAAGTCCAGGACTCTCATCTCAGTGTGTCTTTTTCCTATTGTATCCATTTGTCAAACTATACAGTATGGTGATCACTTTATACCAAGGGGACTACCCACCGTGACATCAGCAATGTTGTCTTGAGCCAGGGCAATTAGGTCCAACACACTGAACCATTCTAAATGGGTTCTAAAACAAGCTGCCTGAGAAATGTCCCTTGTACAGAGTTAAGAAAGACCCTGTCTCTAGATGTAACTCTGGTGAGAATGCCCCAATCTACATCCAGCCCCCATTACCAAAACTTCCCCTTGCTGACCATTTTGTTAATGGCTTCCCCTATTCAAATAACCATTTCAATTTGGTCTCTGACCCATTCCAAAATAACAAAAAATCATCAATACATGTTCAGTAAAACACAATGTGCTCCCAGAGGACATTGTTAGTTTTCTTACATGTGTATTTGTGTTCAAGAAGTAAATAGGATTAAATTCTACATTTCAAAGCACGTTATTTATTTCAAAGTTCGCAAATACACCTTTGAGTAGAAATGTTAATTTACAAAAGTTCCTCATCAGAATAACAGTTTGTTTATATCATGTCAGAAACAGTATTAAAAACTGATTAACAAAGGCTGGGAAATACTGATTCAGTGACATAACAAAACAGAATGAGTAACATTAGCACCATTTTGGCAATACAGAGAGAACAAAAGTTAACATTCAACAGGTCAAATAATCCAAAGCATAACATAGGTATGAGGAGCTATACAAAGACAGCAGCCCATTTGGGCATTGTCAGAGGCTTTTCTGTGCACTTTTACGGCACATTGGAATGGAGGAGAAGCACAAGTGTGAGGAGACCATGTGGTGGGTAAGGTGCTGGCATCATGTGTACATGTAAGGGGGGACCTTAGGGGGCAGAAGCACCACAAACAGATTGTGCAAGGGATGGGTTGGGTAGGGTTGCAGTTAACAAGTGACAGTGCATGGGATGGGGTTTCATTTGGTGAAGCAGATACATTTGAAGCCAGGTAGGAGTAAATTTAGAAGTTCCTGTTTGAAAGGACCCAGCTTAGTTGATGTCTTTTGTATTACCTGAAGTTCATTAAGCCAGCTTGGTGCCCTGGTTGCAAAGGAGCATTTGGCTAGAGCTGTTCAGTTGAATGGAACAGCCAATGTACCAATAGTCATGTCTCTGGTTGGGTAAGGATTTTGGGCAGGTTATAGGAGACCTTGCAGCCCTGGGGGGGGGGTCAGGCTCAGGAGGGCTTTCATGCCTAGCAGGCAGGTTTGATATTTTATTCTGTCCTGCAGGGGAAGCCAGTTTGTGAGAAAGTAAAGAGTGCAGGTGTGCGTGAGTTTGTCAGCCCCAGTTGCAAAGTGGAAGATTTTGTTCAAGACTAACTGGACCTTGTTTGACACAGTGTCTGTGTCACTCCCACAGGCTGTTAGGCCATAGTCAACTATGGAGAAGATGGAACTTGTAACAGCCACTTTTTTGGCTTCTGGGGAAAGGTTGTGCCTATGTCTAAATAGTGTTCCTAGTCTCCTGTTAACGTGGCAGATAATTTGGTCGACGTGGTGCAAATGTTAAAGTCTGGTCTATGGTGACCCCAAGGTATTTTAAAGTTTCTGCCTGTTCTAGAGGGTCACCCTTACTGTTGAGGATGTTGAACACTTGTACCTTAGTTCTCATCTGTGCACTTGAGAAAAGCATTGTTTTGGTTTTCTTGTTGTTGAGCACAAGCTTGTTCTGCTAGAACCAATTCTCAAGGGATGCAAAGTTGCACTGGAGGTCTCGAGTAAGTAAGTCCTGGCAAAGGTTACTTGCACAAATGCCTGCATCATCTGTGTGAAGTAAGAAAGTGGAACTATGGCAGGCTTCAGGAAGGTTATTGATGAAGAGGTTGAACAAAAGTGGCCTGAGGATGGAGCCTTGCAGCATACCCAATGTGACAGGCCTGGCATCAGAGAGCTCCCTATTTATCTTAACCTGTTGTGATCTGCCTGAGAGGTATCTTTTAAACCACAGCACAGTGCCCCCAGAGAGACCTAATATGGGTAGCTTTGTTAGTAGTAGCGCATGGTTTACTAAATCAAAAGCCTTGGTGAGGTCTATGTAGATACAACCCACCAGGTGTCCTATGTCAAGAGCCTTGTGTAGTATGCTTGTGTGTTCGATCAGTGCAGTGGAGGTGCTGTGCATTTTACTTATATATGATTTTATTTATAATTGACACCTAGCAAACAAGATGAAGGGAGAGTCCCTGATGTGATATGTCTAAGAACAAATGGAGGCAGTATGACACAGTGGCTTAAGGCTCTGCGCTCAAACCTGGAGACCTGGGTTTAAATCCCACAGCCCTCACTTGCATACTGTGCGAACCTGAGCAAGTCATTTAACTTCCTTGTGCTCCTCGGATGCACCTGTAAACAATCTTCAGCTTAGTGTGTCTCTCCTGGTTAAAAAAAAAATGTCAGTATGAAAACCAACAGTGAAAACCATGTCCCTGGTCTTAACCAATTCAATATTTTATAGAATTACTGGTTCTGTCCTGTGGAAGTGACATTATTAAGTCAGACAATGTTGATAGTGAATGTTCCTGGTAAGACACATACAGTTTATTGATTATGAAAATGAATAAATAGTGACTATGGTGAGTGGCAGGTCTTGTTTCTTTAGTAATGTTTAAGTTACAGTTCAATTGCCATACCTTTGACTATTACTAATGTTACTAGGCCTCTCTCATAATTCTGATCCTATCCTTGCTATCCATTCTGCCCCAGATCTTAGTATCATCATCAGAGACATATGTTTCCCTGTATCCCTACCCTGATATTGCTGATGAAGTTGTTAAAGAGAACCAGTCCCGAGACCTGTTCCTGTGGTACAACATCATTGATTCCCCTGACCCTTAAGTATTTCCCATTAAGTACCACTCTGGGTTCTGTCATTCAACCAGTTGCCTATCCATCTTGTGACCTTGTCCTCCAGTCTCAGGCTACATCTTCATTACCAACCCTCCATGATGGATGGAGTTGAAGGCTTTACTTATCTCAAGGTACAGTATATCTACCACCTGCCCATTGTTCACTACCTTTGTCATGCAATCAAAGAGAAAGGTCAGGTTTGTCTGAAATGACCCTATCCCGCATGAACCCATGTATTCTTTTGTCCTGAAGTCTATTTGCTTCCAGGAAACTTACTAGCATCTCCCTTAATATGGCCTCTAGGAGCCTACCTTCTGTAGATGTCAGACTGACAGGTCTGTAGTTCATTGGTTCATCTCTGCTCATGTTTTTGTGCAGTGGAACTACCTTTGCTGTCTTCCAGTCCTGGGCTACTATTCTTGTCTCCTTTGAGCTGTTGAGTACCTTAGCCAATGGCACAGCTGAGATCTGCTCCATCTCTTTTAGCACATGGGATGAAGCCCATCTAGGCCCATAGGCTTATCCACCCTTAGCGCATTTATGCCCTTTAGTAACCCTCACCCTTTACCCTGTTGGCACAGTCAGGAAATGACCCTTATCATCTACCATGAACATTGAGGATATCTGCTGTTCCTTTACACCCCTCCTCCCACACATTTCCCTTTTTCAGTATGACCATTTGGTCCTTTGTTTTTGCTTCTCTTATGCATAATTAAAGACAACTTTCTTTTCCTTCTTCATACCCTAAACTATCCTCAAATCTGTATCAGCCTTAGCCTTCCTCATGGTCCTGCTGGGCTCCATCTTGATATTTAGAAAATCTACCTTATCCCACTCCACATGACTGGTTTTATACTTTTCAAACAATTTTCTCTTTTCCCTCACAGCCACCTCACATTGTTTGTGAAGCACAGTGCCTTCTTGTTCTCTCCTATTCTTCCTTTTTGCCCTTGCAAAGTGATTCTTGACTTTTAATATCACATTTGTAAACAATTCTCATTTTGATTCTACCCCTCTGCCTCTCACACAACCTTTTAGTTCCCCCCGCAACAGCTTCCTTATCTTATCAAAATCAAATCACCAAATATCCATTATTTGTTTTTAGGATGGAGACTTCTCTGCTTTAAATGTTATGTCATACCATACTATCTTGTGATTGCTGGGACCACCCATATAGTCCCTGTTTGTATGGACCAAGCAAAGGATGGCTGCCTACCTTGTATGCTCCTCTAACCTTTGTGCTAGGAATGTTTCCTGAAAAAACTCTTATCAGCTGTTGACCTTTTGCATTTGTAGCTGCTAGGATCTTCCACTCTGTGTTGGGCATGTTGAAGTCCCAGTTAGCAGCATCTCCTCCTGCTGTGCTACCCTGGAGTCCCATCCCCTAGTTCCTTATCAGTTTCCTCTTTTTGAGATGGTGGCCTATATTTCCCACCCTGTATCCTGATATCCCTCCTTCTGTTACTCCCTGCACCCCATATTGCTTCTGTGTACTCACTGTTCCCCATATCCTCGATCTCTGTAGCCTGTATACTCTCCCTTGCACATAATGCCACCCCTTCACTCTCCTTCCCTCTCTATCCTTCTTAGATAAGGCATACTCTGAAATGGACGTGACACAAGGGTGATTCTGCCACTAATCTTACAGGTTGCTGGTCTTGCTCCTAGTGTTCATGCTTAGAGCCCTTCAGGACATCTGATTCCTCCCCTTTCATGGCCCTAACCCCTTAATCTTCCCACTAACTGCTGCTCCAGCCCTGCCCTAGCACACTCCTTTCACTTCCCTCCCCAATCCCCTGTAGTCCCTCACTTGCAAATTGCCCCTGCCTCTTCATGCCTCCACACTCACTGTGCCCCTTTGTTCCTATTTTAACCTCTCCAATGGTCAGCAAGCCAGGTCATTTGTCCATAGATGGACAATGATATTGATCTTGTTCCCTCTTCACACTTCCTTGATTCTTTCTACTCTGTTTGCAGTCCTTCAAAGCAAAGATCCCAGAAGGACCCTAACCAACTTTGCCCTTTTGTTTTCCCACCCCCTCTATTCCCCTCACAATAGAGAGTCCTATTACTGAACATTCCTAGCCCTCTATTTCTTCTTGGACTCCAATCACATGTCAGTTGTCTTCTTAGGGACAGTCTTGGACTCCTGTGTGGCTAGAGGTTCTGACCTGCTTACCAGCAGATGGGACCAACTGAATCTCACAGAGGGGTTAATTATATTTTTTGTTACCACCATTGAGTCCCCAACTGCATAGACCCTTCTTCTCCAGCCTCTTGCCAGCTACAGTTTATCTCCAGTCTGAACTTCATGTTTCCACCTGGGAAGATGGACACTGACTGCCTGCACCAGTGAGCACTGGGAACTGGTCTGTAAAAGACTAATTCCGGCCTTTGCCACAGCTAGCTCCATAGTGAGTGCTGCCAACCTGCTGCACACTGGGCAATATTGTCACCCTCAGAGGAACTCCCTGAAGATGACTGCACCACAGGTCTTGCATCCTATTAGGTCACCTCCCCTTCCTATCTTGCACCCCCTTGTTCTCCACATCCTCCTCTTATGACTGTACTGTACTCATGCATTACCTATTGCCCAAGACCCATACACCTAGCACTTTCCTGGTGTCTATGAAGTTGTTCCCTGTGCAGATGCACTTTTATCTGGGGATCCCAAATAGGATTTTCCTAGGAATCCTCCAAAAACACCTTTTATTTGGGTAACCCAGATAGGATTTTCCTTGCAGTCCCATGAATACCTGGAATCTCCATCCTCTTAACCAGTCCTCCCAGACTACTCATGTTTTGTCTCCCTGTCCCCATCCCCACTGACTGTCTCAGTTACTCACTGCTGTATGTATGCAGACCCCACTCTATTTCTTCTCTTCCTGATTCCCCACTGACATACCACATAAGTATAGTGCAGCACCATCAGTGGGAGTGAGTCATGTCTTGTGTGTATCCAAAGAACTACTTTGTGCAGTCTTCTGTGGAGCTACAGACTACCTGTGGACTTCCCTGCAGATGACACCCAGCTGCTCCATGGACCTCATGCTTCTGGACTGCTAGACTTATGAAACTATTACAGAACTGCTAGTACTTTATTGGCAGTAGTCAGTCATATGGTCTGTCCCCACTGAAACGCACTGGGACTAGTCGCCAATTAGCCTGCCTGCTTCTACATTCAATTCTCCTCCTACTTCTGACCTCCATTTCCCCAGAACATATAGTCCTCTACCTGTGCAATGCACCACATGGTACAAACCTCTGTTACACTTGAGGTGTTCAACAGATCAATGAATCTCTCCGATTCTAGGGCATGAATTACATGAAATTAGTTCACCTCTGCAGTCAAAGGCATTATCTTCAGGATCCCAGCATGGAAAAAAATGTGCAGTGTGCCAAATAAACAACTCATTCCTCTGAGGTGTTATCTATCTTCAGTCCCACTGAAATGACAAGATATAGTATGTGACTCTTATTGAGTGTGGGCACAGAAACCACTTCCGTGAGACCCAGCTACTTTAGGAAATGGAGGAGTTCGATAGCAAAAGCCTAAGGGATCATCAAACCAGGCACTCACATCTGCTAAACTGATGCTGTATAACTTGAATATGCAATGCTCTGACTCAAAATGTGCAGTTTAAGATCCCTAGTGCCACCTCAACCACTATTTTCATCGATATTGCCAAAGCCTTTGATTCGGTGTCCCACTCACTCCTCCTGGATATGCTGAGGTCTGCTGTCTTCTCAGGCCCCACTGTTAACTGGTTCCATTCCTACTTCTCAGACCATCAACAGTCAGTACAGGTAGAAGGCACATCTCTAGGCCCCACCCTATCCAAGCCAGGGTCCCACAGGGCTCCATTCTGGGTCCAGTCCTTTTTGCCATCTTCCTAAACAACTGCCCCTCAATTTGCATATTCACATGTATACAGATGACACTGTTCTCTGCACTTCCAGTCCCTCAGTTGCATCTCTAGAAGTCTCGCTTCAGCAAGACTTTCACAATGTTCTGTGCTGGTTGCAGTCCAATCAACTTCAGGTTAACACAAAAAAAAAAAAACAGTGTCTATGACCTTTGGTACCAGTCAAAAGGTGGCCCAGATACTTATCTCCTTAGTTTTATTTGTCAAGGTAGCTGAGATCTGTGTTTTCCTTTGTTTGCTATTAATTCAGAGGATTAATTTTAGCAATTATAATGTATTGAGCCTGCTCTTAAGATGTATTCTAGAATTTTTACTGGAGACTGATATTAATGAAGTCTGTCTCACATTTACTGTATATGTATTCCTTGTTTATAAAAAAAAAAATACAGTTTAAAAAAAAAAGGTGGCCCGGCTCACTCCCCGTCTTCTCCACCCTGGATTGCACACCACTTGAAGCAGTCCCAGCTTTTGTGTATCTCAGTGTGTGGCTAGATAGCAGGCTTGACTTCTCTGTCCATGTTGATGCTATCCATGCCAAACTCCACCCCAAACTCGGTGCCCTTCACCACAATAAGGATTGCCTTTCTCTCTAGCTCCATTGGCAACTGGTCAGCAAAACATTTCTCCTCTTTTTGACTGCACGGATGTGGTTTATGGTACTGCCTCCTCCACCTCCCTTGTCAGGCTGGACACCCTTTGCAATGTTTTCTACCACTTTGCTACCAACTCACCCTGTCATACTCACAACTGCTCCCTTTACTCCTCCCTATCCATCCTCCCTCTCCCTTCATGCTGCCAGTTCTGCTGTACTTCCCTCATCTCTAAATATTGGTTTGGCTACCTTCCCTCATACCTCTCATCTCCTCTCCTCCATCCCCTCTTCCTCCCATTCCCTGCATGCAAGAGACCCACACATATTCTCCCTTCCCCACCCACATTCCTCAGCTGGGAAATTTGCTTTCTCATAACACCTCCCCTTCCTCTGGAACCAGCTACCCTCCTCCAACTGTCTCTTCCCCTCCCTTCCCTCCATTAGATGCCAGCTAAAACTCCTCACCCTCTCCCCTCTCTTAAGAACCCTCTTCCCAAATCTTTCCTTACCCTTGCCTGGCTTTTGAGCACCCCTTAGCTCCCTCTTCCCCTTGACCTCATAGTTCAAGCAACCTACTGAAGTTTGTCAACCTGTTTTACTCCTACTTTCAGTACCAGCTCAGCCTCGCTTCACTCTGGCACTATACATTTTGAGTTTGCCCAATTTGCACAGATGATGTGTATGCTAATTCATTTGTCCTCCATATGCAATGTTGTGCCATTTTGTCTCTACTGCACTCAATGTATGCTTTTTATGTCATCCTCATTGTAAACACATCACCTGACTGGCTGTATGTGTAAATGTAAATGTGCTTCTCCCCTTCCCCTGGGTCACAACTAGAAATGAGCCTCAGCTCAGTGTGTCTCTCCCAGTTACCAATTTTAAATACAAACAAACAAACAGTGAGGGGGATTGGACTTTCATAACTCACTTGTAATGCACCACACATTATTTACGGTCTTGCCCCCTCACACTTAAAGATAAATGTCATATTCTGAGTCAAGTCATTGCATATCCAATCTCTCTCTCTCTCTCTCTCTCTCTCTCTCTCTCTTTCTCTCATATGACTGACTTAGAATGTACTGTTTATCTTTCGAAGCAGTGCTGTGTGAAAATAAAAATTTTCTGGCAAAATTGCAGTCAACGTTGGAATTTCACACTTTTGCAAAATTCTGACTTAGAGCAGCAAAATAAATGTATGAATTGCAAATTAATGTATTAAACTTTGAAAAGAAATTCCACAGAACTGATCACTGAACTGTGGAGCTAATTCACATATTGCGGATTTATGTTCTGAACTGCAGAATGGAATTCCGCAGAACTTTCATTCCACAGTTTATGTGTAGCATTCTGCAATTTAGCTAGAAAACTTTGTAGAATGGAGCAAAGATTTGACAAACACATTCAAAGGATTTATATTTTTCCAAATTTTCCCAAAGACTTACACATTCAGATTTTGCAGTTTCCTCCCAGCATTATTCAGAGGTAACAAGCCAGGACCATAACCACATCTGAGTTATGAATGCCTTGTCACTCACAAGTGATGATAAATGACACATTCTGAGACAGGCTATTTCATGTCAAGCTCATACCACACATTTTCAAATTTATAGTTATCAAATTAGCTGTTTTGGGTGCTTTAGTTGTTTTGCTTTCACAGTTCTCATTAGAATGACCAGTTAGAATGATACATAGTTCCATCCATTCTGATGTCATGAAGCATTGTTTTCCACTGAGTTTTGACATGTATGTACTGCCTGTATATCCTACTACTGTATTGCTCAGATCCTGTTATTGAATGTATCTGTTTCATGTATTCATCATGCTGTATTATGTATGTATCCCATGTCACTCTTTCAACAGGTCACACCTGGAAACAAGCTTTATCTCAGTGTGCTTTTCCTGGTCACACTTTTCAATAAACAAATAACTAAATAAACAAATAAAATTGTTAAATTGCCCTCCCATTGGTCCAGTAGTCCCCAAGTTGTTTTCTTTTCATTTTGTGACATACACATGTTGTATATGGAGAATCAGAAAGAGAGATAGACAAGTGGAAACCACTATCAATTCTGATAACATGAGAAAGGGAATAAATATATTGTATTGTATGCAAAAAGATAGATAGAATGCTTCCAACAAAAGGCTGCTGGAACTGTAGTAAAGGATTTTATAGTACCAACAACAAGGTACCAGAATGGTTTTAAATCAAAAGAAAACTTATTTTGATTAATAAAATCTGCAGTATTTCACAACAAGGTCTTACCATCAGCGATGAAATGTTCTGGCACATGAAGAGTCACCTTCACAGTAAGAGGGCATGTCAGCTGACTTCCATACACCACTGCGAGGATGCAAGTACTCACAGTGATTAATGTGAGGGTAGTCTTACTCACAGGGCTTCGAGGAGAGCCTGAAATATAAAAACAAAAATAAAATGTTCAAAGATAGGCAGATAAAATGTAAACTGCCAATGTCTTTTTTCAATAGTCCGATAATAAACCACTAATCATCTGCTTACAATTTTTAAATATGATAACACTGTACTGTATTTCATTAAACCAAGGAAAGCTTTCTAAAATATGTAAGGGCAAATTCTGAAAGCCATTATAAAATATGCATAAAGCATTTATAACTATTAATACAGAACTGGTTATATGTTCTGCTTTTGTATGTCACATTAAACCTCTGGCAACACATAGAGCATACTTAAGGAATCATTTTGCCATTCATGGGCTTTGTCACCTGATAATATCTGCACTGCTAATTAAGTCCCAAAGGCACTGATAAGAATAAAAAGAAAGGAAGTGGAAGTAATCAGGAGATTTTTGTGATTATTAGCAGGGAGTTATTAGGGGAAAGCTGGGAATGAGTCAAACTGATGTTTAATCTACCTTTGCCATTTTCTACAATAAATTCTTAAAATATGTGAGAAGCATACCCACTGACTATAATCGTCTATTTAAAGGTGACTCAGTATCCTTGGATTACCAAGGTACTGTACTTACAGGGATGTAGTTCTTCACAGAAACTAGGCATATCACCCCAACAAAAAAAACTTTAAACACCACAAATAAAAGATCTACTTTATTACAAACATGCCTAATGTGTTTCTGGTCTTACCAGACCAAAAACACATTAGGCATATTTAATAAAGTAAAAGTGTTCTTACATCTATGTGTTTAAAGTTTTTGTGAGTGTGATATACCTGGTTTCTGTGAAGAAATGTTGTTTTAACCAGAGCACTCGTCCTGGTGTGAGCTTGTTTGTTTGCTAACTTACAAGGATGTATTTGCTAGCAGTGTCCAGTTCAAATTTGGAAAGTCTGGTTCCTATACATGACCAGTTCAGCACCATTTCACAACCCATAAAAAATGGCTACAAAGAGGGATAGGGTCCAGATTATCCCAAATCACAAAATGGACAAGAAATATCCAGCCATGTGTATGGTCAGTCTGGGTCTTTACCTGTGAGTAAATCTCACAATTTACACACATGTAAATCTCAGCTGTTAGTTTTAATCTAACTAAAGTTTTCTTTTTTTTTCCTTTTTATCTTTGGTTCTGTTTTATAATCACAATAATGCACTCTAGGCATGTGTTTTGGAGTTGCCAACTTCTTCTGTAGCTCACAGGATTTGGCTGTGCCTTGTGCCACATCTCAAAAGGCATGGGTAAATTCCACAGCAACCCATACCCTGTCATGCATTATCCAAAAATCTCTAGGCAGAAATTAGTATCTGTTTGGTAAACCTTCATTAGAATAGCAATCAAATTATTTCTCTCACTTACAAATTAAATGCACCAATACGAATAGACTAGTTAGTGAATTTACCATGTACTGCAGCAAAAAAAAAAAACACTTGCTTTCAAGAGATATACTCTCTTCATCTTGTCAGTGGAAACAGGTGAATTTCATGCCAGACAAGTTGGATATTGATTATAATGTGATACAGAGTAAACATCAAAGAATGTCAGAGTCAGTTCAGATTAATAAAAAAACAGCAGAAGGGTTACAAAATAGTCCATGTTCAAAATGGAAAGAGGCAAGGTGGGTCTGCTACAGAGATAGTGCCATAGGGATTAAAGTAACAGTCTTACATTGGGGCAATGATTTACCTCAGGTAGTGTGTGAGAAACCTAACATCTTTAATATGCACTCTTCTTTTTTGTGTCAGATAGGTGGAGCATTTGTAGTTCAAATGTCTGCCATTCCTAGGGGATTTTAATAAAGCTCCTTAAGGATTAAAACACATTTTATGGCTTATATGGACCATCAGCCACATTTTTTCCTAGACTTTTGCACTCCTGTCATGGACTGAAATAAAGAAACTGCTTCACAGGAAGTTTTATACTGCTGTTTCTAAACCTTGGCTTACTTGGCAACTGAAATTCAATGCCAAAAAGTGTGCTGTGATGCATCTGGGGTATAAAAACACATGAGCAGCTTACACTTTAGGAGGGGCGGAAATCAAAAAAACAGAGCAGGAGAGGGACTTGGGGATTATAGTATCGAGCAACCTTAAGGTGGGTAGCCAGTGTAACAAGGTGGTAGGGAAGACAAATGGAATGTTGGTATGCATTGGGAGGGGCATAACTAGCAGAAGGAGGGATGTGCTGATGCCTCTTTACAAGGTCATGGTGAGACCACACCTAGAGTATGGGGTCCAGTTCTGGAGACTGTGCCTACGCAAGGACATTGATGAGATAGAAAGGGTTCAGAGAGAAGCAACCAAGATGGTGCAAGGTATGCACCCCCCCCACTCTCTTACCTATCTCCTGCTACACATTCACTGAGATGTTTCTACCTTGGCATCCTCTTGCCTACGACAAGGCTTCTTAGCATTGATGTGTGAGTACCTAACTAAACTGTTAGCACCTTATTTATACTGCCGGTGTTTTGTTCCTTATGTACTCTGTGTTAAGACTGTACTTTATAATTTGCCTCTGTCTTTAATACTCAATTTCTTGTATTATATTAGTTTGTTAATGTGCTGCTGATATGTTTATAACAATGCCGGTTAGCTGCATTTGCTATTCCCAACTCATATAATTGTTCCCCTCCTTTGATTGACGAGGACCCTCTATAAATGAGCTCTTAGCTCAAAGGTTTGTAATTTCAATACTTTAATAAATAAATAAAATAAATGCAGGGGAACCATTCGAACAGAGGTACAGTGAACTGGACCTTTACCCATTAGAGACTAGAAGGGGGGAGCATGGTTGAAACTTTTAAATATATGAAGGGGATAAATAGGCTGAAGGAGGACAGCTTGTTCAGAAGGAAGGAGGGGGCTAAAACTAGAGGGCATAGCCTAAGATTGGAAGGTGGAAGATCTATAGGCAATGGTGGGAGCCTGGAATAAACTGTCTGAAGGGGTGGTGGAGGCTGAAATGGTGGAGGGACTTAAGAGGGCATTGGACAGACAGATGGGATTCGGAAGTGAGGGCTCAAGTTCAAGTTTATTGTAGTAAAACTCCATTGAGCATGCTCATTCACAAGGAGATACTAGTACATATAAGGAGGTACATCAGCAGGCTTACATAAAGTAGGGTACATATAAAAATAGGAGTACAAAAACAGGCTTACATAAAGTAGGGTACATATAAAAATAGGAGTACAAAAACAGGCTTACATAAAGTAGGGTACATATAAAAATAGGAGTACAAAAACAGGCTTACATAAAGTAGGGTACATATAAAAATAGGAGTACAAAAACAGGCTTACATAAAGTAGGGTACATAAATTGCATAAAACAATGGGATTCATACATCACAATATACAGTAAAAAAACAGGTCTTGTCATTAGCATAATGCAGTAATGTGACAATTTACAGCAGGATGCATATAAGACAAGGGATGCAGCAGGAAAATGAGCAGAAATGCATAATAGACGTGAGATAGTGAGACAGTAGAAAAAGGAGTGCTACAGGGGAGAGAGTAGGGGACTGAGACAGCTAGTAGGTCAACTATTGATGCAGGGCAAGAAGGAGTGGCTAGGAGCAGAAGGGAAAGAGGGGAGGAGCAATTTGTGAGAGATTTGTGAGGGGAAGAGGACAGCCAGAAAGTGTGGAGAGGAGTAGAGGAGGAGGGAAAGGGCAGACTTGATGGGCCAAAGGATCTTTTTCTGCTGTCAGATTTCTGTGATTCTCCTTTTTCAGTTATTGCTGGTTCTGAGTTCCTGTCCTGTAATTCATTTTTACTTCTTGTTCTGATTGGATTAGGGAAAGGTAAAGGGGAAATTGTTTAACCAGGAAAGGCACACTAAACTGGAGCTTGTTTCCAGGTGCGACCTGTGAGCACAGAGAAGTTAAATGACTTGCTCAGGGTCACACAGTGGCTGATTGGATTCAAACCCAAGTCTCTAGGCTTGCAACTTAGTGCCCTTAACCACTACACTATACTGCCATAACAGGCATTGTCTGGTTCAGGAACAATTTTGCTTCACTTTTTTGTGGCAATTCCAGTTTATTAAGGGTCTGCAAAGACTTTGTGTAAAGCAGGTTGTTACTGCTTAAAGTGACACCATTTTCAATAATTTGTAGGGTCAAAAACAGCAGCAGCTCTATAGTGGTACAGTGGTGGTCCTCAGTTGTTCACTAGCTTGGTACTGCAACAGGGGGATTAAATGTCATCAATATTTAATTGAGCTCTCTTACTAATACTGAGACTGAAGTACTTGTGTACCTACCACAAGGTTCAGTACTTTTGAAACAGTGATTGATGTGCAGATTTATTCACTCACTCACTCCAATGGAAATCTTTCAATGCCAGCAAGACACTCCACAAGTAATGGCTGGACCAACTACCCCCCAACCCTGACTTAACATTGCCACCACGAAGTGAGGAGGAGTAAACTAAATATATACCAGTGTAGCAATCTGATACCTTTGGGAAGACATACAAGTTTTGACCCCCACCCCAAAATATGGCATCCTTTCTGCATTCCAAAGGGCATGTGAGGAGGATTTAAAGAAGACAGGAACTGCATTTCAGAGAGATTTTGTTGCTCAGCGATGTATTTTTATGTGAACATAACATATTTGTTTCAGACTTTTTTTAAATGTAGTGACCTTTTTTTAATTTTGGCATCTATTTCAGGTCTAACTTGGTGAACCCGTCTGCTTATCCAGATGCATGCAGCATGGGATTCTCATTCAAAAGTACTACGTAATTAACTCCTTGCAATCATATTGCAAACACTGCTTCAATGCACTGTGTGTACCAGCTGCTGAATGTAACTAAGAAACCTGTTGTAACTCTGCCAATTTTCTTTTAATTTGTAAATAAAGTGAGTACTAGTTATTTGATTAACATGATTGCTGGTATGAGTTGCATGACAGTTGCTTGAATGAGTGTTGTTGCCTTTATTTTTTAATTTTTTATTTTACCAGTTTGTTTTGCATGTTGTGCGGCTATGCAACCCCCCCCCACACACACACAGATGACAGTTAATTGAACAGTTTTATTAGTTTACATCAAGTGGAGCAAAGGATTTGAAAGACCATTTTATTTTATCCTCTGAAGCATCTCATTTGATCTCCCAAGCCTTGAGGAGAAAATTGTTTTGTGACCTGCTATGGTGGATCTCTCAAGCTCTGGTCCATGAGAGGTAGTGCAACTCAGGATCCATCATTATCTGGCATCAGTGTACTGTAGCAACATCAGGAACTAGGAGGTGTTACAGTACAGTGCTGGTGCAGTACACTGATGCTGGATAATAATGAATCCTGAGTCACACAGCCTCTTGTGGACTGGAGCTTGATAGACTCACCATAGCATGTCACAAACCAGTTTGCACCTCAGGGCTTGAAAGACCCACCATAGCCAGTCATAGCACAAGTTGCCCCTTGGGGCTTGAAAGACTTGCTGGGTCATAGCACAAGTTGCCCCTCAGGGCTTGAAAGACCACTGAGTGGGTCACAGCACAAGTTGCCTCTCAAGGCTTGAAAGACCCTTCGAGTGGGTCACAGCACAAATTGCCTCTCAAGGCTTGAAAGGGAGTGGGTCACAGCACAAGTTGTCCTTTAGGGCTTGAAAGACCATTCGAGTGGGTCACAGTACAAGTTGCCCTTTAGGGCTTGAAAGACCCTTTGAATGGGACACAGCACAAGTTGCCCTTTAGGGCTTAAAAGACTGAAAGACATGCCACAAGGATAACAAAACAGCCTTTCAAATCTTTTGCTTTGTTTATTTAAATAGTAGAACTGCCAAGTAACTGTTGTGTGGTGGCCACCCCCCCCAACACACACACACACACATGCACGCACGCACGCACACATGCACACCATACAAACTGGTCAAATAAGAAAAATTTTAAAGAAGCAACACTCATTCAAGTGACTGGTATGCAAATCATTGCAGGATTCACTTTAATCAAATAAATTGTACTCACTTTATTAACAAATTAAAAGAAAAAAGGCAGAGTTACAGCAGATTTAAGAGTTACATTCAGCAGTTGACACACACACAGCACATTGAAGTTGTGTCTGCTGTATGATTGCAAGGTGGCTAGTTATGTAGTAATTTTGAATGAGACGCTTGCTCTGCATGCCTCTGGATAAGCAAACGGATTCATTGACTTAGATCTGAAATACTGTAGATGCCAAAATAAAAAAAAGGCTGCTACACTTAAAAAATTCTGAAACAAATATGTTATGTTCACATATAAATACATGGATGAGCAACAAAATATCTCTGAAATGCATTTCCCATCTCCTTTAAAGACACTGGTGGAGGAGGAGGAGGAGGAAACATTTCAGTATGACAGCCTACCAAGGGAGGAACAGCAGGGAAAGAATACCTTGAGTTAAGTTACTTTAATAACAATATACCCTATGTACTATGCCAACATGCCACACAAACTGGGCGCGTTGGCATAGCTAAGTCTGAATGCTGTGGAGCGGTGGTTGCGAGGCATTCATGACTGGGGCATGCAGCTGGTATGCACCTGATCCCCCGACTGTGTGAACAGCAATGCGCCGGGGTGGGAGGGGGGCATGCCAGCACTACGCACCAGCTATTAATGCGTGTAGTGCTGTCCACATGCGTACAGAGGAGGGCGAAGTTTATGGCAGCTGGAAGCCTGCCATAACACAGTGCATGCCCACATGGATTGCACCCTCTGTCCACCATGGGACCTTGACATGACCCCCCAATGCTTCCCCAGCTTGCTGGACATCAGGATGGCTGGGGCAGCTGATCAAGTGAGTGCCCAATGCTGCTGCCAATGGACCCCTGTGTCACGGTGCTGCCGACCCACCATGCGCCCATCCACTGAGACCCTGACAGGTCCACCCCCTCTCATATGCAGGGTGCCCTAGTCATGGCAGCATGTGGCATACACACCCACACACACACACCAGTAGGTACCCCCCTGTTCTGGCAGCACAGTGACCCCCCCATACCAAGTGGAGAGGTGGTGCCATACTCAACATGCATGTGACCACTAAGGCATTCAGTACACAGTGCCACCTTGCCCCATACTGTGTGCCACAGCCTGGAATGGTGGCTCTTGGTCACAGCGGTCAGCCAGGTACCCACAGTGTAGAACACCTAGGCTACATCACCACTGTGTGAGCTCATGCCATGCCATCCTGGGGAGCACACCATGCCAACCTAAGGGTCAGGCAGGGGTTATGCGGGTGCTGTGCAAGTGGCTATGTACTGGCCAGGGTACTCCACAATTGGCTGGGGGGGTCTTCAGTGTTGGGGCTGTTCTGTGTGGTGGAAGGGTGCTGTTCCTGTTCTGGGGCACCCGTGTGTGTGTGGGGGGGTGCATCTGTGCCGGGGGCAATGGTGCTGCTGGTAGTGGGTGTCTGTGCAGCTGGGCAGGTGCGTCCACAGGGGACGGTGCCATGCCGGGGGGATTCTGGACTATGGAGCATGGCTGTGTGGGCCCAGGTGCTATTCATGCACCCAGACCTATGTCTCACCATGCAAGGGATCCAGTTGAAGCACAGGATGGGCATCTGATTGGATGCTTGCCTGGGACCACAAATCCACTCCTGGCTGCTCTGTGGAGTCCTGTGCACCATGGGGGCAGAGCTGTGGACAGGTGCTGGATGGTCATGAATATCGGCATTTGCACACCTGTCTGCGGGTGCGGCACTATGCAGGCAGGATACGCGTCTCCAGCGTGTATTTCCCACCCTATAGTGCAAAGGGCCCAATTACATTAGCAGATGGGGCATCTATCATTGTGTTGGATTAATTTGATTATAACAAAGAAGTATACTGCCAACTCATGGATAGCACTTATTACAAATGACTGTCATATGATTCAACTTTAAAATGTTAAAAAGAATTATTGATGAATGCTTATCAGTATTATCTACTACCCAAGTTTTCTCTCTATGGTTGATTAAATACCTTAAGGATGAATTCTTAGTAGGGGCAATATTTAATGTTCCCCCCAAAATCCACAAAAGTTTATAGGTCCCTCCTTGGGAGACCAATAGTCTTGGGCATTGGATATGTCACAGAGCTACTCTTCAGACTATTTGACTCCTATCTGGGAACTGTGGTAGAACATCTACCATTCCATATCAAGGACAAAAGAGATATTTAAAATGTGCTTTAGATCTGGCAGTAGAGAAGGAAACATGGCTGCTAACTTTAGATACACAAGCATTGTATACTAATATACCTCACAATGGTGGTTTATCAGCCATGTCCTCAACCCTTGACTCCAGAGCCATACAAGAATCCTGTCAGAGGTCCTTGTTAATCTGGCCTTGGCGGTCCTTGATTTTACTGCCTTCAGCTAAAAGGGATAATTTTTCTGCAAACCAGGGGAAATGACAAGGGGAGCCACTTTGTCTCCCAAGTATGACAAATTCTATCTGGGCTACTGGGAAAACTGTGTTGTCAGAGATCCTATAGTAAATCCTTTTATGATAAATTGGACCTTTGGAATCAATTAAGCAATGATGTACTTGTCATGTCGTGGGGCACAGAAGTGGAATTAGAGACTTTTAGACAGTATCTGGGAAGCAGTGATCCCAATGTATGATTCACAGTGTCAAAGAGTCAAGAGATTCATTTTTGGACATCCTTATAAGCAGGACTGACATGGGAAGGGTAAGTAATGATCTGTATAGGAAGTTAACAGCTCATAATACCATTCTCTGGACCTCCAGTTGTTACCCCCTTCCACATGGCAAATGATATACTTGAAGAGCAGTTTGTAGGGACAAGAGTAAATTGCAGCAGAGAGGAAACCTACAGCAAGAGAGCTGATAAACTGGAGGAGAGACTGAGGTACAGAGGATTCAGTGAGGCAAACGTTCAAGTCCAAGTAAAGGTCGATGGTACAGCTAGATGGCAAACACTTCAGCAATGGGCAAACCAGAATGATGGGTCAATTAATGCAGAATTTATTTTGTCAGCACTTTTACAGTATGGGCTGGATATTCAAACTGCATCATTCTGTGGCGCAAGCCCTTGTGCTGCTCAAAATAGTTGCACTGGGGTGTGGCCGGGGCGATATTCAATGGAGTTGCACTATTGAGCAACTCCTTTGAATATCACCCCCCAGCGCGCAGTGGAACTTGTGCCACCTCAAGTGGTCAGAGTGAAGCATTCAAGATGTGGTGGCACAAGTTCCATTGCTCCATGCCCAAATTTCTGATATTCAAAAGGTGACATACAAATGGGGCCATAATTCATGCAAGGCATGGGGGGGGCATTTGCATCTACTTCTGGCCCCATTTGCATGCCATTAGCATGCAGGTGCGCCGATCCCTGATGACTTGCACCTGGCGCCCTGCCAGGCAGCAGCCGTCGGGGACCGATGCCCCCTGCAGCCCGATCGCGGGCATAACTGTAGAAATCCCACCTCCCACCGACTGGCCTGATGGTGGGCATAACTGTTAATCCCCCTTCCCCAACTGGCCCGATCGCGGGCATAACTGTGAAATCCCCTCCCCGACTGGCCCAATCGCGGGCATAACTGTTGAAATCCCCTCCCCGACTGGCCCAATCATGGGCAAAACCGTAGTAACCCCCTTCCCCCACTAGCCCGATTGCGGGCAGAACAGAGTTCAACCCCCAAGAACAATATCCCTGGTGGTACAGTGGATCGCGAAGCCCAATCGCGGGCATTAGAGTCCGTCCCCAAGAACAATATCCCTGGTGGTCCAGTGGACCAAGCCAATCAGCGGGCATTAGAGTTCACCCCAGAACAATATCCCTGGTGGTCCGGTGGACCCACGAAGCAATCGCGGGCATTAGAGTCCACCCCAAGGTCCAAGTAGCCTGGTGATCTAGTGGCCACCACCCCACCCACCACGGGCCCCACCACCCCGCTCCCCCATCAGCCAGCGTGTGGCAGCACCCACCCCCTGCCGCCCTGCCCGCCCGCCGACTGACTGCTCGGTAGGGCTGTATGCCGTGGTTCAGAGCAGAGCCAATAGGCATGCAGCCCATATGATACAGAGCAGTCCAGATATGTGAATAATTCATTCATTATTCATTCATTCACATATCTGGACTACCTTGGCCAGCCATGGGCTGCATGCCCATCAGAACTTTACTCTGAACCCAATGAATGTGTGCCCACCGAGCAGTCGGCGGCAGTAACTGTGTGCTGGTGGGTGAATACTACCACCATCGAATAACCCGGAGCTGGAAATGATGAGGCTAACAATTGAGTGGTGAAGCGCCGACCACCAGGCTGTTCTGAAGGTGAACTCATGACGTCAGCCCCAAATCCACTGAGACCACCAGGGATATTGTTCAGCAAGAAAGTTGACTCTGTTACCATCCATGATCGGGCTGGTGGGGAGGGTTGCTATGGTTTTGCCCGTGATCGGGGCCATGAGGGAGGAGGATTTCAACAGTTATGCCAGCGATCAGACCAGTCGGTGTGTGTCCTGCGATTGGGCTGCGAGGGGGCACAAGAGAAGTCAAGGGCAGCCTCTAGGTGGCAGCTGCTGTGTTGCGCCTGCAATGCAGCAGCTCACCTGTTGGTGGCCCTTGACTTACTCCTATCTTTTTTCATCAAAGTTATGTAGGCGCAGGTTGGGGGTTGCGCCTGCACAACTCTGCACAGCCCGCTGAATATCGGGCTGTACAGTTTATGCAAGGTTCCTCCCCCTCCAGTTGAGCATGCCTTTATTAGCATTGAGCTGTTGCTCAGCATGACTTGGGGGGGTGCAACTGCCTCCTGCTGAATATGGCAGAATGACGCAATTTCGGACTTGCGCAGGCACAACCCTATTGCGCATGGCGCAACCCTTTTGAATATCCAGCCCTATGTTCCAAAGAAACTCAGGCAATAATTTTTTTTTTTGAAGTTAATAATTTTATTGAGTTTTCAAACATTAACATACAAAGCCTCCCCTCACAATGGAAAGTAGCCCATGTCATCCCTCTGCTCAAATCAGGTGACCCTTGTGACCTTAATACTTATAGACTGATCTCCCTCCTCCCCATTCTGTCTAAATTATTAGAAAAGATAATGAATGGTCAGCTAAGGGAGTACCTTGAATCCAGAAGCTTATTAAACCCTATGCAGTCTGGATTCAGAGCAAAACACAGCACCATAACTGCATTAGTAAAATTAACTAATGATTGGCTTCTTGACCTTGACAATAGGAATTATGTCTGTGCCATTTTTCTGGATCTAAGTAAGGCCTTTGACACAGTTGACCATAGCCTGTTTCTTTCCTCCCTATTTAACTTAGGTCTGGATCCTAACTCTATGTGCTGGTTTGCCAACTACCTCGCAGATCAGAAACAGCAGGTTAAAGATGAAGGTGATCTTTCGCCACTTAAACCCCTACAGAGAGGTGTGCCTCAGGGGTCTGTCCTTGGTCCCCTGTTGTTTGCGATTTATAGTAACAACATCAATGACAAATCAATAAGGCCAATATCAACTTGTTCGCCGATGACACAGTACTTTATTTGGGTCATCCTATGCCAGAAGCAGCCTGTGAAGACCTCCAGGCTGAATTTAACCTATTACAATATGCTCATAAGCAAAAAGCTTCTGCTTAATGTGAAAAAAAGGAAAGCAATGCTCTTTTCCCCCTCCTCCCATGCGGTGAACCACGCTTGCGTTGGGGCTGTCTCTCAAATTACCACAGTACTTGGAGAAAAACTACAGTATGTACCAAAATTCAAATATCTGGGTGTATGGCTCGATCACAAACTCTCCTTCTCTGAATATCTCGATGAACTACATAAGAAACTAAGACAAAGACTAGGACTATTCTACAGAATAAACCACCTCCTTACTAAGGATGCCAAGCTGCAGTTGGTTCAAGCCACATTTCTCTCATTAATAGATGACGTGACGTTCTCTATAGCCATTGTACTGCCTCTGCCCTGGCTAAGCTGGACACCCTGTACTACAGAGCCATCAGGTTCATAACGGGCCTTCCTCTTTCCACACACCATTGCTCCTTGTACACTGCGGTGGGCTGGACTTCCCTTCATTATAGGAGAAATAGAAATGCTGCTCTTTGGGCTTTCAGAATGGTTACCAACAAGCTCCCCCTATTCTTCTCTGACTGCATTCCCCTGAGTGTGATAGGCACCTATGTTCTCAGAAGCTACTCCCTAATTGCCTTGCAATCACCTAAAGTCAAATTTCATTTCGGCAGAGCTGCCATAAGTTTCTCGTTGCCTGCCTCATGGAACACTATGCAAAAAAACTTGAAGCTGAGCTGATCTGTTAGCCTGAATTTCTTCAAGTCGCTCTATGCCTATTCCGTGAAAGAATCCTGCAAATGTTTCCCACATCGCTAGCTCATCTATCCTACAGTTTACATCCTGCCCATCCTGCCTCCCACCCTACCTCAGCCCTTGCCTCTCTCTCCCTAGCAAAATACCTGTTTCTCACCCTCTTTTCTGTCTGTCTTTAGCCATGGCCAAGTTACACCCCCTTCCCTTAAGCATGCCGGTTAACAATTCCTTTCCCGTTATTATCTTCCTATCTGGTATCCCTCATCTTGCCCTTCTTGCTCCTTTTAAGTGAACATTCAGGCTGTACCAATTTATGAGCCTATCTGTTGTAAAGGACCTCATGCTCAAATGTTGATGTACATATGTATATTTTTTTCTTCTTTGTATAATATTGCATTATGTTCTACCATGATACTGGACTGTATATACTGTATATTTTCCCTCTTTGTACATTATTGTACTATGTTCTACCATGTTACTGTACTATGATCTCGAATGACCGGGTCCATCTTGCAAATGAGCATTGCTCAATGATGCCCGCCTGGATAAATGAAGATTTTGATTGATTGATTGATACAACAGACAGCTCAAAACAAAACTATTGTGTTACATTTGTATTGCCATCCTGTTACATGCAATGCAGGAGCGACTGAGGTCTACTGGTACTCTAAAGAGTTATCTACATGCTGTACCTACTTATCGGCATATAAATCACAACAACAATTGACTCAAGCTTCATAACATGTACCTACTTGAGTGCCTTTTAGCCTTAAATTTGTCTGTATACTCTGCTGAAAAAGGAGTTTCATCCAGGCATCATCATCCTTATTGGCACCTTTGTGCCTTGGCCCAGTTGTTAGAGAAAGGGTACTATTTGGGTACTCTGAGCTTGACCTGTCTATCTACTGTCTGCAGAATAAGGTAGTATATCAACAAACAGCATATTCTATATCTCTAACTACCTTACTAAGTATTTATATTCCAATACTTACTAAAGAGCTGTCATAGGCAAGTAGGGTTAGAAGCCTGACACAGCACACATTGGTTGAGTTTAGAGAAATTATTGCTAGTAGAGACAGTGATGGGTCATTATGTGCAGAAGGCACTTGTTCAAGGCTGTTGTTATCCATAAAAAAGTAACAGACATAAAAACATAAGAAAAAAAGGGAAGGGGATAAGAAAAGAAAAAAAAACAACACACTTGGTATATATAATTGTCCATTATCCCTTGCACTCAAAGAATTTGATGGGGTGAGGTAATATGGCAGCTCCTACCCTATGCCTAATCACTGATCAGTCTTAGTGGTACATGGGTATGGGCGATCTTAAACTCAGGCAATAATTAACAACAAATTGGCCACTTAAGCTGGTTCCAGTGCTTAGGAAGGTTGCCAAAGGCCCTCCCAGGATGATTGGGCAGAGGGGGAGAAACATCAAGAATATACTGGTAAATTCAATACAATCTATGGCATGATGTCATAACCCCACTTATTTATTTATTAAATTTTGGTGACCGGGTAAGCCCACTGGGCCCCAGAGGTCCTTTTTTCAGGGGTGACCCGGGATTACATAGCATTGATAAATAACACAGTATGATACAGAAACAGTATAGTATGATACAGTTACATGTGATGTGAGCAACATACAGTCATGGTGGTATACAGGAATGTTACAAAACATAAGAGTAGACAAGAAAATGAGAGAGGAGGGGGTGGGCCACATTGCTAATGCAAATTAGACTGTAAGATTCAGTTGTCCATGTGTTGGCTTCCCATTCAGCCAAATACATGCTACACTTGTAGGCACAGTAAAGGGCACAGGGCTGTGGATACAACTGTAGGGTGTATGACCTAATGCACAGGTCAGTTGGCCATGATATCATGTTTTATCATGTGCACAATGCAGGGAGTTGTGTATTAAGCCACCTGCTCATGTGGGAAGTATTATGTGGGTAAGATCATTCATCCGTTCATGATCAGGTTGGTGACTATAACAGAAAGGATGTGGATAATATGTAACCAAACATGTTAGTGAGAGTGTAGAGGGGGACACATTCAGTTAGGTTCATTGGTGTTGAGCTACTCATAAGACTAAGAGAGGAGAAAAAGTATGATACTGAATTAACAAAAAGAGAAAGTTACTGAATTGTTGAGCTAGGAGCCACAAAGTGGCAAGGTTAAATGACCAGACTGAGATTACACCTTGCTCATAAACTGTACTGAGTTCTTCATTTTGTGAATTTTTCTATGCTATGGCTCATTCCTACTGTCCCTTGAATACGTGCTTAAATGTTTTCAGAAATGCTCTGTATTAATGTTTATTTAAGTTTTTCAGGAAACCCATGCATTGGATTAGTGATTAATTTCTGACTACATCCAAGTCAGACGTGTTTTTTTTTGTTAGCTCTTTTTCCCTCCTGGTCACCATTTGGCAGGGCCCCCATCGGTCATCTCACTGCTGTTCCTCTCCTGCCTGAGTTCCTCTCTGTCTTTGAGGTCCTGTTCCCCCTGACCCACCCGCGACACACCTGCATGGGACACCCCAGTCATGACCCCCTGGGGCAGGGCCATTTTCAGCTCCATGGTGAAATTGCACACCCAATGCCATGGCATACAGAGGTGAAGGAAGGAGGCAGTCAGGACCCAGGTGAGCTGAAACTAGTGTCGGATGTGGTGACTGGAGTGACATCTTCCTCCCAGTTAGCAGGGGTTTCCTTGGTTCCCCCCAGAGGCACATATGTGCAATGATGTCCAACCTGAGATGGGCATGCACCCACACCCTACCAGCGGATGTGTGCTGTCACCTCCTCCCCTTCCTGATGTGGTCCTGGTAGAAGCACACCCAGCCTTCACTGGGTGTTGCTGGATGCCAGGACATACAACCCGCCCTCCCCAGGAAAGGAGAGCTATCCTCTGCACACTCAATCCTGTCCTCCCCAGCCAGCCGCTGGCAACCTGAGCTCACTCCCGGCCCCTGGGTTGCTGGCATTGTAAGAGGTAAGGTGCGAGGCACTTCAGCCCTCAACACCACTGGGCTGGTCAGGTATCCAAGTCAAAGGTGAAAGGCTTAAAGAAGGCAGTCCCCTCAGTGTACTGAATTATGGGAATAATTCGAAGTTGAGTAACTCAGTGGCAAGCCTCACACTTATGCAGGAGTAAAGTTAGGATAAAGCTATGAATGTGTTTCTTTTTTAACTTTTTAGCAATGTAGATGATGCTAACTGAGCGAAACCGGTAGAGGTTACCTTGCTTTCTACACACCTGTTGTGGTCGTAGAGGTGTAGTGGTGTTATTTTATGAAATAAAGTGTATATTGCCTTTATTCAGGTCTCACGAGTGGTGCGACTTTTTGCTGCTTTGCTAGATGTAGGAGTGCATTTTTGTATGCACTATCTGGAATGCACTTCTGCATTTTAGTTATACACATTTTTTATCTTGTGTATTCCCTTTAAATAGGAACCGTAATTGCAGATGAGCACTATGCTTATCCACCTTTGATAAAGTGCCTTAGGGCAAGAAATACATCACTTGCCAATATGGACCACTGAGCACATTTTTTTCTGGAATGTTTGCACTGCATGTTGTGCACTGAAAGAATGAAACTGTTTAGTAGTAAGTTCATGTTGTTGTTTCTCCCCCAATTTTAACATTTTTTATTTATGTCCCTTCCCTGTCTCTAGTATCCCTCTCCCTCAGAAGCACCCAAGGCAAACCTGAATCCCAGCTCTACCTTCTGGCAGTCATTATCCTCCATGTCAGGCAAGGATGGGCTAGGAGAATTTATCCCATAGATACCATGTCTCATAAAGAGACGCTGTAGTGGTGGAGCAGGGCCTGCATATACTGAGGTACATCTTCACAAGTGCTGAGTACAATTTCCTATTTCCTCCTAGGCCACTAGGACACTGGCATTCTAGGGGTGCAGTGCTGGGGCATGCACAATGGCCTACCAGCTGCACGCCTGGTCATCATCCTCCTGCCCACTCTGCCTTATACTGCATAACCACCTGTGGTCACCCAGGTGGCAGCATTGCAGTGAAGGCATCAACACTCCTCCCTCTCTCTGTGGAGGAGGAGCCTCGACCAATGACCCAAGCATATTTCTAAAGTCTGGCCCCAGCGCTGCAAGCGTCTGCCCTACTGCTGCATCAACAAGCTGTCCAAGTTGTTTCTCCATTTTCAGTTATTGCCAGTTCTAGGTGCCTGTCCTGTTAATTCTTTTTGAGGTCTGGATATCTGTCGCGATTGGTCCAGTGACAGTGGGAGTGGACCAGGGCCACCTTCTCTTAGGATACACAGAGAATGAATATGGTTAAGAAAATACTTTACGAATGTTATTGTTACTGTATGTTGTGTAGTAAGTCAGTTAGCCTAGACATACCCTTACTGAAAAAGGAAACACAGTGCAATGTTGATTGTCTTTGATAGCTAATATGAATTGCTAGTTCCACAAAATGAGAGGCAGCATGGTTTAGTGGTTAGAGCACCCACTAGGAAGCTGGGAGAACATACAATCAAATCTCCCTACAGCAAAATGCTCACTGTACAGTGCTTCATTCTTTATTCACCCCCCCCTTTTATGCACCACCCTCGGTTACTGCCAGTGTGACCCCCTGTCCCATTTTCCTGAAATGTTATCTCTCCCTTTAACTGCCACCTTCTATTATCCACCATCCTTTTTCATGTGCCAAAATGTAGGATGTACGGAGATTGGCAGATAAAAGGGGAAGCACTTTAGTTGAACCTTTTCTTCCTATAATGATAAATTATTTGAAAACAATTATAAGGTAGTGTGGTCTAGGGATTAGAGCTCCAGTTTGGGAATTGGTAGATCACAGGTTGAAACCCCACAACTGTTAAATACTCACTGTGTGACTTTGAGGAAGTCCCTTAATCTTCTAGTGTTCCAGTCCACCCAACTGTGGAAATGGAAGGAAGCAGGCGACCGCTGAAAATTAGATGCTGCATCTGAACTGGGCTGTCCTGAGTAAATATGTTGTGGAATAGTTTCATGTCTGCAAAAAATGCCCTCTGTAAAGGACATTCTGTTGCAGATTTACAAACTGCTGGACTGCCCTTGGCAAATTTCCAGCTCTTCATTCTTGTCTGGAAATGTCCTCTCTGTCAAGCATTATTGCTTAATTAATAAAAATAAGTGCCACCACTAAAAGGAAGTCATGCATCCTCTGTTAAGGTATGTATTCATGCCTGTGAGTCTCTGCTTTATGTGAAAGGGCTTTGGCATGCACTTAAAATTTATGTTGAGGATAACGTCACATTAAGCTAAACATTATTTTCATTAGAAAACCACTGGTATCGCTATCTTATTTTACTGTTATAATAATTAACCCATCATTTTTATGAACACTTTAGAATGAAAATATCTTCTCCCCAGTTTAAATGAATTCTCATTTTTGCAACATATATCTAATTTGCATGGACATTTTATTTTTGTTATGTCAGAGATGTTTAATAACATTTTTTATAAAAATGCAGTATTTAAGGAGTTTTACATGTCAACACAAATTAGTATGTAGCAAGGTATTTGTGTCCAGATCAATAAATTACAGCACAATAATACCCACTCTGAAAATGTTGCAGCAGGTGTGTGCACGTGCGTGTGTGTGTTTGTGTCCAGGTGGGAACTGTTATTGCCAAGTAAAATTTTAACTGCATCTGCTAAGCAGTCAGACCAAGCAAATTATGATGGGAGACACTGCAAAATTAGCATAAATATATTAGCTAAACAACAGCAGAGACTGAGGAAGGATTTAATCAAATCACTGAGAGCTGATCTGAATAAGCTCAAATGTATTATCTATGCACCATTTCGGTCTCCATATCGGATTAAGGCAAAATATCTCTGAGTCTGAACCACCTGTTGCTGATATTTTTTAGACTTTCTCCTACTTTGTGCCAATGGACAGATCTTTAGAACAGGGACCCATATTATTTTCCATTGCACTGCCCAGAGAAATGCAAGCCATTTGGCAGCACTCTCAGTACCTGTGTACGGGGAATCAAAGTTCGCATGGCTTACCCTGTTGCCCATCAAAGACTTCTGTCACCATTCACATGTTTTTCTACTCCTCATTGTCTTCACCAGATTTACCTGCTGGACTGACATCAGTCCTCAAAGAATAACTGTTCAACAGCAACCTTTACCTGAAGTTAGATTTTCCAATAAATACTGAAAAAACAGTCATCATACTAACATACTAGATGCAAGCAGAGAAGGCCTATTGGTCTATCAAGTCTGCTCATGTTTCAGCACCCTGATTGAGTACCATAGCCCTCTATCTGTCTCCTTCCACTGTTACTCCATCCCCCAGCCCTGCCCCCGGCAAACCAGCCTCTGCTTCACCCCTTGCCTATACCTGTCCCACCCTCTCTTGAATCCTTTCACCATAGCTGCCTGTACCAGCTCCCCGGGCAGCGCATTCCATGGTTCCACCACTCTCTCAGTGAAGTATCTCATCCTCCTTTCCCCCCTAATCCTACCACCCTCAATCTTCCAACTGTGTCCTCTGGCGATTCCACCTTCCTTCAGTCGAAAGATTCTATCTCAGCTTACCTTATTTACTCCCCTGAGGTACTAGAAGACCTCAATCATATTTCCCCGGTCCCTCCTCTCCTCCAGCAAGAACAGGTTGAGCTCCTCTAGTCTTTCCTCATATGTCATATCCCCCAGGCCCCAGATCATTCTGGTTGCTCTCCTCTGAACCCTCTCCAGGAGTTGGATGTCCCTCCTTAGGTGCGGCCTCCAGAACTGCACACAGTACTCAAGATGTGGTCTAACCAATCATCATGGTAAAGTGTCAGTCATGACTAGAGCAGTGAAGAATGTGAAATTCTGCCACCAAAATTCATGCAGAATGGCAATCCTGCTTTCAAAATGCTTTTCAGAATTTCTTTTTGAATTCCACAGAATTCCAAAAATCATTTCTATTTAAACCATGGAAAAACATTCTGTGGATCACGTAAACTGAGGAATCATTTTCCATGGATTGTGGAAAAGGAATTTAGCTTATGTAAACAGTATATTACTTAAGCAACAAGGCATGATAGAGTGTGTGTTGCTGTGTAATAACATCATGCCTCAGGTGGGCTGAAGTACGAGGTCACAGGCTGAGTGCGTTCAACACCTGAGAAGTGACATTATTGTACACCAACAAACATCCCTGGAGTGCCTTATTGCTATTATACCTTGACTTGTTTATAAAGAAATAAAAATTACAAAAAAAATGTTAAATAGTTTTTTAAGTAAATATTGTAATTTGAAGGTACATAAATAAAAAAAGTTCAGTGTCTGTTTTGTCCACTGGGTGGTGCTGCTAGCCACCAGTCTGCTGTGTCACTCCCCACAGCTCTTGTTCTCTGTGTTATAGTGTGTCTCTCTCTTCCCCTGCCCTGGTCTCTCCATATTCATAGGTTTCTCCCAGTACAGTGTGAGGCAGTTTTGGTGCGTACCATTAGAAAGTGAATTTTGATGCCTGGAGTTTGAAGGCACTCGTTATTTGAGAGCATGTGCAGTATAGCACAGTTGCTGCTTAAGTGAAGTTGATGTGTGTGTGATGGCTTTCAATTTTGATTTTGTGCCTTTTCAATTGTAATGTGCCAGTTTACAGTCCATCTTTATTAAAAAGTTCATCTGTTATTTTTGGCTATAAGCAGCATGGCAGTTGATTTCAAGAGCCAGGTGACCTGTGGAGCATGCACGGCACTTCTGAAGTGAGCATGCGCTCACGATGATCATGATGCCAAGCCAGGAAACTCAGAAGCTTTGAAGGCACGGCTTCATTTTACTGAAACTTTTTTTCATTGCTGCAGCAGTTAAGGTAAATAAGACAACGCAGTCTTGGGTGACAGCATTCTGTGTGATGGTTTTAAACTTGTGCTATATATGTGATGTGGTTTTCTCTGTGCCTGCCCTAGATCCTGTGATGTTATTGTCAGGTTACTTAACTGGTTCTAGGGCAGGACAGCCTATCAGATTTCTAGGATTATCCTTGCCATTGTATTCCAATCCTTTAAAAGTGGCCTGCTTTTAATGTTTAAGAATTAGGCGGTTCCATGTCATAATGGTGATTGCAAAACAGTGATTACTGTTACAGCAATTATACATTGCCCAAAAGCAAATTGATGATGTACGCTTATCAGCAACACCACATCTGGCAACCAAAACAAGCATTTATGTGGGGGGTTGTGCCCCTGCACCCCCCTCATGGGGGGATTCACCCCCACACCCCCTGATTATAGATTACCAACTCCAAGGGGTGCATGTCAGGGAGGGGGAAGACAGTCCCAAAAAATTAAAAACTTCAAGTGCAAGCTGAAAAAAATATACCCCTCCCCAGCCCCAAACCCTGTACCAAAGCTAACCACCCTCACCACCGCACCACATGGCTAGCTTGGCAGCAGTATGCCACACTGCAACACACAAACCCTCTTCCCTACCGTCCCCTTCTGGTTGCCATCCTACACTACTGGTAACCCACCCTTGCTCATCCCTACCCTTGCTATATCTTTCCCTTGCTACCCTTACAGGGTAGCTCAACTGTCAGGCACTGCAAATGAGTCACTATTAATGCAGTCACTCATTTGCAGTTGCCAATATCACTGGATACTGAATTATGCTAGTGACAAAATTTTGTGGAATAACTTTAAATTAAAATTAGAAAATTTCACCCAGTACTAGTTGTGATATGCATGGGTGGTTGACCCTAGTACTGTGCGGAATTTTAAAATTTCGGCAGAACAAAATTTCACTGAATTTTTTTTAAATTCCTCTAAGATTCTACTGTAAACATAATGGTGAAATTCCATGTTTGAAAATAGTTGTGGAATAATGATTTTCCATGGAAAAATGCTATTCTGCAGAATATTATTCTGTTGATCACAGCAGGCAGAATTCCGAAGAAGAACCAGCAAAGCTTCATTAGCGGATGGTCATTCCACACTAATTTCTCTGACAGAATTCCGCATTCTGCTCAGCACTAGTTGACCCACTTTGAAGTCCAAGGACTGTGAGTGGAGATACTAGTACACAGGTTTTGAGAGTGCTGGCTGCATGGCCATTTCAGTATTGTATATTGATTTTCCCAGTGACAGTCACCCAGCCCATTATGGTGTCAGGGCTTTGGTGACTGGATTCACGACCAAAAGAAATGTATTATATAAGGGGTCACCCTTAACATTTTTTGCACTATCCTGCAGATGATTGCACAAGTCCACAGTTGTAATGCAGAATTGTGCACAGTTATATGGGAAAACTACAAGTCAAGAAATATTCTGATTATTACACATTATTTATCCTGCTCCTAGGTTGCTTCCTGCCCCAGAGTGAAAAAATGATATGCCATGCAATTAAACACATTCTGCACCCTCCCAAAGGTTTGTACCATCACTCCCTCTCCTCCTCTTTCTGCACCCCCCAAACCAGATGAACCCACAGCAGTCAATATTCAATCAAGCAACCCTAACCCTGCTCAAACAGTTAGCAATAATACCCAACAGGGCAGTATTGGTCAATACTGAACCACCCAGGGGCATAATGAGACCCAGCACTGCAGGTTGATGGTCTTATAGCCCCTGAAAAGTCTGGTATTGCCCAATATAACCCACACTGGAAGGTATTATTGTGCTTAGAAAATGGGTTATATGTAACATTTTATTTAGGATTTAAAAATAAAATAGTACAAAAAAATGAGTCAAAATCAATTTAAAATTAGTTTTTTTTGTAAAGTAGTCCCTCTACTAGTATGTCCACCAGTAGGGGGCACTGTGTGTCTGACAGCTGCTTCTTTTTTAAAAGTTGCCTCAGCACTTGTCTTCTACACGCCCATCCATTTTTTATATGGTTATGTTTTTGTTTTTTTTTCTATTAAAAAAATGCCAAATCTTCTTCTTCAGAGAAAAGAACTGAGCAAACTGGAGAATAGTACAACACCAGTGCTGAAAGGTTGCCAGAATCTGACTGCTTGACCAGGACGTATTGGGGCGGGGTTGCAGAGCAGCATACTTATTTCCTAACAGTCTGTTGATTCCTCCCCCACTTGCATACCGGTATATTTTATTGTTTTTTTCCTTTCATTTTCATGGTAGCGCGATTGAGAGATGGTGTACCATAATGCGGTCCGCAGATGTACTATGAGAGAGACCTGGAATCAGGAGTAATAATGACAGTTGTAATGGAATTGGTGATCTGGCAGCTGGCTGTATTTGTGCTCAGAGGTAAGCACAGTCTGTGCTACCGATAGCATGATTATATTAAAAAAATTTTTTTCCTCTGGTGCGATTAAAGAATAGGAAAAATGGGGATGTGTCACAGGTTGTGGCAGTAGTGGGGTGGGGGCTATATCTCTCACTAAGTGAGAGAAGAAATGGCAGCTATTTAAAACTGAAAATTCCATGGGCACAGTGATATTGGTAATCAGGTTGGCTGAGACTGGTACTTTTTTCCCCCAGGCTCTGTTGTCTGATAGATGCCCACCTTGCCAGGGGTATCAGTCAATCAGAGCCCAGGAATTTCTTAGGCAATTTTTTAAGTAGTCAACATCATCATGCACTTCCCTAATCTCTGACCCCACCCACAGGGTGATAATCAGAGCCCGGCAGAGAAAAACAAGAAAGACATGCTCAGCCCTCATCCTGTCACCAACCAGAGTCCTGCGGTCCTGGGAGTGTTCAAGCAGCGTCAAGTAAGATTGCCACCTGTCAATTTGTTTTTATCTGGTAATCCAGTTTTCAGGGTCACTATTCAGTAATCTGGTTTTGCTCAGTGGTAGTCAGGTTTTCGAGTGCACATATACTGTTGAAACAGATTTTGTTATATCATTCATTGTTTCTGATGCATTTCCAGGTTGGAAACAAGTTTGTTTGCCAATACAGCCCTTTTTTTTTGTAAAAGCAGTTAACTTGGGATGGGTAAAGCATGGGCATTAATACCATTAGCAGAAACTTAACCAAATCTTTTCCACTCTGCATCTTAGATAGCACTGCAGCAAAGCTGGCAAATGTCTGACCCCACTTTCTGTAACAGTAAAATATTGAGTTATCATCCACTTTCATTTGCTGGTAACCCTTTTTACTTCTAGCATAATTTAAGAACTTGAAATGTTTTAGAAAATGTGTTTTTAAACTTTTTTTCCTCTAGAAAAACAGTATGATAATTTCTTTTGGTTTCGAAATAGTATTGTGGACAATTAAAAGAAATGGATCCAAAAAAAAAGCATGTATCACAGGAAACAATTTGTTTATTATGCAAGCAATAAGACACGATGAGGTGTGGGTTATCTCCTAATAAGAGCATGCCCAAGTGTGTTGTTAGGCATGAGGTGCTTGCGCCGAGTGCCTTATGCGCCTAGGCGTGCTCTTATCAGGAGATAACCCACGCCTTGGAGTGTCTTATTGTGCTTATAAAATGGGCTGTTAAATTTTATTTCTTTAGTGTTAAAAAGATAAAAAAATAGAGGGGTAAAGAGTATTAAAACAAGTTTTAACATTTGAAATAGTAAAAAAATAGTTCCTTCATATGTGAGTTTGAATAGTGTTGCATTGGCAGCATGGAATTGTAATTTTTGAGCTCCCCCCAACACCAGCAGCACTAGTACATTATTTTTAGTTGTTTGATTTATTAATTGTCTTTTTTTAGTCTTCTGTCTCATTTTAAATGTGGTGGATGGTGTGCTCTATTCAAGCTGAGAGTGAGGCGAGCCCCCACTCGGTATGTATTTTGTTGATTATTTAATTTTTTTCCCTTTGATTTGTGTTATTTGTTATATTTTAGGTGTGCTTATGCTTGCGATTTGGAGGTATGGTCTCGGTTTATAAAGATTCACAGAGATTCGTTTTGTTGGCGGTATCGTCGCGTGACGTGATTAGTGAAGGATCACTTCTGGGTTTATGTTCTTGTGGTTAGAAGCTGCAGTTGGTAAAATGTGTATATTTGTGAGGAAGAATGGATAAGGCATTTTTTATGTGTAGTTTCAGCATCAGAATGAGTAAGAGCTATTGTACTGCATCATTTTGAAGACGTTCGAATTCACGGACGAGTCAAGAGCCAGTTTCGGTTTGCTCGGTTGGGAAACAAGAAAAAAAAAAGGTCAGCATGACTATTGAAATAAAAAAAAAAATTTGTGGGATTGAGTTCTGTGAGGGAACAGTGTAACACTGGGGAGTGGTTTGCAGGTGATGGGAGTACTGTGTAGAGTGCTTACACGTTTGGTTAGTGTGGCATGGAGCTGCTGCTTGTTTTTTGAATGAGGATGCCGGTGTTGGGGACAGTGACATTTTTTTGTAGTACGATCAGCTAGACAGAATTAGTGCCAGTTGGCACAATACATGCTGATAAGGACATGGATGAAACTAGGTTTTGGCCAATCAGCAGTCTGGATTTTTTAAGCCCATTTTATAAATATCATTGTATACTATTAGTATACAATGATATACAATAAACAAATTGTTTCCTGAGATACATGAATACACTAGATTAATATCTGTAAATGAGATTTCCTTTATCTCTATTATGTTTACTTGCTATGACAATTTCAATAAATAACTCAATTAATTATTAATTAGGAAGAATACAGAAATGCAAATTTAACAGGCAAAGTATACTAACATTTTTGCTGAACTGCTGTTTTAAGCATTGTCTTTTACCATTCCAGTAAAGTCTTCTCTTACCTACTGAATGGCTTTTGAGGAGAAGCAATGCACCTTCAGTCATGAAAAGGGCTGGGGTTAGGGCAGAGTTTAGGGTGTGAATGAGTGTTTGATTTTTGCCTCTTCCAAAGGTGGCAACCCAAGTGGCAAGTGAGCCATGGGAAGATCTAGGATTTCTTTGGAGGTGGGGCTGGACAAACCTGCAGGCTTGTGGAATAGAAAACTGTGGTCATGCCAGACTAACCGCACTGAATTTTTCAACTGGGTGACGAAGGAGTGGGATCAAGGAGGGCAGTAGACATAGACTATCTGGACTTCAGCAAGACCTTTGACACTGTGCCACATAGAAGGTTATTACACAAACTGGGGAATATGAGAGTGGGCAGGACAGTAGTGTGGTAGGTAGGTAATTGACTGGGCAGCAGGACACAGAGGGTGGTGGTAACTGGCTGTTACTCCACAGAGGGAAAAGTGACCAGTGGGGTACCACAGGGATCAGTGCTGGGACCAGTCCTATTCAATATCTTCATCAGTGACATTGCGCAGGACCTAGAAGCCAGAATTTCCCTGTTCGCTGATGACATGAAGCTCTGTAACACAGTGGACAGACCAAAGGGTGTAGACAGAACGAGGAGGAACCTGCAGAAGGTTGAAGAATGGTCAAGGGTTTGGCAGTTGAAATTCAATGCAAAGAAATACAAGATAATGCATATGGGGCACAAAAACCATGGAACAACATATCAGTTGGGGGTGAGGATATACCATGCACCAAACAGGAAAGGGACCTTGGGGTTATCATCGCTGATGACCTCAATGCAGGGAGACAGTGCTACAAGGCAGCAGGTAAAGCAAATAGGATGCTGGGATGCATAGGCAGAGGCATCACCAGCAGGAAAAGGAGGTCATGATTCCACTATAGAAGACACTAGGGAGACCCCACCTGGAGTACAGTGTACAGTTCTGGAGACCTTACCTATGTAAGGACACAGAAAGGGTAGAGAAGGTTCAGAGGATGGCAACAAAGATGATACAGGAATTGCATCACAAGTTCTATGAGGACAGGTTGAAGGACTTGAATTTGTATGCCCTGAAGGAGAGGAAGGAGAGAGGGGATATGATAGAGACATACAAGTACCTTACAGGGAAGAACAGGGTGCAGGAATACACTATTGTCCAGTGAAAAAGATGTTCCAGGACTAGAAGGTATGGGATGAAGTTGGAGGAAGGGTGATTCAGAGGAAACGTGAGGAAGAATTTCTTCACAGAATGGGTGGTGGACAAGTGGAACAGGATCTGTACACCCCAGGAATGCCTATAGTTCCCTTTCATATTGCATATTTTATTAAGGTTTGTTTTTGCATCATCCATGCACCAAAGCACTGTTTCAGGATGAAGGACATGCTGGATGGGTTAAGGGTGAGAGTGCATGGATGGCATTGACTGGCATTGTCTGTTGGGAAGATTTAGAGACCCCTACACCTGCTAGTAAAGGCAGCTATGGGTCTATGGATGGTAATTTCTTAATCTGCTGTGCAGTGGTGTCCTGGGGAAGTATAGCATTGGGAGATGAGGAGGGGAGATGGAACAGCTGTGGGGAGGCTGGGGTAAAACCCGCCAACAGCTGGACAGACCCAGTGTATGCCTCTTAACATTTTGTTACTGAAATGTTGGATATAGACATTCAAAATGTAGGAAAATGAGGGGTACTGGTCTTAATAATGTGGAACAAATAATTAGACACATAAAGACAAGCTCTGGACACTGGAATTTAGTGAATTAACAGCACTGTACCTCCCATCACAGCCTGGACATTAGCTAAAAAGCCCTAACAATGGAATGATAATAACTCACATAGAGTCTTTTGCAGGATCCCCATCTTGTGCTGCCAGATAATTGCAGCTCATAAACAGATATTAATCACTCCAGGTCATCTGGTACACTGAGGGAGATTATCGTGAGGGCTAGAGTTCGAAAAAGTAAAGACTTTTCAACTTCATTGACAGCAATGAAAATCCTATACTAGTCAAGATGGACAAGAAAGGGATTATATGCACTCGTCCAGGTCAATTTCCACAATGTCCTGGAAAAGTAAAACAATGTTAAAATCTACCCTTGAATAATGGACAACTCCAGTCATGCTGAAATACATGGATGTCTTTGGTTGTGTTGTAAGGCATGAGGAGAAGCCGAGTATCTTCAGACACCTTGCAGCCAGTATATATTTGCATGAAAGGACACCTTGGAGGGAAGTATTGTTCTTTTAACATTGCCATAAAAGATTAAGAATCATTAGCTTCAAGAGCCGAGCTGTCCAGTTACACTGAAATAACCAGATATCATGTGACAGATCTCAGCCCATCTAATTGCTGGATTTTTCCAGCAGGTTTTGAAATTTTTTTGCACCATCTTTTCTATGATAAAATCAGATAACCTCAGTAATTTAGGAAAGCAAAGTAATGTTTTTTTTTTCCTTTTGGGGAATTTTTGACCAGGAAAGGCACACAAAGCTATTATAGCCTGTTTCCAGGTGCATCCTGGGAGATGGGTTGTGCGGACCTGTTTTACTGACAGAAGGAATGTTGGCCATGACATCTGGAAACTCACCTGCTCTTCTTCAGTAAGTCTTACGGGATCTTTAGCTTCCACCTGGACAGTGACCAAAGATGGGCAGAAGGAATCTTGTTTGAGCATCTCATCTGAAGGATGGCATCTCATCAAGGCAGCACTCCTCCCCATACTGTACTACAGTTTCAGTTATGGGTATTACCCCAAGTACCTGCTGTAGGGCAAGAACACAGTACCTTTTGATCTGGTCTCAGAGGCTGGTGTACTACCTACTGAGCCACTGCCACTGATGACAAAGTTGGGAGTTGCTCATACTAGCACTGTGAACAGGAATCTTCAGCGGAGCCAGCCAGGATACGACGCAATAACTTGCAGTAAGTGACATGTCACACAGCACTGCATGACAAAAGGGCTTAATTGCCATTGAATTACACTGTTCCTGGCAGTATACTGCAGTATTATGTGAGATGCTGCAGTATTACTACATTACTTTCTGGTTGGTACCACTGTATGTTTTTTGTCCAGGCTTTTGATCATTTGCAGATTGATATACCTTTTATTTGGCCATCAAAGAACAGAGATTATAGTGCTGCTACAAACAAACTGACTCACTTTTCGATGCCATATCTGTGCCCAGCTAGGGCATAGTCACTAAAAAGCAGACACCAGGAGAACCACAAACAAGAAGCACTCATAGAGCTATTATGAATGTAAAAATGTTTAGTGAGACATACCACAGAGACACAAGAATCTCCATGGTCCACAGGTTCTTGTGTCTCTGGCATGTCTCAATAAACATTTTACACTGTAAACTCTATGAGTGCTCTTATTATAGTTCATTGTTACCCTATTTCTACTTTTACTATGTTACAGCCACAAGCTTTTGGTGCCACAGAAGTCCTTTCATCAGGTGTACTAGCAAATTGTGAAGAGGAAGGACATTTTACACCAAAGGATAATGTTCTCTTTAACATCAGCCTTTGGCATAAACCTGCTTCCTCTGCTCTGCCTACTAACACACCTAATGAAGGGACCTGTCTGACCCCTAAAAGCTTGTGTACTGTAACATCTGTGTACAATTTATTTAACCATCCAATAAGAGGCATCACAATCTGCAAGAAATGTAGCATTCCGTGAACTAAGATGCTTGCAAACATTATTTATTTTTGTCCAGGTTCCTTAAATGAAAATAAAAAAAAAACAAAGTACAGTAGCACTCAGCCGAGGAAGAGAACGTTGTAACATGGAAGTCTGGTGTCTATCCATGATGAGTTTTGTTAGAATAAAGACTTGATAGGAAGTGAGATACCTTTTCTTTCATCAAAATAAATATTTTACATAGATGCTGTACAGTTCGGTCAGGGTCACACATGTCTCTTGATAAGACATTTTGAATGGAGACAGAGGAGTGGGGGTGTCGAGTGATTTTGTTTGCTGTTTCCTTGCATGGGACTGTGAAATAGCAGTGCATAATAGCAGAGAGAATGATGACCTATATTTTTGTTTAATTCTATTTTAGATTGCTGCTTATCTTCTGACTTATATGATACCCTCCTTTCCCCATTTTGAATCTGCTTTAGCTCTTTCTCACATTTGAAATAATAAATGGATCTCACCTTTTAATATGGCTCAGACCAGGCTTTCATCATTGTTGCCAGCTGTTGTTGTACTCCTGTTGTCCCATAAGGCCAGGGAGCAGTGCCTGGTGCATGCTAGGTCATTATACATACATGAAAAGTGATCTTAAACAATGGATATTCAAACACAACAGAGAATAAGGGTGGAAACCTGGTCCAAACCATGTTAAGAGGAGAACTCCTTTTATTATTTCAACTGTAAAAAAATGGTAAAGCAAATTCAGTATGGGGAAGAAAGGATATTGTATAAGTCTGGAGATAAGGGGCAATGTAAAACAGAATAAGGTTTTACCGCTATCGAGTACTGCCGCTTTAAGCAATAAAACATGACAATGTCTGCTATGTCATGGGATATCATTACACCTTGGATGTGTTGTGAGGCAGAAGGCTAAAGGCAAATTTTCTCATGTATCTAATGGCATAGGAGTCGATTTTTATTTTTCCTGGAGGGGCCCAAGAAATGGCCTGGGATATGGGGGCTGCCAAGGCCCCCAGCAGCTTTGGGATTTTTGGTACTCTGTGGTGCATTTTGAGGGTGTTAATGAATCGATAACACAGCATAACAAACACCATGTCAATGTTAACACATTTGCCAAATGTGCCAGTGTTTTGCTGCTCTCCACCTTGGCCTACTGTCCAGCAGGCAGAGTTGTCACTCACCTACCTTGCCCCCTTCCCAGCAAGTGTTGCATCTGCTTAATTGTTTTTGTATTACTTTATTGTTGTCCTTGGATTAAAAGAAAACTATGTAAATCAAAGAGCTTTTCCCTGCAGGCAGCTAAGCTTTCAATTAGCATTATTAACCCATAATGTAATTTTTGTGAAGTTCTTTAAGAAATACTTTTTAACCTTTTACTAGATCTTCATAACAGTCATTTGCAGCAGCTAAAAAACACAGTCACACATCTCACAGGCAGCCATGCACTTCCTTTGCTCGCTTCATCCTAATGAGCCCTGCTGACTCAGCCATTAGTCTGCAGGGCACATTAGCACAGAAACATAGACGTTAATGGCAGATAAGGACCACAAGGCACATCCAGCCTGCCCATTTGTTCTCTCTTATGAATGTGCTATAAGCCTTTACTCTGTCAATGGCCTATCTAGTCATACTCATCTGTATTGCTCCCATATGCCTATCCCATGCCTGTCTGAAGCCCTACACTGTATTAATATCCACCACTTACTGAGGTAGGCTGTTCCATGCATCCACCACCCTTTCTGTGAAAAAGAACTTCCTCACATTACCCCTTTATCAGCTTCCCTCTAATCTCATGCTGTGACCTCTTGTCCTGCTATTTTTCATATATTGAAACATGTTAGACTATTTCACCTTGTTAATGTCCTTAAGATGTTTGAATGTTTTGATCATATCATCTCTCTCCCTTCTTTGCTGTAGGTTATATATATTGAGCTCCATCAATCTGTCCTCATGTTTTCTAATGCAGTTCCTGCACCATTTTGGTTGCCCTTCTCTGTACTGCCTCCATTTTGTTAATGTCCTTGTGCAGGTGCGGCCTCCAGGACTGCATGCAGTACTCCAGATGGGGCCTTACCAGTATCTTGCAAAGAAGGATTATTACCTCCCTCTCACTACTTGTGATACCCCTAATAATACACCCCAGCATCCCTCTAGCCTTACCTGCTGCTTTAGTGGTCTGCTTGGATAATTTCAGGTCATCTCTGATGATGATGATGCCCAAGTCTCTTTCTTCCCTTGTGATTGCCAGCAACTCCTCTCCCAACCTATAGGTAGCCTCAGGGTTTCTCTTCCCTATGTGCATAATCTTGCACTTCTTTGTGTTAATCCCCAGTTGCCACTGTTCAGACCATTTTGCCAGTTTTCAAGATCTCTTCTCATTCTGCCCACCCCATCTGGATCATCTACTCTGTTGCAGATCTTGGTGTCATCTGCAAACAGACAAACCTTACCATCCAGTCCATCTGCAATGTCACCGATGAAGATATTGAAGAGGACTGGTCCCAGGTCTGACCCCTGAGTTACCCCACTTGAGACTTTCATCTCTTCTGACTGCATACCATTTACAACCACATTCTTGTTTTCTGCCCGTCAACCAGTTTGCCACCCAGTTGACCAACTTCTGACCCAACCCGAGCCTACCCAACTTATTAACCAATCTTCTATGTGGAACAGCATCGAAAGCTTTGTTGAAGTCAAGGTAGGTGACATCAGCTGCATCCCCTTGTTCTGCCACTCTGGTTACCCAGTCAAAGAAATCTATGAGATTAGTTTGACAGGACCTTCCTTTTGTAAACTCATGCTGTCTTGGATGCTGTGCATCTATGGATTCTAGGTGTTGCACTATCCTTTCCTTAAGGAGTGCCTCCATAATCTTGTCCACTACTGAGGTAAGACTGACTGATCTGTAGTTCCCTGCCTCCTTCCTGCTGCCACTCTTGTGGAGCAGGATCACATGAGCCCTTCTCCAGTCTCCTGGGACCTCTCCTGTGCTCAGAGACTCAGTAAACAGTTCTGCTAATAGCTCTGGTAGTTTCACCCTTAGCTCCTTTAATACCCTGGGATGTTTGCCATCAGGTCTCATTGCCTTGTCCACCCTGAGTTTAGCGAGCTTTTGTAGGACCCTTTCTTTTGTGAAGGGACTTGTGCACACCTTCCTCTCACCTGTGACCATGGTGCTGAGCTGTGGATCCTGCCCTACCTTCTTTTCAGTAAATACTGAGCAGAAGTATCTATTTAGGATAGATGCTTTTCCTTGGTCCTCCTCCAAACACTCCCCCTTATCCCCTTTGATCATAGCAATACCCTCTCTGGACTTTCTCCTTTCACTAATGTGTCTGTAGAAAGTCTTGTCCCATTCTTTTACTGTTTGTGCTAACGTTTCCTCATTTTGGGTCTTTGTCTGCCTTACTGCCTTCCCTGCTTCCCTTAGGGAAGTTTGGTATGCCTCCCTATCATCTTCCTGCTGTGTTCCCTTATATTTCCTGAAGGCCAACCCTTTGGCTCTGATTTTTCTGCAAATGTTTTTGAGAACCAAAGTGGTTTCCTCCTTCTTTTTCTCTTGCTTTTCTCCCTAACACAATGGGATGTTTCTTGAAGTATTGCATCCTTAATGATAGCCCACTTTGCCTACACCCTCTCACCTGTATTTTGTCTTGTCAGGGTTAGCTTAACTCTGTTGGCCATCGTATCAAAGTCAGCTTCTCTGAAGTTCCATATTTTTGCCTTGGAATGGGATGATTTAGTTCTAGTGGCCAAATTGAACCATACTATGTGATGGTCACTGGCCCCTAGGCGACTTTCTGTGATTCTTTCCCCATTAGTCAGTACTAGAGCCAGGATAGCCCTATCTCTTGTGGGTTGTTGTACCAATTGTTTGAGGCTCTCCCCCTGCAGAGAATCCACTATGTGTCTAGTTCTGGCAAATGTTCCTGCTGGTATTGACCAATCTGTATCTGGCACGTTGAACTCTCCCATAAGCAGAATCTCCCCTTTAGCTGTCATGTTTTGTATATCTTCTAACAGTAATGTGTATATGTCCTCCCCCTGGTCTGGTGGCCTGTAGACAACCCCAGTTCATATGGTTGTCCTAGTTCCTATTTCCAGGGTGACCCACAGTTCTTCTGGCTCCTTGTGTGTATTCTGAATTTCTGTAGCTTCTCACATAAGCATACAGCTACCTGTGAGAAGTTGGCAGGCAGCCTGGTTTACTCAAACATTATGGAGTAGTGTTAAATAATCAAAAAAAACCCCAGTATTTTATGGTACTTCATAATTTTTTTTGTGCTAATAACACTAACAAAAGGCTTGGGTACCATGGGGGAGGGCTCTTTGATTTCCAGCAATTTAGTATAAAAATCATTTTTTAATATTTTACATATGTTATTGATTTTTCAAGGACATAGACAAAAACAGAACCTTACAGAACAAGAACATCTACAGTGCATAACACAAAAACAACCCTCCAAACCCCCCTCCCCACAACATTGGGCAAGGGAATTATGTTATACAATTTCTGAAAACACAGCCTTACAAGTACAAGTCAAAATATGCCACTGAATCTGCTGGGTTGCAATAATTTCATATTGGACAGTATACACAGATATTCCATTTCTCAAACTCAAAGGCTCATAATTCAAAGTTATCAGATGAATGTATTCATTCATTCATAAGGGATTTTCCCAAAGGTGGCAAAAGCATCACAGCTTGTTACCAGCTCTTCCCTGGATGCAGGCAAGTTAAGTTGCTGAATTTGCACCACTTTCACAAACCCCAGTGCATAAGGGCTCTGCAGCTCCTATTTAATTGGGACTAAATCAGCATGTACCTACTATGACTGCTTGATATCTTTAAATGAGACAGTGGCCAGGGAAACCCTGCCAAGTACAACTCATTGATTGACCTCATGGGCTCCAGCATAAATTTAGAAACAAAGACCTCTGGTAGATTGAAGAGCTGAAAGGGTCAAAGCAAACTGTTTATCAGGCTGCTTCCTTGGTCATGAACAGTATGGGAGTCTGCTGCTCTTTTCCAATAGTTCACAATCTGAATCAGATTGTGAGCTATTGGCAGCCTCACAATCTGATTTAGGAAAGTGGAAACAGAAGCTAGGTTAGCTTTAAGAGGGGAACACACACCAGGATGAGGGTGGCACTGGGCACACTTTCCAAATATAGGTTGTGACAGCAGCTTTCAGCCTTTCAATTTAAATTTGGGGCTGACAGAATAGCCTAGAGGGTAGAGGTTAGCGTAATGAGCTATGAATGAGCTTGGTACATCCAGCGGACCTGGGTTTGATTCCCACAACCTCCACTTGCATACTGTGTGAGTCTGAGCAAGTCACGTAACCCCCTAGTGCTCCCAGGTTGCCCCTGCAAACAGGCACTTGTGCCTAGTGGGCCTTATCCAGTTACCAAAGTCTAAAATAAAAAAAAAATAAAACAAATGACAATATGCTGAGAGGAATAGCTGCCTAAGCTAGGGTCATGTTCATCATCCCACATAGGAATAGGTGATTCCCCAACATTTGCAGTGCAGGAAGCTACTTTAGCCCACATTGCTGTGCTGGGGGATGGGAATGGAGGACAGAATACAGTTACATTCACAATCACACACACCCGGATGAGGATGGCACTGGGCACAGTCTCCAAATATAGGTTGTGAAACAGCTTTCAGCCTTTCAAATTAAATGCATGCTGCTGACCAGATTCAAAACACCTATTCCTAGTCACTCTAGCTAAGTCAGTCTAGTGAGCTAAGAAGAAATAAGTTTTGTGTGTTTAGGAAAAACACAGTATGCATTATTAACACTATCTTAACAAGTGTGCTTGCTGTTTCTGTGTCAACAGTCTGTCACCAAGAATTTTCCTCCTAGGGCCTATAAAAGTACCCAGAGGCCAGAAAGACGTTCTATGTGAACTTATGCATTTTGTCTGAGACTGAGACAACCCTCACTGTTGCTGCTGCTCCAATGGCTTTCTGACCACCTCCCAGGCCTGAGGCCTCTGAAGCAGCTGTTCTCATCGGAGTCATCTCTGCCACTAACCTAGTTCCTATGTCCCCGCTAAAGACCAATGTGCTGCCTGCATGCTCCTTGCCCGCCTGTTGAGCCTGTGGAGTGTCTTGTGCTTAGGGGTCCATGCCATCCAGAGAGTGATGGGGAAAGACCTGACTCAGCAACCTGCAACAAAAATGAACGCGACGCTTGTCCACTAGGACTGTGCGAGTCAGCAGGCAAAGTGACCATCGGCACCAATCCCGCTGAAATGGCATCATGTGACCGTGTTACCCCAAGGTGTTCCATCTGCAAATGTCGCAATTGGTAGGGTGAGATCCTCTCTTGTGTTCCTTAAATTGGTGCACACAGATTGGCTGGTCTGGTAAGAGAGTTTAAGGGATTTAAAGTGATAGTGCTTGTAGCTGGTGGCTGACTTTTGATGTCTAATGGCATTCCGGATCCTGTCACCATTCTGCCTTAATTTAACTCCTGTCTCCTGCTGGCGCTGCAACTGTGTAAATTCTAGGGGGGTAGAGCTCCTCCCTAATCTTCCTGGTGGGGGTTTCAGCCCCCTTGTAGTCAGCGTCTATGTCTAGTGGTCATGCAATGAAGTTGTGGTAGAGGCATGTTTAAGAAGGATATCAGGAAGTACTTCTTCTTGAAAGGGTGTTAGAAGCATGGAACCAACTGCAAGCCAAAGCTGTGGAGGCTAGAACAGTAGAAGGCTTAAGGCACACATGGGATTGACACATGGGCATATTAGTACAGAAACAAGGAGGTGTAGTGTCCTTTGAAGCCAGTTAGGGTCTTTGGAGGTACAATAGTCAGGGAAGCCTTGGGTAGACTAAATGGGCCAGGTGGTCCTTTACTGCTGACAGTGTCTATGTTTCTAAGTGACAATATTCCATGACATACTAAATCCTGGAATGTATTATTGTTACTATGTGCTGGACCTATTTTTATATGTATTAAAAGGTTAAAATAAAAAAATTATAAATATTTTTATTATGTTTTTATTTAATTCTGTTTTGTTCTGTTTGGCCAGTAGGTATTGCTGTTCTGAAAGATATGGCAGATTGTTCAATGTGACAATCATGACTTAAACACAGTGCAGACAAACACAGCGAGTGCACATCACCGAAACTCAAAGCAATGATGAGCACTGTAGTGCCCACCACAATCAGCAATGGAGGCTTCTTTTCTGTGTGGGGGTGATGCAAACTAAGTTTTTAGGTGAGGGAGCTATGCTCCTGTGTCCCCTGCACCCCTTTTATATTATAATTAACTCCAGGCAGGAGGATAATGGAGAGGGGAAACTCAGGAGGGGAGCTAAATCACAAGGAGACAGTGGTCAGTAGGGGGAGAATGGTGGGGGGCAACCTTCAGGTGCGGGGAACACAGTTGGGAGGGTGGGGGAATGGGACTTCAGCAACCCTAAATAAAAAAATTATTTACATTCAGAACAGACAGAAAAATAAAAACTCTATAGCCAGTCCTGAATCTGGGTCCACTAGACACAGTGGTGGTGACTTTACCCACTACAATAGCTGTCTAGCTCAGGACTGGCCCAACGAATACAGCACTATACACTGCATGTAGCAACTACTCCCTACAGACAGAATATCACCGTACTTACTATGTACTACTAAGTGCTCATAGTCCATTTTGCACTTGCTATTTTGATGTTGCCCAAATTGATTCACTTAAATTGATTTGCCCATATCATGGGATACCATGGTGGACTTGTGGGGGTGGATGGATTTGAAGCAGATAAAAAACATTTTGACTGAGACTTTTTCTCACCCATGAGTATGTCCTAGGATTTAATCATGGGTAACAAAATGTCTTGGTCAATCAAGCTGCTGTATTATTTCTATGCATTACATAATTAAGGAGTGTTATACTGAAGAAGATTGCTCTCATTTATTCAGAACAGCTAGCTTCTACATAGAAACATAGAATTTTATGGCAGATAAGGACCGCTTGGCCCACCTAGTCTGCCCATTTCCCTACCTAACGGATAAGCTGAAGATCCTAGTTAACCAACAGCCTACTTTCTCCTAACCCCCACTAGAATTGCCTTATGTCTGTCCCATGCATTCTTGAATTCCACCACTGTTTTTGACTCTACAACCTCCTCCGGAAGGCTGTTCCATGTATCCACAACACTCTCTGTGAAGAAATACTTCCTCACATTACCTCTGAGCTGTCCCCCCTCTATCTTCAAATTGTGCCCCCTTGTTTTTGCACATCTCTTTTTCTGAAAGATGCTACCCTCTTGGACTTTGTTGATTCTCTTGAGGTATTTGAAAGTTTCTATCATGTCCTCCCTCTCCCTCCTTTCCTTGAGGCTATACATCTTTAGTTCCTTTAGTCTTTCTTTATATGTCTTCTGATGCAGACCCTGCATCATTTTGGTTGCCCTCCTCTGGACAGACTCCACCCTGCCTATGTCTTTGCGGAGATGGAGTCTTCAGAACCGTACACAGCACTCCAGATGTGGTCTTACCAACTGTCTGTACAGAGGGCCAAAAACTTCCTGTTTTCTACTTGTGATGCCTCTCCCTATGAATCTCAGTATCCCCCCAGCCCTCCTTACTGCCTTCTCACATTGCTGGCCCACCTTTAGGTCATCTGATATGACTACCCCAGGTCTCTTTCCATTTTTGTTGCTGTCAGTATCTCACCCCCCCATTGTGTACTCTACCCCTGGGATATTGTTTCCCAGGTGCATTACTTTGCACTTCTTTGCATTGAATCTAAGCTGCTATACATTTGACCATTCTTCCAACCTTGCCAAGTCCCTTTTCATCCTTTCCACCCCACCTTGTATATCAGCCCTGTTGCAGATCTTTGTGTCATCTGCAAAGAGACATACTTTCCCTTCCAGTCCCTCTGCAATGTCACTTAAAAAGACATTAAAAAGGACCGGCCCCAGTACTGAACCTTGTGGTACCCCACTAGTAACCCTCCTTTCTTCACTGTGGACTCCATTTACTATTACCCACTGTGCCCTGTTATCCAACCAGAGTTTTACCCAGGCTACCACCCTGGGACCCTCTCCCAGGCTGGAAAATTTGTTTGTGTGAGACTGTGTCAAATGCCTTGCTAAAGTCTAGGTAGGCCATGTCCACAGCCCCTCCCTGGTCTACTGCTTTGGTCACCCAGTCAAAGAAATCAATTAGATTTCTCTGACATGACCTTCCTGCTGTGAATCCATGCTGCCTTGGGTCCTGTGCCCCCCAGACCTCTAGGTATTCAACAATTCTTTCCTTCAGAAGTGATTCCATCATTTTCCCTACCACTGAGGTCAAACTGACAGGTCTGTGGTTTCCTGCCTCTGTCTTGCTCCCACTTCTGTGAAGGGGAATCACAGCCACCCTCCTCCAGTCCTCAGGTACCACACCATCCTCCCATGATTTATTAAAAAGGGTAGTCAGTGGTGTTACTAGTTCTTCCCTTAGTTCTTTTAGAATTCTGGGGTGAATCCCATCAGGCCCCATTGCTTTATCCACCTTCAGTTTTAAGAGTTCTTTCAGAACACTTTCTTCTGTGAAAGGACTAATATCAACCCCCTTATCCAGAGTGCTTCTATTGACCAGATTAGGTATTTCCCCCTGCTTTTCCATCTGTCAGTAGATTCAATAATGTAACTGTATGCTAATCCCTATATTTGACTAGTCGAGAGCAATGTTACAGCGTATCTGTGAGAAACTGACTAACATTTTTTGATTTCTCACAGATGTGATTTGACAATTTCAGAAGTTTTTTCAAAACATATGTGCCTTTTTTCAGTATACTGGCAATAACAGCTATACTGTTCAAGGGTTTCCTTGATAATAACTAGACCAGGTGGTTAATAAACACCTTGGCCTTTGGCCTCAGTGTTTAGTACTTCCTGGTCCAGTTATTACCTCATAAAATCTGATCACTATGCTATTATCACTATAATACATGACAAGGTGTGGTATATAATGGGATATTGCCATGCTTCAGGTGCATTGTGAGTACTGAGGCTACATCAAAGTGATTCCTGCACCCAAGAAGTGGCAATATCTTATGATATACCACACCTTGGAATGTACTATTACTATTATATATTTCCCTTCTATTCCCCAAGGAAATCTACTGCTTGCCAAGCTGCCTGCTCATATAATTTCCCTAAACTATGGTCTTCTCTTCCCCTGTCCCTTCATTCTGCCTCTTTTCCTTTTAAATATTTTCTTCATGGCTATATACTCCCTCCTACAACTGTCTTTGACCCCATACCTTAATGGCTCTCCACCCCTACCACTTATTGCCCCAGACCTGACATGCTCTTTAGCCCCCCCTACTGATATGCTCCATTGGGGTTGTTTCAGTCTGCCTGTCCAAGTGAAACTTAAGTACTGTACCTTAACTCCTTGTACTGTTTTACCCTGCACTGAATATTGGTTGCACATCTGCAATGCTTTTTACCTAGCACCTTTTTAATGTATAGTACTGTTTGAAATTGACTATTATTGAGGCATATATGTTAATGTACTATTAATTCTTTCAACTTATTGTATTAGCTTCCTCACACACACCCCACACACACACCCAGGTGACATCAGGAAATGAACTGTTATTAGCTCAGTGTGTCTTTCCCGGTAAAACATTTGAAAAAAATACAGAAACATAGAATTTGAAACTAACTAATTAACTAGACTAACTATTGGTCATTGGACATCAGGACTAATGATGGTGGTGGTGGGGGGAGTACTTCAAGTAACTTGTTACAAATACCTTGGAGTTTGGCTGGACCACAGATTGAGATGGGATAAACATCTAGAAAATTTATTGGGCAATCTTAGTAGAAAATTGGGTATGTTATGTAGACTAAAGCCCTGTATGACCCTGGAATTACATAGATACATAGATACATAGACAGTGTCGGCAGATAAGGGCCTATGGCCCACCCAGTCTGCCCATTTGAGCTTGTAAGTTCAGTTTGTTTTCCTAGAAGTCTGTTGCCCCTTACCCCTGACCTCCAGAATTCCTTTATGTCTATCCCATGCATTCTTAAATCCTGTGATTGTTTCAGCCCCCACCACTTCCTCTGGCAGGGTGTTCCACTTGTCCACCACCCATTCTGTGAAGAAATTCTTTCTCATGTTTCTCTGAATCGTCCTCCTCCAACTTCATCCATGCACTCTAGTCCTGGAACATCTTTTCACTTAAAAATAGTGTTTTCCTGCACCCTGTTCCTCCCTGTAAGATACTTGTATGTCTCTATCATATCCCTCTCTCCTCCTCTCCTCCAGGAGTACATGTTCAGTTCCTTCAACCTGTCTTCATAGGACTTGTGATGCAATCCATGCACCATCTTTGTTGCCCTCCTCTGAACCTTCTCTACCCTGTCTATGTCCTTACATAGGTATGGTCTCCAGAACTGTACACTGTACTCCAGGTGGGGCCTCACTAGTGTCTTGTATAGTGGAATTATGACCTCCCTTTTCCTGCTGGTGGTGCCCCTGCCTATACATCCCAGCATCCCATTTGCTTTACCTGCTGCCTTGTCACACTGTTTCCCTACCTTGAGGTCATCAGAGATGACAACCCCAAGATCCCTTTCCTGCTTGGTGCATGCTATATCCTCACCCCCAACTGATATATTGTGCCAGGGTTTTTGTGCCCCATACGCATTATCTTGCACTTCTTTGCATTGAATTTCAACTGCCAAACCCCTGACCATTCTTCAAGTTTCTGCAGGTCGCTTCTCATTCTGAAAATTGTCAATCGCAGTGGTGGGATTCGAACCCACGTCCCCCAAAGAGACTGGAGCCTTAATCCAGTGCCTTAGACCGCTCGGCCACACTACCGAATGGTGAATTGTGGCACAGGATTGTGGAAACCATGGTGCTGCCTGTTCTAGATTATGGGGACTTGGTGTATGGGGGGGGTCTCAGGAATGGAGATGGCAAGGTTGGATGTCATGTACAACAGGCTCTCCCACTTTGTCCTCTGTGCCCCCAGAAATACATACCATTGTATATTATACAGAGCCCTTAATTGGTGGTGCCTGTACGACAGGAGGAACTGGCATCTAGCAACATTCATGAGTAAAATAAGAAGGCAATAACTGCCCAATTATAACCTGAGTGACTTTTTTGAGATTAGGGAACTATGGAAGGGTTTAAGATCCTCCTGGGGCATAGAATTTGCTGTTCCTGGATATAATTTGGAACTGGGTAGGGCATCTCCCATCTATAGGGGTCCTAAAGTCTGGAATAATCTACCTTTAGATCTAAGGTATGTGGATACTCCCTCTAACTTAGATTTAATAAATAAAATGTTTTTTTAAGGTTAGTGCATGAGCCAAGAACATGCTGTATACATTAATATTTAAAATCATGTACTTTAAAACTTTTCTTGCACATTAGTTATGCATATTGTTGCACACTCAAGTATATGAAATGAACACATTTCAGAGATTTTTTATCTTAGGAAAAAGTGGCAGGGAGATTTATTTCATGCACTCATTGTAGATGCCTTACTCCTTTAGGAGGAGGGGGCACAAGTGTCTAACTTTGAGTATGTGAAATATAATTTAAACTGTACTCAACATTGACCCTAATTTTTAAATTTTAAGTGTTGTATATTGTTATAGTTGTTACCATATATGTGGAACTATTGTCTATGTGTTTTGGACCTCCTTGCAAATGAGTTTTATTACTCAATGGAGTGTAATCCTGTTCATATTGTGGCCTGGCTATTCATAAATGCACCAATGTCTGGCGCGAGTCTGGCACAGTGCAAATCTGATGCGCCATGGCGCAACTGGAGCCATATTCAGAGGTTGTGCAGGTCAAACTGCGTCAGTGCAACCTGGCTGAATATGGCAGAGTTGCACCATGGCGCAAACAGAGATGCTCCAGCACAACTGTGGGAGCAGAGCAGCAGAGCAACAGAGGGGGGAAAAACACAGAGAAAAGACCCAGGGACAGAGCCACAGAAGCACAGTGACAGGCCACAGGAGGCCACCATCAGCAGGGCACATACAGGCAACCAGACACCTGACCCCAGAACACCACAGTGGCACAGATGGCAGGTGACAGGAGGTGCCAATGGCCAATGGAGGGCCACCAAGGGAGCCCCCCTGCAGGCTGCTGGCCTTGCCCCTCCAGACCATAGTAGGCCACACCCAGGACCATGCAGCCAAGCACACACACACTACACAGGCACACAGGAAACCCCCACATTAGGCACTGAATATGCTGGGTGGCAGGCAGCATAGCAGACCACATGGGACAGGCCGCACAATGCCAAGCGTGGCCCCAACACAGTGTGCGGACATTACCCGACCAATGACCATGGCTGTGTGCCACCACCACACACACATCTGCCACACACCCCCCTGACAGCCACCCCATGGGCACCCCAAGGCACTGCCACCGACCCAGGGTATGGACACCATCACAATGGGACACATCACAGCACACAGCAGTGAACCATGGAAGCACAACACACACCCTGTCCCATGCACACTACACAGACAGACACTGGGCCACTGCAGCATGGCTCCTCATGCCACCTGCAAAGCAGACAGAGACACAGGCAGGTATGTCTGAAAAAATACATATTGAACCATACACTATTTACAGAGAACCAGGGGCTGGGAAAGGGTAGGTAGGTACAGTGAGGGAAGGGGACAGGAAACAGGGAACATGGACTGTACAGTGGGGGGGGACTGTAGGGGTAGGTGAAACAGGAGAGACAGGGAAAACTGCTACAGCCTCAGCACCGGCCCTGCCTTGGAGACCTTGCAATCCTCCGCTCCCACCTCTCGGCTGCCATCATATGCCGCATCACCACAACAACCTCCAGTATAGTGGACATGATGAAGAGGGTCTCCCTCATTAGGCGGCTGAGCATGGACCTTGGTGGTCTGTGCCGCTGGACACCTATAACAAGGGACAGGACTGGTGATCAGTGCAATGACCCAAGGAATCATGCCCACCCACAGTGTGCAATGGGCAGTGGGAACACACACTTCTGGAGGGCCCGTAATGGCCACCCACAGGGGGGTGGGCCAACATCAGCCAGCAACTTGGTGCACCATGACATTGCATAGAGGTAGTCCCCACAGCACAATGGCCACATAACTGCGCAATGACAGTCACATGGCACATTGCACCGGCAGTACCACAGCAACAACAGTGGCAGCCAGGTGCACACCCACCCCACCTACAGCTGGCACACATGTCCAATGGATGTGCCACAGTGGCATGCACCAAGCACAGTGTGACACACACAGCTGCCACATCACATTGCACAGGCAGCCATGCCCACGCCTACTCCCCCCGCCACCCCCCATGTACAGTGCCAAGGACCATGAGAGTGCTTACCTGCCCCCTGCAGCCCTGCTGGTGCCAGTTCAGCACCATCACAGCACACTAGTCCCTGCAGCGCTGCTGCAGCCCTCGCCTGCCATTGGTCATCTGGTGCTGGGAAGGGATAGAAGACAGATGCACATCAGTGACCGACCACAGCAGCAGCCCTGACCCCTGTGCACAGGGTGTGCCTCTGCCCGACACAGCCCACATGCCTGCATTGCTGCAGCGCAACACAAGCAGAAGCTGGCAATGCCACTCTGTGATGCACATAATGAAAGTGTACCCCTCTGCAGGGCATGGTAGGCAGCCAAGCCAACACCGCAGTACAGCACCAGGGCAGGCATGCAACATGGGATGACTTACCTGGCTGTGGCACAGCCCCACGCCTGGTGTGTGCCTGAAGCCTCCTCAGCCTTTCCGGGTCCTGCCTCATGAGGTCACCATAGCAGTGCCTGCATTGCTCCCCAGTTCTGGACACCCCAGACCTTCGCTCCAGGCTAGCAGCAATCCCCTGCCACACAGTGCCCCTAGCCTGCTGCAGGAGCCCCTGTTCAAAGAGCTGGAAGTGTGGGGCTCCACACAGGCCACAAGGTTGGCCAGTTCCCCTGAGACTAGTTAGGGGCATGTCTACCTCTTCCCTGTACCATGTTCATGGTAGCAAGTTCAGTGGCAAAAATGGCAGGAGGAGACGGACGTCCGCACCATGCACCTGATGCACAATGCACAATGCAAGGAAGCATGTGCAGTGCCCACCCATCGTGCAGTGACAGACGTGTGGAGTGGGCATGGCTAGGTGGGGTCACAGGGTCAAAGGTCTGACCTAGGGGTCAGAGGTCTGACCCAGGGGTATGGGGTCACCCGCCATTTGCGCAGTGCGCACGTGTGTGATAGGGCACGGTACCCCATGCATGACGATTGGCCATGTGCATCATGCACAATGCCACTGCATCACGCTGGCCACACATGGTGCGTGATTGACACCATGATAGTGTGACATGCATGTGCACTGCAGGCTTTCACACTGCGCATGCATGCACATTGCACTGCAACTTGCTCCAGAGCAATCTCATTGCACATGGTGCAATATCCCAATATTCAGACACCACATGCAAATGAGCTCATCAGACAATGTGTGGCACAGTGGGTGCATTAGCACATCATCACTGTTGTGCTCAACCTCATTTGCATGCATTTCACCTTATAAGCACCACAGAACAGCACAGGCCATGGACCAGTACTGCAACCTTGATAGGTAAGTGGTGCATGCCTCTGCAGCACACTGGGAGCAGACAGCACTGCAGGGTAGGATGGACCAGGGAGATGCTGCCACTGATACTCTGTGCTATCCATGTCCACAGGCAGCAACATGTTGGCACATGAGAGAGGGAGAGGAGTGGGGTCCTGCACGGAAGCACAGACCCAACTTCACAAAGGCTGAGACTGATGCCCTATTTGAGGCCTACCTGGACAGGGAGCCCCTGCTGAGCAGCACCACAGGCCAGGGCTGGTGCATGGGAGTAGGTGGCAACCCATGTGAACCACCATGGCAGCCACCAGTGGTCGGCACAGGAGTGCCACAAAATGGTGGGAACAGATGAGCGGCAGATTAAGGAGAAGGTGGCAGCCATCCAGGTATCCCATACTGCCACCAGAAGAGGGCCATTGGATGCTCCCACACTAACGTTGCAGGAGGAGTTGTTGGCAGCCACCATGCACCGCACCATGGTGGAGGGTGTGCCTGGAGAAGGATTCCAGATGGGTGGCAGCCCATAACTGCATGGTATGTATGTCAGACATGCACAGCTGGTGGCACAGAGGGTGTGAATGCCCACATGGGTTCAGTCAATGGCCCCAATCATGCCAGGCATGCATGCCACCCTGTGGAAGTCCTATATGGTTGCTGTATGCTCGGCTTGTGTGCTGGGAGAAATGGATATATTTCAAAGCACGTGGCAGAAGAGCACTGAGGGACTGTGTGAGGAAGCAGTACGTGGCTGACTGGGTGATGCCTGTGGTGTCCTCTGTTGGTCTTTGGAAGGTGCCCGTGGCAAACAAGCACATGGCAGCGATCACCTTCATCTCCATGGACACGGTGTGGCTCTGTTTGTTGGGTGCCTACATCTCCTCACTGCACAGCTTGCAGAGCTGCCTCAGAATGGCCCTGTTCAGGTGGTGCCAGACCACGATCTCAGTGTCACTGTAGTTCTCAAAGGTGATGCGGGCACAGTACCATCTGTGTCAGGCATACCACCAACAGGCCCTTCCTCGGCCATGTCGCTGTTCCTTCTTCCCCCTTAGATCCCTCATCGCTGCCTCCATCATGAAGAGTACACTGTCCATGCCCTTGCTGTCCACTGTCTCCCCCTGGGCAGTTGGCTGCTGGCAGTGTGTCACCCTGGTGCACTGGTTTTGTGTGTGTGTGTGTGTGTGTGTGTCTCCCTCTCTCTCTCTCTACCCCTCTCTCCCTCTCCCAGGCCACCTCTCTGTCCCTGTCCCTCTGTGTGTGGCCTTTGTCTGTCTGTCTGTTTCTCTGTCTGTCTCTCCCTCTCACCCCTGGTGCAACTGCTGTCTATGTGTTTGCGCCCTGTATTTATAGGAACAAGTCAGCTCGGAGCATCTTCCATTTGTTCCATACTTGCGCCATGTTTTCACGGTTGAATATGCCACTGCGCTGGATATTCGTGGGAACGCCGCCTGCACTTGTGCCTGCATAGATTATGATTGCGCATTGGTGCAATGGATTTTATGCTGTGCACTGGCTCCCACTGAATATGGCCCCTGGGCACAATTTCGCACTTGCACCGTCACAACTCATTTGCACTGCTCTGAATATCCGGGCCTGTATATGAATAAAATTTTACCATACTATACCTTACCAACTAGGTAAATTATCCAAGATACTTTTATATATATAAACAATAAGAAAGCATTTTCTAATGATTGTTTGCAGTTACATGGTCAGTAGGTAATACTGTTGTAGTATTTTTCTACAGAAGAGGAGAGTAGGAAGCAATGTGGCAATGGTAAGAGGAGGAACAACTCTGCATTTTAATGGTACTATAATTAGCCAGTACACTATTTTTGAGCCTTACAGTGCATCATCAGGAGGTAAGGTGTGTTGGAAACCAGTGGCCCGGAGTGCAGCTGTGGTAGTACTGGCTGAATTGAGACTATTTAACCCTTGCTGTGCTGCTGACATGTATACACTTCCTAAAAACCTATACGTTCTAAATCTTCTGACAGCCTAAGAGTTAAAATGCAATTGTGAGGGATGGACTCCAGAGCAGCCATAGAATATGTGGCCAAAGGAGGGCAGTGTACTATAAAGACAAGTGAAAAGACAATTGGCTGGTGTGTTTATTTTACTGTGGGTATGTGTAGGAATGTCCCCCCCCCTTGACTATTAGCCAATAAGATATTTGTGTTTGTTTTTGTCATTGCATAATAGAGCTCTTACCTCCTCAATATACTGTATATTGCGGTAGCCTGGTATGGAACAGGGTATTATGCATTTCACTACATATGCATACTTTGCAGTTTGCAAGCCTCTGATCAGTCTCAAAAGTTAAGAATCAGATACTCACAACATGAAATTAAAAATATATAGGTCTGTTCATGGTAATGCTGCATTTGACTAAAACAAGTACCAGTGGGGAAAATAGTTTATTAGATCTTACACAAAAAGAAATACTCAAAAATGTGGGTTCTTCTTGAACTTATATTTCAGTGATTTCACTAATTCACATTATACTGCTTTAGTGCTGTGTGGAATTTTCAAATTTCAGCAGAACAGAATTCTGCAAAATTTTCAAAATTCTACCAAAATTCCTCCAAATTTTGCCAGAAACAGAATGGCATAATTATTTATTTATTTTAGTTTTTGTTGACTGGGTAAGTGCACTTCACAAATCCTGCCTATTTTCAGGCATGACCCAGGGGAGGGGGATACAGATGAATGCCAACTGACCTTGAACTCAATTAAGCTGTTGGTGGTATTTTTAATGAATGAGGGAAATTTGGCCAGGACGCCAGGGGAAATTCCCCTACTCTTTTCGATAAGTGCCATGGGATCTTTAACGTCCACCTGAACTACCACCAATACAGGCAGATGGGACCTCAGTTTAACATCTCATCCAAAAGACAGCACCTCAGAAGTGCAGCACCCCTCTCATGCTGCACTGCAGCATCAGTACTGGGATATTACCCCAAGTGCCAGATGTGGGAACTGAACCCACAGCCCTCTGATCTCTCAGCCTGAGAGGTGAGTGTGCTACCTACTGAGCCACTGACACTGCAAGTCCATATTAGAAAATAGTTGTGGAATGATTTGTTGTGGAATAAATGCTGTCCTGTGGAATATTATTCTGCAGATCTCAATATTTTCCATGGAAATTGTTGCAGAATAATTGTCGATGGCAAAATGCTGTTCTGCGGAATATTATTCTGTGGATTGCAGTAGGTGGAATTCCACAGAAGAACCAGCAAAATTCCCGTGGCAATTCCACGCTAATTTTGCCAGCAGAATTCTGCATCCTGTACAGCACTACACTGCATCTGATAACGGGCATTCAAATGCAAGTGTATAAATACTCAATACATAGGAAACGGAAACACAAGAACATATATGCCCATTAATCTAGCAAGTGAGAAAACTGTTAGAGAGAACCACAGTGATGTTTCCCTGAGGAAACAAATAGAGAAGAAGAAACCAGTGGTGCCAATCATCTTAATTGCAGGTGGTAATAAGGCAACCAGAGAGATATATAACAGATATAAAACACAACATATGCAGCTGCTATTTAACTGCTTCCACACAAACAATCAGGAAGAATAAAATTCCATCTTCATAAAGCTGGCTAATGTTGTCTTAAGGGGCCCTGTGGCAAGCATTGATAACTTAAAGTTCCGTGTTGGGGAAGGGGTGGAGGGGTAAGCCTCGAGGCTGAAGGAGGCAGGAGTAAGTCCTAGATAAGGAGGGTGACAAGGCTGTGATGGAGCTAAATTGAAGGAGGCTAGTCAGAATTGAAGGCTCATAATTAAAAGAAAGCTGTTCCCACAGGACGCTGACTGATTGCTAAGCGTTCCCATGTGAACATTGTACAGGAGATCTACTATGCTGTGACACCATCATCATTTGCCAGCCCTGTGTGAATTTGTTTTGTTTGCTTTGTTCCACAGCCCCCATCCAACAAATGAGGCTGGTGTGGTTATCTTCACAGCTGGTGCCAATGCTGCTCCTTCATTAGCTGGGGGGGGGGGGCATTGCATGAGCAAACAGTAGCCCTCACCCTCCTTGAGAGCTAGGCTCCTCACTTGTGTGATACCCACAGCCTCTCTCTAGGATTCCAACCCTTGCGCTTGAAACTCAGTCTTCCAGTCGTAAGTGTGTGAATTGCTTCACTGTGCTGGGCCAGACCCCGTTTGACATTTTTTAATACAGTTTCTTTAAAAAAAAAGGTATTATGACATTCAGTATGGGGGGTGCATGTGCTCCTCTATTAAGTTTTTGCTTGGACCTGATTCTGAATCAGGTCTTTTTAAATTATGAAACTTAAGAAATGAAGAAGGACCATGTTAACTTAAAGGAGGACAACGGAATATAAGGAATCGTGTACTAGACAAAAAAGATCATAGCATTTAATATTATGGGAAATAGCTGGTGGGAAAAAAAAAGTAAAATAAATCTCGTTTCACTGATAAGGTTCATGCCAGACTACATAGCACAGCATCCATCAGCAAAAACTGGCCCTGGACACTCCTTAATAGTGCAAACATTTATTACTAAAAAAAAAAAACTTGTTCAGCTCATAGAAAAGTAATACTGGTTAAAGGAATAAGGGGATTTTCCATGGAATGGGACATAAAATCTTGTACAGTACATGGAGGCTTGGAATGCACATCAGTGTTGAAGGAATGATCTCTAGTTAATTGAGATAATATTATTGTGTGTTTAAAGGGAAACTCTGGAAAAGGCACAGCTTTACTCAGGCGCTACAAAAATGCCTAATTAGTGCTTTCAGACAGCAATTTTTTTTAAATGATCTCTAATTGCTTTTTTAGTAATTTAAACAGTGGCATTCAACTTTCACTTTCTATTGCTGACAGCCACAATCTCATGAGCTGCAGAGAGCTTTCTGAGCTCACTTTATGCTAATCAATCAATCAATCAATCAATCGATTGATCACTTTATTTAACCAGGCATAAACACCATTGAGCAAGCTCATTTTCAAGGTGGTTTCAAGGCTAATATGTCCTGCCAACCAATAGCAGTGGTCAAACAGACATATTAGCATACAGTGAGCTCAGGACTCTCACTGCTGCTCAGGAGATGGTGGCTGCCAGCAACAGAAAGTGGAAGTTGTGGGTAGCTTTGCTAAATCATTAAAAAAGCTGTTACTGTCTGAAAGCACTAATTGAGAGTTTCTGTAGTGTCTGAGGAAAGTTGTGTCTTTTCCAAAAGGAAAGTGCCCTCTGCAGAGCTGCCAACACCTCTTCCTGCAGTGCTGCAGGGAGTTTGTTACCCTAATGACTGGTCAGAAACCAGTTCCCATGCAACCTGGTCAGAGACCAGTTTCTGAACCACCTGGTCTGGGGTCAGTTTCACCGCTGTACAGGAGCTTTCTTTGTAGCACTTAGTTTTTTTCCTGCACCAACTCCCTGTAGTGTAGCTTTACTATTGCCAACTCTGCGCTGCCATGGATCACCACACAAGTGAAATTTGGGGTCAAAAGAATTTTAGGGGATGTGAGATTCAAACCCAGACTTTCAGGATCACAGCCTAGCACACTAACCACTACACTATGCTGGCTGCTGCCTGGCAGGCCTGTGGTTAGACACATACTGTATGTGACAATAACTGATCCCAGACCAGTTCAGCTGGAAGGAGAAACTGGTCTCAGACCAGGTGGCTTGGAAACTGGTCTAAGACCAGGCAGCTCTGAAACTGGTCTTAGATCAGGCTGGTCCCAGACCAGTCGTTAGGGGAACAATCTTCCTACTCCTTCTGCAGCACCTGATATCTGTTGAATCCCATCTGATTACTGAGCCGGGCCGATCCTGCTTAGTTTCTGAGATCGGAGAGGATTAGGCTCCAAGGTATGGCTGTAGACTAGCAAAGTTTGTAAAAATTTTGCCAAGTATGGTATCTGCATATTTTATTTCCTAAAAATGCCCAAGTCCTATATTTCGGGAAAAAGATGAAAAAGTATTAGATCTGGGACTTGTGGATTTGTAGGGAAGTAAATTCCTCAAGTTGCATACTTAATAAATTTGCAGCATTCTTGTTCTTTCAAAATCAGCAAATTTGCAAGAAGAAAATGCTGCACATTTTACACTTTGAAAGGCAGAATCTGTGAGAGAGTCACCTGCAAAATTAAAATTTTGACAAGCCCTACTCTAAAAGAATCCAACCCCTGATGTTTGAAATGTATTATTCTTTCTTGAGCCATTACTTCTGTTTGCGTCACAATACCAGTAATTAGCCAGCCCATTGGCACAGTGGTAGCGGTACTGCTCACAATGCCAGTGACCTGTGTTCAGGAACTGGTGCGGAGTGCTGGGGGACAGCTGGGAGGTTGAGGATCAAGCATCCAAGAGGACGTTGTCCTCCTCCGGGGAAGGAAGGTTGCTAGCTCTGCTGTTGCACTGCCACCTGGGTGACCACAGGTGGTAGCCCAGCTGGGAGCAGCTGTGTGCATGCGCACCCCTGAAGCCAGTGCCCAAGTGGGAGTAATACAGAAGTCAAGGAAAATGACAGGGCCCTGGCAGGATGAATACCGGCTCCCCACAGGCCCTGCACCAGTGACATGGTAGTCCTCCATCTGGGACCTGGTCTGGCTGGTACAGGGTGAGGCCCCACCACCCCCTAGTCCATAGCCCCGGGGTAGGGAGATCACATGTCCTGGGTCGCCCCGAAAAAGGGGCATGGACACAGTAGGCCTACCTGGTCATCACAATTTAATAAATAAATAAATAATGTGGAGGATGGAGTTGGAAGGCAAGCCCACGAAATGCCGGGTGACAGGGCTGGAGGAGCCAGTAAGGTGGTGGGCCTGGAACCAGGGGGATAAAAAACAAACAAACAAAAAAAAAAACAATACCAGCAATTAGATAACCACAATAATTGAAAAAAGTAAAAAAAATGGGTTTTCAATAAAAACATATAACAAGCAGCACAAACTTAATTTTCATGAATACTTCTCACTGGAACGGAACAGGCTTTAGAATGGCAATGCCAGAGATTTTATGAAGGGGCAGCTCGGGGGTCTTAGCACATAGATTGCACAGACAGACCCACATGACCGCAATTATGAAAATAAAAGACCTGGACATGGGCAAATATAACTATCACGCTTGGGAAATACCGGCCTCTTTGAAAAAATACTATCAACAAGTTTATTTAGACCCTGAAACTGCTAACCCACAACAAATTCTTGCTTTCTGTTGAGGATAAAACTACACACTCTTAGTAGCAAACAGAAAGAGAAGCTAATATCTCCCATTACAATTAACGAACTACGTTGTACAATCCAGAATTTAAAAAATGGGAAGAGCCCTGGCCCTGATGGCTACAGTTGTGGAATTTTATAAGGGTACATGGGACTTAATTAAATCTCCCCTTCTACAGGTGATGCAAAAAAGTCATAGCACAGCTAATTATCCCGTATATTGGAGAGAAGCAGTCATATCAGCTATATTAAAAACCCAGAAACCCCCCACATCTATGTGATTCCTACTGCCCCATATCGGTCCTTAATCAAGATTACAAGATATATATAAGCACAATTGCCCAGAGATTAGATGACATTCTCCCAACACTAATCCATGCTGATCAGTCAAAATTTATTAAAACCTGACAGACAACTGATAATATCAAATGAACCCTATATATTATAAATCATGCCCAGGCTTCAGGGTCCCCTTTGTTGATATTAAACTTAAATATGCAGAAGGCATTTGATATGGTCTCTTGGACATTTCTGAGACTGACTCTTTTGAAATTTGCCTTCCTTCAGGAATTCCTGGACAACATAGGGGGCCTATTTCAGAGCCCCAAGACAGTTGTTAAAGTAAATGGATCACACTCAGCCCATTTTCCGCTCTCTAGGGGAACACATCAGGGATGTCCCTTATCCCCTTACCTTTTTGCTCTTTTTGTAGAGCCTATAGCACAGCTTTTGAGGTAAATGGACCAGATCCATAGATACTCCATTAATGACACCCATCACAAACTGGCAGATTATGTCAATGACCTCCTTCTTTATATCACCCGTCCCGAGTCTTCCTTAGCTACCCTGGATGAGTTACTGCTGCTAACAGAATGAATGATGGGCTACAAAATTAACCTAGACAAAACAGAGGCTTTAACAATACAATATACACCACCTCAGCCAACTGTAGTTAAATACCCATTTAAGTGGAACCGACCCTGTATAACATACTTAGGTACTGATATTCCCCCTGATCTTTCCAAATTACACAAACTGAACTATGACTCAGTATTTACCCAGATACAAAAAGATCTTAAACATTGGATTCACCTTCCAATTTCCATTATAAACAGAGTCCAAGCTATCCAAATGAACACATTGCCCAGAATCTTGTATTTAATGCAGAATATACCACTCCCAATCATTCAGTGTGAAGTAAAGAGATGGAACCAAGTGGTTTCTGCTTTTCTTCGGGGGGGGCAGATCACGTATCTCACTTTGTAAACTACAACTACCCAAGGGGGGGGGGTAGCCCTACCAGACTTTTTTAAATACTCAATAGCTGCTTTGCTTTCACACCTATCGAAGTGGCTGGCCCCACAAGATACGGCCCCGAGTTGGCTGCAAGTAGAACAAGCCATGTTATCTTTCCCTTTGAACTGTATCTTAGTATATCAGACTCAGATGCTCCCCTGCTCAGAGACTTGTTCATTTTTATGACTGTGGGCGGAGCCTACAAGAGTATTGCATGTACAAAAGGAGGGATGTCATGTTTTCTGTCCGTGGAACTGACTGAAGGTATAAATAGTCTCCTCCGCCTTACCCTCCTCCAAGAAATGTTTTCTGCCCTCAAATAAATACACTTTCATGTTAGTCAATGGTTGCAGGGTACTATTTTCTTTCTTAAATGGGAGGTACAAGAACTGGAACCTGAGTAGTTGAAGGCAGCATTGTTTTTTGGGGGGAAGTAAGGTCTACCCCACCTCCACCCAAGAAACTCCAAAAGGTCCATCCCACCTTTTTTTTTCATGTGGGAGGGGCATGAGGTGAATCTATTTATCCTGAAAGAAGACTCACATGTTTGGGATGTGGACCAAGGAACAGAACAATTCTGTGAAGTTCCCTGCATTTTGTTAAGGACTAGAACAGAAGATACTTAAAATGCCTTCAAACTGACTTAAAAACCCTTGGAACAAATGATTATCAGAGTCACCTGGTGTCTCAAAAGGAAAGACTAAGAAGTGTCTAAAAACTAAGGAAAATAGACAGCTTTCAGGTATTTCTTAAACATTTATATACTAAAAACAAAGTTCAGCTTTTGGGATTAACAATATTTGTTTACCATATTCTATCTATTTATATATATACAGTAGTTTGTCTTTTTAGTAGTTTCAGAATCTTGCATTGGTGTTAATAATGCATTTAGAAATACATTGTTTTAATTGTCTTTACAGATAACCTTGAAAGCATTGCTGGTACTAATGCATTTAAAAATACGTTGTTATAATTGTCTTTACATATAAATCATGCATGTTCATGTGAGGGCACATTTTTTGGGCGATGGGGTTCAAATTATTTTAATCATGGGCACAGTACTTTGTAAACACAGCCTGTGATGAAGTGCGTTTTTTCCTTTTAAGTTTGAGAAAGCTATTAGAAGTAGAATGGGTTAAGAACTTCCTGCATAAAAAGTTCCCCATGGCACCTCACAGTATTTGACATCAACATCCTGACAGCAGTCAGTGTGATACTTTACAGGACATTCATAACAAGAGACCTAGCCTACCCTTTTTCCAAATAATATACCAACTTCATTCTCAGGTAGGCAGTTCTAGGCTACTGTTCATATTCTACTGAATCTTCTTAAAGGAAAACAGCATGTTAAAATCAGGAATATATTTATTACTATCAGTTTTGAGTTCTTACTTCAATCCAGTGTTGTGTTTCTGCCTAGGCTGTTAGAGGAGTTTTTCTAATTTTCCCTGGGTGTTTTATGATGTCTGGGGGCTGTCATTCAAGTTTGTTTTATTGCATCTTCTCCAAGTTAGTCTTCACAGCATATCCTTTGGTTTGATGTCTAATAGCCCCTACAGCAGGCCAGTGTCTTGTTACAGTGTTTTGCTTACCCACAGCAGAGAAAAAACCGCACTGCAGCCAGGATTCACAGCGCTATACAATACACTATAGAAAGTTACATGCTTAAACACACACACACATACACACACACACACACACACACACACACACACGCACACACGCACACACCAAGCAGAACACAGCTGGATAAGGTACCAGTATTTAGGAAACTTGTCATACTTACCCAGAGTCCAGCAACGTGAATCCTGGCTGTGACTATAGGTGTTTACAACTGAACGACAACAACCGCATTTGTTTGACTTGCAGATAGGTAGGCATTTGTGTCTAATTTCTGTTTGACTTACTGTAGGTTACACATAGAATCTGATCCAGAAGCAAATGATTTGATACCTTTTAATGGACTGACATAGATGTAACAACAAGAACAAAGTGCTCTAGCTTTCAGACCAACCAGTCCTTCTTCAGATGCCTCATGGCCATTGTTTAGAGAAAAACAATACTTTTAACAGCTAGATCATGCAGAAAAAACAGAAAAAATCCCCATTGGTTTAAAATACTCATTTAAAAAATACAGATGATGATGTCAGAGAAGTTTAACAGTACCATATTACCTTCAGCCAGGAGGTTTCCAAGGTCAAAGGTGATTGGTGCAAAACACATACAAAGAATCCTACTGCATATACATTTAATTGACATAAGATAACACTGCTGGAGCAGATGACTCTTCAATCAAGCTATGAGTGTCACAGTGTGTATAAGGATGTGATTACTAAAAAGCAATCCCCACCCAGATTAAAGACATACTAAAAATGTCTTAGGACTCCAAGATGTTTCAATGCATGTATTATAGACAAGAAATTACCAGTAAAGTTGTCTTAAAAACATCAGTGCACACTGTATGATGTATAAAACTTAGCTGGACCTATCACCCAGCTGTACTCTCCAGCTAGATATCATGCCCCATAATGTCAAAAACCTCTAGTATAGTGACAGGACTTTATAAATTATAATTTAAATATAAATTGACAGTACTAGTGTCAAACAAAAAACCCTAGTCAAGGACCACCAAGGAATTAAGACCATGTAGCTTGATATGTACTGGTGTCAATATACACTGAGAATTTAACAACTTGGTGTACCAGAAGTGTCTAAGGAATCTGAAAAAGTGATAAAAATTTAATTTCTCTCCTCCTCTTTGCACAAACAATACACCCTACCCCACCCCACATCCCCATAATGTGAGGGAGGGTTACTAGCTTTAAGGAGATACTCACTCTCTCTCTCTCACACACACATACACACACACACACACACACACATACACACACACTCTCCTAATGAACCTTTATTCACATCAGTCACTGCAATTTTTCCCCAAAGGAATTCAACTTGTCATGAAATCCTAAGTAAAAGGGCTCATGTATCCTAATACCTACAGAGCAAAAACATGACACTATTTAACTGTACTCCTATCTGCGTAGTAACACTTCCTAGGATTCTGGATAGAACTACAATGAAATAAAACCGCCACCCTCCCCAGGATAAGGTAACTAGAAGAAAATATAAAGTATGTGTGTAAGACCAGAGGTCTAACATACCTACATTTCCACAAATCACTACAGTATTACCCTAATATAAAAAGATCTGTCCAGGACCCCCATGTAAATGAGATATCACACCCCAATATGTACAGAGTTGAAAAAATATGTGACAGTCTATGATAACACTCCGTATGTACACTAACAGGCTAGGTAATCTGAATATGGTGCAACGGAATCAACCCCACTGCAGGGCAAAGATAAAAAGTAAGGAGAAATGAATATTCATTATGAGTGTGAAGTAAGAGTAATAACACACTGTAACTTCATGTATCGAAATAGAGGCCTACCTCAATGTGACAGCAAGCCCCACACCAGTTATATCACATACCTCACAATACATACCCACACACATTCATACTCACACGCACCCACATCCCACACATGCTGAAGTCCTATAATATGCCAGTCTGAAGAAGAAGTCTGTGGATGTCAGTTTCTGTAATATCCCATGAAACCCAGTTCAACGTTCATCCCATCTGCTACCATATTAAGATGTAAAATAAGTTTAATCTCAAAAGCTCATTTCTGTTGTGTGTTTTTGAGATTTCTTTTTAAGACCATTACTGACATATCCAAAATTGAGTGGTCCGGCTGGGAGGAATGGTGCCCCACTGGTTTTTCAGTCTTCTTTGTTCTAATAGTATGTCTGTACAAGTTCATCCTAGTGCGGGGCTGTTGGTTTGTCTCGCCAACATAACCTGTTTGTGGACATCTTTTGCACTGAATGAAATAAACAACATGTCATGATGTGCATGTATAACTCCCATGCACCTTGAATTGTCTGTGTTGTGATGTAACCTCACAGTCCGAGGTGGAAATGAGCTCACCAGTCTTACAGGTGCGTTGATTGCAGGGTCGTGTGCCATTGTGTGACATGTTATTCTGTTCTGGTGAAAGCTTGCTCCTAATAATACTACGCAGATAGGAGTACAGTTAAGTAGTGTCACATTTTTACTCTGTAGATATTAGGATATATGAGCCCTTTTACTTAGGATTTCATGACAAGTTGAATTCCTTTGGGGAACAATTGCAGTGACTGACGTTAATAAAGGTTCATTAGGAGAGTGTGTGTGTGTGTGTGTGTGTGTGTGTGTGTGTGTGTGTGTGTGAGAGAGAGAGAGAGAGAGAGAGTGTATCTCCTTAAAGCTAGTTATCCCCCCCCCCTGCATTATGGTGATGTGGGGTGGGGGACAGTATATTGTTTGTGTGAAGAGGAGGCGAGAAATTACATTTTTATCACTTTTTTAGATTCCTTAGACACTTCTGGTACATCAAGTTGTTAAATTCTCAGTGTATATTGGCATCAGTACATATCAGACTACATGGTCTTAATTCCTTGGTGGTCCTCGACTAGAGTTTTTTGTTTGACACTAATATTGTCAATTTATATTTAAATTATAATTTATAAAGTCCTGTCACTATACTAGAGGCTTTTGAAATTATGGGGCATGATATCTAGCTGGAGAATACAGCTGGGTGATAGGTCCAGCTAAGTTTTACACGTCATACAGTGTGCACTGATGTTTTTAAGACAACTTTACTGGTAATTTCTTGTCTATAATGCATGCATTGAAACTTCCTGGAGTCCTAAGACATTCTTAGTAAGTCTTTAATCTGGGTGGGGGTTGCTTTTCAGTAATCACATCCTTATACACACTGTGACACTCATAGCTTGATTTGAGTCATCTACTCCAGCAATGTTATCTTATGTCAATTACATTTATATGCAGTAGGATTCTTTATATGTGTTTTGCACCAAGCACCTTTGACCAGTGGTGCAAGTGGTAGACAAGATGTACAGGAACTCAGGCACTGTCAAATATAAAATGCAGAATGAAGATCTTCAATCTGAAGGATAGCTGTGTGAAGATACGTCTATCTGTTTAGACACTAGCAGATTCAGTTAGAGATATTGAAGTATTTCTAGCAAAATTGCACTGTTGTACAAGTCAATGTTGTTATGGAAACCCTGATTTTAGGTCACAGGGCCAGAAACTGTCATCATGTTGTTGGTTTAAGAATTTCAGTTCCAGTGTCTGTGGGAAGAAGTACAGGAACTCCGTTCCTGCTGCAAAAAAGGTACAGGAACGGAATTCCTGTATATTCCTGTTCACTTTCATCACTGCCTTTGACCCTGGGAACCTCCTGGCTGAAGGTAATATGGTACTGTTAAACTTCTCTGACATCATCATCTATATTTTTTAAATGAGTATTTTAAACCAATTGGGATTTTTTCTGTTTTTTCTGCATGATGTAGCTGTTAAAAGTATTGTTTTTTCTAAACAACGGCCATTAGGCTTCTGAAGAAGGACTGGTTGGTCCGAAAGCTAGAGCACTTTGTTCTTGTTGTTACATCTATGTCAGTCCATTAAAAGGTATCAAATCATTTGCTTCTGGATCTATTCTTGCAAGAACCAATATGGCAACCACTAAATCTAGATTTCAACATAGAATCTGAAAAATTCATAACTTGCTGTATTGTGATTCAATGAACTGATAAATGGGGAGCTTGGTTTCTTTTACAAATTCATTTTTCCTGACCGTGGATATACTAAAACAATAATTTCTCAACAAAATGTTTTTAAACAAAGAGTTTAACTCATAGCAACAGAAGAAGCATGTTGGCATTAAAAGCTTAGTGGCATGGATGTAGAGGGCCCAGTATTTAAGCATGACTTTGGTAGAGGATTAATTGTGACTGGGGTGAGGGAGTGAGTCTTGATATTTGTAGCATAATGGTTTTCTGAAACTTCAGCCTTCAATGGGTTAGACTCTGCAGCCATCTGTACAGTATATCACTAAGCCATATGCAGTGTGGTATGGGTAAAACCCAGACCACCGGACCAGGACCAGTGCTGCAAAATCTGCACTGGGCACAGCGTAAATATTTTCAGTCCAGTGGATCAAATAAAAACATGCAAATAAATGCTAAAACCGCCTCGTGCTTCAACCCACCCCAGGAGTGACATTATTACATGATAACACATACCCTGCTGTGCCTTATTTCTTAAGTATGCCCTTTCTCAATGTACTATACTTTGATTCAGTTAATGTATGCAGCAGCCTTCATGTGAACACTCTGGGCTTCTCTTTGACTCCTGATGTCTATTTGCTTTAGCTATTGTATATTGTTTGAACTGCTTTGGTCTTTTTGATACGGTGCCTGTCTGCCTAAACTATGTCATCTGTTTATCTACTGCTACCCATGTATCTCCAGTGAATGATTGTTATAACTGTCTGCTCTCCAAGCCATTGTTTTTGGACTTGTTAACTGTGCTGTCTTTGTATTAGTTTCGATGAGGTGCCTTCGAAAATGAGTCTCTGTCTCTAAGGTTTGTAAATCTGATATTTTTTAAATAAATAAATGTTTATGTTTAAGCTCATGAAACACCCTTATCTAGTTAATGCATTTACAGTCTTAGTGGCTCTGCCAGAGTTTGTTTACAAAAGCCATGATCCAAAGCTGGAGGGATTACCTGAATGGGCATCCCAGCACGGAATCCCGATTTTATTCTGGCTAGCACAGACATTGAATTCTGGAAGTGGCATGATGTGGTGTAGATGCATAAATACCAATTATATCTTAATGATGTGTTTAAGAAATTTACTGAACTGCAAAGTGAGTTTTTCCTAGAACAGCAGCATTTTTTTGCTGTCTACATCACTTTCTAACTTCAAAAATAGGTTTGGACGTCTCCACCTGCTCCCCCCCACATTCTGCATGTTACTTATTCAACTACAAAATTATCCCAACCCTCAATATTTAGTGTCTAGAATTTATAAAACTGTTATTCATATTCCTACACTAGAAATGGACAATATCCAGACAAGTTGGGAAGCAGAACTAATGTTAGACCTAACACTAGAGGACTGGCTACATATTGGGTGTTGGCAGCATGGAATAACCAGCTCGTACACATGGAGAGAATTTTCCTGGAAGGTAGCAGTGCAAATTTTTCGCACTCCACAGATTACTGTTAAATATTCCCTGTCAGGGGACTCTTCATGCTGGAGGGGTTGTGGATGTGAGGTGGCCACTCATTCTCATGTGATGTGGTTCTGCCCAGTGGTGAAACCCTTTTGGGAGGAGGTGGGGAGGCAGATGGGGGAACTTTTTCCGGCTCTGGGGAACATCACTCCAGAGATGGCCCTATTGCTGCACCTCCCAAGGCAGGTTAGAGGTGTTCATCAAATATGTTTGATTATATATATATATATTGTTGGGAGCAGCTAAAAATGTTATAACATGATTGTGGCTACAGTCTAGTCCCCCAATCATATCCAATTGGAAATCTACAATATATGACATTTACAAAATGGAAAGCCTAACAGCTAAATTGAAAAATAAAACCTCAGCCTTGATGAACAGATGGACTCCCTGGTTCTTATATATAGCACAGTATAGACAGGATTTTGTGCCTTAATTGTTGAGTACACCTTCTTCCAACCCCCACTGAGCCAGCCAGCTCAGCATATCCTGGATCTCCCTAGAGGAATAAAGGAAGTTCTTGCAGTTGTTAACTTTTCCTGGATAATGGAGAGGATGGGAATTTATTATATAAGAACAGAGACTTAGTAATTTTATTTTCACAGAAACTAGATACCACATTTTATCACCATCCCCATAGAAATATATCTTCCCCAGCATAATTATGTTGTACCTCAGAGTTTTATTACTATACGGTATTGTGGATTGTCTGTGATTATTGAACTGGATCTGTTCTCCATGTGTCATTAAAAACTTAATAAAATAAAAAGTTTAAAAAAAATAATCTACATGAATAACACAATTACCTTCTCTTGTATGAGGAGAGGGAACCTGACAACTCATTATTCATTTAAATAAGATTGTATTTTTAGTTTTATGCAATGCACCTACAGTAATACTTTATCTGACATGTTCTGTATTCATTTCTTATGGAATGTAGCACCAGAGATGTTGTGAAGTTGCCTGGTAATATGCAAAGGTTATGAAATAAATCCTAGGCTAGATTTTCAATGCCCTGGAAAATCCTGCAACTGCAGGAAAAATCGGGCACAAGTGGGTCTCCACTTGCAGAGCCATAGTTTTTCCCACAGCTATGGGATTTTCAAAGGTGGAGCTGGTTTTGTGACCCACTCCGCAACTTACAGAAGCTTGTGGCTGCTTTTTTGGTACAGCTGCGGGGAAAAGTTATGCCTGGTAGGACCAGGTGTAACATCTTCTGCAGCTGCACTGGCTGAAAATGCAAAACTCCACAAGTGTGAGGATTTCATGCAATAGATGGGGCCATGGCGTGAGACTTAGTTTCATTGTCATTTAAAAATCTAGCCCCCTGTCTTTAGTTACACATCGTTTGCTACCTCCCTGTGTATCCCCATATATGTATACCTGAATCTACACTGAATCACTGAGAATATAAAGTAGAAATGAAAATTCCTGTGGGTAGAGACATTCTCGATGATGACGATCTCTGTTTGGGATTTTGCAGTTTACTGTGTGAAAAATTGGAGTAACAGCTGTTGGAGTACATTGAGTTCCTGCAGTATTATGTAATATTTCAGAGGAAAAAGAAGTATCATAAGAGCACTTGATTCTGACCTAGCAGTTGGCACCACACATAAACATTTGATTAGCATAGTTTTAAATTATGAATCACTTATGAATTTCAGCCAATCAGCACACAGAGTCATTGTAGCTCTTAAGCTGCGTACTGTGGTCTCTGATGTAGGCAAGTTAGGAGTGGAGTATTCTACTTCACAACCAGGAGGACTGTGGTTTATTAAACTTTATAAATACTAAATATAGTTATATTTTTTCTAAATCACTCTAGCCAATTAAAAGGATTTACTGTATGTTAAAAGGGTCTCCACAGGGTCTCCCTTGTTGTATAATAGACACCTTTTATTAGGTCTGGACAACAACAACTGCTGAGCCTTGCTTTGCAGTCCTCTCACCCAAACCTCATTCTGAGAGGGCCTCATTCTCAGAGTCAGCCATTAGTGCTGTGCATCCATTAGCAGTTATTTCTACAGTAGGTGTGCTCACTCTGTATTACTCAGACAGCAGCAGGCCAAGGTTGTTAAAAGAATACTACACCCTCATACCTCGTAAATGTTATTTGTTTCCTTGTTAACAGACAACTCTTTTTGTGCAGCTATTGGGGATAGATTTGTTTGGTTTATTTTATTTTCACTGTTCATACAAGCCCCTATAACTAGCCTGGGGCCTCCATTTTCTGGTTGTTGAAATCTCATTGTCCCAGAGTGCTGCATTAGGATATGAGACCATGATACCACAGCACCAATTTACACCATGTATCTCTATGCTGAAAGTACACGTAACCTGAAAAATCTCTCTGGAAATACACAGAATGAATGCAGTTTAAAGGAAAAACCTTGGATTACATCTAAGACAGTTTGCAATGCTAATTGAAGGCAAATGTGATATTTTACATCTTGCTGCAACTTGTTTTGTAGAATTCTAAGTAAGTAGACACGCATACTGTGGAGTCTAAAGGGTGCTGACACATCATGTTCTCATGTGCTACATATGCTAATGCGGCTCTCCAGGACAATGAGATTTCAACAACCAGAAAATGGAGACCCCAAGGATAGTTACATGGACTAGTATGAACAGTGAAAATAACCTAAAGCAATTACATAGATCCTTAACAGCTACACAAAAAGAGTTGCCTGTTTACAAGGAAACAACATTTACAGGATATGAAGGTGTAGTACTCCTTTAATGGAGGGGATGTGCCAATTTTATTCTATGACGCTATGAGGGGTGGGGAGGGTGTAGCTAGCATGTCCTGCCATTTAAAGTGAGTTGGCTGCCACTGGAGGGTGAAGTAGAGGATGCTGAGTTGGCAGGGTAGGAAGGGTGTGTGTGTGTGTGTGACTGTCAGGGTGTTCAAATCAAATCAAGCTTTATTTATAACATGCTTTTCAAATGTCAACATGCACGTACAATATAAAACATAAATAAACAATCAAATAGAAACATATCAGAATATTTAAAATAGGCAGCAGATTTACAAACTAAACATTGTCCCCAAAGGCTAAACTAAATAAATATGTCTTCAAAGAGGACTTAAAAGTCTCAGTGGACAGGCACTCTCTAATCCGACAAAGTAGAGTGTTCCACAGGGTTGGGGCTGAAAATTAAAATATCCTAGTGCCCGAGGTCTGAAGACAGACCCTCGGAACATCTAGTGATCCCTCATCAGTGGAGCGAAGTGGATGGAGGGGGCAATAGGGCTGAAGGAGGTCTTGCAAGTAGCCCAGTCCCTATCCATGTAGGGCCTTGTAGGTCAGCAATGCGACCTTGAAGGTGATCCTTCACTGCACAGACAGCAAGTGCAGTTCGTGAAGCACAGAAGTGACATAACCAGTTCTCAAAAGACCTGTCAACAACCTGGCTGCAGCATTCTGCACCAGGTGCAGGCAATGGAGGTCCACCCCTGGAAGCCCTAGGTATAGAGCATTGCAGTAGTCAAGGCAGGAAGACAGAAAGGAGTAGATCAACATAGGAAGGTCCTCAGGTGAAACTAGGTGCTTTATCCGGGCAATGTTCCTCAGATGCTAGAAAGAGGACTTCACGACTGCTGACTCCTGAGATTGTAGAGTCAGCTCACCATCAAGTACAACACCCAGATTCTGCACCTGTTCAGAGGGCCTCAGCAGACTACCCCCTAGCACAAGGCCAGACAACTGATCAGAAGTCAACCTCTCTACCCGATGACCTGGCTCAGATGGGGGGGGCACTAGACTGCCAGGGATAGGACTTTTGCCAGAATTAGTAGTCTCAGACCTGCAATCCAAGGGTGGGGAGGACATTAGACTGACATGGATATGGCTACTGACAGCATTAGATGGCTTGAGCTGTAATCACGGGGTGGGGCGGACACTAAACTGCCAATGAAGCACTTCTAACAGCATTAGTAGGCTCAGACCTGTGTGATCAGACGGTGGTGAAACAGCAGACTGTCAGGGATAGGTCTACTGACATAATGAAAGTTTCATACTGGTGATTAGGGTGGGGAGTGGGAGCAACTGGCAGGGACTGACACCTCAAGTTATCAGTTCACTACCAGGTGCTCAGCTGGAGGGAGCAACGCATACCACTGTGCACTTTGGTATGGGTAAGGTTTTAAATTTGTAAAACAGGACTGTGATGGTGGGTGTTTAGGGCATTGGAAACCAGTGAATATACCACTGTGCCCCATGTGCACAGAGCTTGCCTCATTTACATGGGTACAGGAGTACACTATGTGCATACATACTATCAGCTTAGCATTGTGCAGTGGGGGTTGCTAATTAAGATGCCCTTCCAACCTTGCTAATTCCAGTTAGTGCAACAATAACACATTTAGCAATACATTAACCTTCTGAAAATAGCGTCCAGACTCTATTACACCACAACAGGCACACAGCAGAGGCTCTGTTAATATACTGTATACATAAGAAAGCCTGCCTAATGGTCCAAAGGAAATACACCATAATGCATTGCTGAACCAGTGACACAAGGTTAAATGTAAGCTCAGGTGGGTGGTTCTGAAGCAACCCAGGTTGACTTCTCACAACCAGTCTTGGCTGGAGTAGGTTGGTGCAGAAACTCCCTGCAGTGGAAGAGGGAGCTTGCTTCCTCACAGTGGGTTATCTGTGTGAGCAGGCTAATGGGGTCTTCACTTGCTACTGGGAAGAAGGGTGGGATGGCAAAACAATGGGGGACTAGAAAAGATAGCCACCACTAAGGCATCCATACTCTTGGGCTTCGTGACATACCTGGCCCACACACCAGATTTTGCCCTATTTGGGTGGGGGAGGGAGATGCCCACCAGGTTGCCCTTACATTGGGGGGAAGTCATTTGAGAACCACAGGATTGATGCAATGTTAATTGAGCTTGGAGTTTTCTGGTTTGTTGACTAATATACAGGCAGATGTGCTAGGGGACAAAGGATGATGGAAAAATATGTAAGACATAATATTCTATAAATTCTGTATTTACTGTCTAAATGGAAATCTCTTTACTCTTCAAGGACCTAAAATTCTGCCTTTTATGTTTCCTGATAACTTCTACTACAATTCTATCTCCATTTCTGTCTTTAGAGAAAGATGTGTTTTCTGTGCCTCTGGAATTTGTTACGATACTCAGTGCTATATGACATCCTAACAGATCTAAAGTGCTCATTCTTTATGCAACATCGCACTTCAGGAAAAGAACATGGTTTCCCAAGAGCAGCATCATTTCACCAGCAATGTGAGAGAAACCCTAGAAGCAAACAGAAACTATTGCTCAATTTAGAGGAAGGAGAACCCTTGAACCTTACAGTTACAGAAAGCGGTAATGCAGAAAGCTCAGGGGTGCTTTTTAATCTTGTACCAGAGTTATCTCAACTATGACATAACTAGCTTTTTCCTTTTTTATAACTGCATCTTCACTTGATTGCACTTTGCTTTGGAGATGAATATGTGCGAGTCAAAATAGTTTATATTTAACCCACCATTTGTGTATGGAATATTGACTTAATTTACTACATCATGTCACTGAAGTCTGTTAACTATTTTCATACTCAGAATCCATATTTACAAACCATGCTAGGCTTTTCACTTTGTAAACATTTGATAGTGCAATGAAATTACAGTATCAGCTATGACTAGAAAACTCCATCTTTAAATCAAAGCTGTGACTCACAACGTGTCATTTCAATGTGTTATTCCTGAGTTGTCATGTGCATGATTCATTGTATAGACAAAGAGACCTTTACAAAGATTATGAATGGTGACAACTGGCCTAACAGTGATAGCTGTATACAGTATGTCAGTCAGATCCTAGTCAGTGTTTCTCAAACTGGACTCCATGGTCACAAACGGCCACCAGCACAATTTTGGGAGGCCACAGAGGCCATTAGAGACTATGACAAAAACGTGAAGGTACTGCAATGTCTTGTGAGATTAAGAAGCAGTGACTTCATTAACCACATACTTAACAAAACAAGATGTGTTGTGCCAGAGGATCTTGTGTGAACAAACCAAAAGTGAGCCCACTAGTAAGGTTTCCAGGATTTGAGTCCTGAGAATTAAAAGTCTAGTTCATGTTGTAAATGGTTTACTCTCCCTACCAATTCAATTTTCTTCACCAGATTCTGGGAAGCAAATTGCACCATCTCAAGAAATCTCTGGACAGGCATCAGTTCTTTTCTGGTGAAACATCAGATGACATCCTATCAAGAACCTTGCCTACAGTATAACAGCAATTTAATTGTGGTAACCTCAGACATTGTGTATATCCTAAACTGGTACTTCACAAATCTTTACCTGACTCTCCCACTTACACCAGAACCTGACCATGGTGACCAGCCCTCCCTTTCCAGCAACCAAAATAGAGCAACCACTACCTTGCTGACACCATTCAACTTTTCTGATGTTAATCAAAGATTTTAAAGCTATTAAAAGAGCACCTTTTCTGGTACCAACTCTTGAAACCATGAAGGACACTTGCCTGCCCCAAAATTAATCACTGCATAAAACTGAATTTTCTGTTGCCTCTATTTAGGAAGGGAAGGGATCATATTTTGGTTCTGTGGGGCGAGCCTCATATTCCTTCCACTTCCTTGTCCTGTGGGCCACCCTCATACCAGCACATTTTGTGATGTAATTATATGGAGAGTGCATGGGTACACTCCATAGACAGCAATGGGGCCATTTATTATGACATAGTTTTTTTCATATTTTAGATCCTTGTTGGTTGAGAAGTGGCCTTGATGTGTTCAGAAAGGGCATCTCAAATATAAAAAATGAAGTTACAAAAAAATGACCCCAGTACTGCCTATGGAGTGTATAATTATGTCACAAAGCATGCAACCACGTGGGCAGCCTTCAGGAAAAGGAAGTGGAAGGGATTCACATCTCAGCTCCACAGAGCCAAAATATGATCCCTTTCCTTTTTAAATACAGGCAATGGAACATTCATCTTTATGTAGTAATTGATTTCGGGGCAGTTAAGGGTACTTCACGGCTTCGGGGTTGGGGGGAGCAACATCAAAAATCCAGGAAAGATGCTCTTAAGAAGGCTTAGCAGTCACTAGAAAAGCTGTTGCTGATGGTTTAGTCCCTAGATTATCAAAAAAAAAAATTGCTGTGGAACAATTTCTAAAGCTCATTAGAACCCTACACACTCTTTCCCTCAGCATCACCCCATACCAAATATTTGGAAGATTCCCATTATGACTCCACTACTCATTGTTGGCTCCCTTTGGACCCCGATGATTACTGCCCAATATTGGTACTTCAGTGGCAGTCAGCCACATCAGTAGTGACATTGGTGCATAGCGGTTGCTAGCATTGTACTGATATCACATTTTATGCATTAAGTAGCATACATCTAACGACAACAATTACTTTATGGTGCACTGTAACATTTGAGTTCACTACTGGCATTGGCTGCCACTGTATCTGTATTGAGCATGCTGCTTCAAAAACTAGTGCACAAACAAGTAATGAATTACATTCTGCAAAACAGCATATTTGCTGATGCACAATCAGGATTTCACTTAAGTCTACCCATGTTGTACTACAAAAGGTAATGAATGACCTTGCATGTACTCTTTATGCAGGCTTCCAAATCAGGGCCATCTTTATTAAGCTAACAGAAGAGTTCAATACTGTAAATCATGCAAATCTTCTTCTCAAAGGTTACTTCATCTATGTTTCTCATGCAAGGCATTTCCCTGGTTCAAATCATATCTGGCTTACATGCCCTAGAGGACAAAGATCAGCAACATTACCTTGACCCCACTGGCACTCAACCTTTGAGTACCTCAGGTCTCCATCCTTGGTCTTTTACTATTCAGTTTAATCATAAATGACCTGCCAGCATTCTGCACCAGCTCTGATGCACAAATCCATCGATACACAGATGACAGTACTTTGACAACACTCTCCAAAGTGTATTCAGCAGAACCCATGCATGGATGATTGTAAACAACTTGATACTCGGTAACAGCAGCATTAAGGTCATGGACTTCAGCAGGAGACCAACCCTTTCCAACAGACTCCATATCTCTCCCCAAGTGGGCACACTGCTAGCAAATGTAACTATATTCAAATATCATCGCATGTGACTTGAGCCAGAATTACATTTCTCAGACCATCATCAAAATTGCCAGGCACACTCACCAAAAGCTTGGCATAATCTATCATGTCAAGAACAGTTTTACCACAAGTACAAGGAAGTTAATTCTAAAGAAATCCCTGCAGTCAGCACTGGAATATGGCAGTGAAATTTACATGGTAACTACTATGTACCACATATCTATATAAAGTTACAGTACAGCAGCCTGTAAAGTGCAAATAAGCATGCCCATATCATGTAAAGTGCACATGCAAGATACAACACAAACATCTAATTTTACCATAGAAATGTTAACAAAAACAAGTGGCCATGCATTGTGCAACAGGTTTGAATAAGGAAGAAAAAATGGAACCCATTTCAGCCAGTGCAACACAGGGAGAGTCTCTTAGGGGAAACAAGAACAGGTCAGGTGTGGAAGGAGTTTCAGCTGGTGCCTGAAAGAGCCTCAGGTGGAGGAGAGTTGGAGAGAGGGATCTGGTTCCAGAGAGCTGGAAGGTGATAAGATAGGTAAGAAGAAACTATAACATGGATGAACAAAATAAATAAATAGGAACCAGCAGCTTTGGAAAGTTGTATTCTAATCAAAGTTCAAAGGTAGTTCCCCAACTGATCTGAGTTTTAAAGATTGCACAAGGAGATACACACAACCTGTGACCCTGAATGTATTTATATTGTACTTTGCTGTCCTTCTTAAACTGCACTTCACAGTAATATAATAACTGGGAAACGTTTTCTCCCACAGGAAACCTGGGTTATAATGACAAATACACACCAAGTTTCCCTCGTTCCATGCATACACCTGCCTCTGCTCACACAGCCCAATGGACACCTGCCCACAGTTGACTCCACCACCATCACTTGGTGGTAAATAAATGTAAAACAAACAAACAAAAAAGATAAAACTTGCCTCTCACCAGTGTAGTATGAGCCCTGCTTAAATCTTTAAAAAAAAAGATAAAAACAAAAGGTTTTGGCAGCCGCTCCTTGGCCTCGCAGACCGCTGACACCCTTTCATAGGGACCAGACTGTGGCTGTTTATTTTATGCAATTGCTGTGGTGAGAAAATGCTCCCCAGCAATTATATAAAATAAAACATAGAGTTATGTGTTTAACTTGAGTCTTTACACAGAGCTTTGCTCTTGGGGTTTATGTAGCATCCAGTACCTCAGGGTGTGTGAAAAAACGCATTAAACACACAACCCAGTGCATTATTCTATATGCAATGCCTTACTGTAATAATACAACAAAATGTAAAGAATGCAGTGACACAGAATGTAACCCTGAATGTAAATATTAAACATATTTGTTCTTGTTAAAATGCAATGTATTGAAATGCTGACTTACTCTTATAACGTAATACAATGTTAATGTATGTAAGGCCATAAAACTTAACCCTGAATATAGATACTGATTCTTGCTGCCCTTGTTATTTTGAAATGTAATCTGATACCTTATTGTAATAATGTAATACAATGTAAGGTATGTAATGGAACAGAATGTAACCCTCAATGTATATATCAAACTTTTTCTGTCTTCATTTAAATGCAAAGTAATATAATGTAACAAAAAAAAGTATGTAATGACACAAAATGCAACCCTCAATGTACATATTTAATGTTACTGTCCTTGTTAAAATGCAGTGTTATGTAATGCCTTGCTTTAATAATGTAAAAGAATGTAAAGCATATAATGACACAAACTATAACCCTTAATGAACAGTATATACCAAACCTCTTTGTCCATGTTAAAATGCAATATAATGTAATGTAACAAAATGCAAAGTATGTAATAACACGAAGTGCTACCCACAACATATATATTTAACGTTGCTGGCCTTATTAAAAAGTAGTATTATGAAATGCCTTACTTTAATAATGTAACAGAATGTAAAGAATGTGATGACACAAAATTTATAGCATATGTTGAACCTTGTTGCCCTTGTTAAATGGCAATGTAATGCAATACCTCCTTCTAATAATGTAACAAAATGTATGAAGCAATCCTTAACCAGAATGCTGTTGTAAATGAGATTTGCCTTGACCAGCCTATGTGACCTTACCCTGATTATTTTCAAGAAACAAACATTATTACTGTACAATAATTCAAGTCCTTCTGGCTATTGTGAATTATGTTTACAATGGGCATACACTGAGCACAGAAAAAAACATTCTATGCTCCTGTACCCCGTCCCTCGCCCATCATTTAGAATTCCTCAGTAGTGCATTTAAAATTCTCAGACAGACATCATTGCTTTAAATCAAAAAAATATTCATTGCTGGGCAACCCTTGCGAATGTGCTAGTCATTAATCGTACACTATGTATTATGGATTATACACTGAATATTATTACACCCCTGAAAGAGTGTTGTAACAGATACATGTCATTAGGACTGTGAACATGCTGTAACAACTGTAAAAATGCAGGGCCTTATGCCCAGGTCACACTTGAAATGGAGGTGATTCAACTCTGGAGAATTCGCTTGGTGAAATAATTTCAAGAAGTAAATCAGATGTCACTTCTAACATTAGAGAAATGGATGGCCAAAGATAGTGCCGAGTGCTGTAGATGTGCAGCTGCTCTAGGGATGGGAAGCAGTCTTTTCTATGAATCTTTGCACATCTGAATATAGACTCATTCAGACATGGGGATCAGGACATGGAATTTAAAGTCCTTGTTTTGGTATAAGGTGTCATGTGTTTCTTCAGTTCCAACTTGTGTCAAACAGAATTTTTTTATATGTTGTGGGCAGGATTTTCAAGGGGATCTACCAAAGATGCATAGATGGCTGTTTTCAATAAACAAATTTGTTCAAACTCTTAGACCATCTATAAAATGGTTTAGCATAACAGCATCCAAATTGCACAACAACAAAAAAGACACAAGTGCATGCTGGCTCAGTGGTGCAGATGGCTGTGGCACTTAAAGCACCTTACCTCTCCCATGCCAGTAACCTGAGTTCAGGAATGAGCTCATGCCACTGGGGGTCATCTGGGGGGGGGTTGGGAGAGGACAGAGTGGCTGTTGGGCAGCTCTCTTCTCCTGGACTGGAGAGGGTGGGCTTCTCGATGCTTGGCTGCCACTAAGTGGAGGCTTAGTGGTTAGCACCTATAAAATGGAGGGCTGGCATTAGGCTGGGTGGGTGGAGTGGAGTCGCCAGTTCTGGTACGCATGCACACCTTCACATGCATGCATGACCAAGTTTGCTGAGGTTCCCATGCATAACACAGGAAAAAACCCATGAGGGAAAGTTGGCATGGTGAGGGCATATGATGCACACTCACCACACTCCATCTGCCAGGTCACTTAGACAATCTGTGGTGGGCACTGGATAAATGCACCTGGGGGTGGGTCCTCCCTTTCTTAAACATGCCAAGGTTATCTGTGGGAGTACCCTTACCACCAGGTAAGGACCAGGAGAGAAAATGGATGGTGGCGAAAGGGTGATGGAAGCTGACAGAGAGGGAGCCTTGCCTTGTTGTGGCTGAGGAGGATAAACAAAGTATGGAGAGAAAAAAAAGACACTATTGCAGGAAAATGTGATGCCAGCTGACAAGGTCCCAGGTCAGACTGCTGCCCTCGCCCAAAACTAGTCGTAACTGAAGCAAATGCCAACCCAGACTTGACTTTCTGCTTCAGCTTTGAACTGCCAAGTAAAAGAAGTAAAAAAACTGCAGTCATTTCCCTTGCTGCTTGAACAGAGCAGCACAGGCAAAACTCACCTTCTAAGCTGATTCTTGCTTAAGTTGGATTACAGATATGATAGTCTTTCAGTGGCTGATTTTATATTTACTGTACAACCAGGGGTTCAGATAATTTATTTTTAGTGGAAGTCAGATACTTCAATGAATCAAAATCTGAAAGTCATTCCAATTTTTTGGAAGTCAAACTACTTCCCAAATCTCATAATGTTAAAGTCAATATTTAATATTTTATTTAATGCCTCTTTAAAAGATGTCAGAGCTATCCCAGAATGGAAGAAAGCAAAATATTGCTCCCATTTTCAAAAAGGAGACAAGCAGGAAGTTAGTAGCTGTTGTCCAATTAGCTTACTTCAATACTCAGAAAAAATGATGGAAGAATTTGTCAAAGAATTAACAGAACAACATATTGTACAGCACGGGCTAACAGATTTTACCCAGCATTGGTCTGTACACAGAAGATCATGTCTAACCAATCTTTTAGACTTTTTTGAGCCTGTTAGTGGGCACTGGATGAATGTTTGCCCATGGATGTGGTATACCTCTATTATTCAAAAGCTTTTGATTCAGTACTATACCAGTAATTTGTTAAAAATCTGACTGACTTACAGTTTGCCCCTCAGCTTGTTGCTTGGGTGGAATCATGGCTTTGTGATAGACATCAGAGGGTGTGTGTTAGGGGTTACCTATCCGACTGGGGTAGTGTAACAAGTGGAGTGCCACAGGGATCCATTTTGGGTCCCACTTTAGTCAACATATTCGTAACATCAATGAAGTCATCAGGTGATTTGAGGCTACACAAATATCCAGATGACATGAAAGTAGGGGCCATCATAAATAATAAAGAAGCAGCAGAAAAATTTCATATGGAATTATCCCACTTAGAACAATGGGCAAAACAATATAAACTGACCTTCAACGAAGAAAAGTATGCAGTCATGCACTTTGGTTATAATAACATCATGGCAGAATTAAGCAGTAATGCCCGACAGGGTGTGTGTATCATGCTGGGATAACGTCATGCCTCAGGTGGTTGGGCAACAGGCCGCAGGCCGAGAGCGTCCAACAACTGTAGCGTGACGTTATTCCAAATGACACACACCCTGGAAGACATTATTGCTATTATACAATGGCTCGTTGTTATATATAAAATAAAAAAATAGTTTTAAAGAATGTTTTTATTAGTGTGGAAAAATATTTTTGTTCCTTAAGAGGAGATGCAAAAAAAAAAAAGGTGCTGTATGTCCAAATCATCATCTGCAGGTTCACAGTGAGGCTGAGACTAGACCCATGATGTTGTGCTTGGATAACATCACGGGTCCAGCACAAGACTGACCAATCAGAGTCCAGGATTTTTTCTTGCCATTGTATAATACACAATTATTAACAAAATACTGGCATGCACTAATAATGAAAGAGACATAGGAGTATTAGTTAACAACACACTAAATTTTGACAACCAGGCGAAAGAAGTGGTTAATAAAGTAATATGATATTGGGATATATTTTTAGTCATCTTAAGAGCAGGAACCCAAAAGTCATTTTTCCTCTATATTCTACATTGGCAATGTTTATATTGAAGTACTGATCTCCCTTCTGTACACTGCAAAATATAAGAAGTATGAGATTAATGGAAAGGATATAATGGAAAGCCACAAAAGGTGTTGAAAACTTAAAAAAAAAATATTATGTGTGAGGATAGGCTTTTTTTAAGTTAAACATTTTATTGAGTATAAAGAAAGGTGCATATATACATGTATAGATACATCAGATATAACCTTCAATTGTGAAATAATTGTCATACAATTTACATGAGGATAGGCTTTCTGAACTTCTCCTATGTTCCTTGAGTTATAAAAGGTTAAGAGGGGACTTGTGCTATTTGTATAAGGCCTTCCATAATGAAGACATATGGGAAATCTCTGGTCTAAGCAAAAATCCTTGTGACAGACCAAGCAGGTCACATTGCTTACAACTAAAGGGCAGTTTCTACAAAACTAGTAGGGCAGGTAACTGGTTTAATCAAAGAGTTGTGACAACCTGGAATATCCTACCTGAATCTGTTGTTCTAACTGGAACCATAGACTTATTTAAAAAATCCTTGGATATCTTTATGGGTAACAACAGAACTAGACAATACCACTGATATGTGACAAGTCTGAAAAAGGCTACCAAGCCAATTGACTCATTACCCCATCTATGAAAAAAAAAATATTCTAGGAATTATCAATCTATGGATGGTAACACAACTATTAGTAGTAAAATACAAAGATACATAGATACACAGATACATAGACAGTTGCGGCAAATAAGGGCCTACTGCCCACCCAATCTGCCCATTTGAGCTTGTAAGTTTACTTTATGTTTTCCTAGAAGTCTGTTGCCCCTTGACCCTGACCTCCAGAATTCCTTTATGTCTATCCCATGCATTCTTAAATCCCGTGATTGTTTCAGCTCCCACCACTTCCTCTGGCAGGATGTTCCACTTTCCACCACCCGATCTGTGAAGAAATTCTTCCTCACGTTTCCTCTGAATCGTCCTCCCTCCAACTTCATCCCATGCCCTCTAGTCATGGAACACTTTTTTCACTTAAAAATAGTGTATTCCTGCACCCTGTTCCTCCCTGTAATATACTTGTATGTCTCTATCATATCCCCTCTCTCCCTCCTCTCCTCCAGGCAGTACATATTCAATTCCTTCAACCTGTCCTCATAGGACTTGTGATGCAATCCATGTATCATCTTTGTTGCCCTCCTCTGAACCTTCTCTACCCTATTTACAGTATGTCCTTACGTAAGTATGGTCTCCAGAACTGTACACTGTACTCCAGGTGGGGCCTCACTAGTGTCTTGTATAGTGGAATAATGACCTCCCTTTTCCTGCTGGTGATGCCCCTGCCTATGCATCCCAGCATCCTATTTGCTTTACCTGCTGCTTTGTCACACTGTTTTCCTACCTTGAGGTCATCAGAGATGATAAACCCAACATCCCTTTCCTGCTTGGTGCATGCTGTATCCTCACCCCTCAACTGATATATTGTGCCAGGGTTTTTGTGCCCCATATGCCTTATCTTGCACTTCTTTGCATTGAATTTCAACTGCCAAACCCCTGACCATTCTTCAAGTTTCTGCAGGTCCCTTCTCATTCTGTCTACACCCTCTGGTGTGTCTGCTCTGCTACAGAGCTTTGTGTCATCAGCAAACAGGGAAATTCTGCCTTCTAGGTCCTGTGCAATGTCACTGATGAAGATGTTGAATAGGACCGGTCCCAGCACTGATCCCTGTGGTATCCAACTGGTCACTCTTCCTTCTGTGGAGTGACAGCCATTTACCACCACCATCTGTGTCCTGCCACTCAGCCAGTTACCTACCCACTGCACTACTGTCCTGCCCACACCCATATTCCCCGGTTTGTGTAATAGCCTTCTATGTGGCACAGTGTCAAAGGCCTTGCTGAAGTCCAGATAGGCCATGTCCACTGCCCTCCCCTGCTCCACCTCCCTAGTCAACCAGTCAAAAAATTCAATGAGGTTGGTCTGACATGACCTCCCCCTGGTGAAACCATGCTGCCTTGGGTCCTGTAGTCCACTGACAGCTAGATGTTCCACCAATCTCGCCTTCAGTAGTGCTTCCATGATCTTCCCCACTACCGAGGTGAGGCTGACTGGTCTGTAGTTCCCTACTTTCTCTTTGTTCCCACTTTTGTATAAGGGGACTACATCTGCTGTCCTCCAGTCTTTGGGTACCTCCCCTGTTTCCAGTGATCAGCTAAACAGGATTGCCAGAGGTTCAGCCACCACCTCTCTTAGTTCTTTAAGGACCCTGGGGTGCACCCCATCTGGCCCCATTGCTTTATCAACTCTTATTACTTCCAGTTCTATCAGGACCCTTTCTCGTGTAAAGGGACTTGTGTCATTCTGCCCCATTCCACGGCAGCCTCCTTCAAACCCATTACCCTCCTCTTCCTCAGTAAAGACTGAGCATAAATACCTGTTCAATATGTCAGCTTTACTGTTGTCATCCTCCACACTGCCCCCATCTTCCCCCTACAGTCTCACTATCCCTCCCTTTACCTTTCTTTCTTCACTTATGTACCTGTAAAAGGTTTTGTCCCCTCTACCCACTGATTTTGCAATGTGCTCTTCTGTCTGAGCTGTGGCTTCCCTTACTGACCTTCCTGCCTCCCTTTGCTTCTCCTGGTACTTCTCCCTATCCCCTTCTGCCTGTGACTTTTTGTATTGCCTGAATGCAATCTTTTTGGCTTTCACTTTCTCTGCTACCTCCTTGGAAAACCATAGTGGCCTGCTCTTCCTTCTCCTTGCTAACCTGCTTAATGCACAATTCTGTTGTTCTTGTAATCCCCATTTTAAATACTGCCCACTGTTCCTCAACCCCTGATTCCTGCCCCATTCCCATTAATACCTCTTTCAAGCATCTCCCCATTTTCCCAAAGTCTGTCCCCCTAAAATCCAAGATACGTGTTTTTGTGTGGTTTGGTTTTGCTCCTTCTGTGATTTCAAACCACAGTGACTGGTGGTCACTGTTCCCCAGGTGTTCTCCCACTGTTACCTCCATCACACTGTCCCTGTTTGTGAGCACAAGGTCCAGTATTGCCTTCTGCTGAGTTGGTTCCATGACCAGTTGCTTGAAAAAGGCACCCTGAAGGGAGTCCAGGATAAATCTGCTCCTAGTTGATGCTGCTGCTGGGATGCTCCAGTCCACGTCTGGAATACTGAGGTCTCCAACCAGCACTACCTCACCCTTGTCTGCCATCCTTTGGATGGCTAGCATCAGCTCCTATCTGTTTCTTCCTCCTGGGCTGGTGGTCTATAGACCACACCTGTGCAGATGGGTGGCCCCATTTTCCTTTCCAGCTTAACCCACAGTATCTCTCCCAGTATCTCTTTCCTTTAGAAAAAAATCTATCATTTCTTAGCTTTTGTGCTACAAGATTTGGAAGCCATCCAATTTTGTTTTATTACATTTGGAAGTCAATGACTTCCTCCTCCTTTATTTTGGAAGTTTTTGCCCTACTCTTGGGAGTCAAATACTTCCAAAATGGAGTTAACTGAAGCCCTGTGTACAACAGAATCTGCATGTTCAATGTTTGGCTCATTTAAGCTGGTTGATGATGGAGCAGTCAGTGGCACATGATGGCAGTGTCAGTGCTACAGTGGCCATCTGTGGATCCTGCCTGATCTGATTTTAATTCCATGCTGTTGGCAATGGCTGACACAGCCTCAGAAGTATCATTAATGGCCTGTTTCTCCCTAAATAGAGGGGCTCTGCTACTTTTGCTGGCCCTACCCATGTGGTATATGCCTCTGCCTTAGTTCGCAAATCCCACACTCTGCTACAAGATTTAGGCCCCATCCACACTACACCGCTCGGGCCCGGTAATGAATGCAAACCGTTACTGCCGGGGAGCGGTGCAGTGTGTCCACACTGCGGCGGTGTCCTTTACAGGACCGTTAATGCTGGTCCACACTGCGGAGTTGCCATTATGGTGGCACCGATCCCAATAATGCAGCTCGCGGTTAAAGTTAGGACCGATACCACACGCCCAAACTATGGCCGGTAACGTTATCGAGGATAACAGGTTTTATACTGTTGTTGAAACCACCTCATAAGTGGTTTCAACAACGGTTATGAAAACGCCTTTTGTAATGTTACAGGTGTAAATGCAAACCATTGCTGTAACGGCTTGGGCCCCGTGTAACGTTACAGAGGCGTAGCGTGGACAGGGCCTTAGGGGTGGAGCTCCATGCTGGTGCTGCTTCCATGCTGTCATCATTCCTCATATTTGTTGCACTATTAGTAACTAACAGAGCGAGAGAGAGAGCAGAAGACTGCAGTGGTGGATTAGGGAAGGGAAAACACAGTAAGGAGCAACACCTGATTTGAGACATTTGTTGTACATAATCTTTCATGAAGCTTTCATAAATTTAGAAGGGGTATCTGGAGATAATGAGGTGTACAAAATCTTTCATGAAGCTTTCATAAATTTAAAAGTGGTACCTGGAGGTAACGAGAGTCTGAGTGGGTTTAAACTGAAGTGGGGGTAGATTAGGATGCATGCATACTAGGGTAGCATAGGCACACACACACACACACACACACACACACACACACACACACACACACACGTACACTGGTGACAAAGTCTTTATTGCATTTGAGGCCAGATCTTGGTCAGAAATGCCACTCTTAGAGATCCTGCTGCACCCCAAATTGGTGCCCAAAACAAAAGCTGCCATGCTGCTGGAGATCCTGGTATACCTGCAAGCAGTGCCCTCAACAAAAGCAGCTGTGAATTTTTGTGGGTTGATGTATGCTGGTCCACCACCAAGGTGATGGTGTGGGGCAGGGGACTGGATCACAGTCATAGACATATTACTCATACCTAGGTTGAATTTTTGTTTGTCAAAGCTGAACAACAACAGGGAACCTTCATCTCCCTTGTATGTCCTGCAGATGCTAAGCAAGCTGGTAAAGTAGAAGCAACAGTTAATCGGAAAGCTGTACCGGCCAATGTACACTGAGACAGCTTTCTGACAGAATCAGAAGATGACTTATGTTACAGAAACTATAAATGCATATTTTATGTTTGCTCTCATATGTGAAAAGGATTTTGAGTATTGCTACATGAATGCTAAAACTCCATACAATGGTTACCTCACAGAATGCAGAATATATACATTTCAAAGTGAAAAGGAAGCTGTCACTTCATATAAATCGGGACATAGCCAATTTGAGTGGAGCTGAAAAGCACTCGCTGCAAGTGGTTGCAGTCGGCAATAGGAATGTCCTTTATTCTTTACAACCTGACAGCCTGCTAGAAAGAACAGCTTTACTGTGAAGAATGACAGGAGCCCCATTAGCAAAATTTGTTACCCACATGCTCAGAACAAAATTAAATTAAAAGTACTGCTTTAATGTCAAGATAAGAAAGAAATAAGAAAGGTAATTTTTCACATTCTCATACTCAATTACACTGTACCCTGTAACAGCGATAATCAAATCCACTTCCATAACGAATGTAAGAATGGTTATCTCTTTCAGAGTCCAGACAGCCTTTTGTATAAGAATATGAAGGAAAAACAGTCCGATCACTACAAGAAGAAGCCTTACATCATTTTATGGTCTTTTTCAGATCTAGCATACTCTAGGGATTTATGTGTCTCATTGCCAGTTTTCTTTTGTTGATGAATTATTGTACTAATTAGTGAAGAGGGAATAACCATGCTGTAGACTGCAGGCAGCATATTGGAATTTTTTGCAAGGCACATACTGCATGTGGGTTTGCGAAATGGGTTAGGGATTGCTGAATCAGCAGTTTGTGAGGCTCTGTATTGTTCCACACTGCTTCTGGGAATTCTTTTACTGCTGGGGTTCCATATGCTTACTAACTAGCGGCCAACACACCTCCAAAGCAGTGACATCATCATAGAGCCCTGGGTCCACCCCCTTCTTTGACAGTTGGCATGCAAATTCTCAGTTTAGTGTTCTGATTAGAGGGATTGCCAACACAGCTAAAGTTCTCCCACCAGAAGGCTTCCTTCAAAACATAGAAACATAGCAATATACAAATTGTCAGCAGATAAGGACTGCTTGGCCCACCTAGTCTGCCCATAAGCCCTTGTACTGGATTACTGCTTCTGACCCACGTGCAGCTGTACCTCTATGGTTCCTCTATGCCTGTCCCAAGCATGCTTGAATCCATCCACAGTGCTCACTCCCACCACCTCCTGAGGCAGACCATTCCATGCGTCCACCTCCCTCTCTGTGAAGAAGAACTTCCTCACATTCCCTGTTAACCTCCCACCTTCCAGTTTGATGTTATGCCCCCTCGTTCCTGTGCTCCACCTGAATTGGAAAATGTCTACCCCCTACACCTTGTTTATACTCTTTAGGTACTTGAATGTTTCTATCATGTCCCCTCTTTCCCTCTTCTTCTCTCTTCCAGCGAGTACATATTGAGGTCCCTTAATCTCTCCTCTTAAGTCTTGTGTTGCAAGCTCTGTATCATCTTAGTAACCCTTCTCTGGACCGTCTCCAGCCTGTTAATGGCCTTATGAAGGTGTGGCCTCCAGAACTGCACAAAGTACTCCATATGAGACCTGACCATGGTTTTACATAATGGCATCACTACCTCCCTCCTTCTGCTGGTGATACCCCTGCCTATGCACCCCAGCATGCCACTGGCCTTCCCAGCTGCCTTAGTACTCTGCTTTGACATTTTCAGGTCACCTGAAATAATAACCCTGAGGTCCCTTTCCTACTTTGTGACTGTCAGCAACTCCCCCCCATTCTGTAGCTTTCCCCAAGGTTTCTGTGTCCCAGGTGCATAATTTTGCACTTATTTGAATTAAACTGTTGCCAGTCCTCAGACCATTTCTCAAGCTTCTCCAGATCCCTCCTCATTTTCTCCACCACCTCTGGGGTATCCACTGTGTTACAGATCTTGGTGTCATCTGCAAACAGGCTGACCTTTCCCTCCAGTCCCTCTGCAATGTCACTAATGAAGACATTGAACAGGACTGGCCCCAGGACCGATCCCTGAGGCATCCCACTGGTCACCCCCCTATTCCCAGACTGCACCACATTTACCACCACCCTCTGCCTCCTGTCTGTTAGCCAGTTTCAAACCCAGTATACCACCATACTCCCATGCCCAGCCTACCCAGCTTGTTTATCAGCCTCCTATGTGTGACGTTGCCAGAGGCTTTGCTGAAATCAAGGTAGGCAATGTCCACTGTCCCACCCTGATTTACTTCCTTTGTCACCCAATCAAAGAAATCAACCAGATTTGTATGACATGACCTCCACACTGTGAATCCATTTTGCCTATGGTCCTGGGGTCCAATGGCTTCTAGATGCCCCACAATCATTTCTTTAAGCAATGTCTCCATGATCTTCCCCACTGCTTAGAAACATAACATAGAAACACAGACTTTGACAGCAGATAAGGACCGTTTGACCCACCCAGTCTGTCCATTTCCCTACCTATTGGATAAGCTGTAGATCCTAGTTAACCAACAGTCTACTTCCTCCTACCCCCCCACAAGAATTGCTTTATGTCTGTCCCATGCATTCTTGAATTCCCCCACTGTTTTTCACCACACAACCTCCTCAGGAAGGCCGTTCCATGCATCCACCACCCTCTCTGTGAAAAAAATTCTTCCTTACACTGCCCCTGAGCCATCCCCCTCATCTTCAAATTGTGCCCCCTTGTTCTTGCACATCTCTTTTTCTGAAAGATGCTACGCTCTTGGACTTTATTAATTCCCTTGAGGTACTTAAATGTTTCTATCATGTTCCCCCTTTCCCTCCTTTCCTCAAGGGTATACATATTAAGCTCCTTTAGTCTCTCTTCGTATGACTTCTGGTGCAGACCCTGCACCATTTTAGTTGCTCTCCTCTGGACTGCCTCTGTTCTATCTATGTCGTTGCAGAGATGGGGTCTCCAGAACTGCATGCAGTATTCCAGATGGGGTCTCACCAGCTGTCTATACAGAGGGATAACAACTTCCTGTTTTCTATTGGTGATGCCTCTTCCTATGCATCCCAGTATCCTCCCAGCCCTCCCTACTGCCTTCTTCCATTGCTTGCCTACCTTTAGGTCATCTGATATGATTACCCCCAGGTCCCTTTCCATTTTTGTTGTTGTTAGTACCTCCCTCAGCATTGTGTACTCTTCCCCTGGGTTTTTGATTCCCAGGTGCATTACTTTGCACTTCTTTGCATTGAATCTAAGCTGCTTTATTTTTGACCATTCCTCCAACCTTGCCAAGTCCCTTCTCATCCTTTCCACCCCACATTGTGTATCAACCCTGTTGCAGATCTTTGTGTCGTCTGCAAAGAGGCATACTTTCCTTTCCAGTCCCTCTGCAATGTCACCTATAAAGACATTAAAGAGGACTGGTACCAGTGCTGAACTCTGTGGTACCCAACTAGTAACCCCTCTTTCTTTGGAGTGGACTCCATGTACTATAACCTTCTGCTTCCTGTTGTCCAGCCGATGTTTTACTCAGGCTACAACCCTGGGACTCACTCCCAGGATGGCTAACTTGTTTATTAATCTTTTGTGTGGGACTGTGTCAAATGCCTTGCTAAAGTTTAGGTAGACCATGTCTACAGCCCCTCCCAAGTCTACTACTTTGGTCATTCAGACAAAGAAATCAATTAGATTCATCTGATACGACCTTCCCACTGTGAATCCATGCTGCCTTGGGTCCTGTGCCCAATAGGCCTCTAGGTACTCAACAGTTCTTTCCCACTGAAGTGATTCCATCATTTTTCCTGAGGTGAGGCTGACTGGCCTATAGTTCCCCACCTCCTCCCTGCTGTTGGATTTGTGTAGTGGTACTACATGTGCCCTCCTCCAATCCTCTGATACCACCCCTGTGTTGAATGACTCGGTGAACATGGCTGCCAGAGGTTCTGCTATCTTCCTTCAGCACTGTGTCCAAACAGTGCCGACAACAATAGCGTCGGCTAGAAGTGTGCGATAAAAATGGTGCCATTTTTTTTTTATTCTAGGTGCATTTGTGAAAAAATTGAAGGCTTCATTTGTCATGGATGCAGTCATCTTTTCTGTGGACAAAAATAAAAACATTATTCCAGTGAAGTGTGCAACTTGCCTTTCAGATCCCAATGAAAAGCATCTGGAAATAGCCTTTAAGCATGCATAGTTATGGTTTCATGTTGGTACATCTTTGGTTTTAGAAACCCAAATGCTATGTGAATGGTTGACAGCAATAGAGGATGAGGGCCCTGAGGATTATCCAGTCAGAGATCTCCTTCCTTTAGTGTATATGGTAGCCTCTTTTGAGGTGATTTTATGATGGGACTGTTCTGTGTTTCAGTGGGACGTTGCACTGCTGCTGTTGTAGCCCTTTAGTTTGGTTGGTTTTGCTGAGACACTGCTCAGCAGACCACACCTACAATTCTCACTCGCTCAGTGGGCCCTTCAGAGATATGATGTTATTTATCTCCACATATCCCAGAAAATGTCAAATGGCAGGCCAGACACTGTATCAGCTCAGCATAAGGGCAGTAGTCCTGGTTATTTCCATGAAAAAGAAACATGAATTATTCTCCATTTACTTTTTAGCAGTCAAGGTATCATTCGATTTCTGTCTGATCCTAGATTTCAGTTCAAGACTGAGTCCCCGAATTCACACATTGTGGTTATTTATCAGGGTGATTATTTAACCACAGCAGATTTTTCAAATGCATACCTAGACATTCTAATTCCTTGGTTGCACCAGAAATTTATCAGATTTACCAACCAAGATCACCACTTTCAGAACCAGGCTCTTCCCTTCAGGTATGCCTCCCCATTAAAGGTGTTTATGAACGTTGTAATAGTCCTTGTGGCTCTCCTTCAGCGGGAAGGATACCACATATACCCATTCCTGGATAATCTTCTGATGTGGGCAGGCTCAGAGCAGTTGTCTTGTCTTTCAGTTTGCAGAACATTACAGGTCCTAGTGCAGCATGGCTGGATAGTGACCTGGGAGAAAAGTTCCTCAACCTTTACAATCCCTGGAGCACTCAGTTACATGCTTTCAGATGGACCTGGAAAGAGCCGTTCTATCACAAAGCAGAGTAAAGAATCTCCACAGGCAAGTTCAACTGATCAGAGTTCAAAAGTTTGTGTCAGCCCACAGGTACCTGCAGATTTTAGGTTTATTTTTTAATTTTTTGCTCCTCCCCTGCTACCTGATAGGCCACTTTTTCAGATTACCATGGACCCCGCCGGCAATCACCCCCACCACCAGCCACCACCTCATATCGCAGCCCTCCCAGGGTAACCTGGTGTAACCCTTCACTGGATGGGTCACCCCCTCTTAGGGGGAAGGCATCAATGGGGGCTGGCCAGCACACTCTACTATTGGCCCAGGGTGCTGTTGAGGTGGTCCGGCTGTCTGGGGCTTTTCATAGCAGTGGGGACCGGCAACCGGCATCTGGTAGGTCAGGAAGTGCATTTTCCGCTTGTTCTCCCTGTGGGACAATGATGTACCACTGATGTCAGGGCTTATGCTGACATCTGTCATGCTCCCCTAGGCAATGGGGCCTGATGCATTGTTGTTCTCCCAGCCTCCACCAGAAGTCAGCAAGCACTGGGCCACAGAATCTCTCTTCCCCCCAGGAGAGGATGAGCAGTTGTCAGATGCTCAAGCCTTCTCCCCCTGGCCGGCTCTCCAATGCCTGAGTCTGTTCCCAAACCCAGGTCACCGGCATCGCAGTGGTGAATCTTTCTGCTGTGCCAGTGGGCCAGCATCTAGATTTTAGGTTTATGACTGCTATCATTCAAAATGTTTCTTGGGCCAGGCTGCACATGAGATCTTTCCAGGTCTGTCTTTCAACTTATTGGACACCAGCATTGGAGAAGTACCAGGTACTGATCTGGACCCAAAGGCTAGTGTGCCAGTCATTGCAGTGGGTAGGAGAACCCACAGAATCTACTGAGGGGCTCTCCATTAACACCTTCAGAACAGCTCATTCTGACCATCAACACCAGGTTGATAGGTACAAGATTCCAGTCTGAGGGGGTATGGTCAATGCAGGAGCAAAAACTAAACAATTGTAGTTTTGAGTCATGAGCTGTTTTACTGGTGCTAATGCACTTAAGGGGCAGAGTTCAACAGAAGTCAGTAAAGTTCTGGTCCGACAGTGTGGTATCTGATTCTTACATGAACAATCATAGTGGCATTAAAATTGAGACGATGCTGAGGGAAGCAAAACTGCTTCTGTATTTGGTGGAAGCTCATATTGAGTCCCTGTCAGTGATCCATCTGCCAGGACATTTCAATTCCCAAGTGGACAGGCTCAGTTGTCAGTGAGTTCATCCAGGACAGTGGTCTCTAAACCAAGAGGTTCTTTAGCATCTCTGTTATGGATTCGGGTCCCAGAGACAGACCTCAATGCCTCCCAAAACAATTCTTAGGTGAAAATACTTTTCATCTAGTATAGATGTTCAGTAGTAGAGGCATCAGGATCCTCCGTCTTAGCGGAGGTCCTTCAGAAGCATTATCTGTTCCCTCCCTTTCCCTTGCATCTGGCAATGCTTAGAATAATCTGTCAGTCACATGGCTCATTCACCTTTGTGACAATGGAGTGTTCAAGAAGACTGTGACTTTCAGACCTAGTCAGACAAACAGCTCAAGAATATTTCTGCTTCTCTCAGCAGCATGATCTATTGCATCTAACTCCAATTTTCCAATCCACTTACGCTCCAGCTGGCAGCACTGCTTCTGAGAGGCAGATGCTTCTCTGGCTAGTTTATTCAGAAAAAGTTGTGACTACTCTTATGCCATCAAGAAAACAGTCTACATATATTGTGTACGAAAGATTTTATGCAGCTTTCCAAGGTAAATTCCCAAACTCTGGCACACTCAAAGACTGAAAAGAGAAGCGGTACTACAAACCATACATGTGAAGCAAAAAAAGGAACCATACTAAATCAAAGTAAAAGAGGCCTATTGAGAAAGAACCACTGAGTTCAAAATGCTGGGGGTTTTGTGCCAGCCACTATGCCAGCAGTCCACAAATAATGATCATTCCACCTGCCATTCTGGTCCGAGGAACATCTCTTTTACTTTGATTTAGTGCAGTTCTTTTTTTGCTTTATACTAGGCCAAGCAGGCAGGGTTTACAAGGAAAACATCTGTTCCTCAAATGTTGGATTTTCTTCAGAACAAGGCAGAACAGAGACTTGTCCTAAGTATTAGTATGTTGGGTCCTTGTGAGGGGCACGTCTTAGGTTTGCATACCGGAATCCACGGGTGTTGGCAGGCATACTCAGTGTTCTCTGCTGAGTACAGTAAAATCTGGAACATCCAGGGGCAACATGAGCATCAGACCAGGGCAACAAACACAAACTAAACCTTCCCTCCTTGGGTGCTTTAGTGTGAGTTTGTGAATGATCTTTGGAAGATGTGTGGGTACTAAACTTAGAGGCCATGATTGTATGAGTGACTCAACTGAGTATGTATGCATGCATGAGTGCTGGTGTGAATGGACTTCTGAAAGGCTGGCTACCTTGATGTGGTATACAGGCTTAACACAACTTATTCTAAACATTGTAACTAAAAGTTAGCCAACATCTGTCTGATTGGTAGTGTGTGTGTTAAATAAAATAAAATGTTTTGAATCTATTAGGATCTTTGACTTACTACATATAGTTGACTGAAGTGAGGGTGGGGCAATGTTTGGGTGGTGGGCAGCACATCTTTTGGTTTGTGTTTACGGGGGGGAGGGGAGCAACAGTTTGTCAACTGTTGAGTACAAGTTTAACATTCTTGACTACAGCCCTGCCAGAATCAACCAGTTCTTTAAAGCAGTCAGCTGAACTAAGCCAAGCTATAGGTTCCTCCTTCCTCCATGGAACCTCAGTATGATGTTTAATGCATTTTAGCCTCTATCACAAGCACCAGAGGGCTCTACAATGCCGGTTTGACAACTAAGTTGTCGACCACCATCATAGCGATGGATTTATGTCGATCGAAACTTGCAGTCAACATAAATTCGACCTGAGACCCTGGCCATTTGTTCATTGGGGGGCTTTGCCGATGAACCCTCCATGTGGGGGACTCTGGCCCCCACACCCCCTGATCTCTAGGATTCCAATTCAGAGTAGGAGTTGGATCAGGGAGGGGGTGCAGGACTGGAAGAGAGAGTGCCCGGGTCTTGAGCGGTCTATTACAGCAAAAATGTCAATGTTGTCAGCATTGATGTTTTCACTGTAATAGTGTCACCATCCTGGGCTACTACTGTACAAGAGGACATGCTTTCCATTAAAACAACAAAGCAAAGTCAGATGAACATGCGTAGTCAGTGATGCACAAAAAGAGTTCAATGTGAAAAAACAGTTTATTCATTTGTTAATCATACAAAAGGTATCCACACAAACCTGACCAGCACAATGCTGCTGAATGCAGAGAAAAAAAAGGACATAATGGCTACTGCCGCCAATTGCTTATGTTCTGCTCAGCACTAGCCAAGCTTCCTTGCACTGAGTGAAATGTAAGCAGTTGGTGGCGGTAGCCATTATGTCCTTTTGTCTGCATTTGGTGGCATTGTGCTGGTCAGGTTTGTGTGGATACCTTTTGCATGATTAACAAACGAATAAACAGATTTTTCACCTTGAACAGTTTTTGTGCTTCACTGACTCTGGGTGCTCATCTGACTTTGCTTTGTTGTGTTAATATTGTGAAGCACTGTAATGCAATTCCCTGGTGCTCTTCACTCTCTTCTTGTGACTCTTTCCATTAAAACATGGCTTCTAGTCACAATTTGCTCAGTTTGGCAGATCGGAGAGCTGCAAGTAATCTTATGCAAGGAGTCATATCTATTTCTTCACCAGAATAAGGTTGTTTACATACAGTGCCTTTTTCCTCCCAAAGCTACCTATGGAGTTTCATGATAATTGAAAGGCCTGATGCTACAGTTTGAAGAGGCAGCAGGTGACATTCACCATGCCTATTTCAAGTAGTACTTAAACTATGCAAGACCAAGTGTCCCTTGGACTCCAGATTTTTTTGTTACTGCGGCCATGTGGCTGCTTCCACCTCCTGCTCTGCATGGATCTTTATAGTTGTGTGGCCACCCAGTTGCATCCTGGTTCCTGTTCTCTTTTTCATTTGCTGTTTTGGCCTACTGCTGCCTTCCATTTTTTGTACTCTGCTTCACAGTTCATCTTGGCCTCTGCTCCTTCTGTATGCCATGGCCATTGCCACTCTCATCTGTGTCGCCTGCATTTTGGACTTCCTTGTTTGTTGCTGGTCCATGTTGTGACCTGCTGGCTATCTGCTCTGATTATTCATTGTTTTGCTGTATTCACTGATTTTTGATGCCTTCCTTCATTTTGATTGTTGTTCCCTGTGCTGACCAACCCTTGTACGCGCTGTGTCTTCTCTGCCTTTTTCTCATATGCTCCCTGCTAGTTCTTGCACTACATTTGTGTACAGTGCAGCTTGATAACAATCCATCTCTGGAACTTACCCTACAGTCATTTTGTCTGGCGATTGTATAACTTCTAGTCCCCTTGTCTCCATGTCTCTGACTCACATTTTGTTTTTTAGTTGCTGTTTAATTTCAGTTTCATAAGGCTGTGTGAAATTAGAAAATTTTGATTTCACAGCATTCTCACAAAATTCCATGAAATTTTGTTAAATGTCATGTCATTTTGTGGAATTTCCAAATTTATTTAATTGGTCATAACATGGTCTGTATAATAGCTAGCAATCTGATGTCTGTCATGTGTATTGCTTAGAAGGTGCCCCAAGAGGATGTCAAGTTTCCTGACAATCGAATGAGGGATGGTGATTTTTTTGGGCTCAAAAGTCTGGCAATTTATTATTCATGTGACAATTTCTGAAAATATTTCTATGCTTACAACTTAGCCACCTTGGGAGCTTGATAATTGAAAATTGATGTGCATATTTTCTTGGAAGAATCACAGAAACCACTGAATAGAGAGGTCATTGGTTGTGTAAATTGTAAGTTACAGGAGTTAAAAATTTCATAATGTAATTATTTGTTCAATTGTGTGAAAAGTTTCAAAATGTTTGGATGTTTATAGCTCCACTGCTAGTGTTGGTACACACTTAAGATATGGCATGCATAGCAAAGAAAGTATGTCCTAGAATCAAATTAAGCTGGATAAATGTGATTTAGTAGGTTACAATTTATTGTAGTTATTTGAGAAATTACTAATTTGAAAAAAATTGCTCAATCATTCATGGACTAATAATAGGTAATGCCACTAGTATTCTACTTGAGGAATTTAACTTTCACAAAGTACAAAGTATGCACCACTTCTAAGGGATGCAGATGTAGTGGACAACTGGTTGTAACGGACGAAACAGGAAAGCCAAATGTCATTTCATATTGCATTGCACTGCAAAAAAACCCTAATTATTTGGACCTGTAATTTTGCCTGTAGTGGCTGCCAAAGTACTAATTAACCAGCAAATCACACGTCATTAACCTTAAAATCACATAATTAACACTTTGTGGTCAGTTGCAGGAATGTCACCATTTAGCAATTAACACATATTTTAACATGAGCTCACCCACACAGCACATAACTCCCCCATACTTATCACTCTTTATCCTTGCTGTGCCTTGCTGTTTCTGTGTACTGCATTATCTGTACTGGTTTCTTTGCCCACTGTATGCTTCATTAGTCTGTAAACACTGAGCTGTTTGGTACCATCCTCCATCATGAAATCATGCTGTTGGATGATAAAATTAATTCTATCTCCCTCACTTCCACTGTCCCATGCTGCTCCCATCTCCAGACATAACCACCCCACCCATGTGATTCCCTGCTCCAGCCACAACCATTCTCTTTCATGAAATCATGCTGTCAGATGATGAAATGAATTTTGGCTCCCTCATTTGTATTGACGTGCATGACTCCTGGCTCCAGCCACAACCAAACAGAGTAAAGGAGAAATTTAGCTGAAAGATATGCCAGTGGTAAACAAAACTGTTTTCACCCTGATTCTGTCTTCCTTCTTTTTCTGTTGACTCAGTGTACTGCATACTGCACTCCTGTTTCCTGTTACTGTACAGCCAGACTCACTACTCATTCGGCCAAATGATGTAGCAGACAACGCTTGTAATGGACTAAAATCAAAATGTCAAACTAGTCCATTACCAGCAGCATATACTGTAGTTATCACCACTGTTCTCTAGTTTTAAAGTTTTAGGGGCTTAAAATGCTTCAGTTTACATGACTGTAAAATGTCGTTTTAAAATTTCTGAATGTTTGGAGGCTTATAACTAGTCACCTTTAAAGACAGAGATCTGAAACCTGGTACACTTCCACATGAGTCTTGGTAAACTCTGATTACCAAATGTGGTTCAATTTGAAGACAGATTTTTTAAATAAGACGGAAATAACTGAAAGAACAATTTTGATGAAATTCTGTAAACTTTTCATGGACATTTTGTGAAATTTTGTGGAAGCAAAATCAGAATTTTGCCAGAACTTCACTAGTGGAAGATAAATTTCACCCAGCCCTACATAAAGTATATATGCTGCCCATTTTTTCTTATTGTTGATTGCCTCAGACCTACTCAGCTTCTGCTGTCTCAGCCTACTTGGCTTCCATTTATCCTTTATTTTCAGACTACCTGACTTCTGTTGTTTGTCCTGTGTGGTTTAATTTTCCTGACTCACCTCTATGTACTGCCAGTCTATCCTACCATTTGGGCCATCCTGGTCTTTCAGATCACAAGGCCTAACATGCTCCTTCTGCTTTCTAACCCGCTGCTGGAGGATGGGGCCCTGGCTGAGTAGGGATCCTTTTGGCTGTGCAGACTGGCTTGGTGTCAACTCTTGGCAACTACCCCCTGCACAGCATCTAGAGGGTAGGATTTTCACCACAGAAGTCCCTTTAGTCATGAAAATCTACTCAGTGGCACCTCCTTGTGTTGTATTTTTAACTGCTGCTTCCTCAGGCTAAGGCCCTCTTCATTGAAGTTTCCTTGGTCATGCGGATCAATGCAGCAACATTTCTTGAGACAGTTAGTCCCTGCAAGTGCCTTCAGGACACATGATCTCTCTCTGTACACTTCTCTTTAGTTTCCATTCAAGGATAGGCCTTCATGGTGTTCAGTCTGGGTGACCGCTGATCAGCATACACTACTTTCCTCATATCATGCCTTGTGAATGAGGTTCCTCTTTGAAAGGGGTGAGGTCCCCATTAGCCTCATTCAAACACTCGGCAGCACCTACTGTAATGGTGTTAACCTGTTAGAGAGATAGGATGAGAGTCTGTCCTCTAAAATGTTTCCCATAACTGGTTCTTTAAATTGAAGCAGTTGAGATATCTCTAATAACGCCACAAGCCTGGAGGGATGGAGACCTAGGCCTTGGTTCCCAAAAGGCTTCCTCCACAAGTGGAGTTTCCTCTCCTCCATTCTGAAGATTATAATTTTTCAGTTCTACTCAGATTTGGAGCTGGATGGTGACTGTCCTCCTTTGCTGTTGAAATGTTTCAGTCTGGCTACATCTATTCTCTCCTTGTCAAAAATGTACGAGTTTGCCTCTATTCTTCTGTTGGGCCTTCTTTTCTAAAGTGTCTTTGGTCTTGTAGACCTTGTCTTTGTAGCACCTTAAGGGACTGGAACCCTTTCATGAGGGTTTCTTTGTCTTTATGGCACCCCAACAGGGCAGCAGTTACCAAAGAATGAACAGAGAGAGCATGCACCAAAGTACAAGCAGTACAAGCATACATACACTTCTACTCGGTCCTCTTACTTAATACTAAATCAGACATTCATAGGAGCTAGATTACCCTATAAACCAAGTGATATGTCTTCCTTCCATTCTATTGCCTTAAGCCAGTGAATGACGAGGAGAAGCAGTAGCACAATCTAGAAGTTCACAGAACAGTTAACAATATCTCATACAGGTGCAGTCTGTCTGAAAATCAGATAGCTTTCTGTAGTGTTCAGCACAGCTGAAAAGGGTCAGAAAACTTACAAGACAAGCTTGGTTAGTTAGGTCAGAAAAGGCACAGCAAAGGCTTATGTGGTGATGAAACTGAAGCAGCCAGCGTTGATCAAAACACATTCAACCAGGACTATGGCAACCTCCTATGAAGAAAGGGCAGAGGCATCAGTAGCTAACTTGTGCAAGGCAGGTATTTGGTCTTCCTTGCACAATTTCATGAAACTTTACAGACCGAACACTCAGAGTTCGTGGATGTGGCCTCCAGTCAAAAGAGGCTTCAAGCAGCTATGGGGCAATAGTTTAAATTGGAAGGTTATTCACCTTCTGAACATTTTGGTTAGTACTTTTTATGAAATCTCAACAGTAAATGAATGCCCAGTGACAATGTGGAACACCACAGAAAAATGACATTCTATCAGACTTACCATCATTAAAGCTTGATGTTACTGTTTTCAGGCACATATTTCATTAGTGCATTGTTCACATATTCATGGATTTTCTGGAATGGGTTCAGTTTATTAGAGATGCCGTTGCTGAAGTAATGACTGATGAAGTTACACTGGCAACAGACAGGTCTAAGCAATCTCTTATGCAAGGGGAGATGTTAGGGTTCTGTAGTGATGTCACACATTTGGAAGCATGTTGGTCCCCAGAAGAGATGTAGCAAAGTTTTAATTCACCAGCACAGTTAGTGCGAAGCCAGGAAATTCATGCTTTACAAAATGTTGAGTGGGCTCTAGGGTGGATTACTGGAAGCATAGGAAGGGTCCCAGACCAGCTGGTATCTGGGGAGAGTCTTTCTGGCACAATGAGGCAAGCAATGTGAGGAGGCAGTAAGGAGAGCTGGGGGGATACTGGGATGCATAGGGAGAGGCATCACAAGTAGAAAACAGGAAATTGTTATCCCTCTGTACAGACAGTTGGTGAGACCTCATCTGGTGTACTACATGCAGTTCTGGACACCCCATCTCCACAAGGACATAGACACAATGGAGGCATTCCAGAGGAGTGCAACTAAAATGGTGCAGGGTCTGCAACAGAAGCCATATGAAGAGAGACTAGAAGAGCATAATATGTATACCCTTGAGAAGAGGAGGGAGAGGGGGGACATGATAGAAACTTTCAAGTACCTCAAAGGAATCAACAAAGCCAAGAGGGAAGCATCTTTCAAAAAACGAGATGTGTAAGAATAAGGGAGCACAATTTAAAGATAGAGGGGGGATGGCTCGGGGGCAATGCGAGGAAATATTTTTTCATGGATAGAGTGGTGGACACATGGAACCACCTTTCTGAGGACATTGTGTGGTGAAAAACAGTGGGGGAGTTCAAGAATGCATGGGACAGCCATAAGGGAATTATAGTAGTGGGTAGGAGGAAGTAGGCTGTTGGTTAACTAGAATCTGCAGCTTATCCAGTAGGTAGGGAAATGACAGACTGGGTGGGCCAAGTGGTCCTTATCTGCCGTCAAAGTCCATGCTTCTATGCAATGAGACATTCTGTCTAAGGTAGCCAGGTTCCTCACTGCTGCCAGCCACTGTGCCACAGAGGGTATCTCTGGCATCCTCCACCTTTGAAGATTCAGACATTTGGCCTCGATTCCCACAGCAAAGAGCAAATGCTTGTGTTGCAGTGTGAGAGAGGAGAAGAACTTGCATGGAGGCCTCGGATATGCAGCTGGGGCAGGAGGGGAAGAGGGGTACCCAGAATGTCAGTACAGCATATATGAACCAGTGAACAAAATTGTAAGATCAAAGGACAACTCTAGGGGATACAGAGGAAGTCTGCTGTAGATGCTTGGCACACCCACTGGAGAGGGTTGATTGCTTCCCTTACTGCAACATGTCCACTTGGTTAACTATCAGGCAAAGTCATTAGTTTAGTGAGGCAGTGTGAGTCATACCCTGCCCCCTCCAGCCATCATAATTAACATCCAGAATCAGCAGCTGTGTCCCCCATAAGGTTTTTTCCACCCATGCTCCCCTCCTCCTACAGCCTCATCTTCATTAGGGGTGGCAGTCCTCTACACCTGCCATACTTTCTTAACCTAGTCAGCTCAGTCCCTCTGCTACCTCACGTTATGGATGTCGGGTAGGGCTGGGTGAAAGTGACTTGTGAAAATGATGAAATTGCTCAAAATGTGTGCTTTTTAATAGAACAGAGATTGTATAAAAACACATTGATACTGAAAGTCACACAAAAATGGGTTTCATATGATTTTCACCCACAGAAAATATTTTTCTATGCATACATTTTGACCATGAGACTGAGAGCGATTATGAGCTGGTAGTATAGTTTAGAGGTTAGAACAATGAGCTGTGACTGAGCTTGGTACATCTAGCAGACCTGGGTTTGATTCTCACAACCTTCCCTTGCATACTGTGTGACCCAGAGTTAGTCACTTAACCTTCCCAGAGCTCCTGAGTCACCTCTGTAAATGGGCCTTGTGCCCAATGGTCATAACCTGGTTACCAAAGGATCAAAATAAAAAAAAATGGTTTAAGTTACATAAACACTTGATCATATGCATTAAGCCTTTCATCAATTGAACCACAGATTGTAGTCCGGCTGGCATCAGTTTATATAGTTTATGAGCACAATACTGTATATGAAGTACACATTTTTGTCCACGTTGCTCATTTGTTAAGCCCGGTTTTTAAGAAATTTGCAGGTTGGTACTTCTATGTGAAAAATGTGTGAAAATATACTTCTGACTAGTTTACACATTTGTCAAAGCTTATAGTTCCTGATATTCAACAGATCAGTGAGGCCCTAACTATGTTAGTGCTGTTCTGACCAAGGAAAGTGTGTGCCGAAGGGGCAATATTCGAGGTCCCTGAAGTGCAGTACTGACACCAGAGTGCAAATGTGCAAAAATGTACTACTGCACCCATACAAATAAGGGACCTCTCATACATATAGGGCACAGCAGTATATTCAATGGTTTCGACAGCACTAAAGAGCCTCTGTCACAGCACTATTTAACACTGGTGAAACCCTACTCTTATTCCCATGCATGACTGCCACGCCCTCGATTGCCACTCCTGGCACCCTGTAATACCATCCCCCTAGAAACAGTTATGTCATTGCAAGTCAGCAATACAGCACGCAGGCTCCAATAAGGGTAATCAGCAAAGTACACTATCAGTATGTAACCTGGGGACATAACATTCGGATATGTCTACAGATTCAAAGGGAATGGCATGAGAATGATGCAGTTATGTGGTACTTACAGACAGTGCAGTTATATACCTGTCTGTAAGCTGCTTAGCTAAGTGGGGGGCCACTTGAGGGAGGGGGTGGAGAGGCCCTTATAAGTAGGATGGAGGGGTCTGCCTTTAAATAGGGGATGTGGGGGAGCACTAGATGACAGGGAAGTATTGTAATAACTCCATATTAAGATGGCAATTGAGGGAGGGAACCAGTGGCCACCAGGGATATCATAACACCATATTGGGTGGGTGATCAGGGTTTGGTGGCCACTAGATGCCAAGGATTTACACATACTGTAGCTTCATTCAGGGGCATCAGATCAGCAATGGGGGGCAACTAGACACCCGGGATTCTTTCCTATCTTCCTTGAAGGGCATGTACTGTGATAGAGGGATGGAGGGGGATGTGACAGGAACTGACAGCTCCTGCTGTCAGTCCACTAGCCAGCACTTGGCCAAGGGGTATTATGGGTATTCTCTCAGTACTGTGTGCAGTGATAAGAGCAGGGTTTTGAAAGTATCAGACAGTACTACTATGGAGAAGGTTTAGTGCTTTTAAAACCTCTGATAATACCATTGTGCCCTGTATGCAAAGGGGACCCCTCAGAGCATGCACTATGGGTTATTGCGCCTGCCTGGGGCATCTGAATATAGTCTCTATGCTGTTCAAACATGCTATTCCCAGTTAACTCAGTGCTAACATGGTTAGCACCATGATAACCTTTTGAAAATGGGTGCCTAAATTATTTTCTTTAATTGAAATTTTGTAGTGATATCAACATTGCTATGCCAGGCAATACAGTTTTGATGCACTGGTGCATGTCAAATCAGGTGTCAAACTGTTTAACAGAGGCGGGCAGTACTTGATATAATATTGGCTATTGCATCAGAAAATATTAGTGGTGTTCTGTCAAGGAGAACCAGTCTTTTTTGTTATTTTATTGAACAGCCATGAGAAAAGGAGAAACATGACTAAAAAACTATGAGAAACGTAGCAACTTGAATGGTTAAATCACATCACTTTACTGTGTAGCAAGACTTAACACATAGATTACACAAGCTGGTTTAGTTAAGACATTGTGCCTTATAAAAACATAAACTACAGAAAACAACTGCATAATTTTGTCTCTTCAATAGAATGTAGATTGAGGCCAAGTCTTAAGTTTCCTTCTTCTTCTCTGAGCATTAAGGAGTGTTGATGTAAGTCTCAACACAATGAGCTTACCCCTCAGAGATTCCACTTCAAATGCAGCCAAGTGACCAAAATCCATTCTGAAATGACTACTGTGAAAGGACAAGGAGTGTGGAGAATGAAAATACCTGATTAGGGCCAGAAGGGTAGCTCCCTTCAGGCTGCCATGTACAGTATTGACAGAATGGTGACTGTAAAAAAGCCTCACACTGTTACATTCCTCACTGTGGATGGGAGCTTAAAGGCATTATCTAAGACCACTGAAAACCACTGAAACCTAAAATCCCTAAGCCCCTTAACTTTGCAGAAGTTTTCCTAGTTAAAATGAAAATGTTTCTGTTACATACCTTCAGGAGGGAAGAGATGGTATTTTGGCCTCGAGGAGGTGGTCATCCGATCCCATCCACTTTCAGATGTCCTGGGCCCACTTCTGCACAGAGATGTCTTACGATGTCTAACAAGGGAGATATATTTAAACTACTTTTTTATATGCTAATGTGAATTGTAAAATTGAGCACAGCCACTGATCAACTAACAGTGGCCTTTTCAGTTGATCAGTGGCTTTGAATAATGTTAAAATCCTCGTTAACATATACAAATGTAATTAAAATCACCCCAGTCATTACACTGGAGTGTGCCCCTGCACTCTCCCTGGTTAGACATCATAAAACATCTGAATGTGGGCCTGGGGATGGGCTGGCATATTAGGAAATGGAAGAAATCTGCTGGCCACCTGCCTGGGGCCAAAATGCTATCTCTTTTTTATGCTTAAGTATTCTAAAAAATTCTAATTTATGTTAGGAGGACTTTCACAAAGGTAAGAGACTTGGAGATGTTGAGTTTCAGCATTTTCCAGCATCTTAAAATGTCTTTTAACAAAAGGGAAAAACAAAGCAAACCCATATTTGGTAGCAGTTTGGAAAGCCTGGTTGGAATTAAATAACTGCTGCACAAAATTACTGCAGTACAACTATTTTGGAAAAAGGAGTGAGTTACTTTCCTTATAGAGCTCCAAGAAAGCCATTGTCTTCATAATTTGAAACCCAATTTTAACAGCTGCAGCTGCCAAGTTACAGCAATTACTGACATCATTGGGTAGATATCCTTTCCTCATATAGCTACATACCTGTCTGTCTATCTAACATAATAATATAGTAATTTAATGTCAGAAGGGACTCTAGGGCCATCACGCCTGCCCCTGCACCTTAAGCAGGGATGAATAAGAATAGTGTGCAATTATCGAGCTACTACGTCTACTGTATCTGCAAGTGTCTGTCTATCTGTCTGTCTTCTGTCAATCTTTGCACATAATAAACATTATGGTATTCAATATGAGTGAAGATAAAAATCATATTTCCACTTAGAATCCAAGACAACACCAGCCAAAGACATTTAACAATCAAAATCATATTCCAACAGTGTAAACATTCCCAAAGCTGAATGTAAAAAAATATACCAGCAGCAAAAAAAGATCACAATATATGAACTGCATTTCTAATGTGACGTTTAGAAATAGTGCATTTTGATCTACTAACTTGCATATTTTTTTTTAATTCACTGCTTATTCATGTACCTCAAATCTGCTCTCCTGCACTCTTTTGGTTCACTCTCCCTCCTCTCTGCCCATTTCCTAATATTCCCCTATGTGTATCCCATGCATGCCAGAAGCCCCCTACTGCTTTTGCCTCCAGCACTTCCTCTGGCAGTCCATTCACAGAAGCTCAACAATGGACTGAATGACGCTAGGTAGACCACCTTCGCCCTTGCCTAAAATATACTGAGGACAGGTGACACAGGTGGGAAGGGGACCACTGAGCAGCCCGGCTAGCTCAGTATAGAATCAACAGTTCATTTACAGTGCAGTGGGATTCTGCTCGTTTTCAATTTTATGTTCTGATGGGATGGATGCACAGAGAGAATGTGCAGTATTAGTAGCCCTGCTGGAATTCAAACCTGGGTCTCCTAGTAAGTAAGGAGAAGTAGATTCAGTAGGTAGAAGTTGACCAAAAACCTTATATAACATAAACACCATAAAGTAGTAGTAATGTTGCTTTATATCTGACTGCAATGGTTCCATTCACTATGGTAACATCTAGCCCAATCTGAAATGAATACCACTTAATGATGTCATTTCACTTTTCTCTAGTTGCCTAGACATGCATGCAACTATGCATGCATGGCAATTCTTCCACTAATAGTCTTCTCATTTTACTTCTACATACTCACATTAGTTATTAGTCTCTCTCTCTCTCTCTCTCTCGACTCCTACTTTATCTGCACCCAATTATAAAACTAATATAGGAACACTTGTTTTATATAGATGCTAATATCATCTTGGAACTCCTTATTTTATTATTTGGATTTGGCAGCCCATTCCTACACTTTAAAAATAGTTTTCATTCACATTTTTGAAACAGTATTTGTATAACTGTAAGTAAGGGTGTGTGAATAAAACAATCCTACACAACAGGGTGTGGTATATCATGATATATCATCATACCTTGGGTGCACTGTGAGGCACAAGACCAATGCTGAGTGCCTTTAACCACCCAAAAAGTGGCAATATCCCATGATTCCCACTGCTGCCAACCCTCTCACCCCTTCCCCTTCTCCCCTACCATTCCCATTGCATCCCTTGGCTTTCTTGGCTTCAAACCCCAATAATGGTATAAGCCCTGGTGGTCTTGACTCCAATCTCTTGCTCCTCCATCCATTGCTCTCCTTATTACCTACCTTCTCAATCTCTCCTTCTCATTATCTTCTGTCCCTGATACTTGAAAACAAGCTACAGTCACCTCTATTCCCAAAGGTGGTGATTTCACCTCATCAGGCAACTACCTACCTATCTCCCTATCTCCATCCTCTGTCCGGATAAGCTCCAGAACACCTTGCTCTCTCCCAGCTCCCCATTGCTTTATTCATCCTCCTTCTTCACTTCTTTTCAGTCTAACTTCAGGAAGTACCACTTCAGCTTCACCACCCTCCTCTGGCTCAACGACTCCGTTCTGTTTGCCATAAATCTTGGCCAAGTCACATCTGCCATCTTTAATGTCCTGATCAAAGCCTTCAACACTGCTGCACATCCTTCCTTTTGGACAAGCTTATAGTTATGGGGCTTTCTGCTTCCTCAGTAAGGTGGTTCCACTCCTACCTTGAGAGCCGGTATCAAGCTGTCCATATTGATGATTCCTTATCCCCTCCACTCCCTATATGCTCAGGCATGCCGCAAGGGCCCATCCTTGGCCCAATACTTTTCTCCAGCTTTCTGAATGACCTCTCCACTACCAGCTCATTTGCATCGATCCATATGTACACAGATGATATGCTACTCTTTGCCTCTGGCTCCTCTGCCCCTTACCTGATGGTCTGACTACAGTAGGACTTTACAAACACCCAGCACTGGTTCCTTGCAAATCAGCTGTCCCACAATGCCAAAAAAATGATCTCTGTGACCCTCGGCACTAGGTAGTGATCTTTAGGCTTATCCTTCTCCCCTTTTTCCATATCCTTGATGATGAAATAACTGAGAATGTGTCTTCATATAAGTATCTCTAGGTCTGGCTGGACTATCACCTCAATTTCTCAGTGCATTTAACCATCCACCAGAAAATTCACCCCAAACTAAATGTGCTTTACAGGAATAAATGGAGTATCCCACTTCCTGCCAGCACAGAGATTGTCTCAAAGGTGATACTCCCCACTTCAACTATGGTGACAATATGTGCAGCATTGCATCCACGTCCACCCTGGCCAGACTGGATTCCCTCATTTACTCCTTCTATTGCTTTGCCTTAGACAGTCCCTCCCACCACCCATACACACACCACTGCTCACTGTACTCCTCTCTCTACTTCCTCTCCCTTGAGGCCAAATGCCTCACCCTTTGTGTTTCATTTATTTTAAAATTCTTCCTTGGGTCCTTCCTCTCTTACCTTGCCTCCCTCCCTGCTCAGTTCTCCCTACTTTCTTTTACTCCCTTTGTGTCTCTGGCTCTCGCTTTCTCACACTCCACCCCTTCCCATAAAATCCTCCACTGGTTAAGCTGCCTACCCCTTCTGCTTGTCCAAACTGTCAGGCTCCCTCCCACTTGCTAGCTGAATTGCCCACTCTCTCAAATTACTCCTCCATGACTTCACCACTCACTCCTTCAGTTGCCTCTGATACTTGGCCTGGGGCTGTTTCTGTCAACCTACTTTCCCTGATTCCCCCTTCACCCTGCACCCACATTAGTGCAGCTACCTCATTCACCCTCCCCAAATAGCAGTCACTGCTCCCACCATAAACCATACATTGCCTATTGCACACTGCTAATTGGGTCTCTCTCAGCACTTTATGCATTGTGTGTACCTACTTGCACAGAATCATTGCCTTTGCACAATAGTTAATTGTTGATTTTTCATGCTTATTCATGTTAATTGTATTATTTGTATTTTTGTATCTTGTTGTTTCTACTGATACTCCACCCCCCAAGGACACATTTGAAAATGAGCTGTTACTAGCTCAGTATGTCTTTCCTGGTAAAATGTTTTAAATAAATAATACCACACTCTGGAATGTATTATTGTGATTATAAAATGGCTCCAAAGTGTAGGACATGGTCTGATCATGGTAGTCAGTTTTGAACTGGAATGATATACAGAGATATCATCACAGGTCAAAAACTACTTCAAACAATCAACTTGCAGGATTTCACCTATTTATTTTATAATTAAGCAATAACGCATGACAGGGTGTGGTATATCATGGGATATCGGCACGCCTCGGGTGGTTGGGCACGAGGCCGCAGGCTGAGTGTGTTCAACTGTCCGAGAAGTGACGATATCCCTTGATATCCCACACCCTGGAGTGCCTTATTGCTATTATGAACTGCAGTAAAGATTTGGAAATGAAATATTTAAAAAAAAAAGTTATTCTTTTTAAAAATAGAATTTTATGCTAGTGTAGGAATACAGTTAAAAAAATAGTTCTAGGAAACAGCAGGTGGCGCTGTTGTAGTTGGAGCTGGCAGAAGAGGTATTGTGGTGGTATGACCTGTGAACTCTGTTTCTGTTTGCTGTCCCCGAGTGCTGTCTTGTGAGGGAATAATTTGTTTTGTGTTCTTTTTCTTTCTTTGTAGCGTCTTTATAACTTGGCACTTACAGTACTGATATGAAGTTGAAGTAGCGGGGCTGGTCTTTGAGCGTCAGTGGCCGTTGTTTTGTGACGAGTTCTGGGATGCAGCCTGAGTCACTCGACAGAAGTTTAAGTAAGCTTGTGAGGGTACATGGTGTGTTTACTGTGTAAGTCAGTCTGAGCATTGATTTCTCAGAGCTTAAAGCTTCTTTCCTTTTGTTTTTTCTGTTACACGCTGCACGGTCGGCAAATCAGGGTATAGTAATGTGAGTGGCAATGAGTGAGAAGCTGCTCCTATCGAGTGTGAGTGCTGGCTGTTGGCTAATGTTTGTGTGGGGAATGCTAGGGCAGGATGTGGAGGATGTTGTGGGCAGCTCGACAGTCGTTTCTCCTAGCAGCTTGTGTGGTGCTGTGTTCTGTTATGGACACAGTTGAGTTTTTTTTAATAGCGGCCGACTACAAGTCTGACTCGCTCCGGACTGCGGGAGAATAAGAACAGTGCGCGGTCAGTGAGAAGGCTGGTGACCGGAGGTTTTCTGAAGTCGTGATGATGTAGCCCGATATCATCACGGCTTCAAAAACCTCTCGGCCAATCAGCTTCACGTATTTATGATCCCAAGTTCATAATATCTATTTTTGAATGATAGCACTCCAGATACTCAGCTATTCATTACTCTGTATTCAGACTTGGGGCCTAATTAAAACAATAAAACATCTGTCATTCTGCCAAGTGACCAGAGCTTGTCCTTTTGCCATCCCCTACCAAGGCAGAGTCATCTCTTACCCTCCATCCCCCATTTCTGTTTTCCCAAATTGTTTTTAGATGCTGCCTTTACCAATTCTCCTCCCCCTCCCCAACCCAACCCCTGTGTCCACAAAGATCCATTATGTGAAGGCTGGACACAATCCTGATTCTGAACCATGATTTTGGGGGGCTATCTGTAACAGTCCTGGCTATCCCAGTAGTATCCCCTTCTACAGTGTGCTTTTGTAGTAGAATTATAGTCATTAATGACCGAATGCACATATTGATTATTTTCTGGGAGGAAGGGGGCAGAGTTGTACTTGTCATTGTTGATACTAGAAAGACTGATTGGGCTAGCCTACACATAATGGATTTTTCAGGGCTGGGGGGCAGGCTAAGGAGGGAGAAGAATTGCTAAGGATTATGTTGGCTGCTAGCACAGTGCCAGGAACTGACTGGCATTTTTTTAATTAAAAAAAAAATACTCTGGGAAGATGGAGCCTGCAGGGGATGACAGTGGGGCATGAGAGGCCAAGGGACATGCTCTGGCCACCCGGGGAGGGACAGTGGCTGTTTAAAAATGTTTAAGACTCTTTTCAGTCTGAGTATGAATACCACAGATAACCAGTTCTTGGTATTCCATCCTGAGAATTAGAACACTATTATTAGTGGTATTTGTGAAATATAAAGTATTGATATTAGGGATCACTGCATACTAAAATGCCTAACCCTCAAGACTATCTGTGGGTACCTCAAAAGTACCCCAGAAATACCCGGATGAAAACCGAGTAGTTGGGTCGGGTCAGGTAGTTACTACTTGACCTGTTCTATTACCCAATTACCCCACCCTGACCATAACAAAAATCATGTGAAACACTGTTTTTTGGGACTATTCCACTGTTTGTTAGGTGCTCTGAGCCATTACACCCATTGGGGGGGGGGGCATTGCTGAGGCAGGTGTGAGAGGTGCAGCTGCTCTTAGTGAGCCTGCTGCTGTGTCCAAAAATTATACCCATGGCAGGTATTTCTGAGGTAGTTATGAGAGGTGCAGCTGCTCTGATCAATCCCACTGTTGTTTCCAAAAATTATACCCATAGTGGGCATTTCTGAGGTAGGTACGAGAGGCACAGCTGCTCTGACTGAGCCTGCTGCAGTTTCCCAAAATTATACCAATGGAGGGAATTGCTGAGGGAGGTATGAGAAGTGCAGTCACTCTTACCGAGCTTGCTGTTGTTTCCAAAAATTCCATCTATGGCGGGCATTGGTGAGGTAGGTACGAGAGGCACAGCTGCTGTGAGTGAGCCTGCTGCTGTTTCCAAAACTGATACCCATGGTGAGCATTGCTGAAGCAGGTATGAGAGGTGGAGTTGCTCTTAGAAAACCTGCTGCTGTTTCCAAAAATTATACTCATGGCGTGCGTTGCTGAGGCAGGTACGAGAGGCACAGCTGCTCTTAGCAAGCCTGGTGCTGTTTCCAAAAATTCTATCTATGGCAGGCATTGCTGAGGTAGGTGTGAGAGGTGCAGCTGCTCTGACTGAGCCTGCTGCTATTTTTATAAATGATACCTATGGCAGGCATTGATGAGGTAGGTACAAGAGGTGCAGCTGCTCTGAGTGAGGCTGCTGCTGTTTCCAGAAATTATATCCATGGGCCCAAATATTCAAAAGAGTTGAGCCACGCGCAATAGGGTTGCACCTGCGCAAGTACGAAAATGCGCCGTTGCGTCCTCCAAATCACGCTGAACAACAGCGCAATGATAATGAAGGCATGCGCAACTGAAGGGGGAGGAACCATGCATAAATGGCGCAGTGTGATATTCAACAACTTGCGCCATGCGCAATAGGGGAGTGAGCGGAAGTTGCGCCATAGCGGAAATGAGCCAAAATAAAAGGGAGCAAGGGTGAGGCACAAGAATGCTACAGGAAAGCCACATGAGAACAAAATATAGCAGGACAAACTGGGTAGCAGGAACACACAGGGCCAGGCAGGAAAGGCACCTGGATGCAGTAGCCACAGGGGAATGTGTGGGGAGACATTGCAGAAGGGGGAGGTACACCACACAGCAGTGAGGCAAGCACAGGCAGGTATTCCCGGTGTAGGGGAAGTAGCAGTGAGGACAGTGGGGGGGAATACAGTAACAGCTGCCGGGGGTGAACACGCCAGGGACATGGCCAGTGACACCTTCCAGATGGAGGCCATAATGAGGGGGGTGAGAAGGTGGGCAGCAGGGGGGCGTGGCCGTGGAAGGGCCCATTGGCAGTATTCCCCCAACAGGCAGTACCGAGCCTACACCAGCTTCAAGCTGTACAGTGATACCGAGATTGTGGGCCGGTACCGCCTGAATCGGGCAATTCTGAGGTGGCTCTGTGAGCTGTGCAATGATGTGATGCAGGCACCCACACGATGGAGCCATGCCCTGTCAGTGGAGACCAAAATGACAGCTTGCATGTGCTTGCTTGCCACGGGTACCTTCCAGAGACCAACTGGGGACACCACAGGCATAACCCAGTCGCCCATGTCATGCCACCTCACCCAATTCCTCAGCGCACTGCTGCCACATGCTGCGGAGTACATCCATTTCCCCAGCACACCAGCGGAGCGCACAGCAAACATACACGAGTTCCACAGGGTAGCACATATGCCTGGCGTGCTAGGGACAATAGACTGCACCCATGTGGCCATCCGCACACCACCTGGCCCCGAGGGGGCTGCATACATCAATCGCAAGGGCTATGCCAGCATCAACTGCCAGGTGGTGTTGCGATGCCAGGCACATAATCAATGTTCAGCACGCACCCTGGGGAGCACACAATGCCTTCATCTGGCACCAATCGGCACTGTGCCACTGATTCGAGAGTGGGGATATCCCCACTGGACACCTAGTGGGTGAGTATGCAAACCACATGGACAATCATAGGGCCTGGGGGGGCATGGTCAGAGGTGACATGGGTAGTGGACTACATGGCCCAGGGCAGGGCAATGCTAATCACCAAACTAACCTCCACCCTCTACACACAGGTGACAGTGGATACCCACTCCATCCCTGGCTGCTCACACCCCACCGGCGGCCCATGACCCCATCGCAGCAAAGCTACAATGAGGCATACGTCACCACACGTAATGTCATCGAGTGGGTGTTCAGGATGCTGAAGGCGTTTCCGTTGCCTGGACACCTCGGCGGTGCCCTACAGTACAGCCCCTCAAAGGCCTGCGAATATTCCTGGCCTGTTGCATCCTGCACAACATGGTCCAGCGAATGTGGGATAGCCGTACAGGTCAAGAGGGACAGTGATAAGGAGGCGATGAGGGCCGGTGAGCGACGTGATGGGCAGCCCCCTGGCGACGGGACCTCGACTGCTCCGTTGGCACAGCTGCACGGGACACCATCACGGAGGAGCACTTCAGTCAACCCAGGTAAGTCATGGGGCCATGTGCAGCCAACAGAGGCTAAGGCACAACCCACAAACACGCATGGACGCACACCAGGGGTGCATGCCATCAAGGGAAGTGGCAGGGCATGGAACCACACACACAACCAGGGATGGGTGAGGTCTAACATGCCACACGGACGGACACACACACACACACACACACACACACACACACACACACAGAGACACACACACAACGCACCAAACATGCACAAAGGGTAGGAGGCACACTGACCCAGAATGCCACCCCTAGCCACACACATGTCCACAGACCACCACGCCCACTGCCTGTCCATGTGCATGTGTCAGATGCTGAGCACCATTGCACATTGGTGCAGAGTGCAATGCAGGTATCATCATGCACACGCAACTGCGGACAGCAGCCGGAAGGGTGTGCAGATGGACTGTGTGTCCACGTGCAGGGCTGGGTACCCACCCGTGCACTGCCCGCTAAAAGACACAATGCACACAGGGCAGCACCAGACAGTAGCCAAGTTGGGAGACAGATCAGTCACGTGACACAGTGCCCCGGCCGCCACAGATGTGTGGGCGGCCCTGCCAAAACCCGCCAGCACTGACAGGCCAACCACTGGCCTCATGGGGTGGCACCAATGGTCCCCCAGGGGTTCCACTGTATGAATGCGACCGTGCTCGTGCAGGGGTCTGCAGCACACCGAACATGCCTGCACCAGGCGTGCTCAGGATGCCCACAGCTGAACCCGGTGTCGACAGGGAGGGTGTCGCATGACGCCAGGAATGGGGGGTGGACAGTGCACTACGTGGTGTCCGCGATGCATGGGCACATGACTGTGTGCCCATTGTGGCCATGACAGCAGTGAATGCCTGTGCATGCCTGTCAATTGCAGTGGTCACATCCTCCCGCAACCGGTCCATCCCTGCCAGGATCAGAGTGGTGTCTTTGCTGCGACGCTCCTCTGCCCTCTTCAGAGCCACACGCAGTGCATCCACTGATGTCGCAAGCCGCATCTGCTGCTGGACTGATGCTTGCAGTAGGCGGGTGTGCTCATCCAAGAGGTCATCTGCCTCCTCGGCATCCTGTCCCTCAGGGTGTGCGCGGCCCTGATGCTCAGCACCCCTTGAGGGTGGGTGCTGCGCACCAGGACCAGGTCTGGGCATGTCCACAGGCGGTGCACAGATGCCACTGCTGGACCCTGTACCCCCAAGCCCATTGGCCGACTGCTGCTGCTGCCCCTCCGGCTGCCACTCCCCAGGGCTCAGTGGTGCTGCCGCAGTGGCCGCAACAGTCCCACTGTCCTGAACAAACACCAGTGCTGCCCCACTGGCATTGACAGGCAAAGGCTGGGACTATGCTGACATGCAGGCCTCCACAGCAGCACCACCCACAGCCATGGCCGTGATGTTACCTGCTGTGTGGCCATCCCGTGGCACACACGTGTCACTGCCCATGCTGTTAGCGACATCATCATCGGTGACAGACTCGGCACTGGCCCGAGTCACAGCATGCTGGCATCCGTGGATGCTGGCACGCTGGGACATGGGCAGGGCTTCCTCTGCACCTGTTCCAACAACATCAGTGTGGACAGCCAGGCAGGCCCACTGTCGCACTGAGCCGTGTATACCTGTGGAGGTGGATGGTACCTCCTCCATCTCCAGCTGACTGTCCTCAGTGGACAGGCCCACCACCACTGACCCATGCAGATGCTCAGGATCTGTAAGGGAAAACAAAGTCATGTTACTGCATGTAACCTACCCTGCCCCCCCATAGACAGACCATGACTTACATGCAGCGATGGGCCACCACCCGTCTGGAAGCCACCACCTGGAACACCCTCAATGGCACAATGCTGCATGCTTCCAGCAATCCTCTCCTCCTGTGGGGTCAGGTGTACCACCTACTGCTGTTCCCCACCTGTCGCAGCTCATGCTACCCTGATGGCAGCCACCTTCTCCTTTATCCTCCTCCTGTCTGTGCCCATCTTCTTCTTGCACTCCTGCACGGAGTGCTGGTGGCTGCCATGCAGGTTCACAGCATATGCCACCTCCTCCCATGCAGCAGCACGGGCTTGAGGTGTTCCCTGCCATCCGCTGAGAAGCGGCTCCTGATCCAGGTAGGCCTCAAACAGGACTTCGGTCTCGGCCTTGGTAAAATTAGGCCTCCTCCTCCTCCCACCACTGTGCTCCTTCTCTCCCACAACTTGCTCGGTCATTTTTTAGCCTGTAAGAATGACAGTTGTTACCTGTGACTGTGCAGTCCCATGCATGTCCCTAAATCCACAGTCCACACTCCCAAACAGCTTGCAACTCACCAACAGACTACAGTAACTGACTATGGCCACTGCAGCCCAATGTCGCACTTTTATAGCGCAACCCATGCAAACGAGGCGAGGCACAACTTTAAGTGGATGCAAATTGCAGTGCTGCGCCATTGAATGGCTGATTAGCTGTTTTGCATATGACGACTGAATATCGTGCTGTTGCAATTTGCGCAATTGTGTTGAATGTGTTGAGCCAAGGCGCAGTTCTGTGAAATGCGTAGTACACACCTCACTGCGCATGCCCGGGTTGCTGATGCAGGCGTCTGCCATGCTGCTGACGAGCTGTGTGCGGGAAGCAATGCAGGGCATGGCCACCATTGTGCCAGCGGCGCTATAGCGATGTTCACCTACATGGTGCTGTGGCACTGGGCCATCATAGGCATACTGGGGCAACAGCATGGTAGGCCACTACTGGAGGTAGCACACAGGCAGCCAATCGCGCTACACACATTGAGTTCCAATGGCACTGTGTTTGTCCATGTGCCAGAGACCCTTGACCCTGTGCCCGACCTTTGCCCCCTAGGCACCATGCATCAGGCATGGGTGCACCACTATCGCACTGTTTGGTGACAACGCGATAGGGAATGGTAGTGCTGTAGTGTGCAGCATCTGCACGTGGGGAGCCGTGCTGCAGAGCGCCATATTTGCAGACCGAGCTGTGAGAATGGTGCGCAGGAGGGCTGCTCAATGGACACAGGTCGAACTGGCCAATCTAGTGGCCATAGTGGAGTCACACCATGGACCACTGTTTGGGGAGGCACCCCTGGACAGGTCCAGGAGCCAGGTGTTGGAGGAGGTGTCCACTGCACTGGAGGAGGCCACTGGATGGGGGAGGACAGCTGAGCAGTGCCGCCATAGGTATGGGGACCTGCGGTGGAGGGAGCCGGACCTGCTAGCCCACCTGTGGGCACATTCAAGGAGGGGCACAGTGCCACGGCCAGGTAGGTGTTATGTCAACACACTTTTATCTTCCATATGGGTATCACAGTTGTATGTGTCTAGCACATGGGGGAGGGACCGTCCGGTGTTGGCTGTGTTGATGTTATCAGGGTGTGGGTGGGTGGGTCTGGCTGGGTGGGAGGGCACACACCTGGGGGCAGGGGGCTTTGCTATGGGATTGTACTGATGTTCCTCTCCATGTTTTGCACCACAGGGCCGAGGAGCAGCGGGGCACGTGAGTTGCGGCGCACCGAAGAGGAGAGGGAGGCAAGGCAGGGCGAGGGTCCACAGCGCCCAAGGGACCAGCCCGATGATGGTGAGTGCCATACCTCCATGATTACTATTGCATGGTGTGTAACAGGGTGGGCAGCGGGGCATGGCCACCATCCATTGACACCACTGCCATGCACACAACTTGTTACTATCAGCACTGTCCAGTGGCAATGCATGTCTGGGAGTGTGTCGATGGTGGTCCATGCGTGCACCGGGTACATGGCTGTGCCACTGCCTTTGCACCACATAGCCATTTCACTAAACGGCAATGGTGGCACTGTGCGTGACTTGGCCAGTGGGTGTGTGCAGCGTTCTGCATGGCTGTACATGCCTGGGTGGGCAGGTCATGTGGACGTGATCACTGTGGGTGGTCACACACCATCACAGAGGTATGTCCCACTGCCGTATGCCATGCACAGTGGGTGGGCTGTATGTGGCTGTGCATTCACACCTATTGACTGTGCTCCCTTGTCCTAGGTGTCTGCCAGCTTAACGACATCCGGGAGGCATTGTGGGAGGTCCTGCAAGTGGCGAGGGCGTCCCTGGAGATCCTTCACCGCATAGATCAGATTGGGTTCTGAAGGAGGCACTGGCAGAGGAGAATCCAGAGCGGGGAGCGGGGCTCCCATTGAAAGTCCCTCTGCCCCTGATATCCCCTACCCCCCTGGACCCACCCTCACACCCCTCCTTTCCTGTCCCATTTGTCCACCCCTGCCCCTTACCCACCCCCACCTTGTTTGTGGCCCTCCCCCCCTACCTTGTATATATTCTTGTATATAGTTAACTTTTATATTTTGTTTTAATGCAGATCTTTTGATATGAATACTGTGGTGGTCTCTGATTTACAGTGGGCTACAGGTGCTCAGCTGCAGTGGTGTGCATAGCGTCAGGGGTGGTGCAGTCATGGGCATGTGTGTGTGTCCGTGTGGAGGTGACTATGGTGTGGGGGTAGCTATCAGTCAGTGTCTGTGGTGTGTGTGTTGTGCCCTGTGCACTGGATGACTGTGTGCAGTGGTCCATGGTGCATGCTTTGTGTCCATGGCGCCCCTGTCAGCCCATCCATGGCCTGTGCAGCTGACACCCATGCATGTCTGTGACCTGCACGGTCTGCTGGCATGTCAGTGATGGCTGTCCATGCAGGGCAGCCACTGTACCTGTCACAATGCTGGGTTCCTGTCACTGGTGTGGTGCATGTCTGCCTCGGGTGACACTGTAGCCTCCACAGTTGTTGACCCACCTCCATGCTGTGGCTTGTGTGTGTTGCAGGGGATGTGCACCACTGTCTGTGACTTGTGCTCTGGGCAAATGCTGGTGGCGTACAGGTCCACAGTGCCTGCGCAGGGTGGTTGGCACTCCTGTGCCATGGAGGACTGCAGGTTGTGTGTACACAGTTTACAAGGGCCCACGCTGGGGGCTTGGTTGCCCCGCTACTGTGTCCCTGTGTTGTTGTGCCCTTGGGTATGGGTGGGTGTCTGTCCATGCACTGTGTGGCATCCGGTGTGGTGCATGCTTCCACGCACCACTGTGGGTGTCTGCGCTGGCTGTTGTGGCCAGTGCTGGATCAGAGAGTGTCATTGGGAGAGTGTGCAGGGTTCTGTACCACTGGTGGGGGGGTTCGGGGCATGCCCTGTCCCATGTGGGGTACCTTGTGTGCCGATGCATGGTTGGTCTCTCAGCAGTACCTTGGGGGGGCTATGCGTGGTGGCACTGTGTATGCCATTGTTGCATTGCTGTGTGCTGCCGCCCGCTGATGGGTGCTCATGGTGGGGTTGCCTTGCATAGTTCTGTGGTGTACAGGGTTGCATTGTCACAGTGGGGGTGGTGGCATGCATGGGGTTTCCTGCAGTGGTGGACGCTGCTCCTGGGCAGGGTGTCTAGGGGTCACGGTGCAGGGCGTGCTCTGCATTGGGGGGATGATGTGACATGGGGTGGTCAGCCCTCCTTGTGTGCCAGTCACAGCTTGCTGGGGGGTGTGATGGGGCACCATGGCCCATCTGTGGGTTGGTTGCTGGTCTCCATGGGCCAGTGGTTATTCCAGCCCTCTCCCAGTTGTGCAGTGCATGGGGTGTGGGGGGACGATGTCTGTTCTGCTGTGTGTTCCTCTGCCCATCTGTGGCATGGGTGGTGGGCCCCTACCTCCCTGGTTGTGCAGTTGCATTGCCGCCCTGCTGCTGGGGGGCGTCCCTGGTTGTGCTATGGCACCTCTGGACTGCTCAGCTGCACATCCCTTGTTGCGCTATGGTGCCTCTGATCTGCTCAGCTTCCTCTCCCTAGTTGCGCTATGGCGCAGGTGGTGTGATATTCAGTCTTCGGCTGTAGGCGCAGTTTGGCTGGCTCAGTTTTTGAATATCGCACCTCTTGCACATGGGCCCAATGGACTTGGGCTTGCTCCTGCTATTGCGCACTTTTGGGGCGCAGTTTGAATATCTGGGCCATGGTGTACATTGATAAACTTACATAATATAAAACTGATGACTGACAAAAGAAAACTAAGAGCAGTGTGGCACATGTGGCTGGCAAGGTGGCAGTGGTGATGGTTCTATTCATTTTATACACAACCTAGTCATCATATTCAGTATCACCGCAGGCTGTTGTTCATGTTCAGGGTAAGTTTCACATAATTCAATGTTTGGGACAAATGGGAAATTGTTAGCATCCATTTTGAGCAATGTAAGTCGTTCCACATTTGCAGGACTTAGCAATGTTCTGTGGTCAGTGACTATTCCTCCAGCTGCACTAAATATGAATTTGGAATATACGCTTGAAGGTGGACAACTGAGGTACATTATTACAAGATTTGCTAGATCTAGTAATATTGTTCTCTTTTGTTTCCAATACAGTAATGGATTTTCCTTGAGTCCAATCACAGTAAGGTCTGCAAAATATTCCAGGATCACTGTACTGCATGAGATGGTTACCACCCTGGCAGGAGAAGCAGCTGCACTTTCTTTTTTTGGAAATAGTATATTTTATTGAGATATTTTCATTACTTGTACAATGCTTGCAAAACTACATACAGTACATCACATACATGTAATGACACAGTCAAGAGTACCTGGTGCTGACCGTTCCTTGTGCAGAAGAAGGCGGATGCAGCTTGTGTAAAACACTGATGCCGTATATCATTTGGTGGCGAACGATTGCAATGTTTTTCTGGATAAAAGAGACCTGAGATTGGTGTTGTACCCCAGCTGATGCCAGGTTTGGGATGACTCGTAAGTGGCTGGGTTGTGAGATGGGTAGGAGGGCTTCTAGCTTGGTCCACCTGGAGTTGTAAGGCTCTGGTGTGTGTCACAGGTGGTTAATTTTTTCCATGTAGAGGGCCTCCAAGGCTGCGTGGTGCCACTCTGTGTAGGAGGGGGTTATGTCGTCCATCCAGCGCCTTAGTATCAGTTGTTTGGTAATTGCGGTGATGAGGGTGATGTGGAATTTCCCTACGCCGTGATTGGGCTCTAGGTTGAGTCCTAGGAGGCAGCTCTTGAGGGTAAATGCTTGACTGATGTTCAATCATGGATCTAGTTCACTGAATATGGCCTCCCGAAGGGGTTTGGCTCTGGAGCAGTACCAGAGAATATGTTTAAGTGTGCCTTCTCCTGTTTACAGTGTGTGTAGTGGTCTGAGTTTAGCTTTCCCATTTTATGGAGTTTGGTGGGCATGTAGTATAGGTTGTGGTTGAGTTTGAATTGCATTAGTCGGAGTCCATCACATTTTAGTAGTCTATAAGAGTTTGCCCAGAGAGTCTTTCTGCATTCTGAGGCATCTAGCTCTTGGAACTCACCTTGCCAATATGGGCAGTGGGTCACGATGGTCATAATAGATGTGAACCTATGTTTTTTTTATAAATGAGGGATAGGGCATGCCTTTTTTCAGCTAGTTCACCTAATTCATACCATTTGAGGAAATTTTCAAGGTTCCAGGGCTTTGGGCCTAGGGCTGTGGTCAGCATATGTTGCACTTGAAGGAACTGGAAGATCAGGATATTGGTTGGGGCGTAGTCCCATTTGAGTGTTTGGTAGGAGATCAAGGTGCTTCTATCCATCAAGTTATTGAGGGCCTGGATTTCAGTTTACTTTAGGAAATTTGAGGGGATGTTTTTTTTCTGAATGGTGAAACTGAGGTTACCTGTTAGAGGTTGTCACTGGCCGAGGTGTGGACTTGTGCCTAGGAAGGAGTGCAGTTGGCTGCAGACTTTGCTGGAGGACCCTATTGGGGAATTCTTTATTTCTGTCTGAAGGGCAAAGTAGGGGGTGCTGGTTAGAGTGCTTTGATTAAGCTCTGCCCTATTGCAGAGGTCCAATTCCATTTGTTTCTATTTGGGCACATGCTCCTTGATGCTTGGTGCACCCTCCTTTCACCACCACCAGAGGAATTTGGTGGTATGGGCCACCAGGTAATAGAGGCAGAAGTCAGGGAGTTGCAGTCCCCCCATCCTCTTGTTGAGCATGGGCTTACAATAGGCTCTTTAAGGGGCTTTCCCATTCCAAAGGAACTAGGTGAGAGTTGAGTGTAGTTGCAAAAACCATGCTACTGAAATGAGGCAGGCTGTCATGTTCATAGGATATAACACTCTGGGAAGGATTTTCATTTTGATCACGTTAATATGAGCCCAGAGTGTAAATGGGAGTGCTGACCACCTATCTAAATCTTGTTTGATATGTGTTTTGAGGTCTTCAAGGTTCTTGTCATGCAGTGTGGTGCTCGGACATCAAAACATTTATGGCAAAATCCCCCACAGTGACAATTTCCACAGGTTTCGAAATTGTCACTGTGGGGGACCTAAGGGTGAAATTTCATCCTTTTGCCATGTGTTGCCACCTACTTCAAATCAACTCTGACTCAGAGCTGATAATACTTTAGAAGGGGGGGGGGTTGAGGGGCACAGCCCCCTGAGAAAAACACTTCAATGTCGGCCAGGTGAAATTTCACCTGTTGACATTGGGGATCTCGCTATGCTGAAGTTCAACAATGATGTTGTCGATTTGGCATAGGTAAACCTTTGTCATGTATCAGTTTGGTATTCTGAGAGACTGATTCCTAGGTACTTCACACAGGTGAGATTCCATTTGCCCCCCCCCCATGCATGGATGATGATTTGAATGTGTGGCAGTTGAGGGGCATAATACTGGATTTGGAGATATTTAGTTTGCAACCTGCTATTTTGCTAAAGTCCTGTAGCAGGGGAAGGGCCACTGGAATGGAATGTGTGGGGTTCTCTAGGTGTAAGAGTAATGTCATCTGCATAGGTGGAGATTTTGTATCATAGTTCTCCCACCTGGATCCCTGGGATGTCCTCCTCCTCCTCCTCCTCTTGGAGGAGTCTCCTAGTCAGTGGTTCTATACAGAGGTTGAAAAGGTATGGTGATGGGGGCAGCCTTACCTGGTGTCAGCCTGCAACCTGAAGGGGGCCGATAGAGTTCCATTGCACCTGATCCTGGTTGTAGAGTGGAAGTAGAGCAGTTTAGTCCATTAAATAAATCGGGATGGAAGCCCAAATTCCGCAAGTGTTTTGAAAAGGTAGGGCCAGGACGCTCTGTAAAATGCTTTCTCAGTGTCCAGCAAGAGTAACACAGCTGGGGTATTAGTGGCTTTAGTTGTTGCCAGGATGTGCATGAGTTTTCTCACATGGTCCGAGGCGAGTCTGCCTTTCATGAAACTGACTTGCTTAGGTCTGACCAGGTATCCTATAGCCTCATCTAGCCTTGTCACTAGGATTTTGGCTAGGATTTTTAGATCTATATTAAGTAGGGAGATTGGTCTGTAATGACCCAGGAGGGAAGGGTCTTTGCGCAGTTTATGAAGTAGGGTAATGGTGGCCTCTACTAGGAGTGGGTCTAGATGATCCCGTTCATGGGCCTCATGGAAGAGCGAAGTGAGGAGTTTGGTCAGAGCAGCCACTAAAGCTTCGCAGAAATTGGGTAAGAACCCACCAGGGCCTGGTGCCTTGTCTGGAGTCAGTGAGGAGATGGCTTTGTGTACTTCAAGTTCTGAGATCGGTCCCTCCGTGGTGCTTCACACCTCCAGAGAGACTTTAGTCAGTTTAGCTTTCTTTATGAAAGCCATAACTTCCATTGGTGACACGTGTATGTTCTCCTTATATAGTGTCTCATAGAATTCCCTAAATTCTGAGGCAATGTCCTTGGGGTGTGTGAGTAGGGTATTGTTGGTACTCCGTATGGATGGTATGTTTCTACTTTGCTCCTGTTGTTTTAGTCTGAGGGCCAATAACCTTCTTGCCTTTTCTCTGTGGTCCACATATCTAGTTTTTGCCATAAAAATGGCGAACTCTGCTTGCTCAAGCAAGAGTTCCCCATATCTGTCCCTAGCTGTATTGAGTTTGATTTGGAACTTAGAGTTAGGTGGTTCCACTACTACCTTTTCTAGTTTCTTGATTGCGTCAAGCAGGGACCGGCACTTTGCTTTTCTTTTTCTCGTTGAGGCCAGGCGTATGAGTTCTCCCCTCAGGGTGCATTTAAAGGCCCCCCAGATGGGACTTTTGGTACGTACATCATTGAATCATTGTTTGACTCAAAAAAGAGTGTTACTGCTTCTTTTATTTTGTTTAGGCAGGTCAGGTCTTTCAGGTGGGAGTTATTGATCCTCCAAATTCAGTACCTCTGTGAGTAACTCCAGTCAGTTCTTTCTGAACCTCTACTATTATTTCATTGCTAACATGCCTTTTTGGTTCAGGAGGACATCTAGTGCCAGTCCTGTTGATATTATTATTGTCACTATGTTCACTATTTGTGCTACAGTTCATATTGACCACATCATTTTCAGTTGCATGTGTAGCAGCACTGTGCTTCCTTTTAGTAGACTTAGACTGGGAAATACAAGAGACAGTAGACACAGCCATGGTGTTCACAATGCTGCAGAGATGTCACACCGAGTGTAGCTATGATAGGGCTCAGGGCACCTAACAGACACTGTAATGCAGCCTAAATGGTTTTGCTATGCTGCAGAGAGATGTCACACACAGTGTAGCGATGACAGGGCTTGGGGCACTTAATGGGCTAACAGACATCGTAATACAGCCTAAATGGCTTTTGCTATACTGCAGAGAGAAAAAGAGTAGCTATATTACAGGCAGGGCTCGTGGCACCTAACAAATTGTGTAATACAGCCTAAATGGCTTTCACTATGATGCAGGGAGATGTCACACACAGTGTAGCTATGACAGGGCTCGAGGCACCTAACAGACAGTGTAATACAGCCTAAATGGCTTTTGCTATACTGCAGAGAGACACAGAGTAGCTATGTCACAGACAGGGTTTGGGGCACCTAACAGACACTGTATAACACAGCCTAAATGGCTTTCACTATGCTGCAGACACACACACACACATGCACACACACGCACACACACACACACACACACACACACTGTGCCTAATGTCACACAGACAGGGCTTTATGCACCTAACAGACAGTTTAATACAGCCTAAATGGCTTTTGCTATGCTGCAGAGAGACACATAGTAGCTATGTTGCAGACATGGCTCGGGGCACCTAACAGACAGAGTAATACAGTCTAAATGGCTTTCACTATACTGCAGAGAGACACAGAGTAGCTTTGTTATAGACAGGGATCAGGGCATCTAACAGACAGTGTGCAATACAAGTTAAATTGCTTTCACTATACTGCAGTGACAAACAGCAGCTACATCACAGACAGGGCTTGGGGCACCTAACAGGCAATGTGTAATACAGCCTAAATGACTTTCACTATACTGCAGAGATACAGAATAGTTATATCACAGACAGGGCTCAGAGAACTTAACAGACAGTGTGTAATACATAAAGTCAGGATGGATGTGAGGAAGTTCTTTTTTACAGAGAGGGTAGCTGTGCTGTGGAACAGCCTGTTGGCTGAAGTAGAGGGCATCAAGACCATTCATGGCTTCAATAGGTTGGGACAGAGTTAAGGGCTTGGTAGTTACTTATCTTGGAGGGTAGCAGAAAGGCAGAGAATATGGCATGGATAAATTTGTTTCTATGTTTAAATAATGTTTTGGCAGCATACACCTCTAATAGTAAGTTTGTGTCCATTATTATTTTTTATTGATATTTTATCAGCACAGTTGCAAGAATGTATGAATGCAGTTTTTGTTTTCTCTCAGGACAATCATTCAAACAAGATAGCTCATCTCAGAGTGGAATTATCCTGTGAAGTGTTTTTTATTTTGTCTCTTGCCCCCATCATCAGTGTTGCCCCTTCTACTTGTGGCAACTTCCATCCCATTCCGACTCTTCATTGATGCTTACCTCTGTCTCCAGGTGCCATGTGGTATATCATTCTGCTGCCACTTCTTGACCCATCAAGTGCTGGAGCCCAGCATGGTGACACAGGTGGGCAGGGCCCAAGAACACCTGGCTTTATCATGTTCACACTAAGGTTTTTCTTGTGTTGTTCTTCCCCCTTGGATGTTGTCAGCTATTGGCTTTAATGCGTGCATGGATACAATCGTGTGTGACCCGCATACCACAGTCAGACAACATCCCCCTCCCAACATCACCTACCTGCACCACTTCCTCCTGTGGTCACCCAAGTTGCAATGTTTTAGTGGGAAGTGCAGTCCTCCCTTCTGGGAGCAGAAGAGCATCCACTGGGACATTTAATTCTCCCCTAGCTGGCCCTTAATGACCCAGGATTTTTCCCAAACCTGGGTTACCTCCCCACCAGTGGTAGCACTACCATTCCACTGATGGGCCTGGCCATAGTCTGTGAAGTTTCTAAATACAGTATATAACAATAAATAAAGTCACAGTCTTTCTGATCCACCAACTATAAATGTGACTATACAGTAGCAGGGCTCCACTTAAAATGAGCTGTTTCCCCTCAGTTGGACCATTCAGAATAAATTGCCTGTTCTCATGTTTGTAATTAATTCTTGGTCACTGCTGGAAAAGGAACAATTTGTCTCAGTGCGCCTACCCGGCTACCAAAATCCAATAAATAAAATAAAATTGAAAACTAAATATATAGATTCATTGATGAAATTTAGTGATTTTGCTAATTGGTCTATACTATACTATATATATATATATATACTGTATATATATATATATATATACACTGTATATATATGTAAATAAATATGTCAGCACTGAGACTGCTCTGGTTTGGGTGCTCAATGATCTCCTGATGGCGAGAGATCGGAGACACTATTCCATCTTGGTTCTCTTTGATTTATCATCAGCTTTTGATACTGTGGATCATGGGATTCTGATCGAGCGTTTGAGGTCCATTTGTGGGCTGTCGGGTTCAGTTCTCAGATGGTTTACATCTTTCCTCACTGGTAGAACACAGACAGTTGTCTTGGGTATTTTTTCTTCTGGGGCTTTTTCTCTGCCTTGTGGGGTACCTCAGGGCTCGGTGCTGTCTCCCATGTTATTCGCAGTGTATATACTGCCCCTCAGAGACATTGTAAGATGGTATGGGCTGAGGTTTCCCTGCTATGCTGATGATACCCAGCTCTACCTGTATTTTGCCCCCGACCAGATTAGTGCTATCTCGGTACTCAACAGCTGCCTCGCAGAAATCCAAGATTGGATGAGTACCAGCAGTTTAAAGTTGAACCCAGGTAAGACTAAGGTTTTGGTAGTGGACCAGGGTCATAGGTCAGAGGGGCTGAGGACTGATCTCCCCTCCGATTTAGTCCTGGGGAGGCCCAGGTTCTTACCTCTGAATGGGTGCGTAACCTAGGAGTGGTGCTTGACGATGGCCTGACCCTTCATCATCAGGTATCGTCAGTCATCAAGCTGGCCTTTTACCATCTTAGGAACATTGCTAGGATTAGGCACCTTGTTCCGTCCAGCGACCTCCCTGTTTTGGTCCACACCTTTGTGACATCGCACCTTGATTACTGCAACTATCTTTACTTAGGGCTCCCTGAAACATAGAAACATAGAAACATAGAATTTGACGGCAGATAAGGAACGCTTGGCCCACCTAGTCTGCCCATTTTCCTACCTAACAGATAAGCTGCAGATCCTAGTTAACCAACAGCTTAATTCCTCCTACCCCCCACTAGGACTGCCCTATGCCTGTCCCATGCATTCTTGAAGTCCCCACTGTTCTTGACCCCATGACCTCCTCAGGGAGGCTGTTCCATGCATCCACAACCCTCTCAGTGAAAAAAATACTTCCTCACATTACCTCTGAGCCGTCCCCCTTCTATCTTCAAATTGTGCCCCCTTGTTCTTGCACATCTCTTTTTCTGGAAGATGCTACCCTCTTGGACTTTGTTAATTCCCTTGAGGTACTTGAAAGTTTCTATCATGTCCCCTCTCTCCCTTCTTTCCTCAAGGGTATACATATTAAGCTCCTTTAGTCTTTCTTCATATGTCTTCTGGTGCAGACCCTGCACCATTTTGGTTGCCCTCCTCTGGACAGCCTCCACTCTGTCTATGTCTTTGCGGAGATGGGTTCTCCAGAACTGCACACAGTACTCCAGATGGGTCTCACCAACTGTCTGTACAGAGGGATAACAACTTCCTGTTTTCTACTATTGATGCCTCTTCCTATACATCACAGTATCCCCAGCCTTCCTTACTGCCTTCTCACATTGCTTGCCCACCTTTAGGTCATCTGATATAATTACCCCAGGTCCTTCTATTTTACTGTTGTCAGTATCTCTCCCCCATTGTGTATGCTTCCCTAGTGTTTTGTCCCCATGTGCATTACCTGCACTTTTGCATTGAATATGAGCTGCTACACATTTGACCATTCTCCAACCTTGCCAAGTCCTTCTCATCCTTTCCACTCCATGTTGTGTATCAACCCTGTTGCAGATCTTTGTGTCATCTGCAAAGAGATATACTTTTCCTTCCAGTTCCTCTGCAATGTCACTTATAAAAACATTAAAAAGGACCAGTCCCAGTACTGAACCCTGCGGTATCCTGGGGTTGATATTTGTCACTTGCAGCTAGTGCAGAATGCTGCAGCATGTTTGTTGACTGGGGCATCTAGGAGAATGCATATTACCACCATACTGCATGATCTGCACTGACTGCCTATTCAGTGGCAGGCCACCTTTAAGGTAGGTCTATTGACTTACGAAGCCCTACATGGACAGGGCCTTGATTACTTGAAAGAGCTCCTGATTCCTTACACCCCTCTGTGACAGCTCCGCTCAGCTGATGAGGGGTTGCTGGAGATTCTGAGGGTAAGTTTAAAGTCATCTGGTGCACGTGCCTTCCGGTTTATAATACCTACCCTCTGGAATTCTCTGCCCTGTCAGCTTCAGAAGTGCAGGACAGTGGAATATTTCAAGAGGGCAATGAAGACCTTTTTGTAGGGAAAAGCTTACTCTGTATTTTCTTGATTTTATCTGAATTTATTGTACTTTGTTTTTATTTGACTGTACAGTGCCTTGATATGTGAAAGGCGATATATCAAATACATTTATTATTATTATTAAGTTATAAGAATGTTGTAAAAAATGAATTAGCAGTCATTTAGTTCGACACAACAAAATGCTATGCTTTACTAAACAAGATAATTTCGTCCTTGCCCATGCAGGAGCTCAGCAGCATGGTTACATGGATTATGTGGTTTCTAACACACTGAATACAATCACAAATTTGTATTGTGCCAGTGCCTTGCTTAGGTGCTTTAGCAGATTTTGTTTTATTGCTTTTGTTCCTGTGTCTCTTTTCAATCATTTAACAAAAAGTGTTTAGCATATTTTTAATGCTTTTCAATTACTGGAAATAAGTTTATGCCAACATTGAGCATGTTTTAAAGTTTTTTAGAAAACATTTTGTTTTTTACTTTCCTGAAAAAGAAGTTAAAATCAACAGCATTTCCCTTTAGTGTGTCTGATCTGGTGTACAAACTATCAGTTGCCGTCAGAAAATATAACTAACAGACTTGCATGATATATAGAGGATTATGCACAGGCCCCTGTGAAGAACAAGGTGGTAATTTCGTCAATTGTAACTGGGGTCTCTGGAAAAGCAAAAAGGCGAATGGATAAGTAACTCTACTGCCCCCAGCTTCACAACATCAAAGTACCACTGAGTTCGGTGCCCATGCCTAATGATATATATATATATATATATATATATATATATATATATATACATACATAGGGGATATGACATGGCGGACTGAAGATATCATATTTATCTTCACGAGAGGCCAATGATATCATGATGTCAGTGGCCTCGAGTGAAGATGAATATGATATCTTCAGTCCGCCATGTCATATTCTGTTTATACAATGTATGTTTTGGGCCCCAGTCAACACAACCCCAAATGTGTCCTTGACATAATCCCTCATATAGAAGTAATGGATTTTCTATCTGAATTGTGCATATCTGTTGTAACACAACAGATGGCATATGTTATTTAAAAATATATGATTGGTTGATTCTGTCACTTTAAAATTCAAAACAAAAGTGTCTTTCTGGATTGTGGTTAACACCACTGTGACTATCCCAACACAAATCATCATACCCCACAACAGAACAAATTAGATATATTACATATAAAACAATGCTTGTTCTTGCCACTTGAAATTATTTAATAAACCATATCTGGTTGATTATACTTGTATCTTTAATGACATAATTAGTAAAAAAAATATCTGGTTGATCCTGCACTTCTGTTTACCTACTTCATCCTAGAATGTAGCGTGACTGAGCAGCTAGCCCCAGAAATGCAGCATGGCATGGCCCAGTGAATATTGGAACGTGAGGCACTGTGTCATATTTAGGATGAGGGAGTCATTATATCTACACTTGGAAAAGTGTATTTGTTTTCCTTTGAGCACTATTTTGTCAAAAGAAGCTGCCGACAAGATTGAGAGGAGAGCGAGCAAGTCGGCAGCTTCAGAAGACCAGACGGAATTGGGAGCGACTTCTGTCAGAGTAAACACATGTCACTTTCATCTGGTGCTGTGAAGCTGCTGACTGGCCTGCTCTCCTCTCAGTCTTGTCGGCAGCTTCTTTTGAGAAAATAGCGCTAAAATGAAAACAAATACAAATTTCTAAGTGTGGAAATGATGGCTCCTTCATCCTAAATATGACACAGTGCCTCAGGTTCTGATATTTATACCGCTAGGCCATGCTACATTTCTCTAGGTAGCTGCTGGTCACGCTTACATTCTAGGAGGAAGTAGATAAAAGAAAATTGCAGGATCAACCAGATATTTTTTAAATATTTATTTAAAATAAAAGTAGACAGAAGAGATGCATGGGGGGGGTTCCTGTTTGAAAAGAGAAAGCCGCCCGGGGGGCTGCTCGTACAGAGAAAGCGGCTAGATAGACATTGCGATGACGTACAGGAACGTGGAGATATCAATGATATCTTCACATGTGAAGATATCACTGATATCTTCATGACCTAGCCGAAATACTACATTTTATCCTGACATTTATCCCAAAACATACGTTGTATAAATATTTATATATATATATATATATATATATATATATATATATATATATATATATATATATATATATATATATATATATATATATATATATATATATATATATATACACACATATATATATATATATATATATATATATACACACACATTAGGCATGTGTTATATTGCCTGGTTAGGAGAAAACATGTTTAGAATAGTGCTGACAGAGAAAAACAACATTTTAGTTTTTTTAAGATAACTCAGTCCAGGTTCTAACAAGAATGTCACATTTAGTTATCCTATTCTGATTGATAGCTCCAGATAGATTTTCTCTGTGCTGCTGTCTGCTGTTGTGAATGGAAGACACTACTGAAATAGACCAGACATCAGAACAATCCACTGCAAATTTTACCTACAGCATTAAATGTAGTTAGCCTATTCTGATTGATTGCTCTCATTCAGGTTTTCTCAGTGCTGCTGTTTGCTGTTGTGAGTGCAGCACATTAGAGAAATGGACCAGATATTAAAATAATGTAGTGCAATTTTTACCTTGAGCATTGCACTTAGTTATTCTATTTTGATTGATACCGCCACTAGAGGTTTTATCTGTGTTTTTTTTTTCTTGGAATCTATTGCTGGAGTCTCTTTGCTTCTCTGAGTCTATGTTGATGCTTTTGTAGTGTTCATAAAACTTTTTTTTGCCTTTTATTACTTTGTAGGGGTTTTAGTCTTAATTTGCATTTTTTTAATTGCATTTATGATTTTGTATTTTGTGATGTATAACACATTGATCCTTTTGTGACTAATGCTTATTAAATAACAATAATAATTATACATTGTGAGCGGGTGACAGTGGGAGAAAGTGAGAAAACATGCTTAGTGGGTGGCCATGGTAAAATGGTAGTTCATAAAGCTTGTGTTTTTATTTTGAGAAAACAGAAAATGAATAACCATTCTGAGCATGACTCAATGGATAGCACATATATCTCTGACCTACAAGGTCATGGGATCTTGTCCCATGCCTGGACCTAGGCTGTTGTCATAAACACTGTAACTAAGGCTGGGTGAAATTAGCAAATTCTGATTTTGCATAATTTCCACTAAATTTTGTGAAATGTTTTTGACATTTCTGAAATTCTTTCATTGGTCATAACTCAGTCAGTATTACAGCTAGAGACCTGATATTTGGCATGCATAGTGCAGGGAGGTTATAGGGGGTCCAGTTCTGTCAATTTATTATACATATGAACACTTCTGAAAATATTTCTGTTCTTACAACTTAGCCATTTTGGGAGCTTGATAATTGAGCATTTGCATGCATACTTTCTTGTAAGAGTCCTAGAAACTATGAAATGGAGAGGTAATTGGTTGTGTAAAATGTAAGTTACAGGAGTTCAAAATTTCACAATTTAATTATTTGTTAAATTGTGTGAAAAGTTTCAAACTTTTCTAATGATTATAGCTCTACTGCTATTGCAGATATACACTCAGGATCTGGCATGCATAGCAAAGTAAATATGTCCTGGAATATAATTAATTTTTATAAATGTGATTTAGCAGGTTACAATTTACTGTGGATACTTTATTAATTACTTATTGGCAAAATGTGCTCAAAAATTCATGGACACATAATAGGTAATATCACTAGAATTCCATTTGTGGAATTTAATTTTCATAAAGTACTTATCACCACTGAATCACCTTACCCACACAAGCACCATGGCCCTGCAATACCCCTCCAACACTCCTGTGACAGTGATACCCAGCATCATGCTCCATCATGGCAAAACATACCAAGATACGTCTGTCACAATGACCTAAGTCACAAGTAGCTATAAGGCTTGGCATCACTTGGGGCCTCTGTTTTCAAATAGTAAAAATACACACTGTTATCTATAGAATTGTTAAAGACATGACAAGTGGCGCTCTACAGAGACAATGCTGCACGTGCGTGTGCTTCAACAAGTCATTAAGTCAGTGAGCTCTACTGGATGTCTGGCATATTGCAAGAATTCAGGCTAGTGCACAGTAATGTCCAAGACTATTCTTCATGATTCATCACTCAAGATAGCGATCAGACACTAGGCACCACCATACTTTTACTATGGAGCCTCCCATGAATGCTACCTTATTGCCACTTTACCCAGTCTTTAGCTTTCACAATGGCAACTCACCTGTATGTCTGGGCATAATGTATGGACATGGCTTCAACAAAAGTATCACGATATCTCACAATTTCACAAAAGCTCATGAAATTCAACTTTAATTACTGATGTTATTTTTGAATCTTACATTCCTTATAACTTGTCCAGCCTTTGAGCAAGAGATTAGAAAGTTGACATACACAGCTTCTTTTTCCTCCTCATTGTTTTTTCTCCCAGCCAGCAGCTCTTCTCTTAGAGATAGACCCTGTTCACAGTGATATACCTTGGTCATGCTGAACCCAGCCATCATTGAGTTGCTACTGGGGTTTTCTCCAATGTTTTCTTCTCTCCTATCTCCCCAGTGGGGGCAGTGCCTCTGTCAGCCTCATACAATCATAGCTTCCTCTGTGGAAGGAGCAATCACCCTGGCCCAACTGCAGGATTGCTGTGTTGCTGGAACCTGCTGCCAACCCTCTCCAGCTGAGATGCACTGCTGAGCAAGGTTAGAGGAATGGTCAAATGTATGGCAGCTTAGATTTAATGCTAAGAAGTGCAAGGTTATGCACCTGGGAAACAAAAACCCAGGGGAAGAATACACAATGGGGGGTGAGATACTAACAACAACAAAAATGGAAAGGGACCTGGGGGTAGTCATATCAGATGACTTAAAGATGGGAAAGCAATGTGAAAGGGCAGTAAGGAGGGCTGGGGGGATACTGGGATGCATAGGGAGAGGCATCACCAGTAGAAAACAGGAAGTTGTTATCCCTCTGTACAGACAGCTGGTGAGACCCCAACTGGAGTACTGTTTGCAGTTCTGGAGACCCAATCTCCGCAAGGACATAGACAAGATGGAAGCTGTCCAGAGGAGGGCAACTAAAATGGTGCAGGGTCTGCACCAAAAGACATATGAAGAGAGACTAAAGGAGCTTAATATGTATAGCCTTGAGGAAAGGAGGGAGAGGGGGGACATGATAGAAACTTTCAAGTACCTTAAGTGAATCAACAATGTCCAAGAGGGTAGCATCTTTCAAAAAAAGAGGTGTGCAAGAACAAGGGGGCACAATTTGAAGATGGGGGGGCAGCTCAGAGGTAATGTAAGGAAGTATTTTTTCACAGAAAGGGTTGTGGATGCATGGAACGGCCTTCCGGAGGAGGTTGTGGAGTCAAAAGCAGTGATTGAATTCAAGCATGCATGGGACAGCCATAAGGCAATTCTAGGGGGTTGGGGTAGAAAGTAGGCTGCTGGTTAACTAGGATCTGCAGCTTATCCATTAGGTAGGGAAATGGGCAGACTGGGTGGGCCAAGCGGTCCTTATCTGCCGTCAAATTCTATGTTTCTATGTTTCTATGTCTTGGCCATGGTCTGCCTATGAAGTGACTTTCCTGGCTTGCTTCCAGACTCAGGTCATCAGCATAGCAGCATGACGCTTTGCTGCTGGGCCATGGGGGTGGCCTCAAAATCTAATATTTAGGGTCAATGAACCTACCAAAATTGGTGACATTCCATTCTCCAGTTTAAAATTATAGTGGCTTAAAATTCTTCAGTCTGTGTAATTGCAAAACATAATTTTGAAATTCCCAAAAGTTTGAAGGCTTATAAATCAGTCGTCTATAAAGAGAGCCACCTGAAACCTACTGCAGTTCTCTATGAATCTGTGTAAAGACAGCATGCCAAATGTGGTGCAATTTGGACAAATATATTTTAACTTGTATGGAAATAACTGAAATCACAATGTTGGCAAAATGTAATGAAATTTTCATGGAAATTTCACAAATTTTCACAGAATTGAAATTGGAATTTTGCCATAATTCCACTGGCAGGAGATCAATTTTGCCCAGCACTAACTGATACCTGAATGCCATAGTACAGTAGAGGGATGATGTATTCTTGGGGCGGTGACATCCTTTGAATGAGACATTAAACTGAGGTCCATTCTGTCCATCTCTGGTACTGTCCAGGTAGAAGTAAGTAAACCCAAGAAACTTTTTGCAAGAGTAGCGGATTTTTCCAACTGTGCTGGCCTATATTCCACTTCCCATAAAACCAGTTCAGGTGATTGTCCAATGCAGTGTGTGAGTGTTGATGTGCAAAGGGGCTGCCACTGCACATTTACAGTCTCTTCACTACCAGTCACTCATGCTTGTAAAGAGCTTTGGTGTACAGTGTGTATGAACTGTGCTAAACAAAAACAAATTCTTCTTGTCCTTTTCAGTGTTTTTATAGGCCATTTTTCTGTTTTTTGTGGATTACGAAGCGAGGATGCAGGTGGAAGTGAGAGTGTGGGCTGAGGAAAACAAAGCATTTGTCAATGCCAAAGGTTTGATGCTTTGCACCAGTACATCTTCTGTTGTTACATGGGCACTTGGGCTGCGAGTGCAAGGAATGTTGGGTATGGCAAACAGCTCTCTTACAGGATGCTATGGACAACACTGAGTGCACAAGATTCACTCTAGGAAAAAGAATCCATTTTGTTTTTTTACACCTAGACAGATATCAAGGGTACTGAATAGACAGGGCATTTAGGAGAATAATAACTATCTTGATGCTAGGAGAGAGCTGGTGCAGAGGCTCACCATGGACAGAAGGCAAATACTGGGATCACTGCAGGAAGGATAGCAAGGAAAACTGTTGTGCACAAGAAAAAAGAGAATACATGTAGGGATCTGCCACTTATTCTTTTTATTGAATTTCAATATATGTAATATCATAACCATGTTAAGATCTATGCCTCAGATCATGGCAGGTCTTGGTACATATGCAAGAGCTAAAAGGGGAGGGGTAAGGGTAGCATACTGGGGAGGGCAGGGGTGTAGCCAGATATTTATTTTTTTGTACACACACTGTAGCTGTTTCCCCATATGAAACAAAATGAACACATTCTCTCAAACTGCTGCCCCCATTTTAAAACAACTCAGGTTATCAGATGACTCATCTAATCTCTAAATAGGTTGTACACATATACTGTATATGTCCTAAACAACAGAAGTTTAAACAGATACAGACACTAAGTGGTCTACAGTAACTCAAATACATCAGTTTATACTGAAAGTAGTATCAAAAAGGCATTTCACTGGGACAGGTACTCAAAAAAACTGTACACAAATGTGTACAGTGAGTATGCCTATCTACACCCTTGGGGGAGTGGTATGGATGGCTAGGACATGGGGAGGGGAACATAAGAGTTATGGAAGGAGGGGTGGTGAAAAAGGAAATGGGTGGGCAGGAGAGGATTGCAAAAGTTGGTGACATCCATATAACTACAAATCCAAAAGTATGGGTTCACCTTTCAAATGGCATTCATGTCATATAGGCACAAAAAAGTTTAGAATGAATATGTGTCTTTGCCTAGGTTGGCATTGTTTGCAATATACACTTGCTGGTGGAGAGAAATGGAGGTATATTATTATTTTTGTTTCCCTATATTTAAAAGTTGCCACAGTAAGGAGACTAAGGGTCTGATTCCAAGATGACTGGCATAACTTGCATGCAGTTGCGAGTTACGCCAGTTGACCCTATGCCAGGGATCCTACACCGTATTCCAGAAGTGGCAGGGTCCTGGCATTTGTGACATGCGAGAATCGTCATCGTGTGGTGGTAGCCATGCATGGCATATTGCAGCCACATGTCACAGCTCGCGGCAAAGTCCCCCCAGCCCTGAACTGCCTCGGCAGACACCAGAGGGCATGGGAGGGGCAGGACACATGGCACAGGTGTCCGGGGGGCACACCAGAAATGGAGCCTCAGGGGTCCAGGCAGATTGGGGGGTTGGGGTAGGAGTGTGTTAGTAGGGGCTTGGGGGTTAACCTGGCACAATTGCCGAGCCACTGCATGGTGGTATCCAATGGCACCAGCCGTTGGATGTCACTTAAGACAGGTCTGAGCTGTCATACCTTAGGTATGCCACTGTACCTCTTGTAATTGCAACTGTGGGTTACGACAGCCACCCTACTGGATTTGGGCTATGTTGCTATTGTAGCCCGCAGCTGTACCAGGTGTTTTGTGGGCTGCAGCGTAAGTGTTGTCATATCCTGTGATTGTCGCAGCTTGCATACGCCATGGCACTTCTCACGTCTTGTAATAGGGGCTAGCATATTGCCTGGCATAAGTAGCAAGATATGCCATGGGATTTGGCGTATCTCATCTTATGCCAGCCTATCCCCTTCTGGAATCAGGCCCTAACTTCCATACTACCGAGTGGCAGGTAAGGGTTAATTTTTCTTTTGGAGACTTGTTCATTTGTGGGGGGGGGGGGGAGGCTGTAATTTGAGACATCATGGCCAGTTTCAAACTGCCTACAGACTAGGCAGAAGAAGTACATAGAAACATAGAAACATAGACTTTGATGGCAGATAAGAACTGCTAGGCCCATCTAGTCTGCCCATTTCCCTACCTACAGGATAGGCCGCAGATCCTAGTTAACCAACAGCCTATTTCTTCCTACCCCCCACAAGAATTGCCTTATGTCTGTCCCATGCATTCTTGAATTCTCCCACAGTTTTAGACCCCACAACCTCCTCAGGAAGGCTGTTCCATGCATCCACTACCCTCTCTGTGTAATAATACTTCCTCACATTGCCCCTGAACCGCCTCTGCCTTCTATCTTTAAATTGTGTCCCCTTGTTCTTGCACGTCTCTTTTTCTGAAAGATGCTACCCTCTTGGACTTTGTTGATTCCACTGAGGTACTTTAAAGTTTCTATCATGTCCCCCTCTCCCTTCTTTCCTCAAGGGTATACATATTAAGCTCCTTTAGTCTCTCCTCATACGGCTTCTCTTGCAGACCCTGCACCATTTTAGTTGCCCTCCTCTGGACTGCCTCTATCCTGTCTATGACCTCATGGAGATGGGGTCTCCAGAACTGGACACAGTACTCCAGATAGGGTCTCACCAACTGTCTGTACAAAGGGATAACAACTTCCTGTTTTCTCTGCTGATGATGCCTCTCCTATACATCCCAGTATACCCCAGCCCTCCCTACTGCCTTCTCACATTGCTTGCTAACCTTAAGGTCATCTGATATGATTACCCCAGGTCCTTTCCTTTTTGTTATTGTTACTACCTCCCCACCCATTGTGTATTCTTCCCCTGGGTTCTTGTTTTCCAGGTGCATTATTTTGCACTTCTTTGCATTGAATCCTAGCTGCCATGCTTCTGACCATTCCTCCAACCTTGCCAAGTCCCTTTTCATCCTTTCCATGCCTCCTTGTGTATCAACCCTGTTGCAGATCTTTGTGTCATCTGCAAAAAGGCATACTTTTCCTTCCAGTCCCTCTGCAATGTCACTGATGAAGACATTAAAAAGGACTGGACCCAATACTGAACCCTGCGGTACCCCACTAGTAACCCCCCTTTCTTCAGAGTGGACTCCATTTACAATTACCTTCTGTGTCCTGTTGTCCAGCCAATGTTTTACCCAGGCTACCACCCTGGGTCCCACTCCCAGGCTGGTTAATTTGACTATTGATCTTTTGTGTGGGACTGTGTCAAATGCCTTGCTAAAGTCTAGGTAGGCCATGTCCACAGCCCCTCCCTGGTCTACTACTTTGGTCACCCAGTCAAAGAAATCTATTAGATTTGTCTGACATGACCTTCCCGCTGTGAACCCATGCAGCCTTGGGTCCTGTGCTCCACTGGCCTCTAGGTACTCAACTATTCTTTCCTTCAGAAGTGACTCCATCACTTTCCCTACCACAGAGGTCAGACTGACAGGTCTGTAGTTTCCTGCCCTGTCTTGGTCCCACTTTTTGTGAAGGGAATCACATCCGCCTTCCTCCAGTCCTCGGGTACCACACCATCCTCCCATGATTTATTAAAAAGAGTAGCCAGTGGTTTCACTAGTTCCTTCCTTAATTCTTTTAGAATTCTGGGGTGAATTCTATCAGGACCCATTGCTTTGTCCACCTTCAGTTTTAGGAGTTCTTGCAGAACCCTTTCTTCTGTGAAAGGACTGGGAACCACCCCCCTATCAAGAGTGCTTCTGTTAATTGGATTAGGCACTTCCCCCTCCTCTTTTGTGAATACTGAGCAGAAATATTCATTCAGTATTCCTGCTTTTTCACTGTCCCCCTCTGCCCACCCACCATTCATTCTATTCAGCCTCACTATCCCTCCCTTTGTCTTTCTACGCTCGCTGATGTACCTATAAAAGGTTTTATCCCCCTTCTTAACTGAGTTGGCTATCTTTTCCTCAGTTTGGGCCTTTGCTATTCTGACTTCCCTCCCTGCTTTCTTCTGCCTTAACTGGTACAGCTCTCTGTCCTGCTCCTTCTGTGTTTCCTTATACTTCCGGAATGCTATCTTTTTCTTCCTGACATTCACAGCCACCTCTTTTGAGAACCATAGTGGCTTTTTCTTTCGTTTTGATTTGTTTATTTGTGTCACACAAAGGCTTGTTGCCTCTGTGATGGCAGTTTTGATAATTCCCCATTGTTGCTCCACACCTCCTTCTAGCCTGTTTGCTAGTGCTTTTCTGAGGCACTCTCCCATCTTGCCAAAGTCAGCCCTCCTAAAGTCCAGTTCCCTCACTTTTGTATGGCTTGATTCTGTAGCTGAGTTTAACGTGAACCACAGTGTTTGATGGTCACTTGTCCCCAGATGGCAACCCACTTCTAGATTTGAGATCCTCTCACTGCCCCCATTTGAGAGTACGAGGTCTAAGATTGCTCCCTCATGAGTGGGTTCAGAAACTAGCTGTCTAATGCCTGCCACCTGTAGGGCATCAAGAATGGCCCTGCTCTTGGATGTGGCTGCAGCAAATGTGCTCCAGTTAACATCTGGCATATTCAGGTCTCCCATCAACAGTATCTCCCCTTTCTCTGCCATTCTAAGAATGCCTTCTATCATATCCTTGTCCATTTCTTCCCCCTGACATGGGGGTCTGTACACAACCCCTGTGCGGATTGTGGTGCCCTTTCCAGTCTCCAAGGTACCCACAGTGACTCCTCTCCTCCCTGTTTACTCTTTTGTTCAGTTGCTTTTATCCCTTCCTTTACATAGAGAGCTACTCCTCCCCCTCTTCTCCCCTGCCTGTCTCTCCTGTAGGTTATGTACCCTGGTATGTTAACATCCCAGTCATGGTTCTCTGTGTACCATGTTTCTGTGACTGCTACGATATCCAGGCATCCCTCTTCAATTAAGGCCATCAGCTCAGGGAGCTTGTTGTCCAGACTACTGGCATTGGTACTCATTACCCTCCATTTCCTGATGGCCTTACTCCCTTTTGCCCCATCCCTGTCCTTCTTGCCTTTGTTACTTTCTCCATTTACCCCTGCCCTTCTCCCTATCGACACCTCTATGTTGGTGTTTGCCGCACTTACTACCATGATTATTTGGGGGGCTAGGATTTTCCTGCTCCTTTCCAGTGCCTCCCCTTGGCTAGTTTAAAAGCTTGCCAATGAAGCATTTAAACCTATCACCTAGGATCCTGGTTCCCTCCCGGACAGATGCAGCCCATCATGCCAGTATAGGCTTGCATCACTCCAGGTGGACCCCCAGTCCCCAATGAAGCCAAATCCCTGAGCTCCACACCAGTTTTTCAACCACTGATTGAATCCCATGGTGCGGAACACCCTAGCCTCTCCTATGCCATAGATGGGTAGCACCTCCGAGAAGGTTACCTTGCGTGCTACTTGACTAAGGCCCCTCCCCAATTCCACAAACTCTTCCTGCACTTCTCTAATCCCTTTCTTAGCCAGGTCATTTGTCCCTAGGTGGACAATGACATCCAGCTCCCTCCCCTGTGCAGCTGCTCCGCAATCCTGAGGATTCTGCCCTGTCCCTCCAAGCCATGGTGCCAGGCAGGCACCTACCCCTCTCCCTTCCTCCCCCAGTTCTACCTTCCTAACAATGGAGTCCCCACCAGAAGTTGTTTCCTTCCCTGCAGGGTCCCCTGCCACCCTCCTGTGGGTCTCCTTTGTGGAGGTTCCCAGCATCCTCCTTGGTCTCCACTGTGGGTGCCTCCATAGAGGAACCACACTTTGCCAGAATGGCATAGGAATTGTGGAGAGGACAACTGGAGGGATGCACCTCTGTTCACTACCCTCACCCTCCTGAGCCCACTGTGGTCCAACCGCCTCTCACTTGGCAACCTCTGAGGCATCGGCAGTGGCACTGGTGGTCCCTGGATGGAAGAGGAGGTCCCACAAATCCTGGCCAACTCAGCCTGGAGATGGGCAACCTCCTCCTCAGCCCAGAGAGGTGCCTGCAGATGGGACAACACCGCATCCTCCAGAACATCTCCCGGAAGACTGCTGCTCCACAGCCACTGCACTGCACCACTCCAATCATGTCTTATTTCTGGCCCCTTAACTGTTTGCAATCCTTACTTTTTCCTCTGTTTTTTTTCTCTCTCTCCTTACTTCCCGCCTGTGTGCCCTTTAAGCTCCTGATTGCCCTGTTCTGAGATAAGAATATCCTATATTTCTCAGTAGACCACTTACTTGCTCAGAGGCAGACCTCCAGCAGCTAGAGGGGGCTGGAGAGCTACTCTTGCCCTTCTAGGATGGTGGGTCCTTGGTGGTTCTGTGATCACTCACTTCCTGCCCCTAAACAGGAAGTTCCTGTTGTCAGTCAAATTCTGTGCCTATAAAAATAGAACTAGCTTTGGGTGGGGGGTGGTGGGGAGGGAAGGAGGGCAATATAGTCCCAGCAGAGAAGTCCAGTCACACAGCAGTCCTTTCTCCTGGTGTCTTCTGCCAAGCTATTAGCTGAAACTTTCTAAGGCAGTCTTTAAATGTAGCTTCCTTCTAGCTAAGCCACTACCCCCTACTTACCAGATCTTTCTACAAGTAATTTCAAACCTCACAGCAGTTAAGTCCTTTCAGTCACCTGAGATTTACACCTAGATAACTCTTCAGATACCCATTCAGTTCAGTTAACCCAAACACACACTTTTTTTTTTTTTGGTATGTTAGTTTTTTTACCCTAAATTAAAGGTCCAAATACAAAAGTTCTTCTACTTTAGTCCCAGCAGAGAAGTTCAGTCACACAGCAGTCCTTTCTCCTGGTGTCTTCTGCCAAGCTATTAGCTAGTAGGAATACCTTTAACAGTAATAAAATAATAAAGACTGGCACCACACAGTTCACACTTTCTATACATCTCCCTCAATTTTCTGTTGTAGTCTGGTCAGCTTGTCACTGCTGCTGATTTTAATGACAGGCTGCTGGTGTTGACAGCCCATCACTGTTTGTTGAAGAGCTTCATTCACATCGAAGGACTGAAGGCCTCTAATTTATTGGCTTGGATGTTTTGAAGTGCATTCAGCTGAAGAAGAGTGGTGTCACAATTAAAGTGCATGGTTATTGGTCTAGACTGCTTTGCCCCTACAGTTTTTAACTGCAGTAGGCTCACAGAGACACACCTCTGAAATCCCTTTCCACTCATAACAAAAGGTTTGTTGCACATGCGCATCAAACCTAAAAATTACTACCAATGTCCAAAGATTCTGTCAGGCTGGCACAAAGATATCTTATGTAAAAAGGGCCCTGGCACTGGCACTTGTTTCCTCATTGTAGTATATTACAAAGAAAGTATGGCTGAAAAACTGTATGAGCCAATCCGATTGTAGGACATTGTTTACTCACTCTATTAAACATTATGCTTGGGAGTAATTGGGGCAGAATTATTTCAAATAAAACCTGCTAAGAAAGTAAAATGTCTAAACCTATCCAGATGCATACCTTTGGTACAAAATCAAAATAACTTTGCACATTGGAGTGTAATCATCTGACCCATCAGCTTCAAATGTTATGATAAAAAATGGAAAGATTCATTTTAAATACAGTAAAATTATTAAAAACTGGAACCACTCAACATTTAAAGTACTTTGATGGAACACTGATCAAAATTTTTCCATGTGAATACTGTGGTAGAAAACCGCATAAGCTTCCCATTATAATAAGTGGGGAAATCTAACAAGCTCAAGATACAATTAAGGATAGTCTGACGTAACTGAACTTTTATATATCCTAGCCTGATACAGTATGCAGGTGATGATTTTTTGGAATGAATACAAGGTAGGAAATTAACAAATACTCATCTCCCATACTTTCAAATGCCTCAGAGACTAACAGATGATGCCAAAGATATGTTTAACCATATTACTCTGTAGTGTAATCTTTCCAGCATTGGAATACTGAATGACATGTGGTGAAAAGAAAACAGAGCATAGGTTTCTGTAAGACATGATCACAGGGTGAAGAATGGCCTCATAATTATTGAGTAGCAGTATCTGGTGTGTATTGGCATTTATATAGTGAATTACTATAAATGTATTAGTCTGTGCATTGCTGCAGAAAAAGGTCACTGCAGATGAACCACAGTGAACCTTTTGCTCTCTCTATCACCTTCTATCTCTCTCACTCAGTGTCAGTCCTTGACCTTTTTCTATACAGCACAAAGCCCACAAACTCGTCCTTCTCCCACCTAGCTACACAAGTAGTCAATGCAATAACTCCTCTTCCCTTAATTAATGTAGCACCCCAGACAGACCTCTTCCCACCCAGTCACACCTGTAGTAATGAAAATAAACACCCTTCTCCAACGTGTTAATACCCCATTCCACAAATTATCTTAACATAGGGTATGCAATCAGATCTAAACTCTTCTAATGTCACCTTGGCTGGCCACCAACAGACTGAGATTGGTAAGTACCATAGAGAAGTACACCTGTGTGCATTTCATAAATCACAACACATAAACCTTTTTGTGTTATGATTTATGAAATATGTGCAAGTGTATTTCTTTAAGGCACTTATCAATCACTGTCAGACTGCGACGAGTTGAGGTGGTATAAGGCAGATTTGTGCCAGCTGCCATTCCCTAAATTAAGATTTTATTTAGGCACGCAGTGTGCAACTATGGGGAGAGGAAAGGAGGGATTGGGGTCTTCATGAGTTTGAGGGAAGAGATTTGTTTTCTTTACTTCTGGCATGGCTGGGCAGAGGAGGGTGTTATGGAGTACTACATGGGTTGGGAAAGGGGGGTTACATGCTTTACTGCTGGTTTGCCTAGGTAGGAGGAAGATACAATGCTACTTGAATTCAGGGAAGGGGCTTATTTAATTTACTGCTGGTGTGGCTAGGTGGGAGGATGGTTGGATGGTATCCTATGTGGCTGTGAAAGGGAGGTTAGTTTGTTTACTTGTAGGTTGGGTGGGAGGATGGTGGGATGAGGTTCTAAATGGATTGGAGAAGCAGTTGTTCTTTACTGCTGTGGCAAGAGGTGCGTGGGAAAGTTGCAACAAGAGTGGAGGAAGAGCTGTTATATGTTCCATTTTAATTAAAGAAATAACCTCAAAGTGCCATTGTAAAACAGTTTGCATTTTGCAAAAGGTTTTTTCTACAAAGTTTCTGTGTTACTTCATGATGAACTACTCAAAGAACTGTGAAGTGTAGAGACTTTTTAGATTTCTCTGCAAAGGGACGTGCAGACACTCCGCACACCCGTACCCGTGCCCTGCTGGATGACACCAGATCTTTCTGTCTGATCTTTTCATTACCTTTCAGTACGAAGAAGAATGAGCATTTTGCCCCCATAATCTTCCATTTATCCAAAGAGAACATGGTAAGGGGCCCCAACTACTCCTTATAGATTTTTTTCTCCCAAACCCCTGATCAGTTTGGTGGCCATATGTTGCTCACCCTTGACTGCCTCAATGTCCTTTTTTGTACTGAGGAACCCAGAGCTGCACTCAATACTATAGGTGAGGTCTGACCAGGGTCTTGTAAAGAGGCAGGATTATTTCTGTTACCCTGCTGGTCACCTCCTTTTGATGCACACCAGCATTTTTCCTGCTCTTTTGACAGGGGGCACACACTGCTTGTCATGCTAAGACCCTTGCTATTATTACCCCCCATGTCCTTTTCCTCCTCCAATGCAGCATGAGGAGGATTCATTGGGGGTACTGTTGGTCATATAGTTGCTTTTACTCCCAAAATATAGCACCTTGAATTTGGCTAGCTTAAATCAGACGATCCAGGCATCCACCCAATCACACAGCTTCTTTGGGTCCTCCTGAAATCTGTTCCCATTCTCAAGGGAGTCAGCTAACTGGCCAGGTTAGAATAATCAGAAAAATTAAATAGCCCACTGGATTCCCCAGCTTCCAGACTATCGATGAAAATGTTGAACAACAAGGTCCCATCTCTAATCCCTGGTGGACACCGCTAAGTAACTCTCTCCACCTGGAGTATTTAACACATTCCTCTGCTTTCTGTCCTGTTGACAGTTTGTAGTCCACCTTGTATATGCCTTGTGTACCTTGTACTTGTGATCTCTTGGAGGACCTATGAGGTTAGGGTTACAGGTCAAGTCTAAAACCATAATTATAACAACTTGAGGCTTCGGTATGTTAATTCTCCTTGATGTTCTACAAACACAGCTAATTGTCCTGTTAGTCCCTATGGGTTTTTGATTTACATTCTAATTTCTGCCAAATGGTTTATATCTGGTTTATATTTATTTTATGCGTTTTATGTTCGGGTGGTAAAATGGGCAGACTGGATGGGCCTTGCGGTCCTTCTCTGCTGTCAACTTCTATGTTTCTATGTAACACCCAGAGTCTCAAGGTGGGACACTGCATGACAACATTTGCTAGCTTGCTACATTTTAAAATGCATTTTGTATTGTTTATTTTTCTTTCTCTGCCTTTTTCCCTGCTAATCAGTACATAATAGATGTAATAAACTTTATTTTTGTACGCCAAATACACATACGGGCATATGACTATTTTCAAGTGTACCCCTATTACATGCTAGTAGTTACATGTAAAATACCCATTGTACACAGAAAGACAATACAAAAATTAAAGTAATTAAAAAAACATTTACAAGATTTGAAGTTTGCCACATATCACTTGCTGATGGCCAAACAGATTATGTCTATGGCCCTGCCCTCACCCCCATGTATAATTCTGTGCTGTTAAACATTGGCCTTTATGTTGTATACAGTGTTTAGCATGATGAGCATAGCAACATCACCAACAAAAGACCACCATAATGGTTAAATACACTGAGATAGCAATATTGTATGGTCTAGTGGTTAGAGCACAAGCTTAGGAACCAGGTTCAAATCCCATTAGAGTCACTGCTTCCCTGCATTACCTGGAACAAGTCCCTTGCATGTGCTTTAGACCATCCAGCTACAAAACTGGTTAAAACAAGGACCCTACTGATTCAGATGTTGAGTTGGGCTGTTCTGAGTAAAGAAATAAAAAGAAAAGAGAAACAGATATTACAGTAATGGACAACCTTGTGGAATGCTTTGGTGTGGATAGTCAAGAAGATTTGTCATGGCTGCAAATAAGAACATAATAATGTGATGGCAGAAGAGAACCATGCGATCCATCTAGTCTGCCCATGAAGGCTACCCCTCATTAGCTTATCCTTTTCCTGAGGCTCCTGCACAGACTGTCCCATGCTAGCTTAAACTCTTTAACCGTCTTTGCCACCACCATCCCCGGGGGCAGGCCGTTCCGAAGCTCCTCCACCCTCCCAGTGAAGAAGAACCTCCTAATGTTGCTCCTGAACCTACCTCCCTTTAGGCACATGCTGTGACCTCTTGTCCGTGCACCATTGTTCACATGGAAGAGGCTCTGAGCCTGTACCAAGTTTATTCCCTTAAGGTATTTAAAGGTCTCAGTCATGTCTCCCCGTCCCACCTTTGTTCTAGGGAGTATAAGTTGAGAAGATTTAGTCTTGTCTCATATGGCTTATGATACAGACTCTGCACTATCTTTGTTGCCCTCCTCTGCACAGTCTCCAATCAGTCTATGTCCTTCTTGAGGTGAGGTCTCCAGAACTGGATGCAGTATTCCAGATGAGGCCTCACCAAGGACTTATATAGCGGTATTATCACCTCTTGTTTTCTACTTGTGATACCCCTGCCTATGCATCTGAGTAAGTTGCTAGGTTTTTGTGCTGGCTTCCCACCTTCAAGTCATCAGATATGACTACCCCAAGAATTTTCTCAAGCTTTGTTTCTGCTAATTGTTCCCCTCCTAGAAAGTATTTCCTTACCAGCTTGCATCTATCCAGATGCATAACCTTACACTTGTTGGCATTAAATTTCAACTGCCAGTTCCTGGACTATTCTTCCAGCTTAGTTAGGTCTGATTCCATCCCTATTGCCCCCTCTTGTGTATCCACCCTGTTGCAGAGCTCTGTATCATCCACAAACAGGCATACCCTCTCCTCCAGTCCATCAGCGATGTCTCTGATGAATATGTTGAAGACAATTGGCCCTAGTACTGATCCCTGCGGCACTCCACTTGCCACCTTACCCTCCCTTGACAGTGTGCCATTGATCAGTACCCTTTGAGTCCTCCCGTAAAGCCAGTCTTTAATCCAGTTCACTATTTTTTGCCCTACAGCCATGTGCTCCAGTTTGTTTATTAGCCCCCTGTGGGGAACAGAGTCAAAGGCTTTAATGAAGTCCAGATATACCATGTCCACCACACCCTTCTGATCCATCGTTCTGGTTACCCAGTTGAAGAACTCAATCAAATGTGTCTGGCATGACCACTCTGCTGTGAAGCCATGCTGCTTGGGGTCCAGTTGTCTGCCTGCTTCTAAGTATTCCACTATTTTTTCTTTTAACAGTGATTCCATAAGTTTCCCTATTACTGAGGTAAGGCTGACTGGGCAGTAGTTATCCACCTCTTCTCTGCTCCCACTTTTCTACAGGGGTACCACAGTGGCCCTGCTCCAGTCCCCAGGTACCCTTCCGCTCTCCAACGACTTGTTGAGGAACTCAGTTAATGGGGCAGCAAGTTCCTCCCCAGGTCCTTTGAGTATTCTTGGATGAATTCCATCTGGTCCCATTGCTTTGTCCACCTTTAATTTACTGAGTTCTTTCAGGACCCTCTCTTTCATGAAGGGACTCATGTCAGCTCCTCCAATACAGTGCTCTTTCCTACTCAGTGTTGAACTGTTTCCGTGCTCCTCCTGTGTGAAGATGAAGCAGAAGTATTTATTCAATACTTCTGCTCTTTCCCCATCATCCTCCTTGACATGCAGACCCTCCTTTTTTACCAGCTGGACAATTCCTCCCTTGCTCTTTCTCTTTTCCCGTATATAGCTGTAGAAGAATTTGTCCCCCTTATTACCTCCTCTGCTATCCTTTCCTCCATTTGAGCTTTGGCAACCCTAATTGCCTTCCCGGCCTCTTTTAGCTTAACCCTGTATTCTTCCCTATCACTGTCCTTTTTTGTCTCCTCTTACCTTTTTAATGCTATGCCTTCTCTGCATCAGAACTTAAGAAAAAGTTTAGGCATTCAAAGCAAGTGTTGAAAGATACCTGATTAAGAAAATACATTTAGGGTTACACAGCATGAGGGGTTCAAAGGGTAAAAACACTTTTGCAATATGGTAACAAGTAACAAGCAAGTTTGTAATTATGTCATTTCTGAACAAAGCAAAAACTGAAAATATTATTGGGTATAGTCACTTGCTATGTAGCAAGAGTGGAGGACAAGATGGTTCTTAAGTACCTTCCACCTTTAACATGCTATGATACTATGTTAAAACCTAAAGAAAGATGACCAGTAAATATGGCCAAGTCCCCTAATGGTTTATTTACTTGAAATGATTTGAACAGGTAACCAAACAGACAGCAACAATCTCGTTTACAGAAGTGACCTCGTGGGGAGGAGGAAGGGAGAATGATAGGAAAAGAAGTACAAGTTTAAAATACAATGACAGCAGTAACAGAAATTTAGACATAAGTTAGAACAGAAGAATGTGCATTAGAGTTAGCATACAAATACAGTACTTAGCAACAAAATATATCAACTGGGTAGGGCACTCTCAGAAGGAATAAAGTTCAATTTAAATGCATTGAGAGAGGGTACACAAGCTGAATCAGGTGATAGGGTGTTCTAGAGTTTTGGAAGCCAAAAACTTATAGCAGATAAACCAGACTCTATTTTTCTTTGAGTAATAAGCAGTCTATTAATAAACTCTGAATACAAAAGGTAGGCAGAGTTAGTGACCGATGAAAACACATTACTGAGATATGTAGGGAGCCTGGTAGCCCAGAATTTTGCACCTAAGAAGGCTGTATGACTTGCATATTTAAAACCCAGACTTGTACAGCCCAAGCTCAGGTACATTTCTCAGTAATGTGTGTGGGAACTACATTTCAGTGCAAACCTACAGAGTGCATTATAGAGGCAATCTAGTTCAGAGAATGTCAATTTTGGGCAACTGTGCACACAACACCACTATAGTCTCAGGAAGGCAGAGTAATATGCTCTACTATATCTTGTAAACAATGAGAGAATTCCCTACAGCATAAACAGAGCACCTAATTTAGCAAAACAATCAGAGAGAATGGAGCTAATTTAGTGGCAAAAGACAATTCCTGACTAGAGAAGTTGCGAAGTTTAAATTCGCTGGTGAATATCCGGCGAAGTCACCAACTCTGCCTCCGTGGAGCAATGGGCACATTTTTGCTATCAGCCTGTAAATTTGCCTATGTGACTTCGCCAGTGACTTCATGGTAACTTCACCATTAAGACAGTCAAACAAAGTCGGTTCAAAATGAGGAGACTGCCTGCTGGTAAACATGTGCTTGAGGTCACATGGAACTAACCCCTGCAGGTCACATATTACTGTTCTATGTACTGACTCATCCTTAATGTCACTTTGCAGTCTGAGCTAGTGAGTGTAAGGGGACAGAGATGTTGTGAAATTTCTTTATTACTCCTCAGTGAGGGGGGGGTTGTACCTATGGTTCCCCCCACATCCAACTGTGTCGTTGGCCCTGCCCCAGCTGCAACCAGAGTTTTTTACCCCATGCCCTGCCCCCCAACCAGCCACATCATGATGGGGACTTACCCTGCTCACTGCAGAAGGCCAGGGAACAGACACACCAGAGAAGCTACCTGGGGAACATCCAGATTGGTGCCATGGACCAGCCATTATTGTGCACATGGAGGATTTTCCAGTGTGCCCTCCCCTACCCCTCAGCAGGGGCATGCAATAATGCCAATGATGCCTGTCATGCACGCATCTGCCCATGGTGCATCCGACATCATCCACGCCTCCCACATCTTGAACCGTGGAATGCACCACCCCCAGCCACTGCCTGGAGCCAGTGCCACCACAGTATTCCCTTCCCACCTGCTCTAGAGAAGGAAAGCAGTCCTGGGATGCTCGATCCTCCTCCACTCGGCCGACCCTCCAGCAACCGAGGTCGCTTCCGACCCCAAGTTACTGGCATGGTGCGAGGTGTGGCATCCTGTGCCTCAACCCTCAATGCCACCAGGCTGGTGCAATGTTGTGAAATTTTAATTTGCCGGTGAAGTTCCGCTGATGTTGGCAAATTCCCCTACGTGGAGCAATCTGGGAATTTTTGCTATCAGCCTCAGAATTCACCTATGTGACTTCACCATCTTTTTTGTGGAATTTCACCAGCAAAGTGCAGAATTTCACCTGTGAATGGCAGAATTTCACCTGCAAAAGGCTAAATGCTGCTGTTCGCAGCAAAATTGCACCATTCACGGGTGAAATTCTGTCCTTTGTGTGTGAAATTCTACACTTCATGGGTGCAATTCTACACTTCACGGGCAGAACTTCACACTTCGTGGATCGCTCAGAACTCTTCAAAATGCACTTAATTTGTGGATTAATATGCGGAGCGAAGTTGTCTAACAGAAAACACAACTTTTTCACCTTTCTTTTGCCTGTTGTATATATTATTTTTACTTTAAAGTTAGTGAGTCTTTGCTTAGTTGTTCTCTACCTGCTATTTTGTTTATATTGAACACTTATATTTCTGTTATTATTTACTTCTTTTAGTGTTTTTTTTTTCACTCTTTTTACTCTGTTTTTTTATTGTGCTTAAAATGAGTGGGACTTTGATTGGTCAGGAAGAGTGCAGGTGCAGGAAGCAGAGGGGAGGCATGTTTTTGGCCTGAAGAGGACCTGGCACATGGCAGTGGCAGCAGCAGGAGGAGACAGCAGCAGTACTCAACTCCCCCCCCCCACAGCACAGCACCCACAGTCCCAGCAAGAAGATGAGGAAAGGGCACCACCACCACCACCAACAATTGTGCAACCACCATCCCCAACACCAGCAGCTGCACACACTGAGGAGGAGGAGATGCAGCCAGGACCGTCTTGCTCCTCCTTCATCATCATCAGCAGAAGTCCCTTGTGTGGGATTTTTTGAAATGGACTCTACCAAGAACAGTGTGGTCACCTGCAAATTATGCCACACTGTTGTTTGGCATGAAAAATGGGGGACTCATCTGGGGACAGGTGGGCAGCACACACACCTTCAAGGGAGGCACTTTAAAGAGTAGAAGGAACATCTGAGACAGAAAGGTGGTGAGAGGGATGTAGGTGGTGCAACCCCTAGTGCTTCTTCTGTGCCAGGTAATGGGAAGCAAAAGAGAAGAAGTGGTGCACAGGTGCAGGAGGGGGAGATGGAGAAGACTGCAACAGGGCCCTTCAGTCAGCCTCAGGTGGTGCCACAAGGGGCACCTGAGAGGTTGGCCTCTGATCTTCCTCCCACATCCACCCACGTGGAAGTGGAACAGCTCTGCAGGGAGGTAGGGAAGCTCTCCCAGCAAGTCGTGGGGATGAAGGAGCTGTTGAAAGTGGTGCTCTGTAATGAACAAACAATTCTGAAGGGTTTGGCAGAATGCAGAAGTGGTGGTGCACCCTCTGTACCCAGGCCATAGCCCTCCAATCTAACTACTGCCTTTTATCTTTGTCTTTTACCCTTTCTTCAATCATAAAAATAAAAAATAAAAATTAAAAATCTTGAAAAGAAAACAGAAAGTTGTTCATTTATACTCCTTATTTCTGTCTGTTTGTATTTGTTTATTTCTGTTAGTGTTGTGCAGTCAGTATTTCTATAGTCTGCTTCAATTCTATCTTAAAAAAAACACACATAAAGTTATTTCCTATCTGTATTTCCTTTCACGATGCTGTGTCTCCAATTTCCATACATCACACCTTTCTCTTCTTTCAGTGTCTCACAATTTTTTCTGAATTTTTTCTCAACTACCAGAATAATTATGCCAGCTGGCTATAGGGTAGTACTACTGCCACTGCCACATGGTTCTGCGATGTGTGTCACTGCCCCCAACACTGTTCTTTATGCATTTTGTGTTTGTTGTTCATGAACGCACCCCCTCTGGGGGATGCTTACTAAAATGACCATCTCCTCCCAGTTTCCCATTTTTGGTAGTGTGGGCTGGAAGAAAAAGGGACTAAATGCTATGTTCAGTATTGTTCCATTTCTTAAAGATAATGGGACATTAATTTGCTTGAATCTGAGGCTTTCTCTGTATTGAAATTTTCCTTTTAGAAATAGGATCCTTGTCGATCCTGGTTTTTAAGGGATTTTTCCCTTATGAATACATGTATTTAGTATCATATATGTTTTTGTAATTTTTGCAGAGTCCAAATATTGTAATATTACTAATGTGTGAGTAATGAATATTGCTGCTATTGATTATGTGGATGTGTGTACAATTTAGGTTTCACTTTTCCCATTTGGGATATGTATTTTATAATAGAATACTTAGCACTTTATTATAGGCTGTCTCTTTAAGATTTGCACTATTTAAGAGGGTATGTTGGATTAGATAGCACGCATTGACAAAGCGTTTGTGACGTGAAACGTACACCTGCGTAGGCATGTGGGGTGCTGCTGTAGTTATGTACCTTTTGTAAGCTGTTTTTATGATGAAATAAACTGCTTTTTAATGTGACCTAGCTTAAAGGTTGTTCATTTGTGTTCGCTGAGCTGGGTAGCCCTACTTTTGGATAAAGTTCATTGTTGTTTATTGTGGCATCAGCTTTTTTATAAGTTGCCACCTGTTTCTACTGTGAGAACGGGAACATTTAGCCTGGCATCTTGCCATATTAAGTCTGCTCGGAGGGGAGTGCGGGTGGTCCAGGCATCTGTGGCATGTCTGGGACTGAGCTTGTTGATCAGGAGCCATGACATGGGAAGGAAAGTGGAGCCCACCTGCATGCACCACAACACTAGGGCAGGAAGAAAGGCCTAATTCCTGGATGTCTGGCCTGGTGCGAGGTCTGTAGCAGAGGTGGTGGTGTAGTGGTGACAGTCTGCATCCCGGGATGGTGCTGGTGGCAGCCCACCTCCCCATATCCATGTGGTACTCCACCCCATTGAAGACAGCCTGTAGAAAGAGACTGACTGGTACCCAGTGCATCCCTTGGATCACCCATGTCTGTATTGTACGGGGATGCTGGAGGCCTGGGCACCGTAAGTCCTATGTTGCAAGACAGATGGAAAATGAATGGGAAGTCTGCAGCCTGGGTTACTTGCCACCACAAATGTGCGAGAGGGAGAGTGGTAGGCCTTATGTCGAGCTGCCGTCTCAGTGTAGGCTGAGATGTAAGAGGTGACCGGTCAGTGTTGTGCTGCTACTGAAAAGTTTTGTTCTGAGCCCCTCTGCTCTGTGGGAAGCAGCAACACAGCCTTCTGAGCCACAAGATTGGTGCCATGGCTCTGTGCACAGAAGTGATGTTCTCCTGATTTAGCTGTGCCCCCCCCCCCCAGCTCCCAGGAACCATGGAATTCAGTTTGGCCTCAATAAATTAATTTTTATTCTTGTTAAATTTTACTTCAGTGTGGCCTCCTGCTCTTAATTTATGAACTGTGACACTGCTTGCTGGTAATCTTCTTGCCCCAACAGCTTGGGACTCCTAGCTGCACCCCAGTTTTTGCTGTACTCTGCAACTGCCTGTGGGACCCTGTGATCTACGCCCAGGTATGTGCTAACTTTGATCTGCTTCTGGATGTGGTTCAGCAGCTATGTAATGACCCTCTCCCCTTTTTACCAACTAGCCACTAGACAGCAGGGAGGGGGTAGCTACATGCATTAATCTCAACACACATTACTCTTGTTCTCTCATGATTTATCTCGTGTCCAAATCTCAAGCAGTGCAGTACGCACAACTGCCAAGCACAATATATAAATGTTTCACTTCTAGAAATATTTCTCCAAATCCTGAAATCAGTAATGCTGCTAATAAACTGCTACTGCCTCTACTACCATGCTGTTAAAGTTGCCCTCTCAGACAGTCTGTGTTGTCAAACACTTTAGTACACACACCTGCCAAGTACAAGATATAAGTTTCTCACTTCTGGAAATAGTTCTCCCAAGCCTGAAATCATTAATGCTAGTAATAAACTACTGCTGGTGCCTGTGCTACTGTGCTGTTTAATTTTCCCTCTCAGACAGCCTGGGTTGTTAAGCACTTTAGTACACACAACTGCCAAGAACAAGATATAAGTTTGTCACTTCTGAAAGTTCTCTAAAAGCTAAATAATAAAAATGAGCTCCTGAAGGAATTCGATTGCTTTGCTGTAACCCTCTGGAGGATCTGTTTGAACCTGTTCATTGGCCCCTTACACATTTATAGCTTCATTTATGCCAAAATGATATACAAACTGGGAAGACATTAACAGGCCATTCCAGTAGTTTGCAAGAAAAAAGATGCATTCTGTTGTTCTCTTTACTCAGTTTTGTGACCTACCAGCAAAGGTAAGTATTTAGGCAATAAAGAACGAGAGGTATGTGTTATTGTGTAATAACATCATGCTGCGGGTGGTTGAAGAATGAGGCCACAGGTCGAGTGCATTTAAGACATGAGAAGTGATGTTATTACAGAATAACACACAATCTGGGATGACTTATTGCTATTGTACAATGGCTCCTTGAATTAATAAAAATAAATAAATAAATAAATGAAAGCAGTTTTAAATGTATTTTTTATTGGCTTTATTAGTGTGGAAGACTAAGCAAAAATAAGTTCCCTTTTCTGCTTCTGCAGCAGGTGGCACTCTTTGCTTTGTGATGTCTGTAGCTCTGTGTTTCTCTCTGCCCCCCAACCCCCATCTGCCATTGTTGGTCTCTGTTTCACTGTTTTTCTTGGCCCTACTCCATTTTGTTATGGTAAGTTATATTGTATGCTTTTTTGGTTTTCTGGAAGAAAAAAAGATTTATCCGACAGTTTTTACTTCAGCACATCTCTTCAGCATGGCTATGAATTGGAGACTGTTTTGCTCTTTAACTATGCATGTGGTACTGCCACTCTTAATGTCTGCGTGGCAGATCACATTTGTTTTATTAGAATTACTTTTTTAGTCCTCCCAGCACAGTTTCTAGCTTTTGTCATTTGTACCAGGAGAACACCACAGGACAATAGTGAAGGCGGTCAGCGGCATCGGTGACTTGAGACAGGTCGGGTGTGAATGATGTGCAGCCAAGTGCTTTACAGTCACGAGAAACTGCTTCATGATGTGGTTTGTTTAAATGTGGAAAAATAAATTGAAAAAAATACTTGGCACAGTTCAGTTATGGAAGGTGGGTGAACTCTTGAGGGCTTTAGTGAACTGATGATGGCTTCATTTTGTTTTTAAACTGTCTGTGGTGCTGGTAGCTGGGAAATGAAAAGCCGCTCTCTGGTTACACTGTCAGCAGTTTGGGTTTATGTGATATACTCAAACTGCTCTGTTTTGAGAAAAAAAACAGAGCGCTCTCTGTTCTGTTCTAACATTAAAGGTTACTTACTATTTAAAAAAAGTGTGTGTGTGTGTGTGTGCGTGTGTGTAGGGGCTCTGTGTTCTGCTGGAAGGGACAGATGTGACAGGGATGGGGTACTGACAAGGTTTACAATGCTGGCTACTTGTAAAGTCGCATGTTGATTTCTGAGTCTGTTATGTGATCATCTGTGTGGACTTCATACATTGATGTTCCTGTGAAATAACATCACTGTTCCAGGTACCCACTGTCCAAAGAGACGGCAGGGAATTTCCTTGCCATTGGGGTTAATTCTGAAAAGTTTTGCAAATGTCAGACTAACTGTTTTCTGTTATTGCTTTACTTTCACGTAATTCCAAGCAGGTGTGTTTTGTAATGTTGTCTGAGTAGAGAAGATGGCAATGGCTTGATTGCTGGCACAGGGCACAGCAGCATAGTGTGGCGGGGTTAGCAACTCTCAAGCAGAAGATTCAATAACACTGAAATACCAACTGAGAAAAAACATGTTAAAAATCTGTAAATTCAGCAGTCAGCCAACAGGGGCAATTTAATAATAAGTATAACAAAAAGTGACAGAACACCATTGCTTTCAGAAAAATATGACTAAAAAATCTGTGCAAAACGATGAAGTGAAACCCCATTTTAACACACAGGGATGCATCCAAAAATTAAGTGGTGTGATTCGTGAGAAAGTGGCGTCAAATAGAAGATTCAATAACACTGAAACACCAGCTCTGTTAAGAGGAATACCTTAACACCAGTGGATTGCAGGATCCAAGGCAGCATGGGTTCACAGTGGGTACATCTTGCCAAACAAACCTTACTGAGTTTTTTGACTGGGTTAGCAGGCACATGTATCACGGAAGAGTAGTGGATGTGGCCTACCTGGATTTTAGTAAGACCGTCGACATCGTTCCACACAGAAGACTGGTAAACAAGATAGGCAGCATGGAAGTGGGTCCAAAGATAGTAAAATGGGTACAAAGTTTGCAGTAACAGAACTCAGAAGGTGGTGGTAAATGGAGTTCACTTGGAAGAAGGTAACGTAATCAGTGGGGTGCCACAGGGGTTAGTACTGGGACCAGTCCTATTCATTGTCTTTATTAGTGACATCTCAGAGAGGCTGGAAGGAAATGTATGCCTGTTCATCAATTACACAAAAATCTGCAACAGAGTGGACACACGGGGGGGGGTAGAGGAAGATCTAAAAAAACTTGAAGACTGGTCAAGGGTTTGGCAACTGGGCTTCAATGCACCAAAATGTAAAATTATGTACATGGGGCAGTGTATCATTTGGGGGGGTGTATTAACAACAACAAAACAGGAAAGGGATCTGGAGGTCATCGTATCTGATTACCTGAAGGTAGCAAAGCAGTTTGATAAGGCAGAAGGAAAGGCTAATAGGATGCTGGGGTGTATAGGGAGGGGTATCACCTGCAGAAAAAGGGTGCTACCCTTACTTAGATCAATGGTGAGGCCAGCCACCACACCTGGAGTACTGTGTCCAGTTCTGGAGGCCCCATCTCAGCAAGGACATAGACCAGGTGGAGGTGGTACAGAGAAGGGCAACCAAAATGGTGCATAACCTGCATCAGAAGCCCTATGGGAAAGACTCAGGGAATTAAATATGTTCTCACTGGCGGAAAGGAGAGAAAGGGGAGACATGATAGAAACATTCAAATACCTCAAGGGTATCAATAAGATACAGGCGGTGGCATACTGCACAGAAATAGATGCTCAAGGATGAGGGGGCATGGTATAAAGCTTGAAGGAGGAAGACTTAGAGGGGATGTGAGAAAATATTTCTTCACAGAAAGGGTGGTGGATGCCTGGAACAGCCTCCCAGTAGAGGTGGTGGTTACTGAAATGGTAACAGGTTTCAAACATGCATGGGATAGACACCTTAGTAACAGGGCTATGGGGTAATAAGGCTGGAGATCAATTTAGGGTCTAGGGTAGCACAGTAGTTAGGGACTTTAGGGTGATTAGGTGGGCAAAGAGGTCCTTTTCTGCTGACAGCTTCAATGTTTCTATGTAAAAGAAGTGTTCAAAATCTGTGAATTCAGCAGTCAGCCAACAGGCATAATTTAATACTAATTGTAACAAAAGTAACAGAACACCATTACTTTAAGAAACATATGACTAAACAATTAGTACAACTGCTACAGAAAGACTCTGACAAAATACTTCACTTAAACACGCTAAGTAAACCACAGAAATAAAAATTGGAAACTAATCACTACAGATCAAAAATAATGAACAAGAAAGAGTGAAAAAACTAATGTGTAACTCAGATCTACTTAGTCAAAAAAGTTCCAGATCTTTCTGTCCTGCCTGTCTTGCTAACTTGCTGTAAACAGAGTATGCCTACCCTCCACCACACAGCATTGCTTCACAGACTGACAAAACAGAAACCACTACTTTAAAGTAATTTATCGCCAAAAAGTAAATGACAAAAACCCCACAAATCTAGCAGCACAAGGCCCTCTACAACAATCTGTGAGCAACATAGATTCAAACAGCTCAGTTTTGAGATGTATTTTACAAGTTTTGTTTCTCAGACAAGCACACACAGTCTTCTCTCCTACTCTCTTCAGAATACTGCCCTGAGCACAGCCTCTGCATGGCATTGGCTGTTTCAGCAACATGTGTCCTCCAATCCGATAGTACATTGCAAACCCCACCTCTGCACTAAACTTCGCTGGCCATGTCACAACTTTGTGGTCTTATAAGACTTTGACTCCATTCCACACTCTGCTGGTGAAGTTGTAACTTTGCATTCACAGAGTTATCAGTTTATCCACAAATTTGGACATCACACGGTGGATTAACTCCACAAAATGGTGTGAATTCATGAATTAATCCATGGAGCAAAGTTTCCCAGCTTTGCACATCACTATTCTTGACAGAGCATGAAGCCAATATGTTTGTACTGAGTTGCATTGTCACATACAGCATTATCAGGTAATAAAACGTGCAGCAAGTCTTGCTTACCCAGTATTTGGTCCCAAATAACATGGTAATAGTCTTCTGATATAATACAAATTTGTTTAACAGTGAACCAGTTCTGTAATTTGAGGAAATCAGATTAGGATTTATGACCATACACCTGAGATCAGATATATACAGGACAGTATCATCTGCATAAAGGTGTAAATGACAGGAAATGATACAGTTGGAAAGGTTAGGATACAGTTAGGAAGAGAAGGGGACCACAGCACTGAACTTTGTGGCACTCTCAAGCTAGTAGGGAGTGGAGAGTTTAAACACTGACTCACTTTTATAGTCTGCAGACCGTTTGAAAGATACAATCTGAACTGGAGAAAGGATCTTGGTAACACCAGAAGCCTCCAAGTTATTGATTAAATAGGGATGATTCACCTATCAAAAGCTTTGGCATGATTAATAGAGATAGCTCTAGTGCCTACACTGGAGTCCATTTTGCCAGCAGTGTTGGGTAAGTTACCTTTTCTATTACTTTCTATTACTTTTGAAAACGTGTTCCAGAAAGCTCTGTGCAGTCACTAGCAAGGATGGAGAAGTCCTGGAAGATGTAATACACCTTACAATTACATTTACTTATGTCTTTATATGAAACAAATACATAACTGTAACTGATTACATTTATTTGAAAGTAACTAGTAACTAACCTATTATTTTCAAAATATGTAATCTGTCATAGTTATTTATTTTTTTTGTATTGTTTTCGTATTAAAAGAAATAAGAAACTATAATTGTAAGATGTATTTCTTTTTCTAGTACTTCTCCATCCTTGCTAGTGACTGCACATAGCTTTCTGGAACAAGTTTCCAAACGTAATAGAAAGTAATAGGAAAAGTAACTTACCCAACGTTGTTTGCCAGTATGAAGTTGATAAGACTGATGAGGGGAGCAGTGGTGAAGTGGTTAACATGGAAACATGGATGAAAAGGGGAGAAGACATCAGACATTTTAAAGTGATCAGTAGGCTGCACACTATTTAATCTCTAGACATATGGAAAGTACAGGGAGAAGGGAGATTGGGGAATAGGTATTACAATTCTCAGCAGCACCATCTGATGAAGGGAGAGGGCCTATGCATTTTTCCAGACCACAAGAAAGGTACTAGCAACCAGTGAGCTGTTAAAAATGTTTGTGAAGTTGAACTAAACACATTAGTTTTACAAGCAAATCAAATACCATTAGCATCTCTTTATCCGAGTCTAATGCAGACTTTGCATACCAAGCCACAGGAAATAACACCTATGATGTATAGTGAAAACACAGTCAAACAAAACAAAGGATGAGAAACATCCAGACCAGGAGTAGACCCGCAACAAGAGGCCAAAAGAAATACAAGAAACCCAGTTGATTCTTGCAGAAAAAAACAGTGGGCAAAGGACTAAACCTTTCATCTGAAACATCCTAGCAAAAAATGGCAAAAAAGTTGCAGCCAAACTCTAAATACTTTATAAGAATATAGTACATAATTTTTACACAGAATACCAGAACGCTCCTTTTCAACACATCTGCTGTATGTTAAATTGTAGTATAGCTTCATATGTGTTTACTCAACTATCGGTATAGAGCTTTAGCACAAAGTATCTACATCCTGGTGAAGTTCACTGTGCTTAAATGGCCCCATTAGAACATCTCTATAAAGAAAGGTTTACAAATGTCCCACCTGCTGCTTACAGTTGTCTCTTGATGTTTTACTGAAAATTACTAGGATGGGGCTTTCATAATTGAACTGCTTGCATGGTCTACAGTTGTTTCTGTCCCACCAAGCAAACTTTCTATGTTAAGGAGAAGATAATGAGGCTGGTGATTCTCTTATCCTACTGAACTGCTGACTGAGCAACTTGCTGTTGTCCTGATCACTGGAATTTTTATGGAGCTGTTTTTATAATGTGGAATTTCGCTGTCAAAATTAATGTGGAATGACTATTCCGCTGGTGAAATTTCCACTGGAATTTCACTAGTTCTTCTGCAGAATTCCACCTGCTGTGATCCACGGAATATTATTCTGTGGAACAGCATTTTTTCCATGGAAAATCATTCTGCAACTATTTCTGTGGAAAATATTGAGATCCATGGAATATTATTCCATGGAACAGCATTTATTCTGTGGAAAATCATTCCACAACCATTTCCGTGGAAAATATTGAGATCCAAGGATTAAAATTCCACTGAAATCTGCCATTCTGTTTCTGGTGAAATTTGGAGGAAATTCAGTGGAATTTTAAAAATTCCATGAAATTCCATTCCACCAGAATTTGAAAATTTCGCACATCACAAGTTTTTTTGTTGCTGATAATCGTTTGTCCCACAGATCGTGTTATACATTACCTGTGTTCTTTAATACGGTAGCAAAAGCTTTTGATTGTATTAACGTTTCTATAAATCAGTTTAGAACTTACTTGAAAAAGTATCTTTTCTCAAAGCATCAGTATACACGTTTTAGTTAGTTTGTACTTGTGTCTGACATATTCTATATCTGTCAGTTGTATTTTTTAAAGTACAATATGTATGAGACTCTGGTCGACCTTGAAAATGGGCCATTGGCTCATGGACGTAACATATTTTAAGTAAACAAAACAAACAAAAACAGATTAAAAACTTTTACTAACAGTGGAGTTCCCGCTTGACAGTATGAATAGAATTGCCCTCTACGTAAGTGGCATTCAAGCACTGAAAGTCATTCTCAGTGAGGCTTGAAAGACCACAGGCTGCACAAGTGACACTTAACTAAAGTGCTGCTTGTGCAGTCCACTAGAACACCACTTATAGTACATACTGTAGCTCTAATTCCTGCATGTGCTGTCAAGGGGGAATTTTACTTTTTATCTTCTGAGTTTTTGAAAAGGAGAAAGATAAAATTGTTTAACCAGGAAAGCCATACTAAGCCAGAGCTCGTTTTCAGTTATAAAATAGAAAGGCTATATCAGCCATTCAGAATGCTAGCTCACCATGCATGAAATCTGTCTCATGCATGGCTAATAACAAGTCCCTAAAAGTGGGACCACAGTACCAAACAAATTTTCTTGCTATTAGAACGCTGAGGTTTCCATATGCTGCCATTTTTTACATTTCCTTAGCGAGGAGTACCAGTGGTCTACAGTGTGAGTCTCCCTCTCTTTTGCTTGCTGGACCATATGCCCACCAAACAAATACCACTCAATATATCTTCCTTCACACTCTCCGCCACTTATTGTGAATGTCTCCGAAAGTGGGATCGGGTGGGCTACGGCTACTGCTACACTTTCTTTCTCTGTCTCTCACTTTCTCTCTCGGTGGTTAGGGAAGGCAGCAGGGGGCCAGCAAACAAGGTGAAAACACTGGAGCATCTTTTCTTTCCACAGTAAGAAGTGGTTTCCCTGACTGAAGTAGCGGTAAAGGGAGTTGTTTTGTGTAATTGTATTGTTGTTGGCGGGATTAAATTAATAGTTAAAAAAAATGTTAGGGGGGGCAGAGCTAGCCAGCCAGGATGGAAGGTGTGTAACTAGTCTGCTGCAGTTCTAGCTTTATCCATCCTATTACATCCAGAATCTCAGCACCTATCTCCTCATGATATTTTTCTGGATTTGCATTCTACACATCGAGCTGAAGCCGTATATCTTTAAAGTGGACAAATCAGGCAAGGGATTGCAAATATATTGGACTTTGAAGTTTCCACCTCATTGCCATTTCAGGCCTGTTTGACACTCACAGACCTCTGGGTTCTAGCTGATAAGCATCCCTGCCAACTGAGGATGGCTCACTCCCTCAATCTGCAGCTCTCCCTTACCCAAACAGTGGAGCAACAACTGGGCAACATTACTTCCATGCTAAATAAAGTACTAATTGATACGGCTGCACTTATTTCTACTACACCTACCACCAAAAAGGATGTAGAAAAACTAACTTCCAGAGTGGGGGACACTGAACTACAAGTTAAACAACAAGATCAAATTCTACATGACCAATTCCTACAAGTTCAGGACCACTATAGCCAAATACAGTACCTACTGGCCAAGGTCGATGACCTTGAAAATCAAGGCAGAAGAAAAAATATTCAGATTGTGGGACTGGCAGAAGGGGCTAAGGGCCCTGATATGATTTATTTTTTACAAACGTCTCTCCCACTTATGCTCAAGTTGAATCATCTTTCTCCCCTGGAGCTGGAAAGGGCTCATAGGTCACTAGCCCCAAAACTCAAGCATGGAGATCGACCACATCCAATACTGTACAAATTCTTAAAATACCCAGTTAAAGAACAATGCTTGAAGGCTGCACGGGACCTTAGAACACTGCGATGGGATGGGGCTCCAGTTCAGATTTTCCAGAACTACTGATACAATCTGTCCTGAAAACAGAGAGCCTATGGACCGGTAAAACAGACCCTCTATAAATTAAACCTGCCTACTTCTCTAAGATATCCCTCGTAGCTCCGAGTACTATACAGAGGAGAATACCTTATCTTTAACTCTCCTACTGAGGTGGAACTTTTCCTAGAGGATATTGGAGGTGATTCTAGGCCACACCAAGACCATGCTCCTCAACCTCGTGGTGAAATTACACCACCTATGGACACCTCTATTCCACCAAACAGTTATCCTGGTCACGTTTGCACACCACCTCCAGTGCCGGCTGAAAGGTCCAACTGGAAAGTACATTGTAAAGGCAAACAAGAAAGCATCTGGTAGACCTGTCAGTACCTCCTGCTGGCAGCAGAGAAACCACAGAGAAACCACTCGAGAAGTTGGCAACACGCCCAACAACTTTCAGGGAGTGATGGTTCCTCCGCTTTTTCTATGCCCATTAAGCTGTCTAATCAGTATGAGCCACTTGGGGATTTGTTGCCGACAGCCCTAGCTTTGCCCAACAGTAGTGTTAGCCACGAAGATGTCATACCCCCGGATCAAGCGGAAGTGGTGCCCGACTGGGCTTCCATCGATAAGGACTGGTCAGTTGAACCATGAAGCCCCCAAGAAGGTAAAAGTGCCATGAACCTGCCAACCACCTCTAAAGAAGGGTGAAGGACCCAGGGTTAAACATCATCAGGGACTGCCAAAGTAAGTGGTGTGGTTGAAATCCTAGGTCTTTTTTAGTTATTGCTGTTAGTGTGCAAGGTGCCCCCTCTCCAACTGTGAGGGTGTACGAATGCCAGGCTTTCCTGCCTTTATCTTGGGGCTGAGTTTATCCCCATCTCCTCAGCATGCCACAGCATCACCTCACCGCTTGCTTTCTGATGCTTAGCTTTACAGATCAGGACCCGAAGAATTTGTGCTGGTTTGTTTCTCCGGGCTGATCAGTTTTGTCAATTGTTTCAATGCATTTTAATTCCCTTCCGTTGAGGGGCTGGTGTACTTGATAATGCCAGACAAGAACTTTTAATATTGCAGAATTTACTTGCTTGCCCCTGCTGTTAGGATTTTGCACCCAGACAGCGTGTCTTTACATGTGTGGAGGAGGGGTTTTGTCGCAGCTGCCAGATTTATCAGCCCCTATTACAATACTCTGTCCCTGTTGGTTTTCTAGTCCCTGAGGCCATGTCTACAGTTTGGGGCTGCTGCCTTGGACATACAAGGTCTCTGGGTAGCTAAGGGGGATAGCTCCTATGGTTAGCATTGAAATAGGATCCATGGTGGAAGAATTGCAGGCAGATTCCTAATTTAGGGGACAAGCTCCTTTGTTATTAAGCTGAGGTTTAATAGGGTTTTATAAGGTCTTGGTATGCTACCCTTTTTGTTACAAAGGCTAATGTAGATACACTGTGTACATGCACATTTATTGTAGTCTGGGTCCCACTCACAGTGCCGCTAGCATCTGATGCCAAGCAAGTTCATGCATGCTTCCAGACTCACCTAGGGGCACTGGTTTCAGGGGTTAACACCAAGAGTGTGTTACAGGAACAATGTGCAAATATAGGCGACCCCTAGTTCCCTTCCAGGTACAGGTACAAACCTATATGGTATAGGGCAGGAATTTTACCACAAACCACTTACTACCAATTGCACTCTGGCCTTACTTTTCCCAGTATAACCACGGGCATAGGTCAGTCTATGGCAAATATGGGTGCCTTTATTCCAGGATATGGGATAGTTGGTAACTGCCATACAATCTTCTTGATGGTCACTGTTGCATGCAATATGCTGACCAGGATGTGGGGCTTGGAACCCACACTTTATTCGTAAGCCCCCCACCCCCGGGGAAAGTCTTGGGCCATTGGGAGGTGCTGGATTATTTCCCTCTTCCCTGGCCGATAATAGACTACAACCCCCACAAGATATCCAGTGAGACCTCTCACCACTCTCTTGGAGTAGTCCGAATATTTATTCTGCTGACCTGCCTTTCAGTTGAGGTTTCCATCTCCACCTTTAATATCTTAACCCCTTGGGATGTGATTGCATTCTGGATGCATTTGGCCCACTCCAGGGTGGTATATCAGTTCTTTTGTTCCTTCAATAGCCTATTACAGATAATAACAGCTGCAAAAATGATTTCAGGAGTTGCTAGGATTTGTGTTGGACACTTTGTGGCCATGTTTAGAGTTGCTGCACTACTTAATCTAAGATGGGGACCCTTAGTTATATACTGGAGTATCTATGTTAAAACACCACTGTCACCTAGGATGGTTTCAGTGTTTGCCTATAGCTGTTGGCACGGAGAATGGAATCATCTTAATAATGGCTAATGTCTCGAATATCACAACCACTACTTGGGATGTCAGGATTTTAAATTTTCCCATAAAGAGGAAATCGGTTCTGGCTCGGCTGAAAAAGCTGAAAACCCAAGTCGCCTTTTTGCAGGAGACTAAATTAAGTTCCAAAGAAGCCTCGAAATTGGTGAGGGACTGGGTGGGTACTGAAGTTCACTGTACGGCCAAATCAGCTAAATGGGGTGTCTCCATTTTGTTGCATAAATCACTGCAATAGCAATCTAAAGCGGTTTAAAGAGGGGGTGATGGTAGGTGGATCATCATGAAGGTTTCTTCCCCTTCAGGTCCCCTTATCTTGGCAAATATATATCGCCCCAATGAGGACACTCCAGAATTTTTCCATGCCATTTCTCAAAAACATATGGATATTTCCTACGGCAATCCTGATTTGCTAATAGGAGGGGGACTTTAATCTGGTTTTGGATAGCCTCCTGGACAGATCCAATGCCAGACCAGAGCCACACTGCAGAGCCCTGCAGGCATTGAAGGACCTTATGTCTTTACACCAGCTGTCTGACGTGTAGCAAAGTTCTGAATCCCTCATTAAAGGACCTTTTACCTTTTTTCTGCTCCACGTCAAATGGCAAGTAGGCTAGATTTCTGGCTCACCTCTCCTAACCTGTCTATGGCTACCTCTGAGGCTGAGATCCCTCAAGCCTATATTTCCGATCATGCTCCTGTCTCCCTTACCCTCTTACCTGCTATTTGTACCTCCAAATCATTATTGTGGAGGCTCGACCCCGACTACTGTCTGACAAGAACTTTGCTTAGTGGCTTCGAACAGCCACAGAGGAATTCTTTCAACACAATCCTCCTTCCTCTGCCTCTGCCTCTGCATCAAGTATATAGGAGGCCTATAAGGCCACCATTAGGGGAAGAATCATTAGCTTCGCTTCACACAGGCAGAAAATGAGGGACCAGGAACTAGGTCAGTTAGAGAACACTCTAAAATGTATGGAGGCTGAATACAAAGTGAAGCCCTCATTGCTTCAGACACCATCAGTTATATCCGCCCTATCTGCCATACAGATAGAAATTAACACGCTGGTAAGTAGGAAGGCTGAGCTCCATATTCATAGAGTCCAACACCGATACCAGGCTGAGGGTGAAAAGGCTAGCAAGTTGCTTGCTTATCGGCTAAAACAAAGACAAGCTGAAAGAACTATCATCAGTCTCAGGGATGGGTTAGGGAAACTCTCCCTAAACCACTCCTTAATTAACACTATTATGACCAAGTTCTATAAAACACTCTACTCCTCTCACGGGTGTTGGAACGAAAATTCTTATGCTCAATTTGGTGAAACCTTACCCTTCGCCAAAGTTTCTGACATACAGAAAAATACATTGGACAAACCCATCATGGAGGATGAAATCCACACAGCCATTACTAGGATGGCTTCTCATAAAGCCCCTGGTGGGGATGGTTTTTTGGTGGACTTTTAAAAACTGATTTAGCCCTTGATTATAACCCCCCTGGCGAAAATGCTGAATGAAGCGTACTCATGCAGGCAACTTCCTCCTACTCTATCTGAGGCCCTAATTACCGTACTTCCGAAAGAGGGTAAAGATCTCGCTCTCCCTGCTAGCTACAGGCCCATTTCGCTAATTAACACCGATGCCAAAATTTTTGCCAAAGACCTCACTACCACAATGGAGGAATTTCTTCTAGAGATCATTCATCCATCACAGGTGGGGTTGGTTAAGGGCAGAATTAGTTCGTACCACATTCGGGTCCTAGTATCCTTAATGCAGGTGGCGGCTTCACTCCCCACCCCGGCGGCAGCAGTTATAATTGATTTCGAAAAGGCATTTGATTCGGTCAGCTGGGATTATTTACATGCAGTTCTGAACACTTTTAACATTGGCCCTTATTTTTCTATGTGGATAAAAATACTCTATGCCTGTCCTTCTGCCAGGGTTCTTACTAACAATGCCATGTCTGATCCATTTCTCCTACAAAGGGGCACCAGACAAGGCTGTCCACTGTCCCCTTTACTTTTTGTGTTAACTATCGAACCTCTTGCAGCTTCCCTAAGGAACCATCCACACATCCATGGTATTCAGGTCAACAATAAATCCTACACCACCAAGTTGTATGCCGACGATTGCCTGATCCTAACCGGAGACCTTCCACACAGCCTTCCATACATTCCGTCCACACTACAAACATTCAGAGAACTCTCTGGCTTACACATTAATGTGGCAAAGTCAGAAATTCTTCCTCTTAACATCCTCACTTCGTCGGTCGGTGTGAGAACTCAAGGATTAGCCTGGGCTAAATTGGGCATAAAGTACTTGGGTATCTGGCTTACTGCCAAACTTTCAACCCTAATGGAAATTAATTTAAAACCCCTACTGGCCAAACTTCGAACTGCTATGAACAGATGGGCACATCTGCATCTTTCCATGGCAGGCAAGATCGCCGCGATTAAAATGCTGCTGGCCCCCAGAGTATATCACTTACTATCTCATATTCCCTTCCTCTTACCCTGCATATGGAACCAAAAGCTGAATATGCTGATTAGTTCCTTTCTCTGGGGCTCTACCAGGCCCAGATACAGTAGGCCAAACTCAGAGCTCAAAACCTAAGAGGGGGTGGAACTTGCCGGATTTCTATCAATACTTCATTGCATTTAACGTAGCAAAGACACTAAAGGGGTGAAGGCTTCCAACACCCCTACCACCCTCCGGCCTGGATCCAAACAGAAAGAGACCTTATGAAGGGCCCCTCAGTGTCCGCTCTTGCACCATATCCCCTACCCAAACACCACAAAGGTTGTCTTTCCATTCAACAGGCTCATTTGGATGGCAAAAACTGGGGCTTAAAACATCCCACTGTCTAGGTTTGGGAAGTTACACTCCAATTTGGAAGAATCCCTACCTCTGTATTAACAACTCCCCCATGAACTGAATGGGATGGGCTTCTAAAGAGATAATGAGTATTGGGGATCTGGAACACCCAGGACACTCCGATATGGACTCATTCCAAGGTTTACAAGTCAGGTGCGACTTGCCCCATAGTGACTTTTGGAAACACCTTCAAATGAGAAGCCTCTACCAGTCTTGGGTTAGAAGAAGATGTACCTGTGTTTCTTGTAAAAAATTCAAAACTGTTCATTCTCTTCCACTTCCTCTTAAAGAATGGTTAACGCATACCAAAGGTAGGGCTGGTCTTATACAGAGGTTCCTCAGAGACAGTGATCCCAATCCCTCTCTGCTGACCAAGGACAAGTGGGCCACTGTGCTAGAGACTTCCATTACGGACTCACAATGGCGACAGTGCTGGTTGAGAACTCACCAGATCTGCTGCATCCCCCAGAGCCTCCTTCTACAAAACAAAATACTATACCTCTGGTATCACACTCTGTCCCAGTTAAAAAGGATGGGTCTTCTTTCCACTGACTACTGCTGGACGTGTGACGCCCCAGAGGCAGATCTGCTCCACATCCTGTAGTCATGTACACCCCTGAAGGCATATTGGGAGGCAGTATTACAGCACTGCTCTTCCATCCTAAAGTTGACCCTCCTGACAGATCCGGGTCTATGGGTATTGGGCCTAACACCTGACATTCTTACCCTGCCCAAAGCTTCTATTTTATGACTCATACAGGCCTCGGTAGAATGTAAATGACTTATTATACATTGCTGGAGAACTTTAGAGGTCCCTCTCTTCTCAGAATGGCTTGTAGCTTTGGAAAGGATTGCCACTTTGACTAGGATATCATGCTGTAGGAACCAGTGTCTACATAAGTTTGCTGAGATATGGGCCCCTACATGCTATATATTGACTCTAATAAGTGAACGTTGTCTCCCAGATATTTGAAGGATAAATTGAAACCACCCTGACTCCCTAGTAGAAATGGTTGTATGGTTATTAAACACTGTTATTGCTCCTATCTATATAGCTATCCTGTGTGCTCCATTTCCGGATGATTAATGTCTGGTTCCCCCCACTACCGGTTTCTCACCTTCTGTGAAGAAGCTCAACAACTATGGTTTCCACCTATTTGTACAGTGAGAATGTAATTTTTCTTTAGGTTGTCTCTTAATATTTCCGTAACACGGTCAACCAGGTTTATAGTTAACCTTTAAAAGATGTTTGAATAATCAGTAGTAATGCTTGTAGACATGCCCGTCCTGTACTGTAGACCTGGAGTTTTTTTTTTGGCTGTGTGTATTAAGTGGTAATGCTATAAACCACTTTATCAGCCATTTGGCCTAATGGTTAAAGCTATGTAATAAGTCTGAAATCTTCCAATAAAAAAGACTAACTGCAAAAAAAAAAATGTTCCTCGCTTGTGCTGTGATCCTCGCCCGCTCTGTTGAAAAAAAAAGTTCCTCGCTTGTGCTGCGATCCTTGCCCAGTCTGAGGTCTAACTTCAGTTCTCCCCATGCCATACTTCTGCTGCCATCAGTTGCAGCTTAAATTAATCAGAAAAACAGTCTTGCCCACTTCCTTATTTTACTATAACTATAGATCCCAATGGAGGACAAATGTCCTACAACAATTACTGAACACAAAGGCGGAAGGACTATTTTACTATAAATACACTAAGTTATTTCAGTGTATTCATATGTAAATGTCTTTTTAACATGGAAAAAGATTTTTAAATAAAATAGTCCATTTTATAAGTGCAATAAGACACTCCAGGTGTGTGCATGGAAACGATTTTACCGCACACCAGCAGCTAAAGGCACTTGTCCAAGGCCTCATACCTTATTACACCCCTGGCCATGCAGGAAAATCTGTTCCACACACACCCTGTTGTGTCTTATTGCTTACCTGTGACCTAGAAGCACAAGGAAGTTAAGTGTCTTGCTCAGGGTCACACAGTATGCTAGTAGGGGCTGGTGGGATTCAAACTCTCATCTCCAGGTTTGCAGCTCGAAGTCCTTTAACCACTATACTATACTACCTCCAAATGTTTGGCTCCAGTTTTTTAAAACTCATAACTTTACAGATCATATATGTCTTCATCCACTTATTTTAAAATAAGATCTTAGTAATAATAATTCTTTGATATCACAAATCAGAATTCACCCATAAATTTTAGTAAGAAGTTCAAAACGAATGTATGTGATCAAAAATGGAAAACTAAAGTAGTTCATTGTAAACAGTATCTGATCCTAGATGTCTCTTATTAAAATGTAAAAGAGGTAAGTAAACAAGCACAAGAAAACTCTGCAATGATACACTCAAATACAGTAAAGAAAGAGCTATATGGGACATGTGGACCAATATTTTTGCAAAGATAAACTATATAGTTCTAAAGAACAATAAACAAACAAATATGATATGGCCTAAAATGTATTAAATGGAAAAAGAAAAACAAATAAGAGAAAGCCTAAAATGCAAAAATATTTATTTATTTATTTTTTTTTTACTTCTGCCTCAAACTCAGTTCCCCAGCTCCCGGAGATCCTGCTCATCTACAACAAAATCAGAATCAGTTCATTTTAAATCTGCTTCTTCTCTTTGTTTCTCATTCTCCTAATATCTTTCCATAGGTATATGTCTTCCCAAATATTGCATGGTGCATTTTGACAGAGAATAGATCTCCGAAAACCACCTCTCAATACCTGTAACTCATCTGTGAATGCAAAAAAATATAAAAGAAAATAAAAATGATGTTATTTTGTGTAAGCTGTTGGTGTATATTAAATGTTCTGTTCCTGAAGTAAAGTGATCATTTTTGTTCCACAGTTTGAATGATAAAACCACAGTTCACGCATGTTGAAAGCAAAATTAATAAAAAGAACGTTGCTAAATGCCTTTAAGCAAAGGGGAGTCCATTTTTAACTTTAGCAGCTTTAGCCAATTATAGTGCTTCATTAGTAACTGAGCATTGAGTGTCCTTTCATCTTTCTACCTGTTTCATTTTAGAGTCCCTCAACCAGGTATCCTGAAAGTCTTGGTACTGAATGGAGGATAGTCCTCTGGAGGGACCCTCATCAGTTTTAAAAAGTTTCTTGACATCACTCTCAATTAGGTAAATTGGGCACCTGGGCTCACATATTTAGATGAGATGTGAGGTGCATCCCTGGATGTGCTGCACATCTCCAGACTTGAGCGGGTCATCAGGGGCGTGACCATATTCAAAGGAAACTGGTGCGCTGCGCACTCCCAACTGCAGTGCCATGCACAATATTATGATGCACCTATGCAAATGAGGGGTCCATCATACATAAGTTGCACATCGCAATTATTGAAACCCCCCCCCGAAGTATAACTATGGCCAGCTCTGCCGGCACATAGTTATGCTTTTGAAACCCTACTTTAACTATGTGCGGGGTTAAGTGATGCCCTGTACACAGTCTAGGGCCAAGTACACAGTCCCCTCCCCATGCCCCAAGGACTGTAAAATTTGTAATGATGCCTCGATCCATGTTTCTATAGTGTAGGGACCCCTCTCCCAAGTCCTGATCACAGAAATGAAAAAAAATACCCTTGATCCCTGTTTCCATAGTGTAGGGACCCCCTCACCACTTCCAATCACAGTAATAAAGAAAACAACCCCTGATCCCTGTGTCCATAATGTAGGATCCCCCCACCAGCCCCTATCAGAGTAATAAATAAAAACACCCCCGATCCATGTTTCCATGGTGTAGGAACCCCCCCCCCAGCCCCTGATCATAGTAATAAATAAAAAAACAGATCCCCATTCCTTGGTGGCTAGCAGGGCTCTCCACCACCCCACCTCATCCCTGTAGGCAGTAATGCACCACTCCTCACCCCATATCCCGACCCATACCGGTGACTGGCAACTAGCTCTCTGCACCTTGCCATGGTCAACTGCTGACTGATTAGTACCAGAGTTCATACAGTAAATAGTTTGCACTCTGGTACTGATCATGCAATCTGTTTGAATATGGCTCCAGAGTCTGCCAGAGTATTTATTTCATGTGGCACATCTGTCTGCACGTGCATCTGGTTGACTCTGAATATAGGACCCCAAGTACATAAGGGAGACTGATCAACTGCAGGTTTTTAAACTTTACATTATTTTCCATACTCTCAAGTTTTCTGTGCTTATTAACAATTGCCTGATTGTTCATTTTAGCCACAGTTATAAAAGATAAAGTTTTAGTATGAAGTTGATTCACTTGTTCCCAGTTCTCTTGCTTATTCTGTGTAAATGTGTAAATGTGTAAAATTAACTTTTCATTTTGTTTTGGAGAGCTTTTTTTAATTGTAGTGTTCTTTTCAAAGAGACAGTCTAACATTTTATCAAAGCTGACCAAGAAGGCATACAGTCACTGGAAAGGGAGTATTACCTCTTTTACATTTTTCAGTTCTTACAGAGCCATGAACTCCTGTGAAGTCGACATCTCAATGCCATCTTGAAAAGCAAGCAGTTTATACATATCAGTGGAAGATTCCAAGTAATCCCTCAGTTTCATCTCTATGGCTGTTGGATTGGATTAACCTTTGATCCCAAGGCAATGGGCAGCACCACTGAAATCCCATTGGGATTTTAGTGTTGCTGCCCTTTGCCTTGGGATCAAAGGTTAATCCCAATTCATTGTGGACTAACAGATGCTGCTCGCCACCCTATTCCAGAGATTGAGCTGCCTACTGTTCATACATACTAAAATGCATTGTTTCCATAAAGCCTTTTAGTTCTCGGCTTCCTAGTTCCCGATATAATTGGCAGCATTACTGCTTAGCAAATGGATAGGTTAAAGGTTCATTTGCAGGACACTAGTCGATTAGTAAATTAAGAAACTCACAACAGTTGTCCCAGTGTCACTGGCAGTTATTTGCTCACAGCTAATCTTAGAGGGATGATGTCTTGCTTTACCACTCAGAATAAATCCGTTCCATAAGTAGAAGGTGTGACCAAAGGTAATACAATGACCACTTTGAAAAGTGGGGAAAAACGTCATAGGATGTGCCATCAGTGGTAACCCCAGTAACATTAGAGGGACATTTTGTACACAGATTGAGCTGCCAATTGCACTGCCGACTGCTATAGGGCACAGTTACAGCTACTCCACTATCACTTGCTGTGCACCACCAGCTGCATGACGAAAATAAATTACTATCAATATTTTCTCACTGTTTTAATTTACAGTGTGTAATACATACGATAATCTGTGAATCCAGTGAAATAAAATAGATCAATATCGATGCTAATTTATTTTAATCGATTTCAGGACTTCTTACAAAATTGATGTTTATCAACTTTTATCAATTTAAATTGAACTCTGGCAAGCCTACCAATAACCTGTGCCCTAATGGTCATGGCTTCCTCTGGGCTAAGTGTGTCAGAGCACTGAAATATGTCAGTTGGCCCTTTTTTTGGCATGGACTGCTCCAGTGAAGATGTGTTGTTTTTCCATTTAGATTTTGATTTAGGAAGTCCAGCAGACTATGCCAATGTTTGCTAAAAGAAGAAAGATAATTGGCTTTCAAAAAGATCCTCTGTACATGCTCACTCCTCATCGGCCATCGAATGCTACTTTTAGCCATTTGTATGTTCATCTAGAATTGGTGGTATCATGTAAATCTGTGAACAGCTTCAAAAGGGCATGGGACAGGGAACAGGGGAGAGTGAATGTGGAGCGGGTGGCAGTGGGATGACAAATGGGAAGGGGTGGGGCAGCTGCAAACTAGGGGTGCTAGCTGGATACTCAAGCAGACTTAAATAGACCGGGTAGTCTGTTTCTGCTGGCACATTCGTATGTTCGGAAAGTAACACAAAAGGTGAGTTTACACACACACACACTGGGTATTGGCACCATTACAGCACCTACCTGTATGGGAAAAATGCATTGTGGTAACCATTTCTACTGCATCCACACACAGGAGGTGTAGAGTGGTGAAGAAGCTGTGGAAGTGTTGCAGGCAATCAGTAAAAGAAAGCCAGCACTCCATGCAGCAGTTTAAAATGTATTTACTGTGCAAAATAATTTAATTCACAGTGACGGTATCTCTTATAAGAGATCCAGTGTTAAATCAGGTTACAGACCACAGACATACACCAGCCCAGTGCTTCGAGGTATGATACCTCTTCATCAGGTGCCCCATGGAGTGCTGATTTTATTTTACTGACTGTGGATTTCTATTTTCTAGCACCCAGTGTATATTGTGAATGCTGCTTCTTCTTGGGGAAGTGCTGCAGGAAGCCTGGCTCCTCCTCCCCCTTGTATTTCAGTTATGTCCCCCTGCTGGCTTCCAACATGGCAACTGTATCACTTCAGGTGGTATGGAGTGTGCACACAGGGACTTTAAACTCCTGCATTGTTCAGCTCCTCACTATGGCAGAGTTTCACAGGGACTGAAACAGATCAGCTTATAATGCTCCCAAACATATTTACACTTATCCTCTGGCAGCGGATTAGCTACTTTGCTCCACTTAAGGGCTGGCAATGTAGCCTAAAGGTTAGAGTGATGAGCTGTGAATGAGCTTGCTATATCCATCAAACCTGGGTTTGATTCCCACAAACTCTACTTGCATAATGTGTGACTCAGAAGAAGTTACATAACCTCTCCAGTGCTCCCGGGTTGTCCCTTAAAACAGGCACTTGCTCCTAGTAGGCCTTACCTGGTTACCAATGAATTTAACAAAATTAAGCTTACACAGGTGCTGAATGCTCATTGTAAACAGTCCTTTAATGAAAAAGGACTAGTTGTTATGATGAAAAGAAGCTGTGCAGGGCATGATGTGATTACTGAATTCAATTTAAACATATGGTACAGTATATACACTTAGCAAATGGTACACGGAGAACCATGACTGGAATGTCAGCATATCAGGGTACACAATCTACAGGAGGGACAAGGAGGGTAAAAGAGGAAGAGGAGGAGTAGCTCTCTATGTAAGGGAAGGGATCAAAGCAGTGGAACTAAAGAGTAAATATGGAGGAGAGGAGGCACTGTAGGTCACCCTGGAGACAGGAGATTGCATCACAATCTGTATGGGGGTTGTATACAGACCCCCATCTCAGGGGGAGGAAATGGACAAGGAAATGATAGAAGGCATCCTTAGAATGGCAGACAAGGGGATGATATTGTTGATGGGGGACCTGAATATGCCAGATGTTAACTGGACCACCTTTGCTGCAGCCACGTCCAAGAGCAGGGTAATTTTTGATGCCCTACAGGGGGCATGCCTCAGACGGCAAGTGTTGGAACCCACTCGGGAGGGAGTAATCTTAAACTTGGTATTCTCAAACAGGGACGGAGAGAGGATCTTGGATTTAGGGGTGGGTAGCCATCTGGGAACAAGCGACCACCAAACAATGTGGTTCACAGTAAACACAGTCATAGAGTCAAGTCACACAAAGATGAGGGTATTGGATTTTAGGAAGGCTGACTTTGGCAAAATGGGGGAGTGCCTCAGAAAAGCAGTAGCAAATGGGCAAGAAGGTGGGGGTAGAGGAACAATGGGGAAAAATCAAAGCTGCCATCACAGATTCAACAAGCCTTTGTATGAAGCAAATAAAACAAAATGAAGGGAAAAAACATTATGGTTCTGAAAAGAGGTGGCAGGGAAGGTTAGGGAGATAAAGATAGCTTTCAGGAAGTATAAGGAAACACAGAAGAAGCAGGACAGAGAACTGCACCAGTTAAAGCAGAAGGAATTGGGGAAGTCAGTCAGAATAGCAAAGGCCCAAACTGAGGAAAAGATAGCCAACTCAGTTAAGAAGGGGGATAAAATCATTTATAGGTGCATTAGGGAGTGAAGAAAGTCTGGTGAGGAGGTAGTAATGCTTAATAAAGGAGAGGGGTGGGTAGTCAGTGACAGTGACAAAGCAGAGATATTAACAAATACTTCTGCTCAGTATTCACAAAAGAAGAGGAGGGGAAGATACCTAAATCAAATAATAGAAGCACACTGGATAGTGGGGTCAATACCAGTCCATTCACAGAAGAAAGGGTCCTGAAAGAATACCTAAAACTGAAGGTGGACAAAGCAATGGGGCCTGATGAGATTCACCCCAGAATTCTAAAAGAACTAAGGGGAGAACTAGTGGCACCACTGACTAGCCTTTTTAACAAATCATGGGCGGTAGGTTTGGTACCTGAGGACTGGAGGAGGACAGATGTGAGTCCCCTTCACAAAAGTGGGAGCAAGGCAGAGGCAGGAAACTGCAGATCTGTTAGTTTGACCTCAGTGGTAGGAAAAATGATGGAATCACTTCTAAAAGAAAGAATTGTTGAGTACCTAGGGGCCAGCATGGCACAGGACCCAAGGCAGCATGGATTCACGGCGGTAAAGTCATGTTAGCTGAATCTAGTAGATTTCTTTGACTAGGTAACCAAAGTAGTAGACTAGGGAGGGGTTGTTGACGTGGCCTACCTAGACTTTTGCAAGGCATTTGACACAGTCCCACACGAAAGATTAATAAACAAGTTATCCAGCCTGGGAGTGGGTCCCAGGGGAGTAACCTGGGTAAAAGATTGACTGGACAACAGGACGCAGAGGGTAATAGTAAATGTAGTCCACTCTGAAGAAAGGGGGGTTACTAGCAGGGTACCACAGGTTTCAGAACTGGGACCGATACTCTTTAATGTATTTAAAGGGACATAGCGGAGGGACTGGAAGGAAATGTATGCCTCTTTGCAGACAACACAAAGATCTGTCACAGGGTTGATACACAAGGGGGTGGAAAGGATAAGAAGGGACTTGGCAAGGTTGAAGGAATGGTAAAAAGTACTGCAGCTTAGATTCAGTGCAAAGAAGTGTAAACTAATGCACCTGGGAAACAAAAACCCAAGGGAAGAGTACACAGTGTGTGTGTGGGGGTGGTATTAACAAAAACAAAAATGGCAAGGGACCTGGGGGTAGTCATATCAGATTACCTAAAGGTAGGCAAGCAATGTGAGAAGGCAGTAAGGAGGGCTGGGGGGATACTGGAATGCATAGTGAGAGGCATCACTAGTAGAAAACAGAAAGTTGTTATCCCTCTGTACAGACAGTTGGTGAGACTCCATCTGGAGTACTGCATTTAGTTCTGGAGAACCCATCTATGCAAGGACATAGACAGGATGGAGGCAGTCCAGAGGAGGGCAACTAAAATGGTGCAGAGTCTGCACCAGAAGCCATATGAAGAAAGATTAAAACAGCTTAATATGTATACCCTCAAAGAAAGGAGGAATGGGACATGATAGAAACTTTCAAGTACCTCAAGGGAATCATCAAAGTCCAAGAGGGTAGCATCTTTCAGAAAAATAGATGTGCAATAACAAAGGGGTACAACTTGAAGATAGAGGGACGACAACTCAGGGGCAAAGTGAGGAAATATTTTTTTCATGGAGAGGGTGTTGGATGCATAGAACAGCCTTTCTGAGGAGATTGTGGAGTCAAAAACAGTCGGGGAATTTAAGAATGCATGGAACAGACATAAGGCAATTCTAGTGGGAGGTAGGAGGAAGTAGGCTGTTGGTTAACTTGGATCTGCAGATTATCCATTAGGTAGCTAAATGGGAAGACTGGGTGGGCTGAGCAGTCATTATCTGCTGTTAAAGTCTATGTTTCTATGACTATATTGAGTAGGACTACAAACTCTTGGTGCCAGATTTTCATAGGGGTCTGATTACCACAAGCCCTGGGTTCACCGGAGCTATGGTGTTCTGGACTTCAGGTATGCTAGCAGGATTTTACATCCTGAGTGGCAATTGCTGCAAGTTAGATAAACTTTTTGTGGTTTAACTTGCAGCTGTCCCAGGGACTCTTTTTATGGTGCTTGGGCCAAATGTGTGGTGCAAGCTGCCATAAATCAGGTAAACTGTCACAACGTCATCCAATCTACTAAAATTGGATGTGGTTGTGGCAAAAAGATTTGGTGCACCACCAGAAACTAAGTGTGGTGGTGCAGGGCTTGATGCAGAAACTAAGTGTGGTGGTGCAGGGCTTGATGCAGAAATTGAGTGTGGTGGTGCAGGGCTTGATGCAGAAACTAAGTGTGATGGTGCAGGGCTTGATGCAGAAATTAAGTGTGGTGGTGCAGGGCTTGATGCAGAAATTAAGTGTGGTGGTGCAGGGCTTGATGCAGAAATTAAGTGTGGTGGTGCAGGGCTTGATGCAGAAATTAAGTGTGGTGGTGCAGGGCTTGATGCAGAAACTAAGTGTGGTGGTGCAGGGCTTGATGCAGAAATTAAGTGTGGTGGTGCAGAACTTGATGCAGAAATTAAGTGTGGTGGTGCTGTGCAACCCTTTGAAAATCTAGCCCTTGGACTTAGCTGCCTGAGTGTTTTTTTTAAAGAGCTGGTGACACGGTCAGGCGAACTTTAATAAAACATAATATTTAGACACAGTCCAGCTTGTATTTCCCATTAGTTCTGTATTTCTCCTCCCCATTATTTATTACTGAGGTCATTTGTATGAAAACAGGATTTCAGCTCCTGAAGAGTTCATCTATTTCTGCTGTTTTCTCCCTACACGAAGTCATAGAGCACTGCTTGTGACAGTTCACAGTTACTGCCATGGCAACAGACCGTGATGTGACAACAGAGGATTATGACTTGGAGTGGGGAGTAAGCTACAGAGGCAGATGAACTCAAGATAAACTCTAAGGACAACGATCATATATTCATACACATTTCCTTAGTAATAAATTATGGGGAGGAGAAATATATCAAATATAAATGGAATGCACGCTAAATTGTACCTAATTATTATGTTTTTTAAAGTTTTCTTTGAGGCATCAGTAGCTCTTTAACTATATGCTTTTTATGCAATATTTTACTTCTTATTTAAAATTTGGTGATGGGAATAGGTGCTCCGAGTCAAACTTCATTTCCGGGTGCAATCCATGTAAAGAAAATGCAACCGAAATAGCAGAGCATGTAGGCAGAAGATACAGAATACATAATCCAAAAATATACAGAAAAAAGGATTGCAGAAACAGGTAAACAAAAAGAAACAAGAAATCCAGAAATACAGAAAAACATATTCTAAGAATATGTATAATAGTATGAATAATGTGCTGGAAGCTGGCAGTAGCAGAACTGGAGATAAATAACCCACCTCAGACCTTCCTAGTGCAGTAGAAAGAAAGAGGGAAAGAGATGTGAAGGGGCGGTGGGGGGGGGAGTGGAATAGAACTTAATTAGTGTAGGCATAAAATGTGACAATTGCAGGGGCAGAGTACAACAAAACAGATGGTGTGGCTAACAGGGGCTGAGGAATAAAAGGTATAGAAGGAGTTCAGAGAGGAGAGGAGAGGAGAGGAGAGATGGGGAAGCGAGGAGTGGCTAAGGTGTAATGATCTCTAAGGAGTGGTGTGAGGGAAGGGATAGACTAGATGAGACAAATTGGAAGATTCAGACTATTTCAAGAATGATGGGAGCAGAGATGGCAAACTGACCTATAGAGGTTTTGCAATCAATATGGAAAATACATTATTAATATCATCTATTTATATTTACTGTACACATATCTACTGTATAAACTGATTAATATATAGATGAACATACACGGAAGCTAGGAGTGCACACCATTGTTAAATAGTTTGACTACATTAAATGCATCACTTAGGCAAGTCATTCAGTTGTTAAGTCTTTTCCTGACTAAGATGGCACCCGATAGGTAATCCGGATGACATCATTCATTCCCTAATGACACACCATGAGTATCCTGATTAAAAGTAAAACTGGTTGGTGATGGCTACATGTCTTACAAGGATCTTGATGAGTATAGTCCAAGCCTTGAGTAGGCAATACTTCACAACAGAAATATATTTTCCCTGAGGGGGTTACACCAACGATTGGTTTAACAAGCCATGTCATTTGAACCTCTCATTCTTCATATGAGGAAAACACTGCAGTACTTTGCCTCTAAAGGTCAAGCTGCTTCATCCATTTTTCTTTGATATTGTACAAACAGAAAATGAAGTGACTATTGACAGGAGTCTGTTAATATTGCCAGCATCAAGCACTTGTTATTTCCAGTCCTCCATCTGTAACATCAGAATCAGCACCACGTCTGTGGTACAGTATTAATAATAGGTCATATAGTCACTAGAGAGTTTTCTAGAGACATACCCCATTACCTGGCCTCTGTCAATATCAGTCCCAGCACAGCACTGATTTTCAGGCATTTTTGGATGTTATATTGGAGGAAAGAAAATTAATTTGGTTTCATAAAACACCATTCATACACACTGCATTCAAAAGTGCTTTACAATCCAAGAACAGTTTGGAACAGTCAGTACGTGCATAGAGTTAAAAAATGGGTTTAACAGTTCGAGGCTTCTGATTTCCTAAAAGACTTGTTTAGGTAAGCATTTATGAGATAACATACTAACGTACTACATACTAACATACTAAAATGCCAGCAGAATAGGCCTAACGGTCTTTTGTGTCTGCTCGTTTGGTCAGCCCCCACCCTGGGTGCTGACCTTGCTGTCCCCCTCGCCTTCTCTGGCTTCTCCCTTCCCAGTTCCGGATATTCTTGCTGCATTGGATTTTGCTTCCTGAACCCTTCCCCTGTACCTGTCCCACCCTCTCTTGAACCCCTCCACTGTCTCTGCCTCCACCAGCCCCCTAGGTAGCGCATTCCATGGCTCCACCACCCTCTCAGTGAAGTAGCACCTCCTCCTTTCTCCCCTGAATCTTCCCCCCTCCAGCTTCCACCCATGCCCTCTAGTGTCCTCCTTCCTTGAAGCACCCTGACTGTTCCTCCCTATTTACCCTCTTCATGTACCTGAAGACCTCTATCATGTCCCCCGGTCCTTCTCTCTTCCAATGTGTACATATTTAGCTCTTGAGCCTCTCCTCATAGGTCCTGTCCCCAAGCCCCAAATCATTTTGGTTGCCTTCCTCTGGACCCTCTCCAGGAGGTTAATGTCCCTCTTTAAGTGTGGCCTCCAAAACTGCACAGTACTCCAGGTGCAGCCTCACCAAGCAGTTATACAGAGGAGTATCACTTCCCTCCTTCTGGAGTGATCCCCTAGTGATGCATCCCAGCATCCTGTTGGCCTTGGCTGCTGCCCTCTACAAGTCTCAGAGTTGTTCATCTTGACATCCACCACCACCCCAGGTCCCTCTCAGCCATTGAGACTTGTAGTATTTTTCCCCCAGGGCGTACACTTGGCCTGGGTTTCTGGCCCAGGTGGAGTACCTTGCATTTCCTGCATTGAACCTCAGCTTCCACTTTCTAGACCATCTTCTAGAGCCTCCAGGTCCCCTGCAGAGCCACCCTCCCTCCTCCCATCCACCACCACCCCAGTTTTGAGTCATCTGCAAAGAGACTCATCTCCTCCTGATTCCTGTCCTTATGTCAGATCGTGGGCGTTGAACAGAAGGGGCCCAAGGACTGATCCCTGTGGGACCCCACTAATGACCCTCCTTGGGGATGAGACTATCCCACCAACTATGACCCTCTGGGTCTGGTCCTGGAGCCAATTGCCTATCCATCTGATCATCTGGTTTCCCACCCCATTTCTCTAGCTTATCCAACAGGCCCACATGAGGAACAGAGTCAAATGCCTTGCTGGAAGTCTAGAAAGAGGACATCCACTGGTCTACCCAGGTCCAAGGCACTTGTCACCCAGTCATAGAACTCCACCAGGTTTGTCTGACACGATTTCCCTGGGATGAATCCATGCTGTCTATCGTCAGGCACCTGACTTATCCAGGTCCCCCAGCCTCTTCTTGACAATGCCCTCCATCACCTTGCCCACCACCGATGTCAGGCTGACAGGCCTGTAGTTCCCTCAGCTCCCTTGATCCCCTTGTGGATAGGCACTACATGCGCCACCTTCCAGTCTTGGGGCACCCACCCTGTCCTCAGAGAGATGGTGAAAAGCTCTGCCAGGGTTTCGCCAGGACATCTGCAAGTTCCTTCAGCACTCTAGGATGTAATTTATCCGCCCCAGTGCTTTCTCCATCTTAAGGGAGCTGAGGGCTTCCCTCACTCTCTCTGCTGTGATTTCCACTTCTGGTACCTCTTCTCCTGCTTAGCTCTCCCCACCTGCCAGTGATGCCCCCCTCCCCAGACCTGCCCGATCGGTAGGGGTTCCCCCTCCTCATTATCTCTGTCTCCTCCCATGTATGATGCAGCATCCCCATTTTCCCTGGTGAAAACTGAGGTGAAGTACTCATTTAGTACCTCAGCCTGCTCCCCTGGGTCTTGTGCCCATCTCTCCCCTGATTTAATCCTGCTAATCTGCCCCTTCACCCTTCGTCTTTCCCCAATGTATCTAAAGAACCCCTTTTTCCCTCTCCTAATTTCCCTGGCCAGGTTCTGGTCCTTCCTTGCCTTAGCCGCCCTCACCACTCTAGTGGCCCTTCTAGCCATCAGCTCGTACTCCCCTCGATCCCTTTCACTCCTTGAGCACTTGAATTTCTTATAGGCTGCTTTCTTTCCCCGCACCACCTCCTGGGCCTCCCTGGTCCACCAACAGGTGTTTAGGCCCTACCGCATTTTGTCTTACTCTTGCACAGGTGCTGGTAGCATCCTGCACCCTCTCCTGATGATTTCCACCTACTATCAGCGTCCATGTCTGACCCAATCCCATCCAAATGCTCCTTAAGGATCCTTCCCATTTCCTTAAAATCCGCCCCTTGAAGTCGGTTACTTCCGTCTTTGTGCAGCCTTCTACCCTCCTAGGTCCAGGCAGAACCAGACCATGGCATGGTCACTCCCGCCAATGGGTCCCTTACCTCCAGGCCCCAATCTGGTCACTGTCTGCAGGACCACATCCAGTACCGTGCCTCCTGGTCGGTTCCCTCACCTGCTGAGTTAGGAGCAGCGTCTTGAAGACATCCAACAACCTCTGTTCCTGGTCACAGAGGATGTCATAGTCTCCCAGTCTGTTCCTGGCATGTTTAAGTCCCCAACACCACCACCTTTCCTCTGCCCAGTCTGCAGTGTCTCCTAACATCTGCCACCAGACTGTCCTCCAGCTCCTCCGCCAGGCAGGGGGTCTTACACCACCTCCTATTTTACTCTCTTGCCCCCTTTTATCAAGGTGACCCAAATTGCCTCCACGGTTCCCTCCGCCTCCTACTCCCCTATGCCTATGCAGTTTTTGACTATCATTGCTACCCTCCTCCCTTCCCTCCCCCTGTCCTTCCTGAACATAGTGTAACCCTCCAGGTTCAGGTCCCAGTCATGTCTTGCAGTGGCCCAAGTCTCAGTGACCGCTGCCACATCCACTGCTCCCTCAGTTAACATCACCTGGAGCTCAGGCATTTTATTGCCCAAGCTCCTGGCATTTAGCAGGACTACCGTCCACCCTTTCCCTATAGTTCCATTTCCCCTGCTCGTGTTCCCATGGGGATTCTGTTTTCTCCTGGTCTGCACTTTGCCAGTTGGCCTTTTCCTGCAATCCTCCTGGTCCCCAGGGGGGTGGAGACAGAGTCCCTCCTTTATCGGCACCCCCTTGACAGCCTTTTCTCCCATCCCACCCCCCTTCACAAGTTTAAACCCCACTTTTCACCAATGAACTCCTCTATTTTCAACTTAAGGATTCCCCTCCCCTCCAAATTGAGATGTAGTCTATCTCTAGCATACAGCTCCTTATCCTCCCAGGTCTCCCCCCAATCCCCCATCAACCCATACCCTCTGGCCTCACACCACTCCCTGAGCCACTGGTTTATCCCTAATTTTCCTTTTGTGTTCCCCACTAGCCCTTGGCACTGGCAGGATTTCTGAGAAGGAAACTGTGCATCCTATGTCATGGCAGACTCTGGCGCCCTGAATCTTGCCTGTATCTCTAGCTCGCTATTTCCCTCAATATCATTTGTACCCAGGTGGACCAGTATGTCTGGGGAACCCCCACAGTCCTTTGCCAGCTGATATACCTCGTGCTTAGCCCTGTGCACCATTAGTCCAGGGAAGCATCTTGTTCTAACTGGCCAGGCTTCTCCCTCCCTATCCCATTTGATACCCCTGATCATAGAATCCCCCAGCAGGAGCACTCTGACCACTCCTTTTCCTCCATTCCCCCCCTTCCATGTCCCTCATCCTTTCTACCGGCCCCTCCACCCAGCTGGCTCCTTGTTCCTCCCCCTATCTGGGTGCCACATGCCACCCCCTCCTTATTTACCATGGCCACCCCCTCCCCTTCAATCCTATGCCTCTCCTCCTCCTGAGTATCCTTCTGTACCTTGCTAATTCCCCCCTCACTGCTCGCAACTGGTCCTTTTCCCCATCTGCTAAACTAGCCTGACTCATTCTCCCTTCCTTTCTGTCTCCATTTAGTTCCTCCTTGCTCGTCGTGCTCCCCTGGCCTAAACCCTCAGCTCCCTTTACTGAATCCTCCTTGTACTTCTGGTCCTTCTCCTTTACCTTTCCTCCCAACTGGTCCATCTTGCGCTTCCTCCCTCTTCCCCTGCCCCTCCTGCTCTGATTCCTGCTCCCCCATTCTCCTGCATTCCAGGTCCCCTGTTCTTCCTGCTATCTTGCCCCTGCCTCCTGCCTCCCACTCCCACACCTTTCCATCTCTAACCACCTCTGTCGTGGCTACATCACCCCCCTCATCCTTGAGCAGAAGAAGAGAATTGAAGCGGTTACTGAGTATAAGTTCTGATCCACCTCCCCGCCTTGCTTCCTTCTGTCCAGCCCTGGCCATCTGCCTACTTCCCTGAGAATGTTGTCCCTCCGTTCCCCCTTTGTGAGGGTCCCCAGTTACCTGCCTGCTTCCTTGGTAGTGTCCTTTTGGACCCCCTCTGCCAGGGTCCCTATGTGACCCCTTAGTATTCTCCTGCACTCCTTTCCCTATACCCCCACCCCCAGTGCTTGGTGCAACCCTGTGGGAGATTTCCAGCCCTTCCCCAACCATACCACCCCCTTCCCCAGCTTTCTCCTCATCCCTGCAACCTCCTCCTAAGCTGTGCTAGCTGGTAGCATACTGGGCAACCACCAAACTTCAAGCCCAGTCCAGTATCATGGCTGCTCCACACCCTGTGCACCCACCACCCTCCCAAAGATGCCAGCCCTAATGATGTGTGGTTCCATCCCTTCCAAATAGGTTTCCTTGGGTGAGCCACCAGGTTCCCCTAGTCCAAGATACCCCTACTGCCTAATCAGGTCACCCACTAATCTTAGAGACAGTCCCACTGTACACCAGTAACTCTGTTACTAGGTGCAGTACAATACATTAAACTTACAAGGGACATGAACAACTCCCTAAGCTCCTCTCTCCCAGCCTTTAAATCCAACCCCCAGTGGCTAGAACTACATGAGCTGCACCAGCAGCCTTTTCCTCCAATTGCAGGGCAGGTGTTCCCCTATAAATTTGCAGACTTCTGGGGAGGGAGGGTGGGGAGGCGGGTCTTGGGCAGACACCTGACAAGAGAGAGTGTATCAGCCCTGTGTCTCCCCTCCAAGCCCTGCAGCTAAAGAACCAGGCCCAAGCAAATCCCACCAAATAGGTTTGAAATCACAAGAGAGAGTGTATCAGCCCTGTGTCTCCCCTCCAAGCCCTGCAGCTAAAGAACCAGGCCCAAGCAAATCCCACCAAATGGGTTTGAAATCACAAGAGAGAGTGTATCAGCCCTGTGTCTCCCCTCCAAGCCCTGTAGCTAAAGAACCAGGCCCAAGCAAATCCCACCAAATAGGTTTGAAATCAGAAGAAATAGGCCTCTACCAGCGCAGCCTGTTACACAGTGAAACATCCACAAAAAGAGCCCCACTTACAGCCATCAAATCAGTTTACAAACATCTAGCATCCCCAAAAACAATACCCTGCTAGCCCCTTAGAAGTAAGAAAGAAAAGAACTAACCTACCAAGTAAAATCCACAAGAACCCTGTGAAAACAACAGCAGCTACTGTCCTGGAACACAACTGATCCTGTCCCTTCCAGTTCTTTCTGAGAAGACAAAGCAGCTAGCACCTCAACCTGATTCAGCCCTGCCTCCACTCAATTGGCTGAGTGAGACCTGGCAGACCATTAACACCCCTCCCCACTATGAACTAACCTTTACAGCTAATGGAGTCAGCACAAGGAATCAAAATTCAAGTCAAAGCCCCCAAAATATGTTTGCTGCCAAAGGAAACAGGTCTCCAATTTAATCAGCTTCACTAATACCACATCAAAATAGGCTTGAAATTAACGGATATAGGTCTCCAATTCAAATAACCATCTCCAAGCAAATCCCACCAAATAGGTTTGAAATCAGAAGAAATAGGCCTCTACCAGCGCAGCCTGTTACACAGTGAAACATCCACAAAAAGAGCCCCACTTACAGCCATCAAATCAGTTTACAAACATCCAGCATCCCCAAAAACAATACCCTGCTAGCCCCTTAGAAGTAAGAAAGAAAAGAACTAACCTACCAAGTAAAATCCACAAGAACCCTGTGAAAACAACAGCAGCAGCTACTGTCCTGGAACACAACTGATCCTGTCCCCTTCCAGTTCTTTCTGACAATGTCTACCTTAAACAAGACCCTGGACCAACTACCCTATTATTGACAAATCCCTGGGCCAGGCTTGCAATTCAAATTTCAAAACCAATTTTGTTTCTCTCGCTTAGTAAGCACGCTACTCAACTGATAATGCCCCCCCCAAAGTCCCCAGATGCTGTAAGTCTGACTTTGTATGTGAGGAATATCCTTTTATCACCAAGTCACTGTCACAAATAAAATAAAATCTGCCTACTGTTTAGCTGGAGCCACCCCTCTCACCCACACACATATCTCCATTGCCAATCGAGTGGTTACGACAAATGCATGGAAGTAGTATCTAAGGTAACATCGATCATGCAGACTGTCTCCTGTTTAGTTCCTTATCACTGAGCTGATCACCACAGTAAAATATAAATGAAAAAGTAGCAGTTACAGCAATGCTGTCTCTTGGCACACTTGTGGAACTCTGCTTCTGAGTTCATGAAGAAGGGTCATTCACCTGACATAATGGCCACATCTTCTGACCGCACAAAAAATAAAATGAGCAGTCGCAGTCGCATATTCTGACTGCACAAAAAAATAAAATAAGTGGTCATCTTGCAACTGCAGTCTGCAAGACCATATCACTTTTTCTACAAAGGAGTTCTAGAATGACAGCAAGAGGCTGCTGTTGGGGTTGCATGGACAAGACCTGCAACAGACTGGCACAAACAATTAAAACAGTACCCTCCAGTGGTAATGACAACAGTACTGGGAGGGACTACTTCACATAAAATGTTTTTATCCATTAAAATTAACTACAGTATTTTTGAAACTTGTTTAAACATTACATTTTTGTTCTAATATTCATTTTATATGTACTTCCACCTCTGCAGAGCTGGTCGGTGGCTCTGGCCCTCCCTAGGAGGACTCCTCCTCCGAGTCCAGCCGTCCCTAATCCAGCCTTACCCCAATGTTCCCCCACAGATGACACCCGCCATGGTGGGGCTGGAGTGAGGAATGTCGACTTTCTCCTCCACCACAGCACATGCCAGAAGTCAGGGACGTTGTTGCAGGGGCATGTCTGGGCCATCTTGGAGCCTGCCAGGTCCAGTTTCCACCGTCTTTTCTCCCCAGACTCATGAATGTGCAATGGGTGGAGTAGATGAGCTCTGCTTCTGCACAGACAGCCTAATGCCCTGAACATGGGGTCTCTCCCCATTCTGGTGGCATGCATATGCTAGCACAGGCAAGCAATATGCCACACTGTCCCTCCTCCCTGAGGAAGGAGACCTGTCTGGGGATGCTCAATCCTTCTTCTCCCTGCTGGCCCCTGAGCAACCTGAGTCCATTCCCGACACTGGGTCACTAAAGTGGTGCGAGGTGTGGTGTTCAGTGCCTCAGTCCTCAGCATCACTGGGCTGGTTTGCTAAATCCCATTTTCTAAGTGCAATAATCCCCTCCACCCACCATTCTAGGGGCTATGAGGCCCCTGAGTGCCTGGGTGGGTGGGTATAGCACAGGTTCACCTACCCTGTTGGGTATTATTGCTTGCATAGGTTAAGGAGAAGTCAGGGAGTTAGGCACACAAAAAGAGAGAGAATGAAGCACAGGGAGGTCATATGAATTGTTCAGTGTCACAGAGTGAGTAAGTGGCAATTGTGGGATTCAAACACAGCTTTGAGTTCTAACCACAAGACTATACTGCCTCCCTGTTATAGATCAGGAAGATGTAATACTGTTAAAGGAGTACTACCAGCAAACTTAACAGAGCCACTGCAGCATATATTGTGGCTTGAATACTCCAATCCCCCCCCCCATAGTCACAATGTATAGTTTGTAGTTTAAATACCTGAGTGCTCATAAATTTGGATCATCTCCCTGGTGCAGCCAGCATTTTGTGAAACAGGGTACAGATCCATGGAGATCGCGGTGCCAAAAATCGCAATATGTTGACGTGGCTTTGGCTGTTCTGGCATTTTGCTCATCTGAATGGAGTTTTAAAAACCTCAGTTTTTCCCATGTCCAGCACTATTTTTACAGAATTTCCCTAAATGCCATGTGTATACCTGGCACATACATGGCATTTAGGGAAGTTTTGTAAAAACAGCGCTGGGCATGGGAATTATAAGGATTTTTAAATCTCCGTACATATGGGAAAAATACAGGAAGGGGCAAAGCCATCTCAGCATGTCACAGTTTTTGGCAGTGCTAGTTCCAAGGGTCTGTACCCTGTTTCACAAAATGCCAGCTGCACCAGAGAGAAGATACAAATTTATAAGCATCCAGGTATTTAAACTACAAGCTATATATTGGGACTACAGGGGAATTGAGGCACTTGAGCCACGATATATGCTGCAGTGACTGTGTTAAGTTTTCTGGTAGTACTCCTTTAATAAACATTGGTATGCAAGAAGTCAATTTCCTGTAAGTTCAGCTAGGAGACTGGGGTCAGATTGTTTATATCTGCCACCAGGATTAAGGACTGCACCAGGGGTTCCACCTCAACCAGATGCTGTTTGCAACATAATCCTGAAACTCATTTTTTAATTCTGTCATAACTTCTGGGAATTTTGGTCAATTTGTGGGACAATTTTTCTCAACAGTCCATATTTGTTAGAAATAACACATTAATGCAAACTGGTGGTGAAAATAATAGGGTGTCAAGTCAGTCCATGGGGCATTTTTTCTGTGTGTGTGTGTGTGTGTGTGTATTGGGGGGGGGTCTCACAGCTCACAAGGGCATTGAAAAAGCTGTTGTTGTTCAGTTAGCAGAATTAGAGATTTAGAGCCCAAAAGGTTACAAATAGATTTTGATAGATTTTTTTGACTTGGTGATCAGGAAAATTGATCAGGGAAGGACACTGGACATGGCCTCCCTGGACTTTAGCAAGGCCTTTTACACTGCACCACACAAGAGACTGATAAAGAAATTGAGCAGCCTAGGGTAGGGACCCAAACTGGCGAAATGGGTAAGGAACTTGATTAATGAATAGTTGACAGAGGGTGATGGTTAATGACACTCACTCTTTTGAGGGGAGAGTGACCAGTTGGGTGCCACAGGGCTCAGTACTGGGACTGATCCTCTTCAATGTAAAGGGAACATCTATCTTTTTGCAGATGACATCAAAATCTGTAACAAGCTGGACACTACAGAGGGGTAAAGAGAATGCATAGGGACCTTGGGAAATTCAAGGAGTGGTCAAAAGCATTGCAGTTAGGATTCAATTCAAAAAAATGTTAAACCATGCACCGAGGCCACAGAAACCCAGGAGCTGAGTATAGGATGTGGGAGGAACGGATGTACTAACAGTCATTAAGCAGGAAAGGGGCCTTGGGGTTTTCATAACTGGTTACCTCAAAGTAGCAGCGCAGTGTGAAAAAGCAGTAAGGAGGGCAAGATAGATTCTGGGATGTATGGGGAAAAGTATATCCGGAAGGAAGAGGGAGGTGGTGTTTCCACTGTATTGCTTGCTTGTGGGACCCCACCAGGAGTATTGTGTCCAATTCTGGAGGCCACACTACAGAAAGAACATAGACAGGGTGGAGGCAGTCCAGGGGAGGGCAGATAAATGGTGCAGAAGTTGCATCAAAAGCCTTTTGAAGACAGGCTGAGACATGTACTGTACACCCGGAAGACAGGAGAGCAAGAAGGGACATTATAGATACCTACAAGTACCCCAGGAGGTGAACAGGAAGCAGGAGGGGAGTCTCTTTCAGATGTGAATGAGCATCAGGACTAGAGGGCATGTGATAAAGCTAGAAGGGGGAGTTTTAAGAGGGTTGTGAGGAAGTACTACTTCACTGAAAGAGTGGGGGATGCCTGGAACAGTGGTGGAGGTTGTTGTTGTTGAAAAGTTTAATCGATTGGCTAGAATACATTACAATACAGTCAAACATAGATGCATATGAAAAACATTAGCATAAAAACCTATAAATATAAAATACATACAATGCATTATTGTGACAGTTAGAAGTTCATGAGTATATAGATACAACCAGTTTTCTTATGGCGAGGAGTTTAAAAGGGATGCAAGGAAGCACTACCTTACTGAAAGAGTGGTGAGTGCCTGTAAAAGACTACCATTGGAAGTGGTAGAGGTGAAAACAGTAGGGGGCTTCATGCATGCGTGTGATAGACATAGGGAAATATTAGTAGTTAGGCAGGGAGGAGGAAGGGTCACCACAGACCTCTTAGGGTCTGCGGAGACAGACTAGGCAGGAACCATATAGGCAAACTGGGTAGGACAAGTGGTCCTTTTCTGATGACAAATTCTGTTTCTATGTAAAAGCTATGAGCCATCTCTCCTCCATAGACGATAGTTCCCTACTTTGACAGGGCCATAAATTCAAGAGGTAATACAACCCTGAAAATACTAATTCTTTTTCAAAGCACACATTCGCTACTTTTTTTTCCAAAATATATTCTTGTGCTGATCTAATGATTTTCCAGTTGACAGTGCTTGGTGTAATGCGTGGAACACTACTTGGGCAGGAGGGTGCCATATCTAGTTCTTGTCCCCATGAAGATCTTTATAATAATGGGTGTGTACTAGTATAACAGATTCCTTCCCCTACATGTGCCAAATCAAGTTACCACCTACCTCCCCCACACTGTCAATCATCCCAAGTCCCTCAATTATCAGGTGACTCCCAAACCATACACATCCTCTAGCTCCAAATCTATGACCTCCCCCCAAGGACCCAAAGTTTTAGAATATACATTTGCAGCACCTAGAAAAATCATTTAAGAGATTGCTGGTAAAGTTTTATTTATTTATTTCGTTTTTGTTAACCAGGTAGGGGCACTAAACACAAGAGTGACTGTTTTCAGGCCCGACCTGGGAGGTTACAAAGTACAGGTAGACAATTTGGAGACACATAACAATGAATAAACAGATTTGATACAATACAGACTGCAAGGTAACAACATTTTCAGTAGATAACATGTTTACAGAATTGTTTTGTTTTTGATTAGCAGGTAGGGGTACTGGACACAAGAGTGACAACTTTCAGGCCCAACCCGAGAGGTTACAAAGGAACAGGTAGGTTTGGAGACACATAAGCACTGAATAACAGCCATTACAGTGGGTGACATGTTTACAGAAGATATAGGTGCAGAAATCCAGGTATGCTAAACCAAAGAACAAAAGACTAGTTTAATCAAGTTTAAGTGCGGAGGCAAACAGTGCCTGACATGGCTGAGGAACAGGATGTTAGGAAAATATAGTGATAGAATCCTATTCCAGGAGCAGATAGAAACAAATCCAAATTAAAACGCTAGCTTGAGAGGGACAAGTAACCAAGGTGAGGGGAGGGGAAGGGGTGATTAGAGTGATAGGAGAGGTATAAGAGACTACAGTCAGAGTGAGCCCATGTGGGGTAGTCTTAGGACCAGGGGATAAGGTGGCAGAGGCAAGTGGCTTAGGGAGGCTTGAAACAATTTAAATTCACAGCATCTTTAATGCTGGGTTTTGTTAAAACTGAAGGTCCAGCATTATGACTAGGATATAATATTGTGACTTTCCAATCAATCAATCAATCAATCAATCAATCAATCTTTATTTGTAAAAGGCGCCTTTCCAAAACCAAGGTTCCTGTACATTACATGATAAAACAATAAATAATTAAAACAATATTAAAATAGACTTGACAACAGCATTCAAAACTCATTATATGCTAGGTTAAAAATATAAGTTTTTAAAGCCTCTTTAAAGCTTTGGACAGTTGGGCAATCTCGCACTTGAACAAGGTAGAGAATTCCACAGGGTTAGGGCCATAAAGCTAAAAGATCTAGCCCCTGAAGTTTTTAAATGAAATACCAGCTGGTATTTTCACTCCCTAAAGCAATCGATGCCCCACACAGTAGTGAGCAGTCAGCTGTGGAAGGGGGCATTCAGCCCTCCTGGACCAAACATGGAGCCAAGCCTAGAACTCGATGCCATACAGCAAACATCTCAGTGAATCCAGTCCAACCGCTAGGGAGCAGTGTCAGTAGGCCAAAAATAGTTAATCAAGATGGAATAATATGAAAATGTAATTTGCTTCTCCTCGTGTCCGGCATCCATTTCCATTTTTTTGAGATAAATGGTCTACATTGTCAGCAACTTAATACAGCACCAGAAGATGAACTCCCCTCCTTTCAAGTTCCTGTTGTAAGCGCAGCTTCTTTATTTCTAATTTCATCCTCAGCAGACAGATAAGGGGAGCATTTGATTGAGAATAGCACTGTCTCAGCTGGTGTCTCATGTGGGTACCTCAAATTGCTGTAGAAGCTGGCAAAGGACTGTTGTGATTGGCCACTGTGCAGAATTTAGTATCACATCCTCCTTTACTAATTGGTGATCCACTTTGAACTGGTATACTGTTTTTTTCTAACTAGAAACCTCTGTATCATGTATCAATCAATCAATCAATCAATCAATCAATCAATCAATCACATTTTATTGTATAGTTAGATAGCCATTACAGTTTACAATCAGAACAAAAAAAAATCACATTATACACACATAAACAGATAATTTAAAATACATCAGCGTTCCCATTGGTACATATCTTCTGTTTCATTATATTATTTATTGCACAATGCCTGATATTAACCTATTAGCATCATGATACTTACTGTATTATGTAGAAGGCTGAGTTACACCCAGTAATGACTTATTGTACTAGTTGGTGGTGTGGGGAGTGTTCTGCTTTTGTAGGGCTTGCAAGATCATCCAAGCATTTGCAGAGTGGCTCAGATGGCCACAGATGTTGTGGGCAACAAGCATATTTTGTATACTTCAGTCTTCATTTAAAAGATCATGCAACATTAAGTTCAGGATGTGAGCAATACAAAGGACATGTGTTAACAACACAAGCTGCACAGCCTTTAGAATGTTGCTACCATTGATGTAAGCCACAAAGCCAGCTGGCAGGTCATGAGGGGACAGTCATTATTGAATCATCTGACTAGCTCATCTAATATGTTTGAGCCCGAGTTATTTTTCTGAAAAGCAGTTACAGTATACATAGGGCACCCTGTTTTTGAAAGGCTGCTTCATTTAGCTGCAAGTGGTGAGGCTATAGACAGAGGTAGAAAGGTGGAGAAAGAAAACCAGTGGGCAGTTCCTGTCACAAAGTCAACAGTGTAATTACTTGTCCACACTCTGCATCAGTTTTTATACGTATCTTAGGAACAAAAGTCTATTAGGGACAAAAATCTGCACTGAAGTATGATTAACTTACTGACACATAAATCATGGCACATATTTGGTACTGCTTTATTGGGAAGAAGAACTGTGATGGCAACTTGTTGAGGGGTACAGCAGTGTGCATCAAAATCAGGTGCTGAAAACTAATAGCCTCTACCCATGAGAAAGAATGCAGAACCACTACTTTCATTGGTGCAATTGCTTTGGTTAACTTTTGTGCCACTGGATGACTTTGGTCATATTTGGAAGATATTTCATATTATTCCATTTTGATTAACTATTTTTGGCCTACTGACACTGCTCCCTAGGGGTTGGACTGGACTCACTGAGATGTTTGCTGTATGGCATCGAGTTCTAGGCTTGGCTCCATTTTTGGTCCAGGAGGGCTGAATGCCCCCTTCCACAGCTGACTGCTCACTACTGTGTGGGGCATCGATTGCTTTAGGGAGTGAAAATACTAGCTAGTATGATTTTGAGTTACCCACTTTAAATGGGCTCCACCTGAAAGAGTTGAGTTTAGCCTGCATGGTTTGCAGCACACTAGCACAAGAAATAACTTGGCAGTTTTTCCTTTAGTTTCAGTTTGGAGTTCAGAGCGGAAGAGAGAGAGAGAGAGAGAGAGAGAGATAGAGTCAGGGCTGGTTGATGTGTGCACTGGCTGTTCAGTGTACAGGTGAGGGGGAGTACATCTGGCTGGGCATGTGGAAAAAGCTACTCTGGGCCTAGGAGGCATTCTGGCTTGGCCCTGCTGTGTGCCATTTTCCAGAGTCCCATGACAGTCTTAGCCAAGTAGCTCTTGGGTAGTTAGCCCCTCCATCACTAAGGTCTTGCTAACCACTGGTGCCAGGTCTCTCCAGGCCTTATGGATATGCTGCTGTAGATGTTCCAGAGGGAACATCTTGATCTGCAATGTAGCTCGAGAGCTAACAGCTTTTGTTATGCATTCAAAAAGCTGGGACCTCAACCAGAATCCTTAACCAAGACCCTGGGATCAAATGATTGGGCCAAGATGAACCAGAGGCCTGCTGAAGGTGCCCAGCAAATCCACAGGGATCCCTTTATCCCACCTGAAGCTGCTGTAGGAAGGGAGTGCTCAAGGCAATAACTCCCATTCTGCAGAAACTGAGTTTTAGGGATTTCCAATGGATCCTGTGGACATCCAAACTATTCCTCTCTTTTGATTGTTGTGTTAGGACTTTTCCTGGGGTGGTAAATGGATTTGGATTCTAAGCTTTCCGCTGGGTCCAGAACCACCAAAAGTAAATAGCTTTCTTTCCGGAATTTACCCATTGTTGTTGATGCTTCCTATTTGAAATGTGTCTTTGGGGGGCAGAATGGAAAGATTGTTTACCCCTTCATTCCAGAATGAACCTGAAAATACTTAGGCATTATAATAAAACTGCAGCACTGTTTTTTAAATGCAAATGCCTTTCTAGTGTAATTCTTTCTGCAGAAGCAGCCACCTTGGAGACCATCGAGTGTAGGCAAGTGAGAACTGTTATGCCCCTTATGTATTCCAGAGGACATGGAGTGGTAAGGGAAATCTGTGTGGCAACCCAAAGGTCCCTTCACTCGTGAGCCTTCCCCTCATTTTCCCTGTAGGTATTTCAGCAATTAACAACCCTGGCTGGCCTACCTATATTCTATTGGGAGTCCTCCCAAAGGGCACAGATTACATTTCTGTAGTTACTAGATGCTAACTATATAAGCTAGGGGTCTTTTTGATGTATTGTAATTGCTACATTAGCAACAAACACATTAACCAAACATTGTCCAATAAACTCTACAAATATGCTTGGTCCAGCCCCAGTAAATCACCATCTGTACTGACAGCACTAACAGGTGTTGAGGGAAAGGGTGAGAGATGATATGAATACATAACTCCACACAAAATCTAAGAGAGAAAAATAGTTTCTTCCAAAAATGAGATGCAGTACTTTAAAATATTTAAATGCTATTGGTGCTAACTGCCACACAACATGACATTTCAATATGACAAACAGTCCAATTGCCACAGATGTTAACCAAATCATTCATATCTAGTTCCATTTTTCATTTAAGCACATATCATGCTTCGTGAAATTGTTAATTACGTGTTAAATAATTATTTGATTAGTGGCATTTCTCAATAATGATTTGCTGTTTATAAACCACTCTGGTAAGTAATAAATGATTTGGTACTCCCTGTTAAAGACTCATGGGAGCAGAAACATGTTGGGATATCTGCTCGGCAGGTAGTTCCTCCTGGTATACACTGGTATAGTGTCTTCTTTAATCCTTCTGCACTATAATGTTGCGGCAAATGACTTTTTGGAAGCATCCTAATGAGTCTGGTGGTGAGGCAAAATGAATCAAGAGCAGTAATGAATGAGGCATGACACAGTATGTATCTACATTTTATTAGCGATGGTCTGCGTAGCTGTTCATACTGGAATCAATGTCAGGAAGTGTTTTGCAGCTGTCCCACAGAAATGCATTGGGGGAGTGGGATACACCTTTTTATGGCTGTCAATGAGTGAGTTGTGCCTTGCTATTGCTTCTTGCAGCTGTCTGTAATGCTTTGCTAACTTTCTGTTGGCTGCAAGGAAGTAAGTGCATGAGAATCTATTGAGCAAGTGGCAGCTCTCTCGTGAATGTGCTGCTGACCTACAATAGGTGGTATCACTGAATAAGTCCTTGGATTGTTTATTTTTTCAAATTGAATATGCTTTATTAAAAGACATGGAAAATACATCCAAGAAGGAGAAAACCAGGAATGCAACAATAATCAACAATGATTAGAAAGTATGAATTATTGTTCAGAGAAGTATATGATAGTAGGGATTAACACAGATCTATTTTACATCTTGGATTGTTTAGCCTAGCACCCCTCACCTACTGTGATGACATGAATGACAATGAATGAGCTCACAGAGAAAGTGCTATTAACTCTCAGTCTGCACAACTTCTATTTTTTGTGATTTATTTTTATGCCCCCTTGCTCTCTGCCTCTTGATCTCCCTTCAGACCCCAAGGCACTCTGTTGGCCCCATTTCACCTGTGTGAAGGCATTATCTTCCAAATAACTTTGGCTTGCCACTGGGCTGGGATGGGGTGGAAGGGATATCCTCCTGAACTTGGATCACAGCAGTGCAGGGGAACTTTGACCTTAGAGGTCATTGCCTTTCTTTTTCCAATTTTGCTTCCTCATCTACAGGAGCCACACATGCAAGGATGCATGCATGCATAGTGTACCATTGTTTGCAGTCAGTACAGCTCCTCCCACCCACAAGTCTGACTGTGCAGCACTGTCCGGTGGCAGTGTGGCAGCAGTAGATGGAACTCACCCTGCCCCAGAGAAGGAGTGCATTCTCTGGGATGTTCAAGCCTTCTCCTCCGACCTACTCCCAATGACCCTGGCTCATTGTTAAACCCGGGTCACAGGCGATGCGAGTGGTAGTCTGCACAACTTCATGAATGGAAAGCAAGCCTTTATCTGTTCTGAAAAAGACACATGACATTACCTATATAAAGCTGAAAATTGTTATACTACTAAATTATTGCAATACAAAGGACAAAGCATTGCATAGCTATGGCACCAATTGATGCTTGTAGGATCTAGGAAGGATCTCTCTCTCAGCCTCTCTATATAATGAAAAAACAACTGAGTTTCCAGAGGAGATCCAATACTGGAGCAAGAGGTGGCCAGGGTGAGACAATTTACAAAACAACACTTAGCCAACATTACTTTTAAACACACTGTATCCCAAAGTGGCTTACCAGGCACAGGAGTTCCATACTGGTACCCCAGGGAATGTAGAATAGAATATAAATTTTGCTGCCCAATCTGGCCCGACAGGGAATAAAATAAAGTTTGGCCCCTCTCACAACTACCTGATGGGTTTGGAGAACAGCCCAGATAGTCAGGGAATAAAAAAAATCTGCCCCCTTCCCCAACTATTTATTAAATGGGTCCAATGCCCAACCTAACCCATCAGGGAATAAAACAAATCTGCTCCCCTCCCACAACAACCTGACAGAATCAATGCCCAACCTGGCCCATCAGGAAATAACAAAAACTCCCCTCCCCCCCCAAATACCTGATTGGTCTGATACGCAACCTAGGCAATCGGGAAATAAAAAAAATGTCTGTCTCTTCCAAACAACCTAATAGGCCTGGTATGCAAACCTGCCTATTAAGGAATAAGAAAATATGCCCCCCTCTCCCCAACAACCTGACGGATCCAGTGCCTAACTACTTCATGGGTCCAGTGCCCAAGCCATCAGGTAATAAAAAAACCTGTCTCCCTCCCCAACAACCTGCTATGTCAGTGCCTAACCTCACCCATCAGAATATGAAAAAGAATCTGTCCCTCTCCACCCTTCAGCTACCTGTCTGGTTCAATATCCAATAGCCCATCAGGGTGTAGAAAAAAATGTCCCTCTTTCCCTAACTAACTAATGACTCCAGAATACAACCAATCCTCTAAGGGAATACAAATGTATGCCTCCCCTCCAAAACAACCTGGTGCATCAAGTGCCCAACCTGGCCCATCAGGGAATAAAAAAAATTGTCCCCCTACCCTAAAAATCTGACAAGTCTGGTGCCCAGCCTGACCTATCAGGGAATTCATTAAAAATCCATCCCTCTCCCACCAATTATCTGATGGGTTCTGTGCCCGTTCTGGCCCCTGTATTAAGCCAAGCAGAGATAAGAAGGAACAGCAGCAAAGTCATGAGTTGAAGGTGGAATAAGCAGAGTAGTTAAATACTACTCTCCCCATTCCCATCCACTCTGGTCACAGTGCAGGGCTCAAACACTGCATGGGACGCTTGGGGCTGCTGCTGCACTGCTGCTCCTATCACTGTTTTGCATGCTCCAACCCAGCCTGCTGTGCAGCAGATGGTCCAATGCCAAACCAGAGTCATCAATGAACAGAAAAAAAGTCTGGCCTCCCTTCTCCAATGGTTCAGTACCCAACATGATTTGTTAAAGAATACAAAAAAATCTATCCCTCCTCCTCCACACAACTACCTGATAAGTGCAGGGCCAAACTGGATGATTAAGGAATAAACCAAAAAAAATCTGTCTCCTTCCCCTCAGAAACCTGACAAATCCCAAGCCCAACCCAGCCTGTCAGGGAATAAAAATAATCTGTTTCACTATCCCCAAACTACCCGATGGATCTGATGCACAACCTCACCCATCAGGGAATAAAATCTATCTGTCCCTCTCCCCTCAACTACTTGATGAGACTGGTATCCAACCCAGACAATCACAGAATATAAAAAAAATACATGGTGATATGATATGGTGGATCAGTTTGATGCTGGAGGGTTGAAACTAATTGCCTGCTGTTGTGTGGACCTGAATCACTGTGTACAGTGTAGTGACTAGTGAGCACTACTGAAAAGTAGTGCTGCTGTGTCAAATCCCCCCCCGTAGGCACTGTATGCAAAAATTCTGTAAAACTGATGCTAAATGTGTTGCTTATATAACTACAATTATAATAGTGAGACTGGTGAGACAGCAAGGCCTGCTACAAAGTTAACAACATAAAAAAGGCATGAGTAGCCTTGTTAATATCAGCCAAATCTTGTTTTATTTATTTAGGATATTTTCACACTAGGATGGTCTCATTTTGGTGCAGCACCTATTTTATGAGAGGTCCCTGGGGGGACATTACATCACTAGAGAAACTGCACATTAGGAATTTAAAGCAGTAGTGAAAGAAAGAAGTGAACATCTAGACTTTGATACATTTTTTTTCTATTTTAGATTGCCCCTTACCATCTGTTTTTCACCATTTTGAGTCTGCTTTAGCACATGAATTTACATTTGAAATAATAAAAGGAACACTACTTTTAATATGGCTCGTCCAAGTTTTCATCAGTATTCTCTGTAGTTTTCGAACATTCACTGTTTAACATTCCTTTTTGATGTGACTCTACTGAAGCCAACTGAGGTACAGTGGAGCTGTTTCTGAGTTGCACATCACTCAGCACTTTAGCATCCCACTAAATTTTCTTTGGTTAAAACTCTGACTTAAACTAGCCTTGTAATAAATTGCTCAGGAGCTACAGCCTGAAAAATGAACTACTGTTGCAAACAGGAGAGATGAGCTGAAGAAAGAACAGTTACGTAAGAACTTACCGTAGTAGTAGATCTTCAAGAGAATCTCTTGCAACAGGTCACACCTTAGGAACCTTAGCCATCAGGTGCCAGGACCACATGGAAGCTTTTTCACAAGCAGTTTGACTGGGGCATCCCACGGTGACATCACTATATCGACATCCCCCTATAAATCTGTGGGTGACCCCATGATCTCCTCAGTTCCCTGCCGGAGACCATCCAATGAGGATGCACCTCCAAGGGAACCAAGGAAAGACCCCACCAGAAGGACCATGAGGAGCTAAAGGGCAACATCCTAGAGAAGAGAAACAGGAAAAGAGAATTTCCAAGGAAAGGAGGAAGGAGGGTGGGATGCCATGACCTGCTGCAAGAGATTCTCTTGAAGATCTAATGTTACAGTAAGTTCTTACACAACTGTTCTGTCTTCTTTATGAATATCTCTTGCAGCAGGTCACACCTTAGAAATGAGTCCCAAGCAGTATCACAGGAGAGACTAGAATGGGAGGCTGGAAGATGGTGAGCTAGGAGGAAAGGCCTTGCAATACTGCCAAGCTGAAACTGGCACGACATCTAGAGGCGATGTCCAGACTGTAGCACTTTGTGGAACTGTGGACAGTACTCCAAGTGGTAGCAGCACAAATGTCTGCTGCTGAGATGTATCTGAAGCAGGTGACCGAAGCAGACATGCCCCTGGTAGAGTGTCCCTTAACAGCCCCAGAAAGTTCCATTCCATGCTTCTTCTAACAAAAGTGATACAGTTGTCCAACCATTTGGACAAGCACTGTTTCAAAACTGGCGGACCCTCTTTCCCAGGGGTGAAGGAAGCAGAGTTGCGAGGACTTACTACATTCCTTTGTACGGTGAGTATAGTAACACAATATTTTATGTACATCTAAAGTGTGGAGCAATACCTCCCCTGGGTTGGCATGCTCTGGGTAATAAACCAGCAGGGGGATGGATTGAGTTAAGGTGAACTCAGACACCATCTTAGGAAGAAACTTAGGATTTGTTCACAAAGACACCCTGTCTTTGTTGAAGACTAAATATGGCTGCTCACACAAGAGCACCTGGAGCTCTGAAATCCTTTGGGCAGAAGTAATAGCTAATAAAGTTTACACTTTCTATGACAGAAAGACTAGCTCTCAAGTTGTGGCAGGCTCAAAAGGAGCCAACATAAGTTTCTCCAAAATCAAATTCAGTTCCCGGCCTGGAACAGGACTATGGATTTGGGGACTCCAGGTGCAGTATGCCTCTCAGGAAAGTAGGGCCACATACGATTGGGCAACTGTATGCCCCTCAGTGGGCACATGGAAGACTGATATAGCCGACAAGTGCACCTTGAGCAAAGAACATTTAAGTCCAGCATCAGACAGGGATAGCAGATATTCTAGAATCTGATTCACTGGACAGATGAATGGATTCAGATGACGGGAGCTGCCCACAATGCAAAACCCTTCAATTTCATGGACCATGTCGCCCTGGTGGAAGGCTTTCTGGTGGCCACTAGGAAATCATCCACTTTACGACAGACTCCAAATCTGGTGATGGCTATGTCTTTAGGAGCCAGGCATGCAGGTGAAGGGACTGGAGATTTAGATGGAGAAGAGTCACCTGTTCCTGTGACAGCAAGACCAAGCACAGAAGGAGATATACCAGAGGCTCCACTGCCAACTGGTATAATTGTGGAAAACAAATCTGATGAAGCCAGAAGGAAGCCACCAAGATTAGCATGGTGCCCTCCATCTGGAGCTTGATCCATATTCTCTGGATCAGAGAAGATGGAAGGGGTAAAGGAACCTCCTTTTCAAAGAGAGGGACAATGTCTCTTGCCAGAAAACTCCAGGCCCTAGATCGAGTGAGCAGAAAAGCAGCAGTTTTGCGCTGTGTGGGGACGTAAAAAGGTCCAACTCTGGATGCCCCACCTGTCGAACAGGTCTTCTATGACTGAGATTAGCAGTTCCCACTCATTCTGGACCATGACTGGCTTAAGTGGTCTGCCAGGATGTTTTGGGCACCTCAAATATGGATGGCTGACAGCTCCAGGCCATGGTCCAGAACCCAGTACCAAACCCTCATCACCTCCCTGCACAGGGGGTAAAAGTGGGTGCCCCCTTGCTCATTGATGTAATGTACCACACTTACATTGTCCATCTGTATCAGCAGAGGGCCTGGGGACAGGTGAGACTTGAAGGCCTACAGGCCATACAGTACCACTCTCATCTCAAGGACATTGATGTGCAGTGAGGCCTTGAGTGGAGACCATGTTCCTTGAGTCTGAAATGACCCAGATGGGCACCCCCCAGCCCATGCCGAAGCATCTGAGGTGAGGATTTAGTGAGGAGAGGGAATGAGAAAATGAACCCATGCTAGTAAGTGGCTGGGTTCCATCCACCACTGGAGGACTTTCTGGATGGGGAGGAGACCAGGACCATCTGCTCCAGGTTGTCAGTCCACTGGTCCCACTGCACCTTCAAGGTTCAGCGAGGGATGTGCATATGCAGTTTTGCTAGAGTAACAGTATCAGAGCCAGCAGTCTGAGGTATGTCTGAGCTGTGACGTACTGGCTCTGAGAGACTGGGCCTATGCCATTAAATGCTCTCCCTGATCCAGAGGCAGGAAGGCTGAGCCCTGAGTCATATCCAGAATGGTTTCATTGTACTGGAGGCACTGGCCAGGGGTCAACAATGACTTGTCTAGGTTGACTGCACTCCCCAGCTGGCTGAACAGGTGTAGGGTATGTGCTGGGGCAACAGGCAACTGCTCCCTGGTAGGGCCTTGAGTAGCCAGTCATCCAGGTAAGGAAAGACATACAGGCCATGATCTCCCTCTGGAGATCCACCGCTACCATCGCGAAGCACTTGGTAAAGACCCAAGGTGCTAAGGATAAGCCAAAGGGGAGAACTCTGAACTGATAGTGCTCACCTAGGAACAGGAATCTGATGTACTTCCTGTGGGAAGGACAAACTTTGATATGCAGATAAGTGTCCTGCATATCCAGGCAGCAGATCCAGTCACCATCCCTGAGCAAGGGTAACAAGCCAGGAAGGGTGACCATCTTGAACTTTTTGTACTAGATGAAATAATTCAAGTTGCTTAAGCCCAGGATGGGCCTCAAGTCCTCTGTGGACTTGGGGACGAGGAAGACGTGGGAGTAGAATCCCGTGTTTCACTTCTGCTTGGGAACTGGTTCTGTGACCTTTTTTAAAAGCAGCGTCTGGATCTCTTCTCACAACATGGGAATGTGAGCAGCAGGGTAAGTGGAAGATCTTGGTGGAAGTTCTGGAGGTATCTCCATAAATTCTACAGCATGGCCCTGACATACAATCTGAAACCCCCATGCATCGGATGTAATCTCCCACCACCTGTTGAGATGGAGGGAGAAACAGCCCACTATGACCACATCCCGAGGAACCAGATGGGGGTTGGATAAAGAGTCATGCTGTGGCAGTGCCCATGGCCAGGCCTGCTCCTCCACCTCTTGTGGACTTGCCTGGGTTGGTAAAGAGGGTAAGCAGGGTGGTGGCTGCCTTTCACTTGGTGGCTGCTTGGAGGTGGCTCTAGGAAGATGGGTGGTGTGCCAAAAGAACACCCTCTGACTGCTATTCTGGTGGGTGTGGTAGAGGAAGTGGACTGAGCACAGGCTTCTACTCAAAGCTTGCAGGTTTTTGAGAATATCCTGCACATCACACCCGAAGAGTTTCTGGGTCCTGAAGAGGGCATTTAAGTTTGACTGCTGGACATCGGTCACACATTATGTCACTTTGAGCCAGGAGTAGCACCTGAAGTAAATGCCTACTGCCAAAACCTTAGCTGAGGCATCCATGGCATCATAGGCAGCTCTCAACAAGTGTCTACCCATGTCAGCACCAGAATGGAGAGTCTTAAGCATTTCCTGCTTTTGGGGACCTTCAGGAAGGGACTGGGCAGCTGATTTAGCCACATCCTAGAGGTCAGCCTGGTACTTCAACATGTGCCCCACATAGTCAAGGATACTAATAGCTAAGGTAGAGGATGCAAAGACTTATTTCCCAATCAGGACCAGCTTTCTGGACTCCTCATCAGGAGGAAGGGATATGAGGTTCTGGGGCCTCTTAGACCAGTCATGGGCCACATTTATGACCACAGAATCTGCCTAAGGGGGCCCGGAGAAAAAGGGCTTCCCTGAGCTTGTCTGCCTTTCTGGGCATGGGGGGGGGGGACCAGGTGTGGCCTATACCAGGCTGCTAGAATAGTGTCCTCATAGGCATCAATGATAGGGGGTGTAACAAAGGGAGGAGACTCAGGCAGACATAGGTAGTGTGCCAAGTTCCTCTAACAGGCATCCTGTTCTGAGGAATCAAATCCCATGGCTGCCTGCAGCTGTCACATCATGGCAGCGAAGGATGGGTCATTGGGGGGGCCCTGGGACATAGCTGGAGGAGTCGTTCCCTGCTGATGAGACTGTAGAGGTGCTGGAAGGGGTTCTGGCTCCTGTATCCTCCTCATCATCGTCATCGTCCACCTCCGGGTGGAGGAAGTCCAGGCAATAGTCGTCATCATCCCTGGGTTCAGAGGGGAACCGAGGACATCGACAAGCGTGAAAGAGCAGCCCTCATCAATGATCAGTGTGGGGGTGCCACAGTTGGCTGAGCAGATCCCCCAACATTGGGCTGGGAGCCGGGACTACATGCTGAATGAGGTCCAGGATCAAAGAGAACAGAGCCTGGACATTGATGGTGACAGCCATCAGTGGAGCAACCTGAGACAGAGGCAGGGAGAAATGAGACCCCTATGGTGACAAGAGCATCAGAGGAAGGAGCAATGGAATGGAGGCAGGCTAGGGAATCAGCAGATGTGCCTTCATCTGCAGAGTTGCCAGAAAGGAGAGGGGCATCGACGAGACAGGCTGACTGCCTGACAAGGAGTGTCTGTCGCCGGCCTCAAGGAAACCAGTGCTGCTCCCTGACTGAGCCCCTTGGGGAGGGGGACAATTCAGCAGGGGCAGGTGGGTTGGCAGAGGCAAAGGAGGAAACCCTGGTGAAGAAGGCCCAGCATTGATGGAGCTGCATTGCCAAGACCCCCTCTGTGGAAGACAGGGTGAGGGAGACAGTGGGAATCATTGGCAGGAGGAAAGAGGAGTCTATTGATGAGGAACTACTGCTGGACTGGGCTGCCCCAGTGGTGAGGGCTGCCAGAACCTACCTGTAGCAAAGAGGGTAGGAGAGGCAGCAGGAAGCATTGATGACCTGGTTGATGACCCTGAAGTGGTCGGTGCTGATAGCAGCAACCAGGATCGCTCATGGGAAGAACAACTTTTCTCCCAGTGGCGGTGCTTCCCGTTGATGACTTGTCCTGGGCTTTGCCAGAGTGTGAGCACAAAGGTGGAACAGGGGAGGTGGAGGAGCCCCTGGCCTGGAGCTCCTTCTCTAAGATGGCCACGTTTTGCTCCATGAGGAACACCTAGAGCTCCTTCAGGTGGCATTGGTGAGTGGCCTGGTTAAAACTGCTGCAGATCCCGCAGGCCTGGATGTTGTGACCACTGCAGAAGGCAATGGACATAGGAGTCGTAGAGATCCTTGTCAAAGATTTTCTGCCCGCAGTTGCAGCAACAGAGAAGCAAGTCTGAACCAGACATAAACAATGGTAAGGAAGGGGGAGTCACTTTAGATACTAAAGTGATAAGGCATTAGGGTGAGAAAAAAACAATAAACTGTGATTTTTCAAAATGGTAGCCAACTGAAGTGATGGTGCTCCACAGAGTCTCAGGTAATGGTTGATGGTGGGAAAAGAACTGAAGAGGGCATGGGGCCACCCAAGGCTATATAGGGGGATCTCGACGATGTACTGATGTCCCCATGGGTGGCCCCAGTCAGACTGCTTGCAAAAAGGCTTCTGTGTGGTCCTGATGGCTAACATTTCTGACAGCTAAGGTTCCAAATTTGCCTATACTTGGATCACATCAAGCTCTGGGGGGAGGGGGGTTGGGGTGGACACAGCAGGAGGGACAACAGACCTAAAGGAAGATCTAGGAAAGCCACAAAGGTGGTCTGAGATTTGGCAAGCTGACTTAAGTTCAAAGAAATGCAAGGTTATGCACATTGGGGCCAAGAACCTAAGGATTGAAGAGAGCCAGGGAGAGGTCTGGGTATCTGCCTCACAGGAGGAGAAGGACCTAGGAGTGATGATCAGTAGTGAACTGAAACACTCCACTTAATGACAGAAAGTCAGAGTTTTAACCAAAGTAAAGTCAGTGGGATGCTTTAGTGCTGAGTGCTGTGCAACTCAGAAGCAGCAGTGCCAGGAGGACTAGCAGTAGGTGGGATGAGGTAATGCTGCCTTTGTACAGCTCATTCATGAGGCTGCATCTGGGGTGTACAGTACTGGTGCCCATATCTTAAAAAGAACAAAACCTGCTGGAGACAGTCCAGAGGAGGTCAACAAAAATGATCATGGACCAGCAGGGTAGGACGTACGAGGAAAGGTTGGAGGCCCTAAACATGTACTCCCTGGAGGGGAGGAGAAGAGAGGAAGAGAGAGAGAGAGAGAAGACAAGATTGAAACCTTCAAGTATTTGAAAGCAATAAATAGGGTGGACAAGGAGGGTCTCTTCAAGCTTAGTGGGAACCAAAACATGAACGGACATAGTCTCAAATTGGAGGAGGGGAGGTTTAGGAGAGAGGTTAGGAGGCACTTCATCACAGACAGAGTGGTGGTGTGTTGAATGGCCTTCCTGAGGAGGTGGTTTCATTGAAAATGGTAGGAAGCTTCAACAGAGGCTGGGATACCGTTAAGGGGAGAATAAGAGTCACAAGGGGAGTGGATGGAGAGGAAGGACTTTTGAGGGGTGCAGGATCATTAGCTGATACTGAGAACCCTGCAATACAAGTAAACTTGACAGATCAAATGGCCTTATTCTGCAGGCTTCATCATATGTTCGCATGTTAAGCAAGCAATGTTGGTGTTGACACCTGGGTTTGTAATGTTCACAAACTATTTTGGACTGGATATTTTCCAGAATAAGTGATTTTAGGTTGCTACTGCACCTAAAGAGTTAATCCCTGGGTTCTGCTGGCTCTTGTTTCAATCAGAGACTGTAGTACCAAGGTGGTGGGATATCTGCAGCAGCACAGCTGCTAAGCTGCAATGCCGCCATTGTGTTGTTGCTGGAGTTTGGGTGAGAGACCCAGAGGCAAAGGACTGCCTACTGCATTTTCTGCCTGAAACCTATTTTCTCTGGGATGAGGGAGAACTCTGGCCTGTTAAGGAAGTGGCAGCAGCCATTTCTACATTATATTCCCCACGGGGGACAAGAGACTGTTTTTTTATCATGACTTCTCATGAGTACAGTTAGAACTCCATTCAACAAAGAGACTGTATGAATTGTAATAGTATGGGTCTGAGAAAGCAATGTGAAATATAATAAAATCAACGGACTGTTACTAGTGGGAGCTATTCTAGTAAACACTTACTGTAGGCTCAGGGAATCCTGGATATTTTTCTATCAGTAATTTGGATGGGGGGGCAGTAGCCTCTCTTCATCCATTTGCATAGCAGATTTTGGATCTAGGATCAACAGCAGGAATATACTGTTATTTCCAAATCTATGGAGTGTTGATTGGTGAATTGATGTCCACCTCCAGTGCACTTCTTAATTAAAGTCTGACCTCTAGGTAAGGTCCCTCCAGAGTGAAGACTGATGCCTGTTCTGGTGAAATATGCTCAGTGTCTACAGAAGAGTAAACATGTCTAGAAAGTAATCTGCTCATACAGCGTTATCCACCAGGAACAAGCAGATACAGCTGGAACTCGATGTAATGCTATTTACCACAGCTTGTCATGTAGTAGAAAACCTGATCCTGGTGGATGGCATTGTGAAGTATGTAATTCTGAAGCAGCCTGCATGGGTTCTGCTGAGTTCCATGTGGGAGCTCTTCCCTCACTTGCAGTGGCGTAAAGGTATTAGGGCAGAACCTCTTGTATACCCAATTAACTTGTGTCCTTGGGACCCTTGCTTTGTGGAGGATGGTGAAGTAAAAGGTGATATTCTGGAACCTGTCTCTGCTGCAGTTTCCCACTGGGAACTAGACACCCTGAAGGCCATGAGAATACATCCATGGCTAAGGTAACAAGAACAGAACAGAAGATGAAATGTATTGCCTGTATCAAGAATTCCCTGTCTTTTGCTGTGACTGTCATTATAGTGATCTGAAGTGAAGATGTGGTAACATCAAGAAAGACACAACTACCTGACTCTATAGTTTGCATGTATATTAATCAGCACTTGAAATTTACCACTATTTGTTATTTTATGTATACTAAAAAAACATGCATGGAAAATCAAAATAGATAATCTGCTAACGCGCCCTGCATGCTAGTTTGCAAGCCCTGTTTTTTTATTGTATTTCTCCACCCCCCATCTCTGGTGGCCTATGTTCAGGAGGGAGCCCCAGCCCCATCTCCCTGATGTCCACCATCAGTGCCGACCATCTTCCCCCAGGGCTTGTCCCCCATGGTGGGGTCGGTGGGGAATCCCCAGGCCCCCAACGAAGACCAGATAAAGTTCCAGTCGGTGCCCAGCTAGTCGGGGAGCGGGACCTGTGAGCCCCTCCTTTATCCAACCGCCAGAGACATTTTTCCTCTTTCTTTCAGTGGAAGGGCATGCAATGACATCAGTGGCAGTGTCACGCATGCTTCACTGCACAGCACGCTGGGCATCTGCCCTGCCTCCTCTCATCCTGTAGAGCAACGGTGTGTTATCCCCCAACCTCCGTTAGGGGCCAGGCAAGCACCGATCACTGATCCCCCCCACTCCCCAGAGGAGGAGAGCTGTTCTTGGGATGCTCAGTCCTCCTCCATGGCCAACCCCTGGTGACCCGCTCGCACTGTGAACATGGGTAGCCAGCATGGTAGCAGGTAAGGCAAGATACCTCAGCCCTCCATGCCACCAGGCTGGCATGCAAGCCCTGTTTTGATCTGTCATCATTGTTTTATGCACTGCCTCTTCATTTTCCAGCCATCTGCCATGTTTTTTTTTTTTTAGTTTTTGATTGAATGTATACAGTTAGAATTGTAGTGCACTTAGAAGCAATATGAGAGAGAGTCATCCTGGTAAGAAATTGCGCAAGAATTGAGTAGCCTGCTGAGCAGACTCCACCAGTGCCTTCACTTTGCTGCTGCTCACCTCATGCAGGGATCTCTGACGCATCTCTTGGTTGCTACTGCTGGCCTGCTTTGAGATTCCGATAGACAAGAACACAAAACAAACATAGCCAGGATTCAAATAACCTCATAATCCTCAGAAGATGGCCAGCCTACCAAAAGAAAGGCGGAGGTCATGCTGCCACTGTATAGAGCACTGGTGAGGCCATACCTGGAGTACAGTGTGCAGTATTGGTGCTCTTACATAAAGAAGAACATCAGCTTAGTGGGAAAGTCCAGACAAGGGCAATCAAAATGATGCAGGGAAAGCAGGGTACCTACTGACAACCTCCATCCCCTATCTATTACATTCCTTACATCCCTCCCTCTTCTTACCTCTGTACTGTCCTTACCTTCCCTCATCTACCCTTCTCTCCTTTTTCTCTTTCCTCTTCTACTCCGTCTTGTTGTTACCACATCAGTGTATTCACGAGTAGTCTGTACTCTCCAGTACGCTGCTCAAAGGTCATATAGACCCTGTCACTCTACAGCTATGCAAATCTTCATGTAATCATTACTTAAGGTGCTTAAAACTGTGTATACATGCATTGAATCATTGACCTTCCTAAGTGTTTATGTAAACAGCTTGCTAGTGACTCTTAGCCTGTGGCATATTACATGTACTTCGTTGCCCTGTGTATGCCTTGTATGATTATATTGTCATTATATATGCTTACTATATGTTTAGGTTATGGCCCATCTGGCTGCTGTATTGTTCCCAGGTCCATCTTGTAAATGAGCTTGTCTCAATGGTGTTTTGCCTGGCAAAATAAAGATATTGATTGATTGTTTGATTGATTGATTGATTGATTGATTGGGTAGAATAGCCCTCAAGGCCCTAAAGAAAGACAAATCTCCTGGGCCGGATGGCATTCATCCGATAGTACTATGGGAACTGGCGGACATACTGGCTGCACCCCTGGCAGAGCTTTTCAGCAGGTCACTTGAGACAGGGATGGTACCTAGGGATTGGCGAGAGGCACATGTGGTACCAATCCATAAAGGGGGGTCGAGGGAAGTACCAGGTAACTGTAGACCCATCAGTTTGACCTCAGTGGTGGGAGTATACTAAAGGAACAATTGGGGGTGTACTTGGAGGAGGTGGGAGGTCTGGATAGTCGGCAACATGGGTTTGTGCCAGGTAGATCATGTCAAGCCAACCTTGTGGAGTTCTATGAATGGGTAACATCAGAACTGGACAGGGGTAAGTCTGTGGATGTATTGTTCTTGGACTTCAGCAAGGCGTTTGACTCTGTCCCCCACAATGGTCTGGTGGAGAAACTGATGGGATTAGGGTAGGCCTTTGATGGTCAGATGGATTGAAAACTGGCTAGCTGGACGCACTCAGAGAGTAGTGGTCTGTGGGGGCTCTCGAACCCTAGAGAGGTTGGTAGTGGGGTACCCAGGAGCTCGGTCCTGGGTCTGATCCTGTTTAATGCATACATATCCGGACATCAGGAGGTATAGGGTGTGAAATGAGTCTCTTGGGATGACTCCAAGATGGGAGCAGTAGTTGAGGAGAAGAGGGAGGTTGGCCTGCAAGGACCTGGACACCCTGGAAGCTGGGCTACACATGGAAATTAAATTTCAATATCACCAAGTGCAGGTGTTGCATCTTGGTGGAAACCCAAACACAGGTACACCCTGGGAGGAGGGCTGGAGGCCTCAATAGGGGAAAAAGACCTAGGGGTCAGGGTGGATGCATGTATGAATAACTCTGAGCAGTGCAGGAGGCTAGCAAGGCAAACAGGATGTTGGGATGCATCGTAAGGGGGATCACCTCTAGGAGCAAGGAAGTGATTCTGCCGCTGTACAATGGACTGGTTAGACCACACCTTGAGTACTGTGTACAGTACTGGAGACCACACTTGAAGAGGGACATACAGCTCCTGGAGAGGGTACAGAGGAGGGCAACAAAGATTATCACGAGGGCTAGGGATTTGACGATGAGGACAGACTTAAGGAGCTCTGCCTGTTTTCATTGGAGAGAGAGAGAGACAGGGGGACATGATTGAGGTCTTCAAGTACCTCAAGGGAATAAATAGGAGTAAACATGGAGGATCTTTAGACTAAAGCAGGAGATATCACCAGAGGGCATGGTTTGAAGTTGGAAGGTGGAAGGGTGAGGGGGGAAAAGAGGAGGAGGTTTTTCTCTGAGAGGGTGGTGGACCCTTGGAATGCACTGCCTGGTGAGCTGGTTCAGAGATCCACAGTGCAGGGCTTCAAGAGAGGGTGGGACAGACACAGAAAGTGGATGTATCAGATCATGGCCTGTCCCAGGGGGTTGGGGATGGATGACACGGGTTTCTGGAGCACAAGGGAAGGGAGGGTCTCGGCACCCAACTAAGGATCTAAGGTTCGAGCAGACTCAATATACCGTAAGGCCTAATCTGCTGGCAAATAGTATGTTAGTATATTAACATGTAAGGAGAGACTTGAAGAGCTCAACATGTCCTCCCTGGAGGACAAAAGAGAGAGAGGGGGAACATCATCAAGACCTCCAAGTACTTTAAGAGCATCAACAGGATGAGCACTGAGGATCTCTTCAGCCTTAGTTGGAATTGATCTCTTCAGCCTTAGTTGGAACAAGACCATCAGGGAACATTGCCTCAGTCTATTGGGGGGAGATGAGGAGGCACTTTTTCACAGTGAGGGTGGTGGCTATGTGGAATGAGTTGCCGAGGGGGGGGCGTCCTGAGGACAGTGGATAGCTTCAAAAGAGATTGGAATAGAATAAAGGGAAAGTTACATGTAGAGGAGGGGGAAGGGAGGCAAAGCAAGAAAGGGAGGGTTAATGTGGAGGGGGGGGCAGATCCCTCAGTAGACCCAAAGGAATCTGAACTCCTACGCAGATTTGATAGACCGCAAGGCCTTTTTCTGCTGGCTTATTTGTACGTACTTAGGTAGCATCAGGTAGATCATTGACTGGTAAGGGGCTATGTGAACCTGCTCAGACTTTGGTTTGCTTTTAAAAATAAATACACAATGAAGCATTAAAAATGCAGCATAAAGTAAAAACGAGAGTTAGTACTGTTTGTATAAAGAATAAAAAGACAGTGTAAGGTTTTTATTTCTTGAGCTTATTTGCAAAACGTACAGAGAAAACAGCAGCTGCAAACTTCACAGAAAGGGTACTTGCTTTAAACATTGGGGCTTGCTGAAAATAAATCTGACCTATGCTGTCTGAACTAAGTCAAAAAAAGAAAAAGAAAAACCCACCAATGTGATAGGCCTGGGATGAAACAAAAGTACAGCTTTGCCCTCAACCAACTTATGATATGAGCCTGCCCTGTGCTTAAAAGACATTACAATAAGTATGGTAAATGTTGGAGAGGAATACCATAAGAACAAGGGGCCGGATTTTCAAAGGCCTGAGAATGACACAGAGTGCTTGCATCAAACAGAAATGTCACGAAGAGCAGAATGCATCAACACTTACATCAAGTCCAATTTTCTAAATGTGCTTGCGTCATAAACAGGTCTCTATGCACCAGAGTGGCTTGCACCATGCTGGCGTTGACAAAATGCCTGTGCCATCTCAGAAGGGATGTCTGCATCACAGAAATGATGCACCATCCCCTTATTTGGGAATTTCAAAGAAGGTAGGCCCTGTACTTGCATCTAAGATGCATGTCACTGTTAGACTATCCAGAGTCTAACTGACACTGGAGCATATAAAGGAGATGGTAAATCATGCAGAGGTTTGGTTATAGAGCCAATATTCCCCTGCAGGACAAGTGTAGAGTCTTTGGGGGCTGAAAGGGTCTGAAAATGCTATTGTCTAAGCCATTTCATCTGTCATATTTTTTGACTCGGCTCGAGCCATTCTTGCCCTGTGCATCATCTTTTGACTCAGCTTGTGTCATTCTCACCCCCTGCATCATCTTTTTGATTCAGCTTGAGCCATTCTCACCCCCTGCATCATCTTTTTGACTCAGCTCGAGTCATTCTCACCCCATGCATTTTTGACTCAGCTGGCATCATTCTCTCCTCATGCAACATATTTTTAACACAGCAGACCTCTTGCATCATGTTAGGGGACTTTGCCACAGAGAATGCTTTTCTTGCAAAATACATCACATAGTGTATGGTGCACCTGGATTTTATGCAAGGTGGTGATGTACCTTGTGTCGGTCTAAGGGCCCTTTGAAAATCCAACCCATCGGCTCTCTGTTCTTAGGCAGTTGTAAAAAAAAAACTTTACTGCTCTTTAATAGGAAATGCTGAGATGCAGCCATAGAAACATAGAATCTGATGGCAGATAAGGAATTCTTGGCCCATCCTGTCTGCCCATTATTCCCTACCTGCCATATTACTGCAGACCGTACCCGATCTACAGCTTTTTCTCCCTCCCCCCTTCCTTTCCACTGTGATTTCCTTGTGCTTATCCCATGCATTCTTGAACCCCACCACTGTTTTTGCCTCCACCACCTACACTGCCAGGCTGTTCCAGGAATCCACCACTCTTTCTGTGAAGAAGTACTTCCTCAAGTCTCTCCAGAATCTACCCCCCCAGCTTCATAGCACATCTCCTTGTTCTTGAGCACCTTTTTCTTCTGAAAAATACTTCCCTCCTGTACCTTATTTAACACCCCCTGTGAGGTATTTAAAGTTCCCTATCATATCCTCCCCTCCTCTCTTCCAGGGTGTATATATTGAGGTCCTTTAGTCTCTCCTCAGAGGGCTTTTGTTACAGACCCTGCACCATTTTAGTTGCCCTCGTCTGGACCACCTCCACTCTGTCTATGTCCTTCCAGAAATTTGGGCTCCAGAACTGGGCACAGTACTCTATGTGGGGTCTTATCAATGATCTATACAAAGATAACACCACCTTCCTCTTTCTGCTGCTGATACCCCTTCCTATGCACCCCAGCATCCCACTAGCCCTCCCTACTGCCTTGCTACACTGCCTGGCCATCTTTATGGCATCTGTTATGATGACCCCCCAAATCTCTTTCCTGCTTGGTGGTCGTTAATACCACTCCACCCATTTTGTACTCTACCCCTGGGTTTCTGTGCCCTAAGTGCATTATTTTTTGCACTTTTTTGCATTGAAACCCAACTACCATACTCTTGACTGCTTCACTAGTTTTCTCAGGTCTCTGCTCACCATTTCCACACACACCCCAGATGTGTCCATCCTATTGCAGATTTTGATGTCATTCATAACGAGGCAGTCCTTTCCTTCCAGCTCCTTTGCAATGTAACTTATAAAGACATTACAGAGGACCGGTCCTAGCGCTGATCTCAGGCTCCCCGCTGGTCAGCTTTACAATATGCCCATCCAAGTCTGGATTCTGTTGAAGGCTATTTGGAGTATTTTGTTGAGGTCAGTGATGTATTCTGATTTGGAGTAGATGATAGTGTCATCCATGCAGAGATGTATGTATACGTCATGGTTGGAAGAAATGGGGTAAAATCATTTACAAAGATACTGAGGAGCAGAGTGCAGAGGAAAGAATCTTGTTGGACCCAAGGCTGCAGGAACATGGGGGAAAGACTTCACCCTTGATCATAACTACCTGGCATCTGTTGGTCAAGTTAGGACATGCAACAAGGTACTGTGCATGGTGCCAGGCCCATATTTAGACATTTGCAGAGGAGGATGTCATGATCCTCAGTGTCAAAGGCCTTTGTCAAGTCTTTGAATATTGCATCTATATGACATATGGGCTTAAGGGCTGATGCTACAGCATTGGTGCAGGTGAAGTGACTTGACTGAAATCTGGATTGCACTTCTGTGAGGAGATTGTGATGAAGGATGTAGTCCATCAGTGGCATATGTAATATCTTTTCCAGGAGTTTATTGAAGACTGATAGGCTAACATTGGTCGATAGGTATTTTGGACTGATGGGGGGCCTGACTTGAAGACTGGGGTAATGATGGTCACCATTCAGACCTCTGGTGCGTGACCTGTGCATTGGGAGAGGTTGATGAGAACTGTGATTGATGGCACCAGATGATCTGCAGCATCTCTTAGCAAATGTGGTTTGATGCCATTATAGCCAGTACTCAGGTTCTTGGAGTAGTTTCACAATTTCCTCTTGATTCATGGACTGTGATCATGTCCCCTCTGCCTCTTTTTGTTTCCATGGAAAACAGATCCAGTTCTCTCTGCTGGTCCCCTGTTCTCCAAACTGTACACCACCTTGGTCACTCTCCTCTTTAGTTTCTCAATCATGCCAATATCCTTCCATGTGTATAGGGACACAAATTACATTGTATTTAAGGTGGGCTTCAGTGCTGTCCTGCAAACACACATCTTGAGTGTTTTTTTTATTAGACTTTCTTTCCTTCGGTTGCCAGCCCCTGGGAACACCCTCAGACATAACCCCCTGCAGCTTGTACTGCCCACCAGAGACCCCCAGACTGAGGTCCCCCCCCAGAACTCCAGCCTGCACTCTAGCCCTGCTTAACCCCCGGCTTGTACCCCTTGAGTCGGGTCCACCAATCACCTACCTTTGGCACTCCTTAGAAACTATTCTCTAGGCAGAGTGAGGTCAGAGGATATCAGGGACCTGGTTGGTGGGATCCATCTGTGGGCGTGGGGCTGCCGAGACTTGTTGCCATCCTTCCAGGCACCCGGGGTGTTTCTCTTGTTCGGCTCATGATCGTGATCCCCAGGGGCAAGGACGTGTAACGACATCCAGCGTGGGTGGGCGTGTTCCTGCACCCTACCCACTAACATCTGCAGTCACCCTCCACCCCTTCCTTGATGCATCCCTGGCTGTAGCTCCCCTAGCCTCCACTGTGATTCACTGATGCCAGGGGACACAGAACCCACCCTCCTCAGGACAGGAGAGTTGTTCTCCGATACTGTATCCTCTTTTCCCCGGTTGATCCCTGGCAGCTCAGGTTGCCAACATGGTGCGAGGTGCGGCTTCCATTGCCTCAACCCTCAGCACCACCAGGTTAGCCTTATCTTGAGTGTTGATTATAGCCTCCATAGATGTCCAAGAGTGTAAAGGTCATAATGCCTGCAGTCAGCCTTACATAACTCTGCTTCTTATTCCGGGTGTTTGAGTTTTTTATGTGTGTGGTACTTCCAGTGGTGTTGGACTCTACATTAATCTCGGCTTCAGTGTGAGATTCACTTACTGCACATCCTAGCATGAACTGGACCACATTGCTTGAAGAAAGATATCTAGAGGCATCTGTATAATATAATTTCACAAGCTGCTTGCAAGTTTCTTTTTATGCATGCCATGATTTTGTTTGCTTTCTGAACTCTTGCCTTACACTATGGCTACCGTTTAATGATGCTACTGATCAGTACTCCCAGGCCTTTTTTCTGTCTGGTTTCAGAAATCTCTCTGCCATTCAGGTACTATTCTGACTTCATGACCTTCTTTACTAGATACATAACCTTCCATTTCTCAACATTTAATATCATGTGCCATTTTCTGCCTCTGTTGCAAGCCTGTCCAGTTTGTTCTGCATTTCGTCTGTCTCCAGTTGTGGTTTAATACTCCTTCCTATCATTTCAGTCATTGCTAACTTTGGCAATGCAGTTGTTTGCATATACTTCAGGACACATAAATATATTGAACCCTGCAAGTCCCCGGAGGAAACCTTGTTACTCATAACTGAGACATTCTGAATCCTGTGTTTTAACAACCTGCAGTGTGAGTTGTACCTGATTTGTATATTTCATCATAAGAAAATAAAACTAGACTTCTACTATCAGCATAAGTTCAACCTCTGAAGATAATAGTGATGTTATGGCAGTGTGACAGCTGCGAAGATTTTAGGAAACAGTTATTAATACTGTGGGGAAAGTGATCGCAGTGCAAGCTACAGTACAGTCTTTTAATAAATGGGACAGTTTGCAGGGTTCACCACAACCTAGTCAGAAAACATTCAGTAGTAGTTATTTGCTGGTAGACAGTGGAAGATTTTGGGAGAAGAATACAGCTCATTATAAAGGGTACAGATGATGAAAAAACTTGATTTCATAAATTCTTAAATTAGAGATAAAAATGGAAGTTAGGCAGAAAGTCACAGAGTCAGTCATTGAAGTATTTAAAAGCCAATTTTAAATGTTTATGGAAGCTTTCTAGCCTGGAAGATGTATATAATTATCTAGGTGCCAATTATGTTAAGCTTTATGTGTCTGGTCTGTGCAGTAGTTCCAGCTTCAGCAGTAAAGGCAATGCCCTGAAACTGTACCCCGCCATTATCATATTCCACCCACAGCAGACATTCTAACAAAACATCTGCTAGTTCTGTTCTAAAAGTTAACACAAGCAAGCTGGCAAACAGCCAGACTGATGCAGATAATTCTTTACAATTCTAACTGAGTTGGTTAGTATACAGAATATCAAATGTAAAATTAATGAGAAGAGGGTCACTTGATTTGACAAATAAGCATACAAATGGATTTTCTAGTCAGGGGCTGGCTTGCGGGGGGGGGTTGGGGTGGAGTATCCCAGAGGATGATCTCCTTCTCAGAGGAGGGTGGGATGCTTGCTCCACTCTAACATTGCCACTGGGGGTGATGACAGGTGGCAGTGCAGCTCACCACAGGAAGTAGCACGGTGTGGCTGTGATGGGAGGGTGGGCGCTTCCTGTCCCGGACACCTGCATGCTTGCATAGAGCTTTCCACTGAGTCCTACCCATGAGGCGCTCACTGGGAGGGGACCAAAAAAACCAAACCTCCCTGGCCTGCAGCAGTGAAGCCTTCTCCCCTCCGCAAGTCCCACACCACTCACCAGGCTCCCAACCTCACAACCCAGCTGTAACTCTGACTTGGCTTGGGGACTCCGGAAGCCTGCACCATGGGGGGTACTCCGTGGGGCACTGATGGGTAACAGGTAAGTCATGGGCACAGCGGGAGATGGGGCTGGGAGGCAGAAGAAGGCTGCTGACCACCAGGCAGGGATGTAGAAGGCATAGTTAAAAAAAATAAAAAAAAACTTTCCCTGTCCATTTGCATTTCAAGCCATTCTATTCATTATTAATAAGGGCATTTGAATGAAATTTTTGTCATTTAGAGTTTATCCACTCCTCATAATTCTGTAGCTGAGATCATAATTCCTCAGTTTGTGACATCCCAACTTGTAGCTTTTGAAACTGCAGTGAAGTCACAGGAAGGAAGGAAGTAGCTACCGCAGCTATGAGATAAACATTGGGAACATGTGAATTATACAGAACAGTGATCCTGTACTCCCTTCTCAGTCACAAAGGGAACCAATGCAAAGTAAGGGCATACTTTTGCCCCACTGCGCCTCCATCCTTTTACACTATAAACAAAAACCTGCATTAGTCTTGAGGGGGAGCATCCCTTTGACTTTATCTTTACGTAAATTAGGTTGCCAAATGTTGCAGCTAAAAAGCTGGATAAAACCAGTGACAGACTTACTGCTTGGCATAATACCTTTCTCAGCCCATGTTGTGAATGAGCATGCCAACTGGGTGTTACCCAACCCTTCCTTGCCTTATGGCCCCAAGTGGTCCAATTGTGTTCTTATTTCCATGGCATAATGGTCATTATTTCTGGCTCTCCACTGCCCTCTCCACTCTCTGAAATCCAATGTAATTTCTAGAATTGTGTGGTACCGCCCGTAGCCACAGTCCACCCCACATGTAGCTAGACCATGCCATACCTCCACAAAATCCTTCCCATCCCTCTCCTTCAGTTCTGATTGCATTATGTTTGTGCCCCCCTTACCATAGCTCAGTGGGATCACAATTCATATGGTGGCACTAACTGGGTATGACAACACTCTAGGGTTGGACCTTCAAAAAGTTGAGACACACCTGTGAAGCAATTTTATCAGTTGCCACATGAAATCTAACACTTTGTACAATTATGCAACAATTTCAGCACAACTAATACTGCATGCACTGAAACAAATGACCTACGCATTACTTTTTTGATGTAAGCATCTGTAAAGCAGCTAAGCTGTCACTAAAGGAAAATTACATTTTGGCATGTTTCAGATGGCACAGTCACAACTCAGAACTGGAGGCTGCAGCTGTGTCATTATGTTTGGGAATCTAGCCCCCCTTAGTGCCTAACAGGGACTGCAAATAAATGCCCCTGTATTTGGGCAAATGCTCCCAAGAATAAAGTTAAAGAATGGAATGTCTTGGAATTCAAAATATTTGGAATATGCTGTGTATCTATTTTCTGCTAATCGTAATTTTATTGTTTTTCTTGCGGACATGGAAATTGTTGGCAGAAAAATGCCCTCTGACCCATAAAGTCAGCTCAGCCTTAAATATTGTTGACTATGAATGCCTTGGGCCCCAGAACAGATCCCCTGTTTAAGGTTTTAGAAACATGAAGTAAAGTTATTAACATTACTTTTAGACAGTTTGTGCTGGAGTTTCCATTCATTTTAAAGCATGTGGATTCTTACATCTATTTTGGGGTTTATGGTTACCTTTGCTTCGCCGTCTGCCTCTGTGGTGTTCAGTATAAAAAGTCAATTGTGTTTCATCATCAGCGTCTGACCCAGAATCATCATCTGCTCTGCCGAAGCCTACTCTGCCTAAGAACATAAATATATTGACATTGTTACACAATGAGGATATAATCAGATATACTACTTTAAAGAGCATGTAAATCCCCTGAAAATAGCACTATATCACTAATGTTTGAAAGTGCCTAGTAGCTACTTGTAATAGTATTTGTTTTTCATTTTGCCAATTACAAAATACTACATATAGTATATGGTTCAATGTCGCTGTCTAATGCAATCCATACAATCCCAGATGCTGTTGAACAACAGTAATGGTGTCAGAATGCTGTTGTACAACAGTATCTATGTCCCTGCTGTGGTACAACAGCACAGAATCTCGTGTCTCTCAGGATGCCTCATACTTACCCACTCTGCAGATTCCTCATAACCAAGATACCAGCAAGAGTGAGGACACTCAAATAAAGTGTTTATTAAAAGATGGAACTACTAACATTGGGGCCTATGCATGATTGTGCAGAGAGGCTACGTGCCGCGTATTTGTGGTGCACAGCCACTCTGCACCAATTGTGACCCATGTGTGGTATTCACTAACTGGGGCATGCAACCCTTATGCACCTGATCCCCTGGCCGTGCGGACAGCAATGCACCGAGGGTGGGCAGGGGCATGTGCCAGCACTATGTGCCATGCACCAAGGTGTGTAATGCTCTCTGTGGGGGGGTGCATAGTGGATCAGATTATGGCAGCTGGGACCCTGCCATAACTACCTGTACGTCCCCTCGGACATGGCCCACCGGTTGGGGCAGAACATGGAAACCAACCCCCGTGATGCCCCAGCTCACTAGGCTGCTGGTGAGGGCTGGGACAGCTGATGGGGTGACAGCTGATGGGGTGACTGCCCAGACAATATAGAGCCAGGTCCCATACCAGCAGTACCACTCCACATCTCCTGTAACAGGTCAACCCTGACTCTGTAGTGCCAGTCATATCCCCCCATGCACACTGGTATGTCTGGAATGGTCACACAACCCTGACCCCAGTATCACCAGCAGTGGCCAGTGCCCCCCAGTGGCACCATCAGCATGTATCCCCATGGCCCGATACCTTTCAGATGGTGCCGCAGCTCGGGACAGTCGGTGGCACTGCCCGACTCACATCTCCACAGCTGCTGGCTGTCCAACATCTGCAGGGGTGCACCCTGCCACATAAGGGATCCACTGAGGGACCAGGGACAGGCATCCACCCCACCCGCCCCATGCATACCTGCGCACCATGGGGGCAGAGTCTTGGACAGGTGGTAGGCAGTCATACATACCACCAGGTGCGCATCTGTCCACGGGTGTGGAGCTACGTGGGTGGGATACATGCCTCCAGCATGTAATTTCGGCCCATTTGTGCATAGGGCCCATTGTTACCAGCTCACGTAGCTAATGTTTAAAGCATATTTGTATGTTCTTATTATTACCCTGCTGTTTGCCATTTTCTGTTTATTTAGTATAAAGAAGGTGAATGAATGAAAAGAAACATACTATGCAAAATAACGAATGGGCAACATACACAACAAAGCTAATGTTTCCATCTCAGCATTACATGACATCATAGAGACCTCTCAAGCTTTGCTGTCAAGGTCTAAGATATCATCTTACCCTTTGATGTAAACTCAGCCTTGCTGTATGTTTGCCTATACAATATTCTCTGTTTGGCAGTCCTAGATGTGTTGAGAGGAACAGTACTAAACAGATCAAGATAGATATGACAGAGGGAGATAGATAGTAGATAGATAGATTGCCAGACAGACAGAGAGACAGACAGATGGTGCTGGCCAGAATGCAATGCGATACTGCAGCATACTCCCAAATAATTACTGCAGTAAACAAGCTAATTCCATTTCCAATGGCTTTTAATCCCTTTTGTCATTCCTCACGGCCTCCACTCTAGATAATGTTGATAAAAACATAGATAGGTTGGTAGATAGACAGATAGATAGATAAACAGACAGACAGACAGACAGACCATTCTATTCCCCTTCCTATTTCAACAGAATTGTGACCTCACTGATTATGACATCCTGAATCACCAAGAAGAGATACAGACCTTTTACAAGATTGGTCACTAGAGATAACACAATGAGCGAGGCCACAATGATGCTGAGTTTTAAATGAGACCTGAACCAGATATGTCAGCTTTCCGGTTTAGGCAGTACTGTACATTACACCATTGGCAATTAGATAGAAAAGTAAATGCTGGGAAAATGATCAGAATATTCAGGTTGGTAATAAGAATACAAATAAATGTTTAAAAAACTTAAACACAGGCAAAAACATAATGTTTCTTTAAATGGTTACATACATTTGTTCCTATATGACTGAGAACAGTACATTTATGATAAATGTTTCAATATGCAGCAGAAAAATTTGAAACACCTTTCTGACCTAGACCAGTATGAACTTTTGTGACAGACAGTGATGGCAAATAATCTGACCTTAAGCTCCTTCAATTGACTTTAGACAATAGTAGGTCATTTAGGGAGGACTTACCTGTCAATGAAACAACCTAAAGAGAAAAAAACCTTTGATCCTAGGAAACAAACAAGCCTAATTTGGTATATACTGTAAATCACAGAAATGATGTCTAGGACTGGCTTTAAGAGTAAGTCAACAGATATAGTATATTTATAAACTGTATCAAGGCATTTTTGTTCAGAATTTGATGCACTGCAGTAAATTAGGAATCCATAAATCATTACTGTTAAGATTTAATTAGCATTACTTAATCCAATCTTCTATGTTTGAAAATGTTTTCATTCTTGTTTTTCCAGTATCCAATGTCCCCATGTATGAATAGCAATCTTCCTAGTGTCCGATGGGCACCTCCATGCCTCAACTCCCACCTGGTACTGTCCTGGCAACTGTGGCTGAGATATACAAAACACTCACTTCTGAGGCTGGCCGCCATATGCAGCTGCCAAGTATGGTAGTGCTATACAACTCTGTATAAGGATACAGTACTTTTGGGACATCTAGTCAACATCAGGTATGATTCTGCAGTTACTGCATCACTATAGAAAGTTTTATACTGTACACCAGTGAGGTTTGGGGAGGCAGTATAGTGCAGTGGTTTAAGGCTCTGAGCTGCAAATCTAGAGACCTGGGTTTGAATCCCATAGCCCCCACTTGCATATTGTGTGACCCTGAACAAGTCACTTAACTTCCCTTTGCTCCCTGTAGACAAGCTTTCAGTTTAGTGTGCCACTCCTGGTTAAATAACTGAAAAAAAAAGAGACCGCAATTAGGATCGAGGGGACTTTGAATACTTAGAATAGGAGGGGGGAGCACTAGATTAACAGAAATAAATATTTCATTTGATATGGGGGGGAGGACCACTAGACCACCAGAGAGATAAAGTACTGCATATTTTGTTTTGAGATTAAGTAAGGTAGGGGGAGCACCACTAGCCCAGGAATGTGAGGCGGGGGTCAGGACAACAACCTTCTGCCCTAGAGAGCCAATAGTGTCCAGGGAATCCAAGGAACAAAGATTATTTGCTCATCAAGATATAATGAGGCAATAAGTGGATGCCAATCAGCTCTTAGGGCCTTATGTGCAGACATGTATCATTTGCATATCAATCAATCAATCAGTCAATCACTCCATCTTTATTTTACCAGGAGTAAATACACCAGTAAGAGCACTCATTTACAAGGTAGTCCTAGGTACATATATACAAAAAACAAAGCAACATTACATAGCAGTCACATTACAAGGACAGCATAACATTACAATCCTTAATAACAGTGTGACACATCAGGTAAATACAAACAGATTTCATAACATTCAGTGGCATCAGGCTGAGAGAACTACTAGCACAAAAAATGATAGCTTGTGCAATGAAAAGGGCTGTATAAGCCATGACAACAGGATGAATTGGCAAGGACTGCATAGACAATATACCATTCAAACAGCAGGTGAATAAGTGCCATGGGACAATATAACATATTATAAGTAGGCTAAGAGGTCATTAAAGTGCTCGTGAGGCAAGTAAAAAGGAGGGGGGATGGGTACATAAAAGGATCTAGGGGAGAAGGAAAGGAGAGGGAGGAGGGGGAAGGCCCATGGTAATACAAGGGAGAGAGAAGAGTTGGCTAAAGATGGTTTGGGTCCAAATAGTCAGAGGATAGGCATTGTTAGGAGAAGCATCTGTAACTTTCCTGGAGGAGTAATTCAGCAGTGATTTGAAGGCGGATAGTCCTATTAGGTTCGAGAGTTTTAAGGTGCCCTGTATATTGTTCCAGATAGTTGGGAGGGCATGGCTTATGGAGGATGTACCATAATGGGTTCTGACTCTAGGAATGACATATGGGATTTCAAATATAGCAACTTCGTGCAAAAGCACAAACAGGTTTGGGAAGCCCAAACTGATTTTGCTCCTTGACAGCCTTTATGTTGTTAACTGTCTGCATTTCATGTATTGTATGTTTTTGCCCCTCTTGCCTTTTCCCCTTGGTCGCATCTGGAAATGAGCCAAGGTTCAGTGTGCCTCTCCCGGTTACCAGCTTTTAAATGAATAAATAAATAAATGTTCACCAGACGCACATGTCTCTCTATGGTCAGTAGTGAGGTGTGCTTTGTGCAGCATTCACCTGACAGTGACTGCATTATAACTGAGTACTAGGGAGCAGCAGCCATATATACTGTACATTCAAATATTGCAGTTACTTTGCAGTATATCTAAAGAGATTTTCTCTGGTGGTCCGCAGGGGTAATGTTGGCAGAAAAGGAATTTCTCTGGAGATATCACAGAAATTGCAGGAACTATCTGGCCATGTCTTTGGCTGCAACTGCACATTTGAACAAGTTTTGGTAACACATACACTCTATGCTTAGAACTTGTTTGAATACAGCAAAGTTAGACCCTTATGCAAATTTGCACTCAGGATAGAGACTATCCATAGAGAAGACCTCCACTTTTGAATAATCAGCCCATGCTCATTAAAGTGAGTTTTTCACATTTGGGAAAACTTTGAAAATCATACTATTCAGACACAACTCAAATGACAGTTTGTTTATCTACTGCATTTCTATTCCCTTTATTCTTCATTTGTAGATTACAGTAACTTAAATGGAAAGAGGACACATTTCCCATAGTTAATCTGCCCTTGCTGTTTAATCCTTTGCAGATGCTAGAAGTCCTATGTTTTTTGACATCATAATCATTATCACAGCAGCACACTGTGATGTTATGAACAGGTCAGTGATTTCAGCAAGAATTAAGCATCAAAAGCAGATGAGCTCTAGAGAACTAGGATACTGCATCCATGCAAATTAATGAAGCACAAAGGGAAGAGACATGAAGACACTATATAAAATAATAAACTTTGTTGTGCCTAAACATGAGTATTATGCTTTGCAATGTTTCTCATTGCACTTTAAAGGAAGACAGGGCTAGCTAGTACGTTGGTGGCTGATGTCTCCTATAGCTAAATATATCTGCATTAAAATACAATATTATATGTGTCACGTTAACAGCTTGTTTTTAACATCTAGTGATCAGTTGAACAAGCAAATTCACCAGACAATATTCAGAAATCATGACAGTTCAACTAGAAAAAATCTAAAACATTTTTAATAGTCTAATATCTACAGTAGCACCATTAATATTAATTGGGATGATCAAGCATTACATCAAAACTACAGGATTCTTCCAGAGCTTGTGCAGGTGGAAAATACAAATAAAGAGCGAATAGCTACTTTCATGAACAGCAAGATTATTGTAAAAGCTTCAAGAGGCAGTTTAGTCAGGTAGCTTTGTTTTACAGTTCTGCAAAGCTGAACTAGGCTGGTTATTAAAAGTTTTTACTGTCACTGTTTTATAAATGTTGAACCGTAGACACATATAGGGCTTCTTTTATAGAGTAGAAAGCCCTGTACATTGTTTTAACTCTCCATGACCTGAGTCTTGTTGACTGCTAGTGCTTGTATTTAGCTCACAACTGTCCTTTTGCTTGCATTTGCTATACCTTTGACTGCCACCTCAGTCACAGCGCTGGAGACCTCACTGCAGTATGACTTCAACAATGCCCACTCTGCGTCTTCTAAAACCAGCTGGTGCTAAGTGCCAAAAAGACCAGTCTCCATGCCCTCTGGCACTAGCCAAAAGATTGTAATGTTCAACACCCCCATTTTAGAATCCTGGATAGTACCCTCCTTGTTAAGGTTTCTCAGTTCAAGTACTTTGGTATGTGACTGGAATGACACCTTGACATCTCTTCACACACCGATACCATTCACAGAATAAACCACCTAAAATTCATGCCTTGTACTGCAACAAGTCTTGCCTACCCCTCACGGTCTGCTACAAAATCCACTCTAAGATGATATTACCAATGTCTGAATATAGACTGTATACTGTATGGGGTTTATAGCATCACCCGGAAGGACCCTTACCAAACAGATACCTCTTTTCTACTCTTTCTGTCAGTTTGCCATTGATTCTCCTCCCCTAAACCACCACCACTATTTCCACCTTAATGTCTCACTCGCCTTACTTATGTCTGAATGTCTTTCTCCGTGGTTTTCTTTTCTTTATAAATGCTGTTTCTCGTCCATTCCTTGCTCCCCACCTCCCTCCATTATTATCGCTTTATCCTCTTCTCTCCCTTCCCCCTCATCTTTCTAATCACTCCACTGACTCTGGATCCTTCTCTGTCCTTTCCTGCTAAATCCCTGCCAGTCTAACTGCTGTTTCTGTCCACCCCCACTTCTTGAACAAGCTCCCTTCTCAGCTCCACCTCTTCTCCTATTACTTCTCTCAAAAAGCTCTGCAAAACTAACTTTTTGCCTTCCTGGTCCTTTGCCTAACTCTATACAAGCCTAATTTGTACTCCACTCCCCACCTTTTCTCCTCCCTTTATTACTAACCTACACAAACCACATCGGCCTTCAGTCAAAGAAGACACATCATACCCTTTTTGCTGTGCATACTGCTCTTATCACAGCTTTTGATCCTTCCTGCAAATGTACTTTGCTTTTTTCTGCACACCTTTTTAATCCTTAATTATTGTTGTTTATTATAATTCATAGTCTTTCATAGTTTTCCATTTGCTTGCACTTAGTTGAATGCTGTGAACTGTGTTATTGACCTGCTTACACATTTTCTGCCTTGTACTCCTCAACTTCACGTCATACTGGATACAAGCCTCGACTCAGTGTACCCTTCACAGTCTTCAATTTCTAAATAATTAATTGCATAAAGAAACTATGAAGAGGGCTTAGTTCAGTTTATGCTGCCTATATTTTTCTTTTATTTAGATTTTAGGTCTCAATGTAGTATTATTGGAAGGTTATAGGACTGAACAAAAAAAAAGAAAGCTAAAACCTTCTGTTTCTATGCAGTTCAAAAACCATTTAAGAAGGTCCAGTGCTGTTCTCTCCTCACTGCAACTGATCCGCCAATTAGTCCCTTTGCACTTGTGACCTACAGGGGCCTCACGCTCCTGGACTAAAAGGCAATATACTCCCCATTTAGTTTTGGGATTTTTTTTTAGAGTGAAGGTATCCTTCTGTGTGCAGTCATGCTAACTTACATCATACCCTACATTTCTGTGATGTGTGAACTATTACCAACAAGTAGGATGTGCTATGAACCCATTACACTTGTTTCTTACATGGTGTGAATGGCTTTGATGAACCTATCACAGCACAAAGCAAGGCAAAAGGTTCAGTAAAAAACATTGGAAATGGGACACATTCTATGCCCGCGAAACAAACTGTATGTTGGTATAACTGAACTTATTGAAAGATTAGCTTTCCTTGTAATATACAGTTAGAAACAAGCCATGTTCAGCTCTACAATCCATATAGATCATAGACCCAGTATCATTCAGAGGGTTTCACAAATAAGTATGGAAAGTAAAAGGTAAAAAAGTAAGAGAATGGTCCCCTTCCCCTCCATAAATAGTTGATAAAGCTGTTTTAAAATGAAAGTTTATGTACCATGCTGCTATTAGTATCAGTACTACCACTGTCTTATGGTCTCAAATAAGGTTGAGCAGCCTGTGCCATTAAATGCCTGATGGGGATTCCTTCTCCAAATTGCAATAATTGCAGTGAAACCTTGCCAGATTATGTTGTATTTATTGTGTTTAAAGGATTTTATATGTAATTTGTTTTATGTACTGCATTTTAAATGTTTTAATATAATGTAACATGCAATGAATCACAATGAGAATTGTGCTATATAAATAAAGTTGAATTGAATTGAATAATTGTGTGATGCCTCCACCCAGGGAAATTAAATTGAGTGAGATGGTTAAACAGTACTGCCCCTTGTGAACCAAATTTACTCTGTGGCCCCACAGGTTTGCCCCATCCCAAACCACACAGTGCAATAACAGCTGACACAATGGCAATTACACAGCAATTACTTAGCACTCTGAAAATAACAGGCCCTGACTCAGAAGTAAATGCAATCAGAACAAGGGATTTGATTGGAGAACAGGACCAAGGCTCTAGGGGATGGAAAGGGTTAAGTGCAGTGCAAATAATAACAGCAGTACTTAAATATTAAGGGATGACTATGGTAATTTTTTCTAACAATGCCCATCCCCACCCTTCACCTTATCTCACTTCATGCACTGTGTAGATTTAACTCACACTAGAACTTGAATAACCCCTCAATTTATAGGGAGCACCTGCTGCTTCACTGGTTACCTAGCCATTGGATCCAGGTCTGGTTGCCTATTTGTAATCTAAAGGGGAAATACAGATGGCTGCTCAAGTCAAACAGGAGGTATCTCCAATTTTGCCATGTACTAAAACCACGGTTAAGAGCAGGATATGACCTAGTCAGCAGCGAACTGATTCTCAATAATGTATGGCTGGGCCCCTGTCCCATAGAAAAAGCTCTGATATATTTCCTCATATATGATGGCAGCCAATTAGGGTATAATGATGCCAATTAGCTTATTACACTGTATTAATGTGTTGTTAACATGTTAGTAGCACACTAATACCCAACTCACTACAAGCCACCCCAATAACACGTACTGTAGCAAGCCTCTTTATAAAACATGCAATAAGCCCCTTAACAATACATGTAACGTTCACCTTGGTAACTTCATAACAGCCACCATAAAACCTCTACAAACTCTAACTGCTGAAAGATACCCTAACCTAAACTAAAAACCCACCAAACATCCTCCCTTCAACCTCACTCACCAAGCAACTGCAGACCCTCTATTCTTCTGGTGATGTTGGTCATTCCTTACAGCTGTTTACACACACACACACTACACTACACTACCACTACCACTCACAGACATGCCACCCCTTCATGAACAGCTGCATCACATGACACTCCTGACCGCAGACATGTCACTCCTCCTCCCCCCTCTTCTCCTTCTCCATACCACCCCGATATCCACCACACCACACGTTACCCCTGAATGCATGCCATGCTGCTCAGCATCCTGACACTAAGGGACAACTGCAGGTACCATGCCTCCTTTTCTAGAATGCCCCTGCGCTATGGAAGCATAAAAGGGACTCCCTCTCGGCAACCCCCTACTCCTGGAGTGGGTGCTAGTGTCCCACCCTTTCCATTCCCTCCCCCTGTCACCCAACCCTCCCTGCCTTTCTACTTTAGGACAATCACATGGTAGCCTTTGCTCCAATGGCCTGTACCCCTCCCTGCTCAAGCTTGCAGCCCCTGCCATCTCCCAACCTCTGACTTTCATTTTTAACCTCACTTTGGCCTCGGCTACCATGCCTGCCCCCTGGAAGGTTGCTAAAGTCATCCCTATTTTTAAAGCAGGAGACCCCCTCTCCTCTGATAATTACCGAGCAATCTCCATTATCCCCCATCTTAGCAAGCTTCTAGAAAAGGTTGTCCACCATCAACTCTCTGACCAGATTGACAAAGGCTTTTGACCTTACTCCTTACTAAGCTCCTCCAGCTCAGCTGCTCCCACGAGATCTGTCAATGGTTCCCGAGTTACCTGACTGGCTGCTCTCAATCAGTGACTGTAGGTGCCGCTACCTCCCCCAAACTGCCCATCACTACAGGTGTCCCCCAGGGCTCCATCTTGGGACCCTTACTATTCTCCCTGTTCATTAACTCCCTCCCTGCTGACAGCCTTACCTGCCCTGTCCTACTGTACACAGATGACTTAGTCATCTACCATAGTGAGAAATCCATTGAGAACATATCCTCTGTTCTTACCCAAAATTATGGCCACACCCACACCCACAATTGTTTCTTATCGAATATGCTCCTGGTTAACAAGAAGAAAGCCAAGGCTATGATCCTTGTATCCAAGCCCTACCTGGCTAATGCTGCTAAATCTAACTCCTCCCTCCTGGTACTGTCCCCATCTGGACCTCCCCTTCAGTTAGTCTCTGAGTTCAAATATCTGGGTGTAACCCTAGACCCATCCCTTTCCTTTACCATGCACATAAACACTGTCATATGCAGAATCAACCAAAACCTTGGTACCGCTTATAAACTATCTTACCCCCACTGCCCGACTAGCCACTGCCGGTGGGAACCCACTCCCTGTCCTTGACTATTACGAACATGCAAACATACGAACATATGAATGTGCCAGCAGAAACAGCCTCATGGTCTATCAGGTCTGTTCGAATGTGCAGCTAGCCCCCTACATTGCAGCTGCCCCAGCCTCCCCTCCGCTCCCCTATTGCCTCATGGTCTATCAAGTCTGTACGAATGTGCAGCTAGCCCCTACATTGTATTTGCCCCACCTTCCCCTCTGCTCCCCTATTGCTCTCTGATTTACTCCTCCTCTCTGTCATCTACCCTTTGCCACAGACTCAACTCGGTTTATATTAGTGTTTGCTGCTTCATGCTAATGGCTCCATTCTCCACCCACCATTGCACCTTATGTCAGTCTCTTGGTTGGCCCTCACTCATGCGTCACTTTGACTATGCACTTCACAGTATTACTGATAGCACAATGCATGGGGGTATTGAGTCCCCATATGCTTCCCTCCTCAAGGCACATACTGTCCCCATGTGTCTGTGTGATACATCAGTTCCCCCTGCTGAAGGTCCCCAGAGTCTCCACTGTAATGGGGAGTAAAGCTCTGTTGGTAGCCACACCTTATCTATGTAACAGCTTCCCAGCAGCTATCGGCATGGTTAGCTTGCACCACTCCTTCAAATCCCAACTTAGATCCTGGCTACTCCTGGAATCCACCTGCTCTTACTCACCTGTTTAAATCCTCCCCTTTTGGGGTGTAGGCACTTATACTCCCATCCCTCACTCCTGCCCCCCTTTTTTCTCATTTCCCCCTCACTGTTATGTGCTAGCTCTCTCTACCTTCCCTCTCCCCATCCCTACCCCTACTAGTTACCTTGTTTTCCCCTGTGTCTTAACCTCCTCCTCTCCCTAGATCTTTTCCTTATTTGTCCTACCCTCGTACTCCTGCTCTACTTTCCCTCCTCCTTACTCTAGCACATAGTGACCTTGGTGTGTGCACCTCCATGTCATCACTGGCACTTAGTTTCTCTGCTTTTCTCCATCCCCTCCCTAGCATCTTTGGTGTGTGCTTCTATTTACCACCTCTGGCACCTAACTTCCCTGATTCTTCCCCTATTCACCTCCATCTAGGTATTGATGCTTGTTGAACTGTTTATCCTACTAGGTTACTGTGGTACAGTCTGTTTACCCTGTTTCAAATTGGTATTACTGCTTGTAAGTGATTTTTTCCACTACCCTGTGTCAATCTATTGTTATACAGCTAGTTTATCTGCTTTTGTCGGGCTTGCAACTGTACATTGTTCAGCTACTTCTCTGTACCATTGCTTATTATGCTATGTGTGTTTCCATTGGGACCTGTGTCTGTACTGATTATAATTTGCTGCTTTTATTGGCTTGTAAATTATTTAAACTGTTTGATTCTGTGCCATTGTTTGTGCCCAGGTCATGCCTGAAAATGGTCCTTGGATAAGTGCTCTTACCCACTAAACAAATACTTAAATAAAGAAATAAATAAAAGCAATAGAGGCAGTCCATAGAGATTTACACTACACTACAGAAAAACACTAGCACTACACTATCTCTAAACTCCATAAAAGCCCTGTACTATAGAAAAACACTACCTATATACCACTACTCAAGGGAAAATATCTACACTTTGTCAAAACATACAGTGATGGCCATTGTCATTTTCAAGGAGTCTGTGCCATGGATCTTGACATTGGACCAGCAGTGCTGTTTTTTTTCCATTTTGTTCTGATATCGGAATTTTTCAGACACAGAAGTTCCTGCGGTGGCCTACAGATGTCACTATTCAGCAATTATACTGTGCATGCATCACTCTCGACCATGGTCTAGGGACAGCAGTTCAGAGGTGCAGTAATTAATAGGAGATCTAGGGCAACAGACACCCTAATACACACTTTGTAACATGTAGGAATACCCAGTGGAATGGTGTGGTTTCCTTTGCAAACACTTCACGTCATTCCCATCTGAATGCTAATGACTCAGCAGGCCAGGCAATAGAGCTTTGACAGAGAAGAGGTGCATACTGTACCTTTCAACCTTTTAGGTTCCCAGTTGAAGACAGGGACCCTTTGGAAATACTATGTCATATAATCAGTTTTGGAGAGGAGTGTGATGGAACCACTATGTGACATTATCAGTTTAGGGAGGATGCCCTTATAAGCACTGGCCCAGGTATTCAAAGGGTTGCATGGGCGCAACAGTGTTGCACCAGCCATGACCCACTGACTTCTTGATGCGATATTCAAACAGGAATTGTGCGGGCACCAATCCGATGCACTGGGCGCATCAGTAATGTATGCGGGTGCAAGTGGGGGGGGGGCATGCCCATGCATACTCTGCACATCCAGATATTCAGCCCGGGATGTGCTGAGTCCATGCATGCACAACCCCTACTTGCGCCGCACAAAGCTGATCCCCCCAAAAAAGGAACAACGACTGGCCACCCACAGGTGAGCTACTGTATTGCAGGGCACAACACGGCATCTGCCACCTGTGGTTGGCCACACGAGCTCTGGCTGCACCTCCATGGCAGCGCCCCCCATGCCCGATCATGGGCATCTGTTAAAAATAATAACGTCCAATATCCCGGGTGGTCCAGTGGACCACTCTCAGCCCAGTCGTTGGCATGTGTAAAAATAAAGATAATCCAATATCCCTGGTGGTCCAGCGGACCCACCTCCCCACCCGCCCACTGATCCCCACCGCCGCCCCCTCAGTCAGTGGCGTGCGGCAGCACCCCACCCGCCTGCTGCCCGCCCACCTGCCAACTGACACTTTAGGCAGGGCTGTATGCCCATTGGTCCACAGCATGAGCCAATGGGCGTGCAGCCCGTATCATACTACACATTCCAGATATGTGAATGGATCTTATCCATTGAATCTTATCCTCATTCACTCAGGTCCTTTTGGGACCTGTGTAATGACATACAGATGTGCAGGGCCCAAGGTAAGAAAGGAAAGACCCTGTTCACCTATGGAAGTGCAGGACCCATGCAGTGACAGATGCCAAGAATTCAGAGGGCTGTCTGGTGGGCTGTTGAAGCACAGGGCCTTCTATTCCCTGTGTTTACATGTGGCTGCAGATACAGATGTACAGGGCAAAGAGTCCATCTGTCAGCCAATGCACAGGCCCCTCTGTCACCCATGGGTGCAGACTAGAAGGGCCCAATGCCAAGAGAAGAGTTGTCTTCACTGTATGGTACCTGGGTCTGTGTGAGCAACCCTGCAGCTTTCATTCCCTGGTTAGGGGGTCACATAACAGCACCATCCCTCCACCCTCACCCCATCCAACTGGGTCACTGAGCTCTCACTTGAACTCAGGTCAACGAGACAGGACCCAAAGCATACCCACTGAGGCACTACACACCAACTTTCTTAATAATTATAATTTTCCTTTTTTTTTTATTTTGACCCCGAATTTTTAAGATAGTTGTTTTATGACTCACCTTATAAACATGACATGACATTTATACCATATTGGTCAAAATGTCATTTCGTACCAGAAGTGCAAAAACACATCTTTTTCAGGATTTAATAAGTGATGCCCATCGTGTTTTTAAGATGGTGTGAAAAAATAGCTATGTTGAAACTTTGGAGTCAAAATGTTGGAAAATTAGCAAAGTTATGATTAAACATTGAAATATTGCAATGTTCACTTATAACTTGTCCATAGTACCATATTTGACATCATATTTTCAGAATAACCTTCTTATAACCCTTTCTCATGAGCCCGGTAACTGAAAAATTTTGAACCCCTGCCAAAACATAATTCCATGCCACAGGTGTGAAAACACATTTTGGCCAAGATTTGAACACTAACAACTGTCGTGATCATGAGGTGGTGTGAAAAAACTGCTATTTTGAAAATCTGGAGTTAAAATACTGAAATTACTAAAGTTATAAGTGGAAGTAGAAACAGGGCACCAGGGAAATTCCCTGTCTCTTTTCTGTAGACAGAGGGCGCTGTGACTCTGTCCATCAGGGTTCTGGATCTCAGTCATCATGGAGGACAACAGAGGAGGAGCAGGACATGCACCAGTAATACAGAAGATGCTGGAGACTGCTGGAAAGCACCTGGTAGGTGGCCAGCCTCAGGTCTCTGGATGTATACTAAGCACAAATGATACTGTCTTGGGGGACATGGTTTGAGTGATCCCCCCGCCTCTTCAGCTTGATATTGCACTTGAAATGCAGAAACTGCTGAAACAGCCCATATGCAACTCCTCAGGGACAATATTCGGAAAGCTGAGTTGGAATATTCTGCTGACAAATGACTTGCAGAAGATGATTGTAAATGGAAACATCTTGAGCTCACCTCTCCTCGTCAAATGCCTGAATCTGGCTCCAAAATGTTTATCTCCTCTTCAGTGACTCCAGGTATGGTTGAACGAAGCCCGCAACAGGAAGGAATGATGTCTATTTATGGGGCACTTCCTCTTGGTCTACAGAAGGGGACAGGATAGACTTGCTGGGAATCAGGGAGGTGGACACTGAACCTGGAAATACCGCTAATGGGTCCCCTGCACCTCCTCCGACTGCCGCTGCTCTATGCATAGAGCAATTACCGCACTCTGAATCCACACATTCTGCCCTGAAGCAAGGAGCGGTTTCAGGGCATGCTGCACCTCCAGACTCAGAGCTTGTCTCCACACCAGGTACTATATCCTTTTCCCCTCTAGACACCCCTAGCACTGAAGTCTTTTTTGATGCTACTGCTGTTTTTCCCTCATATCAGGGGGAAGGAAGAGTCTATATTTCCTACTATGCCATGTACTTTTGCTCCTTCTAACATCCTGAATGAAACCCCTGAAGAACAGCCTAGCATTCTAGTCCAACAGGAGCCCATGGAGGCCACCGCCTATGCCAGTCTCCTAAAAAAACTGTTGAATTAGCAAAACGATATAATGCAGTATGCCTCCAGTTTTTGGGGTCCTCTAAAGGAACACCCAGCAGGTTTTATGTGGGTAAAGTATTGTTAAAGCAACAGATTGGCTTTTCCCCTGTGAAGGTATATGCCCTTATTCACTCACCGGGAGGAACAGTCTTTTGATATTAGTTTCCGGACCCCTGACATTTTAGACAGGTTTTGGATAAAGTATGCCACTCCGAAAACTAATCCTGCATTGGAAAGATTTCAAGCTATCCCTCTTACCAAACAATCTTTCAAGGTGATTCCAATTCTCTTCTGCAATGAAGGGGTCAATGTAACTGATATTTTGTACCGGCATGAAAAGAAGTGTAAGGTACAAGGTAATCCAGAGCCAGTATTGGACAATGAAGTTCTCTGGAATGGGGGGTTGAGAGTGAAAATCAATCTCCAGCAAAATGATTCAGGCTTATTGCATCTCCCAAATTGCTTCTATGTAGGGTGAGACAAGGGCTTTATTCTCTATCCTGGACAGCCCCACCATTGCTATAAATGTGGGTCTCCAAGACACTTGAGTCACACATGCAATGTTGTTAAATGTGCTCAATGTGGGGAATCCAGACACTCGATGTTCCATTGTAGAGGCCTCCTGAAGTGCAATTTGTTGAGGACAGTCATTCCTTCACTGACTGCCCCTGGGCATTGCATAATACCCCAAATAATGACTATGCTATTCAGGACTACTACATTAACACTGCATTGAAACAGAACAACAGACATTTTATCAGACCTCGGCCCCCCTTCCACAGGAGGTAATGGCTTGTCCGGATACTCCAGTAGCAGACTCCTCATCTGTGACTCCACTTAGTCCTCCGAACACTGTGCATAATATATCAGACTCTGAATTTACAGCTTTGCCAACAGTGGCCCCGGTTGAGGCCTACACCAAGACTATGCCTCGTCCCCCCCTCCATGAAACAGACCTCTTCTAAGTGGTAAGGAGGCATGGGAGTACCAGAAAGAAAGGCACAGATAAGGGGCCTGTAGCAGAAGGCCCAATACCTACACAAAACAAATCTGATGCTTTACCTATGGAAGAGGGAGACCCTGGCACTGAATCCGATTCAGCATCCTTTCACTTTTCTCAAACTGTTGGGGGATCAGAGGGAAAACTCCCTGCTGAAGATCCCAAATCCTAAACCCCAGGCTAGATAGATGGGGACTAGAGCATGGGTCTGAAAAAAATGATGATAAGTGGCTCCTGTGACTGCTCCACTGTATAACATTGCTGTAGCCTCCTTGAATGCAAAAGATTGCTAACTTATGCAAAGTTTGATTCTGTTCCTTATGATATTGTGTTTTTACAGGACACTAGGTTACTCTCTACAGAGGACGTGTGCTCTGCTACTCCAGCTTGGCACAAGGGGGACACCTTATGGTCTATGGGGGAAGATGTTTGTAGTGGGGTAGGGATCTGCCTGAATAACGTGGACATTAGGGTAATTCACCAGGTAGATATAGTCCCAGGTAGAGCCTTTTTGCTAGAAATTTAGTTACATGATGTAGATTTCAGATGTATTAATGTGCATGCTCCTTAGTCAAAAAAAGCCAGAACTGAATTGTTTCAGGCTGTTTAACCATATCTCTTTATATCTGGATATGTCCTGCTGTGTGGGGATTTAAACTGCAGCAGATATAAATTTGACAGGGGGTCACAAACAAATAAGGTGTTTTGTGATGTTTCCTGTTTAAATAACCTTTTATCCTGCAGTGGCTTGAAAGACGCTTTTGACAAGCCTGGTCTTATTCCCTCCAAAAGGTACTTTAGGGGGTTCACATGCTACCAGGATTGACTACTGGTTTAGTTCAGATAATATGGATATTATTCAGACACAAACAACACCTGTGTCCTGCTCAGATCATGTTTTGTTAAGTCTCACTGTGCCTAATTTTGAGAAAATGGGGAAGGGCCTAGGTATTGGAGGATGAATCTTATCTTGCCTACCATCCCCCAAGTTTATTATGGGTTTCCGGGGCTCTTGCAAGCTAGGAAATCATCTGCTTTTTGTATTATGACCTCCAAACATGGTGGGACGAGACTAAGAGAGACATACAAACCTATTTTAAACTGATTGGGAAACTCATTGGTAAACATAAAACTGACCAATACATACAGTATCGGGCCGTATTACAGTCCTTGATGTCCACACAGAATCAATTTTGACTCGACTTGTCAGACCAAATATCTCCAGTAAAACAAAAAATGGCTGACATTCAATACAAAAGATATAAATCCCTAGAAGCCGAACAATGTTTTGGAACCCAGGGCAAACAGGACTTCACCAGCCCCTTTCAATTTGGTCTCTCACAACACCACACTAAAAGCCTCTCCAAGATTATGACCACAGAAGGTAGGGCTGTAACTAAGAGATCAGATATTTTGACAGAGCTAGTCCTCCATTTTACACACATGTTTCAAGCTCCCCAGCATGATGATGGTCTGATCAACCCATGATTACAGGGCTGTGATGTACCCTATTTATATCCATCTCATTAACAATTGATGGTACAACCAATCACGAACACAGGACTTCTGGGAGTCATTAACTCCATGAGAGTGGGTTCAGCCCCTGGTCCTGATGGTATCCCTTACGAGATGTACAAACACATCACAGATATCTTATTGAAGGAACTGGTAACACTCTTTAATACAATGTTAGCTGAGGATAACTTACCCCCCCCAGTATGTGGGAGGGTCTGGTAGTATTATTATTTAAATCTGGAGACAGGTCCCTACTAGCAAATTGAAGGCCCATAGCTTTACTTAACACTGATCTCAAGATATTATCTAATTTACTGGTAAACAGATTGGCTCTTGTGGCTGGTGATCTTATCCACCTCTCCCAAACCTGTAATTATCCTAGGAATATCTATTTATGATGGGACAAAAAATCTTATACAAAAGCAAACAACTATAGACCCCCACTGCTGAAAGGGGTGAGGGGGGAAGAAAAACATAAAACGCTTCCCCTGCCCCATTACCATTTGGAAGCTCTCTCTTTTTTAAAAAAAGAATTGGAGAAGAAAAAGAAATAATGAGTGTGTCCTTTCTGTTTTTTTATTTTTTCATTTTTGTTTTAGCGTCACAAAGGAGCGTATGGTGCCTGAAGAGGTTTACCTCTTAAGTACCTCCCCCTTTTTAATTAAATAAGAAGGGGGCAAGGCTGGAAAGGAAAGGAAAAGGAGAGACTGCCCAGAAGCCTGGTCATTGAAGTGCAAGGTGGGCAGGTTGCAGTGATGATATTCTGGAAGATCAAGAATTATGGTGAGTACGTAATTTGGCTCCATGTCATATGAGCGACCACAAGACAGCGACTACCTTTACAGCGAGTGTACATCACCAAAAAGCAAAAACAACGATGTACACTCCACATGCTGCAAAAACAGCTACACAATCTTAGGTTCTATACAGGGGGCAATATTTACTTTCTTTCTATGCTGGGGGCCTGTGCCCTTCTGTACTCTCCTTGTGGGTGACTTTGCCCCCCGCACCCTCCTATATTTATTTAACCAACACAAGTGGGATGCATGTCAGGGAAGGGGAAAAACTCAAGGGGGGGATACAACTCAGGGAGGGAGACACAGGTTGGAAGGGGAGAATGAGGGTGGAGGGAACAAGGCCGGAGGAACGGGACATCATCAAGTAGTAAAAAAAGAAAATTACACAACCCCCCCCAAATGTAATACAAAATTATATCAAACCCATGCCCAGTCCTGAACCCGTGTCCACCAGCATCACAGACCATGACTCTACCCCCCCATGCCATATGAGTAACTTGACACTGCCTCCTCCAACAAGTCCTCATAACCTAATCTACCTAACGCTGCCTCACTATTTATTTCCTATTCCCTTGCTATTCCCTACAATCTCTATTCTCTCATGGTCATTATCCTTACAGGTGCTCAACTGAGTCACTCAATTTGAGTTGCCCAAATCATGGGATACTCATAATTTTCATGTCTTCCAAGGATCAGTCTTCACCATTCATCACTGGTGGGTCTGATTGCCAAGCTTACCACCAAGGGCAGTGTTGGCAAAATCTGAGGGAAATGGCTGTTCCCTCAGCCTCTTGTGGGGAAGACACAGAGAGGCAGGGGCCACTCACGGGCCTGGCAAGGCAAGTGTCTGCTTAGGGTCAGGTGGAGGCTTCTGTGGTCTAGGAGCAGGAATGTACCCTGCAAGTTCATGCCTGGTCTTGCAGGAGAAGAAGTGGGTCCCCTGGAAACATGAGGCAATAACCCTATGCTGGGCTAAGGGTGACAACTGGGAAAGACGCAGCCATATCGCCTGCCTGATGTGGACTACAGGTCTGAAGACTACCTCACTGGCATCATAAGACACCCTTGACTGGTGTCTCACCAGCTCAAGACCCTGTGCAGAAAGGCGTATGGCCTGCCTGGTTGCCTCACAATATGGCAGAAACACTAGGTGCTGACCCAGTATCACCCACAGGTGCCTGCCATAGGACACTTGGTGTATCCCAAATGTCAAACTCAGCTCAGTCTGACTCTAGGGGACAATTGCGCACTGGGTGCCTATGTCCAGAGGGGGGTGTCCAGGAGCTGGACACAAAGAGGGGTGTGGCATGGCTCCTGGAGACCCCAGGGATGCACACTACCTGTGCTGGATGTCCCTCAGGGCAGGAGAAGGGCCAGAGGGATGGAGCCAGACATCTCTTGACCCCTCCAAAAAAGGCCTAGGCCATGGAGCTATGACTGTAAGTCATGCCTGTACTCCCCAAGGAAGAACAGCATCAGGTATGCAGGATTGCAGCCAGAAAAATGGGACAGTCACAGCTCCATCATCATCTCCAAAAGGAGCTGCTGGTAACGGGTTTACTCAGTGTCAGAGAAGTGAATGAAAAAGTCCTTTTCTTCAGTGGAGGAAGATGAAGAATAAGAAGAGCTGGACTCCGGGGGGGGGGGCATCGGTGCTGGGGTTTCAGGCCGGAAGATAGCCTGATACAGTGCCCTCAGGTAGGAGGGGAACGCAATCATTGAAGCCTTGAACTGTTCCCAGGTCAGGGATCCCATAGGACACAAATGCCCTGGAGAGGAGGGAAATAGGCAGAGGAGGAGTGGGGAAGAGGAGGCAGGTCATGGTGGACCAGGCCAGGTCCTCTGACAGGGCTACAAGAGTGAACAGGGGCCCTCACTTGAGGGGAGGGGCTGTGGAACTTGTCCACTCATGCGCACCCAAACACAGAGGGGTGATTCAGTTGGTGCCCTTTGGGGGAATCCCCCAGGTGCAGAGATCGAAGCTGTAGTGGTCCCACCAGACGGCCCTTGTCCCCACCTACTGCAGGCCCAGACAGTCCTGAGGCTAAAAGACCAGAGGCAACACTCCAGTTCCTGCCAGAGCCACCAGCCACTCCAGACATGGAGCGTGCTGTCGACTGGGTCTAACCAGCCCCCACCTCACCTGAATGGACTCTGCCACTTGGGCTAGGCCTAAGGCTATCAGCAGCAATATGAACCTGGAGCAATGGGGAGCCATCACTGCTCATGGTGACAAAACCCAGGCTCAGTACTGCAAATAGCACCGGAATCAGATTTGGCCCCACAACCTGACCAGGTGTCGGAAACAGCACCAGAACCCAACCCAGTGCCATGCATGGAACCAACTTCTCCCCCAGCACCAGAATCAGCACAAGGATTAGCCCTAGTGCCTCGAGCACCACCATGAGACAGAGGAGCGGCAGCACCACAGCTGGCACCAGGCCCAGAAGAACTACTGTACAACACTGCGGATGCTAAAGGCCTAGGGCTAGGCCCAGAAAGGTCTCCTTCTTCACCAGGGGCAAGAAGCCAGTCAGGATCATCCTGTTCCTCTCCCTCTGGATCATCCTCAGAGGATGAGATCTAGAAGATCTCAAACAGGTGACTGCTCCATAGGTCTTCCCTCTCCCAGAGTTGCGAACAACTCAAGTTCGGGAACGAGCCTGGGACATCGGGGGTCGGTGGAGGGGGGAGGCTATGGAGATGGATTGACCAGCTGTAGGCTGCTCATCTCACCCAGATAGGGACTCAGTGTCACCCACCTCAAGGCTGCCCCTGGGTGGAGGCCCAAGTGTAGTGCAGACGGGAGTGGCTAGCATAGGGAGGGTGCTACGGATTGCTGCATGTGTGTGCCTCCACACACACATACACACACACACACACACACACACAAGCAACTGTGGCAAGGGGAGGGGTAGGAAAGTGGAAAATAGAGCTGGCAGGCTACCTGATGGCCCTACAGTGCCTGCAACTACCCCGCAGAGTCTGGATGCTGGTCTCCGGGGGAAGGGGGAAGTTGACGCTCTTCGCCCTGTCATGAGGGAGATTGCCAGGAGGGTCTGACACGGGAAAGTCGGAAACCAGAAAGCGAGCCCCTCTGAGGGAGGAGCCAGAAACACCTGCCAGCCAAACTGAGGCAGCTGTTTACACAGTGGTGACTCTAGGAATTAAGAATTACTGAGGTACAGGGGGTATAGGGGACTTGTGACTGGGCACATACTGCAAAATGGATTCATAGGACTACATTGGCAGCTATTTGTCACTGATGGCGGCACAGCTTAGGCACAGTGAATTTGTATTTATTTATTGATTAAATATTTTAGAATCAAGAAAAGCAAGCATAGATACTTAACACATGTCATTTTGCAGCTGTAACCAGGAGAGGGGAGAGGAGGTTATGATGCAATACAGTAATGAGTAGAAAAAATTTCTGAAACACACAGCAAGGAAAGGACACCAAAAGTGTGTGCTACGTATTCATATAACAGTGAACAAATTCCCAAACAAAAATTACAGTGATACAATGGGGACTCTCAAAGTAGTAATAGTACCTCTTGTGCTATGTACTGATGGCGTCTCTAGTGGCAGCTTGAAGTGGAAGACTACTTTAGCAGTATGCTGGAGAAGCAGTACAATTATGAATGTATTTATTTACTTATTGTTTAAACTTAATACATATTTAAAGTCATGTTATGAAACTTGTGTGATTCATATGTTTATAAAATGGCAAGAAAAAAATCCTGAAAACTTATTGGCTGGGAGACATCACTTGATCATGTACTTTATTTATTTATTTAGTTGTTGTTGACCGGGTACGTGCACTAGACAAAAACATTGCCTATTTTCAGGCACGACCAGGGAGAGGTACAGACAAAAAGTAGACTGCAAGTTACAAAGACAGCAATAAATACTTTGGGAAGAAACGTCGCTATAGTACAGGAGCGACATGATCAATATTCAGCACAATGCAATAACAGAAGTTCAATTTCAATAGTCCAAAATTGTCAGGCAGTTAATAGATTAAGCATGAGATAAATACAATAAAAGGGATCATTTACACAATAATTTATCATTAGATAGGAGAAACTTGCAGAGTTCATTTTTAAAAGCAAAGTGAGGCTGAGAGCATCTTAGAGACATAGGAAAAGAGTTCCAGAGCTTGGGGACAAATGCTGAGAAGGCCAGTTCACCCGTCTTTGAAGTACATTTTGGGACAACCAGTAGTGACCTATCATTAATCTGTAAGGGGTAAGCCTGTGTAGCTCTCTCTTTAGCACGCCAGGTAGGATAGCAGGTGTACCTGTTCTGATAACATTATCAATGATACAACCAACAGCAAAAAGGTGATAAGATGATGGGGAGAGTCAACCTAGACTCAAGTACAAGGCACAGTGATGGGTCAGACTGGGCAAAGAAAGTGCAAAGCGAGCAATGTTGTAGCAGATATTCCATTTATTTAGGACCCCTTTGTTTGTCTCCAGGTAGGGTACCAGCCCATGGGAGAGACTAGTTCGTAAGACACCCTGGGCTATGGCCAACCTAGCGGCTGAGGTTAGAGCATGCCAGATTTTATAAGCAAGACCTAGCTTTATATTAACTGTCTTGCAGATTGTAGATAGGTGCAAGTTAAAGTCAATGGCAGGGTCTGGAGTTGACTACAACTGGGGGGAGCCATCAGAACAGCAGATGGTAAGGGCAGAGGGACAGGCCTTGGTTCTGGGGGTGGAACGGAAAAAGCATAGTGTGTGTTTTTTTGGTGTTCATAAGGAGTCTGATGTGAGTACCCCAGGTCTGAATACATCCAAAATCAACATTTAGCCTTGAGCTGACATCCAATACATCCACAGCACTAGTGTACAGGACCATGTCATCTGCATAGAGAGGAGTACAGCAGGAGGCAGCAGCAGTTGGAAGATTATTGATAAATAACATGAATAGCAGAGAACCAAGTATTGATTCTTCAGGGACACCAGAGTTAATACAGGATAGTTCGGATCTGACTTGATTTATTTCTACAAACTGCTGCTGCTCACTAAGGTAGCTTGCAAGCCAGGTAGTAGCAGCAGATGAGAAACCCAGGGTAGTAGGTTGGATAGTAGAAGGGTGTGGTCCACAAGGTCAGATGCCTTGGTTAGGTCAATGAAGTCTGCTCTAGTGAGCATGCATCCCCTTGTCCATGGCCATTTTAACATAGGTTTGTAAGTTGGATGAGGGCAGTGGATGTACTATAGGCTTTCCTAAAACTATGCTGTGCCAGGGATAATAGATTATGCAGCTGGAGGTGTTCTTTTACTTGGGAGGCCACGAGTTTCTACAGAAGCTTATCGAGCACAGATATGATAGCAATGGGGCCGTAATTATCTATATACTTGGTGTCTCCCTTTCTGTAAATAGGCACCACTCTGGCAGTCTTCCAGAGCTCAGGTACAACCCCAATGGAAAGGAACACGTTAAATAGCCTTGAGACTGGAGCAGCCAAGTGAGGTGCAGCAAGTCTGAGGAACCTAGGTATGAGACTATCATGCCCTGCACTACTGCATGCTGGGATAGTCTTCAAGAAGTGCAATACCTCAGCCTAAGTGACAGTCCTAAGTTTAAGGAGAGGGGGTCCTGGTTTCTCTTCAGGAGTGCACGGTTCAGGAGTTGTGCCAGTCAGCACAGAGTATTTGGAGAGGTCAGTGAAATGTGAGTTGAACGTATTTGAAATGGTTTCAATGTTATTATAGTTAATAACGCTTGGTGTCATGTTAGATATGGTAGAATTAGTGCCTTGCCCCATGAAAACCTTTATGTGGCTCCAAAAGTTACATGGGTCTCTAACAGATGTCCCAAGGAGCTGTTTGCAGTAGTTACTTTTAGCAGTATGTATTGCTTTTTTACAGTCATTCCTTTGCTACTCTTATTTAACCCAATCAAAGATAGACTTAGTTTTTTTAAGTCCAGCCCAGGTTTTGTCCCTTGATTTAAGTGAGACAAGTAGGTCACTGTGCAACCATCTTGTCACTGCTCCTTCGACCCTACATTTTGGAACATGCTTGTCTTGTAAGACTTGAAGAGTGGAGACAAAGAAAGTGAGGGCATTGTCTATATCAGATGCTTGATATAGGGGCGACCAGTCTGTCAGGTGTAAGTCAGCATTTAGGGCTTCATGGTTCAGTTTAGAAAAATCCCTGACGTATATCTTTTGGAGACAGTTTCTGGGTACAGTCATACCAGATGCAGAAAACTGGTGCATGGTCCCTGATGGAGTCTGGCAGAGTACCAACAATATGGGCCCGTTCTTTTCTACTTTTCAGAATCCAGTCAATAAGGGACTGGTGACACCCTAGTAGGGCAAGTAATAAGTTGAGTTAGGTGTAACTTCACAAGTATGGAGTCAAACATACCAGAATGTTCCCAAGCCAATCAAGACTGAACTCACCCAGTAGGAGAAATTCGTGTTTCCCTTTAAGGAGAGATGCCTTTCTAAACAGCAAGTTTCCTGAGTGCGGCTGTCCGTAAAAGCTAGCAGAGCTGCTATAGTAACCCTTATATAGATAGATGAGCAAAACATTTTCAGCAGTATGTAACAAAACCAAAGATAAATAACTAGTGTACTTATAGTTAAATAGCACCTTAGAAACAGAGCATTCACTCTGATAACAGTGGACAAAGTTAACTCCTTTAGGCCCTGGACACACTACAGAACTGTTTTTGAAAACCATTTTTAAAACCAGTTTAGCCAAACCATTTCAGTGCAGCCACACTACTCAGTAACCATTTTTGATAACGGTTTAGTGTGGCCACACTGCTGGTGTTAAACCTGTTCTCCTTGTAACTATTCTGTGTTAAGTCCATTACACAGAAATGTGCTTGCCTGGACACACTGCAGCAAGAACTGTTTTAGTTAAACCATTACATCTTAAAACACTGTTACTCCTGGACAAACCTGTAAGTAAAACCATGCTAGCTCCAAAATGTTTTTAAAACTGGTTTTAAGACTAGGTATCTAGCAGTGTTTAAAAACACTTTTGTTAAAACGTTTTAAGGGGCTTGCAGTCTGTCTGCAAACAGTGCTAGGGGGATTTAAACCATTTTAAGGCACTTAAACCATTTTAAGTTCCCCAGTGTGTGCAGGGCCAAAGTGGCCAAGTTAGAGCAGCTTAGGAAATACCACTCCTGAAGTAAAAGTAGGAAGACTCTGTATAGGAACTTCCTTGTACTCCCAGGTCGCACCTGTAAACCAGTTTTCAGCTTAGTGTGTCTCCCCTGGTAAAAAAAAATGCTAAACAAGGTTCAAGACAGCAACACTAGTAAGGCAAATCAGCAGTGATACACAATCACTACTTCATCTAATGGTGGTTAAACTACATTTGGTTAGACTGTAATGGCAGAGGCAGAAACAGCATAGGGTCAGATATGTAACCACAGTGGCAGTGTAAATGCAAAGAGGTTAGTTTGTATTAGGGCCTGAGGATAGCAATGTGGCCAGCAGATCAGCTGCCTACCAGCTCACTCTGACAGACTCTAGGCAGAAAGAGTTGCCATCCTTTTCACTATGGTCCTTTGTGCGGGGGGGGGGCGGCATTTGCAGGGCACTGCTAAAATAACAGAAGAACCCCTCCCTACTTTCCAAACATCCATGTCCTGATTAGCTAGAGGCTTCAGAGTTTGGATTTTGGTGCCAAATTTGAATGGCAGTTCAGATTTTACTGATGGGACTCTGGGGCTCTGGTGGTAATTGGGGGGGAGGGCTAGGGCACAGCTCAGCAGCCCTCTTGATCCGTTGTTGCACCTCTAACAATTCTTGCAGAGTGTGTCGCAAAAGCCCACTTGAGGAGGAAAAAGTAGCGGCTGAGTAGAGTTTCAATTCACTACTCACCAAACTACTGCCTTTTGATTAGCTGGAGGCTTTAGAGTTCAGATTTTGGTGCCAAAGTTGAACGTCAGTTCAGCTTTTGCAAGTGGGACTCCGGGGCTCCGGTGACCATTGGGGGGAAGGCACTTAAAAGCTAGTGATGCACAGTCAAGTGCCAGAATTGATTTCCAAGTGAAAAACATCATAACTAGGGCCATGCAAGAGACTCATTTTTGATATTTGTATTTGTATCACTGATATCTGTATTTGTCAAGTTCATTCAGATGAGACTAGACCACAGAGTCCCCAGAGAGTCCACCATGAGTCTGTACTGCAGCACTGCTCCTCTTCCATCCCATTTCCCTCTGTCTACAATACTGTTTGATTTATACGAACATACAAAGAAGCCAGCAGAAGAAGGCCATTTGGTCTATGAAGTCTGCTCATGTTGCAGGATCCACAGCTTGAGCTACTGTCCCTGCCCCCTCTCCCCACTCCTCCCATTCTCCCTCCCTACCCATGACCCATACCCACCCCCTATACCTGTCACAGCCTCTCTTAAAGCTGCCTGCTATCTTCAATGAGATTACCTCTTATGGCCGTGCATTCCAAGTGTTCACCACCCTCTCTGTGAAAAAGTGCTTCCTGACATCCCTCCTAAATCTCCCACACTCCTTAAGACTGTGCCCCCTCATGTTATGGTTGCCACTCAGCTTAAAGAGACTCTCCTTAATTATTTATTTAGGCCCAGTTGTTTTTCTCTTTTGTCCATTTTTTTCTCTCAGTTTACTATGACTACTAATTAATCATTGTTATTTTCCAAGCTGAAAGCAATGTATCATTTCACAAAACCACAGGTTTAATGAGCCCTTACAGTGTGACTACATGATGATGTGTTAAGTACATTGATCAACAGTTTGTCCCTGAATGAGCACCAAAATGTGCTCTCCTGCCTACAGACCCCTGGGTCACATGCTCAACTCACTGCTATGTCCAGTTGGCTGGCAGATCTGCAAATACATCTCTCTGGTATTGGCCAAGTCATTCTGCCTGCTTTCATTGCTACACCTCTGGCTCCACCACTGTTCCATCCTGCCTCCACTCACTGACTACTTTTGCTGACATGAGTGCCCATGACAAGAGAAGTGAAAGGAAGGAACCAGAAGAAACGTAGTGGAAACAAAATGGTGGGAAAAAAAGCCTGCTGTTATTTACCACTTTTCTTTATGGTTCTCAGATGGCACTCCCTATGCACAAATCAAGTTGAAAATAGCATGTATTCAGGGTTTGGTTCAGCGACACAAATACAGGCATATTCAGCTACATTTGTGCTGATCAGTATTCATCTTACACAGCCCTGGTCAAAACCTACAAATTCAAGGACAATTTCATGTATACATTTTTGTCATTTAAAAGTATTTGAACAAAATGTTTTGTATAAACCAAAACATAACAAAATGTTTTGCTTTACTTCTAATATATACTGTAGGAACAATGAGGCTTTTTATAAGTGCAATAAGTCAGTCCTGGTTATGCATTACAAGGATTTGAATGCACTATCCAGGGGTCTAAGGTCATTCAGCCTTCAGCCACATGCCTAATGTCCCTGGGACATAAATTAAATATAGAATAATGTAGGTGGGGGTGTACACTATGAATTGTTTCACATACCCGAGGTGGGTGATACCACATAAACCATGAGCGTGAAGCACTCAGTGTACCACTTGATCAGCAACACAATACTGATGATCCTTATCTTGCATGCACACCATGGTATCCTGGGTTTGACGCATGATTCTGGGTCAACAGCATATAATAGCAATTGATAATTGCTGCCAATTCAGAACGCTTTGAATGTATCACACTTTTACATAGATAGAATAATTTTTCCTAAAGAACAAAACTGCAATCAGTATTAGCAAGTGTGAAATTCTAAGTCGATAATAGCCTCTTCAACTGGCATAAGACATGTTTTCTAGATTGCGCAGAACACATTTGTGGACAGACAGTCACCTATAATGATGCCATTAATTGATGGCATGCTCTGGTAGTGAAATAAAGTATTTGATCAATAGTGCTGTATCCTAAGTAAGGCACTGTAGCCACGCATACTGAGGCTGCATGTATCTGCTACAGTAGTGAATCTAGATTCCTTGCCATGATACCTTTTCATTTTTGTTGATCCTATCATTTCTTATTGAGCTTGCAAGGGTATAACTCAAACTGATAAGAGGATATAGCTAATACTACTTCTTTATAGCAGTTATAAAGTTATCTAAAGAGCCATCTTGCAGTTTTGCTTTGAAAATAGCAGGGAATTGTCACAGTAGGTTGAATGCAAGAACTTGTGCACGGCACTGCCTCCTTTATGTGTCAGGCTAAGCATGCATCAGGCTATGGAAAAATGATGTGGGAGAAAAGTAATATTTGCAGATACATAACAGTGATAATTGATGTTTCAGAGACAATGGATGCACTCAAGATGTGAAAAGTCTTACTACATGGCCTGTGAATGTTTTCGGGCTAGGACACTTTCATGAACATATGCAATCTAAGGCACCATATATAAAAACAGTTGTATTTTCAACAGGAACAGTAGGTTTTTATTGTATTTGAAGCATTAGTGGCTTAAGGGTCTCTAAAGAGGTAGGGTCAAAGATGTAAGGGATATACTTTCCTCAAGTTGAGTGGGTTCCCCATACTCTTTTTTTGTCAGTCAAATTTGTAATATGTGGAATAACTCCCATTCACTGACAGAGAGCATCTCCCTGTGCCTAGTACCTTAATGCCCCCACCCCAGAAAGTCTGGTCCTTCACTTCATTTGTAAAGTTTGACAACTGTGCCTTAACTTAATAGGGCATGACCCCAGCTTTTTTTCCCCATCAACACTACTCAGGCCATCACTTTCCAAAATTCTGCTGACACCATGCAAGCCATAAAGGGAGTGATTAAGTACCTAAAGGGTATTACCAGGATTAATACAGAAGGGATTCTTCAGATCAGAAGGGGGAGAGACACGAGGGGGCATCAGCTGAGATTAGAGGGGGAGAGATTCAGGAGGGAAATCAGGAGACACTTTTTCATGGAAAGGGTGGGAGATAACTGGAATACTCTGTCCAAGGAGGTGGTATCATGTAGAATGGTGGGAGGATTTAAGAGAGGGTGGGACAGAATGAGGGAGGTGGTGGTTATGAGGAGGGGAAGGGAAGGTGAAGCAACTGCAAGTTGAGGGGCGAGCTGCACAATCAAGCAGACTCGATAGACTGTGAGGCCTGTTTCTGCTGGCATTTCATGTATTTGTATGATTGGAAGTCACTCTGTTTACTTCACATGCTACTTTTTAAAGGTTCAGTCCTCCCTGGTTATCCATTGCCATGGCTGCAAAAATTGATAGTCCTAGGCTCTACCATTTTTGAAAGTGCACCCCATTGCATCACCTATGGTTTCAAGTTATGGAATTCATATTAGAGCAATTTCGTTAAATTATACAGTACCTTTTATATGATGTTTCATAGTCAACTAATTTCCCAGTTAGAAAATAATATCTCATGCAAATAAAACGATAATAGATCTATCAGTCAAACACTTGCACTTGGACCCCACCACACATGAGTGCCAACTCCGTATTTCAAACACTAGATAATTTATTCACATATTAAAAATAAAACAAAATGTGCCCGCCTTTGATAAAGGGTCCTGCTGGATCTGAAACACATCAGGCGGGAGCATTTTTTTATTTTTAATATGTGAATGAATTATCTGCTGTTTGAAATATGGAGTCGGCATCCATATGTGGTGGTGAGTATCTGAGTGCAATTGTTTGTGTGACTGTTTTATCTCGAGACCACCACCAGCCTTGTGCGCACTTGTTCCTGGTTGTGTACATCTGTCACTGTTGGCTAAGAAAAATCTGATTCCACAAATGTTCTGAACAGGCTGCTGTCTGGGTTGACAAAGTCTGCTATTACCAGGAAGATCATTCCAAAGTGTGCTTGGGCATGGAATCAGACAATTGTGTCCAAAATGGTCCTTGTACAAACAGGTGAACAAGAGTACTGAAAAGTAATAGTTGGTCCAATAAAAGGTATCTTATCATCAGCTTTGTTTACCTGTTCAAAAAAGGATGTGAGAAACTATTTCCTTGTGGTGAGAAGAGCGTACAAATTGAATTGGTTTTCCAGGGAAGTGGTAGAACTGGAAGTCATGTCAGGCTTCAAGGTATAGTGAGGCAGACACAAAGGGCTGATGAAAAATGGGGTATGTGGGGGGTGTGTGTGGGGAGGGGGTCAGATGGGGCTGAGCTGTTCCTAGTGGACACAGCTGAGCCTACTCAATGTTAGGCTAAAGTGGCATTAGATAGGAACAGAGCCAAATAGAAGAGCACCTGTCTTATTCTGCTTGAAAAATGTCCTACTGTATGTGTGCGTGTGCGTGTTGGGGCATAGAAAACCCATTTGAAATCTCAGAAGGAGAACAAATCAGTTCTGCATACATCCAATCATTCAACAGTGATAGAGCTTAAATTATGGGCAGGAATGTATGGATCAATAAGCTCACAAAAGGTAAGCAGGAGTCCACTCAGTCACATCAGACACTAATTATGTCATTTTTAAAGTCGCACAACTGCCTGACTGGATGCTCAAGGGATTTATGCAAAATCTGGGTATTGAACTATGATCATGTCTTCTTTGTCAGAAGAATCTATAGTAACATTAGCATTTGAATTTACTGATGGCAGTTTATGCTAAAATGAGACATGCTAGCTAGTAATCCATTACTAAAATTACAATAGTATGTGGTTAAGGCTTATTGTTTGGAATTTGGAACATTTCAAAATCTTGTTGTAGGGCAGTTCATAGGTCAAAAAAGTTGTTGTACTGTCGTTCTGACATTACATCGATAGTATTAGAACTTTTCAGCCTTATCCTGCCACCAGACTGGCTCACTCCACGGTGCTCTTACCAAAAAAGTGACAAAAACATGGTGCCGCGATTTAGCAAGTGCCAAGCAGTGGACCCACATAGCTGAGACACAGGGAGCAGCACACGTCTCCCTGTTACAAAAAATTAATGACATTTTTAATTTATTTTTTTAGTTTTGCCATTTTAAAAATAAACAGTGTGGCTACAGGTGATCAGATTTTCTGATCCATCAGTGTCAGAGTCACTTAAAGAAGCCAGAGCGAGAGGGAGCAATTAGAGAAGCCGGAGTGAGCAGGACTTGAGAGAAGAGCACCAGAAAACACCAGAGGTAACTATTAAATTTAAATAAAAACACAAAAAAGAATCGATGGGCCACCATATATTATATAAAATAGTGGATAGGTGACTATCCATAACTAAGTCTTTGCTTCCATCTTGGGAGTTGATTACATCGTACAGACCTCTCAAGCTTTGCTGTCAAGGCCTGTATGGTGTCATTAACTCCCTCGATGGAAACACAGCCTTGTTGTGGATAGTCACCCATCCACTATTCTATATATAATAAAAAAAAAAACATGGATTAAAGTGGCACTGCTAACCCTCTCTGGCTTCAAAGTATCTCTAGTTAAAAAAACACACACACATTTTATAATTCCCACATTTTTTTAGAATTTGCTGAAGTAGCTGGTAGTTTGAGTTTGATTCCTTCTTTATTTTTAAATGTGAAAAACAGACTACCCACCACTCTGATGCTACCACACATAAACATGCTTGTTTGCAGTCCTTGACCAACTCCCACTGCATCTTTCCTAGACTTGGAAACACCCTCACACAGTGTAACCACTTATGATGCAGTAGGAAGAGAGGAGGCTATTGCATCATGACTGACCACTCTGTTTGGGGGTGTTCCTAATGTTAAGGAAGTATGCAATAAGATTAGATTAAGGATTTAAAACAAAATGAGTATGGATATAGTTACACTATTGGCATGCATATCAGTTCTACTACAAAAGGAAGCAGATAACATCAGCAACAACAGTAAAACTTAAGAGAAAGAACACAATCATAAGATGTGGTTTTCAATCAGAAATCAACCAATATGAAAAGGTTGACAGTGTCCCTTTAAAGTGGCATCTGTGTAAGCACCCAGATAGGGGTAGCCTGTAACAAAATAGTTGATAAGGAAAATGTCCTGTTTTATCTTATCACTAAAAAGGATTTCCGAAGACATCAAACACTAAGATTCTTTCAGAGACAATATTAATGTTTAAAAATAGTTTTTAGTTTTATGGCGCCCCCTCCTCCAGTTAGAGTGCATTTTGGTGCAGCCCACAGTTTCAAGAAGATTACCACACTACCTGAGCTTGGGCTGCTGGAGGTTGGCAGGAGAGGGAGAGGATTGAGCATACAAGGACAGCTCTGCTTTTCTGGGGTGGGTGGGTATATCATTCTGCTCCTTGGCTGCCCCCAGTGGAGGATGGGGGGCAGCGCCAGACCATGGGAGACAAGTAGCGTGGTGAGGTGACATGCGTGCACCTCCATGCACACGCATTCACGGCTGCGAGGGGCAGGGACAAGAACAGTGAGAAAAATGGCTACCTACTCCATGAAGTCCCTGTCTGTATGGCGGTACACCACCCCTCAGATGGTCCATAATTACCAAGCAATCAGGGCTCGGGTCTGGGAAGGGCGACTGCCAGGGCTGGGGCAGATATCATCAGCAGGCCAGGAGGATAAATACAATAGTAAAAAGAAAAAGAAAATCCCGATTGCCATCTGGGAGAATGCTGCAAGTCCCTTGGGCCACATTTATGTTTGGCACATCCAGGACTTGTGGCCTCTGAGGCCATTTTAAAACAGAGCTCACTGAATGCAATTCTGCTTGTAAACCTGTAGCAATATGGACAGATGCAAGTGAGAAATAAAGTAAGTTTTTACATTTTTCAAAAATACCTTGTAGCAATTTTTGGGGCACATATTAGCAGCATGTGAATTCTGTAGTGAACCATGATGTAGCACAGCATAGTGTCAACTACACGTAAACTCCATCAGTGTGTGAGGAGACACTCTTTGAACCACAAGAGACTGCCACATATCCGTATAAACATACAAAAGATCAGAGAGTGCACTGAATGAAAACTAGACTGGCAAATAGGCAAATGTTTATTAAAGCAGTTAGACATGACCAGAGATTGGTTGCCAACAGCAAATCTAACCTTAGAGGAATATGGCCCTCTGATGTGCTCATGCCTCATGACCCCTTTGGTTAGATTAATTGACAGTCACCCAACCCCTGGTCCTGCCTTAATGTTTAATAAATTAAAATGATTTCAGTTTCTTTTAAAAATAAATATTTTTACAGGTAAAAATTCTAATTCTTGTATTGAGCATGAAGGTGTTTAGCCATTACCATAACCCTTTGAGAAGGCTGTCAGCCAAACAGAATGCTCCTTATCCACCCATTGTTTTTTTAATTAAGCAAAATAAACTCCAGAGTATGGTATATCATGAAATATTGTCACACGTTAGGCACATTGCAAGGCATGAGGCAACACTGAGTGCCTTCAACCATACATGAAGTGACGATATTAGGGATTAAGTTTGCAGATGACAAGAAACAGGTCCTCTTTTGACCCTGAAAACAAACAGAAATGGCAAATAGCTTAACTATCAGTAGGAAAAGATGATTTTAAAGAGCTACTGATGCCAATAAGAAAACTATAAAAAACATAATAATTAGGTACAATTCTGCCTGCATTCCATTTATATTTCATGTATTTCTCCTCCCCATTATTTATTACTAAGGAGATTTGCATGAATACTGTATGTGATCTTTATCCCTTTGGGTTCCTTTAGAGTCCATCTGCCTCTATAACTTATTCCCTAGTTCAAGTCATAATCAAGACCACTGATTTACGGTGATTAAAACAATGAAATTTCATTTTCAAGACTTCAGATTCGGGAATTGCACTGGAGATTGTAACTCTAATTTCTGAATTTTACTGGGATTCTGCTGTCATTCTTTTAGTATGCATGCCCCTACGATCTCCAAATTCAAAACTGCACTCAGAAGTGAACTGTTCACCACACAAAGCTGCACCTGTATAATCTGAGGCGCTACCCACTGTGCCCTGACAATGCCCACTGGGCAGCATCCAAACCGCACCACTCTATACTTATACCACGATGGTCTGTACAGTAATTATTCCCTGGTGCTTAGCCTTTCCCCATGCGGGGTACATATCTCCCCTGGCAGAATCACCACTGCTCTGCCGACTGCTCAAACCGCAGTATTGCTATATGTCACTGTACCTGGCTTAAATTGCTCTGTTGACCTCACCTCCGGCAGTGTTGCTATGTGCTGCTGTAACCTGGTTAATTTTGCCACTGCTCCTGACTGCTTTTACTATAATATACTGCTGTAACCTGTTAAATTACCGCTGACTGCTCCATTTCCAGTCTATATGTTTGCCACAATAACCAATCTGGCCTCCCTGTAATATCGGTCCAATCACCGATTGATTGATGTTCCCATATCCTGCAACCATAAGTGAGCTTTTGTATACTGTAGGTACTGCTGTATCTTTCATGTTCTTCACAAACGTTGTATGTTAATTCCATGTATTCCTACATCCTGTAACATGAATGTCTGTACTGTATTGTCCTCTTTGTGACGAGGTACCTTTGAAAATGAGCCCCTGGCTCAAAGGTTGTAAACTGATGTGCTAATAAATAAATAAATAAATAGTATGTGTATAAATAATCAGAATAAAAAAGGGCTTAATATACAGAGCATTAAATAAAGTAAATTGAAAATAGTACAGGAAGCAATTATAAGAAAAATACAAGTTTTGTAGAATTACTGATCTAGTATAAAATGGCAGATTCCATGAAATCTTTGTTTTTACCTGTGTTCAGGCAAACCTAATTCCGGAATTTTACCGGGTTTTCCAGTAAAAACCGAAAACCAGTGGCCTTGGTCATAATCCTCTGTTGTGTCATCACAATCTATTGCCATGGGAGTAACTGTGATGTCACAAACAGTGCTCTATGACTTCGGGTAGGGAGAAAGCAGTAGGAATGGACAAACTCTTTAGGAGCAAAGATCCTGTTTTCTTACAGATGACCTCAGTAATAAATAATGGGGAGGAGTACAACACTAATGGGAACTACAAGCTGGACTGTGTCTAAATATTAGGTTTTGTTAAAGTCCTCCTGAACGTGTCACCAGCTTTCTAAGAAGAGGCTTATTTAAAGAGCACCTGAGATCCAAGAGAAAGCTTTAAAGAACATAACATTTAGACAGAATGCATCTTATAATTCATGTATTTCCTAAATTTACTCTACCCACTATTCTTTATAACTAAAGCTCTTTGCAGGAAAGCAGCATTCCTGTAGTTTACACTCCATCTGCTTTTGTTCTACAAGTAACATCATAATCCTCTCCTGTGGCATCACGGTTGTGAAGTCACAAAAGAATTTATGATGTTAATTATGTCACAAGCAACCAGAGCAGATGAAGACTGAGAGATCCCATTTTCATAACCATAAATGTATTAGGGTTTTTGAAAGTGATGGTAAACAGGATAACACATATGGATACCAGTTATTAGGGCACACTGTATAAGGAACATGCATGTATTTATCAAATTTTTCACAAGTTATCCCGTGGTGTTGGGGGCTCTTTAAAGGCAGTAAGAACTTCAGTATAAATGATCAATCAAAAATTGTGTGAGAACAAAAACTAGCATTTTCTGTTGAAGGAGCATCTGCAGGCCTGATGACCTTCATCTTATCTGCCACTAAGGCATCATGCTAATCTTTAGAGGGCATCACATTTCATTATGGCAAGTTAAATATGTGAATCAGTTCCCAAACATAGATGTGGGCAGTGTAGCAGTACCATTCTATTATGGTTAATTTTATTATATATCCATTTCCATCCTTCTGTTCCCCACATAGACAACAGGGGTGCCATGGCTATACCTTTCCTCCAACTGCCTTCAAAGCCTTCACTGATGCAGATCTGTGATTAGTCAGAAAGGAAACACAAAAGCGGGGCAGCCAGATCTTTCCTTCCTTGGTAGCCATGCACCTCACCTCTGTGATATGCCCAGTCACCAACCATCCACACTGTGGCATTCTGGGAGTCACATGCAAACCTCCCAGTCTCCCAGGTGGCAGTGCAACATGCTGTCCTGTCACCACTCTGTGGCATAGCAGTGCCACATTTGCCTCTAAACCTTAAAAGCAGGAAATTAATTAAATACTTTCCTAGCAGTATAACACAAGCCACACACTATAATTACTGCATCTAGGATGACAAGAAAAACAATCTTCTTGGGCTTCTTTAGGGCTTATGGTTGTCTTCCTACCAAAACAATCAAGGATAATTACAGATAAGATGCTGAGGCAGCACAAGCAGTGTCTGGACCACTGTCAAGAGGGTCATCAGAATGCTGGGATGAATTAAAAGGGTGGAGACCAGCAGAACGGAGGAAATAATGTTGCCACTTTACAAGGCTACCATCAGGCCCCACCTGGAAAACTATTTGCAGTTTTGGTCTCCTCACTGCATCAAGGGCATTGAGGCAATCAAAAGGATGCAACACAGGACCACTAAAATCATTAGCTGTATGGGGGACCAAAAGTTATGAGGAGAGGTTTGGGACCCTTAACATGCTCACCTCAGAAAAAAAGGAAGCTGAGAGGTAACACGATCACAGCTTTTTACATAATCAAGGTTAACAAGATCAAAGTGGTTGGAGATGTTTAATTTGGTGTCCTGCAGCAGGATGCAGGGACACACCATAAGGCTGAGAGGTGGTAAAGTCAGAATTAGTGTTAGAAGCACTTTTTATGCCAGATGGAGGTAAACCTATGGAACAGCCTACCTACCAAATGAGACCATGGAAACGAAGACGGTATTTGCCTCTAAGAAAAGCCTAGTGAAATTTCTGCTTACCTTGGAATTTATGGGGCACCCTGGGCAGTAGATTGGGTAGGGAATCCCTACCAATTGGTAGGTATTTGCGTAGCATCCTTATAAGTATTTCATCTCTGCTTGTAAAGTGGGCAGGGAGGTCAGGGGTGAACATGATGGGTCTAGACTCACTTCTGACCTTAAATTTCTATGTTACCATGTTTTGACCATTACTTGGACCTAGCCACTCAATTCCTATATTGAAATGCAAAACCTGCATCAGTTTCCTACATGAAACCATCAACAATGTCTTACCCCATAATGTCATCTCTAAGGCAGTAATTTACTTATCTCATAAGTTAAATGAAAGGTCATTGCTCACTTGGGACTTCCCTGCTTCATTTGGTATGCTAAAGAAAAAAAAACTGGCCTTCATTAGCCATGTCAAGGAAGTATAATACTCAAGCATTATGCTTTTTTCTAAAACACATGAAATCCTTGTTGCTTCTGTGGTGCCTCAGGCATGAAATCACAGCAGGAATATCAGCTGCTTTTAACCAGCTTAAAATGAGCACTTAGACCAGTCCAAACATGCCCTCTAGACACATCCGCACGAGCATGAGTAATTGTTAAAACATCAAGATTACAGTCTTTCTTGCCACAGGTAAACCTCCATAAACAGTATGCTCACTGTTATGTGAACCGCTCATGCAGCTACACTGCCACTCAGCTTGTTAGACACAGACTCCCTTAAACACAGCAGATTTGTCAGTCCAGTGTTGAAACAGGTGCTGACTATACCCCAATGTAATTAAGTGATTCAGAGTTTTATTTTGCTAAAATATCATATTATAAATATATATCTGATCAAACATTTGGGGATATGATATTGTTTTTTGCAAACTGTCTGAAAGAGGTCGAAGATCTTTTGCTTTAGCTGGACTCTAAGAAAAGCGCTGGGGCAGATTCACTAGATCCCTATTTCCTTAAAATTGCCCATCATGTTTTAGCGGTGCCAATCACTTATCTCTTCAGCCTGTCACTGTCTCAAGGGATTATTCCCCTGATGTGGAAAACTGCACGTCATTCCCCTGTTTAAATCAGGGGACCCTTGTGACCTGAACAATTACAGACCGATATCTCTCCTACCCATCTTGTCAAAACTTCTGGAAAAAACAGTGAGTAACCAGCTCAGGGACTACACTGAGTCCAAAAATCTAATAAACCCCATGCAATCTGGTTTTAGATCGAGACACAACACTATTTCAACCCTTGCCAAAGTAACCAATGACTGGCGCCGTGACCTGGATAGTAAACATTTTGTCTGCGCTGTATTCTTAGACCTAAGAAAGGCTTTTGACACCATGGATCACAGCCTGCTTCTCTCATCCTTGAGGAATATAGGTCTTGACCCAGTTCCAGTGAGTTGGTTTACTGATTATCTCTCAGGACGGCTCCAGCAGATCAAGGCTGAGGGTGAGCTGTCCTCTCTCAAACCTCTTCAAAGGGGAGTGTCACAAGGGTCGATACTTGGACCATTACTGTTTGCTATCTATATTAATAATATTGATGATAGCATAAATAAGGCCAGTATACATCTGTTTGCGGATGACACTGTTCCTTACCTTAGTCGTCCAACTCCTGAAGCCACCTGTGCAGATCTCCAGGAGGAATTTAACTGGCTGCAGAATCAGATTCTTTTTAAAAAGCTCCTCCTAAATGCAAAAAAACTGAAAGCGATGCTTTTCTCACCCCACGGTCATGTGGTGAACCTGGCCACTTCTGGAGAGTTACCTCTGATCACCACAATCCTCGGAGAGAACCTGGAGTTGTTTCAAATTTTAAATACTTGGGAGTGTGGCTGGATCAGAATCTCTCATTTGCAGAGCATATTGAGGACTTGCTAAAGAAACTAAGACAAAGGCTGGGCCTTTTCTTTAGAATTAACCAGTTTCTTACTAGTGAGGCTAAAAAGCACCTAGTCCAAACAACTTTTCTCTCTCTGGTTGATTATGCAGACTGCTTATATAGTCAGTGCCCTAAATCCTCTCTCGACAAATTGGGCATGCTATACCACAGAGCTATTAGGTTTATAACTGGCCTTCCCCTCTCCACCCATCATTGCGCTTTGTATGCAGCTGTAGGGTGGACTTCTCTTATATTTAGGTGGAATAGAAATGCAGTGATTTGGACCTTTTCAGAGTGGTCGCAAAAAAGCTTCCTCAATATATCATTGACTGTCCTAAGCACACCAGGAATATATGCCTTAAGAAGTGCCTCCCTTATCACATTGTGTATCCCCAAGGTTTCTTCCTGCTTCGGTAGAGCAGCAATTAGCTCTGTGTTACCATCCCTGTGGAATAAACTGCAAACATTTTTGAAATTGAGCACTCTCATCAGTTTGGAATCCTTCAAGACCCTATGTGCTCGGACGGTGAGGGAACCCTGTAATTGCTTCCCTGGTCATTAACCTACCCTGAATTATAGGCTTTCAGCTCCTTTCAGATTATACTATAGTATAATGCTGGCTTCATGTGCCCCATTACTCTGAACTCATCCCAAGGCCGTATATCATTAAACTGTGCGGGAATTCTATAATCGCTTCCCCTCTTCCACAGGCTGCCTCTGCACCCTTTTTCCATGCATACCGCTCGGGCCACTGCTCTCCTTCTCCCTACCTTGTTTCTTCCCCACATCTTACCACCCTCCCACCTGCACCTCTCCCTCTCTCTGTTCCTCTGCTTCAGCTTTTCTGGGAACTCCATACATCACCTCAACCTAGCTGTACATCCCTGGTCAGGACTAGGTATTGTACTTGCTACATTAATCGACAGTCTGTTATCTGGCTGAACCATTGTCATTTTCCCTGAAGCCATCTAGACTTCCCAAATTTCACATATATGCCACAGTTACCCTCTGTGCTGTTGTATGCCTACCTCTGTATTGTAGCTGATACTGTATTATACACCTTCTTTGTATTTATTTGTTGCTATGATGATGTTATTGTCACTGTGACTGTAAAAAATTCTTTGTAATGTATTTTGACCCAGTAATAACCAGGTCCATTTTGCAAATGAGCTTGCACAACTATGTTCACCTGGATAAATAAAGATATGATTGATTGATTAAAACAACACTGAATTGTAATAGGCATTCTGTGTGAAAATGAGCATGGCCTACAATATAGGTCCATATTCAAACATCTCTGCACTAATAAATTTAGCACTGGTGCCAACTATGCCCTTTAATATACTGTAGCACTTTACACACTCTGCCATACAATGGACAGTGCAATGCATAGCACAAGCACTGTTTGCAAGGTGCTAACCTTCAATTATCTGGCCAGATCAACATAGTGCAAAGGTACTAACAGCTCTGGGAAGCCCTAACTTGCTTTTGGTCTTAGACATGCTTGTAACTTTGTTACTTTTCATATTTTGACCCCAAATTTTCAACATAGTCATTTGACAGCATGACAGCAGTCATTTTTTCAAATCCTGGCCCAAATGTGTTTACACACACACACACACACACACACACACACACACATATATATATATATCTCTACAGATATATATGTATGTGTGTGTGTATGTGTAATAGATAACCCACTCTAGGGTGTGCGGTCACGCTCTGATATACGCACACCTTGGTGTGCGTTGTGATGCACAAGGCCACAGGCTGAGTGCATTCAGCCACCCAAGATGTGCGTATATTAGAGTGCGACTGCATACCCTAGAGTGGGTTATTTATTTTATAAAATGGGCACACATTTTTTTGGGGTGGGTGGAAAAAGTAGTCCCTCTCTCTAGCTGCTAAATGAAATGCTGGCAGAGATTTAAGATAAGCTTGTGTTGAAAAATGTAAGAGAACTTTTTTTTTTTTTTGCATTTACTTTATGAAAGAACATGATGTTTGTAGGGAGAGGAAGACGAGCATGATAGTGGAGCACTTTCACTGTAATTGCTAAAATGTAGCTGCTAAATGATATTGGGGCAGAGGATTTAACTAACCCAGTCTGTGTACAAAAATGTCAGAGAACCTAGATTTTTTACATTTTCTTCTCTTAATTTCTGTGAAAAAAGATCAGTTTGTAAGGAGAATAGAGCTTTCATGGAGCACTGACACTTTCATTGCCGAAATGTGACCGAGCAGTGCACATAGCAGAAACTGACAACCTGTTAAGATTTCAAAGTAAACCCCTCTCTGTTTAAAAAATAGGAACAGTGTGTCCCTCCTGTTAGCTTGTCTTAGCTTTCAGTAATAGAAGTTGCAGATTTTATCCTGAAGGGAGTGAGGACAGACCGAGCGAGTCAGCAGCTTTAGAAAGGTAGACAGAAGCCAGAGTGAGTGTTGCCATAGAGAGGGGCTTACTTTGAAGTCTTAACAGGTTGTCACTTTCTGCAATGTGCACCACTCGGTCACTCTACATTTCGGCAATGAAAGTGAAAATGCTCCATGATCACTCTACTCTCCCTACAAACGGACCTTTTTTCAGAGAAATTAAGAGCAGAAAACTAAACAAAATGTACACTCTCTTGCTTTTTTATACACAGCTAGGTTTCTCTTAAACACCTGCCACCATATTTTTCAGTAGGGTTGAGACTGCTTGGTCACACTGCTTACAGTAATAAAAGCTGGTCTGTGAAAATGGCAGGCAGGATTTGATTTTTACATTACATTTTATTTAAAAATTAATGTCATGATCAAGTACATCAGCTTGTACAGTGTGGAACTACTACTGCTATATTTAGTTATGCCTGTGGGTGCCAGTTGCATGTATATGTGTGTGTGTGTGTGTGTGTGTGTGTGGCTGCCTAGTGGCACTAGGTGTGGAATGATCTCACTGCTGGTGAGAATGTTTTGAGAGCTGGAAAGTAGTTCAGGTGTGTGGTCGTACTGGAAGGTGTGCGGTCATTGTGGAATAATGCACGGTCATGTGACATGTTTCAGTCACTCAGGATAATGGATTTTCACTGATTTTCCTTACCCATTTGATAAATATATATATATATATATATATATATATATATACACACACATATATATACATGTATAACTTTTATATATATATATATATATATATATGTGTGTCCTAATCTATCCTCGCCTGCTGAAAACTTTGTGAAGCCAGAACTTCATACTGTTTAATGTGAAGTTGCAGTACTGGAGGCCACATCTTCACAAGGACATTAACCAAATTGAGGCAGTCCAGACAAGGGCAGCCAAAATGGTGCAGGGACTGCATCATAAGACTTATGAGAACAGATTAACGGAGCTCAATATGTATACCCTTGAGCAAAGGAGGGAGAGAGGTGATATGATCGAAACATTCAAACACCTTAAGGGCATTAACAAGGTGGAAGAGTCTAACATGTTTAAATATAAGAAAAATAGCAGGACAAGAGGACAGAGCATGAGATGAGAGGGAGGCCAATTAAGGGGGAATGTGAGGAAATTCTTTTTCACAGAAAGAGTGGTCGATGCATGGAATTGCCTACGTCAGGAAGTGGTGGCTATGAATACAGTGCAGGGCTTCAAACAGGCATGAGATAAGTATAAGGGAGCAATACAGATGAGTATGAATAGATAAGCCACTGACAGGGCAAAGGCTGATGGCAAATTTATAAGGTAGAAAAAGAAATGGGCAGACTGGATGGGCCTTGCGGTTCTTATCTGCTGTCAACCTCTATGTTTTTATGTTTCTATGAAACAAAGTTTGCCAACTTGTCAACTTTACACATCTCTACTCACTACTGTCGGCCATGACAGTTGAAAGGAAGAAACAGACTTTTACACTGAAGTCCTTTTTTTGTGTGTGGAGAATCATATGCTGCTACCCAGGTAACTAGGCTCTGCAAGTGTTTGGCACGAGGCAACTGGGGACTGTCTTGCAGAACCTGCTAACTATTAACACTCTTCACAGTACCCCATTGAGGTTCTGGAGTCCATAGAATACCTGGGAGTCTATCTGGACCAAGAACTTTTGCTAAAACCTCACCTGGAGCAATTATTCAGAACTATGCACCAAAAAATTGGGTTGCTGTCCTGCCTCAGTAATTATTTCATCAAATAATCTAGGCTGTCAGTGACAACCTCCACTGTGCTCCCCATACTGCATTATGGTACCCTGGTATTCAAAGCTGTCAGGGCATTCAAAATGGAAAAACTCAAAATATTGTATCATAGAGTTGCTCACTTTGGTGCGCACTCTCCAAACAGGGAGCATCATTGCTCTGTACTAAAATGACTTAATTGACCAACACTGGAGGGATGACTAGATTCCATGTACTGAGCCTAGCATTCTAATTACTAAAAGGTTCTGCTTTGCATAACCTGGGGGATATTCTGACTATCAAGCCACAGAGATGGACTCTCTGGTCCTCATCCAACACACTGCTGGAAGTTCCTAGGGTAAGGACCAACCCAGGTCAACTGTCTTTTGCCACTATTGCCCCATCATTATGGAAAAATTCCCCTTCCTCCCTCCCTCCCAGACTGCACATCCCTTAGAGGATTCAAGACAGGTCTAAATACTTCTCTTCTAGAGCATAATATATGCAACTGTCTTTGCTGATGTGGTCGCTTCCCCAAAAGTGTACTCTTGCCTGTATTCAACACTTGAAGTGGTGGCTGGCATGATCTACCTGGCCTTCTCTGAATTGTAAGAGTAACTAGTTTATTGCTGCTTCCCATATGTATTTGGCTCCAAACGTGTGTAATACCAGTTGAATGATGTATGTCTCCCTGCTCTTGCTTCCTGTATGTAATTAACCTAATGTAATCCTCATCCATATCTGAATGTACAAAATCTGTACTGTCTATACCTCTTTGTAATTAAACCTGGGGCGCCCTTGAAAAAGGGAATTTAGTCTCAGTGGGCTTACCCGGTCAACAGAATTCAATAAATAAATAAATATGATTTTATAGGTTAACATATAGCCATTATAATGTTCTTTACCAATCAGAACCCTTTAATCTTTCCTTTTTATGATTAATATTGACAATTGTCTTTGCATTTGTTTCCATGGTATTTGTATTTCTTTCTTATCAGACTTATGTTTGTAGTAATGATGGCACTGACATGATAAAGGTTGAAGAGTTACAGATTTTGCAACTTTATTACCGGGGATAGCCCAGCTGAAATACAACATTTCATTTCTAGTGGTGTTCTGTTGCTACCCATTACCACAGCTTTGTGGACTGGAGCACTGGAAGGTTAAATTATTTGGCCAAGGTCACACAGTGAGAACTTGGCCTTGCTTAGGCTTGAACCTGTGATCTCCCAGTTCCCACACTGGTGCTCTAACAACTAATAAACTACCTCCTACTAGGCCACACTGCCTACAGTAAGTTGATAAGCATTCATATAATTAGTAGTCATATATCTGCCACACCAGCTGCAGCTAAATTCTAATACAACTTTATATGGTCTAACACAAATAATTAAAAATGATACAGCATTTATTTGTAATTGTAAAATATGCAGTATTTGTGTTTATGTGTGCTGAATAGTACAGTAGACAACAGTCAGCACTACATTTTAAAGCAACGTCATTGCTGTTTAGTTCCAAACCATTCTCTATACCAAAGAGCAATAGATTTGAAGCACAGAGCTCTATAATGTTGCAGTCAAGCTGGTAATGAATTGTTAGCTTTTTTGCATCTAATTATTGTCTGCAGTGCTTTAAATATATCAACAGCTACACATTCGAAGTATATACAGATCAAATGTTTAAATTACTCAATTAAAAAACCAGAACAGTTGGAAAGCAACTCATTAAACAATCTGTTATCAACTGAATATAATTAAAATTTAATGCTGACTGCAATGTGTTTGCATTGCCCAGTTCAATCAAAACACTCTTCTATCAAGCCTGGTTGATTTGGTCATATTTTACCTATTTTTCTACACCAGTGTCTTATCCAGAGCTACATTCAGTATCTCCTCAAAACTGTTTTGTGTACCTGTAGTTAGGTTTTAATACAAAGTGTCTGTCACTTTCGACAAACCTACGAGCTTTGCGGCAAGAACTCTACCAATAAGTCAGACTGTTTTTTTCTTTTTTTTTTGACAAATACTTGGACCTGAATATATTTGAGAAAAATCTGCAATTAGACTTTAACAAGGTATGCAGCTGGTTCACCACTAACAGCCTTGTTTTACATCACTCCTCCCCCAAAAAAGTCAATACTATTTGGAAGTACTCACGCTCCTGATCTGCACATCATCACTTCTAATAGGAACGTTATTGACCAAGTCAAGGTTTTCAAATACCTAGGTATCTGCCTGGATCCAACGTGTCTTTTTCCCACATGTTGACTCTATCGTCAAAAATATCCACCAAAGGGTTGGTCTGCTATACAGAAATAGACAAAACTTAACCAGTGAGGTAAAAAAACTGTTAGTCTCCAGCCTCATTATCTCAGTCACAGATCATGACTGGAAACACAAGCAGGAAAAGAAAAAGGGAGGGTAAAGACCCACAAGTAGAGGAGGCTCTGCTCCGGTGGTTCTCTGCCTCCAGAGATTGAGGAGTTCCAATATTGGGGAACATTTTGATGAAGAAAGCCCGAAGCCTCTCACAATCCCTCAGTGTGAGTTTTGAGATGACAGCCAGCTGGCTGGCAAGGTGGAAAGAGCGCAATAGCAAATGCTATCAATGGATACATGATGAGAAGGCAGAAAACGACACCACTGCAGCTGAGGAGTGGATAAGGAGTGTACTGCCCACAGTGCTAAATGACTGTGCACCACCCAATATCTTTAATGGCGATGAAACTGCCTTGTTTTTTTGAGCCACCCCAGATGGGATCCTATTATTTCAATGCCAAACACCTGCTGGTTTCAAGAAAGCAAAAGACAGGGTGTCAATAATGGTTTGTGCTAATGCAACTGAAAATGAAAAGTTACCTCTGCTAGTGATTGGTAAATCCAAGAAGCCTAGAAGTTTTAAAAACATTAACATTGATGCATTACCAGTCCAGTACCATAGCAATTCCAATGCCTGGATGACAGCTGAACTTTTTCATGAATGGTTAAAAGATCTCAATAAGCGAATGAGAATCCGGAGAAGAAAAATTGCAATGTTGGTCGACAGTTGCCCTACTCACAAGCCAATCACACTGTCACATATTAAACTCATTTTCCTCCCTCCCAATTGCACTGCCCTTATTCAACCCATGGGTCAGGGGGTCATTCACAATTTAAAAGTGCACTATAGAAAATCACTTGTTAGTAGGCTTCTGGATGACATTGATGGTTCAAATGAAATGTTTATTGAGAAGACAAAAAAAGATGTCAATTTTGGATGGCATCCACTCAGTCCATTACACTTGGAAGAGGTAAAGCCACAAACGATAGCAAACTGTTACATCAAAGCCGGTATCATAGCAGGGAGGAAGTGGGCACAGTGGAAAGTGTTGCTCCACCAGTAGGAATACAGGAAACTGAATTTGCCAGCTACATCAGTGTGGACGCTGAGGTGCCGATGTTGGGTGGTTTAACAGAAGCCAAGATCTGTGAGGACATCCTGAATCAAAACACAGGTGCTGAGGATGAAGAGGATGAAGAGGAGCCCGAGGAGCCTGTCCTTTCCTCTTCACAGGTGTGGAAAATGATGGGAAAAATCATGCATTATGTGGCAGCATGGGAACCAAAAGAGTATGACTGGTTCTACGCTTTCGAAAAGTGGGTTGAACTTTTAGCATGTCATGGAAAAAAGCAGCTTACACTTGAGAGCTGGTTAACACAGGAGAGCGGGGAGAAGGGACAGTCTGCCAATGATGTGAATCAAAGTTTTTATTATGAAAGTTTTTCCACTGAAACAGAAACTTTGCCAGACATTTTATTTCAAAATGACGCTGCTACCAGTCAAAGTTTTACATTACTGCTCACTACAACTGAAGGTGACTCCCCTATCAGTGACTGTTTCTGAAATGTAAAAGCTGGTCTTTTTAACATTGAATTTGTGGGGGGGTTTGTGTTATAGTGCAATACTTAATGTGCAATTTTTAAAGTGTCCTTATTAAACAACTTTTTTTCTTAATGTTTACATCTGTGTGATGTTGGTTTATTCACTGCTACCACATTTTAATGCGCAACAACTTCTCACGCTTATATGACATTCCGCTTGTATGCCATAATTACCACGGTTCGGTTGATGGGCATATAAGCGGAATTGACTGTACAGACAAAACCAGGTACAGTCACCCTCTCTTCGTCAGTATATATACTTCTGTGTTACAGAGTGAATAGGTTTGATTATCACAGTATTTTGCATTGTGCTAGATTTGGTGGATCTTCACAAAACCAAAATTTACCTTTATCTATCTCACATATGCACCAGATCTTTCTCAAACAAGCCACGTGATCCTGTCACCAAACTCTTGCAATCATTCCTCCTTAACATCAGAACATGCTTTGCTGACCTATCTGCCTTTTTATCAACAGCATTAAAGGATGTTCCTGATGAGACACTTCCTGCCATCCTTCCTCTTGTTGAAATAAATCAATTACATTAGATGTTGAGTTCTGAGACTACTGCCTATAATGACAGTTGGAACAGCCTGTCTGTTAAATATTTACCCTGGTCTTCTTTTCCTTAGGCCAGTATTTAAAAAAAATGATTATTTGTGGGGGAAATTTTAATGATTTTCAATCACATGAGTGTGGTGTGCATACTTATGAAAAATGTACAAACAGAAGAGAGAAAGAAGTAACTGCCTCAGCTGGGACTTGAACCCAGGCCACCTGGAATACTATTTTACTTGCGCTACCAGCTGCATCACTGAGGCAACTAGAAACTGAGCTGTTCCAGAAAACATTACTCTTTCTCCAATGCACAGCCTAGTGCTGCACAGATAATTACATTTTCAATGACAAGAGTGCAGTGTGCATATTTATGGAACACATACAAACAGAAGAGAGAAGAAAGTAACTGACTTAGCTGGGACTTGAATCCAGGCCACTCAGAATACTATTCCAGTTGTGCTACCAGCTGCACCACCAAGGCAACTGGAATCTGAACCATCCTGGAGCACTTTACTCTTTCCCCAGTGCACAACCTGGTGCTGCACAGATAATTACATTTTCAATCACAAGAGTGCAGTGTGCACTTACTTCTTTATCTCTTCTGTTTGTATGTGATCTGTAAATATGTACACTGCACTCTTGTGATTGAAAATGTAATAATCTGGGCAGCACCAGGCTGTGCATTGGAAAAGGAGTAATGTGCTCCAGGACAGCTCTGTTTCCAGTTGCCTTCATGGCGCAGTTGGTAGTGCAACTGGAATGGTATTCAGGATGGCCTGGGTTCAAGTACCAGCTGAAGCACATCCTTCTTTCTCCTTTCTTTTTGTATGTAATTTCAGTGAGCTCAAACTTGCTGGCTATTTTCTTAGCACATTTCTTCAAATGTGGGGACAATAGTACTGTAAACAACTATAGACTCATCACAATTGGGGTGTGCTGCTGGTCAGGTCACAGATTTAGGTTAGTAGGCTATTGGCTAGCCCGATTATGCAGGCTAGAATTGGATTGGAGATGGTCCAGCCTCTTTTGTGACCCAGTTTCCTTATAACTCTTTCTCTCGTTCCTACCATGATATGCTGTAACTGGCTAGTAAGAAGTGTTGCATTCCTATGGGTTGATGCAGCTCACAAGACACTGTTCTGCCCATGAAATCCTGCCCTCACACATCCTCCCAGCAGTCATGGTGGAGAGGTTAAGAAGCATGGATGAATGGGAGTCTGCAATTGACAGTCTCATACCTAAAGTGCCATTCTGCCCTGCCAGCAATGTCTGTGGCACAGTTGTAGGTCAGGTGCCTGCCCTGTGCCACCCATTGTGGAGGCTGTCCTCATGTTGCACCCAGTATAGCTGGTTTGTTTGGTCAGTTCAGGTATGTAGCCGGCCATCGCTAGGGACCAGGAATGAAAAAGAACAGCAATGGAGGTACACAAGCAGAGAATGAGTTCCCAGTAGTGACTGGCCATCCCACTAGGCATTGGGTCCTCCCTGCCAATGGTCCAGACTCCAGGGGGAACTGGGTAAAGAACAGCGAGTAAGATGAGATAAGGAATTACAGTAAAATCTGGCAAAAAAAACTATTGTGTGTGTTGGGGGGGCAGGTGGGGGTTGGTGGCTGTGGCTTGAGGAATTTAAGTTTTAAACAGAGGCCTAACAGGACAGACAGGATGGAATGATATGGTGACCGATCTGTCTGTATTGGGCAAGGGATGTGGTGGGTGGCCATGGAAAATTGAGAGAGTGAGCCCCATGGGGGGATGTTAAAAATTTGGCAGCATATCACTGCCTTCTACCCAAATAAAAAAAAAAAACTATTATTGGTACATCCTCCAAATTCCACCTAAGTCCTTCTTAGTCAATTGTCTGCTTCTCTGAATCCCCATGATGTGGGGAAGTAGCAGGAAGAAGAAATTAGGTGCTTGCTAAGCAAAAACATTTGGTGGTGCATTTTGAGGATGGTAGGTGGGAGTCATGTAAGAGCATTCAAAGTCTAAATACAAAAGATGCTCCTATATGAGTCCCACCCCACAAGGTGCATCACTGAATGCTTCTGCTGAGCAAGCACCTTGCTACTTCAAGCTTGCTCAGCTTCTTGCAGTTGGCCAGCCACATGGATGTTATTCTACTACATCCTCACATAACAAGGCATGAGCACAGCCAAAAGACTTGGGGAGAGAGTAAAAGGATTGAGGGCACGTGGAGCTGTGCCCCCCCCCAAAAAAAAATTTTGGATTTAAAAATGGGGATGAGGAGGTTGCAGAGGCTACATGTTGAGCTGAGCTGCCAGCCACATGGCTGTTATTTCTGCTACTCCCCCACATAATGGAGCATTGGTGGAAATAGTCCCCTGTGGACCTCAGTGGTCATTGGTGGTCTTCTTGGGTGGCAGATTCAGGATGGGGGGGTACACACAGATGTGCTCCATGAAGATTAAGGAACCTATTATTCACTGTCTGGCTTGCCAAAACACTTGTTGCTGTTCCCCCCACACATCACAGACACAGAGAGAAAGGATGGCGGCACACAATGCTGTGTCTTTGAAAACACCAAAATGGTAAGGGGGCAGGACAAAAAGATAAGCTCAGGGTGGTGGCTGGGTGACTTTAGAAAAGGGGAAGGAAGTAGGTTATGAAAAAAACAGCATAACAGGCAAAGAAGTTAGGGACATTGAAACATTTATTTAACAAGGCAAGGCTCCAAATAGTGTGCCAAGATCCCCCCAGTGCTTAGATCCCCCTGAAGTGCCAGTGCAGTGAATAAGGCATGAAGCACTGCGGGATCTTGGCATGTTGTCTGAGCCTTGCCTTGCTAAGTAAATGTTTAAATTGCCATTACTTCTTTGTCTTTTGCACTCTTTATGTTTGTATCAAGGTATGGAGCAGCACAGCTAGAAGCAGTTGGAAGTGATGGACCAGAGTTTAAACACTTCAGAGGATTTGAGTGCTGAGAAGTAGGTTATAGGATTACTCAGGGCCTATGGGTGATGAGTTCATATATACCTCCTCCAGGGAGACTTCAAATAGGTTGTCACAGCAGCATAGAAGGGTACAAAATAAAGCCACTGGATCACATTGGCCCTTTATGTGAAGCAGCCCCACTGCTGCTATGTAACTTTATTCTAGTTTTACATAGAGTGCATCAGTTCTTTTCCCTATAATATTATAGTTTGGGTTCTTGTTTTCATTCTGGTTCTGATTTGCTCAACCTGACCAGCCAGATCCAACAGAATCAGAAAATCCCACCCACTCACCTCTACATCACAATCCTATAGCTAGTTGCTTTGGTGCCAGCCTTTGTGATGACTGACAATGTTTCATTAAAGGATTAATGCACAACAGGGTGTGTGTCATGCTGGGATAACATCACGCCTGGTGTGATTAGGTATGAGGCTGGAGACCGAGTGTGACTAATCACCCCAGAAGTGATGTTATCCCAGCATGACACATACCCTGGAGTACATTATTGCTATTATACAATGGCTTGTGAGTTAAAGGGAAGAAAAAGATGAAAAAGTATGATTAAAAGTATATTTTTCAGTGTTTTTTCCAAAGTGTAGGTTTACTTTTTAAAAATATTGTGCTTTTCCCTTCTTTGGGCCAGTAGGTGGAGCACCTGTGTTGTAAGTGTGGCTCTTACACTGCCGATCAAGTCCCCACAGAACAGTTGTGTATTATTCTCAAGTCCCATGTTTTCTGCCATCCGAGCTGTAAATGATTCTCTGTGTACCCCTCCAAATGTGTGTTTTTACTATCTGATTTTTCCGTCTCTCTTCCCTGTTCCCGTGTTATGATCAGCTGTGCTGAGGGCAGAAGTCCTCATTCCCCAACCCCTGCTTTGCTGACTAATGCTTTCCAGTCAAGTCAAAAACAAGTTGTAGCAGGTGAAACTCACTTTGAGAGCTATACCGCATCCATGGTAAAGTGTCTGTCTGCAGCCTCATACTTTGGAAATACTGACATGAGAACAAAAGAAAAATGTGAGGGATATGACTGGAGTTGGAGGGCTGGAGCTACAGTCAGTGAGCGTACAGCATGGCAATTACCCATGCACGTGTTGTCATGTCGCAGAGCCGAGTGGGGTACAGAAAAGCTGTTCAGAAAATATACTAACATGAGGGTTTAATAAAGAGTCTCAGTTGTTGGGTGTACTGGGAAAAAGAAAGAAGTTGTTCACATTTGGGTGGTAAGTTATGCCATGACACATGTCCACCTGCTAAGGGCTATTGGGACCAGGAAGTGAAGGCAATCATGGTGTCAGCCAGAACAAGAAGGGCTGTGGGGAAGTTGAGCGCATCTTGGCTTGTTTTAACCTTTCATTCACGATGAAAAAAAAAAAGACAACAAGAATGAGAGAAATGAGGGGAGTTTGTGTCTTTCTGGATACATAAGGTGTGCTGAGTTGTTTTGTAGCAGTGAGAGGGAGGGATTTTTGTAAAAAAAAAGTTATCTACTGGCAACATTGATCAGAGCCATGCGTGGAGTGATTTGTTTCAAATTTCGATGCAGTCTTCTGTATGCTGGGGCTACAACCATGATGCTATGCTGGGATAACATCATGGGTCAAGCCCCAGACTGACCAATCAGGGTCCAACATTCTTTCTTGTCATTTTATAATGCATAATGACCTCTTACTGCAGCCCCTGAAAGAGACATGAGGAAACCCCTGCTCAAGAAGCAGTCATTATATCCTGCTGACCTTGAAAATTAAAAGGATGTTATCAGCCATTTTTGCATCATATAACTTCTAGTTGAAATGCCACAATGTATGACTGGCTTACCTTCTCTAAAAACCATCACTAAGGTCTGTTGTTTTATCTTCCTTCTTTCTTAAAAAAACTGAAATGCATGCTAATTGTATAATTATACCCAACCTTGTTTTGTTTCAAATCCTTGACCTAGTCTTACTGCATACTGTCTGAACATTAGGGACACCCCAAATAATGCAGACACTCATGATGCAATAGTTTCCTCTCATTCTACTGCACCATGAGCAGTTAGACTGTGTTGGGGTGTCTGTAAGTCAAGGCAAGGCGCAGTGGGAAAATATCAAGGACTAAACATGTTCTTGTATAGTAAAACCAGTATTGTGGCCAGTCTGTTTTTTTTTTACAATTAAAAAGAAAAAATCCTCTAAGGCCTTAGAGAAAATTGTAGCTGCCCAAATTTCAGATTACCTCTCTAAGAATGATGTCCTTTGTCCTGAGCAGCATGGGTTCAGGGCCGGTCATAGCACCAATACTGCACTCCTGAAATTTGCTAACTTCCTTCACACCGCATTGGATGCAGGCTCCCTCGCAGGTGCAGTATTTATAGACTTATCAAAAGCCTTTGATACTGTCTCGCATCCTCTCCTATTAGCTACCCTGGCCTGCGTGGGCTTTGCCCCTGGTCCAGTCTCCTGGTGCGCCAGCTACTTGTCCAACCACTCCCAATGTGTGAAGGTGGGTGCCACTCTTTCCAGCACCTGCCCAATCCGCTCGGGATCCCCCGGGGTTCCATCCTCGGTCCTTTACTCTTCTCCATCTATCTCAACTCCCTGCCCAATGCGTGTGCAGGAAATGTCCTACTCTGCGCCGATGATGCAGTACTCTTTGCCTCTGACAGTAACCCTGTCGCACTCCAGAACTCCCTTCAAACTGCCTTCAACTCTGTAGAGACATGGTTCTCTGAGCACCGTCTCGTGATCAACCTTAAGAAAACCAAAACCATGTTCTTTACTCACCCCCAAAATAAGTCTAGAAACTTTCCACTCACTCTCCACTCCACCCATAATCTCCTGGTTGAACTCGTACACTCCTATAAATACCATGGTATAATCTTTGACTCTGCCTTCTCCTTTCATGACTATATCTCTGCCCTGACCTCTGCCTCCAATGCACGGTTGGGCATCCTCTACCGACACAAAAACTGCCTCCCCACTGACACTCTTCGCCTGGCAGTCACTTCCTCGGTTCTATCCATAATTGACTATGGCCTTCCTGTCTATGGCGCGGCAGACCCGACTGCCCTCCGTAAGGTACGCCTTACGCTCAACAAAGCATGCCGACTTATCACCAGTGCCCATCGCCTCACCCACACCTGTCTACTGTACTCCATGGCCACCATACTCAACCTCGATGAACACCTCATGTTCCAAACCTGCCAACTTACCTTCAAAGCCCTCCATGGTCTCTCCCCTCCTGGCCTAGCTAACTCTGTTCACCGAGCTAATCCAATGGTGTGCACACGCAGCTCCTGCCAAACTGCACTGGTTGTTCCAAGGGCTAGGACCTCCCAGGGCCAAAGGGCTTTCCCCTATAGAGCACCCACTGTATACAACTCCCTTCCTGCCAGCATCACTGAGGCTCCCTCATTAGCGTGTTTTAAACAAAGCCTCAGAAGTCACTTGCCCAACTCACACTCCTGCCACTGCCCCTGACCTCCCCCTCCCCTACCTACTGACAATGCTCTCTGAGCTGCACCCTCCTCCTCCTCAGCCCTCCCCTGAGGACCCTATTCAACTCTACTACTCATAGCTGTCTATTCTGAATTTGATTATCTGAATTTGCTGTTAACTCATTGTTATGTCTCGAATTTGATTATCTGAATTTGCTGTTAATACAATGTTACGCTCCTCTATACCTGTAATCTGACTGTACCGTATTGCTGATCTGTACTGCTGACCTGCATCTTGTCTCATGTATGTATGTTCATTGTCCTTCTTATGACGAGGTACCTTTGTAAATGAGCCTCTGGCTCAAAGGTTGTTAAACTGATGTTAAAATAAAATAAAATAAATAAAAAAAAAATCCAAATCAAACTACTAGCTATATCAGCAATCTCTACAGAATGTGACCAATTATAACATGTGTTTTTTAAACTAGGGTCACCTTAAGGCCTAAGGGGTTTGACACTGTCCCTTTAAAGATCTGATTCTAACATGCCATTTCTTGGAATGGTTGTTGGAAAAAGTGGCTGCAGAGCAGTCTGTTGATTATCTGCAATCAAATGAAAATTTCAAGCCATTTAAGTCTTGTTTCTGTGGAACAGAAGCACCTTGTCAAAGTGTGCAATGGCCTCTACCTAATGAGGAGTTGGGAGTGGGATGCTTTTCCATTTTGCTTCTCTGTGACATTTCATCAGTGTTAGATGCTGTTGGTTGCTAGAAGTTACTGGATAGAACTGAGGTGTGTGGGGATTGACAGGGAGTGGGAATGTTGTCAATGGTTCTGGTCATTCCTTGATGAAAAAGAGCAGTCAGTGGTGAAGGGTTCTCACCAGCCCCATCCAGCTGCTCTGATTTTGGAGTACCTCAAGGATATGTATTGTCTCCTGTGTTATTCACTATTTACATGCTTCTACTGTAGGAGATCATTAGGTGATACAGTGTGCAGTTCCATTGTTATACTGATGGTACACAAACCCAAGGACTAGTGTGCACTCCATGAAAGAAAAAAACATATTTGCACTTTCAAAAGCAAAAATCCTTTATTGCATAAAATGTATAAGTGCACCCAAAGTTTGTTTTGCTAAGAATAACCTCAATCACATCACCTGCCCCTGTGCTTCACACACTAGAGCTTCCTTAGAGTCTGCTATGAAAACCCCAAAATCATTTCCCTGACCCACTGTTGCCTGAGCCCAGAATCCGAACACAAAATCTGGACAGTGGGATTTTGCATATTTTTCATGTTTCGGGGAGCTTTGCCCCCCGCACCCCTTGGAATTGATATAACAAACTCTGGGAGGGGAGAGCAAAATCCCATGTCAAGATTTTGTGGTCTGGCATCCCATGCTCAGTTAACAGTGAGTCAGGGAAATGAGCTTCAGGTTTCTGTAGTGATCCCATTCCTTAGGGGGTCTTTGTGAGCTAGTTTTTTTCATGTCAGCCAGAGCAGGCTTAAAATACATTGAAAAATATCTAGGTATATTGCTCAGTTACAGCCTTTTGAGAAAAAGAACATACTGGACCATATAGCTTTAAGACACATTAGGTGCATTTCTGTACTTGTTTCTACCAACAGAAGGCTAAGATTATATTATGGGAAATGAAGAAATGAGGTCTGGTTAGCTCATATAAAACAGTAAAAATGCTAATTGCAAATAAGGTTAATGAAATAACACTTATTTTTTGGAAATATATGACATTTTATTGATCCACTTTCTCATTTCTCATTGAGGTTTGATTCTCTTCTGTAGTTTTCCCTGCTTTATCTGTGGTTCTGTAAAAACTGTAACTAATTGGATTGGTTTTCATTTGTACAGTATTGCACTTCTCAATTCTTTTATCCATTGTTTATGCCCTGTTCAAGTTAATTTGATTTCCTGTTTTGTAATTAGATGATTATTCATTTTGTACACAGTGTAATTATTCTGAATATCAGTATTGTTGAAATAGATTTTTCGCTTGTGCCTTCCAGCCCAACATCTCTCTACTTACAGTTATAAACTAACTTAATGCATTCACCCGTGTATTGCTTTCCAGGATTAAATATGTGTATATTTCAATACATAATTAAAAAACATATACATTATATATTGATATGCCACAGTATACTGATATGCAAATGAGATAAAATATAACATTTTGGTTGGATAAAGTAGAAAGGGGAATTTATCATTTTAAATAGTCTGGGGGGTAAAGTGGCATTTCTACTGTAGCTGTAACTGAAAATACTTTTTGAGAGCCAAACCTATTAAATGTTGATACTTAGGAATCATAAACTACAAAAAAATAACATTTATTTATTCAGGAAAAAGAAACCATTGTGATTAAAATCTCTTTTACAAGGGTGACCCAGCCTAAGAAGTGATCTTTTAAAAGGAGTAAAGCACACCTACAGTACATGTACAAAATAAGGTTGTAATAGCACCAAGGGGTTGTGGTGGCATTTATAAACCACAAGTGTGAAGCACAAGGGGTATATGTTTGTCACCAAAGCAATGAAATGCCATTATAGTCCTATTTGTACATTAAGTGTGTATTTTATTTGTAATAATTGTATTTTCAATTGCTGTCTACCTGTGCCTTCTCTGTGACTGGTTTAGATTCACTTGTTGTGCCTGAAACAGGAGTGATATAGGAACTCACTGTTGTTATGCAGGAACTTGCTGATAATAAAGCTGTCAACACCTGGATCCAAATATTCAAATGTGGAAAAATTGCAGACATGAAGAAAACACAGTTAAGCAAAGGAGAATTTCCTTGCACAACCATATTTTTTTTCTCGATGTGCTTGACTTCAAAAAAAGTGTCTTTTTGCAACCTTTTGCACAATTTATGGCATCTTGCACCTGTTTATTTGCACAACTGTGGAAAAATGGTTCACCTTGTATTACCCAGTACAAAATTTATTTCCAACAGCTGCAGGGAAAAAAGGAGTATGCCATCTGTGCACGTAAAATGCTAAAAATAGTAAGTTTTCCTGGTGCAGGGAATTGCGTACAGGGATATGGTCCCTGGGCCATGTCAGGTCCTTTAAAAATCAGGCACCAGGTGTTTAATGAACATTAACATTCAAAAGCAAGTATATGCTAATTAACATACAGAGAATATAGAAACCAAAATGGCATACAGTATGTTGAAGACCATCTAGATGATGAACCATTGACAAAAAAACAATGTAATCAGATTTTATGAGTAAAGAGAGATTAAAAAAAATAAAAGCACATGCCAGTGAAATGGGATACAAGTTTCCTTTTATATTGTACAAGTGGAATAACAGCTGAAACCTTTCATTTGGTTTGCAGATCAGTACAGCACCAGGAGGCAAAACAGATAAAAAGATAATCTTCCACACTGACTTTTAACTTTTAGGATAATACAATTGAGATAGAATGGAGATCTAAGACTACAGTAGTCGGAGATCTAAGTCAAAAGATTCTGGTTGTGATTATCACAAAAGGTCCCATTTGCGCAACACAGGACTGCAAGAACACAAAGATTTGCAACCTGAAAAAAACAGGTAACTCACTGCATGACAATTTAGAAGTGAGAGAAATAAATGCCCTAGCTGGGACTTAAATCCAGACTTGTTCAGAATACATTTCCACTACATTACCAGCTCTGCTACCAGGACAGCTGAGAACCTGAGGATCTCAAAAGCACTCATCTTTTCTCAATACAATTAAAAAGATGGCTCAGTTTGGGAGCAATGGCACTGTTTGAGTATCTCAGTCATGTGACTGGCTACCGTTACCATATTTATAGCATTACTCCCGCAATAGCCATGCCCCTTTTCCGATCACTTAAGCAACCAATGTTGCTAACATAACCAGAGCCTGGCAACCCAACCTGATTGTTAGTTGCTTGAGCAAGTCCGGCAGGTGTGTGTTTTAAAAATGTGGGTCCTTGTTGTTCTTTTTAAAAAGGCTTTTACTCCAGTTGAGGGAATACTACCTTTTGGTATCTACGTAGACACAACATGAAAACACCCGTACTCAGTTGTTCAGTATATCAGCAGATCAGTTCTTGGGGCAATTTTTTTAAACCAAAGCATTATAAAGGCATAGCTGAATCTTGTCTCTTTACAAGTAGAACTGGTTCTAATTAGAACCTAAAAAGGTGCTGAAAGGCTAACATAGCCTAGTGGTTAGGATGCTGAGCTATGAGCCTGGATACCCATTATTTAATCCCACCATGGTCACTTACTCACTGTGTGATCTTCAGTAAACTGCTAGTCTCTCTCTCTCTCTTTCTCTCTCTGTCTATCTGGCCCTAAAATCTTTGGCATGATTTTCCAAACACCATTTGAAACACATAACTGGCTGGTATCAAAAATTCTGGCTCCAAGGTTTGCATACAAAGTGGTGCTGCTCTGCATCCAGAGTCCCTAGGCTTCCATCTCAGTTACAGTGGGTGTTGACACAAAATGGAATACAAACCCCCACCCCAGATGCGCTGTCACCCATTTGCGCTATATGCTAAATATATTCTTAGTCAGGGTGGGGGTGGGTGGTAGGGGGCATTTCACTGCTATCAAGTCACAATGCAAATGTGTCCGGATGTTAGTTGGCTCAAATATCATAGGTATCATAGGTAATACAAAGTTTATGTAGACTTTCGTCCATTATGCTTATGCATTATGTAGAATTTGCACCTGCTGTGCGTCTGGTTAGTTATGCACCCAGAGTTGCAGCAAGGCAATTCACCAGTTGCATGGTACAATATGGTGCTGAAAGTCTGATGAGTTAAGTAATATGAGCCTCCCTAAAGTTGTCCCCTCACTTGCTAACCATTTAACATTAGTACCCAACCCTTGGCCACTATACTGTAAGTTTTCTAGGCTTACTGGTAGTATCCATGGTAATCAGTGCCTCCCCATGAACACCTCCAATTGTAAGCACTCCATGGCCATCAGAGGAACCCTATCTCAAACCCTGTTTCTATGGAATCAAGGATCAGTGGCTTATATTTGTCTCCCAACCAAATCCCCCAGATGCCAACTGGGGCCTAGGTGCACCCCCCCAACTGCCTGCATGTGGAGTACCTCAAGGGTCGATCTTTTCGCCGATGTTGTTCACAGTGTACGTGCTGTCCTGGGAGAGCTCATCAGACAATACAGTCTGGGTTTTCACCATTATACAGATGATACCCAGCTGTATATGTCATTTGCCCCTGGAGCTGAAAGCGCCGTTGAAGTGCTAAATAAATGTCAGTCCAAGATTTAGGACTGCATGTCCTCAAGCTGGCTGAGGCTGAACCCAGATAACACGGAGGTACTAGTGATGAAGCCTGGTCGATGGCGTGATGGGGATGCCTTTGGAGTGATAACTGGGCTGGTCCTGGGGTCAACTCCATTGATGGCTTCCCCCAGAGTGAGGAATTTGGGCATCATCCTTGATGATAGGCTGACCATGGAAGCCCAGCTGTCATCTGTTGTCAAAAGTGGGTTCTACCACTTAAGGAATGTCACCTGAATTAAACCCCTGATTCTGCCAGAAGACTTGCCATCACTGGTACTCACCTTTGTGACTTCCAGACTGAACTACTGTAGTGCTCTGTACTTCAGGGTCAATGGAAGGATCCTCTGCTGGCTGCAGCTAGTGCAGAACATGGCATCCAGGTTGCTGGTGGGCCTTCCGAGGTTCTGCCATGTGACCATGATCCTGCATGACTTGCACTAGCTACCAGTCAGGTGGAGGTCAAAGTGGGCTTGCTCACCTATAAGGCCATATATGGCCTAGGCCCTGGTAACCTGTCTGACCTCCTTACTCCAGCCACCCCAGAACATTCCATCTGCTTCTCCACTGAGGGCCTCCTGGTGGTTCTGAGGGCCAGGCTAAAAACCTTGGGGGATCATTCCTTTGAGGTGGCTGGCCAGCCCTCTGGAACTTGCTGCCAAAATCTTTGAGGGAGGCCCCAATGGTGGAGGTATTTAAAGGGGGCCCAAAGACATAGATACATAGATGTTGTCAGCAGATAAGGGTCTTGTGGCTCATCCAGTCTGCCCTACCCCTCTTTCTAATGCTTAAGGTACCCTAGATGCTACAAGTCCCTCTCCCCTTTGCCCTAGCTTGATAATTCCCATGTGCCTTCTTGAATCCCTGTACCATGGCCACCCCCACCACTTCCTGGGGAAGACTGTTCCATCTCTCCACCACCATTTCAGTGAAGTAGAATTTACTCAAGTTCCTTGTAAGTTTTCCCCCTTTTTGTCTCTTGCTGTGCCCCCTTGTTCTGCTATTTCCCCTCATGTGAAAGATGCTCCCCTCTGGTACCCTGTTGATCCCCTTTAGATACTTGAAGGTCTCTATCATGTTTCCTCTCTCTCTCTCTCTCTCTCTCTCCTTTGCACATGGGAATACATATTGAGAGCTCTGAGTCTCTCCTCATTGACTTATGCTGCATCCCAGACACCTACCTTTTTAATAAGGCATTTGCTAACAGTTTTTAAAATCAATTTTATGTTGTGTTTTACTGATGTAATTTGGTAATTGATCCTGCCTTAACCTGTTTCCTATTGCAATGGTACCCAGAGTCTCTGGGATTGGGTGCCAAAATATAAATAATGACTATCTATCTATCTATCTATCTATCTATCTATCTATCTATCTATCTACTGCATCATGTACCAGGTCTACAGGAAGGGGAATAACATGAGGTAGCAACTGGGTTTGAAAAGGACCCCATTATTTCTGAATGGTCCCACAAATTATCCATGGCCACCCCTCCTTCTTCTCAGTACCATACAGGGGAGAGCAGTAACCTCTGCCTATCACCTATTGTTTTGACTCAAGCATATTTGTTTTATGAGGTACATAAGTTACGGGTTTGTGGTGAAACTCTATTAGACCAGAAAAAGTAGGTCTTATGGTTTAAATTTTTTTTTAAACTAAGTTCCTTCCTACACTCATGCCAGTTTGTTTAAAATAATGTTATTCCATTGTGAAGAAAAACCTTGATTTATTTCTCATTATATTTGGTTCCTTTCCTCTAACATCCAGACAGCGAAGGCTTATATCAAAGTGAACTTTAAGTCACAGTCTGCATCCAAACCTTATGATAAAACACTATAAGAAATACGAATAAGAAGCCGTCTCAAGGGAATAAGCCCCAATTTGGAGTCATCTCAGCATAGCTGTTGTCCAGCTTGGAAAATCATGCTCTGTCTCCACATTTACACATCAGAGTTACTTGTACATGAAAACTCAAAAGAAGGCTGCACTCTTGGTATACAAGAAATTCAGATACTACAGCATAACATTTGCTGAAAGCAGGAGCCCACGGCTACAATGCCCCAGTGCTTCGAGTCCAAGGCTTGACTCTCCATCAGGGGGTTAATTATCTGTAGTAGGGATGAGAGAACCACAAAAGGATCTCGGGTCCTGAATGTCTGACATGCCATGAAAAGTTCTGTTAGTTATCTGATCCTAATTAGAATTTTATGAACTTTACAGTTTAAAGTATAAAACTCCTTTAACCATCATTTTCTATTAAAAAGCTATTATCAGTGAAGTGAAAAGAATCTAAAACAATTTGGAGTGGTGCAGTACTACAGTAACTTTCATTTATTTGTTGATCAGGTAAGTACACTTGTCTGCAAGACTTTTTGCAGGAATAGTTCACCCACAAAAGAGCAGAAACAAACAGAGTGGGGTTGAAAACCACACAAGGAAATAATCAAAATGGAAATTTGCCCTATGAGAAAATGCCATAAGGCACACATAGTGCGAACTCCAGGAGGACACAACTCAAGGAGGGGGGAGTTGGGAGGGAGGAGGATTAATTATTCCAACTCCGGGGGGACGCAACTTTGGGGAGGAGAAAGTCAGGAAGGGGAAGATTAATTATTGTAACTCTGGGGCTGGGGACACAACTCGGGAGTTGAGATGGATTAATTATTCCAACTCTAATGTGGATGCAACTTGGGGGGTGAAAGTCAGGAGGGGAGGAGGTTTACTATTCAATTCTGGGGTGGGGGATGATGCAACTTGGGGGGTGCAACAAAAAAAAATAGAAGCCATCAGGATCTAATCCAGGTCTGCAGGATGTAGCAAGCCCATGCACAGCTTCTGACTCTAACCTCTACATTGTTCTCCCAGCATGAGCAGGCAGCACACACTCGTGGACTTAAACTAGTCATCATCATTGAAAACAGCTACCTGGCTACCTGTACAGCACTATAACATCCCCACGCTGTCATGTACATGAAGCTGTTTTCACTGATGCTATTTTTGACAGTGCGCCTTTCACTGCACTATTATTACGACACAATCTTGACGGTATACCTTCAGGAATTACCTGGGCTGAGATTGCAAAGAAAAACAGTTGTACATAGTTATAAAACAAGCTGAGAAAAAGATTTGCAAGAATAACGCAATATACTGATAAAGCAAAAGTAAAAATTAGTATACAGTGTCAATAAAATGGTACAATAACATGAGTTAATTTGGTTTTGAAAATCAGCATAGCAGCAATGGAAACAATGGTGCTAATATAGCATAGTGGGAACAAGTGATGCTGATACAGCACATTTAAACTGCCAAGATAGTAGCTATCATCTGCAGAGAGATGGAGTCAATAGGTGATCCAATGGCTCTAATTTAAAGCAGCGGTGGAAGAGAACAGTCTGCTCAGATGAAGAATGTTCTAGAGAGATGGGCCTGCAGAGGATGAAGAAATATTACCTACAGCATGCTAGAACATAAAAAATATCAAGCAGAAGGATACCAGAGGCGCGCAGGCTGTATGGATTTGTTTTGTCATGGTATCCTTCACAAGGGAGAGGGGTTATGGGTGTGCAGTGCTTTGTCAATCATGCAGCTATGGGTGAAGTCCCTGCATGCCCCAAAGGAGAGCTACCCAAGGTTCTGGTTAAGGTCACAGTGGTGTGTTCTAAAAGGAGCCAATAAGGCAACTTGGCATAACTATTATAAATTGTAGTTAGCAGATGGATGTCTTTGCAGCAGCTTGTGAGTAAACAGGAGAAGCACAGTACAGTATAGGCAGCGCAGTACATTCAGTGTTACAGTGAATGGCTAGTATGTGCCTCCTGTGTAACACCACTGTCAGCACGATCACTTAATGAAGATCTGGCTTTCTCCACCTCCAGCCTTCTAAGATAATGACCAGATGCAGTAGTATGTAAGCACCAAAATTAATGTTTTAAACATACTGTAATTAGAACCTTATCCAAACCTGAAAAAAGTTCTGATATGATACTTTTACAGAGAATGGCACAGGTTACAGAATGGTCTTAAGTTATCTGAACCAGTTTTTCCATCCGTGTTCTACAGACTTCCTCAGTCTTGCCTAATGTCTGCTGACAACTGGTCATGGATTGCAAAGGAAATTGTGAGATACTGTAATGTGTGCAATAGACACCGTAAGAAACAACAGAGGAGGACTGTTCTATGATGCCCTGTTCCTTTAGTAAGGATGTGGAGGAGACTGCAAAAGATGTTTTATATATATATATATATATATATATATATATATATATATATATATTTATAACAGTATATATATATATATATATATATATATATAAAAACGTTATTAATGCATCATTTAGGGTTAAAACACAAAAAGTCAGGAAATGAGACCTTTAGGGTTTCCCCATCCCCCCTCATGGACCCGACCATCATCCCGAGATTGACAGATGATGGGGTATGTCACTGGGGATGTGAGGCCTAAATGTCACCCCATTCCATCCGTAATCATATTCACAAGCCACAGCAAAGAAGAATGGGGTGACATTTAGGCCTCACAACCCCAATGACACACCCCGTCAGCTGTCAATACCAGGATGATGGGTGGGTACATGAGGGGGGGATGGGGCAACCCTAAAGGTCTCATTTTCTGACGTTTTGTGCTTTATCCCTAAATGATGCATTAACAAATTTTTTTGCATAGAATTTCCTTACTTTTTGAGAAAGAATAGAAAAGTAGAAAGTTGCACAAGTTGATGGGAGTGCGGGCCCTTCGGGCCCTGTGCTCCCACTAATTTGAAAATTCCTGCCTAAGATAAGAGTACAAGTACTGAATATTATATGTATTGCTGCAGCGCATATGGGTTGGGGTGTGGGGCCACTACCTTGAAAAAAAGCAAAGTGTCAGCCATCAGAGTGGCATAATTCAACACCTGTTTACATGTCAGACACCTAACCATTACAAATTACCTCCATGGCAGTAACGCTAGGCACCCTATAAATGTGAAGCCAGTACTACAATGCAAAATGCCATATGCAAAACATAAAGTGTGTCATGCAATATGGGTGTAGCAAATGAATTTTCCAACACCTAAACACCATAATTCACATGAACAGCCATCCCCCCAACACGCTCCAAATTTCAACGTAAAAGACCAAACTGTTTACAATATATAAAATTTGAAAGTTTCAGATTTTTATTTGTTGCACTGGGAGAATTCCACACCTATTAACATTTTACACACCTAACGACTGAAAAGTTCATCCATGGCAGTAAAGTTGGCTACCCTAGTAATTTCAAGCCATTACCACCATGGAAAATGCTGTCCACAAAACATAAACTGCGCCACTCAATATCTTCACAAAAAATGTATTGCCCAACACCTAAACACTATAATTCACATCTATGGGACATGCCGTCAACACCCTCCAAATTTCAAGTTAAAAGACCAAACCGTTTCTGAGATATTAAATTTGAAAAATTGTTAAAATTGTGCTATCTGGTCCCTCCAAATCTGGCGATCTAGACCCTCCCTCGCAATCAAAAATCATGATCAAAGAATCTCGTGATCAAAGAATTTGCAGGCTTGCAATCAAAGAATTTGCAGGCTCGTGATCAAGGAAAAAAAAATGTTAAAGCTAAATTTTTTGAGAAAAATACATGAAACCACAGCCATGACTCAACAGAACGAAGGCCCCTGAGCAGATCCCACCCTAGTTTGCCTTTAGAAGTGACCCCTGTGATGAGAAAATTAAATTTTTCATGTGGCCATCTAGTTGAGCCTTCGCAATCAAAGATCGCGGTTAAAGAATCTTGCAATCAAAGAATTTGCAGGCTCACGATCAAAGAATTTGCAGGATCATGATCAAACAATAAAAAATTTTAAAAGTAAATGTTTAGGCCAAAATGCATGAAACCACAGCTATGCCTCAATAGAATGAAGCCCCCTGAACAAAACCCACCCTCATTTGGCTTAATAAGGCACACCTGAGCTGAGAAAATTTATTTTTTCAAGTGGCCATCTAGTCATGCCCTCGCGATCAAAGATCGCAGTCAAAGAATCTCACAATCAAAGATTTTGCAGGCTCGCGATCAAAGAATTTGCAGGCTCATGATCAAACAATAAAAAATGTTAAAAGTAAATTTTTAGGCAGAAATACATGAAACCACGGCCATGATACCGTTACCTCAAAGAATGCCTAAGGGGAGGAGCAGCTGGAATATGGTGTGTTCTAGGAGGGTGAGACTGGTCAGAGGCACATTCCTCAACCAGTTGCACTAAGTAATTCCTATGCTGCTCTGGTGGAGTGACATCAGCAGTAAGAGGTACTCATGGTAAGGATGGTGGATGTGGAGGTCCTCTGTAGCAGAAACCCAGCACTGATAGAGGACCCCAAAAGAGGAGGAAGCAACATGTAGTGGGGGACTGGATTTTGATCATGATAGATCCATGGATAGGAAATGGTGAGAGACAGAGAGAGAGAGAGAGGTTACATGCCTACAAGGTGCCATGTCTCAGAGGGATGGGAAGCAGATACAGAGAATCACTAAGAGCATCAGGAAGGGATGCAGAACTGGCTGTCATTGTCCACCTGGGGACTAATGACCTGGCTAGAGATGGGGCTGGAATAGTGCAAGGGGTGTTCATAGAACTGGGGAGAGATCTTAGACATGTGGCATGCTCAGTGACTTTGGTTGAGAAGCTACCTGTCTGATGGGGGGAGGAGAAGGATCACCACATCAGGACATTCAACTCATGGTTGAAAGAATGCTGCATAGAGGAGATATTTGTCTACACTGGTGACTGCATTTTAATCTGGAGGGATAAGAGTCTTTAAAGGGATGATGGCCTGCCTCGATCCAGTAGGGGAACTGCAGTCCAAAGTGGGCAGTTTAAATATTACTTCAATGAACATTTAAACTAGCCAAGGGGGTGGCAGGATTCATTGGGGAGACAGTAACAGCCACCCCATCACAGGTTAAAGTAGGAAATACTGAGAATCTGATGGGAGAGAAGTACCTCAGGGTGCATATTAATAAAGGAAGCAAGGTGGTAGAAATAAAAGGGAATGGAAATGGGAGCACTAAAAACAGAAGGGAGAAGGAGCTAGGGCAAAAATGAAGAAAGAGGGGAAATAATCAGAGTGGTAATAAAATCTGGAAGACTATGTGTGCAAATGCTAGAAGTCTAAGAAATAAGATTCCAGACCTAGAGGCCATCATGGCAGAGATCGACCTAGATATTGTGTCCATTACCCAGTCATGGGCCACTGAAAACCTGAGACATGGCCATACCAGGCTATACTCTGTTTGGAAAGGACAGCGTGGAAAGAAAAGGAAGAGGGTCGTCCTTTATGTGAAGGAAAGCATAAAAACAATAGAGATACAGGGGATACAAGGGGGGTCCAGGGGTACTGTAGGTTACCCTGGAAAAGGGGAATGGAGCCACTATTTACACTGGTGTGTCCAACAGACCTTCATCATGGGGGGGGTAGATAAGGTACTGGTGGAAGCCATTTGTAAGACAGCAGATAAGGGAAAGGTGCTCCTAACTGGGAACTTCAATCTACCAGATGTAGATTGGAGCCTCCCATCTGCGGCATCTACTAGAAGCAAAGGCATCCTGGACTCCCTGCAAGTGGCGTTCCTCAGATAACTAGTTAGTGAACCCACTCATGGCTGGGAAATACTGGACCTAGTACTCACTAACAGGGATAGTGTTGCTGATGTCAAGGTGGGAGGCCACCTGGGGACCAGTGATCACCGTACAATGTGGTTCAATATAAGGACAGCTGAGGAATTGAATCACACAAGAGCAAAGGTCCTGGATATCAGGAGGGCAGATTTAAAAAGATGGGTGAATGCCTGAGGGATGACCTGGTGAGGGTGGATTACCTGGGTTAGGTTAAGGACCAGTGGGTGAAGCTAAAAGGGAAGGTATGGAAGGCAGCAAACCTCTATGTCAAACAAGTGAGTAAAAGTAAGAGGAAAAAAAGACCACTATAGTTCTTGAAAGGGTGGCTGAAGAGGAAACAGCTAAAAGGGTGACATTCAGAAGATATAAGGAGATGCAGAAGGAAGAGGGTTGGGAGTTATATTAGGAGAAACAGAGATAAGCAGGGAAAGCAGTAAGGAGAGCAAAGACACAAACTGAAGAGAGAATAATCCAAGTGATAATGAAAGGGGACAAGACATATTTTTAGGTAGGTAAGTAAAAAGAGAAAGATGAGGGTATGGTTTGTAAGGTTAAAAAGAGATGGGGACAGTGCAGAGGGGGACCAGGAAAAGGCAGACATCCTGAACAAGCAGTTTTGTTCAGTGTTCACAGTAGAAGGAGAAGGGGAGGGACTCCCAAAAAGTTACAGGAGCTCTGAAGGGATGGAGGAGGGCACTAGTCCTTTTTCAGAGGAAAGAGTCCTAAAGGGACTCATTAATGGAAAGTGGACAAAACAATGGGACCAGACAGGATACATCCTAGGATACTGAGGGAGCTAAGGGAGGTACTGGCTACACCTCTGACAGCCCTATTTAACAGCTCACTGGAAACAGGTGTGATTTCAGGGGACAAGAGAAGGGAAGATGTGGTCCTACTTCACAAAAGTGGTAGTGGGGAGAATATTGGGCATTATAGACCAGTCAGCCTAACATCAGTGGTAGGAAAGTTAATGGAATCATTGCGGAAGGAGAGGATAGTGGAATATCTTGAATCTAATGGGTTACAAGACCCAAGACAGTATGGATTCATGGGTGGGAGTTCATGTCTAACAGATCTGAAAGATTTCTTTGGTTGGGTGACCAAGTAGTTAGATCAAGGCGGAACAGTGGATGTGGCCTATCTAGAATTCAGTAAGGCTATTGACACTATTCCATATAGGGGACTATCAAGCAAGGAGGGTAGGTTAGCAGTGCATCCAAAGGTGGTAAATTTGGTAAGAAATTGGGTAAGGAATAGGTGACAGAGGGTGGTGGTAAATGGAGTACACTCTGAGGAGGGGATAGTGATCAACAGGGTGCCTCAGGGATCTGTGCTGGGACCAGTCCTCTTTAATATCTTTATAGATGACATTGCAGGTGAGCTGCAGGTGAATGTCTGCCTCTTTGCAGATGACACCAAAATCTGCAATAAGGTAGACACTCTGGGGAGGAGGGGATGATCAGAGACCTAAGAAAACTCAAAGATTGGTTAAAGTTATGGTAGCTGGGTTTCAAGGCAAAAAAGTGAAAAATAATGCACTTGGGGCACAGAAACCCAAAGGCAGAGTACAAAATGGGGGCAGGGCTATTGCTGACCACCAAGCAGCAGAAAGACCTGTGGGTAATAATCTCTGATGACCTAAAGGTGGCCAGTCAGTGGAACAAAGTACTTGGGAGGGCTAGTGGGGTGCTGGGTTGCATAGGGAACGGTATCAACAGCAGAAGGAGGGAAGTTGTGCTACCTCTGTATAGATAACTGGTGGTAGGTCCTCACCTAGAATACTGTGTACAGTTCTGAAAGTCACACTTTCTAGAAGGAAATAAACAGAGTGGAGGTGGTCGAGAGGAGGACAACAAAATTGGTATGGGGTATACAACAAAAGCCCTATGTGAAGAGTCTCAAAATGCTTAATATATATACCCTGGAAGAGAGGAGCAAGAAGGAGGATATGATAGAGACCTTAAAATACCTCAAAAGTGTAAATAAGGTACACGAGGAAAGTATTTTTCAGAAAAAAAGGTACATATTAACAAGGGGTCATGCTATGAAGTTGGAGGAGGGAAGAAACAGGAGCAATGTAAGGAAGTACTTCTTTACAGAAAGAGTGGTGGATTCCTGGAGCAGCCTACCAGCCAATGTAGTGGGGGTGAAAACAGTGCTGGGGTTCAAGAATGTATGGGAATAGGCATAAGGGGAATCTTAGAGGAAAGGACTTGGGGGAGGGAGAATGAACCAGAGATCAGGTAGGGTCTACAGAGATACTATATGTAGGGAAAAAGGGCAGATTGGGTGGTTCAAGCAGTCCTTATTTGCTGACAGATCTATATTTCTATGTTTCTATATGAAGACATTGCCCATAATGGAATTGACTTTAGTTATTGAATCAGGGATCAATTATTTTTCCCAGCAATTGGCAACTATATTCAAGTTTTTCACTGTGTTATGGAGTTTTTCTAAATCAGTGGAAAATGGTACCTATAAAACCAGTTCTTAAAAGTGGTAACCCAGCATGTGTTTCAGAATACCACCCAATCTCTCTGTTAAAACATCTTTCAAAGATTCTGGAAAAAATAATTTTAGAACAAACAATCGATCATCTTGAAACATTTGGCTTGCTTACTGAATTTCAACATGGTTTTAAATCCAAGCACAATACTGTAAAGGCCTTGGTGGGTTTCACTGCATACAGGGTGCCCTAGATAAATGGCACTCCGTTGCGGCCATATTTTTGGACCTCACCAAGGCCTTTGACTTGGTTGAACACCATCTACTGCAAAGTACCCTCTATGATTTGCACTTTTATGGTGATGGGATTAAATAGTTTACTGACTATATGAATAATAGAGCCCATAGAACTAGAATCAAAGGTAATTTATCTTAGCCGAAAATGAATAAGTGTAGGTTGCCCCAAGGGTCAATATTGGGCCCTCTTATTTTTTCTTTATTTATGAATACTTCCCCTGACATCTGTAGTAAAACTCCAATGACTTGATATGCTGACAACACAGTTATTTATAGTACAGGTGATATGCTGACAACGCAGTAATTTATAGTACTGGTGTTCAACCGAGGGATGCTATAGAGATGGTACAAAATTATTTTCATTTGTTCCAGAACTGGATGCGTACAAAGTGTATGCTGTTGAATGCAAAAAAAAAACAAAAAAAAAACTAAAGTTAGGCTTTTTACAGGCCCAAGGAAAAAGGTAGTTGATGTCTATCCAACAGTTGATTTAAATGGTGAGGTTATTGAATTAGTAGAAAGCTTTAGATATCTCGGGTTAACCCTAGATCCAAATCATACCTTTAAACTATACATTAATCATTTAATGAAATCCATACACCAAAGATTAGGATTAATTTATAGAGTAAAGCCCTTCCTTACTTTAGTCTAGGAAAATACTCTCCCACATTTTTTTTATTAAGTGTTTTGGACTAAGGACTCACTATCTATACTGTCACCAGTGAGAACTTTTTGGATAGATTAAGGGTAACCTATAATTCCACTCTTAGGTTCATGACAAGTTTACTCTCTCAAACACACTGTTGTGACCTATTAAAATTGTCCAATTGTCCTTCCATTGAAAATAGGATTAAAATAAGAATGGGCACCCTGTTTAAAGGGATCATTGGTCTCCTCCCAACTTCGGTACAGGGTTTATTTCCAAGATCTATTAAACTACTTGGGACTAGATCTTAATGTAACTTTGCCTTTAAATTACCTCTCTTTACAAAGGTGATTGGACAAAAATCTCTATTATATAGAACGTCCCTCTTTTTTAAGTCTCTTCCAATTAAATCACTAACTGTTCCACTGTTCAAACTTTTAAAACAAGACTGAGATCATGGCTTGATACTCAAAATGAATGTACTTGTTTACAAACTTAGGAAGTGTATTATTATTCAGTTAGGATACATATCTGTTCTGTTTTACGATAATGTTATGATTTAATTGTGTCTGTGTGTATGTCTATTTGATATTTCTGTAAGACCTGTCACTTGTGAAAATGGCCAATATTGCTCATCTTGCTTAAAAGTATAACAAATGAAAAATGAAAGTCCAATGTTTGAAGGCACTTTTTAACTAAAAAATAGTGAAATGACTGGAGAGATTGAGCTGGGTGGGGTAATGTTATGTATGTTTTCTCTAGAAAATAAAGGCTTGCAGGAAAAATGAGTTAAGTTTTTAAATTTTTAAAGAGATTTAGAAAGGTGAATCTGGGGAAACATTTTCAGCATCTCAGGGACAGTAGAACTAGAGGGCATACCCTACTCTGGAGGGGTAGAGTTAGGGGTTATATGAGGAAGCATTTTATACCCTCTACCAGGCCATAGGATGACTCTCCCACAAGCCCACTGGGGCCACCTTCTAGGCGGCCTCATAGAAAAATCAATTAGGGAAAAGGAGGTGTCCCCCTCCCCACTTCTCAAGCCAAACCCTGCCTCTAAGGCCTCCAGAACTCCTCAAACCTTACATTAGAGAGCCCACAGGTATCCATTAGCATGGGCCAGAATGCCTTCTCCTGAGCTGCCCCAATCTGTGGAACAAGTTATCTGCTGCCCTATGGACCCTGGGCTCACACCCCCAATTTCCCCCGGTTGACTAAATGTCCCTGCCTCAGGAAAGTCAAACTGCTCAAATTCCCCTGAAAATTAGTGCCCCTGACATACTATACTGGAATTTTATTAAATTGCTGTAACTATATTGTATTTTATTGGGCAATATGCTGCCACTATACTATTTGTTGAGCATTATGCTGCCCCTGTACCGCTGTAGACTTTACTTGTCACCGTGTTTACTTATACCCACATTTGCACAAACTGTTCCACTTTTATAGAGTTGCTTAATGTGTCACCTCTGTATTGTACTTACTTGTTATTTCACTTATCTTTTGTACCCATATCCTGTGTGATCTGTACTGTACTGTGCCATCTTTATGGCGTGCGTCATGCCTGAAAAAGGCCCACTGGATCAGTGCACCCACCCAGTAAACAAATAAATAATATAAATACCTAAAGAGTGGTAAACATATGGCACAATTTCCAAAAGGGAGCAGTGTAAGTGAGGAGTGCTGAATCCTTGAAACTTAAGTTAGGTCAGTTTCTCATGGGCACCAGAAGGGGGTCCTCAGAGGTCCTGATTTTTTTTTTTGCATACCATTGAATGTTGCAGCAGCCAGGATGACAGGAAAAGAAACATTTTACTCCAGTATTTCCTATGTTCCTATGCTGATATTACCATATTCATGATATCTGATATGAATTAAAAAGTTCCTATTAGTTAAAAGTGGAGGATCATTTTAAAATTGAATTTGGCTTTATGTGATTTATAGGGTAAACAGTGACTTGCAGTCAAGACTCCTGTCTCACTTCACTTAACATCCCCCTCCCACAAAATAAAATCATTGCCCAGTACGTGTTTTGGATTTTGAGAGCTATATTGTTATGCTGTAGTAACTGCATGCTTAACTTGATAGTTTTGGTTCTAAGGCAAATAAACTTGATTACACTAGTGTCCTCCTGATTTCCTTCCCTCTACTTTGACAAACAGACAAGCAGACTAATGAGGGAGCTCTCCCTAAAGATTACATGTTTTTGAATCAGATTTGTTTAAAAAAGTAAAACCATTGCCACTTCAGTTATGCCATAACACCTGAATGTGTTCATGAGGCCATTTGCTCAGCAAATGGGCCAGCCTGTTTTACAAACTGAGCCTCCAGAAGCAGTGCTTAGTAGTTACATTTTGTTAAACACAGAAAAGGTTTTATACCCTTGGTACTCAAAAAGCTAAATCTCAAAAAAACTCAGGCTTCCTGTGTTCAAATATTCAAAAAGCATAAAAAATGAATCCACGTTTAGATTCTCATGGCTTTACAACAAAGCTCCAGTTTTTTCAAGAGAAGCCAAGAAAATGAAAATGACATCTAACAGTCTACTTGTTTTGAATGTGTATCTGCTATAATCTCTCTCCTGGGATCAAAAATGAATTGCCTTTCTTTCTTTTCACAGTATAAAGCAGTTTTCAATGTACAGTTATGTTAACATCACTTTAGTATTTATATATGTAAATCTAATATTTATACAGCACTGCCAGTAAACTATAGAACACAAATTTAAGAGTATGGATTAAGGGTTGTCCAGCTGTTTCAGGAACTTAGTGATGTTAGCCTAGCAGTATTTGTGTGCGCATATTTGCATAAAACTCCAAGCTTACACATTACATTCGCAGTTAGGTAGAAAACCACAGGCATTTAAAATATAGGTGTTATGTTCCCAGTCTGTTTCCCACTCGTGTTAATAAGTGCAGTGCTTTCTTACTGGTATTGAGTAGCACCACTGTTTATGCTATGATTTGTAAGTGATTGGTCCATTGGATTCCAAATGCAAATGCAGTAATGATACCAGCACAACTATATACCTTAACTCCCCATTGCCTAATCATAAGCCTACTTATCTGTTTTTTCAGAAGTAATTTTATAAACATGATAAAACACTTCATGGTGCACATTCTTACTAGAACATATGGAAGTCTCAGGTGACTTAAGCACTCATCGTCACTTTGTATCTCAAAATGCATCTTAGCAATCCACATATCCTAGTGTGACTGGACATCTTACAGTGTGGTATTGCCTAAACAGTAAAGTGTCAACCTACATTGGTGTCCTCAAATTTCTAATACCTGCAATCTTGTGTCAGTCAGGGAATAACCTGTAAAAAAAACATGTTTTATTTGTAAAAGGGTTTCTCTCATTCTTTTACATAAAAACATAGAAGTTGTTGACAGAGAAGGAATTCTTTGCCCACCTAGTCTGCTCTATTTTCCCTATCTCCTGTGCCACCATAGACCCTACTCAATATAATGGTAATACTCTGTTGCATTCCTATAGGCAAGCAATATGTGCCAACATTGTTTAAAGCAGCAGTGCAACAATCTGATGAAAATGTTGACCTATACTTTCTTTTGCAATTTTAGATTGCCACTTACCTCCTGACTTGTAATATTCCCTTCTTTCCACAATTTGAGTCTGCTTTAGTACTTTTTTTCATGTCTGAAATAATAAAAGGGACACTCCTTTTAATATGGTGTGGACCAGGTCTTCATCACTATTTTCAGCTGTTTTTGTCCATCAGGTGTTTATATATTACTTATGTTGTGACTAAAATTAATTATTATACATGAGTCAGTGTTCTCTGACCTTACAGAACAATAGTTGTTCTAAAACAGCTGCAAATAATGATGAAAACCTGGTCCGAGCTATATTAAAAGGAGTGCTCCTTTTATTATTTCAGACATTTAAAAAAAGTACTAAAGCAGACTCAAATTGTGGATTAAAGGGTACAATACAAATCAGGAGGTAAGCGGCAATCTAAAATAGCATAAAAAAGTATAGGTCAAAATTTTCCCAGATTGTTGCACTGCTGCTTTAATTTCTTCACTGCCTGTGACTCTGATATAATTATGGTATTGGGCAGACTACAGCAAAATGACAGACTGCTATAAATATTGTAGAACAGGATGACCAAGCAGATGAGACATTTGCCCGTCATAGCTGCAGGTGTGGGTTCAGATCTCAAATTCGGTCACAGATTTATTTATTTGCATTTTTAATTCAGGCTTGTTAGCAGAGAGGTACCTAAGAGAGCACTGTTCTCTTGGAAAAGAGTGCTGAAAAGACTAGCACAATGTTGATGTGGAATATCCTAATGATCTCAGTTTAACACTTGCAATGTAGCAATCTTCTAGCCCACCAAAGGCTCACTGGTCCAAACTGGCAGTTGGTGCTTAAAACAGAGTACTTACTGAATGAACATAGATAACACTCCAGGTCAGTACAGTCAGTACAGAACTGCATGGATGAAGTATAGAACTGCATTGATGAAGTAGTGTGGGGTGGGTGCTATTGTGTTTCTGGACAGTGTAGGAACTCAAAATGTCTGTTTCCAATATGATTAACAAAGCAGCTGGGAAGAAAACGAAATCCTTGCATTACAAAAAAATAAAACTAAAAATGTGAAGCCAGTTTATCAGTCCCTATTCTGTTTTAAATGCTAATGGGCAACATAGAAAATATTGGTAGAGAATGGCCATGTGGCCCATGCAGTCAGCCTGTCCTTGCCTATCTAATGGACAGTTCACCACATTCTCCCCTGCTCTTCTATCATGCCCAACCTCATTTTCTCATGTGGCTGTCCCACCCTACTTTTAAATGCTACCACTGTCTCAACACGTAGGACTTCAACTGGAAGTATGTTCCATTGAAAAAATGTAATGCATATGTGATGTAATAGCACTTAATATTTTACAAAATTTATAGACTACACATTTTCCCATAAAACCACCTATCAAAGAATCATCCTCGGATATAACCAACATTTTAATACACATAAGACATACCAACACAGAGCCCTGGCATGATGCCTTAGTAACATGAGGATTCATCAGGGGGATATTGAAGCAAAGTACCATGACTTTGTGCCTGTATCTCTCATGAGGATTGAAACTTTGGTTATATAAAGCTACAAAATTGTAATTACTTTCTATTTCCTAACAGAGTGCTGCCATGGTTTCGTGTTTTGCCTGGTCTTTTTTTTTTTGGCATAACACCCATTTGTTTGAGAGCGTGTGGATGTTTGTGCTTTCCATATTGAAATATAACACTGCCTCTGGGGATCGGGTGAGGGATCAAGGCTAGTAGATTTTAAGGGTTACTGGAATATAACACTGCCTATGTGAACTGGGTGGGGGTGAGAGGCTGCTACTACACTACCAGGGAAGTGGTAAGACTTCAATTTTTCATGCAAGCTCTATGACAATATTTGTTTGTCATGTAAGCTACATGAAAACTGCAGTTTGTGCTGCAAGGGCAACATTTTCATGCAAGCTATGTGGTAATCAGTCATCACACAGATGGAGTGGTTTTCTCTTCCTTTTCCAACTTTCATAACTATTAAGACTCACAAAAGTGGGTTTGTGAGTTACGATAGCTATACAAATTTTTCATTAAAGGCACCTATCAAAGAATCCTCATTGGGCCAAACCCTAACAAACCTGAAAGTTTTATGTTTCAGCTCATAGCCATTTTTGTGCTATTGGTGAACAAATCAAGGTCTTAAGAAACATACTGTTATATATTTTCAAATTACAGAACTTTTACACCACATAACCAATCATTCACACATTTACAAGATTAAGAGCTAATGACACCAACTATGCTCATGTTAAATTTCAGGTTATTTCATTTAGAGACTGCCACAGAATTAAGGTGCAAATATTGGGGGTTAACATATGAATAACTAGTCAATTCTAACTATAGGGCTGGTACCAAGTCTCTATAATTGTCCACTAAAATGCAAAGTCTTGCTCTCAGGGATATTTTATGTGAAGCAATAAAGCTTGGGAGAAATATTGTAATGTACCAATTTATCACAGTGTTCACCTAACTCCTTATTTCTAGGTCCTTGAAGTGTTTAATATTCCAGAACTGACTCACACATTTCTCAATGCATTGGGAGAGATGACAGAATATCATGGAGGATCCTTTGATCTCGTGTTAAGAGCAAAACATAAAGCAAACAACCATGGTAGGCCACCTGATGTCACAGTGGCAGTACGCTGCACTAACATGTTGGATTTTGGGGTGGATCCTGAGTGGAGCTCCCAAGCCTTGAAAGGGTTGGCAGGGTGTTCCAGCAATACAGTGATCCCTAATGGTGGTCCAGGAAGTATGTTTCTTTATCGGGGGTGCTGCATGCATGCAAGTCAGCAATTAGACTATGTGCCACCAAGAGATGGGACAAGGATCAGGAGGAGAAACAGCAGGCAGAAGAATGGCAGCTGCTTCGATGACAGTGCCAGTTTACTTGAGTCTTGCTGCCACTGCTAAACCTCCACATCAAATCCTGACCTGGCTGGGAGAGATGCTTCATACCTGGCTCCATCCTAGGGGCAGAGGTGTGGGGGGTCAAGTCATGGAGGACCTTGGGGAAAGGTAGAGAAGCTGACAGTGCAAATCCAAACATACAAAACTGGACACACTTGCTAAGATGTCTGGTGTAGCTGCAGGAGCAGCCAGCCCTAAACTGGAACATATACAAACATATTAGTGTTCCTGTGGAAAAAAATGCCCTCAGTTATTGTTGGCAGCTAATCAGACATACTTTGTATATTGTAAGTCACTAGCTATGGTGGGGGTATCAGCTGAACTCCCCAGTACTTTGCTGAGCATGTTCAGATAGTGAAAGTACCCCAAAAATGCTGGGGAGCTCAGTCAGTACCTCCACTTTGCGAATTTGTGTCTTGCACAACAACAATATGGTTAATAAGCTACAATGATTAAGGGTACTGTTCCTTTTTTTTTTTTATTTGTTTGACTTTCCAATCATTACAAAAGTTTAAAAATGAGGACAAAATTACAGTATATTATATATTATTACATATACATAAGAACAGGGTGAACACATTGATGAGAGGATACATGATCACTAAAGGATTTCAGTAAGGCACAGAAATAAATGATTAATCATTTTAATTGTAAAAATGTGGCTTAAATATACATTTTTATAATATTAAGCAGCAGTTCTATTGCAGTTTCTTATGAATCCACTTTATGTAGTCTATCATATCTCTAGCTATGAATTTCAAGGGATGATTCATCAGGATTCTTAGAACCTCATACTCAGTTAAGGTTTTTACTTGAAAATATTGAGTTAAAATCTTTCCTCACATCTTATCATATATATAGGACATTGGCATATTATATATTCTAATGTTTCCAATTTATTTGTTCCATGGTCACAATAGATGTTGGTAATTTTTGTTTTGTCTTTGACAAATACATATTGTGTAATTTTGTAAACACAGCATATGACCATGCATATATCAGAGTGCGACTGCACACCTGCATTTTCAGCCCCCCTCCAAAACAATTTTGCCATTTTATAAGATAGATAACCCACTCTAGGATGTGTGGCCGTGCTCTGATATACACATGCCATAGCTGGTTGATGCCTCCTGCGTAACAACGCACACCAAGGTGTGCGTATATCAGAGTGCGACTGCACACCTTAGAGTGGGTTATCTATTACATATATATATAGATAGATATAGATATAGATAGATAGATAGATAGATAGACAGATAGATAGATAGATAGATAGATATATTACATAGCAAGAGAAACACAGGTATTTTATAGAACTGTTCATGGTGGCCACACACTTCTATCTGGTTTACTGCTGTACTTGCTAAAATTACTTACAAGTTTACTAATAGCCACCCTGCAGCTCATCTACCTGATGAGCTCTTCAACCCCCATGTTGCTTTCTGCTCCCCCCAACTAGCAGTCCCTCGGGACTCTCACCACCAGCCATGCTGCGGCTTTACATGTTCCTCTCCAAGGGGAGGCAACTGATTCTCCACCTTACTGATCCTGCACCCCACTGATCTAGCCTCTCGTTGGAATGCTTATTACTTTATTAAACTGTTTGCTCCTAGCCAAACATAAATAGCCTAATAGCCTACCAGGGCAGCCATATAAAATGAATGGCCACCCTGGGACAACTCTAGCCCCCAGGGCCAGCAATGCTACTTTTTTTTTTTTTTGATGTTGGTCCACTAGCCAAAAAGAGTTCCCAGTAGCCCACTTGGGCTACTACTCTAAAAACATTAGCCTCTTGGCCATCTGGGGTATTAAGGGGGTTTGTCTGAGCCCCCCCAACAGCACTTAATCTTATATTTTTCTAACTTTTTACTATTTTATGTTCTTCATTTATATCTCTACTTTCCTACTTTTATCTATCTATAACTTTAAATCTCCCCTTGTCTTTACTCCAGTGCTGTCCTATACCCCTTCATGTCTTTGTACTCTCTGTTTCTGCTTTTGCTACTGTATTGTATCCATTTTAACCTGTTTTCCTCTTTACTTTAACTGGTCTGAGAGGGCACTGACTGCTCCCCTATTACATAAGTATTAGTCAATGCCTAACCTGTCCTTTTCACCCTATTTACTCCCTAATAACTGCACAGCTTTTGTGACCTCTTTCCTATATTTTATTTGACAGGTCTGACAGATGTCATCCCTTCAAGTCCTACTTCTGGCTCTCTATTAGCCAGGTAAGAGAGACCCTCTACATGTTACCTACATTGGTAGGGTTTACTGTAATGGCTCCGCAGAGCCAGTTAAGGAGTGACAGAGAGAGAGAGAGAGAGAGAGAGGGAGGGAGGGAGAGATAGACAGAGGGAGAGAGAGAGAATGAATTAAGATTACTCATAGCGCTGCAGTTTTTCCCCCCATAAAGCTTTTTGCCTTGGCAGTTGAGGCAGGTGGGCTCTCAGCCCTGCCCCTGTTTCTTCCATCTGGCACTCACCTCCCTCCTGGGCACCCTGATCCCAAAGCCCCCCCATGGATTGCCCCCTTCCCCCGGAGCAGTGCCAGGAAGGGAGGGTTGTCCTCCCCCCCCAGATGACTCCCATCCAGAACTGGGACAGTGCTTCATGTGGTGGGGGGGGGGCACAGGTAGGTGGGCAGGGCTTCATGAAGACTGCTCCAACTCTTTTTCCATTTTCTCCCCTTGGATCTCCTGACATGGTACACACCATGCATAGAAACATTCAGCATTGACAAATGTTTGTTATGTTTGCACTTGTACAAGAAAGATGTTGTTACAATATATGGCGTTTTGGAGGTGTGTCACTGCCAAGCCCATTGCAGCTCACAGCTGCAGTGGACTCGACAGTGCAGATCAATGACCAGGCACTCTGGTCATGACAGTACTACTGCTTGCTGGACAGAAACTTTGTGTAGCTGAAAGGACCAAAGAGCTCCTATGAGAGAGTGCTTTGGTTCTTTCATTTGCATGAAGCTGATCAGCAAGCAACTGATCAGCTTTATGACATTGTGGTGTCAACCCCTCCTCTCAACTGCTGGCATGACAGTTTTTGAAATGAAGTTACATAAACATTTAGAGCATATCTTTATATTTAAACCTGCCCTACCTCACTACAGCAGCATCCCTACCTTGCAAGGAGAAATCACTTCGGGGATACTTCTGACCCGGAGGTGGATGCATCATTCTCAGAAAGGCCCTAGCCAAGGTTACCATTCTTGGAGCAAAACTCAGTTTTACAGTTTAGAGATCCCAGAGGATACAGCAAAATGAGAAAAAGAGACAGAGATATCAACACTTGTCATATAGATCCAAGTGGCGATGCTGCCTCCACAGATCACAGTGACTAGCTGAGTCCCAGCTCCCTTCCAATTCCACAAAGCGAGAGACAAAAATCCCAACTGCAAGTGACAGGATGAAGAAGTTTGTATCAGCTTGTGATGATGGAGAACCTGCTCACATTGCTGCAAACTCTGTTTTGTTTGTCTGGAGTTACTCAAAGTATGATGCAGAATTCAATTACCAAAATCTCACTTTTCTCCCTGTTGCCCCAGACTGACTGGAGCTCTGCAGGGAGAATTTATTTGGTGCTATTCCCCCTGCGAGTTCTAGGAGCCAGACTGTGTTCTGATTGGCCAAGAGGAGCCTGTCTCTCTGATGAAGGCAACTCCTGATTGGCTAAGGCCAGCAATGTTCTCCTCTTATCACTGTCAGCAGTGAGGAGTCTGTTTACTGTAATGACCTCTTTACACTGCCCCCATCCTTCAGAAAGTTTGGAAGGGACCAGGGAGAATACACTTGTTGGCAGTTAAGCATAACTCCCCTGTCTCCTACTTCCCAAAGTGACTTTTGGTTTCTGCACGACCTGGCAGCACGCACTGATAGTAAGGATAGTAAAGAATTAGTCACTGTTTTCCAATGTAAAGAGACATTCAGTTTATACAGGACCTGAAAGCATGAGTAGGGAGCAGTAAAGCTGCTCTCCTCATCCCTTACTCACCTTGTCTATATTTAGTTTTGCTCTCTGAATAGCATCATGAGATGTTGTGCTTTGATTTCATGGGGGCCTCAGAAGAGTTATTGTAGGGGGAAGGCAGCAGAAACTCAACACAAGAGGAAAGATTGAGTTATGTATTGTTGTACACTGAACATCTACAACAATACATAAAGTGCAAGTGTAGTCCTAGCCCCTGTAAGATCCCCAAGACAATGACTTGTGAGCTCAGGGGACTTTTCCCCTGGATACTCTTTGCACTTCGCTGGTCCCTCAATCAGGTCTTAAATAGCCAGAAAGACAAGAGAAAAGTTAGCCAAAGATCGACATTCCTTACTAAATAACAGAGTGCCACCAGTCTCTGATAAATACCTAAATGCTCGTTACAGAGTAATCCAATAAAACGAACTTCTGCATATACACAATTTGTCAAAAATCAAACTTTTTTTTTGCAAAAATCCACATAGGATCCAACGACGATTATACTTTTAATGTTGTTTTGAGGGTGTGAGGCTGCCACACTACTTTATTTACACAGTTTGTTTTTGTAGCACATGTACACAGGATAACCTAACAACACAACTGAGATGCTACGTCTCATTTAGGGTGGGGTCCTTTTTCTGCATACTTGTATGGTTGGATGGTCAGACCTTTTTGAGGAAGAAAGTAGAACACATTTTCAATGGTGCGATTAATCCCTTGGTGTTTTGCCCTTTCCTGGCAAAGTATGTCATTCTATAGGATGAGAAGGGAAACAAACTCTTAAAGGGCTAACATTTTCCAAGGTTTCTTCCCCCTCATAGTGTGAGGAGGTAGGCTACAGCAACTCTGAAACATTCTGGGAAAGGGAGTGTATTTTGTCCTGCTAGATAACCGTGAATGATACTACACTGATGAATTAAGTGTGTGTATGTAAACTAGGCTGAGTGAGAGAAACATAGAAACATAGAATCTTACATCAGAAAAGAACCGCTTGGCCCACCTAGTCTGCCCATTTCCCTACCTAATGGATAAGCTGCAGATCCTAGTTAACCAACAGCCTACTTCCTCCTACCCCCCACTAGAATTACCTTATGTCTGTCCCATGCATTCTTGAATTTCTCCACTGTTTTTCACTCTATGACCTCCTCAGGAAGGCTGTTCCATGCACCTACAACCCTCTCTGTGAAGAAATACTTCCTCACATTACTTCTGAGCCATCCCTCCTCTATCTTCAAATTGTGCCCCCTTGTTCTTGCACATCTCTTTTTTTGAAAGATGCTACCCTCTTGGACTTTGTTGATTCCCTTGAGGTATTTGAAAGTTTATATCATGTCCCCCTCTCCCTCCTTTCCTCAAGGCTATACATCTTAAGCTCCTTTAGTCTTTCTTCATATGTCTTCTGGTGCAGACCCTGCACCATTTTGGTTGCCCTCTTGTGGACAGCCTCCACCCTGTCTATGTCTTTGCGGAGATGGGGTTTCCAGAACTGTACACAGTACTCCAGATGTGGTCTTACCAACTGTTTGTACAGAGGGCCATCAACTTCCTGTTTTCCACTGGTGATGCCTTTTCCTATGCATCCCAGTATCCCCCCCAGTCCTCCTTACTGCCTTCTCACATTACTGGCCCACATTTAGGTCATCTACTATGACTACACCTGGGTACCTTTCCATTTTTGTTTTTGTCAGTATCTCACCCCCATTGTGTAGTCTTGCCCTGGGTTTTTGTTTCCCAGGTGCATTACTTTGCACTTCTTTGTGTTGAATCTATGCTGCCTTACATTTGACCATTCCTCCAACCTTGCCAAGTCCCTTTTCATCCTTTCCACCCCACCTTGTGTATCAACCCTGTTGCAGATCTTTGTGTCATCTGCAAAGAGACATGCCTTCCCCTCCAGTCCCTCTGCAATGTCACTTATAACGACATTAAAAAGGACTGGCCCCAGTACTGAACCCTGTGGTACTCCACTAGTAACCCTCCATTTTTCATTGTGGACTCCATTTACTGTTACCTGCTGTGTCCTGTTGTCCAGCCAGTGTTTTACCCAGGCTACCACCCTGAGACCCACTCCCAGGCTGGTTAATTTGTTTATTAATCTTTTGTGTGGGACTGTGTCAAATGCCTTGCTAAAGTCTAGGTAGGCCATGTCCACAGCCCCTCCCTGGTCTACTACTTTGGTCACCCAGTCAAAGAAATCAATTAGATTTGTTTAGCATGACCTTCCTGCTGTGAATCCATGCTGTCTTGGGTCCTGTGCCCCACTGGCCTCTAGGCACTCAACAATTCTTTCCTTCAGAAGTGATTCCATCATTTTCCCTACTACTGAGGTCAAACTGACAGGTCTGTAGTTTCCTGCCTCTGTCTTGCTCCCACTTTTATGAAGATGAATCACATCCGCCCTCTTCCAGTCCTCAGGTACCACACCATCCTCCCATGATTTATTAAAAAGGGTAGTCAGTGGTGTTACTAATTCTTCCCTTAGTTCTTTTAGAATTCTGGGGTGAATCCCATCAGGCCCCATTGTTTTATCCACCCTCAGTTTTAAGAGTTCTTTCAAAACCCTTTCTTCTGTGAAATGACTATTATCAACCCCTCTATCCAGAGTGCTTCTATTGACTGGATTAGGTACCTCACCCCCCGCTTTTCCATTGTGAATACTGATCAGAAATATTCATTCAGTATCCTTGTTTTTTCACTGTCACTCTCTACCCAACCATGTTTCTCTTTATTCAGCCTCAGTATCCCTGCCTTCATCTTTCTTTGCTCCCTAATGTACCTATAAAAGGTTTTATCCCCCTTCTTAGCCGAGTTGGCTATCTTTTCCTCAGTTTGGGCCTTTGCTATTCTGACTGCCTTCCCCCACTTCCTTCTGTTTTAACTGGTACAGTTGTCTGTCCTGCTTCTCCTGTGTTTTCTTATACTTCCTGAATGCTGTCTTTTTCTCCTTTACCTTCCCCGCCACTTCTTTTGAGAACCATAGTGTTTTTTTCTTTTGTTTTGATTTGTTTATTTGCTTCACACAAAGGCATGTTGCCTCTGCGATGGCAGTTCTGTTTCCCCATTGTTGCTCCACCCCACCTTCTTGCCTGTTTGCTAGTGCTTTTCTGAGGCACTCTCCCATTTTGACAAAATCAGCCCTCCTGAAGTCCAGTACCTTTTCTTTTGTGTGGCTTGACTCTACAGCTAAGTTTATCGTGAACCACACTGTTTGGTGGTCGTTTGTTCCCAGATGTCTACCCACTTCAAGATCAGAGATCCTGTCTCCTTCCCTGCTGATCACCACCAAAACCTAATTTCCAATTGGCTATAACTGGAACTGTGTGCAATGGCTATACTTTTAACAAAAGGTGAGTTGAAACTCAGTGTAAGGGACCCATGACCATTCAGTGTGACAAAATAAGCTACTTAAAATAATGAAGCCTGTAATGAACTGTAGAACACATGTTAAGGGAATCCTAAGTTATAACTGAGCTCTGGAGATGATGTGTGAATTTGTAACTGGCAAAACAAAACCTACCTTCTAAGGCAAAGCTGTGCCCTCCCAGCACTGTGTTATTCAGGAACATGTTGGCACTGATCAGGATTCTTATTTAATGTAAGTTACTCTCAGACTGAAGTTTCTGTTAGTGCACTTCCAGAAGTGCCAAGGCTTTGTTAGCTATTGTGAGTAAACAAACATTGTCATAATGAACAAAATCACCAGATTTCTCTTCTTTTTTAGCTGCTTGGGATAATTTGGACCTTGCAAAATGTTTTTGGAAGTCTCACTGCCCTGGACTCAGGTTGTAATTTTAAAGGGGCCCTTTGCAAGAGGTAGCTATACAGTATTGAAATACTGTAGCAAGCAGTTACCACAATCCCAGTTGCACAGGGCATACATATTAAATCATCTCCAACTACTGGTCTAGCATATTGTTTATGAACTGCCTTTTGTAAATACAATATTTCTCTCTACATCATTATTCTAACTGATCTCATTGTTCACTTCATTATCTTCTGATCTGTTATGTAAATATCTTTTGAACTGTTATGTAAATAATTTACTTATGTTGTAATTGTATTGTAAAACCCCTCCTTTCCCTTTTCTCCTGGTCGCACCTGGAAATGAGCTCCAGCTCAGTGTGCCTTTCCTGGTTACCAAATTTTAAATAAATAACTAAAAAAATCAAAAATAAATAAATAACCGTAAATAACACCTATAGTTAATTAAGCTATATCAGATAAACATGTGTGTTCATTTCTCATCTCATTGATAGCAATTTAGTGTTGGTTCAGTATTTCCAAATCCATGACAGTCATGTAGGCTTCTTTCAAACGTTACCCCAAGCTCTGCAAATTTAAAGTGTTGTTCTGTTTTGTATCTATGTGTATTACTACAGTTACAGTTTTCTTTTTAATCTCTAGCACCCTATCTCCCTCTTGGTTGTTGCATTCTTTAATTAACAAAGTGCTAGGTATGAGGATCAGACTTTTTATACTGTTCAGAGACATAGTTGCACACAGACACACATAGACACACACAGACACACACACACACAGTCACACACGTGGGTGTCTGCACAGACACACACAGTCATATAGACACACAGACATGCACAGACACACACATACACACCGACACACACTCACACCAGTATGTGAACTTCAGAAAGTTGCTGGACACTTGTTGCATTGTTCTGTTTCTTGCCTTCTCTATACAACCATCCCTTACCTTTTTACTTTTATCAAAAAATCTTCCCACTACATGTATGCCTTCATTTCAACTAAATTACTCATCTGACAATGCATCCTTGAAACATACACCATGCAAGCAAACATTTGGCAATGTTAAATGCTTTTTCTAACTGCTATCTTATATTATACACTAGCTTCTACCAAATCATAATGATAAATGAACTAGAAACACTGAATGATTTAATGAAAAAGGACATTTCTGAATAGGTAAGAAATTTTAAAGAAATATAGAAACAAGCATGGGCTATTCCATTAAACATTTCTTTGGACCTCAGTGTGATAAAAGCCCTAGAATCACTAAACACATGAGAAGATCTTCACCAACACCAACTCAAGCTGAACACAACCAATAAGCATTAATCAGTTTCATCTCCTTCTCCTGAACAGACATCCATTTCTATGAAGCAGGTAATAATCTTGGGAATATTGTTTCAGTGCCCTACTGCATACCACAAATATATATATAGATTGGATACAAACCCTGAAAACATTAGGTGATGAGATGATCAATCTCATGACACTCAGCCTACATAACCCTTAAGCCAAATGGTTCCAGTGACACTTAATGAATGTTTCCATAACTGACTGTGTGCAGTCATGTGTTCTCAATACAGCAAAGAAGAAAGCCAGCTGGATTCAGGACCCCGAGGACTAAGTGTGTAATTGAGGCCCAACAGTTCCTTAAGTAGCTTAAGGAACACTGGAACATAGCACAAGCTATGGATAAAATCAACAAGCAACAATACAGTTTCTAGAAGTGTGTTGTATCCATTGTCCTCTAACTATATTAAATAAAATTATTTTTTTCATGTTTTCTATAACTGCCTACCCATACAGTATGAGAATACCCACAAACTTCTTTCTTCCTGCTGGGCGAGTAAGTGTGTGACTGTATACCACCCATGGCAAATTGGGGAAGGATTGCTCCTCCCAAGGGATGGCACTGTAGGGGGTCAGCAAATGTGGAAATTGACAACATTGGTTTGGCTTCAATTTGGACTCTTGTCTTCAGTTTGGGTTCAACAACACTTTAGCTAACAACACTTCAGGTCCTTGGTATTGGTGATTAGCAAGCTACAAACAGAGGTAAGTGGCACATCGTAACCACCTCTCACTGCCCTGAGTACATCAAAACCTCTTCCCAACTCTCTTCTACCCTCCACTGGTCCTCTACTCAGATTTTCAAAAGAAACTTAGTCAAACCTGGTACAGTGTCTGGAGACAGCTTTTTGATTTTTTTTTCATAAAAGAGATATCTAGAGAGGAGGCAGGTGAAAATGATTAATTTGGTTGGCTGGGTAAAACAAGGTTATGGGGTGGTTATGGGACTAGTTCTGGCCACTTGGGGTGGGCAAATGTCTTACTTTTAATTAACTGGCTGAAGGTCAAAGTGCTCCAAAAGTGGCATAAAAGTTTGTCTGGACTGAATCAAAGGTAAAAGTGCTGAATTCTGTACATTAACTGAATATAAAGTCAGCATTTATTTATTTAGAAAGTGGAACCAGGAAAGGCATACTGGGCAAAGGCTCATTTCCAGGTTGACCCGAAGGAAGGGGAAGTGGAGTCCATGCAGTAAAGTAACATTTAAGCAATAAACCACAACAGGGTGTGGATGATGCTGGCTTTACACTCACCTGGTGTGGCTCAGTCACAAGACCACAAGCTGAGTGATCAAATCATGCCAGGCATGGGTAAACCCAAGCATCTCCCATACCCTGGAGTGGTTTATTGTGATTATACAATGGCCCCTTCACTTTTTGTATCAAAAAAATTAAAGAAAAATACATTTTATTTTTGCTTGTTTACCTAATTTGTTTGAATTTATTCTTGTGCCAGAAAAACTAATTCCCTGTTGCTAGGTGGAATAATGAGAAGATGCCCTTTCTCCCCTGCAACTGAGACAGTCATATGTTTAGTGCAGTGCAATTTGAATGTTTTTCCATTGTTTGCTTTAATTTTTTTCCATCTAATCACATATTAGAAATGGATGCCAGCAGAGATGAGCGGCTTGAAGAGCGAGACGCAGTATGTCACCATCACTGCTGTTCAGTAGGTAGGAGAGCTGATGCTGAATATTGCTTGGGGGATGCTGCAGCTCCTAGAGCAGGTCTGAGCATCTGTTTTATGAGACTGGGAATACAATTTTAGTGTTATTTTTTTTTTCCACATCTGAATCACAGAGTACAGATGGGAGACATGAGCAGCTGGGAGAGTGAGAGGCAGCATGTTAGTGCACTTTGGTAACTATAAGAGTTGGTACTGACTTACTTCCTGAGCTTCAGTGAACTGTGGGGGTGGTTGAAGCTCTGAGAGCTGGTCCAAGCATCTTTTTTTTTTAGGAGACTGGAATTGGCAGTTATTAGCCAAACAAACAATCATGGAGATGGGATACATCACTGATGCTGAGCGATCTGTAGTGGGAGTATATGTACTGGATATGGCAATGAGGCAAATTGGAGAGTTGGTCGAGCAGCTGTCTGTAGCCAAGAGGGGCAGAAGACACAGTCGCAGTCTGACTTTGGCCTACATTTTGTTTTGGAGGTACATCACATTTTTTGAAGATTAGAAACTGCAGTACATGTATTTTACAAAAAAAAACTGTTTTGTCATCTTTAAAGTGGGTTTGGGGACTGGTGGGGTCTGTCTATTGAGAATGGAGTGCACGTTTGAATGTCACAGTTTTGTATCATAGTTTAGTGGGTCATTTAAATGGTGGATTAAGTGTTTTAGTTTTTGAGTGGTTGGATTTGTCTAGATTGTGGACTGGCTGACTGGCACCTTTTCCATTGGTAATGTCAGGATTTACCTTGGCTGAAAGATGCCAGTCAGCCAATCAGGTTTGAGAATTGTAGAACCCCATTGTATAATACAAATTATACAATGCATAAAAAAATAGCCACCCCCTCATTGGCCAGCTGGCACTATCACCCCGTTGTAAAATATAGCATTACCAACAGGAACAAGTGCCAGTTGTGCCAACCTTGCACTGCAACCCATTAACAAAACACTCCGACCCCCGTTTCCAAATCCCAAAACCGCCATTGTACATCGCGCTACGGAGTAAACCAAAACCCAGCAGTTCACCTCAAAAAATGAACATACAAACAACTTTCGACTTGATCGATAATGACGAGCTGGAAGCAATATTCAAATCAATTGAAGACGGCGATATTAGAGAAATTGAAACGGAAAATCCATCACCGGAAAAAACAACACCACAGCCGCCATGAATGCCCGTTGCTCTGCCTCACATGCCCAGCCTGAACTTCACAAGCAGCCCACTCACAGCACATCCAACTGCCACAGAAGATGGTGATAAAACCGAAATTAAAAAAAAAATCCAGTACCTGAAAAACCATTAATACTGCCACCAAGAAAGCTCGTCCCTCTGCCTCACATCCCCAGCGTGAACGTCACACACAGCCCGCTCGCAGCACGTCCAACTACCGCAGAGCACACCAAACACAGCGCTTCCTTTAAAGGTCCCACACCAGCCAATCCTAACACAAAACAAAGCTGTATGGACTATTTTTTGCATGGAAGGATATTCCACTATTTCCTTACTTTTTACACGCAACAAATTATCACAATTAAATTACTATTCACATTTTACCACACACAACATTTGAGCACTGCAATAATCGATTAGGTAAAGTTAGGAGCGTTTCCACGCCTGATGAGGCGAATACCGGCCTGCGGCTCGACCAAACCACGCCAGGCGTGGGTAAAACCAGCATCACCAACACCCTGTCATGGTTTATTGCTTAATCATTCACTAGTGCAAAATACAATAAACAAAATAACAACATCAATGTTACAAGATGAGGGTACAAATGAGTACACAGTTACAGTGTTGTCCAACAATGTATAAGAAAGCTGCTGCTGCACAGTGGCTGATTCATAGGGTCATTAATTCTTGGGATACACAGAAGAGGCTAAAGTCAAGAATGCCGTTGGTCCCTTTTAGGATGAACAAGGCAAGGCAGTCAAAAACAGGTGGAAGAAAAAGTTAGCAGTGGTCACGCGTGGGGAGGTAGGTGCAAGGGGGAGCAGAAGTAAGCCACTGCAGCTGTCTTAAAGTCAAGGAGAGAGGGGGAAAGACATAGGGAGGAAGGCAGTAGATTCCAGAAGGAAGAAAGATGGTAGGAGAAGGCCACTTGCCCAGCACTGGAGTGAGGATGGGGAATGGAGAAGATATGGGAATCTCTGGAGCACAGACAGACAGAGAGAAAAGGATTGGATGGGGGAGAGGAGTGAGGATAGACAGTGGGGGGGGGGATCCCAACCAGTATTTAGGAATGAAGGAGGCAGAGTGGAGCTGGTGATGTGAAGGTAGCAGGAGGTGTGACAGGGAGTTGTAGAGGGATAAGTGATGAGTACTGGGTTGAGAGCTGGTAGCAAAGTGACAGAAAGCATTGCAAAGGGTGTTCAGTCTAGCAAGGGAAGAGGAGGGTGTGGTTCCATAGACCACATCTGCATAGTCAAAAACTGGGAAAACCATTTTGGTAAACCAGCTCCCATCAGACCAGAGGGGAGAGGTTGTCCTTGTTACAGTACAAGGCACCAAACCTGGAGCGAAGCTTGGCATGGAAGGCATCAGTGTGGGTGGAGAAGTCAAGCCTGCTATCCAGCCACACACCTTGATACTTCAAGGTAGAAATGACCTCCAAAGGAGTGCCATCCAGGGCAAAGAAAACAGAGAATGGTGACAGCCCAGACAGTTTCTGAGCATCAGCTCAACCTTATTGCACTCTCTCCTCAGTGACTTTTCTCTAATTGGAAAGGTTTTCTTTCCCCTCCTACAAAATAATTCTGAAAGTGCATGCTTACAAGAGGAAGACAATCTGGGGGATTTGAACAAATACTTTCCTTCACTGATGCTGAACAATTTGGCCGAGAAGGAATGTGGGAAGTCCAAGAAGTGCCTGGGGCAGAAACGGAGAAAAACAAGGCAACCCATCTGTCCAAGGTTGTAGTAGTTGGGGACTGCATGGACCTAGGTTCAAGGAAGGTCAGAAATGACTCCAATCAGGAACTGGCTTCCACATCCATGGGAAGTCAAAAGACATTTCCAGAGGTTAGGCCAAATGTGTTTCAACTCTGGTCAGTATCATTTTTGAATGAAGGAATGATGAGGTTCTTAAAAATGCTTCTCAAAACCTAGCTGTGGTAAAGTAAAATGTGGATGATAAACAGAAAGCACAAAAATGTCCAAGGTTTGAACTGAAAAATGGCATTTGCTACAGGGTGGAATAGGAAAAACAAATGGGAACTGTACATTATCAGCTTTTGGTTCCCCAGTCTGCAAGAAGTGATGTATTAAAACGTGCTCACACCATACCTATTTTGGGTCACTTTGGCTGTGAGAAAACCAAGAAGCACTTCATTGTCCATTTTTTTCTGGCAAGGTATATGTAAGGAAGAAGCTGTTTTTTTGTGCTTCCTGCCCAGAGTGTCAGTTGGTTACCCCCTGAAGTATAAAGAAGGCCCCATTGATCCCTATGCCCATAACAGATATTCCATTTGAAAGAACTGGGGTTGATATAGTGGGATCCCTGGTAAAAATTCAGCAGGGTACCAGTATATTATAATGATAATGGATTACCCCACCCGATACCCTGTGGCTATTCCCATGCTCTCCACTACAACCACCCAGTCAGTATCTCTAAGGAATTACTGAAGGTAGTTTCCCACATTGAGCTGCCAAAGGAGATCTTAATGATCAGGGCAACAACTTTATGTCAAAGCTTATGAGGGTGGTATGTGCTTTACTGAAGAATAAGCCCACCTGGACATCAGTGTACCACCCTCAGACTGACGGCTTAGTAGAAATATTCAACAAATGCTTAAAGGGTATTTTGTCTAAATTTGTTTCAGCCAAGGCAAAAAACTGGGATGAACTGTTAGCCTATTTAATGTTTGCAGTTCGGGAGGTGCCACAATTGTCCATGGGATCCTTACCCTTTGAGCTGTTATATGGGTGACAACCTGAAGGAATACTGTATCTCATAAAAGAGATAGGGGATAAACAGGCACATAGCTCCCTTAACATTCTCCAATATGTAATGCAAATGGGAGAATGATTGGAGACAACTGACAGATTTGACAAAAAAAAAATATTTAAAGATTCACTCACCTACTGTAAGACTCCTTCTTAATTAATGATTTATTGTTCATATAGGTTTCAGTACTGCATTACAAAAACACAAGCCATCAACATTTTGAGGAAAATCCTCTTCTTCAGGCTTTTTTGCCTTGTTGCAAGTTGGCAGCAGGACACTATGTGTTACAGCTTGCCTAGCTGGGTATAGTGACACAGAGGACAGGAGAGTCCTTAATTATGACAATGAGGCAAAAAAGCATGTAGTTCAGATACAAATGAGAAGTAACAAACCTGAATGATTTGTACTGAATTTTAGAATGAAATCCATATGGATCAGTAACTGCCAGCTTGAAAAAGAGGATTTTCTTTGACTCGTTGGTGGCTTGTGTTTTGCAAAGCAGTACTGAAACCTAAATTGACAATACATTATTTAATTAAGGAAGAATCTTGGGTAAGTGATTCTTTTACTCCAAGTGGCTGAGATATATTGAGGGATTTTGAAGCAGACTTCTCCTGGTTATCTTTGTCTTAGCAGGTCAGGCCACATTGGGATCCGACATTAAAATTGATTCAAAGCCCAACAAACCCAGGCAGGACACTGTAACTAAGTGGCCAGGCTATGGGAAATCAAAACTGGTGGCAAAGTACTTCTGCTCCCTAGCTCTGAAAGTAAATTCCTGGATAAATGTCAAGGACTGTATGAGGTCCAGAGAAAAGTGGAGCCACTTGAATATGAGGTATTACAATCCAACTGAAAAAAGTAAAAACAAATTTATCATGTTAATTTGTTGAAACCTTTTTTTCAATTAAAATTTTATTGAGTTTTCAAAGAAGATAATTGAATTGGCCATATTTTATAATCAATTAATCATGACATAAAATACAAACAATATATGTGACATTGCATATATATATATATATATATATATATATATATATATACACACACTATCCATGAAAGGTACTGGCAAGAGTGAAACCTAAATTCAGAAATATGTTAAACTATAACAGTTCTACATTACTTTAAGAACAACATTCTATAAAGGGATCCCATATAGTTTCAAAAGTTTCCTTTTTTCCCAGGATTGTGTAACCAATTATTTATTTGTTGGCTACCTTACTAAGGGAATCTAACCATTGTTGAATAGCGGAGACCTGTGGATCTTCCCAGCTCTGAAGAATTAGTCTTTTAAATGATAAAGCTACTGCACTAACCCATAATTTTTTCTCCTTTGTGAAGTCTGGGATGATGGAGAGGTCTTCAAGGATGTATAAAGCTGGGCAAAGTGGAAAAGTCCTTTTTTAAAATAGATTGACAGATGCCATGTATTTATTTCCATCTTTCCATTATCTCTTTACAAGACCACAAGAGATGGGCCAAACCTGCATCAGAATGTCCACATCTCCAACAGCAATCATTTGAAGTTATACCCAACCCAGAAAGGATCTATGGGGAATAGTAGAAATAATGTAAAATTTTGAATTGAACCAACATGCCCTGAGTTTCTCTGCAGGCTTTAATAGTGTTATCCCAAAGCTTTACCCATGTACAGTGGCGTGAAAAAGTATTTGCCCCCTTCCTGATTTTCTCTATTATTGCATATTTGTCACACTGGATGTTTTCAGGTCTTTAGACAAAATATAATATTAGATAAAGGGAACCTGAGTGAACAAATAACACTTTTTTTTTTTTTACTTATTTCATTTATTTAATGAAAAAAGTTAACCAACACCAACTGGCACTGTGTGAAAAAGTAATTGCCCCCTAGTTAAATCAACCCAATTAAAGGGATAATTAGAGTCAGCTGATTGAACACAGCCAGGCTTGATTACAGCCAGTCCTGCTCAATATAAACCTCACGTATTTTGGCCCTTACCATCAGAGTCACGTTGCCAGCACAAAGATTCAACAAGCACATTATGCCATGATCAAAGGAAGTTCCTGAAAAGATCAGAAAAAAATTTGTTGCCCTCTATCAGTCTGGAAAGGGTTACAAAGCTATTTCTAAGGCTCTGGGACTCCACCGAACCACAGTGAGAGCCATAATCTCCAAATGGAGAACACTTGGAACAGTAGTGAACCTTCCCAGGAGTGGGCGGCCTGCCAAAATTACTCCAAGGGCGCAGTGTAAAATCATCCAAGAAGTCTCAAAGGATCCTAAAACAACATCCAAAGAACTGCAGATTTCTCTTGCCTCAGCTAAGGTCAGTGTTCATGACTCCACAATCAGAAAGAGACTGGGCAAAAATGGGCTTCATGTGAGAGTAGCAAGTGAACCACTGCTAACCAAGAAGAACATAAATGCTCGTCTCTCATTTGCCAAGAAGCACCTGGATGATCCACAAGCCTTTTGGGAAAATGTTCTATAGACAGATGAGTCCAAAGTGGAACTTTTTGGACAACATGGATCCCATAATGTCTCGTGTAAAGCAAACACAGCATTCCACAGTAAGAACACCATATCAACAGTCAAACATGGTGGTGGTAGTGTGATGGTGTGGGGATGCTTTGCTGCCTAAGGACCTGGATGACTTGCCATAATTAAAGGAACCATGAATTCTGCTCTGTACCAGAAAATTCTTAAGGAGAATGTCCAGTCATCCTTCCGTCAGCTGAAGCTGAAGCGTAGTTGGGTCATGCAGCAAGACAATGATCCAAAGCGCAAAAGCAAGTCCACATCAGAATGGTTAAAAGAAGTAAAATTAAAGTTTTGGAGTGGCCTAGTCAAAGTCAGACTTAAACCCAATAGAGATGCTGTGGCAGGACCTGAAACGAGCAGTTCATGCTCGAAAACCTACCAAATGTTACTGAATTAAAGCAGTTCTGCGAGGAAGAGTGGGTTAAAATTCCTCCACAGCGATGTGAAAGACTGATATTGAATTATAGGAAGTGTTTGGTTGCAGTCATTGCAGCTAAATGTGGCATAACCAGTTATTAAGTGTAAGGGGGCAATTACTTTTTCACACAGTGCCAGTTGGTGTTGGTTAACTTTTTTTCATTAAATAAGTGAAATTAAAAAAAAAACAAGTGTTATTTGTTCACTCAGGTTCCCTTTATCTAATATTACATTTTCTCTAAAGACCTGAAAACATCCAGTGTGACAAATATGCAATAATAGAGAAAATCAGGAAGGGGGCAAATACTTTTTCACGCCACTGTATCTATAGGAATATGTATATTCAAATCTTTTTGCCATTCTTTCTCTGGGATGTTCAGTTAGGCCCTCCTCAGAGTCCTGAAAAAGGCTATGCATCAAACTGAAGCCTTGTTTTAGAAAAGGATACCCATAAACTTGAGGGAAACGTAGAAAGACATTCATTCAGAATGGTATTGGACAGGGTGCTTCTTAATTGTAAGTATAACCAGAAATCACATTTATTAAGTTTGTACATTAGGCACATTTGCTCAAAGGTCATAAGCCTGCTACTTACATCTAACATATCCACAATAGTTCTTATACCTTTTTCCCCCATCCATAGTTAGGGATACCCTTTTTACTTCTGGTAAGCAATGGATTATTCCAGAGAGGCATATATTTCAGAGGTACAAACTCATATTTCTTGAGCTGATGAAACTTTCTACAAACCGTCACTGAAATCTGGAGAGTGGGGTGATTTGCTAACCTAGAAGGAGCATGTATGAAAAACAAATCTGCTAAACTCTGAGGAGCAAACAGTTCTCTTTCAATTTGTAACCATAGTGGCACAGGGAAGGTATCTTGGGAAATGAGCCAATTGGCAACTTGTTTTAATTTATATGCCCAAAAATAACCCTACCACCATGGAAGAGCTAACCCTCCTGATTTTACTGGTGCTCAAAATTTGGGTTTAGATAATCTGGGGAGCTTTCCTTCCATAAAAAGTGAGATAATCCTATCAATTTTTTAAAACCAAAAACCTGGCATATTAGCAGCAAAGTTATTCAGAATATAAAATAATTTAGGTGCTAATATCATTTTAATAGAATAGATTTTCCCCCGTAAGGAAAGATGTAAACTAGACCATCTGTCCAGATCAGATTTGAAATAATTTAGAATGTCAGTTAGGTTAAAATTATGGACTTTATCAATTGAATAAAAAATCTTGATTCCCAAATACTTTATACCCTCTTTCAGCCAGGCAATGGCTGGGATTTCTTTCAGTTTCTTGACTTCAGAATCTGAATGGCTTAGCATCAGACATTCGGTTTTGGACCAATTAACAAACAGGCCAGATATTTCATCAAATTCTAGCAACAAAGGTTTAACAGACTGAAGTGAAAATACTGGCTGGTATAAAGTCGAGAATGTCATCAGCAAAAGCCAATACTTTACTATTATGCTTGCCAGTTAGAACTCCATGAATATTTGCCGAATTTAGTATTCTTCTGATTAGGAGTTCTATGGCTGACACAAAGAGTAAAGGGGAGAGTGGACACCCTTGTAGGGAGCCTCTATTTAGCTTAAATGGGATTGACCTAAGTCCATTTGTTATAATACTGATTTTGGGACAGGCATAAAGAGTCTGAATCCATCTTAATATACCAGGACCAAAATTGTTAGTGGACAAAACTTTGTACAGGGATTCCCATTCTAAGGAATTTAATGCTTTCCCTATGTCTATGGAGATAGCAGGTGCAGGCATATTAACATTTTTGTTTTTTGCTGAATCTGTAGCCCAAATAATGGAAAATAGCCTATGAAAGTTGTCAGCTGCCTGCCTGCAAGAAACTCACCAGTTCCTTGCCCACCAATTTATTTAAACGATTAGAAATTCTTATAGCCAGAACTTTAGCAATAATCTTGTCATCAAAATCTAATAAAGAAATAGGCCTGTAGTTACCACAGTCAAGGGGTCCTTAACATTTTTGTTTAATAAACATATAATGGCTTCATTCATAGAGTCTGGTAAAGATCCTTTAACAAAAGAGTTTTTAAAAGCTTTTAAAAGGTGAGGAAAATGTTATTATTTCTGGAGTTATAAAATGCTCCAGGCAAACCATCCAGGTCTGGAGTTTTTCCCTTAGGAGCTTTTGCAATAACTCTGAGATCTCTTGCAATAAGATTAGTCCATCAAGTTGCTGTTTTTCTAAGGTTGAAATGAATGGAAGCTTAACTTTGTTGAGAAAATCCTCTATAATGTTCATCCTAGGGGACTTCCTAGATTTATAAAAGTCTTCATACAATATCTTAAAACACTCATTAATTTCTATGACATTGTGCATTACTACCCCATTCTTATTTCTTATTCCCTTAATAATGTTTTGATTTTGTAACTTCCAAAGCCTATGCGACAATAATTTGCTATCTTTCTCCCCTGATTCCCAATAGTTCTGTTTTATTCTAAAGAGGGAATATTCTATCTTATCTGCATGTAATTTATTGATTTCATATTTGAGACCAAGTGCCTTAAAATGTTGTTTTTTGTTTGTGGGGATTATTTTTTAATTGTGTTAGTATCTCACCATATTTCTCTCCCTTAAGTTTTAGTTCCTTTTGTTTATCCTTTTTCCTCTTAATCTCATAGCTAATTATTCCCCCTCTTAAAAATGCTTTATATGCATCCCATACTATTCTAACTGGTACATCCCCATTATCATTTAAAGTAAAGTAAATATTTGTCTCTTCGTGTAACCATTTCAAAAAGTTTGTATCCTGTAGAAGTGAGGAGTTAAATCTCCAGCTTATAGATCTACCAGAATTATTTTCAAAAAGCACTGAACCCTTCAGTAGACAATAGTCAGACATGAATGTGTTCTCATAACGTTTTTGGCTAGGGTTGTTACACTACCTTAAATTCATAAATAAATAATCAAGTTGGCTGAAAGAACCATGCCTGGCTGAGTAGGAAGAATAGTCCCATACCACTAGGCTATAATAGCCTCCATGTATCCAACAGTACCAATTCCTACAATAATTTATGTAAACTTTTCTGGTCTGGGGACAGACAGCAGGGTAAATGGGAGTGTGACTTGTCTAAAGAAGGGTCAATAACTACATTAAAATCTTCCCCTAAAAGAATTTTGTAGGGTCCCATATTAGCAAGTGCATAGGTCAATTTATTAAAAAATTCCTTTTGTTGTGTGTTAGGGGCATAAACATTACAGAGTGCTACCTCACTACCATACAGATTCCAAGAAGTATTTGATATCTACCATCTCAATCAGTAATATGGGAATGATCAATAAAGTTGATACCTTTTCTAATTAAAATTGCTATACCTCTCTTCTTTGTAGAAAAAACAACAGTGTTCTACTGAGGAAACCCAGCCACAAGTTAATTTTTCTGCTTCAGTGGGAGTCAAATGGGTTTCCTGTAACATAACAATGTCGATTCTTTACCTGTTTAAGTATTTCAACACTCTGTACCTTTTGACTGGGGATCCCGGTCCTTGCACATTCCATGAACCTATGTTTACATTACTCATTATTATAAGTTCAATTTAATGCTAAAGATTAGCAAAGTGAGATTCTAGAAAAATGCTCTTACCAGAAACAATTCTAAATTATTAACTAAAGATCTAACAAATAAATACAAAAGTTTTACTTGCAGCTTACTAACAAATAATATCAAAAGTAAACTTTTCCCTTTTTTTCATAAAACACTAAGGCCCGGATATTCAGACTGCGCCAGGCTGTGGTGCAAGCCTGGGCACAGTGCAACTGGGCTGCACAGGGGCGTTGACAGTGTGATATTCAACAGTGCTGCACCATGGCACAGCATTATTGAATATTGCACCTCGGCTACCCACAGTGCACATGGTGCCATGGCACTGTGCCAGCGCAAGTTGCCAGAGTGGAGCAGGGGTGAGCTAGCACAAGTTCCATTGCACTAGGTGCAACAACCGTGATATTCAAGGTGCACATGCAAATGGGCCATAATATATACTGAAGGCACAGCTGGGGCCATTTGCATGCCATTATATTTGTTGCCTCTGGTACACGATCCCCAGTGACTTGTGTCTGGCACCCTGCCAGGCTGCAGCCCCAGGGGACCGATGTCCTCTGCACATTGTGGCAATGTGCTTTAATGCCCGATCACAGGCATGTGTACATGAAGAACACATCCTATAGTTCTGGTGGTCCAGTGGACCACTCGCAGCAATCGCAGGCAGATGTAGTAAACATAAATGTCCAATATCCTGGTGGTCCAGTGGACTGCTTACAGCCCAATAGTGGGTATCTGTGGTGAAAACTAGTCCCTTATCCTGGTGGTCAGCGGTACCCCCCTCCCCACCCACCCACTTAGCCCACCAGCCTGCTCCCCATATCTGGACTGTGTAGTATGGTATGGGCTGCATGCCCATTGGCTCATGCAGTGTACCAATGGGTGTACAGCCCTACCATACAGTGTCAGTCAGCGGGCGGCGGGGCAGCAAGTAGGTGGGGAGCTACCACCCGGCGCTGACCGGGGGAGCGGGGTGGTGGGGCTCAGTGGGTGGGTGAGGAGGGGGGTACTGCTGGACCACCAGGGATATGGGACTAATAGATTTAACTACAGATGCCCACAATCAGGCTGCAAGCATCCACTGGTCCACCAGGGATAGAGTTAACTGAATGTATTTATACCTATGTCCGCGATGTGCCTGCTAGCTGTCGACTGGACTACCAGGAAAATTGGACATTTAAGTTTACTACATCTGACACGATCAGCTGTGAGTGGTCCACTGGACCACCAGGGATACAGTTAACTGATATTAAACATACTGGTGCCCGCAATCGGGCTGTAAGCGGTCCACTGGACCACCAGGGATATAGGACGAGTACTCTTTCACAAATGCCTGTGATCAGTGTACAAGCAGTCCATTGGACCACCAGGGATTTGGGACTAATATTTTTACTACAAATTACCCTGATCGGGCATGGGGGTGCCACCATGATGGTGCAGCCGGAGCTTGGGTGGCCACCCATAGGTGGCAACTGCCATGTTGCACACTGCAATATGGCAGCTCACCAGTGGGTGGCTATTCACTTCTTTTTTTTTGGCTCACCTGTGTGTGGCTTAGGTAGGGGTTGCACATGCATGGGCTCAGCACATCCTGGGCTGAATATCGGATATGCGGAGTATGCATGGGCAACTTCACCTGTGCCGCATGCATTATAGATGTAAGTTTGATGCATCGGGATTTGTGCCAGGCACAATCCCCTTTGAATATTGCGCTGCGCAACCCTTCTGAATATCTGGGCCTAAAAACACAATATGGAAAATTCTAACGTAACACCCTTTTTTACAACCTTCAATGAAATCTATTTAAACAATGTTTTACTTGAATCTTCACAAAAAACACTGAAAGTAGTTTGAGTGGTGATTCACCAAGGAGAACCTCAAAGTGACACTCACACAAACAAGTGGTGGTTTACTAGGGAACCCACCCTAATTAAGTAGTAATAGCCAAAATAATTAAGCACGATAAATTGTAAAACTGGATTTGACAAATAAATAGCACTTCACCCCACGATTAAATTAATCCTGTACACCATATTATAAAAAAAAACCTTATGCTGTTTGTTGGTGTTTAATAAAACCTCTGAGAATAATGAAGGGGTTATCAAGTAACCCATCAGAATTCTAGAAAAAAGAGCTAGCCATGAATAGATCATCTCATTCCAGAAAGAGTTATTCAATGCATGGCTTCCTGCACCATGTTCTACTGACCTACAGTAGTCCCTATAAGACTCTAGAGTATCCAATCCATACCATATGCACGCAGTTAGACAGCATATAAATTGTTTCTCAAGGGGTTACCTGCAATAATAGCAGTCAAGCTGAAAATAAGGCATTATACATCCAATTTGTGACAGGCAAACCCATCCACCATTAGGTCAGAATTTGTAATGCCTGAGAAACCAATTAAAGATGTAGGCCATTCAGCAAAGATGGCAAAAAGCAAGGACATTGTTTAAAACAACAACCCAACCACCTTATAGTGAAACACTCAGAGCCCACCATATAATAAAGCTTATACAGAGCCATCACAAGCCTATAAAGTCAGGTCTTACTTGGTCTCCGACATTAGTGAATCAGAACACTAGGGAAAGGGAATAAAGCTGATGCAGGGAAATATAACCAAGGTATCTAAAAAAATAAGGACAAGCTCCTTTATAGTGCTTTGTTTTCTAATGCACACCAAAATCCAGCTTTCCTAGAAAATAAGCCAAACCGCAATACCGCCTTGTACCAGACAAAACTCTCTGAGTAGCTTCACAATCAAAAACTGACAAAACTCACTAAGTGGCTCGCCCCCTCCTCTCATTTTCTACCCCGTCCCTTAGCCAGCTGTTTTTACCGTCCGAGCAGCCCGGCTCATGACTTGTTGTCTGCCTAACCAATGTATGCTTACCTCTCAATCCTATCTGAATCACTGTATAAACCTGTAACTACCAAAACTGTTACACTGTTATTGTAAAAAGTAACTACAACATATATCTGCCTAAACTGTTGTCTGCTATGATGTAACAAAAAAAAAAAAAAAAAAATGCTGTTACCTACAATGTTGTTTGTGTTTGTCCTCTTTGTGACAAGGTACCTTTGGAAATGAGCCTCTGGCTCAAAGGTTGTAAACTGATGTATAAATAAATAAAAATAAATAAATATCGGCCCCCCCCTCCCCTCGATGGAGCAAAGTGCTGACCCAATAAAAAAATTAGTGTTTCAGTATTTAAGTTTCAAAATAGTAACCTTAATTTTCAGATAATTTGTGCCTACCATGCCTTTTCAGAAAGCCTAGGTCAGAAAAACTCATGAGGATGTATTTTGGCGTCGCATTTACCAGTACTCACAAACCCAAAAAGGAAGTATTTCTTGACCTTTAGCAATGGAGTGCACAAGCCTTCTTTTCCTCTATAATGATGCAGCAAACAAATCCAGACCTGCCAAAAACTAGCGGGGTTAACTTTTCACATTAAAAAGAAAAAACAATACCAAAATGTTTAAATGCATTACTAAAACTAATAAAATTAAATTCAAAATAAGAAACAACTTTGGTGAGGTCATGTGATTCATCATAACCAGTTCTGAGACATGACCTTCCTGTAGATCCACCTACTAGGGTTAAACATGTCCCTATTTCATGACGTTTTCAAGTTACCAGAGCTTCAATCTCCGAGGTAGGAAAGTCCGGCAATGAGGGTTCTTCAAACATGTCGGCGACTGGACTGTATGGGCCTCATAAAGCATCAGGTAAACCATAGGCAGCTGATGAAGAGTGGTTATGTGAATAGGATCCAGAATGAGTATGAAGCTATTCAGTGTTGGGGGCTTGCTTGGGTGATAATGAAGCCAGAATAGCTGATTTATTTTTATAAAATTGCTGTGATTTCCATGTGATTTTAGAAGGCCAAGGACCAGATTTGAGTAGAGAAGCTTTTGTGTTGGGACGTCTCACATTATGTTTTAGTACTGGAATGTGAGTATGCTTCAGTGCTGAGTCCTGCGAGTCCTGTAGTCGGAGCATAGCTCATGGGCTGTGTCTGGGAGTAGTTGCACAAGCCTGGCATTCTGGAGTTGGAATTTTGAATTTTGTCAATAGCAGTTGGGGCCTGGCTGGAATTTGTGATTCCCAGGTTTCTTTTGCTTAAAATCTGCTCAGCTTCACTCCAGTGCCTGCATATAAAACTCCAAGCATCCTCAGGAGTTTTGAAGTTATGAGAACCCCCTCTTTAGTTAATACCAATACTGCAGGGTATTTGATGTAATAGGGTATTTCTAGGCATTGCAGGACATACCTAACATCCCCATAAGCTTTCCTTTTCTCAACAATCTCAGAGGAATAATCTTGCAAAATGTCCATTCTTTCTTTACCCCCAGAATAGAGCTTTCCTTTGCCTTGCTATGGCTAGAATATCTTCTTTATTGTTGAACCCCAAAAAACATATTATAATGGGTCTTGTTTTTTGTCCTTACTTAGGGGCAGTTGTTAGGGACCTGTAAGCACTTTCTATTTCCAAAGGCCAGTTCCAGTTATAATTAAGAACTGAGGGAAAAAATTCTTGAAGAAACCTAATCATGTCATTTCCCTCTAGTTTTTCTGGGACACCAACAAAAAGTAAATTGTTTCTCCTAGATCTGTTCTCTATGTCATCTACCTTGGCTCCCAAATAATGTATTTTTGAAGCATTTTTTCTGCCATGTTTTCCACTACAGAAAACGAATCCTTCAGCAAGGCTAATCTTTCTTCAAATTTATTCAATCTTTCCTTCATAACAGCCATTTTGTTACTTTCCTCCTCTGTCTGTTGTTTGAGTGAAACAATATCCAGGTGCATGGATTACAATTTATCTTTTATGTAATCCATGTAGCTAGAACGATTAGACACTGATTTGTGATTTTGCCTTATAGAGTTGTTTCTTGTGCCCGTGTGACCTCCTGACTAGCAAAGGAACTTGGCAGTGACCTTCCAGACTGACCTGATAAGCCTGCCACTTCGAGCCTCCCATCTGTCAGCATGATGATGAGTAGGTAGGCACTGAAAACACCATAAGGTACAAAATTGCGAAGGAGCTTCTGATTTAAATAAAACTTGGGCAAAATGTGAAGGATAGTTAATTTCATTAAATAACTGGTTTGCAGATAAGACAACACTACTTAAATTACTGTAAATTTAAAACAGATTCCAATGAGCGAAAGAGCTCTCTCTCAAGCAGCCATCTCTTCCTAGCACTGGTGCATGACCCAATTTGTTGAAACCTTTAAAAGACAGAGAGGATTTTATAGCTGACCAAGAGGACCCTAAAGGGAACCCTAGTAAGGTGATAGATGAGGACATTGAAGATGGAATCCTCAGCTTAAGCCCTAAAATTTTTAAATGCATCAAGCCCAGTTCCACTGGATGAATGACTCAACCTAACCCAGAAAAATGAAGCCAAGCAACTGGTAAGTAATATTGTGGATGTGGTCTCCTCAAAACCAGGATGCACTCATATGAGCCAACACCACAGAGACACAGAAACAGGTGTCCTGGTACACCAACAGCTATACAGCCTCATGGAAAATATCCAAGAGATGGTATTGAATTAGATCCACTCTATGCTGGAACCGGGAGTCATTGAGGAATCTCAAAGTGACTGGTCTAGCCCTATTGTATTAGCCCCAAATCAGACAGGTCCACTCAGTTTCATATTGACTTCCAAAAAATCAGTGCAGTCTCCAAGTTTGACACATATCATATGCCTAGGGTGGATGACCTTCTGGACTGACTGGATAAGGCCAAGGGTTATTTACAAATCGTGCTAACTCCTGAGTCCCAGGATTTGGTCTGTATCAGTTTACTGTACTCCCATTTGGGTTGTATGGTGCCACAGCCACATTTCAGAGAATGATGGATCGTATCTTCTGTCTCTATGGGTTATATGCAGCATTGTACCTGGATGATGCTGTCATATTTAGCTCTGATTGGAACACTTATCTTTGAGATGTGGCTATGGTACTTCAGTCACTCAGGGAGGCAGGTCTCATGGCCAGTGCCATAAAATGTGCCCTATGGCAAAAGGAAACTAAGTACCTGGGATACACAGTTGTTGATAAGGTAAAAGCCCTTGCTGACTGCCCCATACTGATTACCATACAGCAAGTTAGGTTCTTCCTCAGCTTAGTGGGGTATTATTGCTGGTTAATTCTGGACGTTTTCACACTTGCTAACCCATTACCTGACCCAAATAAACAGGGTGCCCCAAATAAGGTTCAGTGGTCCTCCAAGTGTTAGAAGGTCTTCCAAACTATCAAAAGTGTGTTGCATATGGAACAATTCATACAAAGTCCTGATTTCAACCATGCATTTGTTGCATACACAGACTCTTCAGAAATAGGGTTGGAGACTGTCTTGTCATAAGAATTTGATGATGGGATGCTCCTTATCCTCTATTTGTCCAGAAAATAGTTTCCCATGGGACAAAGGTATTCCACACTAGAGAAAGGTAGTCTGGAAATGAAGTGGGCAGCAGTAGCACTGTATTACTGTTTGCTGGGAAAATGTTTTACCTCTGTCACTGACCATGCACCCTCAAATGGTTGCATGCCATGTGAGTGTTATCCTAAGTCATCCACTTGTACCTGACTCGTAGCCATTTTGTTCCAGCAGTGTCACAGGGTGGTATCCCTGCATAATAGTGTTGACTCTTGCCAGAGAAGGCAGCTCAATGGTAGCTAGTGCTGAGTGTGTCATGAGCACAGCTCTGAGGGAGGGGTATTTGAAGGTCTATATATCCTTTATTGGGGACCACCTTTCCACTAAAATTCTAGCAGGAGAGCAGGGTGAATTAAGAACCAACCCTGCTGATTTCTGGCCTAGCCCTTTAAAGGCCATATGCACTGGCTGTATGCAAGCTTGGAAATCCCTGCTGGGGATGATCACAAATGAGCCTTATGTGGGAGATATAAAAAGGAAAACAGACAACGTTTGGACTTGAAGGTTTGAGAGACAGAGCAGGGCTGCTGTGAACTGGAGAACTGAATCTAGCTAAAAAGTTTTGTTTTGTATTTGCTATGCCAAAGTAAGCTGTTTTGAACCCTTGTTTAGTGCTGAAGTAAAGCAATTTTTTGTTTCATTGAACTTTGCAGGGAGTGATTTTTTTCTAAGGTTCCCCCAAAAGTCTTGGCTTACAACAGCACTGTTACAGGTAAACTCTAAGTGTGATCCAATTATTAGGGCAAGGATGTCTAAGTCTAGGGCACCCAGTTTAAAATGCCACCACAGGCACTGGCTTACTATGTGAATAAAGTTGTTTTGTGCTCCTTGTGCTTTAGTCCTCTCAGCTCTGCAATTGAATAAAAACAGGTCCTCACTGAAAACATTTTAAGGCATAGTTCAGCTATCCTGGATAAACTGTCAAGAATTTAATTACTGCATAACATCCTTTGGCCACATATAATATACTGTACCAATAATCTTAATGTTAATTATTCATCTTTTTGCAATCACACTGTTAAAACCCACTGTGAAATTATAGCCATGCCTCAGGCTGTTATTGTATCATGGTCCAGCTTTATTTCAGCTAGATACTGATGATGTATTCCTCTCAGCTAATTATAATTCAAAGATTCAAAAAACAATACAATATGTATGAACATTAGAGGAAGTAACACTTCGAGTGGAGTACAGTGTTTACCTAGCTTAGCAATCATTTAGCACTGAGATTAATTATTGAATTCTGCAAGCTAACAGGCAAACAAACTGCATACTAATCTATATGCCTCTCTGCTTCCTGGAACGTCTTCAGTAGTCGTACTGCTAGACAGAAATTACATGAAGATAGCAATGTAATAATTTGAATGAGGTATGATAACTGATTCTTTTCACTATACATGGCATAAACCCTATTCCCCAAGACAATAACTTTACACAACAACACACATCAATTATTGTCAAGGGGCTGAGTTTCTGCCATACCAGATGCAGTCCCAGTGCTTTCTCATTCATTAAAATAAAGTAGCAACAGCCAGAATGGTAGCTTAGCATTGATGTTGACCTCTGCAACAGAAAAGATCTTGGGAGGCAGGACTATCACTGGGATAAGCCACATAAAATATGCTATTCTCATGGAGTATGGAGTTTGTTTTCTGTTTCTGTCAAAAATTCCAGTATACTATTTCAACTTGTTTTGCTGTCCAATAGTTGGAAACATATATATGTAATTTACTTCCATATCAAATTATTTCATGAGCAGGTTAAAAACAATTGAAATTTATGAGGTTTCTAGTGAATGAAGAGCTCCAAATGCCACTGGGAAATCTTTCAAAATATGACAGTTTAACACAATTTAGCTTATATTTTATCTGTTGTTCTATAATTATTACCCTTATGTTTTTATTACTGGGGCATGTGCATGAAATAGGGATCTCAGTTCTGTGGGCATTATCTGTTCTTGCGGTTACCTACACCTGGCATCAAAGTTCTCTGTTTATGGCATGACAGTCTGTTGCTGTGGCAATGATTATGAAGGGATTAACCCATAACAGGGTAGGGGTTTACTGAGCACTAATCCATGCCTGGGGAGGTTGGAGTCATGAGGTGAAGCTGAGTGACTTCAACAACCCAGGCATGGATGAATGCTCAGTAAACCTATATCCTAGAGTGGGTTAATCCTCTTATGGCATGGGCAATGTTTTGTTAGAGGTTCACATAAAGAAACAGAAAAATAACACCCTGTGAACATGCAACTGTGGGTATATCAAGGATTAATCAATGGTCAGGTGACCTGTTTGGATAAATCAGAAGACAGTATTTTGGAACCCATATTATAAGATGTTTTAAATACAGGATTGTCATGTGAAGTGTAAAGAAGCAGCCATGGCATGTAAGTGTAAGGACAATGATCCAGTTTTCAAGCAACTGTTTAATAAATAAAGAAAAAGAAGAAATAATTGCGTACAAAATATAAAATATGAACTAAATTGTTTCTAAAACTTATATTTTCAAGGTGTTCCCAACAGTGACAGGGACTCTTTAAATGGTATTTCATAAAGAGCAGATAATGAGATCCAGATATTGACAGACAACAGTGACATACTAAAAGAGAATGTTCATAGTGCTTACTGACAATCATACTAGCAGTCCTGTTATAACTACTCTGTTTTAAAAGTGACATTTTAACAAGCTCAGGAGGAATACCTTTTCATACTGCTAAAATCTAGCAACTGATATTTAAGACGTTCATTTAACAACAGCAACAAAGCATTAGCCAGGAAATATAGTTAATGCAGTTCACTGTTGTCTGTGACCTTTACTCGAACTGGGGATGGAGATGGACTATGTCCTTCTACATTTAAAAATATCTAGAGAACTGAATGCCAACTTTTGTTATTTCTTTTGTGCCACACTGTCCACTTTTAGGGCTGCAGTGGGTGGAGCCCTGCAGACCTCTTGCTATTGAAAAAGGTTTCAGTATTCCTTCTGACCAAGCAACATGTTGGAGTTGCATCACAGCCACCTCCATGTCTGTGGAGCACTCCATTCACACTGCACTATTTTTAATTTTAAAAATTGGCGGCATCCTGATTACAACACTGGGGCGATCACGGTGGTACATGGTACACTTGCCATGTCCAAGATGGCAACTCTGCAGTGTATTACATGCGCAACTACTAGTGCATGCACAGTACAGTGTGACAGCCATCTTGGACATGGCGGAGTGTGCAGTGTTCTGTCATGGCGCCATTTGTTTTCTTTTTAATTAGAGATATCTCCCTACCCAGCTCTTGCTATCAGCGCCTACCTCCCCACACACCCCAGAAACATAAGAGTGACACTGGGGTGCCCAATCCCAGTGTCATGATCAGGATGCTGCCTGCTTTTCTTTTCATATTCCTCCACCTGACCCTCCTCTCAGCACTAACCCCCACCCCCAGAACATAAAAGTGACACTGGGTATGCCCAATCCCTGTGTCACCATCACCAATCCATTTTTTTAAATGAGCCCACCTACACTACTGCGCATGCAGATATATATATATATATATGTGTGTATATCATTTTTTTAATCACCCACCCCACGGACCCTCCTCTCAGCACCCACCACCCCACTCCATCCCCAAAAACCTAGCAGTAACACTGAGGGTGTCCAATCCCACAGTGTAGGAATCCTCAGTCTTTATTGTTTTTATACCTGTAAAAGAAGACTGTTCATCGATATCTTTGTGGCCCTTAGACTCCCCCACCTGATCTTTCCACTCAGCACCACCACCCCACATACCCCAAGCTCTTACTTACGATCAGGGATACAATGCTGTAATTCTCTCTGGACCACAGACACATCTTCACTCTTTAAAGCCAGAGCAGACTGAGGAAACAAGTATGCGGTTTATTAATTCAAAGGGTTTGAACTTAGTGCCATAACTTGTAATTTTTGCATAATTTTGCCCAAAACATTCAACATCCCTTCTTTGGGATCCTCCTCATGAACAATGGTACTGTCATTAGGCAGATCTGTCCTGAAAGGTGATTTAGTGGTCCCTGCACAAAATCACCTTTCAGGCAGGAGTTGAACATTTTCTCTGCCCTTGTTCATTAGGTGGGGCCATAAGAATGCTATGCTAAAAATGTGTTGTAAAAATATTAAAAAACATCAAAGTTATGAGCATATGTTTAATTTTGTGAACGCAGGCTCATAGCATTGGTAATTTTCAATATTTTCCCCCTAATTCACAACTTAGTCATATCATTACAGCACCTCATGAGTGTGATAGCTGTCATTTTTCAAATTCTGGTGAAATGTTTTTCTTACATAGAAATACAGAAGTTGACAGCAGATAAGGACCGCAAGGCCCATCCAGTCTGCTCATTTTTTCTACCTTATGAATGTGCCATAGGCCTTCACTCTGTCAACGGCCTATCTATTACACTCATCTGAGTACTCATCTAAGTACATTGCTCCCTTATGCCTATTCCATGCCTGTTTGAAGACCTGCACTATATTCATATCCACCACTTCCTGAGGTAGGCCGTTCCATGCATCCACCACCCTTTCTGTGAAAAAGAATTCCTCACATTACCCCTTAATTGGCCTCCCTCTTATATCATGCTGTTTCCTCTTGTTTTGCTATTTTTCTTATATTGAAACATGTTAGACTCTTTCACCTTGTTAATGCCCTTAAGATGTTTGAATATTTTGATCATATCACATCTCACCCTCCTTTGCTCTAAGGTATACATATTGAGCTTTGTTAATCTGTCCTCATATGTTTTCTGATGCAGTCTCTGCACCATTTTGTTTGCCCTTCTCTGGACTGCCTCCATTTTGTTAATGTTCTTGTGCAGGTGCAGCCTCCAGTACTGCAAGCAGTACTCCAGATGGGGCCTAACCAGCATCTTGTAAAGAGGGATTATTACCTCACTCTTATGACTTGCATGACCCCCACTAATACACCCCAACATATTTCTAGTCTTACCTACTACTTTAGTGATCTGCTTGGATGATTTCACGTTATCTATGATGATGATGATGATGCCCAAGTCTCTTTCTTCTCTTGTGATTGCCAGTAACTCCCCTCCCAACCTAAAGGTGGCTTCAGGATTTCTCTTCCCTATGTGCATGATCTTGCACTTCATTGTGTTAAACCCCAGTTTCCACTCTTCCGACATTTTTGCCTTTTTATCCAGATCTCTTCTCATTCTGCCCACCCCATCTAGATCATCTACTCTGTTGCAGATCTTGGTGTCATCTGCAAACAGACAAACCTTATCCATGCAGTCCATCTGCAATGTCACTGATGAACATATTGAAGAGGACTGGCCACAGAACTGATCCCTAAGGTACCCCACTTGTGACTTGCATCTGTTGGACTGTAACCCATTTACCACCTCTCTGTTTTCTGCTCACCAACCAGTTTAACACCAAGTTAACCAACTTCTGACCCACCCCAAGTCTACCAAGCTTATTAATCAATCATTTCTGTGTAACAGTATGGAAAGCTTGCTGAAGTCAAGGTAGGCAACATCAACTGCACCCCCTTGGTCCACCACTCTGGTTATCTAATCAAAGAAATTTATGAGATTAATTTGAGAGGACCTTCCTGTTGTAAACCCATGCTGTCTTGGATCCTGTGCGCTATGGATTCCAGGTGTTGCAATATCCTTTCCTTAAGAGTGCCTCCATAATCTTGCCCACTATTGAGAGTGAGACTGACTGGTCTGTAGTTCCCTGCCTCATCCCTGCTACCATGCTTGTGGGCGGGATCACATGAGCCCTTCTCCAGTCTTCTGACACCTCTGCTGTGCTCAGAGACTCATTAAACAGTTCTGCTAATGGCTCTGCTAGTTCCACCCATAGCTTCTTTAGTACCCAGGGATGTATGCCATCAGGCTATTTTACCTTCTCCATAATGAGCTTAGTGAGCTCTTGTAGGACCCTTTCTTTTGTGAAGGGTCTAGTGCACACCTCCTTCTCCCCTGTGTCCATGGTACAGAGCTGTGGGCCATGCCCTACACAGAAACATAGAAACACAGAATTTGACAGCAGATAAGGAATGCTTGGCCCACCTAGTCTGCCCATTTCCCTACCTAATGCATAGGCTGCATATCCTAGTTAACCAACAGCCTACTTCCTCCTACCCCCCACTAGAATTGCCTTATATCTGTCCCATGCATTCTTGAATTCCTCCACTGTTTGTGAGTCCACTACCTCCTCAGAAAGGCTGTTCCATGTATCCACAACCCTCTCTGTGAAAATATACTTGCTCACAACACCTTTGAGCCATCCCCCCTCTATCTTCAAATTGTGCTCCCTTGTTCTTACACATCTTTTTTTCTGAAAGATGCTATCATCTTGGACTCTGTTGATTCCCTTGATGTACTTGAAAGTTTCTATCATGTCTCTCCTCTCCTCGAGTGTATACATATTAAGTTTCTTTAATCTCTCTTCGTATGTCTTCTGGTGCAAACTCTGCACCATTTTAGCTGCCCTCCTCTGCACAGCCTCCACCCTGTCTATGTCCTTGTGGAGATGGGGTCTCCAGATCTGGATGCAGAACTCCAGATGGGGTCTCACCAACTGCCTGTACAAAGGGATAACAACTTCCTGTTTTCAACTTGGGTTGCCTCTCCCTTTGCATCCCAGTATCCCACCAGCTCTTCTTACCACCTTCTCTCATTGATTGCCCACCTTAAGGTCATCTGATTTGACTACCCCCAGGTCCCTTTCCATTTCTGTAGTTGTTATTATCTCATCCCCATTGTGTACCCTTCCCCTGGATTTTTGTTTCCCAGGTGCATTACTTTGCATTTCTTTGCATTGAATCTAAGCTGCCATATATTTGACCATTCCTCCAACTTTGCCAAGTCCCTTTGCATCCTCTCCACTTCAGCTTCTGTATCAACCCTGTTGCAGATCCTTGTGTCATCTGCAGAGACATACTTTTCCTTCCAGTCCCTCTGCAATGTCTCTTATAAAGACATTAAAGAGGACCGGTCCCAGTACTGAACCTTGTGGTATTCCACTAGTAACCCCTATTTCTTTAGAGTAATCTCCATTTAATATTACTCTCTGTATCCTGTTTTCCAGCCAATTTTTAACCCAGGCTACCACCTTGTGACCCACTCCAAGGCTGGCTAACTTGTGTATTTATCTTTTGTGTGGGACTGTGTCAAATGCCTTGCTAGTCTAGGTAGACCAAGTCCACTGCCCCTCCCTGGTCTACCACATTGGTCACCCAGTCAAAGAAATCTATTAGATTCATCTGACATGACCTTCCCACTGTGAATCCATGCTGCCTTGGGTCCTGTACCACACTGACCTCTAGGAACGTAACAATTATTTCCTTTAGAAGTGATTCCATCATTTTCCTGACCACTGAGGTCAAACTAACAGGTCTGTAATTCCCTGCCTCTGTCTTGCTCCAATTTTTGTGAAGGGGAATCACGGCTGCCCTCCTCCAGTCCTCCAGTACTACAACATCCTCCCATGATTTGTTAAAAAGGGAGGTCAGTGGTGTTACTAATTCTACCATTAGTTCTTTTAGAATTTTTGGGTGAATCCCATCAAGCCCCATTGCTTTGTCCACCTTCAGTTTTAAGAGTTCTTTCAGGCGCTTCTACCTTCTCCTCAGTAAATACTGAACAGAAGTATCTATTTAGGATGGATGCTTTTCTTGGTCCTCCTCCACCCACTCCCCATATCCCTTGATCTTAGCTATACCCCTCTAGACTTTCTCATTTCCCTAATGTATCCTTAGAAAGTCTTGTCCCCTTCTTTACTTTTCATGCAAGTGTTTCCTGGGTTTGGGCCTTTGCCTGCCTTACTGCCTCCCCTTAGGGAAGTTTGGCATGCCTCCTAATTTTGTCCCCTGCGTTCCATTATATTTCTTGAAGGACAGCCTTTAGACTTTGACTTCTTCTACTGTTTTGAGAACCAAAGTGGTTTCCTCCTTCTTTTGCTTTTGTTTTCTCTCTAACATGATGAGATGTTGCTTGAAGTGTTGCATCCTTAATGATTGCCACTTTGCCTCGCCCCTCACCTGTATTTCTTCTTGCCAGGGCTAGCTTGAGTCTGTTGGCCATCTTATCAAAGTCAGCTCCTCTGAAGTCCCATATTTTTACCTTGGAATGGGATGACTTCATTCTAGTGCACAAATTGAACCATATCATGTGATGGTCACTGGCCCCCAGGTGACCTTCTATAGTGAAAATATAAAATAATAGTGTATTTGCATTTGGAATGGGATGATTTAGTTCTAGTGGCAAAACTGAACCATACCATGTGATGATCACTGGCCCCGAGGTGATCTTCTCTCTGGAGATCTGTGATCCTTTCCTCATTAATCAGTACTAGATCTATGATAGCCCTGTCCTTGTGGATACCAGTTGTTTGAGGCCCTCCTCTGCAGGAATCCACTATATGTCTAGTTCTAGAAGATGTTTCTGCTGGTATTGACCATTCTGTATCTGGCATGTTGAAGTCTCCATTATCAGAACCTCCCCTTTAGCTGTCATGTTTTGTATATCCTCTAACAGTAATGTGCCTGTGTCCTTCTCCTGGTCTGGAGGAATGTAGATAACCCCAGTTTGTAAGACTGTCCCATTTCTTGTTTCCAGGGTGACCCACAGTTCTTCTGGCTCCTTATGTGTATTCTGAATTTCTGTAGCTTTGATATTTTCATTGACATAAAGGGCCACTCTACCCCCCCTTTTGCACCTCAATCTCTTCTGAACAGTACTTAGCAGGGTAGTGAAGTCTCCCAAGTGTTGTTACTGGTGAACCATGTCTTGCTAATGGCTACTACATCCAGTTTAGCCTCTGTCATCATTGCCTGCAGGTCTGGGATCTTGTTTCCCAGACTGCAGTCATTTGTGTACATGATTTTTCATTGGCCAGATTTCGGTGTGTTAGTTGTTGGCGAGGTCCAGCATTTCCCCTGCCCCATCTCAAAAGGTGATTTTGTGTATATATTCTTTAATGGTTCAACCATGAAAAGAAATATTTTTCAAATGTAAATAGTACATAGACATTACATACAACATTAATTTAAACAATATAAGACATAATAATCTGTGCAAAATATAGCAGAATAAATACATTTTAAGTATTTAAGATTGTATAGTGTGTACCATCCGTTTCCTTATTTTTTGTATATTACTGATATACAGTGCTGTCTTTTTCATGATTTGATCATTTTCAGAGGCAAATAACATCCTTAAAATAATTTAATTGGGGCAATGCAGGTGATTTTGTGGTACCTGCATGAAACCACCTTTCAAACAGGAGTTGAACATTTTCTCAGCCCTTGTTCATGAGGTGGGGTCATAAGAAGGCTATGTTCTAAATTTGGTATAAAAATATAAAAAAAAAACAATTATGAGCCTATGTTGAATTTTGCAAATGCAGGCTTGTGAGTCTGGTCATATTATAATTTTACCCCAAAATTTTAACATAGCCATTTCTTTATAGCCCCTCATGAATGTGACAGCTGTCATTTTTCAGCTCCTGTCCAAAATGTGTTTTTGCATCCCAAATGTTGATTTTGCAGTCCTTTCACAAAATCACCTTTAGGCCAGGATTTGAACATTTTCTCTGCCCTTCTTTATGAGGCAGGGGAGAATTTTTCAGAGCAAAATATGAATAAGAACAAGGGGATATGCAGTGAAGCTGGAAGGGCTAAATTCAAGAGAGGTGTGAGTAAGTACTTCTTCACTGAAAGAGTGGTGAATGTTTGGAACAGTCTTCCAGCAGAGGCAGTATAAGTGAGAACAGTAGTGGGGTTCAACAATGCATGGGATAAGCACAAGATAATCTTAATGTAAAGCAAATGGGGGCAGGAAGCCAGAGATCAAGTAAGGTATGCAGTGACAGCAGAGGAAGGAAAAATAATGGGCAGACTGGGTGGGTCCAACGGTCCTCATCTGACATCAAATTATATGTTTCTATACTTCTATGTTACTCCAGAAGTGCTGAACAAAACAAGTAGTGGAACTAAGAATATGCAATCCAAACCCAACAGCAAAACGGCAGCTTAGTCACAGGCTTCATATACCTATGGCTTACTGTTGTGGTGCATCTCTCCAGTCCACTTTCATTTAGGAGCCAAAATGCACAAAGACACCAAAGTCCCATCTGTACCTCAGGCAATTGCTGAAATCAGGCCCAGTAGTCCAATGCTAAGGAATTCCACTGCAGCTGCTGTTGCTGGAATCTCAGAAGTGTGTTCCAATCTCAGCTGGAGGATTAGAACAGAGGAGGAGACATTCAGAGCAGGCTCTTTTGACACCATCTTTCTCCACCCCTTAGCCAGATGCCTCTGCCCCTTGGCTGGCTTGTATTGGCTCCTCCTAGTGGGTGGAGCTTGTGTATCTCATCCCACCCCGGGGGAGAGGGACTCTACCTGCTGTCCAGGTGAGTAGGGTAGAGAGTCACAGACAAAGCTTCATTTGTTTCAAGTCTTGGGTAGATTGTAACATTTTTCATTTAATTTAACATCATTCTGTTACAAATATATCTTAAATAGGGAAATACATCTAAAAAAGGGAAAACAACACAAAATGTATTTTATGTGACAGATGATTTAAACTGCATGCACAGTGTGCAGTATGTCTCAGTGAGGACGTAAGTATTCACCCAATACACCTGTGTACCGATTGACTTCTGGGTCATACAGCTACTTCACATTACCAAGGGTGGAGTCTGTGGCCCAACCAACAACAGTAGGAAGGTCTGGTAGCCCACTGCTTCGGTAGTATACATTTTTGTAGAGATGAAAAAGTTGATGCATTTTACTCTACAATTCCGGCTTCTGAAAAGGGTTCCTGCATTCAAAAATTAGCACTACTTCAACATGATTGACAGAAATCAGTCTGCTGTTAGTAGCTCATTTTGAAGCATCTGGAGCATCTGTTTAATTATGACAAGGTTAAACGTTAGTTAGATAAAACTGCATGAAAATAATTACAAATACACATCTGCCATTGAGACCTGTCACTTCACAGTACAGTTCTGGTTGGAGACTCTATTAAACTGAATATTTGAAACTCATTTTCTTCCTTGTGGGACCACAGGGGATTAATCAGATTCCTGGAATCATAAACATGGGTTTGGATTTTTCAGTTGTAAATGTACCTAGAGCTATTCTGATCACTTCAGAGTGTCAACCTTTTCCATCCATTAGCACTAGGTATGAATCTCCAATTTGCATTAGTAATTGAATTTTACAGTTGATTAACTTCAGACAGCTTACAGTTTATTTTTTAGTTATAGCATAAATGAACACAAACTAACTTTGTTTGGGGTATTATAGGTGCTAAGGGGCAAATGTGACAGCTTAAAATATGTGAGACATGAAAGTTACAGATTGTTACCATTCAGAAGGGCAATGGCAGACTTTGCCCAAGGCTTCCCTTCTCTAGAGGCATCCCAATAGAGGGCAAAATTAGATATTTTACATTGCATGACTCTAACATGTCGGGGTGGAAATACATAACTGGTTAAATGTTATTGCATTCTTTGGTATGTCCCAGGCATCCTCATAGGGTGCAGCAGTTCAACATATCTTATTCTTTAGATGCTGTATCTCTACGTCATTGTTATACTGCTATTGCAGGACCAGTGCTGAGGAACAAGTCTAAAAAAATATTGCTCATAAAAATATACCTTTGTTCTTAATGTTTAGTAATTTCATTATTCTTTTTGTCTAAAACATTGGGCTCTCAGTTTATAAATTTTGTTTGCATTTCTATAAGGAATGACAGCACAGCACTTGAGGCACTGAAATTCACAAGTGACTCTGGGTACTATGAAAAAAATGCCCAATACTTCCACAGCACAATTTTGTGTGGAGCTGTGACAGAGTTGAATAAGACCCAGTCCCATTTGTTATGCAGAAAGAGTTAAATGCAAGGATCTGTTCTATTGTCTCCTTTTATGTCTCTTGTCTGTCTGGTTTGCACAACCAAATTTTCTTATGAGACCTAGAATTCATCACTCCAACAGTTTTGCAATTCTCCGCCTCTGCTATCTCTCTGCCTTCCCTCTCTTGCTGTCTTTCTTCCCCTTGCATATTTGCAGTTATAAAAATATGTGTGAATCTTTATGTGTAAATGTCACTGACACTGGGATCCTTTGTTTAAAATTGTATATAATTATACTTTTGAAATTTAATTCAGTTCAATTTTATTTTTACCATGATAATACCATTGAGACAGCTCATTTGTGAGGCAGTCCAAGAAAGATTAACATATGTAGGGGTATATAGAATTAAAAATCACAATGCCTAATGCAAAAATAAGTAATAACAATACTAGTTATGCAAAACAAGTAATGTGGGGTGCTTACCTAGATTCTATACATAAAAATCAGGGTGGCAGATACAAAAAACAATGCTAATAGTACAAGGGATAAGAGACAGATAATGTGCAGATACAACTTAAAATACATACAGAGAGGAAACTAACACTAAAAAGAGTGGGAGAACAGATGAACTGCTGGAATATGATGTAAAAGTATGGGGAAGGAGTAGTGAGAGAGCTAGAGACAGGTAGAGGATGGGGTAGGAAATGGTGGGAGGGTGTAGGGATAGACAAAGTTAGGAAAATGAAGGTGCAGTGAATAGGGAGTAAATACAAGGTATTTGGGATTTGTATAAGAAGCAGGTTAGATAAAGAGGAATAACCTGTGGGATCTCTCCACTGGAGAAGACAAAAAGGATAGGCAGAGTGTGGAACACAGCCACCATGGTAGCAATAAGTGCAGTAAGCCTCTTTAGGAAATGGGCCCATTATTTTGTAAAACAAGAGCACTTGTCCTTTGTCTGCAATGTGAGTTTAAGCAGGTACTTAAAGGTACACATCCCAAGGGTATGTGTAAGTTTTAATGTTTTTTGTAGGGTATTCCACAGAGTGAGTAGTGCATATCCCATGGATGTGGAACCAAAGTGGGTTCTTAGCTTGTGGGCATTGGATGTAATATAGGAATGTTTTCTGAGGGAATACCTGCAAGGGGAGCATTTAAATAGCTTGCAGATGTAAGGGGAAGCTTCAGGGTGATGGCTATTTGGAACTCAAGGGGTTAACCTGAGATGTAGTTTTTAAGCCCTTTGCAGAGCTGTGAACAAGAGGTCAGTTCTGGGCACCATCTGAGGTGCCGTCTTTCGGATGAGACATTAAACCGAAGTCCCATCTGCCTAGATTGGTGGTAGTTCAGGTGGATGTTAAAGATCCCATGGCACTTATTGAAAAGAGTAGGGGAATTTCCCCGGTGTCCTGGCCAAATTTCCCTCATTTACTAAAAATACCACCAACAGCTTAATCTGGTTCAAAGTCAGTTGGCATTCATCTGTATCCCCCTTCCCCGGGTCGTGCCGGAAAATAGGCAGGATTTGTCTAGTGCACTTACCCGGTCAACAAAAACTAAATAAATAAAAATAAAAAAATAAAAATGTACTGTTTTGTTGCACCTGCAAGGAATGAAAAACATACAGGAATATTATGTAAACTTACTCCCTCCACTGTGCTTACTACTGTAAATGATGTGCTTTTTTACACCAGAGTTGAGCTTGATCACAGAGAGAGTCTTGCATGACCCTCTGGAATCCCCATTGCCTGTCAATGCCATATTGCCTTATGGTGGGTTCCAATGCTCATGCAAGCAATATTGTGCCTGACTTCAGCTACATATATTTTCTGATATTAGAAAGAAAGCTGCACTCAGGCAAGAAGGCAGTTTTAGAAACTGGGACTAGAAAATGCTAAATCACTCAGAAAGAGGGTCCATGATACTGGGCATGCACTTATGCATATTCATATACGAATACGCATATGTGCATGCCCAGAGTCACAGACCAACTTTCTGAGTGATTTTAAAGCATTTTTTAGCCCCCATTTCTAAGAACTGTTCACTTGCCCAAGTACAGCTTTCCTTCTACTATTAGAAAATATATGTAGCTGTACTCAGGCATAATATTGCTTGCATGAGCATTGGGACCCAACATAAGGCAGTGCAGCACTGACAACGGGGATCCATGAGGGTCATGCAAGACTCTCTCTGAGATCAATGTGAGCACTGCTGATCAAGTACACAGCAGCATACAATGCCGAAATGCAGTGCAATGCAATGCAATTCAAAGAAGAACCCAGAAAAACAGGGAATGCCAGACCAGTGAGCACACATTTTGGATGCGCTTCAGGTTCCATGTACACAACAAAAGAAGTAACGTCCCAGGTGTTCTGCATAGCTTGTTGCGGTGCAGAGCCCATCATGTAAAAGGGGCTTAATGAGGGATCCACACCATTTGATTTTATGCACTTATAGTGTTGGAAGCTTGCAGAAGGGACAGAAATAAAACACAAAGGGAAACCAGGTGGCCTGCAGCACGTCCACCGTTTCTGCATCATTTCACAGCTTTTGTGTGTGGGTGCACGTGAAACGTCTGCAACCATTGTTGTTCACACACAGGTGCTGTAATGGTGCTACAACTCAGTGTGTGTGTGTGTGTGCGTGTGTGTGTGTGTGTGTGTGTGTGTGTGTGTGTGTGTGTGTGTGTGTGTAGTAACGCGCAGGCACCTTTATATGCATTTTGAGGTGCTTTCTGTAATCAATGATAACAAAACAGTATGGGTTGAATACACAGTCATAGCCAGTGTACATGTGAAAATGTGTGCAAACCACCTTTCCATTGTGCTGCCAACAGTGTTTGCTAGTGTATACACAAAGCTTGGGAGGAATCTCATTGGCAATAAAGTCACAACACAAATTTGGTTATTAGATGTTAGTAGGTACAAAAAGGTTTGCACTCACTAACATGATGGATTGGACACCCACAAAGGTCTGAGAATGGCATATCTCCAGTTGCATGACATTACAATATGCTAAAGTACACCCAACACTCATAGGAAGTTGCGCTTCTCATATAGGGCTGGGCAATATGCAATATTTTCCTTTAATCACTTCTGTGATTTAGTGATCAGTTCATGGAGCCACTATCTCTTATCCTGCTTACAGTACAGTGGTCTATCATGCAGGAATGTTAGGTGTGGCCATTCAACTACTTGGCTTGTGGATGATAGGCTTTATTTACCTCCTGAAATTAAAAAGAAAAGAAACTTGACATTTTTATAATACACTGTAGCTAACTAGTGATTTACCTGTATAATAAGGTACTGTAATGGAGCCTCCACTGGGTGTCTCGTATTGTATAACAGACTCCTCCCATGAGGTTTCGGTGGCCAGAAATGCTGAGCTTCACTTCATGTTCCTCTTTTCTAAAGCTCGTGCTCAGAATCTCTTATACTGTAAAGGACACCCAACAGAAGCCCTATTAACTTAGATTGGTATGCCCAGAAGGAACATTATTTAGTCTTGGGTTCCAAGAGGTCTCCCCCGCTAACATATTTCCTCTTCATAGTACTAATGTCCATAGATCTTAACAGCAGCATATACCATTTAACAATAGCTACTCGTATCATACATGCTGTTGAATGCTGCAGATGCTTGAATATAAGGCACTGAACATGGCAGACATAGCATTTAATATGTTCCTAATCATCCTAAACTAACTTGGGTGATCGTGACTTCTCTTGGGATGCACCAAAGCTGTGGAACTCTGTAACCCTCTTCCTCCTGACATACACTGTAATATCACACACCATGTTCAGCTCTATCCTTAGGAAACATCTACTACTGCAGTATTCATGGTCTTGTACCTAACTGTATTTCTTAGAAATCTGATGGTAGAAAAGGACCGTCTGGGCCATCAAGTCTGCCCTCCCTCCTTCACTCATCACCTGTATGATGGGATCTCCCTTCACCCCACTTGCACTACAGTATGGGTATGGCAGGTTACTTTATAGAGTCAGAAATTATTTGTATCTGTATCTGTATCTGTAGATCATGTTATCCTGTACATGTCCAAACTGTATGCACCTCTCTGTAGTATTTGCATTTTATCCAATGATTTGCTATGTGTTTTGCATTCTCTGTTACCTGTACTGTTTCTGAAAATGTTGACATGTATTGTATTTCTTCATGTTTGGGTTGTACTATATAACTAGCCCATCTACCGATGTTTACATCTCATTTGTTACCTCCCACGTCTTGCCTGAAAATGTTTAACTCCTTGTCTAGTGCACTTACCTGATAAAAGATACAAAATAAATCTTCTAAAGAATGCTGTCCGTCACCCCAGAAGATCTTAATGAGCAGGTGACGCTTTTGGAAAAAATTTGGAAAATGCAATATTTAGACACAATTCAGCTTATAGTTTATATATCTTTTATTGATTTCTCCCCTCCATTATTTACTACTGAAGAAATTCCCACAAAAACAATCTCTTTCTCCCTTAGAGTTCATCTGCCTTTATAGTTTATTCCCTACTTGCAATCACAGTGATCTGTTGTGACTTCACAGTCTGTTGCCATGGGACTTATTTATTTATCTAACTCTTCAGAAATAACCTTTGAGCTAGGAGCTAATTTACAAAAGTTCCATCAAGAGACAATAAAACAGTTACAATGGCACAATTCACTTAGGAATGCTACAGTAGCTGGACAAAACAATTTCTAAAGTTGATTACAAGCAGTTGCAAATTACAAGTTTGAAAGGTATAAATAGGTGCCTTGGCCTTGGACCAGGCATTGCCACTGTTTCAGGTCCTTATTCTTCTAAATAGTTGCAAGTATAGGGAGGAAGGAGAGGTGTGGGAGCAGTAGATCAACAGGCTCAGTCCCAGAGATGGTTTGGAAAAATTGGAGCAAGGACAGCAACTGGTGATAATTGAAGTAAAACAAAGGTGAGTATGAGGTAAGAGCAGTTAGGGTGGTGAGACAGTTTGGAGGGGGAGGTGAAATGAGGGGGTAGGAGCATGATAAGAGTCACAGAGATGAAACTTGAATAATTGGGGCTAGGGTATTTAGAGAGAGGGCAGCAAGGAACATAAATAAGAGTAAGAGATAGTCTACGGGAGATTGATATCATGTCGGGAGGAGTTAGAGCGTCTACAGACTGACTGCAATGTCACAAGCAGAGTATTATGATCACATCAAGCTGGGAAGAAACAATAGGAGCTAATGGACCCTCAAGGAACAACTGGGTGTTTACTCACCTGGCAAAGGTGATTGTGTTGGTTGGCATCCATTGGCACTCCAGACGTTACCTCATGGGTTTTAGCCCACCTGATAGGCTAATGATGCACATGACCCCAGATCAAATTTCTAGTATATCCAGGTCCCAGAAACCCCTGCTCTCCAGTTTGAATCTTCCATAGCTGAAATCAAGGTTAGTCAGTATGAGAGAAAAAGATACAATGTAGAAAACAACCAAGCAATGGCAAGTGAGGTGAGACAAAATGACCGACGCTTGGCTACGATGTAACGTCAGAGGCCCGTAGTCCGGAACTTTTATTTACCCTAATATTTACAATCTACTCGGTCCCGAATGGACTGAATGGTACTTTATCATACTGAGTCAAGATTTATGTATTTTCCCTCGTATACCTTCCTAAGGATGAAGACCTTCTGTTCAGTCTCGGTCACTCTGAGCACTCTGAAGGGGTTTGAGTGCAATGGATGCCAACCAACACAATCACCTTTACCAGGTGAGTAAACACCCATTGTGATTGGTTGGCATCCATGGCACTCCAGACATTACCTCATGGGTAGATAAGTAGCAGTGTAGTACCCAGGGAGGGCAAGTGGTCTAAGAGTGAGGAGATGAGGATGCTGCTGCCAGGACCTGAGAGGCAAAAGTGGGCCGTACGGCCTGTAACTGTTCGAGCCTGTAATGCCTGGTGAATGTGTGGAGGGTGCTCCACGTGGCTGCCCTACATATGTCCTCTGAGGACACACTGGCCCTTTCTGCCCAGGAAGTGGCAAGTGCTCTGGTGGAATGAGCCTTGATCCCCTGAGGGGGTGACATCCATTTTTCTATGTAGGCATTCTGTATGGTTCTTCTTAGCCACCCAGCGATGGTGGTCTTGGAGGTGGCCCTGCCTTGCCTTTGTCCCCTAGTGACGATGAACAATCTTTCTGTCTTGCGTATGGGACGTGTTTTGGTTAGGTACACGGAGATCATCAACTGACATCTAGGTGATATGGGACCTCCCTGGTGTCCTGTTGGGGCCCCACCAGAAAGGTGGGTAACTCGATGGGTTGCTCCCTGTGGAAGACAGTGGACACCTTTGGCTGGAAGGCAGGGACCGTTCTCAGGCAGACCCCCCTGAGGGGTGAACACTGTGTAAGGTTCTGCGCAGGATAGTACCCCTAGTTCTCCGATCCATCTGGCCAAGCATATTGCCACCAAGAAGCATGTCTTGAGGCCGACCCAGAATAGATCTGCCTCGAGGAGAGGTTCGTAGGGTGCCGAGCTGAGGGAATTGAGGACTAGCGGGAGATCCCAAGGTGCGATGGTCGGTCATGTTCTGGGATGGAGGATCTCTACCACCCTTAGGAAACATAAGGTGTCGGGGTGGGCTCCCAGGCTGTACCCCCACAAAGGGTCCGGTGGCTGCCCCATGGCCGACAGTTGCACCCTGAGGGAAGAGTGGGCTAGTCCCTTGTCCACTCCTTGTTGGAGGAACAGCAGAATGGTAGCCATGTCAGTCTGCTCGGCTATCTTCCCTGTTCTAGGCACCACCGAGAGAATATAGACCATTGTCTACCGTAGGTGGAATTGGTGGAGGTCCGTCTGGACCGAAGCAAGGTGCTGATGACGGTGTCATGGTAGCCCACCTCCCTTAGTCTCCACCTTTCAGGAGCCAGGCCATGAGCTTCAGAGTCTGCAGGGTCGGGTGTATTACTGGACCCTGCGAGAGCATGTCTATTCGGTATGGAATCTTGAAGCTGTCTAGGGACATCTCGTGAATTGCGGCGAACCATGTCCTGCATGGCCAGCAGGGGACCACCAGGATGACTGTGCAGCGTGATGCCCGTAGCTTGGCTAGTACCTGTGGAATCAGGGGAAGAAGCGGGAAGACATAAGCATGTTTCCAGCACCATGGTTGGGATAGGGCGTCTGTTCCCTGGGAGAGACAGTCCCTGAACCGCGAATAGTAGTCCCTGACCTGGGCGTTGTCCCGTGTTGCCATGAGATCTATGGTTACGGGTCCCCATGTCATTTGGATCATCTGGAAGAGATCTGGATGCAACCGCCATTCCCCTGGGTGCACCTGTTGCCTGCAGAGCCAATCTGCACAGACATTCAGTCGTCCTGCCAGGTGTACTGCGCCCAGGTGTCTGAGATTGGATTGGGCCCACTTGAGGACTGCAGTGGCCTCCCTCAGCATGGCCCTGCTCCTGGTTCTTCCCTGTTTGGCTATGTACACCACAGTGACCTGGTTGTCGGAGTGGATTAAGACCGATTGACCACAAACCAGGTGCTTGAATGCCTTGAGGGCATGGAATGTGGCTCTCATTTCCAGGATGTTGATGGAAAGTTTTGATTCCGCTGGAGACCATAGGCCCTGGGCCGTCACGTCTCCCAGACAAGCCCCCCAACCGGATAGGCTCGCATCCATTTCTATTATGGTTGTGTATGAGGCCTCTAGAGGGACTCCCTTGGTCAGGTTTGACTCCACCATCCACCATGTCAAGGAGAGTCTTACCACTGGTGGTAGGGGTACTATGACCTGTAGGTTGTGCTCGTTTGGTGCCTCCCAGGTTAGGATGTATGTTTGGAGTGGATGCATGTGCCACCTGGCCCAGGGCATGAGGTCTATGCAAGGCACCATGCAGCCCAACAACTGGGCTATCCTTCCTATGGTTGTTTGGTGTCGGGCTTTCATTTGACAGGCCAGGCTTATCAAATTGTGTACTCTCGGGGAGATGGTTTGCCCATCCCTGTGCCGAGTCGATCAGGGCTCCCTGGTGCTCAATCTGCTGTGTGGGAGTAGGGTGGCTCTTTTCCAGATTTACCACCCAACCGTGGTCTTTGAGTGCCTGCAGGGCTGCTTCCATGTGTCACCGAGCCTGATTCTTGGACGGTTCCAGATGAGCCAGTCATCCAAGTACAGTATTATGTCCAGCCCCTGCTCCCTGAGTCTGGCCACCAGGGTTATGGAGACCTTGGTGAACACTCTCGTGGCGGAGGAGAGGCCGAATGGCAGGGCTTGGTACTGGAAGTGATGGCCTAGAATGTGAAACCGAAGAAACTGTCTGTGTCTTTAAATGATGGGAATATGAAGGTATGCGTCCTTTAGGTCTATGGACGTCAGGTAATCACCTACTCGGACACAGCGCAGGGTTGATCAGATGGTTTCCATTTTGAATCGGTGGGACACCACATGGTGGTTGAGGTGCTTTAGGTCCAAGATGGGACGGAGCTCCCCTGATTTTTGGGACCAGGAAGAATGGAGTAGACTCTAAGTTCTGCTCTGGCACTGGTAAATCTTTGGGGAATATGGGACTGGGATAGCTCGATGGAGTACCCCTTGGTTGCCACCTCCTGGACCCATCTGTCCGAAGTTGTGTGAAGCCAGCGATCTGCGAATAAGGACAGCCTTTGTCCTACTGGTGGGTAGAGATCCTGGCCCTGCCTGGTCATAGGATCGTAGTCACTGTTGCTTTCCCCTGTAGCCTCTACCTCATCCTCTGGTTCTTTGACCCTGGGCTCTGAAGGAGGAAGACTGATAGGGATTGAGATTATGGGCCACGGAGCTGTCAGAGTGGCTCCTGCCTCGAAAGGAGTGGCCTTGTTGTGGTGTGTCCCTGCTTGGTTGATACAGTCTGTTCCCCCCCCGAAACCTCCATCTAGATGAGGGGAGATAGATATACCTGGATTTATTTTTAAGAAGGTCTCTGCCCTCCTCCTTTTGCTTCAGACAATCCTGCTAGCCCTCCCCAAATACATACTTTCCCCCTAGTGGTAGGTTTTGCAGCAGGGTCTTTGATTCATTGTCTGCATCCCACAATTTTAGCCACAGTGCTCTCCGAGCCTGGTTGGTGATGGCTGTAGCCCTGGTGTGAAGGTGCAAGGTGTCTACCGCCATGTAGGCTAGGTATTTAGCTGCATCTAAAGTACATTCTAACAGTTCTGCCTCCCTGGATTTGGGGGTGGCTTGCTTCTGGAGCTCTTCGAGCCAACGAATTTGAGCCCGTGCCGTGTAAATGGCAGTGGTGGTTGCCTTTGCCGTGGTGCCCTCAATCTCAAATGCTCTTCTCAGCATGTCTTCTACTTTTTTGTCCGTACAGTCTTTGAGGGCGATTGTGCCGCATGGTAGTAGGGTCTTTTTGCTAAGAGCCACACCTGAGGGTCAATGGTGGGTGCTTTGCACCAGATATGATTTTCCCCTGTATCGGTACATCCTGTCCAGGTTATTTCTGTTCGCATTCTGCCGGTTTCGAGGATTGCCACTCTTTATTGAAGATGTCCTCGATGGCGGGCATACAGGAAAGGTCTCGTGTTCGATGCCCTCAGCTGAATCATGGGGTCGAGCTTTGACTCGGCCTCCTCCTCAGTGTCGAATCCCATGGTGGCCTTGATGATCTTCATGAGCCCTGGGATTGTGTCAAGGAACATAATTTTGAAGTCAGGGAAGGTGTAGCTGGGAGCTCCATATCCTCTTCGTCTGATTCCACTTCATCCTCATCCTCTGCATCCTCTTTATCCTTGTCCTCATGCACGTCTTCACGTGGGATGTCTGGAAGGGTGTCCTCATGGGTCGGGTGCTCCTCCGGTTGCCCCCCCGCTTTGTCAGGTTTCAAACTCAACGGTTTGGCTCTGTGCTACATAAGGGATTGCAGATTTTCCATTATTTTTAGCATAATGTTCTGCTGGCTTTCTATCATGGCTTCCGTAGCCTGTTGGTTTTGGATTAGAGGAGCCCATGTCCATCACATGGGGTTGCTAGGTCCCGGGTTGCTGGGTCCCATGGGTGGGCTTTGTTCCAGGGAGGAGTCGTCGTCGAGGAGACAAGCTATGCAGAGGGTCCCGGAGTTTGGGGTAGAAGGGTGGCGCTGCACGAGGAACATTTCTTTGCTTTCACCATCTGGGGAGAAAAGAAGGTAGGCTTTAGATTGGAGCTGTGGACGATGCCCAGGGGCGATTCTCGACCCCTCTATCTTCCAGATAAGGGCCTCGAGACTGCAAAATATGCCACCATCACATTATGAGAGTTGTGGGGTGCTATGGGAGGACCCCGCAATGAGGGACTGTGGTGAGTAAGGGCCTGGGAGCCGTGGGTGGGCTTGGCACATGGCTGGTATGGGAGGAACCATGGCAAGGCTGGGTGGGAAATTGGGCAGACCAGGCCTACTTTTCTTGGGTCGCTGTGGGAGGGACCCGAGACCCAGTTCGATCAAGGCCGAGGAGGAGATCAGAGGACCTTGTGTCACTATCATGGGGGCCCCACCAGAGGGTCGCTCTGGGAGGGACCCAACGGTGAAGAACAGACCCCTGAGGGAAAGTTCCTCTTTTGTTTTGTTTTTTTTCCAGTAGCCTTGCACCACGCCCTCAGACTCTGTGGAGGGGTAGCCCGGTACATCCTGTTGTGTTGAGGCCGTGGATTCAAACCCCGATCTCCAGATTGCAGAAAAGAGCCATTAAATAACTGTACTATACTACCTCCCTAGCTGCGTTGGCTAGGGAGGGGGGAAGAAGGCAAAAGAGGGTGGTGCTCCAGGTCCTCATGCTCCTCCGGTTGGGGCCTGGGAGAAAGAGGAGCCAGAGGCCCAGTAGAAGGCTAACCCACGTGGAGCGAGGGGAGAGAGGCAAATTCACCCTGAGAGCAGTCCCAGAGGCACGTACTTCGCTCCTGGACCTGGGGCCAAAGCCCCATGCTACCCCCCGAGCTAGGCCTGGAGCAAGACAGGTGTCCTCAAATGGGTGCCGGCCTAGCGGGGGAGGAGGCAGATGCCTTGTCCCCTCCGTGGAAGGAACTGTCCCGAGGACTGCCAGGAAGTGGCGCTATCACGGGCGAAGTAGGCCCAAGCAGAAGCCTGCAGAGCAGGCGCTCTAGGGTGCGAGGCAGCCAGCGGTCAAATGAGCCTCTGGGCCTAGGGCCACATGGTGTGGGGAGGAGGGGAAGTTCTTTTGAGCCTCCAAGGGGCAGCGCCGCATAGCAGGGAGAGAGAGGGGGTTGGGAGGAATAAGCGACCACGCGGGGATCGCGTGACTCGGGCAAGGGGCCGCCGGGCCGCCACGTGGTAAACAGTCCATGGGCTGCCTTTTCTGGAAAAATGCCATGTGTCTAGTCCCCAAAGGCAAGGGGGACTCTGAAGGGTGGGTAGCGCTGGAGGAAGCAGGATAGCGTACCGTGCCACGCGGTTCTACTTCCAGGCCAAGGAGGCCATACAATATGCATATCCTTTTACAATTTACTCTCAGATTCTCTTACCCTAGATGGACATTATAATTAAATGCTATACATAAACATTATAAATCGCCAAAAAACGGCCAAAACAAAGGCGTAGCTACATAAGCCTGGCTAATTCCGCACCAGGGAAACTGGCTTAGAATAGCCCTATGTCTTGCAACCCTTAACAATTTTAGCAGAATTCCAAGCCTTTTCATCTGTGGTCTTCTTGATACATTGTTTATTTCTTCCTAATTACAACTTAATTACGATTTAATTACAACCTGATTCAAACATACCCTTGAATTCAAGGGCTTACCTTAGTGGAGCAGACAGGGTTTCCTGGTGTGCTTGTTGCCTGATCAGATGCACAATTTGAAACTGGAGAGCAGGGGTTTCTGGGACCTGGATATACTAGAAATTTGATCTGGGGTCATGTGCATCATTAGCCTACCAGGTGGGCTAAAACCCATGAGGTAATGTCTGGAGTGTCATGGATGCCAACCAATCACAATGTCTTGTTTTCATGCAAAAATGGCCTCAGTAATAATGGGCAAAAGAAATAGAGAGCTCATGGGAAATATAAGCTGTTTTGTGTCCAAATATGTTTTTTAAAGTTCTTCTCAAGGTATCTGGTGGTTCTTTAAAGAAAATATTCACAGAAACATAGAAGTTGCCGGCCGATAAGAACCTCTTGGCCCACCTAGTCTGCCCTAATTTCCCTACCTACTGTGCCACCACAGACCCTACTCGATTTCTGCCCCCCCAGTCCTATTAATAAGGTCCTCTTGTGTCTATCCCATACGTGATTGAATCCTGTTACAATTTTAGCACCCACCACCTCCATTGGGAGGCTGTTCCAGGCATTGACCACTCTTTCTGTGAAGAAGTATTTCCTCACATTCCCTCTAAGTCTCTCCCCCCTCCAGCTTCATGTCTTGACCCCTTGTCCTCAAGCATCTTTTTTCTATGTAAAATGCTTCCCTTCCTGTACCTTATTAATACCTTTGAGATATATGAACACTTCTATGATGTCCCCTCCTTTCCTTTAGAGAGTACATATTTAATTCCTTGAGCCTTTCCTCATAGGACTTTCAATACAGTCATGCAACATTTTGGTTGCCCTCTTCTCTGCCACCTCCACTCAATCTATGTCCTTCCGGAGATGGGGCCTCCAGTACTGGACACACTACTCCAGGTGGGGCCTCACCATTGACCTATATAGGGGTAACACCACCTCCCTCTTTCTGTTGGTGATACCCCACCCTATCCATCCAAGCATTTTGATAGCTTTCTCCACTGCTTATCACACTGTTTTGTTACCTTCAGATCATCAGAAATGATGACTTCCAGCAGCCTTTCCTGTTTTCTGGTTACCAATACCTCCCTACCCAATTGGTACATTGTCCTTGGGTTTCTGTACCCCATATACATAATTTTACACTTTTTGACATTGAACCCCAGTTGCCAAACCCTTGACCAGTCTTAAGGCTTTTTCAGATTGTCCCTCATTTTTTCCACTCTCCCTGGCATGTCCACTCAGATGCAGATTTTTATGTCATCCATGAACAGGTATACTTTCCCTACCAGCCCTCCCTCAGTGTTGCTAATACAGACATTGCAGAGTACTGGGCCCAGTACTGATCCATGTCACCCCAGTGGTCACCATGCCTTCTTTAGAGTGAACCCCATTTATCACCACCCTCTGACTCCTGTTTCTTAGGCAACTTTGTGCCAATTTTACTACATTTGGACCCACTCCTAGGCTGACCAGCTTGTTTTCCAGTCGTCTGTGTGGAATGGTGTCAAAGGCCTTACTGAAATAAATATAGGCCAAACCCACCATTCTGCCCTGATCCACTTCCCTGGTCAACCAGTCAAAGAACATAATCAGGTTTGTTTGGTAAGAACTCCCCCCATGAAACCATGCTGCCTCGGATCCTGTAATCCACTGGTCACAAGGTATTCCCCAATCCATTCCTTCAGTAGTCATTTCATTACTTTGCCGACCACTGAAGCCAGGCTGACAGGTCTGTAGTTTCCTACCTCTTCCCTATTCCCACCTTTGCAAGTAGAGCCACATCTGCCCTTCTCCAGTCCTCCAGAACATTTCCCATATGTAGTGATAGACTGAAAGGGCTGTCAGAGTGCAGGCAGATGCCCTCTAAGTTCCCAAAGTATCCTAGGGTGTACCCCATCCAGCTCCATTGCCTTGTCCACTTTTAGTTGTGATAGTTTCTTGAGGACTATCTCCTCTGTAAAAGGACTAGTGTCCACCTTCCTTCCTTTAATGCCCTTTTCCCTATCTGTAGCCTGTCACCTCCTTCCTCCACAAATACTGTACAGAGGTATTTGTTCAGCATGTCTGTTTTTTTCTGGTCCTCCTCCAAACAAACCCTCCTTTCCCTTTTAGCCTTAATATCTCTCTTTTGTTCTTCCTCTTTTTGCTTATATATCTAAAGAATGTTTTATCTCCCTTTTTTTTTTACTGATTTGGCAATATTCTCTTTCATGTGTGCCTCCACTTTCCTAACTGCTTTCCCTGCCTCCCTTTGTTTCTCATGATATCTCTCCCTATCCTCTTCCTTCTGTGTCCACTTGTATCTTCTAAATGCTAGCTTCTTTGCCTTTACTTTCTCTGCTGCTTCTTTAGAGAACCTTAGCAGTTTTTTTTTCTCTTGCCCTTTTTAATGTGCCTGACACAAAGGTTTGTTGCCTTCTCAGTGCCCGCCTTTATTTTTTTCTGACTGTTCCTTGACTCCACCCAGTTTCCCTGTCCCTGCTAGGACATCCCTGAGGCACTCTTTCATGTTCTTGAAATTGGCTTTCCTTAAGTCCAGGACCCTGTTTTAGTATTGTTTGCTTCTGGCTGAGTTCTTATATTGAACCACACTGCACGATGATCAATGGTCCCCAGGTGGCTACCACTGTGATGTCAGCGAAACTGTCCCCATTAGTCAGTACCACGGCTAGTATTGTCCCCCACGGTGGGTTCCTTAACTAGTTGCCTGAGGAACCCCCCCTGCAGGGAGTCCAGGATGTGCCTACTTTTAACTATTGCTGCAGGTGGGAAGCTGCAGTCTGCATCAATAGATTGAAGTCACCCACCAACAATGCCTCCACCTGTTTTGTCATCCTCTGGATTTCTTCTAACATATCCTTATTCACCTGCCCCCCTCATGCTGGAGGTCTTTAGATCACCACTTTGTGAACAGCGGATCTCTTCTGTGTCTCCAATGTGACCCATTGTACCGCTGCTCCTCCCTGTTACCCCTGAATTTCTATAGCTTTTATGTTTTCCCTCACATAAAGAGCCACTCCTCCAACCTTTTTACCTACCCTGTTCCTTCTGAATAAAGCATACCCTGGTATGACTACATCCCAGTCCTGGTTTTCATTGCACCAAGAATCAGTAATTGTGACTATGTCCAGGTCCGCTACTGCCATGGTGGCCTCTAGGTCTGTAATCTTATTGCCCAGACTTCGAGCATTTGCACACATGGCTCTCCAGATTGTACTGCTGCCTCCTCTTATTTTACCCTTTTGCCCTGCTTTATTTCCTCCACTATTCTCCTATCTCCCTTCCCTCCCCCAAGATTCTTATTTTAATTGGTTCCTTTTGGAATTTCTTTCCCTCTGGATTCCCTCTGCTGACATTGTAAGCCTGTAGGGGGGGCAGTTTATGTCTCCCTGCCTCATTCTGCCTCCCCCCACAGCTAGTAAAAATGCTCACCAATGTAGCATTTAAACCATTCACTGAAGATCATGGTTCCTCTCTTGGATGGATGAAGACATTCACCTCTTTAGAAGCCCTTATCCCTCCAGGTGGGGCCCAAGTCCCCAATAAATCCAAATCCCTCCTCTCTGCACCATTCCTTCAACCATGCACTGAAGTTCCTGGTGAGGAAAATCCTGCCTTCCCCCTGTCGTGGACAGGTAGTACCTCTTAGAAGGTCACAGATTGTGCTAATTGCCTAAGACCCCTGCCCAGTTCCCTGAACTCCCCCTGAACTATTGCTGGCTCATCTCTAGCTAGGTCAGTTGTCCTCAAATGGACAATGACGTCCAGCTCTCCCACCCTTCTTGCCACTCTAGTGATCCCTAGGCTCCTTTTTCCATCCTTTTGAGTCATGGCACCGGGAACGCAGCTAACCTCCCTCCCCTCCTTTGCAACTGCCCCAATTGTTTCTCCCTTGCTATTGATTCCCCCACCAGGATTTGCTTTCTCCTCTTCTGGTGTCCTCTGATGCTCCCTTGGGATCTTCACAATGGAGGTCCCCCACATCCCCTCTGGTCACTACTTTGGATGCCTCTGTGGGACATTCCAACCCAGCCAATGTGGCATAGGAGTTTTGTAGTGGTATCAGATGTGGAATGTGCCTGTGCTCCACCACTCTAAGATTCCCTGAGCCCAGCATTGTACAGCCACTCCTTTTTTCTGGCATCCTTTGAGGCAGCAAAGGTGGATTAGGTGTTCCCTGGGTGGGGGAGTAGGTCTTCTGAATCCAAGCCACCTCATCCTTGAGCATGTTCAAGAATGATTCAAATAAAACAATTAATTACTCTGGTTGTCTAATGGATGTCTCATTTAAGCAGTTAGGTGTGGCAGGGTATGTACTGTTTTGGGATAACAGCACATCTTGTGGTTGATCCACAGGGAAAACCACCCTCTGCTCCAAGTGTATAGAGCAACAATGGGTGGATACAAGCTAAAGAACAAAGTAGTGATTTATGAAGTTAAAATTCTGAGAGCGTAATTCAAGCAAAAGTCTGACTTTGCTTCTGCAGAAGTTCAAAATTGATTTCTGAACTTCCATGGAAATTCCACCCTTGGTGGCAATTGCCCAACCCAATTGCCCTACCCCAAAAAGCCCCTGGTGCTAGTGGTCCCTCTTCTGCACCCAGTTTCCCGCTACCCCGAAGTGTCAGTAAACCCCTCTATCCCTATCTCCATATTCTGTATTATTTTTTTATGTAGATGTTTAACTCCTTCTCTGCCCCCAGCTGCCCTTCTAACTGACTCCCCAGCCCCATCACCCCAGTCTCACCTGGACTTATCCAGAGCCTGCCTAGTCATTGGGTGAGGAGCCTGTGAGGGGTTGGTCATCATCTGCAGCTGGGGGTATTTTTCCTCCATTGTTTTCCCTTCCCCATTGTTGGGGCACACACGCAGGACATGCGTGTGTGGAGGCGTGCAGCACCCACCCTTCCATGGCACCCACAGTGATGCACTTCCACCAGGCCTCCACCTGGGGCAGTTGTTCGGTGGGAGCACCAGTCCTCCCTCCCCAGGAGAGGAGAGCTGTCCTCTGGATGCTCAATCCTCTCCTTCCCCTGCCAACACCTGGTGGCCTGTGCTCATTCCTGAACATGGGTCACCAGCATGGCATGAGGTGTAGTGTCCAATACCTCTACATTTTTAGTTTTTACTACCTGGTGTGCAATTCCAAGTGTTGTCTGCTTTCGTGAAGCATGGCCATAGGTCCAGTGCTTCCACCATCTGAGAAGTACTGTTATCTTAAACCATATCGCACTATGTAGTACCTTATTGTGAGTGTGAAAAGGATCCATTAGAATTAGTAAATATTGTAGTTGTTTTTATTTAAATAAAGTAAGAATTACAATAAAAGGTAAAAGAGGGAAATAAACAAATAAATCGTCCTGTTGAACTATTGTAAGTTTACTGTTTGGCTAGTAAATGGCAGAGGCTGCATTTTATTTAAATGAAAAGAAGTTAATAGAAGTGTCTTGATACACTATGCGTTCTTAATGTACAGTACACAGATCAGTGATCAGTGATCTTCCTCCAGTGCAGTTGTACTGGGATATCAACACTTGCTGCTGGGATCCTCAGCCAATCAGGTTTCTAGATTTTTTATTTCCATTTCGTAATGTCACTCAGTTGGTAGCCCTCTGAACTAGAGGTGTGCACATTTGGCTAACTTCACTTTGTGGATTAATCTGTGACTTTACCACAATTCCTGAATTAATCTGCCCTGCAAAATTCCAGTTTGCAAAAAAATGGGCTTACTTTTTAAATGGTGAATTTGGTAACTTCCCCAGTGAAGTTGGTCAGAGTTGGGCCTATAGACAAAGTCTGCAATATACAATGTGATTGGAGGTCACACAGTACTGAAATGAGCTATATGCCATGCATTCAGTGTAATCTTAAAAGACAGAGTTGAAGAGAGGTCTGTCCCTGCTTGTCTGAGCAAATAACCTTTAAAACTACTCCAAAAGTGGAGTACAGTACAATCTTGATTATCCAGACTGCTTGGGAGACATGAAATTAATTCACATAATACAGAGTCGGTAAAACTGGGATTAAAACTTTCAGAGTGTATTGATTTGGGAGACATGCTAGCAGTCCATTAGATAGGGATATCCATGTAATGGGGGGTTCATTAGATCAATATTGCACTGTATTTTGAACCAAATCAATCACAAAACATCTAGACAGCTAGATTACCATTGTTTGTCCATAGTTTTCCAGATGTATTTAGTTGGAAGTAATTGTTTTGTTGTTGTCTAGTGAATCAGTGCTGTGTGGAAGAGTGCTAGTCTGAATGGTTTCTTCTGTCTTTCTTCCCAATAAATTTTGTCTGTGGTCTGTGATTTGTCATTTTATTTCTGTAGTTCAGTATTGTGTGATTAAGTGAATTATTTGTCCGTCTGTTTCTTATATTTTTGTTATTTTGTTTAGTTCTTGAAGTGATGGTATTACTTACAATAACTTGTTTTGAATAACCCCGCTAATGTGTATCTTGTTAATCCCCACTGTGTTAAAAAAATACCAAAAATAAAACCTTACTGGGTGGTTTTACTGTAGCTACTGTTGGCTCAGTAAATTGTTCAGATTCAGATCACGCTGCTAATGTCTCTGGCGAGGTGTAGTCTGCTGCTGGTGGTAGTTAGTGTTACTCCAGTGTTTATTTATCTTTTTCCTTGCAATATTAAAAAAACAAATCAAAATATAAAAAATAACTGGAAAAGACACTTGAGTAAAGGGGGAGGTGCCATTGAGGTGGCCAAGAAGTGCATAAGTTCTGCAGTAGCTTCTTCCATGGATTCTGGGACTGGTAGTAGTAGCAAAGGAACAGTTGGTGGAAGTGACGGTGGGATTAGTGTTATCAATTATTCTCTGCCACATCAGTGGCAACCATGCTAGTGGTGCTGGGGATATGGCAACAAGAGGCTCAGTTTGAGGGGAGCAAAATCTCTGGCTCAGGAACAGTGGTTGAGGGTGGAGGTTACTGGTGTTCCCATGACTGATGCTGGTGGTGGTGGTACTGAGCTTGTTATGGAGGATAGGTTCCCATTCCCAAACAAGAGTGTTGGGCTTAATGGAAAGTTATAGCAATCTCTTGTACCAATGGAATGATTTTGCCTGCCAGGGTGCTATAAAGTTACAGATGACTGCTTTCTGCTAATATTTTGGAATTTTTGCACAAAAATTAAAAAAAACTTTAAGTGATAAAAAAATAATAAAACATCTCAAATCACTGCTTTAGTTTGAGCAGCATTCATGAATTCCCCCGAGGCACATACTACCCGACCAGCTATGCCACCATGCCGAGTCCAGCTGTTTGATAGCCCAACACCCAGAAAGATCCAGTCTACATTGCATAGTGTACAGTATTTTTTGAGCATAATGCCAAATACCCACCCAATCATGCTCTTGCATGGGAAGTGAATATGACAACCACTGAATTGCTGGAAACTGATCTACTGCCATTCTTTTTAGTGGAAAATGTGGGATTTAGAAGGCTGATGGCATGTGCCCATCCCAAATGACAGATTCCCTCACAAATGTACTTCTGCACTGATGCTATTTCTGAACTTTATGGGACTGTGTCACACACGGTAATCCATTCTCTGCTGCATTCAGCATCCCCATACGTATATCTCAGTAAGGATATGAGGCCCAATGGGCAAACAGCTGGTAGCTCCTATCTGTACATTACAGCACATTGGGCACAAGTACCTGGGGTAGTATTTGACATTGTCCAAAGGAAAAATTGTACTAAGCCAACTGCAGTGACAGCAGCACTCTGGGTATTTGCCAGCATGCCATGCAGGCAATGAATAGTGTAACTAGATCACACACAGGTCAGAAAGTGTTAGAATTACTTCTGACTGAGACTGATGAGTGGATGCAGCCTTAGTGGTGGCTCCATGGGGGTAGAGGTGGGGGGTGGAGGTGGTACAGGACTTCAGGTTGCTGTGGAGTTGGGGGACAGGGAACTTCTGACCTTGAGATATTTGTGTATCAGTAGCCTAATTTTAACCTAACATTGCCTTGGTATATCCCAAGGGCAAAGCTAAAGGCAAATTTCCCATTAAACAGAAAAACATCTGCAAATATATTTGCAAAGGCAAATTTGGCAAATTTGACTTAACTTTGCAGTGAATTAAAACTTTGTAACATCTCTACTCTTAATTCTCAGTCACCAATTTGTGGGTTTAGGTACCACATTAAAGATTTGGTCTCATACCCAGACCTGCAACTACTGTTGGAAGAGTTGGTATACTGTTGCATGTGCAGGTATGTAAATTACCCATTTTTACCAAGGCCCTTTTTCCATTGCTGATAGTTTTCCAGGTGGGACTAATAATCACAGATTCGCACAACTGTTATTTATTAAGACACAGAGATGTCCAGAGATACTGCTAGTATTTAAAATGTCTTGGATAGAGAGGAAAATACAGCATAATCTGCCATCCTAAAAGCTGGCAATTGTGCATACATTGGGGGCTATGCATTATTCCAGGCCGGGTTCATGTGAGAGACACATATCCAACCCGCACAGCTCCACATCCATAGAAAGGCATGAGGTGGCTGGCATTCATGATTACCTGCCATCACCAGGCATCAATCCATGGCTCCACCGCCTCATGCATGGCTGTGTGGGGGCAGATAGGAAGACACAGGCAGCCATCCAATCAGATGCTCATCCAGGATCCAGAAGAGGATCTCCTGCTCTGTGTGAGCAGGGGATTTTAGGAAGGCCAGGTCAGGGAAAAATCTAAATTTATTGGCGAGTGTCTAAATGGCTGCCCCAGTCCTTCTTGTCTGCCCAGAGGGCTAGGGCAGCATAGTAGGGGGACAGATAGTTCTGCCACAGTCAGTGGTTGCAATTGGGGGGGCACACAATGGATAAGGCAGGCTCAACTCAACCAAACCTCTGCACCTTTGTGAATGGTACAGAGTGTGGACACATCTCCTGACACTCCCTGGACCATCTGCATGTGTAAAAGCCAAAACAGCTGGGGATCTGGTGTGGAAGGGGTGCACACCCCTGTAGTGAATGCCACTTGGGTCCATGGGACCCACAATAGACAATTGCATGACTTAGGTTTGCCTATGCACCATGAATACACCGCACATAGGCATAGTGCACAGGGACTGCTGCTTGATATGCATGCACATAGCACTAGTTCAGCTTGCAGAATGTGAGGACATCTCACATTCTGGCTTGGCGTTTAGGTATTTAGGGTCAGTCACATAAGAACATGCCTGTAAACTTGATTTTACCAGAATACATCAGATTTTAGCTGTCACTGGTTTTATCATATCTCCCCAGTACAGAGCTTACCTTTGTTATATACACATAGAATAATAATATATGGGGTAGTATGTATAATGAGGATTTTACACACACCTGTGGTATTGGATGCTACATAAACCCTGAGAGCAAAGTTTGAGGGGTGTATACAAGCATGCAGCACCAAAGAAAATACAAGTTTTACACACTGCCCCATATATTTTTTTGTATACCTGCTGGGGTCATATTTTTCACCAGAGCAATAACATAAATATAAAACAATTTTTATGCTGGCAAGAAGTAGTTGCATTTAAATGAAGAAATGCTGCAGAGTAACTTACATTTTATAGGCATTAAGTGAGCAGTCTAAGTACAAGAATTAGGCAGCATTGACAGAATCTACCTGATGACAAACGGCAGATAAGAAAACACACTGCACCATTGGAATTTTGAACATGAAAGAAGGTTTTATGATTTAGTAAAATTATGTTTATGGGAAAGTAACTAAAGTTTACATGTTAAAAACTGTGAAAGTAGAAATTATTTCAATGTGTTCAATTAGTTCTTCAACCTTAAGTTGTATTTGCTGAGGTGCAAAAGCCATTGTAACCACAGAAATCAGGTTTCCATAGTGATCTTAAGCATGTGACATGTGGTCAGAGGACAGAGCAAAAGAGAGAGAGAGAGAGAGAGAAGGGGTTGGGGAGAAAAACAGACAGAGTTCTGGTACAACCAGTTATTTTCTTTGGCATTTTTCTAGTTTTAGGATTATTACTGCAATTTGTTGTAAGAGGGACAGCTGTGTGGCATGAACCTTACTCTGGCTTGTGGCTTTCCATAGAAAGAATGGCATGTCTTCACCTTTATAACCAGCTAGCTACAGTGATGAATTACATCCATCTTTTTCTGTGGGAAAAAATGTGACCAGTTATTACATATAGAATAATACATGGGGTGGGGTGGGGTGTATAATGAAAATTTTATACACACCCGAGTTGTGGGATGCTACATAAACTCTGAGAGTGAAGTTCGAGGGGATTATAAAAACATCTCACACTGATGGTGTATATAAAATTTGAGTTTTACTTACCACGCCATGTATTGTTTTATATCATTGTTATGTGCTGTTTTTTTGCCCTGAGAATTTGATTTTTTGTGTCAAAAATCTATGGCCACTAGAAGGTGCTGCTGTGTACAGCACACTGGCAGTACTAGTAAAGAATGTATTCTTTTTGTTTGCTTTCTGTGGGTTTTTGGTTTTATGTATTTTACTTTCTTTTTCTTTTGTTAAATTAATATAACGAGGTTCCAGCAGCAGAAGTGGTAGAAGCAGCAGAGGGTGGAGCCATGTGGTTGGGCTGTGGTGCAGCTTTACAGAGTCACAAAAGCACTTTCTCTTTCAGTCATATTTTATTTCTTACAATCCATAATGGGGTGACAGGTAAAGGAAACGCTGTTGTAGTCTTTTATGGTAGTTTGGATGGGGGCTGCGCTTCAGGAGTCGATAGAGTCGTCTTTCTTGTGACGGTGACTGCAGTGACAGGGTGCGACTTTGAAATGTGCAGTTAGCAGCAAAAAAGTATGCATTGTGTGCATGCCTTCCATCAGGGAAACCCAGCACATGTTCTCCGTTACAACTCATGGGTTATAACGGCAAATTATTACTGTGTTTCCCTATGGGAAAAAAAAACGCACCTAGTTATTACAGTATGGTTATTCATAACTCACTGCCTAGGGGAGGCAAAGTTTCAATCACTGAATGCTGCAGTGCATGCTCAGCATCACTGCTGCTTCAGTTTCAAATGAGGGGCATGAAAGGAACTACAAACTTCCATGAAGCAGTTACATTGTTATAACATAATTAGACATTTTGTGAAAATCGAACATGAAACAAAAATGTGACTTAAAATGAGGTTCTACTGTATGGAGTTCATTCTTAATTCTTAAATATTTAACTTTACAATTACTTAATTACTGATGTGTACTAAGTATGAATGATGCTAATATTGTTTCTTTGAAGGTGCTTCCTAGGTACATTCCATGTCAGTGCATATATTCATGAAAATCAACTGTTGAAGAATTGGTCGGCTGACTTTCCAAAATTCAATAAAGATGTACAGCAAATAAAACTCTGTTTAATTTTAACAAAGTATTAGTTACTGACACATTTTGATCTGTTTGGTCCACTGTAAAGTGACTATGTGATATGGACTAGTTTTTTTCTGTATATTTGGAAATTTCATCCAGGAAAGGCAAAGAGAAGCAAAGCTTATTTCCAGTGTAACCTAGAGCTGGGGGTGGTTGGACAATATGATGATGAAGTGAAAGGGGTGAACAGAAAAAAAATAAATATAGAACAACACATTTTATAATGTGAGATATAAAATAAAGCTTATCAACATGGTCAAATATATAATAACATTATCAATAGTATACTTATCTGCCTTAAAGTGCCCTGTGAAATTTTCTGAAAATGTTTATATTTGTGTATGTAGAGGACATTTTCTAAAGTATATGCATAATTGGGCACCTCAAAAATATAATTTATTTTAAAACAAAAGTGCCAAAGCTTGAGAAGTCAGCTACTATAAATTTATTTATTTATTTATTTATTTGAATCTTGATGACCAGGTGAGCCCTCTGAGATGAAAGGTCCCTTTTCAGGGGTGACACGGGATTAGTTACATATAGTATTATACATACAGATACAGAAACATCATATACAAAACATTAGTTACAAGTAATGACTATGAATATTTAAACACACTTGGCTTCAAGGGAAGTGATATTTAAATTATTTACAACCAAATAGTGTAACGTGCTACCGAAGGTAGGCAATATGCAGTCATACATCAACAGAGGTTTGAGCAGTCAGAGGTACAGAGTATCAGCATAGTTAAAGGAGGATGGAAAGGATGAAGAAACAAGGATTCAAAGAAAACAGTTACAAGGAGCAGCAGTTCAGGAGAGAGATTTCAGCCTATTTTTTAACTGTGTTAAGGTAGGGCAGGACAGGACCTGGGGGGGCAGGGAGTTCCATAGATATGGGCAGCGAAAGAGAAGGATCTCCTTTGATTTCATACCAAACTTTGGGGACGCCCAGCACCGGGAGAGCTGCAGATCTTAGAGGTTGGGCAAACTGCTTGCATTGGATTATGCCAGAGAGACTAAGTGGAGAGAGGGGTTGCAATAACTTAAAATTAAGGCAGTACAGGGATAGCACAGTCTGATTTCAAAGGAGGGCCCCCTAGGGTTGCTAGTGCTGTGCAGTGGTGAGTTCGGGAGTGGGTACCAGATGTGAATCTCCCAGTCCTGTGATATAATGATTTAAGCCTGGTGAGGATGGATTCTTGAGCTGACTGTAGTACCAGGACACCTCAGAATAAAAGGGGGAGGAAGGTACTGCTTGCAATGGTACAGCAAGCCTCACTGGAAAGATAGGGAGAGAGTCTGTAAAATAGCCCAATGTTTAGGTTTCCATTTTAGGCATATCATCCACATGTGGTTCAAAGGTTGTGGTTTGGTCCAGGAACATTCCCAGGTATCTAAAGGACTAAACCACCTCCAGGTTGACTTTGGTGAGGTGGTAAGTTTAAGGAGATGCTGTCTGTTCATGCCTAGATTTTTGTGACCGAATAGCATTGCTTTCATTTTTTTGGCATTAAGAAGTAGTTTGTTGTCCAGGAGCCATCTTTCTAAAGAGCAGAAATCATTCTCCAGCTGAGTATTGATCCAGCTTAGGTCAGCGGAAGACCTATACAGCATGGCATCATCAGTGTACAGCTGCAATGAGGCAGCACCACAGTTGTGGGGTAGGTCATTGATAAACAGTGAGAAGAGATGGGACAAGTATGGCTCTATGGGGTATTCCATCTGTGACTGACCTAAGGGAGAGACAGTTCCTTCCCTTTGAAACTCTGTTTCTGTGCCATTTGATAGTTCTGAAACCAAAGGCAGGAGAGATCATCCAGACCACACCCTTATCGTTTGGGAAGTAACAGGTTGTGACTGACCAGGTTGAATGCTTTTGTTACGTCTACAAAAATTGCTTCTGAGGCCATGCCAAGATCCATGGCATTGATAATATCACTGGTGACACATACCAAGGCTGTATCAGTGCCATGATTTTTGTGGAAGCTGTGCTGGACATGAATAAGGATGCAGTTTTGTTCAAGGAAGACTAAGAACTGATCATATAGTAGCATATAGAAGCATCTCATGGATTTTGGTGACTGCAGAGAGGGGAGAGATATTTTTATTTATTGATTTTGAAAGTCTGATTTACAACCTTTGAGTCAGGGACTCATTTACAAAAGCACCTCATCGCAGGAGGGTAGACTTGGTTACAGTGTGAGATATAATAGTGGTAACATACAGGTGCAAAACAGATAACAAAAGAACACAATATAACAGTGGTTTACGGGATAAAGTTACATGCAGTAAATAGCAATCATACAAAAAATACAACAGTGGTAACATACAGGTGCAATACAGATAACAAAAAGAACATAATATAACAGTGCTTTATGGGATAAAGTTACATACAGTAAATAGAAATCGTATAAAAAAAAAGAAAAGGGGGAAGCAGTCCAATGAACATTGTCAAGGCTATGGGCAAGAAATGGGGAGAAAACATCCCAACATGAGGTTGATTAAGGACAACTACAGCTTCAGACACCAAAGAGGTGGTTATGGAGAGCGACTTTAAAGGGACCAATTTTGGTAGACTTAGTGACTGGGCACCAGAAAGGTGGCCTTAACTGAGCTACATGTGGCAATGGATGGGGATGCAAGCCACAGAGACATGGTGACCCTGGGGAGAGTCCTAGAAGGGATTTTTGGCAAGTAAGCAGGTTTGCAGCACCGTGCTCCTCCAAGGTGAGCAGGTTGGAAGGTGGAATAGAGAAGACAAGTATGGGTGTGAAGGGATGCACCGTCAGGAGTCTGCAGGCCTTATTTATCGAGGTCTGAATTCTGGTGAGGGTGGTATTGTCAGCTGCAGCATATCTAGGTAGGCCGTAGTCCACTAGGGACAGGACAGAGGAGTTGATGGCTAGTTAGAGAGTGGTTTGGGGGAGGCAATCTCTGTGGCAATAGAGAAGGCCAATCCGAGAGTTTATGGCTGAGGATAGGATATTGAGATAGGTCTGTAATTTTCAATTTTGTCCTTTTGCCCCTCCCCTTTTGTGTATGGGCACCACGAGAGTCACTTTCCATTTGTCTGGGATTGTACGGCATAAGAAGATTTATTAATTTGGTACTTGATAGTGGTGGCAATGATTGGTGCAGCAATTTTCAAAAACCTTGGTTCCAAAGTGTCAGTACCCGGGGAGCCTTCACAACTGACCCTTTTTATCTGCTTGAGAACTTCTAGCCTGGTTATTAATCTAAGGTGACATTTTGGTGAAGATGCCCTGTCAGGTGGCTCTTGCAGAGGGGGGGATTCAGAGTTGTCAGGTAGTTGCTGATGCAGGGATGATTGAGAGATGTCAGGGTGAGTGCGTAGGGGGGCCTACAATCTATCTAGGTCAGTGAAGAAGCAATTAAATCCTGTGGCAATGGCTTGGGGGTCTGATAGAACCTGATCATCTGAGAGAATTTCACGAGTGGAAGCAGTAGGTCTATCATAGAGTAATTAGTTTATCTGGGACCAGAAGGTTTTGGGGGTAGAGAGTTTCTGACTTTCAAGGGACTTTAGGCATGTTTGCTTGGCACACTTCAGTCTGCTTTTGCAGGTGTTCTGGAGGGATCAGTAAGTGCATCAATTGGAGGATAGCCCAGATTGTTTGTATTGTATCCAGGCTTCATCCTTGAATAGCAAAACTTTCCTGAGTTCACTGTTGAGCCATGGATCGCTGAGGCCCTTGGCCCTGCATTGTCTTGTGTGGGCAAATTTATTAACAACATTAGTAAAATTGTGTATAAAGTAGTCTAGTGCCTGGTCCACACTGGGGAGGTCAATTATTGGCCTCTAGTTGATGTCCTTAAGGCTCCTAAGGAAAGCTGTCTCCTCAAAATGGGGGAGGTCCCTAGCTTCAACATATTCAGGAGGAGGATTGGGAAAATTATTTTTCCACATGGGGCAATAAACAAGTGAATGATACTAAAATATTTTATTTTATTAACTACTAGCCCAGTCTACATGAATTGATGCACAGATTATGCCTTGTAGTTCTACAACCCCACAACTACATAAGTACATTTCATGAAGGCAGAATTAATCAACCAGCGATACTCCCTACATAGCTGTGCAGATTCAAAGAGGCAGATAGATGGGTGGAGGCAAGGCCAACCTCAGTCTGCTAAAAGGATGCCACAGTCAACCTTTGAATGCACCCCTGCTAAATGAGAGCAGGACTGGCAGTCAGGTGGGAGGTTTTGTTCTGTGATGCAGGTATAATTAATACATGAACTGAACTGCACTAGTTAGCACTTTGGTGACCCACCAGGGTGCATTTTGCACTTCACCAACTTTGTTCTGCATTGTTATGTTCACTGTGTGTGCATGTACAGTGAATATTTTGTTAGGAGAGTGGCTTTTGAGGGCAGCGATACATCAATTAAATGCAGGATAGTCTGCAAGGGGCTCATCAGTGTCACGCCAATCATCAACCAGGCTGACCATGACACTGTTCTGGCTTGCTGGGTAGAAACTTTGTGTATTTTAAAGGAGAGAGACAATCCATTCATAGGTCGGCTCTTTTCTTTAATCTACATAACTGCTGCCCAGCAAGCACTGCTGATCTGTCATGATCAGCCTGCTATGCCCCACCCAAAATAACGTGAAGTAAAAAAAACTGTCCCTTAATCTTAATACCTCCCACCACATACTTTTTAAACCCTTGGTAAAGATGATGAGAAAATGCATGATAGCATGGCTCTCCATGGAAATTAAACACACACCGCACATGCACACACACACACACACACACACACACACACACCACTAATGCCTACCATAATTTGCTATTTGCAGATTGTTTTAGAAGAGGGTAGAAATCAGACCAACTGTTTCTCTATGGTAATGACTTCAAAGTATGGCAAGTAAAGACTTCTCAATACAGGATGTGTTGTTCTGACAGGCTGCAGCATTAGAGTGAACGCGAGTCACTCATTATGTTACAGTGTCATTTCTAAGACCTGTTCTTTTTCCTACTGCGAATGTACCATATCATTTCAGAGTGTTTGTTAGTTAAAAAAAAATAAAAGCAATTCTGTAATGATGACAATTGTGTGCAAAGTTCCAAACAAAGAGTATTCACTGGGTGTTCATATGATGAGACTGCAGCATATAATAGTGGTGAATGCAAAGGCGTCGGAACCTAGGTGCATGTGGTGCCTGGTTCATCTTCACACATGATTGCCCTTTGTAGCAGCTGCTACAGATTGTGCTCATCTCTAGCATGTACTACACATCACTACAATACAGTTAAGTGCCTCAGGAGGAGTTGGACAGCCGCAGAAAGACTGCTTGGCTACTGTGCTGAAAACAATGTCTGTCTAGATTACCCCTTTGAAGCTCCCTACTTAAAGGGACACTGTCAGCTTTGCCCCTTCATTTTTTGGTAAAAGCGAGCAGCATGCCTCTTGGCCACATATTACTCAGGGAGATGCTTAGAATGCCCATAAATAAATGACTTTTTACATGGTTTCTTAATTTTTGCTTAAATAAGTATTCAATTGGCCCACCCGTAATCCCACACATACCGGAAGCACTTCTAGGTCAGGACCTCGCATCTGCCACAAGCGCAGTCCCGATGTACGATTTTTTTCATATGCATCAAGTACAGTCATGTCGCGCCTGTTCCTTGCTTATGTCTAAACTATTCCATCTATCTGGCACCGCAAACCGAGCGTTTGAGATACAGTATTTGTATATTTAAGCTGCGGACGAAATCCCATGCATGCGCACCAATGGCACATTCTTGCACATACGCAGGATCTTTTGGTCTTGCATCTGGTACGCATGTGCGGGATTTCAGCCGCAGCTTAAAAATGCAAATACTATATTTCCAATGCTCGGTTTGTGGTGCCAGATAGATGGAATAGTTTAGAAATACACATGGAACAGGTGCGACATGACTGTACTTGGTGCATATGAAAAAAATCGTACATCGGGACCGCGCTTGTGGCAGACATGTGGTCCTGACCTTGAAGTGCTTCCGGTATGTGCGGGTTTATGAGCAGGGTGAGTGAACGCCTATTTAGGCAAAAATTAAGAAACCAGGTAAAAAAGCCATTTATTTTATATCCATATGGGCATTTTGAGCATCTCCCTGAGTGGTGTGTGGCCAAGAAGCACACTGCTCACTTTTACTAAAAAACAAAGGTGCAAAGCTGACAGTGCCCCTTTAAAGTAATTAACTTGCTTTCATGCCACAGTTACTAGTACAATCCAGTAACAAAAGAAACTCCTTTTCTTCCACAGACTGCCTGGCACCAAAATCTGTTCTCCACTTCTCCCCCACTTAACTTCTGATTCTGCAAGACTCGGTACAACTGCAGTACAAGTGGTTAACATTTGGCATTGACAAATGCTTATATTTTCTTTGTGTTACTTAAAGGAGCCCAGCCTGTAATCTTGGTCCCCTGTCCTCCATTTGTTATGTTCAGTCACTTTTTACTCCCCTTTCCTTGAAAGGATTATTCCACAAAACAAAAATATAAATAGAATTAAAAATTGTCTGTGTGGGGGCGGGGACGCAAATTCTGAATGGTACCTTAGACAATGTCACTTGCATTCCAACAACCTACACAATTAGGCAAAGTCTTTGTATCATCTTTAGTACATTTGCGTGGTAAAGATACTGTACAGTGTGAATCTGGGACAATAAATCCCCACTTTATTGACATGTATGCTTGTGTTCTTATCATCCCCATTCAGCAGCATTGTATGCCACAAAGAACATTAATGTCCTAAGCACCAACAAGGGGAAAGGGGAAATTGTTTAACCTGGAGAGGCACACTAAGCTGAATCTTGTTTCCAGGTGGGACAAGAAAGCACAAGGAAGTTAAGAGACTTGCTGAAAAAAAAAGAAACACATGTTGTGCAATTCATGTTCTAATCACAGATCGTCTGCTACTGATGCGTGCAGTGGTGCAAATAAACTCAGGTTTTACTTGAGACATACACTTGGCCTGTTTGTTAATATATATTATCTGCCAACTGTTTCTTTGACTCTCCTCCTTTCAGGCAGGTAGCACAGGATAATTCTGTCATGTGCTGACAAATGAAGTCCAACCCCTCTCCCATGCATGGATTCATTTAAGAAAAACTGCTTTTGCTGGCTCATGTGGGTTCAGAGCATTGCTGCCAGAACCTCCAAACCACAAGTTCCTGGCATATTTTCTTGGCAGATCAGTTAGGGACCAACTGGTGTGATGATGCGGGGAGCAATGGTGGCTAAAGCAGTAGTTGTATAATTTGGTACCAGGCCGATGAAGGGATACAGAGTGATTTTGACACTTGGTTCTTGGTTATTGACCAATCAAATGGTCTTAAATGTAAAAAAGACCAAGCGTATGGTTTTTGGAAGCACTCCTCGGTTAAAGATGAATCCATGCTTATATATCCATGATAGATCTGGTGATTTACTTGAACAAGTAAACAAGTTCAAGCATTTGGGAGTCCTTCTAGACCCTGGCTTAGGCTTTTTTCCTCAGGTCAAAGCTGTAAGTATGACTATTAATTCTATGCTGGGTTTGTTATATAAGTTTAAGGCTTACTTATCATTTGAGTCTTGTAAAACCATTGCCATGGGTACTTAGTTGCTGCACCTTAATTATGTCTCCCCACTATATTATAATGTAGTAGTAAGGAGGTAGGGTTCTGAGTGTGGCCTATAATAAGATTTGTCGCTTTGTCCTTGGTGCCCCTTTGTTAACACACCATTATGTTTTGTATGCTCCTCTGGGTTGGCTTTCTCCCAAATTAAAGTATACCTATGTTCTTGGTAATTTGATCCACCAAGCTATTCATGCTGGGACTGTATCTCCTTTATCAGATTTACTTGAATTCAGGGATTCTCAGGTTAATCTAAATTCGAACCTGGGAATTGTTTTGAAAACATGTGTTAATAAGTCTAATTTTGGATACTGTTCATTTGTATCATGTGCTGCTCATTTGTGGAATGATCTACCTTTATCTCTTAGATCCATCAACTCCTTAACTGGATTTCAGGTTAAATAAAAAAAAATATTTATCTGTTGATGTATGTAATTGTTTGCATTGATTGTTTGTGAATGTGATTGTGTGTCTTTATTGTTGATTGTCAGGGTCAGACCTGTAAAAGAGCATTGCCCAGTGTCCCTACCCAGTTAACAAATTGAAAATAAAATAAATAAAATAAAACACTGCGCATGGAATAGAGAGTGGCATTAACCACACTGTGTAGTGTGTGCTTTACTTACAGTGACAGGGGTATAACAGTGGTAGGAAATTACAGCTGCCCCTGTTGCTGTACGCTTCTATTGGGAGGCACCAAGTTACCATGTGCTGGGTGCCTGGTCAAGCTGCTCCCATAGTGGAGTGGTTAAGGCACCAGCACACTGCGAAATTGGGAGACCTGGAGCTGTGGTTCAATTCCTCTCAGGTCTTTCCGTGCCACTGCATTTTGCTGTTTAAATAAAAAGTTCCCCCCTCCTGAGTTTCTTCCCATCCCCTAAGTCCACCTCCCTCCCCAGAGTGTGTTATATACATTTTGGTGTGGGGCAAACCTCCTATGTCAGGGGATATGGGGCGAAGCTCCCCACAACAATAGAATAAAGCCCATTGTATAGAACAGCATGTGCTGTTTGTTTAGGTTGTTGTTTTACTTGACCTTATTTCAGCACACACCATTTTGCCTGCAGCATATATTGCTGAGCTGTTTTTGTTTTTGCCAAAATGACCCTGTGCCTTATAATTTTATTTTCTTAGCATCCTTCTGAAACCTAGAGCCCTTTACAAATTTAATACAGAAAAATAAAAATAACAACAAGTACACCAAATTGTTAGAGCGTAATGAAGATCTAATGCACATCTATTCAGCCCTGGTAGGCCTGTGTCCAGAGGTGCCAGAAGAGTATGGCTTTAAAAAGGTTAGAATCGGGCTGACTCAGTGGCTCTGAGTGTTGAGGCACTGAATGCCACACCTTGTGCCATGCCAATGACCCGGGTTTAGGAACGGGCCTGGATCACTGGAGGCCAACTGGGAGGAAGGTGGGAGCAGAGTTGAGCAGCAGCAATGCACCTCTCCCCTTCCGGGGATGGACATTGCCACCCCCACCATGTGACTACCACTGGGTGGAGGTCTGGTGGCAGTGTCGGACAATAGATGGTATGAAGGGAGGTGTTGCTGGAATGCAACATGCATGCACCTCCATGTGCATGAGGTGTGTCCATTACAGGGGTGGGGAGAATACAAGCTGGCAGGCTCCGTGATGGTACTGGCTGTGATTCTGGTGAATGGGATGCAGACTGGGCCAGATGCATCGCCCAAAGCCCTGCCGGCCAACTCCAGAAAAAAAAAAAAGGATAGAAATCCAAATGAAAAAATAAGGCTAGAATTGGGCATCACAGGTCTCCCACAGAATAGCATTTCAAAGAACAGAAGAACATACTGCAAAAACCCCATCAACAACAGATTTCTGCATGAGGAAGGGACTTTGAGTCAGCCTTGTTCTGCAGCTCTGATTGTTGGGGTGGGAGGGGGCTGCGTCAAGAGATCATGAACATCGTGGTCCCAGCTAATTTGGTTCCCAAGGTAAGTGACTCTGAATATTGTTGCTGACAGATAAATAAAATAAAATAACACAGGAAAAAGGTATGTGGAATTGTGGTGATGTGGGGAAAAGTTCTGTATGGTAACATAAATGATAGGACTTCTGCTGTTTGTGTCTAATTGTGAGCATTATTGCTTGAAAATGGCAGTTATGAACACAATGCAGCACATTTGCAAATTGTCTAACTAAAAACAAGAACACTTTTTTCTGGATAATTATGTATTAACCTCACGAAAAAAGAATAGAACTAGGCTTCCTATGATTCAGAATTATCTGATCTTGTATCAGTTTATGTTGATGGGTTTGGAGGAGAGGGTTACAGAGGAATTTAATAAAAAAGTCATATACTTTGATTTCAGAAATCAGCATAACCAGAATGTCATATAAACACCTCACTAAGCAACTGATACCGGAAAACTTTGATAGAAGAAAAAGAATGAATGAACACATTCTGAGTTTACTTCCTATTAGAGGTGGATTGCGATTGTAGACACTGCCTCTGATTTTTTTTTTTTTTTTGAAATTTAAGTTTATTGGTTTCCAAAAAGACAAATGAAAAAACACAAAGGAAACATCAAAAAACACAAAAACAAGTACAGAACAGTCCAAAAATGTAGATAAGAAAATAGCATGTATACAGTATAACCTAAATGCCCAAACTCCAACCCCTCCCCCAAAGAAAAAAAACCCCGTACCCCCCCAAAACCACCCCCCCATCCAATCACCCAAAACCCGAATAAGACATATAACCATCAACACATGAAGTCCCTTCCAAACCACCCCTTCCCAACTGGGTGCACCAACAAGGAACAAAAACCTATTAGGTCTGGATATCACTGTGTGTCAGTAACAAGGTGTCATAACTTTAGCATCCTAAATCACATAATAACAAAAGAAATCAGAGATCTACAAGTAGCGATGATACATAAGGGCAAGAAGGATCAGGTCACTGGGCTACAGTGTTAAAGCAAACATAAGGCCTGGAGCTTATCCCATCTTTTGTGAAACAAATCCATACGACCTTTAAAACTGGCAATCAGCCTCTCTGATTGAAGATACGACACTATCTCCTTCAACCAATCGGCATAGGATAGAACCAACTGGTCCGTCCAATGTCTTAGGACCAGCTTCTTAACGCCATGGACACCAAGGCCATATGATATCGGCGCTCAACACTATCTACATAGGAAAAATCACGAAAACACAAACCTCCGGACAGAAAAACCTGCTCAGACCCAGAAGGGGATCCAGATTCTCCCGGATCAAGGACCACAATGGAGCAACTTTGGGGCACTCCCAAAAAATATGAATTAAATTACCCTCAGCTTGTGAACACCTAAAACAAACCGAAACGGAGGCCATCTTGCGCTGAAAGAGTTTAACAGGAGTATAATAAAGATTATTCACAATATAGTACTGTGTTAACCGCAGCCTATCCTGGGTATGATACCTGTGCAAATTCCTCCATATATTAGTCCAGGCCGGAACAGTATCAGGGAGAAGCTGTGTCCAGACCGAAGGGCCTTCAACACCCTCCTGAGAACTGAAATTCAAAAGATAAGAGTAGATCGACGAGATAGAGTAAGACTGAGAGGCAAGACTGATAATATTAGAGAGAAAGGGGTGCACAGCCAATTTCCTGAAAGTAGTACCAAATTTACTACCCATTAAGTGCCGAAGCTGATAGACCTTGAAGATCCCTTTACTTGGTATGTCAAATTTCTCTAGGATATCATCTGATGAAAGAAGTGAATCTTGGTTGAACAAATGTTCAACTCTGGCATCCTTAAGTTGTGGGAGCCAATTCGGCATGATCCAAGAGTTCCCTAACCTAATGTTAGGATTGAGGACCACCGGCTGTCCCAAGTCCACTCCACTAGAAATCCGAAAGAACTTAAGACATTGTGCCCATGACCTAATAGAGCCCATCACTGTGTTATCCAAACCAGCTGTGAAAGGGCCTTAGACACATAAAATAAGGCAGACATGTCCAGTCTAATTTCAGAAAGAAAGGCCCTGCTCGAGCTGAAGCCAATTGGACAAGGATCTCCGACCCGTGGAGAACCATCTCCTAATTTGGAAAGGTGAGCCACCCAATAGTACAGCAGGAGATTAGGCAGCCGTAGGCCACCCTTGTCCTTAGGGAGCGATAACTTGGTATAGGAATGCCGCGCCCCCTTCCCCCGCCAGATAAAGCTAGAAAACAACCAGTGAAGCTGCTGGAAAAAGGAAAGAGGGATCCAGAGGTTAGTCAGGTTCAACGGATAAAAAACTCAGGGAAGAACATTCATTATAATGATATTGATTCGGCCCCAAAGTGAAATAGGGAAGGTTGACCAACGCTGTAAATCTTGACTAATCAGATCTCTAACTCTGTCCAGATTTAGCTTTTTCAAGAGAGAAAGATCAGTAGAAAAGTGGAATCACCAGATACTTGATTGACCTGGGGGACCACCTCATTCCAAAGGGAAGAAAGTCCTGTTTATTAGTATACTTATTTAGAGGGAGAATCTCACATTTAGAGATATTCAGCTTGTAACGAGAAAAGATACCGAACTGCACAATGATATCAAGAGCGGCCTTTAGAGATGCTGCCGGATCCGTTAGGTGCAGCAAGACATCATCTGCATATTCAGAGAGAACCAGTTCCTTGCTGTAGCATAACACCTCTCACCTGGGGGGACGACTTAAGTTTAATCAGCAATGGTTCCAGAAATAAGTTAAATAATAAAGGAGAAAGAGGGCATCCCTGCCTGGTGCCTGCAAATAGACGAAAAGAAGAAGATAAGACCCCGTTGCAGTAAATTCTAGCAGAAGGGCAGCTGTAGAATGTCTGAATGGTATTCAGAAAAGAAGATGGAAAACCCATTCCCTCCATTACTGACCAAAGGAAGGACCAATCAACCTGGTCGAAAGCTTTTTCAGCATCAAGATAGATTAGCGCAACCTGACATAAAGCTGTTTGAGCATATTGAGAAATATGGACAGAGTCCTCAAGTGGTCTGCTGCCGATCTCCCGGTATGAAACCAACCTGTTCAGGCTCAGCAGCCCGACCAGACCCTCTTGATCCTTTCCGCAAATATTTTAGCAAGAATTTTCATGTCATAGTTTTGAAGAGAAATGGGTCGGTAATTGGCCGGGTCATTGAGAGTTTTGTCAGCTTTAGGGATTAGGACTATAGTAGCCTCAAACAAAGCAGGGTCAATCTCAGAAGAAACCGATAAATAATTATATAGTTTGAGGAGGATGGGCACCAGTTCCTTAGCAAAGACCTTATAGAAGTTTGCAGAGAAACCGTCCAGACCTGGTGCTTTATCCGATACCAAGGAAGCGATAGTGCTCCCTATCTCCTCAGCTGAGATAGGGACTAGGAAACTAGCTTGTTGGGCTTCTGATAGACAAGGGATATCTATTTCTTTCAAATACTCCTTAACAGCCGAAATGGGATAAGGTAGCGAGTACTGGCTATAGAGATCCGAATAGTATTCCTTAAAAACATGCGCAATATCTCTGTGAGAGGAAACTACCCTACCAGATGGGGAGGACAAAGAGGGGATGATCCTTGAGCTCTCCAATGTATAAAGCGCAAAGCCAGCAGCTTACCAGATTTTCCCCAAGATCCAGATATTTGGCCTGGGTTTTATCAAGCAGTATTCTGTTTTTCTTTCAAGAGGTCTAAGTATTCATTCTTAATTAGCAAAAGATCTTAAGATCCATTACAGAGGAGGTCACGAATATTTACTCTCTAGTTCCTAAGCTTGTTCATCAGGGCTAAGGATCTAGCCAATCGTGTCTTCTTCCTGAAGGAGGCCATTTTAATGAGTTCACCCCTAAGGTAACACTTCAGGGCACCCCAAACCATGTCAACCCTTGAAGTAGAGTTCAAGTTGTCAGCCAAAAAGAAAATCAAGAACTAATCTTTGAAACACACTGGTGCTCCTTTAGCAGTTGTGTATTTAGCCTGCACATAGAGTCACGGGAATAATCAGGATCTAAAGACAGTCGGATCCAGACTATAGCATGGTCCGATAAAATAATCAGCTCGATACCAGATGAGAGATATTCGGGAGAAAAGGAGACTAATTAAAACCATATCCAACCTCGATTTAGTACCATGTGATTGGGATTGAAAAGAAAAGGCATGACAAGAGGGTTGGGCGAGCCGCCAGGGGTCGCATAAGCCCAGCATCGAACTCAGATCCCAAAAAGCACGCTGAGCCGGAGAAGGTGGGCATTTATCTTGGGGATCTCTATCCAGGGTGGATGAGAAGGGCATGTTCCAATCGCCCCCCCCAGTATAAATTGGGCGGGGAGAAAGCTAGACAACCTATCCGCCAGAGATATAAAGAACCCGGGATTCCCCCCCACCGGACCGTACATGGAACCAAGGACAACATTACCACCATTAAGAGTACCTTTCACCAGGACAAATCTCCCTTCTGGGTCTGAGACAGTCGACTCCTTCGTAAACAATACATGCCTTTTGATAAGAACTGCAACCCCTTTACTAGAACAGGAATTCCCCGCAAGGTAGGATTGGGAAAAACCAGATCGGGATAACAACTTGGTGTCATCATGGCATAAATGTGTCTCTTGCAGAAAAAGAATATCAATGTGAAGCAATGAACAATGGTTAAAGGCCTGCAACCGCTTGACCCGATCCCTAAGCCCTCGGACATTCCAAGATGCTATTTTAACTGTATTAGTAGCCATTTTAAAAACATTGTAATACAATCAGATATCCAGACAGAGCCAACAAAGTATGTAGGAACAAGGTGCACCCCCCATATAACTGCCCGGGTCCAAATATCTACCCAAAACTGGTCAGGCCTGGGTCTCCACAGCGATAGCCTCATCCAGCTTATCCAGCTGGAACAGAAACAAGGCCAGTACCAGCAGGGTAGGTTCACCCAACTATGAGACCCGAACCAAACAAATTTGATCCCAAGACAGTCACCCATCCATGAAACCCCCAGAACATGTTCAATATCCATACCCCCCAGAAACAGCAATCTATCACAGCAGACCAGAAACCATATAAAACATCTGGGACATCAATCATTAATCACCCCCACACCCTCCCATAGACCAGAAACCAAGAGGTTAGAAAAAGCCCAGTCATAAAGAGAAAACCCCCATCCCCGAGACCAAAAATCCCATAGTCCGATATACCTTAAACCAGATCTCCCCCAACAACCAGCATCCCTTACAAACCCAAAATAACTATATACAACAGGTGGTTCGAGCAGAAATAACCCAAAAAATGAACTATTGTCCAAAGGCTTGAGCCTCCCAATCCCCAATGCGAACCTCCAACCCTCCAGGACTGGGTACCAGTGCCCGTATACAAAGAAGATCAGGCACAGCCGAAAGGGAGTAAGAACCCACAGTGCCAAAATCACATTCCCCAACCGCCCAGCACCGGGAGAGGTTAGCCACCCCCAACATATGGCTCATGATTCCACATCCAGCGAGCAAGCGCTTTAAACCCGAGCCCCTCACAGCCACCCCTCAGAGACCCAAAACCAATAAAACAAGCAAGCAGAATGAAAAGATGGGGGAGCTACCCAGGTAGAGGAGCATGAGGATACAGCACAGCATCCCATCAGCAAAAAAAAAAAAAACCCTCTACCCAATCTAGTCCGGCGATCTCCACAGCGTCCTCACCAGAAAAAGCAACATGAGTGGGACACCTACCCGGAATCCATGCAACCCACGAGGAAAGAAAAGTCCAGAAAACCAGCAGCAGGCAGGAAAAAGCATGGGAGCATTAATTCTGGGAGAGACTCCTTCCGAGGGCCGCTGTTTCCGTAGGGACCGAAAAGGCAGAGGGACCAGAATGGGTCCGCCTACCAGGAAGTCCCCTCCAGGAAACAGCAACCTCGGAACAGAGGTTCCATCGAGGGAGTGCATGGATGAGAGCGGGAAGGGGAAGAGCGCCACCCAGACCAAAACCTGCCCACTGCAGCCCGAATCAAGCCAAGGAGCCCGGAAAGGAAAGGCCAGAAAGAAAAGATCGAGAGTGACCAGAAAAGCGATGAGGAACAGAAAGGAGGCCAGAAAGGAAAGGTAAGAGCAAGAGAAATACCAGTCAGCTAATAACAGGCAAATTGTCTGTGCCTCTTGCAAAATACCATACAAATATTTTAAACAGAGACAAAAAGGAATTTAGACCAGCAAAATCATTAAGCTCCAAGCCCAGGACAAGAAAATTAGAGTCTTTCAGCCAGGTGATTTAAATAATTCTGGTAGTTTATTTGCCAGTTCCTTGCTGGCAGCTTCAGGGGAATTAAAGCTGATAGTCAAGCCTCTAACAGTAACTTTCAAGGTCGCCGGGTAAGTCATCTTGAAAGGAATAGAGGCGGCTATTAATTTCTGGACAACTGGATGGTAAGCTGCCCTTTTCTCTCAGGTTTCTTTAGGTAGGTCCTGTGTGATCCGGATTCTGGATATTCCCCAAAGAATTTCTTTAAGCTCACGCGACTTTGTGTAAACGTGATGTCTCTCCACATAACTGAGAAATTTAATTATAATAGGACATGGGGGGGATCCAGCCGAAGGCCTAGGTCTCAGAGAATGATGTGCTCGCTCTAGGTGGTAAGAGGAGCTGATAGGGGATGGCCCACCACCTTACATAGAAACTTCTGCAGAAAGGCCATGATGTCTGGGCCCTCTTCCAGCTCGGGTAGGCCCATGATTAACAGATTATTTCGGCAATTGCGCCCTTCCAGGTCTTCAGTTTTGGCTTGCAATTTCTTAACTTGTTGTTTGAGCTCAATAATCTCCGCTTCAGTTCTGGACCTCCACTGTTCTGATGAAGCGACTCTAGTCTCCATATCTGAAACTCTGGTAGAGACAGAAGAAAGATCACAGCGCAAGGATTTAAGTTCACCTGTCAGCTCCTTCAGGATATCTTTCAGAGGAGTAAGCTCTTGGAGGAACCTATCCTTCGTTAATGGAGTAGCCTGTTGCACCTTGTCCCCACCTCGATCCATTTTAGCAGGGGCCTGATTCCGTTGCTTCTTAGCGGCCTTCTCTGGGGATGCAGGGGGTGTATGCTTGACTGAGGCCTGCTTCCCATCTACCTCCATCTCAAACCTGCAAGCGTTTATTTTCCAAGTAAAGGTCATTTTGTAGTAGCAGGTTACTTCTCCAAACGTTTTCTAAGCAGATTTTGTTTAAAAGAAGCCAAGATGGTTAAAAAAACGATCAAAAAAGGTGGCCAGAAGGGGGAGCTCAGTATCCCAGCTCCTGTCTAGCTAGATGCCATCACGTGACCTCCGACACTGCCTCTGATGTAACAACCTGCAATTAACAAATAAAAAATGTGTGTGTTATCCCTATTTAAACTACGTACATAATTACAATAACATTTGTTGCTGTCACAGCGCATGTGCAATGTGTTTGCAGTGAGGTGGGAGGGTGGCACCATTCTTTATTTTTGGTATGCTCAGTTTACATGTCTATAACTGTAAGCACTGAGTCTTGAAAATGACAGCTGTGCATAATGTGTATCTTATTCCAAAATGATCTAAATAAAAATAAAGATAAATATGTTTTTCATGAATACATAACTGGCAGTATAGCCTACAGGTTACAGTAAGGAGCTGTGAATGAGCTTGCTACAGACAGCAGACCTGGGTTTGATTCCCAAAACCTCCACTTGTGTACTGCGTGACTCTGGGCAAGTCACGTAACCACCCCAGTGCTCTCAGGTCACCCCTGAAAACAGGCATTTGTGCCTAGTTTGCCTTATCCAGTTACTAAGCTCCTGACTTAAAGCAATTAACTGGTTTTCATGTCAGAGTCACTATAACAATAGAGTAACAAAAGAAACTCCTTTTCATCCCACAGACTGCCTGGCACCAAAATCCGTTCTCCACTTCTCCCCCACTTAACTTCTGATTCTGCAAGACTCGGTACAACAGCAGTTCAAGCAGCAAACATTCGGCATTGACAAATGCTTATTACTATCTGCTGAAGCTCCATCTGTTGAAACTGCCAATATTGGCTTCAGTAGATATTTTGGAGATGGTATTAGTAAGAGATGGACTGCAATGTTAATTTATTGTTGCTAGCAGCCACTAACCTTGTGCAGTGCTTTTGATCTAAACCTCAGAATCCACTCTCTTTCTGTGGAAGTGGTTTGTAGTTGCAGGGTTTAGCCAACCTCAGAGAGTATACTGACATCTGTACTGCCTGCATCAACCCATTGTGTTTGGAGTAGCCAATGAGAGCAAGGAATTGTGGGATATAGCAGCACAGTCAATGTACACTGTCATATCCCTGTCATAGTTTTCTATTTGTGCATAAACAAACAAAAAAAAACACCTTTTCCAAGCCTTCATTTAGATCATGGTGGATTGGGCAGAGTATTTTTCCATAAAGAAAAATGGTGCTTTTTCCAGAAATCTAGGGCTGCAGGTAGATATGGCAGGGTTTTGTCCTATGTGGCCTGTATCCATTAAAATGAACTGTACAATTCACGGCACAGAGGGATTTGTGTATGCTGGCACAAGACTGTTCTCTGATCCAGCTGCAAGCATAGTGCACCAATTGAATGATCAAATTGGGTTGACTCAAAAGGCACAGTGCCACTGATGAGAGGCAGTTGTTCATACCGAGGGGTACAGACATCTTGGAATATGTGCACCACATGTATGTGGCCTGAGGGCTTCTCAACATTGATGGATTGGGTAAGTTGATGTTCAAGCTAGGGTTCCGAAGACAGCACATTTTTTGGTTTTGATCATTACCCAGAGATACGTAGGTCTGGTATTCATGCTGTAATTGGGTGTATAATGGTGGATAGTTTTACCAGCTAATACATGGTAATATGGATGATTTAATTGGCTAAAAACCCAGGTACCCAGTTTGACTGAGAGAATTCAATCCCCATGATAAACTCACTATCCATGGTATCCATTTAGCTGAGCAGCTGAAACACAAGATCAGACTGTTACACAAAAGTGTTTCAGCAGATGCCAACACTGTGGCAGTAGCTCTTTTAGAATTACATAGTAGCATAGTAATTTAAGGTTGTAGGGTACTCTAAATCAATGATGTCCACCTTGTGATTCATTAGCAGAGATCAACAAATATGTTGTGCAAACATGTACTAATTTAATGTATACCATTATAACATTGATGCTGGGACATCGAATCCCCAACATCGAAACTCCAACGTCTACGAGCTTTGCATCAATGAGGATTTCTCATTGACTGGGATTTCTCGTTGATGGGGGGATGCATCCAAATCCACTGTCTGTGCAATGTAGAGTTAGATATCTAAAGTGGGGGGGGGGTGCATAGTCCCAGCCTCCACATTGACAAACTGAAGTGTGGTGGTCGGTGTCAGTGTGTTAGGGTCGGGGTTGGGACTCATCAGTGTCAACGATGTTGGTGGGATCACATCAGTGTAGGGGAAGTCATTGGGATTTCTGTCATTGTTGCTTGGTTGAACCCTAATTTAGAGGTGTTTCCTACCCATATTTATACCCAGGGGACCAAGTGATTCCGCTGGTAAGCATAAATTTGCTCAAGTATACACTGAAGGCCTGTACTGTCTTAATGTATGCTGTGCCTGTTGATAATCTTCTTCTCAGCCTCACAGTAATCTGGGAGAAGAAGTGACTCCTATCATCTGAAGTTGCCACCTCTGGCATCTCCCAGTCAGGTCTCTGACATTAAATCCTGCAAGGGATGAGCTAAATGAAAAACTCCAGCTCCTCAGTCAGTTCCAAGAACAGAGACAGAAAGATGTATGCTTCTATCTGTTCTAGCTACACATGCAACTAGAGGAAAAAAAACTATCCCCTTACACAGGTGAATCACATGTACAGTAATTTCTTATGGACAGAAAAACTGGCCCTAAACATAGGTCTTTAGATACAGAGCCAAACCCTACATTAGGTTATGTATTGATTAAGCAGTGTGATATGATGGTTGGAGAGATATGCTTTTAATCTGACCGCAAGCACAGGCTTACTATAAGACCTTAAACACATCATGGACCACAATGTGCCTATGTCCATTCAGGCAATTGAATAGAAACATGAACCACATATAGAATAATGTGTACTGGGATAGTAGTGGAGACAGTCAGGATGAAATGCAATACCTTGCAATATTACTTCCAAGTGCCGTAGTATGCTGCAGTGAACAATGCAATTCAATGGCAACTAAGCACTTTTGTCATCCAGCATTTTTTGATACGTATTTGCTGTAAGACACTGCACTGCATTCTTGTTGGCTCTACTGTATACTGAGTGTGAAGGTTAGTGGGTGAGACAGATGCACAGACTCAGGTAAAAGGTGTTGAATGCACCTTGTGGTATTTATTTTCGAAAATAAAATAAACATACAGAAATGAAATAGGTGATTAGTCCTTCAGTTCTGCTAAAACAGTGCACAATTCCCTCAGTGCACAACTTCCAAGTTTTGTTCCAGCCAGTTTCCTAGTACATGAAAATGTGCATGTATTATGAGAAACAGTGCACAATCTTTTCAATGCACAACTTACAGGCTTCATTCCAGCCAAATAGATTTCTAGCACATGAAAACATGCATGTACTATGAGATGCTTCCTCCACAACAGTCAGGTCTTCACTGACTAACTCACTTGGGTCATCTGACTTAATTGTTTTGCATCTCAGGAGGTAGGCTTTTATACCTGCCTACTGATGATGTCAACACTATGTGAGCTATCTGACTCATAATTCTGTAAGTAAACACAGGCAGTCTGACGTATCCTGAATAAATACATTTCTCTAAATAAACACATGCAGGCTGATTCATTCTAAATAAACACAGACAGGCTGACTCATCTGACCTTTACACACCTCTGCTTCACCTAGGAAATAATGTTTTGTTTTTGGCTTCTTGCAAACCCAAAGCAGTTTACACAGAATAAACCACTGTGTGCAAGGCTCTGTGGTTTCAGTTCTTTTTTCATTACTTACATTCCCTCTGTGTCTGCCTGCAGTACAGCACAGGAGAAGGCAAATAACTTACTGCCTCTTGTCTTACTTATACGTTCCTTATACAGTATGTGGGAGAAGGGGGTAGAGACTACAAGACTGAAAGTGGCCAGATTTCAGCCTGTAGCTAGGGCAATAAACTTAAAAGAACAGGACAGTGTAAATGAAAATGCAGCACAAATTCAGATGGGACTCTTGCCCTGTCGCATACCACCAATCTTCAAAAGGGAACCAGTTTCATCATTTTTTTTCTTGCTTAGTGAGAGTGGTTTCGAACCTTTTTACTTATTTTTATAAAAAACATACCTGACTCCCGCTATGTTTAAATTTCAGCTGCCATACATTTTCAGATTTACTTTTAACTCACATCCCTAAATCTTTCAGGAGTATTCACATATTTCAATAAGCATACAGACTTAACATTAGTAACATTTCTCCATTTCATTGTCATTACAGACAGGAACTTTATCAATTGTTTAGAAATAGGCATACAGTTTCCTGATTTTCATCTCATAAGTTTGCATCTTACCCAAGTCCCCCTCATCACAGGGAATCACCCAAATGAATCAATGATTTAGACCCTTCTGGTGTTAAGTAGACTTCTTCAATGCTGCCTCCAGTAGAGTTTCCATGCCCGTTCTGGATGCCTGGATCCAAGTTCTGAAAAAGAACACATGGCTGGTTCTGTTCCTCTTTTCCTCTCATTTCCATCTGTTTAATGCATAGCCACTTTAGGAGCTCACTGACCTCTTCTGGTGGTACAGATGCAATGTCCTCTTTCTTCTTGTATGCCATCCTTGACTTCAGGTTTGGTTTTGCTCCTGGCCCCTAGGTTCAATGCTGGAAGAGACTGTTCACCCGTCTTCTCTGCCATCACTCTGGTCAAGATAGGTGACTTACATTCAACATATTTACCTTTCTGCACCTGCTGTTCCTGTGACATCTGCCAGGATATGAGAGTGATATCCCCTGGTAACGTCTCTCTCCCAGCCTAGATGTATCAGTATCCCACTTCTGACACCAGATGTGAAGGTTAGTGGGTGAGACAGATGCACAGACTCAGTTAAAAGGTGTAGAACACATGTTGTGGCATTTATTTTCCAAAATAAAATAATAGACATTCAGAAAGGAAATAGGTGATTAGTCATTCAGTTCTGCAAAAACAGTGCACAGTTCCCTCAGTCCACATCTTCCAGATTTCATTCCAGCTAAATAGATTCCTAGCACATGAAAATGTGCCTGTACTATGAGAAATAGTGCACAATACCCTCAGTGCACAACTTCCAGGCTTTGTTCCAGCCAAATAGATTCCTAGAACATGAACACTTGCATGTACTATGAGATGCTTCCTCCACAACAGTCAGGTCTTCACTGACTGGCTCACCTGACTCATCTGACTTATCTGCTTTGCATCTCAGGAGGTAGGGTTTTATACCTGCCTACTGATGATGGCAGCACCATGTGAGCTATCTGACTCACAATTCTGTAAGTAAACACAGGCAGGTTTACTCATCCTGAATAAACACATTTCTCTAAGTAATCACATGCAGGCTGACTCATCCTAAATAAACACAGACAGGTTGACTCATCTGACCTTTATGCACCTCTGCTTCATCTAGGAAAGAATGTTTTGTTTTTGGCATCTTTCAAACCCAAAGCAGTTTACACAGAATAAAACACCGAGTGCAGGGATCTGTGTTTCAATTCTTTTTCATTACTTACATTCCCTCTGTGTCTACCTGCAGTACAACACAGGAGAAGGCAAGCAACCTACTGCCTCTTACTTATATGTTCCTTATACAGTACTTGGGAGAAGGTGGGGGGAGACTATAAGACTGAAAGTGGCCAGATTTCAGCATGTAGCTAGAACAATAAACTTACAAGAACAGGACAGTGTAAAAGAAAATTCAGCACAAATTCATATAGGAGCTCTGACTCTGTCACATACCCACCGCCTTTTAAAAGTCATCACTATTTTTCTTTCTTGCTTAGTGAGACTGGTTTCCAGCCTTTTTACTTATTTCTATGAAAAAACATACCTGACTTCTGCTGTGTTTAAATTTCAGCTGCTATACATTTTCACATTTACTTTTAAGTTACATCTCTTAAATCTTTCAGGAATATTCACATATTTCAGTAAGCATGCAGACTTAACAGTAGCATCATTTCTCCATTTCATTGTCATTACAGACAGGAACATTATCAATTGTTTTGACAGAGGCATACAGTTTCCTGATTTTCATCTCATTAGTTTGCATCTTGCCCAAGTCCACCTAATCACAGAGAATCACCCCATGAAACAATGATTTAGTCCCTTCTGGTCTTAAGTAGATCTCTTCAATGCTGCCTCCTCTAGAGCTTTCATGTCCCTTCTGGATGCCTGCACCCAAGTCCTTAAAAAGTACACATGGCAAGCTCTGTTCCTCTTTTCCTCTCCATTTCCATCTATTTAATGGACTGCCACTTTAGGAGTTTGCTGACCTCTTCTGGTGGTGCAGATGCAACACCCTCTTCAGCCTCTGGTATGCCGTCCTCAACATCAGGTTTTGTTTTTCTCCTGGCCCCTAGGTCCAATCCTGGAAGAGGCTTTTCACCCATCTTCTCTGCTTTTGCTCTGGTCAAGATAGGTGACTTGTATTCCACACATTTGCCTTTCTGCACCTGCTGTTCCTGTGATATCTGCCAGGATATCAGGGCACTATCCCCTGGTAACATCTCTCTCTCCCAGCCTAGATGCACCAGTATCCCACTACTGACACCAGATGTGAAGGTTAGTGGATGAGACAGATGCACAGACTCAGGTAAAAGATGTACAGTACTAGCCACAGACATTGTCAACTATTTCCATATATTTCGTGAAATTTCTATAGCATTTCTCTCTGCTGCCCCTATGCTGGAAATACAGAAAGCAGGAGATTTCTCTAGAAATATCAAAGAAATTTTGGGAAATAGCTGGCAATATTTCTGGATGCTACTGTACAATGCACTTTGCTGTATTTGTTTTCCAAAATAAAATAATAAACATACAGAAAGGAAATAGGTGATTAGTCCTTCAGTTCTGCAAAAACAGTGCACAGTTCCCTCGGTGCACAACTTCCAGGCTTCATTCCAGCCAAACAGATTCCTAGCACATGAAAATGTATATGTACTATGAGAAATGGTGCATAATTCCCTCAGTGCACAACTTCCAAGCTTTGTTCCAACCAAATAGAATCCTAACACATGAAAACGTATATGTACTATGAGAAACAGTGCATAATTCCCTCAGTGCACAACTTTCAAGCTTCATTCCAGCCAAATAGATTCCTAGCACATGAACACTTGCATGTACTATAAGATACATCCTCCACAACAGTCAGGTATTCACAGACTGGCTCATCTGACTTATCTGTTTTGCATCTCAGGAGGCAGGCTTTTATATCTGCCTACTGATGATGTCAGCAGCATGTGAGCTGTCTGACTCACAATTCTCTGAGTAATGCAGGCAGACTGACTCATCCTGAATAAACACATTTCTCTAAGTAAACTCACTCATCCTAAATAAAGACAGACAGCCTGCCTCATCTGACCTTTGCACTCCTCTGCTTCAACTAGGAAAGAATGTTTTTTTTTTTTGGTTTCTTGGAAACGCAAAGCAGTTTACACAGAATAAAACACTGAGTGCAAGGCTCTGTGTTTCAATTCTTTTTCATTACTTCATTCCCTCTATGTGTCTACCTAAAGTACAGCACAGGAGAAGGCAAGCAACTTACTGCCTCTTGTATTACTTTTATGTTCCTTGTACATTATTTGGGAGAAGGGGATGGGAGAGACTACAAGACTGAAAGTCTCCAGATTTCAGCCTGTAGCTAGAACAATAGACTTACAAGAACAGGACAGTACAAAAGAAAATGCAGCAAAAATTCAGACAGGGACTCTGGTCCTGTCACACTGAGTATTTTTACACACCTGAGGATTGCGATAACCTCATAAAGCACAACGGTAATGATTGTGTGGTTTCCAGATTATCACAAACTAAGGGTGTGTAACATAAACTACATTGGCACTTGCTATTATATTTTACTTTTTAAAACTGATCTTTAAGGGTTAAAATAGAGAAGTGTCACAAAATCAAATTTATAGACCACAATTGGTCCAGGAGGCATAGTTAGATGGCAGGCTTTGGTGAGGCTGTATTTACTATTGAACATATAGTGTCCAGGTGCAAGAGAGAGAGGCAGAGAAAAAAAAGGAAAGAAAGAAATTACCACAAACACATTTTTCAAAATCCTCCAAATCTTATTATATTGATACGACATCAGAACTACTGTATATCCAGTATAATGGGATTTGGGATGTCATACCCATGCATAACAGCCATCTCCAGTTTCTGAAAACTAGTTAATAACACATTTAACCAGTTTCTATAATACTGTATAACTCTTGCCCTGAGCACATCAATGACAGTGGCAGCAGCAATAAGATACGGGTCTGGTCATGAGATAGGTTAATTACAAAAAGGAAGCCATGCTCAAGTGAAAAACAAGGCCAATGCTGCTAGAAGAGGGCTGGCCAGCCCCAGGCTTGGTCACTACTACTGCCAAAGATTCAAATTTAGCTGCACCCATGGGGAAATATACAAAGAAACAGGCTGCACACAAGTTAGGCTGCTGAATATTGTAAAGCCTGTTGGTACCTGAAGTACAAAAATAGCCTGGAAATTCTCAGTGCAAAATCCAAATTACATGATGCCATTCATAAAAGGACACAACACCCCAGCGCTTCACCACAGGGCTTCATCAGGGGGTGGGGACACTAGGTCTTGGGTGACTTATAGTCCCTGGACAAAGATGTCATCCAAATATGACTGCCAACAGTTCAGCCAATTACACCGTTAAAGAAAACAGTGATTTCACAGTTACTACCTAATATCACATATTGCATCCGTACAAACTGATAAGGTTATTCTTTTAAGTTGAAAAATAGAAAACTGTCAGTTCTGCAAAATTCCTAACTGAAGTCACTTGAAGCATTCAGTACTGAATTTAAGTTAAAGATGTAAAAGATAGAATGCACACTACCACCTTACAATAATTTCAATCCACGATCACCCTGAGTTCTGATAATCCTCTATTCATATGGAGATATCCATGGATAATGGGAACCCACAGGTACAGGAACTTATGTCTTCTGGTCTGTCTTGAGGCCACGAACATGATCAGATGTAGCCATGTCTGTACTGGCGCTTCAGGGGGATTTGCCAGTTACACAATTTAAGGACTTAGCTGTGATGTGTTCCAGCCGTTTGTTTCCTGTGACAGCACAGCTACTGTGGTCTAGTTAGTTGACAGACAAAGAATGAATTCAGAGAAACTGGGTGCAGTAACCACTAATAATGGAACTAGTTTCAGCCTGGGGACTGCACCATCATTGAACACTAGATGGTGAAAGGAGAGACTACAAGGTGCTGTGAGTGAACCAGGAACTGTCTTGTCAGGACAGTAGGGAGAAAGTGAGATAAAATCATTTTTCCCCTTGACAAAATTATTATACAAGAGCTAAATGTGACTTACAATGGAATTATGATACTTAGCAAAGGGTCAAGTTACAAGAGATCTCCAGGTGACGTAAGTCCCCTCTAATTTCAATGAAGGGGGCAGCTTGGCAGCAGCTGGCTGAGGAATGCTCCATCAGATTTACTAAATTAGTCATAAATGAAGATTCCAACAAGTTTGAAGGTCTTGGTTTCGAAATTGAAAAGGCAAGATAGGAGGTGAGCAAATATGTGGAACACTGATTTTAAAAAATATTATGCAGCACTACAAAATAAAATTGAGAAACACGAGAAAGAGCTAATCACCAGAAAGCAGTTAAAATTGTGTCATGATCCAAAGGATTATGATAATAATAGGGTACTTTGGATTTTACATTGAGCATCTGTAGGCTTTTTTGTACCCCTATGTGTCAGCAAGCATAAAAATACTCAGAAACCTAACTTTTGTGCAGCCTGTTTCTTTGTACAATTCCCTATGAGTGCAGCTGAATTTGGATATTTCTTATTACAGGTTGAAGGGGAATTTTTTTATTCCAGGTGCTATTTGCCATAACAACATAAAAACATATGAAGGTAGCAGCAGAAAGACTCATTGTCCCGGATTCCCCCCTTTTCCCTTACAAAAAGACAGAGACCATTGTTTGTTGTTGTGCTCAGATTGGCAATTAATTTATTTATGCATTATAATTCCATATTCCATTTTCCATTTTCTTATTATCATATTCCAAAATTTCATTTATTTTCATCCATATATCAATCTCTGATCATCCCTCTTTCTTCCTCTTTTCTCCCCCCAGGTGAAAACCTGGGTGCCTTCTTCTTGTTCTCCTTTTCCATTAGGTAACGGTGAAAACTGAGACCACTTTCTCCTTCATCTTCTTCATCTTCTTGTGTTATTCCTTTTTCTTCCCCTCCCTCCTCCCCCCTTTTTTCCCCCACTAGCCAGTCTCCAGCTTGCGTTGGATGACTGGCTTCCCCCACCCTAGGGTATTACTCTCCCTTACCTCAGGGAAGATCCTTTACTCCTTCACTTTTTTTTATATCCCATTTTTTGCATGTTTCCTCCATGCTTCTATAAAGCCCATTGTTTCTGAATTGAACATATCTATGGCTAGGTCTGACAGGTGCATGCCATCCAACCTGTAGAAGTCTTCTACCCATTCTTCTACCCTCTGTAGTATCACCTGTCCTCCCATCTGCCTTATTAATGTCCCAACCCTTCTATTCAACTTTCTCCTGGCTCTCTCCACCACTCTATGGCTGTGCTCCTGCCTCCATGCCCTCCTTGGTATCATGTCCGACCAGGTGAGGCATACCTGAGGCCACCACTGTTGTATTGCTCCTAAATCCTTTTTTATCTGCAACTATGTGTCTACCCATGGCTTGCCTGCAAGGTCGTTGCCCCCTAGATGTTTAATGATTAGGTCTATACTGGGGTGCCGTCCCTTGAGTTCCTTCAAGATGGGAAGTAGTTGTGCCTATCTCATCCCCCGTATGCTGTGCCAGTCCAACCTACACTATTTCACATCTTGGTATAGCTGCTTCCCCCCAGCCTTCTTCTCTGCTCTCTTGCCATCCCAATAAATATAGGAATGGCTGCAGATCCAGACTTCCATGATCCTCCCTCTTCTTATGCAGTTCAAGCAAAATTAATTATTTTAGACATGCTCTCAGTGTCATCACCGTAGTATCTCCTCCCCTGCCCTCCCCCCTTACCATTTCCTGCCCCCCCAGATCTGTAGTTAAAAACAGGAGCAATACTTTCCATTTCTTACTTCAGTGCTCGAATGTATCTCTTATAACTGGCGGACCGCCAGCCCCTTTTCCAAAATATCATTCACCGTTTCTCCTGCCGCTGCCCAGTGTGAGGCAGCCCCAATAAGCAAGTAATGGGATGAATAATTAGCTGGGTCCTCCCCCATGAATTGCATGCTCTTTTTGAGCAATACTGTGACTTTGTAGCCGGTGATCCTTTTTCCATCACCATGTACAAATAGTTTTCCCATCCTGGTCCCATGCTCTGAGGCGAAAGCCCACAGAGCCTGTACTGGACATACTGCAACTTCTACCTGCCCCTTCAGTGTCACTATGCAACCTTGTCCTCTTTGATCCATTTTTGACCTCCTGATCTTGATCCATATCTCTTTCACCCCCAGCTTATATCTTCCCATTCTAACCCCCCCTCCTTGTCTTCTTTCCCATGGCTCACCACCTCACTCACTCTCATGGCCTTGCAAACATTACTACATAAATTGTGTGAAATAGCTGGGCCTTGGACTATGAGCTGCATATTGCCAGGAACATGTCCTTTAGCTTTACTAGCCACTGTTCCCCTATTGGCCTTCTATTATCTACTGGCCCTTGTTTCAACCTGCCCTATCCCTGCATCATTCTTCTGATGAATAATGATTTTGTCAGGTCCTTCCACCCTTTTAGGCTGCAGATAACACTAATCCCTGCCAAGTAGACTCCCATTGTGGAGTGGGCTGTCCCTTTTTGCCACTGCTCTACGGTGAACCTTCCCAACTGTTCCTCTGTGAGTGGCCTACTTACCTCCATCTGGTGCTCTGCCCTGAATGTTTGAAACACTCGCCAGGCCCCATCGTAGGCCCTCAGAGTCTGAGGCACCCATGAGCTGCGAAACAACAGTTCTGCTTCTTCTTGCCAATGTCTCAGATGTTCGTTGGTATGGGCATTTTTAGTTCTTCCGCTGCTGGTTCCAGCCTCCAGAAACGGTCCAGCTGCAGACGGGAAAGGCTGTCAGCCAGGGTGTTGTGCACCCCTTCTTTGTGTTTTGCTCTGAATGACATGTTCAGCTGCAAAGCCCTTAACACTAAACGTCGCAATACTTGCATGAATGTTTCTGACCTTGCTCCCTGTTGTTTAGGACCTCTATCACTGCTCTATTGTCACACCAAAATGTCACTTTCTGATCCCATAATTCCTCCCCCCAGACCAGGGTACATGCCCATATGGGCATGATCTCCAGCAATGTTATGTCTCTCACTTTGCTGTCCCTTACACAGCTGGCAGGCCAGAGTTCTGCAAACCACCTGCCCCTCAGGTACCCCCCATGCCTAGCCCCCAGCAGCGTCTGTGTAGAAGTTGAGGTCTGTGTTGTACACCCACTCCTCTTGCCAGAAAGAGCACCCATTATACTCCCTAAGGAATTCTTCCCATATTTTAAAATCCTCCCTGACACCTTACGTCAGGTCCACCCAGTGATGTGGTCTGGTGACCCCTGCTGTAGCCCTAGCTAACCTCTTTGTAAATGCCCTTCCTGGTCCAATGGCCCTGCACGTGAAATTCAGGTGACCTAGTACCTGTTGCACTAGTTTTAGTTGTACTCTTCTCCTGTTGGTGTGTACTTGGATCAGTTCCTTCTATTTACTTACTTTTTTGTCTGATAGCCTAAATATTTCATTCAGGGTACCTATCTCAATCCCCAGGAACTCCATCACCCTACTGGGCCCTTCTGTTTTTTTCTGGTGCCAGTATAACCCCTAGTTCCCTGCATAACTCCTGAAACTTACCCAGCATACTCTGTGTCTCTCTTTTTCCCCTCCCAATAAAAAGAAAATCATCCAGATAATGAATGACTGTCCTATAACCATTTTTTTCCTGGAATATCCACTGCAAGCAGGTGCTGAATGCCTCGACTGTCGCACATGCTATGGAACATCCCATTGGCATGGCTTTGTCGAAATAATACTGCCCCCCAATTTTAAAACCCAATAGATCCCAGTCTTCTCTCCTAACTGGCAGCAGTCTAAAAGCAGATTCAATGTCTGTTTTTGCCATCCATGCGTCCTCCGTGGTCCGGATTATCCAGACTGCATCCTCTAGTGTCGCATACGTTACCTTACTATGTTCCTCACTGATGAAATCATTCACCGAGTCCCCTTCTGGATAGGACAGGTGGTGTATGACCCTGTACTCCCCTTCTTGTTTCTTGGATACCAAGCCCAATGGCGTAATCCGCATGTTCCACAATGGGGGGTGTTAAATGGGCTCTCTACCCTCACTGCTGCATTTTCTTTCTCTATCTTCTGTCTTAACATTTCTTCCTTTCCTTTTACTGACCCCAGGTTGCTCGCCTCTCTCGCTTGTCTGGGTCCCCCACACTACAGTGAAAACCCTGTGTTAAAACCTCTTATAATCATATCCCGCACACTTTTGTTCAGATATCTGTCCAAACAGGCTGTCCATGCCTTTAAGTTGATGGGGGTTCTGGCCACCCCAAACTGCTCCCTGTCATGCCCCCCATTACTCCTCCCTGGCCCCTCTCTCTCACTTTGTTCCAAGTTTTTCCTCTCAGTGATTCTGACCCCCCCATTCATGTTCCCCTACCCCTCCCTCCCTGCTCCATGCCTGCCCTTTAAACCCCTGCCGTTCTTGAAAAAACTGCTGCCCTGACACTTGACCCCCATGCCCCTGTGCCCCTTGGGCCCATGTCGTTTTACATCTGCTTGCCGGGTGCCCTCCCCTGTATTTTGAACAAGCATGCCAAAAGCAACATTGAGGCCACGAGCAAAAAGCCCTGTTGTAAGCCCAGCAGCATCTCTGGGGTGTAGCCCCCTTTTCCCCCATTCCCCTTCAGGTGTGGACTGATCTGTTACATAATCAGTCCATAAATCTAGCTGCTTGGTGTCCCATCTTATGTCCCCGAATGTTGCCATTCTCTGCTGAAAAAATTCATCATAGTATAACCACCCCACCCCCTTTGCTTTTGCCCTACGTATTATCAAGGAATAGGTGATGAGCGGGATGCCCAGCTCCGGCCTCTTTTCCAGGACGATGGCTGAGAAAGTGGCAAAACCTACAAACCACCTATCCCAAGTCTTCCCTTTAGTGAACTTGTTGTCCTTCTTCCCTAAAAGCATTATTGCCGCTGCCATTTCACTCTTACCCATGCTCTCAGCTTCCTCATACTTGGCTGCCGCTTCCCGGCTCACCAAAGCGAATATATCCACATACTCCCCTTTCCATATTTTTTCCTTTGTGGCCAGTGGCACATGCTCACTTATCCTCATCCCGAGCGCACCTATCTCACTTGTACCTTTACCTTCTTTCTTTGTACCCTCTTCATTTCTGCCCGGCACCTCTTTCTCCATCCTAATTTCTGACAGAGCCAATTCCATCTGTCCTAGCACTCCTGTTCCCAGCGCTGACACAATTTGACCTATATATTCTTTTATACTGTCCCCCACTGCGCTGGGTGTGTTACCTGTAACCTTGTCCTGGCCATGCTGCCTGGATTCTTCCAAATGTCCCCTTGTTTCTCCCTGCAGTTGAGGAGGAGAGTGAACTACTGGGGTTTGTGGAGGGAATACAATGTTCTGGGGATCTGGTCCAGGTTCACCAAGGGAGGTCCCACCTTGATTGGGGGGAGGTACTGGTGTCACCGAGTCTATAGGCTGCAGGGGTACTGGATCAGCCACCTTGGCGGGTCCCACTGCCAGCGGTGGCACCCTAGTGGGACTGCATGGCCCTTCAGCTGGTCGTTTCCCTCTGCCCCCCTTTCCTGGGCCTGCTTTCCTCTTCTCCCTGGGTCTCCCTGGTTCCTCCCCCTCCACCAGTTCCCACATTCTGTTGGCTTTTTCCACCAACTCAATTATAGCTCTGTAAGTGTCTTCCTTTGATGGCCTGCTCTTCTTTGGTGCCATGTCCTTACTTTCCTTTTCACTGTGAAGACAACTACAGGAAGAGAAACAGGATTAATTATATGTATACCCATACTTTGTAATGCCTTCCCTCTGCCCACATGCCACGCCCAATGTCCGGGTCGGGCCCCAGTAAAGGCCTCCATCATGCTCGATAGGCATCCAGGTCCGTTGGCTTGCCCTGCCATATCCTTGCACTGCACACACCACGTGAGCCACTCACCCTCCCTGGGCCTACCCCTTGGCCCCCTTTAAGCCTACCCTTGATCCCTCTTAATTATTTACTATTAATTAAGGGAAAATGCCCTTTAAGGGGCTTGTTCTCCCCCCACAACATATCCCAGTGGGAGGCAGCCACTAGGTTCCCTTTTTTTGGGGGGGCGGGGGGATGTCCTGTTTCTCCACTCATGACCCACTGGCGTGCGTGTGCATTCACGCTCCCATTTTCCCTGCGAGCCAGACTCCCCTTGTGGCCCATACTCACCTCCTCATCCTTTTTTGCCCTCTCCTGTCCCCCACTGCTCCTCTATTCAGATTCCACCCCCATCCTTGCCCTTGCGTGCGCGTCATGCCGCTTGGTCACGGCGGTTCTTCCGCTCCCCTTGTTACGGGCCCCTCTTGCTGGCCCCACCTCCAAATTCAATTGTCCCCCTTGGAATCCACCAAAATGTTTATACCACAGGCAATCAACCTCCCTTGAGCCACCAACAATGCTGCTGTCCCCAATCATCGAGCCAGCCTGGCCTCCACAGGAGCTTCATCCCCAGGGATGATACCACACTCACAACAGGTGCTGTGTTAGACAACACACAGGCCCAATGCAGTAAACCGCACAACCAGAGGGAAAGGCTTCTATCGCGACCACCCACGTGGCGTGTGACGTCACGCCACGTGGTCGCCGAATCATGCTCTCACTCCCAGCATTTCAGGGCCTCTTCCAGACCTACTAATTTTTTGCCAGCAAAACAGAAAAATGGGCCAAAAATGCAGCAAGCAGCACAAACAAAGGGAAAAGCTTTCAGCAACCACCTCGCGGCATGTAACGTCACTCCACGTATTCCCAGATCGCACTATCGCTCCCTTTTGCCTCAGGGCCTCTACCAGGCCTACTATTTTTCCCCAGCAACAGAAACAGGCCCCAAAATGCAGCATGCAGCACAAAACAAGGGGGAAAAGGCTTCTGTCGCAAACACCACGCGGCGTGTGACGTCACGCCACGGGTCTCGGATCGTGCCCTCGCTGCCTTTGCCTCAGGGCCTCTTTCAGGCCTACCAATTTTGCCAGCAAACAGAAACAGGCCCTAAAAGCAGCAAGCAGCACAAAACAAAGGGGAAAAGCTTTCCTCGCAAGCACCACGCGCCGTGTGACGTCATGCCACGTGGTCTTAGATCGTGCTCTTGCTCCCTTTTCTTCAGGGCCTCTTCCAGGCCTGCAAATCTCACCAGCAACCACAAAACCTTTGCCCATGCCCCAGCTTCCATCTTCTGGCCACCACTGCTATTGCAGCCCTTTTCTGGTGTAAGCCCCCAATACCTCCTAGCATGCCTGCCCTGATAAACATGCTAGCCTCGCTTTTTCAGCTGTACAGCGCCTCACAATTCTATCAATGGCTCTCCTTTTCAAGCAACTGTTCAGAGATAATTGTAACCCCAACCTGCCTGCACTGACCAACGCTCCTATCGTCAAAGTTAACACGCCGAATGAATTTGGACATTCTAAACAGCCATAAAAACCCACCAGCTCTTCTTTGTCCTTTTTCTTTCTTTTTTTTTACAGCCTATTGTTTATCAAACCCCTGCTTCACCCTGTCTTCTAACATATCACCGTCTGCTCCTTTTATGCGCTATTCTGTCCAAAACCATATTTCTTCAACTAAACACTGCAAAGATTTTTTTTTTTAAACAACTTCACATATCCTCACAACTCAATTGTTTGTTTCCTTACCTTTCTTTCCTGGTGAACAAACCTCAAAAGAATATGCCAATCCGATGTGCTGCAGTTGATGTAGGATCAAAAACTCCAGCAAAAAGTGGCTGAGGCCCCCTTGTGCTGTCCATTATGTGCCTCCACCTGCCCCTTCCCTTCCTGTTGCCTGCCCATTGTTCTAACCCTTAGCCCCTCCCCTTCCCTCTTCCCTCCCCTCCTGAGCACAACCATCCTAATGAAGGAGGGAAGGGGTGCACCAGGACAACCTGGTCTGCCCCTTAAAGGGCAAACTCCATTGTCTACCATGTCTGCTCATTTTTGTACCCTCCTACCTGACTTTATTTCATGGACAGGTTTGAGCAGCTGTTTAAGCCTGAACAGTATTTCATTTATTACAAATGGAATTACATAACTGAGATAATTTTATTTGAAAGATCTGTACTAGAGGGGCAAAGATAAAAGATCTTATATATGAAAGATTTAAAACTGCACTTCCATTTGTGATATTTCAGTCACAGAGGTTTCCTCCAGACAACTATTAAAATCAAAATATTCTCCCCATGACAGCATAAAAAATTAGCGTGCCCTGTGAAATGTATATCAATATTCGGTAGCTTCTCTTTGTCAGTGTCTTCTGCATTTAGGTCTAAACCATAGCAAGTCATAGTAAACTGACACAATGAAAGTGAAGCATGCCTTTTGCTCCGAACCATGCCTGTCTTCTGAACATTCATACAGTATTACAATGTTACTGTTTTTATTTTTTTATTATATTACGGATTTATTTATTTCAATATCTTAAAAAAATATTAAGGGGGATTACAAGCACATGCCTTGAGAAATGTGTGCTCTAAAAATGCTATAGGATACATGTTATAAGTTAATGTTTCACTTTCTGACATTTAAACATTCAAACTGCAACCCTAAAATGCCACATAAACCTTATTATAGAAAATGTAAGTTGTATGCATTATTGCCTTCTAGGTTATGTGATTTTTGAGATCAAGATTGTGGGCAGAATTTTTCTAGATGATGCATCTGAGATACATTCACCACAGTTTTTAAAATAGAGCTGCATTCAGACTATTAAATCATTTATTGGATGGTCTAATGGCATCCTAATTTTGCTACAAAAAAGATGCTATTGCAGCAAAAAACTATACAACATGCATTTATTCATTTTATACTGCAAATCGTGTCATTTTTTTACAAATAGATGCGTCTTTTAAAAATAACAGGAGGTCTTCACAGACACTTGAGTAGAATCTAGTGCAACATGCACTTGCATCCATGTTGGCCCTTTTGAAAATTCTGATTTACATATAAATATAAATTATATTACATTTTTATTATAGAGCTGCTACAATGTAAAATTTCTTACTGAATCAATTGAAGCAGGCACCATTAAGTGTTACAACCTGTAAGAGTAAAATATGTACTGCAAACAGTAAAATGAAATGGTCAAATCTTTTTTTTCTCTCTGATTGGAACCCTTTTTCCATTTTCACCACAGTTACATGTACTTTCTGCACAAATAGAAATAAGAAAGTGCTTTTAAAAAACCTGAAATGTAATACTTAGTTTTAATAAAAGAAAGCTAGATGTTGACCTTTAGCCTTCCGATTTTCAGTTCATTTTCTACCCAGGTAGAATCAAAGTTATAGATACAGGCATACAATGATCAAAACATGGGTTTGAATATTAGCATCCATATTTGCATTTGAAGAAATTACTATTAAACTAAAATGTTAATACTTTCTGACTTTCCATGCATGTTTAAAAATAGCAAAGCATGACTAAGAAGTAAAAGAACACAATCACATTAAAAAAATACTGGACCCTCTTCTTTGAATTGTTACTTTAAGCATATCTGTTTTATGTGTTGATGCTTTGTAGATTATCCTGTACTATTATCTTGCAATACATTTGCTGGTGATTCCATGTCAACACATCGACAATGATGTTGTTGACATGCCCAACAGTGATGGGATCAATGCCGACTGTCAACATTGTTCCCATTGGGATGAACTGTTTTTCTGCAGGGGGCTTTGCTCCCCACACCCCCCATTTCTAAATATCCAACTCCAAATCAGAGCTGGTTCGGGTTGGGGATGAAACACCTGAGAGTTGTGGAACTGTCATAGAGCAGACCACCACAGCAACCTGCCAAGATTTGTCACTGTGGTGGACTTCGCTGTTAAATTGTCATTGTGTTGACATGCTACCTTTGCAGGCATAGCCTGCAAAAGCATGGGATGAGTTTGGGGCTACTCAAAAGGAAATTTTTTATTTTGCAAGGTACGCTCATGCTCACATTTAAGTCAGTACTATTTATATTTTATTTACAACGTATGAACACATAATTATAACATATTTAAAAAGTATAACATGCTTTTTTAAACTGCCCATTACATGTTTACATCAGTTTATTTTATTGTTACATTAATGTATTGCTTTTACATTAGAGATCTATTTCATCATAGCATGCTAGAATTTCCTACTATATGTCACTGCAAAGGTGAGAGAGTATGGCCTTTCCAATGATATAAATCATGGGAATCTAAAATCCAGAAAATTTTAAAATATATGCTTTTCTCAGCACATTGTAAAGTTTTATTGAGTTTTTATGTTGTTTTAGACAAAATCAAGATAGTTATTTATTGTCACTTATGTGGGTTTGGAATGGTTAATTGTTTGTGGTTATGTAGTCTTATTGTAATGGTGCCCTGGACCTCCAGGGAAGGGCACCATAAATAAATAAACACTAACACTACTACTAGACTACTAAAATATAATTTACAAAATATATAAACTTGGGCTGGCAGTATAGCCTAGAGATTAGAGGAATGAGGTGTGAATAAGCTTGGTACATCCAGCAGACCAGATCTGAGTTTGAGTCTCACAATCTCCACTAGCATACTGTCTGACTCTGAGCAAGTCGCTTAACCACCAGTGCTCCCAGGTCACCCCTGAAAACAGGCACTTGTCCCTAGTGGGCCTTACCCGGTTACCAAAGGCTAAAAAATAAATAAAAATAAATGTGCATCACCCTTATTGCTACAAAAACGATAAATCAATGTAAAGATTTGTATATCCATATATAAATGCTTTATTGAAACTAAGCTTTCATTATAAAAAAAAAAAGCTCTATGCTCTAACAGTACCAAAGTAAGTTCATTTTAAAGCCAGTTTCATTGAAAAGGGCTAACCTTGCAACCATTTGGGCTGGGAGCTTTTTTTTTTAATCTAACATTATTGTTAAATCACATGGCTGTGTCATGTCAATACAGTTTGTATGCAATGATGCGCTTCAAATTAGTTGTCAGATTCTTAAATTTGAGGAGGACAATACTTGATATAATATTGGTCACTGGATTTTAATATACTAGTAGTATTAAATTAAGGAGAACCATAGTCTTATTTTTATGTTTGCTTGCACGCATGGGCAAACAACATAGTGCGACCATATGACTTTTAGAGATGTGCCACCCGCTCTGCCAATGCCCTGCTCCATTTTGCAGGCAGAACAACACTGCACCAATGGATGGCTGAGTTGTCTATGACAGCACTTCAGATGCAGTGGTATGCAGTTCAAAGGAAACCACCGCTGAAATCAGCAGTGGTAATGTGTACCCATTTACATATTCCTGGTGTTGGCAAGCAGTGGCTGTCATCAGCAATTTACATATTGCTGGCATCAGCTGCCTGCATGCATCCCCATGAAAGCTGACCAGTGTCAAATCCCCTATCATCATGCCCCTCCACAGTTCATTTTGCCGATGGGGTAGCCCAATCCCGTCAGCATGATGTACCCCGATATGCTGTGTGTGCTGGGTTGCCCAATCCCCCTTGGCCCATGTGCCCCCCAGCAGACTGTATGGCAGACAGGGTGCCCAATCCCTGTCAGCTCCACTCTCCCCCAACAAACATCCAGGTGGTATGCTGGGAGCCCACCCCAGCATGCCAAAAGTCCTGCATCTCTCTTTTTTCTTTTTAAATCCTTTAAAAAAAGAAAGCAGCCCCTCGTTAACTCTCTTGCCCCCTTCCCCAACCCATGCCCACCTTCTGTGCACCCCACCTCCCCTCACCCCCTTCACATCATACTTACCTCCAGAGCCTGGCGCAATGATCTTCCGTGGACCAGGAACACATCTGCACTCTTCAAACTGACCGTGAACTGAAGAAATGCAGGTAGGCTGTACAACTGCATAAATGTTTTTTTTCAACTTTGGTGCATATCTTGGCCATTATTGGGAATTTTGGCACCACATTTTCAACATGGGGTTCTTTTGGACTAACTTCATGAATGCAGTCACTGACATCTCATTCAGTCCCAAAATGTCACTGCACGGAATTACATTTTGGGACTAATTAATGAAACAACAGTGTCACTGTTCATGAGATGGGCTCCCAAAAAGTCTATGTTGCAGATTTGGTGAAAAAATTCAAAAACATGACTGTGTTACAAGCGTGCATTTTGCAGTTTTCACACATACTCGTACCTTCACAAATTTGTAATATTTTCACTCCAGATTTTCAACACTGGCATTTTTTCACACCTCCTTATGAATAGTACAGCTGTCATTTTTCACATCCTGGCCAAAATGTGTTTTTGCACTTCCGGCACAGAATAACGCGGTCACTGTGGGAAATCACTGTTTGGGTCAGATTAAGAAAATCACAGAGCCACTGTTCATGAGGAGAGGTTCAAAAATACCCATGTTGAAAATTTTTTGGAAAAAAATCAAAAAGATTATTGCGTTACAGGCGTGCGTTGTGCAGTTTCTACGCACGTTCATAACTTTTCCAATTTTTCATATTTTCACTCCAGATTTTCAACATTGTCATTTTTTCACACCACCTCACAAACAGTACAGCTGTCATTTTTCACATGCTGCCATAAATGTGTTTTCACACCTGTGGCACCAAATGGCACTGTCGCTGTGCAAAATCACCTTTCCGGATTGAGTAACGAAATGATAATGCCACTGCTCATGATGTGGGTCACAAAAATCCCATTTTGCAAATTTGGAGTGAAAGTACCAACAAACTCCTGGGGCATTAGGGTTTCCAACCACAATGCCCTTCTCCATACAGACTGACAGGCATTGGGGGCTGCTTTGGGATTATTGCCTGTAATACACACACCATTCCACCCCCACCCTGCAGCCACTGACAGGCATCGAGGTGTGCATTAGGGTCTTCAGTCCCAGCATTCACTGCATTCTCCTATACCACAACCATTTCAGCATATTTCCTTATGGAATAGGATGAGTGTAAGGACTGTAGACCCCAAAGCACACTGTAGCACCTTGTCTTCGGCCCCAGCGTTTACCCCATTCTTCTGTACAGCACCCATTTGAGCATATTTCCTTATGAAATGGGATGAGTGTAAGGCCTGAAGATCCCAAAGCATACTGCAACATCTGTCAGTGTCTACAGGGTAGTGTGAGATGAAATGGCATGAGCGTTATGCCTGATGATCCAAAGGCACACCCCCAATGCTTGTCACTCTCTGTAGGGTGGGGGTGGGGTTGGCATTAGTTCAGTACTTCACTGCCATTCCTATTATGCATCTCTCTTACTCCTGCACTACCCTTGCCAATGCCAGCAAGCCAACATTCAGCACTGACAAATGCTTGTTCTAGTTTCCTACTAACACCTAATCCAGGCATTGTCCTTAGTGCAAGTGTTATCACACCATGTAAGAAGCTTACTATCCACTGAGAAAACATAGGAAACAGTTTCATATCAATGAAATGTTTTTAAATGCCTGTAGTCTTAAAATTGCTGTTTTGTTTTAAATTTCATTGACAAGGAAAATATTGGGACTTTGAAAATCATGTTCCTAAAAGTAGAGTTTTTGTATAAAAGTGAAAAATAAAAGATTGGAATTCTTCTTCTGCTCCGGTCCTTGATTGTTTCTGTAGCTGACTTTTGTGTGTTGGTACTGTACTGTATATACCCTATAAATATATTACCACTAGTATAGTGTACAGTCATTGTTAAAATTATTAATAGGGTTCAGACATGTATTATCTGAACATAAAACATGCCTATTAAATGTATTTGAAATGAAACATGTGTATGTCACAAAGCCACAAAAGGTGCTGGTGGAGTTTATCTCTACAGAATGTTCAGTAGTGATAGAAGATCCATAAAGCAATTAATCAACTAGTCATACCATTCCATTTTATACAGCAAATACAATATATCAGCAAATAAACTATATCAAAAAATAATCACAACTTATTATCATTAAAGATAATTAATTACGGTAATAATATTATAATTAACTATTATTATTATTTGGCATAATTAAAAATTGAAAACAAAGCAGAATAACATATGTACAGGTAATGAAGTAAACAGATTGCCAGGCAAAACTAGTGTGTGTGTGGGGGGGGGGCTGAGGAAGAGAGACATGGACATCTTCCAGAACTAGACACATAGTGGATTCCCTGCAGGGGGAAGGCCTCAAACAACTGGTACAGCAACCCACAAGAGACAGAGCTATCCTAGATCTAGTACTGACTAACAAGGAAGGGATCACAGATCTCCAGGTAGAAGGTCACCTGGGGGCCAGTGACCATCACATGGTATGGTTCAATTTGGCTACTACATCTAAATCATCTCATTCCAAGGCAAAAATATGGGACTTCAGAGGAGCTGACTTTGATAAGATGGCCAACAGAGTTAAGCTAGCCCTGGCAAAAAGAAACACAGGTGAGGAGGTACAGGCAAAGTGGGCAAGCATTAAGGATGCAATACTTGAAGCAACAACCCATTGTGTTAGACAGAAAAGGAAGTGCAAAAGAAGAAGGAAACCACTTTGGTTCTCAAATACAATAGCAGAAAAGGTCAGAGCCAAAAGGCTGGCCTTCAGGAAATATAAGGGAACACAGCGGGATGAAGATAGGGTAGCATACCAAACTGCCCTAAGGGAAGCAGGGAAGGCAGTAAGGCAGGCAAAGTCCCAAACTGAGGAAACACTAGCATGAACAGTAAAAGAAGGTGACAAGACTTTCTATAGATACATTAGTGAAAGGAGAAAGTCCAGAGGGGTATTGCTAAGCTTAATGGAGAAAAGGGAGCATGTGAGAGGAGGACCTGTAAAGGCATCTATCCTAAATAGATACTTTTGCTCAGTATTTACTGAAGAGAAGGTAGGGCAGGGCCCACAGCTTAGCATCATGGACACGGGGGGAGGGAGGTGAGCACTACTCCCTTCACAAAAGAAAGGGTCCTACAAGAGCTTGCTAAGCTCAGGGTGGACAAGGCAATGGGACCTGATAGCATACGTCCCAGGGTACTTAAGGAGCTAAAGGTGGAACTAGCAGAGCCATTAGCAGAACTGTTTAGTGACTCTTTGAGCACAGGAGAGGTCCCAGAAGACTGGAGAAGGGCTCATGTAATCCCGCTCCACAAGAGTGGTAGCAGGGATGAGGTGGGGAACTACAGACCAGTCAGTCTTACCTCAGTAGTGGGCAAGATTATGGAGGCACTCCTTAAGGAAAGGATAGTGCAACACCTGGAATCCATAGGGGCACAGGATCCAAGACAGCATGAGTTTACAAAAGGAAGGTCCTGTCAAACTAATCTCATAGATTTCTTTGACTGGGTAACCAGAGTGGTGGACCAAGGGGGAGCAGTTGATGTCACCTACCTTGACTTCAGCAAAGCTTTTGACACTGTTCCACGTAGAAGATTGTTAAATAAGCTGGGTAGACTTGGGGTGGGTCAGAAGTTGGTCAACTGGGTGGCAAACTGGTTGACGGGCAGAAAACAGAGAGTGGTGGTAAATGGTATACAGTCAGAAGAGATGCAAGTCACAAGTGGGGTACCTCAGGGATCAGTTCTGGGGCCAGTCCTCTTCAACATCTTCATTAGTGACCTTGCAGATGGACTAGAGGGTAAGATTTGTCTGTTTGCAGATGACACCAAGATCTGCAACAGAGTAGATGATCCAGATGGGGTGGGCAGAATGAGAAGAGATTTGGATAAACTAGCAAAATGGACAGAAGAGTGGCAACTGGGACTTAATGCAAAGAAGTGCAAAATCATGCACATAGGGAAGAGAAACCCTGAAGCCACCTATAGGCTGGGAGGGGAGTTGCTAGCAGTCACAAAGGAAGAAAGAGACTTGGGCATCATCATCACTGATGACTTGAAATCATCCAAGCAGACCTCTAAAGCAGTAGGTAAGGCTAGGGGTGTTAAGGTGTATTAGTAGGGGTATCAGTCAAGAGGGAGGTAATAATCCCTCTTTTATGAAGACACTGTTAGGCCCCATCTGGAGTACTGTGTAGTATTGGAGGCACACACTCACAAGGACATTGACCAAATTGAGGCAGTCCAGAGAAGGCAACCAAAATGGTGCAAGGACTGCATTCAGAAGACGATGAAGACAGATTAACAGAGCTCAATATGTATACCCTTGAGCAAAGGAGGGAGAGAGGTGATATGATTCAGGCATTCAAACACCTTAAGGGCATTAACAAGGTGAAAAGAGTCTAACATGTTTAAATATAAGAAAAATAGCAGGACAAGAGGTCACAGCATGAGATTAGAGGGGGGCCGATTAAGGGGGAATGTGAGGAAATTCTTTTTCACAGAAAGGGTGGTGGATGCATGGAATGGCTTACCACAAGAAGTGGTGGCTATGAATACAGTGCAGGGCTTCAAACAGGCATGAGCTAGGCATAAGGGAACAATACAAATGACTATGAATAGATAGGCCACTGACAGAGCAAAGGCCGATGGCACATTTACAAGGTAGAAAAAGAAATGGGCAGACTGGATGGGCCTTGCGGTCCTTATCTGCCGTCAACTTCTATTTTTCTATGTTTCTATGTTGCAGGAAGGAGAAGAATACTCAATATGGAGACACTTTAAGGAGAAATCCAAAGAGGCAGAGTGAATTGACAAGGGAAGGGAAGGGAATAGTTAATGACAAATTGACTAGTAAATGTGTAGGCTCCCAATGAACCCAGGGATAGAGCAACATTTTTTCATAAATACTGTATTTTCCATGTTAGCTGGAATGGTAGATGGCCACCATCTTTTAGCTTGGGAGTAAATACTAGTTTTCAAGCTTCCATGGCTAGGGTAGGTCAATGGATTCTCCATAAGGATTAGCAGATGACGAATTTTCATTCAGTGAATGTTCTAAAATGTGGCACTTTTACCTTCGGTTCTGTCCAATTGAATTGTGCCACTTTGGATCACTTCAACCTTACTGAAAAAAAAATACTCTAGTACCTTCCACATGACCAGAACAATTCACATGGATTCTCATTTCATCACCCCAGTCACTTTCCACCAACCTCCCTACTCCCCAGATATTTTATTTGTTAAAAAGATTCTGTCTTCTAGTACTGCTCCAAGTGTTGAATGAGTTTAAATAAAAACTGACTGGGGAATGGGAGAAGGTGGATGAGCCATAGATTGACTGGAGTGGACAAGATGTAGTGAAGGGGTGTATCTTACCCCCATTTGTATCCTGCAAGACCCACATATCATGGACCCAAAGTGTCAAAGATGAACAAATGACACCGTGTGAATTAAGCTGAACTGAAGTTGACAGTTTTCACTTTCATTCACCCTTCCTTTTCAGCTTTCATCAGAAGAATGAATCTACCTCTAAACTGTTATTTAACATCTGAAATTAGATAGCATTTTTTTGCATTAAGGAAAACAAAATTCTACTTTATATTTTCGTCACGTTTTATTTTCTTACATTGACATGTTTTGTTTGTCTAAGCCATTGTTTAAACAGTTACTGAATCTCATATTTATTCTGGAACTCATTCAAATCATGCCCCGATTAGCCTTAGGTTAGAACTCCACCCACCACTGGGTAAAAGCTTTTGGAGATTTAATAACTCTCTTTTAAATGCTGAGCATTTTCAGCAGATGCATACAAATACTCTAGAGAATATTTTGAGGTCAATCCTCCTCTAAAGTTTCTTGTGTAGTTCACTGGGATACTATGAAGGCTGTCATGAGGGGAAAATTATTAGTTATTCTTCATTTAAGTAGTGACAGCAGATCAAGTTGCACTTAGAATTAGGAAATAAATAATGTTGACCCTTCAAGTTCAATGTAAAAGTACTCTATCTCTTCAGTTTGGGTGTGATAGCATGAGGCTCATAGGGAAGGGCTGGACGTTACATTCTATAAGGCAGAGGGGGGATTTTCAGTTAGAAAATGGGCTAAAGAATCCAAGCTTCCCGATTGGCTAGGACGTGATCTCAGCGGGCGGGTATTTCCCGATAGAACCTGCTGAATAACAAGCTCCCATTCGGGGTGCCCCATTACTTGGGATATTGTTGGGCACCCTGAATTTTGAAACGGAGCAACCGACATGTTTTTCGCTTCGCTAACCCCGTTGGTCGTCCGCCCCCCCCAACCCCCACATGCTTGTGTGGCTACCGCTATTCCTCCGGCTATTCTCCAGTTTGGTTCCACTGTCTTGAACCAAAAGCGGCATTAAATGTTCTGCTTAATTTTGAACGCGATCACACTGTTTTTTACCTCATTGGAAGCAGAGTGAGCAAGGTGATCTCGACGATCAGCACGGACTTCATTATTACAAGTGCCCCATGGCCGCAGTTCGTGGGGAAAAAAAAACGTTCACCTGCCTGCACTGGTATTCTGCTATAAAATTTATTTATTGTACTTACTTTTTCCCCCATTAGTTTGAACATGGTCGCAAGTTCTTCTGCAGTGGGCACTGACAGAGGCGGTTGTGAGGGGGCAGGGGGAGCAGATCTGGAGAACAGTGGCTCAAGTAAACATTATTTCCCTCATGCTGCTTCGTATCTCCCTCCTGCTGCCATGTTGCTCTCGAACATTTAAAAAAAAAAACCTTTAGAAGACTCAGTCTGCACTTGCTAGTTTTATGTGCCAGCCTTGCACAAAGTCACGCACTTAACTTCCACAGCTCAGCAGTGAAAAATAAAAACACTCTTCCAGGAAGGCTAACAAACTGGTGCCTATTAGGAACAACTCATATTTAAGAGCTCCCCCTACTGACGACTAGCGCGACTAGCGGACAAACTGTTACCACCTGTACCTGTAACCATGGCAATCACCTCCAAAAATGCAGGCAGAGGAACTATTTTATTACAAATCTTACTTTCAATAAATTTTTCATTAACATTTTTCTTATTAAACTTATTTTTTTGACAGTGTCCATTTTCTAAGCGCAATAATACCCTCTAGGGTGGGCAGTATTGTGCTATACCGGACCTTCCAGGGGTTATAAGGCCCTCCACCTACGGTGTCGGGCCTCATTACCCCCCTGGGCGGTCCGGTATAGCACAATACTGCCCACCCTGTTGGGTATTATTGCTTACATATACTACACAACAATATTATGAAGGGGTGTTTATGCTGGCAAGCTGTTGACTGTCTGACTCCCAAAGTAAGCCACTGTAGTTGGTCATTATAAGGCTCAATTACAGTCTTCTACTGAGGCAGAAAACTACAGACCTGTCAGTTTGACCTCTGTGGTAGGGAAAGTGATATAATCACTTCTGAAGGAAAGAATTGTTGAGTACCTAGACACCAGTGGGGCACAGGATCCAAGGCAGCATGGGTTCACAGTGGGAAGGTCATGTCAGATGAATCTAATTGATTTCTTTGACTGGGTGACCAAAGTAGTAGACCAGGGAGGGGCTGTGGACATGGCTTACCTAGACTTTAGCAAGGCATTTGACACAGTCCCACACAAAAGATTAGTAGTCAAATTAACCAGCCTGGGAGTGGGTCCCAGGGTGGTAGCCTGGGTTAAACATTGGCTGAACAACAGGACACAGAAGGTAATTGTAAATGGAGTCCACTCTGAAGAAAGGGGGTTACTAGTGGGGTACCGCAGGGTTCAGTACTGGATCCTGTCCTTTTTAATGTCTTTATAAGTGACATTGCAGAGGGACTGGAAGGAAAAGTATGCCTCTTTGCAGATGACACAAAGATCTGCAACAGGGTTGATACACAAGGAGGAGTGGAAAGGATGAGAAGGGACTTGTCAAGGTTGGAGGAATGGTCAGAAGTTTGGCAGCTTGGATTCAATGCAAAGAAGTGCAAAGTAATGCACCTGGGAAACAAAAACCCAGGGGAAAATTACACAATGGGGGGGAGGTAGTAACAATGACAAAATGGAAAGGGACCTGGGGTAATCATAACAGATGACCTTAAGGTTGGCAAGCAATGTGAGAAGGCAGTAGGGAGGGCTGGGGGGATACTGGGATTTATAGGGAGAGGTATCACCAGCAGAAAACAGGAAGTTGATATCTCCCTGTACAGACAGTTGATGAGACCCCATCTGGAGTACTGCGTCCTGTTCTGGAGACCCCATCTCCGCAAGGACATAGACAGGATGGAGGCAGTTCAGAGGAGGGTAACTAAAATGGTGCAGGGTCTGCAAGAGAAGCCATACGAGGAGAGACTAAAGGAGCTTAATATGTATACCCTTGAGGAAAGGAGGGAGAGGAGGGACATGATAGAAATGTTTAAGTACCTCAGTGGAATCAACAAAGTCCAAGAGGGTAGCATCTTTCAGAAAAAGAGATGTGCAAGAACAAGGGGACACAATCTGAAGATAGAGGGAGGATGGCTCAGGGGCAATGTGAAGAAGTATTTTTTCACAGAGAGGGTGGTGGACGCATGGAACAGTCTTCCTGAGGAGGTTATGGGGTCTAAAACTGTGGGAGAATTCAAGAATGCATGGGACAGACATAAGGCAATTTTTGTGGGGGGTAGGAAGAAATAGGCTGTTGGTTAAATAGGATCTGCAGCTTATCCTCTAGGTAGGAAAATGGGCAGACTAGGTGGGCCAAGCGGTCCTTATCTGCCGTCAAAGTCTATGTTTCTATGTTTCTATGGAAATTGTGTAGCTTAATGTTGTTTGCACATCATTACAAAAGCAGAACTGGAGCAAATGCAAATGAAAGGAAGAGGAATAAATACATGGCACAGTGTTATACAATACAGGAAGCCTGGTGAAGGCACTAACTAGATGTTTGCAGAACACAAGTTCACACTTGGAGAGTATGGTTGCTCATCATGCAAATAGTGTAGATCATATCAATCACTGTAACAGAGCCCTGTAAAAAACAGTTTTGATGAACTGGGGGACAGACTGACTGAAACGTGTTTTGGAGCTCTGAGCAGTACTGATGATGGAGGGTGGAGTATTTAGATTTGAAACCCATGTAGACAGTGGATCTCAATGTAATGCTATACAGATGTAGCTGACCTTAAATGAGCACATTGCAAGTATCATGCTAGCCTCCTTAAACAGCAAAATATTTATTTCAGTATAGTAAATGGTGTGCTGCGTCCTACCATCTCACCCTTCTCACATGTGGAACTGGATTGCTCTGTGTACTCTGTGACCCACAACCTTATAGAAACATATGGCTTGATTCGCAAAGGTTGGCACAAGCTACACTGAAGGCAGCTTGTGCCAATCGCTGGTGTGCCAGAGACCCTGCACCTGATTCACAATTGGGTAGGGTCACAGTGGCAAAATCCCACAGCTTGCAGCAACCATGGCCCTGTGTCACATAGACAGTACATCTGGAAGGTGTGCCGCAAGATGTGGTGCAGCTGTGTGGCAATATCACCATGGAAAGCAGTCCCTGGTGGTCTAGCAGAACCCTCCACCCTGATCCCTGTGTATTGAAAAAAATATCCTGTCCCAGGTGGCCTAGCAGACCCTCCCTGCCCCAATACCTGTTTATTAGAAAAAAAACTCATGTCCCTGGTGGTCTAGCAGACCCCCACCCCAATACCCATTTAATGAAAAAAAAACATGTCCCTGGTAGTATAGCTGCCCACCCCAGCCCTGATTGTCCATAACATATGCAGATATCTTTTTCTGGTGGTGTAGTTAACCCCCCCACCCAACAAGCAGTGCCCCACCACACGCTTCCCCATCCTATCCAAGAGCTGATGCCTGGCACAGCTTCTGTTTCCACCATAGCCAGGCACTGACTGAGCTGTCAAGGAGTGTATACAGTATATGTGTGCTGTCCATCAAAAAGTGCATACTGTATGTAGTATGCACTCCTTGACAGCTCAGTCAGTGCCTGGCTATGGTGGAGAGTGGAGCACTGTGGTAGGTGCTGGCTCTGGGATGGGATGGGGGAAGTGGGGTAGTGGGGCACTGCCTGTCAGGGTGGGGGTTGGTGTTCCATTAGACCACCAGGGAGCAATACCTGTATATTTTATGGGCAGATCAGAGCAGGGCTGTCAACTAGACCACCAGGGGTGTGATATTGCTTTCAGTATATGGGGATTGGGGGGGGGGGTCTGCTAGACCACGAGGGACATGAGTTTTTTTCCTAATAAATAGGGATCAAGGTGGGAGTCCACTAGACTACCAGAGGCTTATTTTTCTTTTATAAAAAGGGGATCAGGGATGGGGAGGCCTACTAGACCACCAGGGGTCTCATTATTTTAATAGAAGAGAACTGGGGCTGGAAATGGGGGACCATGGCATATTGGCGCAAGGTACAAAACCCTCCCAGAGGACACACTTCTAAGTACCCTTAGACCAGCCCTGGCTGGTCTAAGGGTTCTTAGAAATTTGCTGTCTGAGAGGATTTTGTGAATTCCAAATTAGGGGATATGGCAGCCTGCATCTGCCACAAGCCCCCTAGCACCATGAGGCAGCTGATTTTGTGCTGCAAGGATGGCACAAATCCCCTGCAGCACTTGCAGCCTGTGTTTAATGCAGGCTGCATTTATGAATTGCTCTTGTGGCTGGTGCTGTTCTTCATTTGAAAGTGACCCCTCTCCTGTACCCTGTTCACCTTGTTGGGTACTTGTAGGTCTCTGTCATGTCTGATCTCACTCTGCTGTCTTCTGGGCTGCACATTTTGAGATCCCTCAGTTTCTCCACATATGGCTTTTGGTACAACCCCTGCATATCTTAGTTGCCTTTCTCTTGACTGATTTTACCCTGTTTATGTCCATTCTGAGGAATGGACTCCACAACTGGATACAATACTCCAGTTGGGGTCACACCAGTGAGCCATAAAGTGGCAATACCACCTCCTTCCTCCTGCTGGTGCTATCTTTCCTTATGCATCCCAGCATCCCACTCTCCCAACCCACTGCTTTGTCACACTGCCCTGCAAATTTGATGTAATCAGATATGATAACCCTGATGTCCCTTTTCTGCTTGGTGACTGATAGTACCTTCCCCATCCAATACTTTATTCTTGGGTTCCTATGCCCTAGGTGCATGATTTTGCCTTTTTTGCATTGAACCCTAACTGCCATACTCTTGATCACTCCTCGAGTGTCTCAAGATCTCTATGCATACTTTCCAACCCTTCCTTATTGTCCACCCTATTACAGATTTTGGTATTGTCTATGAAAAGACATACCTGCCTTTCCAGTTCATCTGCAATGCCACTTATAAAGACAGTGAAGAGGACCGGTACCAGTACTGAGCCCTGCAACCCCCCTGGTCACTCTGCCATTGTTAGAGTGAGTGCTGTCAACCACCACCCTATGTCATCTGTCCATTAGCCAGTTTCTAACCCAATTCACCACTTTGGATCCCACCCCTAGGCTGCTCAGTTCGTTTTTCAGTCTCCTGTACAGCACAGTGTTGAAGACCCAGCAAAAGTCCAGACAGGCTGCATTCACTGCCCTCCCCTGATTTGTTTCCCTGGTTGCCAATTCAAAGAACTCAATCAGATTCATCAGGCATAATCTCCCCCAATGAATCCATGTTGCCTTTCATGTTGCAGCCTACTGGATTCAAGATACTCTACTAACATTTCCTGTAAAAGTGTTTCCATTAATTTCCCAACCACTAACGTGAGGCTCACCAGTCCATAGTTACTAGACTCTTCCTTTCTGCCACCCTATGTAGAGAGACTATGTGTGATCTCCTCCAGTCCTCTAAAACCATGCCTGATTCCAGGGAACTGTTGAATAACGTCATCAGTGGGGCAACTAGCATATCTGAGTTCACTTAGTACCTTCTATTGCATGGAGGAATTGTGACATGTTGATTGGTAATCACAGAGTAAAGATGTGGTATGGAGGTCTTAGGGTCTTGCATGTTGAGTAGGGTCATTTGCATTTTAAGTACCAATATGGCACATTAGCAATGCAGTGATAACTTATTTGTGCCTTGTAAACTATCCAGCCTGTCTGCAGCAATGATCCCAATCTGCCGGCTATTTCAGGTGGTCACCACTGTGGTTAGTGCTCCCCCAAGGGTTAGTGCTTTGCTTTGTGCATTGTTCACAGAAGGTATGTTGGAAACCTGTTAGTGCTGGACAGAGGTTCAACAAGTGGTTGTTAATATACTCCCTTTTGTTTCACACACAATAATGTATGTGCAAACAGCACTTTGTATGTCACTTTGCATGGCTTTCGAATATGGGGACTAAGACTAGTATGACTAGCCATTTGACAACTGCCATGGATGCCGACAACACTTATTTTCTTCTGCTTCATACTTCATCAGTTTTTAATAACAGACCCCTATGTTTGCCCAGCATATAGGTTTTATATTCTTATCTGAAACCATTAGTCAGGGTGAATGGGATTATTTTCTTATATTCTTACTACAGAGTGGCACTCAACAAGAGTGCCTCTTGTGTTTACTTTTATTTGCATTCCGTATAGAGCCATTAGTATTGTACTGTGTGTGACAGCATACTGATTATGGCATATAATCACTGTGAGTGTGAAAAAAAGAATTTTGCTGTAAGCCTATGATACCCTGTTCTATGTTAATTACCTAAGCAATCTATTCCAGTTTTGTTATGAATGTTATATTCAAGGCCACTGTTTTTCGTTTTTTACCTGAAAATCCGGTAAAATTCCGGAATTAGGGTTGCCTGAAAACCGGAAAAAATTAAGATTTCATGGAATCTGGCATTTTCTGTCAGATCAGTAAATCTATAAAAAAGTGTGTTTTTATTTTAATTCCTTCCTGTACTATTTTCAGTTTGCTTTATTTAATGCTCTGTGTATTAAGCCTTCTTTAATTCTGATTATTTATGCACATACTAAAAGAATGATAACAGAATCCCGGTAAAATCCAGAAATTAGATTAACAATCACCGGTGAAATTCCAGAATCTTAAGTCTTGAAAACGGAATTTAATTGTTTTAATCACCATAAATCAGTGGCCTTGGTTATATTACTACACTACGTTGGATTATCAGGGTATAACGTTAATCTTTCTAAATATGAAATTATATTCTTAATGAGAATAGGGCACTGTGAAATAATGTTTTGATTCTCTTTGCTTAAGCCAGTAAGAACACTATTAGATATTTGGGGGTGCTTATCTTGTGAATTTTTTTTTTATTTTTATTGTATTTATTCCTGTGCTGCAGAGGATATATTGGATCTATTCATCAACAGCCGTTGGTTATCAGAGGATTTACACCGGTGGTAAACTACCAGTCTGATGATTTCATTGGCTGTTCACTTATGTCCATGGTATAATCAGTTGTACAGTAGCTTGATGGGCATTACTTCTATTTTCTTAGTTAGGGGGTGTGTGGCAATAGTGAAAATTAACTTGCTATCTGAATTACATTTCATGCTTTCTACAGTGCCTAGATTGATAACAGCATCATTTGGAACTCTTTTCCCTCAATTATTTTGTGTTTTCTTTGGGCTGAGAACTGAAAGCCCAAAGTGGCTTTTCATTTTCAGACCTGACCTCAGGAGGCAGTGAGTTTAGGCTGCAGGGCCTTAAATAATCTTTTATTAGTCATCCAGATAATTCTAAAAGTTACTTGATTGTGTCAAGATGAGCATTCTGAGTGTTATTCCAGGGAGCATGCTAGCATTTTCCATAGAAAAATAATATTGAGGACAAGCTATGGAGTTGGAGGTGTGGGGGGGGGGGCTCAGAAGAAATGTGAGGAAATACTTCTTCATGGAGAGGGTGGTGGACACCTGGAACAACCTTCCAGTGGAGGTGGCAGGTACCAAAATGGTGTTGGGATTCAAGCATGCATGGGACAGATACAATGAGACCCTGGTAGCAAGGCAAGGAGAGGAGACAACCGCGGAGATCAAGTAGGGTCAGCAGTGACATAGTAGGCAAGGAAAACTGGTCAGACTAAGTGGACCAAGATGTCCTTATCTACTGACAACATCTATGTTTCTATATTTCTATGCTCAATATTTTACTCCTCTGAATTTGTTTTCTGAGACATTTCCTATCAATTTGTCTCAGGTTGACTTGATTCTTGCTCTAGACACATTTTCTTTTAATTTGATATTTAGTATTAAGGTTTATGTATAGTTCATTTGTTTTGACACTGACTACTCCCATATTATCCACTATTACAGTATCCACTATTTTACCCAGTGGGCATGAATGGTGGATTTCAGTGGTGTTGGGTATCGTGATTCTTTTTTTTTTTTAACTGGCGCATGTACAGGTTGCATCCCATATGCTACTCTCCACAACTGATTTCACTTACCTAGAACTGAGTTTTTTTTTAGTTTTGGCAGATAAGACAATTTATTTCATAGGGTTTTAGTCTGGCTAATTCTTTGTATAACATGTATTCGTATGAAGAATTTTATATAGAGTTCTTTCATAAGCAGTTGATTCAGATTCATTGCTACATTGCACTACTCCCTTCACTCATTTAGTGGGATACCCATGGGGCATATTATGGAATGCTGCCAAAGGCAGCTGCCCACTATTCTCCCATCAGATGATTTTTTTTTTATTTCAGTAGGCTGCCAAAAATTACGTGTTCTGACTGGAAAGAATATTACTAGAAGTCTCTTGTTAGGTTTTTCACATGCTAGATATTCTTTGTCTTTCAGAGGACACCAGTCAGATCATTATTAGAGAGACTGTAGTGTAGTTGATAATCATTATGATATTGTTGGGGACAACCTACATTTAACTTCTAAGTATTCTGAAATTAATCAGACTGGTAGAATAGCATAATTCTGGATGTTTTCTTGCCTTGTAACTTTTGGATTATGTTCTTACAGATGGCACCGTGTGGATTATTGCCAGTGTCACAACTGCATATCTTTCATATTTTTATTACAGTAGCCATTATACAAATAACATTATATTAGCATGTTTGTGTTGGATCCCTTTTGGCAAAAATGGCATGCAGAATTTCAAGATATTGAAATGACTGCTTTGCTGCATTTCCACTTAGAGGATAAGTTGTATATTTGGCAGCCAGAGGTAATGTACTTCATAACTCGTGAGGCAGTTCTGTGGTTACATGAACCCTTGTGATTTGACATAGACTTCTGCATTTTCTTATGATTAGATGCATCATCCATTAAGTTGTCAATTCACTTTATTTGGGGGGGCATCTAGCATGTGTATATGTTGGTTTGTTGTTGGGTAACAATAAACTATCATTTATTTTTAAATAAAAGAAAATAAAAAACACAGCACTTGAAAAACTGAAAGTATATTTATTGATAGATGCTAAAATGATTGCAATATGTTCCCAGTCATCCCAGAAATCCCACACATGCATGAAAAAGGCATAAACAAAATCCCACGCATGCGTAAGACATGGGTCATGATTAAAAATGTAAAACGCGATGCTCTCAGTGCTTGGTTTTTGTTTTTAGGCACCGCAAACTGTTCAGTGCTTAATCATTTACTGGGGAAACCTTTTATTACTAGTGACATTATAAAAAATTGTGCCTCGGGACTGTGCTTATGCCTGATGTGCGTTCTGAACCTGGTGATGCTTCCGGTGGTGGGTACTTTCAGATCCGACCAAGGGAATGTTGAATTTTGTGAAAAATGATCAAAACAGGTACAAAACTGTGTTTTTAATATTGCTGGGTGTATTTTACAGCACATGTATAATGGGTCTGTGCCAGACCCTACACTGCTTGTATATGCCCACAAACAAAGGGAGAAAGCTGACAGTGCCCCTTTAAAGTTTCCAACCTTAACACCCCCAGCCCCAACCACCAGGCAGCGAGATGAAAAACCATTACAATTTCACCTCTCTTGCATCTTCACTAATCAGGCATGGGTGTGCCTTGGGGTTGTCAGCCCTAATGCTCACCCCATTCTGATATACTCTACACATCTCAGCCTCTTTCATGATGTTATGGGGTGAGTGAGGACCCTGAGGCACACCCCATACCTGATTAGCAAAGATGCAGGAGAGGTAAAACTGTAATGGTTTTTCATCTTGCTGCATGGTGGGTGGGGTGAGGTGTTAGGGTTGGAAACCCTAACGACACATTTCCCTACTTTTGTTGGTTTAAAACTAACTAGTGCAGGGAGAAAGTTTTTTCACAAAGAATATACTATGTACAGCCAGGTTTGTAATATGTTCTAAATCAACCTGCTGACAGCAACTAAGGCCCCTTTAGCCCATCTCAAGTGGTTTTCCAGGTGGATATAAAATATCATATAGAACCTTTTGTAAGAGCTGGGTATTGTTCCTAGTGTCTGGGTTAGCATTCCTTCTAGCTATTAAACAATTTATTATGTAGCTGCCCAGCCCTGTGTCTGGATGTTGATTTTTTATGGGTCTGAATGACTGTATACCATCCTGCTACTATAAGTATGTAAATGATTGCTTTGTAAAGTGCTTTGAAATACATTGTGTAAGAAAAGGGCTAATTAAAGCTTAATGTATTGCTATGTATAAAAAAATACATAGATAAAAATAGCTCTAAACCCAATGATCTGGATTAGTATTTAAAAGGTTTGGGGTGGGAGGATGAGAGCGAAAGAGTGAGAGTCACTGTATGAAAATGTTTCAAATAAATAATCTGCATCTACCTCCAAGAATGCTGTAAGCATTTATTTACAGTGAGATGTTAAACATCTCTTTTACTGCCTATGTTACTTCACAGTTTCACAGACCCTGTTTACTCATGGTAGTTTTCCCTGGGAGGCACAAGCTTATGTTCCCTAATTTTGCCCCCAGATATCCCTGTCCTTCACCCCATTTATTAGTTGAATCAGTTACCTTACATTGACCATGTGAGATGCAAATGGTGGTGGTCCCCTCAGAGACCCTGCCAAGTCCAACTTGAAACACAGCCACAGAGGGTGCTTGAGAGAGATACAATATAGCCCTTCCCTCCCAGACAGTGAGGGGATCACAACCATGATGCTCACTCACTCCACTGACATGATTCAGTGGAGATACAGGTTGACGCCCAATCCAGGGTTTCCCATGTTGCATCACATTGCATTAGAGTCACTATATCAGTATACTGTATATCTAGTCTTTCAGTTGGAAATTATCATCTACTTAAAAGGAACACAAACCTTCTTGATTAGATTTCTTAATATAATTGTAAATTGCATTATGTGTGACGTCTCTTTATTTATCCCAATATGGTGTACAGAGTGATTATTTTGAAATAGTCCTATTTTTCCTTATTTAGAGTCCACTGTTAATGTGCCCTCCCTGAATATTTATTTTTTAATTACTCATGAGTTCTGGAAACCAGTGACATCAGTTGAGCTGAAGACTCCAATGACATTTTCCATACAGGGCTTAAGCTCAATCGATGTCACAGAATTCTGAATCTGTGACAAAATTTAAAATTGAAAGGCTGCACTAACAAGGAATCCTAACAAAGGACAAAAATAGGACTATTGCGAAACCAACATATGCAACAATACACTAGGTTTCTTATACAGACTTCATATATGCCCCAACTTACAATTCTATAAACGCAATGTAAACAACAGGGTTTGTGTAAGGATTAACCCATGACAGGGCATGGGTTTACTTGAGAATTAATCCATTCCATACCTGGGCATGGGGGGCATGGGAAATAAAGGCAGAATGCCTCCAACCACCCAAGCATGGATTAATTCTCAAGTTAATTCATGTTCTGGAGTGGGTTAATTCACTTATAACATGGCTCTCACTCAGACATCTCTGGGTGAGCTGACTGGGTGTTGCGGTAACTGTAAGGACTGCTCTGTTTGTTGTTGTGTCACTTGCTGAGCTGAGTGGGGGACATAACTGTGCATCAACTTTCAGTTTCAGTGGTGTACTGAACTCTGTGGCTATTTGATAGCCATGTTACAAGAGAAATTGCAGGTACCAAATAGAACTGAAACTGAACTGCTCCCCTGGTGCCTCTTTCTTAACAGCTCATTGCAGGAGCTTTAAAGCCTCCTGGCTTCAGACCATCTCCTGACCAACCCCTTCAGCTCGCTACATAAAGCAGGGCAGGGCACAGCTGAGTGAGACCAGATACACACACACACAGACACACAGACACACACACACACACACACACACACACACACACACACACACACACACACACACACACACACACACCGTGTACACATGCATGATTGCATGATACCAGGCATAAAATACACTAATAATCCTACTTCTGAAACTTGTGATATTTTTGGAGGGTGAGGGTTGTGCGAAGTCTAAGTTCAGAGGTTGTATAAACAGTACCTAGTTACTTATAAAGTCATAATTATGTGGTAATGATCACAAACAGAAGGACAGCAACTGCATGGACTTCCCATTTCCTGTTATCCCTATGTGGACTTGCATTCTTAGCTGGAAATTGAGTGACAAAGAGACATGCACACTAATAGACACAGTGAGACATTGCAGTCTGTGACAATGACTTTGCCCTCTTTCCTTCAGCTGTGTTTAACACTGAGGAGCAGCCTTTGTGTTCTCCCCACCCCCTCGAGCAACCATGGATTAATTCTCACAACCGTGGATTACTTGAGAATTAATCTATGGTCAGGTGATATGTTTCAATCAATGGGAGGAAGGCTATTTGATAGTTGGGGTTGGTGAAAGTTGTGAATTTCACTTTCGTGAAACTTCTGCAAAATTTCAGAAATTTTGTGGATATTTCAGAACTTTCACCATTGGTGAAACTGGGATTTTCTGTGGATTTTCACTGACACCAGAGAATTGGGATTACTTTTTTATAAGATATCAGGGATGGGGGGTCCATTAGACTCCAGAGAATAGTGGGAATAGAGGGGGATGAGTTGGTGGACTGCTGGCTGTTTTTTGTGGATTAAGGAATCCATGATAGGGAGGGGGGCCTGCTAGACACCAGTGAAATAAAATATTTTGGGGGCCATGATCAGTGGATGGGGGGGCACTAGACACCAGGAGGATCCGAGGGAGGGATTGGAGGTATTTATTTATTTACTGGGACCCTTGACCAGTGGGGGTTAAATTAATGAATTAAAATGCAGTTAAAAAAGCCTCAGAACTGACCACTGGCAGTGATCCATTCTGTGGATATTTTTCCTGCAGTTTAATAAATTAACCCACAGTTTGTATATTTATTCTGCAGTTTTAAGGTGGAATTTCCACAGAAGTTGCAAAAATGATTTCTGAACTTTCACGGAAGCGAAATTCACACTTTCGTGGAAATTCCGCTGGCAGAATTTTTTTTCCGCACACCCCTATTCGATAGCCATGTTATAAATGCCTTTTAAATACCTAAAAGCAGGGGCCTAGCTATAGAAAACACATTTGCATACCCTAATTCTGTTTCATGCCAGCCTTCAAATATTTTCATTACCTGGTTTGCCCTCTACCCTAACTAGCTGTACACCTTAATGGTTTTCTTATGTATGTGCATTATATTACAAGGGAGGCCACTGTTTTTTGTTTTGTGCTGGAAAACCCAGTAAAAGGCTGGAATTTGGACTGCCTACATACTGGTAAAAACAAAGAATTTCATGGAATTTGACATTTTATACCAGATCAGTAATCTACAGAAATTTTACTTTTCTTATAATTGCTTCCTCTACCTCTGGTATTTTCAATTTGCATAACATAATGTTCTTTATAGTAAGACTTCTTTTATTTGGATTATTTATACACATACTAAAAAAATGATGGTGGAATCCCAGTAAAATCCAGAAATCAGGTTAAAAATTACCAGTGCAGTTTCAAAATTTCCAGTATTGAAAACAGAATTTCAGTACTTTAATCATTATTAATCAGAGGCCTTGAGAGAAAGTCTTTAGCATCACTCTGTTTTACAAATTTACATTACTATTTTGGTTCAGGGTGTAACAATCACACTGTTACATTAATAGGTAAGAGAAATGATGGTGGTCCCAATCTCTTTTATTTACTTACAAAATAAATTTGTATTGCACAGTATACATAGGGTGTGCATTCTCATACCTACAGTAGGCCAAAGGGAGTTACTAGTAAGAAAGCACCTATATATTTTAAGCACTGTAGAAACAGAAACATCATCACATCCTTTACAATCAGCCACAGTGTATGAAGTAGAACTATCACATCAATGTGAATAAACTCAAAAGTAGAGTCTGAACTAAATTAAATAAATACAGCTTCACTTAGCTCAAAATATAATGACACACATGTGGATGGAAAAAGAAAATCAGGAACACTAGTTAGGTAATATAAAAGCACTACAGTGTGAAAAAAAAGGTGACAGACAAAACATAAGCACAATAAAAATGAGATTACAACTGGAGTTTATGACATTGCCTTTACCCCCCCCCCCCAATATAAGAAAAACCTCAGACTAATGACCCTACTCTACTAAAAGAGACACAAAAGAAGAGTGGTCATGCAGTTGGGGCTGTAGTGGTCTAAACCACTGACCTATACTACAGAAGTCCTTAACATAAGGTTTCTTATCACTATGGACTGATGTTGCCACGTTACCTTTCTCAACATTAGCCCTGTTCAGAAACACCTGGCACTGTGCAGTACTGATTTGTTAAAATTGGTTCTAAGGCTGCTTCAAAATTGTTCTTTGGCCTACCAGTCCATCATCATACTCATATGTACAGTATACTGAAACAAAAAGCATTATTTTGAATGGTATATATCTGATTAACAGGCTAAGGAGTGAATGCAAAGAATGATGTGCCAGAGATATTGTAATTCTGATGGGATTTAGATACCTCAGCAGTGTCTGACATAAATATATGTGGATAGACTTTCACTTGCAAGTCATACAACTGCAGAGCATGAGGAGTTCATTAGCAAACATATCACATGGGATGGGACAGAAGGTCATGAGTAATTCCCATAATATTCAGCAAAGAAAAGAGAAGAAAAGAAATATTTTACATATTGAATAATAATGCTTGCACTCTGTGCTCCGTTTATTTAATACACAAAAAAAAAAACACCATTTGGCAGTATGAAGTATAACAATCCCTGCATCTTCTAGGGACTGCCTGAGTCCCCAGACCCCTGACCTTTTAGAATTTTCTAGTCCCTAACTCAGAAAGGGTGTATGACAACCTAACCCTGAATGGTAAGATTGGAGCACAGGTCTTTCAGGAATAAGACACAAAATGGAAGAATTGTAAGCAGAGGGCCATTTGAATGGAAAACGTGGTAGAACGTTCAATGAAGAAGATTAAGTCACATTGAAATGAATCAGAATCCAAATAGTGTGAACTCTACCCTTGAAAAACTTTCAGGAGAATATTGCTGTCCATTACTTCAGTTAATAATTTTATTCAAAAGCAAAATTAAGTTACATATTCATTCATTTTCCATTCCAGTGCAGAAAGATCTGATTTCCATGTAAATGGCACATGCCAATCTGAACTCACAGGATTCAAACTAGGGGCTAGATTCATGAAACACTGCCTCAGTGCAAACCCAGTTTTGCCTTAGCAAACAGGGTTTTGCGCTGATCTGGTATTCACAAAAGCCCAGTTTGCACGAACAAACTGGGTTTGCACTGAGGGGGCTGAAATTCAAATGAGGAGGAAGGGACCTGCATATCAGTGCTGTCCCATTAACAAAGCATTTGCTCTGTGCAATGGTCTTTTGTGGGGTCCCCTTGTGGGAATCAAATGCCACAGATGGAGACCTTGATTTACTCCCCCACAACTCTAGTGGTTGGCGGAGGTCCTGCGGCGGCCCACCCTACTAATCGCTGGCCTGATAGTTATTAAAAATATAGTATTTCCCTGGTGCTAGTAGTCCCCACCACCACTGATTGCCAGCCCAACAGTAATACAGTATACTGTCCCTGGTGGATAGTGGTCCCACCTCCCCACTGATAGCTGGCCCAAGAATAAAAAAAGAATAGTCTCTGCTGCCAGTGGATCCCAGTGGCCTCCCCCTACAATCGCCCGAATAATAATATATATGTTATCCCAGGTGCTATTGGTACCCCCCTCCACAGATCGCTGAATCAAATAGAAATATATATGTGTTCCTGAAGTGTAGTGGTCCCTCCCACCACCTGCATGTGTGACTGTTCTGTAAAGAAAGTACCCCCAGTCTCTAGTGGTCCCTCCTCCACCCACACACATGCCCATTCTATAAAAAAAGGTATCCCTGGTGTCTATTGGTCCCTTCCCCCACCTGCACACATGCACGTTCTGTAATAAAAATATTCCTGGTGTCTAGTGGACCCTCCCACATCTGCACACATGTCGGTTCTGTAAAAAAAGTATCCCTGGTGTCTAGTGGTCCCTCTCCCCACTCGATCCCATGCCCATTCAGTAAAGAGATGCTAGGGACACATACATATTTCTATTTGGTCTGGTGATTGGGCTGGGAGGTTACTACTAACACCAGGGATATCATATATATTGTTATTCGGGCTGGCGATTGTGTGTGTGTGTGTGTATGTGGGGGGACCACTGGCACCAGGGAATATTCACTTTTTTATTCTTGGGCCAGTGATCAGCGGGGAAGGGGGACCAGTAGCCACCAGGGAATGTAAACTGTATTACTGTCGTGCCGGCAATTGGTGGGAAGTGGGAGCATGCTAACCTCTGTTGTGGTTCATGTAAATGGGCCCTTGATGGGCATGCAAATAGCCACATAGCGCCTTGCATACCTAATGGACTAATTTACATGGCGGCTTTTGTGAATTCCGATTAATACACCTGTGCTATTCACTGCAGGGGCATTCTCCTAGATGCATATCAGGGAAGGGCTAGTAGGGTTAGAGGTTGTGGTAGAGGAGTTAGCGCTGCTACATCTTGGTCCTACTCACAATTTGATAGTGTGTGGCACTGTCCAACTATGAATAGCAAACTTACACACCTGTGCAATTGCAAAGCACAGTGCCACCTTTTGCACTGAGCTTTGTGATTTTTTTGTGAAGCTATCCCTGGACTCTTTGTAGTACACCAGATCCAAATTCCATGCCAATAGTTAACAATTTTTTTTAGTGTTCTGCTTTAGACTTTAAGCAATTTTTTTCTTTGCTCTTGCACTTAATAAACTTGCATTTTCTTTTTCTGTTTTAGGTAGCATACTTTGAATATATTTTTCTGATGTTTCATATATTCCCTGGACCCTTCTTCAACTTGAGTAGTTCTTAAAACGTAGAATTCTGTGTTTTATATATTACTCAGTATAATCCTGTTTCATTAAAATGAGTAAAATATGATTTATTTCATTTATCATTGTGGAGTATTTTTTATCAAAAAAGTGGTAACGTAAGAATATAATATATTTAATGGGCAGAAATGACCTACTATCAAATTTCTCAGTTATAGAAAAGATCACCGTGTGTGACTGAATGCTTGATCTCTCTCTGTTGAAATAAAAAATGATATAAATCAAAGCACTGCTTAGTTTAGTTATTTCTTTTACATATGTTCTTATTTTATCTTTTTTCTATTATTCAAGGTTTCATAAAATATTGCTTTTATTATTCTATAGAAAGTGTGATCATCAATCATTGTGAATTTGTTTCAAATATAATTTTTATTCTATGAGGTTTGCATAATAATGGTAGTGGCTATGCTAGTTCATAAATTAATTGGCAGGAAATGGTATTTATTTTAACAAGTTATTATTTGTGCAGTTACTATCACCAAAGACATTAGTACAGTTTTAACTCTGGTTAACAAACATAGAAGGTGAACAGCACCCGCTGCAGAAAACTTAAGACTCAGACACAGTACTCACATGCAAAAACTGGTGAAACAGACATGGGTATAGTGGAAGAAATGCTAAAAAAAATGCACTGATGTTTCTCCTGGCCCCTGCCAGGCTTCCTCAGAGTGATAAAGCAAAGTGCATAGTGCTCAACATTCATAGTGCAAAGGGGTGTGTTAAAAACTGCACTGTAACCAATCACAGGCATACATAATGACATCAGTATTTAAAGACGTAGGCCCAGATATTTAAAGGGGTTGCACATGGCGCAACCCCGCATTGCACTCCAGTGAGATACTGAATAGGCTACCTGGTGCAGCGCAAATCCAGATGCACCGGGGTGCAATGTTAATGAATGTGGTGCAGATGCAGGGGGTGTGTCCATGCATATGCAGCACATCCTGATATTCAGCCAGGGATGTGCGGCGCATATGCTTGCACAACCCTGCATTGCGCCGAATAGTGGAGCTCAAAGTTGAGCCTGTGAAGTGGTGGAACAACACCTAGCCACCCACAGGCAGGCTGCTATATTGCAGGGTATAACACAGCAGCCGCCAGCCATGGGTGGCCACCCGCCTACCCAGAACACCATCCACAAGCATCCACATTGCCCTGGCAGTCTAGTGGTACCCCTCCTTCCTTTCAATTTCCTGATCATTGGTAAATGTATATTATTTCATCCCCTGGTAGTCTAGTTGGACACCCCTCCCTTCCGATTCCCCAATTGCCGGTAAATGCATATTAATTAATTCCCTGGTAGTCTAGTGGACCCCTCTCCCACATGATTCCCTGATCATGATAAATTGGTGTACAATAATTCCCAGGTGATCCAGTAGCATGCTCCCATCCACACATGACCCCTTGCCCATCCCGCTCCCCCCATCATCACCAGGCGGCTGCAACCTCCCATATACTGCCTGGCTGACCTCTGAATGACAGGTACAGTATGGGATGCAAGCCCATTGGTCCACAGTGTGGACCATTGGGCTTGCAGGGCATACTGTACTAGACTGTCCCAAATATGTGAATGACTTCATTCTGGTTAATTTCCACTGGTTCCTGCAGGTTCATGAATCAAGGGATTCCCATCTCCTGGAGTGTTGAAGATTCTTTCAGCAAAACCAATAACCGGAATGTCCGAAGATGCTGTGATGTCATCCGCTGAGTGTTGGTTGGCCATTCTGCATCAGGTGCTGATATAATAATAATAATAAAACTTTATTTATTCCACGCCTTTCATAAATTCAAGGCGCCTTACAATACTTACAAATGTAACAAATAAGACATAGTCCAACAATAATCTGAGCTCTTAAAATCACAATAATTAATTAAAATAAATCCTTGACCATACATAGGTCTTTAGGGCCTTTTTAAATTCCTCCACGGATGCACACTGACGAAGCAGATGGGGTAGAGAATTCCAGAGGGTAGGAGCAGCATACATAAAAGCACTAGCACCTGAAGATTTGAAAGAAACCCTCGGAATCTCTAGCAACCCCATGTCCACCGAGCAGAGAGATCGCTTAGGGCAGTAGGGAACCAGAAGCTCTTTCAAGTAGTCCAGACCCAGTCCGTGTAGGGCTTTGTAAGTCAAAAGATCAACTTTAAAGGTGATCTGCCACTAAAGTGGCAGCCAGTGCAGATCACGCAGCACCAGTGAAATATGACAGGCATGAGATGTACCCGTCAGTAACCAGGCCGTAGCGTTCTGCACCAGATGCAAGCGGCGGATATCAAGCCCAGGAAGCCTTAGATAAAGAGAGTTGCAATAACTGAGGCGTGATGTCACAAAAGTGTGGACCAAGGTAGGCAGATCAGTGGGCAGAACAAGGTGCTTAATCTTGGCGATGTTCCTAAGATGATAAAAGGAAAGTTTGACAACTGCTGACACCTGCAAATGCAGTGTCAGCTCATTGTCAAAAATCACCCCCAAGTTCCGCACCCGTTCGGAGGTAGGGAGCTGGATACCCCCCAGAAATAAACCTGTGGGTAAACCAGCGCCCATCCCCTATACCCTACGACCTGGGTCCACAACCATTACCTCCGTATTCTCCAAGTTCAAATTCAGCCAGCTTGAATTCATCCAGCACTGGATTTCAGTGAGGCAGCTATTAAAGACCAAGAGAGCACTATCCTGGTCAGGTGCAAAAGATAGGTAGAGCTGGGTATCATCTACATAGCAGTGAAACCTCAACCCATACCTTCTTATAATGTCTCTGAGGGGCAGCATATACACTGAGAACAACATGGGGGACAACACTGAGTCCTGGGAACCCCACATGACAGAGAGACTGGGCGGGAAGAATTTATCCCTGACACCACTCTCTGAGTTCTGTCAGTGAGAAAAGATCTAAACTAACTGAGAACTGTACCTGACAGGCCACAGATGAACTCCAGGCATGCAAGAACTACCCCATGGTCCACAGTGTCAAAAGCTGATGAGAGATCAGGAAGAACCAAGATGGAATGGCTCTTCTGATCTCCAGCCACCAGGAGATCATCGAGGACCTGAACCAGTGCTGTCTTGGTACTATGCCTCTTTTGAAAACCAGAATGGAATGGTTCATAGATGTCATGGATGGTTAAATGGTTTCCCAATTGTGCAGCCACTACTTTTTCAATAATATTCCTTACAAAGGGAAGATTAGAGATTGGCCTATAGTTGGCATGGCAGTCGGGGTCCAAGAAAGCTTTCTTCAGGAGGGTGTCACCACTGCATTCTTCAGGGAGCTAGAGAACTCATCTATGTCCAAGGAGCACCAGACAGTCCATGCTAGGACTGGGCCAATGATGTCATGACAACCCTTTATTAGGGAAGTCGGGCATGGGTCCAAACTACAGCATGTAGGGTGCATACTCTGAACAATCCTCATGACATCAATGAACTCAGGCCAGTCAAAGGAACTCCAGGAGAGACCAGGGGCTGCAACTGAATGCTAATCTGTAGCTTCTCCCATAGAGGGAGCAGGCTGGAGTGCTGCCCTGATGTCGGTCACCTTATCCGCAAAGAAGCGAGCGAGCTCATCACACTACACTTGTGAAAAGGCTTTCCAAACCTGGAGACAGGCTGGGTTGCACAGTCTGTCAACAGTTCAAAAAAGCTGAACTGGTCGGTTCTGAGCAGCCGCAATCTCCCCGGACAGGAACTCTGTCTTCTTACGAGAGATTGCGGAATGACAGAGTTGGTAATGTTTCATCAGTCTAAGATGGTCGGCATCAAGGACAATTCTTCACCAGCGATGCTCTAATCTTCATCCTTGTTGCCGCATCTCTATCAAGGTCCCATCAAACCATGGAGACTGAGGTCGAAGGGGGAGAGGACGAACACGGACAGGAGCAATTTGGTCCAAAGCCGAGGAGATGGCCCTATTATAGGCCAGCACCAAGGCATCAGGGTCATTGCTCACTCCAGAAAACTCCAATAGGTTAAGCACCGCTACCTGTAGAGCTAACATCTTGCAAAGAGTAGTACCTAACCATCTCCACAGGGGTAGGCCTACAAGAGGGGGGTTACAAAACCTGAACAGTGTTGTGATCAGACCAACTGACAGGTTCCACCCCCACGTCAAAGGTCTCAATCCCTAGGAGGAAAACTAAGTCCAAGGAGTGACCGCTCTTATGAGTGGCAGAAGTAACCACTTGTGTAAGGCCCAAAGATGTCATTAATTGGAGGAAGTGTTGTCCAAACTGTGAGAGTTCGTCATCGACCCAGGCATTGAAATCACCCAGGACCATCAGCCTGGGTGACTCAAATGCCATGTCGATGACAAAGTCAGCTACTTTCTGTAGAAAACTTTTCTCATCACCTGGTGGACGACAGATGAGAACAATTCTACAATCCACGCCTGCCACTACAGTACACTCGAAGGACTCAGCTCCCTCAACTGGTACACTTGTGATGCCCAGTTCAGTCTTGAAACAGACTGTAACCCCCCCACAGTCCAACCTTGGGCGATGTAACACCGAGTACCCAGCTGGAACTGCTGCCTCCAAAATTGGACCAGCATTTTCATCCAGCCAGATCTCAGTAATGCAAGCCAGATCCACAGACTCAACAAGATCTGCAATAACTGCAGTCTTGTTTCTTATGGATCTGGCATTGCACAACACCACCTGGGTTGGACAGGCTTCTGGAGTGGCACAGACCACTTGCCCAACATCACTAGTGGTGCCCTAGGGTAAGGAAACCAGACAAGATTGACCTCGCTCCAGAATCCATTTCACTCCAGGGCATCTTCTGGTTTCCACTGCCCCAATGCGGTGTCCCCGCTCATTCGGCCTTCACTGTTCACACACCCCAAAACCCCTCCTCCCCCTCTGCACAAAACCCAGTGCTTTACAGTGCTGATATGTTGACAACTGTAGTGGCAAGGGGAAGAAAGGGCAGAAGACGCAAAGAGCAGAGGATGAATAGTGTATGACCGTGGTGGCAGGTCTTCTACACATATTAAAATCCTATACCCTCACACCCAAAACTCAACAAAGCAAAAATATAAACCTCCCCAAATTAAATCAAATAAAATATAAAGAAAACACAAGTAAAATTAAATCAAAACAAACAAAAATAAAAATATTCAAATATATGATGTCCAAATGTACAAATGTCCAAAAGTTCACTGGATATTTTGAAACAAGAGAGGCTCTCACCCTCTCTCAGTTCTAGAAAAAAATCAGACAATGCAAGTCTCGCAGTAATCTCAGTGGATCAGCATCCAAATACAAATGATGTCCTCCAAGACCAAACAAAAAATTCCTTTAAAGGAACAGATGGGGCTCTCACCCCCTCTTAGACTAGACACCAAAAATTCCTCCAGATGACCAGTTCTTCTCTGATACCTTCCCAATGAGAAGCACTCACAAACTCAGACCAAGACACCAGAGTTCAGGATCAAGCTGAAAGGTTGCGATCAGAAATACTGTAGGTCCCTGAGAGGGAAGCAATAGCTCCCACCACAGAGAAACCTTAGGAACCCCCAGAGGGACCCCCACCACCATTAAGCCCCCCTGAGTTCCCTCTAAAACACAACCCGATTTCAGCCACAATCCCTATTCTGGTGCCCTGGCCCTAAAGGCAGAATGCAACCCTCCCCCTTCAGGAGTGGGAAACCTACAGTAGTAACAGGCTGCTCTAGGAGGGGAATCTGAGACCTCAGCCACTCACCAGCCGCTAAAGCCCCCTCATCAACAACCACAGGGGAAAAAACCCTCCAGTTCAGACCCCAGCAGTTCCTCCCCAAACAGCTCAAGACCCTGCCAGTCATCCACTTCAGGAGGAAAGGAGCATCTGCCTAAAAATCCAAGGGAGGAAGGTGCTTCTTTCTGTCTTCTGTACACCAGAAAAGAGTGCTCTCACCACACCCACGTCAACCCGAGTGGGAGTGGAAATCCTCCATATGCTGCACCTGAGGCCCCGGGCGCTCTCACCGCCCTGACGTTAATTCACAGGCAGGCAGCAAAAAACCCACATCTGGTGTAAGACTTCATGTGCTCCCACCTCAATACATCAGCACTGATCAAAGTAAATGCAGGCAAAAAGGATTTCACTCACAGACCAAAGTCCACAGTCCCATTGAGTACGACGAATATGTTTCCAGAAATCACAGAGGGCTCCAAGACCACACACTTCCCTCGCATTATAAATCCATTGATATTCCAGGACTGTCCTACAGTATCAGCGGTCTTCTCGGAGGAGTACGCTAAGTACGCTGATTCAGCTCACTATCGAGACCGCAATGCCGTGACTTTGATATTTACACTGACATGAAGAGTCAGTCAAATTTTATACTTGCAGGTAGTGCAAAAGACCAAAACCACGTTTACCAGAGAAAGAGGGGGAAAAAATGCAACAAATCTAAATAAATCACTCAGGGACCCTGCCTAACTAAAACACAATTTCAAAACAAACAAAAAAAATGAGCAAACAAAAAACAATAAAATAGATCTAAAACAACTTTAAAACAAGATTCAAAGCTCATAGCTCAGAGGAAGAACACTGGCTCTAATAATGTATATAGAAGTATAGAATGTATATAGAAGTATCACTTTTTATATACTTATGCACACTTATCATGGACTTCACAGTAAATGAGGTATCCGATGTAAACTCATCATATATATTTATATAAATTCATTCAAGGATGTTAAACAATTACTTAAATTACATCTCACATCTATACAGACATTACCAACCACTCAGTCCAAGCACTAAAGTTGTAAAAACATGCTAAAAGCTTTTTGCTTTTTACTTTTTGACACTCCAGATATTGGACTACTGACTGTCCCATAATGGGTTAACTAATATCAGGCAATACATTAATTATCAAATAAGGGTGAGATCATTTTCTCATTTTACATTTACTTTGTTAAAAAACTGATTTACTATGAAAAGTCACTTTGTATCTTTCCTTAAACTTACCCTTTGGTGTGTGTCTATTTGTATTTGGCAGAACAAGTCATTAATTGCAGTAATTGACAGAAATATGGTCCTGATAGTTTTTCAAGGGTAGAGTTCACACTATTTGGATTTCCTAATTTTGAGGAAGGTTCAGTGAGAGCTCCCTACATGTCTGTATATAGATAGACACTCCACAACAGGAACCCTGGACTCAGATCTTGTGATTATTCAAATGAGTTAAACATTTAGAAAGAGATAACACAGATCAATGACGAGAATGACAAACGCTAGATAACATCACTGGCCCCTTGATACAATGTCAAGCACTGAGATACAAGCACTGACCACTCTGGAAGATAGTGCCATTACTTGTGCAAATTTCATTTTGCTTTAGTGTAATAGACTGTCAGAAATGTTGGCTTTAAAATCTGAGTTTACAGCATCTTCTTTGTTCAGGAAGCACCTTTTCCATGAGGGACTGTTGAGGGACAGAGCAATTCCGAGGGGGTAAAATAAGGGCTGTCTCTTGTAATGATGGACAGTTGAAAGGTATGGGAAGATAGATAGATAGATAGATAGATAGATAGATAGATAGATAGATAGATAGATAGATAGACAGACAGACAGACAGACAGACTGGACTCCCACTTTCACTCTTTCTGTCACTTTCCCCTGGATTATTCACCTCACACTCACCAGTGCTCCCTCCTTCCTCTCCCTCTCCTCATCTCTCTCACTGTGCTTCTTTTATCTCCAAATTCTGTACTGGCCTCCCCACTTGCCTTACGTCCCTCCTTTTGCTCCTTTCTGCTCCCACTTACTCCCTCTGTAATGATGACCCTTGAGCCCTCACCCTCCTTCTCAGGAAATCTTTTTTGAAGCCAAGTTACTTTCTAGTTCCAGTTCCCAAAGCTCTGGTCTTCTTTTTCCCTTACTATCCTCTCTGCACCTTCTCTCTTCTCTCTTAAAACCATCCTTCATAACTTCTCTACTCACTCCTATTATTACATTGATCACATTATGACTTGACTTCCTGGCCTCACACATTTGCCCTCCTTAGACCACTGGTTTTCCCTGTTGTTTGCAGATTTGTCTAGTTCTGACTCTTATCCAATCATATGTTCATTGGTCACAGCTAATATATGTTTATACCATTTTTATATTTGATTCTCCACTTAACAACTATAACTTGCTACTTATATTAATTATTTTTGTTTCTAAATATCAAGCTGTACTGTACTCTATTTCCCCTCCCACCCCAGTATGCATCTTTAAATGAACTGAGATATATGTCTTTCCTGGTGCAGCTTCTGAAGTAACTAAATACATTGGCAGACAGACAGACCGACAGCCCATCAGAACTGGTAAGCAATACAGATAAAATACATGGCAATATGAGAAACATCTGAATAAAATATAAAGAGTAAATCAATTGTTCTTACCTTTGTTGCACTGTAAAACTAACAATAGTATTTCTTAGTTGAAAAGGCATGTAGTTTTCTAGTAATACAATTTCTAAAACACTGTATTCATTTATTGTTGTATGTATTCATATTTTTATTTGTTTACTGCTAAGCAAAATATTACCATTTGTGTACAAACACCTAACATCACACGGTAACTTTTTTGACAAAAATATTTTTTTGACAGTTTGGTGATATATTTAATTCTCTACTTACAGTTTTCACTCATCTTACTAAATTTCATGTATAATGAATATTTAACTGGGAGATTGTTTTCCAGAAACCTTTCCTTATCATTTTGTGTCATTAAGCAACGTCTGTTCTCTGACAGGGTAATTTACTATCAATACAGTGATGACTGGCTCAGTGTAGGTGGGAATGGCAATCAACAGTCATTGGCTGTGAGCTAAAGAATACTTCTGACTGAACAGGGGAGCTAAGAAGGTTTAGTTGAGATTGTCACCACATTCAGTGGGAAAATACTGCTAATCCCAGATACATGCTAATCAGTTTCAGCTTTTCTGCATGTAAGTATCAGCATTAGGCTTACAAGTGCTTATCAAGCAACTTCATCATTCAGGATGAAATAGCATTTCTCTTCTTTTATATGTGTTTCTGTCATAGACATTTTCATGTGGAATTGCTAGGGGTACACAGAGTTTATATCTGCCTGAGTCCACAATTTTATTTACGTATTTCCAGTTGTGGTTGTATCTTTTTGATAGTTAATAATGTTGACTCTATGAATTATAAATTTGTGTAGGAGGCAGCCAGCCTGTCAGTGCAGTGGTGTCACTGCCATTGTGACACTGGTGAGCCAGGACTGGGAACAAGCCTGGGTCATCCAGGGCCAGCTGGGAGAGGAGGACTGAGAATCCCATGGGAGGCTTTCCTCTGGGGAGGGAGGGTTGTCATACTGAGGTGTAATAATGCCACTTGGCTGAGTACAAGTGGCAGTACACAAGCAGAGGCATACTGGGTGGGGGAGGGCCAACTATGTCTTCCTCTACATGTCTGCAAGTGTTTAAGCTCGTGCGCATCCTAGTGTCAGCATCCCACAGGAACTGGGGGAACAAGGTAAATCCCTGACTTAGGGAGGATAAAGAACTGACAGCTTAATGGCCCTGAACTGGTGAAGTGGTCTCTCCCTGAAGCTAGATCTGCTTCCATGACAATTGGGCACCCTGCTGTCTGGGCTATGGCAGATAGGACAAGGGGACACAGGGTAGATTGATAAGTCTGAGGGAAGCCAGGTGACAGGGCTGGGTGGGATGGATCAAAAGATGGCCTGGTCAATAGAGAAGGAAAAACAGACAAAAAATTAAAAATACATGGTAACACTTTATTTTATGTGTCCTTAACTACATAGAAACATAGAAACATAGACTTTGACATCAGATAAGGACTGCTTGGCCCACCTAGTCTGCTCATGTCCCTACCTACAGGATAAGCTGCAGATGTTAGTTAGCCAACAGCCTATTTCTTCCTACCCCCCCACAAGAATTGCCTTATGTCTGTCCCATTCATTCTTGAATTCTCCCACAGTTTTAGACCCCACAACCTCCTCAGGAAGGCTGTTCCATGTGTCCACCAGCCTCTCTGTGAAAAAATACTTCCTCACATTGCCCCTGAGCTGTCCCCCCCGTCTTCAAATTGTGTTCCCTTATTCTTACACATCTGTCTTTCTGAAAGATGCTAGCCTCTTGGACTTTGTTGATTCCACTAAGGTACTTAAAAGTTTCTATCATGTCCCCCCATCCCTCCTTTCCTCAAGGGAATACATATTAAGCTCCATTAGTCTCTCCTCATATGGCTTCTCTTGCAGACCCTGCACCATTTCAGTTGCCCTCCTCTGGACTACCTCCATCCTGTCTATGTCCTTGCGGAGATGAGGTCTCTAGAACTGGACGCAGTACTCCAGATGGGGTCTCACTAACTGTCTGTACAGAGGGATAACAACTTCTTTTCTGCTGGTGATGCCTCTCCCTAAACATTCCAGTATCCCCCAGCCCTCCCTACTGCCTTCCCACGTTGCTTACTAACTTTAGGGTCATCTGATATGATTATCCCCAGGTCCCTTTCCATTTTTGTTGTTGTTACTACCTCCCCCCATTGTGTAATCTTCCCCTGGGTTTTTGTTTCCCAGATGCATTATTTTGCAGCTCTTTGCATTCCTCCAATCTTGCCAAGTCCCTTCTCATCCTTTCCATGCCTCCTTGTGTATCAACCCTGTTGCAGATCTTTGTGTCATCTGCAAAGAGGCATACTTTTCCTTCCAGTCCCTCTGCAATGTCACTTATAAAGACATTAAAAAGGACTGGACCCAGTACTGAACCCTGCAGTACCCTACTAGTAACCCCTCTTTCTTCAGAGTGGACTCCATTTACAATTACCTTCTGTATCCTGTTGTCCAGCCAATGTTTTACCCAGGCTACCACCCTGGGACCCACTCCCAGGCTGGTTAATTTGATTATTAATCTTTTGTGTGGGACTGTGTCAAATGTCTTGCTAAAGTCTAGGTAGGCCATGTCCACAGCCCCTCCCTGGTCTACTACTTTGTTCACCCGGTCAAATAAATCAATTAGATTCATCTGACATGACCTTTCCGCTATGAACCCATGTTGCCTTGGGTCCTGTGCCCCACTGGCCTCTAGGTACTCAACAATTCTTTCCTTCAGAAGTGATTCCATCACTTTCCCTACCACAGAGGTCAAACTGACAGGTCTGTAGTTTCCTGCCTCTGTCTTGCTCCCACTTTTGTGAAGGGGAATCACATCCACCTTCCTCCAGTCCTCAGGTACCACACCATCCTCCCATGATTTGTTAAAAAGGGTAGTCAGTGGTGTCACTAGTTCTCTCCTTAATTATTTTAGAATTCTTGAGTGAATTCCATCAGGCCCTATTGCTTTGTCCATCTTCAGTTTTTGGAGTTCTTTCAGAACCCTTTCTTCTGTGAAAGGACTGGGATTGAACCCCCATCCAGAGTGCTCCTGTTAATTGGATTAGACATCTCCCCTCCTCCTCTTTTGTGAATACTGAACAGAAGTATTTGTTCAGCATCCCTGCTTTTTCACTGTCTCTCTCTGCCCACCCACCATCCTTTCTATTCAGCCTCACTATCCCTCCCTTTGTCTTTCTACACTCCCTGATGTACCTATAAAAGGTTTTATCCCTCTTCTTAACTGAGTTGGCTATATTTTCCTCAGTTTGGACCTTTGCTATTCTGACTTCCCTCCCTGCTTCCTTTTGCCTTAACTGGTACAGTTCTCTGTCCTGCTCCTTCTGTGTTTTCTTATACTTTCTAAATGCTATCTTTTTTCTCCCTAACCTTCCCCACCACCTCTTGTGAGAACCATAGTGGCTTTTTATTTCATTTTGATTTATTTGCTTCACACAAAGGCTTGTTGCCTCTGTGATGGCAGTTTTGATGTTTCCCCTTTGTTGCTCCACCCCTTCTTCTAGCCTGTTTGCTAGTGCTTTTCTAAGGCACTCTCCCATCTTGCCAAATTCAGCCCTCCTGAAGTCTAGTACCCTCACTTTTGTATGGCTTGACTCTGTAGCTGAGTTTATTGTGAACCACACTGATTGGTGATCACTTGTTCCCAGATGGCTACCCATTTCTAGAGCTGAGATCCTCTTACTGTCCCCATTTAAGAGCATGAGGTCTAAGATTGCTGCCTCATGAGTGGGTTCCCAAACTAGCTGTCTGAGGCCTGCCACCTGTAGGGCATTGAGAATGGCCCTGCTCTTGGATGTGGCTTCATCAAAGGTGCTCCAGTTAACATCTGGCATATTCAGGTCTCCCATCAACAATATCTCCCCTTTCTCTGCCACCCTAAGGATGCCTTCTATCATATCCTTGTGCATTCCCTCCGTCTGACATGGGGGTCTGTATACAATCCATGTGTGGATTGTGGTGCCATTTCCAGTCTCTAAGGTGATCCACAGTGCCTCCTCTCCTCCCTGTTTACTGTTTTGTTCCATTGCTTTTATCCCTTTCCTTACATAGAGAGCTACTCCTCACCCTCTTTTACCCTCCTTGTCTCTCCTGTAGGTTGTGTACCCTGATAAGTTGACATCCCAGCCATGGTTCTCTGTGTACCATGTTTCTGTGACTGCTACAATATCCAGGCATCCCTCTTCCATCAAGGCCACCAGTTCAGGGAGCTTGTTGCCCAGACTACGGGCATTGGTACTCATTACGCTCCATTTCTTGATAGCTTTACCCCTTTTTGCCCCATCCCTGTCCTTATTACCTTTGTCATTTTCTCCATTTACCCCTGCCCTTCTCCCTATCGACATCTCTATCTTGGTGCTTACCTCACTTACTACCCTGACTTTTTGGGGGGGCTAGGATTTCTCTGGTCATTTCCAGTGCCTCCCCCATGGCTTGTTTAAATGCTTGCCAATGAAGCATTTAAACCAATCACCTAGGATTCTGGTTCCCCTCCTGGACAGATGCAGACCATCGCACCAGTATAGGCCTGCATCACTCCAGGTGGACCCCCAGTCTCCAATGAAGCCAAATCCCTGAGCTCTGCACCAGTTTTTCAACCACTGATTGAATCCCATGGTGTGGAGCACCCTAGACTCATTCATGCTGTAGACAAGCAGCACCTCCGAGAAGGTTACTGTGCATGCTACTTGTCTAAAGCCCCTCCCCAACTCCATAAAATCTTTCTGCACTGTTCTGATCCCTTTCTCAGCCAGGTCATTTTTCCCTAGGTAGACAATGACATCCAGCTCCCTCCCCTGTGCAGCTGCTCCAGTGATCCTGAGGATTCGATCCCTGTCCCTCCAAGCCTTGGCACCAGGCAGACACCTTGCCTCCCTCTTCCCTTCTTCCCCCAGTTCTATCCCTCTAACAATTGAGTCCCCCACCAGGAGTTGTTTCCTTCCCCTCTGGGGTCCCATGCCACCCTCCTGTGGGTTTCCTTTTTGGAGGTTCCCAGCATCCAATTTGGTCTTCACTGTGGATACCTCCATAGAAGAACCACACTTTGTCAGATTGGCATATGAATTGTGGAGAGGTACAGCTGGAGAGATGCACCTCTGTTCCACAGTCTTCACCCTCCTTGAGCCCACTGTGGTCCAACCACTCCTCTTTCTTGGCTACCTCTAAGGCAACAGCAGTGGCCCTGGTGGTCCCTGGGTGGGAGAGGATGTCCCACAAATCCCGGCCAACTCAGCCTGGAGATGAGCAACCTCCTCCCTCAGCCCAGAGAGATGCCTGCAGATGGGACAACACCACATCCTCCAGAACATCTTCCAGAAGACTGCTGCTCCACAGCCACTGCACTGCACCACTAGCATCATGTCTTATTTATAACCCCTTAACTGTTGTTTGTAATACGTACTCTTTCCTCTGTTTATTTATTTATTTATTTTATTTTTCTCCCTACTTACTTACTGCATCTGTGCCCTTTAAGCTCCTAATCTTCCTGTTCTGAGACAAGAAGTTCCTATATTTCCTCAGTAGTCTCCTTACTTGCTCAGAGTCAGACCTCCATCAGCTAGGGGGGATGGAGAGCTACTCTTTTTCTTCTAGGATGGTGAGTCTTTTGTGGCTCTGTGATCACTCCTTTCCAGCTCCCAAACAGGAAGTTCCTGTTGTCAGTCAAATCCTGTGCCTATAAAAGTAGAATCGGCTTAGGGTGGGGTGGGGGGAAGGAAGGAGGGCAATAGTGTCCCTGCAGAGAAGCATAGTTATAACAGCAGCTCCTTCTTCTTGGGTGTTCTCTGCCTGTTCTCTGGCAGAAGCTATCTAAGGCAGTTTTTAAATCTGGCTTTAACCTGGCTTCCTTCTAGCTAAGCCATTGCCCCTACTTCACAGCTCTTTCTACACTTAGTTAATTCCACAGATAACAATTCACTTCAGCCAACTCAGACAGACACACTAACTTTTTTTACCCTAAATTGAAGGTCCCAGTAGTAGAGTTCTAGTTCTTTAGTCCCAGTAGAGAAATATAGTTATAACAGCAGCTACTTCTTCTTCTTGGGTGTTCTCTGCCTGTTCTCTGGCAGAAGTTAACTACACTGTAACTACTGTATAACTATACTGTAACTGCACTGTAACTACTATGTAGTTACATGTAATTACCATGTAGTTGTTAACTAGTTTCTCATGTGTTGTTGTGTAGTTACACAATTTGCATACATCTGCAACTACTACTGTCTCTCTATCGGCACAAATAATTTCATTCTGACACATGTAACTACACATTTAATAGCTATTGCAAAATGTAACAGAAAATCTGTTGTGCAACTACCACTGTATCTCTTCTGGCATTATGTAATTTTTTCATACAAGGGCAACTACACATGTTATAGCTATTGCAAATTATAACAGAAAATGTATTGTGTAACTACTATGTTACTACTTTTGGCATTGTTTAATTTGTTCTTACAACTGTAACCACAAATGAATGCAGGCCTTGTGCACTGTTTCAACTGTCTATGTCTATCTGACATTTATTTAAAAGGTAATCACACAGAAAAACTTAAAAGTGTAATCAGAGTGGTAAATAAAATATGATTAAACTATAATTTCAGTCTGCTACACTTAAATGAACTGATTGGCAATTCTTTAGATGATGTTCCTTGTCTGCATTCCAGTTTTTCATGAACCTACAGGTTAATAAAATGCAGTCTAACATTATGAATTAATCTATAATTGTACACACAAATATTTCATTTGCATAATTACTAATTGGTTTTGTAACAATATTGTGGCTAAGAAATAATGGTATGTATGGTAGAACATTGTTCTACCTTGATCTTTATGGCTGTGGACAGAGTCTACAGACATTTTGCTATCTGTAGCTTGAAAATGGAGTTTCATGGAACACATGTTTTGGTCTTTTCAATGTATTCTTCCATGCCAACTAAAATAAAATATTTCCTTCTTTCTGTTAAGAATGTTGGAGACATAACTCCAAGTTGCTTATCAGATGCCATTAGGAAACTGAAACAGCTTGTTAAATATTGGTTGCCTATGAAACTGGAGATTTGCACATTTAAATACTTAGCATTTAAACAGCTTCCTGATACTAGTTTAACTTGGGAATGTATTGTCTTTCAAGAAAGATTCACACCTCATAAATGTCACCCTTTCCCCAGCAAATCTATGATTTACACCATTTTCTAACTTCTGGAGCCTACGGCCCTGTTGCTGTCTGTAGCTGGAAAATGGAGTATCATGGCACACATGTTTTGGACTTTTCAATGCATCCTTCCATACCAACTGAAATAAAATATTCTCTTCTTTCTGTTAAGAATGTTGGAGACATAACTCCAAGCTGCTTATCAGATGCCATTAGGAAACTGAAACAGCTTGTTAAATATTGGTTGCCTATGAAACTGGAGATTTGCACATTTAAATACTTAGCATTCAAACAGCTTCTTGATACTAGTTTAACTTGGGAATGTATTGTCTTTCAAGAAAGAGTCATACTTCATAAATGTCACCCCTTCCCCAGCAAATCTATGATTTACACTGTTTTTAACCCCTACAGACACTATCTGATGAGCAGTCTCAGACATATGCCAGGTCTTCAGTGAACTGCTTAGACTAGATATGTACCAACAAGAAGCCATTTTTTTACTATGCTTTTTGGGGAAAAATATATTGAGCTACAGCAACACACACGCACTATACACACCATCCTCATGGCCACAACTTTCAAAATAAATATTGCATTCTAATATGTTATAAAAAAACTGTTTATCAAATAAAATCCTTATTTTTCCAGGTGATCATCATTGCGCAAGCCCATTTACAAGATGGACCTGCTGTTGTTCAAGACAGTTATGCATGCATAGATTGAGAATACAAAGTACAACATGTGCAAAGAGTTACAAACAAATTTACAGAACAGTGGTAGGTGCACGATATACATTCCAATCGTTCTTGTAGGAACATACATGCATCACTCAACTTTGCTGTGGTGTATACAGACTCCATGTATGCAGAAGTTAAGGTGGTATGTTTAGTCATTCTTAGTCGAGCCTCCATCAAAGGGTACAATTCTTTGCATTTCAGCCCTCAGTGACCGTTTACCATACTTGGGTGAGGGTCTTGGACTGCATAGGGGCCCCTAATGAGGTCTGTATGTTCTGCTTAAATGGTGAGAGGAGAGTAATATGGGAGAAGTGGTGCATTGGGTGCTGAGGGCCACCATGGCAACTAATTAGTGGACTTGATTAAAATAGGGAGGGGAGGAACTAGGTTCATGGCTGGATGTGGTAAGGATACGGGGTGAACCGTCAGCAGGACAGCTAGGAACTATGGAAACACTTACAGATTTCGGCGAACGTTTTGTCATAAATGATCCCAAACAGGGCAAAACTGACAGGACAGTTGAGTCTCAAGGATCTTTGTACCCTGTTCCAGAGCGTAGGCAAAAGCGTAGCTTATGGCAGCCCTGCCAAAGTGGGTACTGATCCTGGGGATTTTCAGAGAAATTAGCGAGTGGCTTCTTAGTGAATAGCTACTGATTGGGCTCAGGGAGAGGCAGGCAGTGAACATAATGAAGTTCAGTTTAGAGTAGATTTCCTTTAAATATTTACTTTATATTTTGTATATACACACAACACACACACACACACACACACACACACTACCCACCATCCTCATGGTCATAATAAACTGCCAGTTGGCCTGGATTCATGTCCCAGCTGAGGCACTTATTCTTTTTCACCTCTGTTTGTATGTATTGCATAAAATATGCACACCACACTCCTGTGTGATTGTTACAGGTAAATATTTGTGTCGCCATTGGGTTGTACATTTGAGAAAGAGTAATGTGCTCAAGGACACCCCATGTTCCAGTTGTCTCAGTGGTGCAGCTGATTAGAGCAATCAGAACAGTATTCTGGGCAGCCTGGATTCAAGTCCCAGTTGAGGCACTTATTCTTTCTCACCTCTGAGTGTATGTCTTCCACAAAATATGCACACCTCACTCCTGTGTGATTGTTTCAAATAAATATTTGTGTTGCCATTGGGTTGTGCATTTGAGAAATAGTAATGTGCTAGAGGATGGCACAGGTTCCAGTTGTCTCAGTGGTGCAGCTGGTTAGCACAATTGGAATGGTATTCTGGGCAGCCTGGGTTCAAGTCCCATCTAAGGCACTTATTCTTTCTTACCTCTGTTTGTATGTGTCCCATAAAATATGCACACCACACTTCTGTGTGACTGTTACAATTAAGAAACTGTTTGTTTATGTCAGTGACTACAGCAAAGTTCAGGTTAGAGTTGATTTCCTTTAAATATTTCTTATCCTATATTTTGTATCCTTGATAGTGCAGGGGAGATGCTACATCTCATTGTCATAGGGATCTTCATTTACACATTTCTGCACTGTATTTACTCAGGCTGTTGTAGATTAGATGCAATATCTTCTTTTCAGTAGGGTCATGATTTTCCCATTTTGATAATGTATTTCTTCGGGGTAGACTAGTCTATTCCCTCATATTCAAAGGAGATGCACAGTGCATCCTGACTGAAATGGGAGATATGCCATGCAACTCCAACAATGTGCCACAGCATGATATTCAAATGTGTGGAATGCACCTGCTGCAAGGGAATGGGCCAGCATGCACACAAATAGTATGCTGTGCAAGTCGAGGGTGTGTTATCATGCATATGCCACGCTGCAGCATACTCAGTGGGAAATTTGCCCCTCGCAGCCCAGAGCAGTGCGGCCCATAGCTAGGCCATGAATAACTGGCCTAAGCTGGCCAGCCACCCACAGGTGGTCTGTGGAAGTGCACCCAGGTGCACAGCAGCCTTGAAGCTCTGGTGGACTAAAGGTACCCCCTCCCATCCCATACCAATTCAACTCCATTCCCAAAGAGCTCCATAGTGTAGGGCTCCCCTGGACTCAAGTCCACTAGAGGAATCCACGGTCCATATCCATTGCATAGAGGACTCCCACCCATTGCCTTGGTACATAGACAACCCTGCTCCCCCCATGCCCGAGCTGTTGCACAGACTGGCACTGCCCTCCATGCCCTGCCACAGCCAGCCACTGACTGCACTGGACTGTGGACCCACCAGTTTATGCAGCTGTGTGTATGTCCCTGGCAAACTGTAAGAGGGAATTGACATACCTCCAATGCATGCCTTGTCGATGCTGTATCTTTCTGCTGTCATACACTTTTCCCTGTTCCCCTGTGTAATATGCCACCCTCCATTTAGCTGAGATATCCTGGGTGCCATGGGGTGTGGTATCCAGCAGTGGCATTTGTAGTGTATGCTCCAGGCTATGGATAGTGCATTTGTGGTTCTCCATTGTACAAACAAATGGGAGGTTATCTGTAGCATGCCTATTCCAGGACCTGTGTAAGTGAGTACAGCATTGGCTTTCAGCCACACTGAGTAGTGCAACAGCACTGGGATGATGGATCCACATGCGAGTGCCTGAGGTGCATGACCACTGGGTGTTATCCCCCACACACATCTTGTACCCATGTATGACACAGTCCAGCATCCTACTGCTAGTGCTTCACCACCCGTAAAATAAAATGTAATTTCCTCTGTGAACTATCCAGACTAAATATATAGCAATCAGGAGGCATATTCTAGCAAAATACATTGTAAAAATGTGTAAAAGGAAGACCACATTGAAACTGCCTCTCAGCAGATCTGCATTGTGCAAATTCATATAAATAATGGGTAAAAGCATCCCCAAAGCTCTCCACAGCCATATCAGCTCTGACTAGAGTTTGTTATATCAGCTAAAATGCTGCTGTACCAGAGTTCAAAGGTCATGGAATGCTGTTCAACCTTTCTGTGGTACAACAGCATTAATGCTAATTTCAGTATGCTGATCGAACACCAACACCTGTACCATGAATGACAGTACAGTGACACAGTGATGGACTACTATACTGTCACTGTGGGATGCCAGCATTGCTTTCTCAGGGACTTGCACCCCCTCCTCAAATCAACTCCAACTCAGAGTTGATTATATTAATTACAGGGGTGTGGGGGGCAGAGCCACTCACATGGGGGGGGTCCCCGGAGGAAACAAAGTGTTATTGGATGGATTTATGCCGACTGCAATTGCAGTTGAAATAAATCCATCACTGTAACATCGGTTGGAAAGATATTTGTAGAACTGGCATCATAGAGCCACTGATTTCAGGAGCTTACAAATCACACCAACAGAAGCCAGAGGATCAACCAGATCAAAGGAGGCAGCAATGAAAGGAACAGGCAACTGCGTAATCCCGCAGATGCAGGATCAACCAGATATGATAAAATAATATGCAAGATCAACCAGATATACTGTCCTATAAAAAAAATGGAGGATCAGCCATATATTTACATTTACTTACAGAAAACACTTGCTTTATCCACATACTCTTGCTAAGCAAGAAATACAGCTGCCATATTTTTTTCTTAAAAATCCCTCCCAACCCGATTTTCAATCAGTGGAAGTGCGCAGCACAAATGTAGGGATGTCTGGTCCCTAATAACCATGTAACTCTCAGAAGAAGACGTGGATGGCAAAGTCTTTTTCTACTTAAAAAAATTAAAAAATAACTGCTAAAACTACAGAAAAATTTATGTCAGGAACACCATACACTGTAAATAATAGTGGATGGGAAAATCTATGCAGAATCAATGTGTTCCGCCACCTCAGGGATCTGATTCCTATGGACCTCTTGAGCTTTGCTTATAAGGTCAAAAGGAATAAGAATCCCTCTGTGGCAGAACACACTGGTTTTGCATGGCTGCCCATTCACTATTTTCTATATTTTCACAGTTAATGCCTAGGTGTTTGTATTTGCAAGTGTGTAAACTTACAGTACATTTACCAAATCTCATTATTGTAGCTGTGATGTAAGTTCTCATTCAGAAATCAGTCCCTCATGAACGTACTGCTTTCTAAACATGCAATCTAATATTGGACCCTATTCACATAGGGATCTATGCATCAATGGAACACTGGGTATGCATAAAAGAAACATACCCGGCATGTGCAGCTGTGCACTCATGGATGGCTGTGCAGTGGTAGCAATTCACAGTTGCCAGCCACCATGTACCTCCCATCCATGGCTCCACCTCCCAAAACACTAGTGCATGGGGGGAAGACTGGGGAACATTTGCAGGCATCTAATGAGATGCACATTGCTGGTCCATGAGTTGATCCCTTTCTCTGCATGGAGCAAGGGATACTGGGTGGAACACAGGGCTGAAATGTTCCAAAAGTGAGAAATGTTTTCAAAATCACTGGCGTTTCCCTGAGCGGCTGTCACCAGCCCTCCCTGTTGTCCCTGAGGAGTTTCCACAAGTTGCTGCACACTAGCAAAGCATTTTACAGTCCACACATAGGAAAAGATTTCAAAAGTAATCTTTATTTCATCAAAGGATGAGTGCTGCCACACATTGGAGTCAGAACTACTCACATCAGCGCTTTGCCAGAAACACTTCATCAGGGACACTAATCCCCAACATCTCAACAATTTCCACATGTTGCTACACTCTAGCAAAGAATTGCACTGTGCACACATAGGAAAAGATTTCAAAAATAGTCTTTACTTTATCAAAGGACAACTGCCGCCACACATATGAGTTGGAACTACTCACCCCAGAGCTTCACCAGAAAGGCTTTGTCAACTGAGATGCTACTGGTTCAGTCTGAGACTGTTGTCTTTGAGGGATGGGTTGGCATGGTGGGGGTGACAGTACATATCTGGTGGCTGTACCTTAGGGAGAAGCGTACAAGACCCTGCTGTAGCTTGTTCCTCCTTGCCTGTCACTCTGCAGCTTAGCAAATGGTATGGAGTGTGGGCATTCCCCCAGCACCACCCCCAGACTGGCCCTACACGGACCTGCCCAACTGGTCAGGAGATTGGGTGCACAAGGAACAAACGCTTTGGATCATGCCGCTGAGGTCCACTGGACCACTGGTGCACAACTTTCCAACTTTGAATCGCCTGTGCTTCTCAGTTACATGGTGTATATATGATCAGATTATTTTGTGCATGTGCCACAAAGTCAGCAGGGAATGTTTTAAATGTGCATACCCAGGTCTGGGGATCAACAGAATCCATCCAATCAGATGGACTGTCTACCAGCAGACTGGATACTGTACTCTGTGTGGAGTGGGGAATTATGGGATATGGCTGGTCCTCCCAGTATTGCTGTTTTCCAGTAAGAAAATCTACTGGTCTGCACATTTTCACCACCATACCCCAAGCCCTCATGCTATAGTCAGAGGGCTGTGGTAGCTAGGTGTGAAGGATGGTACCATGGCTGCCACCCCATTCAGCCAGTGGAAAGGGCATGTAATGGTTAAGGAAGAGTCCCTGCATGTGTATCTGGCACCAACATCACTCCATGAGGCAGATCAGAGATAAAACATTGCATGTAGCCATGCCCCACCCCAGCCACTCACCTGGGCAGCAGCAGGACAGGGGTGTGGGTGCAGAAGAGGTGTGTGTCAATCCCACAGAAGCAGTGCATTTAAAGTTATGTAAGTACACAACATGCATTGTGAAACTAGTTAACAACTACATAGTAGTGCGGTTACAGTGTAGTTACACAGTAGTTACAGTGTCATTAGTGACACTTAAAATTATCCTTCAGAAATCATTCCCTCATGAACGTACTGAAGTATAGCAAAGTGGTTAAAAGCACTGACCTGCAAACCTGGAGAACTGAGTGTGAATCCCAGAGCCACCACTTGTATACTGTGTGACCAAAAAACAAAGAACTAAAAATAAACATGCAATCTAATATTGTAAATTGCGATACAATAAAAAAAAATAATGTACATACTTTCTTATTGGCTTTTAGCAGTGCTGTAGTTACCAAGGAACATGCTGCTTCTGTGGCATTGTTTCCACAGGTAATGCCTAACTAACATGTATTTACAAAGTAAGTATGCTGAAACTGATACTAAAAATAAAGTGTAAGAAGACGGTTTGTAACAGTGCTGTAGTTAGTAAAGAATGTGATACTTCTGTGGCATTGTTTCCACAGTTAATGCCTAACTAACATGTGTCTGCAATGTAAATATGCAGAAACTTACATTTAAAATAAAGTGTAAGAAGAAAGGTGTAACAGTGCTGTAGTTACTAAGGAATGTGCTACTTCTGTGGCATTGTTTCCACATTTAATTCCTAAATAACATATATTTGTAAAGTAAGTATGCAGAAACTGACACTTAAAATAAAGCATAAGAAGGATGCAGCTACTATGCACTTACATTGAATGTCAATGCTGTAGTTCTGATGTATGTTATCTTTCATAAATCATTCCCTCATGCACACGTACTGCTTAATAAACATGCAATCTAATATTGTTAATTGCTATAAAACTACATTGCTTACTTATGCAATAAACATCATTTACATAATTACTTAGTGGCTTGTAACAATGCTGTAGTTACTAAGAAATGTGCTGCTGTGGCATTGACCCACACCTCTTCTACATGGTACAACATCAATACAGTGCTTCAATTTCAGTGAGTCAATTTCAGTGATGTTATTATAGTGACTGCAATAATAGCAATTGCTGCATTACAGCGAAGAACACATTTAGTGACAATGGGTTAATAGCCTACCTCCGAGGTCCAGGTGCACCTTGGAAGATGTTATTTTAGAAATGGGGGAGTTCAGGGGTGTAGCCCCCCTGCAATACCACTTAAAATAATTGCCTGGATTTGTATCCCGGAGGGATGAGAAAGTGGGCTATAAAGTATATTGGTGGTGTGCCATCTCATGGGTGCTCGACGTGTGATGAATGATTTTCAGGATTGTGATATCATGGCCCAGGTCATACATGATACTGCAGCTGGTTCCCCTGATGGAGTTGCGGGGTGCCTTGCTGGATCTCCATGCACTATGGAGGACTGTGCATATCAGATAAAATGTGTTATAATGTCCCTCACTGTAAATGCCAGTCACTGAAAAAAGCTTTGCAATAAAAAACTGAATTTGTAGTAGCTATATTTACTTCACTGAAATGACATAGAGCCATTCTACACCCACACCCCTGTGCAGCTACTGCCCAGGTGAGTGGCTAGGGGTGGGGCATGGCTACATATCTCACTTTATCACCTATCTATTGTGGGGAGTGGTGGTGGGTGGCACCAGATACACAGCTAGGGACCCTTCCTTAGCCATTACATGCCGTTTCCACTGGCTGAACAGTGTGGTGGCCATGGCACCATCATTCACATCAAGCTATCCCTGCCCTCTGACTATGCCATGAGGGCTTGGAGCAAGGTGGTAAACATGGGCAGACCAGTAGGCCCCCTTACTGGAAAACAGTAGTAATGAGAGGACCACCCAAACCCAAAATTCCCCACTCCACACGCAGTGCAGGATCCTGTCGGCTTCTGGTCAGTCTATTTAATTGGATGGCTAATATTGACCACTAGACCTGAAAATACACATTTGACACATTCCTTACCACCTATGTGAATAGGGTCCAATATTAGATTGCATGTTTAGTAAGCAGTAAGTTCATGAGGGAATGATTTCTGAATGAGAACTTACCTCACAGCTACAGTACTGACATTTGGTACATGTAAGTATGTGCAACTGCAAATACATGTTACCTAGGTATTAGCTGTGAAAACAATACTGCTGCTTCTTAATCACAATATTGTGATAGTGCCAATAAGTAATTATGCAAATAGAAGATTTTTGTGTACAGTTACATTTCAATTTACAATATTAGACTGCATGTTTACTAACCTGTAAGTTCATGAAAACCTGGAATACAGAAATGGAACATCATCTAAAGAGTTGGCAGTCAGTACATTTACCTGTAGCAGACTGAAGTTGCATTGTATTCATATTTTTGTTGCCATTCTGATTACACTTTAACATTTTTCTGTGTGATTACCTTTAAACAAATGTCAGATAGACATAGGTAGTTGAAAAAGTGCACAAGACCTGCATTTATATGTAGTTATACTTGTGAGAACAGATTTAAAAATAATGCCAAAAGTAGTAACATAGTAGTTACACAATAGATTTGCTGTTACAATTGCAATAGCTATTGCATGTGTAGTTGCCCTTATAAGAACAAATAACATAATGCCAGAATAGATAGAGTGGTAGTTGCACAATAGATTTTCTGTTACACTTTGCAACAGCTGTTACATGTGTAGTTACACTTGTTAGAATGAATTGATTTGTGCTGAAAGGGAGACAGTAGTAGTTGTGCATGTATGCAAATTGTGTAACTCTGCAACATGCAAATAAGAAACTAGTTAACAACTACAAAGCAATTGCATGTAACTACACAGTACTTACAGTGCAGTTACAGTATAGTTATACAGTAGTTACAGCGTAGTTAAGGACCCTTAAAATAAAGTGTTACCAAATACATTTGTGTATGATGGAGACTTTAGGCCAGCCTTCCTAAATACAGTACAACACAACACAATGTATGCTTATAGTAAAATCTTAAATAACGCCTCTCAAATTAGGCATATGAAATTAGCTATAGTATAAAAAACTGATTTGAAGTTCACCTCAACACGTTACCCTTACTCTTCAGACAATTGTTTTAGAAAATTATTGTATAAATTGTAAGTATCAGATAATTAAAAAAGGTGATAGCACCAGCAAAACCTACAGTCTGCACATAAAGACAACTGATTCTGCACAGGGAAAGCAATAAAGAGGTTGACAACTGGTTGAAGGCATTGTGCAAGGAGGAGGAGGGCTTGGGCTAAACCAAGGATTGAGGGCCAGCCTAGGATGATATGGGCCTCTATAAGGGAGACAGCCTGCATCCTTTCAGGAGGGGGGCCACAATCCTAAGTAAGAGGCTTAAATGTTACTTAAATGAACATTTAAACTTGCCAGGGAAGGGGCTGTAATATCAATAGAGGCAAAAATTCCTCCCCCTCAAATGAAGAAGCAAGAAGGAGGGAAGGCCCAAAGAAAGGAAGCTCCACCAAAGCAAGGAGCAACACTAAAGAGGTGGGGGCAAGGCAGAAGCAAGGGGGCTATAAATCAAGAATTCTAGAAGAGAGGAGGAGAAACAGAGACAGGAAATGAGGAGGGAAAAAGGAGAAAGGGGGTGTAGGGGTAACTTCAGGGAGCAGCACAGGCAGGAGGGGAAAAGGAAACCAGGCAAGTGGGGAGGGGGAGTAAGGTATGGAGAGCCATGTCTGTCAATCTAAGGAGTTGGGAAACAAAATTTTGGATGTGGAAGCCATCATGGAGGAGGCTAGCCTGGATTTGGTGGTCACAATGGAGTCATGGTGAACTGACAATCATGACTGGGATATAGCCATATCAGGCTACTTTATGTTCAGAAGAGACAGGGATGGAAGGAGGGATTGTACTACATGTGAGGGAGGGAATCAAGGGTATGGAAACAGAGGGGCACCTGGAGGAAAACGTAGGGCTGGAGGTGCTGTGGGTCATCCTGGAGACAAATGCTGGAGCCACTATCCATACTGGGGTTGTATATAGACCTCAGGCACTGGGAGAGGAGTTGGATAAGGCACTCAGGGAAGACACCATCAGGGTTGCACATAAAGAGGAGGTGTTACCAATCTGCTAGATGTGGACTGGAGGAAAACGTAGGCCTTCTAGCTGCAGCTTCATCAAGGAGCAGGGTCATCCATGACTCCCTACTAGGGGCTTTTCTTAAGCAGCCAGTCAACAAATCCACTAGGGATGGGACAGTGCTAGGCCTGATGCTTGCTGGAACAGCATTGGAGATGTCACAGTGGGCAGCCCCTAGGTACCAGTGATCACCGTACATAGTGCTGTGCGGAATGTGGAATTCCACTGGCAAAATTTGTGTGGAATGACCATTCTGCTATAGGAATTTCTGCTGTAATTTTACTGTTTTGTTCTGTGGAAATCTGCCTGCTGAGATCCATGGAATATTATTCTATGAAACACCATTTTGTCTGTGGAAAATCATTCCGTAACCATTTCTGTGGAAAATATTGAGATCCATGGAATAATATTCTGTGAAACACCATTTTTTCTGTGGAAAAGCATTCTGTAACCAGTTCTATGGAAAATATTGAGATCCGATGGAATAAAATTCCACAGAAACGATGCAGAAAAATCATTCTGCTTTTTTTCTGCTGTGGAATTCTGCCATACAGTTTCTGGCAAAATGCAGCAGAATTTCAGCAGAATTGAAAAAATTCTGCAAAGTTTAACTTCACCAGAATTTCACAATTGTGCACAGCACTAACCATACTGTGTGGTTTAGCATTAAGACAGAAGCAGATACAAACCTCATGAGAATGAGGGCCCTGATCTTAGGAAGGAGCATTTTTAAAAAATGGGAGATTGCCTCAGAAACTGCTAGTTGGGGGGATTGCCAGGGAGAGGTAGAGGAACAGTGTGTAGAAATAAGGGAGGGCATACATGAAGAAAGTGAGAAAAAGTAAAAGAAAAAAAAAGATCAGCATGATATTTTTGGGAAGTGGCAGGAATGGTGAAGGAAAAAAAGGATGGCATTCAGGAGGAATATGGAAATGCAGAGCTAGGAAGACAGGGAGGCTTACCAGGTGAAACAGAAGGAAGCAAGTAAGGCAATGAGGGCCACAAAAGAGCAGACAGAGGGAAGGATAGCCAAAGGGGTAGCAAATGGGGATAAGACTTTCTTCAGGTGCATAACAGAGACAAGGAAAGCAAGGGAAGAGAAAGTGACTGAAGGAGGATGACAGAGGGAGACTGCACAGGAGGGGAGCAAGAAAAAGTAGACATCCTAAACAGGTACTTCTGCTCCATCTTCATGGTGAAGGGAGGGAGGACCACTGGAAAAAAAGAGTCCTGAGGGGGACTTGCAGCTCTGAAAGTGGAAAAGGCTATGGGATTGGACAGGATACATCTATGAGTACTAAACAAACTCAGAGAGGTTGTGGCTGCTTTTCTGATGGTCTTATTCAACAGCTCACTGGAATGTGGTTTGGTTCCAGAGAACTGGAGGAGAGTTGATGAGGTCCCTTTACATAAGAGTGGCAGCAGTGAAGAGGCATTCAAGTATAGCAACTACAGCTATATAACCTTAGTAGTGAAGAAATTAATGGAGACACTGTTAAAGGAAAGTTGGTAGAGTATCTTGAATCAAATGGGCTGCAAGACCAAAGGCAGCATGGGTTCACGGGGGGGGTGTCATGACAGATGAACCTGATTGAGTTCTTTGACTGGGTGACCAGAGAAATAGATCAGAGGAGGGTAGTGGACATGGCTTATCTGGACATTAACAAGGCTTTCTACACTGTATCACACAAGAGACTGATTAAAGAAATTCAGCAGCCTAGGGTGTGTGTGTTGTAAAGTGGTAAACTGAGTGAGAAATTGACCAACAGATAGACGACAAAGGGTGGAAATAATGGCACTCACTATAAGGATGAAAGAGTGACCAGTGGGTGCCACAGGCCTCAGTGCGGGTACCAGTCCTCTTTAATGTCTTCATCAGTGACATTGCAGATTAACTGGAAGGAAAGGTATGCCTTCCACATGAAAACAAAGGTACTGGACTTCAGGAGGGCTGATTTCAGGAAAATGAGAGAGTGCTTTGGTAAAGCATGGGCAGGAATAGGGAAATTGGAGGGGGGTAGAGGAGATGTGGACAGAAATAAGGAATGCCATCAAGAAGGCAACAACGGCTGTGTCAGACAGATTACGAAGAGGAGAAGGAAAAATAGATCACTGTTATTCTCCAAAGAAGTAGCAATGAAAGTAAAGGCAAAGAAGTTAGTGTTAAAAAGTATAAGGCAATACAAATAGAAGAGGACAAAGAGAGTTATCAGGAGAAATTAAGGGAGACAGCAAAGGCAGTTAGGCGTGCTTAGGCACAAATGGAGGAGACCATGGCCAAGTCGATTAAAAAGTTGAATTCAACATTCTTTAGTTATATAAGTGAAAAGAGGAAGAACAAAGCAGGGACAGTAAGACTAAAAGGGGAGGGGGGAGTGTGTGTGGAGGAGGACTGGAAGAAGGAAGACATATTGAACAAGTACTTTTGTTCAGTATTTACAAAAGGGGGTGGGTGATGGATCGCAAATAGAAGTAAAGGATATTAATGGAAGCAAGATAGTTACTATCCCATTTATAGAGGAGATAGCCCTCAAGGAACTAGAAAACTAAAGGCAGATAAGGCAATGAGACCATATGGGGTTCACCCAAGGATACTGAGGGAACTTAGGAAGGAGTTTACTGCACCCCTGACAGCCCTGTACAACCAGTCATTGGATAAAAGAGTGGTACTGTGGGACTGGAGGAGGGCAGATGTGGTTCCGCTTCACAAGAGTGGGAATAAGGAGAAGGCGGTGAACTACAGCCCAGCAAGCCTGATGTTGGTGCTGGGTAAAGTTATGGAATCACTTCTAAAAGATTGGATTGTAGAAAGGATTGTAAAATACCTTGCAGTCAATGGGTTGCAGGACCCAAAGCAGCATGGATCCATGGGTAGGATCTTGCCAGACAAACCTAATTGATTTCTTCAACTGGATGACCAGGGAAGTGGATCAAGGAGGGGTGGTGGATGAGGCCTACCTAAATTTCAGTAAGGTCTTCAACACTGTTCCACACAGAAGAGTGGAAAACAAGCTGGACAGCATGGGAGTGGGGCCAAAAATGGTAAATTGAGTACAAAACTGGCTGAGTAGTGGAAGTCAGAGGGTGGTGGTAAAGGGGACACTCTCAGAGGAAAGAGAAGTAAGCAGTGGGGTATCACATGGGGACAGTTCTGGAACCAGTCCTTTTCAATGTCTTCATTAGCGACATCACAGAAGGGCAGGAAAGGAAAGTACTGTATGCCTGCTTGCAGATGACACAAAAATCTGCAACAGAGTGGATATACCTAGAGAGGCAGACAAAATGAGGAATGACCTGATACAACTGGAAGATTGGTCAAGGGTATGGCAGCTAGGTTTAAGTGCTAAAAAGTGCAAATTTATGCACATAGATCACACGAACCTAAAGGCAATGTACCAATTGGGTGGGGGAGACATGGCAACAACAATACAGAAAAGGACTTGGGGTGTTATCATATCTGATGACCTGAAGGTGGCAAGGCACTGTAATAAGGCAGAAGCAAAGGCTAATAGAATGCTGGGATGCATAGGGAGGGATATCACACGTAGAAAGAGAGTGGTGGTGTTACCCCTGTGCAGAGCAATGGTGAGGCCTCACATGGAGTAGTATGTCCAGTTCAGGAGGCCACATCTTAGGAAGGACATAGATGGGTAGAGCCAGTGCAGAGGAGAATGGCAATGGTGAATGGCCTGCAAAAGAAGCACTATGAGGAGAGACTCAAGGAATGAAATATGTACTCTCTAGAGGATAGAAGAGACAGGGGAGACATGATAGAAATATTCAAATACCTCAAGGGTATCAAAAAGGTACAAGAGGGTGGCATTTTTAATAGGAAGAGATGCTCAAGAACAAGGGGGCATGATATGAAACTGGAAGGAGGGAGGCTCAGAGGGGATATGAGGCAGTACTTCTTCATGGAGAGGGTAGCGAACACCTAGAACAGACTACCAGCATAGGTGGCAGATACCAACATGGTAGCATGATTTCAAGCATGCATGGGATAAGGGGAACCTTAGCAAAAAGACTGGGAAGGGGAAAGGTTGCAGATGAAGTAGAGTCTGCAGTGACAGATTAGGCAGGTTATATTTTAGGGCAGACTAGATGGGCCAAGGGGTCCTTTTCTGCTGACAATTTCTATATTTCTATATTTGCAGATGATACCAAAATCTGTAATAGCATGGACAATCAGGAGGGGTTTGGAAAGAATGCATAGGGATCTTGGTAAACTCAAGGAGTGGTAATAACATGGAAGTTAGGGTTCAATGCCAAAAAGTGCAAATGATGCACCCGGGGCATTGGAACTCAGGAACTGAGTATAGGATGGGGGAAGGTACTGCCAGTCACTAAGCAGGAAAGAGACCTTGGGGATATCATAACTGATGATCTCAAAACAGCAGGGCAGCATAACAAAGCAGTAGATGGGGCAATATGATGCTGGGATGCAATGGGAGAGGTATCTCCAGCAGGAGGAGCAAGGTGGTGTTGCCACTGTGTCACTCACTGGTGATACCTCACCTGCAGTACTGTGTCCAATTCTGGAGACTGCACCTCAGAAAGGACATAGACAGGGTAGAGGCAGTCCAGACAAGGGTAAATAAAATGGTGCCAGGGTTGCACAAGAAGCCCTATGAGGAGAGACTGAGAGATCTCAACGTGTACACCCTAGAAGAGAGAAGAGTGAGAGGGGACATGATAGAGACCTACAAATACCTCACGGGGATGAACAGGGGAGTCTGTTTCAAAGGAGGATGAGCACCAGGACCAGAGGACATGTGATAAAACTGGGGGTAGTTAAAAAGGGCTGTGATTAAGTACTACTTTACTGAAAGTGTGGTAGAAGCCTGGAATAGACTGCCAGTACAGGTGGTTGAGATGAAGACAGTAGGGTCTTCAACCACTTATGGAGTGGGATAAAAATGAGGGTGGAATATTAATGAATAGCCAAGGAAGAGGCTGGGTAGCCAGAGACCAGTTAGGGTATGTGGAGGCAGACTAGGCAGGGACCATTTGGGCAGACAGGGTGGGCCAAACAGTTCTTTCCTGCTAAGAAATTCCATGTTTCAGTATTTCTATGTATTAGCTATTGGTGATAATTCATAAAACTTTTATTTTCATGAAAACAATCTTAATAGTGCAAGATCATTTTCAAAGTACAATGCCAAACAGGTGCACCAATCCCCTTCCACACATAACTCCTGACATGTTTCAGTCAGTAGCACTTTCTCTGAATGAAATACATCAGGAATTTAATGTAGAGTGGGACTGGTGCACCTGCATGGCATTCTACTTTAAAGTGGACTTCAGCTGTTAAAGGACAACAGTCAACACTAGGATCCTCATGTCCAAGTATGGGGCTTGTACCAATTTGCACTTTGTGTGTGAAAAAAACTATTTTTTTTCTTTACTGTTTACTGCAGTATAGCAGAGCATATCTGGCTGATACTACTGACTCCGAAGTAGATTGACTCGAAAGCTGACATCTGCTACAACTTAACATCCTCAAATCCCCCAAGGCTAAGGTCAGAGCAAGGTTGTAGCTGTGTAAGATTCAATGGCCTAATGTGAATGTTCGAGCTTTTATAAGCTGAATTTATGTATGTCTATTGTACTCAGCCTCCACACCCCCCCCCCATTATGCATTTGGAAATAAGCAATCTTGCTCAGCATGCTTTCCTGGTGAAACATTTAAATAAATAAGTAAGTTCTGATTAGACATTTGTCAGACCAACTGTTCTCCCAGGGCTAAGCACGTCTTTTGTGACTGCACCTAGCCCTGAGAGGACATCGAGACCAGCGAACAAAAGATCAGAACTTATAAACAGTCTAATGCATAATTCAGGATGTTGACTTTCACAGGTGAAGCCTACCTCCAATGTCAGCTGCAGGGTATTCTGGTATTCCTGGTTACAGCACATGTCAGGGTGAGATTAAACAGGATCAGTCAGATATAATCTAACATACTGCAGTAAACAGTAACTAAGAAAAAAAAAAATTGCAAACTGCAAAGCGGGACCAGCTCAATACTTGGGTGTATGATGTTCTTGGCATTAACCCTGCTGAAAATATGATGCTTTTATATAATGATGTGTCATAAATTAGCAGTTTCAAACAGTACCTAAAAGCCTGGATTCTGGGCAAGAGTCGATGCAGCTGCCTCGCTTGCTAATCACCCAAATCACTACACCTGTCCTTCTGTCCCCTATCCTGCTCTCCTCCCACCTTTTCCAACTCTGGTTGGGTATGTTGGTCCAGATTGTGGATCTTCAAATGAAGTGGAGTATCTCATGTTAATCACATAATATCTTGGTACCCCTGTAAATATGTCCTTCTACAATGCCTTGAAATTGTAATAATTCATTGTATCTCCTGACTGAAGAGTATTACTGCTGCCTTGTAACCAGCTATATGTAATCACTGTTATTTACTATGTGTAAATGTATCCTTATAAATGGTTTACTACTGTTATGCTTCAATGCACCATGTAAATGTATCCTGTAACTAGTTTGCTACTGTAATGTTTCTACTTACGCCTTCTGACCGGAGTCGTGCCTGTAAATGGTCCACCAGACCAGTGCACCTACCCAGTTATCAAAGTCATAAATAAAAATAAATAAGAAAAAGTGTTCAAAGTAATATTCAAGCTTCAAAAACCATCACTGTGATCATATTAACAATAATTAAACATGAATGTTAATTGGCTTTCAATCAAAAACCATGACGTTATGGAAATGGCAACTGTGATTATTAATAATCTCATATCATCATGATTTTCCATAGTCAAGATTACTGTCAAAATAAAAATCAACTTATGTTTTTTTCTATACTTTTTATATTTTTCTTGTCATCTATTTAAATGTCTTTATTGGAATTATGAGAGTTATGACACTGTACAAAGACACTGCTTTTAATTATACTTACTCAGGCACCTTACTTCTTACTAGCATTCTAAAGGCTCAGATTGGTTTATGTACTGGTAGCTCCATTCACTGGTTCCTTTTATGGTAGTGGTGAGTTCTTACAAGTACATGGCTTGTGCTCAAAACATTTCCTAACAGTCTGCAAACTAATACTGTCAAGGCAAATTATACTAAAATATAAATTACCATGGTTTTGGTCAATAAACTATGCTTTTGAAATATGCAAATGAGTTAACTAAATGTATGTATTATATCTCTGTTTTTTTAAAGTAAGAAATAACAATAAATTCAAGGTATAAAAGGTAATAAAATATAAACAAACACATGAACAAAGTTACAAAATTGCTTGTTTTTTGGTCAAAAACTAAATAAATGTTTGCAGCAATTGCCATTTATGCTCCGTTGTTACCACAGAGCTGGTCCATAAGGAAGTGGCAGTGGAATTGTTTGATTCACAAAACCTTTCAAGACCATAGCATAATGCTGCTTAATACAATGTGGTATACTGGGAATGTGATTCCTAGTCTGTATAAGGTCATTTTGAGGTATTTTGTGAATGTAAATGTGATAACAAGAAATAAAACTACATTTTCAATGAATAAAAATAAATAACAAGAAATTCCCAAAAAATGAAAACAAAAATTATAAAAAATAAAAAGAATTTCATGGGGCTTTAATTATGCCAAATATTGCATGTACTCTTCCTAAAGGGATTAAAACTTAATGCCACATGATTTATATTCTAATTAATTTGCTTTCACTGATATTTTGCATTCACATTTTCATAATAGTAACACATAAAGCTTTAAGTATTACTCTTGACTTACAATTTTATACTACAAAAGTAATACAATCATCAATGATCATCATGTGATCATCACCAGGTCCTCAAAAACCATCATGCTGATTTGAAGAGCTGTTGATGCCTTAAAAAAACTTTGAAAACCATAATATTAGGTACAATTCAGCTTCCATTCCATAACTATTCTAAACATTCCTCCTCCCCAGTATTTATTACTAAGAAAATTGCAAGAATATGTATTTGTCCTTCAGGGTTCATCTGCCTCTATATATGACTCCCAACTTCAAATCATAATCCTCTGCTGTTACATCACAGTCTGTTGCCATGGGAGTAAATGTGATGTCACAAGCAGTGCAGTATGATCTCACGTAGGAAAACAGGAATAGATGAAGTCTTCAGCAACAAAGATCCTGTTTATGTGCAGATGACCTCAGTAATAAATAATGGGGAGGTGGAATACAGAACTACTGTGAAATACAAGCTGGACTTTGTCTAAATATTATGTTTTGGTAAAGTTCTCCTGAAGGTGTCAGCTGCTCTTTAAGCTTACTAAAACAATCAATAACCATGGGTTGGTGATTTGGATGTTCATCTCTGATGAATAAATCATAATCTAGATGATGATCTCAGGTCATGATCTCCCCTAATGATCATATGGTAACATGTAATGATTAATGATGATCAATTATGACTGACCTGCAAAAAACATGATTGATAATATGCCAATTTGCCTGGGGACTGTTCCCCTTTAAGACTTTGCATAAAAATAAAGGCTGTTTGTATCATCACCAACAGGTAATACCTTTTCATTGCTTTCCCTGTGCAGAATCAGTTATCTTTATTTGGAAACTGTAGGTTTTGCTGGAGCCAGCTATTGGTGTTTTTAGTATTGTACCCCTTTTGTAGCAGGTCTCAATTCCCCTCATAAGCCAAATATTAGAGAAGCAATTTATATGAAAATTAATGTAAGGAATCTATACCTCAATGGCACCTCTAGAGGTGGTCCCACCAGACTCCTTCCCTTACTTGCCTCCCTGTTCCTCTTACCAATGTCCATCCCTTTCCCCAAGGCCCCCCTTCCCTCTTGGAAAGTGGGTCAGGGGAACATGCCTTGGCATGCCCTCTATTTGTTCCCCTCTGTCTGCTCCTTCACTCTGTCCAAGTTCCAACCCTTGACCCTCCACCAGCCACCCCTCCCCTCTTTTCCCACAGCCAATTCAGTTTACACTATCCCCTAGCACTCCAAACTCCCTTCTAAGGTACCCCATCTCTGACCTCAGCTGGTCAAGGCTCCTGCAGACCAGACACTGCCCCAGGCTCCCAGAGATTTCCAAGGAAATGTGCTACCCCACCTCTCCTGCAGCACACTACCCTACCTGCCCCTACCTGTCCCATCAGCAACTCCCCAGTCCACATTATGTTAATTACTTCTACCCTGATCCAGGACTTGTCCTGCCCCTGCAACTTCTGTGATATTCCCTATGTAGGGTTTTGCTGTTATCCTCACAGAACATTTGCTATGACCCTAGTACTTTAACCCATGTGGGGATAGCTGAAAAACTACAGCCCATATTAAGCTAAGTACCCTACCTCAGGGTAGGATGGCTAAAACTCTGCATTCTTTACAGGAACACTACTTAACCTACTAGCCAACTACCCTATAGGAGATCGGATGAAAAACTTCAGTCCCAAGACCAGTTTGATTACTGACCCTAGATAGGGATTGGCTGCACTCCTGATAAAACTACAATCCACCAGCTCTACTGTTGTTGGATCCTAGGGAGGGATCCGCTACAATTCTCTGATAAGGCCTACCCACAACTGAGTTTTCTAACCTTACCTGACCCCAGCTGGGCAGCATGGCCTGTGGTCCTCCCTGCAGTTGTGGAATCACTCATGTGAGATGTCACTAGGAATTATGGGTCTTATATGGTCACTACAGGGCCCCTATTGAGTGCCCCTGCCACGATGTGTGACATGCTTTCTGATGGCATGCTGAGCCCTCCCCGACTCTCAGCCCTCCCTCTGCAACTTCCTCTTAAAGTCCCAGCCCCCAGCACAAAGAAATCAGCACAATTTTCCCTCCATGCCTCCATGCAGCAATGAATGCTGCTCTTTTTCCCCGGCCCCAAAAACACACAAAAAAACAGCACTTAGCTTTCATTGCAGGACTCATCCCCCCCCCAGATCACATGGTGATGGTGGTGGTGATCATGTTTTGACAGCCCAATAAGTTGGACACTTTTTTAGTCACATAATTGGTCTACAGTTTCAGAGGATTTTGCTTTTAACACAATTGGTAGTCCAGTGATTATGAAAAGCAAAATGAAATTCAAGAAATCATGGGCCCCATATCCAGCCACAGACAGGAGCAGTGCAAATTAAGTGTGAAAGCACCCAGTTGTGGCATGACCAAAAACTGGCATACACAGAGACCTCACTTAGCTGCAAGAAGGAGTTTCCCACTGTTGCTGTCACAGTGCAAATGTGGCTGTCAGAAGTTAACAGGCACAAACATAGAAATTTGCAGGCAGGAAAAGACCTGAAGTCCATCCAGTCTGCACATGGATCCTAGGTAATAGGAGTGATCTGTCTATCTAGGTGAAGCAACTTCAGAATGCCCCCACCCCATTTGAAATTTTTTTCTTCCTTTATGCCCCATCCCAGACCCTCCTGCCACCAATACCTGCAGCTTGAATTTGTCCCATTTGTCTTAGAATCAGGCTACAGTTATTGCTATGACCACACTGCTAGGCACACCCTTCCATATGGTCAAAACCAGTTCAGTGAAAATGTACTTCCTTACATGCTTCCTGAAACTGCCTCCCACCCACTTTTGCCCCCATGCTGTATAAGCTCTCATGTCATGTGAGCAGCTCACATGAGTCTACCTTCCTGATCCCATGATGAAACTGAAAGGTTTTAAACATAATCCCCCTTTCTCTTCTGCCTTCAAGAAACACTGTACATGTTCATATTTCACAATCCTTCTTCTTATGCTTTGCTGTCACTGAATCATTTTAGTCAACCTATTTTAGACATTTGCAAGCCTGTTCTGGTCCTTTCTCAGAACTGCAAACAATACTTCATGTGTAACCTCACCAGAGGCCTGTACAGTGGAAGAATCATCTCCTTTTTCCTGCTATAAAACCCCCTACAAATACACCCCAATATTCTGCAGGCTTTTCCTGTCACCCTTGCTACACTGCAAAGTGGATTTTAGGGTATCAGTAATGAGAACAACAGATCCTTTTCTTCTGCAGTTTTTCACACCAGCACTCCATTGATCCATTACACTGCCTTAAGATATTTTTTCCTTTGCATATTACTTTTAAAGAGCACCTTTCCCACTCTTTGTAACATTGCCCACCACAAGAACTAGGAAGGACCCTTACCTACTCCAAAGTCCTATAATGACAAAATTAGATTTTTTTCACTGCCCCTATTTTGAAAGGGAAGGGATCGTAATTTGGCTCAATGGAGCTGAGCTGCTGATCCCTTTCCACTTCCTTGTACTGCGATCCACCCATTTTTCTTATGTCACTATATGAAGAGTACGAGGACGCGCTACATAGACATGAATGGGGAGATTTTTTAAACTCTGTTTTTCATATTTAGATGGCCACCATGAACAAATCAAGAGCACTGCTCAACTAACAATGACCTTGTTAGTTGAGCATCGCCCTTGATTTGTTCCCAGTGGGCATCTAAAATATGTAAAAAGGAGTTTAAAATCACCCATGCATGTCTGAGCTATCCTCACTTGTCCATATTGTGACATAAGAAAAGGTGGTTTACAGCATTGGTGATATTCGGTTCTCTAGCTTCAAACATACAGGGGCTTAAAATTCAGTAGTTCACATAACTGCAAAATGTTATTTCAAAATTTCTGAAGGTTTGGAGGCTTATAACTCAGTCACCTTTAAAGACAGAGATCTGAAACTTGGCACACATATGTAAGGGCATGGTTAATGTCACTGCGCCAAATGTGGTGCACTTTTAGTTTATATAGTTGTTAACTGTAATTTCAAAATTTCTGAACATTTGAAGGCTTATCATGTTTAAAGATAGAGATCTGACACTTGCTACAGTTCTGTATGAGCACTGGGACAGCCAACATATCAACTTTGGTGCAAGTTTGATAAATACTTTGTACATTAGATGAAAATAACCAAAATTAAAATTTTGGCAACATTTTATAAACTTTCACAGAAGCAAAACTAGCATCTCACCAGAATTCTTCTGGTAGAAGAAAATTTTCACCCATCCCTAAGCAGAACCAATTACCTGACCTCGCTTAAGGGAACAGTGAGATATTACATAGTCAAGGCCTTGAATCAGTTCCTGTTTTCCACATGAGAATTGACCACCACCATCTTTGCCCCTGCTCCTTTTATATCTCCCTTGTGCACTTCGTACGATCCTCTGTTATGGATACTAGAAGTCTGCTGCAAGAGTGGGGTGATGGGTGCCTCTACATTTCAGTCAGAGTGAATATTTCAGTGTATGCTAAAGCCAGGTCTGATGCTAATGACCTTACTGTCCTACATATAGGTTAGCAGCTATTTAACCAAAACACTCTATGGAAAAATAGCCACTCCACAACCCTTGCAGGTACCACCTGGCCCAAAGCTACCCTGTGTGAGCATGGTGTATTAGCTAAGTCCCCCCCCCCCCCCCATTGTTGCCTTGTTTGAACAGTTCCCATAACATTGAAAACCCTTCAAATTTCTCATGATCCCACAAAGATATGCCTCAGGTTTATATCCAGTATTGCATTTACCGTCATTAATTACAAGGTTCTTTAAAGTCACATAACTTATGAACAGAAACCACCACACAACCAATTTCAGTACATTCATAGACTACAAACTTGGCACTGACTCATTCTTAATGCACAGTAGAACAGTGCTAAAAAGTAGTCATCATGACCACTTTGTCCCACTATATTGTGTGTGTGTGTGTGTGTGTGTGTGTGTGTTTAGAGGCCATGACCTCTTACTAGATTAATTTATTTTGCTAGTGATATCTTTCAAACAACCAGATTCTTCTATTTACCCATTACGAACAACTGATTAGTCCTGAATGTCTAAGGCAGTCATGTTTTTTTGTTTTGTTTGTTATAACAACAAAATGAGAATCTGAATGAATAACTAAAAACTCTCAGTTTCTGCACTGTTGCCTTTGAGTATTTTAAAGCTATATTGTCCACTTATGAACAAGCTGGAACATGATTAAAGCAAACTGACACAGTATTGAATTTCATTATTAAATGAACTTGGTGGCATGTTTTATTTTATTAAAAAATTCTCTTCATGAATTCCTTTCTTCTAGCCTCTGTAATGTCCAGTTTAGAAAGTTTCTAGCAGTTCCCAACACTCCCACTGCACTGCAGTTCATTGATTGGAGGATAGCATTATGAGAATGAGCATCATTTTAGATAAATAATGCTACAAATTCAAAATGCTTCTTTGACTGAAAAGCAGAGCAACTTGAAAAGTTTCTCAACTCAAATTTTTCCAATTAAAAGGAGGAAATCCAAGATCTGAAACTATTCAAATCAATTTATTAGCATGCATTTTTGAGACTATATACTTATGCCTTTTACAAATAGTCAATTATAAGAGTTTATCTTCCTAGAACTGAAATACCACTGGAATGCCAGAGGCCTGAATACTGCTTCTGAAATGGTTCCACGTGACAACAGTGAAAAACTAACAGCGATCAGCAAAATAGCAAATTTACAATGGTGACTATACTTACAGTGACCAAAAGAAACGGCGACAAGATGTATATGGAGATTTTGTACCCTACAGATAGTGCACACCAGGGATCTTTTCAGTAAGTGGGGGGCTCTGCCCCCACACCCCCCACTGTGGGCTGTGCTGCCCAGACCCCCACAATCTCTATTATTCCTACTCTGAGATGCTCCTTGATACTTGGCTAGGTTAATGCCTTGAATTCACCATTTACACCAGGTCACCACTAATTATAGGTCGCTGTTATTGTTTTTGCCCTTATACCATCACCGTTCTTGAGTCACTGTTTTGCCATCACCATTATTATGTGCTACCTTCTGAAATATAGCTTAATGTGGCTTTGGGACTAGATGTGTATGCACCTTTATCTTGCTTTGTGAAGTAGCATAAGGTTAAAGAATATTCTGAATGCTCAATTGTTTGTCACCTATTTGAATTCTATTTTGGTTGTATCTGATTAGATACTGTGTGAGTTATACTTGTAGTTGATATTGTTAAAATGTCTTTTGCTAAGAGAGAGAGAGCTGAGAAAGATGTAAGCTACATATGCGATATTAAGTAAATGACCACCGTTTCATGCATGTTATTTATCGAATCAAGTATTTTCAGTTCAAAGATTTATATTTTGGGCCATGGTGGCTTCACTGAGCCTTTATTTCTAAATCTGGAATGCTGTACATGTCAGTTGTACAAAATGTTTGTTTATAAAGGAATTTATTGCCAGTTAAGTATAATAGGTATTTCAATTGAAGGCTATTAGTCTGTTGGATAAGTTCAATTCATTTACACATTCACAACACAGCTTTTTATATAGTACGTATTAAGGATCATGGTCACAGATCCCTTGATAAAGTGTGTGCCTGGCAAGTGAAACATCAGGAGTTTGGATGTAACTGCATGGTCATAACCTTGAAAACAAGCATAGGAAATATTAAAGAGTTTTTTGAATACTGAATGAGTTACTTTGGGTGTCAGTTTTTAAACCCATTTTTCTTGATTACCACATCCTCCAGACATGGATCCTCATGACGTCTGGGCCTGGAGATGACCCAGCATTGAAGCCAGTGGGATCTTCCTATGTGCAAATTTAGGGTAGTACCAAAACAATTCTTGTTGCTAAAACATTGTTCTCTTGTAGTGTTTCTGTACAGATTTAGTCATTCTTAAATCAGATATAAATCACATGATTTCAGTGCACAGAACCACTGTACCTCTTATCCTGCATATAGTGGTCTATTGTGCAGGAATGTATGTCATTTATTGCAAGTTACTGAACTGCATCTTGCATATAGTGGTCCACTGTGCAGGAACATATGTAATTTGCTGTGCGTTACTGTATTGTTTCCTGGATGGCTCCTCTGTAATTCAACTTGACAACAAAATACTTTAACACATTCTAAGCAAGAATCAGATCTCACTGTAAAAACTATCTCTGACATGAGTGATAAATATTAAGATTTACCGGAGGTGGTGGTTTCAAGAGGGGTGGTGCAAAAGTACTGTCTCCCCCTGAAACCTACAGTATATAATTTTATGTTGGAATAAAAAAAATTGAAAATGTTGATGATGTTAACAAAGCATTTGCAATTTTAATAACAATGATATGGAAACTGGATACAAAGTTAAATGGCAAATTTGATATTGAAAAAGAAATAAAACAACATGCGCAAAGTACTAAAGAAAATGAAAAGCTTATGATATTTTTAGAGAAGGAAAATGCAGAGTTAAAACCAAAACTAAAAACAACTTTTGCTCTGGCAACAATGCTGATGAGAGAGTCAATCACCACAGCATGTAAGCTGGTGATCATTGAGAACAATCATCATCTTCCTAACTTGGGTTTTGTATGGGTTCCATCTTTGGAGACACAAGCTCTGAATAGGTGGGATTCGATTAAGCAATTTGTTTATTGAACAACAGAATTTTCCAAATGGATATGCCACTAATATTGTCCATGGCTTTAGGATACCATCCCAATGCCTGTCAGCAGAAACATTTCCATGCCCATTGGAACCACCCGCTGTTACAGTAACATTCTTTTCCTTAACAGACAGATACTTAATAATTAAAAGTGTGATTATGAAAGGAGCTCATCGCTTCGAAGATGGTAAAGTTTTCATTAACCCTGATGTAGCACAGGCCACACAACAAAGATGTTGCAGGTTACTGGCTTATAGAGAAAAAATTGAAGACTTGGGCATGTGGCTTTCAGTTCAATATCCATGCAAAGAAAAGATAACAGTTAAATATAATATATTTTTTATGACAATGAGCAAATGTAAGCGTTCCTTAGGCAGTAGCAAGTTGTGAAAGCCACCTGCAGGGATTCTGATAATGTAGTTGACTCTGATATAAATGACACAAAAAGTTCCAACTCTATGGGCATCTCTCCAAACCTTTTTTTTTTTGTCGACTCTATCTCTTCACTTGGCAGACCAGGGCTTCTCTCAGGTGCGCTCACTTGGCGTTACCTATAACCGCTCACCTGAACCACTTATCTGACTGAGACATCGGTTTCAGGATCCCGTCATCTATGTGGCCCCATACAGAAGAAGGCAGAGGATCCCCGGGGGTAAAGTCAGGTTCATGGCCAGCACTCAACATGTGAGGATCTGCCCCAGGAGACCTGCCGTCACCTCACTCAGTTGCCAGGGGTTTTTACCTTGTTTTTCTCCCCTAGGAGTGCAGCATGCAATGATGTCTGTGCATGGCTGCCCTGCTGGCATCTGCCGCACTCCACCCCTCACATCGGCTGGTGTACCTGCAGTGCCCTTGTTCACCATCAGGGGTCACTAGGACACTGAGCAACCATGGATCCCCCCACCATGATAGGAGAGCTGTCCTCTGGATGCTGTATCCACTCCCTCTCCTGCTGACCCCCAGCTCCCTGAGTCTGTCACCAAACCCTGGTCACTGATGTGGCAAAAGGTATTGTGTCCAGCACCTCCACACTCAGTGCCATTGGGCTGGCCCTCTCCAAATCTAATATTACACAGATCAAAGTTTCATTGAATGTGCTCAATTCAGAGACAATTACGCTTGTAAAACCAGAAGAGAACAAAGGGCATGGAAAGGCACCCATTGAAGCTACAGAAAAAAATGTCTGAGGTTAATGATGCTTCAAAAGAATCAGTGAAATAACAATGAACTTATGAAAGAAAAATGTACCATTACATGGACTGTACGTTCTACCAATCTGATAAACTGGCATTTTCTTTTGAATTTGACATGATTCATGAATTAATGTTCTGTAATGCATTCATGTTTCTGTGCTCATTTGAATGATGTAGAATATGTACAAAAACTATAGTATGCTGGATAAAAGCATTGTTGATTCAAGTTATTGAACTAGTGATAAATCAAACTATCTATATAATTAATCAAGCAACTGATATACAGTACTCCAGTCCTGATGATATATCATTTATTAGCTATTTCATCAAGGTGCCAGATAATTTTGATGCAGAAAGGAAAAAGTTAATGATATTTCTATAACTGAATCAGGAACGTTGATCCCACTTACCCATTTACATAATTGCTTTCTAAAGTAATCAATGTTAATGGCTCTCCCACCCTTGTTTTCTATAGGACTTAACTGGCTGATATTGTATATGATGTTATTTAAACATGAACATGAATTTGTTTTTCTTTTGTTTTTCCTATTGTTTAAATATATGACTATGTTACTTATTTTTCATACTATGCACTGAAAAAAATGTATGTTTTATGATGTCTGGATGGAAACTGTTAGATACATATAAATATATATTATAAAAATAGGCATTTGTGGAGTGCATGTTATGATATGTGATTCCTCTAATGAGACTTGGGCAGTGAAAACCACTCCGTTTCACTCTGCAGTATTCTTGCTCAAACTACTTCAGAGTCTGTTATACTAAAAAAGACATCCAGGGGAAGCCCTATCAATGTATACTAACAAAAAACACATTGACATAGGGGTCTCACTTTCCAAGAACAAATATAAAAACATAGAAACATAGAAGTTGACAGCAGATAAGGACTGCAAGGCCCATCCAGTCTGTCCATTTTTTCTACCCTATGAATGTGCCATAGGCCTGTACTCTATCAATGGCCTATCTATTCATACTCATCTGTATTGCTCCCTTATGCCTACCCCATGCCTGTTTGAAGCCCTGCACTGTATTCATATCCACCACTTCATGAGGTAGGCCATTCCATGCATCCACCACCCTTTCTGTGAAAAAGAACTTCCTCACATTCCCCCTTAATTGGCCTCCCTCTAATATCATGCTGTTTCCTCTTGTTTTGCTATTTTTCTTATAATGAAACATGTTAGACCCTTTCTCCTTGATGCCCTTAAGATGTTTGAATGTTTCAATCATATCACCTCTCTCTCCCTCCTTTGCTCTATTGTATACATATTGAGCTCTGTTAATCTGCCCTCATATGTTTTCTGATGCAATCCCTGTACCATTTTGGTTGTCCTTCTCTGAACTGCCTCTGTTTTGTTAATGTCCTTGTGCAAGTGCCGCATCCAGTACTGCATGCAGTACTCCAGATGGGGCCTAATCAGTATCTTGTAAAGAGGGATTATTATCTCCCTCTTACGACTTGTGATACCCCTACTAATACACCCCAACTTCCCTCTAGCCTTACCTACTGCTTTAATTTTTTTTTTAATTTTATTTAGCTTTTGTTGACCGGGTAAGTGCACTAGACAAATCCTGGCTATTTTCAGGCACGACCCGGGGGAGGGGGATACAGATGAATGCCAACTGACCTTGAAGCAGATTAAGCTGTTGGTGGTATTTTTAGTGAATGAGGGAAATTTGGCCAGGACACCGGGGAAATTCCCCTACTCTTTTCGATAAGTGCCATGGGATCTTTAACATCCACCTGAACTACCACCAATCCAGGCAGATGGGACCTCGGTTTAACGTCTCATCCGAAAGATGGCACCTCAGAAATGCAGCACCCCTCTCATGCTGCATTACAGTGTCAGTACTGGGATTGTAACCCAAGTGCCAGATGTGGGAACTGAACCCACAGCCCTCTGATCTCCCGGCCTCAGAGACGAGTGTGCTACCTACTGAACCACTGACACTGCCAATGGTCTGCTTGGATGATTTCAGGTCATCTGTGATGATGATGCCCAAGCCTCTTTTTTTCCTTGTGATTGCCAGCAACTCCCCTCCCAACCTATAGGTGGCTTCAGGGTTTCTCTTCCATATGTGCATGATATTGCACTTCTTTGCATTAAACCCCATTTGCCACTCTTCTGATCATTTTGGCAGTTTATCCAGATCTCTTCTCATTCTCTGTTGCAGATCTTAATGTCATCTGCAAACAGATAAACCTTACCCTCCAGTCCATCTGCACTGTCACTGATGAAGATATTGAAGAGGACTGGCCCCAGGATTGATCCCTGAGGTACCCACTTGTGACTTGCATCTCTTCTGACTGTATACCGTTTACCACCACTCTCTGTTTTCTACCCACCAACCAGTTTGCCACCCAGTTGACCAACTTCTGACCCACCCTGAGCCTACCCAGCTTATTAATCAATCTTCTATGTGGAACAGTATCGAAGCTTTGCTCAAGTCAAGGTAGGCGACATCAGTACTCCCCCTTGGTCCACCACTCTGGTTACCCAATCAAAGAAATCTATGAGATCAGTTTGACAGGACCTTCCTGTTGTAAACCCATGTTGTCTTGGATCCTGTGCTCCTATGGATTCCAGGTGTTGCACTATCCTTTCCTTAAGGATTGCCTCCATAATCTTGCTCACTACTAAGGGAAGACTGACTGGTCTGTTGTTCCCTGTCTCCTCCCTGCTACCACTCTTGTAGAGTGGGATCACATGAGCCCACTCCAGTCTTCTGGGACCTCTCCTGTGCTCAGAGACTCACTGAACAGTTCTGATAATGGCTCTGATAGTTCCACCCTTAGCTCCTTTAGTACCCTGGGATGTATGCCACCCGGTCCCACCCTGAGCTTAGCAAGCTCTTGTAGGACCCTTTCTTTTGCGAAAGGACTAGTGCACACCTCCCCCCATGTCCATGGTGCTGAGCTGTGGGCCCTGCCCTACCTTCTCCTCAGTAAATACCAAGCAGAAGTATCTATTTAGAATAGGTGCTTTTCCTTGATCCTCCTCCTCACACTCCCCCTTATCCCCTTTGACATTAGCAATACCCCCTCTGGACTTTCTTCTTTCACTAATGTACCTATAGAAAGCTTGCCAACTTCTTTTACTGGTTGTGCAATTGTTTCCTCAGTTTGGGTCTTTGCCTGCCTTACTGCCTTCCCTGCTTCCCATAGGGAAGTTTGGTATGTCTTCCTATCTCTGTCCCACTGCATTCCCTTATATTTCCTGAAGGCTAGCCTTTTGGTTCTGACCTTTTCTGCAACTGTTTTTGAGAACCAAGGTGGCTCCTTCTTTTGGTCTTGCTTTTCTCTCTTTCACAATTGGATGTTGCTTCAAGTATTGCATCTTTAATGCTTGCCCACTTTGCCTGTATCCCTCACCTACATTTCTTCTTGTCAGGGCTAGCTTAACTCTGTTGGCCATCTTATCAAAGTCAGCTCCTCTGAAGTCCCATATTTTTGCCTTGGAATGGGATGACTTCATTCTAGTGCACAAATTGAACCATATTATGTGATGGTCACTGGCCCCCAGGTGACCTTCTATAGTGAAAATATTGAAAACATATTATTTCCTTCTTCTTGTTGAAGAAGCAAATCATATAGTAAATGAAGTCTGATATTCATAAAAACATTTATGGTCACTGAGCTTGACATGAACGAGGGAAAGCCCAATGCTTAAACTCTGAAACCCTTAAGAAAAACATGTAATGACTTTTTTTTTTCAGATTCAATGCATATCAAAGATACTGTATGCCACAGACTATGTAGCAAATAAAACACTTCAAAGCTAACTTGATAAACCTTTTGTAGTGTAGTGGGGTAGGAGTTGAGCTTTGGAACTGAGTGTTATTATCAGTTTCATTTCCACAATGATTCAAATTTTCATGAACAGTTATAGTAATAAAATATATGTTTAATGTAAGTCGAAGGCTGAATCAATGACCCTTCTCTGGTGTAGTGGAGAAGGAGTGAGGTTGGGAAATTGAAGGTTAGGAGTTCTCCCATGAGGGGTAAATATTTCACGAGCATTGATATTGTTAAAACACATGTTTCACTCAGGTTCAAGGCTGAGTCAGAGAACCTTCAATAGTGTAGTGGACTGGTCAAAGAGCTGGATTTGAAACAGAAGATTAAGAGTTCAGTTCACACACTTGGCTCCCCAACCATTCTTTAATCTGTACTTGGGATGGCAAAATACTGTAGTAACTAGTTGTGTCATGTTTTACGTAGCCAAATACATTTTCATTGGTAACTTGATTGTCTACATGAACCAAATGAAACTCACACCAGCTACAGTACAGCATTTCTCTCCTGAATGCCAAAATGTGGACACAGGCTTTGGTTTAGCAGAAGGGACAGGCAATTTTATACTGTCCAAGCTTCTCCAATCCCACATGCTTTTCATGTTCCATTTATGGCATCAACATCTGTTCATTTGTTCCTGTCTATATGTATGTATGTATATAATTTATTTTTAATTTTTTGTCAATGAGGTAAGAATGATAGACAGGTGAGTGTCTATTTTCAGAGATAATCTAGGAGAGTACAAAAAAGGCATGGTTGCAAAAACATGAATTAATTTTATTTATAACAGTATACGATCACTTGCTGAATCTTATTTTCAAAGTCGTCCTATATAACACAGAACAGATATAAAACAAATTGTTTTAAAATATGACAGAACAAAAATGCATACATAAACAACATCTATTCAAACACAATTATATTTAAATTAACACCACTTAAAAATAGTTGTTTTGAAATTATGGCATGTGGACAGTTTGAGTAAATGAGGTATAAGAAGGTTCCAGGATGAAGTAGCCATGTAGCGAAAAAAAAAAAAAAAAAAAAAAACATTTGGCCATAGCATGTTCTGGTTCTTGACACCAAAGCCCCTGCTGAGTACATCCTGAACTGAATATTTAGTACTTGAAAAAATTTGAAGAGAAAAATTTTAATGTTCCTTCGTCAAGCTTGCCTCTATTTCTTTTTGGAATATCACATCTTTATATGGCTCATCTTTTTTTCCAACTTGGCTGTTTTTGCTCTTTGTAAATCTTTTTGATCAGATATAACAAATATAATTATCTGCTTTAACTTTTTTAAGGAATAGCATCCCTTTAAATAGTTCATTGGTGTGCTACACAACAGAAACCTATTAGTCTTTGCTACACTGTCTGACAAGCATCCCCAGGCCACTCTACACCACAGTTTTCAGCCTCTTCTGTCACTTTCTACCCTGATTTTGATTTCAAATTCAGCTGCTCTACTATGAGAAAATGAAATGCTGAAAACTACCAACCAGCTTAACCTTCGCTGTGCTGCAGACTGATATATCTGTGCAGAATTCTGATACATTCTAGTTCTGTCAGCTGTTGATTTCCAGGAATTAGCTAGGCTACAGTCGTTGTCATTATTTTTATTTTTACATTCTTTTCAAGAGATAGCCACCTGAGATGAAAAATATTGGCCTTTTGTTAGCCCCTTATGTACAGTGGAATTCTATTTCTACCTAGTTCTACAGGTGGGATGACTGAAGTAAATGTAGAATATGTGGCTTGCAGAAGGTCAAACAGCAAATCAGTGGCTTTTGTGTCATCTAAACTGGGAGTCTCTGGTTCCAAGGTATGAGCTTTAAATACTTCACCACACTGTCTCCACAGTGACAGATATATCTATTTGCAAAATATTTTGTCAGCTTCTGGTTAGCAAGCCATACAAATATTCAACCATGAAGAAACCTTTTCTTATTTTGAGTTATTTCTTGTTAGCACATATTTACCTACATATTGAAAAACAACTCTTACACAGCCATTTGTGAGCTTCCTACCTCTAGACTTGCTCCTTCGTTTTCGTCTTCCCATAGTTGCACTGCGTGGGACATGCTGAAGCTGCGAGATCTCAATGGGCGTGTTTGTTCGAAAGCTTTCCTTGAACTTCTGCATCAGTGATTCCACCGTCTCCTGTGTCGTGTCAGTGGCTACAATGTGTCAATTTTATTTTCATTAAGATGTGTTAATCATGGAGCCTACCAAGAAAACTGACTTATAAAGCATGCACTTAATGTATGTGTACTATACAGTTGGTACTATACTTGGTGAAAGACAGAATAAGGCTATTGTACATTGAGTCTGTCTCCCACATTAGCAGGACCACTTTGTGCCATGTGTGCCAGTGTTATTTATCCCTGGAATTATGGCAGCTGTTCAGCAATTCATTGTACAATTTAATACACTGACTTCTGCTGCTCTTTGATGGCAGTGATACAATTGTTATTTTATTTACTAAATGTATGATGCTAAATAAATTATAATCTTTTAAATTCATGCTGCTTATTCTCCACTTAACTGCTGCTAATTTTACACACACCACTAAACAGCACATGTATACATTTTTGTGAAATTATTTTTGTATGAACTTTTTAGTAAACATATATTTAAGCATTTTAATTTTAAAATCACCACATTCTCATAACATTATGCAAGTAATAATGGTGAATACTTCTGCCATTTACTAGCAATTCATAACCAGTTGTAAAGTTAACCCAGTGAATTATTATTTTACTGGCTAACAAATAGAACAGAGTTGCTTGCTATGAAAAACTATATATTTGAAACAGAGAAAACTACCATAACTCCTTTTGCAGCAGTGCGTAACTATTCTCTTCAAGTGCTACTGGCCAATAAAATCAGATAATTTCTGATGTAATGTTCTTTCAGATTAGTACTATGTTTCAGTTGCTAAGCATAAATAAAAATATGAATATGACCCAATATTTTCAGTTATTTGAGGTGTTACAAGATCATTAGAAATGTAATTAATTTAATTAGATAAAAAATTCAGCAGTTATGGAAGGTTAAATAAAGAGAATCACATAAACATGATGAACAGCCACAAAATATGTGGTAGACATGGGGTGATATTTTCAAAATGTTGAAAAATAACATAGTTGCAACAAGACACCAACATTTGCATCACACAGATGTGACATGTAATTGTACTGTATTCCTATAGCTGCATGAAAACTGATACTTATTCTTGTATCCTAACTTGTGGCATATTTCTGGCACAAATGTAAGCCGCATCATAATTGTGCTACTTTTGCATCACTTTTGTGTTGCTAATCCAGATGCAAGTAGGGGCACAGCAGATTGGGGAACAACTATCTTCTGAATGTAACACACCCTACTGATACCGATGCAGATTTGATTTGTAACAGAACATGATACAACTTGCTGTTGCATCCATCACAACTCTTAGAAAATACAGACCATAGAACTGAGTAAATTCTGTCAGTGTTTGTAATTTACTGTATTTCTAAATGTAATGCACTGAATATAATTACAATCTTTTGGGGAAATGAGACAGAAAACATGAATGGCACTGCTGATGTATTCACTGACCTGCTTATAGAAGTGTAACAGTTTTCTAATCGCTAATGTAAATTTTTGGCATATCTCGAAATACAGGGTACAATAGAAATGTATACTGGTTTTAAATCAGTTGACAATTATTATATGACTATTTCTGAAAGAAAAATAATCTGCCCCAGCTGGGATCTTTAGGTCTTATTTTAACCCTTTTCCTATTCTGTATCACCTATGCCTCCTCAAAAGTGTTTTGCAAATCCACAGTATTTCCTTAAAGAAGAACTACAATCAAAATTTAGACAAAAAATGTTGTGCAGAGTGTTTTGATTTGTGTGTGTAGCTCTAGTGTTTGCTTTCCTGTTTTTTTCCTAATTTACCTACTTGCTTTATGGCCCATGGGGATCTCCATGATTGCATCTTTTATTGCCTCTCCTTTTCCCACTATGCCTCCTGTCCCAAGTGACAGTGATGCTTTGGAGACCACTGATTCAGTGGGTTATGACTTTGTCTGTTCTTTAAAATGTGTATCCTTTTCCAGTGAGCACTAATAAAAGCAACATACACAGTTTGTCAAACACCTGAGGCATAAAGGGTACTATTCTCAAAAGAAACAAATAGAGTATTTACTCATTGTAGATTTATTTACCTAGGGTGATGTGTGTGATTTTTGTTTTGGGTGGCTGTGTGTAGTTTAATGACAAGAAAAGCATTAAAAGCAAAATATTTACTATAGATGCAGCATATTTAAAGATCATTGACAAAGTTGCCATGATGTTGCGAAACTATGACTTCTCAAAGATTCTCAGAGTTCCTATTGGAACACCAACTCTGAACTGCATAACTTTGTAATATTTTTTGCCAGGTGAGGTAGCACTTTTTTTCATGAAGTTGCAACTTCATATGTGAAGTTTGGTCACTTTGCAGGAAAAAGTGCCTTTTTGCCTAACAACAACTTTGCAAAGTGTACAATTCATACATTGAGAAGTTTTTCTCAACTTCACACATCTCTAACATTTACTCCTCCTGGCTAGACCTAAGAATACACCTAGAAAAAAGATTGGATCATGAGTAATGTATTTAAGGCCAGAGCAACAAGTTCTTGAATGCACAGTGCTGCTGCAGAATAATAATTCAGCATTCACTGTATTAATGGTTCCCGATGCATCACAGTCACATGAGGCAGGAGGCATTGTGGGGAAAAGAAAGGCAATGATGGCATGGAGATCCCCAGGGGCCATAAAAGTTTGACACATTTAGAAAGAAATCCTTACAGCAAACAAAGAAATGGACACACTAGGACTACACACATACTGTACACATCAAAACACTGTGAAACATTTTTTTAGGAAGAAAAGTAATTGCCACCATGGTGATAAATGACACTTTTTCTATTAATTTATTGTCAAAACATTCATCTGAGGCATCATAATGTGCAAGCCTATTCATCTGATCAGTATCATTAACTGTACTCACCATTCCTCCCTAGTAGGCATGGATATGTTTTCATAAGCTGAATATAAGCTCCTATCTCATATATAATCTTTTAAAGAAACACTGTGTTGATCCTGCAAGTAATTTTTTTTTAATCTAGAAGCAAATTTTGCAAATACAATACTGGTTCCCATTCTGTTACTTCTATCCTTTTATTAAACTCAAGGGACATTTCTACAGTAATCTATATTCTGGTGAAGGGTAAGTATCATATATAATAAAGCAGATGCCCCTTGTAGCTACAGAGTTCTGTAGCAGATCACAGATGCATTGTGCCAACAATGTGAGAATTTAACAAGGATACAAATAACATCACTAAAATGATAAAATGGTCCCTAACACCAATGTGTAAATCAGACACACCCACTAAATTCACTAAAAGGGCACTAAAGGCTGATAAAATGGTTTACTTCCATTTGTGCAACATGGAGAAGGGCGACCATCACTAGGGTGACACCAAAATCCCGATGACGACCATGTCACAAGGCAATTGTGCCACCTGACCGCCATTGTGCCCAAAGCACCAGGGCACATCCAGGTTGTTTGTGGGGAGCTTTGCCCCATGCACCCTGACCATGGGGGGTTTTGCCCCACATACCCTACAAAACAGGCTGAGGCAGTATAGCACAGTGGTCTAAGGCTCTGAGCTGCAAATTTGGTGACATCCAGCAGACCAGACCTGGGTTTGAATCCCACAGCTTCCACTTGAATACTGTGTGACCCTGAGCAAGTCACTTAACCTCCTTGTGCTCCCAGGTCGCTCCTGTAAAAAAACATTCAGCTTAGTGTGCTATACCTGCTTAAACAACTAAATACAAATAAAAACAATTATATAATGATCTCCAAGGGTGAGGAAGCACAACACCCATGCAGCGGTCTTACTGTATGGTGCTCTGACAACCAGTTCACCATTGTGAGTGTCAAACTGGCTGCAGTGCACTGATGGCCATCACCCTAATGCTGTTAATCTGTTGACATGATACCAAAGGGGCCAGAGGTCAAAGCCACCCAGTAACAGCAGTTCATATGGACAGACAAGTGAACAGCCTTGATACCATCTGCTAAAGCTGAAAAAACAAAAATAATGCACTGGGAACTGGATGCCAGCATAGAAACAGTACTGTACAACAGGAACCATTCATGGCACTCACCTGCAGAATGACACATGAGCAACTGGAAGCCTAGCCTAACATGTTTCACACATAGTGTTTTCTAAAGAGCCTTTGAGAAAGCAGTATGTATGAAACACATTGGGCTATTTCTTGAGTGGACCTTTAAGTTTTGTACAACGGACACTTGAATAAAGGAATCAGCACTTCTTCCCAGTCACCTATGTGTCATTTTGGGAGTGAGTGCTTCGAGTGGTTCCTGTTGTGCATCTGCTAAAGCTGTAGTTCTTTATGACCTCTCAAATGGAAAAGTGATGTTATTGTATACTGGTTGTAAGTAAAATACAACTTTGAGGCTAAAATCTGGTTCACCACATCTGGGGTGAAAATGAGAAGAAGTACTTGTAAACAGATCTTTGAGAAGTGTAAAGCAATGTTTGTAGTTCTATAGAACAGCTAGAGCAGGTTTAGAGAATAGTAATTAGAACTGTGTAAGTAGATTTATGGAAAAGATACTACCACAGTATAGAGCATATGCAGTGCCACATCTGAAATATTGCATAATATTAGGTCAAAAGAAGGGCAACTAGTTTGATTATACAAATCGAGGGAGGGACTATCATGATATTTTAATGGAGCTGAACTTATTTTTACTGTCACATAAGAGACTGAATGAGGATATGATAACTGTCTGTAAGATTATGCTTGGTCATATTAAACATGATAACAGGGAATGCTAAAGGACTATAAATCATGGGCGCTAAAGAGGACATGAGATGTAGCTGAAACTGGTTGTAGGGTGGGGGGGCTGGACTTGAGGAAAAACATTTTACACCAAGATAATTTTCAGTCTGTGGAACAGTCTGCTAAGTGAACTAATAAAGGCTGAACACATTTTGGAGTTTAAATGAAAGCTAGATGCCTGCCTGGATTTGAAGAGCATTAGAGAGAACATCCATTAAGTCAACAGGGTGGGTGGAGAAGATCAATATCCATTGTTTACTTATATCTTGACAAATGAAATGTATTGTTCTTTTTTGGATTTTTAGATCATAGGTTCAGATACATGTAATGCCTATGGTATAGGTAGTAATTAACTCACAGCATAAATTATACATTAGCATCATAACCAAAATAAATGTTTAACATTATAGCTAACAGGAAAAGTTAACTGAGTATGTTATTACATTTAATTATTCGGTCCACTTCTAGTTGAAGGATCAAGTTGCTTGAAAAAAGATTCTCAGATATCACTAAATGTATTTCATTCATTATAAAGAATTTAGAATGTTTTTTCAGTTTGGCACTGTCCAACATTAGATTATACTAACCGATAAAATCAGGGAAATGATAATCCTTCCAATGTTGAAGTATAAATTCATCTGCATTTATTAACATCAAATTTAATAAATATTTAATTGTGTCTATCAAGTCTAATTGTGATGAGAATTATAATACATGTAATATAATACAAGGTTTGAAGGGAAAAGTCACACAGATACTCAAGCTAAATCAAATCAAATATATTGTAATGAATCAGCCTTCCTGCTGCCATGGCAGTTATATACAGATATAAGATTTTCATTGCTACACAATGCAATGTACCAGATCTGGACACAACAGAAAGAATTAACTACCATTGAAATTGCAGTGTTTCCTGCAGTAACTCTGCAGAATTCTGCAGTATTCTGCATTGATTCCTGGTGGGTTCCACTGTATGTCTATACACTTTGCTTGGGCAGATGCATCTCTAGCCTTTGCTTAGAGTCACGCAAAGAAGAGGGGTGTGCCTTCATGGACACAACAACAAAGACAATCAAGATGAAGTTTACCAAATTTGTATTTCAGATATCAGATGAGGTAAAGACAAACATGATGAGTATAGCTCATCTTAGGAACACTGACACTCACTATTCTTTAATGTTTTTATTTTCTAGACCCCGGTCATCTTTATTGGTTATCATAATACCTTTTCTAATTCTTCCATATTGCTTTTGTAGTAGAGTAGAAGCCACTTAAAGGGGATGTGGTTAAAGAGGACAACTGCTTAACTGGGACAATCCCCTGGGTACCAATTTTTGGCTAATGTTATTCAATGGGACCAGCTTCTGTTTAATTGGGACAGTTCTGTCACTTAATTGGGACAATTATCTAGTCACAGGTGAGGGGAAAAGGTGCTCAAAATTTAATCACACCTCATTACGTGCTCATTAAGTACCCTGCATTTAAGCTGCTTTACATTCCCACCTGCTTATCATCTCTTTGGAGTATGTTTAGCATCTCTCTGGAATGTGTTTGGTTTGCAAGATGGCATCTACAAGCAATGACAAAATAGTCAACTTCCCACTGAGTGAGAAAATAAAGGCTATCGAGGCTTTACAGCTGTCCAACTCCTCTCTCTCAAAAGTTGCTAAGTGAAGCCAAGTGATTTTAATTAAAGTTCAGTGTGTTACTTTCACCAATTAAACAAAGATTAAATCAAGAACCAAACCAAACGCACTTTTACAAAAAGGAACTGTAATCATAAAAAGTACTTGTATCCAGTACTTCTTGATGTTTTGTTTGTTTTCTCTGTTTTGTTCATTACTGTAATGTGCGTGTGTCCCATGAGCAATGTCTTTTCCAGTTGTGAGAGAATAAAGGCTGCTTCTGATGAATGGTACAGCTGCTTAAAGGGGACGATAGGGCATCCACTGAGGTGTCCCCTTTAAGAGACTTCTACTATACTGACTTCCAGTCCATGGCCCTATATAATTATAAGAATTCCTAATTTGATCTCTCCATTCTACTCATTATGTATCAGTTTCCACCATCCTGATTACTTTTTGGCAGCTACAAGACAATGGCTTCATACAGTACAGTGGAACCCTAATGGACACACTCATGTAAGTATGCTTTGTCCATTATAAGGAGAGTCTGCTATATCCTAAAGTCTTAAAATATGAATCTCCTTTACCACAGCTCATGCACCTAAGTTAAAATCAGAAACTACCACCTCTCTGCCAACCAAGGGTGTGGGGGAAGTGCTTTTTAAGACCAATTGGGTACCGAGCAGTAAATGAGATTGGTAATATTTTGCTGTGCAATACTTTATTCAGATTGGGGGATCAGGGCTGTATAACAACTATCAAGGGTGAGGAGGGGAGGAGAGGTTATTTGGAAATGCAATGTCTTCTGTGGAGTAATCCCATGGAGTAATGTATCAGTTATCAGGCATCAAGTGAGGTGAGTGATGTCTTTCTAGTGCCAGATAAACAAGCTAAATGATCAGATAAGGATTACCCGGCAGTTAGCAGGCAGTTGACAGCATGTAGCAGGGCCACAGAGAAGTGTGTATTGTCCACTGTACAGGGGTTAAAGAGTGCATTATAAATAGGATTTTTCACATTATGGACATAGCTATTGGCCCTTAGGAAGCAGGATCCATCTAACTATGTGCCTGCTATAATAAATAAATAATATATATATATATATATATATATATATATATATATATATATATATACATACATACATATATTATAATGGCACAGTATCAAGGTGTGCATTGGGGTAGCGGCCCTAACACTTACTCCATTCCATGTGTAAATAAGCTGAGGTGGTGAAGCATAGGAGAATGGGGTAACAGTTAGGACTGAAGATCCCAATGCACACCCTAATGCTGGTTTGGGGGGGCGGAGGGGGTGCAAGGGGGGACTTTCAACCCTAACATCGAATTTCCTCACTTTTGTCGCTGTGGAACAACCCTAACTGATGCATTAAACAGAATGTTTTGCCATGAATATATATATATATATATATATATATATATATATATATCTATATGTATGTATATGTATAAATATATTATACTGGCTCAGCCACACCAGTATAGTTAGGGTTGAGTAAGCAGTTTAATGTTAAACCCCAAATTTTACACCTTAATAACTTTGCAACCGTTCAATAGATTTGCATGAAATTTGGAATATGTGGGTTCATATTGTAGATCTCTTGATTTGCCAAGTTGTGTTTGGTCAGACTTGCAGTTTACATGCAGTGAAGTGCTGAAAAACAGGTTTGTCACCTTTTTTGGCACTTTTTTGTTGAGTTTTGCCAATCACGCTGCGGCCACACTGTTTGGTATTTTGGTCACACATTTTCAGGATAGAAAGATGTTTTTTCAAAGAACAAGCCACTGTTGTTTTAGTGAAAAAATATTAATCCATTCCAAAGTTTTTTAATTTTGAGGTTTCTGGTTCTGAGCATGCTCAGTTCACTCCAGGATTTATATATATTATTTGCAAAAGGAGATTGGACTTGTGATCAAGGATTTTGTCAGTTCACAGATGGGGATTTATAAAATCCCTGTTCATGAGAAAAAAATTCTTTGTTCGCGAGCCACCATTTTATCTTCATTTTATGCCCCAAACAAAATGTCGTAGCTTGCTCCATGGGTGACTTCTTGTTACAATAAGGCATGGGTTTTGTTCAGGGTGATGCTCTCTACAAGCCTATTCCTTTGGTTTGTTTCCTGTTGGCCAAAAAATGGGCATTTTAAATTTTGAAATTCTTTGTTCGCGACTCACTTCCATTCCTCGTTTACGAGCTGACAAAATCCCCATTCACAAGCTGATCCCCTTCACAAGGTAGCAAAATCCTTGATCACAACTTGGGAACCAGATGGCCATTCTGGCGAATGAGGATTGGATCGCGAATGAGAATTCTGTCACCTCACGAAAGGGGATTGGGTTTTTAAATCCCTTTTGTGAGCTGACAAAATCCTTGTTCACAAGCTGACAGAATCCCCATTTGTGAGCAATCCCCTTTCACAAGCTGACAGAATCCTTGACCATCATTTTGTGACCAGATGGCCATTCTAGCAAATGAGGATTGGCTCATGACCGGGGATTTTGACACCTCGTGAAAGGGAATCTGCTCGAAAATGGGGATTCTGTCAACTCATGAAAGGGGACTGATTTTTAAATTTTTCATTCATGAGCTGTCAAAATCCCAGTTTGCGAAGTGTCAAAATCCCCATTCGTGAGCCAATCCCTTTTTGCGAGCTGACAAAATCCCTGTTCACAACTTAGGGACCACATGGCCAAAATCTGATGATCAAGGATTACTCGCGAATGGGGATTGACTTCGTGAATGGGGATTTTGACACCTCACAAACTAGGATTTTAAAAACGTTGCCAGTACACTGTAAATAAACGGTTTGATCTTTTGACTTGAAATTTGCAGTGTATAAAGGGGATGTCCCAGACATGCTAATTGTGCTATTTAGACATTAAAAGGTTAATAGGTTACAAAGATATGACATCACAAAATTGATATTTTTCCCATAGGATAACACTGCGGTGCCCATAGTGACTTTCAGTGCCCGTATCTCAGAAACAATGCGAGATACGGATTTTTTGCTACTCACGGCTTTGTCCACATTGTGGTGGTCTGAGTATGCATGGAAGTTTTGAAGTCATAGATTACACCTGCAGTGGAATTTTTCCCTAAGTTGTATGGTTACTGAGATATTAGCAAATTAGTGTTATAATGGTTCCTTTTTAGGCCTGTTGGGCTACTGTATGGCTCTGTTGTTATGTGTAAGTGGGAGTGCAGGGTCAGAGGGCCTGCACACCCACAGCTGCATATCATTATGTACAAATGGGCAGTTTTCTCACCAATACATACTATTTACCAGTTACATTACACTTTTTCAAAAAGTAAGGAAATTAATTGCAAAAACTTTGTTAATGTATCAGTTAGGGTTAAAGCAACAAAGTGGTGAAATGAGATGTTAAGGTTGAGCCCCTAACCGCTCCCCTACCACCACCCCACCACCCATCCTCCAGACACCAACAGACACTGGGGTGTGCCATGGGGTTGTGAGGCCTAACTGTCACCCCATTCTGCTTTACTGTAGCATGTAAACCTGTTTACACATGGAATGGGATGAAAGTTCAGCTTGATGACTCCATGACACACCCCAATGTATATATATATTCCTATGAGAGTTAGGCTGACAACCCCAACACACACCCCGATGCCTGTTGGCGGGGGTGGGGTGGTGGTGGTGGGATAGTGAGGCAGCAACCTTAACACCAAATTTCCTCACTTTTGTCACTGTGGAACAACCTTAACTGATGCATTAAACAGAGTTTTTTGCCATGCATATATATATATATATATATATATATATATATATATATATATATAAATAGTGGCATGGTAGCATGGTAGTGACACTATAGTTAGGGTTGAGGAGCCATTTACATGTTAAACCCCAAATTTTGCACCTTAATAACTTTGCAACCATTGGATGGATTTGCCTGAAATTTGGAATACTTGATCAAGACCCATACACCTTGGGATCTGCCAAGTTTTGTATCAGTCGCATATACAGCTGTGGAGTTATTAAGTGTGATCTGCGTGTGCATTTCTGCTTTTCTGGAATTTTAGTGTCATTTCTATAGGTCGCATGGTTTGCACAACCGGTCCAAAATCTTCAGGGAACATGTGGCCGGGGTCCCTCATATGCCTTTTGAAGATTTCGTGAAAAAATATTAAACGGTTCAAAAGTTATTCAAAAAACAAGTTACCATTATAAGTCAATGAGAAAAGTTAACAAAAAGTTCGACAGTGTCGCAAATGTAGTTTTTACTTTTGCAAATGGCCCTTTTACTGTCGCAAATCTGCCATTTTGTTTTCAGTTAGTGATCAGAAAAATGTGTGGCATTTAAAATTGGAACTCTTTAGCAACCTAATTCTTTTTGTTTTTACCTAGTCGGACCCTGAGGATGCTAGCCATGTCTTTATTTTGGGGTAAAACACCCCAGAAATATGTTTTTCAAATTTCTGGAAAAAGTACTTTCACTAATTACTGTCTCACTTGTGGCACTGTCGAATGAATTTGCGAAAGCTTTTGCAAACTTCAACAGTACTTTTCTAGGCTGTGGTAAAATGACAGCAATTCTTTGGCACCCTGCTGCAAAAGAACGGTTTGGTGTTTTGGCATGAAATTTGGAGAAAACACACCCGACATCTCACAAATATGCCTTTCAGTGTTTTGTTGAAAAAATATTACAGGGTGGCAAAGTTACGGCACTCCAAAATTGACGCTTTTTCCCATAGGATAACATTACGGTGTCCGACGCATTACAGGAATCCTTTGGCTCCCTGCTGCAAAATAACGGTTTGGTCTTTTGGGCTGAAATTTGGAGGGAACACAGCCAACATCACACAAATGTGCCTTTGTGTGGTTTGATGAAAAAATATTACAGGGAGCCAAAGTTATGGCACTCCGAATTTCTCTTTTTTTCCCATAGGATAACATTACGGCGTTCACCGCGCCTTTCAGGGCCTGTGTCTCGGAAACGGTGCGAGATATGGACTTTTCATCAGAAAAATGCTTAGCCCCCTGCTGGAGGCTGAGTGCAAAACTAGCCAGGAAAGTCATAAATCATATGACTTAAAAAATGTTTTTCTACATCGTACGGTTCCTGAGATATAAGCAATTTAGTATTCCAACTCCTCATTTTCTGCTCCGAGAACCATTATTATGTATACATTCTTTGTACTCACTGCCTTTATTTATGCAGCTTTTGGGGAAAACCAGCCTGTGCGCTTACATTACTGTTACCGTTACTGTTTTTGCTTGCGGTTCCGTTCCTGTTTCACTTACCATTCATGTCTACGCCACCATGTGCGTTACCCTCTGCGTTTTCATTTGCGCTTGCTTTTGCATTGTTTTTAACATTTATGTCTACATTACTGTTTCTCTTTCTGTTTCGCTTTGCGTCACCGTGCACATTACTATTTACGTTTGCGGGCACAATGTTACTATGTGATAAGACATCATGTGGCGGGACTGCGGGGCCCAAAGAGCCCCGTGCTCCTGCAGCCACATTAAATTCACTATTTCTCATTATCATTCTCAAAAAGAAGGGAAATTAGAGGCAAAAAACTCCATTTAATGCATTAGTTAGGGTTGTTCCACACCGACAAAAGCGAGGAAATTTGGTGTTAGGGTTGAAAGCGCCCCTTAGCCCCCCTGCCCACACCCCCAACCTGCATTGGGGTGCGCATTAGGGTTGTCGGTTCTATCTCTCACCCCATTCTCCTACACTTCTGCTTCTTTACACATGTGATGGGGTGAGAGTTATGGCTGACAACCGTAATGCGCACCCCGATGCCGGTTGGGGATGTGAGCAGGAGAGGGCCAAGGGGGGATTTCAACTCTAACACCAAATTTCCTCACTTTTGTCAGTGTTGAACAACCCTAACTAATGCATTAAACTGAGTTTTTTGCCTCTAATATATATGTATATATATATATATATAGAGAGAGAGAGGGGAGATCTTTGCAAAAAACTTCATTAAAGCACTAGTTAGGGTAAAAGGGACAAAAGTAGGGAAATGTGGCATTAGGGTTTCCAACCCTAAAACCCCACCACCACACTGCAGGCAGCAGCAGGTGTGGGGCATGCCTTGCCATTGCCAGGCCTAACACTCACTCCATTCCATGAGTAAGTAAGCTGAGATGGGTACAGTATATGAGAATGGCATGAGTGTCAGGGCTGACAATGGCAAGCTACACCCCACACCTGCTGCTGCCTGTAAGGAGTGGTGGGGTGTTAGGGTTGAACCCAAGGCCACATTTCCCTACATTTGTCACTTTAACCCTAACTAGTGCATTAACAAAGTTTTTTTGCAAAGAATTTCCTTACTTTTTGAAAAGGCATAATCTTATTCTTATTTGCCTATGTGAGCGCAGGTCCCTTCGCTCCCATCCATCCATCCATAATTTTTGATATAGTGTAATCTTATCCTTATTTTTCCACTCCCATCATTCCATAATTATATCTTTATTTGCATGTGGGAGCACAGGGTCCACTTCATTATGGTATCCTGCAATCCCATCCATGCATAATTTTTCAGATACAGTAGTGGTATCCTTATTTGCTTGTGGGAGCGCAGGGCCCTCTGGGCCCTGCACTTCCATCCCATAGTGTACATCATCAAAAATCACCTAATTTTGCAATCTTATCCTATAGAAAATGCAGCAAAATTTGAAAGCTGTGTTACTTGACAAAAATTCTATATTTTCTCAAAACCACCAAAAGGAACATTGGTAGCACAAGCCCCTTCTACCCTGAAAATTTCAGAACAAAATTATAAACCATTTCTTAACACCATAGTGAGAAATAAACAGCTTCATAAACCTTCCAGTAAAATGTTATCCTAAAGGAAATCAACCAAAACTCAAATTTGCAGAACTCCAAGCCAAATAATATATTTTCACCAAACCAGCAAAAGGCACATTTGTGGAGCAAACCCTTTCCATCCTGAACATTTCAGTCCAAAATTCCAAACCATTTCTTTGCTATGAAGTGACAAAGAAACTGCTATATCAAATTAATTTTTTCTCAGATTACAAAATAGAATCCTGTTTTGAAAACCTTTTTTGCAATTTACAATAAAAGAAAATCCTTTTTTGCAAAATGCAAAAAAGGATCCTGATTCACAGTAAATATTTTCTGAGATTTGTGAAACAGGATTTCTGTGGAAAAAAATGCATTTCTCGCAATGTAATCAAAAAACTAACCCAGAATGCGATTCTACGGGCCCTGATTAGGTGAACACAAATGTGGCTGTTTACCAAAGCCCTGTATTTTTCTGACCAAGAATCTTGTTTCATGATCAAGAATCTTGTTTCAAGCTTCATATCTAACTTTTTCCATAGAAATGGGAAAATTTAAAATTTAATAACTTTAAACTGGATTAATATTTTTTCAACAAAACTTCAAAAGGCACGACTGTGACCCACGACCTATATACTCTAAACATTTCAGACCAAAATTCTACACCATTTTTTTGCAACATGGTTACAAAGAATTTGACAAAAAATTGTAATTTACACATTCTTTAAAACTTCATATCTCCGCACCTGCACATCCAACTGCAATGAAATGTGCCACATCAAGAGATCAAGGTCCCTGATGGGGCATGCCAACGTTCATGCAAATTGCTTTAATGGTTGCAAAGTTATTAAAATTCAAAGGCCCAGATATTCAAAAGGGTTGCACATGGCGCAACAGTGTTGCACCATGCACAACCCACTGATGCACCCCGGAGCGATATTCAAAAGGGAAAAGTGCACCGCACAAATCCCGATGTGCCGGAGCACATCAGTAATGTATGCAGGTACAGGTGGGGGGGGCGTGCCCATGCATAACCTACACAGCCCGATATTCAGCCCGGGATGTGCAGAGTCATGCATGCACAACCCCTACCTGCGGCTGCACAAAGTTAACCAAAGAAGAAGAAGACAAGTGATGGCCACCCACGGGTGAGCTGCCCGCGTGCAGGGCACAATATGGCAGCTGCCACTGGGGATAGCCACCGATTCCTGCCGCACCTGGCACCCCCCATGCCCCATCGTGGGCATCCCTGGGTGAAATCCCCATCCAATACCCTGGTGGTCAGTTGACCTCTATGTGCCCGATCGCGGGCATCGGTATAATGCCCCCAGCGTCCAATATCCCTGGTGGTCAGTGGACCGATCCTGCCGATTGTGGGCATCTGTAACACATAACATACCCCTACTACCCTGGTGGTCTAGTGTACCCCCTCCCCACCCACCCACTGGGCCCCACCCCCTGTCAGCTGGTGGGCAGCAGCACCACCTGCCTGCTGCCCCCACGCCCGCCGACCAGGCAGCTCGGTAGGGCTGCCGCCCGATGGTTCACAGCCTGAGCCATTGGGCACGTATGCTGCTACTACTCAGTCCAGATATGAATGATTCATTCACATATCTGGACAAATAATACAATATAAACTACACACCCATTAATCTCACTCTGTGAACCAATAGGGTGCAGCCCTACCGAGCTGTCAGTCAGTGGGCAGCAGGGCAGCAGGCAGGTGGGGTGCTGCCATCCACCAGCTGACAGGGGGAGCAGGGCGGTGGAGCTCAGTGGGCTGGTGGGGAGGGGGGTACACTAGACCACCAGGGTAGTAGGGGTATGTTATGTGTTACAGATGCCCGTAATCAGTTGATGATCAGTCCACTGGACCACCAGGGATATTGGACAGGGTTTTTTTCCTTTTACATGAATGCCCGTGATCGGGCTGCAGGGGGCGTTGGTCCCCAATGGCTGCTGCCTGGCAGGGCACCAGGCATAAGTCATCAGGGATCGGCACACCTGCATGCTAATGGCATGCAAATGGGGCTGTAATGAGATGCAAATGGCCCCCTGTGTGCCATGCATAAATTATGGCCCCATTTGCATGTCCCCTTTTGAATATCACAGGTGCTGTACATGGCACAATGGCACTTGCACTAGCGCATCTCCATGCTCCACTCTGGCCACTGTACCATGCACAGTGGAGGTGGCCAGGGTGCGATATTCAAAGCTGCTACACCATAGCACAGCTCCATTGAATATCGCCCAGGCCACACCTCTGCACAACAAAGTTGACCTGCACCCAGGCTTGTGCCACAGTCTGGTGCAGTTTGAATATCTGGGTCAAAATGTTTTGTTTAACACAGAAGTGAAGATTTAACCCTAATTATGGGGTGCAACCACATCCCTGTTTTTATATATATCTATATATATATATCATCAGTTAGGGTTGAAGCAACAAAAGTAGAGAAATGAGGCATTAGGGTTTTAAACCCTAAAAGCCCCACCCCTACCATTCCACTCCCAACCTCCACACACCAATAGGTGTTGGGGTGTGTAGGGTCATCGGCCCTAGCTATCACCCATCCATGTTTAAATAGCTGAGATGGTACAGTATATGGGAGAATGGGGTGAGAGTTGGACAGTGACAAGGCACACCTAATTTATTGGTGCATGGAGGATGGGGTTGGTGTGTAAGGGTGGGAGGGGGTGTTAGGGTTTGAAACCCTAACGCCTCATTTCCCTACTTTTCTTGCTTCAACCCTAACTGATGTATTAACAGTGTTTTGCAATGAATTTCCTTACTTTTTGAGAAAGTGTAATCTTACCCTTATATGTTTGAGGGAGCACAGGGCCCTCTGGGCCCTCTGTTCCCATCAGTCTATAGTGTGTTGTGATTGCACAAGACCCCAAGTGCAGGGACCACCAGGCCCTGTGCTCTTATATAATTATAAATGTATAGACATTGTAATTAACCCTCATCTCCTCGTGGGAGTGCAGGGCCCTTTGGGCCCTGTGCTCACAGTATTGTATAATAGAGGGCTCTGCAGTCCTATTACTGCATAAAGGTATCCATATGTGGGAGTGCAGGGCCTGGAGGGTCTTGTGCTCCCATCTACCTATAATTGTATAGATGCAGAGCAGGCCTAGAGATATTCCAAATAACCTGTGTGCTGCAAATGATGCAATATCTCAGTAACTCTAGGAACATTCGAAAAAATTTCTCTGCAGTTGTAATCATGGACTGGCAACCTGCATTGTTGCTTAGTGCACTTAAAGGTGTACTAAGCTGCGTTTAATGAAAAATCTGTATCTCAAACCATTTTTGAGATATAGGCATCAAAAGGTACTGCATCCTGTTATCCTATGGGAAATTTCCAAACTTTTAAATGTTATAAGTAAAGAAGCAATGAAATTTTATCATCAAACCAGTACAAGTCATATCTCTGGGGCAAACCCTTTGTACACTGAAAATTTCAGCCCGGAAGTCCTTACTGTTTCTTTGCAGTGAAGTGGCGAAGAAACAATAAACTTTAGAAATCCCTTTTCATGATCTGTCAAAATCCATTTTAGCAAGCCAAATCCCATATTATGAGGTGTCAAAATCCCTTTTTTGCATCTCAAAAAGGGATTACCCACAGGGCCATCTGGTCTGACTACCCAATCCCTTTTCATAAGCTGTCAAAATCCCTTTTCATGAGATGTCAAAATCCCTTTTCACATTGCAAAAAGGGATCGGAAGCGAGTCATGAAAAGATATTTTAAAAATCAAAAATAAACATTCTGGGGGTAAAGGAAAGCAAACCAAAGGCAGAGAACTGTAAAGGACATCCACATGAGCAATCTACATACTTTGATATCTCCAGGAGACATCCCTGGGTAAAGTTATAATGTTTGTGTGGGCTGAAAAAATAAAAACAAGATGGTGGATCATGAAAAGGTCAAAGTCAAAGTCAACTTTATTTAAAAAGACGCCCAATCCCGAAGGCTCTGGGCGCCGTACAAAACCTTTACAGTTTATCATACTGTATACATTCAAGTTAAAATATCATACATATAACTTAGACCCCAAAAGCCTGCACAAATAAAAAGGTCTTTAGACTACTCTTAAAAGCCTCTACAGTGGGGGCCTCTCTCACTTCAAATGGCAACGAGTTCCAGAGAGCTGGAGCAGCAACTCCAAAGGACGATCCCTGCTGATTTCAGCCTAGCTCTCAGAACTGTGAGGAGGCCACCACCAGAGGAGCGAAGATCCCGGACAGAGGTGGACGGTACCAGGAGATCAGAAAGGTAACCAGGGCCCTGTCCATGTAGGGTCTTATAGGTGAGAAACCCCACCTTGAACAAACTCTCCACCTGACAGGCAGCCAGTGCAAATCGCGCAACACGAAGTTATATGACAGAACTTACTTTGTCCAGTCAAAACCTAGCAGCATTTGCACCAGCTGCAGTCTGCGAAGAGAAGTTCCAGAGACCCGAGATAGGCGCATTACAGTAGTCAAGTCTCGAAGTGACCAAGGCATGTACCAAAGTAGGGAGGTCCAGAGCCGGAACAAGCAGTCTAATCCTGGCGATATTCCTAAGATGAAAGAAACAGGAACGTACCACAGAGGATATTTGGGCCTCCATGGACAAGTTCCTGTCAAAGATCACACCAAGATTACGCACCCTTGGGGATGCCATCAATGACACAGCTCCTAGCACAATGCCAGTCGCAGAATCAGAGGCCATCCCATCACGAGCTCTGTTCGACTCCACTACCAGTACCTCAGTCTTATTAGGGTTAAGTCGCAGCCAGCTGGAAGACATCCAGTCATTTATCTCAGCTAGACAGATATTCATCACATCCACTGCATTTGATGTTCCTGGTGCAAAGGATAAGTATAGCTGAGTATCATCAGCATAGCAATGAAAACTCAGACCATACCTCCTAATGATCTCCCCTAGGGGCAGCATGTACACTGCGAACAACATTGGGGCCAATACCGAACCCTGAGGGACTCCACATGAAAGGAGGCAGGTCATGGATGAGAAATTACCCATCACAACCCGCTGCCTCCTGTTGGTAAGAAATGACTCAAACCATTTGATGACAATACCGGTGAGTCCACACAACTCCCTCAGGCGGAGAAGCAACACACAATGGTCCACAGTATCAAATGCTGAGGAGAGATCAAGGAGGACAAGAATTGTCTTTTCCCCCCGATCTCTAGCCCTAAGGAGATCATTTTGCACCCGAACTAATGCAGTTTCAGTGCTATGCCTGGCCCAAAAAGCTGACTGGAAGGGATCGTACAACTCGTGGGTCATGAGATGAAAAGGGATTATTTTTCTCACAAAGAGGGATTTAATTAATCCCTTTTCATGAGATGTCAGAATCCCTTTTTGCACCGAGCAGCTATCCAAAAGACTGAACTGGGCATGCTCAGAAACCAACATTTCAAAATTAGATAACTTTGAAACTGATCAATAATTTTTTCACTACACTAACACTGGATTGTTCTTTGGGCCAAGCTCTTTCTACTCTGAAAATTTCAGACCAAAATTCAAAATGGTGCCGTCGCAGCCCAATAAGGAACAAATAGCCAAAACAGACAAAAAAGTGACTTTTACAATTTTTTCACTATGCACAGCAGGAAATCCACAAATCCATTTGAGTCAAAACTTGGTGCATCAAGAGATCTTCCCCACAGGACAGTGCATACAAAATTGTGTACAAATCTGTTGAATGGTTGTAAAGTTATTAAAGTTCAGAGTTTGAGGTTTAACATTACACTGCCTACTCAACCCTAATTATGGTGGTGCTACCGTGCCAGTATTTTATATATATATATATATATATATATATATATAAAGAGAGAGAGAGAAAGCACTACACTTTTCACATGTTTATATAATGGTTCGCCCTATAAGTGGGTTGGACTTTACTGTATATTAAGGGACTTGTCTATTATGACCTTAAGAGACTTTTCCTGATTCATATTCTTTAATAGTGTTCCATTTAACCTGTAACCCCTCTGCTTGTTCATTGTGCCAAAGCACATTTATTTTCACCTGCTCACTTTGAATGGCATTTGCCATTTGTTGGCCAATTTTCCAATCTTAAAGTGGAGCCAGCCAGGATGCAGCTCTATAGTGCTGGTTCAACACCACTTTTGTCAACTCGCATCACATCAACAGGATTTATGTCGACAACAAGTTGCAGTTGACATAAATCCCATTTGTCTCCTGGTTCTGTTTTTTCATTGGGGGCTTCACCCCCTGAGCCCCCCATGCAGGGGGCTCTGCCCCAGCACCCCCCCATGTTATAGATTCTCAACTCCAGTCTTAGTTGATTTGGGGAGGGGGTACAGTACTGGGAGACAGTATGCCCCTGTGTCAGGCTCACTGACACAGTGATCTGTTGGCACACTGCTGATTTTGTCAACAGGTATGTAGGCCGCTGTGTTGGTGTTGCTGTTGGGGCGGCATAACCAGGATGCAAAGCAGTAAGTTACTGCATGACAAACACTGAGGTACAGAGCTTGACAGAGGGCAGGACAGGGGTAAATGGAAAAATGGACAAGGGCAAAAAGAGCAGGGATGGGGTAAAAAAGGATAAAGCCAACATTAAATGGATGGCAATGAGTACCAATGTCCATAGTCTTGGAAACAAGCTTCCAGAGCTAGTAGCCCTGATGGAAGAGGAACACTTGGATATTGTGGCAGTCACAGAAACATGGTACATGGAGAACCATGACTGGGATGTCAACATACCAGGGTACACAATCTACAGAAGGGACTGGGAGGGTAAAAGAAGAGGTGGAGTAGCTCTCTACATAAGGGAAGGGGATCAAAGCTACAGAACTAAAAAGTAAAGGGGGAGGACAAGAGGAACTCTGGGTGACCTTGGAGACAGGGAATGGCATCACAATCTGCACAGGGGTTATATACAGACCCCCCGTCTCAAGGGGAGGAAATGGACAAGAAAATGATAGAGGGCATTCTCAAAATGGCTGAAAAAGTGGAGATACTGTTGATGGGGGACCTGAATATGCCAGATGTTAACTGAGCGACATGGACTGCAGCCACATTCAAGAGCAGGGTCATTCTCGATGCCTTACAGGGGGGGCATGCCTTAGACAGCTAATGGTGGAACCCACTCAGGAGGGAGCAATATTAGACCTGGTACTCTCAAATGGAGAGAGCATCACAAATTTAGAAGTCAGTAGACATCTGGGAACAAGTGACCACTGCACAGTGTGCTTCACAATAAACACAACCATGGAGACAAGCCATACAAAGACAAGGATACTGGACTTTAGAAGGGCTGACTTTGGCATAATGGGTGAATACCTGAGGAATGCTTTAGCAAATGGCCAGAAAGGAGGGGTGGAAGAACAATGGAGAAAAATCAAAACTGCCATCATGAAGGCAACAAGCCTTTGTGTGAAACAAATAAAGAAAACAAAGCGGAATAAAAAACCACTATGGTTCTTAAAAGAGGTGTCAGGGAAGGTTAAGGAGAAAAAGGCTGCATTCAAAAAGTATAAGGAATCACAGACGGAGTATGACGGAACTGTATCAATTAAAGCAGAAAGAAGAGGGGAAGGCAGTCAGAAAAGCAAAGGCCCAAACCGAGGAAAAGATAGCCAACTCAGTTAAGAAGGGGGATAAAACCTTTTATCGGTACATTAGGGAGCATAGAAAGGTTAAGGGAGGGATAGTGAAGATTAATAAAGGAGAGGGGAGGTGGGCAGAGGGAGACAGTGAAAAGGCAGAGATACTGAATTAATACTTTTGCTCAGTATTCACAAAAGAAGAAGAGGAGGAGTTACCTAAACCAAACAGTAGAAGCACTCTGGGTAGTGGGGCTGACACCAGTCTATTTACAGAAGAAAGAGTACTGAAAGAACTCGTAAAACTCAGGTGGAAAAAGCAATGGGGCCTGACGGGATTCACGCCAGAATCCTAAAAGAGCTAAGGGAGGACCTAGTAACACCACTAACCACATTTTTTAACAAATCATGGGAAGATGGGGTGGTACCTGAGGACTGGAGGAGGGTAGATGTGATTCCCCTTCACAAAAGTGGGAGCAAGGCAGAAGCAGGAAACTGCAGACCTGTTAGTTTGACCTCAGTGGTGGGGAAAATGATGGAATCACTTCTGAAAGAAAGGATTGTTCAGTACCTAGAGGCCAGCGGGGCACAGGACCCAAAGCAGCATGGATTCACAGCAGGAAGGTCATGTCAAATGAATCTAATCGATTTTTTTGACTGGGTGACCAAAGTAACAGACCAGGGAGGGGCTGTGGACATGGCCTACCTAGACTTTAGCAAGGCATTTGACACAGTCCCACACAAAAGATTACTAATCAAGTTAGCCAGCCTGGGAGTGGTTCCCAGGGTGGTAGCCTGGGTAGCAAACTGGCTGCACAACAGGACACAGAGGGTAATAGTGAATGGAACACATTCTGAAGAAAGGGGGTTACTAGTGGAGTACCTCAGGGCTCAGTACTGGGTCTAGTCCTCTTTAACATCTTTATAGGTGACATTGCAGAGGGTCTGGAAGGAAAGGTATGCCTCTTTGCAGATGACACAAAGATCTGTAACAGAGTTGATACACAACGGGAGGGTATAAAGGATGAGAAGGGACTTGGAGGAATGGTCAGACATATGGCAACTTAGATTCAATGCAAAGAAGTGCAAAGTAATGCACCTGGGAAATAAAAATCCAGGAGAAGAGTACACAATAGCAGGGGAGGTACTAACGACAACAATAATGGAAAGGGGTCTGGGTGTAGTCATATCAGATGACCTAAAGGTGGGTAAGCAATGTGAGAAGTCAGTAAGGAGAGCCAGGGGGGATACTGGGATGCATAGGGAGGGGCATCACAAGTAGAAAAAGGGAAGTTGTTATTCCTCTATACAGACAGTTGGTGAGACCCCATCTGGAGTACTGTGTGCAGTTTTGGAGACCTCATCTACGCAAGGACATAGACAGGATGGAAGCAGTCCAGAGGAGGGCAACTTAAATGGTGCAGGGTCTACATCAGAAACCATATGAAGAGAGACTGAGAGAGCTTAATATGTATACCCTTGATGCAAGGAGGAACAGGGGGGACCTGATAGAAACTTTTAAGTACCTCAAGGGAATCAACAAAGTCCAGGAGGGTAGCATCTTTCAGAAAAAGAGATGTGTAAGAACAAGGGGGCACAATTTAAAGTTAGAGGGGGGATGGCTCAGGGGTAATGTGAGGAAATTCTTTTTCACGGAGAGAGTGGTGGACGCATGGAACTGCCTTCCTGGAGAGGTTGTGGGGTCTAAAACAGTGGGGGAATTCAAACATGCATGGGACAGACATAAGGCAATTATAGTGGGGGGTTGCAGGAAGTAGACTGTTGGTTAACTAGAATCTGCAGCTTATCCAATAGGTAGGGAAATGGGCAGACTGGGTGGGCCAAGTGGTCCTTATCTGCCGTCAAAGTCTATGTTTCTATGTTTCTAAGTGATTAACCACCATTAAAATTGCATTGTGTACTGCAGTAACTCTGCACCAGTATTCTGAAGTTTTGCATTGCATCCTGGCTGACTTCACTGTATCTTCTTCATTCTATAGCTTTTCTTCATCCTGCATGGTAATAAATGTTTTTTCACATTCATTCACAAATTTTTAGATGTATTGCCTCATAACTTCTTCTAGGTATTTCATGCAAATGTGAAAAAATAGTGGTCCGTACTCCAACCCTTGTGGAATTCCACTCATAATGCATCTTCGCCCAGAATATTTCCTATTAAAACAATCTATCAACTCTAATGCCAGTTCATGTTCCATATTAGTACATTATCATCGGAATCAATTCTGATTTTGTGTTCATGTTTTCTATGAGGTACAGTGAAGCCCACCAGGATGAAGCTCAACTCTGTAGAATACTGCAGTAGAGTAACTGCAGCAAACAATGCTATTTCAGTAGGAGTTAATCCCTTTTGTTATGCAGAAAACCTGTGACACTGCACTTTATCCTGGTGGGATTCACTGTATGATGTCAAACATCTCACATTAATCCAAATATTTTACATAAATATTCTATTTCTTATGAATTCTTTCAGAATGAATTATACTCTACTACCCTAGCATGATCTGTCTTGTGTACATCTAAGCTGACAACTGCTAGACATCTTGTCAATGGCAACTGATTCTAGAATTTGACTCAATATCTATGTCAAACTGAACTACAGTGCAAGGAACTATACATATGGAACAAGGAATAGAGGTTGCCCTTGCACCCCATGTGATGTAACAGTGGACAAAACAACCACTGAAGTTGTTTGTGATAGTTGTAGACAATAAGATGAAACCAGGCAGGCAGTGTGCTCATCTGGTGAGCAGAACAAACACGATATTGAAATACTTTCAGGTATGGGTAGTTCAGACATAGGTCAAAGGAGGTAATCCTCTTCTGTGCAAAGCTGGGTAGACTACACCTGAAGTATTTCATCCACCAAGCTAATTAGCATATTTGAGAGAAAGAGCCATAATGAGAGATTGGACATGGTCAGATTAAACATAGGGACAATGGGGCCATTTCCAAGACAAATGGCATAACTTGCACATAGTTGTGAGTTATGCCATTTGCCCCTATGCCAGGCACCCTATGCCACATTCCAAGAGCAGCAGGGTCCCGGCACTTGTGACATGCAGGATACGCCATGCGTGGGCTACTGCCACATGCATGGCATATCACAGCCACATGTCACAACTCACAGCAGGCTACAGTCACCCCCCCAAAGCCCCCCAGACCCAGACCACCTCAGCACACATCAGGAGACATGGGGGGCAGGACACATGGCATAGACATTGGGAGGCACACTAAAAATGGACCCTCAGGGGTCTGAGAAGATTGGGGGTTGGGGTAGGGATGTGTTAGTGGGGGCTTGAGGGTCATTCTGGCACCATTGCCAGGGTACTGCATGGCGGCATCTGATGGTGACAGTGGTTGGATGCCACTTAAGACTGCTCCAAGCTGTTACGATTTCAGTATGCCACTGCATGTCTCGGAATTGCAACTGTGGGTTCTGACAGCCACCCTCCTAGACTTGGGCAAAGTTGTGGTTGTAACCCGCAGTTGCACCAGGCATTGTGGGCTGCGGCATAGTGAGTGGTGTAACCCACAACTGTCATAGCCCACAGCCGCCACGGTGCATCTCACCTCTTGTAATAGGGGCTGGCGTATCACCTGGTGTAAGTAGTGAGATATGCCATGGGGTTTGGTGTATCTCACCTTACGCTGGCATATCCCCTTCTGGAATCTGGCCCCATATGTCTAAGTGTGTAAATTATCACAGTATGCTTAATACTAAAAAGGATGGATAGGGTGGAGTAAATACAGATCTTTTTCTTAGGAGTGCCAAAAGACCTACAGGGCATGTACTTAAACTGGAGAGGGGGTAGGATTTGGGGAAGCAGTAGAAAAGTACGTCAAACGGATTATGGCTAGCTTGGTAGGATGACAAGTCCCTGTCTTCATCATGTGAAAATTCAGCCTACACACTTGGCCTTAACACTCCAGCACAGTAATTTATTCATTAATTTAGTCACAAACATTTTCCTCAGCTTGTCAAAATCTGCTTTCCTGAAGTTTGTATCCCAGTCTTAATTTAGATGAAAAAGCTTACCCTTATCACCTTGATTCTAAACCTATTATGGCCACTGTTGCATGCCATCTCTCCAGCTCTCAATCTTCATTCCAGTCACAGGCTTTGCACCCAACAAATACAACCTAGATATGAAATGTCCACATTCCAACTTACTTCTCAATAGAAGACTGGAAAAGCCAGTAGTGTAGGGTAGGCACACCATCCCAAAGCTCTGTATATGGAATGGGGGAGTTGCAGGGACCTGAATAATGGTACCATAATATTATATTTTATTTTATTTTATATATGTATTTAGTTATTTATTTAGTATTTATTTTTTTAATTTATTTATTTGTCTATGCATATCTATTTAACCAGGAAGGTATCCTGGATCAAAAAGATCAATTTTCAGTAATGCCTAGGGGTTAGGTACAACACTTGAATTATACACATCACAATAAAAATAAAATAAATATCAAACATACATAAAACAGAGAACCACATGAACAAACTGCATAAACATATAGTTCAGACAACAGTTATACATACATTTACAAACAGTAGATGACCATAAGCTCTTATTTAAATTTCATATGAACACTGAGAATTTTGCTGACAAATCAATATCCCATTGTACTTGTTGATTTAGCACTTTAGGTCTACAGTAAGAGAAAGATCTCACAGCTATCTTTGTCTTTATAAGCTGCTCCTTGAACCTTTTTGTAGATGTATTTATAAAGACACAATTTTAGTAAGTGGAATTATTATTTTTTTTTTAGGTTTTCTGGTATATTTGTGTTATATACTTTTTGAACAAAGCTCACAATTTTTTGAAACCACATACATCTCATGCATTGCAGGCTTTTCAGAATGCACACATCAGTGACTGTGTTCCTGGATGGTGTTTTCTGTGTGCACTACAAGCTGTTTTTTTTTGGTTTAGTATCAGAGTTAGGTTGCTGCACAGGCAACTAGCAGCTTGCCAGAATGTGACAGATATTTCCTGGGGTCACTGGGTGAAGCCATGCTTAGGTTAGGTGCATCATGAACATGTGTGTTGGGAGGGCTGAATAGGTACAGTAGGTTCAAGATTAAGATATGAGGACTTGGCTATGGCTGAAAATGCTGAGTGTGGCATTAGGGTAGCAGAGGATACTGTTATAGTCTCTTGCATATGGGCTCTCTCAGTGCAAGAGGGACTGTGAATTGTGGTAATGCAATGTAGCAGAAAAGTAATAATGGCTTAGAACTCTACTGTAATGTATGTTAGCAAGGTAGGCTGAGTTCTCAGACACCAAAGCCATCTTGACTCTAAGGCCATTTGCCTATCTAGAGAGCAGATAAAAGACATCACAGTGTAAGTTTTCAACATTATGTGGAAGTAGAAAGAGGCATCAACTGCCATGGCCCATGTTGGCAAGAATTACATAGATGGAGCAGACTGATGTCCTAAACATCCAATGGAATTCTACCTGCATAACAGAACTAGAGTTAAAACTGGCAAACAAATTCAAGTGGGCAACCACTATGGGCCCTTGGTTCTCAATGGGATTTCACCCTGCCTGACACTGACTAGAGATTGAAAGTTCCTGCAGGAAAGCAAGAAGGGATTTCATGTCAGTTGTAAAGGATTGTTTCTTTGCTTCAGCTGTATTACTGTACTGGGACAAGAGGTGATGATGTTATGGATCTGCAGTGAAGCATTGCAGATGGCAGTCCACAGACAGTTTGAGAAGGTAGTGGCAAACACCTTCATTATGATTAAGAATAGAAGGAAAATAACATTCAGGACAGCTGATTTGTGTGTTTAGGGCTTAGCTGCCAAAAGCACCATATAAAGTACTGGGAGTTCTGAGTTTCTGACTCCACATGGCAGGCCATGAAGAGGGAACATAACATACACAGTGACTAAAGATTACCTTGAGGGTGGGGAAGGGCAAGAGGGCTAGGCAGATACCTCCCTGGTTGTCCAAGGACCTGTAGTGGAAGTTAATGGAGGAAAAAAGGGCATATGATAAGTGGATGGATTTTAGAGATTAGGTGAGAGAAGCAAATTGTAGGTCATTAGAGAGTGCAATCAGATTTATGGATGCACAGAATAAGACAAGCCACCAAGGTGGGATAGTACAGGGGATCTTGGTAAATAAACCCTTTTAATGCATAAGAAACAAAAAGAGATGGTCGATAAGAACACAATGAAGTCTGTAATTATCAAAGTGAGTAGAACCTCTGTGCAAGGCAGCAGGATGGTAGAGGCATGAAATAACAATGTTGTGTCGGTTAATATTGAACCAGGAAATTAAGTGGGATTGCCAGCATCTGACAGACATTGCAGGAGAGGAGCAAGACATGCAAGAGGCAGTTCTTATGTCAAAATTGATGGATAAGTATCCGGAGGGAGTAGCTAAGTCAGATGGCTTCCAAGGCCTGAACCTTTAGTGGGCCTTAAGCAGAGAAGCATATTGAGATGTGCAGATACCGTATGCCTTGCATGTGACAACTATTTGCTGAATGCAATATTTCTGCATTTACAGATCAAGTTGTAAGCATCACAGAATGCGTCATGTTGAACTCGTAGTATGCAAATTTAGCACACTCACAAATTCAGTCACTGGTTGACCATTAGCCTGTATTACAATGAATTATACAATGGATAGAAATAATCTTGATCAAGTAACTTGATTAACTGAGACCTCTCCCTACTCATGATTAAATGCCATCACATAACCACACATAAGAAAAAGTCAGTCAAGAGTTTTTTTTATTTCATATGTAACCCCCCTGCAAAAGGGGGTTTCCAAAAGTCTCCTAGGAGCTGGCTAAGTGCTCCCCGTCTGAATGGTGTTCGGCGTTTAAGCCATTTATCTGTGAGTGCTTTTAGAGCCTCTGGTACTGTCTCTTTAAGAGCTGCCTACTCACAGGTCAAATTAGTTTGAATGGGGGGACTGTGTAGTTAATGCTCAAATCCTGCCCTGAGCTACCGTCTGATTGTTTCATTACTGCAGTCACTAAGAGTGCAGAGGGAGCCCATCTGAAGGATGTAACTGTTTTCCTAAAATCATTCAGAGCATTTGTAAAATTGCAGTTTGTCTAACCTGCCTCGATTGCAGCTGGGACTCTGTGTGTGTTGCTCCTCCATTTTGAACCTGAACTGCTAATCTAGGCCAATTGGGTAAGGGGAGCCCTAAAATGGAGACTGCCTGAGCCAACCAGAACTTGGACTCTCACCTGGAGCCTACTTAAAGGGAGAATGTATGGGAGGGGCTTCTGGGAGCTGTAGTTTGGACCTTGGCATGTTTTTGCACCAACAGAGGGAGCCCTGCAGTGATTGGCAGTTGAATCCTCCAACTGTACCTGTGTGGAGCCTAAGGGAAATGCCCTGAACTGTTCCTGGAGGGCCAGATGCAAGTTGACTATGAAGGGAGTAGGAGCTCGGTTCTGCTGTGGCATGAAGTTCATGCAGGAAGTGCTTGTAAGGTCCTGAAGTTGGTCTGTAGCCATTAGCGAGTGCTCATCGGACTGAATCCGAGTTTGTGGAGAAAAAGGAAGAAGTGTGCAGATCCAGGCTTGCCCGTAGAAGACTGAAGATTTGCAGAAGTGCGATCGGCCTGTTGGAGACTCTGTTGCTGCGTGTGTTCTCAGGTTTTGCAGTATTTACGATCAGGGTCGAGAAGCAGTTGCCTGGTATAGCAATTTCCTTCACATATAAATGTGCCTAGTGTTTGTAGGGGATCTCGATAACTTTTCCCCTTGTTCTGTGAGTTCTGAGCTGAAGCTGGAAGCTGGACTCAAAGCTAACTGGACTGCATCCACCTGCTTTCCAAATCAGTAGGGCCCTGTCCCAGGGGTCTCATCTCCATGCCCTGCTCATTCTGGCCATCCAGAGCCACCTCCTCAATTCAGCTATCGGTTTGGGGTTTGTGATTACAAATAGGGGTACCTCCCCTCACCTTCATTTAATCAAAGTGTGTCAAATGATTGTTTAGTGTTCTTCTGTTTGTGGACTGAGCCATCTGGCTCCAGATTACAATTTGTTTGTGCATATATTTTCATCCAACAGGGCCCCATCCAGCTGCACCAGCCGGCCAACCCTGGGCAATGGACTTGGCTAGCCCCTACCATCCTGGGTTCCCACAGTGTGACTTTTTGGACCTTTTTATGCCTGTACAGTACTGTGATTTGAATATTGCCAGTCAGCCTGATATCCCCCTCCAGTGTTCTAGTTCCCTGATTAAGCCAGATTTGTTATTATTGAACTTTATATTGTTTGAAGTGTCAGTACATATAGAACCAGCACTGCAATCTGTGTTTGTGTATGTTGCTTAACCTTTGTTTTACAGGGGGTCCTCAGAGACGTGCAGCAGAATCCATCTCGAGGGTAAGTGGTAACTATATGTGCAACCAGTTTTCATGTGTGGGGTATTGGGAAGGTAACTCCCATGAACCATGTGGACCACTAGTGGGAAAAAAGGGGGTCACAGTGTCCCAGAGGGCTATGCCCAAGCTAGTTTAACCACTATCAACCCTGACCTCTGGGTGGAGGCACCCATCATAAAATCTAGGCCCCTCAACCTGTCAGTAGCCAAGCAGGCAGGGGTAGTAGCCCTTAGGATAGTGCCACCGGGGGGTTACACATATCTCTCCACTCCATAATTCCTACATATCCTTCGGAACATATTTATTTCATATCACTTTACCCCTCAATCCCAGAATATCTTTCAGAACAGTACTCCTTAATGATCAAACAGAATAAAAGAGAACTACAGAGGATCCCATGAAGATGTAATGCAATGTCACAGATTCCTGCCTGACAAAACAGATTAATTGCCATTGAAATTGCCTAGTTTTCTGCAGTAGCTCTGCTGTAGAATTCTGCAGAATTCCATTGTATCCAGGTGGGCTCAATTGTATTTCTTTTTTAAATGTATACATACACATACAAAAACACTATGACATAGTTATAAAACTTTTTTTGCTTGTTTTAATACATATACAATGAATCCATTCAATTACAGCAAAAATACTCCAGTGTGTGGTATGTCATATAATATCATCACTTCTCAGGTGCATGACAAACTGTTTTCAGCTTCATGCTTTATGACGCACCTGATTTGTAGTGATATGCCATGAACCTTCAACACTCTGCTGTGTATTATTACTTATTTAACATTTGCTTATCAGAGGACATTACTTTTACAGCATTCAACTTCAGTTTTTCCCCCCATGACGTTTGCAAGTTACATCTTTTTCAGTGACCCTTTTATAATTTCTTTATGCTACTTGCAAACCCTTAAAGAACACAAATGCCAGATGTGACACTTAGGATATACTGTAGGTCTGTGCATCCAAACCTCATGTCAGACTGCAGTATGGCTGCACATGTCATACTCAGTCCAACACGGCTACCTATATAACAGTAGACTAGCACAGAGTATTGTTGCCTGGAGGAGGGTTCCATAAGTAGGTAAGGGGATATTGCATAAAGTGACAGGACTCTCTGGTAGGTGTCGTATGCTCAGTTCTCTTGGCTGGGTATTAGGGGTACTCGGCTTATATTACACATACCATGGAGGAGTTTCCATGCCATGTAGTACTGTGCAGTGGTTAGCCATGTGGCTCCTGGATTGTGCATCCTCTAGTTTACCCCCCCCCCACCCTCAATGTGCATGTTCATACTATGGTTCATACAATGGTTAGGCTAGTGATCCATGTTAACTGCTCCCCACTGTTTTAGTGGTAGTATTTCATATTTTTTGTAGAAGATATGGAAGTAATGGCACATTTTGAATTATTTGTTATTGCTTAGTACTACACTCAGCAGGAAGTTATTACACAATCTCACTCTTCTCTGATTAATTTATTTCTCTTTTTGCTTCTACACCTCTTTTTGAACTTGCAGATGGTGCCTATGAGTGCTCATATTATCCTGTTTGAAACTAAACTCTAATATGGATATACAGTAAGTTTTGGGTCCTTGATTAAATCAGACATGAACAATAAATCTCCTCTGATATGTCTGTATTCTAGCGTCATTATTAAATTGTTTTTCATTTATCTATCATCACAGTTTGTGTCTGTCATTCCATTAAGAGACTTTGATATTCTTCTTTGTACCTTTTTAATGGAGTGGATATGTTTTTTTCCTATAAGGGGCCCATAATTGTTTCCTGTAATCTAAAAGCAGGCATATATAAGCTCTATAAAGTGGAATAATTACTCTTTTGTCCCTGCTTCAGATTGATGTTTTGATATTACAGCATGCCCATTTGCTTTAGATATCACCTCACTACAGTGATTAGCTGAATCCAAGTTACTATTAATGAATATCCCAGCTCGTTTTGACTCTCTATGGTATTAAGTGTAGTATTTCTGAAGCTGTAATGTTGTTGAGGGTTTCACTTCCTTAGGAGTAGAATGGCATATTTTTTTTTTATAAAAGCTCATGCCCCATTTGCCCGCACTATTCCTGATATTATCTAGATCTACTTGAATAGATTCTATCCCATCCCTGGTGTCACAGACTCCCCCCAGCCTGGTGTTGCTTGCATATTTGTTGCACCAATTTATTGTGTTGTTATCTAAATCTGAAATAAAGAAGTCAAATAGTATTGGACTGAGCATGGATCCCTATCACACCACACTAGCGACTTGACTACAAATGGACAGATGTTTGGTTATCCTTACCTTCTGGGTTCTATTTGTTAGCCATTGTCCTGCCCAGGTTATCTCTTTTCCACTTAGACCAATGTTGTTGCTTTTCTCAAATATTGCCCAATGGAGTATTAGATTGAATGCTTTGTGAAAGTCCAGGTATACGACAACCACAGGGTTATTATAGTCCATTTCTCAGCTGACATTCTCATAAAAGGATAATAGATTAGTTAAAGAGGACCCGCCACTATGAAAACCATGTTGTTGACTATCCACACTTTGCATATATTTTCCCAGTATGTTACAATTTCATCAATAATGATTGCTTCCATAATTTTGCCAGATGATACTGATTAGCCTATAATTTGCTGTTTCTGATCTTGATTTCTTTTTGTGGCTAGGCATAATGAGGGCTATTTTCCAGTCCACAGGTACTTTTCCCTCTACAATAAATCTACAAACATTTTTCGGAATGGTTTCAATTATGTTTTAACTGAATAATTTTAACATATTGCTTGTGATGTTATCTGGCCAAAGTGCTGAATTATTTTTGTTGATGTTTATCTTTTCTTAAATCCTTTCCTTGTGTCCTAGTATTGTCAGTATCATTTGATTTTGGCTGATATATAACCAGCCATTAACCAAACTGAGGCAGTCATTAACCAAATTGAGGCAGTCCAGAGAAGGGCAACCGAAATGGTGCAGGGACTGCATCAGAAGACATATGAGGACAGATTAACAGAGCTCAGTATGTATACCCTTGAGCAAAGGAGGGAGAGAGGTGATATGATCAAGGCATTCAAACACCTTAAGGGCATTAACAAGGTGAAAGAGTCTAACATGTTTAAATATAAGAAAAATAGCAGGACAAGAGGACACAGCATGAGGATTAGAGGGGGGCCGATTAAGGAGGAATGTGAGGAAATTCTTTTTCACAGAAAGGGTGGTGGATGCATGGAATGGCTTACCACAAGAAGTGGTGGCTATGAATACAGTGCAGGGCTTCAAACAGGCATGGGATAGGCATAAGGGATAAGGTAGAAAAAGAAATGGGCAGACTGGATGGGCCTTGCGGTCCTTATCTGCCGTCAACTTCTATGTTTCTATGTTTCAGTCTAGAGAACAGCGAAGTAAAATATTTGTTAAACTCTTATGCCACATTTTTCAGGGAGCTAATGATACTATTTGAGGTTTGTAATGGCCCAACTGATGATGAACCCTTTTTAAGTGAATTAATATAGCTATAAAATATTTTTTATGATGAACTCCTTTTAAGCGAATTAATATAGCTATAAAAGGTTTTCTGTTTGTTTCATGTGTTGTTTTAGCTAGCTTTAATTCAAGATTGTTTCTTTGTTTTGATTATGTTTTTACATTTTTTCAATGACAATTTCTTCTTTTCAAGCACAAATACATAGAGCCAAGCACTCACCAAATCAAGATAAGAAACCAGGTATAAAAGTCCTTTTATCTTTAAGAATAGGGCTAGGGGTCTGGGCCATCTATCAGTCTTCTACACCAGACATGGCAGACACATTCAGTGCCTCTGCCACGTTGCCTCTGCTGTTGCTCACTGATGCTCACATAGGCACTGGCTGAAATACTGGTGAAACCAGAAGTTGTGCTGCATTCATGTACGTTTTCCTTGGGAGTGAGTTTGGGCTACGTCTGGGGAATAATTTTGATTTTCCCTCTGGGAGGTAGACAGAGTAGTAGAATATAGCTGCTTGGGGGCATTAAAAAGGCACAATAAATGCACTACAGTGCTGTCATTAAAACAAGGGTGTGGGGGGGGAGGACCACACACCTCTACTGTCTCAGAGTTCCTGGCTGATAACAAAGCAGAGAAAGCTAGAGAGTGAGAGAACACTTTTGCGTTGCAACCAGACTTTTCCTACACAATTTCTACACACAGCGTGCACACCAGGGTGTAGGTAAAGATATTTTGTCTGAGGCATGTAGTACAGGACCTCTGTTGATCACACCTGCACAAGGCAACTGCTTCACAGGTGCTGGCTGAAATACTGGCAACATCAGAAGTAGCACTGCCTTCTCTTCCGCTTTCACCAGGAGCACATTTGGGCTATGTTTGGGGTTTATTTTAATTTTCCTTGCTGGGAGGTGGACAGAATAGTAGAATATATCTGCTTGGGGGCTTTAAAAAAGCACAATAAATGCCCTGCAGTGCTCTAATTAAAAAGTGTGTTGGGGGGTGGCACAAATCTCCATGGTCCCAGATATCCTGGCTGATAACAAAGGAGAGAGTGGTAGAGAGTGAGAGAGGGCACTCCTGCTTTGCAACCAGACCTTTCCCATACAGTTGCTACACACAGTCTGCACACCAGCATTCAGGTAAAGAGATTTTGTCTGAGGTTTGTGGTACAAGATTTCTGTCAAGGGTCTTCCTCCCCTCGCTTTGTTATGGGCTTACCTCCTTCACGAATGCCCCCAAAGCCTGGCTCTCCAAATGGGACACCCCGTATAACAACATATGTCGGTTCACCCTATCAGTCCCTCGTCTCACCCATCGGTGTCTACTTTACTCTAGACTGGGTTGGCTTTCCCCAAGCAACCATCGCTCATTCGTTATGGGCAACTTTACGGATAACATCATCTGATCATCTACTCCTCCAACACTTAAACATAGAAACATGGAAACATAGACTTTGGCGGCAGATAAGGACCGCTTGGCCCATCTAGTCTGCCCATTTCCCTACCTACAGGATAGGCCACAGATCCTAGTTAACCAACAGCCTATTTCTTCCTACCCCCTACAAGAATTGCCTTATGTCTGTCCCATGCATTCTTGAATTCTCCCACAGTTTTAGACCCCACAACCTCCTCAGGAAGGCTGTTTCATGCATCCACTACCCTCTCTGTGAAATAATACTTCCTCACATTGCCCCTGAACCGCCCTCATCTTTAAATTGTGTCCCCTTGTTCTTGCACGTCTCTTTTTCTGAAAGATGCTACCCTCTTGGACTTTGTTGATTCCACTGAGGTACTTAAAAGTTTCTATCATGTCCCCCCCTTCCTTCTTTCCTCAAGGGTATACATATTAAGCTCCTTTAGTCTCACCTCATACGGCTTCCCATGCAGACCCTGCACCATTTTAGCTGACCTCCTCCAGCCTGTCCCCTCTGGCTATCAGTTGAGGTCCACTTAATCCCAGGCACTGATGGTTCCAAAGACTCACTCCCTTGTGGGAGATCGAGCATCTGCAGCTCTTGCCCCCAAAACCTGGAACCTCCTACCTCCTCAAGTAAGAACTGCCCCCATCCACAGTTGTTTCAGGTCCTCCCTTTGGGATTACCTAAAACAAGCCTCAAGCTGCATCTGTCCTCTGTAGTCCCTCCCTCTGTGAAGTGCCTGAAATAAAAAAAATTCCTGGCTGTGGGCGTGCACTTATTCCAAAAATAAATAACAAATAAGTAATATTCACAAATATTGTTGCTGCTGACACTGGCTCTAATTTTTCCTAGCTGCCCTCCCTGGGTTGTTCTGCTTCATACTGAAATGCTCTAAAATTGTTCTCTGCCTGTTACCTGACCTTAGATGATTTCTTATACCTGTCTGTACCTTGCCTGACAGTGGGACCCAAGAATTTGTACTTTGTTTTGGCTGGTCCTTCTTGCTTGTATTCTGACTGTACCTTTGTGTAACTTGATGCTAGCCTCTGTACTGTTATTGCTTGTATCTCTGTAACTCTCCCGGGTCACACCTGAAAATAGGCACTTGACTGTCTAGTGTGCTTACCTGGTAAACAAAAGCTAAATAAAATAAATAAAAATAAATGTGTCCCATCCACTGATATTTTGTACCTCTCTATGCCAGCTACTATTCAACTGGTAGTGTTCAGGGTGTTGTCAGTGATTGCAGCTTTGCACCTGGCCAAGTAAATGGTTTATGAGTTACTTGTGAGTTAATTTATTTTATTTTTCTATAAAATATTTTAGAAGAAAATTCCAATAGAGGTTAAACACTAAATTTAAAATGATATCCTGAGTTATGTGTTAATCATACAACAGTTTCAGAACTTCTAACATTTCTACTCCTCCATTTTTTTCCAGAATTGCAGCCACTCAGAGGTCAGGCACAAAAGGATGTTTTGCACTCACAAAAGCCATTTCGGGGGCCGTACTTTTGAATAAGAGGCCCATGGTCTTGAAAGTTGCTTCCCCCTGAAATATACTGGTCTATTAATAATGTTGCTCCTTTCCTTTCCTTTCCTTTCCTTTCCTTTCCTATATTGTGAACATTATTATATTATGGTCAATGTTTCCTAGCTGCACCTGTACCTCTGTTTCAGTTCTACAGTTGTTTATTTATTTCAGTTTTGATAACCAGGAAAAGTACCATTAGCAAAGCTCATTTCCAGCTAAGACCCAGGGAAGGGGATACAGAGACACATACAACAGAGGGTAAAACATAATATGCTGACAGTTATTGCAGGGGTTAACCTTAACCTTTTGTTAGCACTAGCCAGTAGGATAAGTTGATTCAAAATTGCACTAGCCCACAATTATAATGGTAACTTTTGATCACTTATAAAGGAAAAAATGTAAATCCAGAAATACTGTGATTACTGCACATGTATCCTGTTAATACATTGCTTCCTGCCACAGCAGAAAAACTGCAGAAGACTGCAATGCTATCACAGTGTTCCCCAATTGTTCTGTACCATGGCCTCCACTCTTCCTCTTTCTGCCCCCCACCACCAAACCAGAGGATATAATAACAGCAAATATTCAACAAAGTAGTCCCAATTCTACATATACAACAGCCAACATCATCATGCACCTCTTCACACTCTCACTCCCACCCACAGAGCAATGAACAGAGTCAGGCAGAAAAATACATTCTTAGCCCCTGCCCTGTCATCAACTGGAAACTTGCACTTCTGGAAGTTTTCATACAGTGACATGTTAGCCAGGGCCACATCTAGGATTTCTTTGGGGAAGGGGCTACACAAATTTAAGAGGCTTGGGAAATAGAAAACTTCATGACCTTTTTATTTTTAAAAGTATTTATTTTAACATGCTCTGTCCCAACAATAACAATAACAGATTTTTTAAAAACATTGTCCCTTCATCATCCTAGGGGAAACAAGACACAGGCATGATGCCTTACAACCTCTTTCTATAGAGGATGATATATGCATCCCAGGAATGTCTATTTTAACCTTTCAAATAATATACTTTCCCCCTAACCACTATGCCCTATTTCCTGCCTCCTTCCTTGACCCTTCTTTCACTTCACCCCTCTCATCCTTCACCTTCTTTCCACTGTTTATCTTCACTTACCTGAACTTTTGTTCACCTAAATCTACCTATACCTATTTGAAAAAGCACCTTGGGCTGCCTCCTTTTATTAGGTTATTTTTGATTTCCTACCAATTCATAGTTTTAATTTTATTTGCAATATTGTCATATTGTCATTTAAAATACTTTCTTGTCAAAAATTTATGTAATACCATCCATTGTATGTCTGTCACCCTTCTCACTGACGTGGAACCTTTGTAAAAGAGCTGTTATGTGCTCAAAGATATTGTAATCTGAGAATGAATGAATAAATAAATAAATACTTTATTACGGTTTATTTGTGTACCATACATGCTCCAAAGTTTTGCTTTTAGGATGCAAGGATATGCTGAGTGGGATAAAGGTGGGATTACATGGATGGCATTGCCTAGAATGGTCCATTAAGAAGAGCTGGGGACCCCTACACTTGCTAGTAACAGCAGCTGTGGATCTATGGATGACATTTCACAGTCTGGTCTGCAGTGGTGTCCAGGGAAAGTACAGAGTTTAGAGATGAGGAGGGGAAAGTGAGCATCTATAATGAGGCTAGGATAAAACTAATCACCTGCAGACCAGATCATGTATACCTCTAAGCCACTACCCCAACTTACAAGGGCCACTCTGCCTGACCTCCTGGTCCTCCAAACCAGATCCCCTACCACAGGGACTGCACCTGCTATGAGGATCACTCATGGCCAGCGGCACTCTACGGCCGCCACCTCAGCCACCACCCTGACTCACAGGAGCCACTCTGCCCAACCTCCTGGTCCTCTAAGCCTGTTCCCCTACCACAGGAGACTGCACCTGCTATGAGGATCGCTCATGGCCAGTGGTGCTCTACAGCCATCACCTCTGCCACCATCCCGACTCACAGGGGCCATTCTGCCCAACCTCCTGTTCCTCCAATCAGGATCCCCTACCACAGGTATGAGCGCTACAACTGCCAGGTGTCTGAAAGCCCTGAGCTGCCCTCCGATTGGTGTGGCAATTTTTGGGTGGACCGTGATTGGACCTGCCTGCTCCTGCTCCTTTCCCATTGGGGCACTTCCCAGCCGGGGAAAACCATGCTTTATTTTGACTTTCTCTTGCTATTTTCTGTCCACAATATTACATGCTTTTTTGAACTGTGTAAACTACTTGTTTACAATGGGTAGCTAGGCAGCCGATCGTTAAAAGTACTGCTTGCAGCTAGTCAGAAAGTTAGTTAAAGCCAAATTTTAATGTGAATGAACTGTGTGTAGCCAGCCTCTTTGATTGCTATTTCTCTTTGGCAAAGTTTGTTCGATTAGTAATTTCTGCTGCTACAACTTTTCTGCAATCTCTAGCCCACCCAACTCTCTCACTAATATTCTCTCTCCCCCCCCCCATGGCTGCAGCCTAAACAGCGATTGCCAGCTTTCACCCCACCTGTTCCTTTCTTTTCCTCAGTTATCTCCCCTGGTTCCATACTATCTTTTCCCTCCCTCTCAGCATTCTACCCTTCCATCCTGTGCTTTGTGATTTAGCTCCTTAGTAACTCTCTGTCCTGCTCCACCCATCCCATTACCTCCCATGGCCATTCTTTTGTATTCCTTTTTGCACCTCCGCCCCCGCTGTTGGCCTGCTGCCAGCTCCCCTCCCCTCCTTGTCTGCTGTAGAAATTCCCTTCTAAATACTGTTTCCCTCTCTGCTTTCTTCTAGGGGCCTGCACCTGCTATGAGGATTGCTTATGGCCAGTGGCACTCTACCGCCACCACCTCAGCTGCTGCCCCAACTCACAGGGGCCACTCTGCCCAACCTCCTGGTCCTCCAAGTCAGATCCCCTATCACAGGTACAAGCGCTACAACTGCCAGGTGTCTGAAAGTTCTGAGCTGCCCTCCAATTGGTGCAGCACTTTCTGGGTGGACCGTGATTGGACCTGTCTTCTCCTGTTCCTTTCCTATTGGGGTGCTTCCCAGATGGGGAAACCCGCACTTTATTTTGACTTTCTCTTGCTATTTTCTGTCAACAATATTACTTGCTTTTTCTCCTACCCACCCCTTCCACATACACACTTTCCCTTCCCTCCTCATTTCTCTATCTCCCTATTGGCCCAGCCTTCTCTGCTACAAGCCCTACACACCTGTCTGTGCAGGTCACAGTAGACATAAGAAATATAAAAAGGGTAGACCTATTCCAACAAGTTTCCTTCTCTACAGTGCAGTAACAATGCTGTAGCTCAACCATTTTTGCTAAGCTGACTGTTCCACTGATAATTTTGGGAGTGATGATGCTGCACTGCCCCACTGTCTCTGTAGACACTAGCAACCATAACCCTCACCGTGATTTACAAGTATATTTCTTGCACTACAGGCAAGGCATGACCACCAGGGCCCATACCATCTGTACCTTGCTCCACTGCACCCCAATATGGCACCTTGGCTACCTTCTGTATATTCAATCATGTGGCACCCCTGATAACATTACAATATATATTGTGCTCTGCAACTTCACAGGGTAAATGTAGACCAGCAGGGCCAAGAGGTCTAGATGCCTTACAACAAAACTAGTCTGCAAAATGATTAAAGCATACCTTCTCAGGATATTACTCATGCTACTTCTGTCATCTGAAAACATTCATCCCAACTCAGGACCCACTGGCCTAGCCCCCATGCCCCAAAAAGGTGGGAGAGATCCCTCACGTTAGCCTCAATCAATGCCTGTAGCTTCCTTAACAAACTTGACATACTGCAAACCTGGGTCCAGCAACATAACCCTGATGTTCTCTCTGTTGTTGAAACATGGCTTAACCACAAGATACCAGACACTGCAGTCACCATCCCTGGATACACTATATTCAGGCAAGACAGAGTTGCTAAATGAATTGGAGGCTCTGCCATCTACCTGAGGAACTCCTATCTGGGTCATGTCCTTCCTTTCTCAAACTCAAAACCCCGCCTTGCAGGTTCTCACTATCGAAGTTCTACTCTGGGTGCACAACAAGGATCTCACCATAGCCTCTGTTTACCTACCCCCTAAAGACCAGGCCAATGGATTTGCTAGCATCATGGAAAACCTAAGGGGAATACACCATTATTCTGAAATCATAATAGTTCAACATAAACTGGCTGTCACCGGAGGCCGGCACCTACAATGATGCTGCCACGGCACCCCACCCAGCTTGTTGCCACCCTCACCAGATGTAACTATAGGACAAGGTCTTACACACTTCTGGACTGGATCCTTTCTAATCACCCTGAATGAATTTCTAAAGTCACAGTGCTCCCTGATGTTATCAGTGACCACTCACCTGTTACCTGTATCTGGACGAACAAATTAATCAAACCCCCCTAAAATAATCCATGCCAGAGTGTCAAAGCACCAGTGCCTTGGGCTACTAAAAACACATTTAAGCCACATAGACTGGTTGCCAATTGACTCCTCCAAAGATGATAACCAAGCCTTGGACCTTTTCATCAGGCACTTCACTGTGGCCTGAAATATCTATGCACCTCTCAAAAAGCTGAAGGTCAGGGGAAGAGCTAGCCCTTGTATAACCCCCAGACTAATCACTTTACTTAAGCAAAGGGACCATCTCTGGCACTGTGCCCAAGCAACATCCACACCTGGGGATATTTGTAAATATAAAACTGTCAGAAATGAGTGCACGCAGGCAATTCAGAGTGCCTAAAGCAAATATTTTTAACAGGCTCTCTCCAACTCCTGGGGTGATGGGAGAAAATTCTGAAGTAACTTAAAAGACCTTACAGGCAAGGATCCTAAGTCACCACCCACCATGCTCGACACAAATGGAACACCAACATCTGACCTTTACACAATCACCAATACCTTCAACAATGTATTCTTCAACTTGGATAATGTTCCCCCATCTGATTTCTTCAATGCCCCCTCTGGTAGTAACCCCCCTTACACTGCTTTTCTCCTACACCTGCCCCATGATTCTACTTCAAGGAGATCTGAGTGCACTTAGCCAGAACCTATATTCAGAAGGCCATCTGCAGCACAGGCTACAGTGATGACTCCCTCAACCTGAAGTTGTTAGCTCTGGTCCTTGAAGAAATCCTTGTACCCCTGACAATGATCTTCAACCTATCACTAAGAATGTCCCAGTTCCCATCTTGCTGGAAGCCAGTGACCATCACACTGGTACACAAAAGTGGAGACAAGTCACTACACTCCAACTGCAGACCTATCTCCATCCTCCCTCCTTTGCCTAAGGCCCTGGAATGCATTGCTTCAGACCAGTTAGTTGAGTACCTGGAAAAATATAACATCCAATGTCTCGAGCAACATGGCTTTCGTAATGGTCACAGCACCACCACTGCACTATTCAAATTCATGGGATTCATACATACCACTCTCGACCAAGGAAACTGTGTGGGGGCAGTATTCATCGACCTTACAAAAGCCTTTGATACTGTCAACCACCCACTCCTATTCAAGCAACTATCAAGCGTTGGGCTCTCCAAAAAAGTGCTGCTCTGGTTTTCAAGTTATCTTGGGGAGAGGATCCAGTGGGTCAGGATCACCAGTGTCACCTCAGAAAATAAACTGGTCCTTTCAGGGGTCCCACGGGGTCCATTCTGGGATCACTACTCTTTGGCCTCTTTCTGAATGACCTCCCCAGTGTCTGCCATCAGAAGTTACAACTGTATGCTGATGATGCAGTCTTGTTCACCAAGCACCAAGACATGGTGCTCCTTCAGAAACAACTTCAGCTTGACTTCATGCACATCGAAGAATGGCTCAAGACACACAAACTGGCCCTGAACTACAGCAAAACAAAGGTAATGACTTTCTACAACACCAGGAGCAAGTACAAATCCCATGACCTCACCATCAAAAACCAAACAGAGACCATACTTGAACATGCTCCTGAATTTAATTACCTAGGCGTTACACTGGACAGTTCCCTCTCCTACCATCGGCACATTGATTCTGTCACCAAAGCTGCCAATATCCGTATAGGCCTGCTCTACAGGCACAAACACTATATGACTCCGGGCGCACTCCAGTTGGCTATTAACAGCTCTGTCACCTCCATCATTGATTATAGACTAGCAATCTGCTGCTCCGCCTATGCCTCTGCCCTCCGCAGAATTATGGTTGCACTCAACAAGGCATGCAGGCTTCTAACAGGGGATGACCAACTCACACACACTTGTGATCTATACGTTCAGGCAGGATGGCTTCCTCTTATCAGCTGGATCCAGTATCAAACCTGCCTCTTAGCCAAAAAAGTCCTCCTTGGGATCATGCCCCCAGGTGTTGAAAAACTCCTCATAGACCACCACAGCACCCAGCAAACTAGAAGTTCACACCAACAAACCTTCCTTGTCCCCAGATGCCAGACTACAATGGGACAGAAGGCTTTTGTTCACAGTGCTCCACAGTAGCACAATACACTCATCAAAGAAACTCTTACAGCTGCTGCTCTTGGCCCATTTAAAAGACAGCTCTGACTTCATCTTAGCTCAATTAGTCATCGTGACTGCTTCACCTAATCTGGGGCACCACGCTCACTGCCCTCTGCTTTAGACAGATCAGCTACACCCCTTGCCATGCTCTCCCTCTCCTGCCTATCCTGCACACCCCCTCCCCCACTCCCCTTCCTCACCCCCTCGGCACTTACTGACATTATCCCTCTCCTCCCGCCCATACCTCTCAACCTCTTACCAGTCATGAATCAGGGACAAGGCTTAAAATAATCAGGGACAAAGACCCAAAATCATGGACATATCTTAAAAACTGGTACTATTCACCTAGAAAGCTGATAGAAAAGGGGGTTTGTGTTAAGATGCATTTTCTGAAGAACAAGAATTCTGTAACTTTAATGTTTGACATTATTTTGTGCTTTTAATCCCCACTGTTCTGTCACAAAAACACAAATTTCATGAGGGACAGCAGAAAAGTTTAAGGCAAAATCAGGGATGTCCCTGAAAATCAGGGACAGTTGAGAGGCATGCTCCTGCCCCTTGAGTACTCTTACCATCACCCCTTACCCTATGACAAAGGCCTTCCTGCCTGCATACCCCCACTCCCCCTATCCTTTCACCAGCAGCGTTTATTTCTAAGTTTGCCCATGGATGTTGTGTCTTTCTACCTAACATTGGCACATTTTGAGGTACTGTAATTAACTATGCCTCAGCCTCTTGCTTTTTTTTTTACTATGTAATTATGTATAATCCTGTCGACCTTTGCATTTATGTTTACTTTCCATTTCCTCAATGTGGAACCTTTGTAAATTAGCAGTTCCTGCTCAAAGGTACTTGTAATCCTAGATTTCAATAAAATAAAAAAATATAAAAGCATTTTGTCACTAAAATTATGGATATAGACACTCAAAATGTAGGGAAATGAAGGGCACTGGTCTTAATAATGTCGGACAAATCATCAGAGACACATTCAGAAAACTGAAAGCTAGTGCCTTAACAGCACTCTACCTTTGATCACATCCTGGACACTAGCTGAAAGTCCTTACAGTGGAGTGATAATGACTTACATTGAGTCTTTTGTGGGATCCTCATCTTGAACTGCAATATAACTGCAGCTCTTGATGAGCTGTTAATCACACCAGGCCATTTGGAACACTAAGAGAGAGAGAGAGATTATAATGAGGACTAGAGCATTCTAAAGTAGGGACTTTTTAACTTCATTAATAGCCATGGAAAACCTGCACTACTCAAGATGGCAAGTAGAGAGTTAGCTGCACTAGTCCTGGTCAATTTTCACTAGATATTGGGCTAGTAAAACAATGTTAAAATCAATCCCTGGTTATATGGCTAGATTTTTAAAACCTTTGTTTCTGCATCCCAATTTATAGCTGCACCTACATCCTCCAGATATACCAAAACCAAAGCATACTATTCTTAAAGCCATGGCAAGTTTTCTGAACCGTGCTTTCATTTGCAGCAGCTTGCATCAACAACATGATGCATTCATCAACCATGTTTAGTCTTCCAAATTGTGATAACTGTGTCTAAAAGTTAGACCAGTTCTGAGGTGTTTTAACTTTCAGATGCACTTTTCACAAATGTAATGTAAATGTACCACAAAGCCTTCTGAGGGCTCTTAAAATTCTGCATATAATGTCCATGTTGTGGTCAACATTAAGGGGTTATAATGACTGAGGAGGTCCCAAGGATTGTGACAGCACAGCTTTTATAACATACAGCATCCCCAGCTTTTCATTTTCAACCACATAACAGACCATTTCCATATTAAAAATTCTTGACACTTAGTGGACCTGTTAGTACAGTAGCAGGGCTGGCACACATGACACTGGTGACCCAAGTTTGGGAACAAGCCTTGGTTGTTGAGTGCAAGCCAGTGTGCGTGAGGACTGAGCATCCCAGAGGACAGTATCACCCTCCAGGAAGGAAGGAACACACCTCTCACTGCTTTACTGACAACTATGTGACCACAGATGGCAGTATCACAGGGATTATGGGCATGCATTTGAGGAAGGCAGAACACATGGGCACTGGTGGGTTGTGCATGCTGGCATATTATGGTATCCTATGCATTCTCTTAGAGGTGGGGGAGGAACAAGAACATAGCAGGTGGCTTCTGAAGGAAGGATGAAGTCTTACCTGTCCCTCCCCAAGGCCAGTGTGGGTCCCATTCATTCATCTCCAGAAAACCTCTACACTAATGGCTCACCATGACTGCTGGCTGTATGAATGAAAACACCAGCAGAGATGGTGATATGCTAGCATCCCACCCCCTGGGGGATAGTAACTGGGACAGTCCAAGGGCTGTGAGAGCAGGCTGGAATCAGTGCACATGGAGTAGCACTACTGATGAGAATCTGCAGTTGGGAATGTTGGGAACCTTGGAGCCAGTAAAGGAGGTCCCACTAGAGGTCCTGGCAAGTGAGTATAAAGTATATCCTGAAAAACAGAAACAGATTCATGACTGTTTTTACTACTAACACTACTCAAACTCCATTCAGTGTCTGGGAAGTAAAGCTCCCCATAAATAAAACATTACCTTTGCTTTCATTTTTTCTTACTTGCCTTAAAACTATACCTGTTCAATTTCTGCATATGGTCTGGTGGTCTATAATGAATTCTCACTAGTAGTTTCTGTTTGCTATCCTCATTTAGTTACAGTCTACACAAAGGGCTCCAGGCATTCTTAACACCTGTTTGATCAATATACTCCCTTTGCTGCACTTTTCTGTTTTCTTCTAAGCTACCCCCCTTATTAATGATCACATCTCTGGATAACATGTTTTGAGATGTTTTTGACAGGCATAAAACTCACCAAAAAGTATAACAAAATGAAGAGTGCAATGTTTCACATGCCCCTTGTATGGATGCCAAAAAGGCATGCACTATACATTGGAATCGAGACACAAGTTGCTGAAGGGCTCTGCTACTCCTACCTACAGAGTGCTACTAGGGAATATCAGTTGAGATTAAACTCAGAATCAGAGTGCAGTGTCTCCTCATTTAAGACAATGAGTCTGATAACTAATTAATTGAATACATTCAGATGCAAACCAGTTACATATTTAGGATACTAGATAACTTCATGAGGCCAAAAGGTACTCACAACTATATTCTGTACATGACATGCCATTCTAATTAAATAAGGTAGACTCTCCTAAAATTCTGAAGGGGGTGGGGACTTTTCCAAGCCTATGTCACAATACAATATTCTATTGTGCAACTTTATACTTAAGCTAAATTTCTTCAGCCAAAGTTTCAAAACTAGGACATAGCTAAGTTTGGTTTTCAAAACTCTGACTTAGTTATACCCAGTTTGCAAAGCTAAGCATTAATGTGCCTGGACACAATTTGCAGACCGAGTGTAAACTGGTCTATCATTTACTGCACTGTAGATCTATGCCAAGTCTTTTGTGTATTCAAAATCTGGATTTAAAGTACCATAATATAGCAAGAAATTCTGCAGTTAGAGTAAGTCCAACTTTTGAAAAAAGTCCTAAAGTATGTTATAGCTTTTGAAAATACATCCAACATAACTAGAAGTTTTGACCATTTTATGACTTGAAAATCCCACCGTCTTTCAATATTGTTAATACTTAGGGATTATTACAGAAATCTTTAAAGAGAGGATCAGTTCTGTGAACAAAAGGAAAAACAAATCAAACTTGGCAGCAGTGGAATTTAGTTATGCTTTTTCCACAAAAAAGCATTTCTGACCATGGCTACCTGTGTGACCTATTGACTCCTTATCAGACCTCTCACCCTCTCCACTCCTCTGAATTGGACTCCCTAACCATTCCAAAGGTGAGGCTGAACTCTTCTGGCAATGGGAACTTTTTATCAGCCCTGCCCTTTGGAATAGGCTTCCCAGGGCTTTGAGAGAGGCTCCATCATTAGAAGTGGGCCTGAAATCCTTCCTCTTTTGGAAGGCTTTTGACAATGTTTAATCTTTAAGCCAGAAATTTACCTATTGAGCACCATTATTTTATTAGCTTTTATATATTATTTAATTAGTATTTATTAAGGTTGCATATTGTGGAATGTTTTAATTTTATTGTTATGTTGCTATGTTTATTTAGCATTCAGAGCCCCTGGGATTGGGTGCTATATCAATGTTTACTATTGCTACCACCACCACCACTACCATTCTGTTTTTACTCCTAGGGGCATTTACATAATAAAAGGAGCTTTGCCCCTTACAGTTCTTCTGCTGCCAAGTTTTACACAGGAGCTGAAGTTATAATAATAATAATAATACATTTTATTTGATATAGCGCCTTTCACACATCAAGGTGCTGCACAATCAGATAAAACAAAACACAATACAGACAGATAAAATCAAGGGAATTCAGGGTAAGGTTTTCCCCACTAGAAGGTCTTCCGTGCCTGCTTGAAGCACCCCACTGTCCTGCACTCCTGTAGCTGACGGGGCAGAGAATTCCAGATGGTAGGTGCAACAAACCCGAAGGCACGCACACCAGATGACTGTAACTTACCCTCGGACTCTCCAGCAACTCTCGTCAGCCGAGTGGAGCTGTCGCAGAGGGGTGTAAAGAACCAGGAGCTCTTTCAAGTATTCAGGACCCAGTCCGTGTAGGGCTTTGTAAGTCAATAGACCTACCTTAAAGGTGATCCGCCATTGAATAGACAGCCAGTGCAGATCGCACAGCACAGGGGTGATATGAATTCTCCTGGATGCCCCAGTCAACAAATGTGCTGCAGCATTCTGCACTAGCTGCAAGTGGTGGATATCAACCCCAGGAAGTCCTAGGTAGAGGGAGTTGCAGTAGTCAAGGCGTGATGTCACAAATGCGTGGACCAAAACAGGCAGGTCGCTGGACAGAACAAGGTGCTTATATCTTGCAAGTGGAATCACAGCAGATAGTGAGACCACATTTGAGGAAAGGAATACATTGAGCTGTGTGGAATTTGGATTGTGGAACCAGCTGAATTTAAGTGGAATGCAACTCCACTTCAAAATTGCTTTTTGAAACTGTTTGCTAAATACTGTGGAATTGCAACAGTCTTTTAATTTAAACCATGAATTACTTTTGCCTGGTTTATATAAACCACACAATTTGTTTTCCGCAGTTTTTGTAAACCTAATCCATGATTATTGTTAACCATAGAACACTAATCTGCATGATGTAAACTGAAATTTATTAATTTATATATTGATTATTTATTGAATTTTGTTAACCGGGAAGGATGACTGTGGCAAAAAGTCCTGTTTTAAGAGATGACCCAGAGTTAGTTACAGAGAAAAACAAACAATGCACACTATAGTGGCTTACATTCAAGGTATCTGCAGTTTAAACATGCTTTCTGAATTTTAGAATTCCACTTCTGATAGAATTTTGCAGAATTAGGTGGACTTTCAAAAATTCCATGGAATTCAATTGGAAAAGAAATCTGAAAATTCCAGACAGCTGTAGCAATTCTAATTTAACTCATGAATAAGACTTACCTGTAAAAATAAAGTTTTACAGTTAATGGACCCCATGCATTAACAAAAAAGTTACCTATGCGTCATGTATCCGAGGCACGTAGGCAACCTTAAGTGTGAATGCCACAAGGGGGAAGGCTCTCAGACCCTCAGTGGTACTCACCAAGGGTGTGCAAGGCACAGACACACCCACATCACAGGATACCCAAAGAGCACTGTGCCGGGGAGGTGCCTGCACTACACAGCATTCAAAAAGCCATGTCGTGCCAGGCTCAGGGGGTGCCAGGTATGCCAGCGGAGACCGGGCATAACCCAGTATGCACACCTGTGTTTTCCAGCAGCTAAACATGGCAGCACCAGGCAACATACATTTATGCCTCCCCAGCCCACTAGGCTGCAGGGAAGGGCTGGGGCAGCGTCTCAGGAGAGTGCCCGGTGGGCAGTTTGATGTTGCCATAGTACATGGCATCCTCCTGGACTGTGCACCCACTGCATGGGTGCAAGGTATCTACTGAGGGACCCTGTATGGGCACCTGATTGGATGATCACCCAGGTCCACAGCTCCACCCCAACCGTCCACGTGACCCTGTGTGCTGAGGAGATGTGGCCACAGACAGGCACCCTGTGGGTACTTGCAGTCATGCATAGCACGCACCCTGCACCTGTCTGGGGCTGCTTAGGTTCACTGGTGGGGTACGTGCCTCAGGTGTGTAGAACCCGCCCTTTCATGCATAGGGCCCAATGACCTTAGTACCAAAGCAAGGGTTGACTTAAAAATTAATTATGTGTATGTATATATATATATATATATATATATATATATATATATATATATATATATATATATGTTTTGCTGATGCAAATTTGTTTTAATTTATTTTTATTTTTGCTGGTGGTCACTGCTCCTCTTACAATGTTAGACAGTGACACATGATATGGAATATCCAGATGTATCACACTGTGTCACAAGAAATTCCCATTTATTTCAATGGGATTACTGTGATATTTCCCAATATATCTAGATATACAGTGTATCTTGTCACTGACTACCAATGTACATAGTAGCACAGTTAGATATGCAATGGAATACAGTAGTACATCAAACCTGCTCCCATACACATACTTCATATGGCCACCAGTTGATACTGTAATTTGCCTGACTTTATAAATGAGATCCTAGAACTAAATTATCCCATTCCAAAGCAAAAATATGGGACTTCAGAGGAGCTGACTTTGATCAAATGGCCAACAGAGTTAAACTAGCCCTGACAAAAAGAAATACAGGTGAGGGGACAGACAAAGTGAGCAAGCATTAGGGATGCAATACTTGAAGCAACATCCCATTGTGTTAGAGAGAGAGAAAAGGAAGTGCAAAAGAAGAAGGAACCCACTTTGGTTCTCAAAAACAGCAGCAGAAAAGGTCAGAGCCAAAAGGCTGGCCTTCAGGAAATATAAGGGAACGCAGCAGGATGAAGATAGGGAGGCATACCAAACTTCCCTAAAGGAAGCAGGGAAGGCAGTAAGGCAGGCAAATGCCCAAACCAAGGAAACACTAGCACAAACAGTAAAAGAAGGCGATAAGACTTTCTATAGATACTTCAGTGAAAGGAGAAAGTCCAGAGGGGGTATTGCTAAGATCAAAGGAGATAAGGAGACATGTGAGGAGGAGGACCATGTAAAAGCATCTATCCTAAATAGATATTTTTGCTCAGTATTTACTAAATAAAAGGTACGGCAGGGCCCACTGCTCAGCGCCATGGACACAGGGGGAGGGAGGTGTGCACTAGTCCCTTCACAAAAGAAAGGGTCCTATAAGAGCTTGATAAGCTCAGGGTGGACAAGGTAATGGGACCTGATGGCATACATCCCAGGGTACTAAAGGAACTAAGAGTAGAATTAGCAGAGCCATTATCAGGACTGTTTCTGAGCACAGGAGAGGTCCCAGAAGAGTGGAGAAGGGCTCATGTGATCCCCTGCCACAAGAGTGGTAGCAGAGAGGAGGTAGAGAACTACAGACCAGTTAGTCTTACCTCAGTAGTGGGCAAGATTATGGAGGCACTCCTTAAGGAAAGGATAGTGCAACACCTGGAATCCATAGGAGCACAGGATCCAAGACAGCATGGGTTTACAAAAGGAAGGTCCTGTCAAACTAATCTCATAGATTTATTTGACTGGGTAACCAGAGTGGTGGACCAAGGGGGAGCAGTTGATGTTACCTACCTTGACTTGAGCAAAGCTTTCGATACTGTTCTACATAGAAGATTGATTAATAATCTGGGTAGGTTCAGGGTGGGTCAGAGGTTGGTCAACTGGGTGGCAAACTGGTTGACAGGCAGAAAACAGAGAGTGGTGGTAAATGGTATACAGTCAGAAGAGATGCAAGTAACAAGTGGGGTACCTCAGGGATCAGTCCTGGGGCCAGTCCTCTTCAATATCTTCATCAGTGACATTGCAGATGGACTGGAGGGTAAGGTTTGTCTGTTTGCAGATGACACCAAGATCTGCAACAGAGTAGATGATCCAGACGGGGTGGGCAGAATGAGAAGAGATCTAGATAAACTGGTAAAATGGTCAGAAGAGTGGCAACTGGGGTTTAATGCAAAGAAGTGCAAGATCATGCACATGGGGAAGAGAAACCCTGAAGCCACCTATAGGCTGGGGGCAGTTGCTGGCAGTCAGAAGGGAAGAAAGAGACTTGGGCATCATCATCACCACCGATGACCTGAAATCATCCAAGGAAACCACTAAAGCAGTAGGTAAGGATAGAGGGATGTTGGGGTGTATTAGTAGGGGTATCACAAGTCGTAGGAGGGAGGTAATAATCCCTCTTTACAAGACACTGGTTAGGCCCCATCTGGAGTACTGCGTGCAGTACTGGAGGCCACAGCTTCACAAGGACATTAACCAAACTGAGGCAGTCCAGAGAAGGGCAACCAAAATGGTGCAGGGTCTGCAGCAGAAAACATATGAGGACAGATTAACGGAGCTCAATGTGTATCCCAAGAGCAAAGGAGGGAGAGGGAGGTGATGTGATTGAAACATTCAAACACCTTAAGGGCATTAACAAGGTAAAAGAGTCTAACATGTTTCAATATAAGAAAAATAGCAGGACAAGATGACATAGCATGAGATTAGAGGGAGGCCAATAAAGGGTAATGTGAGGAAGTTCTTTTTCACAGAAAGGGTGGTGGATGCATGGAACGGCCTACCTTAGGAAGTAGTGGATATGGATATAGTGCAGGGCTTCAAACAGGCATGGGATAGGTATAAGGGAGCAATACAGATGAGTATGAATAGATAGACCATTGTCAGAGCAAAGGCCGATGGCACATTTATAAGGTAGAAAAAGAAACGGGCAGATGGGATGGGCCTTGCAGTCCTTATCTGCTGTCAACTTCTATGTTTCTATATTTCTACTGTATGTTTGTGTTGGCAAAATAGTGGTTATAGTACAGATAGGAAACCACCAGTTTTGGAAACCTTTGTGAACCCAAAGGCATAATACCCACCTGTTCATCACAGGCATACCCTATTATTGTACTTTGTTATATCATGGCCATCCCTCATGCACATTATGTTAAATAACTGCAAACATTATTTTCCATTAGAAAGTTTCCAGCTCTATATAAAAGCTGTTATGGTACTTACTCCAGCTGCCTCATCTAATAGCATATTCCATAGGCTCACTACCCTATGTGTTAAATGTTAATACGAACATACGAACATACGAAATTTGCCAGCAGATAAAGGCCTAGAGGTCTATCAAGTCTGCTCGAATGTGCAGCTAGCACCCCTTATTCTGCAGCTGCCCCTCCCTTCCACCCTTCCCCTTCATTAACCCTCCCCCTTGTCCTGTCCCATCCTCGTTTGAAGCAGTCCACTGTTCTACTGCATACCACTTCTGCAGGTAACGCATTCCACCCAGCCACCACCCTCTGTAAAAGTGTCTCCTCATCTCCCTCCTGAACCTTCCTCACTCCAGTCTCATATCATGGCCCTGGTGGCCTCCCTCCTTACTTTGAACAGCCCTCTGTACCTGTCTTGTTTATTCCTTTCATGTATTTAAAGGTTTCAATCATGTCCCCCTCGTCTCTCCTCTCCTCCAGTGAGTACATGTTCAACTCCTTCAACCTCCCTCATTGATAAGTCCCCAGATCCTTGATCATCTTTGTCGCCCTGCCTGCTCCTCCAGTAACTTAATGTCCCTTTTCAGATACGGACGCCAGAACTGCACGCAGTACTCCAGGTGTGGTCTAACTAATGACCCATACAGTGGCAGAATCACTCCTCCTCCTTGAGGATATACCTTGCAATACAACCCAGCATTTTGTTGGCCTTTGCAGCCTGCCTTCCTACACTGTGCCGAGTTGTTCATTGACCCTGTGATGAGCACACCAGATCCTTCTCCTCCTCTGTCTGGGCTAGCTGCACTCCCCCTAGCTGGTAAGTCCTCCTTGGGTTCTTCATCCCAAAATGCATCACCTTGCACTTTTTGGCATTAAAGCCCAGTTGCCAGGTGTCTGACCAGGTTTCAAGCTTTGCCAGATCATCCTGCAACCCCTGCCATCCCCTAGGTCATCCACCACCGCGCCAACCTTGGTATCATCAGCAAACAGACTGATCTTGCTCTTGATGTCCCATGATATGTCTGCAATGAATATCCCAAACAACACTGGTCCCAACACCGAGCCCTGTGGGATTCCACTCGTCACTGCCCTTGGGTGTGAGCTCCCCACCCACCACCACCCTCTGTTGCCTTCCTGCAGCCAGTTTCCTACCCATCTCACCAGCATTGCACTCCCCTGTGCCTACTAATCCTTCCCAGCCTTCCATGGCACTGGGTCGAATGCCTTACTGAAGTCCAGATACAGGACATCCACTGCATGTCCCCGTCCAGTTGCCCTAGTTGCCCAGTCATAGAACCCGACCAGGTTGGTTTGGCAGGATCGGCCACATATGAAGCCATGCTGTCTGCTGTCCTGTAGTCCTTTGGCCTCTAAGAGGCCACCAGCCTCTCCTTCAGGATAGTCTCCATTGATACCCACGATGGATGTGAGGCTCACTGGTCTGTAGTTTCCTGGTTCATCCTTGGGGGCCACTCTTGTGGAGGGGCACCACATGAGCCATCCTCCAGTCCTGAGGTAACACACCGAATGTAGTGAGGCATTAAATAGGTTCTGCCAAGGTCCTGCAAGGACCTCTGCCAGCTCCTTCAGTACCCTGGGGTGGATGCCATCTGGGCCTGGTGCCTTGTCCACCCTCAGTGCCTTCAAACCCTCTCAGAACTCTGTCCTCCATGATTTCCCCATCTGTCACCACTTCCCCCTCGTCTGCCATTTCACCCATCTTGGGTGTCACCCCTCTTCTCTTTAGTAAATACTGAGCAGAGTACTCATTTAGTGCTTCCGCCTTATCATACCCTGCTTCACCCAACCCCCTCCTTCCTAATCCTTACTGTAGGTCCTTACAGCTCCTTTTCTCCTGATGTACTTAAAAGTCCTTCTCCCCCTTCTTAATGCCTTGTGCCAGCCTGAGTTCCGAGATGCTTTGGCTCCCTTACTGCCCTTGTCACCTCCTTCGATTCTGTCAAGTAATCCTCTCTGTCCTCCCCTCCTGTTTTCTTGTATTTCTAAAGGCAGCTCTTTTCTTCCTTACCTTTTCCATGACCTCCTTGCAAAACCAGCTCGGTTTCTTTAGCTCTAGCCTTCTTGCTCTGGGCTTTGCAGCAGGTTTTGGTTGCCTCCACTATCCCCAACTTTATGAGCTCCCATCTCTGGTTAGTATCCATACTAGATTGAATTCTGGCCAGGTACCCTTTTACCACTTCCCCATCCTCCCAAAGTCAGCCCTCCTGAAGTCCAGCACTCTTGTGCAGATTCCACTCCTTCCTTGCCCATATCAATGTGAGCCATACTGAGTGGTGGTCACTCCTGACAGCGGTTCCTCACTGTAAGTTCTCTCACAAAGTCCCCATTTGCCAGCAAGGTCAAGGGTATTCCCTAACCTGGTTGGTTCACTGACCATTGCAGCAGGAAGCTGTCCTGGAAGGCATCCAGCAGTACCTGCTCCCTTCTGTTCCTGGTTGTTGGGGTGCTCCAGTCCACTTCTGGCATGTTAGTCCCCACAATCACCACACTACCCTTCTCATGGTCCTCCTGATCTGTCCCACTAGTTCCTGTCTAACTCCTCCATCTGAGATGGTGGCCTGTACACCACTCCCATTCTAAGACTCCTATTCTTGGAATCCTGGATTTGCACCAAAGTGACTCTGTACTGCCCTCCTCCCTTCCTCCCTTACACACTTCTTCCTTCTCATATGTTGCCACCCCCTCCTTTCCCAGTCACCCTGTCCCTACGAAATAACCTGTACCCTGGTACAGACAGGTCCCAGTCATTATATTGGGTGGCCCATGTTTCCGTGATGGCTGCAATGTCCACCTCTCCTCTGCCATGAGAACCTGCAACTCTGCAGTTTTCCTCCCAAGGCTCCTAGCATTAAAGTGTAACCACCTTCCACCCTTTTCCCTCCTCCATCCTGCCCTCCTTTCCTAGCATCACCAATAGTACTTGCCATTTGTCCTTTGTCACTGTTATGGGGGTAAGCTCATATGATTTCCCAACCTGTGGTCCCTGCATATCTCTTCCCAACTGCCACCCCCACTCCTAGTTTAAACTCCAAACTTCCTCTATATATTCTTCCATCCTCTGCTTCAACACTTTCTTTCCTTCCTCACTCAAGTGTAGTCTGTCCTTGGCATAGAGACTACTGTCCTCCCAGGTCCCTCCCACCCCCAACAGCCCATACCCTTTAGCACAACACCAGGTTCTTAGCCATCTGTTAAATTCCTCTATTCTCAGCTTTCTTGTTGTGCTTGCTTTGCACGGAGTATCTGGAAAAAGTTACTGATCTTCCTGCCCCTCACATAATTGTGCTAGTTCCTCAAACCTCCTCTGGACTATATCCACTGTCTTGTCAGCCAGGTCGTTTGTCCCAAGATGTATAATTAAATGAGGCTTGTCCCTACCCCTTCTAGCATATTTCAGAACAGACTGTCCCACCCTTTCCGCTGTCATTCTGGCAAAGGCCTCCACCAAATGCGACTATGCCTCTCCATAGCTACCCCACCTAACTCCTCTAAGTATTGAGTCCCCAGCACTAAGATTCCACCCTCTTACTCCTCTTGCTTCCTTTCATCTCCCTCCCTCATTTCCAGCTCCTCTTCTTCCTCCTGCACCTTATTATGCCCTTTTACCCCTGTTGCAGTTCTCCCAGCAGAACTTCCCCCCGCTCCAGTTTGGTCCAGGCATTTATCAATTACTCCTCTAATTTCGTCACTTCCCTCCTCCACCTTCTTCCTCTCTAGCAGTGCAAAACTATTTTCTGAAGATCCTTCACAAATGCCTGCTCCTCTCTGCATAGTAACCTGTTCTCTCCTTTCCACTCCCGACTTTTGCCACTTCTTCGCCTCCCCTCACTAGTCCCTATTGCCTCCTTCCATTTGACTTTTGTCTCCTGACCTGGTTTCCCGGCAATCGTTCTTCCTGTCCTGGGCCCTTTGTCTCTGCTTCCCTTCTTCTGAGCCTCTCCTCACCACTGTTGGCCTAAATTGCCCTCCCTCATCTGCCTTCCTCCTCCCTCCAGTATTGGGCTAAACCCACCCCAATCTGCCTTGCCTGTCTTAGTTCCTCCTGCAGACCCTCAATCTCCTTTCTAAGTTTTCTATGTGGTTTGCACTAAACATCCTCCTACTCTCCAGGCAATGTTTAGAAAGATTGGTGCACCGCAGTTGTTGCAGCCTACCACCCTACCCATTGCTGTCGTGCTCACCAGCGACCTCTACCCTTCCAGATGCAGGATACCAAACACTCCCCAAGTCCCCACTCTCCCCTCTATCAGTGCAAAACATTCTTTATGTCCCTTACTCCTTTGTTGCACATGTTTAGATATGTTGAGCAACTGCTTTGTATATTCCTATCCACACTCAAAAATACTTTAAGTAGCCATTGCACACCTTCTTCAACTCCTACTCCCCTTTACCCAATGCAATAACTATGTGAAGTAGTAATAATGAAAGCGCTAGATTTGCATTTACTTCCTTCCACCAGAGAGCTGTCACCTCTTCATTTGCTGCAGTTCCTTTCCTGGATGTCTGCTTGTTATGACAGGTGCAAATGCTTTGCCTGTTTGAGAGTGATGTCAGAACCCTAGTACAAAGGGAATAATTGACCAGGGTGGGTGGGGTGAGGGGTTTGGGTGGGTGGGACCAGCCAAGTCCTCTGGAAACAATCAGGTAGCTGAGGCCTCTAGTCAGACAATTAGCACCCTTCCCCCACTCAAAACTTTCCAGCTAGTGAAGCCAGCAACAATGAATAAATTCTACCCAAAGAAACAGGACACCAATTCAAACAGCTTCACCAACAATACATCAAAATAGGTTTGGAATTATAGATATAGGTCTCCAATTCAAAGAAACAGACCAGTTAAATTACACCAATTATGTTTAAAGAGAAGAAATAGGCTCTACAAATGCAGCCTGCCACACCGTAAACCAAACAAATGAGCCCACTTTTAGCTACCAAAACAGGTTTCAAAATTCCAACAGCCCCAAACAATACCCTGCTAGCCCCTTAGTAGTAAGAAAGAAAATAAACATTCTACCAAGTAGAATCCATGAAAAACAATGTAAAACAAGAAGCTACTGTACTGTAGATCTGATCCTGTCCCCCTTCCAGTTCCTTAATGTTCCTTATTGTTACAACTATATAACTGTGAGCATGTTTATGAGCTAGGATGTGCATTGGATCTTCACTATATTCAGCTTGATATTAATGCAAATCCTTTAGTGCACACTCCAGGGCATGTTCTTGTAGCACTGAATGATAAAGTTAAAGCTAAACTTGACATAATGACAGCATTTAATATGACAGCCAGGCAGCCTGAACCTACAGATTCAGAGTACAGCCATTAAACATAATGAAGCCTGATAAGAAAAGTATCTTCACTAGCCCAAAGGGCAAAAATTGATCAATAAAAACACAGCATTGTTGAGTGCCAACAGCAGAAGAAGCCAAGGCTACCATATAATGAGGAATGTGTAGGAGTTCTCAGTTTAGGATTATAATCAGCTGTTTTTTATATACAGCTTGGTAAGACAGGGAAAGCTATGGACATCTAATACAACATTTGCCAGTGACAGCTCCATAACATATATGATGCAGGCACTGCAGAAAATCCTTTCACTGATACCTGAAGGCTTGGAAGCAGTCAATGGCATTCTTAATGATATTCAGATTTAGGGTAAACACGTACTGCAGCAATAATCAGAGGCTCATTAAAATGCTATATACATTCCCAAGTAAAACTTGAAACAACTACAAAATATGTAGAATCTGAAATGACAGAACTTAATTACTTAGGACTTACACTGAACAAAGATGGCTCAATGGCAGGCAGATATATGTTGGAACATTTACTTTTGAATTATAACTGTGCTTAATGCCAAACCCAGCACTGCTGAGGTTCATGGTAGAGCTGCAACTTTCTTTCTACCGAAGAATCAGGCACTTCAGCCATAGATGTTTGATTCTCAGAGTCTTGCCCAAATATCTGGGGCTAAAGCCAAACTTTTACTTTGATTGGTATGAAGCAGTTGAACACTGTAACCTCTAACTACTGGTTTGAGGTTATCCAGTTCCAATTCTTGACCTCTATTCCACTCCCCAGTTGCTCCACATATGATTGCGGGTGTTTATATATGCCATGGATTCGTAGTTCATGGTTTACATTAACTGTGGATTAGCGTTCAATGGTTTATGTAAACCACTGATCAGCTTACAGCAAACTGTAAAACACAAATCCTTTGTTTATAAAACCACAAAACAAACAAACAAAAATCTGTGATTTAAATGATGCCTTTCTGTTCTGTTTTGACACTGTTTTGAAATGACATTAATGATGGACCAGAAGAATGTCCTAAAACAAATTCCATTGTCAGGGGGCATATGTACACCATGTCTAGATTTTTGCCAGATTTACAAATCAAAACGTTTTGTTAGGGCATAAATACTTTTTGCAGCAAGGATCAAGGGCATCTACCCCCATGAAACATGTTTCGCATTTCATGTAAAACAATGCATTCCAGTGGTTTTACTTACTGTTTCCACTTAGATATGTTCTCCTGAAGAAAATGACTGATGGCAATCTTTCAATGGCAAGTGACAGCTGACCTTAATATCTAGTTCAGCTATCCCAAAACTGGCTAAGTGGCAACTCTAGCCATATAATAGCACTCTGTTTCCAAACTGGTATCAACAAATGGGGGAAAAATACTTCAGAAATGTTAACATCATTTGGGCAAAGATCTGCTTATACCCTTGGGTTACAGCAGCATCACTCTTCTTATGATTTTGAAATCCATTTAAAGGTAGAATTAAGTACTGTCTTTCTTTTATATTATTTTATACTTAAATGGGTATGTATATGGTAAATACTTATTCACTAGCACTTTAAATACGGATTTCAATGCGTGATGATTTTTGATGACATCATAGGCTCTGATGTATAAATAGTGAGCTTTTTTATTCATGCACAGATCCTTTGACAAAAGAAAGTTTGTTTCTGAAATGCATTAGGGCACTGTTCATTTTAGTACTGGTATTTTAATAAATTATTGTCACTTGGCAACATTTTGAGCAGTGTGATATCTTTGGATGGTGAGTGCTGGACTTTTATGCTGCTGTAATATAAAATGCACCCTGAAAACATAAAATAGAGTTAAAATAAAAGTTTTCACCATAGGTCTTCTTCAGGAGTGATCTAAATGAGGTTCAATGTGCTTATGCTAACTTAGTGTAGTGTTGTGTTTATATAACTTGTTGAACAAATCTTTGTGGCCATTCACCTCTTGTTCCTCAGAGAATACCACCCTGTAGAGATACTAAAGGCAAGGAACACTGGAGAAGGGTTGCACCCCTAGAGCTGCTGCAGAAAGGGTTCCCTTAAGCAAAAGGTACCTTGGGAAGGAGCCCCGAGGAGAGAGGCAAGCTGCTGTAGTAGGAGGGGAGGATGGCGGGGCTAAGAAAAATGGTTCTGAGTGAAGCAGGAAGAATTGTCTTGAAATAGCTCAGGCAGAGGGTGTGGCTGGTTGCTTCAGCTCATTGAAACACAGATGCAGCCTTTAAAAAAATGCAAAGTTTTTCCAATGTAGACAGATACACATGTCCTGCAAAGAATACAATATACAGTATTACATTCCTGGAAACGCATGAGAACAACTTGTTGATGTGAAACACACCTGCGAAACCTTGCACAGATTCCCTTTCATCCAGTCAGTCAGAGGACTGCATTGTTAGAAAAGTACAAGGGGCTTTCTTTGTCAGATGGGCTCTTTTTCGGGGGGGGGGGGTGTTGTGACTTTCTTTAACTGAACTTGCTTTCTGTTTCATGCCTACTCAGGCTGGAAGCTGTAGGAGTGGGATACACAACAGTGGGGGACAAATAAGCAATGTGTCAGCAAGGGGATTGTCCAATCAGTGGGCTCTAAAGCAAAGCAAAAAAGGGAACCCCAATTCAAATGGTAGCTGGAACATCAATTGACTGCAGCTCCAATCTCCTACCAGACCATGGCTTCCCTTTCATCTGGTCAGTTGGAGGACAGCACTGTTTGAAAAGCGCAAGGTGCTTTCTTTGTCAGACAGACTCAATTTCAGGGGGTGCTGTGATTTACTTTAACTGAACTTGCTTTCTGTTTCAGGGCTACTCAGGCTGGGAGCCATAGTAGTGGGATACACAACAGCAGGGGATACACTTCCCACCTACCCATGCACCTTGTTCCTGTGTTACATCTACAGGCACTGCATTAGAGTGACAGCTGGAACTTCCAGTAGGAACAGAAAACCTCCAAATCAGCCCTCCCTCCTTTCCATTCCATTGGAGAAACATAGAAACATAGACTTTGAAGGCGGATAAGGACTGCTTGGCCCACCTAGTCTGCCCATTTCCCTACCTAAAGGTTAAGCTGCAGATCCTAGTTAACCAACAGCCTGTTTCTTCTTACACCCCACAAGAATTGCCTTATGTCTCTCCTATGTATTCTTGAATTCTCCCACAGTTTTAGACCCCACAACCTCCTCAGGAAGGCTGTTCCATGCGTCCACCATCCTCTTTGTGAAAAAATACATCCTCACATTGCCCCTGAACTGCACCCTCATTTTTAAATAGTGTCCCCTTGTTCTTGCACATCTCTTTTTCTGAAAGATGCTACCCTCTTGAACTTTGTTGATTCCACTGAGGTATTTAAAAGTTTCTATCATGTTCCCCCTCTCCCTCCTTTCCTAAAGGGTATACATATAAAGCTCCTTAAGGCTCCTGGAGGCTGTGACATCAGTAACTTCCTGACAGGGGGAGGACATTGCCAAAGGAGGCAACCAAGGCTCAAGAGAGCTTACTAAAAAAAAAGTCAAGAAAGGCAACTAAATACACAAATTAAAAAAAAATAAAGATAATATAAAAGCCAAAGGTCAAAAACACTAACTAAATACAAAAAAAAGGAACAATACCAAAGCTAAAACCAAAAGGAAATTGGAAATTGTCAAAGGAGTTGACCAAGGCTCAAGTGAGCTAATAATAAACAAGCATTTGTCAATGCCGAATGTTTGCTTGCTGACATTGGCATTGGTAGTGTAGGAGTTACAGAGCTGCATAATAGGAATGGCAGTGAAGTATTGAACTGAAGCCACCACCACCACCACCCTGCAGAGACTGACAGGCATTGGGGTGTGCCTTTGGGTCATCAGGTATAACGGCCATGCCATTTCACCACACCCTACCCTGCAGACACTGACAAGTGTCATGGTGTGCCTTAAGGGTCTTTGGCCTTTATACACCCATTCCATCAGGAAATATGGTGAGATGGGTGCGGTATAGGAGAATGGGGTGAACTCTGGGGCCGAAGAGTCCAAAGCACACCTCGATGCCTCTCACTGGCTGCAGGGTGTGGAATGGTATGAGCATTACAGGCGAGAATCCCAAGTCAGCACCCCTGATGCCTGTCATTCTGTACAGGGTGGGGCATTATGGTTGGAAACCCTAACGCCTCAGGCATTCATTGGTATTTTCACTCCAGATTTTCAGCATGGTTTTTTTTGTGACCCCCACCTCATGAACAGTGGCAATATCAGTTTGTTAGCTGAAAGCTGCTTTTGCACAGTGACTACGGCATTTAGCACCACAGGTGCAAAAACACATTCTGAACAGGATGTGAAAAATGACAGCTGCTCATGGGGAAGTGTAAAAAATGGCAATGTTGAAAATCTGCAGTGAAAATATAAAAAAACTGGTGAAGTCACAAGCGTGCATAGAAACTGTGCAACTCACACCCATAATGTAATTAGTTTGGGGATTTTTTTACAGCAGATTGTCAACACAGGCATTTTGGTACCTCCGATCATGAACAGTGTCACTGTGATTTTCTTTATCTGTCCTGAACAATGATTTCCTACAGCGACCATGCATGTCTGCATTGAAAGTTTGAAAACACATTTCAGCCATGTTGTGAAAAATGACATATGTACTGTTCATAAGGAAGTGTGGAAAAATGCCACTGGTGAAAATTTGGACTGAAAAAATTACAAATTCATGAACTTATGAGGGTGCGTGGAAACTGCGCAATGCTCACTCGAAACACAGTAATTTTATGGACTTTTGTCACCAAATTTTCACCGTAGCCATTTTAAGACCTCTGCTCATGAACAGTGTAACTGTGATTTTCTTAATCTGTCCCAAACATTGCTTTTGCACACCGACTGCACCATTATGCGCCACATGTGTAGAAACACATTTTGGGTGAGATGTGAAAAATGGCAGCTGTATTGGTCATAAGGAAGTATAATAAATTGGCAATGTTGAAAATCTGGCTTGCAAATATAAAAAATTCGCAAACTTGTGAGGGTGCGTAGGAACTGCGCAACATGTGCTCCTAAAACAGTCATTTTTGGGAATTTTTCATCAAATTTTCAACATAGCCATTTTAAGACCTCTGCTCATGAACAGTGTCACTGTGATTTTCTTAATGTGTTCCATACATTGATTTCACACACCGACTGCGCCATTGTGCTCTACATGCTCGGAAACACATTTTGGGCAAGATGTGAAAAATTACAGCCATACTGCTCATAGGGAGGTGTGCTAAAATGGCAATGTTGAAAATCTGGAGTGCAAATATAAAAAATTCACCAACTTACGAGCATATGTAGGAACTGCGCAACGCACGTTCGTAAAACAGTCATTTTTAGGAATTTTTTTACCAAACTTGCAACATAGGCTTTTTGAGAGCCCACCTGAGGAACACTGGCTTAGTCATTTCATTAATCAGTCCCGAAAGGTGATTTTGCGCAGTGACTGCGATATCACCCTTCGGGTCTGATTAATGTCATGACAGTTCAAGAATTCATGAGGAGGGGTCCCAAAACCCCATGTTAAAAATTTGGTGCCAAAATTCCAAAAAATACCTGAGATATGCATTAAAGTTGAAAAAACCCTATTTATGGCATTATACAGCTTACTGGCATTTCTTCAGTTCGCATTCAGCTTTGAAGAGTGCAGATGTGTTCCTGGTCCACGAAGATCATCATGCCGAGCTCCGGTAAGTATGGGGTGACAGGGGTGTGGGGAGGCAGCGTGCACAGTGGTGGGTGTGGGTGGGCAGGGAGACTGCCAAGGGAACTTTTTTTGTTTACAGGTTTTTTTTTTTTTAGGAAGACATGGGACATTTGCCACTGTGGGGTGGGTTCCCAGTGTGGCAGCTGGAAGGCTGTTTTGGGGGGCCTGAAACTGATAGGGGATTGGGCACCCCTGTCAGCCATAACAATTTTTGTCATGCTGGGGTGGGCTGCCAGCGTGGCAACTGGAAAGGTTTTGGGAGGAGTGTGGATCCTACAGGGGATTGGGCACCCCCATCAGCCATACAGTATGTGCATGGGCAGGCAGCGCATGAGCACACAATATGCGTGCATGGTGTGGAGGGGGGGAGTGCTGTTCACTGAAGCCAAGCTCTCCCTTTCAACTGTAGGGCACTGCATTTTCAACTGCTGTCATAGACAGCTGCAGCATTCATTGGAGAACAGCAGCCGCACCTACAAATACACTGACTGAATTGGAAGACGGCTGCCACACCTCCAAAAACTCAGATGATGGCACTATGTTTCTTGCACATGCGTGCAAACAAACATAAAAATACCAAAACCAAAAGTGAAGAAAAGCAACTAAATACAAAAATAAAAAAAGATAATACCAAAACCAAAGCTCAAAAAAGCTAACCAACAACAAAACAAAATAAAAAATGAAACAATAGCAAAGCCAAAACTAAAGGGAGATTGTCAACAGTGGTGACTGTTGCTCAAGACAGCTAATAATAATAATAAAAAAATACCAAAACCAAAACTCAAGCAAGGTAAGTAAATACATAAATTAAAAGAAAATATCAAAAACTAATGCTCAAGAAAGTGAACTAAATTAAAAAAAAAAATCCAAACGGAGGTGGTTAATTGCAACAGTTGTGGGGCACTGATCTCCAGGAGGTGTCTCTGGAACATGAATCATTGCCCCATATGTTGAACACTGGATACACTCAGGATTGAGTTGAATACAGCATAGAAGGAAATAACCTGGCTGCAGGACAAACTCCACTGGTGTTCTACCCCACTGTATCCACTTTCTTAGAGGTCCACTGGCCCAGGGGGATGGAAGATGGTGAGGAATGGGGAAATAAAACCAGTGGAACAAACCAAGCAAGTCCTGTTTCACCCAAGGTGACAGCAACCACAAACAACTTTGCACCCCTGGCGGGGGGTGAAGGACCCTAACCTGGAGCTGGTGGTCACCACGTCCGTTGAATGGCCAAGGCAAAATAGAGCAAGGGCATCTGTTGTCAGCAAAAAGAAGCAAACAAAACTACCAAGTGCAAACAACTTCTTAATATAGGGGACTCAATGATAAGAGGACTAGTGTAATAACATGCATACCAAGGAGTCAGTCAAATGTCTCCCAGGATCCTCGGTCAAGTGCAATGTGGAACATATAGGGAGACTTGTGGAGAGAACAGGTAATGTACATTGAAGTACTGGTGCATCTTGGTACTAACAATCTAGCCAACCAGATGATGGAGGAGGCAAGACAAAGTTTTGTTTGGCTGAGTGAATGGTTGGCTACTCATTTGACCTCTGTAGCCTTCTCCAAGGTCCTCCCGGTATGGGACAAAGGAGGCGGGGTTGGCAGGACGAGGGCTAAAGAGGTTAATGATTTCAGTAAGTGGTTGCAAGGATGGTGCAGGACAAAGGTTACCAGTTCAATGGCACCTGGGGGGACTTCTGGGAGAGACAGATGTTTAAATTTGACAGACTTCACCTAACCCAAGAGGGGGTTGGGAACTCAGGCAAAAATCTGATGTGGGGGCATTTGTTCCCTGGAGGGAGGTTTTTTTTTACAATTTTTTTTTTTATGTTTATTATGCAGTGCGAGTGCAGGATGGTAATATGACTGATTTAGTAAACTATGATTAAGTCTACTGTAAATTCTGTGCTCAGAGATGTATTACAATGATGTTGGAAAAGCGTGTTTTTCTATTGTTTTCTTTCTCTGTATTGTCCTGTATACATTGAAAATTTAATAAACAGATTAAACAAACAAGCAAAAACTAGGAGGGAGGGGCTTGAGGCTAAGGAGCCCATCAAAGAGCTCATAAAGGATGGTAACTCAGCCGACACTCCCCAACAAGTAAACTCCTGGTCACAAACTGGGAGCAAGCAAAGGGAACAAAATGGAGTTAAAATGGGCCATAAAAAGGAAGAAGCTATCAAAAGTGAACAAGTGATATCTAAAATAGGGAAAAAAAAGTACTCTGACCAGTTCATGGAAAGGGGTGTGCTTCAACTTCAGAAACCTGAGAAACAAAATTAGTGATCTACAGACAGTAATGGCAGATACCCAAGTGGACCTGTTGGCCACTATGGAAACATGGACCACAGAGAACAATGACTGGGACCTCTCGGTCTCAGGTTATTCTCTCTAAAGGCAAGACAGAAAAGGTGCAAAGGGGGGAAGGGTGGCACTATATATTCACGAGGGTATAAGTGCCACATCAATCAATGCAAACAAAATGGAAGAGGTAGAATCACTATGGGTTTAGATCAGCTCAGCATCAAGGAAAAATATATTTATTGTGGTGATTTACAGACCACTGGGGCAGACAAAGAAGATAGCTACAGAGCTCATAGAGAAAATCAGAGGCACAACAAATAGAGGGGAAACTGTGGTGATAAGTGATCTAAACATGCCAGATGTTGACTGGGGAAACCTAGCCACTAGATCATCAAGAAGTCAAACTGGTAGATTCCTTACAGGGTTGTCTGTTCACCCAACTGGTTAGCACACAGACCAGAATGGGCACTACCCTCAATGTGGTCCTCACTAATTCAGAAATAGTTGAAGATGTGGAAGTTGGGGAACCACTGGCAAACAGCGACCACAACTCTGTTTGTTTTGCATTGTCACCTGGGGTAGTGAAATCTCAGTCCCAGGTTGAGATCTTAGCTTAAAGGGAGCCAGCTTTAGAAGAATGAGAATGATGGTCAAAGACAACCTCTCTGGGGTGCATGAAAAATGTAAGGTAGAAGACATCTGGGGGCTAGTTGAAAAGCCATACAGGAGGCCACAAAGCTGTACATCAGAACACTGTCTAAACAAAAAAAAAACATAAAAGACCCATATAGTTCACTAAGCAGGTCAGGGAAGCAATTAGAGCCAAAAAAGAAGCTTACTACAGATACAGAAAGAACCAGGATGACAATGACTGTGAAGTCTACAATTAGAAGAGTAAGGAGGCCAAAAAGGCTGTAAGGCTGGCAGGTATCAAATCTGGCAATAAACAATTCTTTCAATACATTCATGAGAAAAGGAAGAAAAGAGTTGGGACAGTTAAACTCTCTGAGAGGGACAGGACCCTGGAGGATGACGGACAAAAAGCCACTGTCCTTAACAACTTCTTCTGCTCAGTATTTATCAAGGAGCACACTGGACCATTGCCATAAAGTGGCATAAAAGCAACTGATTAAGGGTACCCATGGATGGAGACTTCAAAGATTACCACTGACAGAATTAAAGAGGCACTGATGCACCGAAAGACTAACAAAGCACCAGGGTCTTATGGCTGCATCCAAGGGTGCTAAAGGAACTTGCTAAAGTACTGATGGACCCACTGGCACATTTGTTCAGCCACGCACTTCAGATGGGGGTGGTGCCAAGGGCCTGGAGAAAGGCTTACATGGTGCTTCTTCACAAGAGAGGCAGTAGTGAAGAGGCTGGCAACTACAGGCCAGTCAGCCTCACATCTGGCATTGGAAATTAATGGAAACTTTTAGTTAAACAGGATATAGTAGATTACCTAGATAGGTACAACCTAGAGGAAGACAAAAAAATTGTTGCAGCCAGATTGTGCTAAACTAACCTTATCATGTTTTTTGACTGGGTGATGAAGGAATTAGACAGAGGACACCAAGTGGACCTCCTTTACTTTAATTTCAGCAAAGCCTTTGACTCAGCGCCACACAATCAACTGCTTAAAAAGTTGGAAGACCTAGGCATTGCTGAAAGCCAAGTCAGGTGGGTGGGGAATTGGCTAAGGGATAGAAGTCAGAAGGTAGTTGTCAATGGGGTGAGGTCTGGTGAGGGTAGAGTCACCAGTGGTGTGCCCCAGAGCTCAGTCTTAGGACTGGTGTTGTTTAATGTGTTTATCTGCTACATTGGCATAGGCATTCAGGGTAAGCTGGAACTCTGATGATACCAAAGTGGGTGGAAGGGTTGACAGTGGGGAGGAGATTAATGAACTTCAGAATGACTTACAAAAGCTAGAAAGATGGTCTAATATCTGGTAGTTAAAATTCAATGCAAAAAAGTGTAAGGTGTTGCATGTGAGTAAGGGAAATACTAGAACATATTACTGGCTCAACAGAGTCAAGCTCAGTGTATCTCAGGAAGAAAGGGACCTAGGGGTCATCATTTGAGACACCCCCATAAACAGTTGAGCCAAAGTAACAAAGCTTACAGCATCATGGGATTCAATAAATGGTTGAAAATCTGGTGTGAAGCTCAGGGTTTTGGCTTCTTTGTGGACTGGGGATCCACCTGGAGGGATGCAAGCCTATACTGACATGATGGTCTGCATCTGTCCTGGAGGGGAACCAGGATCTTAGGTGATAGGTTTAAATGCTTCATTGACAAACATTTAAACTAGCCAAGGGGGCACTGAAAAGAAGCATGGAAATCCCAGACCTCCCCACAAAACAGGGTAGTTAGTGAGGTGAACACTAAGGTAGAGAAGTCAATAGGGAGCGGGACAGGGGTCAATGGAGAAAAAGACAAAGACTGTAAGGACAGGGATGGGGCTAAAAGGGGTAAGGCTATCAAAAAATGGAGGGCAATGAGTACCAATGCACGTAGTCTGGGCGACAAGCTCCTTGAAGTAGTGACTTTGATGGAAGAGGGACACTTGGATATTGTGGCAGTCAGAGAAACATGGTACACAGAGAACCATAAATGGGATGTCAATATACCAGGGTACACAATCTATAGGAGGGACAGGAAGGGTAAAAGAGGAAAATTAGTAGTAGCGCTTTACGTAAGGGAAGGAATCAAAGCAACAGAACTAAAGGATAAGCAGAGAGGAGAGGAGGCACTGTGGGTCACCCTGGAGACAGGAAATGGCACCACAATCCATATGGGGGCTGTATACAGAGCCCCATCTCAGGGGGAGAAAATGGACAAGGAAATGATAGAAGGCATCCTTAGAATGACAGAAAAAGGGGAGATACTGTTAATGGGGGCCCTGAATATGACAGATGCTAACTGGATCACCTTTGCTGCAGCCAAATCCAAGAGCAGGGTAATTCTAGATGCCCCACAGGGGTCATACCTCAGATAGTTAGTGTTGGAACGTACTCGGGAGGGAGCAATCTTAGACCTGGTACTCTCAAACAGGGATGGAGAGAGGATCTCGGATTTAGAAGAGGGTTGCCATCTGGGAACAAGCGACCACCAAATAGCGTGGTTCACGATAAACATAGCAGTAGAATCAAGTCACACAAAGGTGACGGTACTGGACTTTAGGAGGGCTGACTTTTGCAAAATGGGGGAATGCCTCAGAACAGCACTAGCAAATGGGCAAGAAGGTGGGATGGAGGAACAATGGAGAAAAATCAAAACTGCCGTCATGGAGGCAACAAGCCTTTGTGTGAAGCAAATAAAACAAAACAAAGGAAAAAAAAAACACTATGGCTCTCAAAAGAGGTGGTGGGGAAGTTTAGGGAGAAAACATAGCATTCAGGAAGTATAAGGAAACACAGAAGGAGCAGGACAGAGAACTGTACCAGTTAAAGCAGAAGGAAGTGAGGACGGCAGTCAGAATAGCAAGCCCCAAACCAAAAATATTTGCAACTCAGTTAAGAAGGGGGATAAAACCTTTTATAGGTACTTTGGGAGTGAAGAAAGATCAGGGGAGGGATAGTGAGGCTTAATAAGGGGGGGTGGGCAGAAGGTGACAGTGACAAAGCAGAGATATTGAATGAATACTTCTGCTTAATATTCACAAAAGGAGGGGGGTACCTAAGCCAAATAATAGAAGCACAATGGATGGAGGGGGTCAATACCAGTCTATTAACAGAAGAAAGGGTCCTGAAAGAACTCCTAAAACTGAAGGGGGACAAAGCAATGGGGCCTGATGGGATTCACCCCAGAATTCTAAAAGAACTAAGGGGAAAACTAGTGGCACAGCTGACTACCCTTTTTAAGAAAACATGAGAGGAGGGTGTGGTACCTGAGGACTGGAGGAGGGCAGATGTGATTCCCCTTCACAAAAGTGGGAGCAAGGCAGAGGGAGGAAACTACATACCTGTTAGTTTGACCTCAGTGGTAGGGAAAATGATGGAATCACTTATGAAAGAAAGAATTGTTGAGTACCTAGAGGCCAACAGGACACAGGACCTAAGGCAGCATGGATTCACAGTGGGACGGTCATGTCAGATGAATCTAATAGATTTCTTTGACTGGGTGACTAAAGTAGTAGACCAGGGAGGGGCTGTGGATATGGTCTACTGTACCTAGACTTTAGCAAGGCATTTGACACATTCCTACACAAAAGATTAATAAAGAAGTTAGCCAGCCTGGGAGTTGGTCCCAGGGTGGTAACCTGGGTCAAAAATTGGCTGGACAACAGGATGCAGAGGGTAATAGTAAACAGAGTCCACTCCAAAGAAAGGGGGGTTACTAGCGGGGTAACACAAGGGGTCCTCTTTAATGTCCTTATAGGTAACATTGAGGAGGGACTGGAAGGAAAAGTATGCCTCTTTGCAGATGACACAAAGATTTGCAACAGGATTGGTAAACAAGGGGGGTGGAAAGGATGAGAAGGCAAGGGAAGACAAATGAAAAGGGACTTGGTAAGGTTGGAGGAATGGTCAAAAATATGGCAGCTTAGATTCTATGCAAAGAAGTGCAAAGTAATGCATCTGGGAAACAAACACCCAAGGGAAGAGTACACAATGGGGGGGGGGTATTAACAACAGAAATGTAAAAGGACCTGGAGGTAGTCATATCAGATGACCTTAGGCAAGCAATGTGGAAAGGCAGTAAGTAGGGCTGGGTGGATACTGGGATGCATAGGGAGAGGCATCACCAGTAGAAAACAGGAAGTTGTTATCCCTCTGTACAGATAGTTGGTGAGACCCCATCTGGAGTACTGCATGCAGTTCTAGAGACTCCATCTCCACAAGGACATAGACAGGATGGAGGAAGTCCAGAGGAGGGCAAATGAAATGGTGCAAGGTCTGCACCAGAAGCCATAGGAAGAGAGACTAAAATAGCTTAATATGTATACCCTCAAGGAAAGGAAGGAGAGGGGGACATGATAGAAACTTTCAAGTACCTCAAGGGAATCAACAAAGTCCAAGAGGGTAGTATTTTTCAGAAAAAGATATATGCAAGAACAAAGTACCACAATTTGAAGAGAGGGGAAACGACTCAGGGGCAATGTGAGGAAGTATTTTTTTTATGGAGAGGGTGGTGGATGCATAGAACGGCCTTCCTGAGGAGGTCATGGAGTCAAAACAGAGGGGAAATTTAAGAATGCATGGGACAGGCATAAGGCAATTCTAGGGGGAGGCAGGAGGAAGTAGGCGGCTGGTAAAACTAGAATCTGCAGCTTATCCAATAGGTAAAAATGTGCATATTTGCAGATGACACCAAGTTCTGTGGGAGTGTGGACACAGCTGAAGGGATACAGGACCTACAGGAAGATCTGGAAAAGCTGGGGAGGTGGTCCAGGATCTGACAGCTTGGCTTAAATGCCAAGAAATGCAAAGTTATGCATATTGGAGCCAAGAATCCCAGAACAGAGTACTACCTGGGTGGAGTCCGAGTATCTGCATCAGAGGAGGAGAAGGACCTGGGAGTGATGATCACTAGTGACCTGAAGCACTCCATACAGTGCAAGAAAGCAGCAGCAAAGGCAAACAAGATGCTGGGATGCATAGCTAGGGGGATCAGTAGTAGGAGAGAGGAGGTTATACTGCCCTTGTACAGGTCACTGATAAGGCTACATCTAGAGTATAGAGGTCAGTACTGGTGCCCACACCTCAAAAAGGACATTAACCTGCTGGAGAAGGTCCAGAGGAGGGCTACAAAGATGATAGCCAGTCAGCAGGGCAAGGCATATGAGGAGAGGTTGAGGGCACTGAACATGTACTCCCTGGAAGACTGGAGAGAGAGAGAGAGAGAGAGAGAGAGTGGACACGATTGGGACCTTCAAGTACTTGAAAGGGATAAATAAGGTTGCTAAGGAGAGTCTCTTTAAGCTAAGTGGCAACCATAACATGAGGAGGCACAGTCTTAAGCTGGAGGGTGGGAGGTTTAGGATGGAGGTCAGGAAGCACTTCTTCACAGAGGGGGTAGTGGACACTTGGAATGCACTGCCAGAAGAGATCATCTCAATGAAGACAGTGGGCAGCTTTAAGAGAGGCTGGGATAGGCATGGGGGAAGGTAAGGATCATGGGTAGGGAGGATGGGAGGAGTGAGGAGGGAGGGCAGGGACATTAGCTCAAGCTGTGGACCCTGCAATATGAGCAGACTTGAGAGACCAAATGGCCTTCTTCTGCTGGCTTCCTCATATGTTTATAGGTAGGGAAAGGGGCAGACTGGGTGGGCTAAATGGTCCTTTTTTGCTATCAAAGTCTATGTTTCTATGTTTCAAATAGAATGCTGGTGTGCATAGGGAGAGGATTCGACAATAGAAGCAGGGAGGTGATCCTCCCACTGTACAGGTGCTTGGTAAGGCCCCACCTGGAGTACTGCATCCAGTTTTGGAAACTGCACCTGAAAAAAGACAGAGGTAGACTGGAGACTGTTCAGAGAAGAGCAACCAAGATGATACAGGGGCTTCATGATCTCTCATATGAGGAACAACTGAAAGAACTAAACTTTTTCTCACTGGAAACAAGGAGGGAGAGGGGGATATGATTAAGACCTTCAAATTCTTAAGATGCATTAATACAGTGCCATACACAGAACTATTTCAAAGGACCACCACCGCAACCATCAGGGGGCAAGAATGGGAGCTACGGGAGGGAGCTTCAGAAAAGACCTAAGAAAGCATTTTTTCATGGAAAGGGAGGTGGAATCCTGGAAGTAGCAAGTGTAAAAACCATGGCAGCTTTCAAGCAGGGATGGGATACAACAAGGACTAAAGAGGAACTGCAAAATCAGGGAAGGACAAAACCCAGTAGAGGGGTTAGAACTCAGGGACTATAAGAGGTCTTGGGAACTCTTGGGCAGACTTGATGGGCCTATGGTCTCCTTCTGCCATCCCTTTCCTAAGTTTTCTGTGTTTCTAGATTCACTGACACAAGAAAAAATCTGCACGTATGGGGGGAGGGGTTCTGTTGCAAGCTTTGGTACCTTGTAGGAAGAAATTGCTAGGAATATGGAGGATGCTACATACTAATAGATTCCGAAGGTTAGGTGGTCAGCAGTAGGAAGCAATTGGTGGCTCTGTAAAGAAAGCTTCAACATTAGGTTCAGTTTGCAGCAAAGGTAAGTATCTAGTGATGGTCCTGTGAAGAGAAGGGGTCCTAAAATGGAAGGGAAGCACCAGTAGAATGCCTCATTGTTTCTGTCTGAGAGTACCCCTCCTGTGAGGACCAAGTTTAAGGTGCATACTACTGACTCAGGAGAGTGCTTTGTCCACTGTGCTCTCTGTATAACCAAAGTTAATAAAAAGTTGTGCACTATTTGAGGCTGCTCAGCAAAATCATCATCTTCACTGCATAACCTGCAAAGTCTTAGAAACTATGGGCTGTATTCACAAATGTTTGCCGCAAACTGCAACAAAAGCAGCTTGCAGCAATGGTCCCTGCATCTTGGGCCCTGTGCTTGATTCAGTATCAGACAGGGCCCTGGCACCTGCATCCTGTGGCTTGTGGCATCCGTCCCAGGAAGGATGCCTTCCCAGGAATGCTGCAAGCCATGGGACAGGTGGGCAGCAGAAGTGCCTGCAGAAGGAAGCGTGGCATGTGTCCGTACCCCCCCAACCCCACAATGCCATCCCCCATCCCTCAGGGCATCGCTGGATAACTCCCTGGTGGTCCAGTTGTTCCCACCCCCACCTGACAGTGCCAGCCACCTACTCCCCACCCACCCCACACACACACATGGTGGGCGAGTCAGCGACTGGCACAGCCACCTCTCTCCTCCATGGCCAGCCGCCAACTGAGCTGTGCCAAGATCATGTACATTAATAATACATGCTCCATGACTGACAGTAGCTGTCATTCACAGAGTGCTCATAATTACTATACACGCTCCCGGCAGCACTCAGTCGGTAGCTGGCCATGGTGGTGAGAGGAGGGCTGTGTCAGTCGCCAGCTGGGTGTGGGTGTGGGTGAGGGGGGAAGCCAGGGTGTGCTGGCACTTCTGGGAAGGGGGGGTGATGGGCCACTAGACTACCATGAATATACTGGACCTGCTGTGGGGGTATTCACATTAAGGGAGATTGTGGATTTAGGGCATGTGGGGGAAGTGGGCATTTGGGGGATGCAGCCATGTGTGTGTGGGGGGGTCCGGGCATATGGGGGTGTTCCGCATGCCCATCTAGGCAAAGTGGGAGCCATACTTGGGGAACAGGGCCATTGGGGGGCAGTAGCCCACAGGGGCTGTATAGCTTGGGCACAGTGTCAACCCCCTGTGGAGGGCAAAGAACACTTACGTCAGCTCATAGCTGACATACGTAGTCTTTGACAGATGTTCACTGGGGGTTGTTTCTGAATTCTGATGTGGGGACATAGCAGCCACCCTTTTTGAATAGGGTGCAACTGTTACCATAAATCCCCTTACGCCATGTCGCAAGAGGGTTTACGGTGCATTGGTCCACTTGGGCGCAGGCAGCCTGCAGCATGTAGCAGGATGCCTTTTTGAATCCCACCATGATGTATCTCAAGAGGCAAGTGCTACCTGCACCATTTTTTCAGATGCAAGTTGCCTTGCATCCTGAGTTGCCTTTTGTGAGTCTGGCTCTATGAATATGGCAAACAATTCTTGACATGTTTGGTATGGAAGGAGCTCTGGAAGAGAAAGCTGTGTAAGTCAGTGGGTTTGTAATAAACCAATGTCTTCAGACCATTGTTCTGTACTGACAAGTTGATATAAAAATGTATATAATTGTAGTAACAGAAGTTACATTTATAGGGAGCTGAACAAACTTCAGAATGATTCATGGGCATTCTAAAATCTGCACCAGTACTTCTAATGAAGTGAGTTAGCAGTAACATTTAATACTAGAGACTATTGCCAATGTTATGTATTAGTGTACTCTTTTTTTAATATGGTCATATATTGGTTGCTGTTAGTGATTGACCATATAGCGGTACTTGTGGGAACTACAGTTGTTTAGAATCCAGGTACTATCTATTCAGTATTGAATAATTTTGACAGTGTGAACTATCTTTAGATACATAATAGATAGTGCACTGCCCAAATCCAATATCTTGGCTAATTGAAATAGATACATTTGGACATTGCATTATTTGGGCCTTTGGATATCCTGGTGGCTCATGTAGTGCACTATTCACGTCCTCTAGTGAGAACCATTTATTTGTAAGAATCTGCATCATGACAATGTGAACCTATGTCAATAAATGTTCTGTTAAGTTCCCGGCCAGTCAGTCACATCTTTTGCAAGTTCAGTCAAGTACTGTCAAGATGGTAACCTACATGCCTGGAAATCCAAGGACTGCAACAATAAAGTGAGCAGACATAAGGGTATATGGAAAACCTTAAGACACTGCTCATTATGTGTCAGTACCATGGGTGAGGCAAATTTAGTTCCATACATCTCTGACAGTGAGAGGGAAACTGAAGAGCCCAGTTTGTATACTGGGAGTTATACAAACCCTTAAAACATTACTCACCAATAGACATACTGTATGCACAATGCATTTTTACTAACATTAGACATTCCTATTGCACCAAACAACAGAACAGTTTAAAACTACAATTTACAAGCATAAAACCTATTAACATGACAACTCAGATAATTTACTAGGTTACTGTCATTGGTAATTATGTCAACCAATAATTCCTTTGTAATGTTCCCTTTCTAATAACCCTTTCCTTTTTCGTTGTAGATACTCTCTGCACCTGTTGTACAGGAGCTCCTAGGGGTACCTGGTGCTGGATGTAAATGCCATAGAAAGATTTTTCGCAGTGGTACCCTACCAATCAAGTTAGCTGTAATCTTTCAGTACAGGCCACAATTCAATAATCTTTAGGTAATTTATAATTTCCCACTCCCAGTTTTCCCTCCCACCTGAGGAGCAACCCCTCTGTATGAATAACCCTCTTGTCCAATCCTCCAGACTCAAAACACCTAATCAATGTCCTGCTGATATCACCATGATCCCTAGCTGCTGTCTAAGGGAGCAGAGAGTCTGCACTGATATATTCAATTACAGCTAGGCACCTCAGACATATCTGGCTAGTTGTATTCAAGGACTATAATAATTTAGTATAAAAATACATTAGTAAAATGTGCTAGTGGTATGCTTCTTTTCAGATTAAGTCACCATTAATTCCAGCAGGGCTGAACAATAGATTTTTTTATTGTAAATTGATAACCAGGAAAAGCACACTTAGCCAAGGCTCATTTCCATGTGTGACCCACGGAAAGGGAAATAGGGAGACAAAATATACAGTACAAAGTATACATAGTGGAAAATGCAAGGTGCGGTAAAAATACAGTGATTTAATAAATACAATACAGTAAATAGCGTACTGGGTAGTAGATCAAAACTAACACATTGATACTACAGGAATGGCTATGCACAGGACAGTATCATCACTGCATAAATTTACTATGGCCAGGGTGGGTACAGGAGGGGCAGCAAGCAGTTTGAGCTGGCATTTGAGGGAGAAAAAAGGAAGGGGAGAGGCAGAGGATAGGACAGAGATTGTTTCAAATTCTCAGAATTATGCCAGGTTTCCTATTAGAACTGAAGTTTATATGCCTATAAATAAGTTATGTAGTTTAACAATTCTCATACATTACATACTGCTACCTAAGAAGCAGTGCAATCTAAGCAATGTTAGTATAGTATCATACAGGGGTATTTAAAAATGTTGTCTTTGTAAGGCTTGGGAAGTTTTTAGAGTGCTGCTTTGGGGATTTGCAGAGCCTGCAAGGAGTGAATCTGACAGTCTGAATACTTAGCAGTGTGTTGTGTGCATGAATGGTGAACAATGTAAAACTTTGTTACCAGGATTTCATATACTGTAAGTTTCTTCATGCAAATATGTTGTACTAGAAGCTTCTCATAAAGCCTTCAAACTCAGAAGAACTTGAAGGAACATCACTGATGTATAATGCAGAACAACATGCAGTCTACATTATGTCGGGCATTTGGAGACCTTAGAAAATAGAATACCCTCGGCCAAGAACACAAGATTACCTGCTAAAAGCAAATGCTCAAAATAATTGTGATACATAATCCTATGGCCAGAAGTTATGCAAAATATCTTTTGTGTGTGTGGGTGTGTGTTTTGTGCTAATTAAACGCTCACACTCTAGAGGCTATGTTGGCTTTACTAGTTTTATTTGTTGTATCTGGCACAGGGTAGAGACACAAATCAATTTTCAGCCATGCCTGACACAGATACAAATCAATGAACATTATGTTAATGTTGTGACAACAAATTGTGTACAAATAACAACAATACATGTATCTATTTATCTATTTAGTTATTAATAAAGATATAGCATTCATCCCCTCAACATTATTTGTAGGCATGGGCAAAATCTGTTTGCAATTTTTTGTGTAGTCATTATGGCAAAGTAATAAAACTATGTATTTCATATAGTCTTCACTGCACACTGAAGGGGGTGGCACAATATCTAGTTTAGCAATGGTGAAACTTCACCTGTGATGTGCAATATGTAAGCAATGATACATAATGGAGCGTGCATTAAACAGTTCTAACACATGGCTAGGGGGCAGGCTGTAGGTTGAGTGTCTCCAGCCCCCTAGCCATGCATTAGAACTGCCTAACACACACACCCCAGAGTGGCTTATTGCACTTATGAAATGGCAAACAATTGTTTAGAACAGAAAAAAATGCCATGTTCAATAAATAATTATTTTGTTAAATATTACTATGCAGGATAATATAGTCCCCATTTCTGGGGGGAGGGCAAAAAAAAAAAAATATCCTGAAATGAACTTTAAATAATGGAAGTGGCAAAACAAGAAAATCACTTGCCAAAATATGCTGGCTATTGAAATTCATGGTGAACTGGTTCTTGTTCACTCCTCTGAATAACTGATCTGGTGATCCTGCAGGTGTCACTGTTGCTGGTTATTTATATCTGCATTCTGATTTTCCTGTAAGCTGGTGGATGGTTTAACTTCACAAGCTGTCTCTTCTCACTCTGCAGACAGGATGTGAGACCACTTCCTGCAATCAGCATTATTTGCTTTCTAGTAACTCTGAAGCCTTCCCTCATCTCTATGCCCTGTGATGCACATTATTGCTCAGCTCTGCAAACTAGCCTCAGACAGCAGCTGGACTGCAGTGGCTCAGAGGCAGTGGTTAGTGTATCTTGTACTTAAACCTGCTTCTTTACTAAGTCTTGACATCATGCTGGAAAAATAAATAAGACCTATCGGATCAGCACTATACCACACTGGCATAGTGTCTAGTTTTTTCTGTTGCAGGAAACATGGGTGCAAATACAGGGATTCTGGCTCAGGAGGAAGCTTTGGAAGGTATTTTTTAAAACTGGATACAGGGCACAGAGATTCACAAAGTTGTGCATACATGCATCAATTGTGAGATTGTTTTGCAGCGTCAAGTTAAGGGTTGTATAGTTCTTTGTTTGCTCTCTGAAATTGAGCATTACAATCTCATGGCCATTTTTGCCAGTTTTTATGCTGAAGTTGCTAAGTTTGAGCTATATAAGTCCCTCACGACCTTGCTTGACCATATAGACCTGCACATCAACTCAGACCTTATGTACCAGGTCAGGCACAGTGTCAGGTGACAGAGATGGTGAATTTCTCAGTTTTTGTAGGTCAGACTAGCTGAGGGGATCATGGTGCTCAGATTTGTCTTTCTGAGCTCTGTGGTACATTTTAATTTTGGCAGTGAACATTTAAGTGCTGGTTTTGAACTCAGGGTCGTTCAGTGTGTTTATGTTCCTGCCCAGAGCTGCAGAGTCCAGGTGCCTATTAAGTGCTATGCAGAGACCGCAGAAACTGGACACTCCATATTCTGCTCCAACAGTCATTCGTGCTTTGGCATAGAGCCATCAAAATGTTTCATTTAGCTCAGCCTAGTCACTGGTTTGCCAGTTCAGGTTTATGTTTGTGGAGGTAGACCAGTTGTTAAAGATGTTGAGAGCCCATTAAGTGGCTCTGACAGTATTTTTCTGATTTCATTCATTTTCTATATTGTCAAACAGAGCATGGGTGAAATGTTGAAAGTGGGTACTCACTGACGCTTGTATCTCTGCAGGTGCAGTTGGCTTGGGAGTTTAACTCGGCACTGCAGTTTCTGGTTTGGCTTCATCATTTGGCTCATTTTCTTCACTCATGAAGTTGAGGTGGTCTTCATTGAAACTCAGGTTAAAATTTGAGTAAGGTACAGGTGTCATTTTAAAATTTGGCAAGTAATTGTAAGTTTTACTGTTGTGGGCTACTAAGGTTAGTAAACCCAATATGGCTGCCATACTTTTTTTTTTGTTTAAAAATGTAATAGTTTACAAGATAAGTTCCATGAGAAGCTAATCTCATTTACAGAACATCCCAAGTCATGGAATACAACTTATGCAAGCAATAACACATGACAAGTAGTGGGTTATCTCCTGATAAGAGCACACCCAGGTGTGTTATGAGGTACGTGGCACTGGCACCAAGTGCCTTATGCACCTGGGTGTGCTCTTATCTGAAGATAACTCACACCTTGGAATGTGTTATTGCACTTATAAAATGGGCCCCCATATACCCCCCAGTTTAAAAAAAAAGATTAAAAAGTATGATAAATCTGTTCCATATGCAGAAGGCAGAAAAATAGACCATCTGTACTGAATTATCCAGTCACTAAAGGAGGATCTTAGTATCAGTGTTTCCTCCTATGTCTGTCCTCTAAGGGAGACTTCATTTTTTTATTTACTTTATTTTAATTTTGATGAGGCTTTGTGTTTCAATTGTTTATAGCCAGTGGGTAGCTTGTGTGTGGGCCACTGTGTCCATTACTGGGAGCTGTATACCATGGTTTCTGTGTTGTAACTGTCATTCTAAAAAAGGTCAGTGTAGAGCGTGCACCTGGTCAGGTTGTGTTTCTGCTGCTTGTCTGTCCCTAGTCCCATCTCTGTTTCTCCCTGAACAGTTTTTTTGATTTCCTTTTTTTTCCTTTTCTTTACAGATTATTTTTTTACTTGCAGCTACGGGCTCGCAGATTGTGCATGAGTGTGTCCCATTGTGGCCTCTATACTGATCAGTTTTTTTATTCCTGGTTTTACTCAAACAAATGACAGTAACTCGTGCTGTGTGGCAGTTTTGTGACTTTTTATGTTCTGATGTTGAGTGGTGGCCTTTGAGTAAACAGAGTGCAGTTGACATGGTAACCATTTCTGATCACTTGCTTTGAAATGCTGGGAGGAATTGAGAGATGGATGTATACTGCCCAGGGGCAAATGGGAGCAAAAAAAAAAAAATTAACATGTACCAAGTCTGGAGACTTTTTGATGGTGGAGGAAATTCAGGGGATGTTGTATTGTTTTGTGTTGGTGGTATGCTGGTACCACTCTCCCGGTGCAGTGATTGTGGTTCCCTTGCTTACCAGGTGAAGGAACTGTATTGGGAGAGCAGTGCCACAGATTGATTTTTCCATGTGCTATGTTTGGTTGACACAAGTAGTGCCAGTTGGCAATGATATTGTCTAATAAGGACACAGGTCTGGAGGGCTATTAGCCAATCAGATTTGTTGATTTTGAATGCCCATTTCATAAAAAGACAAACAAGCTGAATACACAAAAAATAAATACAGAAGCAAATTTAAATGTGCAATATGATTCACAGTGCAATGAGAAAAGATACTGTGTTAGAGCAAATACAATTTATTACAACAGATACAAGTTTGTTGTTCCTGTAACAATGACTTCTTCAAGTTTTGCTTAAAAACATTCAAAGAGCAGGAATTCCAAAACGAAGTGGGATGTTCATTCCAGGAAAGAGGGGCATCATATGAAAAACTATTTCTTCCAAAATGAGTTTAAACTCTGAGTAAGACCAGGTCATGGTTAGGGACTGTTTGCCAATGTTCTAAAAGGTAATGATATCTTAGACAGTTGATGTTGCATATACTGTACCTGAACTCATTTTTAGATGTACAGTACATCAGACACTTCTAGCACATGGCTAGGAACCAATTAGATTTCTTAAAATTTACTAGCAATTTCATAAACTTTGTTAAGTATGTGCTAAGAGCAGGATACATGATGGATTTTTGGCCAAAAGGGTAGTCACATGGTCACTACAGGAAGATAACCATGGGGCCTCAAGCTTATTGTGCAATCATAGTTTAAGAGCAGAAGGAGCAGTACGTGTGGTAGAAACACAGAAACATAAACAATGAGATCAGAAAAAGACCAAGGGTCCATCTGGTTTTCTTTATCTGTCCTTGGATCTAGTGCCTATTCAACAGGGTGTCTCCCTGAATGCTTACAAAGTCAATCTTATTAGGATGAAAAAAACATCATAGTGCAGAAATGTTTGCTCCATTTGAATGCTGAGCATTTGTAGAAGGGATCTAGAGTAAATGCTTTTATTTGGAGAAAACATTTTGCAACCACTATTTTGATAGCTTTGGTGGTGGTAATTCTTTCAGTGCAACATAATGCAACTGAGATGAATCTCTTGGGTGATGAGAGAGGTTACAGAAACACAGAAACATGGAATCTAATGGCAGATAAGGACCACTTGGCCCACCCAGTTATCCCACTTTTCCCTACCTACAGTAGCAGTGAAGTCCAAGTTGCAGTGTTGTTTTGCTAAGTGTGTTAAATGTTTAATATTTTCTACCAGTCAGCTTTGTAGTTCCAATGGTTTGTGCTGATCATTAATAGAGAGCTGCTACTAGAGCCATAGTTGAGATTTTGGAGATGAACTGATTTTAGTTCAAATAGATATATTGTGTTGAATTTGAAAAAGTCATAAAATGGTAGTAATTCCTAGTTATATTGGGTAGTATTTTCAAATGGCATATGATGGATGCAACTCTTAGTCATGTCAATGTCAGAAACTGCCTTGGTGTGTGCAGAACATGTTCTATCTCGTTGGAGATATTTTCAAATGTTTTCGAAATTTGGACATATCTGCACAATTTCAAACTGTTTGTGGTACTTTACATGTAGTTTGGGGTAGAACAATGCTAGACATAGGTGCAAATGATAGAACAGGTTATGTCCAGGCACATTTATATCTGAACTTTGCAAACTGGACAAACAGGACCAGATTTTGAAACAGCCGTAATTGCCAAATGCTCTGGGTATGCCAAAGATATGGCACACTGGGCTTGCACAATCTAAAGGGATTTTCTATCTGTTGGGGCAATTGATGGAAGCTGGACCATCTTTTTGTGGTCTAGCTTGCATCAATATTGGGGACACTTTTTAAGGAGCTTGCACCCAAGATTTGGCGCAAGCTGCTGTAAGGTGGGTACACTGTTGTAAGTGCACCTGAGCTTAGAAACTTGGGAGCAGTTGCAGTAAACAGATAAGGAGCACAGAGAGGGTTCGATTCAGGGCCCAATACAACCCCCTACACCACCATTTGAAAATCCGTCCCACAGTAGCGAAGTAAGGATTTTGAAAACTGGATTTGCTATGATCTAGCTTGAAAATTGGACTTATAGCCAATGTTTCTGATGTCCAAAATTATAAAATATAAAACTGCATGTAGGATCTTACATTGGCTTTGAAATGCCCCCATTATATGAAAAAAATATCTTAAAGACAACAGTCAGTTTTACTATTGTACACACTATGGTTCTATAGTCAGAAGAAGGCAAAGATGCCCAGCAGGACTACCCAAACCCCCATCCACTCAGTGATAGAAATTCAGTTTTCTTCCTTCCATAATCATTGAGTCTATATACCCCTTAAGTTTTTTGTCACAACTTTCAAACACATGTTTAGGTAGGCTGTTCCATATTCCTGCTGCCATTTGTGTATTAAAGAACTACTTCCTGTTTGTTTTAAAATGTGATGATTTAAGTTGCTTGACATGATCTCTCATCATGTGGCCAACCTCATTTATCATCTAATTTAGGTTATTGAAAGGGTCTGTGTCTCTACTAATGTCATAGATTGCAAGCATGTCCCCTCTAAGTTCCCTATCCATTAATCTCATAAGTTCCAGTTTTCCCTGTCTTTCTTCATATGTTAGCTTACTGAAGCCCTTATAATCGTAACTTCCCTCCTTTCCACCTTTTCTAATTCATATTTTTTCCCTCCACGTATGAAGACCAAGACTGTGAACATAATCAGTGTGTGGTCTTATGAGACTCCTGTATAATGTGAAAATTATATCATGTCCCTTAGAAGGAAAGCTTTTCTTGATACATGCCAAGAATGTATTGCATTTGTTTGTGGTTAATGGTGCAGAATCAGAAGAGAGGGAGTTCACAAGCAGGGTACCAGAGGGATCTGTCCTGGGCCCCATCATCTTCAATATTTTCATCTGTGACATTGCAGAAGGAATATGGGGCAGGTTGTGTCTCTTTTCAGATGACACTGAACTCTATGGGAGGGTGGATAGCAATAAGGGAATCAAGGAAATGCAGAGTGACTTGCAAAGGCTAGAGAGGTGGTCTAAGGTTTGGTAGTTGAAATTCTGTGCCAAAAATTGTGAGGTAGTGCACCTAGGGAACAAGAACCCCAGGACAGAGAACTGGATGGGTGGGATAAGACTTGACACTATGGTCAAGGAACAGGCCCTAGAAATTATCATCAGTGACATCATCAAACAATCAAGGCAGTACAACAAGGCCTATAGTAGGTCAAATAGGATGCTGGGTGTATCAAGAGGGGTATTGATAGCAGAAGGAAAGAAGTATTACTACCCATTTATTGATCTTTGGTGAGGCCACACCAGGAGTACTGTCCCCAGTTCTGGAGTCCTCACCTCAGGAAAGATAAGGGCAGGCTGGAGACAGTGCAGCAAAGGGGAAAAAAAGATGATTCGGGGCCAAAAGGGCAGGTCTTACCAGGAGTGCCTCAAGACACTGAAAATGTTTTCGCTGAAGGCCAGAAGGGAGAGGGGAGATAAAAGGTATGACAGAGACTTTCAAGTTCCTGAAAAGACTAAACAAGGTGAACTGCAGAGAATTATTTAGCATGAATACCAGTTTGAGGTCACGAGGGCTTGAGTGGAAAGTGACAGGAAGAAAATTCAGAAAGGACATGAGGAAGGATTATTTTACAGAAAAGAGCAGTGGAACTGTGGAACAGTCTACTGGCCAAGCTGGTGAGTGCTAAAACTTAATAATTTCAACAATGGTTGGGACAGAGTAAAGGTTATAGGTGTTAATTGTGGCGACAGATACCAGGAATGGAAGAAAGGGATGGATGGGAGGGCTAGGACCCTGGATGGACATTAGGTCTTTGGGTTAGGTAGGGAACCATGGGCAGACTGGGTGGACCACTGGTCTTATTCTTTCATCATTGTCTATGTTTCTACATTTCTATGTTTTTGATTATTTTCCTGCATTGTTCCATGTTATTTATTTGTGTAGGTTTGTAGAACCATAGTACTACTGTGAACCACACTGCTTAGGCAGCACCCTCAATTTATTTTTAATGTAAGAAATAGTATATGAAAATATTTTTGGGGCAGTGCAAAACAACAGTCAGTTATTTCAGTAGAGCTGTGAAACCACAATCCTGCTGTGCACCTCAGTGGTTAGGCAGCACATTTTCTTTTTAATTTTGAAGTAAAAAATAAAATACAGTAATTATTGTTGGGATGTTCTAGACAAGTTGGTTATCAGAAACAGAAGCAAAGAATTAGATAAAAGATAAGGACTGCTTGGTCAACACAAGTTGACCATTTTTACTTACTTACATTATTACCACAGACTATACTTGATCTACAGCTCTTTCTCTCTCCTCACATCCTTACCACTATGATTCCCTTGTGCCTATCCCATGCATTGTTGAACCCCACCACTGTTTTCACCACCATCACCTCCACTTTTCCAGGAATCCACCACCTTTTCTGTGAAGAAATACTTCCTCATATCTCTCCTGAATCTACCTCCCCCCAGCTTCACAGTATGTCCCCTTGTTCTGGAGCACCTTTTTTCTGAAAATACTTGAAAATACTTCCCTCCTATACCTCATTTACTCACGTGAGATATTTAAAGGTCTCTATCATATCGCTCCTTCCTCCATACTTCCAGTGTCTACATATTGAGGTCCTATAATCTCTCCTCATAGGGCTTTTGATGCTTACCCTGCACCATTTTGTTGCTCTCCTGAGGGCTTCTTACTAGTGATCTATACAGAAGCAACACCGCCTTCCTCTTTCTGCCAGTTATACCCCTCCCTGTGCATCCCAGCATCCTACTAGTGATCCCAACTGCCTTGTCACACTGCCTGTCCACCTTTAGGTAATCAGATATGATTACCTCCAGGACTCTTTTCTGCTTGGTTACTGTCAGTACCACTTCACCCATTTTGTTCTCTGTCCCTGGGTTTTTGTGCACTAACTGCATTATTTTACACTTTTTAGCATTGAAACCCTGCTGCCATACCCTTGACCACTCCTGTTGTTTTCTCAGGTCTATGTTCATCCTTCCCACCCCCTGGACTCTCTACCCTATTGTAGATTTTGGTGACATCCACAAAGAGGCAGATCTTCCCTTCCAGCTCCTCTGCGATGTCACTTATAAAGACATTAAAGAGAACAGGTCCCATCACTGATCCCTGAGGCATGCCACTGGTCACCCTCCCTTTCTTGGAGTGAACTTTCTTCATCACTGCCTTTGTCATCTATTCCCTAAAAATTTATTTTCCAGTTTACCACCTTTTGACCTAATTCTATGCTACCCAGCTTGCTTATTAGTTTCCCATGTGGAACAGTGTTGATTGCCTTTTTGACATCTAGGTAGGCCATGTCCACCGCTCCACCCTGATCTAAATCCTTTGTCACTCACTCAAAGAAATCTATCAGATTCATTTGACATGACCTCCACCTGTGAAACCATGTTGCCTAGGATCTTGTAACCCACTGGATTCAAGATTTTCCATAATTCTTTCCTTCAGCAGTGATTGCATTAACTTTTCCACAACTATTGTCAGGCTGATTGACCTGTACTTGCTAACCTCCTCCCTGCTACCACTTTTGTGTAGTGAGACTACATCTGCCCTTCTCCAGTCCTATAGAACCACTCCTGTTTCCAGTGAGCTGCTAAATAGGACTGTCAGAGGTGCAACCAGTCCCTCCCTTAGCTCCCTCAGTACCCTTGAATGAATCCCATCTGGCCCTATTGCTTTATTCACCTTCAAATTAGCAAGTTCCTTCAGGACTCTCTCCTCTGAAAGTGAACTAGTGTTCACCTCCCTCCCTCCAAATCTTCTGTTACTTTTTTGAGGCCCCTCTCCTTTACCTTCCTCTGTGAACACTGAATAAAAGTATTTGCTCAGGATGTTTACCTTTTCTTGGTCCCCCCCTCTGTACAGTCCCCCTTCCCTTTGTAGCCTTGTAATCCCAATCCTGTACTTCCTCTTTTCACTTAGATACTTATAAAATGCCTTACCCCCTTGTGTTACCTCCTGAGCTATTCTCTTCTTAGTTTGTACCTTTGCTGTAATTACTTCTTTTCCTGCTTCCCTCTGTTTCCCGTGATACACCACCCTATCCTCCTCCCTCTACAACTCCTCATACCTTCTGAATGCTACCCATTTAACTTTTACTTTGTCAGACAGCTCTTTTTAGAACCACAGTCGTCTTCTTTTCCTCTCGCTTTTGCTCACTTGTTTGATGCAAACGTTATTTGCCTTTATTATTCCATGGAACCATGGAACAGTCTGCCAGCACAGGTGGTGGCAGCTAAAACAGTAAGACAATTTAAGATAGCATGGGACAGACAGTGTGGACAGTTTGCTAGAACAATTAAAGGGGAGGTGGATGGCCACCTTGGGCAAACTAGATGGATCATGTGGTTCCCATCTGCCAACACCATTCTTATGTTCTTATGCTCCCTTTTAGCTTCATCCACTGTTTCTCAACTCCACTCAGGCCATCTCCGCCACCAGATCATCTCAGAGGCATTCACCCATCTTTATAGTCTGCCTCCTGTAGTCCAGGACCATCATCCTTGTGTGATTTGATTCTTCTGCTGTTCTTATATTGAACCATACCACATGGTGATCACAGATCCACAGATGGCCTCCCACCTTGATGTCTGCAACTCTGTCCCTGTTACTTTGTACCTGGTCCAGTACTGTCCCATCATGAGTGGGTTCACTGACTAGTTAGTGCAGGTCTATAAAACTGCAACCCAGTTGTGCACCACAGTGCTTAAGCAGCACACATAGTTTTTTTTAATGCAAGAAATGATCAGGTACATTCTTATTGTATATATAAATGTTTTTGGATGTTCTAAGCTGTCAATAATTTTTGTAGGCTGTAAAACTAAAGTCTTGTTGTTCACCTCAGTCTTTAGGAAGCACTTAGTATGTTTACTTTTAAAGTAAGAAATATAATAATAAAAATAATCTTTGTTGGCTGTGCCAAGGAACAGTCATTTATTGTGCTGGAATGTGAAACACCAACAACGATATGGTAGGCAAACACAGTCAGTCTGCAATGTCCAAAAAAGCTGGCACAAGCCACAGAAACAGTAAAAGTAGCTGAGGAGCCACAAGTCCCCTCCCTTCCAAGACAGTGAGTTACTGATGGCCACCCAAAACCTCTGTGTTGTAGTATTCTAATATTAATCCATTAGATGAGGTAGCATTCAATGTGTTTTAAATTTAAATATTTTTACTTTAATGATAAGAAACATTTAATGAAAACATTTCAGACTACTTTGTTCACATTGTCACATTTCCTTCATGTTTTCTGTACCGATGCTAAGTGCTTCTGTTGCTAAAAGTGGGGCAATATGGCAAATACACCAGGAAAGTGGTCATTTTTTTGAGTTTCTTATTTTTATAAGGAAATGGCCTGCTTTTGCTTTTTTTTTTCATCTTGCACCAGTCCAAGAATTTCACCTATTGCAGCACAATAAGAATGTACTAGACCATTTCTGTTAACTGCTGCCCCAGTTCTGAACACCCCAAAAACTGAACTGGAATCCTGAAGTACAGGATATGATATCATCAATTTTATCAAGAAGATATTATTCTGACTGATCAGGAACATATTAAACATAATAAAAATCAATGCCACTAGTTTACATTATTAAAAAAAAATTATGAGATATGCTTTTCTTCACAGTTTCATGGGATATAGTTTTTCATCCTGATTTCATGGCATATTTGTCTCTTTATAGTTTCCTGCCATAGGGTTTTCTTTTTTTTATATTTTATTCACTTTTGACCAAGAACAAGCCAAAGGCATACAATCAATGAATCTAGGAAAAGACATCACACATTTAAGTGACAAATCCAAGTATTATGTTAGCGTCAGGTCATAACAAGACCACTGAGTTTAGATACATCATATGGGGTACTATACGAGACAAAATACTTATGGTCCTGCTATATTAAGAACAAACAGAGCCAGGCATGATTGCCCAGATAACCATCCACATTAAAACCTGTGGGTGAAGAACAAAAACAGGGAGAATAAGGAAAATGTTGATTACATGACATATATAGCCATTATTCCCGCTTAGTCTACAACAAAAGTTAGGTAAATTATTGAACCTAGTAGCCACAGTTAAACTCTACATCCAAGTGAACAAAGCAGTATCTAAGTATACTGAAAAACAGCAACCATTATGATTTGCAAGTACAGAACGAGCAGAAAAATCATTAGAAATAAAAAATGTTGCATCTGGCTGCAAAATGATAGCATAAATTTGACTCTAATAGGAGACTATCCCCATCTGGAATACAATAATGTAGTTAACAGACAGAATCACAACTATGAAGTCAAAAACAGCACCAAAAATGGCACTCACAATAGCATCACTGGCAAAATCGACACCACTGGGAAACCAGGAAATCAGAAGTGTCTTGTAATAACAGCTTTTCATCTTGCTGCTTGGACAGTACACAACACTGGTCTGGAAAGCTACTCAGAAGGCACTTTTGTTTAAACAGAGTAGTAGCATAATCAAACAGTAAACTTCCCAGTGTAGACCCATGTAGATTCCCAAGACTAATAATAGTGCAGCAGGAAACAGTACAAGTGAAAGTCAAACCCCGTCATCCGAACCAGAAGGTAAATGCTGCTCCTGGGGTGGTTGACTCCAAAACTCAGTCACAATTAAATCCACTCTCTTTCTTGCCTCTGCAGAGTCATTAAACTGGTAGGTCTTCCCTCCATATGTAATACGGAGATGGGCAGGAGACAACAAGGAGTTAGCTATGCCCAGGTCCCACAATTGCCATTGGAGGGGATCAAACATCTTACAGTGTTTGTGAGTGGCACTGGACCAGTCAAGAAAAATTTTAAATTCATGGCCTTCCTGAGTCAGTGGGTAGTTATCTCTTGCCTGATGCAAAATGGTGTCCCGAATGTCAGGGCCAGCCATAAAGAGCAATATAGTACGGGCCACCTCTTGGTTGTCCAGTGCCCTCTGAAAGTTTATTCTATAGGCCCTTTTAAAGGCATCCAAAGACAGCTGTAGTTGCAGTGGGACTCAGGAGTGCAACTATTGCTTGAGGAGGGAAAGTGAATTCTCCCCTTTTGGAATCCTGTGGAATGTCAACCAGTCATAAGTTCATAGCTCTATTGGCATTTTTCAGTGTTTCCACTAGGGCTCGAAAGTGACTGATTTCTGTAGTCGAAGCGGCAAATGCTGCTTGGGTCTTTTGTGATCTGTCATCTGTAGCTTTGGCAGTTTGAAGGGAAGTTTCAGTTTTAATGTCTTGGGCACCCAGTCTTTTGAGCACCTGCTTCAAATTTGCAGTCCATTCCTCAAATGGATTGTAGCACTGTGTCCCATGCTGGGGATCTCTCGCTACACTCTATCCAGTGCTGTATTTGGCATGCCATGCTGGGCCTGTGGTGTTTGTTGTGGTGGTGGTTTCAATCCGGCTCCTTCTGCTGTTCTCTTCTGCTGACCCACATCCAGAAAATAAATGCTGTTGTGTGCTGAGGTCAAAAGTTTCAAACAATTCTGATAAACTGATTCATTTCACTATTTCTGCAGTGCATAGTTTAGAGCTACTACAAAACACTTCCAGTCACAAACATGGCTCTCTGATGCCCCCCTGCCTTATGGTTTTCTTTTTATAATTCTATACCTCAGCTGTGGCTGAGCTCAGGGATACTGTTTCACCCCCACACCATTTGTATGAACTGTCACACTCAATAGTTGTTAAACTTTGGTTTCCTTTATGTGCTTTAATAACTGTTAACCATACCTCTCAATCTCTTGCATCATACATCAGAGACAAGGCTTGACAAAATCAGAGACAAAGACTGAAAATCAGGGACACATCTTAAAAACTGGTACTATTCACTCAGGTAGCTGACAAAATAAGGGAATTAGTGTAAGATGCATTTTCTGAAGAAGAACACATCTGTAATTTTAATGTTTAACATTATTTTGTGCTTACAATCCTCAACGTTCTGTTCTCAAAACACAAGGACAGAGGAAAATTCTAAGGCAAAATCAGGGACATCCCTGAAAATCAGGGACAGTTAAAAGGTATGCTTTTACCTTCACTCTCCTCTCCTTTCCCCAGGGACCTACTCTAGTGTGCATAGTTTCAGCCACTCTAAACCTTATCCTTCCTCATCTAAATATTGTCAAATAATAAATAGGAATACATTTATCAGTAACAAATAAAGCAATATTCTAGGAAAATAAATCACAAGATAGACACTGTTATTTCAGTATCTTAGATCTAGTCTCTCCAAAATGCATTCTCCTCTGGGACCTACTTCAGTGTACTCAGCTTCAGTCCCTCCAAGCCTTATAATTCACCGTATTCAAATGATCAAATAGTAACTCTATAATAAAAGAACTCATTTTTATAACAGTAGTGGGGATTAAAATGGCAAGATAAAAAGTGGTACCATATACCCAACTCACCAGATATCATGTTACCTTGTCAGCTGGATATGTCACTGATGATAACCAGCCCTGTTGGGTACATTACATTGCATAGATAGCTGGTCAAAACCACTAAGGAATGAGTGCAGTAAAAATTGTGCAGAGAAAAGAGCGTGAGTGATAACAGCTACAGTGAAACAATAGCGAGGTACCTTATAGCACGTAACTGTGATCACTCTTACTGAGTGGTCAAAGGCAAAATGATGATGCTGTGAGAACATCAAAACCAGTTAAGGTTTTAACTACCTGACCTGTATGGTATATGGATTAAAATAAAGCTTTTTTGCACTTTAATTTGGATGGTGTCAGCATTTGTTTTCTGATTCTAATGGCGAAAAGACGAGATCCATCCCATCCTGACTTTGTCCTGCCTCCTCTGAGTTTTGCCCCCCTGGAGTTGATTATATAATTTATGGGGTGATGCAGGGGGCACAGCTCCCTGCATAATATTGTTTGTTGGTTGTGAGCAATTTGACCCCCCACTGCACCCCCCCACTTTATTATGCTGAGTGTCCATCCCCCAACTTTCTCACCCGAGTTGTGTTCCCCACTCCTCTGTTCTCCTGACTTGTGCCCCCACCCCTCTGTCCTCCTGTGCAGAGATGTGGCAAAGTAAAACTTCACCAGCAAAGTTCACATGAATTGGCATAATTCGCCACTTCATAAATTGCGTAAAATTCGCAGAGCGAATTTCGCCAACTTCGGCCATCTCTACACCTGAGTTGCATCCACAACCTCCAGAGTACAGACTGTGCACGGTTGCTGCTTTTCTGCCCCACTGTCTTTGACAGCACTCTTTTGCTGACACTCAGTTTGACTGCACTTTATTTGTAAAGCGGTTTTCAACCTGAACCCATTGCATACTCAAACCACCAGAGACCAGCTTTTACAATGCAGATGACATCACAATATCCATGTAAAGCACTGAAACCAGCAGTTAAAATCAAAGATGAACAGAAAAAACATCATACAAATATCAGATTTGAAAGCTATGACTAGCAAACTGATGTTATATAAATGAAACATATAATGGTTTGACTCAAACAGTTTATCATCACTTCTGAGGGACTTTCATAATATATATAGGTGGGCATAGCCCTGGCAGCTGCCCCACAGGTGCACACAGTCAGGACCCTGTAGGTGGGAAGCTGGAGCTGTAAGTTGTGGGCTGCCAGTGATGAGGGGACTGTTCTCCAGGCACCACCATAATCCCCAAGTACCCACCCTCCCACTATGTGGCAGGCAGCCTCCCACCTACAGGGTCCTGACTGTGTGCAACTATGGGCAATTGTCAAGGCTGTGCCCACCTGGGGCCATGTTACTTTTCAGCCCAGATAACTCCCCATGAAGTGATCCCATCTGATCAGCTGTAGGGCTATGTAAACAGCACCCTGATTGGTGCCACATCACTTCCTGTCATACCTGCTTTCTCCCTAATTCCCCAGGGCACTCCTGTACCTCTTCTGCCCCAGGTCCCTTCCTTGCATGCAGACGCCCCCAAACCTTGTGGCACCTGTGGTATTGTGCCAGCCAGGCAGGCTGGATCCCTGTGGCAATTCCTGTAGATGCACCAAATGTTTGGTGCTAGCTTGTGGGCTGTGGCATCTCCTGGATTTTGGGTGCAGGTACCCACCCTTTTATAAAATTGGCTGCGGGGTCTCTGACACACCAAAAGTTTGCCACAGTCCTAGAGAGTTGCAACTTGCATCACTGTAAGACCTCTTTTAAAACTGGGCCCAATGTCAGCAGAAAAAAAACATCAGTCCTAATACTCTGCCCTGTTTTACCCTCTCCTACCCAGTGACCTATTGCCTAGATGGGGTTTTTGATCTCACCTTCCCCTCCCTTGCTCTCTGCCTTTCTGCTACCCCCCCTCAGTAACTATTAAGCCCTTAACTCTGCCTCAACCATGCTTGAACCTATCAATAGTTTTTGCACCTACCACATCTGCTGATAGACTATTTCATGGCTTAACCTCATCTGTAAAGTAAAACTTTCTCAAATCCCTCTTGAATCTTCCCCAACCAGCTTCCACTCATGTTCCCCTTTGTTTTTGATCCATGATTCTTTCTGAATAGTTCCTTGCAGTTTACTTTTATTCCTTTCAGGATTGGTTAAGTCTGCTTGCTGGCTGTGGAGAAGATTTCTGTAAGTTTTGCTATTGTTTTTTAAACTACAGGAGAGAAGGATTAGTTCATTCTAGTTGCTGCTGAGGAAGTTAATGAATAGAGGATTTTTGTAAGTTTTGATATTGTTTATTTTCATTTTAATTAAGCTTAAAGTAGAATTTAGCTTAAAGGCTTCTGTGGCTGGAGTGACTGTAAAAGCCCTTTTTAGCCACCCCTTCCACCAGCCTTTCTTAACTACTGAAATACCACTGGGGTTTGGGTTTGAAGGCTGTGAGGGAGGATCTTAGGGAGCTACAAACTGATCTGAGTCATCAGTATAGGCCAGGAAGAAGGAAACAAAGAAAAGCCATATGAGCTAAGTCTTAAGGACATATAAATATATAAAATGTGTGAGTAGATCTATAGTCCTTATGAGTAGGATTGTGGTTTCCAGTTAGTACTGTAGTTGACTGTCTTATGCTGCATGCAAGGGCATTTAAGATAACAATTTATGTTAGAGGCTGGGCTAGGATTAGTTAATGTCAGTGGCTCAGTAGGTAGCACACTCGCCTTTGAGGCTGAGAGATCAGAGGGCTGTGGGTTCAGTTCCCACATCTGGCACTTGGATTAATATCCCAATACTGACACTGTGGTGCAGCATGAGAGGGGTGCTGCACTCCTGAGGTGCCGTCTTTCGGATGAGACATTAAACTGAGGTCCCTTCTGCCTGGATTGGTGGTAGTTCAGGTGGATGTTAAAGATCCCATGGCACTTATCGAGTAGGGGAATTTCTCCGGTGTCCTGGCCAAATTTCCCTCATTCACTGAAAATACCAACAGCTTAATCTGGTTCAAGGTCAGTTGGCATTCATCTGTATCCCTCTCCCCCAGGTCATGCCTGAAAATAGGCAGGATTTGTCTAGTGCACTTACCTGGTCAACAAAAACTAAATAAAAAAATTAAAAATAAATTCTACTTGCTGTAGGGAGAGTGGCGTAGAGAGGCTGTACAGGTAGTGTGGACCATGAGTAGGACTGTAGGGTGCAATAGTTTTGGGGCAGCAATGCAGATGAACATACTGTGGAGGCTGGGAGGGTGCCCAATATGCCACAGGCTACGGAGGCTTGAGAAAGAGGTTCAGTGGCTTGGCAGGGAGCTGGGGAGATTGAGGGAGGAGGGGAGGATTGCATAGGTAGGAGGGCTGACATCTGAGAGTATTGTGGGGGCACCACAGAGAAGAAACAGTGGGGCAAGGGAGAGGTCGGGGGAGGAGGCACAGTAGACAGAAAGCTAGTTGATGAAGGGTGCATTCTAGTAGGACCTAGGAAAAGAGAAACAGCAGTAGGCAGGAGGGAGGAAGAAACACACAGTAAGACAAAGGGAGGAGGGAACATGTTTGCTGTACTAGCAACACATGGGAAAGAGGATGCAGGAGGAGACTGCACAAGGGATAGTACTCACAAAGAGAAGGGAGAGAGGGGAATTATTAGTGGAGAGACTGAGTATGGTATGGCATGGCAGTGGGAGAGATAGTACTCGGAGAGGTGAGTAGGGAGCAGAAGGTTGGCAGTCAAACAGGAGGAGAGGAAGGAGTGTCAATTGAGAAGGGCAGGGGGGAAGACACCGGGACACACTGTAAAAGCACCATCTTGATTGGCCCCAGAAATGAGAACCTGGGTGGGGGAGTGGTGACGGGCACAAGGAAAGAGGAGAGAGATGTACTAGTGTTGGGGGACTCCATACTCAAGGGGATCAGATGGGGCAGCAAGGGGGAGAGGCACAGTCAGATATGGGTGGAGTCCATACCAGGATTAAAGGTAGACAAGGCAGGACAGGCAATCCTAAGGTGTGTAAGGAGGGGTAGGAGGAAACCACACATTGTGGTGCATGTGGGGACAAATGACCTAGCGGGGGAAACAGTGGCGGTAACAAAGGAGAGGACTGAGGAAGTGAGAAGGTTGTGCGGGGAGACTGAGAAGTCTATGGTATTCTCTGAAGTGCTCCCAGTACCCTGCCCAAGCACAGTGAGACAGGAGAGGATTAGGGAGTTGAACACATGGTTGGGAGAATGGTGTCAAACTAAGAGATATGGGGTTGTGGGTGGCTGGGGCAGTACCTGGGATAATAACAATCTGTTTGCAAGGGATAGGCTACACCTGAGTGGGATGGGGAAGGAGGTATTAAAGCAAAGACTGGGGAGGTATATTGTGACAAAGGTGGATTTAAACTAGATGGGGTGGCAAAAGGACAGCAGGTAGGCAGGGATCTGATAGAGTGGAGTCATAGCCTACACCCCAGGCTAGCAGGGAAGGGCTCAGGGTGGCTGTAAAAGGAGGGGGTAGAAGGAAGGAAATGGAAGCCAATGAAAGGAAGGGGGCAGGATGGAGGGTAGTCTCACTGAATGCAAGAAGCTTAGGCAACAAATCTGCTGAGATACAGGCATTCTTAGCAATGTGGAGGGTGGATGTTACAGCTGTCACAGAAACATGGGCAACTGAGTATCGGGACTGGGATCTTGCAATCCCAGGATACAAAGTATACAGGAAGGACTGTAAGGAAGGGAGGGGCGGTGGGGTGGCAGTCTATGTGAGGGACGGGATCAGATGCACAAGGGACGAGGAGGAAGAAAGGTGAACAGAGGCAATCTGGCTGCAGCTCCTAGACTCAAGGGGTAGGAAACTGAGGTTTGGGGTGGCATACAGGCCACCATCCCAGTCTGAGGAGCTGACAGGGAATTAGCAGGACAAATCAGAAAGGTATGTAGAAAAGGGAAGGTGGTCATCATGGGGGATTTCAACTTGCCGGGCGTTGACTGGAGCATTCTAGTCACCTTCAGTGCTAGGGAACAAGTGCTCCTAGATGTAATCCTGGAGGGTCTCCTGACACAGTTGGTTAATGTACTACTAGGCTAAAGAACACTTTAGATCTGGTGTTGTCGAATGGGGAGGCAGTAAGGGACATAAAAGTGGAGGACCCACTAGCCGACAGCGATCACCAAACAGTGTGGTTTAATACCACGGTGTCCGGGGAGCCAGAGAAATCAGTTAATCAGGTAGTAAACTTCAGGGGGGCAGATTTTGGGAGGATGCAGGAAGTACTGAAAGGGAAACTAGCGGGCATAAGGCAGGAGATGGATGCAGATCAGAAATGGGATATTATTAAAAGGGGGGATTACAGAGGCAACAGAATCCTGCACCAAGACACAGAGTAAGAGGAGCAGAGCAAGAAAACCATGCTGGCTGAACAGCGAGGTAGTGGAGGTGGTGAGAGCAAAATGGGAGGCACACCAGAGGTATAGCAGGACAGGGAAGGAAATGGACAGGGAGGAGTATGCACGATGGTCCAAGGAGGTGACCAGAAAAGTGAGAGAAGCCAAGGCTCAGTATGAGCTGAGATTAGTGCAGAGAATTAACAGGGGGAGAAAGACTTTTTCAGATACATCAGGGAGTAAAGGAAGTGCAAGGAGACAATAGTGAGGATAAAAAGGCATAGGAAGTGGATGGACAAGGGTGAGGAGCAGGCAGAAGCACTGAATGAATACTTTTGCTCAGTGTTCATGTAAAAAAAGGGGAGCCGCTACCACCATGGGCTAGGAGGGTGGGGACAGGGGGAGAAGAGGCAACAGATGGAAGAATTGAGGCAAGTAGAGTCCTAGAGGGACTGAGGGCACTGAAGGTAAGCGCCAATTCATCCACTCATTGTGAAGAGTTTGCTCATTTTTTGTCTGACAGGGTGTCATCGATTCAGTCAGTGATCTCCTCTGCAGCACCAGGTGGCTGAGGGAGGGAGGGATATGTTTCATTGGTCTTGAATAAATTTAGACCGTTTTTGATGGAAGAGGTTTGTGGGGTGATCTCGGAGTTGTGGCCCACATACTGTAAACTGGATCCAGGCTTGAATCGACTAATAATGGGATGTGTGGGGTTTCTGGGCCCAGTGTTCGCTGAATTGATCCAGTGCTCCCTATCAGAGCGGTCATTCCTGGAGTGTTAAAAGCAGCTGTGGTGCGACCTCATCTGAAAAAGCAATCTATGACCCAGACTGTTTGTTGAATTATAGACCCGTCTCTAACCTTCTCTTTTTGGGTAAGGTTATAGCGAGGGTGGTGACCATGCAGCTTGAGGAGCACCTCATAGCCTTTGACATCTTTGAACCTCTCTAGTCTGGATTTAGGTCTAGGCATAGTACCAATACAAAATTGGTTGGAATGCAGAATGATCTGCTCAGGACTAGGGACTGAGAGGAACAGTCAGTTTTCGCTCTCCTTGATCTCTCTTTAGCTTTCAAAACTGTCGACCATGGGTTGTGGTTGGATAGCCTCAGGGCATACTGTGGACTCATGGGCACTGTCATCTGCTGGTTTGAGTCCTACCTTAGAGACAGGACACAGAGGGTGGTGATGGAGAATTTTTCATTGCTCCCAAAGCCCTAGCTCTGTGTACTGTCCCAGGGTTCGATCCTCGCTCCCATGTTGCTTTCAGTGTACATACCACTACTGAGAGGGATTGTTAGATGATACAGGCTGGATTTTCACTGATATGCAGATGATACTCAGCTATAGCTGTCTTTTGCACCTGTGATGTCTGGTGCCATTGACGTAATAAATTCATGAAATGTTGAGATCTAGGACTTGATGGCATCAAGCTGGTATGTGACTCAGTCTGGACAAGACAAAGGTACTAATGATTGAGCCAGTCAGGAAGTTGGTGCTGGGGCCACTGATGAGAAGACTAGTTTATGGCTGGGTTGTTCCGAGTTGGTGGCCACTGCTAAGGTTAAGAATTTGGGGTCATTCTGGATGAAAGGCTGACACTTGAGTTTCAGGTGTCAGTTGTAGTCCAGAATGGCTTTTATCATCTGAGGAATATTGCTCACATTGAAACATTGATTCCACCTGAAAACCTGCCCTCACTGGTACATACAGTCATCACCTCCATACTTGACTACTGCAATGCTCCTTACTGCGGGGTTGGTGGAGGTGACCTACAGTGTCTGCGGCTAGTTTAGAATGTAGTGGCCCAGTTGTTGATGGGCCTCCTGAGGTCATGTCATATAACCCTGGTTCTGCAGCTCTCGGTGAAGTGGCATATCACATTCAAGGTCACTTTATTGATCTATAGAGCCCTGCACATACTGGATCCTGGCTACCTGTGTGACTTTCTGTAACAATATCAGACCTCTCCCCCTGCCCCTGTTCCTCTGAGGTGGGCCTCATAGCCATTCCAAGGGTAAGACTGAAATCTTCCAGTGATGGGGCCTTTCCATCTGCTGGTCCTGCCCTTTGAAAAAGACTTCACAGGGCCCTGAGAGAAACCCCTTCATAGGATGCCTTTAAAAGAGGCTTGAAATCCTTCCTCATTCTTGGGGCATATGGTACTGTGTAATAATCTATTGGAAATTCACCTACTGACCAGCTTTGCAGTATTAAGTTAAATATTTTAGTCTAATATGTATTTGTTCTTTTTAATGTGGTTGTTAATAGTAATGTTTATTTTTTTTGTAATGTCTGTAAAGTTTTTATAAGAGCGCAGAGCCCCTGGAATGCAGGCTTCATAAATAAAGTTAATATGACTACCACTCCTACTCCTCACAATGATAAACACCACCACAACTATTCACCATGACATATTAACCCTTTCTGGAATAGAATTCACTTAAGGAAACTACACTTGCAGCCATCAAGCCACCCAGATATTTCCTGCTATTTCACATTTCTAAAGGAAATCTGGCTGGCTGACAGGAAATTTCTACTTGATATGTCAGTGGCTGAAGTGAAACTGTACAGTATCAAACATTAGCAGAGACAGTTGTCCTCTGAAGAACCCAGTGATGATAACATCATTTTGCTTCCTACTATGTTTTTTCCAGTTTTTCAATAAAAAGGCATGCTGAAAAAAATAATCTGTGAGTCAAGTGTTTTGCAGCTATTTCGCATTTGTATTGCTGCTGTTTAGTTATGCGATTAATGTGCTGCCAAGCCTGTCTGTGTGCCTTATTTTGTTGAATTTCTGTGTTTGTGAGGGCTTGTAATGTAGGACGTTAAAAGGAATTTTGGAGTAATTGCTTCTATTTTGATCCCAGGAGTCCACAGATGTGCTTGGGTGTTTTGGCTGCTTTAGTTATTTTTTTATTTGTCCTGTATGTTTGGGGGTTGTGGATGGATGTTTCATGTTCTTTACACTCGGGGGGGGGGGGGTGTCTCTTTGTTCAGTTGTATTTCATGCTATTTAGGTTTATAATACTTTTTGGGGGGTTGGAGTAATTTTTGTTTCTTAATCTGGAGGCCTGGTTCTTTAGCTTGGGGGGCATGGTGTGTATGGATGTTTGCCAAATGGTTGTTTTGGATTTGCAAAATGATTGTTAGATCTTGAATGTCTATTTTATTAATATATTCTGAACCCGGTCATAAGCTATGTTAACACAACCCCACGTGACCTGACTTTCAACCACTCTGGAGGCAGAATTGACTGGTTTCTATTTACAGTGGGCTGGATTATTAAAAGTCTTTATGCAAGCACAGTTCCCTAGCTAGAGTTGTGCCTGTATCAAAAAAAAAGTAAACATGTTTGATTGCTATTTGCAAATTGTTTGACACATTTACATCAGTCTGATTGCTTTATGACACAGAAAAGACACATACATAATTTTTGTCATGTATCACTTTTTGAGTACAAACTGCAAGAGCTGCTATCGAAAGACTGACCATGTGTTTTTTGTTTTTGTTCCTAACTTTTGTTGCAATTTCTGCAATTGTTCTAATATTGTTGTGCCACAAGTCACTGTAAGTGTATCTGGAACTGTTTTAAAAAATGCACCCCAGTATATGGTATATCTTCATAGATATGGGACTGAGGTTTGCCGTTGAAGGGCAGACTATGTTGTCCAGGTGGACCTGATAAAGAGGAGCTAACATGCCCAGACAAGTCAAGGGGGAGGGGGGAGTGGCTATGAGGGTGATTTGCCAAAGGAGACAGAAAGTGATGAGGTATTATAAATGACTTCAGAAAATGGAGGGGAAAATAAAGGAGAGAGTAGTAAGCTGATTGGGGGAGATGAGAAGGAAGGGCAAGGGTTTCCAGGGGTATTTATGTATTTATTTATTTTTTATTTATTGAAATGTTTCACCAGGAAGGCACACTGAACAACAAGTTGCTCATCTCCCGGTGTGACCTGGGGCGGGGGGAGGGGGTATAGAAGGAGGAGAAAATTTGACATACAATTTAACATTTATCTTAAGTGAGGGGAACAATTAATCTGCATAAAAAAATGTACATACAATTTACATTTGTAGAGTGGATTACAGATTTGCAGTTAACATGATGGAAGATTAATACATACATGACTGAGAATTATACATACATAGATACGCCCTGTCTGGACAGGTCAATAAGTGCTAGTGATCAGATCTAAGTGAATGAATGCCTATTTAAGTGCAGAGTGGTGAGAAAGCAGGCTAGGGGAGCAGATTAGAAGGGATAAGAATTGGACTAAGAGTATAGAGGGTATGATCGAGGGGGGTAAAGAGGTTTGCCCTGTATTAGGCCTCTCCAGGATGATGAAAACCCTGCCGGGGCAAGACAAGCACAGGCAACTTGGGAATGGTGGTAGAGAAATACAGAGATAGCAATAAGGGGGAAGAAGAAGATGGAAACATTGTTTAACCAGAAGTATCACACTAAGCTAAAGCTTGTTTCCAGATGTGATCTGGGAGCACAAGAAAGTTAAGTGACTTGCTCAGGATCACACAGTATGCACCTAGGCAGCTGTGGGATTCAAACCCAGGTTTCCAGATCTGCAGCTCAGAGCCTTAACCCACTGCACTATACTGCCTTGTTTAGGAAAGGGGGAAGAGAAAGTAGAAGTGTGGGAGTGTAGGGTAGCTGGCTGAGAGGGGGAGAGAGGGGGGGAAAGGATTAACAGGAGATTGGAGCAGGTAGTAGAGCAGTCATGAAGGGGAATTAGTTAAGGAGGATTGAAACAAGAGCAGCTAGCAGAGAGAAAGTTAGGTAAAACAGAGGTTAGGGAGTGGGATGAAAAGGGGTTCCATATTTGGGGGGGGAGTTCCAGGTTTTGGGGAAATGGCGGGTGAAGCCTGATTGACCGATAAGGGTGGTTTGATGGGGGACTAGCAGAGTATGAGTGTCAGCAGATCTGAGAGAGTGGGGGATGGGAGGGAGCAAGCAAGGTAGGGGGAAGTTCTCTAGCCAGAATTTTGAAGTGAGTTTGGCATAATGAGCAAAGTGTCTGTTAGCAAGTGGGGAAAGGACAAAGCATGGTATAGGTTGCAATGATGAGTGCAAGAAGGAGCATCAAGGGTGAAGTGACAGAAGGAGTTAGAGAGTCCAATCTGGTAAGGGTAGATTTGGGAGAGGCACCATAAACTACATCACAGTAGTAAAAAATGTGGAGGATCATCTTCTGTACAAGTTCACACCAAGCCGTAGGAGGGATACAACTATGGTTCCTAAATAAGGCACCATGTTTGGGGCACAGTTTTTTCTGGATGGCATCGATGTGGCCAGTGAAGTTGAGGTGTTGGTCCAGCCAGACCCCAAGGTATCTGAAAGAGGAGGTGACCTCAAGGATTGTCCCATGAAGGGTATGGAATGAGGCTAAGGGACGGAACCTAGAGAGTCTCTGCCTTGTGCTGAAGGTCATAGAGACTGTCTTTTTGGCATTTAGGAATAACTGATGTGAGGCAGACCAGAGCTGAACCTGGTGGAAGTCATGCTGTAGGGTGGTTTCTACAACAATGGGTTATTTGCCAGAGGTGAACAAGACAGTGTCACTGGCATACATATGTATAGAACAGGAAGGGGAGCAGACTGTAGGAAGGTCATTTAGGAAGATGGAAAAAAGAATGGGCCAAGCACAAAGCCCTGAGGGACTCCAGTGGAAATTGGGAGGGGGAGGCGAGATTGCATCCTGAATCTTGACTGATTGAATTTTGCCTATGAGGTAGGCTCTAAACCAGTTAAGAGCAGGAGCAGACAAGCCAGCAGTCATAAAGGAGTCAAGAAGCAGGGCATGGGAGACTGTGTCAAAGGCCTTAGAGAGGTCAACAAAAATAGTAGGGTTGGTGAGGCCATTATCCATCTCGGTGAGGATGGTGTCATTGAGCCTAAGGTGGTAGTGGAGTGGTTCTTCTGAAAACCATATTGGAATAGGGTGAAGAAGGAAGAGGCAGCAAGAAAGGAGGTTAATTGAGAGAGGACCCGGTGTTCTTGGAGCTTGGCATGGGCAGGGAGAAGGGAGATTGGGTGATAGTTGGCAGGGGAAGAAGGGTTACCACCGTTAGGGAGAGGGAGGACCACCGCATGTTTCCAGGGTGAGGGGATGGAGGATGACTTGAAGGAGTGATTCAGAATTAGGGAAAGAGGTTAGGCAATAGCAGAGGCTGAAAGATATAGGAGTTTAGGGTCGAGATCGTCTGGTGTGGAGCCTTTGAAGGGGTTGATAGAGAGGAGGGCCATTAGTGTATCCCCAGGAGAGACAGGAGTGAAGGAGAAGGGTGGGCATGGGAGGGTTGAGTGATAGGAATAGGGGAAGAGGGGAGTAAGGGATGGAGGGGAGGAACTTTAAGAGGTTTGAGGCACAAGAGGTGTAATAGGAATTAAACTCCTGAGCCACCATATACGGTTCGGACACTAAGTTGTTTTTTCTATTAAGCACATGGGGTGGGGGCTGTGAGGGGGAAGAATAGAGAGTGGCCCACATTCCTGAGTTTGGAGGGGGAATTCATGTTATTTTGGAAAGATGATTTGAAATATTCAGACCTGGCTAACCTGGTAGCTTTTTTTGCATGCATTTCTTAACATGCGATAATTAGTATAGACTGATGGGAGCTGGGAGGCCTTGTGTTTTCTCCAAGCTTTATCCCACTCCCTGAGACAGGTTATTAACTCAGGGGTGATCCAGAGATGATGGTTACCTCAGACCCTAGTGCATTTGACCGGGGCATAGGAGTTCCAGGTAGCTAGAAATTTATCCTTGAAGTAACCAAGGGATTGGTCTACGGAAGGGGCAGAGGCAATTGGGGACCAGTCGTAGTTGGTTAATTAACAGAGGAGGGGGTCAAGGTTTAGGGAGCTGAAGGACCAGAGTTTCAGGGTTTTGTGCAGCAGTTTTTGTCTATGGATCTTCCTGACAATAAATATTGGGTGGTGATCACTGAGGGCATCCGGGAGGATGCCAGACTTAATAACTTGGTGGGCATGGGTGGTGAAAGCCCTGTATAACAGTGAGTGAGTAATTGAGGGTTTTACGATTTAGTCGGGTGGATTCCTGGATGAGTTGGGAGAGATTTAGGACAGATATGTCATTCTGTATCTTGGAAATGGTTGGCGATAGCCAGTTAAGGTTTCCATCACCTACTATATATAACTCACAATTGTGAGAAAGGGAGGTTATAGTGGGTATGAGGTCCATTGTATCAGAGGGCTTGGTACCAGGGTGACAGTAGATACCGGCAATAATGATATGGGAGGAGAAAGGCAAGTTAACCTTTACAGCTAATGCTTCATAAATGGAAGGTAAGGAGGATGAGAGAATGGTAGTGAACTGGAGTGAGGACTGGATAGAGAAGGCTACTCTGCCTCCCCTCCCAGTCTTGTCTTGTCTGCTTATGGAGTAAACTGGGATGACAATGGAGGGATCGGCAATTCTGGCATTTAACCAAGTTTCCGTTAATATTAAAATATCTGGTGTGAGGGAGATTACCATCGGTTGTAGAAGGTCAATCTTTGAGACAAGACTGCAGATATTTAAATGGAGGATCTTTAGTCCTTTTGGGAGGACAAATGGGGTGCTGGAAGAGAGTGTGTTAATGGAAGGATAACTACCACTGGGGGAGAGGGTGGTAGGACCAGGGTTAGGGTGAATATTGCCTGAGGCAAGTAAAAGGAGTGCAAAGATGAAGAAGTGGAGTTTGGGACATTTGTGTCGGGCTCCTGCAAAGAAGCAGGCTGCCTCTTTTCACATGCTATTCTCAGATTTAATTTTTTCATTCAAGCTGAGAGCAGCACATCAGACCAGTGAAGGTTAGACTAAAAGCAAGTTAGTCTTGAAGTACAGTTGATTTTAAATCTCTGGTTATTGGTAAAAACAACCAGGGCAGTATAAAAAAAAAAACCAAAAAACAAAAAGAGAGAAGATTTGTAGCTTGACCACATGGGGCTGGTGAAGGAGTACAGCAGAAGTGAAAGATCCACGGCTGATAGCCACGCATAGCAGGTAAGTCTGAGGCCTAAGGGTCCGAAAAAGTGGAGACTGCTTGAATGGTTTGTTTTCTTTAAGTACATTAGCCTGTAAAACAAAGCTGGGATATGGCTGGCATTTTCCGGTGCGTAGGAGAGTTGTATGAGCCATATGGGGTGTACGGATGTTTTGAGAGATGGTGTTTTGATTTTGGATTTTGAGACTCATTCGCACATAAAAACAAAGCCAGGATATGGCTGGTGACTTTCAGTTTGAGGGAAGTTTTTTTGAAGAGCTTTTACAGACTGTAGGTGATCTGGGACAAATTTGGCCTGGGAAGAGGGCCACAGGCCAGACCACATGGGGCTAGTTGCAGATGGTAATTGTTTTTTGGGAAGGCTGCAAGCTAGCTTTCTGTTGTGGAGAACACGTATGGTTTGAAACAGGGCCACAATCCAGACCATGTGGGAGTTGCTTCCCAGAGTGTCTGGACTGGGTTTTTTGGGCCTGGACAGGCCATTGGTTTTCTTTGTTTGGATGCCTGGAGAGAAAACGGGGGCCTCAAGACAGGCCAAGGGTTGGTGTTCAGTTATGTAGTTTTTTTCAGCGGGCAGGCCGCAAACCATTTTTGGGTACTTTGGGGTTGGAGTTGGAGATGTCAGTGTCAGTGGCTCAGTAGGCAGCACACTCACCTCTGAGGCCGGGAGATCAGAGGGCTGTGGGTTCAGTTCCCACATCTGGCACTTGGGTTAATATCCCAATACTGACACTGTAGTGCAGCATGAGAGGGGTGCTGCACTTCTGAGGTGACGTCTTTCAGATGAGAGGTTAAACTGAGGTCTCATCTGCCTGGATCGGTGGTAGTTCAGGTGGATGTTAAAGATCCCATGGCACTTATCGAAAAAGAGTAGGGGAATTTCCCCGGTGTCCTGGCCAAATTTCCCTAATTCACTAAAAATACCACCGACAGCTTAATCTGGTTCAAAGTCAGTTGGCATTCATTTGTATCCCCTCTCCCCGGTCATGCCTGAAAATAGTGCACTTACCCGGTCAACAAAAACTAAATAAAAATGAAATAAATTCCCAGAGCCATGGCACAGCCCAGAGAGGACACAAGCTATCATTTGTTCATGGCAAAGTCACCCCACATCCCTTGTGAGGCAGGGCTGAATGCAGGCCATGGGCAGGAATCATTTTGTGGTAACCTCTTGGTCGGCCCAGACAGACTGCAAGCCAAAGGGTTTTTTGTTGCCGGTGAAGTCGCCACAGGAGGTGGGGGCCATAAGAACAAGCTATGGCCTCTTACAGGATGCATATTAAAAAAAAAACACTCGTTAGTTGGTGATGAGGTATAAGGGGACAGGCCAACATGAAGCAACATTTGGGGTGGTGCCTCCAGGGAGAATAGAAAAGGGAAATGCCTCTCAGCAGGTTTTATTTACGTGGTACATCAGAACCACTAGATAGGCCATGGAACAAAGCATGACACAAATGGGGAGGGGCGGGGGTCTCTTGGGTAGGACACAAAACCCTGAGAGAGGGCCCCAATGATGTTGCAGTGGGTTTCATTTTGATCTGGTGGCTACAGTCACAACATGGAATGTACAGCAAGGGGCATTCACATCCAGGGAACAGCTTGTTTTGAGAGATGGCACTGTGCCAAGGGACACCTAGCCGGGTGGGAGAGCTTGATCAGATACAATGGAGGAGGGAAATGCCAGCAAAAGGAAGGGACATCCACCATGGGGATGTGAATTTAAGCTGATTGCAAGGCTTTTCTTTCTTGCTTTGGGACTGGAGAGAGGTGCAAAGTGGCCCAGCCTGGAATGGTGGCACAGGAGCCTGCAGACTGTATGGTGGGCAGTGTAAAGGGGCTACCCATATGGTTGGGACTGGCCTAAGGACAGAAGGGACCTTGGGAGACATTTGGAAGTTGGGGCTGCTGCTGCCTGTGACCACAAAAGAAAGCTAGTAGGCCACATACAGTAGTAGCCACAGTCATTTCCAGCTATTTCCAGATATTTTGTGAAATTTCTGAAGAATTTCTCTCTGCTGCCCCTACTGTGGAAATACAGAAAGCAGGAGATATTTCTGGAAATATCACAGAAATTTCAGAAAACAGCTGCCAGTGTCTGTGGCTGCTACTGTACATTAAAAGAAAGGATCGGTCACCATGAGTGAAGCTCAGCTGGCTGAATCCCAGGGGGATGGGGGTCAGGGGCACAGATCACTGGTCAGGAGAAGGATCTTGATGCTACAACAATGGGTTAGATTTAGTGGATGAGTGCTGCCAGCAGCACTAGGGATATATGTAAAAAAAAAATAAATAAATGTTTGTGTTCAGCAGGAGTTGCCACAAGCAGAGAAATGCTGAGGAATGGTTATTAACCATTGTGCTTTCCTTTACAGTAGCTTTTTCCTATTTAGGGAGTGACAGAAAACAGGGCCCAGAGAAAGAACAAACTAAAAAAGGAAGATGCCTACAGTGCTATACTAGAATTAGCAGAGAGGGCTAACAAGGTGTGGGAGCAGGTGGAGGGCATGGAGACAAGTGGAAAGTGGACAAATGGAAGGGTAGTGGATGGGCAGATGACTGGAAAAGGGGCAGAGCAACCCTAGGGCTCCAGCCCTGTCTCCCAGCCCCAAGAGACCACCTCCAAGTCTGGCCAACTCAGAAAGACTGGATCCAGCAGCTTTCATTCCACCGTCACCTCTTCTGGTGATTCTGGTACTACCCAGCCCAGTCTTTGCTCCTCCTCAACTACCATCACTGAGTATGCCAGCTCTGCTGGGACCAGCACTGGTACCAACACCACTTCCAGACACCACAGGAGGACACTTACCTGGACCAGCAGGGCCCAAACCAAACCCTTCAACAGGTAATGTGGGGGTGAATGTAGGCAGCAGTACAAAAGAATATGTGGAGCAAATGATCATGACGATGTCTTAGGAAAGCTCAAGAAGGCATTATCTGACATTAAGTCTGGGAAGGAGAATAAAGAGGGAGGCATAACACAGAGAACCATGACTGGGATGTTAATATACCAGGGTACATAACCTACAGGAGAGACAGGCAGGAGAGAAGAGGGGGAGGAGTACCTCTCTATGTAAAGGAAGGGATAAAAACAACTGAACAAAAGAGTAAACAGGGAGGAGAGGAGGCACTGTGGGTCACCTTGGAGACTGGAAAGGGCACAACAATCTGCACAGGGGTTGTGTACAGACCCCCATGTCAGGAGGAGGAAATGGACAAGGATATGATAGAAGGCATTCTTAGGATGGAAGAGAAAGGGGAGATACTGTTGATGGGAGACTTGAATATGTCAGATGTTAACTGGAGCACATTTGCTGCAGCTACATCCAAAAGCAGGGACATTCTTGATGCCCTACAGGTGGCAGGCCTTAGACAGCTAGTTTCAGAACCCACTCATGAGGGAGCAATCTTAGACCTCATACTCTCAAACGGGGGCAGTGAGAGGATCTCAGATCTAGAAGTGGGTTGCTATCTGGGAACAAGTGACCATCAAACAGTGTGGTTCACGTTAAACTCAGCTACAGAGTCAAGCGATACAAAAGTGAGGGTACTTGTCTTCAGGAGGGCTAACTTTGGCAAGATGGGAGAGTGCCTCAGAAAAGCACTAGCAAACAGGCTAGAAGGAGGTGTGGAGCAACAATGGGAAATCATCAAAACTGCCATCACAGAGGCAACAAGCCTTTGTGTGAAGCAAATAAACAAATCAAAATGAAAGAAAAAGCCACTGTGGTTCTCAAAACAGGTGGCTGTGAAAGTCAAGAAGAAAAAGATAGCATTCCGGAAGTATAAGGAAACACAGAAGGAGCAAGACAGTAAGCTGTACCAGTTAAGGCAGAAGGAAGCAGGGAGGGAAGTCAGAATAGCAAAGGCCCAAACTGAGGAAAAGATAGCCAACTCGGTTAAGAAGGGGGATAAAACCTTTTATAGGAACATCAGCGAGCGAGAAGACAAAGGGAGGGAGGAGGGATAGTGAGGCTGAATAGAATGAATGGTGGGTGGGCAGAGGGGGACAGTGAAAAAGCAGGGATACTGAACGAATATTTCTGCTCAGTATTCACAAAAGAGGAGGGTGAAGTGCCTAATCCAATTAACAGAAGCACTCTTGATAGGGGGGTCGATCCCGGTCCTTTCACAGAAGAAAGGGTTCTACAAGAACTCCTAAAACTGAAGGTGGACAAAGCAATGGGGCCAGATGGAATTCACCCCAGAATTCTAAAAAGAATTAAGGGGGAACTAGTGAAACCACTGGCTACTCTTTTAATAAATCATGGAGGATGGTGTGGTACCAGAGGACTGGAGGAAGGTGGATGTGATTCCCTTCACAAAGTGGGACCAAGACAGAGGCAGGAAACTACAGACCTGTCAGTTTGACCTCTGTGGTAGGGAAAGTGATGGAGTCACTTCTGAAGGAAAGAATTGTTGAGTACCTAGAGGCCAGTGGGGCAAAGGACCCAAGGCAGCATGGGTTCACAGCGGGAAGGTCATGTCAGATGAATCTAATAGATTTCTTTGACTGGGTGACCAAAGCAGTAGACCAGGGAGGGGCTGTGGACATGGCCTACCTAGACTTTAGCAAGGCATTTGACACAGTCCCACACAATAAAACATTGGCTGGACAACAGGACACAGAAGGTAATTGTAAATGGAGTCCATTCTGAAGAAAGAGAGGTTACTAGTGGGTACCGCAGGGTTCAGTACTGGGTCCAGTCCTTTTTAATGTCTTCATAAGTGACATTGTAGAGGGACTAGAAGGAAAAGTATGCCTCTTTGCAGATGACACAAAGATCTGCAACAGGGTTGATACACAAGGAGGCGTGGAAAGGATCAGAAGGGACTGGGCAAGGTTGGAGGAATGGTCAGAAGTATGGCAGCTAGGATTCAATGCAAAGAAGTGCAAAATAATGCACCTGGGAAACAAGAACCCAGGGGAAGAATACACAATTGGGGGGAGGTAGTAACAACAACAAAAAAGGAAAGGGACCTGGGGGTAATCATATCAGATGACCTTAAGGTTAGCCAGCAATGTGAGAAGGCAGTAGGGAGGGCTGGGGGTATACTGGGATGCATAGGGAGAGGCATCACCAGCAGAAAACAGGAAGTTGTTATCCCTCTGTACAGACAGTTGGTGAGACCCCATCTGGAGTACTGCATCCAGTTCTGGAGACCCCATCTCTGCAAGGACATAGACAGGAAAGAGGCAGTCCAGAGGAGGGCAACTAAAATGGTGCAGGGTCTGCAAGAGAAGCTGTATGAGGAAAGACTAAAGGAGCTTAATATGTATACCCTTGAGGAAAGAAGGGAGAGGGGGGGCAGGATAGAAACTTTTAAGTACCTCAGTGGAATCAACAAAGTCCAAGAGGGTAGCATCTTTTAGAAAAAGAGACGTGCAAGAACAAGGGGACACAATTTAAAGATAGGGGGGCGGTTCAGGGGCAATGCGAGGAAGTATTATTTCTCAGAGAGGGTAGTGGATGCATAGAACAGCCTTCCTGAGGAGGCTGTGGGGTCTAAAACTGTGGGAGAATTCAAGAATGCATGGGACAGACATAAGGCAATTCTTGTGGGGGGTAAGAAGAAATAGGCTGTTGGTTAACTAGGATCTGTGGCCTATCCCTAGGTAGGGAAATGGGCAGACTAGATGGGCCAAGCGGTCCTTATCTGCCATCAAAGTCTATGTTTCTATGTCACAGGGTTGGGGTGGGACAAGGGATACATGTTCACCGGGAATGAGAATAGGGTAACATGTACCACTAGCTACGAAAGAGAAGATATGGAAAGGGGAATATGTGGCTATATTAGCATTAGTAAGCAGGGAGGCGGTAACAAAATATGATGAAAAGGAGAGCATAGGCATGAGGAGATGATAGCCGCAGTAGTGCTGCTGGGAAAATGGAATAGGATAAATTCACCAAGGGCAAGACCTGGGATACCTGGTTTGTAGGTTTCGCAACTTATTCTGTGATCGTTCAGGAGAAGAAACCTGAATTGGGAATTCCCTTAATCACATATCAATTAATCATACACAGAGCAAAAGTAAAGGGTTTTTGGATGGTTACTCTATGACAAGTTTTTCAGGCAGAGAATGGCCACATATGGGGATGTCCATTGAGATACAAAGCAGTTAGATTTGTGGATGGACTATGTCATGGACCAGGCCACACCTGAATGGGAAGAGGGAGAAGAAAGCAACATTACTGCAAAAATGCTGCTGGGGCTATAACAGGGCTTTTTGCTCATGATTCCAATGTAGATTTTGCCATGCCTGTTCTAAATGTGGGGGGAACCACCCGGCTTCAAGATGCTGTATGAACTGGTCCTCCATGGGACAATACAATGGGGTACAGGGCAACACCAGCCAGCCCTTTCGAGGGGAACAGATGGGATTTAGGGGACAGCCTGGAAACAGAGGATACGGGGAAGGGAGGTTATGGGACAGGAGGACACAGCTACTGACACTGGTCAGGATGGTGTACTAAGAGGGGGTAGTAAATTCTGCATGGCAAAAACACTGATAAACGTCAAAAAATTGGAAGAAGGGCTAAAAGGACACACAGATGAGAGGGTGGTCTCACAGCTCCTAGCAGGTTTTAAAACAGGTTTTAGTCTTTATTTTCAGGGGCCAAGGGCTGGCAGGGAAGCCAAGAATTTAGGATCAGTATGAGGCAAAGAGGATATTTTGAGACACAAGATACAGAAAGAAAAGAAAGTGGAGTGGATTGAAGGTCCTTTCTGGAACCCCCCTCTAGAAAAACTAAGGATCCCCCTCAAGGTTTAGTTCCCAAGAAGCAGCCTTGGGAATACAGGGTCATCCACCACCTGTTGTTCCCAGAAGGAGAGTTGGTGAATGATTACATTGACAAGAAGCATTCCAGAGTTACATATGCAACCCTAGAAGAAGTGGTACAGATTATTTGGGAACACCACAGGCATGGCTAGCAAACACTAACATTGAGGCAGCTTTCAGGCTCATGCCAGTGCAGCCACAAGACTGGGATTTACTTGGTTTCAAAATGGACAGGCAATATTGTTTTGACAAAGCCATGCCCATGTGGTGCTCAACTGTCTGTGCCTCTTTTGAGTTGTTTAGCACTTGCTTACAAGGGATAGTTCAGTGGAGGACAGGTTATAGGACAGCTATTCAATATTTAGATTAATTCCTTTTAATAGGGAGTGGGGTAACAGGAGACAGAAAGAATGCTCAAGAGCTTTCAGGAACTATGCCAGGAACTGGGAGTGCCTTTGGTACCAGAAAAAACCGAGGGTCCCAGTTGGATGATAGAATTTGTAGGGATCGAGACAGGTACACAGAAAGAGGTACTTAGGTTGCCAGCAAGAAAGTAAGGAATTTAAAGGAACTCTTACAAAAGAATAAGACTAGGTGCTGGGTCCAACTCAGACAGGTACAACAACTAATCAGACACCTCAACTTTGCTGCAGGGCCATTGGCCTGGGATGAGCATTGACTAGATGGCTAGCAAAAGTAACAAGGGGCGTGACCAGGTCACATCATTGGGTCAACCTACTCAAGGACACCAAGGAGGATTTGAGAATATGGGAGGAGTTTATAGATACATTCAATGGGACATCCTTCTGGCAAGACGAGTGGGTATTTAAAACTGACCTGGAACTATATACAGATGCAGTGGGGGTAGGGTTGGGCATGGGGGGTTATTTCAGGGGGAGGTGGTTTTCAGAAGCCTGGCTGAGGGACTGGATACAGAAGGGACTAACCAGAGATATCAGACTACTGGACATTGTCCTGATCTGGGTCAGCACTTTAGTGTAGGGGGAGGAACTCCATAACCAGAAGGTGACCTTCTGGTGCGATAACAAGGCAGTGGTTGATGTCATCAACAACGGGAAGGCCTCATTGGAATCAGTATTGCAGGTATTGCGACAGTTAGTTTTATAGGGGTTGAAGCTGAACATGTCCTTTAGAGCTAGACACACTGAAGGGGTCCAAAACACTGTGACTGACAGCCTCTCCCATCTGCAGCTGGACACGTTCTGGGCCATTGAACTGAAAGCAGAGGAACAAAAAATGCCCATTCTGGTGGACATTTGGGAAGTTGGATGGAAGGAGCTGAAGTGCTGTTTCATAACTCCTGGTCCCCCAGGACCTTCCAAGCCCATAAAGGGGCTTGGGGAGCCTTTCAAGCTTTCAGAGAAGTATACCACATGGAGGTAAGTGAATAGGTTGCCGATGACCAGCTAGGGAAATATGTAGTTTACCAGTGGGAATGTGGTTTATCACATGCAATGATAGGGGTATATTTAGCAGCTATCAGTATAGTCTGAAACCTAAGGGGATGGCAGGACCCAACAAAAATCATGCTGATCAGATGGATGATTCAGGGGTTGGGGCACCTTCAAACCAAGAATGACAGAAGACCATTGTCTGAAATGCTGTTGGCTAGCCTGGTAAATGCCACACCAATAATCTGCAAATCAGCAGAGGAGGCTTTGCTACTTCAAGCCATTTACTTGACAATGTATCACGGTGTCATCAGAGTGAGTGAAATGGTGGGCCATAACAGGGAAGATACAGTAAGTTAGGGGACTTGGGATGGGAAGACATAGAATGACAGCCAGATGCAATCACCTTATGGGTTAAGAAATCAAAAACTGATCAAGAAGGGAAAGGATGCTCAATTCACCTCATTTTTTCACAGAGAGGGTTGCGGATGCATGGAACAGCCTCCCTGAGGAGGTCATGGAGTCAAGAACAGTGGGGGAATTCAAGAATGCATGGGACAGACATAAGGCAGTCCTAGTGGGGGGTAGGAGGAAGTAAGCTGTTGGTTAACTAGGATCTGCAGCTTATCTGTTAGGTAGAAAAATGGGCAGACTAGGTGGGCCAAGCAGTCCTTATATGCCGTCAAATTCTATGTTTCTATGTTTCTAAGACAACGCGAGCAAAACATTTGCCCAGTGTGAGCACTGTGGGCTTATGCCATAGTGCGACCTGACCAAAGAGGGCAGTTTTTCATCCATGGGGATGGGAAAGGGGTGACAAGCCACCAGACAATAGTGTTCTTCAAAAAAGGCATGGCTTCTAGGTGAGGATCCAATATAGTATTGATCCCATTCATTCAAAATTGGGGCAGCATTGTAGTTGGCAGCATCAGGAGGATCAAGAGAGCAGGTGAAAGGGACTGAACACTAGAAATCAGATTGTTACAAGCATTATGTATGACCTTTGAATGAATAATTACTAACCATCTCCTTTTTGCATTTACAGGTTAAACAGTGGGTAGGCACAACAGAGGACAATGGGGGTGGAGGGGAAGGAGGGGTAAAAGAAAAAAGGTTTAAGTAAAGCAGGGCCTGAACCAGGCAGAATATCTTATATGTTTGCTTTATTTTACAACAGGACCTGGTCGGAGGTTGGAGATATGGATATGCAGGCATTCATACATTTACTGGACAGAGAGGAGAGAGTCCAAGAAAGCAGGGGGCAGGCAACTTTATCAAGACCCCAGACTGTGTAGGTTGTCCCGGCAAGGAATTAGGGGCATGAACTGGACTCAGTTATTACTGACCCTGAGGAGCATGAGGGAGAGATGACCACCTCCAGACATGATAATAATGCATTTAGGGGGGAATGACATTGGGTCCAGGCCCTGGTTGGATATTTATCTTCAGACAAAACATGATGTGGAGACAATAAGATGTTGGTGGCCCCACATGACCTTAGTATGGTCAGATATGGTCCCCCACTGAGTATGGAGGCATGCACACAGTCATGTGGCAATTGAGAGGACAAGGAGAAAAATGAACAGGAGGGTAGGCACAATAATTCATTGTAAATGGGGGAAGGGTCATAGGGAGAGGCATAGACGAGAGAGAAGATGAGTATTATAGGCCAGACGGGGTTCATCTGTCAGACTTGGGGGTTGAGATGTTCAATACAGAAACTATGGGAAGCATTGAAGAATGGAGAAGACAGATTGGGTGATAGGACAATGAAGTTATAGGGAAGGCCTGTCATCCAGTGCAGGCTGGAGACAGGCTGTAGGAAATAAGGATGTAAAAATAAAAGGGGCAGGGAGGGAGGGAGGGAGGGAGGTGGAGAAAAAGACCCCCAAAAGGAAGAACAGCAACAACATGAAAAGAAAAGCTGTAATGGCTATACACCATTACCTCCAGAAAAGAAGAAGGGCCCCCAGATCTTCATCTGGGGGAAGAAGAGGAGGAAGAAAAACAGGATTGAAAATAGACTGAAAATAAATTGAGATAATTGTATATAATTGTTTGTATAAGTGATAAGAAGATAAAGGAGGATTGGGTACAAGATTTTGTATAGCTGACAAATATGTTTTGGAAAAAAATGGAAATTTTAAGAATCATTCAAAGTTTTGGGACAGATTAAGATGGTACAATTAATAAATTAATTGCTGATCTGAGCACCCACCAGTTACTAATTCTGTCTCATTCTTGGAGGGAAATCCAGGACAATGAGGTTTGTCCTAGAAAGGCAGACTCAATTGTCCAGGTGGACCAGACCAAGAGAAGCTAACATGCCCAGACAAGTCAAGGAAGGGGGGGGGAGTGGCTATGTTGGTGACTTACCAAAGGAGACAGAAAGTGATGAGGTGTTATAAATGACATCACAAAAGGGGAGGGGAAAATGAGAGCATAGCAAGCTGATTGGGGGAGATGAGAAGGAAGGGAGGGTTTCCAGGGATATATAAGCAGTTGCAAAGAAGCAGGCTGCCTTTTTCCACATGCTACTCTCAGATTTTACCTACCCACCTGCCCAGAAAACAAGGCAAAAGGGTTCGGGATAATAGGTGAGACTCTGCCGAAGGTGGACGGCAGGGAAGAAGACAGTAATATTGTGGTCATTAACCAGTTTTTGGTGCAGCCAAGGTGGATGGCTGAAGAATGAATTAAGGGGAAAAAAGATATAAAAATAAAAGGGGCAGGGGAGGGATACAAAGACCCCAAAAAAGGAAGAAAGGCAACAACATGAAAAGAAAAGCAGTAATGGGCACACACCATTGCCTCCAGAAAAGAAGAAGGGCCTCCAGATCTACATCTGGGAGAAGAAGAGGAGGAAGAAAAGGATGATTGAAAATAGATTGAGGGGGTGCTACTGAGCACTCTACTGAGCAGACGTAGCCTCCACAAGCTTTGTTCGAGATTATAGTTATCTGATATTATTTGGGACTTATTAAAGTTTGAGAACCAGGATTTTAATATTAGTGGCTTTGGGAGTGCATTATCTACAGAACAATACCAGATATTGATATGTGGAAGACACGCCAAGGAGTCCCCAGCGGCTCTAAATCCCAACCACTACCAGCCCACCAGGCTGCAGCCTCAGTGATGACCAATACAGCGGAGCCCTCGTGGAAGGCTTTGCCATCTTCTATGCAGGTGACGGACATGAAGATTGAGGCATTAATCCAGAGATTTGGAGAGCAACATGCAAAGATTGAGAACACAATGCGAACAGCCACTACGGCAGAAACCTCTGCAACAGAGACACTGAATGAATCTGGGGAAGGAAGAGGAGGAAGAAAAAGATGATTGAAAATAAATTGAGATTATTGTATATAATTTTTTGCATAAATGATAAGAAGATAAAGGAGGATTGGGTACAAGATTATGTATGGCTGACAAATATGTTTTGGAAAAAAATGGAAATTTTAAGAATCATTTAAAGTTTTTGGACAGATCAAGATGGTACAATTAATAAATTAATTGCTGATCTGAGCACCCATCACTCACTGACCCTGTCTCATACTTGAAGGGAAATCTGGGACAATGAAGTATTACCAAAGGAATGTGTTCTAAAGAACAATGCATGCCCAACTATATTGTATGTTGAGGCTACTGTTTAATAAAATAGTTATTGTTATGAATATGCCATATACCACAAGGTCAAAGCATGAGGGGCATATATCAAATGTCAACAGTTCTCGGAGATGAAATTGTCACCTAATATATAGTATACAATTTTGGTGTGCTATTTATTTAATAGAAAACAGTGCATGGCTAGTTTCTAAATGTGTTACCAGATTCCTTTGTTTTACCTCTTTTACTGAAAGCAACAATATATACCTTTCCTCTGTACAGTACAGCATTAAATTTATAATTCCACCCCCTCCTGAAGGCTACACAGATAAGGCACTGCATGTGGCTCTCCCCCATGCAGCTAACTCCTGACTCTTCTAGCACTAACTCATTAGAACTTGACTCAAGGGCATAGTCCTCCATAACTTTATTCTGTCCTACTGTTTCCACTCTTTGATAAGGTACTTAAGATCTTAAACTGAAAAAGGATAATAGGAACAAAGTTGTCTTTACTGGTGATGTAATGTTCAGTGAAATTTTTCTTTGTGACATGAGTGAACTTAACTGCTAGTCTGGTTAAGGACGGCAGAGTTCTGAAATCAAATCATATACTGTAATTGTTCAATTCTTATGTCAGAATGAAAAAATGGCAAAGAACAAAAATGCAGATTCCCTGCTTTATAAACAGGTTATTGTGTATAGTCCTCTCTGTGTGCCTCATAGACTGGTTCTTCAGAGTTGTGGTAATGCTTAACATAAATCCTTTGTACACAGTTACTGACTAAGCTGGTCAGAAACATTTACAATACTAATAACATTTATTAAGGTTACCATTTCGAGAGCAACTATAGCAGTGCAAATCTTTATTCATGAATTTTTGAGTGTTCCCCCTAGATTTGCTTGAAAAATGAATAGACATTTTAATGGATGTTATTTGAACAACATGCATGCATCTTCTGCAGGTGCTTAGTATCCGATATTCCAGTAAGCTATTCCTGGCAAGCACTGTACCTTAAAGCAGCAGTATAAGTTTTACAAAAAATTCATAATCTGGTTGGCAGTTAGGGCAAACCAAAACATCAATACATCTGATTTTCTTTTTGCTTCATTTCATTCCTGAGGCAAGCTAGAGGATTTTGAAGTTTTTAAAAGTTATTGGTCCTTTGAAGTGCTGTGCAGACTTTTCAAATTCTAGCGGAATGGAATTTCAAAGAATGTTTGAAATTCCACCATATTTTGACAGAAACAGAATGGCAGAATTCTGCGGCATAAAAATGTGGAATGAGTTTCCTGCAACATTTTTGCAGAATTTTATTTTGTGGATCTCAATATTTTCCATGGAAATGGTTGTGGAATGACTTTCCGCAGAAAAAAAGCTGTTCCGCAGAATATTATTCAGCTAATCAGAGCAGGCAAATTCTGGCAGAAATTCCGCCATCAGAATGGTCATTCCATGCTAATTCTGCTGGCAGAATTCCATATCCCACATTGCACTAGTCCTTTGCCAGGTGCGCCATCACAGATGTAAGCAGATCAGTGTGGTGTTCTGCTGCTGTTCATCAGAAACATAGGCTGGCAGTACCCTGATATATTTGCACTATACACACTGTGGGTGCAGTTAGTGTGTGATCTCTTGGGAGAAGATGTTTTAAAGTTATTGGGGGCTGCCATCTTTACTGTAGATCCACACAAATTAAAAATGTTGCAGGTAAACACAGTATTAAAAATAGCTGGCTGAATTAATAATACCCCAATGAAGAACCTAAGATTATCAGGAATACATTACTGCTAAAAAAAGTTAGGATGACATTTTTTTTTACTGGCTAACTAGTACTGTTGCTTTAACATGGTATAATTACTACAACAGCATCAAACATATTTGCTGAACTTTTATCAGTTCACAAGTCTTTCTTGATATTATTAAGGATACTGTCTTAAAAACAGGATGATGTATTACTATGTAAATCATTTCTAGTGTTTGCATTTATGAGTGTACACTGCACACTATTTATTATTAATTGAAATCTCTTGTTGATAGGTCCCATACAACCAGATGTATCTTATACACTTTCCATATTATGGAAAATAAAACACTGCTAGTTTGACAAATAATGTCAGTTTGTTAAGCTATGTATGACCCTATTTGACTTTAAGCAGCCTACTAATAAGCATACTATACAGTTTACAGACTCAGTTCCTTGACAAATACCATATTTCAGTGAATATTAGCTGCTGCTTCTGTTCAGTTTTTTAGTTTTTGGCCATGGCTAGTAAATGAGGGTGACTAATAATTGAAGGTGGCTTCTAACTGACAGCCACTCCCTGTCCCAACTGATGCCATGATTGACAGCAGCAGCAGTACTGAGCTCGAGATGACCCAACTGCTGAGTAGAGGGCAAGAACTGGGAAAGGATTCAGAAGGTGAGGTTGACTCAACAGATGAGCTAGAGTAAGAGTTAAAACATATAAGTTTATACAGAGCCTAAAGCATAAAGTATATGATCAAATCAGCATGTAAGCACCATGTATTCTTTTTTTGTGTTTCTGCAGGTGCTGGACCTGATCCGAAGTAGATCACTACCATGCTACTTTTTTTTTACTTTTTTCTGTATTGAGTATGCTATGATGTGTTTTTCATTAAAAGAATTAGCAAGATTGCTGAGTTTGTAACAGTATGTAGTATTGTAACTGAACTGATAAGTACTTATGTGTTTCACTTATATCTGTCTCCACATGAGTGCTTACATTTATGAGGTGTTTACATTTTGTAGTTAAATGAAGCAAAGAAAAACTATTCAGATCTTCTTCAGATATGCTTTACTGCTTTTCTCTTTGATATCATCTGTTCTTAGTATTATCAGGTAGATAGATATACATAAAACTCATGGTTAATTGTAGCGAAACTTACAATACTGGTAACTTACAGGAATGTCAAAAACAATGTAGTGGGTACCTGTACTTTCTTCAATAACTAGCTGCGGCTAATCATTGAAGATGGCTGTATTCAACATTTTGAAAGTAAGGTGCAACCTGAATTTGAGGGTGACTACTGTCTGAGGGTGGTTAGTAATTAATGAAATATATTCCATCCTGCTATAAGGCTTATATAATTTATTACAGGATTGATTAAAATGAATTTAATTTTATGTATCTGTTAATAAATTTTGCAAACTTCTGGATCTTGTTAGCTAGCAGAAGTCAAGTGATTGGTTAGAATTATTAACGTAACTGTAATCAGCAACCCCACCACTACCACCAACATATTGTGGAATTATTTTTAGAATGTATGTTTTTGTCTTTTTACTTTTATGCTACTAATCATATTAATGCATTGCCATTTATTTAATTTATTTTTATTTACAATTTTGTTGACTGGGTGAGTGCAGTAGGCTGTCATTACCTATTTTCAGGCACAACCCAGGTATATTACAGTGTTCAATAACAGTGTAGTAAATGTGAGGTTATGCAATAATGCAGCACAGTTATACAGTACAACACAATGTACTATAGCACTGAGGCAACTAGATAGTTTATACAGCAGTGCAATTATGCATCAATGCTTCACATGTTAAATACAAGGTGGTACAGTATAGTTACAACTATAGACTTGCAGTGAGTGTTTTTGCAGCTGTGACTTAAATTTCAGGCAACTATCAAACATTTTCAGTGCTACAAGTATTGTGTTCCAGAGTATAGCTTTATAGTTTGAGAGAAAGCTTTACTCTCCATGGGTTCTCTGCATCATCGTGAGGACTGCCTGAGAGCTGTGGATATGTAGCAGGTAGGTAATTCTAAGTGTCAATGCCACATGTCAGGGGTCCCGTGGACTCCTGCATACATGCACAGAAGGGACACACATCCCTTCAACACTGGATCCCCTAGCTGGTCATGGAGCTATGAGTGTGGCTAGTCCAGGGGTGTGTCTCAGGGGTGTGCCCCCAGTCTGTGTCATTCACGAAGGCACAGAGTGCTGGGTGAGGGGAGCACAGGATATGCAAGCAGGGACCCTGCTGTATCTATTCCAGGACCTCTGGATTTTGACTGCTGGCTGCAGCAGACATTATGTACTCCCCACAACACTTCCTCAGCCTTCTGGGCAGACAGAGAAGGCTGGGGGGAATCCATTCAGACACTCACCTATAAACATTCAATTTATCCTTCCCATAATCCCCTGCTCACATGGAGCAGGGTGTCTACTCCGGGACCCAGGATGGGCATTTGATTGGATGCCTGCCTGAGTTCCTTGACCTGTCCACCATACAGCAATGCATGGAAGGGCAGGGTGGTGGACATGCACCATACAAAGGTGCATGGTAGTGCATATCTTGCACCATGTGCCTGTCCACAGATATGGAGCTATGAGGGTCAGGTGCATGCAAATCATACATACCCTGCCCCACATTGATACATACCCCACATTAGTAAGTACTCAAGATTATTTAAGCAGGACATTGCCACTAGATCTTATGCCATAAACATCATTCTTGAAAATCTCATAAAAACAGTTGAAGACAAATAATCTTATAACAGACATTGTGATGAGAATCAGAGCATCACTAGCCCAAACAGTAAAGTTCATTTTACCTCTGATTTCTCCTCCCCACTATCTGAGATGAGGCATATTAGCATCAACACATACTGCTTTTGCATTACTGTTGACTGTTTATGTACTGTAAATGATTATTCATTGTTGTTGTGTTACTGTAGTTATATTTATGTATAGATATCCTATAATGTTGGGAATTGATTATTGTACTTGAAATTTTTCTGGATGTTCAAGGCTCAGTGGCTTAGTTTACCTCCTGTCTGATTTTTAGGTGACTTACTTTAAGGATGATGCTTCCCCATTTCCCACCCTGTGTTGGGAATCTTCCTAACTGCAGCAACACTCATGATCACCCAGTTGGAGGTAAAGGAGTGAGAGGTAATCCTCCCCTTCCTAGGGCAATAGATTATCCTGCTATCAGTCTGATGTAATGTTAGGGGTTTGGGGTACAAATGGGAGTCACCACTATAGTACGCAGTACCCACCACTGCTGTGCTGTCATGTCATGTATTTAATTTAAGATCAGGAAAGGAAATCAAGGTATAAAGATGCAAATGAGAGAGGTGTATGGAAAATAACTGATTTATATATAGGAGAGAAATGAGTACCAAAACAAAAGGGGACAAAGCAGCAGTAGTAGTATTGAATTTATTTGTTACAAGGCAGCTCTTCAGTTCTTGGAGGGCCTGCACTATGAGAAATATATAAAGTGCATAAAACACACAACTACAAAACCAAAAATAAATAGCAGATGAACAGTACTATAAAACTTGTATGAAGTACATATAATACATACTTACAGTGGTTCTCAATGTTGGGTTCTTTCTTGTCTAGTCATGTCAATCAGCACCTTCGGACTCGAAATGGTAAGAATGGACAGGGCATCACTGCTATTTTGCTTAATTGCTATGTGCCTCCTATCACTACAGTAGGTACAAGTCATCATGAGAATAATGTTACAACAAGACTTGAAAAGAAAGAACCAGATACTGAACAGTACTGTACATATTTATTTATTTTATTTATTTATTGAATTTTGATGACTGGGTAGGCCAACTGAGCCCCGAAAGTCCCTTTTTCAGGGGCCACCCAGGTCATATGTCAAGTAGGTCTGCCCAAATGTCTACAGCAAGTGGCAGCAACATGGATCTCTTCAGAGAGCAGTCTGTGATGAGGGACAGTTTTCTTTTTAACATGTATAATAAATCACTCTACTATTGAATTTGGGGGGCCTTGGGGGAAGAGGGGGGTTTATTCCAAATATGGTGGTGATGAGTGGGTGGTGTTTTTGTTTTGATTTGGTGGAATGGGGTGAGGGAGGTGGGGCATACTTGATTTGGTGGGTGGGGAAGGGACTGGAAGCATTCATGATTATTTACACAACTTCACTGAGTAAATGGTGAGGAAAAAAGTAATTGTCTGGTAGATATAATTTTAAATTGGATGACATGGTTGGAAGTGGATGGGTAATATAGCCCAGAGGGGTGGGATTCTTTTTTCAACTAGAGGACTTTACATTGTTTCTGCAGATGAAGTGCTACTTCACCCAGTAAGAAAAACTATGTGTATTATCCAGTACCTACCCTGGCCAAGTGCCACTACTCATAGACTTCACTAGGTAAAATTGGCACTTCATTACACAAAGAACTATGCAATGTTTCACTTTGAACTTTTTGAAGCTGGGAAACATTTCAAAGCATTTTGTGAAGCAAAGTTTCCTGACTTTACACACCTCTACTGATGAGTTATGAACCAGCTGCAGACAATGAAGTTGACTCCTGGGTACGCATTGGTATAGTGCACAGCATGCCATCTGTTTGTTGAGAACTATTCACAGACTTCATATCTCTCCAACCACCTTTAGTGGAACCCTATAAAACATAGAGAGTTCAAAGCTTCCATGTATGTGAATCTGTTTCTTATTTTCCACCAAATGTAACTTGGTTTTAATAGGGCTAAGAACAGTCCAATTGGAGACCAGCCAGCCTTGCTTTCCTCTAAGCACTGTTCCAGCTTCAGCACTGATGCCATTATGTCAGGTGCAAAAGACACATACAGCAATATATGATCTCCATAACACACTGAAAATCTATCCTGTAGCATCTTATGATCTTACCCAGTGGACACATGCAGACCACAAACAATTCCAGTATCAGAACAGAACCCTGGGGGTGCCACCATCAAGATATTTGACCCTACCTTAATAAGGAATGAATACCCACCCCAGATGTATTTGTGGAAAATCACTCTTTCTACAGACCACAGTATTAATATATTTCAACATGCACAGGCACCCTGTCACGTGTTACAGGACAACATATACAACTTCCATTTTTCAGTTTTCATTTTATTGATCAACAAATAAGTCATTACAATATTGTACAAAATGGAAAAAATGCATTTTTACAGATACATAATCATAAATTCATTGATTCATATCACAAGAGAAATAAGTACAAATGTAGGTCATACATATACCAGAGCAGCATTTAACAATAAAATCTATAGTCACAAATGCACTGTACTTAAAAATTCTGTTAAGTTTAACAATTTTTCTTTATCTCTCATATTAAATAATTCCAATATCATCCGGTCTGGTGGAAGTTTCAATTTACTCAAAATGGGAGCTAGATAATGGTCCCTAGCTTTACTATAAAGTAGGCACCATAAAAAAGTATGCAGATTATGTCATCTTCTGTATTCATATGGCATTTACAATACTTATTAGTAACCTCTTCCCATTTTTGTTTCCAATAAACATAATTAGCCTTGTAGAGTTCCATGCGACTTCTAATAATTAAAAAATGTTCATTTGAATTTACCAATATTTTAAGATATGGTTATCAAGAATGATAATTTATCAATTTATACCATCTAAAGTGTTTCGAACAATTGATTCAAGTTTGAGTTTTGGTTATCTCTATATCCTGAAGCCTTGTTTTAACTTGGGTACTAATTTCTGGGAAGGGTTTTATATAAACCTCATACAGAAGGTGACCCAGTCCTAGTGGTAACAAAATCTCTTAAAGTTTTAAGCATGAGGGCAAAAAAAAAACTCTTCTGCTGTAATCAATTGCCTCTTCTAAACACATTCTCAGGAAATGATGTTCTGGTAAAAGAAATAGTTTAAGTATATGTAGTAGTTTTTTTTCTAAAATGAGCTTATTCAAGGAGAATTGCCCCGGTTCTTTTCTTACAACTTCAGATAGAAATTATAATGGAACTCTGAGTAAGTATTTATACATTTTATTAATAATAACTTCCAATTATCCAGTTTATCATGTGCCCAGATTTCCGATGCATATAAAATGCTTAAATTTAATTTTTATGTTTATTAATTTCAGTAATTCTATTATTGACCCCCCACCCAATTTAGCATAAAATCTATTATAGGTGTTAAAAGAAGTCAACAATTTAGATCTGAGTTTATCTATATGGTACTTTCATGAGAGATTTTCAGTATACCTTATTCCTAAATAGTCATACATTTTAACTGTTTTGAAGGGTACTTTGCATATGAATAACTTGAGAGTATGTCTAGATTTGTTTCCAAAGACAACTAAATTAGTCTTTTCCTTATTTATATTTAGTTTAGTTTCCTTACATTGTAAACAGAAATCATCAACCATGAGCTGTTGACCCAGCAAGGATGCTGAGAAAAGAACAATGTCGTCTGCGTATGCTAAACACACAATTTTAATATTCTCGATTGAGGGCAAGTGGCAGTCTGGGTGGGTTAGATTATAAATAATAGAATCTATATATAAATTAAATAATGTAGGAACCAGAATACAGCCCTGTCTGACTCCTCGATTAGTATTGATGGAGTCAGACATGGTACCGTCCTGGTAATAATGTATCCTAAGCCATGCATGTTGATGTAATCTGATCAAGATATCCAGCAAGACTGGATCTATATTATATACTAGTAGTTTTTGCCAAAGGCTAGAGCAGTTAATTAAATCAAATGCTGATGTAAAGTCAACAAAACAAAAATATAGCTTTGAGTTCATTATTTTAATATACTTCCATAACAAGTGTGAGAACCCAGTACAATGTTGAACAGTTGAATGACCAGCTCTAAATCAATTCTGGACTTTGCTTATAATATTATTTTGAGTTATCCAATCTAGAAGTCTGGTAAGTAGTATCCTTGTAAAAAGCTTTTGTGTAGAATCTAATAAGCTTATAGTCCTATAAATAGCAGGGTCATATGGGTTTCCTTTTTTAAAGATGGAATAGATAATACTGCCTAACCAAGAGTTGGGTAAGGGATCACCTTGTATGTAGTGACTGAATAACTCAAAGAGTAAAGGAAGCCACCAATCTGGAAAATATTTGTAAACATATGTTATGATATAGTCAAGACCTGGAGCTTTGTTAGTAGAAGAGATATTTAAAGTCCTTAAAATTTCTTGGTATTCGGTGTAGCATGTTTTTGGTCAACATTTTTTATTTTGTATGCTAAAGGGTTGTTCATTAGCTAAATAATATAGATCTCAGAAATGTTTGATCCAGGTCATTGGGGTAATTGCAGCTTCAACCTTTCTAGCATATTGAGAATAACCTTGGCTTACCGAAGTTCAAAATTGCTTAATAATCCTTTTAACTACTGAGTTCCTGAGTTTATCGAATTGAGTTGTAAAGTTGAATATCAAACAAACTTAAAAAAACAAACAGTTTAATTAGAACTATACAGGCACACTGAGATACTGTGACATGGTACTGTTATAGCCAGCTTCTTCTGATTGCTGGATTTTTAAAGTGTTTGATATATGGCAGATAGGTAGATAGAAAGACAGACAGATAGATGGATAGATATGTGGGAACAAATCCTAGATTTACAGAAATGTTTTAGTATAATTTTATTATTTTGCATTATTTTAATTACAATTTTATATTCTTGATACATGCCTAATTTTTAGTTGAGGTAATTGGGGGTATAATACAAGACAACTGGTTTGACTTCCTGTCTATATGAGATCTCCAAGCAAGGAAAACAAATGTTTCTGAGAAGGGGTTTAAAATCCTGCCTAAATGGAACTTGGTAAAAAAGGGTTTGTCTAAGTCTCTCCATTTAAACCAGAGGTTACCTTAACTGGTCCCTTTAACAGAGCAATATTAAGAGACCCCTTGAATCTCTGCTTGCAAGCAGAAAAGCCTAACTAAGAGGACTGCATCACTGCATTCCAATATGTCAAACTAAAAATTTAGAACTTGGTACTGCCTCTTACCAAGCAGCTATCCTCAAGAAGGAAAAAACCCTGAGTTTGAAATTCTCCATAAGCTTCAATGTAAATAAAAACTTTTGTTTATTACTAGATACTGGTGTGCTATTGGAGCACCTGCAGTTCATCTGTGGACTGCCTGGTATGGTGCTCTGGAGGTTTCAATCTTTCCTTGAGGGTAGGACTCAGAGGGTGGTGTCTGGGATTTTTTCCTTGGCATCACTCCCCTATCCTGTGGGGTGCTGCAGGGTTCCATTTTGGCACCCGTGTTGTTTGTGGTGTACATGCTGCCATTAGGAGTGATTATTAGGTGGTACAGCTTGAGCGTTCACTGCTATGCAGATGATACTCAGTTGCACATGTCCTTTGAGCCTGGCCAGGATGCTACTGTTTCAGTTTTTAACAACTGTCTCACCGAAATCCAGGACTGGATGAATGTGAGCTGGCTGCAGTTAAACCCAGAAAAAACTGAGGTGTTGATTGTGGACCCAGGTTGCCGGGAGACTGGTTTTTTGGTGGGATCAGCTTCAGATCTATGGCTAGGAGGTGTTCAGCTAACTACCTCAGACTGGGTATGGAACATGGGCATTATGTTTGATGACTGTTTGACACTTAAATGTCAGGTGTCAGCAGTTGTCAAAACCTCTTTTTATCATCTGAGGAATATCACCTGGGTAAAGCACCTGGTTCCTTTTGACGATCTTCCAAATTTGGTCCATGTCTTCGTTACCTCCCGCCTTGACTACTGCAATGCCCTTTACCTCGGGTTACCGGGTGTTGATATCCACCACCTGCAGCTTGTGCAGAATGCAGCAGCTAGGCTATTGACTTGGTTTGTCTAGGAACAGTCATATAATGCCTGTGCTCTGTGGACTGCACTGGCTGCCAGTATGGTGGTGGATCACCTTCAACATCAGTTTGCTGACCTATAAGGCCCTACATGACCAGGGACCTGGTTACCTGCAAGATCTCCTTCATCCCTACTGTCCCTCCCACTGTCTCTGATCCACTGACAAGGGATTACTAGAGATTCCCAGGGATCATTTAAACACATCTGGGGCCAGGTATTTTAGTTTTATGACCCCAACCCTGTGGAATTCTCTACCTCATCAGGTGCAAGATTACCCGACCATCCAAAATTTTAAGGTAGCCTTGAAGACATTTCTTTTTAGCCAAGTGTATATGGATTTTTAATGCTGCTGTCATGAGTTTTATCTTGTTTATTTATGGTTTTAATTAACTGTTTTATTTATTGATTAATTTTAATGAATTATGTACAAGCACCTTGGTTTTGGAGAGGCGCTTTTTATAAATAAAGTTTGATTTGATTTGATTAGAGAAAGCAACATGCTGCCAGCATGAAATTATATCAGCTGATAAAGAATATCTTGACCTATCACTGGGCCAAGTTTGATATTTGCAACTGATGGAGAATGCCAGTTATTTGACCATACATTCTGTGTTAAAAGTCTAAAAACTGGAATATCTGAATTTAGTCTTAAATGAAAGCTGGTGTGATGACAACTCTACAAATGTTACTTTTTTGTGTGCAACTTGGTGCCGAACTGAATTAAACTGTCTTAAAGAGTTTTTAGTAAACAGCTCTGACAGCTTGATAGATGTGTTTTCTTGGAAGAACAAAGATCAAATAATCTGCAATGGAATTCAATGCTTTTGAGAACTTTCCTGACCAAAAATCTGAAAGAAAAACACCTCATTCTGAAGCTGGAGACATGGAGAGCAGAATAATTATTTTGTTTTCAAAATACTTTACTGAGAAATTATATTATAATCATTATTAGCTTATCTCAGAAAATATTTGTCACACAGACATGATCGAAACTTTAGAAATGTGCTTTTCATGAGCTGAGCTTGGAAATGTTTGTTTGAAGACTGCATCTTATTACATTTAAAAGTTATGCAAAAAATTAATTTTGGACTTAAAATTGAACAATGTACCAGAAGGGCTGTTCTAAGAGAGACAGTAACTAGCCACCCCTTTCATCATTTGAATGATCCAATCAGCTTTGTTAAATCTTGCATATATGCATCATAATGAGGTGGGCTTAAAACTCAGTTCCTGAAGGAACACCTCAGAATCTTCCAAATTCTGATGTAGTAAAGACCTCTGTTTAATTCAATGGACATTTTGGCTGATATAGTACTGTTTTAAAATTCCTTCCAAAATTAGAACAAAAGGACTGAGATGGCCTATTGATGTCTATCAACTAAGAAGCAAGTCTGCACTTCTGTGTTGATGCCAAAAGGGTCCACTGTCCTGGGTTCGAGTGTGGACAGAGTAAAAACAGGAACAACAAAAAGACTGTAACAGTGCTAACAAGGATTTTGCCATCCAGAAAAGAAGAATTCTCACCAACATTCTGATATTAAGGAAGAAAATCCAGACTGTACTGCTATCTAGATGTCTTGAGTATTATTTTATTGAATTTTATATCTAATTGGGCTTAGCTGGGAGGTTGCATAGGGAAAATCATTTCTTAATTACTAGAACTTGGCTATATAGGAAAAGCTTAAATCTAAATAATGACATATAAACATTTTTGCCTAAGAAAAAGTGTTTGAATAAGTTACCAAGAGACGTTCGGAAATGCTAATAAGACACAGTTGTTTGACGTCTTTATGCAAAAAAAATGCTTAGATTGTTAAAGAGACACTGTCAGCTATGCCCCTTCATTCTTGGCCAAACATAAACAGTGTGCCTGTTGGCACACACATCTATCCCATATATACTGCAGAACATCCCTATATATTGCAAATGTAATGATTTTTTACTGTTTATATACATTTTAATGAAGTAGCTTCCCAGTCGGGTCCACGTTAAGTCCTCCGCATACCGGAAGCACATCCAGGCCGGGGCCAGACATCTGCCATGAGCGCTGCCCTGAAGTACGATTTTTTAAGACTAAACTTGTAGCTACACATTGCATGGGTCCCTTCCCCTATTCTAAAATGCTCCATCTATGAGCGACTGCAAAACGAGCACTGGGAGTACAGTAATTAATTTTTGTATATCGTAGCCCAAATCCCATGCATGCACACTACCGGCACACTCTTGCACATGCACAAGATCTTTGGTTATGCCTTTGTTGTGCATGCATGGGATTTGGGCTGCAATATACAAATGTGTAGCTGCAAGTTCAGTCTGAAAAAATTGTACTTTGGGGCCGCTACTTCGTTAAAATGTATAAAAACGGTAAACAATCATTACATTTGGAATATATAGAGATGTTCTGCAGTATGTATGGGCTAGATGTGTGCCAACAGGCACACTGTTTATGTTTGGCCAAAAACGAAGGGGCAAAGCTGACAGTGTCCCTTTAATGCAACTAAATTCTTTTGAATTACCTACAAGGGACTTCTAAAGTTTCTATAAGAACAATTTTACTGTTAACAAAAGTTAATAAAACTGCAAGCTGTGTGCTTTTGTTTATTCTTATTTTCTGAAACCTTTGTTGTTTTATATGTATGCTGCTTTTCACTGTGTTTACACTAGTTTATTATCTATGCAACTTATTAGTAATTAGTTATGTTGTACAGGAAAAAATAAAATCTATTTTATATACTACAAAAGGTTGTGACAGAACTGTTGTGCATGGTTATCTAGAACATTTTATATAGTAGGCTGTGAAGAGAGGTTCTGAGCCAGTCTTACATTGTTTTATATGGTTTTATATATATTTTATGACACAAGGCTGGCAGCTTAGCCAAGTGCCCATGATAAGTAATTAATATTCCAGTCAATTGTTCTGACAGATAGATAGATAGAGGGATAGATTCATAGACAGACAAAAAGAGTAACAGATACAACAGAGATAAATTGACAATTTGTGTTTAGACTTTGGTATATAATTTGTAATTTTGGTCTTTACTATTGCTTTAATGCATACATTAATGATAATGTCAAAGTTTTAATATTTCAATTCAGTTTTTTGGGTGATGATGTTCTGGAATAATGCTGAACTCAGCTACTGGGAAACAAAGACTCAATTGTTAATGAGCAGCTCCCAAACTCTCACTTTTATTTTGCTTGGGTTTATAATTTATTTATTTATTTGTTTAGTTTTTTGTTGACCGGGTAACTGCACTAGACAAATCCTGCCTATTTTCAGGCACGACCCGGGGGAGGGGGATACAGATGAATGCCAACTGACCTTGAACCAGATTAAGCTGTTGGTGGTATTTTTAGTGAATGAGGGAAATTTGGCCAAGACATTGGGGAAATTCCCCTACTCTGTTTCGATAAGTGTCATGGGATCTTTAACATCCACCTGAACTGCCACCAATTCAGGCAGATGGGACCTTGGTTTAATGTCTCATCTGAAAGACGGCACCTCAGAAGTGCAGCACCCCTCTCAAGCTGCACTGCAGTGTCAGTACTGGGATATTAACCCAAATGCCAGATGTGGGAACTGAACCCACAGCCCTCTGATCTTCCGGCCTAAGAGGCGAATGTGCTACCTACTGAGCCACTGACACTGCTTTTACTGGGAACATATAACTTTTATTTCCAGGTATAGTTTATAATTACACCATGCCCTGGACTGGAATAAATTTATCAAACAGAAATGTCTTGATTTTTGCTTCCATTATTGTGTGGTCTGCAGCATGTTCTGCACATTAATGTATCCTTCTTATGGGACTCCATCTAATTTGTAAATTCTACACCAGAATCAAATCTTAAAACCTAGAAGCAAATGCCAGTTGCTGTTACAAAACTCAAATTCACCTCAAAGAACTGATGTGATTACAGGTAAACCCACAAAAGTACTTAAGTGCAGTACTGTACACTCATTTAAAATACAGTACATTCCTTAAATCAAAAACGGAAAAGGTTTACACAATTACCCTTAACAGAGATAGGAAATTATTTTTAATTAGCTAACTGTGCTTCCATCTTCCTTTCCATGACAGTATGCATCCTGATATGTGTTGGCCAATTTCTGTTAAATAAATACATATTGCTTCGGGGTGCCGTCATATATACATAGAGTTCCACTCTCCTCACCAGCTACTGCTCTTTCTTTTCATATTTCAAAGACATTCTATGACATCAATAACACCATTCTATACTATTCATCTGAATGGCCTGGAATGGTGTTTTCAATGTCATAGAATGTTCAGGCAATATAAAGAGAACAACAACTGCTGAGGAGAGAGGGATTCTGAGTAGTTGCAAAGGCAATACAATTAGATTAATTTAACAAAAAATATAAAAAACCTATCAGGATATTGGGTAGACAAATTCTTAACGTCATGCTCACTACAGGCTAATAAAACAAGGTACTTGTGCTAATAACCAAGGGCAGCTCAGTCAAAATTGGGAACAGACTGTAGTTGGAGACTTTAAGATTAACTGGCAATCCCCAGATGCATCAGCAGTAACAAACCAAATACCAGGCCTCTACCTTATCCAGATGGTAGCCCAAGTCACTATACAAAACTACAAGAGGGGCACAAGTACCCTAACTGACTGCCTCCTCTCCACTTGCCCAGATCATATTTCTGAGGTATCAGCCTTACCAGACTCCGTCAGTGACCATTCCCCTGTTATCTGCACTTGGACAAATAGGTTCACAAAATGCGCTCCCTAGCTCACTAGAAATCTCTCACTGAGAACTGAGCAGCTGGAAACCTTCAAACAGTATCTAAGACTGATGGGCTAGTCCCCACTTGATAGAGATAAGAATGGAAACCAAGCCCTAGATTGTTTCTGTATGATCTTTACAAATGCCTGCAACATTTTTGACCCTTACAAGTCCAAAAAAGTAAGTGGAACTGTTAACCCCTGGCTCTCAGGCTCCTTCATTGAACTCATGCACCTTAGAGATAACCTATGGTACAAGGCCAAACTAACTGGGAGACAGGCTGATCTCATTGCCTACAAGGCAGCCAGAAATAAATGTATGAAACTTGTGAGGATGGCCAAAGCCTCCTACTATAATGAATTTCTAAACAGGAGCTGGGGGTGCAGAAGGGAGTTCTGGAACTCCATGAAATCCCTACAGGTACGCTCTCCAAGGCACCACCTGACCTGATTGTAGCAATGTTAGGACACTACAGGAGCCTAGTGATATTGCGATTGCATTCAACTTAGCCTTCACAGACCTTAGCGCTGTGCTACCTAGTGACTACCTCACCACCCCATAACCTGGTCAGCTGCCCTGCAAGAGTCCACCCCCCCACCACATAATGGTCACCATTCTACTTCAGGCAGATAACCAGGACTGAGACCATAAAGTATGTCAAGCAGGTCCTAGGTAAGACCATGATGGGGAGTGACTTAATTGCTATGAAGTTGATAACCCTCACATTAAATGAACTGGCTGATCCTATCACCAAAGTCTTCAATGCCTCATTAAGAATATGCGTGTTCCCTGACAGATGGAAGGCAGCACTTATCACCCTGGTCTTCAAAAGTGGAGACAGAACTAATCTGTTGAACTATAGGCCTATTTCAATATTACCTCCCCTCTCCAAAGCCCTGGAACTAGAGGTTTCTGATCAACTTACAGAGTATCTGGAGAAGTACAGTCTCCTATGCATATAACAGCATGGGATCTGAAAAACCACTCCACCTTAACTGCCTTGGTTGATTACACCACTCAGCTCTATGATGCATTAGGTAATGGTATGGCAGTGGGGTCTATCTTCATAGACCTCAGTAAGGAATTTGACACTGTAAACCATCAACTTCTACTAAACTGTTTCTTATCCACTGGCCTGTCCAAAAGCACTGTAACCTGGTTTGACAGCTACCACTCCCACAGGACACAATGCATTAGAATCAGTGGTAAACTCTCTGAGCCAAAGGAGGTGAGCCTTGGAGTCCACCAGGACCACTATTGTTCAGTCTTTTTTATTAATTCCCTACCATCCATCTGCCCGGCATGTATGGTGCTCTATGCTGATGATGCCATCATCTCAGTACCTGGCAGATAATTGTCCAAAATCATATCTGAACTTCAACCCAACTTCCAAAGGCTAGAAACTTGGTTTACCCAGAATAAACTACTGCTCAACTATAAAAAACCAAAGGTATGCTCTTTACAGTGCCACATTATAAGAAGAAATACGGCCTGCTGCTGGTACTTAGCCATAAAGGAGATACGCTGGAGTAAGTCTGCTCATTTAAGTACCTAGGTGTACACCTAGATGACACCATCACTTTCTCCACACATATTGACCAGGTCATAAAATCAGCAAATACTAAGTTAGGTGTTCTCTATCGCCACAGGCATTCAATGACATGTGATGCCCTAAAACTGGTCACATTCAGCTCGGTGTTATCTACCATTGGTTATGGGATGGTGATCAATGGAGTTGGCTCAGACACTGCACTAAAAATGGTCAAAACCCTCCTTAATAATGCCTGTTGACTGGTCCTAGGGGCTGATTACCTGACCCATAGATGTGCGCTGTATAAAGAGACTGGGTGGCTCTACCTCCATGTCAGAGTACAATACCAGACCTGTCTGCTGGGTAAATAAATCACTGTTAGAGCTCATGCCTGAGTCCCCCACTAGTTTATTTAAAAATGCATAACCCATGATAAACAGTAGAATTGCAACTAAGGGGGGGTTACTGGTGTCCTTTAAGCTCACTATGCTCGCTCAGTGATCCCTATCCTATCAGAGACCTAGGTGGATCAGTGGCCTTCCTTCCACCCTATTCAAATGCAGCAAGATTAGCCAGTTCAAAATTGGGCTCCATTCCTACCTAGCCCATAAGTTTGTCTGCTGTTGCCCTGTATAATCATGGTATACCCTAGCTTAACCCATAGCCCCCCTTTTCCTTCTTCCACGGCCTACCCTCCCTCCTCCCAGCATATCCACTCAACCTCTACCCCTCAATACCATGTCCTCTGTTACACCCCTGACAAAGCCACCTATGGCTCTGCATACTTCTGCTCTGCTTAGAACTGTAGCCTGGGACCAGTACAGACCCAGGTCAGTATGCTATACTTAACAAAGCACTGTACCCCACTCATGTAGTGTTGTTGTAATCTTGGCACTTCTTTATATGCAACTGTAACCTTGCAACCTATAAGCAGATTCTGTATCTACTGTATTTAATGTCTTGTCTGCCAGTGTTTACATGTAACCATTGCACTGTTATGTATTTTTCTGACTTGGAACCTTTGTGAATGAGCCTTTGTCTCAAAGGTATTTAATCAAAAACTGAAATAAATAAATAAATAACTCCCTAAAAGCACAACTGGAGAGCATCAAGAGGTCTGAAAACTGTTTCATGTCACCTTTAATACCTGAACACGTACTCTACTGCAAAACAATGTCTTCTGTGTTCTCATTCTAGAAATACAAACAAGAATATTGTGTATTTTTCCACCTTTCTGACTTGCAGCTGTTGTGACATTCACAGCAAAACTAGAGAAATAATGAAGAGGTATACATTAGAATTTAGGAGGAGCCTGACATTTTAATTGTTGGTTCAAATATGGGAATACACTCAGAATCATAAGATAAGCTCCATGTGTGGGTTTTATTTTTTTATTTCTCTATCAGCACTCAAGAATCAAAAATCCTTCTAGTAGCATAGCATAATAGGGACTTGCTTATACTACTTTGAAAATACAATTTCTAGCATTTCAAAGCTGACATCATAGTCTGCATGATCTGCAGTACAGGGTGTCATGTTTTTGTCTTTAAAATAGCATTGAGAGTTCAGAGAACTTTCTTTTACTGACATGCATATGTAATAATGTCACAAACTATTTTTCTTTGAAATGTTAGAAGCATTAGTATCCTATGGATCAAAATGTTTGTCTTCGGAGGTTGTATGGCAGATGAAATGTGTTACACCACACTTTGAGTAATGTCACATTCGTTTGAACACATTTCTGAGGATTGATGCTAGTGATGCATAACATAGCAAATGTTATCAGGTTCACAGACACATTTTATTTGATATAAAATGGCCAATTTGCCATTTTGCTGCTTTGAAGAGGTAAGCATCAGTTTTCACTGCTGCAAAGTTACCACTGTTAAAGAAATACAAAGCAGAAGATTGTATTTGTTTATTAGGAGGCAGTATACCGTAGCAGCTAAGAGCACTGAGTTGCAATCCTGGAGACCTGGGTTTGAATCCCATTAGCTCCTACTTGCATACTGTGTGATGCTAAGCAAGTCATTTAACTTCCTTGTGTTCCCAGGTCACACCTGGAAACCAGCAAATTGGTGACTGGAGGCACACTGAACTGAAACTTGTTTCCAGGAATAACTTGGATTTGGATCATGTGTTTTGAAAGGGGAAAATGTAGCTGTTTGGTTCATTTAAAAATATGTTATGTGTTAACACTCATTGGTCTATATATTCATGTACATTACCTCCAGCATAACCACAGTTTTGTTTTACCTTTTCTGTCCCAGATCAGCAATCCATCATGTTGTTCATGGCACATTGCTGAACTGAGTTAGTAAAGGCAAAATTAAGTAGCAGTGTTAACACCGGAGGAAATATTAATGAATATTGGCTATTGTATGTGAATGTATAACTACAGTGGTAACCCAAGATAACTGTGTATGTCTAGATATAGCACAGGAAATCCATTTGAAATCAATATTTTTTTATGGTATATCTAGATATACTGGGACTTTTATCTGGCTATCACTGTATGGCAAACATTATACACCTTTATTCAGTTGAGCAAGGGACCCACCAATGCCTTACACAAAACAATGTATGTACAAATAACCCTCTGAATATTGTAGGTAAAACCTACATATTCAGGACATATTTTCCCATGAAAGTTCAAGCAAAATACTGGCAATGAAGATGGAATATAAAATCATGCAAACAGAACATCTTAAAATGGGGGACTAATTCCTTTACTAAACATACGTGAATTATTGAATGGAGTATTGTTTAGCATTTTTCACTTGGGTGTAAGAATCATGGGGGGGTAAGGTAAAGCCCCTTCCACACTATTTTACATTTGGGCCTTTCAGTCCTTTCAAGCATAAACTCTGGTTTCCTTTTCTAATATCAGCCTCCCACACAATTTCTGCAATGTTATGACACCCTAACCCTTGCATATTTTCCACAAAATACAGAAGTAGCAGTTGATATGGCTTGTCATTTCCCAAAATTTCCAGAGATATGTAAAAACATTTTTCATGAGATTTCCTGCAGCACTGACACTCCCAGAATTTTTTTCTTTCCTAGGTACAGTAGCTCCAAGAATCTCATGATTTTCAAAAGTCATAAAATGGATGAAACTCCTAGTTATGTCAGTACCAGAAACTGCCCTAGTATGTTGAGACCATGCAAATGTTTGACCAAGCCACACTCAGTCTGAAAATATTGTCCATGCACATTAATACCATAACATTGCAAACTAGACTTAACTAAGTTTGGGTTTTGAAAACTGGATTTAGCTATGTCCTAACTTTGAAAAATGGACATATGGACAATCTGGCTTATGTATAGAACTGAACAATAAAAAACTGCAACTAGACATTGGCTTTGAACCCCTCTCCTCCCCTTCCCAGTACTTCCCTCCACCTCTGTAGCTGAAGAGATGGTTGAGTTATGACCAAGTAAACACATTTGTTTAATTCCACACCATTACATAAAATTTTGCTGAATTTTACAAATTTTCAACAAAATTCTGTGAAGTCAGAATTTGCAAATTGTACCCAGCACTACAGAAGAGAGAGCAACTTGCAACTCATCAGGAAGATTCTTGGGAAGCAGAGTCTTTCCCTCAGAAACCCAAGAACTGTTGATAGCCCCACCACTGAAACTGAAATCTTCTAGGGAGAACTTTGAGCTCTGGAAAGGTGTTATAATATTTACCAATCTGTCTATCTATGTCAATTTCATCCACCAAGCTTTAAGCACATTCAGTAGCTACAGCTTTACATTGTAGACGAACAAAGAGGTACTTTAGGCTCATTCATAGCCGTGACAGGAAGGATGCCCCACTACAATAGCATGTGCCCATTTTACAACTAAGTGTGCAATACAAATGAACAAGTCAAATACACAGAGCAGTGTTTCCCTAACTGAGCTGAAGAACAGAACATGTTGTCTTTAAAATAATAATGCTTGTTGTGATTCTGGGACACAAATGAATAATGTTCCTGCCTGGGCAATGAAGAGAGACAGTAAAACAGTTCATGTCTATAACAACACAAAAATAAATGGATTACTATAGCAGCTTGGAATACTGAAATTGTACCAGTAAAGCTTAGAATGAACAATACATTTGTGATATAAGTAATACTTTATTTTATTATGTTTGTATGGTCCTGAAATTAATTTTGCGGGGGCCTCACATTTTTGATGGCTCAGTGTACAAGTGAGGAAGATGGAAAACTATGCAGGGAAGATTGATATTTCTATAATGGATTTACTGCATAACAATGGACTACCATCGGTCACAGACTAATTAAAACATTTTTTTCTTAATCTGCTCTGTTCTTAAAACCTGTTAGTATTTCAAAAACAATGTGTCAGGTTGATGTGAAATGTTTCATTCTCCTCTCTAATCTAATATCTCATTTGCTGTGGAAGTTACATTGATGCACGAAAGAAATGAAACAGCCTGTTCTGACTGAATTATTATAGCTATTAGGGTGCTATCTGGAGTATCATTGGATGGTATATGATGCAGTTAGAAGTCTCTCTCAGTGCTATATTCAGCTTCGTTTTGCTATACAGTTATAACTTTTCTCTTATTAGGCTGTCCTTTTTGTATTTTTCCATCTACACCCTAGAACCAGTATTTGCTCCTAGGCCAAGTGTAACTGTTTTAGGGTTGTCTAGCCTTACTAATTATCATGATATTGCTTTAAGGTTATTGTCTACCATTTGACTTTCTTATTAAGCTTTACTTCTTTTCCTTGCAATAAATAGCTGATTCATTCTATGCATAATTTCAACAGCACTACCTCTATATTTAATATTGATTTTTATTCCCTCTCTCTGCCATCATCATCAGGGATATACCCTATTACCAGGGATATGCCTTGTTAAGGCAATTTTTGATATTCTGATGGTGGTGGTTGGGGAGTTAATTTCCTGTTTTCCTCTTTTAAGCCCCCCCCCATTGACATGAGCTGTGCCTGATCAGCCTCTGGGATGCAGTGTGCCATCTGTGGAGGAAGCAAGCTCCCTTGGTCTATACACAGGGCTCATTGAATGTCAAAACCCACTGCTAACCTGACCCAGCTGAGGCATGCTGCCCTCAGGTTGCTGCCTGAAGCCTGTTCTGCCTTCAGACATGGGAGTCTGAGTCTGATCTTGAACCCAGGTACCCTGACTGGCAGCATGATGACTACACTGCCTCTTTCTTAATATACTGGCCTTTCAACCTAAATTTTATTTTTCAGGCAAGAGAGTTGTCTGAAGCTAATGGTAAGTATAACTTGATACTCAAAGTCATACGCATATTTTCAGTACTAGATTGCATATTTTGATATAAATAGTTCTCCAAACAGGATAATATATTTTAAATAAAACAATATCTTTCTTCACAGTATTTCTTCACAGAGAGGGTGGTGTATGCATGGAACAGCCTCCCAGCGTAGGTGGTGGGGGCAAATTCGGTGGTGGAATTAAAAAATGCATGGGATTTGCATAGGGATACCCTTGCAATAGGTAGGAGAACAAAGACAGAGATCAAGTAGGATCTTTGGTTTTTGCAGCAGGTAGGGACAATGGACAGACTAGGTGGGTCTGGCAGCCCTTATCTGCCATCAAATTCTATGTATCTATGCAATATTTTAATTTTTAAAATAACAGACAATGTATGCTTCTATGTAAAGCTGTTCTGTAAGCAAAGCACTTTAACTTATTTTCATTTGTTTAAGACCACATATTTAAAAGACAAATGGTCCATAGAAAATGTGTACATGTATATGGCATCTTAAGTATCTAACTGGAACTATATGGGTATTGATTTGTATACAAAACAAAATGTATATTGTGTGTAGCTTTGTTATTAAATGGGGAGCTAAGGTTTGATCATAAGCAAGAGGGGAGATATAATTACCATCAGCTCTTCTGCCTGGCACACTTTGTAATCCATATATGACTGAATAAAAAATATACTACTAAATAAAACAAATTACCAACCCCTACTGGATGGTCTGTTTTTGTTTCCCTCAGGTACAATCTATACTTCTTATATGCACAGTATTTTGTTAAACAAAACACAACTTTTGTTTTAAAATGACCGGTAAACCACTTACAGAGGCAGTATTGACATTAATTGACTCTAACACATGATTAGTAGCCAAAGCTGGATGCAAAGTACAGATCATGGTCAAAAAGTCAAATATTCCAATTATAACTGTAGGTTTAACTTTAGTGTTTCCTAGGTTGTCCATGTTCTACTCATGGATCCAGTATTTGAGGTTCCAAAACTATGCAAGTTTTTCTTCCCACAATCCTAATGCTAAATCTGTATCAAGAAAGTGCAAAACATTAGTCTAGAAACATAGACTTTGATGGCAGATAAGGACCGCTTGGCGCACCTCATCTACCCATTTCCCTACCTACAGGATAGGCCGCAGATCCTAGTTAACAAACAGCCTATTTCTTCCTACCCCCCACAAGAATTGCCTTATGTCCGTCCCATGCATTCTTGAATTCTCCCACAGTTTTAGACCCACAACCTCCTCAGGAAGGCTGTTCCATGCATCCACTACCCTCTCTGTGAAAAAATACTTCCTCACATTGCCCCGGAACCACCCCCCCTCTATCTTTCAATAGTGTCCCCTTGTTCTTGCATGTCTCTTTTTCTGAAAGATGCTACCCTCTTGGACTTTGTTGATTCCATTGAGGTACCTAAAAGTTTCTATCATGGCCCCCCTCTCCCTTCTTTCCTCAAGGGTATACATATTAAGCTCCTTTAGTCTCTCCTCGTATGGCTTCTCTTGCAGACCCTGCACCATTTTAGTTGCCCTCCTCTGGACTGCCTCTATCCTGTCTATGTCCTTGCAGAGATGGGGTCTTCAGAACTGGATGCAGTACTCCAGATAGGGTTTCACCAACTGTCTGTACAGAGGGATAACAACTTCCTGTTTTATGCTGGTGATGCCTCTCCCTATGCTTCCCAGTATACCCCCAGCCCTCCTTACTGCCTTCTCGCATTGCTTGCTAACCTTAAGGTCATCTGATATGATTACCCCCAGGTCCATTTCCTTTTTGGTTGTTGTTACTACCTCCCCCCCATTTGTGTAATCTTCCCCTGGATTCTTGTTTCCCAGGTGCATTATTTTGCACTTCTTTGCATTGAATCCTAGCTGCCATACTTCTGACCATTCCTCCAACCTTGCCCAGTCCCTTCTGATCCTTTCCACACCTCCTTGTGTATCAACCCTGTTGCAGATCTTTGTGTCATCTGCAAAGAGGCATACTTTTCCTTCCAGTCCCTCTGCAATGTCACTTATAAATACATTAAAAAGGACTGGACCCAGTACTGAACCCTGCGGTAGCCCACTAGTAATCCCTCTTTCTTCAGAGTGGACTCCATTTACAATTACCTTCTGTGTCCTGTTGTCCAGCCAATGTTTTACCCAGGCCACCACCCTGGGACCCACTCCCAGGTTTGTTAATTTGACTACTAATCTTTTGTGTGGGACTGTGTCAAATGCCTTGCTAAAGTCTAGATAGGCCATGTCCACAGCCCCTCCCTGGTCTACTACTTTGGTCACCCAGTCAAAGAAATCTATTAGATTCATCTGACATGACCTACCCGCGGTGAACCCATGCTGCCTTGGGTCCTGTGCCTCACTGGCCTCAAGGTACTCTACAATTCTTTCCTTCAGAAGTGACTCCATCACTTTCCCTACCACAGAAGTCAAACTGACAGGTCTGTAGTTTCCTGCCTCTGTCTTGGTCCCACTTTGTGAAGGGAATCACATCTGCCTTCCTCCAGTCCTCAGGTACCACACCATCCTCCCATGATTTATTAAAAGAGTAGTCAGTGGTTTCACTAGTTCCCCCCCTTAATTCTTTTAGAATTCTGGGGTGAATTCCATCAGGCCCCATTGCTTTGTCCACCTTCAGTTTTAGGAGTTCTTGCAGAACCCTTTCTTCTGTGAAAGGGCTGGGATCGACCCCTTGTATCAAGAGTGCTTTTGTTAATTGGATTAAACACTTCCCCCTCCTCTTTTGTGAATACTGAGCAGAAATATTCGTTCAGTATGCCTGCTTTTTCACTGTCCCCTTCTGCCCACCCACCATTCATTCTATTCAGCCTCACTATCCCTCCCTTTGTCTTTCTATGCTCTCTGATGTACCTATAAAAGGTTTTATCCCCCTTCTTAACCGAGTTGGCTATCTTTTCCTCAGTTTGGGCCTTTGCTATTCTGACTTCCCTCCCTGCTTCCTTCTGCCTTAACTGGTACAGCTCTCTGTCCTGCTCCTTCTGTGTTTCCTTATACTTCCTGAATGCTATCTTTTTTCCCTGACTTTCCCAGCCACCTCTTTTGAGAACCATAGTGGCTTTTTCTTTGATTTTGATTTGTTTATTTGCTTCACACAAAGGCTTGTTGCCTCTGTGATGGCAGTTTTGATGATTCCCCGTTGTTGATCCACCCCTCCTACTTGCCTGTTTGCTAGTGCTTTTCTGAGGCACTCTCCCATCTTGCCAAAGTCAGCATCCTGAAGTCCAGTACCCTCACTTTTGTATGGCTTGACTCTGTAGCTGAGTTTAACGTGAACCACACTGTTTGATGGTCACGTGTTCCCAGATGGCAACCCACTTCTAGATCTAAGATCCTCTCACTGCCCCCATTTGAGATTACGAGGTCTAAAATTGCTCCCTCATGAGTGGGTTCTGAAACTAGCTGTCTGAGGCCTGCCACCTGTAGGGCATCAAGAATGGCCCTGCTCTTGGATGTGGCTGCAGCAAATGTGCTCCAGTTAACATCTGGCATATTCAGGTCTCCCATAAACAGTATCTCCCCTTTCTCTGCCACCCTAAGAATGCCTTCTATCATATCCTTGTCCATTCCCTCCCCCTGTCATGGTGGTCTGTACACAACCCCTGTACAGATTGTAGTGCCCTTTCCAGTCTCCAAGGTGACCCACAGTGCCTCCTCTCCTCCCTGTTTACTCTTTTGTTCAGTTGCTTTTATCCCTTCCTTTACATAGAGAGCTACTCCTCCCCCTCTTCTCTCCTGCCTTCTCTCCTGTAGGTTATGTAGCCTGGTATATTAACATCCCAGTCATGGTTCTCTGTGTACCATGTTTCTGTGACTGCTACGATATCCAGGCATCCCTCTTCCATCAAGGCCACCAGCTCAGGGAGCATGTTGCCCAGACTACAGGCATTGGTACTCATTACCCTCTATTTCCTGATGACCTTACTCCTTTTTGCCCCATCCCTGTCCTTCTTGCCTTTGTCTCTTTCCCCATTTACCCCTGCCTTTCTCCCTATCTCCACCTCTATGTTGGTGTTTACCGCACTTACTACTGTGATTTTTTTTGGGGGGGGCTAGGATTTGCCTGCTCCTTTCCAGTGCCTCCCCCCTTGGCTAGTTTAAATTGTGTCTGAATGTTATTGCAATGCTGATGTTTAGAACTTTTTTTCAGTTCAGTTATATCAGCTGTTGTAGTCTAAAACAATCATAAATACCAAAAGTGGATAGACACAAGTAAGGAGTAACTCCATACTAGATCCTACTTTTAAAATCTTTAAAACTGGGTTCTGTGAGAACAAAAGCTTAACATTTTACCACAAAGACTTAGAAAAGTGAACAGAGATTAATTCTGAGTTCTTATCACAAAACACCTACAGTACATGTCAAATGGTATGCCATTTAATTTGGATCAGGTTGCATCTGAAAATGATCTTTACCTCAGTGTGTCTTTCCTTATTAGTGATACTGCAAAGGCAAAACTTTGCTGGCTAAGCTGGTGTGAAGTGAGGAATCTTTGCCTCCATAAAGCTTCATGAAGTTACCATCTCCATAAGAAACTTCTCTCTTTGCAACTTTTCGATGCATTTTGTGGCAAGTGGCACTATTTCCGGTGTAGTCATCATAAAGTGCCAACTTCTACATCCAGTTTGTATGACTTCACTGGGAATAGTGCCACTTCAGCCCAAAAACTTCACAAAGTCGGCATTTCGACAAGTTTGCAATCTTTGTGAATTAATTCTCCAAGTGAAGACTGTCAACTTTGCACATCTCTATTAATGATCAAGAAATTGGCAGCAAAATAAATCAATTATAATTTACAATGAAACACCAGCCATGCAATATTATATCTATTAAAATAGAACTGCCTCTTTGGCTGTTATAATGCAACTGGTATACTAATCAACTTGCATAAGATATAACTAGATGTGCAGCATATCTCAAGCTGCCAGTACCATTGTTACTCTTTCATTTCAAAATACTGGTTCCCTGCTCTCCTATCTCTCTTCTCTTCTCTCTCCAGTTGCCAAGGATCCATGCTCTCTCCACTCCAGGAAGTAGAGAACCTTCTCAAGCCCTCACCCCCATTTCTCTGCAGGATAATCTGCCTTCTCCTATCATCTCCCAATGCTTTGGAACCAGCTCCCCTCTTCTCTCCACCATTCCCCCTCCTCAGGCTCCTTCCAAAGTATTAGCTGAAACTCCTCCCACCCATTACATGCACCTGTTTTTCGTAGGAGGCTTTCCCTTTTTTGTCCTAGTTTTGCAGTGCCTAGGTCCCACTATTTTGACCTATTTCTGTCCCCCAAGTGCACTGTATGTTATGGTACCATATTAACAGACTTATCTTGCACTAGTAGTTTTGTAGACTTTTGCCTTAAAGTTGCACATTAAGTTTGCTCATGGTTTATACCAATGAAGTTTTTACTGCAATGTAACTTATGGCTGCACTTTTTGATGTACAATCATGTTCTGTATTATGTGTTTCTATGGTTTTCCCCTCCCCCAGGTCACATCTGGAAACAAACCTCAGCTCAGTGTGCCTTTCCTGGACACCAATTTTCAAATAAATAAATAATACAATAGATCTCTTAGCTTTATCCCACACCGGTATGATTTATTTTATCAGAAGATGGATGATGAACTGAGTCCTTTTTTTCTTTGTAGCCCTTCAGCCCTCAGTTCTACATCAGGAATCTTGAACTTCTGTGATAAATGACTGAAAACTAAAGATTAAAATTGTGTGATGCCATTGATGACATTAGAGCGGATGAGGGACTCAGGTTAAACCATAAAGAGGGGAAGAAAGAAGAGACAGTATTTGTGAAAAAAAGTATTATTTGTTCAGTAGAAATCACAAAACACTGTAAATTCTGCCACTGCACCTAAATTGTATGGCAGAATATAGGTTCTGTGGCTATTTCGGTGGTTGGAGAACTGCAGAATTCAGGGTGTATTGCCTACAAATTTAAGTTGTGCCAAAATGACCTGGAATGGAATAGCACACATTTAAGGATTCTTGTGTTCACTCAGATTGCCCTGTCTTCATGATCATCAGTGTTTGCCTTTAAGATAACTTCAATTATCTGTACTTTACTTTTTCAGTGTTGCAGGTACTAGGCTTTTCAGTTGCACAGTTTTGATGTACATCATATTACAGTAAAGCAAATTATTTGCAGGGAAAAGAAACACTATAAATATAAACTAATGTTTTACTTGACTTGACCATTTGCAATTTACTCTCATGTCACAGTGGAGGATAACTTTCTAGCTAATTGCCTCCACTCATGTGTGCAAAGCAACCATTTACTTGGAAATGCCATAGAATGTTAATTCCATATTTAATTGGGTAATTGAGATGCAGTCTTATATTTTATTATAGGAAATGAATATGTGTGATATTAATAGCACCATTTCCAATTATTACCCTGCCTTTGCTTCATCACAGTGATGCTTAAAGTTATTTTTCTCCATGTCGTTCTAATGCTTTTATGGCAGTATAATTAAGATAATGGAGTATAATTATAAATATATATCAGAAAAATAAACACCCTGAAGACTTGCCCAATGACCATTGCCTTGTATAATGTAACTTCACACAAAGCCACAGCACCAGGCTTGACTATCTCCTGTAATTAAATAGCTTTATTACAGAGTTGCATAATTTAAGATAATGAAATATTATATTCATAAGCAACACAGAGCTCTATATCATACTGTAGGTCAACATTTATTTATAGCTGATGTGGAAATGAAAACAGATCTAAAAAAATGCTGCTAGAACACACGTCTTTGCTGTTTGGCTCAAAATGCCACCATGGGACCTGCTCTTATTTGCCATGGAGTACAGCACAAACAGATGGCACACAGAGTTCCCCACTGTGCCACCACCCACTTTTGGTATGCACAAAATATGTTCATAGTTGCAGGGGGAGGAAGCCCCTTCCCACCCATAACCACACTCCACTGCAAATTAGCAAGTCAGATCTGTTCATATCTCTTAACCTTTTATCACTGAAATGGGGGACATGGATACTCAAAATGAACAGTGAAGGACAATGATTGGACATTGGGATACAAGCTCAAAATACTGTGGAATTATTGTACTTACTAGTACAAAGTTTAATTTTAATTTAGTGTCTGAGAATAATATAAATGTTTGCTTTAAAGTCTGAATTAGCAGCATATTCTCATTGTCAACAGCACCTTTTCCAAGAGGGACAGATAAGAGATAGAGAAATTCTGAGGGGTAAAATGAAATGCATCCTTCATAATAATGGACAGCTAAGGGATATGGATCCATTAGTTAGGATAAGTGGTGTTTCCAACTACTAACATGGGATGCCAACACAGTTACAAAAATATGCTGTACTATTGGTTGGGTGGGCATTGTTATCTATAATTTAACTCCCAACACACTCACCCAGCCCTCAACTACTGGCTCACAAAAACTGGTTTCTCTAGCCAAATGTGTCACAGAATGTCTCCCAGTTGCTTTTTATGGCTGCATAGCGAGGGCTATGCTGATGTATTTTGCACAGAGGAATAGAGAAAAAAGGGGTCTGGAAGGGCAAGACTGGATACTAAACACATCAGATAAAGTCTGTTCCGTGCTCCACCCTTTGGAGCTGAAGCACATGAGTGTGCATGAATCAGTGCACATCCTCTCTCTCTTTCTCTCTGTCTCTTTCCTTTTAATCCCCTCTGTTCATTGATGGAACTTCTTTCACCACCCGACCAGAACAGCACTCATCAGTGGCAGTCTTTTCTTCCACCCACCAACTGAGCGGCAGTTATCAGTGGCAATCTTCTCCCCAACACAGCCACAATGCCTAATGACCGTCTCTGCTCCATGATTATCCACCATGCTCATTCAATCAAATAATCACAGAACATCTACAGGAAGGACAACTCTTACCATCAAACAATATTGTACCAAATCCAAATTATAGCTAAGTCTGACGTCACACTAGAGGTGACAGTGCATTTAGTAAGACATGTCCAATAAATAAAGAAGGTGTGCACATTTCAGAAAAATGGGATGCACCTCTGTTTTAAATCATTCAAGCAGTAGTACTAAAGCACCACGTTCCAATAATACAATTTACAAAAAGCGAAGTGAGGGTAGCAAAAATGCAAATGCCCTAGAAACATAGAAATATAACATTTGCCACAAGATACGGATCACTTAGCCCACTTAGTCTGATCAGTTTCCCTTCCTACAGTATCACCACAGACCCTACTTGATCTCTGACCCATTTACCCCCTTCCCTTTCTGTAGGATTCCTTCCATCACCTCTGCTGGAAGACTGTATCAGGAATCCACCAATCTTTCTTTTAAGAAGTACTTCCTTACATCTGTCCTGACTCTACCTCCCTCCAGCTTCTTATCACGTCATCTTGTTCTTGAGAATGTTTTTTTTGTTCTGAAAAATATGTCTCTCCTGTACCTTATTTACCCACCATGAGGGTCTTTTGAAAGTCTCTTATCATATCCCCTCTCTCCCTCCTCTCTTCCATGGTGCACATATTTAGGTTCTTACAACTCTCCTTGTAAGGCTTCTGATGCAGACCCTGCACCCTTTTAGTTGCCCTCTTTTGGACTGCCTCCAGTCTGTCTATGTCCTTCTGGAGATGTGGACTTCAGAACTGGACGCAATACTCTAGGTGGGGTCTTATTAGTGATCTATACAGAGGCAATGCCACCTCCCACTTTCTGCTGGTGAAACCCCTCCTACGAACTCCAGTAACCAACTAGCCCATCTTATCACACTGCCTGGCCACCTTTAGGTCATTCAACATGAGTATCCCCAGGTTTCTTTCCTGCTTGATGGTGTTCAGTGCCATTCCTCCCATTTTGTAGTCTACTCTTGGGTTTCTATGGCTCAAGTAAATTACTCCGCACTTTTTCATGCTGAAACCCAGCAGCCATACTCTTGAACACTCCTTGAGTTTTCTCAGGTCTCTGCTCATCCTTTCCACCTGCCCTGGAGTGGCCACCCTATTGCAGATTTTGGTGTCATCAGCAAAGAGGCAGACCTTCCCTTCAAGCTCCTCTGTAATATCTGTTATAAAGATGTTAAAGGGGACTGATTCCAGCACTGATCCCTGAAGCATCCTGTTGGTCATTCTCCCTTCCTTGGAGTGAACTCCTTTCACCAACACCCTCTGCTGACTATCATTTAACCAATTTCTTATCCAGTTTACCACCTCCAGACTCACTCTTAAGCTACCCAGCTTGCTTACTAGCCTCCTACTTGGAAAAGTGTATAAAGCCTTATTGAAATCTAGGAAGGCCATGTTCACTGCTCCTTCTTGATCTAATTATTTGGTCCTGCAGTCAAAGAAGTCTATCAGATTCATTTGACATGACTAGGGTTACCACCTTTTAAGAAGCCCAACGTGGGACATTGCTTACTGAAACAGAACTATTCGCAGGACAATATGTCATCTCGACCAATGCAACAGACATGTTTTCTCTAAATAATCAGAATTAAGACTAAGTGTTATAGTTTTTTAGTTGTTTCTTGTATTTTTTATTATTTTATAGTATTTTAGTTAAGGTATTATAGTTTTTTGCAACATTTAGAGGAAAATCAGAAAATATTTTTCCTACTATAATGTCAGGACATTTAGTGTTTTTCATGTTTTTCTGCAGGACACAGCTGCACAAATCAGGACTGTCCTGTGAAAATAGGGACAGGTGGTAACCATAGACATGACCTCACCCCATGAATCTACGCTGTCTCAAGTCTTGTAACTCACTGGATTCAAGATATTCCACAATACTTTCCTCCAGCAGTGACTCCATTAACTTTCCCACCAATGTCAGGCTGACTAGCCCTCTCTTTGTAACCAAGGCAACCCCCTTCAGAAGAAGAAACCAATGTGCAAGGTGGGTTGGATTAGGGGTGACTGTGTATAGTCAAGAGTTGGCACATTCGAAATGCTCCCCAAATCTGACAGCACTTTAATTCTAATCATGCAAATCAGTATTACTGTCACTTTTCTCTTGGACTATTCCAATGCAGGTAGAGCTACTTTAACTGGAAGGCACACAGCAGGACTTGGTTTTTCCTTTTCTTTTAAACTGTTAAAAGACTGGAGAATTAAGTTATTTGACTGAAAGTGAATGAAGGATTAATCAGTGAAAGTGATGGTGGATTTTGAAGGATGTATCAAAGACTCCCCCCGATTCAGGAAAGTGAGTCAGCTGGTGGGAGAGTGTGACTGCTAGTTGCCCTGGCTACCATGGAACACATTTTTGCCAACTGTGTATCGATCTTCTCAAGACTGTGGCTGTTGTATTTCTCTTGTTCTTTTCCTAAGATCCCGATGGTGCTGGCTTTATCTAGAAAATACGTGTTTTTCATTTGCCTAGTGACCTTTTGCCAGTTTCAGTTTTGCAGGTCTAGATGCTGAATGACTAAGCAGGGTTTGTGATTTATTGTATCATTTATGAGATGCACCTCATTCTGGTTTCTATAACATCTGGTTACCATAGTAGCACAGCTAAACTGGGAATTCCTAGAGCTATGTTGCTCAAGTAACCATGTTCCTAATAAAAAACATCTACATGGCTCTCACACATATATTCAGCCACTGAGGGCATCCTTTTTAATGGCTGCACATTGAGAGCTATGCTGATGTATTGCGTATGGAGGAGGAGGGGAGAAAATAGGGTGTTTGGAAGGGCATACCAAATGTATCAAATAAAGTCTACTTCATGCTCTGTCCAGGGGAGTTGAAGCACATAATTATCATGCATGAATCAGTGTGCTTACTCTCTCTCTCTCTCTCCTTTCACTCCTCCTGAGCCATGGTAATCAGTGGTAATTCTTTCACTCCCACCATTCATCAGCAGAACTCCTTTCCCTGCCCCCCAACAGAGCTGTGTTCATCAACAGCACTCTTTTCACTTCACCCTGCCAACAGAGCAGTGCTCTTTGGTGGAACTCTCCCACCCCAACAGAGTCACAATGGCCCGATGACCCATTCCAGATTCATCCACCTTGCTCACTCTGACAGGCTAATGGCTTGGTGCTCTGCTTCTTGTTGCCACACCTAAGCCTTCTACCACTTGTAAAACACTCCAGCAGTAATATTGCTGTCTCAGCCTGTCCCTGTTTCACTACCTGCTCTCTCATGTGTCACCACCTCAGTTCAGGGACTGGATTCAGGGAGATGGTTCTGTCTGTGGTGGCATTTCAGTGCTGTTATAGCTACTGGCTAGGCCAGAGATCAGGGATGGGCAGGGGTGGGTGAGAGATGAGATTGGTGGGGGTAAGTATCTGTATATTAGTGTCCAAGGACAGTTGCAAAGGGTTTGTGCTGTGATGGTGTTGTGCAGTCTTTAACCAGCTAAAAAAAGTATGCCATTCTGTTTGGGATTCTATGGAAATTTTGCAACCGTGAGTACTTTTGCCTAGAAGCTTGGTGTTATTTTAATGGAGTTTGTTTAAAGCTCTGTTTTCTGGAGTCATAAATAGAAGGAAAAAGTGGAGAATCAAATGAATGCATTTGCAGTCATAGTGGTTCTGACTAGAATTTGTAAGGGTAAGAAACGGTGTATTATTAAAACGAGGCTGTTGTGGTCTGGGCATTTTTTGACTGGCTCATAAAATTATAACCTCTGTTACAGTATAATCTGTTTCTGTCATTTAAAACTCTAAGAGATTTGACAATGTATTGCTTATGGAAGAACATAGTGTAATAACAGTCAACTATAGCCCAAGGCTGCAAAACAGTTTGTGTTTCTTTGCCTCATGGCTTTTCATGGCACAAGCAGTCTAGGTGCTTTATCCCTCTGTTTAGCAAATATACAGTAGTTGATGGGGGCATTCTACCCTGCTGACATGTCTCATTTTTCAGCCTTCCCTATGGACACTGTTCTGCACCTGGGCCTTCTATGGTTCCCTGTGTTTGATACAATTTGCCCAGTGGTATGCCATACCACGATGCTGTGCTTGCCATGCTATTGTACAGAAAATGATCCTCCCCATCTTTGGCTATGGGTACGTAGTCTACAGTGCCACACTCAAGTCCACCCTAGCCAGACTGGACCCACTCTTCCACTCATTCTGTCATTTCACCCTTGACTGTCCTCCCACCAGCCACCATTGCACCCTCTACCAGATCCTGGGCCTCCCCTCCCTATAGGGCTGAAGACTGTCCCACTGTTCCTGGATTACTACCAAGTTCTGGACCCAGTCCCTGCCCACTTACCTCACCTCTGAATTATCCGCCCCACCCTTCCAGTGTATTCACTGAGGAATAATGATGCCAGGCTCCTATTGGTACTGCACATGTCTGTCGCTGCTTGCCAGGCAGCTTTCAAATATCGCATGCCCAAACTATGGAAATCCCTCCCTGTAGCGGTCCGGCATGCCACCCACACCCAGCACCTCAACTGCCTCCTCAAAGCTCGTTTCCCTCCCATCTGAACATGCATCTAAATACATTGTCTGCCCAGGGCCAATTCCACCTACTTGACTATACTAAGTGTTGATCCGATTATATTCAGTAGTATATGTGTAGCCTAATAGACTGTCTAATTGCCTTTGCTACTGCACTGAATTTTTCACTGTATTCTGTAATCTTGTGCTGCATTTTTGTATCTATATACATGACTATACTAAGTGTTGATCTGATTGTGTTCAGTAGTATGTGTGTAGCCTAATAGACTGCCTAACTGCCTTCGACACTGCACTGTATTTCATACTGTATTCTGTAATCTTGTGCTCCACTTTTTGTATGTATTCTGCATTCTAGTTGTATTCTCCCCTGAAAATATTGTACTTGTATGTATCCTGTATCTTAGTTGTATTTCTCCCCTACCCACACCCCAGGATGCATCTGGAATTGAGCAGTACTCTGCTCAGTATGTCTTCCTGGTAAAACCTTTAAATAAATACATTTCACTAGAGGCATCATAGTAACATTTAATTTTTAATTTTTATTTTTTATACTTGTAAACCAGATGAGCAAAAACTGGCAATTTTCACAGGTGACAAGTCATATCTAAAAAACAATACAATACATATTGATAACACAATAATTTAGTGCAAACAACTCTATCCACATAAAAGTGCAGGTGCAATACATTGAACGCAAAAACAGATACATTCATGCTTGAGAGAAAACCCACTGTTTTTACCTTTTTTGGAAACACAGTACAGAATTACTTTCAACAATTTCAATAGGAATCTTGCTAAAAAAGTTGGCATTCTGAATAACAAAGATCTCTGCCCAGTAGTCTTTTTAAATAAGGGGAATTTTAAAGGTAAATTTAAACTGGAACCTGGTAGAGAGAGCATTTACAGCCCTAGGAAACATTAGGGAAACAGAGGGAGGGAGGAGTCCTAGTTTTACATTATATAAAAAAATACCCACTTTAAAGCAAACTCGATTATCAAAAGATAACGAGTAAGATTTATCATATAGATCAGATCGATCAGATTGCTGTGGCACATTTAGCCAATATCTCAGGGCAGAATGATATGTAACTTGAAAACAATTTAAAGCACTACTACTGGAAGAAGTATATATTAGAATACCGTAATCTAACACTGAGAACTAAAAACTATAGACCAGAAGTCTTCTAGATTCAAGAGTCAGAAATTGCTTGATCTGATATAAAGAACCCAACCTCTGATGCATGATTTTCCTAAGATTTTGAATATTTGGCTCAAAAGTAAACTGACTATCTAGTATTACTCCTAAGTACTCAAAAACTGAAACAAGTTCAATAACATTACCCTTATTATCAATGCTGGAAGGAAGATTAGAAGTTATTTTCTTATTATGGGAAAAATACATTACCTTTGTTTTTTTAGGACTAAGTACCAAATGATTTATCAATAGCTAATCCTGCAAATACCCCAAATCAGTCTGAAGACCAGACAGGGCAGTCTCAGGACTTGGACTAGAACAGAATAAAACAGCATCATCTGGTAATGGGTCATTTCAGTTTGAGTACAAATACTGGGAGCTGAATTCATATAAAAGGAAAAGATAAGTGGTCCCAGGATTGAGCCCTGAGGAACACCACAAACTGAAAAAAATAGCCTGGGAAACAGCTGAACCAATAATTATTCTATGATATCTATTACATAAGTAATTCTGATACCACCTGATAATGTCCCTGGAGAACTGTATTTCCCAGAGAACACCAGGAAGAAGGTCAAATGCAACCAAATCAAAGGCCTTGGTGTGGTCCATGAACGGGGCTGCACACAAGTACCCTCTATCAAGTGCACCATGTATGCTGCCCGTGAACCCCACCAAGGCCATTTCAATATTGTAACCTGGCTTAAACCCATGTTGGTTACTAGAAGGAAGAGAATATTTCCCAAGAAATGCCAGGGTTTGATCCATCACAATTTTTTTCAAGAATATATAAGATGGGTGACAAAAGAGATATTGGTCAATAATTTGAGACAGTGGATGGACTTCCACTTTTCAAAATAGGTTTTATCATAGCTAACTTCCAGCTAGAAGGCAAAACATTACTACACAATGAAAAATTGAAAATATGAGATAAAGGGAATGCAAAGCAGTTAATACCTAATTTAATTATCCTATAATCTACTCCATCATGACCCAGCAAAGGTTTCAGATTGTTTTTCAGAATATATTTCTTAACAAGAGAAGGAGTAACATACTTAAAATAAAACTTTGGACTAGTATCAGTACAAGTATCCTCAGACATAATACAATTATCTGGAATTATGGGAGTTCTATAGGGACCAAGATTCCCAAAATGTTTATTAAAAACATCCGAAACCATGAAGGGGTTGCTAATATTTTGTCCATCCTGAAAAGTAGTGGGGACAAAATCTTTTTTATTGTTACCATCATTTTATTCAGAAAGTCCCAGTTTTTTGGGGGATTACCTATAGATTTCCTTTGTACATTTAAACAAAAGATGACATTAGCTTTCCTAATTTCAGATTTACATTTGTTTCTGAGTGTCTTATACTCTTGAGGAAGAACAGAATTTTGTGTGGCCCTATATTGCTTCCAACATTTATCTCGTTTCTCATCAATTCATGTTTATGAGATCTAATTCTAATTTTCTTTAAGGGCGCAACTTTATTAACAATAACATTATGGGCAATGCAGAAAAAAATCCCACATGGCATCAATGTTAGTACTTGAAAAGAGAGGATACCAATCTATTTCCTTAAACAAATGTTCTATTTCCAAGGGGGTTAACTCAGCAAAATTCCTACATTCAATATACTTGGTGGGCCCTCTAGGTACTCTGACTGACAATTCACATTTGACAGGGTGATGATCACTCATGATTTCAGGCATAACCTCCCAATTAATTATCCTTTCTGCATGAGTGGCCATAATCCAATCAAGAATAGTCCCTTCACCTTCTCTATAGTTGGGCCTAGTGAATTCCTCTATTAATTGCTTCACCCAGGTCAACAAGTATTTCTCTAACTTCACGTTTCAAACTTTGGTCCCAACTACAATTAAAAATCACCAGGGGGTTCTATGTGATAATAGTGACTGTACAAAGGCGGTTGCTATTATCCCGACCTGCATTATAACGAAAACAATTTCAGCAATATGCAGAAAAAGGCTACCAGGAATTGTGCACATGGGGGGGCTGTGCCCCCCACTCACCCCTAAATATAGATTCTCAACTCCAGGGGGGTGCATGTCAGGGAGGGGGCACATCCCAGCTCCAAAAAAAAATGAAGTCCTGCAGCTGTGGGAATAACAAAAGGAAACACCCGCCCCCAGTCCCGAACCTGGGACCTGCTTCATCGTAGCCATGCACCCTTCCCACCACACCACATGGCTGGCTCAGGGGAAGCAGGTTCCCCATGGAGTCACATCCCCATCCCTCCACATCCTGTCGCCCACCCTCCCTTCCTGTCACCCATCCTAGCTTCGCAATCGAAGCAGTCGCCATCCTGGTATGGTCACCCATGATGAAACTTCCATTATATGGGTTGCTGTTATGATGGTCGCTCATATGTGATCATCATCATCACAGGCTACCCACCCAGGGTAATCCATTCTCTATTTATGGGCAGGATCTTTCGAAATTAAATTAATAATTCAAGACCCTTGGATATTCTTCCTGGGGGAAAATAAACAGTGCTAAGGGTCAAATGATTACTTTGTCCTAAAATCAAATCTATTGAAATCATGTCACACCCTGAGTTTCCCAAAGGATTATCCAAAACAGCAAAATTAAGTTTACTGTGTACAAACATTAAAACTCCACCCCCCCTTTTTCCTAATCTGTCCTGTCTAATTAAATTGTAACCAGGAAGATAAATCTCAGAATCCTTTACACCATCGTGCAACCAGGTTTCAGAAAGGGTAATAGCATCAAAAGAATGGAGCTGGAACCATGCTACAAACTGAGTCCACTTAGAAGACAAACTCTGAACATTTAAATATAGAATCTTAAGTGTAGGGGATACTGAGCCTGTGCAAAAATTCACTAAGTGAGAATCAGGTTCATCCCCTTGAAATACACAAGGCCCAGGGTGAGGTTGCACCATTCCTGACATAAACAATAACAACATCAATACCCTTCTGTAGTTTGTCCTGTTCTCATATGTTTTCTCCCTTTTGGTGAGAACCTTAACCTGTTAACACTGGGTGACTCAGTTGTAAATTGAAGGTAGAACAAACCCCAAACAATGGACTATTAAATAGCCACAGTGAAGAACTAGTTTCTGAAAAACCCTCCAAAGTACAGCCATTTTCTAAGCTTGTGTAATATGAGCAAGAATAAAAAACTGAAAGCTACTTTTACTTTTAGTAGGAAACATAACCAATTATGGTTGGAAGGTACTCTAGGCCCATCAACCTCCCTTCAAGCACTGGTGTTAGGCAACCGCAAAACCCACATCCGTGGGGGAACCCACATGCAGCTAGGGCTGTCAACAAACAAACACTTAAAACCATCTTTAAACTTTTCTTTAAGCCACTTTTTCTTTCAAAGTCATGTGTTGACAGTCTTAACAATTAACAAGGTGAAAGAGTCTAACATGTTTAAATATAAGAAAAATAGCAGGACAAGAGGACATAGCATGAGATTAGAGGGAGGTCAATTAAAGGGGAATGTAAGGAAATTCTTTTTCACAGAAAGAGTGGTGGATGCATGGAACAGCCTACCTCAGGAAGTGGTGGCTATGAATACAGTGCAGGGCTTCAAACAGGCATGGGATAGGTATAAGGGAGCAATACAGATGAGTATGAATAGATAGGCCACTGACAGAGCAAAGGCCGATGGCACATTTGTAAGGTAGAAAAAGAAATGGGCAGACTGGATGGGCCTTGCGGTCCTTATCTGCCATCAACCTCTATGTTTCTATGTCTGTACTGGAGCACTGCTCCACCCCCTTGGAATTGCTGAAAACATCTTTCAGAGTCAGGGGTTGGGGCAACCAGTGGAAAGCTTGACACTGGAGGATTTAAACTTGCTCATATCTCACCAAGAATACTGTCAAGGAGAACCAGAGACTGTGAGCCAGTCCCAAATACAAACCACATGAATTGGAGTAGCAGCATCTCCCTTAACATTTTTTTCTTTGGCAGCGTGTGAGTGTACTGCCGACTGACATGAATATGCTGTTAACTGTGGGACTGAGAAGAGAATCAAATCTGGGACCAGGGAGTGCAAAAGAGCAGTGGCCATACTGTCTGGAGACCTAACTAGGGGAAAGAAAGAGAGAGAGAGAGAGGTAAGCAGCTCGCCTTCAAGAAGCACAGACCTGGACCCCCAACTCGATGACATTGTTGTGCACACTCTGAGAGACATCAGGAGCCAGGTACAAATGGGACAATGTGCCAAGTCAGAGATGTCTAAAAAAAAGGGACTATGTTTAACTTTTATCAAATTCAAAAGGTGCAGCCATGATTGACCAAAGGAGAGAAGTGGCAAGTCAGGGGGTTAAAACAAAAAAAACGGGACCTTGTGACTGTGCAGTGACTTTTGAAAGAGGAGAGAAGTCTACAAAAGTAAAGGAACTTTAGCTAAATTATAATCTAACTATTGGTCAGCCACAAATAAAATCCAAATATCAGACAATCTGGCTGGCACACCTCAGCCAGTAGTAAATAAACTTTTTTAAGAGCTGCAAAAAAATCTGATCTTTATCCTATAACCTACTGATGCTGTGAAATATATATGTGTATATATATATATATATATATAAATATATATATATGTATATATCAGAACAAAATGTCCTTGCTTGCTTGTGCTACTACCCTGTTGCATTTAATTAAGAGTGCAAGACAGCCTCTTGCTTCTGTGTTTTGTGAGTGAACACCTATTTAACTGTCCAGAATGTTGTAAAAGTAAATATTCGAATTTCAGACTTTGCCTGGCTAAGGAGAGTGATCAGTATTGTTTGTGCTATCTCTGTTTTCTGTCTGTTGCAGTATTTGGTGTGTAACCTAAGTTCTGGATGGTTTTATTATATTTGCTCATAAGGCAGATGGTTAGGAATGCCGACTCTGCACTGGTTCTTGTAGAAGAATTGTTGTGTCTTTCTTGGGGCATCATATGGCAATCCTTTTAAGAGGTACTGCAAGTTCATTTGCATGTTTTGGTTTTGTTCACCTTGAAAGAAGGACCAGACAATTCTGTTTATTTCCAGCCTTGGGCTGTGTGTGTGTGTGTGTGTGTGTGTGTATGTGTAGATAAAGATGGAAATCAACTGAAATTGAACCAGACTAAGCTGTTGGTGATATTTTTCATTAAACGTCTGCCTGAACAACTGACAAAATAGGCAGACAGGAATGACAACTACTACAGCAGCACACTGCAAGCAATTATTGGATCAATAAACATGTTTTAAGTTGATTTTTAACTTGCAGAATAAATAACAACACATAAAAGAATACCTAAACATTGTTTGTAATGATTCAATTTTTATTAACATCTAAAAACATGCGTACGTCAATCTGTTGGTAAAGTCTATCTGTTGCTATTTATGAGTTTTAGACAGGTCCAAAAAATCATGTTTGTGAGTTATTCCCACCACCAAGATCAATGAAACTGGAACTGCTGATGTTTCAGCGTGCAGTATGCACTACTTCCTCAGAACTGAAGCAGAGCGGAAGTCGAGAGTCACCAAAAGTAGACGAGTTTCTAAATGTGTTTCAGGAACAGGCATTCAGGACCTGAGGTCCTACCAAAGTTGGATTAGAAAGTGTAATACAATAAAAAAAATGCAACCCAAATTGAAATGACCTCAGGAGGTAGTTTTGGCCTAATGGTTGGAGGGTAGTTGTGAACCTGGAGACCAGTATTTGAATCACTGTGTGACCCTGAGCATGTTATTTAACCTCCCTGCACTGAACCTCTCTAATCTCTCTGTAATCTAATTCTGTGCTGTTTGCATCTCCACGAGTGCCAAATGGCAGCAACGTTTTCTCCCCTTCCTTTCCTGAATCATTAAAGGGACACTGTCAACCCCCCAGGGTCGAAATGTGTCTACTTTAAAAAAAAAAATTTATGATTGCAGACATTCTCTGGAGATTTCTGATATAGCTGGTAGTTTGAGTCTAATTCTTTTTTTCTTTCTAAACCTGAAAAGCAGACTGCCCACTAAACCTTACTAGTGTTATCACACCTGAATGTATTTGTTTACATTCCTTTGTCTACTCCCATTGACCCGTTGGTGCAGTGGCAAGGCATCTGCTTCTAGCACTGACGTCCCAGGTTTGGTGATGGACTCAGGAGTCAGAGGTCCAGCTGGGGGGGAGAAGAACTGAGCATCCCACGAACTGCTCTCCTTCTCTGGGGGGAAGGGGAAAGAGTGTCCAGTACTATGCAGATCTCTGGCAGAGGCTGGGGCTACTGCCACTGCCAGCGTCTCATGCTAAGGGGATGTTGCAGATGCTGACATCATTGCACGTCCCCATGCTCAGGGATCTCTAGCATATAAAAAAATTCTGGACCCGTTCATGATGGCCCCACCTCCACCACCGCTCCCGCTGTGACTAATGCCCACCAGGGGGTACTGCTCCCATGGCCCCACCCTGATGAGCAAGCCAGGGCTAAAGAGACTATGTTCCTTGGGGAGGGGGTGCCTGCCAGGCAGCCCTGACTGGGGGGGATAAGACTGGGTATGGGGGGGCGGCGGCGAACGGGGTTGGAGGCTGGAACCTCCAGCACAGGAAGAAAGACTGGAGAAAGAAAAAAATCCTTTGTCTACTCCCAATGCAACTTTTCTGAACTTGGGAACACCCCAACACAGTCTAGCCACTCAAGTTGCAGTGGGATGAGAGGAGACTATTGCACTGCGAGTGACTGCTCTGTTTGGGAGTGGTCCTAATGTTCAGAAAGTATGTGGTAAAAGTAAACCAAGGATTTTAAACAAACCATGATTGGGTATAATTACACCATCAGCTTGTATTCCAGTTTTACTAAGAAAGGAGGTAGATTAAACAACCAGCAGCACCAAGAAATTTTAGAGAAGGTAAGCAATCATAAGAAGTGGGTTTGCAACTAGAAATAGTACTATGGAAAAAGTTTGACTGTCCCTTTAAACTCTTTTGAATACAGTTAGTAATCAAGGCAACACAATAAAAATGAAAGCTCTTTCCTATATTGACAGAACTGGTAACAAAGAACCTAACCAAGGCAGCTGAGGCTATCACCCCTCTGTTGTCCTGGAACCACTGTCAGTCCAGCCAGTAACTCTGCCGGAGCTGGAATCTTGCACATAACATTGCTGTCAGAGCAATTTTACCCCCCCCCCCCCCAGCTGTGGAGAATATTTGTCAGCACATCTTCTTGGTAAGAACAACAGTCTGTATGTGTGCAAAACCCCACCCCACATTGTGTGTGTGTGTAGTGCCTCATAAATTCTTTAACACAGCCTGGTGTTTTTCTAGGTTTAAACATGAGATTTACCATTAGCATCTTTGTGCACATTAGTATTTTAATTCCCTAAAGTTTGACTAAAACATGTGCCACATGTAGAAAGATAACAGGGTTGGGGGGACCCATCATTAATTTTGCTGAGGGCCCCCAAATCCTAAAACCAGGCCTTCTTCCGTCCCCTACCAGATTCATAAAGCAGGGTGTAATCATGGTATTTTATGAAATGGGGGAATGCTACTACAGTATTTAGGTATCTTTGGGCCATATGATCAGGACCGGGAGGGGGCTGCCAGACACCAGTGGGACTTCTTCATTTTATTTCTGGCAAGGGGAGGACTCACTCAAGCTTCGTGCCCATATCATATTTGAAAAAATCTCTACTCTGTTTCCCTCACTACCCTTTCTTCTAACTTCGTTTCTGTCATTCCTCAACTCATTTCCCTTTGCTGGTCCCGGCTCCTGCAGACAACAACAAGACTCACTCAGGCTTCATACCCATCTCATATTTTTCCAGACATGGTCTCCATTCCCCTCCTTCCCACCTCCCCTACTCCATTACCTTTGTTCTTTCTCCAGTCCAATCTCCTAGCCCCTCCTCCGCACTGTTCCCCTTGCTGGTCCTGAATCCTAGCTGTGAGGGAAGTACTTGCCTATGCTTCATGCCTATCTGATACAAAAAAAAAACTCTGTCCCCCCTCTGCTCCCAAACTCAGTTCCCCTCTTTCCCATGCCCTTATTCTGTTTCCCTCATGCTCCCTGACCTGACTACATCCCCCTTGTTCTCTCCCCACTGACTTTGTCCCCCTCACCATCACTTTCACCACTCTGTTCCCCTTGCTCCTCCCTCCAACTCCGTGCCCTTAATCCCCCCACCCTCCCCTAGCCGTGCCCAGCTCCTGCTGGTCTGCGAAGACATATTCAGTCTTTGTGTTCATCTCATACTTTAAAAAAAATTGCTGCTTCCTCTCTCATTCCACCCTTGACTCTGTTTCCCTCATTCCTCCTCCATGGCACTGTTCCCCTCTTGCTACCCCCTCAACTGTATTCCCTTTGCTGTCTTCCCCCCTTTCTGACTGTTTCTCTAGCCCAATGGTAGTGGGGGATCAGGCTTAGAAACATAGTAACATAAAAGTTGTCTGCAGATAAGGACTTCTTTTCCCACCTAGTCTACCCTATTTTCCCTACCTGCAGAGCCACTGGAGACCCTACTCAGTCTCTGGTTTGCACCCCCTCTTGCCTTACTTCTAAGATCCACTTGTGCCTATCCCATGCATTCTTGAATCCTATAACTATTTTAACCCCCACCCTCTGCTGGGAGGCTGTTCCAAGCATCCAACATGCTTTCCATTAAGAAGTACTTCCTCATATTTCCTCTCAGCCCCACTCCCATCCAGCTTCATATTTTGACCCCTTGTCCTCGAGCATCCCTTTCTCTGGAAAATGTTCCCTTCCTTTACCTTGTTTATACCTGTAAGGTATTTGAATGTTTCTATCCTACCCCACCTTTTTTCCTTTCTTCTAGGGAATACATATTTCATTTCTTTCACACTTGCTAACAATAGATAGCCTGTTTTCCCTGTGCACGTTGTTTGACTCAAGAGGCCCCTCCCCCATTGAAAGACTTGTCTGTCCCCTCTCAAAGCTCCCAGAATGACACCGGCTGATATGAAAAGGGTGAGCCTGGTGGGGCCACTCCTCAAAGAAAGAGGAGGTATGTTGGTACCACTGAATGAGTAGGTTAGTTTGCGCTACTGGTAGACAATCAGAATTAATGTCGCTATGAAAGGTTGTCATTTGTCATACTCTACAAGTTACTTTGGGATACAACAATGAAATATGGATATAATATTTTAAGCATATTGTATAAAATCTAGCTGACGATATGATATACTGACATAATGAGATCCCCTTGAGAGACTCATCTTTCCCCCTCTCAAAGCTTTCAGACCTGACACCGGCTGATATGAAGAGGGTAAGCCTAGTGGGGCCACTCTTTAAAGAAAGAGGAAGTAAGTTGGCACCACTGAATGAGGAGGTAAGTTTGCACTACTGGTAGACAGTCAGAATTAATGTCACTATGAAAGGTAGTCATTTGTCATACTCTACAAGTTATTTTGGGGTACAACAAAGAAATAGGGATATCATATTTTAAGCATATTGTATAAAATCAAGCTAACAATATAATACACTGACATAATGAAAATATTAAAAAAAAGGTCCCTACCCCACCACAACTCTGTTCACCTAATACCTCCCACTTTGTTCCTCTCATGTCCCTGTTCTTCATTCCCCTTGCTCTCCCCTTCCCATTGCTGTTCCCATCTCCTGCCATGAAGTGAAGGATTCAATCATGATTTGTGCCCATTTCATATTTAAAAAATGTGATCTCTGTTCCTCCCTCCCTCATCTCTGTTCCCACTTTCCCAATCCCTTATTCCATTCCCTTCATACTCCACACCTCAACTCTGTACTCCTCGCTCTCCCTTCTTTGACTCCATTCCCCTCTCTCCCCCAACTCATTTCCCCTCCCTCCTTCCACCCACCACTGTATTCCTAGTCAGTCCCAGAAAAGGAGATATTGCCTCTGAACTTGACTATCAAGGGTAAATACATTGCAAAACTTGGTGTAGCCCCCCCAAATCTGGGGCTTACCTCTGCCTCCCAGAAGGTGCTAGGGACAATGCCTTCACCCTCTGATTCCCCAGGACTGCTTAAGTGAGGACCAGCAGGGCACCTGCATAGTAGCCAGGAGACCTGGTGGGATTTTAACTGGGGATCCCTGTCAAAGTATCCGAAGTCATTGTTGCTCAGTACCCCCCCCCCACTCTTGGCCATCAGGACTGGTGGCTAGGGCTAAGGCAGTGAGCAGGAAGAACAACAGCAGCATTGTGAATATTCACCATGCTCAGGAGCCAAAGAGGGCTGGGGAACAAGAGCAGAAAGGAGTGTGACAGCCATGTTGTGCTGTCATGCATGTGTAGAAGTGTGCAACATGGAGCCAGAGCTCCATAGCAGTAAGTGGGCAGTGTGCTTGCTCCCAACAAAGATCCATGCTCCAGTGTAGGAACCGGAGTCAGGACTCAAGGTCTGACATGTCATGAGGCAGCTCAACCAGTAAGGGGTTTCCTGGCAAAGAGTAGGTAGTGGGCCAGGAAGGAGAGGAGGCAAGTGTACATGCATACAATAAAGGTAGAGCAACACAGACTGTAACCTCCCACCCCAACAAAAATACTAGATTGAGAAACGGGCAAAGGTCCCAAGATTATAAGCACATCCCTGGCCCATGAACAATAAGCAAGGCCAAGGCAGACATAACGTAGTAGTGTGGGACTTCAAATAAAATGGCAACAAGCTGCCACATTTTGAACTGTGATATAAACAAAGATGGCAGCCCCATGACTCCTCGGATGGCAGAGCATGATGGGAAGGAGTCACAGATCAGATCAACTTTTCCTGCAAATTTCAGCCAATGAGGAGCCAGCTCATGCCAGAGACAGTTTGCCTGTGAACAAGCCTGACAAATAGGCATTGAGTTTCAGCCCAGATCAAAAGAGGCTGTTTTTCAAAGACTGTGGCCAGTTCAGTGAGACAGCCCAAAGATTGGCTGTGTATTAAGGCATGGGCTGGTGTTTCACTGTCTGTTCAGGTACTGCAAGTCTGGAAGAATAAACGTACTTGGGATCCAAGCTAAGGTGTTCGGGTGAACAGAAGTTTTCAACAAAACTACAATTTCAAAGGCAAGTTGGAATTGGGGTTTTCCTGACTCACCACAGAGTTTCCCCTCAAGGGAAGCAGCTCCTACAATGTCTTCAGTCCAAGGAGGCCCCTGCCATGATCCTAGTCCTGAGCCTCAGCGAGACAGCCAGACAGAGAGACAGGGAGAAAGAAGTGAAGTGGAGATAAGCCATCAGCATGCCTGGGGAGGCCTGTGTCCCAGCCAGGAGCAACTGTATCCAGTCAGCCTGTCCTAGCAACCTGAACTAAAAGAAACACTTGAGGCATCAAAATCATGAGTAAACTCCAGGGTTCAGCCCTGCAGCTGAGGGAGAGTTATTGTGTCAGTAACTACAGTAGGGAGAAGTCCTAGGCAGGACTGTACCAGTGTGAGAGGCCCAGGCAGGAGAACTGTGGAAGCCTGCTGGCCACACATTCCACTGGATTACAGATAGGGGCCGCTTTACGATTTGTTTTACCAGTTTAAAGTTTGTGTTCAGCAAAAGTTGTGTTTTAAGCAGTACTTTGTTAGCAAGAGTTTAAGCACATTAAGGAGCTCCACCCTGCTAGCAGCATCAGTGTCCCCACTGTGGTACCAACTGCAACATAAAAGATAGCTATCATGCATTGCTGTTTGGGGGGAATAAAGACGGGTGCACCTGCATTGGAATTTGAGGACTTGGGGGGGTAGGCAGAATCTGTGGGCAAAGTGTTGATTGTTTTATTGCTTACAGAGAATGATAGTATTTTGCTTGGAGCATAGAGGTTTCTGCTACCCCATTTACCCCATTTTGCTTTGCTGCCCCTTGTTCTTTCTGTACTCTCCCTTTTAAATAAATTACTTGTTTGAATTGCATTTAATGGCTTGGGAATTGTTATTGTTTACTTTGTTTTGGGTGTTGGAATGAGTGGGTAGTTTATTCACTATTTCCTGGAGGATGATAGCCTTGTGTTTCAGCATATAGGTACCCCATGTTGCTGCCTCAGGTGGAGGCACCTAGCCACGTTAACTAGTGTACCCAGTGTAGCACATCCTTAGGTAATGAAGGCCAGCCTCTTTGGGAGGTGTGCAGAAGTGAAACTCAAGGGTCTAGTATGGCAGCCATTACATTTCAGGCAACACTGAAATTTCTGCACTGCAAGTGTGTTCCCCAAACTATGTCCTTGTGAAAAAAATTTGTAGCACCCTCCCTCCAAAATTTTGAAAGTTGTCATTGAGCTTCACGGATTGAAAGATATGTACTGAGGGGAGTGCCTGGACCTGAAAAGTATTCTTGGTCACATGGATTCAACAAGGTACAGAAAGGGCCAATATTTATGAGCCAGTGGATGCTTTAAAGTGTTTGGCCAATTTAAAAGTATATTGTGTGAATTATGACCATACCAGCCTCAGCATGACTGAAATCATTGAGAGTGATTCAGAAACTGATGCAAGTAAACTGCCTGCCACATTCCAGCCTGAAAGTTATGAAGAGGTATGACACTTGTTTGGCAGGTGGATTAATTTGCCTTCTATTCCCCCTACCCCACCAGTACAGTCAAACAACTGGGTGAAAAAAGTCAAACTGTTGTTTGGCTGTGAGGGAAAAATAAAGCAAGAGTTTCAAGCATTGGTGGCCAGCAGTGCTCCAAATATTTCAGCCAAGGGCCCTGAGGCCCCCACAGAGATTAACGTGCAACTTCATTCATTTCTCACTGCAGCCGGGAAGATGGCAAAGGATGTGAGTGATCAGTTACTGGGGTAAAAGCAGGATCTAGCTACACCAGAACTTCAATAAAAAAGGAGATATTGCATCTCAGTTGGTCTGTCCTGGAAAATACATTGTAAAAGTGTGACCCCTCTGAAAATGAGACACTTTAGTTTACTTGGACAATCCAGGGCAAACACATTGTAAAAATAAATCCAACACAAAATTTAAAAAGGAACTGTTAGCATTAAAAGCCCCATACCTAAATGTGAACTGGTCCCAATTTGTACTTTGCATGCAGAACCTTTTTTTTTAACTTACTATTTACTGATGTGTAGTAGATTGTATCAGACTGTGTCTGTTGACTTGTAAGCTGACATTTTCTATGTCTACAAATTCCAGAATCCCCTGCAGCTGACATCAATTGAGACCCCTCATGCCCCCTACAAGTTCTTGCACACAGAGGGCAATTTGGAACCAGCTTCACCCCAGCGTGTAGGACTCCTAGTTCTTAGTGCTGACTGACCCCCTTTAATTCTATGTCTCTTCTCAGGTTAATGTATTAGCAGCCATTTTGGCTTTTACCAGATTTTGATTCACTCTTGTAATTAACTCCCATCACCTATATCTATCAGACTTGTTGGGTTGTCAGTTTCCTTCTGCCATCAGATTTTATATTTACTATTTTAACTCTGTGCTGATATGAATCTTAACTCGAGTGCAATTGCAGTTGAAAACCAGAGTTTGTGAAATATGTGTAAGTCTGTCCTTGTTAGGATTTGAATCTTGGCTGATTTTTGAATGCATATAAAATGAGAGTTGGGTGATTTCTTGTAGAGCACCACCAGTCTGGTGAAGTAGTAATCATATCTTCTGTGGATTAGAGGTTAAGTCAGCCTCTGAGATACATGCAATAAAGCATCTGGCATAATTTTTGGCTAGCTACTAGGCAAGGTAGCATCTACATTTTGGCAGCCCACAGGTAGTTTTACTTGCAGTCCATGCATCCACACTCCCAATTAGCAGCACTCTCTTGCATCAAGTGGGACCCAACGCTGTAAGCCCATTCCCATGTAATCACAGACAAATGGTCTGCGTCTGTCCACTAATTCTTCCCCTAGTGGTTGATTTGGCCACAGTCACAGATTTATAATTCCAACCTCCTTATCACCTACCTATAAATCACAGAATGCTGCAGTTGAATTTGTGAAGGCCCCCAGCTTTGTGAATGGCTATGTGGCACATTTGTATTGTAGGTCCCCCTCTCTTGCCCACACAAATACAATGCGTTCAATTATCATAAATGGAAGGACTGTAGCCACCTGCTGTGCACAGTATCTTGTGATATGGGTGAGTCAAACTGAGTCACTCAATAAGAGTGACTCAGTTTGAGCGCCTTCAAAAAGGGCTACAGTTACAAAACAACTTGAGTGGAGACCACAACCTTGCTCAGGTATTGTGCAGTCTCTGAGTTTGTTATAAATAGAGGGGGTTTGGCGGGGGCAAAGCCGCCCACATATCACAGTTTTGGAGATGGGAAGTCATGGTTATGGCAGTCTCCAGTGTTGGTGTTTTTGTGTTCTGCATTTTGTTTTATAGTCGATGTACTCCATGCTATTTTTTTTTCACCCACATCACATAGAACCATTGTGCATAGCACAGCTAGGTCACACAGTTGTAATCAGAGCAAACTGGTCACAGTGACTATTTTGCACCAATTTTTGTGGCAAAGAATAATTTTTTTTATTGTAATTATACCTTTCCACAGAACAATTATACTGTAAAGTCAAAGTCATTTTTATTTATAAAAAGCACGTTTTGAAACATCAAAGCACTTGTACACAACCATAAAATGGACTAAGATAATGATAAAATAATAATCAGATAAAATCAGCACATTCCAATTAGGAAACATCCGAGAAAGCAGATTCAAATAGATACATTTTTAAGACAGCCTTAAAGGATTCGATGGACAGGCACTCTCTAATCTGATGAGGTAGAGAGTTCCACAGGGTTGGGGCCATAAATACAAAAGATCTCACCCCCAAAGTTTTTAAACAGACCCTTGGAACCTCTAGTGATCTGTCATCAGTAGAACAGAGCAGGTGTAGGGGGTGGTAGGGATGCAGGAGGTCTTACAAATAATGCGGTCCCTGTCCATGTAGGGCCTTAAAGGGCATCAAACTGACCTTGAAGGTGATCCTCTATCGCACTGGCAGCCAGTGCAGTTTGCAGAGCACAGGCATGACATGGCTAATTGAGATGAGACCATCAGAAGCCTGGCTGCCTCATTCTGCACCAGCTGTAGGCGGTGGATGTCCACTCCTGGAAGCCCTAGATAAAAAGCATTGCAGTAGTCAAGGCATGAGGTCACAAAGGCATTGACCAGTGTAGGAAGGTCATAAGGAGTAACCAAGTGTTTTATCTAAGCAATATTCCTCAGACGGTAAAATGAGGACTTGACAATGGCTAATACCTGAGATTTAAGTGTCAGCTCACTATCAAAAATAATGCCGAGATTCTACACCCATTCAGAGGATCTCAGCCGCTTGTCCCCAAGAACAAGCCCAGAGGGCTGAGCAGCTGAGGACCTCTCTACCCAATGACCAAGGTCCACAACCAACACCTCAGTCTTATCTGGGTTCAACCTTAACCAACTCACACTCATCAAGTCCTGAATCTCAGCGAGGCAGTTATTAAAGACCGAGACAGCATCATCCTGCTCGGGCACAAAGGACATGCATAACTGAGTATCATCTGTGTAGCAGTGAAAACTCAGCCCATACTGCCTTATAATGCCTCCCAATGGTAGCATATACACTGTGAACAACACTGGAGATAATACAGAGCCCTGTTGCACCCCACAGGTCAGGGGTAAAGGCGCAGAGGAAAAAATTCCCGACACCGCTCTCTGCATCCTGCCAGTGAGAAAAGAATGGAGCCATTTGAGGACCATACCAGATAGTCCACAGATCAACTGCAGGCACTCCAGTAATATCCCATGGTCCATGGTGTCAAATGCTGCAGAGAGATCAGGGAGAGCCAAGATTGAACAACTTTTCCGATCTCTCACCGTCAGATCAATAAGTACCCGAACAAGAGCCTTTTCGGTAATATGCCTCTTCCTAAATCCAGACCGGAGAGGATCTTAGACCTTGTGGGTGGTAAGATGGCCCTTGAGCTGCAACATGGCTACCTTCTCAATAACCATACCCACAAAGGGCAGGTTAGAGACCGGTCTGTAGTCTGCAAGACAATCTGGGTCGAGGGAAGATTTCTTCAAAACAGGGTTTTACTACCACCTCTTTCAAAGTCTCAGGGAACACCCGTTCTCCAATGAACTCCAGACTGTCTTAGCAAGGACCAGTCTGATGACTTCCAGACACTCCACCAGGAGGTGGGTTGAACCAGGATCCAAACTACAGCAAGTTGGTTGCAGACTCTGAACAATCTTCCTGATATCAGTGATCGCCAGCCAGTCAGAGTCATACCAGACAAACTGGGCACCAGCGACCTCCCACCAGCCACCGTGTTGCTTACTGGAGTGTACTAAATGGATCTCTTACCTGATGGTGGCAACCTTAACTGCAAGGAACTGTGCAAACTCCTCATACTTAAGTTGTGAAAAAGCTCTCCGATTCTAAAGGCAGGTTGGATTGCATAACCTGTCAGCAGTTCGGAAGAGCTGAGCCAGTCGATTCCTTGCAGCGGCATTCTCCCTGGACAGGAACTCTGCCTTCTTATGGGAGATGGTCCATCAATCTAAGTCTGTCAACCTCCAGGCTTGATTTCTGCCAGCAACGCTCCAGCCTTCACCCTACTAACCTCAATTCCTTCAAGGTCCCATCAAACGAAGGTGACCAAGGACGAAGAGTGAGTGGGTGAATGAGGACAGGAGCAATGGAGTCCAGGGCCCCTGAGACTGCACTATTATAGTGCAGCAGCAGGTTGCCTGGCTCTGTGCATCCCGTCAGTCCACTTGACATGTCCAGTATCACCATTAGACCTCTGGGGGCACACCCCTTAATGGGTGGTACCAAACCATCTCTACAGGGGCCGATCTATTGGGGGAAGCCACGAAACTGAACCCTATAGTGTGATGGTCAGACCAGCCGACTGGTTCCACCACCAAATTGGAGGTTTCCATCCCCAGAAGGAACACCAGATCCAGAGAGTGACCGCAATTATGGGTAGCAGAGGTAACTACCTTTGTGAAGCCCAATGAGATCATCAGTTGGAGGAAGTATTGACCAAATTGTGAGAGTTCATTGTTGACCCAGGCACTGAAGTCTCCCAGGAACAACCACCTGGAGGACTCCAGCACCATATCAACAATGAAGTCTGAGACTTCCTGCAGAAGCTGTTTCCCATCTCAGGGTGGATGGTAGATAGAAGAATTTGGCAACCCACACCTGCACCCATGATACACTCGAAGGATCTGGTGATCCCCACAGGCACATCTACAAGGTTCAGTTCCATCTTAAAACAGATGGCTACACCCCCGGCCCTGTGATCCAATCTTGGGTGACGTATCACAGAGTACCTGGCCAGCACTGCTGCTTCCAATACAGGACAAGCATTCTCATCCAGCCAGGTCTCAGTGATGCAAGCCAGGTCAGATGTTCCTACAAGATCTGTAATAACTGCTGTCTTGTTCTTAATTGATCTGGCATTGCACAACACTGCCTCAGTCAGATAAGTGGCTGTGGGAGAGCGCATCATTTGCCCACTAAAAGTGGAGCCCTTGGGTATGGGAACCAGGCAGGAAGGACCCCTTTCCTGGACTCATTTCACCCCAGGGCACCTCCTGGTACCCATAACCCCAATCTGCCTTCCCTTTCTGTCCCCCCTGGCTGGGGGCCCATGGCCCCCCAACCACTCCAACCTATCCCCAAGGCCCAACAACACCAATACACCTCAGCAGATAGTGGAGGACAGTCAAAGCGGTCACAGGTTCTTAAGCCTAGAGGGGAAGTTGTGCCTGTCCACTGAAGAAAGCTGTCAACACATAACTACAATGACCAAAACAGTAGCAGCACTAGCCAATTACACCCCAGCACATACCTCACCCACACACTCTCCACTCACACAAACACCACAACACTATACAGCAATCCCACCAAAATCTTCCCTTCCCTCAACAAATTCAAATTCCCGCTATCCACCGACTCCAAAAACAAACAAACAATTAATAAAATATAATTAAATTCAGTCTAAATTAACATTAAGTAAAAATGTATTTGGTTATGTATTAGGGTAGAACCCAGTCCAATAATGTTCTTGATCTAAAAAGTCCTCAGAGCTCCCACTTTCTAAGACTACTAAAAGTCCACAACCAGACTTTTAGGACTGTCACTCATAGGAAGTCCAGCAGTTCATTGTTTGTGAAAAACAGAAATCTTGGCAGTCCTGGCCTAGGAGCTCCCACCCCCTAGGACCGACAGATGTTAATGTCCAGATCTTGAAGGACTCTCACTCCATCAAGGTCAAGGACCAATATTATACTGCCCCATAACAAGTTTAACTAAATACATAGTTCCTTGATTTGTCCCAAAGTTGTCCCAAAAGCCAGCAGCAGATATGAAGAAAATCTGAGATTTTACCAAATTAGGAAGTTCACAGTTCTCAGTGAGTTCACCACTGTTAGATGCTCCATCAGCCGGAAAAGCTTGCAGTCTCCAGTCACCTCAACTAGAGCTAAGGGCACTGAGGAAAATCATCCACTTGTTCCTTGCAAGACCGGAGATATTTCTTAGAGAGATCTCAGCCTTCTAAGCAGAGAGTACATCCCGGTGCTTAGCCCCAACTTAGGACTGGACCATTAATGTGGCTGCTCCCTGGCCACCATGGAGCAGAATTGAAGCAACGCAGCTGCAGCCACCCTTTGGCAGCTGCACCACTATGCACCACTGAATCAGGGGCTGGGACCAGGATTCTGATCTCCATACTGCACCACTCTCAGCAAGACCTTCTTCCGGTCTCTGGTCTTCTTAGCACAATTAATTGTTAGTAGCATTTTCTGGTAAAAACATTCTTAGAACATCTAGAGTTCCAAAAGGATATTGTGTTACCAATATAACATACCATCTGTTTTGAAATGTTGTTTAAAAGTTAAGAAATAAACCACACAGGGTGTGGGTTGTGCTGAGATTTACCCACGCCTGTTATGGATTGGACACAAGGATGTAGGCCGAGTGAGTAAACCACACCAGAAGTGGATAAATCCCAGCATAACCCACAGCCTTGAGTGGTTTATTGTAATTATGTACTGCCCCCGTATTCTGCGAGTGTAAAAAACAAATAAAAAGGGTTTTTTGTGTTTTAAATGATTTTTTATTTAATTTATTGCTGCACCTCAAAAAATAGCACTCTGTTGCTTGAGTGTTGCTAGAGGGCTGGCAGTATAGACTATAGGTTAGAGTAACAAGATGTAAATGAGCTTGGTACATCCAACAGACCTGGTTTCGATTCCTTCAGTTGAGTTTGCTGCATCCCGGCTTCATTTTTGTTGTAGGCACCGGGATAGGCCTTTCAAGTTGGTACATGATGCCCTTTGAAGTATAGAGCAATGGCTCCTTTTTTGACCTGTCTGCGCATGCACAGAAGGCTGCCATACAGCAAGTGAGTGAGTACCAGGGTCTGTCCAGCTGCAATGGGAGCTGATTTTATTTTTTTATAATGTTCATTTCTGTGTAAGGGGTTTGGGGTATAACAGAGGGTGGGACTGCTATACTGGGATTGTGGAGGTAGTGACACCACTACCAAGATGGAAAGGAGTATTGCAGGACTGAGGAGTGATCTCAATGAAGGCTGGAGGAAGTGTGTGTTACAGGAGGGCGATCATCAGCAGAACTGAGGAGGGAAGGAATAACTGTCATCACTGAAAGTATTGTTCATTTTGACAGTTTTTTCATTGAGTTGTTTTTGGAGGTGACTGTGTATTATTTTAAGAAAGCAGTCTGTTTTTGAATTTCACGCTATGCCATCGGGGTTTAGAGGTGATCCAATACAGTGGTTTTTAACTTTGATGTTTTGGGGGGAGTTGGAGTGATTTTACACCGGGGGGATTCTACATGCGGCTGACTGGTACCTTTTTCAATGGATCATGCCAGGATTTACCATGGTTGAAAGGTACCTGTCAGTCAGCTTTCAGCATTCTCAGACCCCACTGTATATTATGGTTCTTGCCTTTATACAGTAGTTTACAGAGCTTTACTGTTACAAGAACTCTGCAGGCCATATGCAAAAAATATTCATTTTTGGAGTTTACATGTGGTGGGAGACTCCCTGCTATTGACAGAAAATGTGCTTGTCACAGGAATTGTAGGGAAGGTATACAATTATAAATTCATGTAAACTACCCTAGCCCTGCTTTGCCGAGCCTTTTTTCCTGAAGCTCTGACTTCAGATAACTGTTAGGTAGAAAAAAGTAGTACATTGCAGATCCAGAAATCCTATGTTTCCTGGATGTGATTTCAAACGTACAAAATGGCTGAGATATGGGATACAGTCTGAATGGGATTCATGGCCTGTTTCCAACTTGATTTTTACCAGATATCCACCTAAGTGCTGTCTGTAATGTCCCCTTTTATTCTCTTCTGCATTATAAGTTAATAGGCACTCTGCTGGGTGTCTCTTATTGTATAGTATAAGAGACACTGAGCACAAGGTTTGGGTGAAAAAAACATGAAGTGAAGCAGTTACAGCTACCAAAACCTCACAACAGGAGTCTCTTACACCATAAGAGACACTCAGGGGAGGTCCTATTAACCTATTATAAATCACTCAAATTAACTAGAGTGATTTATAATGTTTCAGGACTTTTTTTTATTTCAAAAGTTAGACAAAGCGATCTTCCCCTCAGCTTTGAAGTGGAATGGCCACTCCTAACATTCCTACAGAAGCACAACTGTATGTATGATAAGAGGTGCAGTGGCTCAGTGTGCTGATTGGCTGAAATCATGTAAGCAATTTATAATTTATGTTAAAGCCTTTTGAGATACTTCATAAGATACCTGCTTTAAAAATACATTATACTGGTTCAGACAATTATCTAGAACACTGATGAAATTATGAAACATGTACTCTGTTAACATACTTAAGCAACTTTTTCAAGTGCCTAGCCTGAGGATATGAAATCCTGATCTTCTACGTTGCTCACAAGAAACAAATCACTGTTGCTGTGAAAACATGTTTTCTAAATATTAGCACAAGACAACAGTTGGGGGAAAAGGCTTATCTTGCAGATGGCTACAGTACATTAATTAGCTTCAGTAAAACTGAGATAATGTTAAACATTACACATCAATCATGATCTACTAATTAAGCACAGGCTTAGGAGTCTAAACATCAAGCTTCAAATCCCCCCAGAATCAGCACTAGTGATATCATATGCACGGCTGTAAAAAAATAAAAATAAATAAATAAAAGCAGAACCCTACTGAAAGGGAGATATTGCTTTTCAGACAGGTTATTCTGGGTAAACAGACTGGAAAACAAATCACAGAAACATGATAAAGAAACGTTTTGTTTAAAATAATACAGCCATCCGTTAGCATTAACAAATCATTAATATACCCATTTTTTCATTCCTGGACGTTTGAAATTGGATCAATTCAAGGTAAATAGCTATTAGTAAGTACACATATATGCATTCAGTACATACATATCCCCTTCCCAAGGATATAATACTGGCTGTTACAAAAGCAGAGGTTGGTGCTGAATTTACCCATGTATTGTACAGTTACAGAACAATGCAGACTAACTTAAGTAAGGTAATACATAATAAATTAATAACAATTGTGTGGCAATGCTGGCAGAGCATCCAATAGCTGCCATCATGCTAGACATTACAGAAAAACACACTATCATAGGAATACACAATAGGAGAATTCTACTGTGCCAAATAAAGGCAATAATAAACCTTTGTCCAAATAATCTGTGTCACCCCCCTAAATATGGAGCTGTGCAGGCACTGCTGTACAGAAGCAAACACAATTACTGTAAACATATGAACAGGAGACCTGCAAATCTATGACAAAAAATAGGAAACAGTAAATACCAGACCCCCAAAATTTCTACTCACGTACGGTGTGCAAAACAAGTTGTTGCCACTGCTGCATGCTACTCATTGCCCTCCATGTTTTCCAGCATGAACACCCCTTCCACATGTTCAACTATGCATAGCGTGGAGTCAGGAGGGTGGAGTGTATTCAGGTGTCACAAGTGCATCCTGTCCATGCTGTACAGCACTACAGCCTGGAATGTTGACTTGCATGTAGGGGGATCTGAGCAATGTTAGTCATACAACTGGCACCGGCATAAGGTGACATTTTTGTGTCATTTGTTGTCCTTGGCCCTACCATTGTGGTGTACTGGCACATGTGGATGGTGCCTGTGCAATTGGCTGTGACTACGATGTAAATGGAAGAGACACACAAGCCTGGACAATGTGCTGTAGGGCAGTAGCCTGTGCCTCAGTGGTCTGGTTTGGCATTCTAACAGAACATTTTGCTGCTACACACCATGCTGCAAGCCAGGTACAGCCTGTGTGAGGCCTCGTGTCACTAGTAGCTACACATGCACCAGCTGAATCTGCTTAGCTGCAGCATCTTAATGTTGTTCTGCTGCACTGTGAACTTGCTCATGGGCCACCTACTTCAGCTGGGGTACTTCATTATTCATACCATGCTGTGCAACAACAGCCTGATTATACAGGGATTTGGGCTCCAACTGACATTGCTATATACCTCCCAATGTGCTGCAGATGTATGCTTCCATGCCTTCTACACCCATGGAAACACAATCTGTGGAGGCATGTGTGCATGTTCCAGTGGCTACCCATGTACCACAGGTGATTGGACATGTGGTGCTGGCACCACAGCATGATAACTCACATGACTGTTTCCATGGCCCCCCGCCTTCCACTATTGTGTTAGGTCCATATCGTGGTGCTGTGGCTGTGATCTGGCTGGTACCAGTGTATCTGCCTGGTAATGCTACTGTTGGCCTTTGTGTGGCTGCAGGCAATGGTAGCTGGACGCTGTGTGCCATGTACCACATCTCAGGCCATGGGCTGTCTTGTACTGTTTGCATCAGGGCATAGCGGATTTGGGGCATGATGCTCCTGCTGCAGAATGGTGTCATTAGAGTTCACTGGCGTGTCCTCCACAGCCACCTCCTGAGGCTCCATGTCCAAGCACAATAGCAATGTCTGCAGCTGCTCATGACCTCAGTGTCCTTTACCACCAGAGCATCCTCAGTGAATAGTTGCTGTCTGTTTTCACAGTGAGCCTCAGCATCACTGCTGCTGTCATCATCATCCTCCATTATCTTTGCATGGAAATGAAGACTCATGGATATTTGTCACAGACGTATCAACAAGGCCTAGTGACTCACCATGGTAAACAAGAAAATGACTACCATCCATAAACATGCGTATGTCAGGGTATCTGTTGTCAATACCCATTAGTGCATCGCTGTGTGCATGACACACCTACACATATGGAACACCGCTCCCACCATCATGCACTGCCCCTGTGAGTGACATGCATAAGTGTGCAACAAACCACAACATGTACATATGTCTGTTCATTGTCACTTGCCCAGAGCGTGTACTTTGCATGCCTAAAAGAGCATACAGTGGTAAGAGTACAATCTGCGACACTTTTAACCTTCTGGGCATTCAGGCTAGCCACAATAAGATCCTAAAATAGAAACACAGAAACATAGAAGTTGACAGCAGAAGGAGACCGCTAGGTCCATCTAGTCTGCCTGTCCTCTTCTGGGGTCAGAACTTGAGCCTTTGAGGAATCTTCAACTGTCCTAGGCATGCTCCTGTGTGCACTTGCATGATTTTCATTTGTTACGCATTGCATACCCCAGCAGCACTTCATAACCAATGCAACTGATCTGTCCCTGGTACAGAATGCATTCATGACAGTCATTACAGATTTCCCTTCCATGCATTAGGATACATAGCTGTGGGGGCATCTTTCCTGAAAAATACATCTACTCTGGCCATATATTTCCAAGGAAGGTTTGCCTGCTCATCAGCAGAGAATTGTGGCCTCATCGGCCTTCCAGACTCGGTGGACATGCACATCCTAAATGAAAATATTCACTTTAGCATTCAATAAATATGTAGAGGTATCAACTAGCTGTTGAACACTGTGTAGTAATGAGAATTGTCACACACACCTACTTATTCTGTTGGTGGACTACAGAGAAGGCTAATAGTTTGCTTCAGGCAGCAGCAGCTTCAGTGGTATGGTATGTGGGAAGGGGTGTGTTTTTTTATAATGTATCTATAATGAGAGCATAGGATGTCAATGTTCTATTTGTGCCTTGAATGACAATGAGAATCATTAGCATGTTATATACCATTATATAAGAAACAGTTCACTTTAAACTGTTATGTGAATGAGTCGGTTAATAATTGTTTTTTAAAAGACAAAGAACCTCAGCACAAAAAGCACTGAGGCAAGGGTTACTCAGAAAGGGAATTGGCAAAAATGCCAGGATTCAAAGAAATACACAGTGATGCCTAAATAATGTAAAGTATCATGAGATGTATATGCAAATCCCCATGCGTTGAGATGAGCAGTCCCTTAGGTTGAATACAGATGAGGCGCACTTCCTAAGAAGGATAAAATATGTGTCTGCATCTTTTGTTTTCAGCTTTTGCAGAGGATGTTAGAGGCCATTTGGTACCATACACTTCTGCTTCAATCAGAACCAGTCTAAACTCCTTCATGATGATTTGCATATACATTTTTATAATGCTTTGCATTATTGAAGTATGTGTGATTTTGTATTTTTTTAAGTTGGCAATGCATTAGCAACTTGCATTTTGTTGTTTTGCAGCATTCAATAAAAAAATTTATGAAATGTTTAGGCAGTACAAATATAATGTATATGAAGGTCTTTTACAATGAAATGCAAACTTGTATTACAACTGTTAAGCAACAATTTTATATAAGTGCTGGATCCAGCAACATATATGCAACTCACTTAAAAAAACAAAAACAACACAGGATCAGATACCAAACCTGACTTCTTGGGAAGAAGGCCCTCCTAGGACTCACCCCCCCCCATATATCCAGTCCCTACTACGTACCCCTGAAACCTACCACACCACTAGGAGTGTAGTAAGAAATGCTCTGCACATTCCACACTGCAGGACTACAAAGGCCATGCAGACTTTCACCTACTGGGCCCCATCCTGGCTCAATGAACTATCCATTGCAATTCTTGGGCTGCTCGAGTTGAACCAGTTCATGCTATCCCTTAAAACAGCATCTTACTCAACTCAGTGCTTGTCACTGCACCACCTAACACTCCCCTTTCTTAACTATCTGACTTCCTTCAACAAGGTAGTCCCATGGCTTCCGTTCTGTTTCCCCTACTAACAATTAACCTTGGAAGCCCTGCTTACTGTTACTAAATGTGCCCTGTACACTGGCTGTTGTAATATTAAGCCCTTGCCCCTTCCACAAGCATTTCTAATGCTATAACTGTTACTGGTGCCTATGCACCATGTATAGGGCCTCAATTGTACCTATCTCCTCTAAAGCAGTTTGACTGTAAGTGATTGCAAAAAGGCAATTTGTTTGCAACTGAATGTAACAAATAAAAATAACTGTGAACATTGTATAAGCTATGTACTTGTAACTGTTTTTTGTCACCTCAGACGTGGAATTTTTGTAAATGAGCTATGCTCAAAGGTGTATCCAAACATTCCAATAAATAAACATTGGCAAGAGAGTTTAATGTGAATTATGTGTATTTTTTTACAGAGTGCAGATATAGCTTGCGGATACTTACAGTGTTTTAGCATTGGCCATCATTACCGCCTGTAAGCGGACACACAATACAATGACATGTTGCAAACAATGGTGGTATCATTCTGTTCCACAATTAATGCAGTTTACACAAATCCTCTTATGGGGCTATGCACTATTATGGACTGGGTACATAGGGTTCACATGTACCCAGCCCATCTAGCTACGCATCTGGGGACAGGCATAGGGTGCATGGTATGCACAACCGCATGCGTCTGTAGGGCAACCATCAGTGGCCTGCCCCCCCTCCCGTGCACAGATGCAGGGGCGACAGATCGAGAGAGACAGGCAGACATCCAATCAGGTGCCTTTCCTGGGGGTATCTGGAAAGGTGTGGGACCTGACAATTTTAAAAGCAGAGGCAAGTGCCTGAATGATTGCTTGCAGCCCTCCCTGTCAGCCTGGTGGGCTGGAGCAGCATGGTTGGGGGATTCCCTGTCCTGCTACAGCTGTCAGGTGTCATTGGGGGGAAATGTAATAGATATGGCAGGCTCCCTGCTGCTGTGTCTTGTGTCCCCCTCTCCTGGCATTAAATGCCTTAGAGCATGGCGCATAGTGTTGACACACCCCCAGAGACACCACCATCAGACTGCCCATGGTGTGTAGCTGCATGATTGCCCAGTGGATTGGGTGTGAAAGGGGCATGCATCCCTTCCATCAATGCTGCTGGATGTCCACTGAACCTCTGGTTTTTGGCATTCTGACTTAGGGTTACCTATGTGCTGCAGATCTGAAGTGTGTAGACAATCTGCCCCTAAATGCATGGAACCATAATGCACACCATCAGAAGTTGAACTGCACATGCACTATCATGTGTCACTTAGTACGTCTGTGAATACGAGGTGTTAGCACATGCAAAGTTATGATCAAAATAGCTTATTATACCTTCTGACGTGTATTGCATCTTGAAACAAGACTGAAAGTCACTTCAGTACTGGGTGTGACATCAATCACTGCAGTTGCTTCACAGTTACAGCTGTAGAATGTCTGATCCTTTGATGGTAGATATAGTAAGGTAAAGGCAGTGTGACATGTTTTAGTGAGGGGTAACTGCCTGTCTACGTCACAGTGGTGACAAAGAAGGAGAATAAACTCTTAGGGCCGTCAGAAAGATTATCAGTAACAAGGACCATGTTGCCATTTAGGAAACAGTTGCATATTGTGTGTCCAGTGTTGCAGGTGTCACCAGAACACCATTGCAATGCAGGCACAGATAGGATGAACTTCTTCACATAGAGGATAGAAAGTTCCAGACACTGAGGGCACAGACAGCCATTGTAGATGCCCCATCAAGTGGTTAGGTCAAGCATCTTGCATATTGCTTGTATATATTGCATTCTACTCACCGACTTACTGTATGATGTGTGCCCCCTTGATCACATTTCTTGTGTACAGACTGACTTACAGAGGAATTCATGCAGCATAGTCTTGTGATTTCATGCCACCTTTAGGTACATAACATTCCAACATGCTGCAAGGGCCCACAATAGATGGTTGTGTGTGCAACATGCCACTGTTTTTGTCACATGTGTGCTTTTGTGTGTGTGCTCTTGTGCACTCTGCCAACAGAGTGAGACACACACTTTTATGAGGTATTCTGGTTTGCTGAGTGGCCTGCTGCCAGCAGTACTTCTGTCTTGGCCATATGTGGCACATTGCTGATGGTGTAGTGCTGTGTTTTTTACATGCACACATTACACACACGTTATGTAGTCATGTGCACTCTTCCTTGCATACATGGCGTGCAATCCAGAATGACCTGCCCTGCTGTATCATTTGATCTTCAGTGTACATGTTCTGGTGGTGTTTTTGTTATTGTTTTCATAGACACAAAGACAGTTCCTTGTTGGCTAGCTGCAGAGTGGGGTCTGATGATGACCAAGGGCCCAGTACCAAGGTGAAGAGGATATTGAGCTTAAAAAATCCCCAAGAGAGGTTCCTGTCAACTAAGCAGAGGGGGAGCATGCCATTAAGCACAGGCCCAGATGATGGTGCCCAGCTAGGCCCTCATGTTCACACAGCAGTGAGTACTCCTCATATGGTAGTGTTATTGGCTGGTCTGTTACTGTATTATTACCTCATTTTTGTTGAGTGATACTCATCAGGCGCATGCCAGAGACAAAATGTACGTCTCATGAGTGGTTTGTATTGACTGTACTATCTGCATTTACCTTTAGTGGCTTCACAGAGGTATCACGTTAGCAAGTCCTGTGTGTGATGGTGCTCAAAAGCATGCAACATCATGATTGTGTGGCCTCCACTGGTAGCTGATGGAGGCTGTACCATGCCTGTACATGCAAATCACTTCTGATGGCCTGAGCTATGGACTGTACACCAGTGCTTACACAAGAATATGCCATGCAGATGCTATTCCATGACCTTGGTTCTCCTCCTGCCATAACACCATTGCACTGCGTAAGGTTGTCCATCATCTCAGTTGTTGTCAGCACACCTGTGGTGTAGTAATTCTAGGGTTTGCAACCCAGCTAATGGTGTTCACCAGTTGGTTCATACTGTGTTATAGTCCTTGGTTATATGCACTACACCATTCTTCACACAGTTTACCAGTTTCAGGAAAGTCACATCTGTGCTGTGATGTTCTGACTCCATGACAGTGTCCTCTTTTACAGATTAATGGTATGTATGTAGTTACAACAGCTGCTTGTAGTGTGCCAGATCTCTTTCAGGTAACTAACATTCCACTACATCTCCCAGTTTAATGGTATGTATGTGGCTACCACTGCTGCTTGTAGTGTGCTAGTTCTCCTGCAGGTGACTAACATCCCACCATACCGCACAGATTAATGGTGTGTATGTGGCTACCACTGCTGCTTGTAGTGTGACAGTTCTCCTTCAGGTGACTACTATCCCACTACACCTCACAGATTAATGGTGTGTACAGTATATGGCTACCACTGCTGCTTGTAGTATGACAGTTCTATTGCAGGTGACTAACATCCCACTACACCTCACAGAGTAATAGTGTGTATGCGGCTACCACTGCTGCTTATAGTGTGCCAGTTCTCTTTCAGGTGACTAACATTTCACTACACCTCCACCTGGAAGTGGCTGTCTTCTGCCTGTGATGCTGAACACACATTGTTACATGTAGGGGATACATGATATGATGGTGGAGCTGCAACATTTACGGTATGAAATATCTGGGGATGTCAGGCAACAGGCTGCAGTGGCAACACAGCAACAGTATGCTGCGGTCTTGTTTGAAGGGTCAGCAGATGCTAAAATACAATATGCAGCTGGGTAGGGCTAACATTCTATGTCTGCTGGGTTTGCAGCAGAGGATACTGGGTGTACCCAAGATATGTTTTGCAATTGAAGGAGGTTGTTGCCATGTTATTGTTTGGGGGTTTTCTTGGAAAATTGTTAAGTAGTGTGTCAGTACACATGTTATTTATATGTTTCAATCTACGTGTGTTTGCACATGCAACTGTGGTGTTGCTCACCTATATGGGCTTTATTTTGCTTGGTAAAGGCCTTTTGTACTTTACACTGTTGTATCTAGTTTTTGTAGACTTACTTGTTGCTTGTGCTTGCAGGTTGTGCTGGAGGGAGGGGGTTGTACTGCACCTTATCTTTTGTTTTGCATTACTTTCTGTTTCCCCCTACATTGGTTTCAGTCTGGCTCATGCTTACATTTATAGTATGTATTCCACCGTGTCCTCTTTTTCACACATTCACTGTGTTAAGGGCACAACACATATTTCCTGGCTAAATCAGTGCTTGATTCCAGTGTTCTACTTCCAGTGTGCAGCGGCTGGTAGTGGTTCTGCATTACTCCCTTAGTCTTAGGATGCCAATAGCCCTGTTAGCACTATTCTGTTCACTCTCTCTCTTGGATGTTATTACCTAAACAAAGTAGCTGTTTTTATATGGCTTCAATAAGTTGTGTACACATTTTTGTTATATCCTTTTACCCTGCTTTTTGTATGTTTTTTTGTTGTTAATGCTTTACTTTTTTGTATTCCTATATGGCCTGGGGTCATTCCTAAAAGCAGGTATAGATTGTATGTACTGTACTTAACCATGCAATAAAGTAAATGTTGCTCACAAACCAACAGACAGAACTACACAGCCAGACAGACACAGATTGACAGGCAAACACATATACTGTAGTTTTCAAAGATTTATTGGATTTAGCTGTCCCAGTGGTGCAGAGAGATGAGGCACTGCAGTGCCCTACCTCTCACCATGCCAGTGACCCATGTTTTGAAATGAACTCGGGTTGTGGGGGGGTCAGTTGGGGGGGCTGGAAGAGGATTGAGTGGCCAAAGGGCTGCTCACTTCTCCCAGACTGGGGTGGTGAGTCATCCTGGCTCTTGGCTGCCATGGGGTGGAGGCCTGGTGGTTGCACTAGTGCAAGGGAGTCTGACTTCAGTTGAAGGGGTGGATGGAGCCACAGTTCCAGAGTGCATGTACTCCTCCTCATGTATGCATCCTTCTTGCTGCGGTGGCTGTAGTATGTGGTAGAAAACCAATGGTGGAAAGTAGGGGACAGGAGCTTTGTGAAACCTCTCCCATGGCACTGCACCCACTGTGCTCCTCCAGGTGGGTGGCAACTTCTGAATGACAGGCACCAGGAGGAGGATGGCCCTCCCCCTCGGCTCCACCATGGACAGCAATCCATGAGGGAAACTAGCCTCCCCATCCAGGAGAGAGGTAAAGGATGGTCAGTGGTGCCTGGGAACGAGGCTGAATAGCTGCCCAGTCTGACTTGCAGGGATAGATCCTTTACAAAAAAAGATCTGTTGGATCTCATAATGGTCCCTCATTATAAAGAATGCCTGAGGGTCCAAAAAATGTGTACATTATAGTTAGGGTTTGCTTTAAGGAGGAATTGACTTTTCTGCTTGTTCTAACAGTGTTTGTAAGCTGTGAGAGAGAGCAGAAATAAACAGTAGTATCTGAGAGGAATCAAAACAAGGTGAGCAATCACAATCATGAAACTGAGAATCTCTGTCATAGCTCACGGACTACTCTTGCATTTTTAGAACTGGAACTCAGCTGACTCCATGGGGTGCACAGCTTTCGATACCCTCCCAGTTTCACTTTCCCACACCCGCTACCTTATTTTCAGATCCTGATTTAATCACCTCTCCTCTGCTGCCAGTGAATGCAATGTTAATGCCCAGATTGGGAGCACCTTTCTTCTGCTGCTGGTAAGTGGCAATGATAATGACATATATGCTGACTGATAGAAAGCACATTAAACCACTGTTCACACTGTAGTAGCAAAGTGAAGGATTTGAAAAGTAAGCCGATCTGCTCCTCTCAGACTGTTAACTTCCTTTCTGTTATCAAGAAGATCTTTACAGAAAAAAGATGTGTACAGAATCTCAGGCATCCACACATTCTATCATCCAAGGAAACAGTGGTAGTGCAGTGCAAGTCAGTTCACTGTATTTATTTATTTTTAATTAGGTACTCCATCATAATTACAGTATATGGCAAGACTGACAGACTTAGGGGATGTCTATGAAAAGGCTGACAGAGAAAGAGTGGCAGCGGCTGTATAACAGCTGTGATAAATCCCATTGATTTCACCCATTAACACCTACAGTACTAAGGATTAAGCTGAAAACAATGGGAGCCATCACAGCTGTTTGCTATAACCTAGATTCATTATAACAAAAGACGTTACAGGGAAGGAGCACTGCACTTGTGTAGATTTATGGTGACTGCATAACTTGATCTGCTTCTGTGTCATCATCACTATGTTGGAAAGCTTTTACATCTTGAACAGATTAAATTTTATTAATTTGCTGTTGTACCTGTATCTTTTTACATTGTAACTATTGTTATGATTACAATCAGAACATTCATACAAATGAGCTATGCTCAAGAATTCATCCAGAACATAAAAATTAAAATATCGAAATAAAACACATTCTGGAAACACAGTAGTTACAGTTTGATGGGTAGGTAATATTCAAGCCAATTTTTCCCAGATTTATTTGACTGATGATTGATTGATTTGTATATGTATGTATATATTTATTGAAAGATTGGTGACTGAGGTACAGTAGGCACACTTGGCCATAACTCGTCTCTGGGTGTGACCCAGAGGAGGTGATACAGCAGGGTGTGAAACAGCAATAACAAATAAAGTGACAACAATGGCAGTAGGACATAGGGTAAATGAGGAAAGCAAGGGCAAAAACCCTGTCTAAACATTAGGTCCCGGGGGTAGCATGGGGTATAATGGGCACAATGGAATGAAAGTGCTGTAGAGTGTGTGCTTTGGTAGTTGGGCCCTTCATCACTCTGCTGTCCCAGCTGGTCCAGCAAGGGGAGAAAAATATGGGCTAAATGACCTGCAGTGGTGTTCCCCAACAATCCTGGCTGTTGCTGATGTGAGAAAAGTAATATTGGGCTGCAGAGACCATAAATGCAACATTCCCTAAATGTCCACATACACATGGTGATTGGGGGGAAGAAGATGAGTAGTCTGAGCCTGCAGAAGTGCTCCTGCTACCATATGGGCTACTGTTGTAAGGGGAAGTAACATCTGGCCTTCAGGACAAGAACAGTCCCCTTACCATTGTCTAAGCTCCTTAGTTAAGGGGGCTACTAAAATGTTGACATTGCACCATGTAGTGTTACTCTCCTCTGGTGAGCTGAGGGAATGATGAAGATGTAGCCACCTGGCCAATAAAGTGGTTCCCCCCACCTGTGTTGGCAAACTTCATTGATGGAGTAGGGGGTGGCAACCCATCTAGCCATCTTGAGGTGCTACCCCTTCCCACCCAGATACTATTTGTTGGTGGGAGATGAAGATCTGCCCATTGGATCCTAAAAATGGTTAGCACCTCAAGTAGCTTCCTTTGCACATTGCGTAATTAATGACACTCTTGTAAGAACTTCTAGTTAAAATGACAGAAAAAAACATTTTGTTTGACTTCTTAGTAGCTGCTGCTAAGGACTTTACACTAGAAGCAAATAAATTATGTTTCTGGTTATGGCATGGCATGCATGGAAATGTATGAAGCAATACTTCAAAAGTGAAAAATCTGACCGAATTTTGAAACAATTTCCGATTGTCCCTATATCCATTTATAACACTATATGCTCACTATTTTGAGCATTATTATTTGCTGTGTGAGGAGCAACATGGATTTAGAAAATATCATGGCACTGATACAGCATTGGTAAGGTTAACAGACACTGTATAGAGTGCAATGGATAAGGGCATGGTGATGGGCACCATGTTCATGGACCCGACCAAGGCCCTTGATTTGGTTAACCATGACATGTTAACCCATAAGCTATTTGAACTCAGTTTTGGATCCCCTGCTTTTTTCTGGTTTGAGGATTACACCAAATATAGGAAGCATATGGTAAAAATTGATAATGTGGTCTCAAAGGTCAATTTTATTTGTAGTGGGGTCCACCAAGACACCATATTGGGGCCTCTCCTGTTTTCCATTTATATTAACAATCTGCCAGTCATCTGCAAACCTGTGCATTCTTTTCTCTATGCAGATGATGCAGTATTATATGGAGTATTGCATACCCATATGCATACAGATGATGCAGTATTATATGTAGTATTGCATCCCATATGCATGCAGATGATGCAGAATTATATACCCATAGCAAGGACATCAACGAAATCAATCATGCATTGGGCAACAGCTTCAGAAACCTACAATAGTTGTTCATTAAAGAAAAAAAATGGCCCTGAACCTTCCAAAAACACAATCAATGTTGTTTGGTACTAATTTCAATTTGAAAAATTGCTCTCACTTTATTTTCTATTAAAGCAAATAATGGCATGGGTTTGGAAAAGGTCAACTGTTTCAAGTATCAGGGAGTAGATTTGGACTCTACTTTGACCTTTGAGAGTCATATTCAAAATACAATTAACTTGATCCACTAAAGGCTTGACTCGCTGTTTAGAATGCATAACTAAGGCCTGAAACTAGAATCAGACTTTCTCAGGCAAATCTGCTCTCCATACTAGATTATGGCACACCGATCACAGATGCTGCTAATAAAACAGTGCTGCAGAAGAAGCATACTCTCTACTACAAGACTGCAAAATTTGCATCTGGTAATGAAAATAAAACACACAACCTGCCTTCCCCTAAATACCCTCAATTGGTTACAGCCAGACCTTAAATCCAAACTGACACTTGCCAGATTTATTAAGAAAACTATGCATACAAATGCTCCCACCTACTTAGCTGACCAGCTAGTGTTTGTCAACATGCCTTCATCTCACTCAACTTTAAAAAAATCTTATCGAAATTCTACTGTTTCACACAAGCATGGGACAACACCCTTTTAGCTATCATGATTCTTCACTCTGGAGCACAATATCACCCCCTATTAGAGAATCACTACCTGTTTCTGCTTTCGCAAAGAAGCTGAAAGACTTTTATTTCACACTTAATGCTTGTAATTGTTATGGGTAATTCTGTCTGTGTAGTTTAACAGTCATTTGTATTTATGGCATTGTCTCAAATATTGTAAATTTTACTCCTAATATTTTGTGCTTTTAGCACCAAGGTCATGCCTGAAAAAGGCATTTTTTTGCCGGTGTGCTTATCTGGTCATCAACACAAAAATAAAATAAATGTGCAAGTTCTTCTCTGTGGAGGAGCACAACCTGGAAGTCCTTAGATTAAGCTTGATGTCCACTGTGGATCGTACATTTGAAGTGGAAGTGGAAGAACATGGAAGCCCCATATTAGTGGCATATACCAACATTATTTATTCATTTTCAGATGTTTTGATCAGTGGAATAGCATATACCCCCTTTAAAAATAATTTGAAAACATACCTGTTTACCCACTTCAGGTAGTTTTAACTGGAAAAATATATCATTTTATATTGAGTGTTTTTATAACTTAAGATTCTTGCCTCATAGCTGCCTTAATTGTTTGTGTATATCGTATTGTGAAGTATTCAGAATTCTGTGGGAAAAGCACTTCATGAAAAAAAATTGCCTTGCCTTGTCATTTAGGAACAATCCCAGGGTTTTAAATAACTGATTAGCAGTTTTTTTCCTGGGACAATACTAACTGTACAGAAAGTATTTATATAGGTTTTCTAGAAGTGTTATGTTTGTTAAACATAATGAGGCAAGTGCTATGCATTTTTACAATGTTTAAGCACTTTTATGAGCAAAACGCTAATCAATTTTTAGAGTTAAATAAAATCCTGAATCCACAAGCACATCTTATCTTTGATCAGAGGCAGCTGTCAGCCACTTGATCAAACATCCAGCAATGCCTTCAAAGATGACCTTCCAAGAAATCTACCATAGCATGGAATAAAGACATCTGTGACACAGAAACTGTGCACCAGAACCATGCTCATTTTACACTGGGTTGGAGTGCAGAGATTTATGATAACTTAAGTTGTTAAACTGGCAGAGCACTTGGTAGAGCACTTCATTGTTTTCCTGAAAATACCAGTGGTGCAGAAAAACATTTTCTTTGCATTGTGGCATCCTGAGGGACACAGGAAGAATGCTGACAAAAGAAAATGTTGACCACTGAAAACTGCATTACATTACAGCAACCTTGCTCTGAAAAAGCATATTATAGTTATTTTATCATATGCCCAACATTTAAAATTAAAACTCATTAGTGTTGCTTACTTTTTTAAAAAGAAATGACAGAAAAAGAGAAAGAAACAGGGATTCACATACAGTACTTCATTTGAACAACAAAAAAACCAAAACAAAAATAATTATTTTTTAACAAGGTATTATCGGCAAGTTTTTCAAAGAGGATGAAGCATGTGTAATTCCCAATTTTAAATTGAAACTGCATCATATGATGTGCATCAAAATGGCTTTGCTATTTTAAACTGTTTTGATGCATTTTAATTTTTTTTTGTTATTGACACATTGAGCTAACTGGAACAGAGTCCCTTTAAATAAGATCCCTTTTACAGTAGTGACTGGGAGGTAAGGTAACACCATTATGGAACACATTGTAGCATAAAAAAAAAACAAAGTACAGGACACATGAAGTACTGTACACAGAGTAGAAATATTGTAAAATGTAACTTTGACAGCAAAGTTGGTGAGACGGTAGAAACTTCCCTTATTTAAGCTTTGCAAAGTTTTTGACTTCATCCAACTTCACAAAATGAAGTATAGTATGTAAGAAAAAAAAACCTTTTAAAACCAATTCTCACCACATCCCCTCTGCTTACTTGTTCCCACCCTCCCCCACCACCCAGAGCCTAATAATTTTAACCCCTTCCCACCACTCACTACAGTGAAACATCCTCATCTTCCCCCTTCTGGCATAGTTTTCCACTATTGTAATTCATACAAGTAAATAGCATGATTATATTACTTCATACTCATTCCCCTTCTCCTTGTCCACATGCCAAAAATAACTCTCCCTCCTTTCCTTTGAACTAATCCTGCTCATCAATTCAAATCCCGCAATCAACCACCACTCCATCCTCCAACCTACTTTTGCCCTTTGCCAGTCCCATTGTTTTCCTGGGGCTAAGTACGGTCCTCTGTGTCTGTACTTATCCCATGGAGGACAGCTAGACCAGAAAACAAAAATATCAGAGCTTATAAAACTCTAATATGCATTGCAGGCTATTGCATCTCCCATTGCAGCAGCCCTCCTCTGATATCAGCTACAGAGCATTCTGGGATTTGTATTTATTAAAAAAAAGTCACTTGCAAGTCAACAGAATCAGTCTGATACAATCAACCATACTGCAGTAAACAGTAAGTAAAAAAAAAAACTGTTTTTCCACACAAAGTGCAAATTAGGATGTGGGGTTCTTTGTGTTGACTGTTCCCCTATAAGCAGGTTAATTTCCATGGAACAAAGAGTTCAGGTTCTAGCAGGGGTTGTCATCTGGAAGGATAGATGGCTCTGATACCTATATGACATCAACCTGTGAGCAATACAGCAGGCATTGAGAATGTCTTTATTGTCCAGTGATACCCAATTGAGTCTGAGTACATGAAGCTAATGTGGATTTGTAGATCTGACATCAGTGCAGTCTGTGCAGTATGACTGTGGTGCAGTGCTTTCCTGTGGAGCTCAGAGGCTGAGGGCAGATGACAGACTAGTAACTCATAATCAATCAAGAGGAAGCAGAGACTGCCGTGCAATACAGACACTGACTATAAGAGTCAAGACAGTTGCTGACTCATTGCAGCATATCAAGTTTTTGGTGGACCTTCTTTGTAGTAGTATTAAAGTCTTCTGTATAGGAGAGTGAGGAGTAAAAGTGTACCCCAAGATATTTAAAGCTATCCACACATACTATAGTGGTGCTGTCAGAAATAACTAGGTAAAGATCACACTAGTGCTTAGGGATTTGTGGCTTGGAGCCTAGGAGCATAGCCTTAGTTTTGATTTTATTAAGAATTTGTGACTGTTTCAAAAGTGACACATGCATCGCCAGTTCAAACCTGGTGGGACCCAAGACATCACAACCTGTGGCTATTGCAATGAAAAGTAAGATCACCACTTGGCTGATCTGATTTTCATGCACAATTTGCAGGGACAAGATAACCATGTGACTCATATCTCAGGGCTAGTTTTGAAAATCCTGCCCTATGTCTATATATGAGGAGTCCAGAAATGTCCAGAAATATAGCAGACTGGGCAAACCAAGAACCACAGTGCTTTCTATTGCTACCTGGTAGACCTAGGATTGCACCTGGGCTCAGATTTCCAAAGCATAGATCAGTGAAAACTGAGCAGATCAGTGAAAACTGAGTATGTACTGATAGATAAGGGTTTATTTCCCAGAGGAAGAGTACTGCACCTCCATACTGGTGGTTGATCACATAGCTGACTGGTTCTGCCTTCTGGTTCACCTCCCCTTTGAAGAATCCACAGGGGTTCAAGGTGTTAGGGGCTTTGTTGCACTTGTTCATGAAGTTTTGGCACATTAAATGACCACTTGAGCTTGATTTGTGAATACTGGCTTTTTTTGCACACCTTTTGCTGTCTTGTTCTGGATTTGTTTTTGGGAGCAACATTTTTGCTACATGAGCACTTGAAATATTGCTTTTGTTGACCACATTGGGCCGGTTTTGTGACACATTTGTGTGAAAGAAGCTATACACAAATTAAGCAATAATGCACGGCGGGGTGTGTGCTATGCTGGGATAATATCACGCCTGGGGTGATTAGGCATGAGGCCACAGGCCAAGTGTGACTAATCACCCCAGATGTGACGTTATCAGAGGACAACACACACCCTGGAGTGCATTATTGCTATTGTACAATGGCTCGTTTGTTTGTAAAACAATAAAATAGAAAAACAAAATCATGTTTTTATGGGGGGGTTGTATTTTGTCATTTGTGGAGGTATACGTTTTCATAAAAAAATCCACAGTTTGACAACTAGATGGTGCTGGCTGTTTGCTCTGCATTGTATTTGTCTCCCAGGTTACCTTCACTAAAGTGCTGTTTCTGTTAGGACACATAGGTTTGATGGTGTTACAGACAAAGTATGGGTCACAATGTGCTGCCTGTTTTTTTTTTCTGGTTGCTTCTTTAGTTGATCATTTTAAATGCAGAGGCAGATAGTATAACTGGTAAGGCGCTGTGTTGACTGAGCCACTGAGGTTAGCTGACAAGCTGATTCGTAGCGGCTGCCACGGCATTGTTGTGGAGAAAAAGGGCCAATTAGAGGTACGGCTTTGTTTTTATTTTAAGAGTATTGCCTTTCTTTGAAAAGCTGTTTTTTTATTTTACTTTGGGAGTACGAGTGTGCGCTGGTGAAGGAGCACAAATCCCATATGCCCATGGGCTAGGTTGTCCATAATTCTGGGAGTTACGGGAGTAACAAGGCATGGTTTGGTTTTGTGCTGCAGGTATTTCTTTTTTTAGAGATAAGTACCAGCGAGGAGAGCAGAAGAGAAAGATGACAGTGTAAAATTCTTGACACGGTGGGAGCGAAGCAAGTGAGGTCAGGTGCTCAGCAAGAATCACAGAATCAAGTAATTGCAGCTGTGGAATGATTTATTTCATTTTTAATTTTTACATTTGATGCAGTCATTTCTGTGCTGGGACTAGAGCTGTGATGTTGTGCTGGGATAACATCACAGCTCCAGTCCCAGACTGACCAATCAAAGTCCAGGATTATTTCATGCCATTGTATAATGAGGTTTTATGCAATATGCTGAAGGTGAAATGGTCATATGCACTGTGACATGCAGCCCAAGGGGACACATTAGGTGCATTATGGGTGTCCTATAGACACTCCTGGATGAACTAAGCAATTTATACAGTCACAAATGCTTGTATTCCCATGAGCTTGCTGGATCTCATGCAGCAGCACATCTGGTCTTGCTTAGAGATGTTGCAAAGTTTTACTTTGCAGGTGAAGTTCTGGTGAAGCTGAGAAATTTGCTTTCACAAAACACTTTGTGAAGCTCCCACATTGTTAATTCACAATGAGTTTTGCTGGTGAAGTGGCACTTTTTCAAGCCTAGTCAGCAAAGTCATGGTGAAAGTGCAACCTCACCAGTAACCTGCATTCCTTCTCTAAGGTACCACTTCACCTGCTGATAACTTCAGAGTCAACACTTTGCACTTCACAAAGTTGGCAAACTTTGCAGATTACTTTGTAAAGTTTAATAGGTTGACACATCTCTAAACTAGAAATAACTTACCAGAACTTTCCTGCTGTCCATCTGCTGTTCTGCTAACTCCTTTACAGTTTCCTGTTGCTAAACCCTCCAGTCTACTGCAGAGAGACCTGTAACAGCTACACTCATAACTCCCTCACTGTTAGGATCTTTAGTGTAACACATATTTTGTTGTGGGGGTCATATGTTAAATTAGGTGTTATGACTAATGTGGCCTCTTCTGAAAAACAACCCAAAGTAAGTCAATAAACTAGCAAAGTAACAAAGGTGATGCTTATGCTTTATGATATGAATAGAAACTCTTCACTTTCTTTAAGATCATTAATACAGCAACAAACACTTCATTTTGCACCAATAAGCATGGGGAGGTGCAATAGACCCTACAACTGGAAGCACATGAGTGAGCATGACAAATAAAATACTTTGACACATATAGGATTGTGGGTGGGGGTGGGGGGCATAAGTGGGGACTAAGGACCCTGTGCTAGGATGTATGTGAATACCAAAATATTTCTATGCTAGTTTTTATCATACCACTCAGAGACCACTCAAAAAAATGGGATGGTAGAGCTCCCAATGTAATAAACATAGTCAGTTAATCTGCTGACAGAATATTGCCACAGGAATGTTGTCAGTGGAATAATGCTGCACGCTTCTTATGCAACTTTGGTTTCTTGCCGTGGGGCAATGTTGCTGAACTCTGGGTCACCCTTCTTGCCACCAGGGTATGATCTGGAGTTTGTCATTTAAATAAATGGGGGTGTGGGGTATGAAGCCCCTGCATTGGGGGTTTGGGGGTGTAGCCCTCCACAATTCCTGTCACTCCAACTGCCAGATGGTAGCTTGTCGGAGTGCTGTGCCGGATGTTGGTCAAGTGCTGGAGCCATCATTTACACTGGAAACTTGGTTGTCATTGCAGCATGAGTGAACCTGCAATAAAAACCTACATATCAACTGGTTTTGTTAAGAACTGTTGGGCTCCAACCCCACCCCAACCCATTTTCTGCTACATAGAACTGTCTGATAGGTTGTGTACCCTTATGCTTAAAAGCTAAGGTGGTCCTAAGTCCTCCTCTTATGCCCTGTTGGGGGAGGTTGGTTGTCTATATCTACTGTTATATTTCTGTGTGAAGAAAACAAATGGTTTTATAACAGGATTTAATACCATTCAACCTAACTACAAGAAAGAGCAGAATGCATGACATCATATTCAACCAATCACAGCACAGGATTCCACTAACCCATTTTAAAATAATATTTATGTGATACAATGTGTGAGGCTCTAATTTAGTAACAGTTTTATCAGTATTAAGAACTTCACTTAAGACTTTTTGAACTAAGCTATTTATTGATTTGTCCAGTCAAGAAGTATAGCTTGTGGGGGATTATATCTCCTGCCTCAGATAATGACTTTATTATCATTGAGTCACTGAGTGCTTAGGGATGTACTTTCAGGTTAGCAGGCTGATTTACAAAAGTTTAGTTGACTCTTTTTGATTTAGTTAATTGTACATGTGGTTGGGTTAGAGGGAGGGATTACACTAATTTCCCTCTAGCTATTTGTCATAGGAAAGAGAGGAATCCCCATTTCCAATATACAGTTTATTCTGCCAGGGGGTTCTAGTCAAATATAAAGAGATTTCCATTCAATCTAGTGACTGTGGGGCAAGTACCATACAAACTCTGTTTACACTAATCTGTGTTAATGGAGTGTGAATAACTGTAGAATTGTTAATTCTCATGCAAATTAAATTTAGCTCATGGTGCTAACTGGATAAAATAGCATAAATTTAAATTCATGCTCTGCAATTAACTCCTAATTCTCACCCACTGAAAACATGGAATTTTGGCAAATTAGCACAAATTTATTCTTATTCAAATATCACTTGAGCAAATACAGCTATAATTATTTTATAGCACATATAACCTGTTCTATGGTACCTTTTTTCAGTTGCTATTGAAATTAAGAGATAATCAGCATAATGTAAATTAACAATCTATTCAATCTCAGGTAAGGTAATGGCCCTGCTGTTACTATCTGATTTAAGAGTTCTGTGACAGTTGTTAGAATGCCCTTTAATCAAAACATAAGAGTTTATTTTATTTAAAGAGTTCAGAATTTGCCTCTGAGTTCTCAAAAATGATTATACAGTAGGAACAATGTAAGGTATTGCATATTTAATGTGAAATCCAATAGCTGGAGTTATGCAGCAGGATTTACATAGAAATCTGCCACACTCATCTTACAACTGCAAGCATGGAATGGTGGCAGAAGCATAAATCACTTAACAGGGTCCAAACCTTAGCCCCAATTGCACAATATGTGGCAGTGGTTTCATCATAACAATGACTCATGTATCCTTGTTCTTTGCCAGAAGTTGACATACACCAGGAAAACCATTTCAAAGAAAGCAAATGCCTTTGAAAATGGGTGTGCAAGTTTTGGTGTAATAGGAGGAGGAGGCAGATAGAGCAGAACATTGACCCAGGGGTCAGTGTGCTCCCATCTTAAAAAATTATTTTCAATTCTTCTTCCACAACTAAAAATGTGTCCTTAAGCAAATCCCCTCTCCGGGTATGGATTTCACACCAAATATTTTTGAAGGAGTTTTCAGACTCTGTTGTGATTCAGAATACTCTACCTTGAGTCCATAGGACAGGTGTCTAATGACCTTTCCCAAACTCTCAAAGAGCAGCTCTGCACTTCAACATGTACTGTCATAAACATGGGTGTTTTAGCTATACCAATTTACTAGCCTATACATTTTCATTTTTAAGTTTTCCTTCCAGGTTTAAAACACATTTTGATAGTGTATCCAAAAAGCCTTTACAAAAATCATTGGCCTATACCCCATTGACCTCACAGTGCATTTGTTTATGATATCATAGTGTTTACCATGACAACAAACTGTGATGTCACAAACAGCAATTGTTGGGTCATTTGGAAATAGATGTGTTTCAAAAAACTTAGTAAAATATGTACAGCATTATCTAAAATATTTGGTAGACCAAGAACAAAAGAAAGTAAAATAAAATAGAAAGCACTAAATATAATTGCAGGAAATCTAATAGTTTTAAGCGTTTTATTTTAGTTGAGGCACTTTAATGATACCACAGGGCTCTGTAAGGCCTTTACCACATTACAAGCTGATAAAAGATTGTGAAGGAAACGAAATGTGCATTTACCACTGTTAAGGTTAATTCTCTTGGAATGCAAGTTTATAAGAAAGGTGCATGCCATGGCTGTGTAGACAGAATTACCTTCAAAGATACCCAGAAAGTCTGAATATTGTGCAATAATTACACACCCTGCAGTATCTTATTGTCCTAGAAAAATTCATGTCAATATGCTATCTCTCCTCCCAAAAAAAAAATCATAGTGAGCAGCAACTGCTTCTAGTTTTCATCTGAATCTTCTACTTTTAGACTTGTAACAACAATAATAGAAGAAAACATGTTCCTCTTCAGGTGATTAAGAAAAACTGTATAGGTTGGGATCCAATAGAAGAGACTTTGTGAGGTTATTAGAAATATATGGGGTCTTAGGGGATATAAGATTGGTCCTTAATAGAGACTCTGATGAAGTGATTATAGCAAGATTTAAACATATTATAAAGAGAATGCCCAGTATTATCATGAAATAAATAATCATTAATAACAATAAGAAGGGGAAAATGGTTTAATAAGCAATGCAATATGGCCAAAAAACAGTTGAACAAACAATTGAAAATATTAAAACAAAACCCAAATGTTAGTAATAATAAGATCATGAATAATCTAAGGAAGGAATAAAGATAAGTGCTACAAATCAATAGAGAAAAGTTCATCAATGAGCTATGGACAGAGCTTGAAAAGGCAGTATTGGAAAAAAACAGTAAAACATTCTGGAGTATAGCTGGTAAAGGCACAAAAGATTATCAGGAAGAGTTAGAACACAACATAGATGTAAATAGTTGGGTGAACCATTTCAAAAGACTCTTCTATAAAGAGTGCACTGACTATATTAAAAAACTTAAAGAACTCGGGGGAACCTATAGGTGAAATCAAAATGGAAAGGTTCACAGAAAATGAAAACAGTATAGCTCTAGAATCATTTACAGCTCATAAAGCTCCAGGCCCAGATGGCGTGCCCTTGGATGTTATTAATAAATTGAAAGAATTATGGATACCCTTGCTGTCCAGAGTATTTAATCATATAAGGGAAACAGAAGAAGTGCTCTGCAGCTGGAGAAACAATATAATAGTTCCGATCTATAAAAAAAGGGGATAAGAAGGATCCAAGTTGCTATAGGCCAATAAGCCTCATTGATTGCACAGCTAAAACATTTACTCATATTATTAATAACAGAATAGTAACTTGGGTCAATGAAAACAACATACTGGATGAAGCCCAGGCTGGCTTTCAAGCACAGCACTCTACCATTGACCAGTCCTTTGTTCTTGCACATTTAGTGCATCAATATAAGGTTATAAAACAACAACAACTATATTGTGCTTTTATGGATTTGAAAAATAGCCTTCAATAGGGTTAATAGGGTAATATTATGGGAGAGACTGGAAAAATTGAGGATGGAGTAACCAACAATAGACATGTTACAAAGACTATATACAGATAATCTTACGTGTATAAGATTTAACAAAGCTGGAGATTTGAGTAAAGCAAGGTTGTACCATTTCACCTATGCTATTTAACATTTTCTTTGAGACAGAACTTAAAACATTATATGAGGAGGAGTTCCATTTACCTAAAATAGGAGAGAGAAAGTGCTCATATCTAGTGTTTGCTGATGATGTGGCACTTCTGTTTACTAGTACATTGGGCTTAAGAAGAATGTTGCATAGGTTCCAAATGGAATGTGAGAAGGCTGATTTACAAATTAATTATGATAAAACAAAAATATTGGTCTTTGGAGGAAACAATAGGGAATATAAATATTATATTAAGGACAAAAAATTGGAAGTAGTAAAATATTTCTGTCATTTAGGAATAACAGTTACACCGAAGGATCTTGGAGAAAACATATATCTGAAATGGAAAAAAAGGCAAAACATTTTGTCCCAGTAATAAAATCATTTTTCACAGAAATATTGAGGAAAATCTGTGAAAGGTAACTTAATGGTCATTAATGCTAAAATAAATAACCAACTACTATTTAGAGCAGAAGTATGGGAGACTCATCCAAAAATAAACATTGAACCCCATCTAAATAAGTTTTACAAACATTTGCTAGGGCTGCCCAAGGGAACACCTTCAGCACTTGTTATAGCAGAATTAGGTCAATTACTGGTAGAAAGTAAAATAAAACAGAGACTCGTGAGATATTGGTTCAAGCCTTACTCTTTGTGTGAATCCAGATTACCTAGGATGTGTATTGATGAAGCAATAAATTATATAAAACAGAATAAATCTTTCCCTAGCATATCAGTTGTGAAGAACATTGTTAAGCCTTATGGACTTTTATATTATATCAGTGATACATTTAGATTTCCAGTTGCCCAAATTGGTAATGAGGTTACAGTAAGTATTAAAGATATTTATTATCAAAAAGATATGGAATCTTGCTAGCAATTCATTTGTAAGTGGATGGTTAAAAACAAAAGGGACCATAGGTAGGAGACATATTTAACAATGCTTAAAAATCCCTGTCTCAGGAAAATAATAACTAGATTAAGGTTTGAATGTAGTCATAGTAACTGGCAAAGTGAAATACATAATAAGGAACAAAAATGGAAGGAAGGGAAGGGCAATCTAAATGTGGGATCGGAAAGGATGATTTAATACATTTATTCATTTTATGCCCCTTATATGAAAAAAAAAACAACAGGAAAAAGTTACTCAGAGAACATCTTAAGTATTTGGAATATGAACCATATCATCTGGCTACATATCTCCTAAAACAAGAGATGAGCAAGTGTTATCCCATGTGGCCGCCCTCCTTGAGATAATTGATGGGAAGAAATTCTATATTACTACAGAAAACAAGGACCTTCACTGAAATATCAGATTCAAATTTGATATGTTCAGACAATAATTCTCTAAGCAAATTGAGATCATAGCCTAATATTTAATACTGAATCACTATATTTGGCTTATGTTAAAATGGTATGCTGTTTATACTGGACCTATGATGGGTCTTAAGTCTGTCAAATAATAGAGGTATTAGAATCCCAGAATAAGAAAAATGTGCAATACTAATCTCATTATGTTATACTTCAATTTATATGAATGAATTAAGAGTGCAATATGTGTACGATATGCGTACAAACATTGAAAGTGCAATATGTATTTTGTATGTATTATGGTGTATTACTATTTGTAATGACTTTTAAAAGTTGAACAATAAATTTAAACCTGAACCTACTTTTTGACTTAATTAATCAAAAAACATTGTGACAGCCTTTTTATATGGTTGGAGGTTAGTGGTGTTGAGTTAGTCTCAGGAAAATCTAGTACACTTTTTTGGGAGTTTTCATGGGCTCAACCACCAAATCAGGGAAGAACGCTGGTCAGGAATTACACCCAACAATTCAAACGAACACACAAGGAACATGACCATGCAAAAAGCCCAGATAAAAAACATGTAGCATGATTGACACATGTGATTCTGTCTACTCTCCATTTACTAAAGAGGAATTTGAAATAAAAGGGTCTTTCTCATGCAATACCAACAATTTGCCTTATCTAATCAGATGCCGAAAGTATTTGGGTGAAACAAGACAAACACTCCACAAACACCTGAATGGACACAGATCCACTATCAAACACTCAGACAATGAGGCACCAGTGACTGCACTTCTCCCAGAAGAACTATTCTCTGAAGGATCATAAAGTGGCACTTTTGAGAGGAAACCTCAAAGACATTTATAGAACTTGGAAACATAGAAACACAGACAATGATCAGAGTAAAAGACCAATGATCCACCCAGTTTGCCCAAGTTCCTATTTAGCCCTGGGATCAGCTGTCCTTCCAGGGTCGTAGTTCACCCCGTCCTTCCCCCATTCTCCTCCCAGTTTCTGCCACCCTAAGCAACCACTACACCCTTCATTATGCCCAATCTGTTCTTGAAATCACCAACAGTTTTAGCACCCACCAGCTCAGCATGTAGACTGTTCCATGACTGTACCACCCTTTCTATAAAATAATACTTCCTCATGTCCCTCCTGAATTTCATTTCTGTCAGTTTCCACTCACGTCCACATGACCATGAACTAGTACTCAACTAAATAGTTCCCTGCAATTTACTTTGTTAATTCCTTTAAGGAACTTGAAGGTCTCTATCATATATCCACTCTCCTTTCTGGTCTCCAGTGAGTATATGTTCAGTGCCTTGAAGCACTCCTCATAGTGCTTGCCCTGTTGACACTGAACCATATTTGTTTACATTTTATTACCTTGCGTGGCACTGTCTCCAGCCTATGCCTGTCCTTCCTGAGGTGATCACTCCAGAACTGGGCACAGTACTCCAGCTGTTGCCTCACTAAGGATCTATATAGGGGAAGTATTACCTCTTCCCTTCTGCTATCATTACTCCACCCAATACATCCCAGCATCCTGGTCGCATTGCTATACACCTTGTTGCACTGACTTGATTGTTTGAGGGTGTCACTGATGATAACTCCATTGTCCCATTCCTCAACTGTAGTGCTAAGTCTCACCCCACCTACCAAGTTCTCTGTCCTGGGGTTCTTATTCCATAGGTGCATTACCTTGCATTTTTTGGCATTGAATTTCAACTACCAAACCTTAGACCAACCTCTAGCTTTGTAAATCACTCTGCATTTCCCTGATTCCCTCTTCGCTATTCACCAACCAACAGAGCTTAGTGTCATCTGCAAAGAGACACATCCTCCCCTGTATTCCCTCTCCAATGTCACTGATAAACATATTGAAGAGGTCAGGGCCCAGTACAGATCCCTGTGTTACCCCACTCATGACCTCCCTCCCTCCCTCCCTCTCTTCTGATTTGACCCCACTGATCACAACCCTCTGCTACCTTCCCTTTAGCCAGATACCTACCCAGTTTACTATGACCTTAGCTGCACCTACTGTAGATCCTCCATCTTCTTCTGCAAGCATCTATGAGGCACTAAGTTGAAAGCCTTTCTGAAGCCGAAGTAGAGCAAATCTACAGCATGGCTCCTATCCTATTCCCTCATCATCCAGTTAAAGAAAACTACCAGGTTAGTCTGACAAGACCTCCATACCATGAATCCATGCTGTTTATCATCCTGGAGACCATTAGTCTCCATTCTTCAAGTTGTCCATGAGGTCTGCTTTGGCCAGTGACTCCATCAACTTCCCTACCATAGAGGTAAGATTGACAGGTCTCTAGTTCCTTGTTTGTTCCTTTCCCCCTCCTTTATGAAGCAGAAATACATTCACCACCCTCCAATCATTCAGAACTACCCCAGTCCTAATGAGCTGTTGAACAGACCTACCAGGGGTTCAGCCAGTACCACTGCCAGCTCCCTGAGTAACCTTGGATGCATCCCATCTGGTCCTAGGGCCTTATTTATGTTTAGGCCTGCCTGCACTTTCTGGACCCTTTCACTTGTAAATATTGGCTGCCACATCTCTGGGACCCCCTAAGTGGCCACTTTAATGCCACTCTCTGACAAGGGCCCACCATCCTTCCTGAGCTAGCCTTACAATTTCCCCCCATTTCTTCCTTTTTTACCTAATATACTTGATGAACTATTGTTCTCCACTTCTGACGCTCTCTGCAATAGGCAGCTCTGTGTCTTCTTTTGCCTCCCTAACCACCCTCTTTGCTTTCTATTTTTTGGTAAGTATTCTCCCCGTTCTTCCTCCCCCGTTTTACTTTTGTACTTGTAGAAGGCCTTTTCCTTGGCCCTCACCACTTCCCTGACTCTTGCTGAGAACCATAAAGGTCTCATGAACCTGTTATATTTGGTTACTGTTCTCATGTATAACTTAGATGTCTTGAGAATGGCTCCCTTTATTGTCACCCATACCTCTGCCACCCTCCCATGTTGTCCACCCCAACCAACTTTTCTCTGACCATCTCCCTCAGCCTGTTGAAGTCAGCCCTTCTAAAATCAAGTACTTCAACTCTTGATTGTGGTGTTCTGGACTGAAGGGCTAATTTGAACCCAATAGAGTTATGGTCACTGTTCCACAGTGGCTCCCCTATTCTCACAGCTATTGCCTCCAAGTTGGTTAGCAGCACCTCGATAATTGCAAAATTCATACAAGACTTCTCTGAGAAGCAAACTCATGAGGCTTTTTGGAACAGATATAGATGAACTGAACAAAAAATTAGGCTTCCTCACATTGTCACATACCCCGAGGAATCGTCATGCTTAGATCAAAGCACTGGGATTCTTTGTTGCTGCTAAATCTTCTAAAAAAGAAACCATGAAGTAACCAAAGCACTTTTTGTATTTTAATTACTGGCTTAGTGTGAAGCCCTGTGTCCATTCCTCACACATTACCAGTTCCCAAACTGAGTTTTGACAGTCTCTACTGCAGCTCTGAGCCATACCTTTTAGAATGTATTTTATTTTAAATCTTCCCCTGTTGCTGGGACATAATTGACATTAATAGGCCACATATGCAGATGTCGCTTAAGTAACTTTTTGAAATGGCAGCATTAAACATCCAGCATACTTAATGGAACTTTTTTTCAGCCATTGATCCATTTGTTATGAGATTACTCTGCTATAGCTCATCATTTGCATGTCTGAGCTCTCATCTTTTAGTGACATGAGGTCTATCTCCTGGTAGTCACCTCTATTGTAGTATATTGCTTCTTTCACAACATCCCCTTTGTTAATCAATCTCGACTCCATCCATCCTTTACATGATCCCTTTTGTTAATTAGTCTGGACCCTACCCATCCTTTACACCATCTCCTTTGTTAAAGAGCTGCTGATGCCATCTGGACAAAAGTGCTACATTGCAGAATTAGAATAAGCATATCCACAGTAAATCTCATACCAAACAATAGATTTCTATGTCACTTCATTTTAAAGTTACTAGCCATTTTGTAACCCTGGTTTCACTACCTATTCAAAGAAAGCCTGTTCCTGTGAAGAGCTGCTGCTGATGTCATCTAGGGACCTTACAGTCTAATTTTTCCTGTCAGCAGGTTTATAGGACCTGTTTTCTAAAGTTGTAAAGATCATGAGCAATGGTTTTCATAAGGAAAACAGGCAGCATGAGTTAGTAAACATTGCTTTAAAAACATTGTGTTTCTGGCTTTGTAACAAAACGGACAATATTTTGTCTGCATGCCTCTTTATTGAGGTCCTTTTGCTGAATGCTGGATCATAGCACACTGTGAGGTTTGCAGATTGAATAAGTTTCTAATGAAAGGCTGAGTTCATTCACACCTATCAGTCAATTGAGGCAACTTCTAAGAATGGCCATTTAAAACAATTATCCCATCTCCTTTACAATGGGGGTGCAGCAGACTCATCTATGTTCTTCTCTAAATTACAATATCATTTTACCAGAGCTAACACTTCCACCCCTAGTAGGAATTAACACATATAAGGCCTCTATTAAAAAATATTGTAAAGCAGACAATGACAAACAGTAGTAGAATTAATAGCACTCTAATTGGCTTCAGCAGTCTGGAGGCATGCTGACTTAGTATACAGCAACCCTGGAGAAATGGACCACACAAAAACAGCATTAAATAATACAATGTTATCAACTTTGTTACAAAACCTGGAACATGTATAGTGTTTATAGTAATGCTAACTGACTGGTGCTGTATGTTTTACTTGTAAAAACCATTGCATATGATCTTTACAACTTTGGAGAAATGGGTCCTATAAGCTTGCTGACTGGGATTACTAGACTTTGAGGTCCCTACATGACATCAACAGCAGCTCTTTACTGACACCTACTTTTATTGCACAGTTAGTGCGATCAACGTTACAAAATGGCTAATAACTTTAAAACAAAGTAATGTAAAAATCTAGTTTTTGGTGTGAGATTTACTGGAGTGGGCTTATTTGAGTCTGCAATGTAGCACTTTGGTATCAGTGGCTCTTTGCAATCTGACTCCATCCATCCTTTACACCATCCCCTATGTTAATCAATCTGGAATCCATCCTTTACACTATCCTCTTTGCTAAGCAATCTGGAATCCACAAATTGTATAAATTATGTAATGCTGATTAGTTATCTCTGTACCTGAATAAGTGATCTAAGAGTTCTCAAAATCTTGTATAAAAATTATTCAGTTAGTCTAATAAAAGATATTACCACAACAAAATGTACTAGATTTTTGTACTGTATCATATTTCATAGTTACCATCAAAGATTTATGTAGCAAACATGGTGGTACTTAGCTCCATGCATACAAATACAAAAAACTATTCCAACATTTCCTATAATTTTTTTGCACTGGGGTTGAAAATTGACAATGTGCTGTTACACTAGTAGAAAGGATAGAGCGTGACACATATTTAATTTTTGCTTCATCATTTACTGTATGTTAACACCAACAAAACAGATGGTACTTTGTGTTACTGTCAGTTTTATTGATTGTTATTTTAGCATGCAACTCTCTATGTGGCTCCAAGTGACTCAAACCTATTCATGAAAACCCCATTGTTCACTTTAATAACATGAATGCAAGTTCATAAGTAAGTTGCATACCTTATCGAGGTGATCAGAGGCCTCAAGATGGGAAACCAATTGAACTCATTAACCCCATAACAGTGAGATAAGGTGAGGAGCAAACAATACAGGGAGATCCATAGAGGGAGTGAAGGAAGGAGGAGGGGAGAAAGAAAGGGGATGGAAGGTGGTATCTTTAAATGCTAGAAGCCCAGGGAATAAAAATTCAGAACTACAGGCTCTCATGGTGGAGGGAGGGGTGGACATGGCAGCCATCGCCGAGACATGGGCCACCCAAAACCATGACTGGGACCTGGCTGTTCCAGGTTACAGACTATTCTGCAAGGATAGAGTTAAGGGAAAAGGAGGGGGGTAGTGCTCAATGTGAGGGAGGGGCTAAAGTGTGTTAGGGAAGGGAGGATGAGGGAGATGCAGAAGCTCTATGGATACAAGTCCAAGATCCAAAAAGTAGGACCTGGCGGTTGGGGGTGGTGTGCAGGCTGCCCGCCTAATCGGAAAAGACAGATAGGGTATTGGTGGAACAGATCCAGAGGAACTGTGAGAAGAGTGGGGTGGTGATAGTAGGTAACTTCAACCTGCTCAGAGTGGAGTGAGGGACACCTGCCACCAAGTGTAGAAGGGAACAGCTAATGTTAGATGCCTTCCAGGATAACTTCCTGATGCAGTTGGTCAGTGAAGGGAATACCCCTGACCTCATACTGTCTAACGGGGGAGCTGAGGGATCTGAGGGTGGAGGAACCACTGGCGGGGAGTGACCACTGGACAGTATGGTTCCAGTTGCGGCTGGGCAGGGAGAGGGGGGAAACTGGCACAAAGGTGCTAGACTTTATAAAGACTGACTTTAAAAGATGGATGAAGTTGTGCAAGGGTTTCTGGACAGATTTCAGCCTAATATGGACACAAATCAGAGGTGGGAACTCATTAAGCTAGGATAGTAGAGGCAACAAATTCCTGCAGCAAGGCCTAAAGTAAAAAGGCTAGGGTGAAGAAACCTAGCTGTATGAGCAAGGATGTGATAGACAGGGTGAGGAGGAAAAGAGTAGCCTATAGGAGATACAGGAGAACAGGGAGCGGGGAAGACATGGAGGAGTACCTGAAGGAAGCAAAGGAGGTGATCAGGGAAGTAAGGGCAGCAAAGGTGTCAAGGGAGCTCAGACTGGCAAAGGGAATTAAAGAGGGGGGAAAAGACTTCTTCAGGTACATCAGGGAGAAAAGGGGTTGTAAGGACCAAATAGTAAGGATTAAGAAGGAAGGGGAATGGGTGGAAGGAAGGGATGAAAAGGTAGATGCACTTAACAACTACTTCTGCTTGTTTTTACTAAAGAGAAGGGGGAATACCTAAGGTTGGGGGAGGATAGGATCAGAGGGAGAGGGGTGATGGATGGAAATCACAGAAGGTAGAGTGCTAGATGGGTTAAGGCTACTGATTGTGGACAAGGCACTGGGACCAGATGGCATACACCCAGGGTATTGAAGGAGTTGGCATAGGTCCTGGCAGGCCCATTGGCAGACCTATTTAATGCCTCTCTGGACTCAGGGTGTATACCTCAGGACTGGAGGATGGCTTACGTGGTTCCACCTACAAGAGTGGTCCCAAAGGTGAGCCAGGAAACTACAGACCAGTGAGTCTCACATCAATAATGGGGAAACTGATAAGCAATCCTGAAGGAGAGGCTAGTGACCCTGCTGGAGGTCAGTGGGTGCAGGGCAGTCAGCAGCATGGGTTTGTCAAGGGCAGATTCTGCCAGACCAACCTAGTGGACTACTATGACTGGGTGACTAAGGAAATGGACAAAGGGCATGCAATGGATGTCCTGTACCTGGACTTCAGTAAGTCATTCTACTCAGTGCCACATGGGTGACTAGTATGTAAGCTAAGGGGCACAGTGGTGGGGGCAAAATTGGTAGGTTGGGTGGAGAACTGGCTGCAGGGACAGCAGCAGAGGGTGGTGGTGGGAAGTGAATTATCATCCCCAAGGGCAGCGATGAGTGGAGTCCCACAGGGGTCAGTGCTGGGGCCAGTGTTCTTTGGGGTATTTATTGCAGACAACTCGGTAGGCATAAATAGCAAGATCAGTCTATTTGTGAATGACCCCAAGATGGGAGCAGTGGTGGATGACCAAGGGGGGGGTGGCAGCGATTGCAGGACAATCTAACAAGGCTGGAAACATGGTCTGACACCTGGCAACTTGGTTTCAATGCCAAAAAATGCAAGGTGCTGCATTTCCGGGAAAAGAATCCAAAGAGGAGCTACCATCTGGGGAGGGTGCAGCTAGCTGTGACTGAAGAGGAGAAAGATCTGGGGGAGCTCATTACGGGAGAATGAACAACTCAGCACAGTGTAGGAAAGCAACAGCAGTGGCCAACAAGATGCTGGGTTGTATTGCAAGGGATATACCCTCCAGGAGGAGGGAGGTGATTCTGCCATTATACAGATCACTGGTCAGACCCCACCTGGAGTACTGTGTTCAGTTTTGGTGCCCTTACCTAAAGAGGGACATTAGATTGCTGGAAGGTGTGCAACACAGAGCAACAAAGATGATCGTGGGTCTGGGGGAGTTACCACATGAGGTTAGACTGAGGAATTTAACATGTACTCTCTGGAGGAGAAGAGGACAGGGGATATGATTGAGACCTTAAGACATGAGAGGAATAAACAGGAGAGGCATGGAGGGACTGTTCAAGGGAGAGTGGGAGAGACACTCAGGGTCATGACATGAGATTGGAGGGTGGAAGGTTTAGGAGAGAGCTGAGGAGGCATTTTTACAGAAAGGGTGGTAGCAGAGTGGAACGACTACCCACAGAGGTGGTGGCCTGTAAAACAGTGGGATTCTTTAAGAGGGGCTTGATAGGCAAAAGGGAGGGTCATGGGAGGAGGGGTAGGGTGGGCGGGCAGCTGCAGAATAGGGGTGCTAGCTGCAAAATTGAGCAGACTCGATAGATCAAATGGCCTTTTTCTGCTAGCAGTTTCATATGTTCATATGTTTGGATGACCACCTTTGGTGACACCATAACTGTGACATTTGCCGTGGAACTAGAAAAAGCTGGTAACTAGAGCTGGGTGGAATGTAGGATTCCACGGGGCGAATTTGTGTGGAATGGCAGTTCCACTTCTGAATGCTTTTCTGAATTTCTTTTTCAATTCTACAGAAATCTGAAAAGCATTTCTATGTAAACGATGGAAAACTATTTGATGGATTATGTCATATGTGGAATATTATTCAGTGGTTTGTACAAAATGAATATGTAGTTTACAGAAACTAAAGAATACTATTCCATGGTTTATGTAAATCACTGACTACTTCTCCATAGACTAAAAAAAAAAAAAAAAAAAGATATGCTTTTGGAATTTCAGAGTTCCACTTCTGATGGAATTCTGTGGAATTAGGTGGATTTATGGAAGCAGAATTTGAAAATTCTGCACAGCTCTATTGGTAACATTCTTTCTTTTTTCCATATTACTTTTTCACATTGGGGCCAGCCCTGTTGAGACTCCACCCACTTCCATCCAGTGCACGCCTCCACTAGGTTCTACCTCATAAACCTCCACTGAGTACCAGCCGTGGTAAAGCCAGGAGAGGGAGGTCTGTCCTCCCCCCAGAGAATTCATCCAAACAAGGCAGTCCTAGATGGTAGCATGGATCTGAGAGAGGGCGAGCATCATGTTCCAGCTCCAGTTTCTCATTTTCTGGTCCCCTTGGTCAGTGGTGTGCTATGGTGGTAGTGTGCATGTGCGTAGAGGCCCAAACAAACCACATGCCTGCCACCAGCCGACCCCCATCTCAGTCATGACTGCTTCCCTTCCACCACAACTCCACATCGTGGCAGTACTGTAAGCAGTGTGGCATGCCCACCCTCCCAGGGAAAAGAGAGCACTCATTGGATGCTCAGTCCTCTTCCCCCCAAATGGCCAACCCCAGTGGCCCAGGCTCATCCTGAAACCTAGGTCGCTAGCATGATGGGAGTGTGGCATCCAGTACCTCTTCCCTCTGTACCAGTGGACTGGCTTCTGGTAACATTCTTAACTAATGCAGTGCTGCAGTATAAATGTGCATACATTTGCATTCGATCCATTTGGAACTAAGCTGAGACCACCAAACTCATTTCACTAGAAATACTGACTATGATGTGATTCCAGAGGCTGGACTTTCAAAAGATCTGAACTGAGGGCTATGGGCTATCAAATCTTGGGCATTTATATGTCCACAGATACTTTCTGTATTTGTAACAGAGAACTTTAAAGCCACAGAAATAGGGGATTTGCAGCTGCTAGCCTATGTGGCCACATTCCCATCCAGTATCTGACCACATTCCATACTGCAACATGTTAATGTCTCCAAGATGAGAGGGAACAGTAATTATTAAGATTAATTTAACAGTTTGAGTTTTAAGAAGCTTTGGACTCCATCTACCAAAGAAGGGGAGGGTTTTCATTTAAAATGTGGAGTTTAAGGTCTAAAAATGTAAATGTGGGTAATGTTATTGCAATGAGAATGACTTTTTGGGTATAATACATTTAACAGTTATCAATACACATGAAAATTACATCTGATCTTAAGCCACAAAAACATTAAAAAAGTAATTCTGTAGCTCCAGTCATATACATGGAGGCATAAATGTAACATGCAGAGCAGGCTGTGGTGTAACTCTACTTAGTCTCCAGCAATATCAGGCTAATATACTATTAAGTAAACCCCTCCATAAGCCCTCTTCACCACCTGCAGTCACTCTTGCTGTATTTATTATATCCATTTGCGGGTGGCTACTGGTTTCCTCACACCCTGAACAGGTGCCAGCCCCCGCTCTGGACCCATCTCCTCCGTGTCCACCACCTTGCCCCAACAGGACACCATTCAATTTTCACTGACAGTGATGGTGACGGCACAGTCCTCTGCTCACTCTGCAGCTGCCCATCATCTGACTGTCAGTGAGTGATTGTATTATGTACTTGTGATCACTCACTTACAGTCAGATGGCAGCCAGTAGAGGAGGTGAGCAGAGGACTATGCTAGTTAGTTACTATGGATTGGTATTTGGGATGAAGGGGTTGCAGGGTGGTGGGTACAGAGGCAGGTCAGGAGGGTGATTGGCATCTGTTCAGGGGTGTGGGATCCACTTACCAATTTGGAAGGGATGTAATAAGTAGAACATGAGTGATCAGGATGGGGACCATTAGATGCCGGGAATGGTTATAATGAATACAGCATGGGTGATTGAGGACGGGTCCACAAGATGTCAGAGAATGGTTATAATAAATACAGAATGGGTGATAGGAGGTGGGGCTACACTAGATTACCAGAGAAACCTAAGAAATATATCCTCATGGGCAATCAGAGGGTAATGGAACCACTACACACAGGGATAGAAGAAAATTACTGTTAGCATAGGTGCTGGAACAGGGAAGGCCACTAGGGCCACGGCCCTACCACTTTCCTAAGTGGCCCTATTAGTTTTTGCAATCATGTTAATGTATTTAATAGGGGTGGATTTACCCTTACATCCTTGGCCCTACCACTTTTTCAACCCTTCCGGCACCAATGACAGTTAGCATACATGTTCCGGTGGAGGAAACCACTAAATGCCAGAGAATCATTGACTCCTAAGCACAGCATGGGCACTAAGGGGCAGTGTGGCATGCAAATGAGCTCATAATGGGCATGCAAATTGACTCTTAGTACCTTGGCTGTCCAATGGGATTGTTAGTATGCTAGTGCTGAAAATGGCCTACACGAGCCCTGGTGCTATCCCATTTTGGGCAGTGCTATTTCCAGTGGGCTCCTCTGGGGGCCATATTCAGTACTGGGTGTGTCAACACAGTGCATAGTCACTTTATGCTGTGCTGTCATGGCCCCATATTCAGACTGTTGGGGCGCGCTGTCTGAATATTGGTGTGGACCAGCTATGCACTACTGCTGCATGGTACTAACGTCCGGCTCTGAATATCAGGACAAAGTTAGAGGCGGCTAATTCCTCCTGCATTATAGACTGAGCTGCTTTCCCACCAGTAACACCATAGTAACCTCACTACTGCAGCTGTGAAACTGTGGAAAACCCACTTTTGTACCTGCAAAATTGTGGAAAACCCACTTTTGCAAATACTTAAACACATGGGCCTGGATATTCAGACTGTGCCAGGCTGTGGTGCAAGCCTGGGTGCAGCTCAACTTGGCTGCGCAGGGGCATTGATTGGGCGATATTCAACAGAGCTGCGCCATGGCACAGCATCATTGAATATCACACCCTGGCCACCCGCAGTGTGCATGGCACAGTGGCACTGCACCAGCGCAAGTGGCCAGAGTGGAGCAGGGGGATGCGCTTGCACAAGTTCCGTTGCGCTATGCGCAATAACCGTGATATTCAAAACTGCACATGCAAATGGGGCCATAATGTATGCAAGGCACAAATGGGGCCATTTGCATGTCATTATGGCCCCATCTGCATGCAGGTGCACTGATCCCTGGTGACTTGCGCCTGGCACCCTGCCAGGCAGCAGCCTTCAGGGACCGACGCCCTCTGCACAGCAGCACAGCAATGTGCTCCACAGCCCGATCGCAGGCTTAAGTAAAATAAATCACATCCTATATCCCTGGTGGTCAGTGGACCACTGTCCAGCCAATCGTGGGCATTTGTAAAAAGAAAATAAAGTCAATATCCCTGGTGGTCAGTGGACGCTGTAAGCAATCACGGGCATTTTGTTAAAAATGAAGTCCAATATCCCTGGTGATCGGTGGTACCCCCTCCCCACCCATCCACTGAGCCCCACTGCCGCCCCCCGTTCAGCGGCGGGCGGCAGCACCTAGTAGCTGCTCCACAGCCCGTAACTGACATCATAGGTGGGGCTGTACACCACTGGTCTAGCGTGAGTCAATGGCGTGGAGCCCTATCTCATTACTAGACATTCAGATATGTGATTACATATCTGGACTGTCTAGCACGGCTAAACTGCATGCCCATTGGCTCACGCTGTGGACCATTGGGTGTACAGCCCTACCTATGGTGTCAGTCAGCAGGCGGCTGGGCGCAGGCGGGGAGTGCTGCCGCCTGCTGCTGACTGGGGAGCGGGCAGTGGGGCTCAGTGGGCGGGTGGGGAGGGGGTACTGCTGGACCACCAGGATATTGGACTTCATTTTTAATACAAATGCCCGCAATCGGGCTGTGAGCAGTCCACTGGACCACCAGGGAGATAGGACTTTATCTGTTATACCTAAGCTCGTGATCAGGCTGACAGCTGTCCACTGGACCACCAGGAGATAGGACATTATTATTTTAAACAGATGCCGCAATCGGGCATGAAACTTCCACGGAGGTGCAGCTGGAGCTTGGGAGGCCACCCACAGGTGGCAACTGCCGTGTTGTGCCCTGCAATATGGCAGCTCACCTGTCAGGTGGCCAACAGATATTCCTTTTTTTTGGCTCACCTGTATGCGGCACAAGTAGGGTTGTGCATGCATGGACTCAGCACATCCCGGGCTGAATATCGGGATGCGGCATATGCATGGGCATGTCCCCCACCTGCACCCGCATACATTACTGATATGCTCTGGCACATCGGTTACGGTAGGCACAATCCCCGCTTGAATATCGCTGGAGCGCATCGGGTGGGTTACGATAGTAACAACTGCTAGCCTATGCTAAACCCTTTGAATATCTGGGCCATAGTGTATTTGTAAACCTGTGGAAAACCAGGTTTTATAAGTGCTTTGCCATTTTCAGTAATAGGGAATGGTTTTGTCTTCCCTTTATTTTCACAACACACGAGTACAGTAATAACTGCAAAACCAGAGTGCAGACCTACTTTTTACCTTCCACCTAGTGCATATGTCAAAAGCATGTTAGTGATTGTCAGTACACACATGTGTGCATGTGTTTTAGCTACCTTTTTAAAAAGTATAGAAAGTCATTGAAAAGGACTGTATTAAAGCATCAGTTGGGGTTGAAGCTTATTGTTACAAATGGAAAGGAAACATGATTTGGAGTAAAAAGAATTTCCTCTGAACTTGGATGAATCTGTTTTGTGGTACACTATTTTTGGGGGGTTTGAATAATCACTAAGTGAGCATTAGCATTGCTCTAACTCTGAAACACTCTCCAAACATTGGTGTATGAGTGTCTTACAGAGCCTGGAAAGACAGTGCTGAAGTTAGTTTAATGTAGTCTTTTACAGTGAATATCTTGTAGTGCAGCATAGTGTACTGTCAACTACCTGGTCTGCCCAGTAATGTGATAAATACAGGGACAATCATAAGGTTCAAAACCTAATAAGATAGTTTCATGTGGGTAATTATGATTAAAAGAGTGGTAGGGTGTTGGGGTGATGGAAGAGTTCTAAAAGAGCTGAGTAAAACAATGAGGGCAGACTTGATGGACCCATAGGGCATGATTTTCAAAGAATAAACTATGACGCAAGGTGCCTGTGCCAAATGGGTATGATGCAACTCCGATTTTTGAATGCAGGCTGCATCAAAATCGGATGCCTTGTGTCCAGTTCACCCCTGTGCCAATCTTGTCACAGACATGCCCGTGTGTTCATCGCAAAGGCCTTGTGCCATGGCAGAACTACAACATCCCCTTTTCACTATTCCAAGGATGCAGCAAGGGGATAAACTTAAACCATCTAGGAGGAGGCTGTCAAGTGACTTGCACCAGTGCCACACACTGTGATGATTTAGGGGGATGTGAAAGTGGGGATTGAGGCAGAAGGAGTACAGAGGGTACTCTATGGGGCATCATGGGACAGCAGGCATGACAGAGCTTGATGTGGCACCTAGCAGGGGTGCTCTTTGCATAGCCTGACAGGTGATGGAATGGGACTGCTTCATGGGTGCTTGCCAGGAATGAAGAGTGACATGGCCCCAGGAGGGCACAGCCCTGACTGCTGCCTGATAGGTCCACAAAGTCATAACCTAGTAGGCGGGAAGCTGGAGCTGCAGGTTGAAGGCTGTCAGTGGTGGGAGGACCATTCTCCAGGCACCACCACAGTTTCCTAGTATCTACCCTTCCACAATGTGGTGTAGACCTGCCTGCCCTACAGTTCAAAATGGGGACTGCCATAATTCTATGTTACAGCATAAGGGATATTAGTATTTAATTATGCTTGCTATGATGTACTAATAAGTATTATATTTGTGATCTTAGCATGCCACCTACAGTTATTAGCCATAATGCTATGATCAGCATATTATATGAATCATTCTATTGTAACCCAAAAGTAGTGTTAGTCAGCATAATGCTTATCACTGTATTTGTGCAAAACCTAATGGCCTTTAGTATGAGCTGCCCACCGTACCCACCAATAGAAGTGTTTTATTTAGCTTTTATACTATGCAGATGAGTGCGTTAACAGGTAATGGACCCTCTTATCTCTGACTATAAGAGTTTGCATAATCCTGTTTTTCACTGAGATTTTCTATGACGACACCGGGTGTTCAGAAGTTCCAGACTCCCAGCTGTGGTAAGTTGTCCTTTTTACATGTATTGGGGAATAAACCTTTTTCTACAACACCTGTCTCTGTGTCATGTTTTGCCATCATGTTTAGATCCTGCCAGAACCCAACAGTGGCAGGCTGCCTCATGCCTACAGGGTCTGCCTTTGTGGACCGATGGAGCAGCTGCCAGGGCTGTGCCCACCTGGGGCCATGTCACTGTTTGGTCCTGGCAAGCCCCCATGAAGCTGTCCCATCCAATCACCTGTCAAGCTCTGCAAAGGCACCCCCATCGGGTGTCATGCCACTACCTGTCATGCCCACTGTCCCCTGATGCCCCCCAGGGCAACCCCATGCCCCTTCTCTCACTGATCCCTCCTGGCATGCAGATTCCCCTCAACCCTTGCAGCCCATCTAGTGTTGCACCGGGTGGGGGCAGATCCCTATTGTAATTACAGCAGGTGCCCCAATTATTTGGCACTAGTTTTCAGCAGCTCTGGGGTTTTGCACAGGGACACCCTTCTATAACATTGGCACACGGTCCATGATGGACCGCAGTTTGCCACAGCCCTAGAGTGATGCAACTTACATTGCTCTAAGGGCTCTTTGAATCTTGAGCCCATAGTCTTTTCCAGTCCTCAACCAAAGAAGGGAATACAAGAGAGGTGTTATGTACTAAAAAGGAATAGCTAGTTTCTTCAATTATTCAATAAAGCCATTGCATATCAGAAAGTGGAAACCAGCAAATGGGGTTTAAAGTACAATATTACCAATAGTTTGCTGTCACCATTAACTACTTTTTTGTCTGTCCTTTTCCCCACAACAATTCAGTCCTCTCATGTTGAAAAGGATTCTAATAACTTACAGCATGAAATATTGTACTGATAATCACAAGACTCTACTGACCCACCCTACTCTAAGTAGTGTTAGCTGACCTTTTCAAGGTAGTGAGACTTTATCAAACTTAAAATAATTTGTACCAGTGACAGCTAAAATTATATTTTCACTTGCTGTGGTTTCTTTATTAAACCTCTGTGTAATCTTATCCACATCTTATATTGTAGGCACAGTGCACACAGTTGAGATTAAGCCTCTTACTTTACTGATGTGATTTGTCTGGGATGTAATGAGAATATTCCAGTTTCTAATAGAGGAATATATTCTTGACATACTGCAGCCTGCTATTCTGCCATTGCTGGGTATGAGAAAAAGAGGCCATGAGCGTCAGACTCGTAGTTTATTTTTCATCTCCAGCTCTGTTCTCAGAACATCTCAAAGTACATTATAAAATTAAGATCTGAGTTATCAATAATAAACCCAGATCATTTTATTCAAGCCACTTTTTCAACATCTGTGCCATCTTAAACTTACTTGCTAAAGAATATTTCCAGTATTATATATTTTTTTAGGTGGGGTCTATGGGTAAGCGCTTAGGGGAAATAAAAATATTGACTACTTTCCTTATCCAGGAGTATCTAAATGAGGACACATGCTAAAAATGCTTTTAATTACCTGCACAGCGACACCTTGCACCCCCAGACACCTTCAAGGAAGTAGATTTGTTCCGTTGGTCAGGCCAGAGATTCAAGATAACTATGTTTTGCCCCTTAGAACTGCAGTGAACTGAGTGGATTTGTTCCAGTCTGATATATTTTTAGGCTAAAAATATCACTCCCCCCCCCTACACTTTTTCCATGCAATAATATGTAATGATGTGGACTACAGTGTGCCTGCAGTTGAAACCTTTGCCCCAGCCCCACATACCTCCTTTTTATCTCTCAATCAGCAACAGAAAATGAAGAGGCTGGCTGTAGTCATGTCATGTGGTGGAGGGCAAGCGACGTGTGGCTGCATGAACTGCATGGTAGGCAATCAGTGTAAGGCATATAGATTGGACCACAGTAATGCACTCTGTAAGGCTTGCCTTGTGGACACATTTTTATTTTCGTGTTATTTATTTTTCCTCCTGGGAGCCCTGACAGATGACTGTGGTCCTCCTCATGGAGGAACTCACTTTCCGGTCCCCCTCACCTCAGCTCTGCCAACCCCTGGAAATTGTCCCCATGGATTGCCCCCCAGGGCCAGGGAGGAGGGTGCCAGCCTTCCCCTTCCCCTTCCCCAAGAGACCCAATCCAGGCACCAGGGGCAGCCCTCGGAGATGTGGGGCCATCACGGAACCTGCCAGGCTTCATTTTCTAATTTTCTTCCATCCTCTCCTCCCTTACTGACATGAAGATGTCAATACATGCCACCCGACTAATACTGCCCTCCAGCCATCACCAGAGGTCAGTCAATGATTGGGATGACAAGTCTCCCTCCCCCTGAGAGAGGAGAGCAGTCCTCTGGATGCTTGATCCTCTCTTCCCCCTGCCGACCCCCACTGGCCCAGGCTCATTTCCAAACCCGGGTCACCAGCGTGGTGTGAGGTGTAGTGACCAGCACCTCAACCTCCAGCACCACCTGGTCAGCCCACCTTGTGGACAAATTTAGCACAACTGGCATAGAATATACAGTAGTAATGAGGCTTCTGACATCTACCTGGAAGTCAAACCATATTACACTGTCACTGCACTTTCTACACTGGCTACATATAAGAAACAGAGAATCAACTTACCAGTTCTTTTACTGAGCTTTAAAGCCATAAATGGTTTGGGCCCCCACTATCTCTATGAGCTCCTGCCCTCCTTTTTACCTTGCAGAACACCAATCCTAAGTTCAGGTGTTGCTGTGGATCTGCCATCTTGCTTATAATCTGGGGGTGGGAATCATGCCTTTACTTTGGCGCCTCCATCCTTATGGAATGCTCTACCAATAGACTTTCTTCTTTCTTCCTCCCTTGATACAGAGGTGCCAGCCAGCATGCAAGAGAGTAATAGTGCAGTATATCACAAAATGCTGCAGTATACTGCAGGGACAGTGTAATTCAATGGCAATTCAGCCCTTTGTCATGCAGTATTTTGTGACATGTCCTACAATGAGTTATTGGGTTGTACTGTGGCTGGCTCTGCTGTATATCCAATAGAAGACCTATGCTTTATTTATTAGAATAAGCAGTCCTCAACATTTATAGTTACTGCAGTACATCTTTTATACTATACATTAGATTGAGTTGTTTGGCTAGTTATTTATTATTTATTAAAAGCTGTTGCACTTTGTACTTTACTACCTGCATTTTACTGTCTGAATTTCACACTTACCGTTATTTTGTAATATTCATTTTTTGACAGTCTCTAACTTGAAGCCTAATTACATTCTACCCCCTGTTGTCCCTAAAACTGTTAGTGTCATAGCTCAGAGCTCAGTAACAGTACCCTACAAATGAAAGTTACTATTACTATTACTACTACTACTACTACTACTAACAGTGCATTGTATGCTGACAGTCTTAATTCTGACTGTAGTTACCAATTGCATCATTGCATCTAGGGTGACTTCCCCAGCGATGAAGGGAAGATATGGTGGTGTTTACATTTTATTTATTTACTGATTCCTTGACTTCTTATTTGTATTACCTGTAAAGTAGACAGAGACAAGTCTATTTTCAACAACCAATGGATGCATACTATATAAAATATAGAACCACAATAGTTTTACATATGTAGATCACCAATAGAGATACAGTAAATTTAAACTTTATTATTAGCAATGTCCCAACTAAGTGTTCAACTTCCTCCTATGTGAATCTTTGCAACAATATTGGCTACAAATGAAACATCACAAAAAAGTACCGCTTTGCAATTGTTCAGTTCAAAACCCTTTCCCCACCCATGTACAGTAGCATCCAATCCCTCCCTCAGCTCTGCAGACACCAAAAAGTCCAGTCAGCAATAAATGGATCTCCATCACCAATCCCACTCAGTATCCTAGTGAAATACTCCTACCCTCAGTGGTCAACCACACAGCCCAGTATACAATACAAACATCTCACCCCTTCCCCCAACTTACTCACCACCCTATTTCACCCTCCTCACCCAGTCATTTCCTCAGCCAAAGAGCCAGGCAGTGGCACATATAAGTGAAGAAAACAAAAATTAAAGATAGTAGAGAAAGAACAAAGACAGGGACTGGCTCAAAACCCTCCTTCTGCTACCTCAACCAACCACCATGTATATGAATGCACGTCATCCAAGTCCATTATCAATATACTGGATAAAGGTACATCAATATACTGTACAATATTTTAAGTGACATAAAATTGGTCAAGTACTATATTGATATATCCTTATTTGGAGTACTAATAAAGAACTTGTATGAAGTGCACTCCTACAGATGTCAGACAGCTGAGGTGGTGTTAAGAGGGTTTTTGAAACTGTCTTTAACAGGTTTATAGTAAGAGGGGCATCACAAAAGGGTTATTGCCCCAGCAGAGGTCACCATGCTTTGGGGTCATTTTCATTATTGTGAATATATGTGAATATAGCACAACCAGAATGGTATTCCAGGTGGCCTGGGTTCAAGTCCCAGCTGAGGCACTTACTTCTTTCTCTCTTCTGTTTCCATGTGTTCCATAAATATGCACACCTCACTCTTGTGATTGAGAATGTAATATCTGTACAGCACCAGATCGTGCACTGGAGAAAAAGTAATGTGCTCCAGGACTGCCTAGTTTCCAACTGTTTTGGTGGTTCAGCTTAGCAGTGCTATCAGAATGGGATTCTGGGCCCGGTGGCTAAAGGAACAAGTCCCAGCTGAGGCACTTATTTCTTTTCTCTCTCTTCAGTTTGAATGTGTTCCATAAATATACATACTGTACTCTTGTGACTGAAAATGTAATTATCTGTGCAGCATTAGGTTGTGCACTGGAGAAAGAGTAATGTGCTCTGGGATAGCTCAGTTTCCAGTTGCCTTGGTGGTGCAGCTGGTAGTACAACTGGAACAGTATTCCGAGCAGCCTGAGTTCAAGTCCAAGCTGAGACACTTACTTCTTTCTTCTGTTTGTATGTGTTCCATAATAATGCACAGCACACTCTTGTTATTGAAAATTCATTATTATTAGTGAGAGGGGAGTGCTGGTGTTATGCATGTTGGTGGAATGGTGTTCTAACTTTGCCCTTCTCCAAGTGTTTTTTTTAATTTTTTATTTTTACTTTGCAGAAAATACAGTGTGAAACATGGTTATTTAATTATTTTTTTTCCATATAGATATATCCTGAAGAAGATCTTTGGTCAAAACATAGATTAGAACATTATTTTCTATTTCAGGAATACATTTAATAAGCTAACCTTTCTATTGTATTGTACTTTTTAATATGAACATACAAAGCTGTCAGCAGAAGAAGGCCACTTGGTCTATCAAGGCTGCTGAAGTCATAGCACCTGAACTTGTGTTACATCATACACTGCCCCATCCCACAGCCCTCTAACTCTCCTCTCATTGACCCTATTCCACACTCTACTTAAACCTCCCACTGTCTTCTGATTTACAATATTTTCTGGAAGTTCATTCCACTCTGCCACAACCCTTCCCACAAAGACATGCTTTCTGACTTCTTTCCTACAAATTTAAGTATGCCTCCTGGTGTTTTTATTTTTACTTAAATCAAAGAGATCCCATTTCTCAACGTTTTTAATTCCTTCAATGTACTTGAAAGACTTTATCATGTCCCCTCTCTCCCTTCTCTCCTCAATTAAATACTTATTAAGATTTCTTATCCTTTCCTCACCAGGAGATTGTGCTGACCCGGTACCAACTTTATAGCACTGCTCTGCACTGATTTCAGAAGTCTTACCTCTGTCTTTAGGTAGGGACTCCAATATTGCATACAGTACTCCAGGTGTTGATGCACCATAGATCTGTACAGTGGCATGATGACTTCCCTCTTTCTGCAAGTGAACCCCCTTGATAGGAACCCAAACTTGTCCATAGCTTTTGTAACCCAGTCAAAGAAATCAATCAAATTAGTTTAACATGACTTCCCTGACATGAAACCATGTTGCATGTCATCCTGGAGTTCGTTTGCCTCCATGAATTCAACTAGATGTTCCTTCAGGATGGTTTTCATAAACTAGCTCACAATAGATGTTAAGCTGACAAGTTTATTTTTTCCAGGGTCATCTTTTGAACCCTCTTTGTGTAGAGGCACTACATTAGCCATCCCCCATTCCTGCGGTACTACCCAGGAATCCTAAGAATAGTTTAACAGGTCTGTCAGTGGTGCTTCAAGTATTGCTGCCTGCTGTCTCAGCACCATTGGTGAATACCATCTGGGCTCAGGGATTTACCCACCATTAGGGCTACCAATCCCCCCTTTTCCCTCTCTGTGATAAACCCTTCCCCATCTTCTACACTTCCCACTATCTTTTTTCATAACTTTCCTTGTGGCAGTGGGCCTCCTTTCTCTTTTGTAAAAACAAACCAATGATTTAAAAACCTCTGACTTTTCTCTGCTCTCTTCCGCTCATCTAATCCCTCTTTTCAACTTCACAGTACCTTCTCTTGTTGATTTATTTTCACCTATGTATCTAAAGAAGGCCTTGTCTTCATCTTTGACCTCTTTCACTATTTGTAATTTCTTATCAGCCATGGTTCCAAGTTCCCCTCATGGGTAGCAGTCATGAAGGTCACCCTCCCCAGTGCTTCACCCAGATCCCCAAGCCAAAAATAAGCCACAGTACCAAGCTCCCCTCATGGGTAGCGGTCACAAGGGTTGCCCTCCCCAGAGCTTCACCCAGATTCCCAAGCCAAAAATCAGGTACGAATCTAGGTACGCGGCTGAGCCACTGTGGTACAATGGACAAGGAAGGCATTTTGGCACCAATTTTCAAACAAAGGACTGCTCACAATTTCCAAACAAAGGGCTGCTCAGCACCAACCCTGTCTTGGCCTTAAAAGTCGGCACACTAATTCAGATATTTTTTTCTGTGTCTTTTTTTTATCAAATTTGAGCTCATTTTTAATTGTTCTGATGGGTGATTTAACACCATTTCCACAGAGGCACAGGAGGAGCTGTAATTACTCGTTGGAGCAGGTGCAGAAGAACTGGAGTGGTGTTGAAGCAGGTGATCCTGGTGGCTCAGACACAGGCAGGCCAGGGCTTGGGGCAGAGGAGTGCATTGGAGGCAGGAGGAGCCAGAGCTGCATCGGCAGCAAGAGGAGCAGAGGAGCAGACTTTCCCGGTGGCTGCAGTTGGCAGCAGGCCAGGGTTACAGAGAAGAAGCAGCGGGCCAATCAGGAACAAAGGGGCAAAGATTTGACTCGTGGCTGGGCTTTAAAGGACAAGTGCAGCCACATTCCTTTACAGAAGCACAGGAGGAGCTGTAATTACCCATCAGAGCAGGTGCAGAAGAACTGGAGTGACATTGGAGCATACAATCCCGGTGGCTCAGACAGAGGCAGGCCAGGGCTTGGGGCAGAGGAGCACATCAGAGGCAGGAGGAGTCAGAGCTGCATCAGTAGCAAGAGGGACAGAGGAGTGGGATTTCCCAGTGGCTGCAGTCAGCGGCAAGCCAGGATTACAGGGGAGAAGCAGCAGGCCAAACAGGAGCCAGGGCACAAAGATTTGACTCGCAGTTGGGCTATAAAGGACAGGCCCAGCCGCATTCCTTTACAGAAGTACAGGAGGAGCTGTAATTTCTTCCTACACCACCCACCCCGGCCCCGACCTCTATTAAATGGATGGTGGGGGTGGAGCCAAGGGGGGAGGAGTGGCCTGACTTTAGAGGACTTTAAAATAATATTGTTCTTATTAGGCAAGTGTACATGTTGCTATGGCAGCTCTGACCAGGGTGTGGGCTCTGTGGCTGCTGTGGTGCAGATCATTGAGGTGGGCACTATAACTAAGTGTACAGGCAAACTAGGGTAGCCCTGATCAGGGTGAGGGCACTGAAGCACTGGTCATTTGGGAACCTTGTTGTTGAAAGCTGGGAGAAAGTATAAGTTGCGTACTGTATGTGTGAAATTGCTAGCTAAGAGGTATTGAAAGTTAAGGTGCATGATAGGATGGGTAAGGGACATCAAGTCACTAGAGCAGACATCTTTGGGAGGGTGGTTGGGTGCACAGGGTGTGGAGCACCATGGTACTAGACTGGGCTTGGAAATTTTGGGGCTGCCCAGTGTGCCACCAGCTGGCCAAGCGCAGGGAGGAGGTTGAAGGAATTTGGAGACAGCTAGAGGAGTGGAAAAGTAGGGGGCACGGGGTTGCCTAAACCTCAGACACAAGGAGAGGAAATGGAGGTACTCTGGGGGAACTGGGGCTTCCTGGCAGAGGAGGCCCAGAATGTGGGAGTGCCCGTAAAACCAGGCAGTGGTATGGGGTTGTCAAGGGAGACCCGAGAGGGAGGGAGGGATAGTACTGGAAGGGGTCCAAATGTAACGGGGGGAGTGGGGGCCCCAGATCAGGACTCTGCAAGAAGGCACAGATTAGGCTGCAAGAGTCGGACCTGGGACAACTGTGCAGGAACAGCAAAGACAGGGAAATGAGGAAACTGCGGTAATAAGCCAGGCAGGAAGCAGAGACGTTGGGGATGGGGGCTTCGGCAGGAAGTGAAAGGGAAATGGGGCATGGCCCAGAAATGAAGCTTGGAGTACAAGGAACAGAGGGGAAAGCTTTGGGGGGGGGTGATCAAATGGAGCAAGGCACAAGGGGCGGTATCACCATAGAAGAGCCAGAAAACCAGGTGTTGGGGCAGGGAGATGAGCAGGATGGGGAGAGGAAGTATCAAAAAGATTCAGAGGGGGAAAAGAGCTGCACAAAGGAACCAGAGAACCAGAAAGGGGCCCAGAGAAATGAGCAGGTGGAGGATGGGGGGAGAAGGGCTCAAGACATTTTGGGGGGGGATAGCAAGGGTAAGGTTGAGGAAAACATGGGAAAGAGGAGGAGAACAGCAGCAGTGAGGGGCACCCAGAAGGATAAAGGGGATAGGGTCTTAATAGTGGGGGATTCTATTATAAAAGGAGTTACATGGGGGAGAAGGGGAGAGAGAGGGGATAAAATATGGGTGGAGTGCCTGCCAGGTATGACCGCAGCTAAAGTCATGCACTGGATCCCCTCGAGGGGGAGGGAAATAGATGAGAAAACTCATCTGATCTTCCACCTAGGCACAAATGACCTTGCAAGGAGTAGTGTGATGGAGGTGCAGGCAAGGTTTATGGCACTGGCTAGGTTCTGCAGCAGCTTGGACTTTAAATCCATCTTTCTCTGAGGTGCTGCCAGTACCAAGGGCCAGCATGGAGGTGAGGCAAAGTATAGTAGAGTTCAATAGTTGGCTTGCAGGTTGTTGTACTCAGAGGGGGTATGGTGTGATAGGAGATTGGGGTTCAACATGGAGCAACAATAGCCTCTATGCCCTGGATAGGCTACACCTAAATGGGGAGGGGAAAGCAGTGCTGAAATGCAAACTGGATGATTATGTTGGCAGATGCTGCCATTTAAACTAAACATGAGGGGGAGGGCAGGGGAAGACCTGTTGATAAGGCAAGAGGTGGGAGGACAAAGAGCCCTACCCACACAGCCAGAGGGTAAGGTTGCAAAATATATAGTGCAGGAGGAAAGAGGGGAGTGGAGGGTCATGTGTGCAAATGCCAAAAGTCTGGGTAGGAAGATCCCAGATCTAACAGCAAAAATGGTTGAGAAGGGCCTTGACATTGTGGGGGTAACAGAAACATGGTGCCACCAGGAACAGGGATGTGAAATGGATATACCAGGGTACAAATTGTTCAGAAGGGACAGGGTAGAAAACAGGGGAAGGGTTGCACTGTACGTAAAGAAGAGTATCAGGGCATCAGAATTGCAGGGTAAGTGGAGAGAGACCGAAGGGCTCTGGGTCTCGTAGGTGGTGGGAAAGGGGGAGGCAGTGCATATGGGGGTGGTTAACAGACCCCCGGCACAGCAGGAATCAGTGGATAGAAGCATGGCTGATGAGTTTGTGAGAATGGCAGCAAGGGGGGAAGTGGTGCTGATGGGGGACCTGACCCTACGTAGACTAGGGCACTCTATCAGCTGCTTCAACCAGCAGCAGGGAAATATTGGACTTCCTGAAAATGGCCCTCCTAAATCAACTGGTCAGGGAGCCAACCAGGGCAGGAGCTACTCTTTATCTAATCTTGACAAATGGGGATAGGGTAGGAGATGTATCGGTGGGGGAACATCTTGGTACGAGTGACTACAACACGGCCAGTTTTAGAGTAAGGAACACTGCAGAGGTTCACCGGTCTAGGTTGAAGGTGCTGGATTTCAAGAGGGCAAACTTCGGGAAAATGCGGGAAATAATGGAGATGGCTTTGGAAGGGGTGGAGGAGTTGATGGAGGTGGAGGCAATGTGGGGGAGGATAAAAGAAGCTATTGTACAGGCCACTGACATCTGTGCCAAGAGAGCAAGTAAAAATAAGAGGAGGAGGAACCTCTGTGGTACACTGGGAAGATAGCAAAAAAGGTAAAGGCAAAAAGGAAGGCCTTCAAGAAGTTCAAGGAAACACAAGCAGAAGTGGACTGGGGAAAATACCAGGTGAGCCAGACAGAAGCCAGTGTAGAGCTAAGGAGGGCAAAGGCACAGACAGAGGAGCGCATAGCTAGAGGGGTCAAAAAGGGGGATAAGACTTTCTTTTGGTACATAAGTGAAAAGAGGAAGACTAGGCAGAGAATACTCCAGTTAAAAACAAATGAGGGGGAGATGCTACAAGGGGACAGAGAGAAAGTGGACCTGCTAAACAACTATTTTTGCTCAGTGTATACTAGGGAGGATGAAGATGAAGGCAGCAGAGCAGGAAAAGAAATGGCAGAGGAGGGGGAAGTGGATATGAGGCCTTTTCTCGTGGAGGAAATTTTGGGAGAACTATGCTGCATGAAGGTTGACAAGGCAATGGGGCCGGATGGAGTGCACCCAAGGGTGTTATGGGAGCTAAAGGAGATATTGGCAGTGCCATTGACTGCACTCTTCAATCAGTTCCTGGAGACTGGGGTGGCGCCAGAAGACTGGAGGCAGGCAAATGTGGCCCCGCTGCATAAGGGGGAGGGAGGGAGGAAGGAATTACAGGTCCATGAGCTTGACATCAGTGGTGGGCAAGCTCATGGAGAAACTAATAAAAGGCAGGATCATCAGATACCCAAAGGAAAGCAGCCTGATGGAGCCAAGGCAACATGGTTTTACTAGGGGCAGATCCTGTCAAACAAATTTTGTAAGAGTTTTTTGACATGGTCACCAAGGAACTGGATCAGGGGAAGGTGGTAGATGTGCTTTATCTGGATTTCAAGAAGAAGTTTGACTCTGTGCCCCACAGGAGACTGCTGTATAAAATATCAGGCCTGGGGCTGGGGCAGAAGGTGGTTAAATGGGTGGGAAACTGGCTGAGTGACCAGGAGGCAGAGGGTCATAATAAATGGGGTGGCATCCGGAGAGGGCAAGGTCACAAGCGGGGATCCATCAGGGATCAGTGTTGGGACCCCTATTATTCAATATATTTGTAGAGGACATTGTGGCGGGCCTTGAAGGGGGTGTGAGTCTGTTTGCAGATGATATTAAAATCTGCAATAGGGCAGACACTCAGGAAGGGGTAGAAAGAATGCAGAGAGATTTGGGGAGTCTTGAGGCATGGTCAAAGAGGTGGCAGCTTTCATTCAATACAGAAAAGTTTAAAATCATGCATCTTGGCTACAGGAACTGGAGGGTAGGGTACTGTATGGGGGGCAGAGATCTGGAGGTAACAGAACAAGAAAGGGACCTGGGCATCACTATATAGGGGGACCTGAAGGTGGAAAGGCATTGCGTGAGGGCAGTGGCTAGGGGTAGTGGAATGCTGGGATGCATCGGAAGGGAGATCACCAGTAGAAATAGGGAGGTCATAGTACCCTTGTACACCCATCTGGTTAGACTGCATTTGGAATACAGAGTCCAATTATGGAGCCCATACCTCAAAAAGGATGTGGGGAGGTCAGAGCGGCTTCAGAGGAGAGCGACAAAGATGGTAAAAGGGTTGAGCCACCTATCCTATGAATAAAGTTTGAGAGATCTGAACATGTACTCCCTGGAACAGAGGAGGGAGAAGGGGGACATGATCAAGACATTCAAGTACCTTAAGGGTATAAACAGAGTGCCAGTGGAAAGCATCTTCCAGATGAAGGGTAATCAGAGGACGAGGGGGCATGACCTGCAGGTGGAGGGGGGACAGTTCAGGGGTAACATTAGGAAATACTATTTCACAGAGAGAGTGGTGGAAAAGTGGAACAGACTCCCGGAGGTGGTCGATGCAAAAGAGCATGGGACAACCACAGGGGAGTGTTAAGGGTGGGGGGCACAGGTCCAAGCAGATAGCTGGACAAATGGGCAGACTCGGTTGGACTTGTCGGTCTTTTTCTACCATCACACTTCTATGAATCTATGAATCTGCAGCATGTTTGGATTTTACTTTAATCAATTCTTAAATGTGATGCTGCCCAGGGCATTGTGTGCTATATTGTTTTAAGGGCTCTAGTTCTCCTCTTGTGCCTAATCAAATCATGCATTTTGTGCCTTAGCTGAGCTGTGTATTTTATTGAATACTGGAAACCCTGTTTCTATTTAACAAGTATTTCTGTAAGCTGCAGTGTAGTTTTAAATTTAGACTGGTAAACACTGTTTCCCTTCAAAAATCTCTCAGCCAGCTGCAGTGTAGCTCAGGGAACAGTGCTATTTAATTGTGTGAGTCAGTTATTTTACATAATTAGCACACAGCTATCTGGTGTTCAGCCCAAGGTTTCAGCACTTTAAATGTGAGCTGACCTGCCTCTTAACCTGTTGAACAGTTCTCTAGCTTCTCTCCCTAGGTTCCTTCTCTAGCCCCTCCAACTCAGCCCCTCCTACCTGTTCTAAAATCACCTTCTGCTTTCTCCAAAGCCACAGTTCCAAGCTCCTCTCATGGGTAGCGATCGCGATGGTCACCTTCCACAGAGCTTCACCCTGATCTCCAATCCGAAAATCAGGTAAGAATCTAGGTACGCGGCCAAGCCACTGTATTACAATGGACAAGGAAGGCCATTCTGATGCAAGTGTCAGCTACCCCACTGTCCCTGCCACCACCCTTGGTGAGCTTGTCCTTATATAGGCCGGGTCACATGGTGCCCACAACCAATCAGTCAACTTTACCATTTGCAGGTTATCTGAACCTGCCACTAGTGGCCACTAACTTATTCAGACAGTCTGTTCCCTCCCATAACTGCTCCAGCAGACTACTGTATTAAACCACTACATCATGCTGCTTCCCCTAGTAATTTTCTCCCTTTTAGTCCCCTGCTGTCTCTTCCACCCTCCTCCTAGCCAGTGATGCAAGAGTGCTTGCAAGCACTACATTCCCCGTCTGCACTCCCTCCTCCCGCCGGCACCACCCATGAAGGCAAATTCCCCACGACTCACCTGCTGAAACCATTTAAGGGCCCTTCACCTTTCCACCTTCCTTCCACCTAAGCCAGACATCCCTACACCCCACTGCTCAAGTCTTCTCTGTGCTCATCAAGCATTCACCTGCCCCTCCCCGCAAGTCCCTGTGGGCATGGCCTCTAACCAAACTGATGATCACTCTTCTACTTCTGCTATCCAGGAACATACAGCCACATCCTAGACCTTTCTCCCCCATGATCCAGCCTCTGCCACACCCTCTTAACTCCCCAGAGGTCTGAAATTGGTGCACTTGAACATATGCAGCCTTCTGCTCAAATTACCCCTGCTGCAACCAACTGTACTCTCACTTCACCCAGACATCTTGATTATTACAGAGTCCTGGTTAAAGCCCCACAATAAAAACTCTGAATTTGCTATCCCAGGATACACTGTCATCTGTCACCATCTGCCAGGTTTATTTATTTATTTGCTTTTGTTAACCGGGTAGGCACACTAGACAGCCATGTGCTTATTTTCAGGTGCAACCCGGGAGAGTTACAGGTAAAACTTCATACAGGAACAATTGAGAAAGCATTAGGAATACATAGGAAGGTAGTTACAAGTAAATACTTCGTACATAAACAACAGAGGGAGCATGAGGAATACATAGAAAGATAACAGGCAATTCAGTGCTGGCTCTAGAGCAAGGTAGGCATACATCGAGCAGTTGAGGAACAGAGAAGAGTGTATAAGAAATACACAGGCAGTTACAGGGCTAGCTCTAGGGCAAAGTTGGCACAAAATTCATACATGTACGATTGAGGAGACAAGAAACATAACTAAAATAACAGGCAGTTCAAGGCTGACTCTAGGACAAGGTTGGCATGGTGCATTAGAGTAGGATGGGACAGACAGGATAAATCTCGGTGGTGAACAGGGGGAACAGAGATAAAGGAAGGTGCCTGCAGAAAGGGGGGGGGTGCCCTAGGCAGGTGGTAAGTCCAGGAATCATGGCCAGATTCAGAAGGAGAAGTGCAAGTCACGCTGAGGCCCCCACCGTCCAGTCAGGTTGGAGGGTGGGGAGGGGCAGGGGAGTAGGACTACATTGAGCAGAAGCAGGGGAAGGAAGGTTTCAGGAAGTTCCAGAGGGAGGCTTTAAAGCTTGGGTGGGAGGAGGAGGACCGAGTAAGCTTGGGTGGCAGTTCCAGAGTTTGGGGGCGTAGGTGTGGAAGGTTTCGGTCCCCTTTGAAGGGTGTGGTTCTAGAACCAGGCATTCCTGAGTTGATGTAGATCGCAGGCGGTAGGATGTGGCACCAGGTTTGAGGAAGGGCCAGAGCTGGGGGGGGGGTGCTAGAACGGATGATGTTGTCAATGAAATTACCTAGAACGAAGAAGCGATGCTTCTCAAGGGGAAGCCACTCCAGGTGGCTGTATAGGTCACAACAATGGGTGAGGGGAAGGGCGGAAAGCGCGAAGCAGCAGACATTGTTGTAGGCCGTGTCCCATTTTGAGAGGCTAGATTTGGGAACCGGTGCAAATGTTACAAGTCCATAACAGAGTGATGGGAGGAGGACCCCCCTAGCTAGGGCCAAGCTGGCGACAGAGGTAAGGCAGTTATTAGCGCGGTAGGCTAAACCAAGCTTACAATTAGTGGCCTTGCAAACATTGCGAATCTGAGAGGTGAGGTCCAACTGAGGATCTAAGGTGATGCCCAGGTACTTAGCGGAGGTTACTGTCTCAAGGAGCGAGCCGTCGACCCCATGGATCAGCAGGGGGGCAGGGCAGGATTTTATTTCGTTTAAGTACCCGAACAGCATGGATTGGGTTTTGTTGAGATTGAGGGTGAGCCTGTGGTCACCCAGCCAAGTTTGAATGCGTTCAAAGTCGAAGTTCAGATGTGAGTTTATTGTGGAGATGTCCCGGGAGCTGGCCAGGAGGACGAGATCATCAGCATACAAGGTGGTGTGGCCATGGGCAGTGACGGACGGATGGTCGTTGATAAATAGCGAGAATAGGGTTGGACCAAGGACGGATCCTTGAGGGACCCCACAGTGGATGGGTGAGAGGTTGGAGGATGTCCGATTGAAGTAGGTGAATTGCTGACAGTTGGAGAGGTAGTTAAGGAACCAGGCGTGGGCGGAGGGGGAGAACCCAAGGGATAGGAGTTTGGAGCCAAGGAGGGTGTGATCAACCCTGTCAAATGCTTTTGAGAGGTCCACAAAAATGGCTCCAGTGAGGTTGCCTTGGTCAGCACTTGCCCTGATCAGAGAAGTGACTACAGCAAGGGCAGTGGACGTGCTATGTCCTTTCCTGAAGCTGTGCTGGGCAGGAGAGAGGATGTCGTAGTCCTGGATGTATTGGGAGAGCTGGGAGGCAACGGCTTTCTCGAGGAGTTTACTTGTGGCGGACAGAATGGCAATGGGACAGTAGTTGCCAGGATCTTTAGGATTTCCTTGTTTGAAGACAGGAACAACCTTGGCCACTTTCCACAGGTCAGGAATGATCCCAGTGTTAATGGAGGTTGCAAAAGAGGTGGCGATGTTGCCATGTATATCACATCCTAGCTGCAGTTCACCAGTATCACCCTATCTCATTCCACGCAATCCATCAATGCACGACTAATAAAACTATCCCTCTCCCAAACTGCACCTGTATTCATTGCAGGCTCTTACTGCTCACCTGATGCCCCACTACCCGCCATCTTGGACCACCTCAGTGACCTAAAAACACACACCTCAGGGGGCGAGCTCCACAACCTTGGGGATTTCAATCGGAACTGGCTCTCCCATGCAAACTCCAAACTCCTCAACAAAGTAGGTGCCCTAAACCTTTCTCAAATGATCACCAAGACCAGTCGCCTGAACCACAAAATGCTTAATCACTCTCTTCTTGACTGGTCACTCACCTCCCACCCACACTGGATACTAGCTACAAGTCTGTTCCCTGACTCCCTTAGCGACCACCATATGACTTAAACGGTCAGGAAAATCTTAAGGCCCAAGGTGCCCCCCCCTACATCCTGATGACTAGGTCCTACAAATCCCTTGACCTCAACTCTCTTCTACTTGACATAGCCATTACAGACTGGTTCTTCATCCACTAAGCTTCCTCTACTGAAGCTGCTCTGGAGGGTTTCAAAACTAGGTTCCTTGTTGTCTGGCACCACTAGGCCCCGCTCAGATGGTCCAGAGTGCGTGGTGCTTACCTCCCCTGGATCACTGCTGATGTCATTGCCAACCTCAAAGCAAGAGACCTGGCCTGGAAAGCTTTTTAGGAATCCGGCTTACCCCAAGCTCACCTAAAGTACTGTGCTCTGCGCAACGCATGCACTAGGCTAATCCACCAGGCAAAAGCCAAGTACTTCAATACTGCCTTTCACACAAACATAAACCATCCTGTTACATTCTGGAAGGTCCTCAAATCACTTTTTGGCCCCCTTCTCCAGCCACCAATGCCTACCCTAAACATAGGCACATCCACTGTTACCAATCCTCCAACTGTAGCCACAGCTTTCAACTCCTACTTCACTAACTGCACTGCTGCACTGCTATCCTCTCTCCCTTCCCCCAACCCCTCCCTTACCTCCCATCATGCCTGACCAAGCCTAGCCACCCACCCACTCCTTCTCCTTCCATCCAGTTACATGACTTGAGGTTTACAATGCCCTCCTTTCTCTCAATCTGACCAAGGGCAAATGCCCCTCCACCCTTGATGCCAAAATGTTGTACCTATCAGCACCTGCGATTGCCACACCCATGACAGTGTTCTTCAACTTATCCTTCTCTCTAGCCTTGGTACCAGCTGAGTGGAAGTACACCACAGTCATCCCACTCCCCAAAGGAGGTGATCCCTCTGCCCTAGGAAACTACCGTCCTATTTCCCTCCTTCCCATACTGGCTAAAATCCAAAAAAACTTGTTCTTTCTCAACTCTCCTCCTTCCTCAACTCCTCTTCCTTCTACACCCCTTATCAGTCTTGTTTCAGGAAGTCCCATTCCACTACCACCTCCCTGCTGAGGCTCATGGACTCCATCCTCTCTGCCATGGATAAAGGGCACATCACCTGAGCCATCTCTGTCAATCTAGCAAAAGTGTTCAACATAGTATTCCACTCCCTCCTCCTGGCTACGCTCACCAGTGCAGGGCTCTCTAGTACGGCCACTGACTGGTTCTAATCCTACCTGGCTTGCCAGACACAATCTGTCAGGATTGGTAACTCCACCTCTGATCCCCTCCCTGTCTCGTCGGGGGTGCCGCAGGGCTCCATCCTGGGGCCACTCCTCTTCTCTACTTTTCTAAATGACCTGCCCTCTGCCCGCCCACACATCTCCATTCACATGTATACAGATGACAGAGTGCTGTATTCATCCGGCCCCTCCACTACTGATGCGGCAATCATACCCAGTAGGACTTCAACAGCAGCCAGCTCTAGTTTCATTCCAATCAGCTTCAACTCAACGCCAAGAAGACAGTCTCCATGACCTTCAGCACAAGGCAGAGACTTTCGTGGCTCCCCTCCTCTCCAACCTTCCATACCCTGGATGGGACTTCACTGGAGGCCTGCCCTCCTTCAGATAGCTCGGTGTCTGGCTCAACCAGCACCTTGACTTTTCTGTACACAATGACATCCACAAAAAACTCCACTACAGACTGGGTGTACTTTACCGTAATCATGGTTGCATCCCGTTACCAGCCCGCTGAGCAATTGTACAGAAAATTATTCTGCCAATTATTGACTACGGAGATGTGGTCTACAGTGCCACCTCCAAGTCTGCCCTGACCAGGCTGGACTCCCTCTCCCATTCCTTCTGTCATTTCACCCTCGACTGTTCCTACTCCACCTATCACTGGACTCTCTATCAGTCCCTGGATCTACCCTCCCTACAGGACCACAAATTGTCACACTGCACATGCCATACTGCCAAGTTCTGGTATCTGTACTTGCCCCCCTACCTCTCTTCTGTCCTGTCCTCCCACTCCCCCAGCCTATGACCTCAGGCAAAATGATGCTTAACTCCTACATATTCCCACAGATCCACCTCCACAGGCCAAGCAGCTTTTAGCTACCATATGCCCAAGCTATGGAACTCCGTCCCTCCAGACATTCGGCACACCTCTCCCTTCCAGCACCTCAATGGTCTTCTCTCATTGCATTTCTCCTCCACCTACTCATGTGCCTAACACATCCTCAGCTCCTAGGCTAATTACCCCTTCCTGGGCTTGCTCTGTGCCACTATTTATATCAATCTTATGATGACAAGCACTTGTTTCATGCCTCACCTTTTCTGTTTATGTGCATCATTGTAATGGCTGCACTATTTGCTTGTATAATCCTGCCATTGTCCTAATTTACACTGCTGTACTGTATTATTGTTACTGAATTTTTACCATTGCTGTGTTATTATTGTTGTCCTCTTTATTTTATTGTACTGTCCCCAGGACGCATCTGGAATAGAGCGGTACTCTGCTCAGCATGCCTTCCTGGTAAAACTCTTAAATAAATAAATTATTAAAACTGCCTTGGCCTTTTGTGCCACCTTGCCAGCAAACTTTACCTTTTCCAAATATTCATCTCTGTCCTCCTCATTTTGTGATTTCTTATACCTTCTATTTGGCATACTTTTTTCTTTCACTAATTTTTTCACCTCCTGAGTGAACCATATTGGGTTCCTGTGATTCCTCTTCTTACCCTTCTGTCTTAGGCATGTTTCTGTGGTTGCTAGTATCCCTTTCTTAATCATAGGCAATTTTTCTACTACTACTATGTCCTGACTTATTGCAGACAGGACCCTCCCACACATACTATTTCCCTCATTCTACTGAAATCTGCCATTTTATAGTCAATACGCATGTTTTAGTGTTCTGTACCTCCCTACCCATGTCAGTATGGACCCATAATTACCTATGTTCATTTCCTCCCAAGGGTACTATACTTATATCCCTGGTATTAACCCTTATTTGCTAACACCGAGTTTAAGATAGCCTTGTTGGATTACTTGCATATAGTACTAGAAACCCATCCTGAACCTTAGTCAGCAGTGACTGACTCCTATTACATCTGGCGAATGCGATACTCCAGTCCATGCTGGGCAAGTTGAAATCCCCTACTAATACATCCTTTCCTTTTCTTGGCAGCATCCCTTATCATGTCTTCCAACTCCTGGTCAATATTCTCATCTTGGTTTGGTTGGTGATATGCCACCCCTATTTTAAAACTTCTTCCAGATTTGGTTTGTATAATGGCCCAAATTTACTCTGAGCTTTTTGTACCTATTTCCTCTCTTGTGAAGGTGATACCCTTTTTAACATAAAGTGCCAACCCTCCCCCTCTACTCTTCTCCCTGTCTCTCCGATACAAGGTACAGTGTATCCTGGAACTGCAATGTCACAGTCATGATTTGGAGTGGCCCAAGTTTCCATTACTACTACCAGATCTAGTCATGCCTCTGCTACCATAGCCTGGAGGTTTTCTATCTTGTTCCCAAGAATCCCAGCATTTAAAGAAACTAACTTTCACCCATCATGTTTCCCTCCTCCCCATCTCATCCTATACCTATGTATTTCCCTTTCACTGGTTGTCTATCTGATCCCATTTCTAAGTCCCTGATCCCTATTACACTACCCCTCACTCTTTTCTTATTGAATCCATTAGTGCAGCCTTTCCCAAGGTTTATTTCATCTAGAGGGGCTTCCTTTCCTCTCCTCTGGTAATACCTGGGCGAGCTTGAATGCCGAAAAGCTCCCTCCTGGAGCGGGACACCGTGGGACATCACAAGAGGCCTTACAGCCCCCCCCGAACTCACTTGACTCGCAGTTGTGAGTTTGAATGCCGGAAAGCTCCCTCCTGGAACGGGACACTGCGGGACAACACAAGAGGTAAAGGATACCTCTCTGCTACGGACCCTATCTGTGTGGGGTATTCGAAAAGGTACTTTAAGACTTCTTTGTGTCCCCACACAGCTACTGATTGTTTTTGGTGAATTGGATAATCTGCTTGATGCCTAGTAATGGTAATGTTTTAGTACATCTCAGGGGTACTTTAATGTGGGGAGTAGTGCTGTTTTACATCCAACTGTCTGATGTTACTACATGCTGCCCAGCCATCCACACAGACCGTGTTTTGGGATTTACACAGTCAGACACTGATATTTTGGGGTTTCTCAGTCTTCTACAATGTTGCCTGCAATTTAACCAGTGTGTACAAATGTTGTTTTCTACTTACCAGCCATCCCTGGATATCGCCATGTCTGGATGTCTCGCGCATGTGCACTAGCAGCTGTAAAATTGGGACACAGCCCAACAGCTTGCGCATGCGCAGTTAGGGCATAGCCCTGTAGCCTTTCCCGCTGCATACTAATTATCCTTTTGTTTCTGGTTTACTCTTTAGGCCTTACAGCCCCCCCCGAACTCACTTGTCTCGTGATTGAGAGTTTGGAACGCTGGAAAGCTCCCTCCTGGAGCGGGACACCGTGGGACATCACAAGAGGCAAAGGATACCTCTCTGCTATGGACCTTATCTGTGTGGGGTGTTAGCCTGTCGATGCTGTGCGTCGACTGCCCCGCCCACCCTAGCCACCCACCCACCCAGGGGCATCCCTTAATTTATAGATCCTCCCTTGACATCACTTCCTGCTGGTGAAATACTAAGTCCCCACTTTTCCATTTGCAGGTTATACCTGCCAACCACTAAAGGGACCCACACTCTCCTCCTTGGTTGCACTACCTATCCTCCTCTCTCCTACTTCCTAGAATCCCCTAACCTCCTGAGCCACTCCACTCCTCTCCAAGTCACACCTACCATCACCCACACCCCCATCCGCTCCCAGCCCCACTAACTAGCCCACATTCTGACTCAGGACTGCTCAGTTGAACCCACACCCAGTGACCACTAGGAGTCACTATTTCTCACCCTATTTCCAACCCCAGCCTAGCCTGCTTCAGATCCCCTGAATGTGGATCTCTGCCCTTACCCAGGTACTTCACCAGCTGCCCTGGCTGAGGCTTGAACCATGTACCCTATCTACCAGAGTCCGAGTCACTACCACTAATCCAAAGTGGTAACCACACTTTTTAGAAGTCAACCTAAAAACTTCTACTGTACCACCCGACTACAACCAAAAAGCCATGTTAATCCACTTCCTCCTAAAATGCCTCCCCCTCATTTACTTTCTAGTACCTTTATCCCACCAGCCAGTCATCCCCACTGGATCACTGGTACCAGCTCCAGCAATTCTCCCAGACATAGCTCACACTCACCCCACTCTTACCATGTCCACTGGCCTACAACACCCATTCCCCATATACCTCCCCTCCACCTTCCCAGGCCCCCCTTGGCAGCTTATCGTTCTCGCCCTCCCATTCTGCCAATCTCTACCCATTCCCTGTTTCCCCAAGGTCACCCCCATCCCCTCATACACGGAGGAAACACACATATCATCACGTCCTGGCCAGAGCTGTGGTCCTCCTTCTACTCCTAACAGGCAATATCCATCCTAACCCAGGCCCCTCCCTGACCAACCCACCAGGTGGGCCCCCTGGTCTGAGGGTTGCCTCCTTGAATATTTGCAGCATCCTGAAAAAATTTGACACCCTCCAATGCTGGGTCATGCTGCACAAACCAGATGTCATTACACTGGTGGAAACCTGGCTATCAAAAGCCACATCTGACTCCTTTGTTGCCTTCCCTGGCTACACCCTACACCGGGAGGATCGTGTAGGCAAATGCAGGGGTTGCTGTGCAATTTATACCAGGGACTCTCTCACTGGCCAAGCACTCCCTGCTCCAGCCCTGGCATGTGGGGCAGAGGCTCTAACCCTTAAGCTTGCTCCAGACACCTCCAGGGGCCTCCCTGTATCTCACATCTGCCTACATTCCACCAAAGAACCAAAACCCAGCACATAGGGCTGAACAAGTCCTTCTGGGGGACCTCAACATGAACTGGCTCAGACCCACCTCTACCACCACCTGGGACTCCTTTGCTGCCATTGATCTGACACAGCTAATCTCCCAACCCACAAGAGTAAACCCTAAGAGAGGTACCAGCACCCTCCTAGATGTTATCATCACCAACTGCCCCAAAAAAGTCCTGGACATCCAAATCCTCCCTGACTCACTCAGTGACCATTCCCCTATCCTATTCCGCTGGGTGACCACCCTGCAAAAACCCACAGCCCAGTACACGCCTCATTGGCATCTCAGACCAGGTGGGCTGAAAAACCTCAGGCAATTTCTTGCCCAAACTAACTGGTCTCCCAATCACCATGCTCCGGACATAGACTCTGCTCTTGCCTTCTTTTCCCAAACATTTAACAAAGTCTGCGACCTCTTCGCACTCCTCACAACCGCCCAAACCAAAAAACACAAAGTGCCCTGGATTACTCCTGCCCTATTACAGTTGCTCAGACTTAGGGATAACCTGTGGCACATCACAACAGAAACAGGCCGGCCGGCTGATAGACAGGCCTACAACACTGCGTGGGATAAGTGCACCTGGGCCGTCCAAAAAGCCAAGGCCGACCACAACCAATTCACCCTCACATCTTCCTGGGGGTGTGCCTGAACTTTTTGGGACAATGTCAAACAATTGAATGGGAGCACACATTCCCCTTCCCCGTCACAGATCACCATTGGCAGCACTACCGCTACGGACCCTACAGGCATTGCAAACTACCTCAACACATCCTTTACGGACCTTAGCTCTATCCTCCCCAGTAATTTCTTTGACCCACCACCCTCCCTACCAGCCCCAGCCCCCCAACACCGTTGCTTCTACCTGTGCAGGGTAACTGCCCGGGAAGCTAGACCCCACCTGATCTATGCACTAAAAAGCAATAGTCCCGGCAATGACTCCGTGGACCCCAGCATTCTCCAGCTGGTACTGGATCAGGTCCTTGGCCCACTCACCAGCCTCCTCAACAAATCCCTCTGCCTGGGGCAGTTCCCTACTGCATGGAAAACTGCCATTGTTACTCCCATTTACAAAGGGCGTGACAGGTCCTCAGCCGGGAACTACCGACCTATCTCCATACTCCCACCCCTCTCCAAAGCCCTTGAAAAACTAGTTGCCATGCAAATCACTGAGTACCTGACCAATCACAACATCCTCTGCCCTGAACAGCATGGTTTCCATGCTGGACACAGTACAAGCATGGCACTAGTTGAATTCTCAACATTCCTACACACATCCCTGGACTCTGGCTGCCTAGCCGGGGCAGTGTTCATCGACCTTTCTAAGGCTTTCAACACTGTCTCCCACCACCTCCTGCTGGACACCCTCTGCCACACTGGTTTCGCTCCTGGGCCACTCGCCTGGTGCACCAGCTATCTATCGACCCCTTCCTAATGTGTCAAGATTAATGGAACACTCTCAAAAATGTGTCCCATCCACTCAGGGGTTCCGCAGGGCTCCATCCTGGGACCCCTACTCTTCTCGTTCTACCATAACACCCTGCCCAGTGCATGCACTGGGAAAATGCTGCTGTATGCAGATGATGCCGTCATCTTTGCCTCCCACCATAACCCTACCTTTCTCCAGGACTCACTGCAACTTTCCTATAATGATGCAGAAACCTGGTTCAAAGAGCACAGACTGATCATAAATATCAAAAAAACAAAAACGATGCTCTCTGCCCACCTCCAAAACAAAGCCAGCAATTTCCCTCTCCATATCCTCCCCTGCTCCAAACAGCCTCTAGAGCAAGTACACTCCTATAAGTACCTTGGGGTCACCCTTGACTCAGCCCTCACCTTCCACGCCCACATTGATGCTCTTGCCTCAGCAACCAATGTGTGGCTAGATATCTTATACTGCTACAAAAACTGTCTCCCCCCTGCTGCCCTCCAGCTTGCGGTGACATCCTCTATATTATCCCTGGTTGACTATGGACTTCCAGTCTATGGTGCTGCCAACACAACAGCCCTCAACAAAATCCGCCTCATCCTAAATAAGGCGTTCAGGCTAATCACTGGAGCCCCTAGGCTCACACATTCATGTCAGCTCTATGGCTTGGCAACATTGCTGAACCTAGATGAACGACTGAGATATCAAACATGCTTAATTGCAAAAAAAACTCTTCTAGGGTTATCCCCACCCGGGCTCACAGCCTCCCTCCACTTAGCCCAGCCCTTGGTCTATACTTGGACCTCCTGCAAGACCATCTTCCTGGTACCAAGATCTAGGACTTCCCATGGACAGAGGTCATTCCACCATAGAGCCCCTTCCTGGTACAACTCGCTCCTGATCCCCATCGTAGATGCCCCCATGATTTCCAAATTCAAAACTGCACTCAGAAGTGAACTACTCAACACGCATAACTGCACTTGTATAACTTGAGGCGCAACCCTCTGTGCCCTGACAATGCCCACTGGGCAGCATCCTTACTGCACCTCCTTAATTCCATACCACTGCTGCTTGCACTGACATTATTCCTGTTGCTTGCCCTTTCTCCGTGCAAGTATATACCTCTTCTGATTAAACTACGTCTGCTCTGTTGACTACTCACACTGTCATTCTACTATGTGCCAATACTATGTGCCAATGTAACCAATCTGGCCTCTCTGTATAATTGTTTCATCACTTGTCCCTGCTATCAATGTAACCCATATCCTGGAACTAAAATGCTTGTATATGTATTTGTCATGTTCTTTATCACATGTGTCTGCAAACTATGTACCTATATCCTGGAACCATGAATGCTGTATTTGTATTTGTCCTCTATGTGACGAGGTACCTTTAGAAATGAGCCTCTGGCTCAAAGGTTGTAAACTGATGTTCAAATAAATAAAAAAAAAAATACAACCCATGGTAATCCCACCTTCAGATTAAACTATGCATAATACTGATGCACTTAGCAATGTTGTCACTGGTTCTTTTGGTATATCTTCTACTTCCATGCAACCTATCATGTGAATAAAGTGTTTTGTCCTTTCAGGTTTTATTCCCAATTCCCTATATAATGAAAATCCTCATCTTCGCCCCAGCCTCCCAACTGTTTGTTAAAATCCTCAATTCTTTTCCTAGCTGTGTGATCTCTAGGCCGTGGGAGAATGTCTGAAAAAGTTGCCATTTTGGACTCTTCATTAAGACTGTGTCCTATTGACCTGAAGATATTTTGAACCACTCCCACTTCACTCCTGCCAGATCACTTGCGCCAAGATGAATAATCACATATGGCCTGCCCCCTTCATCTTTAATGAGTGAGTTTACCTCTGAGTGAATTTTTTCCACAGTCATCCCAGGTAGACACATCACACTTCTCATGTGTTGATCCAAACAGTTTCTCTTCCAACCTGCAACCCTCAGTGCAGAAGCCCATATAACCAGTAATATACTGCTTCACCTACACATTTTACATTCCTGTCTACAGCACTGCATGTCTTTTCTTGTTGTACAGCACCATTCCCCACCCCTTCTCTTTGTGCAATTTGACTGAGCACCCCCTTTATGACCACTTTGCCTTGTGGACTGTACTACTTGTTTTGTAAATTATGTACATATCTCCTCCTTTTTTGTACTTTCTCCTGATCCTGAAAAGGAGGAGGAAGGTGACCTCATTGAATCAGAGGGTGTACCTAAGAAAAACCTTGACTCTCTTCCAAGGCATTATGAGGACTACCTTTCTTTTTCCTCATTTGTCAGACAAATGCTTGATACACCCAACATTCCCCCTCAAGAAACATAGGAGGATGATGATGAAAAGGCTGAATTTATGGATATGATGGGGATATCACCTGCAAGGAGGTTGATAGTTCCATACATAAATCACTTCAGAAGGCCATATTCAAAATCATGTCTGCACCTACGTCAGCTGCGATAACTGACAAAAAATTAAAAGAACATATTGGGTAGACAGACAGGGAGTAAAATACTTCTATGGTCACCCTAATCATCAAGGTGTAGTCCAAGCTGCTGCTTGTGAGACAGCAAGGTCTCCATGTCTGCACAACCCCCTGAAAATGACTAAAAGATTGGGTGCTATGGCCAGAAAGGTTTACACTTCAGCTTCTCTGCTTATTAGGCAGGCAGCTTATTCAGCACATATAGCACAGTACCAGAAAGCACTATGAAATACAGTTCTGGCATTTGCAGATAAAGCAAATAGTGAGCTGGCAGATGACTTAATTGCTACAACCATCAGCCCTAGATGCCACAAAATACCATTTCCATACTGCTGCATACACTAATGACACTGCTACTGGGGTTGTAGCCCATGCATAGCCCTTAAGAAGATTTCCTTGTTAAGGACAACCATCCTTTCCCAGAATACTCTGACCAAAACCATAGATTTGTCCTTTGAAGGAAGCCCATTTTTGGTGGCAAAACATAGGCATAAATGAAAAAAAGTGGATGAATAACAATGAGAAAGAAAAGGTCTCTACCTCCTACAGGCCTTACGGAAAAGGAGGAAAAGGCAGGAGGATACTTACCAAGGGCCTATACCACTTGTGCACCTTATGAGTACCATCCACAGAGAGGCTACTATAGGGGCAGGGGCAAGAGGAGGCACATAGCATATTGTTGCTGCAGCATCAGTACCCAAGCCTCAGTCAAAGCAAAACCCCTGATGATTCTACCCAGGTTATCCAATTATTGCCAAAGGGAGGAAGATTGGCTCACTACTTCCAGGAATGGGTAAGCATTACTACAGACAAGTGGTTTCTGGAGGTAGTGGGCCAGGGTTTGTCTCTGCAGTTCAAAGCATTTTCAAAACTGCAGAAACACAAAAGGTTTCCAGCTCACTCCTCCACAGAAAAAATTATACTCAAACTGTAAGTAAAGAAATTGCTGCTAGCAAAAGAAGTAGAAAATGTCCCTACCTCTCAGTGGGGCAAGGGTTTATTCTCAAAGTACTTCCTGATCCACTAGAAAAATAAGGAGTGGTGACCCATTTTGGTTCTCAAATATCTGGACAAGCATATAAAAAAGAGAAATTCAGAATAGTCACACTGAGAACAGTGCTACATCTGTGCAACCAAGCCACTGGCTGGGATCTCTAGATCTGAAAGATGCTCATTTTCATATCCCAGTCAGGCCATCACACAGAAAATATCTCAGGTTCAAGCTTGGTAACTGCCAATGCCAGTTCACAACTATTCCCTTCAGCCTTGCCTCAGCACCAAGATATACAAAAAGTGCTTGACTGTTGAGGCAGCACACCTGAGAAGGCACAATGTTATGGTTTCCCCACACCCAAACAACTGACTAGACTCAGGGAAAACAGAACAAGAGACAAGATGCTCACTTCATACTTTAAAAAGCACCTTAAAGAATCTGGGATTCTTAATAAATCTGCAGAAGACCCAAGTAGAACCTGTTCAAGTACTTGACTTCGTATGAGTAGAGTGAAACACCCTGCAAGGGAAAGCCTTCTTCTCACAGGCCAGAGTTGTAGCTTTGATAGCAATAGCAAAGTCCTTCACAGCAAGCCATCCAAGACCTGCAAGGGACTTTCTGCAATTATGGGACACATGGCTGCATCCGCAGCTGTGGTTCCATGGGCCAGGTTTCAAATGAGAGAAATCCAGTTTCACTAAAGAGACAACTGGTCTCAAAGACAGGACCCACTCTCAAAACTAGTGTCAGTGACCAAAGCACTAGTTAAGTCACTAGAGTGGTGGAAAGAAGAAAGTAACCTCAGATAGGACATTCCCTTCCTTCAGCAATCACCAACAAGTATTCTTACCATGGATGCTTAACTCCTGTGTTGGAGTGTCCACCTGCAGGACCTTACATTATGTGGCACATGGAACACACTGAAGTCCCTGGAGTATATCAACCTCCTGGACCTCAGAACAGTGCTACTAGCAATGTAATCATTCTCCTTCCAGCTGCAAGTTCAGTCTGTCTAAATCAGCACAGACAATAATGCAACAATGTACTACATAAACAAGCAAGGATGGACAAGATCCTCAAAACTGTGTTTAGAAGAAATGAAGATCTGGGACCTGGCATACTCTTTAGAAGTAAGCATTTTTGTGGTGCACCTGCCAGGCACAGACAATGTCCTGACAGACTCCTTTGGCAGAATCAGCCAGGGAAATCATGAATGGGCCTTAAACCAGCAAGTTCTGGCCACAGTTTTTTGAATGGGGCACTCCAAAGTAGACATTTTGGTTTCTTGGGGGAACAATCAGCTCCCACAGTTTTCTTGCAGACCACCAGCCAGAGGGACAGTTCAAAAGGATGCCCTGGTCTTGGATTGGACAGGGAGGTTCCTGTGGGACTTCCCACCATTCTCACTCATACATAAAGTTCTTCTGAAGCTCAGGAGGGAACATGTAACAATTGTATAGTAGCTCTAGACTGGGCCAGACAGACTTGGCTTGATCTGTCCTTGATCTGTCCAGCAAGTGAAGTCCAATCAGCCTGCCATTCAGTCACAGCCTGCTGACTTTATCCCGGGACAGGATAACATTTCCAAACCCCAGGACATTACACCTGAGGGACTGTGTCTTGAAGAGTTAGAATTCCCTGAACTGTCCCTCTCAGTGGAAGTCCTGAAGGCAATTTGTGCTTCAAGGAAACCAGCAATCAGGAAAGTATGGTCCTCAAAATGTAATACTTTTCTTACTAGTGTACCCACAGAAGTATAATCCCAATGGAAGCAGGGTTGCCTGTAGTTCAAGTATATCATGTACACCTACAGTCTCAAGGCCTAAGGCCTTCAACACGAAAGATACACTTAGCAGCAGTACCAGCTTACATATTAGCCAGCCAGGGAAAGTCACTGGCCTCACAATCCATTTTCAAAAGATTTTCTAAAGTTCTCAGTCATTTGCACCCAGTGGTAAGAGACCCAGTCCCACCACAGGATCTCAGTGTGTGCCTTGCAAAGTTTATAGAAGCTCCATTTGAACATATGGACAATGCCAATATGAAGTACAGTATGTCACATGGAAAACCTTATTGCTGATTGCTATGACCTCTGCTTGGACAGTAAGTGAACTGCAAGCCCTCTGCAGAGAGCCAAATAAAACAATATTCTGCAGGGATAAGGTAGTCCTTAGAACTAACAGGAAATTCCTAACTAAGGTGGTGTCTGAATTCCACCTGAACCAGTCACTAACACATCCTCTGCTCTGTCCAGAATACTTCAGTACAGGTGAGCACAAATTGCACAGCCTTGACCTGAAACAAGTTTTAGATATCTACAAGGACTGGACAAAAGGAGACAGTATAGCGCAGTGGTTTAAGGCTCTGAGCTGCAAACCTGGAGACCTGGGTTTGAATCCCACAGCTCTTGCTTGCATACTGTGTGACCCTGAGCAAGTCACTTTACTTCCCTGTGCTCCCAGGTCACACCTGTAAACAAGCTTTCAGCTTAGTGTGCTACTCCTGGTTAAACAATTGAAAAAAAAAGGTCAAGTCCCAGAACATTCAGCTTTTTATTATCTGTGGTAAGGTTGCCAAAGATAAACCAGCAACTTGCATCCAGTTCTTCGATGAAAAAGTTGGGAAAATGTCACTGATAGACATGAGGGCACACTCCACAAGGGCTACCTCTGCCTCTGTGGCATCTACAAGAGGCATCCCCTTATTAGACATTTTCAAAGCAGCCACCTGGAAAACAGTGCACACTTTCACAAAACACTATTGCCTGTACAAACAGCTCAGGAGGGGTGCCGGCTTTGGAAAAACTTTCTTGTAGGAACTTTTTCCTAGGTAGGTTTTGGTCCCAGTTTCTGAAGATACTGCTACTGAGTCTGCATAGAGTGTAAACATTAAGTGAGGGAATCCTGGGGCTAGAAGAAAAAAAAACAAACTATAGTAGTGTTGTTTCTTTTCTGGGATCCCTCATTATGTTTACACTGCCTACCCCGCCTCCTCTTGCAGAACCTGAAAATAGATTCTCACAAAAATCAATTATTTTCATTAAGGTTGCTTTAACATTACTATTGCAGATACTCTAAAATTGTAAAGTTTGGTGTTTTTTAAGCATTCGTATGTTTTGTACAATTATATGCATGCTTCATTTTGCTGTTTTTCAAAAGTTTCAATAAAATTAAAAATATTTTTGCAATCTGTTTACTAGTTTTACTAGCTACTGTTTCACTTGGGCAATAGAAACAAATCTGTTTAACTACCTAAGTGGAGAAATAGAGTTTGAAACCAATATTCTACATTCCCTAATTAGAATAGGTTCCAACTCTGGGGGCATTTGTCACTATGGAGACAGATCCCAATATTGTTATCCATATTTTCCCCTGTTCCAGTCCCTGTGTCTTCTTCCCCCCAATCCATCTCTCAAGCTACTTTATCTCCTCACCAGAGGTATTAAGTAGATGGTAACAATTACTAACTGGTACTCCTGTGGATTGACTTCTGTTCCCCCTGTAAAACCTCTCCTCTCCATTCAGCCTCCCTTACCCTCATCATCCATTGAGATAAAAGGGTCCTTTGCATTGAAACCCCCATTACCTATACTGCTTCACTGTCTTTCATCTTTTTCTCCTGTACTATCCTGCCCTCTTTGCTCACTTTAAAGTGTCCAATTTCTCCCTATCATCTGCAGCTCTGCTTGAATGAAACATAGCCTTCTGCACATTACACATTACCCAGCCTCCCTCAGAGTGCCAAGAAATAACACTGGCCCACACCCCCTACAACTCATCACCTCCCTTTAATGCAGGTTTGCAAATTTATCACTTGATGATCCTTTTTTTTTTTTGCCATCATTTTTTTATTGAATTATTAAGTAAATCACAATATGCCATATACAACAAACAATTTGTAGTACATTCTACATAAAAATAAATGTCAAAGTAATAGTACAGAGTTTAAGGTACAATTAAAACATTTACTTACTTAATACTTAAGTAAATATCAATACTAAACAGACATCTGATTCATTGTTATCAAGTGATAGCAAATTGTAGAAAGGGGCCCCATATATTTACAAATGTGTTTAATCTGTCCAATAACATATATGATATTCTTTCATTATTTGCTGTATAACTCATTAGAGTAAACCATTCAATTAATGAAGGAGGAGTGAGGTCTTTCCAGTATTTAAGTATAAGGCGTTTCACACATACAGATGCAACAGAAAGCCAAAGTCTTTGATGATATGTAAAAACAATGTTATCTGGGCACATCCCAAGGATGTAAATCAATGGTGATTGAGGTATATTAATCGATAATATTGAGTTACAAATTTTTTGTATTTGTTTCCAGAATGCAGACAGTACAGGACAATACCATAACATATGAGATGTATTTGTATTCACATCTCGACATCTCCAACAATTAGCCTTAGGAAGTAGACCCAATTCTTTCAGCCTTATTGGGTCTAGAATGAACTGGTGAAGTATTTTATATTGGATAAGCTTACCTTGAGTGTCTCTATTTCCCATAGTAAGCATGTTCCCATGTTATTTTCCAGTCCTGGTCTGAAATAGGAGTATTCAATTAATTTTCCCACTTCTGTCTGGCTGAGGAGGTCAGAGATGGAGATGTAAGAGAGTTTGATAGGATTTTGTAGATAAAACTACCTCCTTTTTTAAGTGGCCCTATTTTAGATAATTGATCCCATTCCTGACTACAAGGGAGAGATAAATCTGGCAGTAAAATATTCTCTTTAAGTAGTTTTTGGAGTTGAAGATAGTAATGAAAATGAAACCAAGACAAATTATATTGTTTCCTAATTTCTGAGAAGGACAATAACATACCAGTATCTTTGGAGATTATGTCATTGATTCTATTAATACCAGCTTGGGACCATGCTTTATTACATAAACGAGGTCCTTTTTTAAAAATTAGAAGGTTTGACCAAATTGGCATATGTTTCAGGGGGAGATGAGCAGGATTCGTTGCTTTGTTTATTTTTTTAAGACCTTAAAAGATTCTTCTAAACATGGATTATCTATTAATCCATTAGTAGAGGGCAGATAAATAAAGTCAATCAACTGGTTAAGTTTAATAAGCTGTTTTTCCAGTACCCAAAGAGAAGTAAGAGGTGAACTATCCAGTGTTATATGCATATGGGTAGATGCCTGTTTTAACATGAAAGCCCATTGGTACCACTTCCAGTGAGGAAATGTTAATCCCCCTAGTTCATGTGGTGCCCTAAGTTTTTTAATACTTAAGTCTTGGGCATTTATTATCCCAAAGGAAATTTCTAAATAAGACATCTAATTTGAGCCTAATATTCTTCCTAAGAAGGATCAGTATATTCTGAAAAAGATAAAATATTTTAGGGGCTAAAATCATTTTAATAGAGTTAACTTTACCCCAAAGAGATAAATTAAGACTACTCCAACATTTAATATCTGTCTCTATATTTTGCAACAATGGCAGACAGTTAATATTAGTTAAAGAATTTAGATTAGTAGAGATTTGTAGACCTAGATAAGTAAGTTGATCTTTTACCCAAAGGCTATCAAAGATTTCTGGAATATTATGCAAAATAAAGGGTGTAACTATAGGACATAGTGCTTGAGTTTTGTCGCAGTTTACTTGTAGCCCCTAGATGTTACCAAAATGTGAAAGTAGACGTTTAAGTGCCTCATAGGACTGTGCCAGTTTAGAAAGAGTTAAAAGCAGGTCGTCTGCAAAAGCAAATGTTTTATTTTGAACTGATCCAACTAATATACCTGAAATATCTGGATGATTAGTAATATTTCTAATTAATGGTTTAATAGCAAGGATAAATAAATATGGGGATAATGGACAACCTTGTCTGGTGCCACATTTTAGCTGTATGGGTTGGGAAATTAATCCATTTGTCAAAATTTGTGCAGATGATCCTTTATATAGAAGAGACACCCAGTTATTAAAATTTTCCCCACAGTCAAAGTGATTGAGGACCTTAAACATATATTCCCAAGATAATGATTCAAAGGCTTTAAATAGATCTAGTGATAGTACCAAATAAGGTTCCTTTAACTTATTAGCCTGCCATATTACGTTCAGAAGCCTCCGTACACAATCCACTCCTGATCTTTCCTGTATAAATCCTACCTGCTCTTTGCCAATAGTTTCATGTATAGTATTCTGTATTCTGGTAGTAAGAATCTTAGCTAATATTTTATAGTCAGTGTTCATCGGGGAGATAGGACGATAGCTGGCACAGAGTAAAGGATTCTTGTTTTTTTTATGAATTAGTGTGACCAGAGCTTGAGTGAGAGTGGGTGGAAGGGTATCATTACTAAGGATTCTTTATACATATTAAACAGATGTACAGACATTTTTGTATTCAACAGTTTATAAAATTCCCCCGGCAATCCATCCAGGCCCGGAGTTTTCCCAGCAGGTAACATGTCAATAGCAGACAGGATCTTGTTTATGGTTAGCTCTTTGTTTAGGTTTTCTCTATGAGCCTGAGGTATTTTAGACTACCTAGCATTGTTGAGAAAGGAATTAACTTGTTGTAGGTCTATATTTTTCCTTTTATATATTTGAGAGAAAAATTCTTCAAAGGCTACATTGATCTTTTTACTTTTCCTGAGAACTCTACCTGTTGCTTGTTGAATGCCTGGTATTGTGTTTGAATCTTGCATCTTTTTTAATCTATGAGCAAGTAATTTGCCAGCTTTTTCACCCGATTCCCAATAGCTTTGCTTTACACTAAAGAGTGCATATTCAGCGTGTGCTGGCAAAAGAGTGTTAACCTCACATTTAACAATAAATAACTTATGCAGGATTGTAGGGTCCATATGATTAGTATTTTTTGAGTTGTCTTTCTAAGTCAGCTGTTTATTCTTTAAAATGTTCCCTTTTTCTTTTTTCTTGGCCGTAGTAAAACTGATTATTCTGCCCCTTATGAATGCTTTATATGCTTCCCACAAACAGGCATCAGATACCTCTCCATTATCATTTTATTTAAAGTAGTTTTCAGTTTCATTAGATACCCATTCAACAAATTCTTTGTCTTTTAACAGTGAAGTATTAAATCTCCATCTCATCTCTTTAGGTCTACCTTCACCTAAATGAATACTTTGGTCTATCATGGCAAGGTCTGATAGTAGAATAGAGCCTATCTTTGCATCAGCTATTGAGTTAACCAGATCTGAAGAGACAAATAAATTATCTATCCAGCTGTATGTCAAATGCCTATTGGAGAAGAGTGTATAATCTCTGTTTGGATTAACTAGTCTCCAAACATCTGATACAGCTAGTGTGTTTATCATATTTTTAAGGGAGAGCCTGGCTTTAGTTAGCGTGAAGGTCAATTTAGATATTTTTTTTAATCTAAAAAAGGGCCCATGACTTCATTGAAGTCCCCACCTATAATAGGTTTATGCTCAGGATATTGAATGAGTTGAGATGTAATCTGATCTAGAAATATACTGTATGTTGACCAGAATTTGAAGCATAAATGTTACACAGTATTACCTGTAAACCATTCAGAGAACCAGTAAGGATTTGGTAATGGCCCTCATTGTCAGCAGTATGATTGGTTTTAATAAAGTTGACTCCTTTCTTTATTAGTATTGCAGTCCCTCTTTGTTTACTATTAAAATAGCCAAATTCAATCTGAGAGACCCATGACCTACAGAGTTTAGCTGATTCCTTAGGATCCAAATGAGTTTCTTGTAAAAAAGCAATATCAACTTTTTGTTTGTAAATATGAGTTAATATTTTCTTCCTTTTGATAGGGGTCCCTTATCCATTAACATTCCATGAGCAAATCTTGTAAGGATTCATTCTCAATAGGTTAAAACAAAAGTAGAGAGAACAAGGTAATTACTATTAGTAGCTCAGTAATATTATGAGAATTGCTAGTACAACCTTAAGTTATTGCAGTAAATATTCACACAAACAAACAACTAATAGAAACAGAAACAGTAGGGTGACAACTACTGTATTGCCAATTCAGTCCACTGAACAAGAGTCCAAGGTGTTTTCTGGCACGGGAGACTGAGTTGATGGCCGCTAGTGAGCATAGCGATATCCATTCTAAATAGAAAAATAATGTTAGCTATAACAAAGGAAAGCAAGTCAAATACAACAGCTCAGAATAGGTAGCAATAATTTCCCTGACTCCCCTTCCCTTACCCCCCAATTAAATAACATAGACGGAGACAGTAATGTTAACCATATAGGAAATTGAGGTTGGAGTATACCATGAATGTTTACACCGCCAAACATATATATAACTTATTACTTACACACAAATAAAACTCAAAATGTAATAATGCTTGAGGACTTGTACATCGGGATTAGTTTAGATTAAATGTATGTCCGAGCATCTACAGTCATTTCATGAGTGAAGCTTACAGCTGCCTGTCAATTCTCCATTAAATCTGCCACCTAAAAAATAATTTTTTTCTTATTAATGTTCACTTCTGAAGGAGATTAATGATGACCAGTATGCAGCATTTTGATTAGCAGATAGACTCTGCATATATTTGCTAACCCTCTTGCTGTGGCACTTAATTGGACATACTTACCTCAGTTAAGTGGCCCATTAACAGCAATACGAGATCAGGATTATCTTCACCTCAGTCATGTATTAAAGAGGACAGAAGTTGGGGTATAGCAATGTAACATATGGAATACAAGGGATGAGGCAACAAATAACCGGACAGACAGAAAAAACGTGTGACACACTTAAGTAGGAAAAAGTGAACATTATCTGAGTCCATCATTTAAATAAAACCAATATAATAATCATTTCGATATTATCGCTGACTATGTGGACTCTATGCATTCAACAAATACATAATGCTTATTTCTAGTCTGTTACAGTATAGAAGGAGCAACAGAACAACATCCTGAGTAAAAATAAGTACAAGTATGATTTAGATTTGGTCTCTATGCAAAAATAAATACTCAGACATGGATAGATACCTGAACAGCACTTAATCAGTGTAATATTTTGGGTAATTGAGACTTCTGACCTGAATTGCAGTCTATTCTTCTTTTTTTCCCTTTTTGTTGTATTTCCAGCTATACAGAACTACTTGCTCGTCAGATCAGAAGTAGGTTGCTATCAGCACCCGGTGTATCCACCGGAAATGCCGTAGTTAAAACTGTGAGTTTTTTAGATGAGGACCTGTTGAACTGTTTACCTGGGGACACCAGGGGTGTAACTTCTCTCCCAGGGGGCAGTGTATCCATTTCTGGAAGTGTTTCCAGTTCAGGTGAGGCCGAAAACGATGAAGAGGTGTAGCTGCTTTCCCTACATCTGTCCCTTTTTCTTGAGCTTCTTTCTTGGGATGGTCTGCGTATGCTGGATGGCCTACTTATCTGTCTTGTTTTCCTTGCCATTCCAGAGGACTGGGGATGCAAATAATTGACTACATCTGAATACAGGTGAGAAGTTGAAGTATTCACTTGCAAAGATGTATTTTTTTTAATCAGAGTATCAGAGCGCGGTTGCATGGCCGTGAAGTGGATCCTAGCAACATCACCTCGCGGGCCAACACTGGAGCATGCAGATTTTGTTGGGTCTCATCTAGCATTCCAATTTTGACTGTTAGGCTGGCTCTGATTTGTCCTGTGTACTGAAGTATTGTTTCTAAATGTAAAAAAAAATCATTTGCCTCTTTGACTGAATTACATCTAACTGTCATACCTTTGGGGTCTTGGATAAATAAGGTGGCTGGGTATTTCAAGAAATATTGCAGACCATCATTCCTTAGTTGTTTTTTAACTTCATCGTACATTTTCCTATTGCCTATTAGTTCTCTTGAGAAATCTTGAAACACCAGAATACGTTCCCCTCTCCAGTTTAAGTTTTTCCTTTCTCTAGCTAGCTGCAATATATCCTCTTTAACAGAGAATCTTAAAAAGTAAGCTAGTATTGGCCTTGGTTTAAGATGGTTTCCTCTGGGTCCCAACAACTTATGTGCTCTTTCTGTTTCTAACAGCCACAGCCATTGATACCCCAAAATATCTGGCAAGAACTTTTATAGAAACAATACCATATTACGTCCCTCTACATCTTCTGATAACCCTAAAATTCTTATATTGTTTCTTCTTCCCCTATTTTCTAGGTCATCCACCTTGTCCATTAAATGTGAAATCTGTTCAGTTTGTCTTTACGTCATCTGTTCTAGATATCCTACCATTGAAGTTAATTCATTTATAATGGCACTGTTTACCTCTATACAAGCAGTCATTTCTTTATTCTGCTGTGTCAAGTTAACAGCTGATGTTTTAACATCTGAGATGTCCATTTTAAGTTCAGTAAGTAATGTTTTAATATCTTCTATATCTTCCTTACTTGCATAGTTGAGGTAAACATTTTTGTTGCAGTTTTCATTCAAATTTATCCTTGTGCCCTGAAGTCTGGGTGACCGTGGGGATCGAGGGGATTGTCCAACTGGCATTTTGCTCTGAAGTAATAATGCTGTCAGATTAGTAACAGTTTGTGGGATTTATTTAAACTGTTGTACTTGTCACAAATGACTGTATAATGATAACCGGATTTTCCGACAGCTATTTCCGATCGAATGAGTAGACAAATATTTAGAATAGCACTCGATTTAAATAAAAAAGGGATGTAATAACGCAGAGCTTAATCAAGTGCATCCATTACAGTCCAGTGCTGACTTGTGCTCTGCTGTATGATCCTTTTTAAAAGGTGACAATCGCTGGTACTGTCTTGAAAAAAAATTACAAATAAAAAGTTACTATTGGATTCAGAGTAATAACATTCATTTATACTTTAGAGCAGATTTAAATATGTCAGAAAACACTTGATTCTGTTAATCGGCAGTGTCCCTATGTGATCCAGCATGAAAGCTGACAATCAGAGGTGCTTTTTCAAATTGCTGTTTAATAGAAACCTTAGATTTCAGAGTGGTACATTCTGAGGTTGAGATTTCTTTTAGTTGGAAGGTGGTACAGAGAAGGACCATGAAAATTATTATGAGCCATCCAACAGGGGCCTCATATGTGCAAAGACTGGGGAACCTTAATATGCACTCGCTTGAGGAAAGAAGGGAATGTGGGGACATGATAGAGACCTTTAAGTACTCAAAGATACCAACAACATTGACTCCAGTTAACTTTTTAAGATCAAAGAGAACAAGAACATGAGGGGTCACTGTTACAAACTGGCAGGAGGAAGGCCCCAGAAGAAGGCCATGAGGCACTTCTTCATGGAGGAAGTGGTAGCAGTGTGAAATGGACTTCCAGAGGAGGCAGTGAACCAAACATTGGTTGAGGGATTCACCATGGGTGGAAAAAGTCAAGGGAAGGGAAAAATTGTATGGGGGAGAGGGGTGGAATGACATGCAAAAAAGATGCACGAGCTCCACGTGTGGAAGACTCGATAAAATATAAGGCCTTTTTCCGCTGGCAAATTTGTATGCTAGTATTTCTGCACTGGAAGATCCAGAATGACTTGAGAAAAATAATACTGTATTAGGTATTTTCTAATTTTGTTTTGTAGTGAGGTAATTTCACTATGCATTACATGTAAAGGCAAGTCCTCACAGTTATTGCTAGAATTGCATAAAGGTCATGTAGAATAATTAGACCAACAAGGTAGCTGATGTTCCCTAAGGGCATCTCAACAATATTATAATATGAAGTAGGCAATCTTTAGAGATATGGGTATAATTTAATAAAACTATGTTAACACGAATAGTATTTACCACACAACCAAGAAACTTCCATCCTAGGACTGTCATTTCCAATGGTGCATACATTCTGTAATCATGGAAACAAGCTTTTGTGCTTCTAGGCTTTGCTACAGCACATGTCTCTTATTCACAACACTTAGAGTATAAAGTACTCTGCCTTGATATGTGTTTCATCTACCCTGCACAGGTAATGAACTGAACATGAACATAATAAAAACAATCAAATGCATGTTTCATCTTTTGTGACTGGGCTCATCTCATAAAGTTTGTGAAGCACTGAATTTAAGTCAAGACTTTGAAAATCTTTCATGCGTAAAGTTGCATATCAATGTCATATATTAACTGAAAAACAGCAACAATATGAAGCAGTAGAGTTTGGTTGCTCATAAGATGCACTTAAGGTACAGCCATACATAAATAGCAAAAGGGAAAAAAACTGTGTGGTCTATTATGTTCTTTCTCCATTGACTCAGCAAGCATAACTATTATTCTAGTTTTTCTAGGTACTTATGTAGCTTTAATAAAAAAACATGGACAATTTTGGTGAATATGATCTTAGATTATGATTCAGGAAACCATCACTCTTTCTATGAAAAAAAAATTCCAAATGTTCTTTATAATTTTCCCTAAATTGTCCACTTACAGAATGTTATATAGTTCCTTCATGTTTTGATATAGTTAGTAGCTTTATCTGATAAGGGAGTGCTATTCATTCCTTTAACCAAGTTGAAGACTGCTGTCATATCTTCTGTTAATCTTCTTTTCTACATTGAAAGCTACCCCCCAGGTCAGATAGTCTGTTTTCATAGCTTAAATCCTCCATTCCCCAGTTATGTTTATTGATCTCCTCTGAACTCTTACCAGAGTATCTATAGTATGTATTTTCTATGGTATGATGACCAGCACTGTACATAGTACTCTAGCTTGGGACTAACCAAGGCTCTACACAATGATGTTACTATATCTCTTGATCTGCACATAATTGTATTCTTAACATAAGCAAGGGATTTATTTATTTTGTGAACTAGAGCTCCGCAATGTGGCTCACATTATAGTTTGTTGCTACAGCAACATCCCAGTCTATTTGGCAATTTTGATACCACATAGATTTGTAATTTGATGTATTGTGTTTTGTACCAAGCTTCATAATCTTTAATTTTCTAACATCAGAACCATTCACCATTTATTTGCCATTTCCCTTAATGTGTTCAACTTATTCAAATGCAAATTTATGGTTAATCTTTTCTGCTCTCCTGCAGTTTTATATAATCTGAAAAATTAGAAACTCAGCTACTTACGCCTTCCTCTAGGTCTTGTACAGTATGAACGTATTTAAAAAAAATAGTCCTATCTCAAAATAGTGATCATTGTGGCATTCTACTTATTACTTAATGCAGTTTAGTAGAGATGGGAGAACCGGTTTGTGTAAGTTCAGAATAACCAAGAACCTCTGTCATGTTTTGTAAAAGAACCTTACTGGAACCTTTTTTCAGGTTCTGATCAAGTTCTGATAACTTTTGAAACACTGCTGTTAAAGTGTAATACACTCCTCAGCAGCTCCTTATCAGGAAAGAAGGCTGGTGGCGGGGATAGAAAAACCCAAAAGGAGGTTGAAGGTAGTGTAGTAACATAGCAATGTTTTTAGATTCCTTTCCTTTGACTGACAATAACTTAAGGTTGCACAACAATGGTTAAATCAGTTTTTGTAGTTATTGCAAGATGTTCTTAATGTTCTGATAAGGTTCAGATAACTGGCAGAGCATTTTATGGCTTATTACAACCCTGCATAACCATAAAACTTTTCGTGGGTCTCCCATGCCTACAATTTAGAAAGACTACCATTTGATTTGATTTATTTGATATCTGGTGGAGTTTTTTAAATGAAATGGCCCATTTGCAGACACAACCCAGAATGCAAGGGGAAAAAAAAACCCTAAGGTACATACAATTACTTAGAGATGCAGACAGAAGTATCATATAATAATAATGCACAACATTCTTTATTAATTTCTATAGTAAAATAGACATGTCTTTTAAAACATGACTAAATTGATTCTTCTGTCAAATATGTTTGAAGGCATTTCTGAAACAAAATTATGGTAGTAGCCAAATGCAGAGAACTATTGAGACTATTCCATAGTTTAGCCACAGAAATAGAAAATACCTTTTAACCCATAACTGTGGAAAAAGTATAGCAGGTTCTATGAGTGGTCACTGATCAGAACACCTGGGGTCTTCTTTGAGCAGTCACTGGTTAGAAGACCTGCAGTCATTAGTCTTTTGGAACATTGCCCTGGGAAGGGGCAAATGAACAGTACTTTTAAGAAGCTTATAAATATAATATGCCAGGGTAAAGAAGGTACACACAATAGCTGGTCTGCTGGCTGAGTGGTTGCACCTCCACTTGTGATCCAGGTTGGGGAATAAGCCCATAGCATCAGTGACCCAGCTGGGGGGTGGTTGGATGAGAATCTGATGGACAGCTCTCCATGTCTCAGAGAGGGTCAGTGGCATCCAGCAATTAAGTGACAGCCATTGGAGACTGGGTGTTCACCAAGCCAGGAACCACACATGCAAGGGAGGAAACAGTAGCAGATATCTGCAGGGCATGTGTGGGAGCACACATGCCTGCACAATGATGTCATTGCATGTCTGATGTCGGTGGGTAAAGTGGAGGACAGAGTCAGGTACTTCTCTACCTGCAGCACGGTGCAGAAAAATAGTTGCAAAAAAAAAAAAAGAATATATATACCTGCTGGTCAACCAGGTGTGATTGATCACCAGTTCTAGTACATGTCCAGCAATACTGTACCCTTTCACTTAATTAATTTCTTTCATTATGCCAACATATAAAATGGGTAGGAAAAATTATGCTTCCTGATTGCTTATAGAGGAATTCCACCTATGATCTTTATTTAGACTGTACCACACTTACAAAAAATGTTCCAGCAACCACCGTCCTTTGCACAAAGTATATTTTTGTGCCAGCCTGGCACAACATTTCACACCTAAGTGGCAGACATTTTTTTAACTTGATCACCTCACTAGCACAGATTTAAAATCATAATGTCAGATTACATACCATTCTCCTTTAAAATTATGGGTGGCCCATAACTTCAAGACCTGCACACTGAAGATAATAGTGGCACAGAAGATCCAACAGTAACAAAAGTAGAAAAAATAAATAAATAAAAATATGAAACTGTGAGTACCAGGCACTTCAGCTTTGCCTCCTCAGAGACAGAGCTGATAGAGCAGGACAAGCAAGAGAAAAATACTCCAAAACACCAGATGGGCAGTCATTGTGTTTCTAGACTGGTCATGGCAAAAACAGATTGAAATAAACTTTAAGACTGTTCCTGAACAAACTCTGAATACCACCCTGAGAAACTTCTATGCAGAGGTCTGTACCAGTGACATCTCATAATATTCTATTGAAGCTTTACTACACTATGAGCCGACCTCAACCATCATGTCATTTTCCCATCTGTGGGCTGTATTCTAAACATAATCTATGAATCTTGGCTTTGTTTTTAGCAGAAATGTGTTTGTCTCTGTATTTAAAAAGTACTGTGCATCCCTGAAACATTTAAACTAGCCAACGGGAGAGGCAGGGGAGACAGTGAGAGGATCTCAGTTCTAGAAGTGGGCAGCCATCTGGGAACAAGTGACCACCAAACAGTGTGGTTCATGATAAACTCAGCTGCAGAGTCAAGCCATTCAAAAGTGAGGGTACTGGACTTCAGGAGTGCTGACTTTGTCAAAATGAGAGAGTGCCTTAAAAAAGCACTAGCAAACAGGCAATAAGGAGGGGTATAGCAACAATGGGGAAACATCAAAACTGCCATCACAGAGGCAACAAGCCTTAGTGTGAAGCAAATAAACAAATCAAAATGAAAGAAAAAGCCACTATGGTTCTCAAAAGAGGTAGAGGGGAAGGTTAGGGAGAAAAAGATAGCATTTAGGAAGTATAAGGAAATACAGAAGAAGCAGGACAGAGAACTGTACCAGTTAAGGCAGAAGGAAACAGGGAAGGTAGTCAGAATAGCAAAAGCCCAAACTGAGGAAAATATAGCTAACTCAGTTAAGAAGGGGGATAAAACCTTTTATAGGTACATTACGGAGCATAGAAATACAAAGGGAGGGATAGTGAGGCTGAATAGAATGGACGGTGGATGGGCAGAGAGGGACAGTGAAAAAGCAGGGATACTGAATGAATACTTCTGCTCAGTATTCACAAAAGAGGAGGAGGAGGGGGCGGTACCTAATCCAATAAACAGAAGCACTCTGGATAGGGGGGTCGATCCCAGTCCTTTCACAGAAGAAAGGGTTCTGAAAGAACTCTTAAAACTGAAGGTGGATAAAGCAATGGGGCCTGACAGGATTCACCCCAGAATTCTAAATGAATTAAGGGGAGAACAAGTGACACCACTGACAACCCTTTTTAACAAATCATGGGAGGATGGTGTGGTACCTGAGGACTGGAGGAGGGTGGATGTGATTCCACTCCACAAAAGTGGGAGCAAGACAGAGGCAGGGAACTACAGACCTGTCAGTTTGACCTCTGTGGTAGGGAAAATGATGGAATCACTTCTAAAGGAAAGAATAGTTGAGTACCTAGAGGCCAGTGGGGCGCAGGACCAAAGGCAGCATGAATTCAAAGCTGGAAGGTAATGTCAGATGAATCTAATTGATTTCTTTGACTGGGTGACCAAAGTAGTAGACCAAGGAGGGGCTGTGGACATGGCCTACCTAGATTTTAGCAAGGTATTTGACACAGTCCCACATAAAAGATTAATAAACAAATTAGCCAGCCTGGGAATGGGTCCCAGAGTGGTAGCCTGGGTAAAGCATTGGCTGGACAACAGGACACAGAAGGTAATAGTAAACAGAGTCCACTCTGAAGAAAGGGGGGGGTTACTAGTGGGGTACCGCAGGGTTCAGTACTGGGTCCAGCCCTTTTTAATGTCTTTATAAGTGACATTGCAGAGGGACTGGAAGGAAAAGTATGGCTCTTTGCAGATGACACAAAGATCTGCAACAGGGTTGATACATAAGGGAGGGTGGAAAGGATGAGAAGGGACTTGGCAAGGTTGGAGGAATGGTCAGAAGTATGGCAGCTTGGATTCAATGCAAAGAAGTGCAAACTAATGCACCTAGGAAACAAAAACCCAGGGGAAGAGTACACAATGGGGGGAGGTAGTAACAACAACAAAAATGGAAAGGGACCTTGGGGTAATCATATCAGATGACTTTAAGGTTTGCAAGCAATGTGAGAAGGAAGTAGGGAGGGCTGGGGGGGATAATGGGATGTATAGGGAGAGGCATCACCAGCAGAAAACAAGAAGTTGTTATCCCTCTGTACAGACAGTTGGTGAGACCCCATCTGGAGTACTGCATCCAGTTCTGGAGACCTCATCTCTGCAAGGACATAGACAGGATGGAGGCAGTCCAGAGGAGGGCAACTAAAATGGTGCAGGGTCTGCAAGAGAAGCCATATAAGGAGAGAGTAAAGGAACTTAATATGTATACCCTTGAGGAAAGGCGGGAGAGGGGGGACATGATTGAAACTTTTAAGTACCTCAGTGGAATCAACAAAGTTCAAGAGGGTAGCATCTTTCAGAAAAAGAGATGTGCAAGAACAAGGGGACACAATTTGAAGATAGAAGGGGGACTGCTCAGGGGCAATGTGAGGAAGTATTTTATCACAGAGAGGGTGGTGGACACATGGAACTGCCTTCCTGAGGAGGTTGTGGGATCTAAAGCTGTGGGAGAATTCAAGAATGCATGGGACAGACATAAGGCAATTCTTGTGGGTGGTTGGAAGCAATAGGCTGTTGGTTAACTAGGATCTGTGGCTTATCCAGTAGGTATGGAAATGGGCAGACTAGGTGGGCCAAGCAGTCCTTATCTGCCATCAAAGTCTATGTTTCTATAAACTTACAAGCTCAACAACTGGAATTCTAAGGGAGTAAAACTCCAAAAGGAACAAAAAAAAATTAAATCCATGGGGGGTAGAAGAAATAAATTAAACTAAAACATATAGTGGGCAAAATAAAGAAAGGCAAATGGGAAAAAGGAGGAGGGGGGGCAACACAGTCTGGAGAGCCATGTGTGCAAAATGCTGGAAATCTGAGCAACAAGATTGCAGCTCTGGAGGCCACCATGGTGGAAGCAGACCTGGACTTTGTCACCATTACAGAGACCTGGTACAAAGAAAACCAGGACTGAGGAGTGGCCATACCAGGTTATACTCTGTTTAGGAAGGACAGGGTAGGTAGAAAAGTGGGAGAAGTGGCTCTTTATGTAAGGGACAACATAAAAGCTACAGAAATATAGGGGGAGCAGGGAGGAGTGAAAGTACTGTGAGTCACCCTGAAGAAAAGAAAAGGGGGCTGTTATTCACACAGGAGCAATCTACAGAACTCCAGCAGAGGTGGAAGAGGTGGATAAGGAAATGATGAAAGTAATCCCAAGGATGACTTGCAAAGGAGAGGTATTGCTAGTAGACTTCAGTCTACCAGACGTGGATTAGAGCCTCCCCGCTGTGGCAACAGCCAGGAGTAGGAACATCCTGGACTCCCTGCAAGGGGCATTCCTTAGGCAACTAGTTATAGAACCCACTCATGAAGGGACATTATTAGACCTGGTACTGACAAATGGGGACAGTGTTGCTGATATCACAGTGGGGGACCACTTGGGGACCAGTGATCACTGTACGGTGTTGTTTACTATAAGAACTGGGTCAGAATCAAGTCACATCAGGACAAGGTTCCTGGACTTCAGGATGGTAGATTTTAAGAAAATGGGAGAATGCTTGATGGACACCCTAGCAGGGATAGGAAAACTTGGAGGGATTCAAGGAACAGTGGCAAAAGTAGAAGAGTACATTGAAAAAGCTACAAACCTCTGTGTCAGGCAGGTTAGCAAGTGCAAGAGAAAAAAGAAACCACTATGGTTTTCTAAAAAGGTAGCAGAAAAAGTAAGAGCAAAAAAATGGCATTTAGAAGGTACAAAAAAACACACAGAATCAGGATGATAGGGAGAATTGCCAGCTGAAACAAAGGGAGGCAGGGAAGGCAGTTAGGAGAACAAAAGTGCAAACAGAGGAAAATATTGCCAAATCAGTAAAAAAAAGGGGACGAAACATTTTTAGATACATAAGCCAAAAGAGAAAGACCAAGGGAGAGATAGTAAGGCTGAAAGGGGAAGAAGGAGTCTGTGTGGAAGAAGACCACCAAAAGCGAATATATTGAACAAATTCATCTGTTCAGTATTTACGGAGGAGGGGGTAGGTTACGGGCCAAGGATAAAGGACAATGGCATTAAAAGATGAGAGGCTGACACTAGTATTTTACAGAGGAAAGAATCCTTAAGGAACTAAAACAGTTAAAAGTAGACAATGCAATGGGGCCAGACAGGCTGCACCCGAGGATACTGATGGAACTCAAAGAGGAGTTGGCTACACCTCTGACAGCCCTGTTCAACATGTCATTAGAAACAGGGGAGGTACCATGGGACTGGAGGAGGGCAGATGTAGTCCCACTCCACAAAAGTGGAAATAGGGAGGCAGGAAATTATAGGCCTGTCAGCCTGATGTCAGTGGTGATAAAGGTAATGGAATCACTACTGAAGGAAAGGATTATGAAATGCCTTGTTACCAGTGGTCTACAGGATCCAAGGCGATATGGTTTCACAAGGGGGAAGTCCTGCCAGACAAACCTGCTCAAGTTCTTTGATTGGGTAACCAAGGAAGTGGATCAGGGAGCAGCAATGAATATGGTCTACTTGGATTTCAGCAAGGCCTTCAATACCAGTCCACATAGAAGACTAGCAAGCAAGCAAGCTGGGGAGCCTAGCAGTAGGTCCTAAAGCAGTACAATGGGTAGAGAGTTGGCTAGACAATAGGAGTCAGAGGGTGGTGGTAAATGGCATCCATTCTGAAGTAGCAAAGTGACCAGTGGGGTGCCACTAGGGTCTGTACTAGGCCTGGTCCTCTTCAATGTCTTTATTAGCAACATTACAGAAGGACTGGAAGGGAAAGTATGCCTGTTCGCTGTTGACACAAAACTCTGCAACAGAGTAGACACAACTGGGAGGGGGTGGAAAGAATGAGGGACAATCTAAAAAAGCTAGAAGAATGGTCTCCAGTTTGGTAGCTGGGTTTCAATGCAAAAAAGTGCAAAATGATGCACTAGGGGCATAGAAACCCAGGGGCAATGTATCAACTGTGAAGAGAGGTATTAGCAATTACAAAGCAGGAAAGGGACCTGGGGGTAATAATTTCTGATGACCTGAAGACAGTGAAACAGTGTGACAAGGCAGTGGGGAAGGCTAGTGGGATGCTGGGATGCATAAGCAGGGGAATCACCAGCAGAAAGAGAGAGGGTAACAATATCCCTGTATAGATCACTGGTGAGACAACACCTCAAGTACTGTGTCCAGTTCTGGAGGCCCCATCTCTGAAAAAAACATGGATAGGGTGGAGGCAGTACAAAGTAGGGCAACCAAAGTAGTGCAGAGCCTGCATCAAAAGTCCTACCTAGAAAGGCTTAAGGAATGAAATATGTTCTCCCTAGAGGAAAGAAGGGGAAAGGGGGAATATGATAGAAACAGTCAAATATCTCAAAGGTAAAAACAAGGTACAGGAAGGTAGCATTTTCCAAAGAAAAAGATGCTCAAAGACAAGGGGTCACACTACGGAGCTGGAAGGGGGAGGCTCAGAGGAAATGTGAGGAAATACTTCTTCACAGAGAGGGTGGTGGAAACATAGAACAGCCTTCCAGGGGAGGTGGTGGTGGCTTTAATGGTTACAGGATTCAAGAATGCATGGGAAAGACACAAAGGGATCTTAGCAGTAAGGTGGGGGAGGGTGTTAAGACTGGAGACCAAGCAGGTTCTGTAGTGACACTGTAGGTCGGGAAAATAGGGAAGATTAGGTGGGCCAAGAGGTCCATATCTGTCTACAACTTCTATGTATCTATGTTTCTATGAAAGGCTGAGCCACGCAACACCTGCCCCTAACAGTTGAGGACCTAATTTTATTTATTTCACTTTGTTGACTGGGTAGGCCACTGGTCCCAAATGGACTCATTTTCAGGGGTGACCCTAATCCTTTGATCCTCAACAATTCTGCATAGTACAACAATAGCAGGGCATGTGCATCGTGTATTGATGGAAATTCAATTAAACTTCACCAGTTGCAGTCATTAAGGGCTGCATGACCTGAAGCCTCAATCTTTTCAAGTATGCACAGATGAAACTGGTCACAGATATGCAACACTTACATACAACAAATACAGCACCTCTCCTAGCCTGGACTGGAGAACAAAGAATTCATGGACATTACTGGCCACAAATGAAAAGCCAGTCTGTGGAGCTATTGGTCTACAACCACAGCAGACAGATGAGCATGGAGTAAAATCATCTTCATGGCAAAAAAACATCCCTCAAGCCTCCAAAACCATATCCTAACACAGAAGAAAAACCATGTCATTCAAAGGACCTTCCAACACTGCTTCTACTTCCACAAGTTCTGCAGCTACCTGAACAGAGTGATACACCATTTCCACCACCTGGGCAAAGTGAGATGGCAACATCAAGTAACACTGCAAACTTCACCAAGCCATTCAACCTGAGCAACTGTTCATTTTCTGGTGCCTCAGTCAGCTTTATCAACTGTCATAAAGGGACAAATAAGAAGAAAAAGGAAAATGCTTATCAACTGAATGAAAGCAGAACAACATGGAATTCAAAATGTGTTTTGCTTTCCCCAGTCCCATGTTCTCCAAGTTTGGAACATTTTTTTCCTGCATATGAATTATCTTAATAAATGTATTAGTGTTCTTTAAAAAATGTTGTCTTGTCTCACCATCTTTCTCAACATACAAACTTTAGCTACTGTGCACTGGTTCCTATTTTAACTGAACTATTGTGGTCATAGAGTATTGTAAGACCCTCTGGAAATCATGACCCAGACTATTTTTATATCTATTGTCTACTCCATGCCCTATCCATTGCTTCCCACTGATCAATGTTGTTGATTACTATTTGACTTTCCTTTGTGACTAATTAATACTGTGATTATGCTGTTACTATGTATCCACCTTTGATGTGTTTCTCTGTTCTTGATTGTGCAAACTGTTGTACTATATATGTTGTATGTAACTAATTCCAGGTCACCCCTGAAAAAGGGACCTCTGGTCTCAGTGGGTTTACCCTGTTACCAAAATACTATGAATAAATAAACAAGCAAACAAATAAATTAATATATATGCTATAACACACTCCAGGGTGTTGATTGGTATGTGATAAATGGACTTCTAGGAGTAGCAATTGACCTGTGCCTTAATGCCTCACTATGCCTCAAGAGTGTGTTTAACACAGACTAACCATTACCTGTTGTGTGTTATAGCTTACATATGCAGTATTTTAATTTCCCTCCTTCAGGTGTTTTAGTTCCTTGTTCGAAATAATTTAATTTGCTTGACAAGAGTTTCCTTCACTGAATCCATAGTAAGACATTGAATTAAAGCTGATTTTTTTTTTAGATGATCAACAACCCTGTCTCTGAAAATTGTTTTTGTCAGTTTGTCTGGCTCTATTATTATGTGTACTGATCTATAATCTATAATTCCTTGGGTATTATATGCAACCTTTGGAATAATAAGACTTCATACTATTGCTTCATTCCAGTCATCAGCTGTACACCACTTGTGCACAGGTATCAAGTGCACACCATACAGGAGCAACAAGGAAAATCCTATGAGGAGTGTTTGGAGGGTCTAAACATGTACACACTATAGGACAGGGGAAGGGGCCACATAAGTGAGACTTTCAAATATTGTACCTCTGTAGGATAAACAAGCTGAGTTGTTCACAATGAGTGGTAACACGAGTACCAGGGGAACTCCATAAAATTGGCCTGGGGTGTTCAAGAAGGGTATCAGGAAAAACTTGTTTTACAGAATGATGGGTGGCAAACTGGAACAAACTTCCAGAGCCAGTCATTTCATCTGAAACAGTGGGATGGTTCAAATGAAGATGGCACAGACACATGGCTATAGTGAAGAAGAGATAGATGGGAGGGGGGAGTAGTGAGGACTGAGAGGGAAACATAACTGAAACTGAACAGGCTTGGGCAGACTGAATGGGCTGCAAAGCCTTTATCTGCTGTTCTTTTCTGTATTTATATGTTTCAAATCTGATTTTTTCTTGCTACTGCTATCTAACTTCTCCCCATGTTTTAGCTGTAATAAGCTTGCACTTTTTACTAAATATATTGTCAAGATCTGCTTCATTTTTACACTTCTCGATAATATTTTGCATTAGAAAGCAATCTGTACCATAGCTACTCACTAGAGTATATCTGCTTCATTTAGCCCACACCTCTATCTTACTGAAAAGGATATGACTTACAGTGGTGCCAGCTGTGATGCAACACAGTATAGTACCTTGCAGTATATGACATGTTGAAAGATACTACATGATAAAAGGGCCTAATTGTCATTGAATTACACTGTTCCTGTAGCATACTGCAGCACACTGTATCTTAAGGAGGTAGGTGCATTTTTGTCCTTAAAAAAAATCACTTTGTCTGGGGTTTTGCATTGGATGTAGATGCCATATTTACAAGGCGTACCTGTAGAAACATACATTTAAAACAGTCTTGCACACCACATAACACATAATCAAAACTTGTTACGCTGAAGGAATAAATACATGCGATTTGATACATCACAAAATACATGACCAAGTCTTATTTTATAATAAAGTAGGAAACAATGAGAGTAGTGCCACATACGCATCAAGATTATAACTGAATTACTGTTGTCAGTGTTATACCATCACACTAGATCTTTTGAGGGCTTTACGGCATAATCAAAGTAAAGACTGAAACACCAGTTTACTGTACTTAACGTTTACATTTCAAGTCTCAGCTCATAGCTACCCTTTGCTTTTTGGAGAATCACTGGCCACTTACCCACATATTCATCATCATATGGAAACAGCTGCTAACCAGAGGCCTGTAATGGAATTAATGACTCTTACTTGGAACTGCAACATGGTCCTGCAAGCCCATTTGAACCTCTGTGGATGCTTTACTGGACTATCTGGTAATAACAGTAGTTTTTTCTGCTACCTGTCACTTAGGCCAGAAGACTGTGAAGATGGAGCTCTTTCCATCATGGGGCATTTTTTTTAGACAGGACTTAGGGATTATATCAGTAATTCACTCCTTAGGTGACATTGGTGTCAGGAGATTGTGTTATTTTTTTTCTTCCTTCCTTCACCACAGCATAACATAGCAAGCATTTGTCAATGCTGAATTTTTGCTTGCTGGCATTGGCATTGGTAGTGTAGGAGTGAGAAATATGCATAATAGGAATGGCAGTGAAGTATTTACTTGAAGCCAACCCCACCACCACCACCCTGCAGAGTCTGACAGACATTGGGGTGTGCCTTTGGGTCATCAGGCATAACGGCCATGCTATTTCACCTCACCCTATCCTGCAGACACCGACAAGTGTCACAGTGTGCCTTGGGGTCTTTGGGCCTTATGCTCACCCCATTCCATCAGGAAATACAGTGAGATGGGTGCAGTATAGGAGAATGGGGTGAACTTTCAGGCAGAAGAGTCCAAGGCACACCTCAATGCCTCTCACTGGCTGCACGGTGTGGGTGGGGGTGGAATGGTATGAGCATTACAGGTGACAATCCCAAGTCACACCCCCTGATGCCTATCAGTCTCTACAGGGTGGGGTGTTATGGTTGGAAACCCTAACACCTCAGGTGTTCATTGGTATTTTCACTCCAAATTTTCAACATGGGTTATTTGTGACCCCCCACCTTATGAACAGTGGCAATATCTGTTTGTTAACTGAAAGCTGATTTTGCACTGTGACTACACCATTTGGCACCCTAGGTGCGAAGACACATTTTGAACAGGATGTGAAAAATGATAGCTGTACTGTTCATGGGGAGGTGAAAAAAATGGCAATGTTGAAAATCTGCAGTGAAAGTATAAAAAAACTGGTGAAGTCACGAGCGTGCATAGAAACTGCGCAATGCACACCCGTAATATAATTAGTTTGGAGATTTTTTACAGCAGATTGTCAACACAGGCATTTTGGGACCTCTGCTCATGAACAGTGTCACTGTGATTTTCTTAATCTGTCCAGAACAGTCATTTCCCACAGTGACCATGCATTTCTGCGCCGGAAGTGTGAAAACACATTTCAGCCATGGTGTGGAAAATGACAGCTGTCCTGTTCATAAGAAGGTGTGGAAAAATATCAGTGTTGAAAATCTGGACTGAAAATATTAAAAATTCATGAACTTACGAAGGTGCGCGGAAACTGCGCAATGCTTGCTTGTAACACAGTCATTTTATGGACTTTTGTAACCAAATTTTTAACATAGCAATTTTAAGACCTCTGCTCATGAACAGTGTCACTGTGATTTTCTTAATATGTCCCGAACATTGATTTTGCGCACTGACTGCGCCATTGTGCGCTACCTGCGCAAAAACACATTTTGGGTGAGATGTGAAATATAACAGCTGTACTGCTCTTAAGGAGGTGTGGTAAAATGGCAATGTTGAAAATCTGGAGTGAAAATATTTAAATGTTGAGAGCTTATGAGCGTGCATAGGAACTGCACAACACATGCTTGTAAATTCACCAAATTTTCAACTTAGGGTTTTGGGGGCCTACCTCATGAACTGTGCCACTGTCATTTTGTTATTCAGTCCTGAAAGGTGGTTCCATGCAGTGACTGCGAAAGTACCTTCGGGACCGAATAACAAATGACAGTGACTGAGTTCATGAGGTGGGGACTCAAGAACCCCATGTTGAAAATTTGGTGAAAAATTCCCAACATGGCGAGATATGCACCAAAGTTGAAAAAAAAAAAACATTTATGCCATTATATAGCTTACTGGCATTTCATCAGTTCGCAGTCGGTTTTGAAGAGTGCAGACATGTTCTTGGTCCACAAGATCGTTGCACTGGGCTCCAGAGGTAAGTATGGAGGTGTGGGAGGTGGGGCACAGAAGGTGGGTGCGGGTTGTGGGAGGGGGGCCAGACAGTCAATGAGGGACCGTTTTTTTTTTACAGTTTTTTTTTCTACTGTAGGAAGACGTTGCGGGACTTTTGCCACACTGGGGTGGGCTTCCAGCGTTGCAGCTGAAAGGGTATTTTTTTTGGGGGGGGATGGCAGTGGAGCCAATGGGGGATTAGGCACCCCCATAGGCCATACCAACTTTTGCCATGCTGGGGTGGGTTCCCAGTGTAGCATCTTCTACAGGAAGACAATGCGGGACTTTTGCCATGCTGGGGTGGGCTCCCAGCATGGCAGCTGAAATGTTATTTTTTGGGGTGCAGCAGTGGAGCCGATGGGGTATTAGGCACCCCCATCAGCCATACCGACATTTGCCATGCTGGGGTGGGCTCCCAGCATGTCACCTAGAGGTCTGTTTGGGGGGACGGTGGAGCCGACGGGGGATTGGGCACCCCCGTCGGTAATACAGTGCATGCAGGTGGAGGGGAGTGCATGAGCATGCTGGGGTGTGCTCCCAGCATGCTACGTAAGTTGGGGGCTGACAATGAACTGTCTATGGCAGGTTCAGATGCAGTGAAGATGTACATGTAGGTAATTTGCATACTGCCATCGGCAGTATTTAAATTGCCTACACGTTACCACTGCTGACTGTGGTGGTATTTTCCTCTGAACTGTGCACCACTGCATCTGAATGCTGTCACAGACAGCTCAGACAGTCATTGGCATGGTGCAGCCATGCCTGAAAAATGGACCAGGGCATTGGAAGTGGGGGAGGTACACCTACGAATTCTCATATGGTGGCATTATGTTTCTTGCACATGCATGCAAGCAAACATAAAAAAGGACTTCCCACATATCATCTGGGGGAACAGTAATAGTTTTCTTTTTTATTGGAACCTTCTAGAAATCAGATTTTTTATGTATTAGTGTAGGCACATACTAAGGAACAAAAGGATTAAGATGTTGGCGAGAAAAATGTTTTAACTTGGAAACATAGTTGTCTAGCGGTTAATAGCGCTTGCTTGGTAACCAGGAGATCACAGGTTTGAACCCTACTAGTGCAAAATACATAATGTGTGACTAAGTAGAAACAACACAAAAAGCTGCTTTCAGGCACCTGGTGCACCATGGAATTATAAGTCCAGAACAAACAACAAGAACTGGGGCACTCACTGTATTGCAAAGCAGGTCAGTCAGGAATATGTTGAAAACATTAAGGCTCTTACATGGGTGCATTTCAGACAATAAAAGTGGGAGCACATGTAAACTGGAGAACAGACCCAATGGGCAGGAATTTTGAAGCTTTCCGCAGGTTTTGTATCCAGCCCTGCACCATTGCACTTAGGTTCTAGCCATGTGCCAAACCCTGCACCACAACTGCTGCCAGATTTTACAATCTCGGGTGCAGTTGCGACAGTTTCCACCATATATGGCAGCTTGTGCCACATATCTGGTGCAAGCTCAGTATAAATGGCCCCCAGGTTTGTTGCAAGTTTGACCAGAAAAAAGTGCTCTAACTCGTGGCAATTACTGCACGGGATGGAAATTCCTCTTAGATCCCCACAAGGCCCATGTGCCATATCATCGGCACACTGGGGCTTGCAGTGATCCAACAGTTTTGAAAATCCTGCCCAATGTTTTACTCACTCTGGAGCTTTCTCAAGGGAATACTGTACTCTCAGGTTATACTCAGTTTATATACACAGTGAAATCATGTGACCAATTAAAACAAATTTTGGCAAGTGCAAAAAGGCAAACACATCAAAAGGTAGGCAAACATACACCGTTACTTGTTCATTTTTAATGAACATACTGTATTTGTTGTAATGAGTTGAACTCATTTGTTTAGTGAATCATAGAGAATGTAAAGATGCCCTGATGGAAGTAACACCTTCCTTGAATGTTTAGAGGTGCACGTTTTTCATGTGATACAACGCAGCTAACTTGGTCCACAAACTGGGTGTAATGTGTGACCATGAGCAAATGTTCACGTCCAGAAAGTTGAGGAAATGGTCAGAAGCAGGTCCCCACTAAAAACAAGACACTGCATCTTCCTAATTAACCTTCTCTTAGTCTGTGTCTCCCCCCTCATCCATATTTCTATAGTACAGCTGTGTAGAATATGGAAATCATGCGCAATGATAATTCTACTTTCAACATGTTTTTCTGAATTTCTTTTTTAATTCCATGGAATTCCAAAATGCATTTCCATCCAAACCATGAAACAGTATTCCATGGTTACATAATCTGTAGATTATCATTTATGGAAAATGACTCCACAGTTTACATAAAGTGTAGAATACTATTCTGCAGTTTATGTGAACCTCGTATTAATAATCTGCAGTTTTTCAAAAAAAGTTCTGTGTCTGGAATTTTGGAATTCTGCAGAATTTGGCAGAATCTTTTTAAATTTGACAGAATTCTGATGGAAGTGGAGTTTAGAAGTTCCACATAGCAGTAGTACACAAATGATATTGTACTACTGCCTCCGATTCTTTGGCCACTGAGTTGGATCAGTGCTCTAGCATGAATTTGATAACATCCAGTACTCGCTCCTCTCTGACCAGCTTTCTCTAAATGCTAAAAATGCAGTTGCCATGACCTCTGATAGTACACAGAGACTTGACATGTTCAAATAAACCCCACACTTTAAAACTCTGCATGGTTCCTACCTTGAGAGTGTTCCCTCCTTCAAATGCGTCAGTGTTTGGCTGGTTCAAAGCCCTGCTTTCTCAAACCACATTGATGCCATCCACAGACTGCTTCTCAGCAAACTCAGTGCACTGAATTGCAATAAATCCTGCTTCACCCTCCCAGTCTGATATGAGTTATGAGGTAAGATCATCCTTGGAATAATCCATCTGGTATTGGACTATACGAATGTGATCTACTGTGCTCCCCTGAACACTGCCCAAAGCACCTTATCTAGCTTGGACTATTTTTTCACTTCCACTGCCATTTTGCTATAAACTAGCCTCTCTGCACCCATAACTGTGCTCTCACCAACTTCTCCCTCCCCTCACTTTAAGCTTGGCGTTGACCCCGCTGAGATGCCTTCCTTTCCAAACACTGGTTAAGCTCCGTCCCCTACTATAACATGTACAAAATTACTTTGATGAAATTGCATCCTGTGCAGTCTCACAGGCCACACTAAAAAACAGCCATGGCTGTTTCATGGACAGAGTCATGAACTACTTCTTCAGAGCAGAGCACCTTTACCAGAAGTAAATTGAAGTTCTGTATTCATTTCATTTCTTCAAGGAAACATAATTCCAGATGGGGACAATGGAAACAATGCACATTTCTTTTGCATTTGTAAGATAATGTTGTTTAAGCAAAAAGGATTTTGCTTATACAGTATATTTCATTACAAAGGATTTATTTCAAACATGCTGTGCCTTGAAGCTGCTGAAATGAGCACAGCATAGTACAGTACTGTATGCTGAACAACATGAATAATTTAAGAAGGGAAAGAAGAAAAAGGAAGGGTTGAAACAACATCTCATGCTTGGTATAACTGAGCATAGCTTGACTTTCCAGGAGAGGTGTTTCCACAAATATACTTATGTTGCATAAACATCCAAAATGAAAGCAGCAATGAATGTTACAGTGAAAATGTTGTCCATTACATTTTATTCCACTGTAGATTGTCCCTTACTTCCTGTCTCGTCCAATCCCCTTCTTTCCTTTTTTTGAGTGTGCATTGTCACTATTTGTTATATATTAAATAATTCTTTGCAAAAAAAAATTATGTTAATGCATCAAGGTTCAGAATAAAGTGACAAAAGTAGGGAAATGTGATATCAGGGTTTCCAACCCTAACACCCCAGTCACGCCCCGGAAGTGAATGAAGAATGGAGTCTTCCTTGAGGTTGTCAACCCTAATGCTCACCCCACTGCAGTAACAGAAATGCTGAGATGTGATGGAACAGGTGTGTATGTTTCAGAGTGAATAGAATGGGATGAGTGTTAAGGTTGACAACCCCAAGGAAAAGTCTACCCCTCATTCACTTCAGGGGTGGGCAGGGATGTTAGGGTTGGAAACCCTAACATCACATTTCCTACTTTTGTCACTTTACCCTGAACCCTAACTGATTAACTGATGCATTAACACAGTTTTTTTTGAAAGAATATATATATATATATATATATGGGGACACCTTATAATGATTAGATATGCACTACTGATAAAATGTTGCACTAACCCACTAAATTTAATAATTGCTCAATAGAAGGTTATTATGGCATTTACCTCCTTGTGCTCTGTGTGCCTCCCACTCAGGGACATGCTCACTTACAGAGACACAGCTTATCATTTTTGTCTGTATTAAATCCTTGCACCAGTTATTATAAAACAATAATGGCTGTTTAAGGTTTATTTTATGAGTATTTTTAACACACCGTTAGAGTGCAATAATCTCATAAACCTCTCGAGCCTCGCTCTTGGGTTTTCTGGATTATCACACACCTCAGGTGTGTGAGAAATCCTGATAACACACACCTGCACGGGCATTATTTTATTTATACAATTTTTTTCCCAAAACTTTGTTAATGCACTAGTTAGGGTTCCAACATCAAATGTAGGGAAATGTTGTGTTAGGGTTTCCAACCCTAACACCCCACACCCACCCTGCAGGCAGCGACAGGCATGGGTGTGCCTTGGGGTTGTCAACCCTAATGCTCACCCCATTTCATGAGTAAATAAGCTGAGATGGGTACAGCATATGAGAATGGGGTGAGCACAAGGGTTGACAACTGTTTTGTGATTCTTTTTTTGAAAATTTGTGAAGAAGGATTTCAGAATGTTAAAAAACATATTTACAGGTGATTTATGAAAAAAACTAACACCAGAATCAGTTGGACTGTTGAGAACTTATTAAAGTACAAAATTCTGAGTTTAACATAGAAGTGAAGATTGAATCCTAACTATATGGGTGCAACCTCACCCCTACAATAAAAGGAGCACTCTCTTTACTATGACTAAGATCTGGTTTCATCAGTATTCCAAGCTTGTTTGTTTTTTTTTACTTTTTTTCTACCTCCATCTGATCCCCTTCTTTCTCTATTTGTGAGTGTGAATTATTACTTTTTGCTATATTTTAAATAATAAAAAAGCACTCCCTTGAATATGACTAGACCAGGTTTTCATCAGTATTCTAAGCTATTTTTTTTTTTTTTATTTCTGGTTTTCTCCCTCCTCCACAGCCTGCATTAGAAGCCTTCTTCAGACCCATATCTGGCCTCATTACTGTCACCCCTCTTTCTCCCTTGCTCCCAGACTGTCTACTCACAGTATCTTCTTCCCATGATGGCGGTCCTAAGCCTGGCCATATTACCTTTAGAAACAGGCAGATTGTGCAACTGGGAGAGAGCCTGGGTTGGGGGAGTGTGGATCTGCAAGCCATTGGGGGCTGTCATTATGCTGCAGCTTGATGTTCTTTCCAGTTTTCTCCCCTCCCTCTCACTAGGATGTATGCCAAGACAGATGTGTGCATACTATGTGGCAGTGTCAAGCCTGGCCAATCGTGTCCCTTCCCAGCACTGACTGTGCTCCAGCCTGTACCACGAGCTATGGTAACCTAGATGGTGGCTGCATGGTGGAGATTTCCACCTGCCTTCCCAGAGGAGGAGAGAATCCTGTGGGAAGCTTGATCTTCCTCGCTGGTTGGCCCTCCAACAAGTCAGGCTCGTTCCTGAACCCAGGTCACTGACAGTGAGAGCAGAAGCACAACTGCTGTGCCAAGAAACCAGTGCTCTAAGCTGCTTTAGTATACCTAGTGTTCCTTAAGGTCAGGGAACACTGTTTGCTGCATGCTTGTTCACGTTAGTCAAAAGCAAAATTAAGTTTAACAATGGGTGTTGTCAAAACAACAGAGACAACTGATGAAAACCTGGATCGAGCCATATTAAAAGGAGCACTATTTTTATTATTTCAAATGAAACACAGAACCATGGAAATAGTCAGACTATAAGGACTGCCAGGGCCATCCAGTCTGCCTGAAAGCCCTACACTAGTTTGTGCAAACAAAAGTGTAAAAGCAGACAGTATATGGAAAAAGAGTATCTGACAGGATATGAGATAATAGGCAATTTAGAATAAAAAGTACAGGTTAAAATATTCACTGTTATCATGCACTGCTGCCCCTGCATTGGGTCCATGTACAGTTAACTTCCTGTCCCAAAAACTGTTTACTTGGTAATGACCCAATGGCTAACCCCCATGAATACCTCAGTGGTGCCTTTATGGGTATCCCCGGTGCAGTAACACAATCCAGTGTGGCAGGCTTGTGAAATCTGACTCATGTGTATCTGGAGACAGTATCCCTAATGTTCATGATTTTTCTTTGGGAAACCACATGCCCTCCTCCCAGTGGTGTTGTGACCTGCTCTGACTGTGCAGCAACTCTGCACATTGTGCAGGGATCTATGTGTCCACAGCACTCCTTAGTCTTACCACAGGGGTTGCTGTGGGAGTGGGAGGGCAGAAAGCCCCTCCCTGAACCAGACAGTAGTGCCCTCAGCAGCATGTCCACCCCTTAGGCCACCAGACATATGGAAACTTGGGCTTGCAGCTAGTCCTGGGTCATCTGCATGGCAGTAGAGTTGTCTACCATGTGGTTATCAGGGCAGCCACTGATTCTTTTTTACATTTACCTAACTAATGTTGACATAGAAACATAGACCATGACAGTAGAAAAAGGTCCACAGGCATATATGGTCTGCCCAAGCCTTGTTAGCATGTGAGTAATGGCCCTATTGGCCATCCATACAATTGTTAACCTCCTCTACTCTATCATCCCCTGAGTTTATCATACTCCTGTGTCTGTCCCACAGTTGTTTGAATCCCACCACTGTTTTAGCACTGACCATATTACTCAACAGTCTGTTCTACCTGTCCACCACTCTTTCCATGAAAAAGTACTTCAAGACAACCTTTCTGAACTTCTTCCACCCTATTTCAGTGTATTATTTCTTGTTCTTGTATTTTCACTTATGGCAAACAACTCATTCCAGTTTAACGTTTATCCCATAGAGATATTTATATGGTATGTTTCAGTCATAACCCCACAACTCCGTGATATACGTGTTGAATTCTCTCAACATTTCCTCATATGTTTTCTCCCATTGCTCTGGGATCACTTTGTTCACCTTTCTATGCACTGCCTCCACCCTATCACATTCCACCCACATGAGCAGGCTCCAGAGCCTTGCACAGTACTCCAGGTGTGGGCAAACCTGAGAAATATACAAGGGAAGGATCACCTCTCTGCTTCTACTTGAAAACTAAGCTAAGAAATGCTCTACATTTTCCTTCTGGTCCATTACTATAGGGCTCCTGATATTACATAGGTTTACATTAAAAGCAATTCTTTTCAGTTGCCTTGGAGGGAGGCAGCATTTTCAAAATAATTTTACTGCTTAAATACCTTAGGCAAAAGTCCATTGGAAAAGAGGCCTTAGAGATTAACTAAAGCATTTTATATCACTTCTGCTTAGATATTCATGAAATTTAAAAAATAATTAAGGTTTATAAATTTCATAAAGAGTTTCATTACAACAATTCAACAACTAATATGACAAGGAAACATTTCTAGTACCACATTCTCTCCAGCATCATCACTTAATAGTATGCAACTAACTTCCTTGATACAACGTTGTGCTTCAAGCAATAAGACACAATTTTCAAGTAGATATAAACACATCAACTACATAATAAGACACATCAAAAAATTAAATTCAGTTTCAGCATTAATTATGAAAACTTTTCTTCTTGGCTTTAATGCTTCACTGCATGTATGATGTGTGAAGTATTAATGGGCTGTCTTCCAACATTACTACGTATTTCCTTGACAGCATCCAAATCAAGGATGGCTAGCAGACCACTGGCCTATATTTTAAATTACTAAGCAGGGTATGCTCATTTAGTGAGTAAGTGCAATATGCAGGCATTTCAGAGAAAGTTGTATTAGATTTCATCCTCTTATTTATCTTTGCTTTAAAAATACCCTTGTGTATCTTTACTGTTTCATTTTTGGTTATTGAAGTAAAGTGTCATCCGTTTTCTTCTTTCCAACTGAAAGCCTGGTCAGTCAGACTGCTTAAAGTAATATCTCTTCTAGTTATTGATTTCTCTGTAGCACAGCTATTTTATACCCTTCTCAGGCATTTTAAACCAGTGCTGAATGTGCACCTCTATCACATGATTATTATAAAGCAAAAAATAGCACTTCCCCTGAAGTGGGACTCAAGCTTGACTTTGGAAAAGCATTGGTTATCTTTTGACCTCATGTACTGTACTCTGTGTCTGTGATATCACAGGATAAAACCCTGTCTATGATTTCTAAGTAATGGTTAGTCTGAGCCAGTGCTACTTTCTTACATTGCTCTTCTTTTCCAACATGAGTGTGGTTTGGACAGAATCATATGGACATATGAACATGCCAGCAAATAAAGTCATTATGATCTATCCAGTCTGCTTGACTGTGCAGTTTGCAGTGCTTTTCAGAGGGAAATGCTCCCCTTCCCATTTCTTTGTTGACATCACTGAACTACCCCCTTGTCCCTACGCACCCTCCTTCTTCCTGTAACTTTCCCCTTCAGACTGTCCCATCCTCTCTTTTACCTGTCCACCATTTTTAGGGATACCACCTCCTCTGGCAACTCATTCTCAGTGAAAAAGTGCCTCCTCATCTACCCCCAAACTTTCCCCCACCAAACCTCCCCTTCCATCATTAGACTGTTCCCCCAGTGGTCTTGTTCCTACTAAAGCAGAACAGGACCTCAGAGCCAACCCTGATTATACCTTTATGGTACATGATGGTCACACTGATGCCCCCCTCCCTTCTTTCCTCAACAGAGTACATGTTGAACACCCTAAGCCTCTCCTCATAGGTGCTGCCCTGCTTCCCCTGGATCATCTTGGTCATCCTTCTCTTGACTGTCTCCAGCATGTTAATATCCTTCTTAAAAGATGGGCATCAAATGCTGCAGACTGTACTCCATGTGCGGTCTTACCAGTGATGTCTTCAGTGGCAGAATGACCTCCACCTTCCTGGTAGAAATTCCTCTGCCTATGCTTGGCTATTATCAGATAAATTCAGAAACATTGTAGCAACTGTGTAACAAAATCTTTGAGTAGCAAAAAAAGCCTGACACCTTGCTAAGTATTATTTTGTTTTTATTTTGCTCCGTGACATGAAAGTCTTCTTACAGAGAGCCATTTTTTCCATTTAAGTTATAGGCTGCCATGGTTTTGAGAAACATTTTGTTTGAGGGAAGGTTTAGTTGATTGGTGTAGGTTTGGACATTTGACTGAGTTAGGAAAAAACCTCCAAACTGCACTGCCTGTCTATGGTGCAGTGTTTGTTAAATAACTGAACACAAAGTGACAACACTGCATTCAGGAGCCATTTTAAAGTGATAAAAAAGCATTTAGTGCCAAAACTTACATTAAAATGCAGCCAATGATATTCTTCATGAACATCCTTGCGTGCATGTGGAGCTAAACAGCTCCTTCCTCAGGGAAGGGTTTACTCAATGTGCATACTCATACATATGTAATACTGACCGGTCACAAGCATGTAATCAACATATTCAAATTGCTTAATACACATTAATAGATAAAATTTGCTCTCTCATTTAAATGAACAGAACTATTTTTAAAATGCCTAATCCAGTCTAATCTATCATATATGTGTGCTCAAATCCACTACATCAATGTGACATTAAACTAAGCTAATACTTAACATGTCCTTAAGTCATGTTAACCCTTAGGCTGCCAACAGAATTAGAATGTATAGGAAGTTTGGACTGATGTATTAGTCTGTCAGTGGCTATGCAAAGGTTAAGTGTTAGATTAATTTTAATATCAACTGCCCTTCCGTCATGTTGAGCAATTTAAATATGTTAATTAAATGGACATTTGACTCAGCAGAAATTGAGGAACTAATTGGAAACACTTCAGCATGGAAAAGCCACCAGAGGTTTCATTATCTAGTATGTGACTGGACCCCTATCTTGAAATTCATTTTCCTCCCTCCCTTGCACCTCCTCTTCTGCCTTCCCACTAGGTCACATCTGTAAATGACCCTTCTGTCCATTTCTGCTTAACTGGTAAACCAGTTTCAAGTAAATAAATAAATACATTTTTAAACAAATCATTCTGACTCTACATTCTGCTTAGTTTAGTGTACTGATGCACAGATAGTGAAAAGTGGACTTCCAGAAACAGTTTTATGGACTCTAGCCTGCTATAGAAGCTATTATCAATATTTTATATATAATCTGTATACCATAAATTATGTAGAAGTAATGCTGCAGGAAATGGGGAAGCCTGTGTGCATATGAACCCCCAGAAAACCTTTCTCCAACATATCCCATTATCAGATCAGGTGTGCAGATTATCTAATTTGACCCCTGAATCCTGCCAGAAATCCATTTGCTGCACTCTATGGACTCTATTAGTTTTAGTCATGCAATATTGGTTTTAAATTGGGAGTTTAATAACTGCTATACAGTGATTGGGTAAGACTCTGGCTGTAAGTCCCACAACAAAGACTTTAACTCTCATAAAAAAAAAAACTGACAGTGCAGTGAAGTACTGGCGGTGAGCACTGCCCTCTTGAAAGTGTATCAAATGAGACATTAAACCAAGGTCCTGCCTACCTGTGGAGAATGACTGTTCCTCTTGTCTGCATAGAATTATTGCACTACCTTTAGTATTGTCCACAGAAGCAGAAAACTGGCACCAGATATGGACACTTTCTAAAATAGTCATGGTACAAACTAATGAATTCGGTGCAAAGTAGCAGTGTATGCACTCATAGTTTTAGTTGTGTAGTGTGAACAGGAGGACTGAAATCCACAAATTTGTATTACTTTGTTGCAGATAGGAAACAAACTGGCCTGACTCTTTCCTGTTGCCCCTCCACACAAGCAGAATGTTGTCAATATATTGCTTCCATAGATCAATCCTATGGTGAAAAGGATTGACCTCACTATTATGGACAAATTCAGTCTCCCATTTTCTTAGATAAAGATTTGCATAGGTACGTGCAAAAGTAGCACCCATTGCAGTACCTTTAATCTGCAGCCACAATTGGTCCTGAAAAACAAAACAGTTAGATGTTATGACTAACCATGCACAATGGGGGGATTCTCCAAGGGGTGGGAATAACATGCTGGAAGCATGTAACCTGCCCACGGAGTCCTGCACACATAGACTGATGCTTGGTGGCCATATTCACATACACTGGCCACTGTGTGGCCCTCTTTTGTGGCCCCACCCCCGGCATGTCAGTGCATGGGGCCCTTCCATGAACATGGGAGGGCATCCAATGGGATGCCTGAACCCAGTCCACCACTGGATCACTCGTGCTCATGGGGCATCACAGCATTCAGGCAGCTATGGTGCAGCTGTGGCACCGGGGTGGGCGGTTGGCCAGATGGCCACCCCGGCCCTCCATGAGGAACCCAAGGGCAGGGGTACTATGTTGGGGGTTTTCCCCATGCCCCAACTACACCACTGTGGCTGGAGGTGGCATCCCGGGGTGCATGTACCAGCTACATCTGGGGCATGTTGGTGTAGACTGCACCTCCGCTCACCTGGCACTCCATGCTTTCAAGAATAGCATGCAGCATAGGCACACCCCCTGCTCTGTCCCCTGGACTGCCCCCATGTGGGGATCACCTGTGGGCCATAGGATCTGGAGCGCATCAGCTCAACGACTTCATGGAGCATCAGGTGCAGGGGGCGCAGCAGCAACAGAGTGTCTACGTACCCCAGATATGTGGCGTGTAGTGACTCTGTACCTTAGAGAATAGCCCCCAATGTACAAAAAAAATTTGAATGCATCATAGTTGTTGGTTTTAGTGTTTAAGAAATGATGAATTGCTTCCAATCCACCCTCAGTGTGGGGTATTAGTATACAGTGACTCAGTATCAAGTGACACCAATTACCAGTCCTTGACCATTATTTCATATCCCCCCATATGTACAATATATATCCAGTATCCCTGGCATGTGAAGGTAAACAGAAAACCATTTCCTTTATGTAGCCATCCACTAGCTCAGAAAGAGGTTGCATCAGAGACCCTATTACTGCCATAATTGGGTGCCCTGGGGAGTCCTGCAAACTTTTACAGACTTTGGTAGCAAATAAATAACATTAGCCTGCTGCTCGAACAGGCTCATGACTTTAAATATCTTGGGATAACACTAGACAGTTCACTCTCGTAAGCCACTAACATCAACCATATATTGAAGGTAATTAACTCAAGGATTGGGCTTATATATATATATATATTATATATATATATACATATATATATATATATATACATATACCCCTTTTCTACCCTTTATTGCTCTCTTTCCTTATCCCCCTCCTTCCCCTCACCCTTTTATGCCTTTTTTCCCTTCCCCTGTCCTGTACATTAATTTAACTCATCACACCTCTCCCCCTCCCTCCTACATTCTTACACCCTATACAATAACCCTCCCTACTCCTTTCCTCATCTCTTCCCCACCCTCCCCCTTCCTCTCTCTTTCTCTCACACTCTCTCTGCCTGCATTCCAGCCAGCACTTAGTCCTAGTAAACTGCACTTATGACAAAGTCAGTTCTTGATTGCCTCGTACCCACTGTGCTCCCTCTCCCTTTTGCCTGACAAGCTCGTTTTGTATACTCCTCAAATTGTTTGTCAGCATATTATTTTTCCTTTAAACCCTGTAACTTGTACACTGTTGTATTCCTCTGTATTATTCATTCTGTATTCTGATGCAGAACCTTTGTAAATGAACCTTTGGTTCAAAGGTATGTGTACAGTGATCCTAGAATCTAATAAAAAAATAATACATATATATATATATATATATATATATATATATATATATATATATATATAGGCATCGACATTGCATGACCTCAGAAGCCGTCTGGTTAGCAGTCACAAGTTCAATCCTCTCCATAATTGATTATGGATTAGCTATTTACAGTGCAGCCACTGATACAATCCCTAAAAGAATAAACAATGCACTTAATACGTCCTGCTGACTGGTATCTGGTACACATAAGCATATTCACACCTGTGACCTGTATGAACAGACCAGCTGGTTGCACCTCAAGGGTAAAATCACTTATGAGACCTGCCTACTTGCAAAAAAATCAGCCTCAGCCTTACCCTGCCAGCAACCATGTATCTTCTCACCTGGGTGCCCAATCTACCCAATACCCATAGTGCATCCAAACAGGCCTTCCTAGTTCCATTTTGCCATACCACTCAGGCTCAGTGGACATTTATGTTCAGAGCACCCTGCCTGCTGAATGGTCTCCCCTTGGACATCCTTGTTGAAATGAAGCTTGGCCCTTTCAAGTACAAACTCCACTAACACCTCACTGCACTTAGCAGCTGTGACTGCCCTCCATAAGTTATCCTGCCACTCTTCCTACCCATATCCTCTCTGAGCACTGTCCCTTGCCCCTCCACCCATTAACTCCTTCCTTCCTTCCTTTCCCCTCCTACCTGTCTAGCCTTGCTCCACCTGCCAGTTACAACATTAAACCCCTCAACTCTCCTCAATCCTCCATCTCCCCCTATATTCTCTCTCACACCTCTTCTCTTGTCATTCTAGCCTTTCTGGTGACCCTGCCCTCTCCTTTTTTGCCTATCTCCTCCATTCATCTCCCCCAGCCCCCAACTATTGTTTTCCCAATTAGTTCTCCTCCTCACTCATTTGCTTTTGACAAGGTCAGTCTACTGGCTGCTTTATAGTTGCTATGAATTTTACTGTTTGTATCTTGTCTGTAACCCTGCTCATAATGGTTTAATCTCCCACTGTGGTTATGCTTCCCAAGGTGTGTTAACTGCTTGTCCTTCCATGATGTAGAGCCTTTGTAAAAGAGCCCTGGCTCAAAGGTGTTTGTAATCTGAGAAATAAATAAAAAAATATATAAAGTTGCTCTTATTGGATGTTGCAGTTAGATATCTTTTAACATTATCCAGAATTACATCTTCATCCACTGCCTGTGAATGACACATCAATATTATTTTTCTACATAATGGTGGGATCTGATACCAGTTGTCTGTAAAACTGTGGATTACTCAGTTGTCTTTGAGCCTCTGTGATCTACTTGGAGGTGTCCATAACAATGACAAACCTACTTATTAGCCAGTTTCACAATCAATTTTAGGTCATGGTCCAACCTGTGTTCAGGTTCCATTTCCTCTGTTGTAATGTTGACATATATTGCCAGTTGTTGTTTGTCCATAAATTCTTTAAAATCATACTCACACTCATTCAAAATAGCAACATATGCATTGTAATGTGCGAAAAATGTCAATCAAGGATAAAAGTCCACAAAATTTTCTGATGTTGAGACTGTGCTCTCCAATGCAGATATATTCTCAGTGTTGATAATGTCCATATAGGAAGTGTCTAGTAGGGCTACATCACTCTGATCATAAGCTGATTCTGAAGCATTTGTATTTCATGAAGTAGTATTACCATCAAGTAGCAGAGGGCCATCCCTTGTCCTGTCCATTTCAACTAGTTAACAAAAAAAAATAGTTCAGGTTCAAACACCTCATAAGTGAATACAAGTCCAGGTACAGATTCAGTGGTCTTATTTCTTATGTAGGCATGAACAAAAGTCCCTTCCCTTAAAGTGAATGTTCCACTTCTATTAAGGGTTTTGAAGAAACGTTGATTGTGTTTGTTTCTTTCTGAGGTTTCAGTTTCTTGAGTGTCAGTTTCTCAATTTGGGTTCCTGAAGTGCCTGCCATTTATTTCTCATCTGCACCAAAGTAATACATATTTGCAAGTTTCTATCCAGGCTGATTAAAAAGCATCAGCTTCTTGGATCTTAAAATTTCTAAGCTCCAAGTTGGTACTGTCAGTACTAATCTGTACTGAGAAGAGATGGAAAGAAACATTCTGCTCCACTTCTCTAGTTGCCATCTGCAATACACTATAGAAAATATCCCAAAGTTTCATTTCCTTCATATTCATTGTAACTACAGTAATAATACTAATTTTGAAAAATGCAGTGTTGAGAGACAAACCAGATTTGAAGTTAGAGAAAATAGACAGGAGACTGTGGATATGGCCAGCTCAGAGTTGAAAAGCAAGAACAGGAAGGCACTTCTCCTATAGAAACTTTCACTTGAAGGTGAGGGAGTGGGACAACCACATTTCAATTTTGAGACCACATACTTCAGGCAAAGTTTACAACACAAATAAGTAAGATAATAATGCAAAACTGGTCTGGTGTAAGCTCAAATCGTATTCTGAGAAATTATCCTTTGCAAACTCTCCAGTTTGTGTACAAGAGGGGCAAGAACCTGGCTGATATACTTTACATAGCCTACAGCCTGCAGAGCCACTACAAAATAAGGCTTAGCTCCCTTGTATTCCTTGTGGTGCTTTCAATGTGGTTGCTATACATTTTGTCCCTATATTCCTAAGACTACTAGTTTTAAAATGATAATTTTTTGTAAGTCCTTTGAATGCTGCTGCTTTATTAATTGCAATACTGTAAATGTAGTACACCTTGAAAATTGCACTTGTGGTACATTTTATGTCAGGAAAATGTCCCACCCATTTAAGGTCCACATAGGTGAGCATCTGTGCTCCATTTCAAAACTGGTTTGAGCAAATGCCCTCTCTACACATGTTCACTCACGACCCAGTACAGAACTACATGAATTTAAGCTCTGTGGGATAGAGGTGAAACTTGGTAAGTGGTGTGTGTGTGTGTGTGTGATTTGGAGCAACTTACTTTGCAACAGAAATCAATGTGGATTATACAGTTAGGTGCCTTGTGTCCATCTAGTTTGAATGAAAGGATTGAGATATGGTCATTTCTGAAGTACTTTTTCCAAGCTAATAATTGCCATTTGGTGTTCCTTACAGAAAAGAGGAGGTGGTTGGTTATCCTTCACCAAATGTTCAAATGTTCATATGTTGGGGCTGGTCAAGGCAGGTTCATGCAAGAATTCAAAGAAAATAGTCTCCAGTCACTCTGTGTAGATATCAATCCACTGGTTTATGTGTGCAGTTCATGTGTAAATAACACACAGAGACCATGGGACACAGGTAACACCTGTAAGATACATCCCTTAACTAAGGGATTGATATACTGAATCACATGAGACAAAAACACAGCCACAAGGGGTGGCTATATAACAACAAAAAGGAATAATGAACCACTTTGAAAAACAGAAATTAACAAAAAACAGAGAACTAGATTCCTGACCCCTGAAGAAGCCCACTTTTGGTGAAACATTAGGTGACACCAGAGGACCTACTGGTTATTTATACATGAGCTGCATGAATAAACCAGTGGATTGATAAATAAATAGAGTGGCTAGAGACTCTTTTCTCTGAATATCTTGTGTTCCTTGATTTTTGAATTTTAATGCTTTGCATGTATTAGTGATGCTGCATGCGTTCTAATTGTGTGTATGTATATACATCACTAGTGATGAAGTTTATCTTACTGTATTTATTACCGTTCTCCCTCTTCTCTCTTCTTTTTAAAGTGCATGTTATTAATCAAGCCACAGCCGGTGCCCACATGTGTAGCAATGTGTGCAATATCTATGTATTTTACATATTAATGTTCTGTGAAATATTTTTGCAACTGTTTATATCACAACTGCATCTGGTGTTTTGCAGTTAATTACAAGTACTGTATATGCTTGAATGAGAGCCTGGGTGCTTATTTATTTCTGAACTCTTTAGCCCCGGGCGCTTATTCGAGCAGGTGTGTAATCAAACACCGGCGCTTATTAAATTTGTGCAATATTTGTGGTTGGGGAGGGTACCAGCGAGTTGCAAAGGCTGAAAGATAAAGCAAAAATCCAAGATCTTCATTTGCACGCAAAATCCATTTTATTTTAATCACAGTGCTTAGTTGTGGGGGCAGGCACTGTTACCGCCATTTAATGAAAAAATAAATTAATTCATCATCACTGTCATTGACAGCTAGCTCATTTTCAGCTGTCTCTTCAGCATCCTCTGTTTCTTCTTCTTCTGGTTTGGGCTCTGGAGTATTTTCGGCAGCAAAGCTGCTGCCCTTAGAGAGTGCACAAAGCTTTGTTAGGACATCCTCCCTTTGCTCATGTAGGATCCCATCTGGTTTGAGCACATTTATGTTCTTATCTTGTGAGTTGTCAAGGGAATTCAAAACACCACATACAATGAATGGTTTTATAATCAACTCAGTTGGGATAATGTGCCAGGCTTGTTTAACCTACTCTGCAAGCTGGACACTGGTAGGAGGCTTAAGGTTCCTTCCTTGGGTGTACTGCTTGTCTCCCTCTGACATCCACTCTTCTTAAAGCTCCCTGTGGTAGGCTTTAAAGGGGAGAATGCAGCAGACATCTATAATAGCAACATTTGATTTATGAATGGGGTGCCTTGGGAACTGCCTGGGAAACTGCCTAACACCTAATTACATGGGGAATTAATCTAACCACCAATTTTAAATGAGTTGCTTTGTTTGAGTGGCTACTGGTAATTACCTAGTGCTAATTGCACTGCGCGGCAAGTGGAAATGGGTGTTAATCACACCTAGCTTTCCACAGTGACAGCGCTAATTGCTAGCCACTTTGCCCCACCCTGGCCTTCAATTGCACCTAGCTTTCCACAGTGACAGCATTAATCACTAGCTGCTTTGTCCTATCCTGGCCATCAATTGAACCAGGCTCTTAATTAAACACAAGCACTTATTTATTTGGATGTTGTGATCATCCAGGTGCTTATTCAAACAGGCTCTTATTTGAGCACCGGCAGTAAGTCGAGCATATACGGTATGTTGTTATTCTGTCTATGATGCACTTTGCATTGTCACTTTAAACTCAACACTATTTAAGCGAGTATGGTTTCAACATATGGGTTCCTCCCTGAAGAATCCCTTTGCAAAACCAATCAGGGGACTCTTTCTGTGTCGGCCCTTCCGTTCACGCTGCACAACTAAAACTCTGAGTGTATATATATATATATATATATATATATATATATGGCTTCTATGCAAAGAATGCACTAGTTTGCACAATAAACCTTTCAGAAAGCGTCCATCATGGGTGCCAATTTTTCTGTTTCTCTTGCTGACTTTAGTTTAATATGGCACAGTCAGGCTGTGGAGTGAATTGTTGTTTTTTTTTATTAGGATTGTCCACTGCTTAAGTATAGGATGCAGTGCTCCCAGATGTATTTTCCCTGTAACTCCAGAGCAATTTTCCTGTGTTTTCCTGTAGATTACATTATTTCCTATGGAAGCCAAATTGCTCAAAGTTTTCCCATATAACTAGTACAAGTCTGTGGGAACAGTTTGCATGTAGATGGCTCCATTTCCCTGTAAAATACAGAAATCCTTGTAGATCTGGGAGCCCTGAGGATGATTTCTGGTAACTCCAAAATAAATGCTGATTTTTTTGACATTTTTACCATGAATTTTAGTTGTAAATGAATCAAAAAATCTGAAAATGCCTGAAACATGCTTTAAGATGTTTTTTAAAGCCTCTTTGTCTGCAAACAGCCTCTCCACCTCTGCTAACATATAACTCCGGTTGAATCTGTGGGACAACAAGTTCTAACTTGTCTGCCTAAAGACATGCTGAGTCATTTTATAGGCAGGTTCAATGTTTTTAACTTTCTTTCTGGTCTGGATCTCAGTGGGGGTATAACACATATCTTCTTATTAGGAGTGCTCTTCAGCACCCCCATCAGCATCCCCCTACCCTTCTGCATGGGGTGGTGGTCCATGGCTTAATGCTTACAGTGGGCTTTCTCTGGATGCTAAGGGAAGATTGAGATCTTTCTTTGTTCCCCAGGAGATTGTGAAGGGGTATCATTTGGCAGGCAGTGGAGGCCCTTCTCTTGGTGTCATGCTGCTTGAGGTGCAAGACTTTTCTCTTTTTTTAATATTCAAGTATTTATCCTCCTTTGTCTGGGGGAAGGAAACTGCCTCAGCTTTATCCCCAGCCCCTCCAGGGCCACTATCCACCTTCCCTGGTGTGTGCCCTGTCATAGTTTCTCCCCACAAGTTCCCCTGTTGTGGCAGGGCTGAAGGGAGAGGGCTGTCCCCCCCCCGAGTACTTCAGAGCATAGGAAGACCAGGTCACTCACCAGCCGGTGGCACAGTCATGGAGATAGCTGGGCCAGGTGCTAGGAAGCCTCCCCATGACATCCATTTACGCTTGTTTTTTCTACCATCCCACCCCCCCGTGCAGCGCAGAGCTCGCACATGGAGGCATGCTCATTCTATATGTCTCCGCAGGTCCTTCCAGACTTTGCCTCCCTGACTTGCTCCACCCCAGGCCTCCACCTGGGGGCAGCTGAGTCAATGATGACAAGCCACAACTTCCCCAAAAGAGGTAAGCTGTTCCACAGATTCTCAATCCTCTCCCTCACCAGCTGACCCCCGATGATTTGAATTCATTCCTGAACCCAGGTCACTGGCATGACAGGAGGTAAGGTATTTTGCAGTGCCTCAGCTCTCCATGCTACTGGGCAGGCTTGAGGATGTTCCTCTTCTTCTGTTTTGGTCCCATGCCCTACCTCAACTACTCCGCTAATCCTTGCACTCACATCTGTCCCAGGTGCACCCACCCTTAGCCATTGCTAAAAGGTGGAAAATCACCAGGCTATGAATCCCTCCTTCCTTGGAGGAGGAAAGCAGTTCATCAGGCATTCATCCTCCTCCAGCTGATCCTGTGATGCTCCAGGTTCAGACTCAAACCAGGGTCATCGGCACTGCAAGTAGTAGTTCTACCCCTGCACCATAGTCTGGCTTTTGACTGGCAGGCTCTGTGTTTAGTGTCTATGCAAATGAGGGGCCCTAAAATACAGAGAACATAAATAAGGTAGCTACTGTAGAGAAGCAGGCATTTTAGTTTTGGGGAGTGGATTTAGTTCTGAGAACACTAAATATAGACACTCCCAGACTCTCCCTACCCTGTGGGGTAGGGAGAGGCAGTGGTTCCCATTGCCTGGAGGAAGACAGTTACCAATTGTTTAGATAAGAAAGATGCAAAGAGAGACTACAGCAGAGAAGTAGAAACTGAAACAGCAGAATGAGAAAGACAGAGAAAGACAGAGACTTAGAGTGAGACAGAGAAAGGGGGGTTAAGTACTGAGAATAAGAGAAAGAGCTCTAAGTAATGTGAGTCAGAGAAAGAGAGCAATTACTGGGGTCCCCATGGTCCCTCCATGGATCTGTTCGGAGGTCCATGCTGGTCTACTCTAGATTGCATGTTAGCAGGGGAAGGTGCCCTTTACAGCATATGGCCCAGAAGCAGAGGCATCATGAATATGCCTTTACCACCATTCTGTTGGTGCCGTTCCATCAATAGAAAGTCATACATGTGTGCCAAGTTCTGTTGTTTAGGTATGTCTTTGTCAACCATGTATGTTCAGGAAACTCTGCCACTTGTGAGCTGTGATTAAGGGTAGGATGCAAGGGAACCTGGGTCTAGATTAATATGAAATATTAGCCTAACGGTGTCTGGTTGACACAGTCCCACACAAAAGATTAATATTCAAATTAACCAGCCTGGGAGTGGGTCCCAGGGTGGTAGCCTGGGTAAAACATTGGCTGCACAACAGGACACAGAAGGTAATTGTAAATGGAGTCCACTCTGAAGAAAGAGGGGTTACTAGTGGGGTACCGCAGGGTTCAGTATTGGGTTCAGTCCTTTTTAATGTCTTCATCAGTGACATTGCAGAGGGACTGGAAGGAAAAGTATGCCTTTTGCGATTGACACAGGATCTGCAACAGGGTTGATACACAAGGAGGCGTGGAAAGGATGAAAAGGAACTTGGCAAGGTTGGAGGAATGGTCAGAAGTATGGCAGCTAGGATTCAATGTAAAGAAGTGCAAAATAATGCACCTGGGAAACAAGAACCAGGGAAGAATACACAATGGGTGGGAGGTAGTAACAACAACAAAAAGGAAAGGGACCTGGGGTAATCATATCAGATGACCTTAAGGTTAGCAAGCAATGAGAAAGGCAGTAGGGAGGGCTGGGGTATACTGGGATGTATAGGGAGAGGCATCAGCATCAGAAAACAGGAAGTTGTTATCCTCTGTACAGACAGTTGGTGAGACCCCATCTGGAGTACTGTGTCCAGTTCTGGAGACCCCATCTCCGCAGACATAGACAGGATAGAGGTAGTCCAGAGGAGGGCAACTAAAATGGTGCAGGGTCTGCAAGAGAAGCCGTATGAGGATAGACTAAAGGAGCTTAATATGTATACCCTTGAGGAAAGAAGGGAGAGGGGGGACATGATAGAAACTTTTAAGTACCCCATTGGAATCAACAAAGTCCAAGAGGGTAGCATCTTTCAGAAAAAGAGACGTGCAAGAACAAGGGGACACAATTTAAAGATAGAAGGAGGGCGGTTCAGGGGCAATGTGAGGAAGTATTATTTCACAGAGAGGGTAGTGGATGCATGGAACAGCCTTCCTGAGGAGGTTGTGGGGTCTAAAACTGTGGGAGAATTCAAGAATGCATGGGACAGGCATAAGGCAATTCTTGTGGGGGGTAGGAAGAAATAGGCTGTTGGTTAACTAGGATCTGCGGCCTATCCTGTAGGTAGGGAAATGGGCAGACTAGATGGGCCAAGCAGTCCTTATCTGCCATCAAAGTCTATGTTTCTATGTTTCAAAGTCTATGGGCAATCAAATCAAATCAAAATTTATTTATAATGCACTTTTCTACATATCAAAGCATGATTACATATCAAAATAACATCAAACATAATAAATAACAGCATAAAAACAATAAAAGCAGCAGTAGACCTATTCAAACATTAATTCAAGCAGATAACTTTTCAAAGACCCCTTAAATGACTCCGTGGACAAACACTCTCTAATCTGACAAGGTAGAGAATTCCACAGCATTTGGGCCATAAAAGAAAAAGCTCTGGCCCCAGAAGACTGAAGATGAACCCTGGAAATCTCTAGCAATCCCTCATCAGCGGAGTGGAGTGGGCAGTAAGGTCGAAGGAGATCTTGCCAGTAGCCCAGTCCCTGACTGTGTAGGGTCTTATAGGTCTCAGCAATGCAACCTTTAAAGTGATTTTCCACCACACTGGCAGCCAGTGCAGTTCGTGCAGCACAGGTGTGATGTGACAAGTTCTTGGTAACCCAGTCAACAACCTGGCTGCAGCATTCTGCACCAGCTGCAGGTGACAGAGATCCACTCCTGGCAACCCTAGATATAGAGCATTACAGTAATCAAGACGTGAGGAAACAAAGGCGTGGACCAACACAGGAAGGCCATCGTGTGGAACAAGGTGTTTTATCCAAGCGATATTCCTCAGATGATAAAAGGAAGACTTGACAGCGACCAACACCTGTGCCTTCAGTGTCAGCTCACTGTCAAGAATTATGCCCAGATTCCGCACCTGTTCAGAAAGTCTCAACTGGTTATCCCCTAGTACAAGGCCAGAGGGAGACCCAGTAGTCAACTTCTCTACACGATGACCCGGGTCCACAACCAACACCTCAGTCTTATCCGGATTCAGTTTCAACCAGTTAGCACTCATCCAGTCCTGGATCTCAGCAAGGCAATTATTAAAGACCGATAATACATCATTCTGTTTGGGTACAAAGGCCATATAGAGCTGAGTATTATCTGTGTAGCAGTGAAAACTCAGCCCATAACACCTTATAATGTCTCCCAATGGCAGCATATACACCGTGAACAACATGGGGGAAAGCACAGAGCCCTGCGGCACCCCATAGTAAAGGGAGCAGAGGAAAAAAATCCTGAAACTACCCTCTGACTTCTGCCTGTGAGGAAAGAGTGGAACCATCTAAGGACTGTTCCTGACAGTCCACAGAATAGCCGCAGGTGATCTAGCAACATCCCATGGTCCACGGTATCAAACACTGGAGAGAGATCAAGGAGGACCAAGATCGAATGGCTCCTCCGATCTCTAGCTATTAGGAGATCATTAAGTACCCGGACCAACGCCATCTCAGTACTATGCCTTTTCCTGAAACAGGGCTGGAGAGGATCATAGACCTCATGGGTGGTAAGAAAGTCATTGAGCTGCAACGCGACTACTTTCTCAATAACCTTGCCCAAAAAGGGCAGGCTAGAGATTGGTCTGTAGTTAGTGAGACAGTCTGGGTAAAGGGAAGATTTCTTCAAAAGGGGTATCAAGACAGCCTCTTTTAAGGACTCCGGAAACACCCCTTGGTCCAAAGAGCACCAGACTATCTCAGCAAGGCCTGGTCCGATCGCATCCATGCACCCCACAAGGAGGCACATAGGACCAGGATAGAAACTACAGCAAGTTGGTCACAAGCCCTGGATAATGTTCATGATATCCATGATAGCTGGCTGGTAAAAATCTGTCCGGGTAGACTGAGGCCCTGTAACCCCACATCGATTCCTGCAACGCTCCTTAGAACGTGTACTGTGGATCTCCAACCTGATCGATGACACCTTATCCTCAAAAAAACAAGCAAACTCATTACACTATATTTTGGAAAAAGCTCTCTGACCCCGCAGACAGGCTTAGCCTGCATGTAGTCTCTTAGCCAAGTGGGTGGGAAGCTGTAAAACTATAACACCATGCTCATCCCATACAGATATGTGTTTGTGCTCACTTCATGTGTGCGAAAGTGACTAAGAATTATGTAGTATGTGAAATGGCACTCTTATAGAGACTCTTAGGAGATACAGCATTCCCCAAGCCAAGATGCTCTTGTATGTGTTTAAGTGGACTCCTTAGGGGGACACCAGTAACTAAATTTCAGTTATGATTGACTTAGTATAAAACTGGATGTGCACCCTATAGATTTTAATAGTTAATAATTTTTATTAAGTTTGAAAGATAATATCAGACATTGCCATGGACATAAAGAAGATACAACATGACACATATGCATACACATTGACCGCAGTGTCATTATATAATTGACAAAGTCTAGCCCACAGAAAAGGACATTGCTAAGTAATGATACAGTAAGAAATTATACAGTGAGTTGTATTGTGGTATTGTGCCCAAAAGATAAGAAAAAAAGAAAAAAGAAAAGAAAAGTATGAGAGATTGCATGATTACCACCACATCTAGATTAGTTAAGGCATCTAATATGGGCTAAGTATTTTAATGGGTTCACCACAACATATCCAAGACACACTGTCTTAGGGTAGCTGGTCCATTCCACTGGGGTGTCAAACAGACGAGGCATACTGATGAGTCCTGGTAGGACGAAACACGTGTCTATGTCATCTGTTAGCACACTTTGCAAACTGTGTGAGAGGCCTTTTGGCACAATACAATTCTGCTTAAAGTTGGACCAGCATAACATTCTGTGGTGATTTGCATATGTAGCCCATGATGCTTTGCATTGTGTGGCCATGTGTAATTTTGTATTTTCTTGAAACTTGGCTTCCCAGCCAAATGCTCTTTGGGATAACCCTTGCCTCAGTGTTTGCGCACAGAGGTTCTTTGTCTTTTAAATAGTTTTTTATTTTAATGGGTTCACCACAACATATCCAAGACACACTGTCTTAGGGTAGCTGGTCCATTCCACTGGGGTGTCAAACAGACGAGGCATACTGATGAGTCCTGGTAGGCCGAAACACGTGTCTATGTCATCTGTTAGCATCCTTTGCAAACTGTGTGAGAGGCCTTTCTGCACCATACAATTCTGCTTAAAGTTGGACCAGCATAACATTCTGTGGTGATTTGCATATGCAGCCCATGATGCTTTGCATTGTGTGGCCATGTGTAATTTTGTATTTTCTTGAAACTTGGCTTCCCAGCTAAATGCCCTTTGGGGTAACCCTGGCCTCAGTGTTTGTGCACGGAGGTTCTTTGTCTTTTAAATAGTTTTTTATTTTAATGGGTTCACCACAACATATCCAAGACACACTGTCTTAGGGTAGCTGGTCCATTCCACTGGGGTGTCAAACAGACGAGGCATACTGATGAGTCCTGGTAGGACGAAACACGTGTCTATGTCATCTGTTAGCATCCTTTGCAAACTGTGTGAGAGGCCTTTTGGAACCATACAATTCTGCTTAAAGTTGGACCAGCATAACATTCTGTGGTGATTTGCATATGCAGCCCATGATGCTTTGCATTGTGTGGCCATGTGTAATTTTGTATTTTCTTGAAACTTGGCTTCCCAGCTAAATGCCCTTTGGGGTAACCCTTGCCTCAGTGTTTGTGCAGGGAGGTTCTTTGTCTTTTAAATAGTTTTTTATTTTAATGGGTTCACCACAACATATCCAAGACACACTGTCTTAGGGTAGCTGGTCCATTCCACTGGGGTGTCAAACAGACGAGGCATACTGATGAGTCCTGGTAGGATGAAACACATGTCTATGTCATCTGTTAGCACCCTTTGCAAACTGTGTGAGAGGCCTTTTGGCACCATACAATTCTGCTTAAAGTTGGACCAGCATAATATTCTGTGGTGATTTGCATATGCAGCCCATGATGCTTTGCATTGTGTGGCCATGTGTGATTTTGTATTTTCTTGAAACTTGCCTTCCCAGCCAAATGCCCTTTGGGGTAACCCTTGCCTCAGTGTTTGCACACAGAGGCTCTTTGTCTTTTAAATAGTTTTTTAATTTAATGGGTTCACCACAACATCTCCAAGACACACTGTCTTAGGGTAGCTGGTCCATTCCACTGGGGTGTCAAACAGACGAGGCATACTGATGAGTCCTGGTAGGACGAAACACGTGTCTATGTCATCTGTTAGCACCCTTTGCAAACTGTGTGAGAGGCCTTTTGGCACCATACAATTCTGCTTAAAGTTGGACCAGCATAACATTCTGTGGTGATTTGCATATGCAGCCCATGATGCTTTGCATTGTGTGGCCATGTGTGATTTTGTATTTTCTTGAAACTTGGCTTCCCAGCCAAATACCCTTTGGGGTAACCCTTGCCTCAGTGTTTGCGCACAGAGGTTCTTTGTCTAATATGGGCATAATACATAAGTGTCTCCTGATACCTGAAAAAGACTGAAAAGCACAGACATAATAACAAAATACTAACAACATTAAGGTCCAGATCTGAATTATTGTCCTATAAGGAGAAAATATAACTTTTCTTCAGTACAGAATTTACAGTCCAATCTAAATAATATATTTGTTTGGGCTAGTAATAATAAATTGACTCTTAAAATATCTAAGTGCAAACTTATGCATTTTGGTAAGAATAACCCCATGACAAATTATGTTATAAACAATATACCATTAATTAAGGTTACGTCGGAAAAAGATCTGGGAATATTTATTAGTAATAATTTAAAATTTACTGATCATAGCAACTTTACAGTTAAAAGGTGCCATCAGCTAATAAATTGTATTTTTAAAAATTTGAAAAGTAGAGAACCTGAAGTGCTTATTCCACTGTATAGCAGTATAATTAGATCCAAATTTGATTACTGCTCTTCTTTCAGTGCACCAACTTTAATCAAGGATAAGATCTTGAAAGAAAAAGTACAAAGGAGATTTACAAAAAATATAAATAATTAAAAAATGCTCCTGTATGATAGTAGACTCAGAAAATTGAATCTTTATTCCCTAGAGTATCATTCAACTAGAGGTGACTGGTGCTTAGTCTTTCGTTCAACTAGAGATGAGGCCTTATTTGAAACTCTGTGTCTGGAATGCTATCACTCTGTAAGTACCACTAGATCCCATAATATGAAAATAAAGATGTATTTAGCGAAGACTGTAAAGAGGAAAAATTATGCAACACAGTGAATAGTTCCACTTTGGAATTCCCTTCTGCAAGAGGTAGTAGACAGTGCAAATCTTGAACTATTTAAAATCAATTTAGATATTTATATGGGAGATTCTAAATATCACTACCACCCAGGTTAGGGGTAGCGAAGTCTAAATGGACTTGTCCCTTGACTTCGTATTTAATTATGAACCTATGAACCAGTCCTTGCAGGAAGGGGGTTGGTTTTGGGGTTCCAAACCATTTCCTATACCTTATAGATTTTAATGTTACAGAAATATTTGGGAAATGTAATGCCCTTGGGGAGCCCACAGCTTGTTGTCCCAATGCCCAAACACGTCCTTAATCCCTGGCTGGTTCCCTTCCCATGTGGACAGTCCATAGTACATGGTATATAGGGGACTGGTTGCAAAATGGTGTGCAAACAGGGAGTGGGGTAAAAATGTTAGATGGCCCATACTAAGAGAAAAAGTTGTGAGACAATTAAGGTGAAACTCCACTGAAAAATGGAGAAATGGAAGCCCATTGAAAAAAAAAACGTGGCACAGTTTAGGTTTTGTCAGCATCTCAAGATGCTGCAGATACATGAAGATCTAAGTAAGAGGGTGCCACTTCCCCAGCTCATTCACATGGTGTTGAGTGGTTGGCTAAGGTCCAGCTCAAGGCCAGCCCCCTGTTGTGTGTTGGTTTCAGATTGAGGATGGTTTTAGCAGGCCACCCCTTGTAGAGGCACCAGGAGGACCTGGCAGTTTATTCCCCATGTAAGAAAGGGAAAAAACTGCATAGGTCCTTTTAAAGTAACAAAAGGTTACAAGGAAGAAAGTGTAGCCAGCTTGCAGCCCCTGCTGTTGTTTGCATCCAGTTACTAAAGTATTATCAGACTTCCAAACAGAAATCTGAACCTGTGAATCCACAGTTTCTAACTAGATGTGGACGCAGTGTTTAAGCTTCCCTGCTCATAGCACTATGCGAAGTGCTGCTACTTTCTGTTGCCCTTCTGATGTGCCAATGTTTCCAAGCAAACTATGAAATGTAACACACTGCCAGTGAAGGGCCACTTCACATGGCACTTTGCCTGTTGACTCCGTGAAGTGACAGTGTGCTTGTAAAGTGTCACTTTCCAGAATCTAGCCATCCCAAAAAAAGCAAAAAAAAAAAACAAAATTCCATCTGCTCGTACACTGTGGAACCCCAAAGCCCCCCCCTCAATCCCACACACAGACCCAGGCAGACATTCAGTTAGTACTACCCCACTCTGCCACCCACTCAGCTCCCCTTTACCCTCCCTTCTCCCTGCCCCATGGAAATATTTATTTGAATATAACCCCCCCATCTCAGGCACCCATTCAGCAACCATCAGTGCACCCAACCATCCACCCTCCAACCCAGACCCACAGAAAGAACCCTCCCACCCACTCATTACTCACTACTCTCTACTCCCAATCTGGCACCTGGCCTAAAGTAATAAACTCAATGGCGGGAAAGGTGGATGATGACCAGCATGGACCCTGCTCTCACCATCTCAGCCAGGCATTGTTTTAAGGAACAGATCCCGCATTTATAGTAACATCACCTGACATATGCCTAGAAATTATGTTTTTTTTAAATGTCACCTGAGAGGTAAGCAGTTCTTTCAGTTTCTAGCAGGAACAGTTCCAAGGTTAGGCCTTTTGTAAGATAATGTCTGTGATAAGTAAGAAATAAGACATGATAGGGTGTGCACTGTGCTGTCACAACGCACACCCAGGAGTGTTATAAAGCACAACACCACAGGCCTTACGCCCCGGGGTGTGCACTGTGACAGCACATCACACAAACCCCAAAGTGTCTTATTATTCTTTTGAAACGGCAACTCCCCCCAAAAATGTACTACACAAACGAGATACACAAAATAGAAATAGGCTGCATTTCTTCCATATAGATAATATGTGGCCAGATTGATATAAAGCAGTCTGTGTTTAAGAGCATTGTGTTCTACTGTATATATTGTTTGGTAATTTTTATGTCTTGGAATAGTAACAGCTAAGACTTATTTGTTGTGCTCACACTGACTGCATCTGCAGTGATAGCCAGGACAGCCAGCCGACATCACGCCTCTGTATGTGGTGTTAAAAGCGAAGAAAATGTTACACTGTGCTACCAGTGGGCTTCAGGATTAGGCACAAATACTCTTTCTTTAACAATTACCATTGCATTAACCTGGTGTAGCTTACAATACCTGCATCACTGATTGCATCATGGAGAGTGGGCTGGCGTCAAGAGTCCACTGGCAGCAAGCATCCATCTATGGTGTTGTATGTGAAGAAAGTCCCACTGCTCTGTGTGCTGCCGGTGAACTTTGGGAGCTTTCACATTTTAATTTTTTCTCCAGCAATTTAATTGATGCCAAAATGACCCTTTGAAAATGGAACTTCTAAAGTTACATAAAGTCAGCTAAATAATTGCTGCTGAGCAAGTGTTATCACTGCTAGTATTCATAGTAAGGTGTCTCCCTGGTAATGGCACTCATAAGGTGTCTCCATGGTAATAGCACTCATAGCAGAAGGGTATACTGTTAGAGCAGTGACCTGTCCCTTCCTGGACCTGTCCCTTCCTGGACAGATGCAGGATGGTCTGCATCTGTACAGGAAGGGAACAAGTCTTTTGGGCAATCGGTTTAAATGTTTCATTGGCAAGCTTTTAAACTAGTCAAGGGGAGAGGCACTGAAAAACAGCAGGAAAATCCCAGCCTCCCCCTACAAAACAGGGTACTAAATGAGAAAAAGATCAAGGTAGAAAGGTCAGTGGGGGATGCTGCTACAGAAGGTAAAGCCATCAAAAAATGGAGAGCAATGAGTACCAATGCCCATAGTCTGGGTAACAAGCTTCCTGAATTAGTGGCCTTGATGGAGGAGGAACATCTGGATATCGTGGCAGTCACAGAAACATGGTACACACAGAACCATGACTGGGATGTAAACATACCAGGATACACTATCTACAGGAGGGAAAGGGAGGGTAAAAGAGGAGTAGGAGTAGCTCTCTACATAAGGGAAGGAATCAAAGCAACAGAACAAAAGGGTAAACAGGGAGGAGAAGAAGCACTGTGGGTCAATTTGGAGGCAGGCAATGGCACCACAATCCGCACAGGGGTTGTAATACAGACCTCCCTCTCAGGGGAGGAAATGGACAAGGAAATGATAGAAAGTATACTTAAAATGGCAGATAAAGGGGAGATATTGCTGATGGGTGATCTGAATATGCCAGATGTTAACTGGAGTGCAGTTGCAGCAGCCACTTTTAAGAGTGGGGTTATTCTAGATGCTCTACAGGGGGCATGCCTTAGACAACTAGTATTGGAACCCACTCGAGAGGGAGCAATCTTAGACCTGGTCCTCTCAAATGGAGATGGAGAGAAGATCACAGATGTAGAAGTGGGTAGCCATCTGAGAACTAGCGACCATCGAACAGTATGGTTCACAATAAACACAGCAATAGAGTCAATCCATACAAAGGCAAAAGTACTGGACTTAAGGAGGGCTGACTTTGCCAGAATGGGTGAGTGCCTAAGGGATGCACTAGCAAATGGGCAGGAAGGAGGGGTGGAAGAACAATGGGGAATAATAAAAACTGCCATCACAGAGGCAACAAGCCTTTGTGTAAAGCAAATAAACAAAACAAAACAATGTAAGAAACCACTATGGGTTGTGGATGCATGGAATGGCCTTCCGGAGGAGGTTGTGGAGTCAAAAACAGTGGTTGAATTCAAGCATGCATGGGACAGTCATAAGGCAATTCTAGGGGGTGGGGGTAGAAAGAAGTAGGCTGCTGGTTAACTAGGATCTGCAGCTTATCCATTAGGTAGGGAAATGGGCAGACTGGGTGGGCCAAGCGGTCCTTATCTGCCATCAAATTCTATGTTTCTATGTTTCTAATTTTGTTGCCGCATTTCAGATGCTGTAACAACAGCTAGAGTGATTGGGGCAATCTTGATATTTGATCGTCCGGCACTCTTGTCATGTTTTGTGCCCCAACAATTTCTCTCTCTATTTCAGGGCATACCCTTCCCTGAGTTAGTTATATTTTCTTGGGGGGCGTTGGAGGTGGAGCCCCTCACATTAGAGGGTGCAGGGGGCAAAGCTCCCTGCAAAAGAGTGATCTTTTCTCCATGGCTCTTTGGTGCTGTGGCTCCATGGAGCTGCAGTGCCTGGCTCTCCATAGCCAGGCACTATATTGCCTGTGCCCCTATTGGTGTTGACAAAATGACTGTCGCACTGATAGAGGTGAACCTAGCAGAAATGGGCATCCAGTAGCACAAGGGCATCTGAGGTGTGCTTTTTCAAGAAAATACTGATACTCTGCCTGCTGCTGGATACAATAACCCATTATCTATCTTGTGGTTTTTGGGGAGTGGGTGTTGCCCTACGACTGGTGGGTTGCCAGAGGGTACTAATAGCTTTTGAAAGAGAAGCTTGAGAAAAGAGGGGAATAAAGTTCAATCAAACAGACATTTTCTGGAAGAAAAAACGATGCGATTATCTAGTGCCTCGCTGTGTGTTTACCTCAGGAGCCCGAGGTGTGGTGATCCATAGCAGTTGTCATTCTTGCCCACAAAATATCAGTCAGATGCTGAAAAGTACTCATAAAACACTAACTAACATAAACAAAATACACTGACATGAGTTTGGATGTAAGAATAAATATTTTTATTTATGGATTTTAGTTAACAAGGGATTGGTAAATTAACAAAGTAGAATGAACCACTGGAGACACCACTGAACTGAAAGCATATTTTAAGTTAATTTATTTTTCTCTCTAGTAAAGTTGCCCCTCTACAGCAAATTAACAGCAGAACTGTGGAGAATTTGGATTAGCCAGTAAAATGTATAAATAGTACTGACCCTCTCAGCTCTGTCATGCTGTTTAACTGCTGTTAGTGAGTGTGAAAAAAAATGGCTGCCATTGGAATTGTCAACATTCCAGGGGCTCATTGATATTCTAGATGCACTGCATCCTGGCTGGGGTGAGTTGTTTTACTTGTGCTCTGTGCTCCCACAATGCACAGCTCTCAGCCAATCAGGATGCAGTATTTAACCTACCCATTTAAGAAGGGTTAACAATGGCACAATAACAGTTAAAAAAACTATATTTTTTAAATAAATTCTTGCAATCATGTCAAGATAGCTGTGTATCCTAACAGATACAAGTCTAATGGAATCAGCTGAAACAGAAAAATATATTGACTTTATAAAATAAATTAAATGATACATGAAACAGTTATTTTATTATTTTATTTATTATTTTTTTAACTGGATTGGTGCAATGATCTGAAGACCTTTTTCAGGCATGGCCAGAGATTGGCACAAACAATGGTAAATACAGTGTGAATGAACAGTAATGAATCGTACATGAGCAAATCTAGAATCCAGTGCAAGTCAGGCTAACATACAGAGGTGGGGGTAATAAAAAATACAGGTATACAGTGCCAGATACAAAAAACAAGGTGGACATAATAAAGATATATATAAAAATACATATATAGAGAGATAGGTAGCAACATCCTCAAAAATAGGTCAGAAAAACATCAGTAGATAATATTAATATAAAATGATATTAATATAATATATGTGAATTGGTATCTGGTGATGCAGGTATGAAGGTAACATGTTCTTCTTTATAATGGCATTGCCTGAAGTCTTACCACCTTGGAACCTGATTCTATTAGATCTTGGAAGCTAATAAGGGTAAGGCCTGATGTAGTCAGATGGGGGACCTCAAGTCGAACACCAGCTGCTACAGGATGGTGTCAGTAGCTCTGCAGGGATCTCTTTTCTTCTTGGTTTTAAGCAACCATACCAATGCACCAGCAGACTTTTAGGTGGAGATGTGCAAAGTTTTCAAACTTAGCTTCATGAATAAATTTGAAAAGTTGCCAACTTCACAAAGTGTTGACTTCGCCAAGTTTTCAGCAGGCAAAGTGGCAATTTGTTGAGCAAAATCATGCAAAGTTGCTGCTTCACTGGAAGAATTGCCACTTCACCAGGAAAAATCTATCACGAAGCGTCAAAGTGCAATGTCTTGTGGAAGTGTGAACTTCATGAAATGCTTCATGAAGGTGAATCTTGCCACTTTGCTGAAACTTTGTCAGCAAATTAAATCTTCATAGCATTTCTAGTTTTTGGAGATGTTATGCTGTTGTCAAGTGCTTTGAGACATTCCCTGGTCCCATCTGTCTATTCTAGTTGTTGCTGCAGAGGACATTAAAGATACCATTACTATTCTTGAAAAGAGTAAATGAATTTACCCTGGATCCTGGCCATATATTTCTCCATTTACTAATTCAACAACAGAGTAACATGGTTTAATATCAGTCAGTATTTTTGTATCCCTTCTCCTTGTAATGAGTTTCAAATGGAAAATATTTTATAGCCATCTTTTCTTAGTCACATAGCCATCCATTACTGTTCATATAGGCATGTCTTCCTGGACAGTTAGCCGGGTTTTATTTTTATCCCTTCCTGGTCAATAAAATAAATCAGTCAATTAATCAATAACAATTATTGAAAAGTGATCGGAAGATACTAGTGTATGGCTACATTCAATGTGAATATTGATCAATATAGCAAAACATCTTTATAAGACTGATATACATATAATGTTGTGAGGTTATATCAATGTAATATCCAAATCTGAACTATTATTAGAAAATAATACTTTTATTATATCGGTACACTAAAATGTCAAATGTGTTATATAGATACCAGGAAATTAAAAAAAATAGGCAGATGTATTCACATCATTGCACTGCAAATTTATTATTTAATTTATTTATTTTAATTAAGAGACAACTAATGAGTAAAAGAACTGAAAGATACTAGTGACACCATAAAGAGGAACCACCCTTTTCCAGTTTAACTTGTTTTCTGTAAAGTACTTTGAGATATGATGTGCATAAAAGGCATTATATAATGCTAAATTATTTCTTTTTTATTACTAAACATTCCCCAATGTCCACTTTGTCTTGGGAATTATTTCTGTGTAGATTTCACAACTCTCAGGAGGATAATTATTACTTGTAGATTCTGCATTATATACCATTTATTTCATTTACCCACGATAGCCCAGCCCAGCTACAACATTTAATTTCCAGTGGGTTCTGCTTCTGTCCATTTCCACAGATGCATTGACTTGATCACTTGGACATAAATGACTTACCCATGGTTAAACAGTGAGTATTTTGTCTCTAGTGGTGTTTGAATCTCCAATCTCCAGGTATTCAAGTCAATGCACTTAGCATTTGATCACATCATCCATAAAACTATGAAACAATGTTTGAAGAGGAAGTCCGTACGGTCCAGTGTTTACAGCATATCACTGTGAATTTAGGATCACAGGTTTTAATCTCACCACAGACACTTTTTCATTGTGTGACCTTCTAAAGGAAGTTAGTAGATCTCCTTGTGTTTCAGTTATGCCAGATGTAAACTTATGGAAGCCAAACAATACTGACAGTAAAATGTTACAACATATTTGTGATATCCTGACTAAATAAATGGCAGAAAACAAAACAGAAAATTTGATTAAAAAATGCATTTATTTGTTTTATTTCCAGCAATAGGTCATGGAGGTTAAATGTCTTATGTATAGAAATGTTGGGTAGGTAGATCAAAACTCTTTGCTTGAATCCCCATCCATTCCTCTTAACAGCACAATGTCCTTCATGGTGATAATGACTGTTTCCATGCAGGAATAATATAACAATGCTAGCCAATATAAAGTGGTATGGGTACACCACACAGCCCCTTGTTTTCCATGAAACATGTGTCCTGTCTGCAGTAGGCCCCTTAGACCTCAATGGCAGTATTTGTTCATTTCTGTGGCTTGAATGATTTATTTCTGTGACAGACTGCAGTCCTACCACTGGATGAAATATTATGTCATGTCATTGATAATATCACATGCTGAGCATAGAGGAGGGGTTTCAGGATAAAAAAGGATAAATTAAAACTCAAACACAAACAGAAAACTGCAGATTTGAAAAGCAGTAAATTCTGTAACACTATATATACTATGAGGTATGATGCAGGTTCTGTAGAAATTTCCACAGTTGTGCAATTGTAGAATTTCAGGGGCCATAAATATGAACTCTGACGCTACAGACTTTACACTGCTTTGCCCAGCCTTTCATAAGTTTTTTTCTTCCATGCACAGAGCAATTTCACTAATCCCAGTGCTTGAAGTTTAAGCATTCCCTCCACTTCCTGTACATGGATTCCAGCAAACTAAAGCAGTGCTTTTTACTTTTTGGGGGGAGGTTGGGGTGACTTACCATTTAGGCTTAATAAGGCACCCATTAAAGAGATTCTTGTTTGATACAAGAATGAAACAACAGATACTTGTCTAAAAAATTCATATGATAATGGTTCATAAAAGCAGTTATGTATCATTCCATCATCTTTAGCCAATTAGGAGTGTTCATATCTGAACATTCTAAGTACTCAAACTATTTGATGGAGTAATATCTGATAACAGTATTGATGTTAAGCAATCTCAGTATCTTTAATATTTCTATTCGTATTTCTATGTCACTGTTTTTATAGTTTTTGTAGACTTAGGCACTAGACATCTGCACTCAGGACATTACAAGCTTCTTTTATACTACTGCTGCACTTTGACAGTACTTTGGACCCTCTATGTTGCATACAGTGCTACAGTTGTTTTGGGCACTAGTTCACTCCAAAGGAGCCCTACAGCACTCTAAGCAGGTGGAGATGCTTGGAGCAAGTGGCTCACAGGAGGCAAGGTTGTCTGTCTTTATTGTTTTCATGATTCTCTTTCAACCTAGTCCCAGTCACTGTGTATCTTTCATAAACTAAGTTTCCTTCCTGTGCTCTTCTTCTGTTGTCTCTCTCTTCCAACACCAATCATGATATCATTGATTTTGATTTAATTGTATTATTTATTGATCCATACTGATAGCCCAGCTAGGATGTAGCTTCTTGTTTACAGCAGGGTCTTGTGTCAACCTATTTTGACATCATTGTGAACTGGAGCTCTGAAAGGTCAAGTGACTTGCTCAAGGTCACACAGTGAGTAGTCTGATTCCACTGAGAATTTCCAATCCTGTGATCTCATGTTTTCAAGTCAATGTCCCAACCCCTACACCACACTGCCTCCAATAATTGTCTCTTACTTTAAAGGTAAATAGTCAGTACTAAGATTCATACACCCAAGTTTGGAGCTGGCCCCAATTTGCACTTTGTGTGCAAAACATTTTTTTTTACTTACTGTTTACTGCATTATAGTAGATTTATCAGACCGATTTGCTGACTTCCAAGTTGACATTGTTTTGACTCTAACAATCCCCTGCAGCTGACATCAGAGCAGGGCTGCAGCAGTGGGAGAGTCAATAGTTTGCTGCTCATGCTAGATTTTTTAAAGGATTTACTCCTTTGCTTTCTAGTGCTTCTGTCCTCCCAGGGCTAAATACAGTCACAGATGATGGTGCTTATCCCCAGGGTATCAGCAGGATAGGCAAACATTTAATCAGAGCTTATAAAATCTCCAACATATATTGCAGGCTACTGAATTTCTCACTGCTGCAGCCCTGCTCCAACATCAGCTGCAAGGGATTCTGGGATTTCTGGGTACAGCAAATGTCAACTTGAAGTCAACAAAATCAGTCTTATACAATATGCTATGTAGAGATAATGGTTATTCAATTGTGTGTTATAGAATTTTTCTTACATACCCCGAGGGTGTGTAAAAAAAAATCCAATAACACAACAGTTGTATAATCTTTATAGTTGCTGGCGCAAGGTAGCATGATCGAACGGTGTTTGTTTGGAAAAAAAAAATGAAAATGTAGACAAAGTGGAATGCTGTTGTAAGAACCCTGTCCCTTGCAGCAGTTAACCTACTTTTAGTTATTTTTGTGTGTTAAAGCCACTGAGTATAGACTGAGGACAGTGAGTGACTCGGCGGCTTCAGAAAACGAAAGTCAAGCTTAAGCGAGTGTTGCCATAGCATGCCCTTGGACATCTCACTAGTGGCTTATGCCATTTGTGAGGTTAACAAAGGTCAAACAGCACTTGTGAAAATAAATCATGTATCTCACAGGTCTCCCCTACATATTCCATATATGTATGTGTATATATATATATATATATATATATATATATATACATATACATACATATCTCTATCTATCTATCTATCTATCTATCTATCTATCTATCTATCTATCTATCTATCTATATTTCACACTCTGTTCTTTTGTTGGATCCTTCCTCCAACCCTGATCTAAATCCTCAGTTTGTCTTTTTATTAACAAAAAAAAAAAAAAGATCCCACTCCCTCCCTCCCGCTGTTTGATTCCTCCCCAATCATCAGTCACAGTCTTGGTGCACCTTTTCAAAAGCAAACCCCTCCTGTGCTCTTCCTCCTTCTGTCTCTATTCCCCAATACAATTTTGGCACCACTGCCTTTGTTTTGTGACTCCTGCTCTATTCCTAGAGATTTACTTGATGCATGATGCACACTGTGTAGAGCTACTAATCAGTTTTTGCTGCCCCAAGGGTTTGAAATAGTTCATTTTATCTAGTTTATAATATGCATAAGGGGGCAGGAGTTGTTCATTTCATTTCTGCTTGCTCTCTTCCCAATCCTTATTCACTGTTTTGGTGCATCTTTTCAAAAACAAATCCCTCCTGTGCTCTCCCTCCTTCTGTCTCTATTTCCCAATACAATTCATTATATCTAGTGTCTAATATGCATAAGGGAAAAGAAAACCACCTTGAAATCAATAGGTGGAGTCCCATGAAGATTCCTATGAATAAATGATGTGCCCATCATATAGTATATATTCCCACTCCTACGTGAATAACAGGAAAGACCATAATATTCTAAAAGCAGGAGTTATTCATTTATTTTTTTGTTTTGCCTTTTTGTTTTTTTCTTCACTAATTAATGACAAACAGCATATCATCTCCCATCATGGTCACTGTCACCAGAAAACATTTGCTGGGAGCAGGTGGATGTGGTGGTTTGATTTAACACACAGCCTAGCTAATAATCAATACTGACTAGACTGCTAATGAGAAGGAGACAATCTTCTGCTGTTTCAAAAGTGATGAAATACTTGCCTGTATGGACTCATATGACTAGCATGTGGTTGTGCCAGTTTTATTCATAAATTAACTGTAATAGCAAATATCTGTCACACTAATTGCCCTCAAGGGGCAGCTATAAAGGTGATTAGAATGGCTTCTACTTTGTCATGGATGGAGATAGACCACCTGTCCCTACTATGGAGGTCACCAGCTTAGTGTGTAGAGTGCAGAAGAGCTATGAATAATATTGTTTTCCCTCTTCTTGTATGTTTTGATTGCAGTAGTGTAATATTGTAGTTTTGTCTGCGTCAGTGCTAATTAGCCATTTTAGAGGAAAACAAAAAGCTTTTATAGCACAGTTTAGGTTAATGCAACTTCTTTATCACATTCTACAACACATTCTGAACAACATTTTTCAAGCTGACTAAAAGCTGCCAATGTGGTGTTTTTCTGTCTGCTGCCAGAGGCAGATATGACACTTGGCACTCAGAACAATCCTAATATTTCAATACCATATGGTCACAAAATTCTGAGTTTGCTATATATTGCAATTAATGTAGACACTTAAATATCTCTGTCTCTCTAAAATGGTATCAAGATCATGGGGTAATGAGCACATGTCCAGTATGTATTCCTCAAATATGGGTCTGGTTAAGCAAACAGTTGTACCCAAACTGAACATGAACTATTCCTTTTCTCCATTCCTCTGACCTGCATATTTTGTGTCCCTCACTGAAAAGCCTCTGCTGGACAATTTACTTTGTCCTGTTGTCTCTCTCTTCTCTAGAACAACTTTTTTTTTACCTCTCTGCTCCTACTCTTTCTCATTATACTTCACACTCCTTCTTTGTGACCTCTATGCCCACTCCTGTATGTTCACCTAACCCTCCCTTTCTTCCTGATATTTTCATTTACCACTAGCTTCCTTACTTTCCCCAATCCCTTCTGCTCCATTTGTGCTGCTACTTCAGCCCCATCACCTGATTTCTCCCTGGACTTACCTAACTTGGGTCCCCCATGGGTTGCCCTCCATGGCAGGGTGAAGAATCTCTCAATCCACCAATCAATGGATCCAGATGTCTGGGAGGTGTCTGAGTCATTGATGAGTGGCCTATGGAGGGTCAGTGATCATTCAGCTGGTCAGGGTGTTTCTGCCTTTCTTCCCCGTTGCTCTGTTGCCATGTAGTCCTCCCCATAGGGATGCTGGCACTGGGATATTATCTCTGATGTTACCATGCATTTGCATGCTCATGCGATACCCAGCATGACATGTCCCTCCCTCCCTACCTGTGTCCCTCATGTCCTACAACCCACGTCTGTAGGTGGCAGTGCTGCAGAAGGAAGTGGTACCCTCCACCCTGGCAGGAGCAGAGCATCCTCTGGGATCCTTGATCTTCCACCTCCCGGCTGGCCACCTGACCAAAACTGGTTCTTGAACCCGGGTCACTGGCATCATGAGTGGTAGCACTAACTGCACTGATGGGCCGACTTGCAGTTTCCCTTTTTATGGTGCCTTGGCTGTAAAATAATTTTATATTGTCTCATGTAGGATATGAATTAAAATATACACCATGGAAGGGCAAACGGTTTCCAGAATACACATTATTTTACCTGTCAACATAACAACTCATAAAATGACATTGAAAATATAATTTTATTTTATGAGAAGTTTTCAATGTTATTGCACATATAGCTACAGTATATTATTTTTCTTCTCACTACCACATGATATTTGAATCCAGTATATTCATCAGATATTCTATGAAGCACAGTGTTTTATAATATGACTGTAATTCAGTGTACACTGTTGATGTCATTGCTCTCATGTACTCATGACTTCGCTTTGCTCTGCCACACATCACATGGATACTGTGACAGCAATATTCTACACTGAACAATCATCACATTTAAGCTACAGTACTTCATAGAATATCCCCTTATATATGAGGCATTGTATTGCTTTCCAAATTTTAAAAATATTTTAAATGAAATAGCTGAACTGTGTTGTATAAAAAAGTTGTTTTTAATTGCTACAGTATGTACTTTGGCTATGAGAACATAAGTTAAGTGGAATAAGGATTTTTTTTATCTTGTATCAGCTAACTGCTGTACTTCTTAAATGTTAATTGATCTGTGAAGATGTGGTTTTGTATTTTTTTGCCACGGTGGAATGCTGTCTAATAAACTTTTACTACTACAACTACTACTACTACTATTATTATTATTTAACCTTGCCAGGGAATTTGTGTTTATATGCAGCTTCTTGTAATGTTGCTATTATAGACATTATATTCCTACTCCCCAAATGACCCACATTTAACTGTTCCCAGATCAAATGTGAAAAACTGATTTATTTTATGGACAACATTCTGCACCATTCTCATCATGGAACCAGGAATTCAGAATTCTGACTTTGCATTTATTAACAGCTCTGACCATGAGTCATTGACTTATCAGAGCAGTTCTCAGAGTTCCATATCCATGCAGTGGCATAGTCAAAGCTCCAAAATTCCTTGTTCAGTGGAGGGAATTGTACAGAATGTGGTCCTTGAAATGAAAACAACATGAAGCACAGTTTTACATACCAATTTCTAGTCAGGTACAGTAAAATATTTTTACTTATTTAACAATTTTGGACCCAGGGAAGACAAACTAAGCCAATGCTTGTTTATCCTGTTTCCTGTGTGGCTGGCTGTTTGTGTTTGTCTCTATCAGTAGTTTAGTTTTTGTGGATTTTCATGTGCTTCTGCTTGGAGGAACTGGACCATTCTTGGACATGACATCTATGAATGTTTCCTGGACTAAGAAACTGCAAAACATCACCACCAGGTATTGGCATTCTCATCATAAATCAACTTTTTTGGAAGCCATCAAAAGCAAAAGTAAGGTCGGTAAATCTGTTATACAAGCTCTGAGTTGTGGTGTGCTGCATTGAATCCACATTTCTGTCTGACTTGTTCCTAAAGGATCTGTGCTTGTCTTTGAAGTATATTCACAGCCATTTTGGAGAACAAAGGGAAGACACTAACAAAGGATTTTTACATCCTGCATATGCCCCAAGCCAATGTTTATCATCATCATCAAGAATTTACCATATTCTGTGTCTTTCATCTACAGTAACAACAGTTTACTGGTCCCCAGTAGTTCACCATTTCCTTTGGATTTGATTATTTTTCATCATTTGACCCATGGTACCTTGGACAAGATTACTATATTACATATTCCTGAACATTACTATCTGCATGGTTTAATATTACTACATCAAGAATGTAACCTAACCTGTTACTGCTGCACCTGCTCCTTCTGACCCTACTGGCATCTCACAGTACCAATATATTTAAATGTCCACTTCAACCAACCTCTGATCACCTGGTCGATAGCTCCTTACACAGAAGTGGAATGGTTACCAGTAGTCTCAGCTGCAACAGCACTTATCTCTTCTCCCAAATATTAAGATACACAAACATGCTGCTGTGCCGACAGTTGACCCTACCATCAAACTATTTCTCCCTGTTCATTCTATCGGGAGTCAGGTCACTAAAGACAACAACTAAGAATAAGTATAAGGGAAAAAGTGCATGTAGCGGTCACTGCAGATATCTTAAGGAACTCCTAAAAAGACTAATACAGCTACTCCTGCTAATATCGGGCAATGTTCACCCCAACCCTGGACTACCCCTAGCTACCCCTAGGGAGCAACATAGAACAGGGACCCTCTTGCTAGCTAGCATCAATATCTGCAGCCTTACCAAAAAACTTAGATGCCCTCACTGCCTGGACAGCACAGCATAGCCCAGATGTACTATCTGTAGTTGAAACCTGATTGTCTCCAATTATCCCTGACACTGCTGTGGCAATACCTGGGTATACTATCTTTTGGCAGGATCGACTATTCAAAAAAGGGGACAGCTGTGCCCTTTATCTCAAAGATTCTATGACAGGGCATGTTCTGACCCTACCCATTAATTGAAGTTTATTGTTCTAGGAATTAATACCTTTGAGCCAAGGCTCTTTTACAAAGGTTCCACATCATTAAGTACAAAAACATAGTAGACATTGTTACAAACAGTGAGTAAGCCATTTATCAAGGCCACAACTTAAACAGTAACATTTATGTACAGAAAAGGAGGCAGTATAGTGCAGTGGTCTAAGGCTCTGAGCTGCAAATCTGGTGACATCCAGCAGACCAGACCTGGGTTTGAATCCCACAGCTTCCACTTGCATACTGTGTGACCCTGAGCAAGTCACTTAACCTCCTTGTGCTCCCAGGTCACTCCTGCAAAAAAAGCTTTCAGCTTAGTGTGCAATACCTGGTTAAACAACTAAATTAAAAAAAAAAAGAAAAGAAAAAGGAACTCAGAGGCAGTGTCAAGGGCAAGGAATAATGATTGGAGAGCTTGAGAGGGAAGAGAGGGAGAAATAAGAAGTTTAGGAACAGACAGAACCAGGTTAGTGGTACTCAGGTTGTCTTTGTCAAAGAAGAGACCATGGTGGTTGAGTGAAACAAATGTAAGTGCACTCAGTGGGATGAGACTTTAGTCAAAGCATGAGAGCATAATGGAGATGAGCTTCATGTCCTTGCTATTAAAGTCATTCTTGGGGCTCATAACAAAGCTCTGATGATAGCCTCTGTATATATTCCACCCAAACTTACAACAAGAAGCCTGAACCCATTCCTTACCTGCATCAGTAATCTAAAGCTTAACTCAGAAGTTATATTGCTAGGGGACTTTAATGTCAGCTGGCTTGCCCACAGTGCAAGCAACTACAAGGATGCTTTGGCAGCTGTAAATTTTATAGAGCTAGTTACCTCACCCACTAGGATCAACTATAGAACAGGGACCAGTACCTTACTGGACTGTGTACTCTCAAATCACCCTGACCATCTTAGCAACACAATTCTCCCTGATGCCATTAGTGACCTTTCCCCAGTCCAGTGCATATGGTCAAATAAATTCAATAATCCTCCCATGAAAACTATCAACAGTCGGATGCTAATTAGGGGACACCTTGCACCACTTAAGGCACTCCTGCGACAACAAGACTGGCCCCCGATTGACACTGCTCTGAATGTTGATGCTACACTTCAATACTTCATCTCAAAGTTTAATGCAGCATGTGATATCCATGCCTCCTTTAAGAAATGCAAAATTAAAGGCCTTGACAACCCTTGGATTTCAGGCAAACTCCCAGACCAACTAAAAGCTTGGGACTTCTGTGGGTTTGTGCTACAGCCTCTGACAACCAAGCAGACTTTCAGGCATACAGGGTCACCAGGAATGCCTGTACCAGAGCTATCTGAACTGAAAAAGCCAGCTACTACAGGAGCACCCTATGAAATTCATGGTCGGATGGAAGGAAATTCTGGCAAAGTATCTCTGAAGTTATAGGGAAAAAGTGCAAAGCAACTCCTAATATGCTAAAAGTTGATGGCAGCAACTCCCTGGACCCCACCACAATTGCCAATATTTTCAATCTGTCATTCACTGACCTCAGCCATGTGCTTCCCTCTAACTTCTTTGACGTCAACCAAACCACGGCCTCCCAATATCAACACACTCAGGATACAAATCATCTACATTTCTATTTCAAGGCAGTTACTGAAAGGGATGCCAAAAATACCTTCTCAAGGTGCTTGGAAAATCCAGATCAAGTGGGGACACACTTGACTTGAAGCTCATCACCCTCACCCTTGATGATGTCCTGTACCCTCTTATCAAGATTATTAACCAGTCCCTCATGCTCTCCCAGTTCCCCGCTCAAGTGGAAGTCTGCCCTGGTGACCCCAATACACAAGTCTGGGGATAGGGCATTACACTGTAACTACAGGCCCATCTCCATCCTACTGCCTTTATCCACAGCTCTTGAAAAAATTGCCTCAGACCACTTGGTGGAGTACTTGGAGAAATACAACTTGCAATGCCCACAGCAGCATAGCTTTTGCAAAGGACATAGCACCTCCTCCGCCCTCCTTGAATTTACAGGCCACATTCATCTAGCACTAGACTAGGGACAACTTGCCGGTGCCACCTTTATAGACCTCTCGAAGGCCTTTGATACAGTCAACCATCCATTACTGCTGGAAGAACTTGGCAACTTAGGGCTCTCTCATGATACTCTACAATGGTTCAACAGTTATCTCTCCAACCGGTCACAACAAGTTAAGATTGGTGACTCCCTCTCCTCCAAACTACCTGTCTGGTCTGGTGTTCCCCAAGGGTCAATATTGGGACGTCTTCTTTTCAGCATCTTCCTGAACAACCTCCCTTCTGCCTGTGATGAAAACATTATTCTGTATGCTGATGACACAGTGATTTTCTTTAAGAATTCTGACCCGTTCCTCTTGGAGAAACAACTGCAGGAATGTTTCATGCAAGTTGAGGCCTGGTTGGTCTCACAGGAACTAGTGCTAAATTACAAAAAAACAAAGACTATGCTGTTGCATGGCACATATAACAAACATAAACACCAACAGTTGGCTATCAAAAACAGGTCGGGTGTGACCCTGGACCAGACGCAGACTTTCAAATACCTTTGTATAACCTTGGACCATACTCTGTCCTTCTCCAGCCATATTGATTCAGTTGTGAAATCCATAAATATCTGTATAGGCCTTCTCTATAAACATAGACACTGCCTGACACCGGATGCCATTAAGCTAGCAAAACACAGCTCTATTGTCTCCATCATTGATTATGGGCTTGTCATCTATGGAGCATCCACAGCTACAGCACTACAGCAAATCATTACAGTGCTGAATAGGACTTGCAGACTCATTACTGGTGCTGCCTACCACATGCATACCTGTGACCTCTATGAATGGTCAAACTGGCTACAACTTCAAGGAAAGATTACTTTCCAAACCTGCCTACTAGCAAAAAAGTCATTGATGGGACTCATGCCCCCTTGGGTTCAGTCTCTCTTAAGCCCAGCCAACCACCCCATTACACAAGAAGCTCTGACAACTATTTTCTATCTGTTCCCTGCTGTTGCACTGCCCAAGGCCAGTGGTATTTTGCAGGTAGAGCACCTAAGATGTTTAACTCCCTGGGCAGCGAACTCACCAACTTAGGCACCCTCTGCTTGTTCAAACACAAGCTACATCAAGTGCTTATGTCCAGAGCCACATGTGACTGTTTCTCCTAACCTCCCTGGCAGTTGCTTCGGTGCTTTGCACCTCTCTACTATCACCACGTCTGCCTGCCACCACCCTTCCCCTCCCCATATCTACCCCTGCCACTCTTGCTAGCCCTGGTTCACCACCTTCCTCTCATACCCTCCTTCAACTCCCTTCTGCTCTCCTTTTACTAATCTGCTCACCCCACCTGCTGTTGCCCTTGTTCCCCAATCCTTGCCTCCCGCCAACCTCTCTATCTACCTCCCTCCCAGTTACCCCCATATACATACTCTCTCTTCCACTTTCCTATGCTACCTGGCAGCAACTCAGTTTTTCCACTCTGCCTTTCCCTTTGACAATGCCCTACTAGCAGCTTTAATTCATGTAAATATTGTTTGCTGTGACTCATCATTCTTAAATGTATGCTTGATTGTGTTGTTCTAACTGTGATTTATATTACTTGTAGTTTTTAGACCATGTATACCCTGTACTGAATTTTGTAGTCAAACTGCTTGCCTGATAATCCCACACAATTCAAATCTTTGTATACTGATGTGGAACCTTTGTAAAAGAGCCATTGGCTCAAAGGTATTTATCTGAAATTCTAATAAATAAATAAATAAAATATCCTGGGAGCATAGGAAAGTTAGGGGACTTGCTCATGGTCACACAGTATTTAAATGCTGGTGGTGGGATTTAAGCCTAGTTCTCCAGGATGATTCATCTCGTGGTATGAATCTCATTTCTGAGAACAGGAACACTGCAAACTGCTGCAGACTTACACAATTGTCTTGTCCCCTTTACGGTTTCTGTTTTATATATTTCATAAACACTTTTGATTTCAGCATGGTAACTTGGTATTGAATTAGTTACACATCTATGAAAGGTCATGCTATAACAGATCATTGACCATGATTAAAATCACAAGTAGAATGTGAAGCTGACAAATCAGATTAGTTAACCAGGTTTACATTGCAGTTCAAAGGCTCTGGATGGGGAGCCAATCAAAATCAGAAATACAGTGACCCTGCTCTGATTGTTTCTCTTGGGAGCAGTGTTTCATGTTGTTTATCCATTTCAGAGTGTCAGAAAGCAAAGTGAGGTAAAAATGTAATAAAAATGTAACTACAAGGTCATAAGATGTAATGTCTAAATGTGGCACATTATAAGGTGGAGGAAGTATGGTGTCATTTAAAACCTATTAATATCCCAGATGAGGAATTAGAATTCATATCATAGGTGTCTTTTACTGGCACTAAATATTCCTTTTTTAAGACTTGATACAGCTCTTAAAAAAGACACACCATGTAAAATAAACTATGTTTTGGAAAATAATTTTAACATGCTTCCCATGATACTCTTCTTGCTGTCTAGTTAATGTCTTTCTGAGGGGCCTTTGCGAGATGAAATGCATTATTTTCAAACTACAGGTGTAGATAGTTTTATCAGTATGTTACAATGTTAAAATATAATTAAAAAATGGTGCAGTTGTTATTCAGGATAATTGCATCATAGAACTCCACTGTAATTACCACTTCCAGAAGAATTTGAAGTGAAAGGAGTTAAGACATTGGTCTCCACTTCACCCTGCCTATTAATCAGGAGCTGACAGGGACATCTCACCTTATCATTTATCTCCTTCCCCTCCCAGTTGAGATGGTTAAGGAGCAGGCCTGGGGAGAACCTTTAAGAACTGGGTAGAAGGTGGGAGAGAGCAGCCTTTTGCAGATGTGCCAAAAGGGAGGCATAGAACAGGGAGCAGGGAAACCCCATTCATTCTGCATTAGATGACTGAGAAAGGAAGATGAGTCAATAGAAGAACTATCAGTATTGTGCAATCTGAGATTATGGAGGTGAACTGTGGTCTCCCGCTCTGCACTAGGTGAGGTGGGGGGTGAAGTTTGCACTTGTAGCAATAATTCAGTCTGGGATCCTCTGCCCATGGGGGTCATGTTTTGGGACAGGGTAGGAGGTGGCACCTGTTGCAGCCTCAGATCCCCAGAGGGTGTCTGCCTCTCCTTGCTCCTAAATTATGATCTCCATAAGTGGGGACAAAGCCAGTAGAGGTATGGAATTTGTACTTAGACTCTCTGCCTATGGGAGGTCACTTCTTGACAGGGGGAGTCATTACTGATGGCACCCTCGGATCCTCAAGGAGTGTATACCTCTCCCTGTCATTCAAATTTTGTGTGAAGAATAAGTCTCATGGGTTCCAGTCTTTGGTCTGCCAAGAAAGCTTGTGGAGCATATGTGAATCTAAGGGCCTTAGGCCACTACTCTATGTCCCATGGGCAAGGACAAATAGTGGGCAATGGGTACCAGGTTTAGGGAAGGATTGGTTGGTGATTATCTTTGGGAAGCTCTATAGAGTAAGATACCTGACTTTTTATTAGAAGGACTGAACAGGCTGATGTTCTGATTCTCAGTGCATTTAGAAGATAAGGTACACTCATGGTACAACATATAGACAATCAATGCATCCTATATGTGGACCCCTTCATGGGTCCAGGGTCCAGAGGCCCTGGAATTATTATGCAGTCCTGAGTAAGCCACATTTGGGAGATAAAATGTGCTTCAGCCTTGGAAAGAAATAGTCCTAAACTAACGGTGCATACTCCACTAGGTTGTTGGCACAATCCTGCAAATTGAAGGAGTGAGGAGTACAAATTTTTTATTTTATTTTTTTAACACAGCTGCTATTTCTACTCCTCCCCCCAACAGCTCCCTTCTGCCCAACCCCCCAGCTCCATCCCCCGGAATTACCAGGGCTTACCGTAAGCCTGGCCCAGGATCGGTGCCTGCGGGGAGTTGGGCATCATCCTGCTGCCAAGGATTTTTTCTCCATTTTTCACCCCTTTACACCCACACACTATGCAATGGGTGCAGCAGCTGTCTCCACCTCCATGGAGGCAACCAAGCACCCTGGACATGGGTAAGCCCCCCCAGCTGTGCCATTCACAGCACAGACCCCCCCACTCTGAGGAAGGAGAGCTGTGATGCTCAATCCTTGCCTCCTCTGCTGGCCCCCAAGTGACCCGACTCCATTCCCTACCCCGGGCCGTCAGTGTGGCATGAGGTGTGGTGTCTAGCGCCTCAACCCTCAGCCCCACTGGGCCGGTGAGGAGTACAAATTTAAAAAAAAATTCCTTTTACTGTCACGGCTGGTGACTGGAGGTCAGAGAACACTGAAAGATTAGAGATGGTGAGTGAAGTACAGCCTGCTTCATTGAGGAGTCACACAGCACATGAACTTCAAGCAAATAAAATGGATCTTGTTTGAAATGTTAATGCCTGTTTGGACATTTACTCTGTTGGTGGACATTTTCTATATTACTAACCCCTGTCATTGAAGCTCAGATGCCCCAATGTGCATCCATGTGCCTGGATGTCATATTGGTCCCAGAGGTCAGGTAAGTGCAGACTTCATGTTTGTAAGCTCCCCTCCTATACATTACATCCATCATACCCCTGGATTCATGGAGGGGGCTACATAAGGATGGTTAAATGTTAGTGCTGATATGTAACTGAAATGCATGAGTGTTATGTGAATCGAGTTTTCTAAGAGGGGTGATTAAGGTATATTATTACTTGCCAATTGGGAAGAGAAGAATCCAACCTGGGAGACACAAGCCATGTGACTTTACTGCAGCTGGCCTGCTTATGAGGAGACTATGAGTAAGTGTCTGTAACCACAGTGATGTTATAAACAGTAGTGGCCAATCAGGAAATCTGAGCACAAGAATAAAAACAGCTTCCCAATACTGCTTCTTTTTTGCTTTGTTATCAAATGTCTGAAAAGAAAATCTAATAAGCAAGGCTGAGAGAACAGTGAGAAACATCATTCGGGTTGAAGTACTTGCTGACATCCTGACAGTGAATAAATGTGTAGACTAAAAGTTCCTTCTTCATGATCCATTTTAAAGACTCCACATGCTCATCTGTGAGACATCTTCAGAATAACCATTAAGGATGCATTTACAGAACTGACCATCTTTACAGAAAATACAGAGAACTTCAGGTTTTAGATGTCCAATTTACCACTGCTGCTGCTGTTGTCATCATAGATCAAAAACCAAAGCTCCAAGTCTGGCTCTCTCAGCAAAATATCCTGCAAACTGGGAGAAACATGATTTGCTATAATGATTTAAAAGCATGAAGCTACATGACAGCTGACTTTTACAAAGTTTGAAGATGAAGACCACGCAAATGCAAAACAGAGTGATTTAAGGAATAACATCTGAAACCTGCATGTTCTGACATAAATTCAAAATGTTTCTTTGACAATCAGATATTCATGGATTCATAGCTGTCTGTTTGCAGAAAAGGACCTTCTTAGCCCATTGAGTCTGCCTATTCCCTCTCTCTTTTCTTGCCCCCCCCCCAGATTCCACCCTCCTTCCCCTAGACAACCCCTTGTGTTTGTCCCATGCCCTCTTGAATCCCTCCACTGTACTGGTCTCCACCACCTCCTCTAGCAGACTGTTCCAGGGCACCATCACTCTCTCAGTGAAGTAATAATTACTAATGTTTCCCTTAAACCTACCATCCTCCACCCTCAGTCCATGCCCTCTAGTTTTTCAATTTACCTTACTTAAGAATAAACTACTTCCCACTGTATTGATCCCTTCACATATTTGAATGTTTCTATCATATCCCCCTCTGCATTCTGCTTCCCAGTGGGTACAAATCCAACACCTCAACCTCTCCTTGTATTCCTTCCCACTTAGCCCATGCACCATTTTAGTGGACCTTCTGTACTCTTTTCATGCCATCTATGTCCTTGCATGAAGGGGTCTCCAGAACCAACCCTGTACTCCAGGTGTGGCCTCACCATGGAACTACAGAGTGGCATCAGCACCCTTTTTCTACTAGTTATCCCACTCTCATGCACACCAACATTCTGTTCACTTTGCTCACCACCTTGCTGCATTGGGTTCCTACCTTAAGGCTGTCAGTGATTATAATTCTTAAATCCTTCTCCTGCTCAGATGCAACCATTACCTTACCCCCAGTGTGTATGTGGTTTTCGGTTCTTTCACCCTAAGTGAATCACTGTGCATTTTTGGCATTGAATTTCAGCTGCCATGTTTCTGACCACCCTCCAGCAACCTTAGATCTTTCTTCATAGCTTCCACTCCCTCTGGGGTGTCCACCCTGTTGTAGATTTTTGTGTCATCTGCTAATTCTGAAATATGTGAGTTTAGGATTATTGTTACTTTTGTTGTACTCAAATTTGTAAATGAGTATTTTATTTTCATACTGTTTAAAGTGGGATACCATTGTAAATGAATTTCTACTAAATTGGTTTTGCATCACATCTTTCTGGTCAATAAACAAACTTACACTTTAGATCTGTCTGTCTGTCTGTTTATCTATATCTACACTCACTGCTTTTTCTGAGTTGCAACCATGCCAAAACAAAGAATGCATGAGTCTGTTCCCTGCTTATTTTATTTATTGGAATCTCGGATGACACCTTTGAGCTAAAAGCTCATTTACAAAGGTTCCATGTCGTAAGGCAATAGACAAGGTATGTAGACATTACAAAACAGATAGGGGTTTATACAGCAGGCAAGTATATTTTGGTACATACAGATACAGATTCAAGCAAATACAGTTAACATACATCAGGTAGGAGAGGTCAACTTTATTGCAACAGTACTAAGAGCATATTAAGGTGGACAAGCAATTTATAATAGTAGCTGAGCTTTAGTGCATGCAGGTAGAGTTATGGAGGGTCAGAAGTGGTGATGACCAAAGGAGGGGGAGGACAGAATAGAAGAGAGCAGAGGGAGGGTGGGAGCAGAGACAAAGGGGGTGACAGAATAAGGGGGTTGAGTAGTCAGAGGGGTGGGACTGGATAGGACTCTACCCAGGGTTACGTAAATAAATGATAGGGCAGGGCTGGGTAATGTGGAGGGAAAGAGGGATAAGGGAAAGGGTTTTAAAGTGGGGGTGAGGTGAGGTGAGGTGAGGTGAGGGTGAAACTGGGGGGAGGGTGAAAATTGGGGATTAACATTTGTGAAGGAAAGCAGGAAGGCAGGGGGATAAAGAGGGGACATGGGAGTAAGTGCTCAGTGGGGTCACACCAGGCAAGGGAGGAAGTGTTGCTGTGCAGGACAGATAAGCTATCAATAACAGTAGGATTATGCACAGGTGACACAGTAGCAGTTACTAAGAGTGGCCAGGTACTGCAGCAGCTTGGCCTTAAATGGGCGTAGTTTCATTTCCTCAGTCAGCTCAGAGTTAAGGGAATTTAGCCAGCAGGGGGCCCTGTATTAGAAGGACCACTGCCCTAGTGACATCCGTGGAATGGAATAATGAAGGAAGCTTTACTCAACCCCAAGTTAGTCTGGAGGAAGTGGAGTTTCTTAGCAGTTGCCTCACTCCAGGACGAGCAAGACCTAGGGTGGATTTTTTATCTAATAGACAGACTTGGTACTGAATTCTGCTATTAAGATTTAACCAACCAGTGCTTGAGTATTGTTCACAAGTGCGAGTTAAACGGTCCACACCCAGGACTAGTCTGCATGCTTTGTTTAAGACAATCTTGATTCGCCTAAGTGCTGTATCGGTACCGGCTCCATAGACTACCAGTCCATAATCTATGATAGAGAGCACGGAGCTGTTAACTGCAGCTTGATGGCCCTTTGGTGGTGAGCACTGCCTATGCCAGTAGAGCTGACCTAGTCTGGCACAGATGCCATGGCAACGGGTCTATGTGCTGGCTGTATGAGAGAGAGCTGTTAAGGTAGACACCAAGATAAAGGTGGTGACCATTCTGAGTGTATCAAACTTGTTATTGTAGGTATTGAGGTGATGTGACTTATGACGGTTTTGATGGGAGATAAACAACATTGTTTTAGTCTTAGTGTAGTTGAGCAAGAGCTTAGACTGAAGGAACCATTTTTCAACAGCAGTAAAGTTGTCTTGCATGCCTTTTTCCAGCTCTTCTGGAGTAGAGTGACATGTGTAGAGAACAGCATCATCTGCATATAGAAGGATCTTATTCTGGCAGACTTTGGGGGGGGGTTCATTTAGAAACAGGCTGAACAGCAGGGGCCCAAAATGAAATCTTGGGGCACCTCTGTGTTGCCATGCCGATGGTTGGATAGAACGTTAAGAATCTTGACCTGCTGAGTCCTGTTAGAGAGGTAACTCTGGAACCAGCCTAGAGAGACAGAGGATATACTAATATTAGAGAGTTGTGTGAGAAGCAAGTCATGGTTGACCATGTCGAAGGCCTTGGTGAGGTCAATGAAAGTGGCCCCCACCAAGAGCCCTTGGTCAAGTGCTTCATGGATATGACCGGTAAACTCAACCAATGCCATTGAAGTACTACGTGCCTTCCAAAAGCCATGCTGTTCCTGGCATTGAAGGTTGTACTTACCAAGGTACATACCTAACTGATCGTATATTATCCTCTCTAGTGCCGTGGAGAGGGGCGGCAGAATTCAGATTGGTCTGTAGTTGACCAGGCAGGTTCTGTCCCCGCTTTTAAAGACTGGGTGACCACCACAGCATTCCAGCATTGAGGAAAATGCCAGTGGTTAGTGGGAGATTTAGGATCCAGGTTAGAGGGGAGAGTAACACATCCAGGGTGAGAGCCACAATCTTTAGGTCAAGTGATTCCCCACTGGATCTAGTGTTTCTGAGAACTTTTTCCAAGTACTTTTTGCCTCAGTTGTAGAGATTACCTTCTGGTAGAAGGGAGGTGCTGTGTGTGTTGGAGGGTTGTCGGTACAACTAACGGCGGAGCTAAGCACAGGTTGGAGATAGTCTGGAGGAAGGACCCCACAGATTCTGTGCTTTATTATGTCTCCCATTTAACCTGCAGGATTTAAACATTACAAAATGCTGTACATGCAGTAACCGGATATTACTCATCAAACATTCTTATCCATTTCCCATATGTTCTTCTTACTCTCATAGGAAGCAGCAGAAGCTCCTGAGAAGGAAAAAATTAGGTCTTTGTTCTTAGTCACATTTGCAGTGTTAAATGTAACTGCAACTACTTAGAAACAGCTAGAAGTTTGGGGCCCTTGCTATGCACAATGGGGCAGGGGTTAGAATGGGGTGTTTGTCACCATATTACAAACCATCGCTTCCCCTTGCATTTGCCCTGGTAGGGCTGACAAATGGGCTATCAATCCAGGAGGAAGTGGAACCTGTATTACCTTTGGCCATATACAGCAAAGTATCCAGTACTCTGTGATAAGAATGTCACACTTTTCTACATGACAGTTTAGAGTAATTGTCCCCTGATTACATTTTGTTCTTGTAGAATTCTGCAGCATGTAATTGGCAGAATCTGTGATGAGTTTTGTATCTTAGGCTGATATCACTGTAGGTCTCTTTAAGCAGGCCCCCTGCTGCAAATGAGAAAAGGCTTGGCGGGGGTTGAAAGGAAAAGGATGGCTACCAAGGCAAGGCAGCAGTTAATCAATGGATAAGAGTTACACCTGCTTTGATAGGGCTGCTGGAAGCTGCAGTATTTTAAGCTGTAAACGGAGAAGAGAGAGAGAGAGAGAGTAAATAGTGAGACAGCCAACCCAGGAAGATTGAACTATGAGAAGGCTGGCATGCCAAATCCAGCTAAAATTGTATGTTGCTTTAATGTGAAGGACAATTTAAAAGTGAGAAAAAATATGTGCCCTAACTTAGATTTGAATCCAGGTCTGCTCACAACAGAATTCTGCTGTACTACCAACTGTGCTATCCAGAAAACTGGAAACCTATAGAACTCAAAGGCAGTCACCATTTCTCAATACACAACCTGGAGCAACACAAATTAGAATTACATTTTTATTTACAAAGAGAGTTTTATGCATATATTTGTAATACAATTTTGAAGTGAGAAATAAATAAGTGCCCTTGTTGGGATTTTCCCAGGCCTGCTCAGAATACCATTCTGCTGCACCACCAGATGTGCTACCAGGACAATCTGGAATTCTAATATGTGTGGGTCCAGGGTGTCTACTGAGAGTGGAAAGTTGCTTTTGGGATCCCCAGCTTTCCAATTGCCCTGTCAGCACAGCTGGCAGTACAGAGAAATGGTATACTGAGCAGGTCTGGGTTCACAGCCTGGCTAGGACACTTATTTATTTCTCTCTTCTAAGTTGCATTTCAAATAAATGCAAACCACACTAAATAAAAATGTAATTCCAACTTATGTGGATTCAGGATGTCCATTAAGAAAGGATGAATGCCTTTGGTTTCTTCAGATTTTCAGTTGTCCTGGTGGTAGAGTACAATGGTTTGGTGCTGGGGTGGGTTCAAATCCCAAAGTACTGATTTCTTTTTCACTTTAAACTATATTTCAGATATATCTATGTTGAGCTTCTTGTAAATAAAATGGAATTCTAATTTGGTTGGTTCCATTGCATGCATTGAGACAGGATTAGTTTTTGGGATCCCAAGTTTCCAGTTGTTTTGGTAACACAGCTGGTAGCGTAGCAACATGGAGTTCAACAAGACTGGGTACAAATTCCAGCCAGGGCACTCATTTTTTTTCTCACTTCAAAACTGTATTTCAAATGTATGCACACTACACACCTTGTTTTCTATGAAGACCCATTTTTATTTCCTACCTATAGCTGAAAGAGTACTCAAAGCCACAGCATCTAAATAAAAATCTTTTCTTTTGAACTTTTCAGAGCATCGATGAAACTTGATCCCACTTTGCTTTAAGGACAAGAGTAATAAAATATCTGACTTTGATCATCAAGGCAAATTCATGCCATCACGGGGAAGAAGTGGTCAAGAAAAGAACTCTTCCATGTTTTTTCCCATACTTAATTTGTATGTGTAGATTGAAGCTCTGCTTGCAATTTATTTATTACAAAAGTGGCCTCCTTGGACCTATTCTGTGCCAGAAATTGGTATATCTGAGATATTGTTCCTTTTTGTTGTATGATTGAGAGTAGGGTAATAAAGGGTATTTTATCAAATTGTTGTGTATAGACTTGTTTCTGTTCATGTCTTCATTTCTGGTTTATGTAGTCTAGAAGTTGATAATATCTAAATCTGTATTCTGCTCACCAAGAAAATTGTGTTTTTAACTCATTACTTATAGAAGCTTTGCATGAATTGTAAACCATCCATTGCTTAACCTTACTCAAAATGACCATTCAGGTAAGAATGAGTTAACTCTTCAAAGGGATATATTGATTGTCCTTGTACACATTGTGTTGGGCAGTAGAACTGCACTGTAGTCTGCTGCTTATTCCAATGATCCACTTGACTAGGTGGAAAATCAGGGGTCCCATGCCAGCCATTGGAATAATAGCTGATGCATATTTACATTATAATTATGCTGGAGTTTCTCACAGACCTTTCAGCTGACTTTCAAGGCCTCCAGGTAAGTCAGGGTGCCAGCCGACCAGCCAGAGGGGTTAAATAGCAAGGCTGGCAGTGGTATTTCCTTTGCTGTATGCATCTCTGTGTCTTTCCAGTGGGCTGTGTGCTCTGGGTTCCCAAAATAATGCCAACTTCATCTGTGTGGAAAGCCAGTACTCCTCCAAGGAAGGTACTGCCCAACCCCCCATTCTTTTCTGGCTATAAGTAGCTAGGTACGGACTCTTGGTCTGGGTTTAGTCAGATAAACTTAAAATCTGGTGTTGAGCTTGAGCCATTTTAAACCAGGCCTGGTTTAGGTTAAGATTACAGATGCCCACTGGAAGAGATAAAGGTATCTGAGTAAAACATTCATTTTTATGATGTGAATTCATGAGTGAAGTGACAGAGATAATATTGCCTATCTTTTAAAATCCTCGTAAAAGTATTTAGTAGAGGGATATAATTAGCAGAGTAAAGATTAGAGGTATCGGCCCATGTAAAAATACCTAAATATTTTAGTTTTTGGAGCTCCTATTTCATTGTATATTGAGTCTTCATAGTCTGGGGAGGTGTGAAGTTTAAGATAAGAACCTCCACTTTTGTCATGTTTAGGGTGTAACCTGAGTATAGGGAAAATTCATGGGCCAACTCCAGAAGTCTAACGATGCTTGTGAGTTGGTCAGGTACAATAGTACATCATCTGCATACAATGCAATTTTATGCTCTGTCTGACCTATAGTAACCCTCTGTGATAGTGTGTTCCTGTCTGATCGTTTGTGCCAGAGGTTCAATATAAACTGCAAATAAAAATCGGAGAGAGTGGAAAACCTTGTCTTGTCCTTTGGCCCAAGGCAAACACACTGGACATGTATCCATTGGCCCCTTATAGGCCTGAGGCACCACATACAATGTTTGAATATGCCTAAGGAATGCTGGAGAAAAGCCAAACCCAGCAAGGACCCTGTATTTCAGTGTTTTGGCGAATAGTGTATGAAGTCAATGGTGCTTGTGTAACGTAGTTTACTTTTGGCTTTACTCTATTCCACCTTGGTAGGAAACTGGTAGTGAGTAGGAAGTAGAAAGTCCAGTACCAAGGATGAGCAGAGTTCTGGAGAAGGAGGAAGGAGGCAGGGGTTGATGGTGGTGATGCACAATGCTCTAAGCAGGGGACTGTTGTAGGAGGCTGGCCTTTAAAGGGAATGTGGAGCAGCTCTTCCCCCACATTGAACCTCAGGCTTTAGCCCTCCCAAAATAATTCCGATCCACCTGATCAAATGCTTTCTCAGCATACATACTCAAAATAATGGCATATTGCTTGGTGTGGTGGATATGATCAATTATATGAATTGTTCTCCCACCTACTAGCTATAAATCCTGTTTGGTCTACTGCCACTAAATGTTGCATCAGACCCTTCAATTTTTCAGTGAGAATACCTGTCAGAAATTTATAATCTAAGTTTTAAATGGAAATGGAGTGATAGGATTGGCATAAGGTTAGATCCTTACCGGGCTTGGGGATTATGGAAATGACAGCATAATTCCATGAGGGAGGTAATTTCCCACCATCAGCCGACACCTCTCTAAAGTTCCCTGAAAAGTGGGACCATTGACTCTCTGAATGTTTTATAAAATTCTGTGGGGAACCCATCATACCCTGGGCATTTACCAGTTTTACTATCAGTAATCATAGAAAGGACTTCTGCCTCTTTAATGGGGCTAGTAGGGCTGTATTCTGATCTTGGGTAAGCTAAGGAAAGTTAGATTGTTGCAAGTACTGTATTTATCTGTAAGTGCTTGCAGTTGACCTGGCTTACCTTGATATAGGGTGAGATAACACTGTTTGAAAGCTTCTAAGATCTGAGCTATTTCTGTTACCTGGGCTCCCAATGAAAGGATATGTTATTTTAATGATGTGGGCCTGGGCTCTCTGACCACTTAATCTACAGGCTAAGAGTCTGATAGCCCTGGGGTCCCCTTCATAGTAATGCTGGAGAAGATACTTCAGATTTTGCTCAACTTTATTGTCTAGAATGCAGTTCAATTCCTTCTTTAAGTTGAGCAGTTCTTTACCCCTCTGTCTATTTAGCTTTTGTTGCTGTATGCCCTCTGATTTCTGTATTTTAGCTTCTGTTTGATTTTGCTTTTCTATTCAAACCTTTTTCCCCTGTTACTATTGCTATCAGTTTCCCTTTCACTACAGCTTTGACCATATCCCATAATATTCCAGCAGAGATATCTGGGTCGGAGTTTTCTGCCAGTGCCTGCTGTATCACGAGTAGGATAGGTTCCTGTACCTTCTTATCCTGTAGAAGAGAAATATCGAGTCTCCAAAAAGTTATTTTTTTTGGATGTTCAAATCCACCAATAAGGAGAAGGGAACATGATCTGATAATCCAAGGTTACCCATTGTACAACTATGTACCTTAGACATGTCGTCAATGGGGAGCAAATACAGATCCAACCTAGAATAGATTTGATGGGCAGCAAAATAATAAAGTATATCCCATGAAGGATCCACGTAAGGATCTCCATGTGTCCATGATACCTACTTCCAATAACAAAGCTTTAACTTTTTTAGCTATCTGATGTTCTTTCTGGTAAACCTAAGAGGTGCTGTCAACCTGCAGAATGAATGTTAAATTCAAGTCTCCCCAATAGATTAACAGCCCCCTCCATTTTCTCCCAAATCAGAGTGAGTAGTTGCCTAAAAAAAGGTCTAGTTGGGGAAGAATAGACAGTTACTAGCATCAGTTTTTGAGCATTATATATATCTTTTAAGATCACATATTGACCTCTCTTATCCTTAATAACCTCCTTAGTTTCTAAAGGGACTTGATTAGGTATCAAAATCACAACACTCTTCCTCCTGCTAGCTTTATATGAAGAGGAGTGCACATGATAATACCCAAATTTGCCAAGTTTTTGATGCTCATCCTCCAACAGATGCATTTCCTGTAATTATCAAGCTGCTTTGGAAACCCTAAACTCACGTGGAAAACCATAAATGATCTCCAAGGAGAGGGATTTGTTGATGAGCAAATAGCCCTAATTAAGGATAGTCAACTCATCCAGGACCCCAAGGAAGTTGCAAACCTGTTCAACTCCTATTTCAGGGACCTTGAAAAATATAAACCCATAATATATCCTACAAATAAGTTAATCCCACCTTTAACCCCAGACCCCCCCAAAATCCCCACCTGCCCAAGTTTCCATGTTAGTAACCTCTTTTCCCACTCAGGTCATTAATTACATTAAAAAGAATGACCCCAAACTCAGCCTAGGGGCAGATGCTATTGACTACCACATCCTAAGGCTTGTTTGTGAACACATCGCATTGCCCTAACCAATATCCTCAATCACTCACCACTCTAAACTGGTGTTCTGCTCAACAAATGGAAAACTGTTACCATCAAACCCATCCACAAATCCAGCTCAAAACACAAGGCTGGCAATTTCTGGCCAGTTTCACTACTGGCTCCTCTCCAAAATCTTAGAAAAGAGTGTCTGGATCAGACCAGGAAATTCCTTGAAATCCATAACCTACTCACAGAATCCCAGCACGGCTTCAGATCTGGCCACAATGCTGAAACTGCCCTAGTCAAGCTCACTAATTTTATCAACAAGGTCAGTGAAGAAGGTCTCTATACTGGCACAGTATCCTTGGATCTCACCAGGCTTTCAAAGCATCAACCACCATACTCATCCAGACCCTTTCCCACCTCAACTTCTCTGATGAAGTTCTGGACTGGTTCTAGAACTACCTCAGTAATAGATTTCACTCCACCATTATCAAGAACAAAACTCTGATAGCTGTCCCAACAAATATGGAGTCCCTCAGGGCTCCATCCTTGGCCCCTTCTCTTTCCTTCACCATTAATCCCTCCCAGTAATCTGCAATCACACAGAATTAATCCTTTTGCAGATGACACAGCCCTTTCTGCAAAGACAAGTGTCCCAAATCTCTCCACGATAACTCCAGCACAACTTCAGTAAACTTCACCTCTGGTTCACATCCCAAGGACTCGCCTTAATGCAAAAAAACAAAGTTCATGGTTTCTCTGGTGCCAGGAAAACAACCATTTCAACTTCATACTCACTGATGACGACAGTAACAACATTGAAAGAGTCACAGATTTTAGATACCTCAGTATACACTTAGACTGACACCTTCCATATGAAGTCCATATCAACCAACTAATCAAAAAAAAATTCACCAAAGGCTTGGGATGTTATATGGAATGAATCAATTCCTAATTCCTAGCACTAGGGCACTGGTCACCAATAGCTCCTTGCTCTACATTTCTGGATCCATTTTCTACTCATCCTCCATTTGCCAAAGACCTTCCTCAGACTAAGAGCCACCTACCATAACATCATCAAATTCATCACAGGCCTTCCTAGATGGACACATCAATGCGACATGTACAAGGCCACAAATTGGCTACCTTGAAGACAGATTTCACTACAACATCCTGACATTTTTCTTAAAATGCACCAAGGACTGCTCCCAAATTCAGTCACCTCTGATTTCTAAAGGCCTACCCCACATGCACGACAAGATTCACCTCCCTCAACTCCTGCCAATTTCTTTCTGCCACACTACTCAAGGTCTCCACTCCCTCACCTACAGGGGCATGAGGCTCTTTAACAGTCTCCCCCTCACCCTTACTATGTAATCTTCCCTTGATATTTTCAAATCCCACCTCAAACATCACCGCATGGCTAACTCTGCCTGCTCCTGTCCATGGCAATTGCCAACCCCTCTAAATATCCTCTACCCCTTACTCCCCCCTTATGATGCTACTACCTCCCTTCCTCCCCCATATGCACAGCTGTCACACAAGGGTACTCTCACCATGCACATGCCTACTCTACTGCTTCTCCAATCTTAACTAGATTCTCCTCACTTCCTAATTCTTTTTTTTTTATTTACTATACTTTATTTCCACCACCAGCATCAGTACCTCTGCCGTTCGGACCTTGCCTCTCACACTCCCACATGAGCTGCAACTCCACAGTGTCCCTAGCTTCCGCCCAGGGAGTGCGGTTGCAGCACCAGTCCCTAACTACCCGGAAGCATCTGATAGGTTGGGGAGTTGGCCTGGCAGCTAATCAGAGTGGCAAGGTAGGGGCATCATCTTGGCTGAAGGCAGTGTCATTTTTCCCGGTGTAAGGGAGGGTGGCTCACTTCTGAATTCTAATTTCATGGTCTAATCATATTTACTCTTACTCTTGCCTCGGCAGGTCCCTTCAACCACTGTAAACATGTTGTAATATTTACTGCATACAGCATTGTTTTCTGCATTTTGTATTCTCTGTGCACCACTGCTTGACTATGTTTCTTTGACTGGACGCATGTGAATATGGGCAGCTTTGCTCATGTGCTTTTCCAGCATAAAAAAAAAAACAAAACAAAAAAAAAAAACCAAAAAAAAAACCAAACATTATAAAGTCTGTTTTTGTCTAACATAGGAAAGTAAATACCTTCTTTCTTTTTATTGGGTGGGTCAGGCCATTTACATTATATGTAAGAATTTTAGCCATAGTGTTATCCATAGGTATCATAGGTATTTCCAAGTCAGCAGCAGTTAACCAATATGACTTGTCTCTTCAATTATCGAATCATAGTCTGCACCTTGTTTTCATAATTTTATCAATTTGCTTTAAATTGGTCCATATTCACACCTTACTATCTCTTCTGCCAGACAATTTCAATCAGCCATCACCATTTGATTGAGCAATGCCCCCTTGACCTTGCTTATAGTTTCCCCTCAACTTCAGTCCCCTTAGGAAGACTCTGGTTAGGAGTCAAAGTGCTGAGTCTTTACTTCTCTCTGTTACATTGTCAAATGAGCTGCATCATTTACTTCATTTCAAGTCTGTAACCAGTGGTAGTACAAATTATATCTACCATCACATATATTGTACTGTTTGTAGTGTTCATTTACATCGATAAAAAGTACTTGAAAATCTGCACCTTGTGTGCCTTCACTTCTTTTGGTTTTTGTTTCTTTTTTGACCAGATCTAAACACTCCCATAGATATTCATTCTTATAGGCTCTATAGACCAAACAAATATCCCCCTAAGTCTTCTGTATTGAAGTGAGTACATTCCCAGTTGCTGTAGCCTCCCATTGTATTCCTTATCTCTCACTACCCTCACCATCCTAGTAGCTCTTCTCTTCAGTGCCTCCAATTTCATATGATAAATTTTGCTTCTTGAGGCCCAAAACTGCATACAGTACTCTGCGTGCAGTCTCACCAAAGCCCCATATAGCGGCATCAACACCTCACTTTCCCTACTCCTTATGTTTCTAGCTACACAGCCAAGTAACATGTTTCCCTTTCCTATCACTTCTCTACACTGTCTATCAAATTTCAGTTTACTGTTTATAATTATCCTTAAGTTTTTATGTTCTTCTGTTACTTTCAGTTCAGCTCCATTTAGACTACATTTTGCCCTGATATTTCAAGTCCCAAAATGCATGATCATGCATGTGTCTGCATTATAGGAGAGTTTTTTCCTTCTGCCCACCTTACCATCCTGTCTATTTCTTGCTGGAATCTAAATGTATCTTCCTGGGAGTTAATCAGTGATCCTATTTTGACAACATCCATAAACTTGCTCATCCATACATGACCACTACAGTTTGAGATGCCACAAACATACTGAACAACAGTAGCCCGAGGACTGATCCCTCGGACCCCACTCATAATCTTTGCCCAGTTTGACAGATACCCTCTGTCTACCATTTTTCAGCCAGGATCCTATCCATTTTAACAAGTTGCTATTTAATGCCATATTAGACATGACCATTGTAAGTATGTATTACATACAGTACACCATCACCCACGCATCACAACTCCCCCCCGTGGGACCACCGTGTGTCAATTGTCCAGACAGCCAACAGGACTTTCTAAAATGAGCATATGCCAGCTGTACAAATTGTATACCAATACTGTAATAAACTGGAAAACACTTTCAAGGTAAGGGGATGAACACTAATAGACCCATGGACTTCCTGAGGTATGTAATCCATTCCTCAGGAGCAGCAAAGTAGTGAGGTGATATCCCCCTGACAGGGTACCACTACTCAAGCTTCTTGTATATACTGAAAGCTCAGCAAAAAACTTCAAAAAAATAAAGAACTTGCCACAGTCTGTGACCCCTAAAATAAACAATCATCTCCATCCCCCTTCCCCACCCAAAGCTGAGTATTGTATACTTTAAATATGAGATGAAGATCTGATCCCAATACTACTACTACTACGGAATTCAGATTAAACCCTAGACATGAGGGATATCAGGGGTGCCATTATTTGCAACAGAGACAGACTGTCTTGTAGGTCATTGAAGGTGTCAAGTGTTGGGGTAAGGCATTACACCCCTGCAAGAACAATCACTTGAGAGAGGACATCCCAGACTCATGTCCCCAAAGCTGGAGGCCAAATCAGGTGGTCCAAACCCACATAACCCCCCCAGTGGCCTTGACTGCCCACTTTCTATCTAGGAGTACTCAAGAACATTCCTGACCTGTATCATAACTCCCTTCCCCTCTAAGTATGACCAGGCCGCAAGGTGAGAATTGTGGGGATAGCAATATCAATTTTTGTGTTATTTTATTTTGATCTTTTTTGGTTTTACTTCACCCTCAGGTTCCTCTCATCTCTGCCCCTTCGTCTTTCCCCTCAGGAATTTCCTCATCAGCAAACCAGGGTCCTCAAAAGGACTGTACACTGAGTCATAACAATACTGTAGTTATACGACTACCCCACCCCAGCCAACAGGGCAGAGTACTGTACTTAGAAGCAGAGCCTAATAAAAAATTCTCTGCTTATCCATAATAGGTTGAGAAATTCTGTAAACAGTAAAGTAACATAGAATAAGTGACCACATTGTACCACATTTTACCATCTAATTACATAGTTTATGAGCTGACTTTTTGAAAGGTTCAAATGTAGTGGAGTATCGTGAGCCAGAAGTCTACTCCCCACAAAGTCCAGTTTGCATGTATTGCTGAACCATTAAGCTTTTCAGTTAGTAAGTGGTATCTCAGCTGACCCAGTGGTACTGACAGTTGAAATGCTGGATGCCACACATCGTGACACACCAGTGACCGGATTTGGGAGCACACTGGGTTGTCGGGGAGGAGATGATTAAGCATCTGGAGGACTGTCTCCTCTCTTGGGAGGGAGGGTTCATAGATCCTGGGCCTTGGTGACTCCCAGTGGTGATTGGGGGTGCAGCAGCCAGGGGGTCCTTTCCAAGGGATTGACTGCAGCGGCAATCCTGTGTGCATGTGCAGGAATGCATACACATGCACTGGATGCATTGCACATCTGAGCCGATTGGGGGAGAAATAGAAAAAGGAAAAATGGCCCTGGCCCCTGGTAGGTGAAGGTGGATCCAGTGGCCAACCTCCATGTCCAGTGTAGGGTCCTCAAGCCTGCCTCCAGTACTTCCTGCATTTCCTGGTTGCTCCAGTATCAGGAGCAAGAAGTCCACTCCCCAAAAAGTCTGATTTGCATGTACTGCTGAACTGTTAAGCTTTTCAGTTAGTAAGTGGTCTCTAAGCTGGCCCGGTGGTGCTGAGAAGTAAGGCACTGGATGCCACATCTCATGCCACACTGGTAACTCAGGTTCAGGAGTGCACTTATGTTGTTGGGGGTTGGTTGATGAGGAGAGGATTAAGCATCTGGAGGACTGCTCTCCTCTCCTGGGAGGGAGGGAGGGGGTTCATAGATCCTGGGCCCTGGTGACTCCCAGTGGTGATTGGGGGTACAGCAGCCATGGGGGTCCTTTCCAGGGGATTGACTGCAGTGGCTATCCTGTGTGCATGTGCAGGAATGCGTACACATGCACTGGATGCATTGCACATCCGAGCCGATTGGGAGAGGAACAGAAAAAGGAAAAATGGACCTGGCCCCTGGTAGGCGAATGTGGGTCCAGTGGCCAACCTCCATGACCAGTGTAGGGTCCTCAAGCCTGTCTCTGGTGCTCCCTGCATTTCCTGGTTGCTCCAGTATCAGGGGCCAGAGTCCACTCCCCACAAAGTCTGAATTGCATGCATTGCTGAACTGCAAGTTTTCAGTTAGTAAGTGGTATCTCAGCTGGCCTGGTGGTGCTGAGAGTTAAGGCACTAGGACGCCACATCTCATGCCACACTGGTGACTCAGGTTCAGGAGTGCACTCATGTTGTTGGGGTCAGTTGGGGAGGAGAGGATTAAGCATCTGAGGACTGCTCTCCTCTCCTGGGAGGGAGGGGTAGTAGATCCCTGGCCTTGGTAACTCCCAGTCCTGGGATCCTTTCCAGGGTATTGGCTGCAGCAGCAATCCTGCATGCATGTGCGGGAATGCACATGCATGCACTGGATGCATTACATGTCAGAGCCGATGGGAGGAGGAACAGAAGAAGGAAAAATTGCCCTGGCCCCTGGTAGGTGAAGGTGAGTCCAGTGGCTGACTCCACACCCATTGTCAGGTCATCCAGCCTGTCTCTGGTGCTCCCTGCATTCCCTAGTTGCTCCATTAGATTGTCTGAGCACCAGAGAATTCATTGGTCCCATCTCAGGGGACTCAGATCCGGCGGGTTGAGTGATCAGAGGAGTGGAGAGGAAATGGGTCCACACTGGATAGGTAAGGCTGGGGACTTCAGGTGGGCAGGATAAAGCCAAGCCATGTGATCACACAGGAGAGAGTCCAGGTCACTAGAGATGGGGAGCATAAAGAAAGTGTACAAAAAAAGTAGGTGGTATCTCAGTGTTCAGCAATTTTCCAAGCCCACTACCTCAAACCTGGTCCAGCAACTAGTGTCCACTGCAGCACAAGCCATTAAGGGTAAAAATTAAACCACTAGAGGTGGGAGGTGAGGCAATAACCCACTGAGTTGGCTGAAGATGCATGGTAAAAATACCCTCAGTGTGCTCCCCATCACCAACCAAGACATTAGTCAGGTTGAACCAAATGGAAAAAAATAAAGGTAAATAAAAACAGAGAGTACCTGTTGTAAAGGGATATTGAAGGCATAAGGTCCTGGGGCAGCTCCATCCCACTAACTGAGAAAAACAAAGTCACTCTAAAATTAAACAGATGGCAGATCAGTATTGTGAGTGTTTTGGCATTGTAGAGCATTACTGAGTTGAAACTGCTGCGACGTGTCCGGGTTCCCTGCATTGTGCATGTGGCCATATTCAAACCAGAGGCCTTGGCATTTGCATTCCATCTGGAAGTCTCTTTCATTCATTGTGCGGTGATCAGGGTGCATCCTGTCTCTGCTTGGGCTTACTGTCCACCTTGATGCTGTGAAACTGGAGAACTTGCATGGCATCCATTGGTGAAGTGTAAGCTTGCACTCCATCTTCCCAGAAAATCCTGAGTGTGGATGGGTATGGCATTTGGAATTGAATTTGCCATTGTTTAAAGCCCTTATAATATCCATATACTGTAGCCTCTTTCTTTGAACGTCTGAGGGTAGTCACGGTCTAGGAAGAGACAAACCCCGTTATGCATGATTTCTTTCTTTTGCCTGGCAATGCAGAGGACTTTTTCTTGGTCCAAAACTGGCAAATTTCATGAGGATTTGTTGTGAGAATGCCTTTGGAGCCATGGGCTTTGGAAGCAAAGCTCAGTTTGCTCTTTTCATCAGGAGGTTCATGCTCAATGGAAGGCCCAACACATCTTGAAGGAGATCAGCCAGATAGTCACACATAGATCCCACCATGGACCCTCACAGTAAGCCCAACACCATAATATATCTCTGTGAGACCTAGCCTCTAAATCAGTGTATTTGTCCTGGAGCCTTTTGATATTTGAATGTGGGTAGTGACTGTATTCACTAATTGTAAGGAGCCCTCCTCCATGAGTGCTACTTATCTTTGGCTTCTTCAATACAGCACTCCACTCCATCAAGACATTCATTTAGGAGCTGAAATTCATATTGGTTTTCCCTTCAGGAGGCTTTTATCTCTCTCATCAAAAGCTCAAAGCAATTATGGGATAACTTCTTCCCTTCATAGTCAGTATCATAATTCAGGCTTTTGAAACCGGCTGGGGACACACTCCAGCTCAGGTCTCCAGTATTAGGTGGAGGAGGTGTTGCCATCCCATTGTTGTTTAGATTTTGGCACCTGGATCTGGTCCATCTGTCTTCACCCTCCTGTTCTGTGGCCATTGTTCATAGCTGAAAGAAATTTAACTTTGTGAGGATGAAGTTTTAACTTGGGGTGAGTCAGGAGCTGTTCTCCTAAGCTACCATGCAAACCCTGATGTCACTGGAAGTCCCCACAAATGACATTGTTGAAAGTGTGGTGGCCCTCATAACCCTGATTCAGCCTCCTATAATCCCCCACACACCACCTGTAAAACATCCGAAGAAAGCTGGTAAGAAGTGGTGCAACACTGTGACAGGGAAGTTAATCACAGCTGAGGAAGGGATTTTGGGAAAAAGGCAGTCAGCCAAGCCATTGTATAGAGGGAAATGGTCTGGGGAGGGATTTCTACTTGATGCTAGGAAAAACAGAAATTTGGGAACAGGGTGGTGGATAATTTTCCACTGGAGGAGAAATCACAGGACTACAGGGGTCCAGTGGTACATATTTGGAACACCTGAAGTTTTAAATCTTTTATCTTTTACTTACTACCAGGGACAGTTTGGGGCCAGCGTAACACCAGTGCCTAATACAGAACCCATGGCACTCCCATTACAGAGGGTGTCAGGAACAAAGAGTGCCAGTAGCACATTGGTTGGTGAAGCCCATTTGAACACCCTGGTAACATTATTACCTGCCTTTTAAAGGCAGACTAAAAGTGTTGCAGTCTGTTTTGGTTTCAAGAGTTACCAAGGTAACCAAGGTATCTTTGTTGCTTCCAGTGGGGAGACATAAACTGCCCAGCTGCAGTGAGTGATGGCAAGCATGAAGGGGAGACAACAATGGCAGAGGCTGGGGTGTCTGTCGGCGCCAGTCAGAGAAATAGGGAACAGGTCAGGCTACTTTCAACTATATGGGACAGAAAAGTAAGTTTACAAAGATTGTTAGTTAGTTTTACTTTGCTCTTTTGCAATCAAATAGAAGTCTACAGTATATCTGGAAACTAAGGTGATAATATACATTAAGTGGAGGAACAACAACATTGTGTCTCATAAATAAACAAACATCAACTCAAAGAGCTGTGTTGTTTTGAAACACATATTGGAATGGACCATAATATTATTGTACTTAACACTGGGGAGATTGCAGTTAGGTGCAAGGGATGCTCTAAATTCAGCCTGGATTAATGTTCAGGCTTCACAGATTATGTATGAAGATAATGTTTAGATTTAAAACAATTAAAAACAAAACTCATAGATGCTGAATTAGAGTTAAAATGTGTTAAAAAGCAAATGAAAAAAGAATGCGTGGCAAGTCACGATTCAGAAGCAACATCAAAAACCAAAACAAAGAGGGAGTAGGTATAAGGTCCAGAGAGAAAGATGAAAGTGAGGAAGGATGTAGTCAGGCAGATCAGAACAGAAACAAGAAAGGAAGAAGAGTAATGGATTTCACAATTCCAACAAGAAATCAGTTTTCTCCCTTATTAACCTTGATAGAAAACATGGAAAACCCATCACAGGAGTTGATGAATATTGCATGTGATATAAACACCAATGAGGAAAATATAAATACACAGAAAGATGAAAGTAGTGTACCCCTGTTTGATACAAATGATGAAACAAGATATGGCAAATACTGCAAATGACGCATCATCTGTACTCAGTACAAATGATGATAACACAACTACAAATTTAGTGAACAAATGGATCATATCACAGAAATCCCCAATGACACCGAAAGTTCGGGATAAGATAAACAAGTGCCCAGTTTATATAGTAGGTGATTCAATCATAAAATATACTGATTCATACACTAACAAAACAATAAAGAAAATATTGTTGTAACTATCTTCAGGTACAGGTAAGGTTCCTTATTGACATTCACAGTTTTTTACCAAATTTAGTTAAAAGGCATCAAGAAAGTCCACTGGTTCTGGTTTACGCTGGAACAAATGACATAATGTACAAGTCTGAGGAAGAAATTTTTTAATGATCTCAAATCTATATACAGCAAACTGAAAGAATCAAACTATGAAGCTATTCTGTCCACAGTATTGCCAGTCCCTAGAGTAAGGTACAGAATAAATAAGAAGATATCAGAAATCAACAATTGGTTACATACAGTAGGTGGTGTTTACTCCAGGGCATTGAATATATTAGGACATGGGAACATTTTCCACAATACTTACAGTCTTTATTGTTAGGATGGTTTACCTATGAATAATAAAGGTGGTAAAGAACTGGGTCTTATGTTCAAGGAATGCATAGCTAGGCATGTAAACTAAAAACCCAGGGGAGAGGCAATCTAGAAATAGTTCGTTATGATTATAGAACAAACAATATAACAACAGGGGTCATTAAGAATGACAAACAACAGGGGAGATCAGGGCCTTACTAATTAATGCACAAAGTCTTAAAAACAAGATAGACAAATTAAAATACTTATTGCATAAAGATCAAATTCTGATCCGTGGAATAACTAAAACATGATTCAAAAAAGGAGAGTGGATAGACAAGATTCATGGTTTCAACCTATTTCATAAGGAAAGAACAGATAGAAAAGTTGGAGGGTGTCCTTTATATTTCTACTACCCTGGAGGTGCATGGATTGGACAAGGTTCCACAAACAGAAGTGGGACGTCGAACAAACATGAGTTAGTTTGGAACTAAAAATAAAGAAATTAGTAGTTGGACTATTCCACTGTCAACCTAATTTGACAAATATTGAAAATGCAAGCTTCCTTGATACAATAGAAAAAATGTATACAAGCAGAAATTGTATCTTAATGGGAGACTTTTATTTCCCCAAGATTGACTGGGCTAGATTAATGGGTACAAATTCTCTAGAGAATAAAATGATTGACATCATGCTGCATAAGAACTTAAAACAACTAGTTAAGGATGGTACAAGAAATAATAACATATTGGACTTGATTTTAGCAACCTTGACCAGGAAATAAGTAATGTAAAAGTCATTTAACTCCTAGGAGATAGTGACCATCACATGGTGAGCTTTCAAATCAATGGGACAAGGATAAAAAGGGGAAACACCAAAATGAGATGCTATAATGGTGTGGATTATTACATAATTAAGGCATATCTAAAAACATGGGACTGGAAAAAGGAATTGATGGGCCAATCATTGACAAAAGCATGGAGTATATTATGATATAAATTACACTACTGTATTGAAACATACAGTATATACCTGAAGTTAAAAATTATGACAGAAAGGGATGGATACCTAAATGGTTTAATAACAAAATAAAAAGACAAATCATGAGAAAGAAAAAGACCTATAAAATATATGTACAAGGATCTGTCCAAAAAATACAAAAAGTTAATTCAAAAAGCAAAAGCAAATACTGAAATTAAATTAGCCATACTAATCAAAGATAACAAAAACACTTTTTTTAATTATGTTGGAAGACTTAAAGGTGATCAGAAATATATTGGTCCTTTGAGGGATGGGTATCATTAATAGAAGATGAAACAGAAATGGCTAACAAATTAGTTACTACTTCTTATTAGCTTTTTATCTGGAAAAAAGAGGATTCACAAGTTAGTTTAAATATAGGCGGCAACAACAAGAAACACATATAAGAACTATCACAGAAAAAGAAGTACTAAATAACCTAAAAAAGTTAGATATACAAAAGAGAGGAGGAGCAGATGGTTCCATCCAAGATTTTTGAGGGAGCTTGCTAAGGTGCTGGCCGGACTTCTTGCTGTCTTGTTTAATTCTTCTCTGAGAGAGAGTTCCATATTACCAGAATGGAAAGAGGAATGAATTAATCAAATTTAAAAAAAAAAGGTGACAAAAAAGAAATAGGAACTTATCATCCCATCAGTATAACATCAGTCCTGGGGAAAATAATGGAGGGTTTCATAAAAGAACAAATAAATATGCATATAGAAAAACTGGAAATTCAAAATGTTACACACCATGGGTTCATTCCCGAGAGACTAAAGGTGCTTAAGATGTTTATCCTTGAGGAAAGGAGGGAGAGGGGGACATAATAGAAACTTTTAAGTACCTCAGTGAATCAACAAAGTCCAAGAGGGTAACATATTTCATAAAAAGAGATGTGCAAGAACAAGGGGACACAATTTAAAGACAGAGGGAGGACGGCTCAGAGGCAATGTGAGGAGTTATTTTTTTCACAGAGAGGGTGGTGTACACATGTAACCACCTTCCTGAGGAGGTTGTGGGGTCTAAAACAGTGGGAGAATTCTAGAATGCACGGGACAGACATAAGGCAATTCTTGTGGGGGGTAGGAATAAATAGGCTGTTGGTTAACTAGGATCTGCAGCTTATCCAGTAGGTAGGGAAATGGGCAGACTAGGTGGGCCAAGCAGTTCTTATCTGCTGTCAAAGTCTAAGATTCTATGTTTCTATGAAAGATCATATTGAACAAACCTCTGAACATTTTTTGAGCCAATCAGTTGTGGCTTAGACCAGGAGTTACCCATGAATGTGTTATATTTGGATTATTCCAAAGCTTTTGACTCTGTGTCACACAATGGGTTATTAAAAATATTAATAGAAATAAACCTTGATCCCATTATTGTGTTTTGGATTAAATCATGGCTGTGTAATAGACAACAGAGGATTACTGTAAGGAGTTTTTTATCAGAGTGGGGTAAGGTGATGAGTGGGGTACCCCAAGGGTTTATTTTGGGTCCCTGTTTGTATAAAATGTTTGTATCTTCAATAAAAATTACTGAAGAATTATGTCTCTGCAAATATGCAGATGATACAAAGATAGGTGCTATAATAAACAATCAGGAGGAAGCAAAAAAATCCAAATGCAAATAGATAAATTGGGAGAATGGCCAAAACAACATAAGCTAAACTTTAATGAGAATAAGTGCAAAGCAATGTGCTTTGGTCATAACAACATTAAAGCAGAATAAAAAATAAATAATAGAGTAATAACTACCACTGATAATGAAAGAGACCTGGGTGTGATCATAAATAATAAGTTACATTTTGATAATCAAGCGAAAGATGTAGTAAAAGAGGAAATAAAAAACTGGGAAGCATACTAAGACATATTAAGTAGGATTGTAAAGTAATTATATCTTTATAATTACTGGGCATTAATTTTACCATTGACTGAAGTAGTTGATATTTCCTGTAACAACCAGCTGGTTGTTACGAGATTGACTGCCTAGAGCATCCCATCCTAGCCAGGAGCATAAAGTGAGTTCTAACAGGAGAAAAAAAAATCAGCAGAATTTCAAAATAAGCCTGGTTTTACTTGGCAAACACTGCAAGTCTGTTCCGATTATTTTTGTAAAAATTAATGCTCTTTAAATCAGTAGTTTGAACCCAGTCCCTTTCTTTTCACAGGACTCCCCGGATCATGTGACCATATTTTCTACATGACCAACCAACGAAAAAACAAGAAGGCCATGAAACTATTTAACATTTCAAGGACTATTATTTATATTAGTAAAAAGTTGTAGTAGTAGCTGTTATTTTTTTTCTTCCACAAGTGTTTTACCGACAATGATGAATCTCCATTCTCTACATGCTGTTGTGGACTCATAGAAAAGGTCAGAAGTGTACTTTCGGTTATTATTAAAAACTCTGTTGTTCAAAGAAAAGTTGGAGCATTTGTTTTCTGTTTGTAAAAATTAATGCCTGGTAATTATACAAAATAAATTATGAGGATGTGGTTTCATCTCAAATTGAACACACACCCTCATTGAGTGATGCTTGAATTAACCCCTCAGGCTGTGCTCTTGGGCTTTAAGTAGCATCACTCCACTTGGATGTGTGTTCAATTCTCATATCAACCACCTCCTCATACATTATTCTCTATTTATTCCACATTAGTAAGACCAATATTGGAGTACTGTACACTCTTCTGTACACCACAAAATATAAGGAGTATGAAATCCATAAAAAAAGTGCAAAGAAAGGTCACAAAGAAAGTGAAAAATCTAAAAGATAATCAACACAAGGAAAGGCTTGAAGAAATAGGTTTGTTCTCCCTAACTTATCAAAGACTAAGAGGTGATTTGTGTTTTGTTTATAAGGCCTTCCACAATGATAACATGGGAAACATCAGGACTGAATAAAAATACAGGTGACAGATCTTCAGGGTTTCATAATCTACAACTAAAGGGCAAATTTTATAAAACCACCAAGTGGGGTAAATGGTTTAATCAGAGATTTGTGGAAACATGGAATACATTGCCAGAAGCAATGGTTACAAGTACAGACTTATTTAAAATAACTTTGGATACATTTATGTGTCAAAACAGAACAACTAGTTTCCACTGACATGTGGCTAGTCAAAATATGGCATTCTGAGCTGCTTGACTAGTATCCATACCTATGAACCCATGACTCTAGAGCTTTGGCCAACTGATCAGAAAAAAAATATATTGGAAATCTGACTGAGAAGAGGTCCACTAGACAGGAGGGGAGTTGGTGGTGGAAACTTCCTTGTGGCATGCCAGTGTTGCATGGAGGCACAGAAATGGATAGCACCATGCAGCTGATGCTATGCTGTGCCATGCCATCCCATGCTTTGACTGTAGATGTCACAAACCATCTGGCTTGTGGCTGGCTGCAAACCACAGTTGCAACCATTAACATCTGGATAACTTAATTACTTAGCACTTTAGTTGCATAGGGGACTCATCTGACTAATAAGGCTTATGAGTAGTCCAGATACAGTGGTGCTCAGTGTCATGTCCCTTCTTGTCTAGTCATGTCAGTCAGCACCTTCAGACATGAACAGTCAAGACTGGTCAGAGCCATCACTGCTAGTTGCTTGATTACTGTGTGTTTCCTATTATTATGTCTAGTTATCACTCAGACCATTGTGACAATGATTTCACAACATGACTTTACAAGAAGGAACATGATGCTGAGTACCACTGTAGGTGTCAGTGCAATAGACTGAAACTGTGCCACTCCCTTTCACTCTGTACCACCACTCACTGCTGAGAATATGGTCCATAAAATCACATGCTAGGCATCCTTTACCTTCTGCTGATACTAGACATTGGGCCCGATTCACAAAGGGGCTTCGTCGGCACAAATTCACACAGCAAACAGCAGCTTACACCAATGCCCAGTGCGCCAGAAACCCTGCACCAGATTCAGGTACAGGAGGGGTCCCAGTGCCTTAATCCCCACACTTGCAGCAACCACTCCCATGTGACAAACACCTGGTACATGGGAGGGGTTTGCTGCAAGCTCCATCAGCAAAGGCAAGCGTCCTTGCCCCATCCCTGGTGGTCTAGCGGCCCTCCCTCCATCCCTGATCCCCTATATCATCCATTTGTAAAATTATTATTAGTGTGTCCTGACCTGGTGGTCTAGTGGCCCCCTCCCAATCCACGATATTGCCCATGTTTAGAATAATTATTATTTTGCACTGACCTGGTGGTCTAGTGCCCTCCCTTACCAATCCCCAATGTCCCCATAATATATTCATATACTAAATCCCCTCTAGGTGGTGATCCATTGTCTCCCTCCCTGATCCCCAATATAATCCATTTCTAAAATAATTATTATTTTCCCACCTGGTGGTCTAGTGCCCCCATCCCCAACATCACCAATTTTTATAGTTCTAATTATGTCACCCCATCCTGGTGGTCTAGCAGCCCCGCCCCCTACTCCAGCAGGCAGTGCCCACATTCCCATTCTCCCCATCCCGTGACAGAGCTGGAGATGGGCACTGCCCTCCTCACACCTCTGCAGCCTGCCACTGACCGAACTGTCCCTGATCATGTTCTGTAATGTATACATGCTAATTGATAATCATTGAGTACGTACACTTTACAGTAGGCCACCAGGTCACAGCAAAATAATAATTATTTTAAAAATGGATGATATCATGGATTGGGGAGGGAGGCATTGTACCACCATTGAGAGGGGTTCTGGTATATGTATATATTACGGGGACATCAGGGATCAGTTTGGGGGGGCAGTAGACTACAAGGTCAGGGCAAAAATAATAATGATTCTAAACAGAGTCGATACTGGGGATTGGGGAGGGAGGGAATAGACCACCAGGTCAGGGCACAATAATAATAATTTTACAAACAAATGATATTGGGGATCAGAGAGGGGCACTAGACCACCACTGAGAGGGTTTTAGTATATTTATAAATTATGTGGACATCTGGGATCAGTGAGGAGGGCACTAGACTACCAGGGACATATGGTAGTATCTATATTTATGAGTGATCGGTGCTCATCTCTCCCTGAAGGTGTATTTCTAAGTACCCAGCCCTGGCTGAGCTAAAGTGCCAGAAATTCACCCTTTGAGTGAGTTCTGAATCCCAATTGTGGATCTATGGCATCCTGTGTCTGCCACAAGCCCGATGCCCCACGTCGCAGAAGCACAAGTCTGCTGAATGTACCAAGCCCTGCTCATACCGCATTTCTCCAATCTTAAGCTATACTACCAACCCAGACAAAAACGTACGACACAGTGAAATGGTAACTTTTAACCACCTAAAATGTGCTCCTTACTGCAGTAATCTCATCTCCTAATCTGTTTTATTCAGGAAATGCTGCTGCAGGATCCTATTTGTCTCATATGTTATGTAGAAGACATTACAGTCTTGACACTGCCAGTAAACAGACAAAAAAAAATCTAACTCTAGAGATTGTGATCAGTGCTCCTGTGCTTTCATTAGTCTTATCTTACTAACTACCATGCTATCCACCGGCAGCTGTTATTACATAGATACATAGACAGTGTCGGCAGATAAGGGCCTATGACCCACCCAGTCTGCCCATTTGAGCTTGTAAGTTCAGTTTATGTTTTCCTAGAAGTCTGTTGCCCCTTACCCCTGACCTCCAGAATTCCTTTATGTCTATCCCATGCATTCTTAAATCCTGTGATTGTTTCAGCCCCCACCACTTCCTCTGGCAGGGTGTTCCACTTGTCCACCACCCGTTCTGTGAAGACATTCTTCCTCATGTTTCCTCTGAATCGTCCTCCCTCCAACTTCATCCCATGCCCTCTAGTCCTGGAACATCTTTTTCACTTAAAAATAGTGTATTTCTGCACCCTGTTCCTCCCTGTGAGATAATTGTATGTCTCTATCATATCCCCTCTCTCCCTCCTCTCCTCCAGGGAGTACATGTTCAGTTCCTTCAACCCGTCTTCATAGGACTTGTGATGCAATCCATGCACCATCTTTGTTGCCCTCCTCTGAACCTTCTCTACCCTGTCTATGTCCTTACGTAGGTATGGTCTCTAGAACTGTACACTGTACTCCAGGTGGGGCCTCACTAGTGTCTTGTATGCGGAATTATGACCTCCTTTTCCTGCTAGTGATGCCCCTGCCTATTAGATAAATGAAAATGCAGAGCAGTCATTTGGTGGCACTCATCTTTGGAGAAGACTAAACACTGATGTTCACGTCAAGAGCTTAAATTCATACACAATATATAGTAGAGGGTGCAGCAGTGTTGAAGGTACCAGCAATCAGATTAGACAATGGGGTCCCTTCAGCCTGTCTCTCATAGTTTTCTACCTTGAAGTCACAGACTCCAGTGCATTTTTGAAAAGAATAGGGTAAACCCCCATTGTTCATTCTAGGAGTCTCTCTCTTAATAACACAGGTTCAAACACAACTATTTATGACTGTGTGTTGAATATTATTGAGTGCAGAATAGCTGCCCTAATTACTTACATGTAAATACTGCTGAAGCAGATCTAGTGACCTGAAGCACTCCATGCAGTGCAGGAAAGCGGCAGCAAGAACAAATAAGATGTTGGGATGCATATCTAGGGGATCAGTAGTAGGTGAGAGCAGGTTATACTGCCTTGTGCAGGTCACTGGTGAGGCCACATCTACAGTATGGAGTTTGATACTGGTGCCCACACCTCAGAAAGGACATTAAACTGCTGGACATGGTCAAAGGAGGGCAACAAAGACAATGGGTCAGCAGGGTAAATCATGCAAGGAGAGGTTGAGAGCACTAAACATGTACTCCTGGAAGACTGGAGAGAGAGAGAGAAAGGGAATATGACTGAGACCTTCAAATACTTGACAGGGATAAATAAGGTGGATAAGGAGGGTATCTTTAAGCTAAGTGACAGCCATAACATGAGGGGACACAGTCTTAAGCTGGAGGGGGAGAGGTTTAGGAGGGAGGTCAGAAAGCACTTCTTCATTGAAAGGGTGGTAGCCACTTGAAATGTGCTGCCAGAAGAGGTGCTCTTGTTGAAGACTATAGGCAGCTTAAAGAGAGGCTGTGGTAGGCATAGGGGAAGATAAGGGTTGTGGGTAGGGAGGATGGAAAGGATGGAAGGAGTGGTGGGTCAGTGTCAGTGGCTTAAGCTGTAGACCCTGCATTATGAGCAGACTAGATAGAACAAATGGCCTTCTTCTGCTGGCTTCTTCGTATGTTCATATGTAAAAGCCATCACTTTTTAAAGCACTTTGAAATACAATGTATAAAATGCACTTGAAAACATCAAAGCATTTTCTTTTTAGGAAACATGTTGAACCTATAAATGACAATTCTTGCACGAAAACAGTTAACAAAAATATTGATGGGTAGCAGTAGACTAAGTTGTTACTACTAACTTGAGATTAATGATATATCAAAACATTCTGTTGTCCTTTCAGAGGAACAATAAAAGCAGCATTGCAGATTAGTCTCTCCATTAGTGGACTGATCCTCTATATCATGATGACCACATTCTGAGCCATAGCATCAACAGTAGCACTTTCACTCAACATGACAGTCAGATGATCAAGATCTCAAAGACATCAAGCTAGAGATCTGCCTATAGTTATTGACTGTATGTCTATCACCATCATTGCTGCATTTCCCAAATTCCTGGACAGATTGTATTATGCCAAAATCTCAGATTGCTTACTTCCAAACCAACTCTTAACTGCTATCCACTTCAGTTAGAGTTCTGTTCCAAGTTTTCTACTGCCATATAACTCTTCAAGGTGACAAGTGATATTCATTAAACTTCAGAGAATGTCCACATTACTGAAACAATCTACCTGGATCTGATAAAATGCTGATCATCAGCTCCTCCTCAAAAAACTGAGATAAGTGAGATTAGACTGCCTTAATGATAGTGTTGTTTACAAATTACCTTGATACAGGCACACAGAAGATTGCCCTTGGCACTGCCATATCAATCAATCAATCAATCAAAATCTTTATTTATCACAGTGGTACCATTGAGCAAGGCTCATTTGCAAGGTGGACCTGGTCATTAATACATCAAAGTACAGTACAGAAGCGGGTATACAAAAAGCAATAATATACAAGGAAGAAAAAGTATATACAGTGTATACAGTACAATATAAGGTTGAAATAAATAAAAAAAAAACAGCATTATTTTACAATTGATGAAGTCAGCAGATGTACAATCAGCCATAGAGATACAGAGGTTATAAGCAAAGATCTTTTGAGTGAGGCAGTTGGCAACTACATATATGGGGAAAGAGGTCATGTATGGGGTGGCAGGTTAGAGAGGTAAAGAAGAGGAAGGATATATTACCGACGACTGGGGGAAAAATTGAGCTAAAACCACAGAAAGTGACTATGGCTGTCGTGTACTTGTTTATTATGATAATGACGGAGGAGGGGTAGATAATTGGGACACTACTATGGATGGGGTGGGACTTTAGCCAGACTGGAATGGACAGGGAAGGGTGGCTGTAGCAGGAAGAGTTAATAGGGAAAGAGTGAGAACCAGGGTAGAAACATGGCGGCGTTAGGATGGAAAGGGGGAGTTGTGAAATTAGTGGGCTAGCAGTGAGGAAAACATTTGCAAGGTGCTTTCATGTAGCGATCGTAGAGCACCTTGAAGATATTCAGGCTAACAGGGCAGCTCAGCTTCAAGTTCCTTTGTAAACTGTTCCACAATGTGGATAAAGAGAAGCTTAGAGCAGCTTTGCTGAAATGTGTTTTGACCCTTGGAACTTGGAGGGCAATTAGGAATAGCTCTCCTTAGAGTGTAGGTGCCTAACATACTCAGGAATTTTTTTTTTGTGGCTAGTTTTTCCATTGAGGTTATACAGACCTGCCACTAGAGGATTCTTGTTCTTTCATTAAAAAAAAAGTATACCCTCTGAAAGACACATTCCCTGGCTGCCTGGCCTCCCTGGCTGTATCCTCACTTCCCACTGATCCAGCTACTGTTCTTCCGCCCCTTCTCCTAGCCCCGCCAGCCTGTCTTAACCCCCTCCCTCCACCTACCCTGAATCCTACCTTAATCATGTGCCTCCACCATTCTCTACCCCCTATTCTAGTTCTTCTTGCCTGTCTTCCTCCCCTACTGCATGCCCCAAAAGCCTACTTTCCCTCCCTCCCCCACAGCTTTCACATTCCTACATCCTTCCTCCACTTAGGCACACTGCACACTGGTCACTGCCCCTTGCCCAGGGTCCATCCTACTGCCATGAAACTGTCCTATACCCACACTGGTCCTAGCCCTCCACTCTGGTCCCTCCTGTCTATGATTACCCTCACCCACTATCATCAATGCTTGGCAATTTCGTGAGATGTTAGGAGGCGAAAGCATTCCCTTAAAGAAATATGCTGCAGCTCCTTGAGGCTAGTCCTCCTCCTCCTAATGCTGTCAGACAACATGCACCCAAACCCTGGCTCATTCTGCTCTAAAGCCATTAATCTGAGCAAGCCTTTGGGTGCCCTCTCATTCATATCAATCAACATCTGCAGCCTCCTTCCTAAAATGGATGCCCTACAGGCCTTCACCAGCCAGCACTGCCCTGACATCCTGGCAGTTGTCGAAACCTGGCTCACGCCATCAGTACCGGACCATGCAATCAGCCTTCCTGGCTACAACATCTTTAGGCTGGATCACCTCTCCAAAAGAGGTGGGGGCTGCGCTCTCTACCTAAAAGACTCCATACAGGGGCACCACGTCATTACCACACTGCAACCCACAACTGCTCAGATACTGCTAGTGAGAATCCTCCTCAGAGCCCAAAACAAAACCCTCACTGTTGCCACCATCTACATCCCTCCCAAAGAACAGAAAACTGGTCTAACAGCTGTTCTTGACTTTGTAAAGTCATTCCCACCAGACACGAATCCATCCTCCTAGGCGACTTCAACATCAACTGGCTATGGCGATGCTGAAGTACACAGGGATACCATTGCTGCGGTGAACCTCACACAAATGGTTGACTCACCAACCAGGAAAAATTACAGGACCGGCACCTGTCTTGCCCTATTCGAAGAGTCACAAAGGAATAATCACACTTGGCATTCACACATCAGCACAATTTATTGCAAGCAAAAGATAATTACACTTCATTTAGCAGCAATATCACTATCAGCATTAATGATTACACTTTAGCATTCATTCATTAGCAATATTACTATCAGCATTAATATATACTTCAATTAAGCAAGACATGATACATCACCGATTCAATAAAGCATCATCCAAGCCCTCTTCCAATGGCTGGGAAGCCCCCTTGTCAGCCTGGCTAGGAGTCTCTCGAACCGGGAACTGGCCCCACAGCGATCGTCCACCCTGCGAGAGAGGCTTCAAACCAGGCATTGAAAGCTACATTTATATCTTATTCTATGCTAAAAATAACCGTGCAGCCTTCATTGTGTTATTTTCCACATTCTAGAAGCTGGCGGGCTTCCAGGATGTTGCAAATTCACGATAAGGACTGCTCAGAATTCCCACCTGCTAGGTCACTGTGCTCCAAACACTGGCGGTGCCTAGAACACTATGAGCTAAGCAGAAGTTTAAACAAAACTACAAAAACAGGTTGCCTGATAATATCGACCTTCAAGTCAGCAAAATACACTGTCTGAAGCAAAACATAATAATGAGGCTATCTAAAGAGCAAAACACCAATTAAATGAAGCAGCATGTAAAATGGAGTCACACAATACAAAATGGAGTATGAAATGACATACATTACATGAAATAGCATACAAAATGGAGTAACAATAATCAACATATTATACTATCACTACAGCACCAGCACAGTCTTGGACTGGATCCTTACCAGTCACCCATCACGGATATCTAACACTGATGTCCTCCCTGACTCTCTCAGCGACCACTCCCCTGTTAGCTGCACCTGGTCAAATAAATTCATCAAACACCACCAAAAATGATCACCAGCAGGGTTCTACCCAGTGGTCACCTTCCTTGACTCAAATCCCACCTCCTCCATCAAGACTGGTCCCCTATTTTCAATGCAACCAATGTAAACACTGCTCTTGACCACTTCATAAACATCTTCACTGTGGCCTGTGACATGTATGCTCCTATTAAGAAACACAAAGTCAAATCACTCAGTAACCCTTGGCTCACAGGTGACCTCCTCAGGATGCTAAAACAAGATATCACCTATGGAGCTGGCCAAAAACTCTGGAAGGCAAAGCGACATCCAAAACTACAAGCGTGCCTGCAATGACTGTACCAAACCATCCGGCAAATGAAGTCTGCCTACTATAAGCATGCCCTCACAGACTCCTGGGGCAATGGTCGGGAATTCTGGAAGAACATAAAGGAACTCACTGGGGATCCACCCAACCCCCCATCAATACTCAACATCAACGGAACCACAACCCTCAACCCAAAAACCATTGCGGATACCTTTAACAAAGCCTTTACCGACCTCAGCGCTGTCCTACCCCAGGACTACTTCAAAGATGGTGAAGCCCCTCTGTCTGCAATGATCACCACTCCTACCAGCTCCCCCCGCTTCTACTTCAAAGCAGTCAAGGCTCACCAAGTATGCAAATGTGTAACCAAACCCTTGGTAAATCAAGATTCAGTAGTGACTCCTCGATCTCAAAATCCTGTCTCTCTCACACTTGATGAAGTGCATAGTCCTCTGACCAGAATTTTCAACCTCTCTCTCAGCCTTAGCCAATTCCTAGACAGATGGAAATCTGCCACTGTCACCCCAATCCATAAAAGTGGTAACAAAACTGCACACAATAACTACAGACCTATCTCCCTATTACCCCCACTCTCCAAGACAAGACACTAGAATGCATCGTCTTGGACCAGCTCATAGAATACCTGGATGCATACAACATCCTGTGCAAGCAACAACATGGGTTCCACAAAGGTGACAGCACCTCCACAGCCCTACTTGAATTCACCGGCGCAATCCACAATGCACTTGACTCCGGTGAACTACTAGGCTCAATCTACACTGACTTAACTAATGCCTTCGACACCATCAATCACCGCCTCCTGCTTGTCCAGCTTCAGAACACTGGGCTGTCAACCAACTCCATTGGCTAGTTTAAGAGCTACCTTGAAGAACGGTCCCAAACAGTAAGAATCACTGCTACACTCTTGGACCCTAGACGGTCAGCTCGGAAGTCCCCAGGGCTCCATTCTGGGACCCTCCTCTTCAGCCTGTTCTTAAACTCACTACCGGACAGCTGCCCAGAACAAATAATTCTCTATGCTGACGATGCTGTGATCCTCACCTCGGATCCTGATCCAATCCAATTACAAAATAAACTTCAGCAGGCCTTCTTCTCCATCAAATCCTGGTTCCTAAATCATAAACTACTTCTCAATCAGAATAAAACCAAGTCTATGGTCTTCTGCAGCCCCACAACAAAAACAAACAACTCCACCTCTCCATTGCAACTGAACAAGGAGCCATCCTAGAGCAAACACAATAGTTCAAGTACCTCGGCATCACCCTTGATCCCCACCTCTAATACGCTGTCCATATCAGCAATGTTGCAAAGTCAGCCAATGCGAGGTTAGGCATATCATTCCCGCACAGGAATCATCTAACCCCAGAAGCACTGTCAGTGGCCGTCCAAAGCTCCATCATCAGCATCATAGACTATGGTCTTATCATATATGGGTTTGCAGCTACCACTGCTCTCAAACGTATCGCAACCTCCCTGAATAAGGCCTGTCATCTCATCACTGGCTCACATCGCCGTACCCACACATGTGACCTTTATTCCCAATCTGGATGGCTTCAACTGGACAAATGCATAAAATATCAAACCTGCATCACGGCCAAGAAAATTATAATGGGGCTTGCCCCACCCTGGTGTCTGTGCCCTCCTTAAGCCTAGACATAGGAACATCACTACAAGGAGATCAAATTCCCATCTACTACATAGCCCACGATTTCGCACGACCCAAGGACCAAGATCATTCACCTATCGGGCATCCAACTGGCTCAACTCTCTTGGCAGTGACATAGTGACCGCTCCAACACTCGGCTTCTTCAAGTCCAAGCTGCGCCTCTCACTGCTTGTATCCTGCAAATGCCAATCTTAACATTTCCACCATTCCAGCTGCAAATGCCCCAGCACCCAGCACTTACAATCAGTCTTTGCACCCCTAGCACCTTACCTGTCATATTCCCCCAACAAGGCCCCCTGGCTGCACTGTCTCCCACCCTTCCCCACCTCCCCCGTATCTCCCTCCTGCCCCTGCCCCAACCACCTCCCATACTCCCCTTACCCCTGCCTCCTTCCCCCCCCCGATCTTCTACCATCACTTCCCCACCACCCACCCCCTTTCCTTGTCTTGCTCATAGCTCAAGTCTTTGTACTGGTTATTACATGTCTGTAAGTCAATGACTATATGTTTATAACTAAAAATGATGACTGTTGCACACGCTGATGTGGAACCTTTGTAAAGAGCCTCGGCTCAAAGATATTGTAATCCTAGATTGAAATAAATATAAATAAATAAATAAAATAAATACAATCTGAGACATATGAGGGGAGCTTGTTGGTCACCGCTCTGAAGCCCATAGGGGCATTTCTATTCCTTCTATAGTGAAGGAAGTCCAGCCTAATGATGAGTACAGGGAGCAGTGGTGTGTGGAAAGTGGAAGGCCAGTAATGAACCTGATAGCTCTGTGGTAGAGGGTGTCCAACTTAGCCAGTGCAGAGGCAGTGCAATGGCTGTAGAACAGGTCCACGTAATCTATTAAAGATAGGAAGGTAGCTTGAACCAGTTGAATCTTGGCCTCTTTTGTGAGCAGGTGGTTAATTCTGCAGAATAGTCCTAATCTTTGCCTTAGTTTCTTCTGTAGTTCTTTGAGATGGTGGGCAAAGGAAAGTTTATGATCGAGCCAAACTCCTAGATATTTGAATTTAGCTACATACTCTAGTGTTTCTCCAAGAACAGTGGTAATTTGTGGGATAGCTCCCCCCAGCAGGAATTGCCACGTGCAAGGAGGGGGAGAAAAGCATGGCTTTTGTCTTTTTTGCATTGAGCAAAAGCTTTTTGTTTATGAGCTGGTATTGTAGAAGGTTAAATTCAGCTTGGAGGTCTTCACAGGCTGCTTCCAGTGTGGGATGACTCAAGTACAGTACAGTGTCATCCACGAATAAGTGGATGTTGGCTTTTTTGATGGGGTCATTGATGTTGTTAATATAGATTGCAAAGAGGAGGGGACAAAGATAGAGCCCTGGGGCACGCCCCTCAGCATAGGTTTTAATGGAGAAATATCACCTTCAGCTTTAACCTGCTGTTTCCGTTCTCTGAGGTAGTCTGAAAACTAGCACATAGATTTATGGTCCAGGCCTAAGGTGCTTAGGGAAAAGAAGCAGGCTGTGATTGACTGTGTTGAATGCCTTACTAGGATCCAAGAAAACAGCACAAACATGCTTCTTCTTGTCAAGGTCTAGGAGCCAATCATTGGTCACCTTAGCTAGGGCTGTTATGGTGCTGTGCTTTGCTCTGAATCCAGACTGAACCGGGTTTAATAGGCTTCTGGATTCTAAGTATACCCCTAGCTGGCCACACACTATTTTTTCTAGTAATTTAGACAGGATGGGGAGAAGGGAGATCGGTCTGTAATTATTTAGATCATAGGGGTCACCTGCTTTTAATAGAGGGATGACATGGGCTATTTTCCATTGAGGGGAGAGGCTACCCTGGGAGAGTGACATGTTGAATAGGTGGGTGATTGGCACCGCAAGCACATGGTAGGCACATTTCAGATAGTATGGCTCTATGAAGTCGGAGCCTGCTCCCTTCCTGGTGTCCAGTTGCAGCAGTAGGTCTTCCACCTCTTTTAGGGAGACAGGCAGGAGAGAGAAAGCCTCCTTGGTAGAGGGGGACTTATGGGTTGGTGGGCCCTGAGCTCTGTGGAGGTCATTGGCAGGAGAATTATCAAATGCTAGCTCTGCCATTGCAAAATGGTTATTGAGGGCTTCCAATATCTCCGATCAGTTAGTGATAACGCTGCCACCGGACTTAATTTTTGCTGGAATGTGATTACCAGGAGCATGTCCAGACATGTCTTTTAATGTTTTCCAGTGCTTTGTAGGATTTCTTGAGGCAGAGGCTAGCTCCAAACGATAGCAGGCGGCCTTGGCTGCTCTGACCAACTTGGTGCACTTGTTACATGCTCTCTTAAAAAGACACCAATCCAAGTCATTCTTGCTTCTTCTGGCTTTTTTCCATAAAGTACCCCTTTCTAACAGGGAAGCTTTGAGCTCAGGTGAGAACCAATGGGCAGGTGCTGCTCCTGACCCGCATCTTAACCAAGGGTGCATGCTTATTTAAAGCCTCACTTAAAATATTGTAAAAAATAGTATATGCCCTGTTAACCATTTTGGCGTGAAGAATTCCTGCCGCCATGATGAATGTTTAAAGTCGTGGACATAAGCAAACAAATCAAAGTTAACGTTTGTACCTCTTGATAGAGAACTTTGCCACAAACTGTGGGTTGTGCATGGATCTAATGGTGGTGATTATACAATGATCGCTAATGTCTGAGAAAAATGTTCTGACATGTGAGAACAGGTGTGGCTTACAACCAAAATGACATCTAAGAAGGAGCTGTTGTTAAGGTTCTTTTTATTTGGCGAGTAGGCTCGCTAATGAGTTGCACCAGCCCTAGAGTGTCAAAAAGGATTTCAAAGGGAGTTGATGCACTTGATAGCCAATCATAGTTCAGGTCGCCAAAAATAATGGTTTCCAAGGAACTGAGCCCTAGTACGGAACTGAGGTGAGACAGGAGATGAGGCCCAGCAGAAGGGGGCCTGTAGCTGCCTATTAAGCAGAGTGCACTGGAAGGAGAAAGTTCGATCTTTAGGGTCAAGCACTCAAATTCTTTGAGGGAGGATGATGCGTCTTTGCATGAGGCTGATTGTCCCTTACATAAATTGCCACACCACCTTCTCTTGATTGCCTATCTACTCGGAAGAGTAAATAATTTGGGATATTGATTTCATTGTCTGGGGTGGCTGGCCTAAGCCAGGTCTCAGTGATCACTAGGATGTCAGGTAGGGTGTGGCTCACCCAAGCCTGGATAAGGGTGAACTTTTTCAGCAAACTACAGGCATTAAGATGCATAAAAGACATTCCTTTGATATTTGCCAGGTCAGATGGAGATGCAAGGGTGTTTAATGGTCCTGGGTTGAGTTCGACATTGCCTGAACACAATAGTAAAAGAAGCAAGATTCTTTTTAAAGCAGCGAACTGTAATTTGTAAACACTAGTTTTTGAGCAATAGGGGAGGTGGTGTTGATGGGTAGGCTGTACCCACTCCTGGTGTTATACTGGCCTAGTGTTGCAGCCACTAGTGTCCTGGCAGAAATTTGCCATGAGTAGGAATTCTCAAGTCTGGATGGGAGAGTAATCTCCAGAGGCAGCTCGGGAGATGTCCCACTCCCTGGCAGAGACAGCTGAGAAGCCCAATAGTCCAGAATGGCTACCTGAAAGGAGCTGTTGGATGCAGGACAGGGAGAAGCACAAGGGTCATTCCATATTAAGGAGGGATGAGGGTTCCGAAGAATTGAGCTGAGCACTAGTAAAGCTAGTGACACACTGAGGAACCAACTGTAATTTCCCATGGTAGATCTAAACACCACAACAGCTGGCAGTAAACACCACTAGAAGCCTAGACCAATCAGTGATTAGGTGTCATAAGTTCAAAATTCTTTTGTTGGCTGAGAGGTGGTTTGGCGCGAGCATACCTGTGGAGCAACTCTTTCCAGCTGAGCCAGTGAAGTGGTTCAAGACTGCAGTCCAGTGTGGCAAGATTGGTCTGTAGCTTTTGTTTCTGTTTCTGGCCCTGCTCTACCAGTACAGAATGGGAGAGAGGCAAGCGTTCAAGTCTTGCAGCCTTAGTGGATGAGCATGGTTCGGCCTGAAAACAGGCAGAAAAACAGGGATGGTCCTCAGAAAGAGAGGTATCCCAGGTCCACTAGAGCAGAAGAGGAAGTAGAAAATATAATGTGTTTCCTCTTTAACAGAAACGACAGCTGTTGTAGCCCTCTAGTGGCTATGTAGTATAATTTGCAAATGAGAAAAGTAGACAATGAAATTCTTGCTTTACAAAAAAGGATAGTCTCCCAGGGTCAGCAGCACTGATAAATGTCTCTAATGAAGCAAGGTAAAATGGAGACCAGCAGGAAGAGGTCAGTGAGGCTGAGATCCTCCAATCAGAGTGCTGGTGCTGAAAATTCAGAATGTCCAAAGGCCCCAAATACCAATGTACCTGAGGGGGTATAAGACTTTTGGCTGTTTCTGTAGATTTCTGGGCCCTGCAACAAACTGGAGTTCGGAGGATCCCGGGTGGCAGTTTCAACAGGGGAAGAAAGCCTCAGGGTCTGCTAATTTGCAGTAGCAGAATCATGGGTTGCTTCCCAGGACAGGCTTGTAGCTTTTCCTCTGGTGGTGAGCTGCAAGCCCAGGAGAAACTCGGCACATCTGAGGAGAGAGGAAAGAGATGGATTAAGTAGGGGCAGGCAGGGGAAGTGTGGTTAACTCAAACAAAGAAACAGGGTATTATTTGGAAGGAGGAGGTTACACTACAAAGTGGGTAATAGAAACAGGGAGAAGATGTAAGTGGGTTAGAGGGCAGACAGGTGGCAAAATGAGAGGCAAGGACTGGGCTTTAAATTTAGAATGCTAGGCAGTACACTGAAAAGTTTGGTCAATTTAAAACTACAGCTTTACACAGAAATTAATTCTAAAAGGATTCAGCTGTTAAGCTTAGAATAATAGACAGTGCAGTACAGGTCTAATAATCTTAAGACTCTACAGTTTTACACTCAGAATTAATAATAACAAGGATTAGGCTGTAGTTTTAGGATTTTAAGGAGTGCATAAAAAAGTTAACTTAAAACTCTTCAGCCTTTCGCAGAGAATTAATTCTAAAGAGGGATGTAATCACAGTGCATTCAGAGCAGGTAAATCACTTTAAACAATGGCAGTGTAACACTGAATGGCCTAAACTGGATTGATAGATGAGGAGAGAAACAGTGGGGGTAGGGGGGCTTTCATGCCATTCTAGCTTTACAAATGCTGGTTTGAGAACTTAACACAGGGTATACAGCAGGATTGTATTCTAGACCCCTTGCTTTTTTTACTATTTGTTAATAATCTACTCACCCACAGTGCTCAAAGAAAGATGCATACAGTCTCTATTCTGATGGCACAATTCTCTGCTGGCATGTATTGTGAATCAATTCAAGACTGATTTTGTAGCAGTAGAAGTCTGATTAAAAGAGAACCCCTCATTCTTAATGCTAAAAATACTGTAGCTAAGGTCTTTGATATCCATGCACAAACCCAAAGGCTGGATTCCTCCCGATCCATTTACACAATGCATGATCAAATTACTTGAGCAGGTCCAGTCCATCAAACACTAGGCAGTGTGGCAGAACCCCCAAATCCCCTGCCAAAAACATTCACATTGCACTGTTGCCTTGATAAATCCCAGCATAGGAATCCTCAGTGGCAAGGCAGTACAGTACCTCAAGTCTCACATGAAAATCAAAGTCAGAAGACAGCTACTACTCCTTCTGCTTGATTATGGTGATGTGGTAGTTCACTCAGTTTCTAATGTCACAGTACATAGGTAGGATGTCTCTTCATGCTAAGTGGCAGCCAAACCATGAAAGGACACAGTCTAAAGTTGGAAGTGGGATGTTTAGGAGGGAGGTTAGGAAGCACTTCTTTACAGAGAAGGTGGTGGCCAAATGGAATGTTCTGCTGGAAGAAATTGTCTCACTGAAGTCAGTGAGCAGCTTTAAGAGAGGCTGGGATAGGAATAAGGGGAAACAATGGAGCTTGGGGGCCAGATGGGGAGGAAGGGAGGACCGGGGGGGCAGAGTCAGTGGTGTAAGCTGAGGACCCTGCAACATGAACAGACTGGATAGACTGAATGGCCTTCTTCTGCCGGCTTCTTCGTATGTTTGTATGTATATTCATATGCCTTGTACAGTAGGTTCAGCAGGTCCGTATTCATGAGTGACTCAAGCACATACTATTGTTGGTTGTATAGTCAGAACGGCTGACAGAGCCTCCTTACCCACTGGAACTACCATAGGCCCTGTGTCCTCCACAGGTGTATCCACTGTACAGTACCAAGTGCCTCTTTGTCCTCTTCAACCCAATACCTACCTTACATTCTCAACAGAGAAGATAAGATGAATATTATCTAAATTGCAATACTGTACAACTTCTGTAGATGGGTCAGGACTGTAAGCACGGAAAAGTATGCCAGCCCTAAAATGGCAAAAAACTTCCTATTTTCAAAAGGCAGCTTTATGTGTAGCCCCAGATCCAAAAAGAAGCTCTCCAACCTGAACCTTCTTTAACTACCCCAAGAAACAAAATAATTACTAAATATAGTACTTTGTTCCTGTTTATTGAGGAGGTGGTAAAACAATAATTTATTTTATTGGCTCAGTAGCAAAATTACTAAGAAGTGTACATACATAAAAGAAAATGGTTATAAAGGGATTATAGACCTTCAGGTATCCTTTTCAGGTTCCTGTTTAGGTAAATGTGTCCTTCTTATACTTATCCTATCTGTATCCTCTCTCTCTGCCATGGTTTCTAAAATGAGCCTGCCAGCCATAGAGCTCTTTGGAGCCCTAGTGAAAAATGGGATGGAACTCACAAGTTTAAACTTATCAAAAACATGAGGGTAAACTTCCAATGAATAGAAACCAGGATTGTGGTGTTGGCATACAAAGTGAAAACAACTATACCAGTGGGCCTGGGGAAAAAATATTAAAGGGTGGCCATCAGCAAGTTCTAATGGCACACCTTGAAGCCACTGGGATTTTGTGCTGTAGACATGGTTTTATCTATGCTACAGAGGAGGTGGCTCAATAATGGTCTAATTTATCTTCGTCCTCTTCTCCCTATGATTTGAAAACAGCAGGATCATTTTTTTTTTTAGTTGACTGGGTAAGTGCACTAGACAAATCCTGCCTATTCTCAGGCACGACCGGGGAGGGGATACAGATGAATGTAACTGACCTTGAACCACATTAAGCTGTTGGTGGTATTTTTAGTGAATGAGGGAAATTTGACCAGGACACTGGGAAATTCTCCCACTCTTTTCGATAAGTGCAATGGGATCTTTAACATCCACCCAAACTACCACCAATCCAAGCAGATGGGACCTTGGTTTAACATCTCATCTGAAAAATGGCACCTCAGAAATGCAGCACCCCTCTCATGCTGCACTACAGTGTCAGTACTGGGATATTAACCCAAGTGCCAGATTTGGGAACTGAACCCACAGCCCTCTGATCTCCTGGCCTCAGAGGAGTGTATGCTACCTACTGAGCCACTGACACTGCCTCCATTTCCTTTCCCTCCATTGGATTATAAACCACTTTGGGATGACATTTGAGTGAGAGGCACTATATCAAACCAAATTATTTTCCCTCCTAAAGAGAATAAACTCTATGGGTTGAGACTTTCTTTGTGCCAGATAACATGCATTCTTAGTTGTTTTTTTTTAATACTAATGTTCAGTAATGTATTATTTGCTATGTAGCACTGTCCATGGATAGCTTCAATATAAATTTCTGGACTGATAGGTTTGGATAATCGATACTTTGCTGGGATAACCTTGGACAGTCACAATAATTTAATGAGACGATGATGTTAAAGAACTAGTGTACTGCCAGGAAACTGTCTGCAATTAATTGTAACTTTCAGATGTAGTCAGCTATCACTTAGTATATCTCAAGTATTTTTTCTTTTCTGTTTGCTAATTAAAAGATTGTTCACCTGGCAATACTGGGGTAATGTGTTGAGCAGCACTCTAGAGGGGGGAAAAAGTCAGTTCTGTTCCTCCCACTACATCAGCACTGAGACCACACTGCCTATGACATCACTAGTAACCAATGAGAACCATTTCTCACTGCCAGGTTTCACTTTAACAGGAAGCAGCAGGGACTGGCTCTCCCTGGTTGCTAGTGATGTCACAATTTCCTGTGCTTTCATTGGTGGCTTGTGAGAGTCACTGCTCAGACTGCAAGGATTGGGGTGCCTCAAGGTGTTTAGTCTCATTTCTGATGATGTAGTGGGAGGAACAGAACTGACTTTTTTTTCCTCCAGACATAGTGTTGCTCCACATTTCACCCCAGTACTGCCAGGTGGAAAATCTTATAATTAACAAACAGAAAAGAAAAACAATACTAGAGATATAATAAGTGACAGCTGACTGCATCTAAAAATTACTATTAATCCCAAGCAGTACACTAGTACTTTAATACCCGACTATCTAGTCCAAATCAATAAATCTTTGTACAAACAACCACTATCCCAGACATATGATGCATTTTAAGTTATAAAACAATGAAAGTTTGATTGGCAAGTTTAAGAAGCATTCTAAGGCTTTTTTAATAGTGTACAAAATACAAAAACAACTGTTTACCACAACCAGATGGATCCACTGCAGTGAAATATCATATAACTACTGCAATAATGGCTAATTTTGTAGAACATCTATGCCTGTCAATTTTAAACAAAATCCTGAAGGTCAACTGCAATATAATTTATAGTTTAAGATCAACTGCAACATAATATATAGTTTGTTTTAATTTTACCAGCTGCATGAATTAACAATGAAGTAATAATTACTGTATAATATATCAAAACAAAGTTGTTCATAGTTCATATTTATCATGGAGAAGTAGCAATGCCCTATTTTATTGCTTCCCCTTCTGAATTTATCAGGTGCCCATAATTAGAGTTGTGTGAAATTGAAAAATTTCACCCAGCAAAATATTTTGCATAATTCACACATTATGCGAAATGTTTTGCAAGGCAAAATGTGAAATTTCACCCTTGGCGTGAACAAAATTTCACCTGCAAACTAGCAAAATTTCACACCCATGAGAGAAATTTAGCCACCTGTGGGTGAAATTTACAGTTTCCAAAGTTCTCTCTCTGGTGTCTAGTGGTCCCCCTGGCCAATCACCGACCATAGTTGAATAGAGCCCCCCCCCCCAGTTACTCCGGCTCCTTCATGTCCTTTTTTAATTAAAAACAAAATTAAACCCACAGCAGGACTACAACAAATTCAGCCTAGCTAATCAAATGAAGTAGTGAATTGTGCATTGTGAATGTTAAATTCAACAAAAAGAATTCTAGATGATTCCTCTGTATGCTAACATAAATATTTGAGAAAATGGTACCAATATTTGTTTTCACTGTAAATTTAAAACTACTAAACCAATTTAGCCCATTATTTTAGACACCAGGATATACATCAGATATGCATGTCAAATGTTAGGTCTATGCCTGCAAAGCGCAGAGAGAGATTACGCACATCCACATTCTTGAGAGGTTTCCAAACACTTTGCAAATATTTACATAATAAACCTTTGAATGCCTGTAACTTAAAAATCTCTAATCCAATTCTCTTCATGGTTAGACGATTCCATATTCATTACAAAAATGTTATTTGTGATAATTTACACATGTCTAGCACCTAGGGTGCCTGAGTTATATGCAAATAAATTGTTGTGTGAACTTTCCTGCAAAAATTAATATGACTGATTTAAAGCACATATCATTTTGACACAATGGGCCAGATATTCAAAACTTTGCGCCAGGCAAAAAATATTTGTGCAGTTTTAGTGCGGGATTAGTGTGGGTCTGCTGTATTCAAAAGGCCAAATAGCGCAGGCAAACTGCATTAGCACCGGGCAAAATCATAATATATGCAAGGGGCAAATTGACATGAATACAGGCGCAATGCTATATTCAGCAACCAGCGTGCACAAAGTTGGTTTTGCGTGACTTAGCACGACACTTAGTACAGTGCACATTACCACCAGGAAAAGCTTGTCTTAACCCTGGGCAGTTAGCTTGTGCGACACTTTGGCTTTGTGCAGTGTTTGCACAGCTTTGTGCTACCCTAACAAATAAATATGACACATAGACAAAGCCAAACATAGAGGACACATACTGCTAACTGATGGCATCACAGTGATGCCATCATCTGCCCTGAACCCAGCCATGCCAGGCAGTAAGTGGTGACCCTGCCACCGTGGACAGCATGGCAGTGTGTCATACAGCACACACCTGTGGACCACTCTTCTGTGGACACCAACAGATGCCAGCACACAAATGCAGCACTGTGGGCATGGAGGATGTTGAGGGAGAGTATATGGGTGTCAGGTTGTGCCACAGACCAGGTGTGGCCACAAGGCTGGGACACATCATGCAGTGCACATGGGTCAGTATTGGAATACCCCCAACACCAGTGTGAATTTCTGATAATATATATACATACATACCACACAGCTGTACAGCTGTACAACTGTCACTGCACACAAACTGGACATGTATATGTCACTGTGAGCATCCATGCCAGAGGTGCAGCATCTGTGGGTCACACAACAGTGTAACAGTAATGTCCACTGTCAGTAAACACCTGCAGGTTGGGCTTCACACTGTGTATAGTGCAATCATCATCCTGCCCTACACACCATAGGCATTGCTGTGTCCACACTCTACTGGCCCCTTTGCTACTGTAGTGTCTGCTGTGCACTGTAGCATGACCTTCAGTGTGACAGTTGCATGCAGCACCACCAACATTTGTGCCTATGCTGTGTTGTCCCAGTACAGCTGCAGGCAGCAGCACATGTGAAAGTACAGTGTTCAAAACTGTATAATATTCCCCAAACTGTTTGCGCAGTGCAAACACGTTTGCGCGGGTTTAGCACAGGGCTAAACCATTAGCCCGTGCAAACTGCATGCAAATCAGGACGTAATGAGATGCTAATGTGGATGTTTGCCCAGAGACTACCTAAGTAGGCTCATTTGCATATCATTTTGAATATGGCAAAGTTTAGTGCCGGGCAAGCGTGTGTTTGCACTGAGCTAACGGTTTAGCCCTGTGCTAAACCCTGACAAATGTAAGCAGCACTGCTAAAACAGTTTGGGGAATATTTTACAGTTTTTGCACACTGTACTTTCATGTACATTGCTGCCTGCAGCTGCACTGGGTTCATGCATTTGCTGGCACACACATTGGACACATAGTTCACCTCTACCTACCTTCACATCACTGTGCACTGTGTTGCTGTTGTGGTTTGCATGTCCTGATTGCCATATTCAGAGCTGTCTTATTCCAGGGCTAAGTTTGCCCTGCACTCCCAGTCCAGTTGCCCAGCCTCATTCCCATGCTATATTCAGAAGTTGTTTGCTCTGGGCTATGTCTTTTGAATATGGCTTGCTTTATACTCTGGGCTAAGTTTGCCACTGGGCAGTGCTAATTTAGCCCCGGGACAAAGTTTTGAATATCTGGCCCAATACATCCCAATGTTATAAAATTTGGCACATTGTTAGAGCACCTACCATCAAGTAATCATGACAAACTTAAGATCTTTGGACCAATAGTTACTGTATGTGCAGATACACATTTTCATGAAATTTCCCACAAACAAATAAAATGGCAGATTTTGAGCACCTATAATCTTGAGATGACACATCCTAATGTCATTACATTTAGTGCATTGTTAGAAAACATGTTATCAAGTAATCATGATAATTTAAGATATCTGGCTTAGTAGACAGCTGAGGAATATGCATAAAACATTTTCATGAATTGTCACACAAGAATAAAATGACAGACTTTGAGTTCCTACAAGTTTGAAACAATCCATCCTAATTTCATGATATTTGGCATGTCATTAGAACTCTTCCATACATTAAGCATGACAAAGTTCAGTGCTTTAGCTCAATAAATGGCCAAGTTATGACCAAACTAATACATTTTAAAAGTATGTGAAATTTTGATGAAGTTCCATGTAATTTCACAGAATTTCACAAAGTTTTGTCAAAATTCCATGATTTCAAATTTCTCTTTCTGCACAACTCTACAATTTACTGAAGATCACTAGTGGCTAGCTCCCAAACCATTATAAAGAGTTACATTTATTTACAAAACTAGTGAGATATAAACATGTTATGATAGATAACTTAAAATATCCATGAGTACAATTTAAGCAATGGTAAGACTATGCTATGAGTCTGTCTTAAAAAACCCAGACTACTCTGAGTAACATTAAAAATACACACTGCATGTTTTTGACAAATTGCAGTTTAAATGTAATATTGTGTGTGTGCTTACTGTAGCTTTAACCCTGCTGGTTACCCTCCTTTCCTTGGACTGAGCCCCCATTTACCACTACCACCCTTTGTTTTCTATCCCTCAACCAGTTTCTACAGTTTACCACTTTGGGACCCATTCCCAGGCTGCCTTGCTTGTTCACAATCCTCCTATGTGGAACTGTTTAACTGTGTCAAAACATGTTTTCAATGTTCCCTGAGGCATTTAGTGCCCATTAAATAAAATCTTACTGTTTCCAATGGAATACTGCTGTTCTTGGAGCAGAGGAGGTTTGACAAGAACAGTACACTGTGATAGATTTCAACATGTTTATTTATTAAAATTATATTACAACACTAACATAGAGATGATAGGAAATAATTTCTAATTGATAGCTGTTTGTACTGTAATGTTCCTCTTTTCAAGTTATATTCATACCCTGAAAAATTATTCATATTTAACAATGTGAGATTTAACAGTACATGAGTAAATATCTATGTGAACAACTTTATTTTCTATTGTTTTTTTCTGAAGGACAACATTTTAGGTGGTTCTTTAAATGGAACCAGTAATGGAAAGTTTGACTACATATTGGTTTGTGCAGAATTCTGAGCACTGTTCTAATAGGTCAACAAGTCATGGTGGTTAGCATTCTGCACACAAACTGTGAAATTGGGAAATTCTGATTGTTTACTTCCATGACGAGAACTATATAAAATATCCATAACACAGAAAACAATACAAAACATAATTTGTTACTTAAGTGTTGTTACTTAAGTGTTTGTTAGGTGCAGTGCAATATAGATTAGATGGAAGTATGAACTTCAGTGTTGTAAACAGGAAAATTATAAGCACCTGTCAGTTTGAATATCATTTTCAATTTCCTTTATTTATATATCAAAATAAAATGATAACAATTTGCACTGTATGTTGCAGATGATTTTTAAAGATAAGGATAGCAAATAATAATGTCACATGTTAAAAAAAGAGATGACATTTAGCAATCAAAGAGCTTTAGCCCCTTCCTTTTCTAATCAAAGGCATCAGTGTATAATACACTATAGTAATGCAGTAACACCACTCCTGGTACAGTTACCCATGCTGTGCTATGTTAAACCCAGATTTTTGCCACTTAATACCCAGTGGTCCATGGACAGAATAATCTGAAATTTGGTATGCCCATTCTCACGGCCATAATCTGTATTATAAATCAAGGGAGTGCCCCTGATTAATCGAAGTGCTCCTTTCCTCTGCACATGAGGCACTCATTTTCTGTGAAGATCATCTCATGCACAGATGCCCTGGAAATAGGCATGTTCTGGGAACAGTTTAAAAATATATATACTATTGATCACACTCAGTCAATAATATACTAATATGTCCCTGTTGACACTTGTTTCTGTGTAGGAGCGGTTTCATTAGCCTTCAGCTTGAGCCAGACATAGTTCAGCTTCACTTCACTGTTCTTGCTCCAGCCAGCCATGCTTGAAATCATTCTTACACAGCAATGAGTGGCTGCAGGGGACATATTAACATATAATAGGGATGTGCATAGTCAGGGAACTTCAATTTGTGAAGCATCTAAGTTCCCTGACTTTGTAAAGTATCACTTCGCATAGTTCTTAACTTAACAAGTGCCAAACTTCACCTGGTGAAACTAAATGAAGTGTCACTTTGCTTGTGGAGTGCCAGTGAAATGTCACTTCAGGTAGTTTTCATTGACACTTTACCTGTGAGGAACCATGTGAAAGCGCTCCATATTCAGTAACAAGAAACCTTTTTTGTAGTGAAATGCCATTTCTCCCACACTTTCGGTTTATTTGTACTGATCACAGCTCCCACAATACAGTACCTTATATTATATATCCCCTTATGTCACACCTCCCTATGCAGTGAAACAACCCTCACAATGAAGTTTGGTTCCACTAGCATAATCAGTTGTTCTTCTATTTTTGCCAGTATTTGTAAGTACAGTAACCCATTCCCTACCACACACCAAAACCAACTCACCTTGCTTCCCCACCTGACCTCCACAGTAGCTAAATAAATTTCTCCCACCTCTAACCCTGTATGACCCCTACCACATTCCTCCACTCTTCACACAGATCCACTACCTGCTATGGATTCTAAATTGAGACCAAAAATCAACTCTGGTGCTACATTATTAGCCCTGTTTATACTGCCCTCTTTGCAGCATATCAACCGTGTGCATGGGTTGATGCACTGCAAAGATGGCAGTGTAATCACTAGTAGAACATGTTAAGAGCTTTGTGAATGCATTTTGGCTCCGATGCAAAGTGGGGACCACAATCAGATCAAGTGCATTAAGCTGTGTGTAAACTCTCTAATGTGCCTGATCTGGTACAAAGCCTAGTCTCTCTGCAGGAAAAAAATGCCTCCGGAATGTCAGCCTCCTCCAATATGCAACCAGCAGTGCAACAAGTGCATGCTGTGTAAACTCTTTCCTGTCCTGGGAGCATCTCTGTAGCGGGAAAGTAGCAGCAGAAAATAGCAAGCACTGCTGCCACATAAACATGGGTATTATCTACTGAATTTAAGATACCACCTGTAGAAAGAAAAGGTACACCCACCTACAGCTTTCTGTATCTAGTGTTAGTAAACACTCACATGCCTTGCTTTGAATCACTACTGCTACAGGTCCGATGAAGCCTATCTGTAGCATAGGTGAAACGTTACCCAGCAAAGCCTGAGTACCTCTATTGCACTTTATGTATGCTTGAGTGGTTATAGCTCATTTTAACATTCTGCTAAGAGATATGTTCATTATATTATTGATGATCCATAGGCAAGGCATGTTAGTGTGCTATAATAACTACCACTAGATACAGCAAGCTGGAGGTGGGTGAATCTTTTTTTTTCACATTTGACATCCTAAGTTCAGAAGATAATGAGGTAGCACCAGAGTTGATCTTTGGTCTTACTTCAGAATCCGTGGTAGTTTGAACACATACTATAAGGCTGAAATGCTGCAAAATCCAAATTCTGTACTGCTTGAAGAGTACCTACAGAGGCTATTGGACTCATACCCTTGGTATCCTCGGCAGCTCCAGAACGATTGCTTATGCAAGGGATGCTGTTACCAGAACAGTTGGTGTTTCCTATCAGGTCTCAGTACCAAATAACACAGAAATGTATTTAAAGGACCCTTTTTAAAGGGGTAGTTGGTGTCAGTTTAGAACACTGTTACTCCTTCTGCATCTACCTTTTTCATGTTTATTGCATTTTGTTTTATATTTATGCTTTATGGTGCATACTGCTTGTTGCTTGGAGCCTTGAGGAGCTACTCAACGTGGTTCCCTCCCAGTCACTTTCTTGGATTACAGCTACTATAATATATCACTTCTGCTTTCACAAGTGTTCACAATAATTAAAGTGGGTAAAAGAAGGAAAAGCTCTACATAAAAAAAACAAAATACTTGGAGCTGAAGTCTGAAACTTACTTGAGTGGCTGACAGAGCGGGGTTTAAAGTGGATTCTTCAATTTTTTTTTTTTTAGAAAAAAAGCTTTCAAAATATTAAGGAAATTAGGTTGTTGCTGAATGTCACAAAATGGGTCCTGCTTTCATCACCTGATAAACCCATTTTGTGAATCTTAGTCATCATGAAAGAGGGTAAGATATCATAAACCTTAGTGCATCAAAACAAACAAAAGTATGCTTCTAACTGAAGGTTGAAACTTGTGTAGCTGACGTGTAGGATGTAAAGTTATTCTTCAAGTTTAGTATTTTTTAAATGATACATTTTTAAATGTTATTAAATTTGGTTGTTGAGTATCACAAAAAGGGCTTTTAATCACTCATAAACCTGTTTTGTGACTCACAAATCCATTTCTTGACATTCAACTTCGGGTTTCATGGCATTTAGCCTCAAGAAAAAGATGGCTTTACATGGTTATGTACAGAGCAAAGGTACAGGTCTGGGGAAGTCTGTGATGATGCAGCTGCTTCCGAGGCCCTCTGGCAACAACTCATAATATCCACCACAGGTTTGACCCAGTGCATGTGATAATGCAGCTGGCCCTCCATGAAATCCATCACAGGTCTCACATAGTGTGCCCGTGATGATGCAGCTGCAGCTGCTTTGATAATGGACTGTAATACTTCTTCTCAAATGTTTCATCGGTTATGTCTTTCAGATTGGTTGGCCTTACTGAGTGTCAGTTTGCTTTATCTGCATCTTGGGACACCAGTGAACAATCAACTTGTATAATCACTGCCAGCCACAGAGAACCAACACAGTATTTTACAATGTTTCCTGTTGGTATAAACCCCCAATACTTATCCATTATAGATCCATTACAGTTGACATGGCATGCATGAGAAGCAAGGGCAGTCTGCAAACAAGGAAAGTATGTAGAATACATAAGCACTTTTGTTTGTGTCAGTTTCTCCTAATTATATGCACGTATTCTAAAGTAAAACAATAAAGTGCAAAGCATCATGCTTTGAACTTTGTTATTTTTCTTTAGAATATTTGCATTGGTTCATGTTAGCATCTGTACTCTTTAGTCCAGATTTCAAAAATTATAGTTATGTTAAGTGAGTATAAGTCAGCTGTGGTGTGGTCAAGTGGGCACACAGTCAGTCAAATGTAATGCCTGTTGAGAAGCTTCTTTTACAGCTCACCCCAACACATAATATAACAATAATCTTTGAATTCCACACAAAGAGTACACATAACAACATGAAAGAATGCAAGCATAGCTTGTCACCTGAAGACTATATTAAAGAATAGGCAGATACTTCCCAAATTGTATGGTTTCTGGAAACACACATACAATCAAAAGCCTTAAAAGCATAATGGGTATCTAAATCTATGCATGTGTGTGTGTGTGTGTGTGGGGGGGGGGTGTATAAGCTGACTCATTTGCATCAAAGGTAGAATAAAGCTGCATAGTAATGTTTTGAGATTCTCCCCATAGGATACCCTGAGAAATAAGGGTATTTTTCAGACAGCAGTTGCTGGTTCTAGCGGCAAGACATGTCTTCAATTGGAGTGTGTATCTTCACAGCATGAGCATGTCAGGTGAATGATGGTGCATGGGAGGGTATAGGTCCAGGGAGGTGGGTGCACAGTAGGAGGTTGGGTGGAGGTGCGAGTGGTGGAGGACTTTATTTTACAGGTTTACGGTATAAAGAAATGAAGACATCGAGGGACTGTTTTCTAATTTCCAGGTTCAGAGGGACATGGGAGGGTGGGGGGTACCACTGGACACCAATGATATTGCAGTAAAAAGAAAAATTATATATTAAAATCATTGAGGGAAAGTATTCTTATTAACAGATTCAAACAGACATGGGAGGGTGTGGAGTACCACTGGACACCAATGATATAAATAAAAAAGCACAGTACACGGGAATTGGAGTGTGGGGGTGCCACTAGACACCAGGGATAAAAAGGTATAATAAAAGGGGATGGAACAAAATTGGAGGGTGGGTACCACTAGATACCAGGTATTAAAAATATATAATAAAAGGGAATGGGACAAAATTGGAGGGTGGGGGAACGGTGGTGTAATTTTTATTTTTTGAGGGCTACTACGTTAACATTAATGGGGACTGGGCACAAATTTAGGGTGGGAGGTTGCACTGCATACCAGGAACAGACACATTTCAGTTTCAAAATAAAACATGATAAATGCATGTATGTGTGGCAGAGCAGGTTCTAAAGGACCCTGCACTCCCTGCTAAATGCATGGAGCACAGGGTCCAAAGGACACTGTGCTCATAACAAAATGAATGGTGGGGCCTGCGCTACCACAGCAACACAAGGATACAATTATACTATCTCAAAAAGTAAGGAACTAAATTGCAAAAATCTGCTTTAATGCACCAGTTAGAGTCAAACTGACAGAAGTTGGGAAATGCGGCGTTAGGGTTTCCAACCTTAACACCCCCCCAACCCTAGACAGCACACCATATTTGGGGTGTGCCTTGGTGTACTCAGGACTAAAGCTCACTAAATTCCATTTGTAAAAAATATCAGATGTGTACAGTGTAGGAGAATTGGGTAAGTGTTCATTTTGAGTACCCAAGGCACATCCTATGCCTAGTGTACTGACTGGGAGCAGGGGCATGTTAGGACTGAAAACCCTAATCCCACATTTCCCAACTTTTGTCACTTGATCATAACTGGTGCATTAATAAAGTTGTTTTCAATATATATATATATATATATATATATATATATATATATATATATATATATATATATTATGGTAGCAGTAGTGCTACCATAGAATAGGTTAGTAGCACTTTTAAGGTTAAAGGGTCAAATTTTGCAGCTTAATAACTTTTCCACCATTCTACAGATTTGCCTGAAATTTAGTATGCACAGTTGGGCATGATAGGTCTTGGGATCTGCCAAGTTTTTTACTGGTCGGACATACGGCTGCGGAGTTATTAAGTGACAACCAATTGCGCAATCATGCTTTTTTGTGATTTCTTTGCTCTGGTCTACAGGTCACACAGTTTGTGTGACCAGTCTGAAAACTTCAAGGAATGTGCAGCCAGGGTCCCCAATTTTCCTTTTGAAGATTTCGTGAAAAAATATTGAACGGTTCAAAAGTTATTCAAAAAACAAGTTCCCATTATAAGTCAATGGGAAAAGTTAACAAAATATTCAGCACTTTTTTGCAAATGCACTTTTTAGTGTCGCAAATGGCCCTAGTAGTGTGGCAAATCCACCATTTTGTTTTCAGTTGGTGATCAGAAAAATGCTTGGCATTTAAATGTGGGACCCTCTAGGGACACAATTCTTTTTGTGTTTACCTAGTTGGAACCTGAGGATGCTAGCCATGTCTTTATTTGGGGTAAAACACCCCAGAAATACGTTTTTCAAGTTTCTGGAACCAGTAGTGTCACAAAGTAGTGTCATAAGCACGACACTTTAGCAAGATTTTATGAAAATTGCAAATTGCTACTACTTTTTTCAGACTTGGCCAAAATGACAGGAATTCATTGCCACCCTGCTGCGAAAGAATGGTGTGGTCTTTTGAGCTGAAATTTGGAGGGATGGCAGCCAACATCTAGCAGATGTGCCTTTTTATGGTTTGGTGAAAAAATATTGCATAGCTGCCAAGTTACAGTACTCCGAAGTTGACGTTTTTTCCCATAGACTAACATGGTGGCATCCTTCGCGCCTTTTGAGACTCATCTCGAAAACGGTGCGAGATATGGAATTTTTGTTGCAAGTTGCAGAGCCCAATGGGCTATGTAATAGCAAAAACCTAGCCAGGAAAATCAAGATTTGTGTAAAATTTAAATTTTTTTCTACATCATGCGGTTGCTGAGATATTAGCAATTAAGTACTTCCAATGCTCATTTTAAGCTTCGATCCCCATTACAATGCATATATTCTTTGTACACACTGTGTTTCTGTATGCACCTGTTTGGCAAAATGGGGTATGTGCTTCCGTTACTGTTACAGTTACTGTTTCCACTTTCGTCTATGTCCCCGTTTGCATTACCGTTCCCATGAATGCCACCATGTGCATTACCCTTTGATTTGTCATTCTGCTTATGCTTTTGTTACTGTTACCATTTACGCTTTCCACTACTGTTTCTGTTTGCATTTTGTTTGCATCTCTGTGTGCATTGCTGTGACAGGGTTAGTCCCTGTCACTAAATAAAAGTACCATCCTTTATTTCTTTCTCTGGTTGCAACCACTTTCCTCCCCTCTTCTAAGGCTATCCCTGTATTTTCTGTATGGAGGCAGGAGACCTCCTTACACAGCCCCCCCATCTCTGTTACCCTCTTCATGCTTTATTTCTCTTTTTCCTTGGGTACTCTTAAATATCAAGTTTTGGATATAACAGATTAACTGCCTGAAGTAATGGGTAAATACAGACTCCATTTCCCATAAAATATTTGTTAGATTCAAACATTATTTACTGTTTCTGTCTAAAGAGGAAGACAGAATAATATTCATTTGAAGTCTGGAAAATAGACAGGAGACTGTATGTTATGAATTCTCATTTGAGAGTCTCACTGAGAGAGAGAGAGAGAGAGAGTTTATTTTTGTTTGAACAGGGTTTCTGTGCTCAGCACTCTCCCTGGTGCAAGCATTTCCCTGCTGCAAGCTTAACCCTGCAGTACAGAATGTTATTTTGTTCTAGTTCTGCTGCACTGAGACTTGTTCCTTCTGTTTATAAGCTGCTAAATATCTGGGTTTTGTCTACTAAATACAGCTCTGGGTATTTCTAGATAAAATAAAATGTATACCTTATAGAATGTACTTTACAACACTCTTAAAGCTAAAACAAACCAATAGTAAACAGGATAAGACTCACTGAAGAAGTTCCTTTTCTGGTTCTGTGCAGTTGGAGCAGGGCCCTTGCTTAGAAGGAGGTCTGTTCTCTGAGAAAGCCTGCTGAAGTCTGACTGTTTCTTTAGGGGATCAGCGGCCCCTAGTGGCCCACATTTATAACAGGAACCTGTCAATCATTGTCTGGAGAACATTCTTTGAAATGGTAAAGTTTTACCAAAGAATACTTTTAAGAGATAAACCTTAAAACAGGTTGTTTATATCAAGCAATACACTAAGGAATATGTATAAATTTGTTTTAGAAGCTATTAAAAGATATTTTATTTTGATGATGCTGTGTCACCTGATTCAGGTTGGCGGGTATATAAATCCTACCTGAACAGGTACCTGTTAGATAGGGTCAGTATCTTCTGACCAGTGGGAGAGAAGGTTCCTACTGTAAGGATTATACTTGTGTTACTTTGCTTGAACACAGTTGCTTGTTATTTTATTGTTTTATGTTATTTTCATTTGGACTTTAATGTTATTCTTTGATGGTGCAAGAAGAACTTGTTTATGAAGATTAATAAACATCCCACAAGCCAACGTGGGTTGCACTAATTACTGAGTCCTGTGTCCATCTGTAGAACCACACCATAACAATTGCCATTTGCGTTTCCGGCAGCTCTTTTAGTTTGCATTCCATTTCTCTTTCGTTTTGTCTTCCTTGCTGTTACTGTTACCATTTGCATTTGCAATTGCATTACTGTGCCCGTCGCATTACAGTATGCATTTCCATTCGTCTTGCATTTCCTTTTGCACTTCTGTTTCCTTTGCTGTTATTGTTGCTGTTACCATTACCATTTCCATTTACAATTGCGGTACTGTGCCCGTGCGCATTTTGGTTTGCGTTTCCATAAGCGCGTCTGTTCCCATTTCCATTTCTCTTTCCTTTGGTGTTATTCTTCATGTTAACTTTACCATTTGCATTTACAATTGTGGTACCATGCCTGTGCATGTTACGGTTTGAGTTTATGTGTGCGCTTGCATTCGTGTTTCCATTTCTGTTCCCTTTCGCATCCTTTTTGCTGTGACACTTAATATTTCCATTTAAAATACTGCTGCCATCACTGTTCACATTACCAGTTGGATTTTCGCATGCATTTCAATGTCCGTTTGTGTCACTGTTGGCTTCGGTGCCACTTTGCGCTTGCATTTCTATTAATGTTTCCTTTACCATTTAAGTTTGCATTACTATGTGTGCCACTGTTCATTCTTCTGTTTGTGTTGCTGTTCCTGTTACTATGTCACAAGACATCACATGGCGGACATAGGGCCCAAAGGCCCATGCTCCACTGCCACAATACATTAACTATTTCTCATTATCATTCTCAAAAAGAAGGGAAATTAGAGGCAAAAAACTCCATTTAATGCATCAGTTAGGGTTGTTCCACAGCAACAAAAGTGAGGAAATTCAGTGTTAGGGTTGAAAGCCCCCCTTGGACCCCACAGTCCACCCCTACAACTGGCATCTGGGTGCCCATTGGGGTTGTCGGTCCTAACTCTCACCCCATTCTCCAATACCTCTGCTTCTTTACACATGTGATGGGGTAAGAGTTAGGGCAGCAACCCAATATACCCGATGCCAGTTGAATAGTGGGGGGGTCCAAGAAGCTTCAACTCTAACACAGAATTTCCTACTTTTGTCATCAGGAACAACCTAACTGATCATTAAATGGATTTTTGCATTTACTGTAATATATATATATATATAAATGGGATATATGAGTGATGTACCCCAGGGCAAACAGCTTGAGTGAAAATAAATAATTTATTCAATGGGGCCCCACTGTGTATTTCAGTTATGCAAAAAACAAGGACCTTGTTTTTTTTTAATTAATATGTGTTATTCTTGTTAAAATTGAGACGTTCCCATGTTTTTGTTTTTCAGTCACTGCTCCTCTACCTCTGAGGATCGCTATTGCCATTGGCGTTGTCATGGCTGCCACGTCATGATGATGGCAGTGACATGGCAATGTCAACGATGATTGATTGAGGAGTGGTCTGTTTGGAAAATATAGAAGAAACATTGTGGTTCTGTTTAGCAAGAGAGCCATTCATTTTAGAATGGGAGCTGTTTACTTTTCTGCTGGTGCTGTTTGGATGCTGTTTTTGGGCACAAAAGAGAAATCGGGATTTTGGAAAACTTCCGGAGTGTTTTGATGTGTGGGTGAGTGAGGTTGTGGTCAGGTGCTTCACTGTGATGGTGGACAGCCATGGGAGGAATGCAGACTTGGAGCTGAATGAAAAGACTGCTACATGGATTTAGGAGGCTGAAGGTACTTTGCTGTTTGTGTTAGGGTTCTAATGAGATTAGAAGGAGACTGGAGTGGTATTACAGCTCCTAGATATGTGAGGTGAGGTGGGGGGAGTCAGAGGTAGGACACTATGGGGGGTGAGAAATGGACTGGCAGAGCTTGTAAGAGAAATTAAACTGTGGAAAGAATTGCCATCTGGCAGGCGAGGGGGTGGGAGTGATGACGTGTCTACTATATAAACTGCAATGACTTGTTTAATATATAGATACATTTTATTTATTCAAAGGGAGTGAAGATTAATGGGTTTATGCAATGGCTCCTGGGTCCACACCTATTGTATAAATACATACATATGTATATGAATGTACATACAGTATATATAGCTATATATCAACAAAAATGAAAAACAAATAAAAATAGTAAAGACTACAATGAGGCAGCCCATAATATGAGAAATGTGTACATCAAAGAGGTATAATGAGGGTATACAGTGTGATTTAGTGTTTGAATACCGAATGTTGAACTACACGATCACAGTTTGTTTTGTTAACAAAGCAACCTGTGATTATATGGTACAACATTCAGTACTGTAACACTGTATACCCTCCTTATGGCTCCTCTTTGATGGTTTTATTGTCTGCTTATATCACCCTCACCACTGACAGGCCACCTTCTGGCCAGCGCCCCAGACCTGTCACCCACCTTCTCTATGCACTTATCCAGCCTTTATGTTCTCCGACAGCATGCTCCCCATGGCAAGGGTCTCTGGGAGCCCAACTTCCCTGACAACATTAAGTTCCAGTGAGCAGGTGAGTGTCTTGTCAGTGTTGCAGGGCCTCTAGGGGGTTGAATTTCATCCTGCTGATCAGATCTTTTACATCAGTTTTCTACTGGGGTGCCAGAATGTAATGGTGTGGCATTTGGTGGCTACTGTTCCCCATCACGTGCCTTCACTGCATTGCCACCTGGCCTCCATTAGGTGGAAGGTGAACAGTGGAGGACAGAATCCTTCCTCTCTGAAGTAGGAGATCTCTACAGTGGGACCCATATCTCTTTCTCCCTGCCAGCCCCCATCAGTCTGAGGTCATTCCTGAACCTGGGTCACTGGAGTAGTCAGTGAATACACCACTGCTGTACTACTTTGTTGTCTGACGATCACTGGTTTGAAACCACAGCAGCCACTGGGTCCCTGTGTTTGTTTATTTTTTTTATTTTGTATTAAGAACACATTTTCAGGAGGAGCATGCAGAGTTAGGAATAACTCATTTTCAGATGTGTCCTGGGGAAGGATTAGAGGATTACAAATATCAAACAGTGTGCAGACTCTACATGATACAATATGGAATTCAGAATTAAAAGGTTATGGTTTGAGAGCATTCAAAAAAATCAAAATAAATAACAATCATAGCCAAAACTAATGACTTAAACTTTGTGTCCTTCCACTTGCTTCAGTCCTCCCAGCTGCAAATAAGATAAGCAAACTGAGTTAAGTGATCTGAAGCCCCTGCAAAACAACTGAGGGAAAAAAATGCCTACAGTTCATATCTCAAATGTACTTGAAGAAAATAAAAAAAATCCATGAAGATGATCACTGAATCATTTAAAATCTACATATAAGTACAAAATATATTGTTTTCAATTTAATCACAAGTAGTAAATACTTTACAAGCTAAGTAGACTACCTGACATACACATTTCAAACAATATGTGTTCTGATAACTATACATTCCACTTTCAAAGTGCCTACCCATGATAAAACTGGAAATAAATGTCCCCTAGAAAGTTGCACTTCAGGGAAACTGAAAATATTGAGTAAAGGAATCTAAAATACAATTTAATATTTTAACAAAAGGAAATATTCTTTGAAATATGCTTTTTTGCAAAGCTGCAAAACAATGAGTTTATTTTACTTTATGGAAATAGCCATATTACATCCAGTGCTGGTACAGTCCCTAAGGAGAGACACAATTGGAATCTCATGTTGGGGGTAGTTATATCAGATGATCTAAAGGTGGGCAAGCAATGTGAGAAGGCAGTAAGGAGGGCTGGGGGATACTGGGATGCGTATGGAGAGGCATCACCAGTAGAAAACAGGAAGTTATTATCCCTCTTTACAGACAGTTGATGAGACCCCATCTGGAGTACTGCATGCAGTTGTGGAGACCCCATCTCCTCAAAGACATAGACAGGGTGGATGCTGTCCAGAGGAGGGCAACCAAAATGGTGCAAGGTCTGCACCAGAAGACATATGAAGAGAGATTAAAGGGGCTTAATATGTATACCCTCAAGGAAAGAAGGAAGAGGGAGGACATGATAGAAACTTTCAAGTACCTCAAGGGAATCAACAAAGTCCAAGACGGTAGCATCTTTCAGAAAAAGAGATGTGCAAGAACAAGAGGGCACAATTTGAAGATAGAGGGGGGACAGCTCAGAGGTAATGTGAGGAAGTATTTTTTCACAGAGAGGGTTGTGGATGTATGGAACAGCCTTCCTGAGGAGGTCGTGGAGTCAAAAACAGTGGGGGAATTCAAGAGTGAATGGGACAGACATAAGGCAGTTCTAGTGGGGGGTAGGAGGAAGTAGGCTGTTGGTTAACTGGGATCTGCAGCTTATCCATTAGATAGGGAAATGGGCAGACTAGGTGGGCCAAGCAGTCCTTATCTGCCATAAAATTCTATGTTTCTATGTTTCACTTGTTCCTGACCTTGGAAAAGCTTTTTTTATGGCAGGAAACAAAGGTATTGATTTTTCCTGTGTCTATCACACTTGAGCTTCAGTATGATGATCACTTTAAAGTACTGTACAAACACAAACAACTTCATCCAGAGTTCAGTATGCTCCACTATTGTGAATCCCAGATGTACAACACACAGTACAGCCATATGTACAGACACCCTGCTCTTTATATTATTCATAAGCATTCAAGAATAGTAGACATCTCAAGGGGGAATTTGAAAAAATTTTTAGAGACTTTGCTGTTTATAATTCATATAATGTATGTATGTACAGTAGCTTCTCTCACTTTTAATCATTATGCATTTTATTATGAAAACAGGATCACAGACACTTAGTCTTCAACTGCTCTGACTGTTTATCTAGACCCACCTGACATCATAATAATCTGTTTTTATACATCACAATACTCTACTGTTTGGAAAAAAATATGGTGTCCTAAATGGAGGAATGTGATGTCAGGTGTAGGCAAGCAGCTAAAAGACAACTGAAGTCTCTGAGACAGCCATCCTGTTTTCAGGATTTTGTAGTTGTTACACAAAAGAGAAGGTAAATACAAAGACCACTATTTATGAAATACAGCATGACCAGAAATGTGCCTAAAAGTATATACTGTATCTCCAGAGTGTTCCATGTGATGTCAAGTCTCTCATGTGTGTTTTCTTTTAGCACTTAGGTGAGCTACCAACTCTTCAGAATGTCCTCAATAAATATTTTGCTAGCTTTACAAGCAATGAGATAATGGTAGAAAAGTGACTGTAAATGTGTAGTGTCAGCCATATTGCACAACAACACCCATGTAGAGCCTGGGACAACTCTATGAACCAGTTTTATGGGAAAGGGAATGTTGTTTAGCACAACAGGGAAAATCTGTCTTAAAACACAGGAGCGTTTCCTGCTGGAATGTCCATATAGTAAGGAACTGTGGGCAGCTACTAGTAGGGAGTGGAATGAACCTCTGCTGGCAACAGTAACTTACCAGATAATAGTGGCAGGTATATATCCTAAAGAATGGAGAAAATATCACATGGACACTTTGCAGGTGTGCTTCGTAACATGTAAATATTACCTGTGGCAGACACGTTGTGCACTAACACTGCAGCAAAAGTACATACCCCCACAGGTAACAGTAAATATGATGCATACTTGCTTACAACAAATATATATGTATATATATATATATATATATATATATATATATATATATATATTCTATGCAACAAACTTCATTAATGCATCTGTGAGGTTCTTCTTCAGTGACAAAAGTGAGGAAATTTGACATTAGGGTTCATGCCCCTTACCCCCACCCTGCCCCCACCAACAGGCATTGGGGTGTGCATTGGGGTCATCATACTTAACTTTCACCCCATTCTCCTACACTGCAGCACCTCAGCTTGTTTACATGGGATGGGGTAAGAGTTAGGACCAATGACCCCAATACACACCCGATGCCTGTTGGTGGGGCAGGGTGGGGTGGGGGTGCAAGGGCATGAACCCTAATGTCAAATTTCCTCACTTTTGTCACTGTAGAAGAACCCTAACTGATGCATTAATGAAGTTTTTTGCATAGAATTTCCTTACTTTTTAAGAAAGAATAGAAAAGTAGAAAGTTGCGCAAGTTGGTGGGAGCATGGGGCCCAAAGGGCCCCGCACTCCCTCCATGTGATTTTGTGTGACTATAGTAACAGTAAGTGCAATGCAAATGCAAGTGCAAATGGTTACGCACATGGTGATGCAAACGTAAATAGTAACGCAAACAGTAACAGAAATACAAGTGCAAAGTGACGCCAAAGAGGACAGTGACATAAATGGAAACACAAATGGAACTGCATACTGAATGCAACTGGTAACATGCACATTAGCAGTACCGCATTTGTAAATGCAAATGGTAATGGTAACAGCAACAATAACGCCAAAGTAAACAGAAATGCAAGCGCATACAAAAATGCAAACCATAACGCGCACAGTCACGGAACCACAATTGTAAACACAAATGTTAATGGTAACAGCAACAATAACACCAAAGGAAAGAGAAATGCAAATGCAAGCATGTACAGAAATGCAAACCGTTATGCGCACAGTCATGGCACCGCAATTCTAAACGTAAATGTAACGGTAAAGGCAACAGTAAATCCAAAAGAAAGAGAAATGCAAGCATGTACAGAAATGCAAACTGTAACACACACGGGCATGGTACCACAATTGCAATTGCAAATGGTAATGGTAACAGCAACAATAACGCTAAACGAAATAGAAACAGAAATGCAAGTGCAAACGAAAACACAAGCCATAATGCACACGGTGGCTTAGATGGGAATGGTGATGCGAATGGTAACGGAAGTGCAACTGGAAACGCTAACTGTCACAGTAACGAAAGGGCACACCCTTCTTTTCCCCAAAAACTGCATTGAAAAAACACAGTGAAAACAATGAATGTATGCATAATAAATTGACCTCGGAGCATAAAATTAGGACTTGGAATGCTAAATTGCTTATATCTCAGGAACCTTATGACGTAGAAAAAAAAATTAAAATTTTGCATGAATTATGACTTTCCTGGCTAGTTTTGTACTTAGCCCCCAAGTAAGGGGCTAAGCATTTTTGTGTCAGAAACTCCTTATCTCGCACCATTTCTGAGACACAGACCCTGAAAGACGTGATGGATGCCATAATGTTATCCTATTGCAAAAAGTGTCAACTTCAGAGTGCCATCACTTTGGCACCCTGTAATATTTTTTCACCAAACCCCCAAAAGGCACATTTGTGGGATGTTGGCTTTCTTCCTTCCAAATTTCAGCCCAAAAGACCAAACAGCATGGCGGCAAAGAATTCCTGTAATGTGGCGGATGCCATAATGTAATCCTATGGGAAAAAGCATCAACTTCGTAGTGCTGTAATTTTGCCACCCTATAACACTATTTTGACCAAACCACCAAAAGGCACATCTGTGTGATGTTGCCTTTCTTTCCTCCAAATTTCAATTAAAAAGACAAAACCATTTCCAAGATATTCAATATCAAAGATTACTAAAATTTCCCGATCTATTGCATTATACAAACTCTAGCCATCTTGTTCCTCTCTCATGATCAAAGATGGCGATCAAAGAATCTCACAATCAAAGAATTTGCAGGCTCATGATCAAAGAATTTGCAGGCTCATGAACAAAGAATTGAAAACCTTATAAATCAAAAAATTGAAGGAACTGTCATGGTTCAACAAAACAAAGCCCCCTGAGTAAAACCCACCCTCATTTGACTTCCTAGGACACCCCTGGACTGAGAAAATAGATTTTTAAATTGGCCCATCTCATCCCTCGCTCATGATGCATGATCGTGATCAAAGAGTCTCACGATCAAAGAATTTGCAGGCTTGCTATCAAAGACTTTGTAGGGTCACAATCAAAGAATGAAAAGTCTTCAAACTTAACAAACTATCAGAATCCATGGTTTGACAGAACGAAGCCCCCTGAGTAAAACCCACCCTAATTTGTCTTCTTAGGACACCCCTGGGCTGAGAAAATTGATTTTTTAATCTGTCCATCTCGTCCCTCACTTGTGATGCACGATCACAATCCAAGAATCTCGCAGTCAAAGAATTTACTGGCTTGTGATCAAAGAATTTACTAGCTCATGAATCAAGACTGAGTGACAAGATGACCAGATATTAAAACCTATTTTCTCAGTTCAGGCGTGCCCTAGAAAGTGAAATGATGGTGGGTTTTGCTCAGGGGGCTTCGTTGTGCCCCATCTCAATGAAACAAAATACTTTTCTGATTTATTTATTTATTTGCTTTTGTTAACTGGGTAAGCACACTAGACAGTCAAGCGCCTATTTCCAGGTGCGACCTGGGAGGGTTACAAGGTAGATACATACAAGAACAGTAAAGGAGTCAAATTAAACATACAGAAAATAACAGGTATAACAGGTATTGAATAGGTAGCTACAGCATTAGAGACAATTAGGCACATGAGAACATGTCTGGATAAATACAGAATGGTACATACAAGATGAATTAGGTAGCAAACAGCATAATACATAACAGGTTCGATCAGTGCAAACAGGACTAAAAACTAAGTGCCAGCCGGTGGAGGGTGCACTAGGCAGGTACTCTGGGAAAAAAAAAAAACAAGAGGGAAGAGACTAGAGGGCCAGGTGTTCTAATGGGGCACAGGGGCAGGGAGTGGGCCCAGTGCAAGGTTGTCAAGTAATAGTTAACTCGACCAGTTACAGGAGGATAAGTGCTAATTAGCGCTGAAGCCCCTGCCATACTGAGACAACTAGGCTGGGGGGAGGGAGTGGGACTCCGCTAGTGTACTATGAGGTGCAGGGACATGTGGAGGATAATTTCAGGAAGTTCCAAAGGGAGGCTTTAAAGCTGGGATGGGAGGAGGAGGACCAAGTTAGGGCAGGGATCGAGTTCCACATTTTTGGAGCATAGGCGGTGAAGGCCCGATCACCCACAAGGGTGTGGGTTTTAGGAACCAAGCGATCCAGCGTCGCCCTAGATCTTAGGTGGTAGGATGGGGTGCCGAGTTTGAGGGGAAGGGTGAGGGCAGAAGGGGTGGCTGATCTGATAATGTTGTCAATGAAGTTTCCAAGTACAAAGGTGAAGTGCTTCTCTGGACGGGCCACTCAGGCAAATGTAGAGATCTGGCCTGGTGCATGGAGGCGGAGGGAGCAAAGTGGCAGATATTGTTGTAGGCCATGTCCCATTTCAAGAGGCTGGATTTAGGTACCGGGGCAAAGGTTACAAACCCATAGCAGAGTGTAGGGAGGAGGACCCCCCACCTAGGGCCATACGAGCAGCCAGGGTCAGGTATTTTTAGCTCTGTAGTCTAGGACCCCCCCCGATCATAACATACATAATGATCTCTCACTCCTTGGTAGTCTAGTGGCCCCCAAAGTGTCTTTCATTATAAAATAATTGAGTTTTATACCTGGTAGTCTAGTGCCACCTCCAATGTGTATTTTATTAATACTTGTTCTTAATATCCCTGGTAGTCTAGTGTCCCCCCAATCTGTATTGAATATTTATTATTCCTGATATCCCTGGAAGTCTAGCGGCTACCCCATCATAATAAAATATATTGCAAACTTTGATTTTCTGGTAGCCTAGTGACTCCCACCCCCACCAGCTGTGGCAGCCACACAGCACCCCCACCTTCCAGCCGGCTGGCACAGCCCACCTCTCACCTCCATGACCAGCCGTCAGCTGTTTCTGTTATGAGTGCTAGATTCAAGAGGCACTCTGGAATTATTCTGAGCACCTGTTTGAATTAGCGCTCATAATAGAAAACAGTCGATGGCTGGCGTGGGGTGAGAGGAAGGCTGTGCCAGTCGCTGGCTGGAGAAGGTGGGGGTACTGGGTGGCTGCCATGGCTGGATGAAACCACCAGACTACCAGGAAATCAAAGTTCTTAATGTATTTTATTATGATGGGGGTGCTAGATCACCAGGAACAACAGGAATAATAAATATTCAATACAGATCGGGGGCACTAGACTACCGGATATTAAGAACAAAATATGAATAAATATACATTGGGGGTGGCACTAGACTACCAGGTATAAAACTCAACTATTTTATAATGAATGACACATTGGTAGGGCCACTAGACTACCAGGGAGTGAGAGATCATTATGTATGTCATGATGGGGGGGGGGCCCTAGACTACCAGGGATATAAAAAACTTATTTTATTTTATTGAGATGGGTCACAACGAAGCCCCATGATTAAACCCCACCCTCATTTAACTGTCTAGGGCACCCTTAGGCTGTAAAAACACATTTTAAAATCTGGCCATCTCATCCCTCACTCACAGTGCACAATCGCGATCAAAGAATCTCGCGATCAAAGAATTTGCAGGCTGGTGATCAAAGATCATTAGCAAGCCATGAACAAAGATTTTTAAAGCTAATAACTCTATTTTTGGCCCTATTTGGATAGAACCAAAGCCATGGCTCGATAGATCGGGGTCCCTTGAGTAAAACCCATCGAAGTTTTACTTCAGAAGTGACCCCTGAGCCGAGATATTTGTGTTTGCATAATCGGAAAGCTGAAAACAAGATGGCGGACCTTGCAGTCAAAGAATTTTTAAAATTACTTGGGGACAAATATTCTTGAACCGTGAGGCTGCAAATTCTTTGATCACCAGGCGGGACAAGATGGCCAAAACCCCATTCTTTGTTCACAAAACATACATATAAATTTTCCCATTGACTTATAATGGGAACTTAAAAGTGCCATAACTTTTAAATGCCTCAATATTTTTTTCACCAAACAAAAGGCGGCATGTTTGGCCTCCAATGCTCTTTCAAATGAGCCATCTTGCAGAGTGGCACACCACACGATGGCTGTGCAGGACCACATTCAGAATGCCAAAAGGTGCCTCCAAAAATGGATAATTTTGCATTTTTCAGCACTTTCATACACAAAGACCAGCAGGCCAACTGAAACACAATTTAGCAAATCAAGAGAACTACCATGCCCGATTTCAGGTACCAAATTTCAGGCAAATCCATTGAATGGGTCCAAAGTTATTAATGCCCAAACTTTTGACTTTAGTATATAACTGACCACTGAACCCTAACTATAGTGGCACGACTGTGCCACTATATATATATATATATATATATATATATATATAGTTATACAATAGGGGTGAGTTTAACCATTGTAAATAAAACATGTATTCTCACTGGAGTGAGATAAATACTGCTGACATAGACACTGTGCTAGATATCTACATTTACACACACAGTCTCTACATCAGCAAATGATATTCTCACTGTGGTGATGTCTGCACAGACACCTCCCTGCCCGGACTACTTCTAAGCCCAAGCAAACAATAAACACACCCTTAAAACTAGTCTGCATAAAAATATTTTGTACCTGCCAAACAAACATAAGACACAGACCATAAAACAATCCAGAACAAGTGCAACAGAACACATATTCATCCTAATATATTACATTCTCAACCACATCTCAGATCACCCACATCAGAAGTGTACTTCACATTAAAGTTGAAATAAAAGCAATTAAAAACAAAGCTACATCCAAAGGGTATTACAGACTGCAGTCAACATCGAAACCATATCTCAGTCAGTGAACTCAACATTGAAGCAGTCTATTAGCCACTAAAGTAGAACTCAAAGCAGTCACCAAATCAACAGAACTGAAATGTCCCAGTCCTACAAAAGAAATACAGTCCCACAAGTAACAGTTCTGTTTCAACAGCATATAGCTACTATACCTTCAAAGTACAGGTGGTGGTTCTTCTGGAAATAGCAACAGCTGAAAGAAATAAACCCACATGCTCCAACTGAAGCATGCTGCTGAAAAAATGAAAATAACCAACCTGGACCTCCGGTGGAAAAAATACAAATACATACATTAAACAGAAACAGACGAACAAGACATGCATGACAACAATCTGCAAATGTTCATGTAAAAAACGATAAACAAAAGTGGAAAACATATTTCATTCCCTAAAGGTAACAACTTTAAAAACCATCACCTTTTCCAGTTACCTACAAAACTCCTGCTCACAAACAGAGGTAAACCAACATCAACCAATCACAAAACAGCCATTTGAAACAATAACCAATCAAACATCACAACCTTTCCATTCACAACCTAAGCAGTCAAACGTAAGTCAAACAAACTTACTAGTACCAAACAACCTGTGGATTTACACCAGAAATAAAAATACATCTAACACAGGCATTATAAAGTAACAAAACCATTTCATAAACCAAATAAAGAAATGGTCCCCTATTGTATCAATCGAACACATGATGGGCAGAAGTGGCATATGGAAAATATTCTCACTACTGCAGGTGGGGCATGGATATCTCACTCTGCAGGAGGAGAATATTTTCATATCCCATTCCTGCCCACCATGTATCCCATATATATTTTGGTCAGAGACAGCCAAAGGTTCACATGACAAGTTAAAGAATCATGGAATCAGTGTCTCTGGATGGTTCAAGTTAACTTTATAGGACACTGAGTTAAGTATGTTATCTAAATGTGTGGCATCACTTAATGCAGGAAGGGTAGATATGTATATACTGTAATTATTATTTTATTTTTTAATTTTGTAATTAAGCTTATGAGATTTATTTTGTGTTTATATGTTTTGTAACTGCAATGGCAATATATGTATCATTTTATTTTTATTTTAATATGCTTACTTTTCCTGTGGGGTGGGGGCTTTGGGGGATGGAGGATCCAAAAGTGGAGGAGACAGGCATGGTGACCCTGGTGGAGTAGATTGCTTCCCTCCCCACCCAGTGTATTGCAGAAGCCCTGGAGCAGTTGAATTTATGGAGGGTGTATCCACTGTTGATAATACAGCAATCTTTAAAAAAGATATGATGATGGCTCTGAAGGAGCCTGAAGCTGTCTGCAGCCCTGCTTTACCTGAGGAGGCTGGGCCACATTCAAGGTGAAGGTGTGGTGTCCCCTGAATTTTCAGTGGATCCCCAGCTTATCTTGTGGTTGTTGCTGAAACAGCTACCAGGCAACCCAGACAGGTGATGAGTGTTGTTGCAAGTAATGATGGCGACCCTCCTGAGGACCCTGGATGTAGGTTAGGGCCGATGGGGGACGGTTCTTTAGGGAATAAAACAAGTAAAGCAAATTAAAAAAAAACTCAGGCAGGAAGAACAAATGCTGGAAACAAAGCTTTATGACAGGAAAATGACTCTCTTGAAACTTATCATTGAAGGAAGACTGCTGCCTCCCATAAGAAATATCGACTTCTATTCTGGGTGGGATCATCGGTATTATGCAGCCTTTGTCTTGTAATCTGTAGATCAACATTCCTGTAGTCATGAATGCTCCTGAAAACACTCTCAAATCCTGAAGAGTCCTGCTACTAATGCAGGCTGGCCAACTCTTTCAGCCTTGGAGTGCAGAACTTTCACTGGAGTGGCTGTCTGGTTGGATCACCCAACAGTTTACACAAGTACAGGAGCTGTGGTGCAGATTGCAAAGCCACCTGGTGTGCCCACTCTGTGTCCAAACATGAGCAGCCACTCCAGCTGCAAGATTCAAAGGAACTGAAATAACTTTTTGTTTAAAACACAGAAATAATGGAGCTTTATCTAAAACACAAGGAAATAATGAAAATGTGTCTGTAAAAGAAGGAAATGACAGAACTTAGTCTTAAACACAGGAAAATGATTGGTTTTGACGAAATGCAGGTGAATTTATTTATTTAGTTTTGTTGACCGGGTAAGTGCACTAGACAAATTCTGCCTATTTTCTGTACGACCCAGGGGAGGGGGATACAGATGAATGGCAACTGACTTTGGACCAGATTAAGCTGTTGATGATAGAACTTTGTTTGAAACACAGAGATAGAATTTTGTAATGGGGTACAACACCCCTAAAGCCCATTCCAAAGGAGGAAAAGTGTTTGCCACATAGAAAAAGCCTCTTCTCAATAAAAGCCCACTGCATCCATTGACATTTGATGTGGCTGAAGTACTGGAGCAAACAGGTTGGGAGGAAGTGGACGATGGCATGGACTGGAGTCTTGGATTTTCTCCAATCAGATGTGGCCCCACTAACATCATGATGCCTATTACAATTGGAGGCAATATCTCAGTCATAGACTTTCTCAAGCTGTAAATTCAATGGAAAGTGTACCTTATCAGCAAGACACACAGGACTTCCCAGTAAGAGTACTAGAACAACCTCTACTACTCAACCCTTATATCAGTCAGAAACACCTGTTATACCAAAGCCTATTCCTTCTCCCAATAAATTCTCTAGAGGTGCCAAAGTCTTTCCAGTTTTCAAAAGGACCTATGCTCTTCAAGACAGGCCTGTATGGTGTCCCCATAGTCTTTGAAGTTTCATCTTGTGGTCCAGGAAATGAGCCTCCAGGTCAGGGGCCTAAGGTCAAACCCACAGATGGTTCTTTTCTTCAAGCTAGACCTGAAGGACAATCCTTTTCTCTGCTTGCTCCCTCACGAAGGTCTAGCCCCATGATATCACACGGTAAGGTATCAGGGAGAATCCCTGAAAATCTTATACATTACATTTTGGTTGGCAATGCAGCTGAGAAACCTGAAAGTAATCAGCATGGCAAGGTGCATCAAGCTCCAGAATTCGATCCTGAGGCTCCACCCCAGCCAGGAACCTCACAGGTTATTCTTTGCCCTGCAGGGAATAGCACAAGACCAAGTGAGGTCAAGCTCCCTCCCCTCTGGAACAGAAAAAAATATTGGAACTTTTTCAAACCATCAACTGAGCTCACAAGGCAGAGAAATGCCATCAGACTACACTATAAAGGGAGAATAAAGAAAAATCCAGACTGGATTTTTGTAGCCTGTACCCTTTTAAAAACTGAAGTGGGCTTCTTTGCATCTAAGATCTTTGCCATAATTCCCTCAGTGGGGGACTCATTCTATGACATCAGCTTCAAGTCCCCTACAGGGCTGGACATATTTTTGAAGAACTCTGCTACACTTAAGCATGCCCCTGTTTGGTCCCCTTTTTTTCCTAGTAACTCTCACCAAATCACTGGTTAATGTCATAACCATCATGTTTAGAAATGAAGGTGTCAGTATAGGGGACATCCTATACTTCTTACAGTAAAACAAAGGTGTACTGTCATAGGAAATACAAAGCAAGTAATTGATTCAGAATTCATTTGGATGGTGGTGGTGGTGGTGGGGTGCATTAATGTTCCCCTTTACAGTCAGATTCTGGAATACATCACCTCCCACATTGCTTCTTTTTGGGGGGCAGGGGATATTATTTTACTAGGGTTAGCTGAAAGCATGCTACAGGTGTGGGTCAATGTTCCACCAGTAACACTTGTGACAAAAGTCAGATGTGGCCTGTGTATAGAGTTTAGACAAACCAGCTCTTGCTGCAAGAACAATATGAAATGTAACCTGTGCAATCAACTTGGTCACTCCTATAGGTCGTGTCCTAGAGAGGTCCACAATAAAGCAACACGAAGGACCAGGATGACCATGATTATTACATAAACCATGCACAGTGAGAAGGCTCTAAAAGGGTGACAGGAGGCTGCCAAACATATCAAGGCCTGAACCTCAAAAGGATACAAAGATCCACAACCAGGTACTTCCAAATACACCAGGTACCCAGGAAGTGGTCCAGCAGGATACAGAGATTATGTCCCAACCCCACCCCACCTAGAGGACGCACAGCCTGATGAACAGGAAAGTCAACAACTGCCAGTGCCTAACACCAGATGTTATAGCCTTGAAGCCCCAGTCTCCTGATTTCACTCAGATTGTTCCTATCATGGAGGCACATAATCAGGAGAGGAGGACAACTCAGAAATGATTGCAATAGCAGGGACTCTGGAAAAATTAACTGTTGTCTGAATGCCACCCCCTTCTACCCTGGTCACCAATAACCTTCAAGTGGTGACATAAAGATGAAGGTGAAGAGATCAGCAGAAGCCCAAACAAACAAGATGGGAGGATATACCTCTCCATAATAAGTGTGACATTTTTAGAAATAGGAAGGATTGAGGAAACAGTTCAAAAGAAGACGACTCTGATGGATCCTCAGTGACCTCATATCAGCATGCCCCTCCTCAGGGACAGACGGGGCATCTCTGGACTTCCAACGCCCAGAAAAAAAAAAAGAAAGTCAAAATCATAGGGTGGCAAACAAAGTCTAAATAATGTAGTCTGTGTTATTTCTCATTATTCTGTTTTTGCCATGTGGGAGCCAGTCCTCAATTTTAAGATCAGTACCCTTAATACTAATAGCATTAAGAACACAAAAAGAAAAGTACCACTTTTCCTGTTTTAAGGGCCAACACTGTGTTTACTGAAGACAAAAGTTTCATAATTGTGGGAAGGTCAGAGTGGCACAAAATATCTGTCCCTACTGTCCTTCTTTCTGATTCATTGGTGAAGAAAAGTATGCTGGGGTGAGGATACTTTTTTAACTGGTTTAGTTGTCTTATTAAATTGCTAGGCATAGTCCTTGGTAGGGTTCTACTTTTGGATGTTACGTTTCAGGATTTACACTTATGCTTAATTATCATCTCGATTCCCAAATGAGATCAAATTGGGATGAGTTATGTGAGGTTATCCAGCATATACTACAAGAGGGTAATATTAGTTGTAGACTTTAATTGTGGATTGGCTCCCTCAGATAGAGGTGCTCACACTTCCAAAGTATTCAATGATATGAACTTTTTAAATGCTATGATCTCTAAGGGTAACTTGGAAGATGCTGCCTGCACATCTGAAGGAAAGTGCAATCACACATTTTTTAAAGGGGAAACTATCCACAAGGATAGATTATTTGTTTTGCTGTCTATGGCCTGAGGTTTCTCCGGCTCATACAGTTTCAATCAAAACCTTGGACCATAAAATGGTGATAGTCTCTTGTGAGGGCAGGCTACGGAAGACCTTTGGGCCCAGTATTTGGACAGTAAACACCTCCTTATTCCCTGATGGAGTCATCTGAATCAGACAAAATAATTTTGTACAACCCAAAAAATTGGCTTAAATATTATGTATGACTCCCTTCTGGAGTGGTGGGAGGATTACAAATGGGATTCAAGGTCCTTCTTCACAGCCAAAAGAAAAAAATACTATCAAGGATCAAAAATTTTAAATATCTGAATTTGTGGCAGCAATTTCAAAAACTGTTGTCTCTGTCAGTTACAGCAGGACATGAGTTTTCTGCACAATTGACAGCTATTAAAAACAGAAATTAAAATGTTTCAGTATTAGTGGATGTCCTCATTGCTGATGGAACATAAAAATAATACTAAAGAGAATAAATTCCACACTAACTCTGTTGACTATTGCAGGAAACATACAGATTTCCAGTCATGTAAGTGATGAGGAGGGAAACATTTAATAAGTACTATAAACCAATGGGCTTTCTTGGAAAGATGCATCAAGTTGATGTATGGTGTTTCTGCTCCTTTAGAGGCCTCATCAGAGAATGTTCTTACTGATGTACAAGTCCCTGAACTTACTGAGGAGGAGAAGGACTAGTTACAGGATGACATCTCCCGTCAGAGGGTTTTAATGGCCATTGGATCTTTAACCAATGGCTCTACACTGGGCCCAGATGGTTTTACAAGTGAATTATATCATATAACAGGGGAGTCTCCTCAGCATGAATTTGCTCTTATATATAATTATATATTATCTACAGAGGAATTAGGTTATAGTTTAAGAAGAGTTGTTTTTGGTATTTTTATATGGTATCCAGTGATAGTGGTGAAGTAAATTGACAGCACTCAAAATGAGTGACTCAGTTTGCTCACCCGCATAAAGAGCGACTGTGAAAAGATAGCGAGGGGTATGAATAGCAAGTTAGGAGGAACAGAATAGCAAAGGATAGGGAGGTTAGTGACTGTAGAGAAAGTAGACTAAATAGGGAAATTGATCAGGCCACTGCTGAGCTCACTGCCTGGAGTGGTGGTTACGGGCACCACCTACGGAACATATGGATCCGGGTTCAGGACTGTATGCAGGTTTATTTATTTTTGTTTTGTTTTATGGGTGTTGTGATTTATTGTTATTTTATTGTGCTGAGCTCCTGTTCCCCTACTGTTCTCCCGAGGTTGTTCCACCCACCTGTGGGTTGTCCCTCCTGCAAGGATTGCCCCCTCTCATGTTTTCCTCCCTCCCACCACTGTCCACCTCCCCCTGAACTTGATTATATTTATTTGGGGGATGTGGGGGGGCACAGACACCCACATAAAATGTATGTGTATATGGGCCCCCGTATACAGTATAGTATTGTATCATCACTCTTGTTGTAGTTGGTGTAGTGCTGATCGCCGATTTTGTTTTCAGTGATTAGCACTCGCTCATATGCCAGTCGCCATTTAAACTTTGCTCTTATCACATGGAACCTTTTATACAAAAAAAGGTGATCAGACCAGTATCAATAACTAACATCCTATCAGTTTATTGGACATGGACTTGAAAGTCCTAACAAAAATCATAACCTGCAGACTGTCGCAGGATGCTGCTAGCCTTGTTGATACCTCTCAGCTGTGTGGTAATCAAGAGAGGCAGATACAGGACAATCTTCATGTTTTACATGAGGTTACAGAAAGAGGAAACCAGGGAAACATCTCAGTCTTATGGTCCCGTACAAGGAGAAGGCATTTGAATGTAGTTTGCACAACTTTTATTTCATGTTCTGAGACATTACAGGATACCTGACTGAGTGGTTTCATGAATTCAGCTTCTTTATTCAATATCTTTAACTATGCCCATTTTGAATGGGTGGTAGGTTCACAACTGATATTAAACATGTTATTAGGCATGGCTGCCCCGAGTTCCTTACTTCATGTATTTTGTCTGGATCCTTTGGTTCAGAAAACTAAGGAATATTCTGATGTCTTTGGCAATAATATGAAATCTTTCTTTTCCAACCATTTTATTCTATGCTTACGATGTGTGTCTACTGCTTCAGAATGTGTAATCGGTGAAAAGGACAATGAACGCTTTTGATTCTGCTGGAGCAAAGATGAATGTTAACAAAAGTAAAGGGATTGTTTTAGGACCCCTGAAAATTCTTGGCCCCAGTTACCTCAGGAATTCAAACTAGAAAGGAACTTTTAGTTATTTTTGAGTATACAGATTATAGAAGCTAATATGGCTAACGCAAACCTGGAGTCTAAACTGATGGTCACTGAAACTAAAATTATTATTGGAATAAATGGCTGTTGACAAAAGCAATGAAGGTATACATGATAAAACCCTTTCTTATCCCCATTTTTCTTAATTTAAGTTTTGTCCCCCAAAAAAAAGAATTAGAGGCTCGGACATATAGACAAATTTACAGAACCTTTTTTAGGCTTATATGGGATAGATACATTGATCCTGTCAGCAGATAAGGGCCTATGGCCCACCCAGTCTGCCCATTTGAGCATGTAAGTTCCCTTTACCTTGTTCTAGAAGTCTATTTCTCCTTACCCCTGACCACCAGGATTCCCTTATGTCTATCCCATGCATTCTTAAATCCTGTGATTGTTTCAGCCCCTGCCACTTCCTCTTGCAGGGTGTTTCCTTATCCACCACCCTTTCTGTAAAGAAACTCTTCCTCATGTTTCCTCTCAATCACCATGACCTCTAGTCCTGGAACATCTTTTCACTGGAAAATAGCATATTCCTGCACTCTTGTTCCTCTCTGTAAGGTACTTGTATGTTTCTATTATAACCCCCACTCTCCTCCTCTGCTCCAGGGAGTACATATTCAAGTCCTTCAGCCTGTCCTCATAGGACTTGTGATGCAATCCTTTACCATCTTTTTGCCCTCCTCTGAATCTTCTCCACCCTATGTCCTTACATAGGTAAGTTCTCAGAACTGTACACTGTACTTCAGGTGTGGCCTCACTAGTGTCTTATGGTGGAATTAGGACCTCCTTTTCCTATGCCCCTGCCTATGCATCCCAGCATCCTATTTGCTTTTCCTGCTGCCTTGTTGCACTGTTTCCCTACCTTGAGGTCATCAGATATGATAACCCCAAGGTCCCTTTCCTGCTTGGTGCATTCTATATCCTCACCCCCAAACTGATATGTTTTCGAGGGTTTTTGCCTATATGCATTATTTTGCACTTCTTTGCATTGAATTTCAACTGCCAAGCCCTCAACCATTCTTCAAGCCTCTGCAAGTCCCTCCTCATTCTTCCACACCCTCTGGCATGTTCACTCTGTTACAGAGCTTTGTGTCATCAGTGAACTGGGAAATTCTAACTTCTAATCCTGCGCAATGTCACTGATGAAGATGTTGACTAGGACCGGTCCCAGCACTGCTCCCTGTGGTACCACACTGGTCACTCTTCCCTCTGTGGAGTGACAGCCATTTACCACCATGCTCTGTGTCCTGCTGCCTAGCCAATTACCCACCCACTGCACTACTGTCCTGCCCACTCCCATATTCCATAGTTTATTTAATAGCCTTCTATGTGGCACAGTGTCAAAGGCCTTGCTGAAGTGCAGACAAGCCATGTCCTGCCCTCCCCTCATCCACCTGTCTTGTCACCCAGTCGAAAAATTCAATGAGGTTGGTCTGACATGACCTCCCACCAATGAAACCATGCTGCCTTGGGTCCTGTAGTCCATTGGCAACCAGATGTTCCACCAATCTGTCCTTCAGTAGTGCTTCCATGATCTTCCCCACTTCCGAGGTCAGGCTGACAGGTCTGTAGTTCCCTGCTTCCTCTTCGTTTCCACTTTTACATAAGGTGACTACATCTGCTGTCCTCCAGTCTTTGGGTACCTCCCCAGTTTCCAGTGATCAGCTAAACAAGATTACCAGAGGTTCAACCACCATGTCTCTCTTAGATCCTTGAGGAACCTGGGGTGCACCCCATCTGGCCCCATTGCATTATTGGCTCTTATTCCTTCTAGTTCCTTTAGGACCCTTTCTAGTATAAAGGGACTTGTGTCTATTTCTGTGCCCTTCCCACCCTTATGCTCCTTTAGGACCCATTACCCTCCCCATCCTCAGTAAAGACTGAGCAGAAATATCTGTTCAGTATGTCAGCTTTACTATTGTCATCCTCACGCTGCCCCCACTCCTTTCCTTCAGGTCTCACTATCCTCCCTTTGCCCTTCTTGCCTTCTTTTTCACTTATGTACCTGTAAAAGGTTTTGTTCCCTCTACCCACTGATTTTGTGATGTGCTTTTATGTCTGAGTTTTGGCTTCCCTTACTGACCTCTCTGCCTCCCTTTGCTTCTCCTGGTACTTCTTCCTATCCCTTTCTGCCTGCATCCTTTTGTATTGCCAGAATGCAATCTTTTTGGCTTTTACTTTTTCTGCTACCTCCTTGGAAAACCATAATGGCCTCCTCTTCCCTTTCCTCTTGCTAATCTGCTTAATGCATAATTATCTTGCTCTTGTAATCAATGTTTTTTAATATTGCCCACTGTTCCTCCACCCCTGATTCCCTCCCCATTTCCATTAGTGCCACTTTCAAGCATGTCCCCATTTTCCCAAAGTCTGCCCTCCTAAAATCCATGATACATGTTTTTGTGTCGTTTGGTTCTGCTCCTTCTGTGATTTCAAACCACAGTGACCAGTGGTCACTGTTCCCCAGGTGCTCCCCCACTGTTACCCCTATCACACTGTCCCCGTTTGTGAGCACAAGGTCCAGTATTGTCTTCTGCCGAGTTGGTTCCATGACTAGTTGCTCAAGGAAGGCACCTTGAAGGGAGTCCAGGATAAATCTGCTCCTGGTTGATGCAGCTGCTGGGAGGCTTCAGTCCATATCTGGAATATTAGAGTCTCCAACCAGCACCCCATCCCCCTTGTCCACCATCCTTTGGATGGCTAGCATTAACTGTTTGTCTGTCTCTTCCTTCTGGGCTGGTGGTCTGTAGACCACCCCTTTGCAGATGGCTGACCCCATTTTCTTTTCCAGCTTAACCCACTATATCCCCCCCATTTCATTTCGCCTGGATCTCTGTGACCTTCATGTCATCTTTTACATAAAGTACAAATCCTCCTCCCTTCCTGCCTGCCCTGTCTCTTCTGAATATGTTGTAGCCAGGTATGGCCATCTCCCAGTTGTGGCTATCATTACACCAGGTTTCTGTGATGGCCACAATGTCCAGATCTGACTGTGCCATGGCAGCCTCCAGATCCTCCATCTTGTTGCAAAGGCTCCTGACATTGGCACACATGGCTTTCCATGATGTGAACTCCCTGGACTATTTAGCTGTTCTACTCCAGCCCCCTCCCTGCTTGTCCTTTATCCCTGGTTCTCCCTGCTGTCTGCCCTTATGTTGCATTTGGCCCCATTTCTGTCTATCCACCCCTAGGGTGCCTATCTCCATCTTTTGCACACTGCTTTGTAGAGTTATCTCCTCCTCCTGTTCATTGGTTTCACTGCTTGCTATAGAGGGTGGGCAATTAGATACCCATCTTGCTGGTCTGCCCCCAGCTAGTTTAAATGCTTGTCCAAGTAGCATTTAAACTTATCATTGATGCTTGGATTCACTTCCAGGATGGATGTAGGCCATTAGGCTTGAACAAGCCCCCATCCCTCCAGGTGGGTTCCCAGTCACCAATGAATCCAGACCCTTCTTGTAGCACCAGTTCTTCAATCATGTATTAAAGTTCCTGGTGAGTGTGCCCCTACGCTCTCCCATGCCTCTGACAGGTAGTATTTCTGAGAAGGTGACAGATAGCTACTTGCTTGAAACCCCTCTCCAGTTTTCTAAACTCTTCCTGAACTTCCTTTGGCTCCCCAAAATGAGAAGAGTATGTTGAAACCATGAGTATAGTGACAGCATAATTCATAAATATACTTGATAGATGGCAAATATGTTTCCTCACCTAGAATCAAACCACTGACCCTTTGCTCGTAAAGCAAGCACACATCCTGTGCACCACCTGAGGGAGCTGGTCAAATACAGTAATATGGGGTCATATTTACAGGAAGATAAAGGATGGAGGTTAAGGAATGCTGAAAGCTTTATTTTTTCATTATATGTTTTTGTTAATTTTTTAAACTGGTTTTACAGCAGTCTTTCAAAGTATGGGTCTCTTTTGGACGAGCATGGTGCAACTCATTGTCCACATGAAGTCAGAGACCACCTAACCTACAATGTATACTGAGTCTCCTACCCACATTCCTCAGTTACTGTTTTCAGAAGGTTTGCCAATGGAAGTTGATATCCTTACTTATTTCTTCTTGACAAGGACTACATTTTATGATTATATTATCATCTCCCTTTTTACTGAACTCATTTTGAATCTGCAGGAAGCGTACAACCATCAGTGATTACTAAACAGCTGTCAAACCAAAGGATCCTTGCAAAAATGAGGGACATGGTGTTGCTGTTTGCCCACAGGAGGTTACAGGTTAAAGGGAATCATAAACATAAAACTGCCTCTAACTGGTTATGCCTGCATGAGGCCTGTGATGTAGAAATTGAGACCAGGCACCATTTATTTTTCTCATGTTCTTTTATTGTAGATATTTGGCCTGCACTGGGAAATTTTTGGAAGGTCCCAATTTTTGCCTCCACTACCTATGAAAATGTAAGATATTGCTCATTTTAAAATGTTTGGTCAGGCTGGGAATATAGCACCTTATGTGTAATCAAGGCTTGTCTGAAACTGAGCATTTGGCAAGCTGGCTGCTCCTTCTTTTATGAACTTGGTTGTATTTTATTGTTTTCAGAAACACAACAGAACAACAAATAAGCAAACAAAGAAACTTCCCTCCTCACATCCCAACCCTGAAATGAAGTGGATCAAAACACCAGACTACACAAATATCATAAATCATAGAAGTAGGTGGTAGGGGACTCAGAGCACAAAAATGAAAATATGGATAACCAGTATGGCTAGAAAAGGAAAAAACACATTCTAGTTCCGTCTGGTGTGGCTCCAAGGCAGGATAAATTGTACAGAGTATGCAGCATGCTCAAAATTTTGATATATCACTGGGTCCTATGATGTACACTCACTATCATCTTCTCTAAACAAAGATTAAAAAAAAGAGTTCTTGCAGCCATTCTTGGTAAGAAATGAGTTACTGGTCCAACCAATGATGAAGAACTACATGTTTAACCAGCAGGAGATCAGCACAATGTGGTGTCTTTCTCTTTTACTGGTAGCTCTGTATAGTCTCAACAATACAGACTTCAGGAGTAAAAGCCATTTCTAAGCCAGAGGGATCCACACAGGATTTAATCTGTTCCCATAAAGGTGTAACCTTAGCACACACCCAAAAGACATGAAACAAGGTACCATCTGCCTGCCTGTCTACTACATAGAAAGGAATCTGACCAACCCAACGTGGCTATTTTTCGGTGTAAATAAAGATTATCTAAAAAATGTGGAATTGAGTAAGGTGGAGCTTATTGTTAGTAATGTAAGTATATAAATCTAGCCATGATTTGTTCCAGTTAAAGCGGTACTCAGGAAAACTGTATTACAATATTGGCATTCCCCAGAAATACTAGGATATATTTTAACAAAGAATAAACTGTAAATATGTGATACTGCATGCAGCTGAGATGTCATCTCAGTAAGTGATTGCAGGAACTCACTTTGATTAATAATACAAGGCACATAGCCCAGCTAAGTGGAAAGAACATGTTTAAGTTGGTAGATCTTGAATACATGCTTATTGTCTAGTTGATATGTTCCAATAATGTCTTGACAGGACTTTAAGATACCATCTTGGAGCAAGCTGAACACCCTTGCTGCTGCAAGTGGGGGTAGCCATACTTCTGATAACACTCTGCCCCGGTTTAAAATTAAGATTGTCGAATACCAGCTGGGAAATGTCTTTAAAATATTCATAGCTTATCAATCTACTTAACTGAGCATGTACCTTAAGAGAAACACAGATCACAGAATCTCAAAAATCTTTAGGCAGAGTCCTGGGAAGAAGAAAAAACATAGCGGAAAGGAAGAAACCCTCATTCTTAATCTGTCCCTTTCAGTTTCAAGACAAATAGGAGCATAAGAGGAGTCCACAGCCCTTGTCTCTAGAATAGGCCACCTAAAATATTTACTGGCATAGCTGGCTAAATAGTAACATACCAGGTTAGAAGAGTGAAGTAAGAAGACTACAGGCAAAACCATGCTGTAAAAATAATGAATGCTAATACAACTACAGGGATAGAATAGCATAGGTCAGGTTAGCACTATCCCTATAGCTGTATTGCTGTGGGGGAGAGGAGGGGAAAGGGATGAAGCCTGTGCCAGAAGGGGTTCTGCCAAGCAGCTGCCATGGTGCAGAGGACAGAGCCACAGGTAGGGAGGATGGTGGCAACTCAGTGGCCCAGGGTACAATTCCTGGGAAGTCAGCTTTTTTCTCTCACTCAGTTAACAATTCCCCTCACCCCAAGTTTTGTATATGTCCCTAAGTTTCCCCCTCCTGGAGATAGTTGCTATTAGTAGGGGGGGCCCAGGGTGAAGCCCCCCATAACGGGGGTTGCAGGGAGCATAGTAAAAACAAAAATATCTGTGTTTTTTCCTTTGCCATGGTAGGGGTCCATGTCTTTGGAGACCACTACCATTGGCAGTATTGTAACCCCAAGGTTTGTCCATGTCCCCAAGCTGCCTCCACCCCCCCCCGGAAGTAATTATTTTTAGTAGGGGGTTTGGGGTGAAATCTCAGTGTTTTTTTGCCATGGTAGTGGTTGGTGTCTTCAGGCACTGCTACCATTGCCACTGTTCTCACTGTTTTAGGTGGGTGCTGTTATTGACAGTGCTGTTTTGACTTCATGGTTGTTGACTGTGCTGTTTAGGATTTTGCTGTCTTGACCTAGTGCCAAAGAGTAAACAGTGAGATGCAGTAGACAAAGACCACCCAATACCTTAGGAGTTGCTAATTTATTATAGACCCTTTGTGGAGGTCTACCCAACCAAATAAAGTCAGAGACCATCATATGTATTTACTTATACCATGCTAAAGGTAAAAAAAAAAAACAACATTAAGCATATTAATGGGGTAAAACAGATGGGGAAGCGCATTCATCTTAATAATGTTGAGCCTACCCAATAATGTCAATGGGAGAGACTGCCGTCTGTTTAAATCTTATTGAATGGTAATGAGTAAGTCATCAAGATTAGCTTTCTTAATACGTACCAGACTTCTCATTAACATGATACCCAAATATTTAAGCTGTCTCAGAGCCCAAGTTAGTCCCAGGGTAAGTATATCCAGTTTAAGAACACTTGAATTTAAAGGCATAACAATTGTCTTATCTACAGTGAAGCTTGCCAGGATGAAACCCACTTCTACAGCATTCTGCAGTATGCTGCAGCACAGTTACTACAGTGAACAATGTAATTTCAATGGGAATTAATCCCGTTTGTCATGCAGGAAAATGTGATACTGCCAGGATGAAGCAAATGTCATGGTTTCCAGTATGATAAAATGGACCAATTGCCATTGAAATTACATTGTTTACCACATTAACTCTGCTGCAGCATGCTGCAGAGTGCTGCAAAATGCTGCAGAACTGAGTTTCATTCTGGTGAGCTTCGCTGTAAATTCAGTTTATAGTTAAAAAAATTACCATATTCCCTGATGATTAAGGTAACCAGTTTGGAGACCTTGGGGTCAGTGATGTGCAAAAGGCTATCATCCACAAAGGCAGATAATTGTAGTTTTCTGGAACCTATTTGCATGTCTTTACGAAGTGAATGTGTCTTAAGCTTTTGTAGTAAAGGTTCTAAATACAAATTAAATAATAGGGGAGACAGAGGCACCCTCACCTGGTTCCAGAAAATAAGGGGAATGACAGGGATAAAATGCCATTATAAAAAATTTTAGCAGTGGGGCAGGAGTACAGTACATGAATCCACTGAGTAAATGCTGAGGGGATGCTGAACTTCTCTAATATTGCAAATAGGACAGTCCAGTTTACCCTATCAAATGCTTTCTCCACATTTCCGGAGACCAGGGCCACAGGGACCCCAGGGTTCCTGGACATAGAGAAAATATGGGCAAATTTCCAAAAGTGAGCAACAGAATTTCTTGTTGGTATGAAGCCAACTTGTGCTGGGCAGATTAAACCTACCCATACTGCATTAATGCATGTGGCTAAAACTTTAGCTAATATTTTGACTTCGTAATTCATCATGGAGATGGGGCGATAATTAGCAACTCTGTCAACAGGTCTACCTGGTTTAGGCAACAGTACAATCATAGCTTCAAGTAAAGTGCCATCAGAAAACCCATGACTACAGAAATCACCAAAAAACCTATGTAGCAAAGGAACTAGTTCCATTGCAAATGTTTTATAAAAATTAGTGATAAGTCCATACAGCCCTGGAACTCTGTCCATTGATAAGGCCTTAATGGCTTCTAAGACTTCCTACTGTGACAGCGGTTTTACCAGGTATGCCTGTTGAGCATTGGTCAGAGTAGGAAGAGTAATTCCAGCTAAGTAAGTTTGTATCTCATCAAGGTACAGCGGACTGGGCATAGGCCCATAAAGATATCTATAAAATGCCTCAAATTCTCTAGGGGAAGTTTTAATTAAGTCATCAGTTTCTGACCTAATCAAAGTAATAATACTGGAGGCCTCCTGTTTTCTGAGCTGTAGAACCTACGACACATGGCCTTTTCACCTTGATCAATATAGGTATGTACATCTAAAAATAGAATATTCAGCTGTCTGCCACAAGGGCTCAGCACATTTATCACGAAGAAACATATTCCTCCTCTAAGCTCCTCAGGTCACTGGGGGTTCAACTGTCTTTCTATCACTCAAATTCTGTTTAAGAGAGCAGATGTGGCAGAGTCAATGTGCATCTTCCTTTTAGAGACTAATTTAATGAATTCTTCTCTAATGAAGCATTTAAAAGCACTCCATTCCTTGTCACCCCATCAAAAGAACCTATATTGTAAAGAAGAAAACCTCTATTTGTTCTTTAATTCTTTTAATAATATAGTCTTCATGCAGTAATTGATTTTTTAACTTCTACATTACATCCTTATTGGCAGCTAGTGTAAATCCGTGCCTTAGCTATACCAGGGAATTGTTTAAGAGAACCTTAGGAGTGATTTCACATCTGTGTAGGTCATGCATAGCCCCTTGGCTGAGCACAATATAGTCAATGTGAGAAAAGGAGCTGTGAGCTGCTGAATACAATGTATACTCCTTAGCCAAAGGATGTAAAATCCTTCAAGGATCACACAACCCAAAGGAATCAACCATATCTCGTAGGGCTCATTGGCTAGGAAATAAGACAGCTTCCACCTTACCCATTCTGTCCAAGTCTTGGGTAAAAGAAATATTCCAGACTCCCCCAATAATGATGAGAAGGGAGAGAATAGGGGCTTAAAGGGGGGCTATTTTAGTGAAAAATGAGGGTGTCTCCACTTTAGGTCCATAAACACTACCCAACAGGAGCTCTGTGTGGTCCAGCTGACCTTTTACAAAAATATCTGTCCTGTAGATCTTCAAGTCTCTGAATACATTTAAAAGTGGTGTTTTATGGATGAAGGTAGCTACTCTTTTTTTTCCTAGTCGAGTCACCAGTGTCAAACACTTGACCAATACACTTTTTATGGAAAAAGAGTGTCTTCTGATGCTAATAAGTGTGTTTCTTGCAAAAAGCTAATATTGTTTTTTAGATGTCACAAGTGAGCAATAATTTGATACTACTTAACCTTGATGCGAGCACCTCATACATTCCAGGATGCATAAAAAATATATTATTTAACATAAAAACCTGTGAGACATGTTACATATAGATGGAGTTCCTTATTATATCTAAACAGCACAGGAACAAGCAGTACATCCACTTCCTTACTCCCCTCCACACTCCACCAAAAGTGCAAAACTATAACAACTTGAATATAAACAGATGAACCAAAACAACCACCTAGTCTGACTATTCACCCCACTCAGTACTCTCCCCCCAAAACCAAAACACTACTCCTTTAAACTAGAACAAAATCCCCAACCATCCCCTGGTCCCAGAAACTGCACCTTCAAGATTTCCAGGTCCATGGCAATTCCAAACTCAGACCTACCCCTCCTGTCCCAGCCCATAACTGTCCAGATAGAGAATGTGACCTTGCCAGCAGTCAAAAATAGGAGGAAACTACCAGAGTAGCCAATAATTAATAAGTCCCATGTGGACCTCCCATCCCCTGATGCTATAGAAAACTAATAACTGCAGGAGGGTTCCATCAAAAAAATAGATACAGAGACTAAAACTCCTTTTCCTAATGTTCTTAATCAGTAGAAAGTATTGATTAATAATCTGCCTGTTCCCTATAGGTACTAATAGGATAAATCCTAATAATATCCAAAGGTAGAACCTTAAAAATAACAACTAATATGGTAGATGCTATGGTGACCATACTGTTAAGCAAAATCAAACAAAGGCCAGACAATAAAATGAGGTAAAGAGAAGAGAGAAGAAAATCCCCAAGGTTAAAAAAGCAGCTTCTACTATATCTAACCATAGGAGACTAATAAAAAGAAATACCAGACTGGGCTATAACGTAATGAATAACAGTACGGAAAGCCGATTGCAGACTGTGTGTCAACTGCCTGTAGTGGGCTTTACCCGAAAGGCTGAGTGGGAAAACATAGAACACACAGTCAGAGCTCATATTTCAACAAGTGTTGACCAGTTCCAATATCAGTAACAAGGGGTGCAAAAAAGGGGACCACACACTGGAGTCGATAAATTACACCAATGCAAATGAGCTAAGTTGTTGAGTTAAGCAAAACAGGAAACAAATAAATCCACACAAAGCTCAAGGCTCACTCTAATAAGTGAAAATAGGCTAAGCCGACAGAGTGGAACAAAGAATACAAACCCAGCTGTGGAAGCCAAATAGTGGTGAGGACTGCCAGCAGATGTATGATAAAAGTATAAGAACAGGTTGGCCAGTGCTCTAGTAGTGTATGTAAAAACCCTTGAAAAGAATTAGCATAGTGGCTGTCCTAACAGTACCAAATCAAGTACCTCAGGTTTTGGCTTGACAAGAACCTTGACTTTGCAGTGCATGTGGATGCCATCCACAAAAAGCTATTCCCCAAACTCAGTGCTTTGTGCAGACATCACAGATGCCTTCCACCGCAAGCTCAGAGAGAAATCATCCAAAAGATGATTCTCCCTATCTTCAGCTTTGATGACATAGTCTACCACTCTGCCTCCAAATCCACCCTATCCAGACAGGACACTCTTCAACTCCTTCTGGTGCTTCACCCTCGGATGCCCGCCTCACACTCAACACTGCAACCTTTACACTTCACTTTCCTTCCCTTCCCTCAGCACCAGGCTCCTTGCACGTACCACTACTTTAATTGGAAACTACTGGTTTGGCTCTCTGCCATCCTACTTACAATCCCTCATCTCTGTCCCTTCCACCCCACTTTACATACTCTGTAAATCCACCCACAGAACTCTCTCCTTCCCCCCCGGTGCACCCTGCCAGTGCGAGCTGCCTTCTTCTATCATTTCCCAAAAATCTGGAACTCCCTCCCACTTGAAATCTGCTCTGCTCAGTCCCCCAGCTCCCTTGCCCTCTTCCTCTGCCAGCACACAGCCCCCTCTTGCAACTGCACCTATTCACTGACCCTTCTCTACTAGCTATATTCTCTGTCCTGCTACAATGCCCAGCAAATTGTGTTCTGTCCTTTCCCTCATGCCAATTCTCTGTCCCCTTGTGGGGTTCTTAGCATCCCAAATGGGTGATGTCTATTGGATATCCTTTCCCCCTCCCACCCATCATTCCTATTGCTGACCTACACTCATACCTTGGTGACTGTGCAAGTCACATAAATGGGTTGGCTATTTGCACTTTACCTGTGCCATCTCATTTTCATCACTGTAATACATAAAATGCACTTTGTGTATATGGCACCTTGCTCTCATTATAGCTCAAAGTGTCTATACAAAGTCTGAATTTGCACTGTACTACATGTCTGGACATGCAAGAAACTACTATGGTTCTCAAAGGAGGTGGCATTGAAGGTTCAAGAGAAAAAGAAAGCATTCAGAAAGTACAAAGAATCACAGAAGGAGCAGGACAGAGAATTGTATCAGTTAAAGCAAAAGGAAGCTGGGAAGGCAGTCAGAACAGCAAAGGCCCAAACCGAGGAAAAGATAGCCAATTCAGTTAAGAAAGGGATAAAACCTTATTTAGGTAATCTAGGAGTAAAGGAAGACCAAAGGAGGGATAGTGAGGCTTAATAAAGGGGAGGGGGGTGGGCAGAGGGTGACAGTGAAAAGGCAGAGATACTAAACAAATATTTTTGCTCAGTATTTACAAAGGAAGAGGGGAAGGTACCTAAAACAAACAATAGAAACACTCTGGATACAGAAGTTGATACCAGCCCATTTACAGAAGAAGGGTTCTGAAAGAACTCTTAAAACTGAAAGGTGGACAAAGCAATGGGGCCTGATAGGATTCATCCCAGAATTCTAAAAAGAACTAAGGGTAGAACTAGTGACACCACTGACTACCCTCTTTAACAAATCATGGGAGGATGGGGTGGTACCTGAGGACTGGAGGAGGGCAGATGTGATTCCCCTTCACGAAAGTGGGAGCAGGGCAGAAGCAGGAAACTACAGACCTGTTAGTTTAACCTCAGTGATAGGGAAAATGATGGAATCACTTCTGAAGGAAAGAATTGTCAGTACCTAGAGGTCAGAGGGGCACAGGAACCAAGGCAGCATGGATTCACAGTGGGAAGGTCATGCCAGACAAATCTAATAGATTTCTTTGACTGGGTGACCAAAGTAGTAGATCAGGGAGGGGCTGTGGACATGGCCTACCTAGACTTGTAAAAGGCATTTGACACAGTCCCACACAAAGATTAATATACAAGTTAGCCAGCCTGGGAGTGGGTCCCAAGATGATAGCCTGGGTAAGAATTGGCTGGAGAATAGGACACAGAGGGTAATAGTAAATGGAGTCCACTCTGAAGAAAGGGGGGTTACTAGTGGGGTACCGCAGGGTTCAGTATTAGGACCAGTCCTCTTCAATGTCTTTATAAGTGACATTGCAGAGGGACTGGAAGGAAAAGTATGTCTCTTTGCAGATGACACAAAGATCTGCAACAGAGTTGATGCACAAGGTGGGGTGGAAAAGATGAGAAGGGACTTGGAAAGGTTAGAGGAATGGTCAAATGTATAGCAGCTTAGATTCAATGCTAAGAAGTGCAAGGTAATGCACCTGGGAAACAAAAATCCAGGGGAAGAGTACACAATGGGGGGTGAGATACTAACAACAACAAAAATGGAAAGGGACCTGGGGGTAGTCATATCAGATGACTTAAAGGTGGGCAAGCAATGTGAGAGGGCAGTGAGGAGGGCTGGGGAGATACTGGGATGCATGGGAGAGGCATCACCAGTAGAAAACAGAAAGTTGTTATCCATCTATACAGACAGCTGGTGAGACCCCATCTGAGTACAGTGTGCAGTTCTGGAGACCCAATCTCCCCAAGGACATAGACAAGATGGAAGCTGTCAGAGGAGGGCAACTAAAATGGTGCAGGGTCTGCACCAGAAGAATATGAAGAGAGACTAAAGGAGCTTAATATGTATAGCCTCGAGGAAAGGAGGAGAGGGGACATGGTAGAAACTTTCAAGTACCTCAGGGAATCAACAAAGTCCAAGAGGGTAGCATCTTTCAAAAAAATGGTGGCAAGAACAACGGGCACAATTTGAAGATGGGGTGGCTCAGAGGTAATGTAAGGAAGTATTTTTTCACAAAGAGGGTTGTGGATGCATGGAACAGCCTTCCAGAGGAGGTTGTGGAGTCAAAAACAGTGGTTGAATTCAAGCATGCATGGGACAGTCATAAGGCAATTCTAGGGGGTGTGGGTAGAAAGAAGTAGGCTGCTGGTTAACTAGGATGTGCAGCTTATCCATTAGGTAGGGAAATGGGCAGACTGGGTGGGCCAAGCGGTCCTTATCTGCTGTCAAATTCTATGTTTCTATGTAAAACATATGTGCATATGAGATTTTCAGCTCTCTGTATAAGTACTGTATATGTTCAAAGTATATGTATTCCTGTTTCTTATTGGGTTGACGTGTATTATATTGCTGTATTCTCTATGTCAATATAATGTTTTCTTACCACCCTTTGTATTCCCTCTCCCAGGATGCATCTGGAAATTAGCTATTACAGTTCTGTATGTCCTTCCAGGTGAATATTTTCAAATAAATAAATAACAGTCTCAGTGAAAGAAAAAACAAACTAGTTCAGCCATTCTGGATTCCATATAATGGTGAGCCAAAACAGAACAAGTATGGCGAGGGAAAGCCCTACGGCTGGCAGTTACTATAGAAGAAAAGTATGGCAATCCTACCAATGCATCATCACCAGAAACCCATAACTAAAGAAAAAAGTAAGAGAAATTAAACAAAAACAAAGGAAACCCCAAATATAAAGGTAGAACTGAAATGATACATGATTGTGACAGACAAAATAAAGGGATCGAGCTGGGTTAGTATAGTAACATGGTACAATACAGAGAGCCAAAGCCATGCCACATAGCAGCTAGTCAGAGTAAACTACACATAGTGACCTGATCAGGAAAACAGAAAACTCATAATCAAGGCTCAAATATACTACATACTGCATAGTAGCAAGTCCTAAAGAAAAAATACCTTACAGATGGAGACTCCACTTCAAACAAAACATACACAAATAAGAAACAAAACATAACCATAAATCTCGATACAAAACAATGGGATAGTGAATAGTTACAAAGTGAGAGCTCTCATGCATACATTGTTAAACACAAAAGAAAAATTGTTGTAGATGTCTCCAGATAAATTGGGTAATTAAGATGGCGGAAACACACAATATAGAGTAAGCAATACATAACTGGCTAAAAAAACAAATAGTGTCCAAAGCTGCTAGTAGTCATTTTAAAGAGGTTCAGATATAATCTAGACAGTTCAGCAGTGGCTTGCTCTAAAGAATCAAAAGTTTTGAGGTGTATTCATGCCAAATCCTGAGTCAAAGTGGATACAGTAAAGTGAAATGGATTTGAGCTGCTACTAATTTGGAAATCACTAGCTAAAATGTTGCTCACCACTCCCAAACAGCCGGGGGTAAATCTTGAAAAATATGCAGCCTCTGTCCTTCCCAAGAAACATCCTACAGATCATGGAGCCTAGTCAAACTATGTTGTTTATCAAAAAAAAGTAACAGTTTGAAAATTAGAGGACGAGTTTTGTCTCCTTCAGGTGGACTTGGTTGGAGCACTCTGTGCGCTTTCTCTATGATATAAGTTGTGCAGTTTGGTGATGGTCTCACCAACTTCATGCAATGTTTTTGAAAAAATAAAATAGAATTCTGTCCTTCTGCTATTTGGGAAGACCAGGATGACTAGATTATTCTATCTACTAAGGAACTACAGATGTACTGAAATTTAGTTTCGCCATCAAAATTCAGGCAAAACTGAGAATTTTGCCAAGCAAAATATTTTGTGAAATTTGCACATTCCATTAAATATTTAGCTGATGTAAAATGTGGAATTTCACCACAGAAATGTTGAATTTCGTCCGCAAACAGCAGAATTTTGCCTGCAGTGGCAAAATTCCACTGTTCTAAGTAAATCTGCATTCACAAGGAAGAATTTTGCATTTTACTGCGAAAAATTTCACGAAATCTGTGAATTTCATGAAATATTTTGCATAATGAAATTTGCAGGTTTCATCCATCTCTGTATGGAACTAGGTCTTCCAAACGATTTTCAAGCTTCACTATTTTCTGCTGAAGGGATACTAACTCGGGGTCTATCCAGTTGGCAAATCTTCTATGGAGCTCACCCTCACTTCTACATCACTGTCACAATGGATGAGATCCTCCATTCCCAACCGAATAGTTTTAATATCTGCTGACAAGGAGAGAATGGATTCTTCCAGGGGTGAAAATTCCTGAATAAAGCACTATACAGTGAGAGCATCTGCAAGAGAAGCAGGCTGCTTCACCAAGCAGGTGGTGGCTGGCTTACAGTGCTTGGGTCCTCTGTCTCTCTCTCTCTGGAGTAGGTGGCAGGGTGTGACACACCGTCCCTGATTCCATAATTGAAGCTGGTTTTCTGGGAAAAAAGCACAACAGCAGTGCAGGCAGAAACTAAACAAATGTTTAAATTTAAAAAAGTGCTGGTAGAAAGCAGGTTCCTGAACAATTTTATAAATTAATCAGCATGTAGCTCAGAGTGGAGAAAGGTGACCACACTAGCCAGGAAGCATCACGTGACTTCCTTGCTGCTCCTTCTTGTTCAGCAGAAAATTATTCCTTTACTTGTTCTGTTAGGTCAAGTCACAAATTAAATAAGATCAATATACAAAGAAATAATATAGGGCAATTACACAAGCAAGATCTGTGTACTTTATAGAAGAAAGTTACATGGATATAGGGGTATGGTTGTAATATCTGAAGATGTCTGAAAGAGAATTGAACCCCCATATCTTGTACTGCAAATGTTATTTGTTTCCTTGTCAACAGACAGCTCTTTTCATGTAGCTGTTTGGGATATATGTGATTGCTTTAGTTTATTTTCACTGTTCATACTAGTCCCTATAACTGTTCTGGGGGTCTCCATTTTCTGATTGTTGAAATCTCATTCTGCATGAGAGGTGCATTAGCATATGACAGCATGATGTGTCAGCACCCTTTAGACTCCACAGCATGCCCATCTGCTTACTGACAATTCAATAAAACAAGTTGCAGCAAGATGAGAAATACCACCTTTACCTTCAATTAGCTTTGCAAACTGTTTTAGATGTAGTTCAGGTATTTTTCCTTAAATTGAATGCAATCTGTGTGTTTTCAGAGAGTTTTTTTCAGGTTATGAATATCTTCGGTATAGAGATACATGGGGTAAATGGGTGCTGTGACATCATGCTCTCATATGCTAATGCAGGTCTCATGGACAATGAAATTGCAACAACCTGGAAATGGAGACCCCAGGATAGTTACAGGGACTAGTATGGACAGTGAAAGGAAACTAAAGCAACCACACATATCCCCAACAGCTACACAAAAATAGTTGTCTATTGACATGGAAACATTTGCAAGATATGAGGGTGTAGTACTTCTTTCAAGGAAATAAATAAAGGTGTCCCAGGGAAAGGTTATTGCATGGTTTAAATATGTCTCTTTTGGTTTAATTCATTTTCTAATGGGAGTATAGGGGTATTATTGTAGGAATTAGATTTTGTATATTGTACATTCTTGAATGTATAGCTTTTTTAATAAAAACATCCCTGCTTTTAAAAAAAAAAATGCCTTGAGGTTCTTTACTTCCACCTGGACACCCACCAGGACAGCACTAGAGAGGGGCAGAAGGGAGCTCATTTTGAGTGCCTCATCAAAGGATGGCACGCCCTGACAGTACAGCATTCCCCTTAGTACTGCACATGGGTACCAGCATTTATGGTATGAACCAAATCATTGTGTAGCACAAGAACACACACAACCATCTGGCCCATAGGTGGATGTGCTGCCAACTGAGCCATACTAACAGCTCTTAATACTATAATATACAATAACAACTACCACTATCATTATTGTCAAACAGAATATGAATTTATAACATCCTCTAACTGACATGCACTTAGATTTGTTTAGGATAGATGCTTTCAAGCTATGAAGATATTGTTGGCTTGCTGATTTAATGGTTGTGCTACCACTTGTGGCACAAACAGCTTGGGTTCAGAAATGAACCCAGAGCTTCATCTGGTGGCTGGGGGAGGAGGACTGAGTGGCAGGTGGACAGCTCACCTCCTCCAGGGAGGGAGGTTTGCAGTGCTTGGTAACAGTCCAACTTATAGCTATGACTGGGAATCAGAGAACAAAATTATGCAGACTTTGGGTGATTTGTCAAGTGGCAGACTTTGGTGCGTCTGTCACAGAAGCATGCTTGATGTCATCATTGCATATCCACTCCACGAGGAATATTGAAGCCAGAGAAAATGGTTGCAAGTTGAAGGATGATGGCCCTCCTGCCATCACATGTCCAATGTTAGGCCTCTGTCCTGGGCCCAAGTTACTCCAGACTCCTCCTCTACCAGAAAGACCAACTGGATGAGTGGAGGAGGATACCCAAAACTGCAGGCAAACTTGCCCCAGGAGGTAAGCTGGGTGGGGGGCAGACTCTTTGAGTACTGTGGGTTATCAAGTCCTAAGAACCCAGACTGGAAGACCTCGATTGGACAGGAGTAATAGGCAAAAAATGTCCAGCCTGGTGGGCAAGGAGCATAAACAGAGTAACAAAATAAGTTAGCAAGATATCTGTGAAGAAAATGGTGATCAAACTGTTTTACTATTAGATACTGGTGAAAACTAAGACAGCAAAGTGGGTGCACAGCAGGTGGAGGGATAGGATGAACTACCAATGGTTATTAGCTTAGGCATGATCAAAGATAGGTTGGTATGGCTCAGTCAGGAAAATGGGCAACAAGATGGACTGAGTCTTTCTCAGCCAACACCATTCTATATTTCTATGTTTGCAGGGTGCAATTGAACATTGTGGGACCACAAATCCAAACATTTTAAGCTGTTCTTAATTATCAGCATTAAAAATTATCAGTGCACAGCATCTTAAAGACTTGCAGTTCCAAAACTCTGTTGTTAAATGTTTGTATACAGACCGGTAAATACACTTATTACATTCTAGAGTGAATGCTAAATGGAGGAGGGGCAAATAACAGATGGAAATTATTATTTTGGAAATATACACATCACCAAGGAACAAATATCTCACTACCAGAAATTGATATTAAAAAAGATGCACAAAACTTTCCAGAGATAAAGACAACATGCAGCAACTCTAAAAAGAACAGAGGAAGCACCACTAAAACATGTGACACAAATGTAGAACAAAAGCTCTGCACAAAAGGAGGATGCAAAAACTCCCTGCCACAGATCCTAATATGTAAATGAAGGCACCCAGATGTTATTGTACACAAACATGGCTTATACACAGTAATAGTGTTGCATATGACCACATAAATGTATGTGCATGACACACAGCCAGTTTAGTATGTGCCAGTTCATCACAGAATGACTTTCCTTATCACTTGCTTGTGGACAATATTGGCTTTCCCAGATTTTAGTCCCTCATCATCTTCCTGGTAATCCAAAAGCCCAGCACCACAAAGAGAGAGATATGGTTTCAGGTTTAAGTGATGCTACTGACTTACAGTACTACTTAAAGAAAAGCCAGTAACAATTTCATCATGATGATTTATATACACTACTAATGCACTAGGGGCATATCTGTAATTTTGTTTATTTGAAATGTGGCTTTGTTGTCAAGGTACATTTTGAATAATTCTTGCTTCACTGTGTTTGCAGTGAGCTTCTTGTCTTTTAAATTATTTTTTTGCTTTGGGCTCATTATGACCTCCCAAATTGTCAGCACTGGCTGGGTGACCACTTACTCTTGGCTGAGACAAACATTTTGGTACCCTGATGAATCCTAACAATGATGGAACATGAGACTGTGCAATTTTATTTTCTGCCTTTGCAGACTGTAGACTACCGGGCACCTTATGGTCCTGGTTAAACCATAGCCAGCCTAAATTCCTTAATGGTGATTTCAGTATATTACCCATGACTCTCTGTATTATGAGGGTATGTGTAGTTATGTGTTTATTTGATGCTTTTTATCAATGCACCTTGTGTGTAACCCAATCTATACTTTTGCACTGAGGGTTACTGTCACAAAACTATATGCAATGTGATATTTCTCATGTACCTACATTTGAGAGACAGTGAATCTGAAATGGCATTTTCCTTAGAAAAAGGTTTATGGGACCTATGCACTCTGCCTATGTGCTACATGTACTGTACACAGTGCATATGCATCCTATGTTTCAAAGCAGAAGAATAGTTGTCTAGCCCAACTCCAACAGCAAGCATGAAAGGGTCTGCCACTTATATGTGTGAGCTCCTTGCTATGGGTAATGCTGAGCATGATTCCAGGGAAGGTGCTCAGTGTCAGAAGCTCTACAATGTGCCATGCATGAGGTGAGTAGTGCCAATGAAGGGAGCACAGGCTACACCCACAGGCACCCTGTCATAGCCACTATTAAGCCCCTTCAACCAACAGATGGTGGATTGGTGGAGCATGTGTCCACCAATATTCTACAGCCTGCAACCCTCCTAACATGCAGTGATGGTTGGGGGCTACCACCAGTGCTATACTGGAAAATATACCTAACACTGATACTCCAACCCTCTGCTCTGCATGGAGCAGGGATCCAGTTGGCCTTTGGGATGGGCATCAGATTAGGTGCCTACTGATGTCCTGCACCCCTTCCGCATCCCACCCCCTGACTCCATCTTGCACCTACATGCATGGGGGAAGGGTCATGGACAGGAAGATAGTGCATGTGTACCTGTTTGGAGGTACATGCCAACGCTGATCAAATATGTGTCATTAATGCATTCCCAGCTCACCATCATGCATAGGCCCCAATATGCATTATCATTTATCACACCATAATTTTATCTACTGTATCTCAAGTACTTATTAAAAAAAGCCAAATAGAGCCTTTAACCCAACAAGTCATTGGCACCTCTCCCAAGGTCTTCTGGAGACCCAGTCTCCGCAAGGACATAGACAAGATGGAAGCGGTCCAGAGGAGGGCAACTAAAATGGTGCAGGGTCTGTACTGGAAGACATATGAAGAGAGACTAAAGAGCTTAATATGTATAGCCTTGAGGAAAGGAGGGAGAGGGGACATGATAGAAACTTTCAAGTACCTCAAGGAATCAACAAAGTCCAAGAAGGTAGCATCTTTCAAAAAAAGATGTGTGCAAGAACAAGGGGCACAATTTGAAGATGGGGGCTACTCAGAGGTAATGTAAGGAAGTATTTTTCACAGAGGGTTGTGGATGCATGGAGCGGCCTTCGGAGGAAGGTTGTGGAGTCAAAACAGTGGTTGAATTCAAGCATGCATGGGACAGCCATAAGGCAATTCTAGGGGTGGGGTAGAAAGAAGTAGGCTGCTGGTTAACTAGGATCTGCAGCTTATCCATTAGGTAGGGAAATGGGCAGACTGGGTGGGCCAAGTGGTCCTATCTGCCATCAAATTCTATGTTTCTATGTTTCTATGTTTTCCACTGGACACATTTCACTCTTGGGTTTCTAATTGCATAGAGGTAATGCATCAAAATATTCTTCCTTGGATCTTATATAGCCTTCAAACCCTCCACGTATGCCTGATAAAACTTATTTTAGTGCCAATCTATCCAGCTCAGGTTGGTATGCAATGGCATCCACATTAGAGTTAGTCTTCCTCTGGCTTGCTCCATGCTACCAGTCTGATTGAAACAGATCAAACACACACTAAATTATACCATGATCATGCCCATTATCTCTTTGGTAATCCACGTGAGTGTACCTGTTTCAGTAAGTTCCACGATACATGGCAGAGACTTACTGTCAATGGATATTTACTCAAAACATTTTCTTACTTCTATAGATAGACTATATCTCCAGGCCATATCTTATGATAAGACTTACTCAAAATCCTGTGGATTGGTAAAGATGCAGTTGACTATGGTATATCGCTTCTGGAACTTCATCCACAGTGACAGTGGTTTAGGCTGCAAATTCATGGCATATGCCCTTGCACCATTCTTCACAGAATGTAAATCAGTGGTGTTGTGAATTAGAATTAGTTGGTGACTTTTCACATCTCTACTCTTATGACTTATTGAGGCAATGGTGTTGGCTGCTAATCAAGCTTAGGCTGTAAGGGTCTGACAGTTCATCTTCATCTATTACTCACAAGGCATCACCATGTGGGTGCCCCTCTGGCTCCACATTTTGTTTCTTCTCTTCCTTGAGCCTTGCATAGTACCCAAGCTCCCCCAATCCTTTAGCTGGGGAGAATATAGCCCTTCAGTGGGCTGTCATGTACACCACTTCTCTTCCTATAACTACCTTTGTGCTCTCAGACTCCCCTACTTGCAGCCTCTTGTTAGAACTACTAACAGAGGTGGGACTGGGGCTGAACTGTCACTGCAGAGTATATCCATTGTTCTTCCATGCACTTACCTCCCCTTATATTTCTCAGCCAGGGTCATGATATTTGCGACACTAGGATGGACCAGGTCTAATTATGGGCTTCTATTTACTTGGCCTGACACCCATTGCAGACACTGATGGACAAAAGATTATAAAATGTCCCTTGCAACCCTAAGGAAGCTCCTTTTTCTCCTTCTGTTGTGTTGTGGAGACACTGAGCTTAACCCTGGCCCTGCTAAAACTCTTACTTCCCCTTCAAACCCAGCAAACCTGAACGATATGCATTTTTCGCATATGAACGGATGCAGCCTATAAAAAGTTCACATTGATTCAGGCCTGGGTCAGTTATACTGAACCAGATGTTTTAGTGATCTCTGAATCTTGGCTCAGACCTTCCATGCCTGACAGGAAATTAATATCCTGAATACTCATTATTCAGAGCTGACAGGCTTACTGGGGAGGTGGCCATCTATGTTAAGAATAAATACGCGGTTACATGTCTATAATCGTTATCTGTCACTAATCAATTTGAATGTTTAGCTCTAAAGTTGGAGATATCCCCCTCTTCCACGCTATGCGTTATAGGCTGCTATAGACCTCCCTCTGCTGGTCCTCAAATCCTCACTTATCTAACTAATGTTATGGGGCATGGCTCCCTTGAAACAGTTATCCTTGGGGACCTAAACTATGACTGGATGTCCCAAGCCGCTGCACCTCTTAAGGAGTTCTGTGATGTCCTTGGACTAATGAAACTTATTGGTGAACCCACACACCCGAATAAAAAGAACCCTGCTAATAATGCAGGAGTATTCTTCTCTGACATTAGTGACCATAGTATCATCGCTGGCGTAAGGTCAGTTCAGAACCCACCGTCCAGGTCAAGGTTCTCCACCAAGAGGTCCAGACACAACTTTGATCTGTCTGCCTACCTTTATGAGATAAAATATTCACTGCATTGGCAGGATTTTTATAGCTAACTTGGTCCAATTGGCTTTATAGATTTTCTCTGAAATTGTGACTGGGGCATTAAATAAATGTGCCTTTATGTAAAGTTAGAGTGAGGGCAGAACCTGTCATTGGTTCACCTCTGAGCTCAAATCAGCACCTGAATAGGGACAAGCTTTGGAAAAAACACGAACTACTAAGGCACTGATGGATTGGTGCAATTTTAGGAACACCAGGAATGTGTGCACCAAAATTATAAGAGATGCTAAGGCACCCTTCTATCACCTGGAACTGGATTCTGCCTCCAGAAGCTCCTCTAAATTTTGAAAGTCCATTAAGGATATGTCTGGACATATCCTGGGAAATTCTCTGCCTGCAAAGATTACCAATGGCAGTGCCACTATCTGTGACAAAATGGAAATCCTGGATGCCTTTAACAACCACTTCACCACCGCAGGTCTTGCTTTTGACAACTCTCCTGCATGTTCCCTGTGCTCTCAATTGTATATGCAGAACTTGGAACCTCTCCTAACCAATTTAGTCTTTTCACTCCAGCATACTTCATTAAAAGAGGTTGAAGAACTCCTATTAAAGTTGGACACTAAGAAAAAAGCGGCTGCCGACTCTCTTGATCCTTACTTTCTAAAGGTTGCCTACCATGCCTTGTCTGCACCAATTATCCACCTATTCAATCTTTCGCTGTCCCATGGAATCCTCCCACCTTTATGGAAAACAGCTCACGTTATCCCTTTGTTCAAACAGGAGACCCTGTGATCTAAATTAACTCAGACCGATTTCCTTACTACCTATACTGTCTAAACTACTGGAAAAAATTGTGAAAAGCAGCTGAAAACTTACATTAGAAACTATGAATCTTCTCAATCCTATGCAATCTGGCTTTAGAGCACAGCACAACACTATCACGGCCCTAGCTAAAGTGACCAATGACTGGCAGTGAGACCTGTATAATAGAACATTTGTCTGTGCAGTATTTTTAGACTTGAGCAAGGCTTTCGACACTGTTGGTCATGGTCTGCTCCTTTCCTCCCTTAAGGCAATAGGACTGGACTCACTATCCCTACATTGGTTTACTGATTACCTTTCTGACCGGTGGCAGCAAGTAAAGGCAGAAGGTGAACTTTCTCCCCTAAAACCTCTGCAAAGAGGGGTCCCTCAGGGATCAACTCTGGGTCCACTACTGTTTGCAATCTACATAAACAACACTGACAAAAACATAACTAAGGCCAAAATTCATCTGTTCGCAGATGATACTGTCCTCTAAGTCGTCCTTCACCTGAAACAGTCTGCAAAGACCTACAATCTGAATTCAATCTTCTTTAGGGCCAAATCATAAACAAAAAGCTGCTATTAAATGCAAAAAAACCAGGCAATGTCTATTTTCTCCTCTTCTCCATGATGCTAACCCAGCCACTGTTGGCTCCATCCCACAGATTACCACAATTCTGTTAGCAAATTCAAGTATCTGGGAGTGTGGCTTGACTATAAACTTTCTTTCGCAGACCACATCGAAGACCTCCTAAAGAAATTAAGACAGAGGCTTGGCCTCTTTTTCAGGATTAATGACTACCTCACCAGCAATGTCAAATGGCAGCTGGTGCAAACTGCATTTCTCTCCTAAGTTGAATATGCCGATTTTCTTTATAGTCACTGTCCCGTCTCTCATCTCACTAAACTGGATACGTTGTATCACAGAGCTCTGAGATTCATTACTGGATTATCTCATGCCACTCATCATTGTGCCCTTTACACAGCCATGGGGTGGCCCTCCCTCCATTTCAGGAGAAACAGAAATGCTCTATTCTGGACATTCAGAGCTACTATCAAGAAACTTCATGAATTCTCCGATTGTCCTCCACTATGTGAACCTGGAACCTATGCACTGAGAAGCTACTCTTCATTTATTTAATGGTACCTAACCTAAGAACACACTTTGGGAGAATGGCTATAAGCTTTGCGCTGCCATCTCTGTGGAATGCAATGCAAAAAACACTGAAGCTTAGTTCTCTGATCAGCCTATCCTCCTTCAAGACCATATATGACCATTCAGTTAAAGAAATTTGTAACTGCTTTCCCCGACTTTAAAACCCCCTGCACATTGACTGACCACGTTAGCATGATCTCCACGTTACAACCTGGATTGGGTGGCCCCCCTCATTTTCTCTAATTACCAACTGTGTTCTCTGCCCACCTGCCATGTGCCCTTTCTGAGGCCTTTCTGCCCTGTGGGCTATCCCCTTCCTCTCTGTCTGTGCTGTTCTTGCCTCAACTCTGATCCCCACCCTTGCTGCCCTATTTCCTGTCATTATTCTCCCCTTAACACACTGTTTGCCTGGTTCCCTATAGATAAGCATATATTCAAAACTACTCTGTTATCTGTTACACCTCAGCTTCTGAACTGGCCATAATTATCCTATTAATGAATTGGACCTTTATTCCAAACTACTCTCCACTCATGTATATGTTTACTAATGTACACCAATTTTGTATAGTATCACTGTTTTACTATGATTGTAACTGTATATATTGTACATTGTCTTGATTGTGACTGTTATACTTCGTATATCGTGTGTACCAGGTCCATCTTGTAAGTGAGCTTGCTTAATGGTGATCACCTGGATAAATAAAGACTTGATTGATTGATTGATTGATAAGGTCTTTCCCCCCAAGAGACTCAATAAAGCTTTACTGAAATGGCATAGATATGGTGTCAGACATGTATTCCAACTCATCAGCCCAACGGGGATCTTATCCTTTGTGACTCTTCAAGCATCCTATCATCTTCTGAACCCTGACTTCAATAAATATTTTCAGCTCTGCTTCTACCTCCATCTTCGGGAAGAAGCCCTGATGCAAATTGCTGAAGAAACGACCCTGCTTGTTCACCTCTTAAAGTCATATTTCTTAGGAGACACCCAGACACACCTCTTTAGCAACTATATAGGGCCCTACCGTCCATCTACCATTTCTACCACCTCCATCTTGTACAGATGGAACCAAGACTGGCACCACCCACTCTATAAAGTATGGCATAAATACACCACTCCTTTTCACAAAGTAATGTCAGCCTACTACTACAGGAATACTCTTAGAAATGCCTGTTTCAGTATTGCCACACACCAGCACTAATAGCCAAATATGTGGGTCCAACTGCCAGGCAATGCTGGTGCAAATGTAGACATCTTCAAGCAGATAATCTCCAGTCATATTGGCAAGCTGCTGTAAAGAAATCGAGGGCATATTTGACTGCCTATGTGAAATTACCCCTCTTCTCATACTAACTGCTATTCTATCTGATCACTGACCACACTGGAACAGACTTATCTAAAAGTGATCATTTTATTGGTCATAGCAACCAAAAAAACATTACGGGCTTAGGCATACTGAGAAAATCTCATTTGATCTTCCTGGTGGGCAATCACAATCAAATTGTATCGCTAGACTGTATGTCAGACCAGATGTTAAACCATATACCTTCATTTGAACTTGAATGGCATAAATGGGTTTTATACCAGCTGAATAATTACCCAGACTTTGTTCCATAAGGCTGAGTCTCTCATCTTACCTGTTTTCCACTCTATCACCCTTCATTTCTTTATTATGCTCCATCTCCCTTTCTAATGTGTCTTCCTCTTGCTTCCCTAGACTGTATCTCTTTGGGCCCAATTTTGCACTTACAGAGGGTTTGCCACAACTTGCACCTGATTTTATAACCTGGGATGCAAGTTGTGACAATACCTAAATTTTATGGCCACTTAGACCAAAGCTGTGTTGCAAGCCGAATAAACCAGCTCTCTACAGATGCAAAGGTACACCGGGGGGAGCTGGTGAAATTGAGCCGCGGTGCCTCGATGGACTTGGGGCATGGGGTTTGTGGCACTCATCTTTGAAAATCCCGCTTGCAGCACAGTTTGCCACAAGTTGCCACTTGTGACTAACTTTTGGCCACAAGTCCGATAAGGCCCTCTGTCTATACTATCTGTTTTTTTCTCTATGCCAGTCTAGGTATGTTCTATGTTAACTATTTACAACTAACTTGAAGTAATGTTATGTACTGTTTTTAAAATGCTATACCAAAATATGGACTCTATGCTGAACAGCTGCAAGGAAATATTTTCCAGGAATATCCATGGACTTTATTTTAACTCTTAATGCTGGTTAATTCCCTACCACAATCCTACATCTGCAGTGCAGTTTATATGTTCTGGACTTTTCCAGGTAAATTGTATCTTTATTCATGCACTGCTTATGTGTTTGTGAAACAAATTTATATTATATACTCTGCATTGTGTGAGGAATAATGTTCATTGTGTAATGGACTATACTACTGCTTTATGATATAACCAATAAAAAATCTTAATATAAAAAAAAGCCAAATAGATAACATCCAGAACCTTGCATTACTATGTTCATTGTAATCCCAGCTGAATCCCATTTGGGTTATACGATGTTGCTTTAGTCCTTGTTATGTTATAAGGACACCAGTTGTTTAAATTCTGTATGCATGAAGTGTAAACTACTGTAAGTAAAAAAAAAAAAAAACTTAGTATACACCTTTATGCATAACACTCATAGGTTTGCTTTATTTAAACTGTACTGTATGTGGATAAATTCCTTGGAAGCAAAAATGCAATTATGGTAATTGAATACTGAAGCAGAATGACTATTCTGATTTTTTATTACCTAACATGGAAAATTGAAATTCTGTTGATTTATAGGCATAGTGTAATAGAGAACCATACAACTATTTTGATATCATACATATTTAATTGCGTATTTAGAAACAGACAGAACAGATGGGTCAGATGGTGATTAGTTAGTTCAGAAGCCATCATGTTTTTTTTTTACATCTGTGCTACAGATATATAAAGACACAAAAATGATTCCTTGATTTATCCATCCTGTTCTCAGTTTTTCTAAGAGACCTCTCCTCCACCTGTGTCAATGCTTTTATACACACGTATGCAGATGACACAGTCATCTTCATCTCCGTTCCCTCTAACACTCCAATGGAAGAACTGCTGCAGTAGGATTTCCACAGCATCCTGAGCTGGTTCATTTCCAACCATCTCAAGGTTAACACAAACAAATGGTGTCCATGACCTTTGGTACCAGCCAAAATTGGCCATGCTCTTGAGACTTCCAGCTTTCACAATGCCGGATGGCTCCCCTCTTGATGTGCTGCAACTGTTCCAAGTACAATGGCGTTTGGCTTTACACTGACCAAGCTTGACTTCTTGACCCGCATTGATATTATCCATGTGAAACTCTGCCCTAAGCTAGGTGCCCTGTACTATAAAAAGACTACCTACCCCTGCTGGTCCACTGTGACCTGGTTACCAAAATGGTGCTTCTGGTCTTCAACTATGCAGATGTGGTCTGTGATACAGCCACCTCCACCTCCACCTCCTTAACCTGACTGGACACTCTCCACAATGCCTTTTTTCACTTTACAACAAACTTTCCTTCACATACACACAACTGCTCCCTCTAATCCTCTCTATTCATCTTCCCCTTACCTTCATGTCACCAGTCATATTGCACTTCCTTCATCTCCAAGTACTGGTTTTGCTCCCTTTCTTCCTACCTCTCCTCCTCCATGCACCACATTCCCTCTTCTCTAGGGACCAGAGGACCTTCTCCACTTCTCACCCCCATTCCTCTGTTGGGCAATCAGCCTTTTCCTATCACCTGCCATCACTCTGAAATCAGCTCCTCTTTGGCCTCTGCCATTCCTCAACCTCATGCTCCTTCAAACTGAAGCTCCTCCCACCACACACTGCACCTGTTTTTCATAGGAGGTCCCCACTAGTTATTTTGGTAGCTCAGGTTTTGTGTTCCCTAGTCTTTTACCGATCCTAGTGCATTGCTTGCCTCTTTACTGCTTTGCTGTTAAACTCCCAGTTTCTACTTGCACATTTATTTGCACAACATACATGCACTTTAATTTGTTCAAGTTTGTAACAAAAGTATAATTTTGTACTGTTTCTATGCTTTGTGTCTGTACCAGGTAATATACTGTAATATGTTTTTCTGTCCTTCTGTAACTATTCACTGGGTCACACATGGAAATGAGCCTCAGTTTAGTTTGGTTCTTCCCTAGTTACCATTTTTCAAACAGATATATATATATATATATATATCCATCTGTCTGTCTGTCTGTCTGTCTGTCTGTCTGTCTGTCTGTCTATCTATCTATCCATGTGTCTGTCTGTCTGTCTGCCTATCGATCAATTGATCTATCTATCTATCTATCTATCTAACCTATCTATATTTTTTCTTTATTTTTATACAATTCTATTTATACACCAGACCTCATAGGACTCTCTCTGACAGGACCTAGGTACTCACCCTACAATCGCTCACCGAGACCTCCCCATCTTGCCTCTGACTCAAGTGTCCCTGCTCTGCTTCTCTGACTCACCATCCCCCTGGCTCTGAACCCCCTGAGGTAAGGCTGCCACCAGCTGACTGGCACTCTATCTACGTTCTAGAGTGTGCTCAGAGAGCAGGTAGTAACCAGAGGCTGGCTTGGCAGATCCGGCATTGAACATGTTGGGTGGCCCTGTTCCTGTTGTCGCCTTCCCGGGTACCTGGTGGATTTTCTGCTTTTCGAGTTCCCCATGGAGATGCAGACGTGCAACATCATCCAGTGTATGATGGGTGAGCTCTCTAACCTGCCCACAGGACATCTGCCGTCGCCTCACTCCCCTCTTCTAGACACCCATGCACTGCATCACCCTCAGCATACACTAGAAGCCACTAGTGCATCGGAAATTGAGCTCACCCCTCCCCAGGAGAGGAGAGCAGTGCTCTGGACACTCTGTCCTCTCCTTTCCACTGCCTTGTGGCATGAGGTGTGGTGTCCAGTGCCTCAACCCTGAAAGTCATGCGGCCGGCCTATCTATCTTATCTATCTATTAAAGTGGCACTATAGTTAGTTGAGGCAGTATACTGCAGTTGTTTAGGGCTCTGAGCTACAAACCTGGAGACCTGCATTTGAATCCCACAGCCTTCTCTTGCATACTGTGTGACCCTGAGCAAGTCATTTAACTCCCTTGTGTTCCCTGGTTGCACCTGGAAATAAGTTTCAGCTTAGTGTTCCTTTCCTGGTAAAACAATTTCCCCTTAGTTAAGGTTAAGTAAACACTTTATTATTAAAACATCATATGTAGCTGCTTATAAATGAGCCATCCTGGAACTTAAGAGGTCTCAAATGTTGCTTACAGAACCTATGGGGCAAGATTTCTAAATCTGACAGATTTGGTAAGTGTAGGTTTATTCATTTGTGAATTATGAATAGTGCATGGAAAATATTAAAATTAAGACCCTTTTCTTACATCAATAATGCAGCATGGTTAAAATTTGATAACTGTGTTTCTATTAAAAATATCTACAATGTACAGTCTTGTGCTGATCACATTTGAAATACAAGATCCTCAAATTTACTATCTCTCTAGAGCTCCTGGGTACCTCAAATTATGGGCTCAATTTTCAGTCAGACCTTAGATTGACACAATTTGTGCTGATCTATGGCTGCAGCACACTCTGGGTACATCAGGGACCCTGCATCCTATCTTATAAAAGTGGGAGTCCCTGTGCCAAAGTGCTGAGAGTTGCTGCAGATGCAGGGTCTTACCAAACATTTATCACACCTGAAGACTTTGATGGAGGGTCCTGTCAAGCACCCCCCCATGGTGTAACCCTAGCCAAGCCACAAAGGTGGGGGGGTGAAGATGCCTGCAAAGAGGGGACTGGGGGCAGAGGTAGCAGTGGGGTGCCATAGGACAGAGAGGGTAAGGCAGCAATGCAAGGATATTAAGAATGCACCCAGTGGAGGTGCCATGCATCATGAGACAGAGCTGACTGGCCTGGGTGGGGGGTGGGCAAGAACAGGCCATGACCCAGACCCCAGGTGGACAGAAACCTGCCCCAGAGAACTCACATACCCTGGCATTGTAGTTGGGCATCAGGACTGTGTACCAGGGGAATATCATGGTGCCCAAAGAAATACTCGTCCACTGATGGCACCCTGCAACCTGCTGCCTGTACCACCCACCACATTTAGGGGTCTGTGGGTCCTCTGGGGAAGGTGCAAGGTCTGTGTCCACCTGTGGTCTGGGTCATGGTCTGTCCCTGCCCACCACCCTCTATCCGGGCTGATCAGCTATGTCTCATGGTACATGGCACCTCTGCTGGTGCCTCCTCAATACCCTCATACTGTCGCCATGCCCCGTTGCCCCTTATGGCACCTTCACTGCTCTCTTTACCCCTGGTCCCCACCTTCCTTGCTCCTTCCAGTCACTTCACTACCCAGTAGTGGCACAGGGCCCAAAACCAGCTCCTGCCTGGTCTAAATTCAGTCTCCTGTTGTGGACATGGCAGGCTTATAAAATTCCATAAAGGGGATGGTGCAGCCCCATCATGATGCCAACCCCCTTGCAGCCTGGTTTAAGGCACTTCTGCCAGAAGGTTGGCACAGGGTGGCTTCAGTGAAAAGCATCCTGCTTTCAAAGCAGCCTGTGTTTGAAAATTGGGATGGCCAGAAACCTTGATGCAAGGTGCCATTTGTATCAAAGCCATTTGGCTCATGCACCTTGTATCAAAGTTTGGCTTTTGAAAATTGAGCACATGGAGTCAAAACCTAGTTTTTCAGTGGGCAAAGTTCCCCATCTAACCCAGAGTGCATAATATTAACTGTACTGAATAAGGTAGTATAAACTGAAATAAGTAGGAGGGCAAGGACACCAAGACCTTGATGTAGGGCAAAGAATGAATTGGGCCAATCTACTGGATAAGACTCCTAGGGGAAAAATGTTGGGACCTATATTCATAATGTAGTGGATCCTGGGGACCAATCTTGAGTTGAACTGTTCCATCCTGTCAACAGAAGGAAGTTAATTCATTCCATATCATAAATCTGGTTTCTAGTTATACATTTATTAAGCCCAACATATGCCTCAATGGATAATGAATATGGGGGACCTATAACTTTCTGGGAATTGAAGTAACAGGTATGACTTAGGCGTAATAGTTATTGCTCTTTCTATAACTTCTATTTCAATACATTCAATCGTCTGTAAAAGTGGTTGAATACTCAAGCATGACCATGTGATGTGGGTATGATGGGCCTTTTGCTCCCCACATCCCCTCCAACATAGAGACCCCTCCTTTGAGTGACATATTAGCCATTATCACTGATGATTGAAAATGTGCAATAGGTTGTCTCCATATGTATTCATGCTGCACGTGTGATGACATGAGCTTATGTTGTACCATACAGCCTTTATATCACTCCTTATCACTAATAAGTATGTTTGATTCTATAGTCTAATTATCTGCAATATTTAAGGTGTTATCAGTGTGTGAGGCATAATTTGTCTCATAAATTGGTGAAACAAAGTATAGAAATAAACCTAATACAGAAAAAAAAGATAAAGGATTGGATAACCCGATGGGAGCATTTCTATCTCCCTGCCTGCTGTCTGCTGTGATGTATGGAAGTTATGTGTCTGTAAGTAACAACAAAAATCCCACTCTAGTAGAATGTATCACCCTCACAGATTTGGAAAGGAGTAGAAGTGAAGCTCTGAGAAAAACTGATATGGATTGGTCAGTCTCCACTGTGCTCAGTTCTGAAAACTGGTTTAGCTTTGCAGGGAAAAAGTGTTTCTGATATGCTATGGGATGGACAAGTATTGAAGTGGTGCTATCCTAAAAGAACATGAGAGTTTAGGCCAGTATACCCAGTCAAATACCGTTTCAGCATATAAAGCAACTAGTATGGAGGGAAGTTTAACCTTATGCATTGTGTATAGGATATGAAGTGTCTTTCTAATATTATCCAGCATTTGTTGGGTCTGCATGAACCCAATTTGATCTGAGTTGATTATACATCAGCTGAGAAATGTCTGGTCTACCCTGCATACAATTGTGCCATGAAGAAACATAGAAGTTGTCAGCAGATGGGGACCGTACGATCCATTAAGTCTGCCCTTGGCTTCCTACCCCCCTACTTAGCTGCCTGCTTATGTGTCCCACAGTGTCTGTCCCATGTTCGCTTGAATTCCCCCACTGTCTTGGCTCCCACCACCCCTCCAGCAGGCTATTCCATGGTTCCACAACACGCTCTGTGAAGAAGGATTTCTTCGTATTGCTTCTGAACTTTCCTCCCTTAGGTCAAAGGTTGTGCCCTCTAGTCCTGTTGTAGTCCTTTACCTGAAAGGGGTTCTCACATGCACCCTGTTGTTGCCTTTAAGATATTTGAATGGTTCTATCATGTCCCCATGATTGCTGCATTGTTCTATGGAGTATAATTTGAGGTCATCCAGTCTTGCCTTGTATGGTTTCTAATGCAAGCCCTGCACCATCTTTGTTGCTCTTCTCTGTACCATCTCCAGCCTATTCATTTCCTTCCTGAGGTGTGGCCTCCAGAATTGGACACAGTACTCCAGGTGAGGCCTGACCAGGGACCGATACAGGGGCATGATTACTTCATGCCTTCTGCTCTTGATGCCCCTCCCTATGTATCTCAGGATATCACTAGCATTTAGTGTTGCCTTTTCCATTGTCTATTGACCTTGAGGGTCATCTGATATGATTACCCTTGGTCGCTCCTGCCTGGTAGCCATCAGCTGCTCCCCTCCAATTGAGTACAGTTTCCCTGGGTTACACTTTCCCAGGTGCATGACCTTGCATTTATTGGCACTCAATTTCAATTGCCAGGTCTTGGACCCTCCTCCAGTTTTTGGAAATCAGCTTCCATGCTTTGCTGTCCCTCTGTTGTGTCTACCCTGTTGCCAATTTTGGTGTCATCTGCAAACAGGCACACCTTTCCCTTCAGTTCATCTGCAATGTCACTGATGAATATGTTGAAGAGGACTGGCCCCAGAACGGTCCCTGCAGAACCCCACTAGTCACCCTCCCTCCACAGAGTGCCAGTTACTAATACTCTTTGAGTTCTCCCATGTAACCAGTTTCTGACCCAGTTTGTAGCCTCGGGCCCAATTCCCATGTTCTCCTGTTTTTTGACTAGTCTCCTGTGTGAAACGGAGCCAACAGCTTTGCTGAAGTCCAGGTAAACCACATCTACTGCCCCACCTTGATGCACTGTTTTGGTGACCCAATTGAAAAAATCAGCCAGGTTTGTCTGGCAGGACCCCCCTGCTGTGAAACCGTGTTGATCTTTGTCGAGCTGACCAGTTTGCTCCAAGAAAGCTATGATTCTTTCCTTCAGCAGGGACTCCATCAGTTTTCCCATGACGGACATTAGACTAACCGGACAGTAGTTACCTGGCTGTTCCTTGCTTCCACTCTTGTGGAGTGGTACTACTGTTGCACTCTTCCAATCCTCCGGCAGCTACCCACTCCTTAATGATTTGTTGAAAAGCACTGCTAAGGGGCTGCCAGTTCCTCCCTAGTTCTTTCAGTATTCTTAGGTGTATCCCATCTGGCCCCATAGCTTTATCTACCTTTAACTTGTCTGTTTCCTCCAGGACCCTTTCCTCTGTGAAGGACCCATGTCTATTTCTTCAATCGGACACTTCTTTATGCCTATTGTTGATCCGTTATTGTACATAGATACATAGATACATAGACAGTGTCGGCAGATAAGGAGCCTATAGCCACCAATCTGCCCATTTGAGCTTGTAAGTTCAGTTTGTTTTCCTAGAGTCTGTTTCCCTTACCCATGACCTCTAGAATTCCTTTATGTCTATCCCATGCATTCTTAAAATCCTTGATTGTTTCAGCCCCACCACTTCCTCTGGCAGGGTGTTCACTTGTCCACCACCCATTCTGTGAAGAAATTCTTTCGCATGTTTCCTCTGAATCATCCTCCTCCAACTTCATCCCATGCCCTCTAGTCCTGGAACATCTTTTTCGCTTAAAAATAGTGTTTTCCTGCACTCTGTTTCTCCTTGTAAGATACTTGTATGTCTCTATCATATCCCCTCTCCCTCCTCTCCTCCAGGGTACATGTTCAGTTCCTTCAACCTGTCTTCATAGGACTTGTGATGCAATCCATGCACCATCTTTGTTGCCCTCCTCTGAACCTTCTCTACCCTGTCTATGTCCTTACGAGGTATGGTCTCCAGAACTGTACACTGTACTCCAGGTGGGGCCTCACTAGTGTCTTGTATAGCGGAATTATGACCTCCTTTTCCTGCTGGTGATGCCCCTGCCTACATCCCAGCATCCTATTTGCTTTACCTGATGCCTTGTCACACTGTTTCCCTACCTTGAGGTCATCAGAGATGACAACCCCAAGATCCCTTTCTTGCTTGGTGCATGCTATATCCTCACCCCCAACTGATATATTGTGCCAGGGTTTTGTGCCCCATATGCATTATCTTTGCACTTCTTTGCATTGAATTTCAACTGCCAAACCCTTGACCATTCTTCAAGTTTCTGCAGGTCCTTCTCATTCTGTCTACACCCTCTGGTGTGTCTACTCTGTTACAGAGCTTTGTGTCATCAGCGAACAGTGAAATTCTGCCTTCTAGATCCTGCGTAATGTCACTGATGAAGATGTTGAATAGGACCCGGTCCCAGCACTGATCCCTGTGGTACCATGGTCACTCTTCCTCTGTGGAGTGACAGCCATTTACCATCACCCTCTGTGTCCTGCCACCCAGCCAGTTACCTACCCACCACACAACTGTCCTGCCCACACCCATATTCCCCAGTTTGTGTAATAGTCTTCTATTGGCACAGTGTCAAAGCCTTGCTGAAGTCCAGATAGGCCATGTCCACTGCCCCTCCTGATCCACCTCCTAGTCACCCAGTCAAAAATTCAATGAGATTGGTCTGACATGACCTCCCCTGGGTGAAACCATGCTGCCTTGGGTCCTGTAGTCCATTGACAACCAGATGTTCCACCAATCTCTCCTTCAGAAGTGCTTCCATGATCTTTCCCACCACCGGTGAGGCTGACTGGTCTGTAGTTCCCTGCTTCCTCTTTGTTCCCACTTTTGTATAAGGGACTACATCTGCTGTCCTCCAGTCTTTGGGTACCTCCCTGTTTCCAGTGATTGGCTAAACAGGATAGCCAGAGGTTCAGCCACCACCTCTTAGCTCTTTAAGGACCCTGGGGTGCACCCCATCTGGCCCCGATTGTCTGCTTCCTGTGTGAAGACTGAGCAGAGTACTCATTGAATACCTCTGCCTTCTTCCCATCTTGCTTTGTGGCTTGTCTGTCTTTTTTTGTGATTCTAACAATGCCCACTTTGGTCTTCCCTTTTTCATGTATGTACCTGTAGGAGGTTTTGTTACCCTTTTTTAATTCCTGAGCTATCCTAACCTCTGTTTGAGCCTTTGCCTTTCTTATCACTTTCCATCTCTTTTAGTTTCTGTTTATATTCTGTTTTGTCTGCCTCCTTCCCTGACTCCTTGTACTTTCGAGGCTATGCACTTTCTCACCATGGTTGCCACCTCCTTGGGAAACCCATAGTGGGTTTCCTCCTTTTTTCTTACTAGCCTGACAGGCACACTGTGATGTGACCATGGTTTTGCTTCCTTCAACCTTCTCAATATTCCACAACGCTCTCTTCTGTCAAGTTACTAAGGTTGTCTCTTTGGCAGGCCTTCACGTTTGTGAATCTGCCCTCCTGAATTCAAGGACCTTCAATTTGAAGTGTGTGGAGTCTACAGTCTTTTACTCTGAATCATACCGTGTTATGATCACTGTTGCCCAGGTGGTTTCCCTACTTTGACATCCATAACCCTATTTGTGAATATCAGATCCAGAACTGTGTCTCCCTGTTGGTGATGTCACTAGTTGACTGAGGCCTGCTTCCTGTAGTGTGACTGGGAACTCCCTGCTCTTCTGTGATTCCACTGTGTGGGTATTCCAATCTGTGTCCAGCAGATTGAAATCCCCTCTAGCACCATGTCCCTTTGTCTGACATCTGGAGGATGGTTTCCAGGATTTCTTATCCTTTACTTCCTCCTGATTTGGGGTCTGTAGATTCTTCTGATCTGAATGGGTTTCAGGTTCAAGCCCTATTGAGATCCATAGAGCCTCTGTTTCCCCTAGTGCCTGTTGCATTTCTGTAGCATTGATGGTATCCTTAACATAAATAGCTATCTTCCTCCCTTTTTCCCAGTCCTATCTCTCCTAAACAAGTTGTACCCTGGGATAGTCACCTCCCAACCATAATTATTTGTGAACCATATTTCAGTCATGGTCACCCAGTCTAGTCCTGCCTCAGCTATTGTGACAGTGAGGTCAGTCATCTTGTAAGCCAGACTGTGTGCATTGAGGCATAGTGCTGACCACTCTTGCTGTTTTGTTTTGTTTGTCATGCCTCCCTTGATCTTATTGTTCATCCCTTTGTAGTTTTCCCTGTTTATGGTTCCTCCCTTTCCATTGTGATGGTCAACATCAGAGCTGGAAAGGGATTTATGTTCCTGGCTATCTGCTTTTTCTTTCCTGGAGTGTGTAGATTTGGTGCTAGCTGGAGGGGGAGAGACATCAGGCTCTATATGTGCTTCTCCTAGAGCTACCATCATCCCCTCCACTACTTTAAATGTCCTATGTGGATGTCAAATTTCTGCCCCAGTGCTCTGACTCCTCTTTAGTCAGGAGGAGGCCACTGAATTTTTAGAACTACCTTCTCATAGTCCTCATTAAGAACTGAAATAGGATGGTACCAGTCACATGACACCTTTAACAATGTTGTCCCATCCTGTGCCCTCTCTCTACTCCCTCCTTCCTCCCTCACCCCGTGTGCCCTGTCTCTCCCCAAATGCTTCAGGCACCCTCCTTCAACCTCAGCATCTTTTCCTTCTCTACAGTCTTCTCACAGACCACCCTCGCTGCCTTACTGTTTCCTAATGCCCCTAAAGTGCAAAGCTCCGATAACTGGATACCAATCTTCTTGAACCCTCTATGATGGCCATCACTGCCCCTCATGCCACTGTTATCAATCCTACTTTTCAACTTGGGTCTGTTCCCCAGTTCTGAAAGCAGGTTGAAGTGCTCCAGCTCCTCAAAAGGGGTGACTCTTCTTCCCCAGGTAACAAATGGCCCATCACACTGCTCCTTGACCTGGCTAAGGTTCACAAAACACTTGTTCTCTTCCAGCCTTAATCTTTCTTGACTCCTCTTCTTCCTCTCCCTTTCCAGTCTTGCTACCATAAACACCACAGCACCATCTCCTCCTTCCCCCAGATCACAGACTTTGTGCTGACACACATGAATCAGGGCCATTTTCATAGACCTAGAAAAGGCCTTTGATACTGCGGATTATCCCCTTCCGTTTGGCAACTTAGGTATTGCTGGCCTGTCCAACTTGGCAGTCAGATGGTTCCACTCTTATGTATCAGATCAGTTCCAGTCAATCCACGTTGTTGATGACTTATCACCTCCTGCCGATGAAGTATGGTGTCCCCAGGTCTCCATCCTCAGACAACGCCTTTTCTCCACCTTCTTAAATGATCCCCATCCACCTGTGTCTCCTCACTCATACACATGTATGCAAATGACACAATTCTATTTGCTTCAGGTGTTTCGGTCTCTGAGCTGGAATCATCACTCCAGCATGACTTTAGCAATGTCCAAACTGATTCCTCTCAAATCAGGTCTCACTAAATGCCAAAGAAACTGTCTCCCTGAATTTTGGCACTAGACAGAGACCAGAAGGGCTCCAACACACCTGCCTTCAAATATCTGGATGGCAACCCACTTGCGGAGGTACCCCAATTCAAATACTTTGTGGTGTGGCTGGACTATAAGCTCATCTTTTCCACTCATGTTGTTGCAATGCATAGAAAATCTCACCCTGAGCTTGATGTGCTATGCCGAAAGAAGTCCTGTCTTCCTGTCCTGGTCTGCTGAGAAATCATCCTTAAGATGATCTTGCCAGTGTTTCACTATGCAGGTATATTTTATAGTGCTGCACCAAAGTCTACTCTTGCTGGGCTGGACTCCCTTTTCCTTCTGTTGCTTTGCTGTTAGTGTTCTTTCTCTCACCCATCACTGCTCCTATATGTTAATCTCTCTTCCCTCCCTTGAGGACAGGCATCTCTCACACTGTTCCATTCTCATGACCAAATACTGACTTGCCATTGTTCCCATTTAACACTCCTCTCCTTATCCCTGCTATCTCCTCTTCCTTCTCCCTCCAATCATCTGCTGCTTGTTCTTTTCATATCCATAGTAAATCTGTAGCATGCCAGTCTGCTTTCTCTATCTGTCTTCCAACACTGGAACAGCCTCCCTCTCCCCATCTGTCTCTCTGTCTCCCTGCACTCTCTTAAACCACTCTTACTGACACACTTCTCAAATCCATGTACCTGTAGCTAGAGTTCTTCCTCTTCTCCACATTAAAACAACAACAGAAGCCTTACTCTCTCCCACACACGTTTTACCTATTTTACATCTTATTTAATTGTATATCTTAAACTCAGTGGGCTGGATATTCAAACTCCTATTACTGACGCAAGCACCTGGTGTGCCAAACATATGTCACATAGGGCTTGCACCATTCTCAGGCCACGGCTCCCAATTTTCAAATGCTTGTGACAGACATGAGTCCTTAGACCACATTCATATGGTCTAGCCTAAGCCACATCCAGGAGTCAGAGTGATGGGGCCTGTACTGGACATTTGATGCAAGCTGCCATAAATCATGAAAACTGTCACAGCTGATCCAGAGATTTAAAATCGGGTGCAGTTGCGGTGCAAAGGAGGTTGGCACACCACAGATTTCTAAGTCCTGTGGTGCAGGGCTGGATGCAAGCCCTGAGCCCCTCTTCAAAATCCTGCTCAGTGTACTCTGTAATCAGATTTTATGCTACTATGATTCTGTTACAGATATTTTTGCCAAACATAAGCTGAATGCTCCTTAACTCTTCATCCTGGCTATCCTCATAGCCAATGTACTTTGTACATGTTGTACATTGTTTTCTCTTTTCAGAAACTCATTACTTGTACTGAGATTGCTCATAATATGCACCTGTTGTTGTCACTTTGCCGTTGTTGTTTCACTCATTGCAGTATCCCTTCCCATAGGGTTGCACCTGGAAACGAGCTCTGGCTCAGTGTGTCTATCCAGTAATATCTTAAATAAATAAATAAATAAATGTGTGGTTTTCCCAGCTTTGGAATTTCAGAAATGGTAGTGTACTGCCATGTGTTAGAGACATCCCCATCAGCATTGAACTGAATGTCCTAATATGCTATGGTATTAATTGCTGTGCAAATGCTTTATAATACTCTATAAATACTCCCTCTAAACATATGCCTCACCTGTGCACAATCACCAAAAAATGGTCCCTTGCTCTCCTCAGGGTCCTAGCCCTACTACTTCTCATATCTGGAAATATTCACCCCAACCCAGGCCCCACCACCAGTAGTCAAAGAAACTATACCAGGCTGTGTATAGCTGCCATGAATATCTGCAGCCTTCCCAAAAACAGCATCTTTCCAAAGCTGGCTAGCGCAACACCAGCTGGATGTCCTTGCACTCACTGAAACATGCCTTTCAAAAAAAAACAGATTCATTCATCAGCTTTCCAGGCTTCACTCTACAAAGAGCTGACAGAATGGGAAAATGGGGTAGTGGATGTGCCTTCTATGTTCGAGACTCCCTACTGAACCAAGCTCTCCTGATCCCCTCACTAGACCATGGCGCCCAAGCCTTAACCATAAAACTTACCTTGGACCCTGTGAGGGCTCCCCTAACCATCACAGCAGTGTATGTTCCCCCATGCAACCAAGCTATGGCCATACAATCCCTCTCAAACTATATTTCCAACTTCCCTCCAAAAACAGAGCATATCCTGGTTGGTGATCTAAATGTAAACTGGCTTGCCAATTCAGCAGCTGCCATCAAGGAAGCCTTTGCAGCACTGGATCACACCCAGCTCGTCCACCAACCCACCAGGGTTAACACCACAAATGGCTCCCAGACCCTACTAGACATACTACTAACTAACTGACCGCATAGAATCTCTGACCTAGTGGTCCTTCTAGACTCTCTGAGTGACCACTCCCCTGTCCTTTTCTCCTGGTCATGCCACCTGCCCAAACCCCAACCTAGTGTCTCCACCCGCAGGTGTTTATGACCAGGTGGCCTTCACAAAATCCAAATTATCTGGCCCAGTGAGACTGGGCCCCTATAACCCAGGCCCCTAACATCGACCTGGCCCTTGATTACTTCACATGCTCATTCAACAAAGCATGTGACATTTTTGGCCCTGACTAAAACGCAAACTGTAAAACATAATGTCCTATGGATAAGGCACTCATTACGGCAGCAACTAAAACAAAGGGATGACCTCTGGCACGGAGCTGTTGAAGCTGGCTCCTAAGCAGACAGATTAGCCTACAAAGCAGAATGCAATAGGTGCACCTGGACCATACACAAGGCCAAGGCTGAATATTATAAAGACACCCTGGCTTCTTCCTGGGAGAGTGTATGAATGTTTTGGGACAACATTAAAGATCTTAATGGCAAATCCTGCCTCCCCCTACCCTCCCAGCTCTGCATCAACAATGCCACCTCAACCGACCCACAGACTATCGCTAGCTGCCTTAACTCAACCTTTTCCAATCTTAGTACAGTCCTCCCGAGAGACTTTTTCGACCCTATCCCAGCTACCTCTGAACCAAACCTCTAGTGCCCCCCTTTCTACCTTAGGGTCATTAAAAACCAGGAAGCCAAATCCTACCTCTCCAAAGCTCTCAGTGGCTCCAACTATTGCAAAGACTCTTTTGACATGAAAATCCTCTACTGGGATCTTGACACTGTTCTTTTGCCCCGACCGACCTCCTTAACTGCTCCCTATGCTTGGGGCAGTTCCAAATAGCCTGGAAAACTGCTACAATTACCCCAATACTAAAATGTGGAGACAATACCAACCCCAACAACTATCGGCCCATCTCCATCCTTTCCCCTCTCTCAAAAGCCCTTGAAAAAATCATTTCTGACCAACTCACCGAGTATCTGAGAGCCCACAATTTATTATATAGTGAACAACATGGCTTCAGATCAGGCCATAGCACAACCACCACCCTCAGTGAATTCTCCAATTTCATTCACTCTGCCCTTGACCGTAAACAACTTGCCAGAGCCATCTTCATGGACCTCTCTAAGGCCTTTGATACGGTCTCCCACCCACTCTTCCTGGACATACTCCACCAAACTGGTCTGTCATGCGGACCACTCTCCTGGTTCAATAGCTACCTTACTTCTAGATCCCAATGTGTTAAGATAAATGACACCCTATCTTCCACCATGCCTGTCCACTTGGGGGTCCTCCAGGGATCCATATTGGGCCCCCTACTCTTCAGTATCTATTTAAATGCACTACCCAAATCCTGCTCCGGTAACTTACTGCTATATGCTGATGATGCGGTTCTCTATGCTGTGCACCCTTGCCCTGACAACCTATAGCCTCCCTCCAAGACTCAGATTCTATCAGATTGAAAGTTGGTTCACCAGTTGCAGACTTGTGGTCAACATCAAAAAAACAAAAGCCATGCTATTTGCCCACCGGCAGAGCAAGGCCAAGGACACTGAACTAAAAATCCTCTCCCAAGCTCACCTCCCCCTGGAACAAGTAGTCACTTATAAATACCTCGGCCTTACCTTTGACACCTCCCTATCCTTCCATGCCCACATTAACATCCCGACCTTAGCCATTAATACCTGTGTTGGCCTCCTATACCAGCACAAAGACTGCCTGATGCCAGAGGCTCTCAATCTGGCTGTCACCTCTTCTGTCCTCTCTCTCGTTGGCTATGGGCTCCCCATGTAGTCTGCTGGGGACAGCACCACTCTAAACAAAATTCACTAGCCATTAATAAAGTGTGCCAACTCCTCCTAGGTGCAGATAAACGCTCCCATACTTGCACCATCTACGCTTATGAACATTCTCACCCTGGAGGAAGGAAAGACTGCAATATCAATCCTGTCTCCTCACCAAAAAATCCACCTAGGGTTAACTCCACTGGGGTCTCGGCCTCACTACTCTCATGTTCCTGCATTGCGACCACTCATTCTGCACAAACATCTGTGGACCGTGCCCAGGGTCAGAACCTCCCTAGCTCAGAGATCATTCCTCTATAGAGCTCCTGCCTGGTACAATGAGCTCCCCCCATCCATAACCTCCATTCCCAAGCTAGGACATTTCAAGACCACCCTAAAAAAACACATTCGCCCCTTGTGCCAATGCTAGTGCAACTGCTAATACTCCTAACTGACCTGCACAGAGCTGCACTAGGCCACTCCCCATTGACATTGCAATCAACTGTATACGACTAACTGTATAAGACATCTTTGCTGCTGATCTCTGTCTCTGCTGTTTGACAATGCCCTAGAGGCTGTACCCACACTGTAACTATATCACCTGTACTAATACCAATACCCTAGCTACTACATGTATAGGTCAACAGTCACCCAGGCTATTATATGTAAATACTTTGCTTTAACTGTGTTGTCTCACTAATGTATTGATCACTGTTTTTACTACATGAAAATGCCCCAGAGGCTGCACTTGCTCTGTAATTGTTCCTCTGTACTAATATCAATACCTAGCTACACATGTATAGCTCTTCAGCCACCTTGGTGATTATATGTAAATACTTGAAATGTGATGTCCCACTAATATACTGTCTCTGAATGTATGACTATGCTGACGGAGCTTTGTAAATGAGTCTATGACTCAAAGGGTTGTAATTCTATGACTGACTAAATAAATAAATAAGTAGTCATCAAGGCCTGGGTCCTTTTTCAGCATTGAATATCACCCAAACTTTCCTCATCCAATATTTATTCTGTCAAGGTGGGATTCTGTTTGGGTTTAGCTGGGAAGGTGTAAATGTCTAAGTAGGTAGTAATCTCAGGGCTTGGGAACCACACCCTGAGCATATACATTTGATACTATTCCATAAAAGCTGCTATGTCAAATGCCTTGCTTACCTGCAAACAAAATCTGTGTATAATGGCCAGTACTGACTAGGTGTTTACTGGGCAGTGGTGGCCCTAGCTTGATGTCTTATCACAGAAACCAGTACTCCAGTCATGCTTGCCCAACTTTATAGAACTTCTGCCATAGAAGCATGAAAGATATCTCTGTTTGCAGCAGAGGTCATCTAGCTCTCTTTTGAACCTCATATAGTCCTTTGCTTATGAATATTTTTGCAGCAAACATATGGTATCCTTCAAATTCCCTCTGTATTTATCCCTCTCTGTTTTCTTACATGTAAAATAGGCAATACTACTATATGTCCTTGTAGTACTGTTTTAATCATGTCCCACAGAGTAGCCCAATAGATTTCAGGACCATAATTGTCCAAGGGTATTTACTCAGATTTCTCCTAGATTCATTTTTTTTTTAATTCTTCAGACATTAGATCCAAACCATTAAGCCCCCAGAATGAACATAGTTTCTTCAGGTGAAGGACTATTTGCTCAGTGATGGGGAGTGGTCAGAGAATGTTATTTCCCATAGGCAACATTCTTGTATCCAGTGGACATCCTCCTTTTAAGTAAAAAAGTAGTCTATTCTTGATTAGGCTCCATGCACTGATGAATAATATGTATAGTCCCTTTTGCCCAGGAGCATGTCCTCCAACATCCACCTACCCAAGACCTCCGTTCTGTGTATGTAATATTTATGAGCTGCAGATTGCCTTGGGGTGTGGATTGGAGGTATCCCACCTATTAGCAGCCATTTTATAAATCTTGCAAAGGCTTTTTGATTTGGTATCAGACCCTCTCCTCCTGAACAAACTGGCCTCAGTCAGTCTCTCAACTCCTGCAGTTAAGTGATTCCACTCATACTTTATTAACACGCCAGTAGTCTGTTCAGGCAGGAGATGTATCATCCCACCTCCCATTCTGGCAGAGTCTCCCAGAGCTCCATCTTGGGCCCCATACTATTTTCCATTTTCTCAACAATCTACCATCCATCTGTGTTTCCTTCGATATACGAATGTATGCTGATGTCACAGTCATCTATGCATCTGGCCCCTCCATGTCTGCTGTTGTATCCTTATTCCAGTGTGAGTCCCATAATGCATTATGCTGGTTCTATTCCAAGCAGCTCAGAGTAAACACCAAGAAAACTGTGTCCATTACCTTTGGCAATAGACAACAGCTAGCAAGACTCTCATCTTCTCCAGTCTCCTCTACTCTCGATGGTACCCAACTGGAGGTTGTCCACACTTACAGATATCTTGGTGTGTGGATCCATAGCAATCTGGACTTCTTGGCCCACTTCAATGCAATACACTCTAAGCTTTGCCCTAAGCTAGGCATCCTTTATTGCAACAAAGTCTGTCTCCCACTGAAAGTCCACAGGATATGCTTATCAAAATGATCCTCCCTATTTTTGACTATGTCTCTGTTCTGATTGATATGTAAACTGTTATGCCTAGTTGATATATAAACTGTTATGTCTACCTTCTAATGTGGAACCTCTGTAAAAGAGCTTCTGGCTCAAAGGTATTGTAATCTGAGAAATAAATAAATATCCATACGTGGTCTACAGTAAAGCCCCTCCCTCTACCCTTACCAGACTGGATACCCTCTGCAGTGCCTTCTGTTGCTTTGTCTCAAACTCTCCTCACCACACCCATCATTGCTCGCTCTACTCCTACCTTTCCATCACCCCCCTACCCTTACATTATCAGTCTTACTGCTCAGCCCTCATTGGTAGATACTTGTTATCTATCTTCTCTTCTTTCCTCTCCCTCTCTGGCTCCTACCCTTACCCACTTCACACTAGAAACTTCCGCTCCTTTTCAATCCCTCACTTTCACCCTCGCTATGACATTGGCCAGGCTGCTTTCTCTTCAGGCTCTCTCCCTTTGTAAACTTTATCTCTTCTTTGTCATGCCCCACCTACCATCTCTAAGCACCTAATAAGCTCAAATCCCCTACTTATTCCTGTCACGCCCCTTCTAACTCTCGGTTCTGTCACTGTGGTGCGACATGAATCTGGTTGCCAAATGACAGCATCTACCAAACCACAAGAGCAAAACCATCACAGTGACAGAATTCAACCAACAATGACTGGTCACTGTGATGGTCCCCGCTGGCACTGGCACTGCATTGCCTGATGTTTCGCCTCCCTGAGACAATTCCAACTAGGAGTTGAATATTTAGAAACTGGGGTGTGTGGGGTAGAGCCCACAACATAGGGGTTCAGGGCAGCCCCAAAGAACACACATCCCTGACAGTACACACGGCATTGTGTCTGTTGCTGTCAGGGATGTCACCTCACTATAGTAAAACCAAATGACAGCACCAGAAACATGTTGCCCACAATGACTGTGGCCCCACATTCTGCCACAAGACAGTTCAGCTGACACGGGACACCAGTGGAGCAGGGTTAGTTTTTGTGGGGGGCTTCACCCGCCCTGCACCCCCAACACTAGATATCATCACCTCTGGGTCTGGGCATGAGTGGACGGGAGGTGAACAGTATGAATTGCAAAAACATTGTGAGTGCAGGTCACTGCAAAATCCTGAATGCCCCTGTCAATCACAACATTTTCCCGTCACCCTTGTTGCGTGGCCCTAATTGAGTAACTCACCTAACGGTATACACTAACCCTCCCTCCTCTCCCTCCTCTCCCTCCTCTGACTCCAGTTCTCTTTATGATTGCTAAACCCCCTACTTTTCATATGTCCCTCTTAACCTCTCACCCCCCTCTCTCCAAAGGGAAGGCTCATCCTGTCCTAACTCAATTTGTTTAGATCCTCTGCTGTCTGCCCTTATAAAATTCTAAGAATCCTGTGTACAGTCATTGTTTTTTACTTCAAGTATTGTATCTCTGATTTTGTTGTCTTTTGAACTTGCACTTGCAACTGCTGTCATTGCACTTCATTGTTGTAATTGCCTGCCTGAATTCTCCCCTTTTCCCTTTCCCTGGGTTGCACCTGGAAATGAGGCTAGGTCAGTGTGCCTTTCCGGGTTATCAAATTTTTAAATAAAAAATATATATTAGACACATAAAGATTAAAATCTCCTGCTAGTAACACTCCTTTTGTGTGTATCTGAATAGTATCTAGCAATTTTTGTAGAAAGGGAGTGTTAGAGCCCAGGATATATTAGTCAATGTGACCTCAGTTCCATTGAGCATACCCTGGACTAATACCAGCAACCTTGTTTGTCAGTAACTACCCTTGCTTCTGAAAAATGTATTTATTTTGGAACCAGTATAGTAACCCCTGTTAATATTTTTCACTCTTCATAGAGGTGGCATAAACATATGAAAAGGAGTATTTCCCCAGCTTTGAGTGTTCCACAGAATCCAGATGGATTTCCTGATGGTTTATCATGTCTGGCTTAGTCCACTTCATCTGTGCTATATTTTTGAAGCACTTATGGTATTGGTTTGACTACTGGGGCCAGATTTTCAAACATTGGCACAGGGCTGGTGTCCCACCCTGTGCCACAAGACTTTAACATTCACGGTGCGCCAATCCTCTTTGCCGCAACTGCATCAGATTTTCAAAGCTCGGGTGCAATTGCAACATTTTACGCAGTTTACGGCAGCTTGCACCAATGCTCTGGTGCAAGCACCATGTAATTGCCTCCCAGGGGTGGCACACACCTGACCACAAAACCATGGTGTAAGGAGGGGCACTCGGTGCAAGGGATTGAAAATCCCAATAGTTGACAAGGGACTGCCACAAGCTGCGTGCGTCATTTGTTTGGCATACCAGGGGCTTGCAGCATCCCTGGAGCTCTGAAAATCCAGCCCCTGATATTTACTGTGAACAGCAAAAAGTATATATTAGCCATAGTAGCATCTTACCAAGATTTGCCACATTGATGCCTTCCAAAATGTGGGTAGCCCAGACCATGAACCCCCTGGCTTCAGTCGAGTACGTCTCCCGTCTCCCATGTCCACAGCAGTGTCCAGGAACAGAGAGAGTATGTAGAAATGTAAAATATAACATGAACTTCAGACTCATCCAAAAAATAAATAACACGTGCTAGCTCTGGCACTTAATAGCAACAACATAACATTGTAAACAAACAAGCAGAGAAACTCTGTCAACCACCAACCAGAGCCATGAACATGAAACAATAGAACTGGTAACATAGACCAAGACATTTTGATCACTTCCAAGGCAGAGACTAGGGCTACTGAAACCTTAGTGGCCAACAGAAAATGTAGTTTGTGAGACTCTGGGATTACTGCAAATTCCTAGGCTGTTAGCAAGTCATTGGGATTAGGCACCCAGTGCCATCAAATTTAATACCCGACACCAGTATTGGGCACCTCATATCAAAACTAGTGGGAGGAAATAAAAAGTAAATCTAGCACTCCAGACTCAATCAGAATTCAGTGAGAGTATTTTTATTGAATAAATAATTTAGTACTTACAACTGTAAGCATAAAAATAAAGCACACAATGTGCAAAAGTGAAAAGCTGCAACCTCCACCAAAACTTCCAGTCTCGGCGCTTTGAAGCACTAACTACCTTCATCAGGAGGGGCCTGACACTGGAGTAGGCACCTGGGGCCAATATTCAAAGGTTTGCCCAGTGGGCAAAGTGATTTTCCGATTGTTTTCCTGGGTTTGCACCCATGCGCAATATTCAAAGGAGTCAGGTGTGCACATTAAATGGGTTCACTTGCGTGCAAGGATAGGTGTGCAAAGAGAGGGGTGGGGACATGAATATAGGCACAGCAAAATATTCAGCCCGATAGTGCTGTAAAAAAGGAATAGAACAGGCTACCTTGCACTGTGCAGTTACTGCTGAGAAGAAGTCAGACTTACTCTGGGCAACCCTAGTGGCTGGTGGAGCCACTGCAGCCAACAACTGTGTTGGCAGTTTAGGGAGCACTGCTTCTCCCTCAGGTCTAGTGACACCCCCACCCTCTGATCCCTGTACACTTTCAGGATGAAGTATTCCCTGGTATCCATTAAAATTACTTTATTCCTTGGTGTCCAAGGGTCCCCCATCCTCAGATCCCAGACCCCATTGAAATCAAATTATTCCCTGGTGTTCAGTGGTTCCCACCTGCCCATCAATCTTGTCCATTTTCTAAATAAAGCATTCGCTGGTGTTCATTAGTGCCCTCACCCTCAGATCCCTGACTCCATTCTAAATAAAGTAATCCCTGGTGTTCAGTGGTCCCCACCCACCAATCCCAGCACCATTACAAATAAAGTATCCCCTGGTGTTAAGTGGTCCCCCACACCCTCAGATCCCTGGCCCCATTAAAAATAAAGAATCTACAGATGTCTTGTGGTCCCACCTCCTCTGATCCCCAGACCCAGTAGAAAGAAAACCTTCCCTGTTGTCCAGTGGCACCCCCCATCCTCTGAGCACTCACCACAGTTTTGTACAAGAAGTCCCTGGTGTATAGCAGACCCTGCATTGCACCCACTGAGTACTCCACCCTGCTTCCCCATTGCCATAATCACTGGCACCACTGGGAGCCCATGCCCATAGGGAACTGGCACAGCCCCTCTCACCACCTTGGCTGGCTGTCATATACAATGACAGGGAGGCGTGTGTCCTGCATACTGTAAAGGGGTGTGCATACCATCTACTGTACTGATTTAGAACAGGAGGAGATTGGAGGTGGGGGACCACTGCACCTAAGACAATTCTTTATTTTTAAAGAGGTCAGGGATTGGAGGACAGGGGACCACTGGACACAGGGCCTGCCACTTTTTACAGAGATGGGTGATTCAGTGGGTGGGGCTGGATCTAGGATGAGCGCCAAACCTGCCACTACTTCCCATGCAAATGAGCTCATAATGGGCATGCAAATGGACCCTTAGCTCTTTGCATGCCCAATGGGCTTATTTACATGGTGCCAGGCGAAAACTGCATCAGGGGCTCCAAGTGCTATTGGGACTGGGGGTGCTCATCATTGCAGCTCCAGGATCAATATCAAGGCAGCGCTACCCAACTTAGCACTGCACTGACATGCCCCTATATTCAGCTGGATAGTGCTGGTGCACAATCTGACTGAATATAGCATCTTTGAGGTCATGGGCAAGGTCAAGCACAACGTAAATATTGTGCTCCTCTTTTGACCCTTTTTAAATATGGGGCCCCTGGAGTCAGAAAATACCTGAAGCAAAGGAAGGCAGCTTAAAAACTTCAAAATAATTGTTTTGTTTCTTTTTTCATATATAGTTGACTTTATGTTTAGTTAATCAAAAATAAAATAGAGCTCAAGTTTTTTCATATATGTTTTCAATTATTCTTTTATTTGCTCATGCATCCACTCTATGTCAACAAAACATGTGTAACCTTTTTTAATTTTAATTTGTTGATTTTGCAAGAAAAGCCTTACAATAATTCCACATGAGGATAATAAGTTGGCAATTGACAAATATAATTCACTTACAAACATACAGTACATAAACAAACACCCACTCAAGAGATACTAAAATGAAGGGTAGTACTTACTAGTGCATTATAATCAACAGTTGTAGAAAAGATGAATGCAGACAGAATCTAGGGGATTCATTGAAGGATATATTCACAAAGTACCCATTTACCATAGTGGGTCTCTGGTCTATAGATCCCCTTATTCCAACTGAATAAAATGCGTTACATAGGTCTTCCCAAACTCCAGGAAGAAAAACTCACTAGCTCCCACAGAAGGCTTTGAGAATAAGATCCCACAGACTAGGGTATAACTGACATAAACCCGATTACTTATTAATACTTTTAACCACTGAACAGTTTCACAGGATATGCAACAAGCAACAGTCATGCAGAGCTTGCAAACCACATGGTGGCATTATCGGTAGCTAAAAAAAGGAGAAACATGTAATGTAACTATTACCCTCAATACCAAGGGAAATCAATTATTGAACTTGTAACAACATCAGACTGTCACAGTTGATGTTAAGGAGTCGTTCTGTCTATCCAAGAAAAAGAAAGTTCTTGTTGCCCCAGCACCATGTGGTCAAGGTGAGAAGGATAGTCCTAGGGAGTCTCACATCATACAGTGCAGAGAGTTCTGCCATTTGAAACAGCAATCTTGGTGAATTTGTAATTTGTATTGTTCCCTTGTTTTCCTATGCATAGGACCTGGGCATGCATATTTTAATAAAATGAGAAGTAGAATCTTTTAGTAACTGTGTAAGCAAACCTGAGAATTAGTCCCATATAGTCCATTATTCTTCTGCTTCAATCCATGAAACTAATTTCTCAGCTTCCTTGGGTTCAGAGAAAATTATATCCATTCCATGAAAGGCGAGTTTGTGGGTAAGAGTAGCTGGTGTTGGATCCTGAGTTGGCGGAGATGGCCACAGAAGCCATCAAGGCTTTCCTACTTTGCCTTGAGTTGTAAGACAGATCTAGGAACAGCATGATGTTGCCCTCTCCATATTTTAATTCCCACTTCCTCCATCCCATGACCAAGATTTTCTCCCTGTCTCTTAAGTCTGTACAGATCACCACAAAGGTTCTAGGTTTTGTGGCTGCTGTGGCATGATCCTGTATGCTTTTAGATGGGTTAGGGAAGGATCATCTTCAGCAAGTCCCAAGATTTCAGATAGAAACACACTGGCAACGTTTAGACTGAGCCCCCTTCTGCTGTTTCAGTGAACCCTACTGCACAGATAATTTGCTCCTGTGTATGATTTTCCACCATCTGCAGATGCTAGTGAAGGAGGGAATTTTCTTTAACTAGGAGTGTGGTGACGTTGATGGATTTCAGTGATGATGCAGTCAATGCTTGCATTACTTGGTCCAAATTGTCCACGCAGGTTTCCAGGGTAGCTACCCTGAGGCACGGGCCATCACATTTCTTGTCCAAGTCTTGCACTGCTTGCACCAACTGACCTTATATTGTGTTAATAGTATGTAGTGTCACTTCTCCGGCTAGTGTTATATTGGGTCCCCTGTTGCCTCATGTTGTGCAGGTCACCCAACTTTCTTATATACCATGGGCTTGAGAAAGTCACCAGGAGTTGCTGCTGCACCTCTTGGCTTCCCCATAAAGATGGTCTCTGATACACCGACCAGTAGAGACTGAGAAATTATGTTTGTTAGTAGAAAAAGTTACATTTTAATTATTTAAGTAAGTTTTGTCCCAGAGCGCAAGTGAAGAGCTGTTTCTCTGTCGACTGCTCAGTAGTGCCCCATGTATAACTTTTAGTTTGACCTTTTAGCATTGTGAAACCAATTTAAGGCCTTATTTTGAGCCACTATTTAGAGAACTTGAAAGTTTCCGGTTTTAAATCTGTGTAGTTTTGTGGCAAAAAAATCTTAATTTTGACTAGTTTTACAATATTGATGTGCTCAATAGTGCCAAAACTACTGGACCTATTGTTTTGAAGATTGACAAGCGTTTAGTCCCTAGGATTGAGAGGGGTGCACAATGACAAAGACATTTCTTGTTCTCTGATTGGTCAGTGCCCACCTTCACAAGTGATGTTATCTCAGCATAAAATCACTGTATGAAGGTCCAGCACATCAAGGACTACATATAAAAGAAACCAAAATCCCGCCCTTCTGAATGCACAGGCCCAGGCTCATTCCCCCACTCCTCAGCCAGCCCAAACATCATAGCTCCTGTGCTTTTACCATGCTTCACTCACTGATTGGCATGCTTTCCCAAAACATCCTGGTCCACATATTCAAACAAGATGCACGCCCAAAATGGAGAAGTGCTGCGGATCCCAGAAAGGAGAGATGTGTCATGCATTTCTGAATACGCGATCATGCAGAAATATTGTGCGCAGTGCAAAAAAAGGGGGCAGACACCTGAATATGCCATGTAAGTGTATATTCAGCCAAAATGTGTGGCGCATGTGTTGCACATCACAAAACTGTGCTGTGCAAAGTTTGGTATGTAAGGGGATGGCAGAACTGCAGACAGGCAACCCTGGGACAGCCCTCGGAGGTGCACCAGGATGTGCTCTAGGCACCCACACACAGCAGTCATGCTGGGACAGTAGTACCCAAAGTGATAGCCATGCTGTGCCAGCTTGCTGAGCACCTGCTGGGTGCCGCTGGGTGACACCACCGGCACTGTCCAGTCAGTTCCGTACCCATTTCACTTACTGTTCCCGTCTATGGCACCATGTGCGTTACCCTTTGTGTTTTCATTTGCGCTTGTGTTTGCGTTATTTTAATCATTTGTGTCTACAGTACTGTTTATCTTTCTGTTTTGCTTTGCATCACCATGCGCATTACCATTTGCGTTTGCGGGCAGCGTGTTACTATGTCACAAGACAGCACATGGCGCCACCGCATTACATTCACTATTTCTCATTATCATTCTCAAAAAGAAGGGAAATTAGAGGCAAAAAACTCCATTTAATGCATTAGTTAGGGTTGTTCCACAGCAACAAAAGTGAGGAAATTCAGTGTTAGGGTTGAAAGCCCCCCTTAGACCCCCCGCCCACACACCCAGCGGCATCAGGTGCAGCGTTGGGGTTGTCAGTCCTAACTCTTACTCCATTCTGCTATACCTCTGCTTCTTCACAATTCTGATGGGGTGAGAGTTGGGGTGACAACTAATGCACACCCGATGCCAGTTGGATTGTGATGGGTGGGGGTTCAAGGGGCTTCTCAATCCTAACTCCACATTCCTCACTGTTGTCGCTGTGGAACAACCCTAACTAATGCATTAAACTGAGTTTTTGCCTCTAAGATACTATATATATATATATATATATATATATATATATTGTATAGGGATGGTAGAGCACTTCAATGTTAAATCAATTTTTAAATCAAAATCATGTCCCAGGTCTGTCACTAATTAACTTTACTGTTCATACAGTAAATAACCATTCACAGTCATTAATAGTTACATCTTTAGTGTTCGAATAGTAAAACTCCGATTTCTGGTAGTCACAGGTACATTGAAGAAGATGAAGAAGAAGAAGAAGGAAGATTTATATAGCGCTTTTCAAACACATTATATCCCAAAGTGATTTACAAGCAAATGCTAGCCTGGTAGTGAAGTGACTTAATGTGTAGTGGCTGCCATATGCACATCATTGGTAGTACAGTGGTCCCTCCCTGTTCTCCAGTTGCCAGCCCCAATGTTATAATATTTGTCCTGGTAGTCCAGTGGTCTCTCCCCCATCCCCCATTCTCTGATCCCATCCCGGTGCTGATCTTTGTTCCCCAGGTAGTCTAGTGATCCCTCACCCGTGTCCCATTCTCTGATTCCCATCCTGGTACTGCTGTTTTCTCCCCTGGTAGTCTAGTGGTCCCTTCCCCATTCTCTAATCCCCATCCCAGTGCTGTTCTTTGTTCCCCTGGTAGTCTAGTGGTCCCTCCCCATTCTCTGATCCCTGTCCTACCTGCCTTTTGTTCCCTGGTAGTCTAGTGGTTCCTCCCCCTTCTCTGGTTCCCCAGTGCCCATCCTGGTACCTCCATTTTCTCCTGGTATTCTAGTGGTCACTTCCCCATCCCTGTTCTCTGATCCCTGTTCTGACACTGCCCTTTGTTCCTTAGTAGTTTAATGGTCCCATTCTCTGAATCCTGCTCCTGTGCTGCTTGTTCCACTGGAGTCTACTGGTCCCTCCCTGCCCCCATATTCTGATCACCGCCCTGGTGCTGTCCTTTGTCCCTGGTAGTCTAGTGGTCCCTCACCCCACATCCAGTTCTTCAATACCCATCCTGGTCATGCTGATTCTCCCTGGTGTCTAGTCTAACCGCCTCCCTCCCACTGCAAAGAAACCTGAAAAAGAAAATGGTCCCCAGATTTTTTCTTACCCTGTAACTAAAATGGTCCCTCATAATCCAGCTCCCACACCCCCGCCTCCCTCAGCACCACTACCCACACCCCAGTGTATATCCACACACCCTCACTCACCTGAACAGATCCTACTGTGGGTTCAAAACCCACTCTCTGATCGAAGACACATCTTGGCGCTGGAACAAGACAACTGCAATAAGAAGAAACTGAGGGAAATGCAGATCTATGTACAGTATTTCAATGAGGGGTTTAAACATTTATGCATAACTTTGGCATTTTTTTAGATTTTGACCCCACATTTTCAACATGGCCTTTTGGAGAGCCCACCTCACAAACAATAAGACTGTCATTATGTAACTCCCACAGGAAAGGTGATTTCACGGTCGGCTGGCAAAATCACCTTTTGTGCAAGATTTCTGTAATGACAGTTATATTGTTCATGAGATGTGGTCATCAGAAGGCTATAGAAACATAGACTTTGATGGCAGATGAGGACCGCTTGGCCCATCTAGTCTGCCCATTTCCCTACCTACAGGATAGGCCACAGATCCTAGTTAACCAACAGCCTATTTCTTACTACCCCCCACAAGATTGCCTTACGTCTGTCCATGCATTCTTGAATTCTCCCACAGTTTTAGACCCCAACCTCCTCAGGAAGGCTGTTCCATGCATCCACTACCCTCTCTGTGAAATAATACTTCCTCACATTGCCCCTGAACCACCCCCATTTTTAAATTCGTCCCTTGTTCTTGCACGTCTCTTTTTCTGAAAGATGCTACCCTCTTGGACTTTGTTGATTCCACTGAGGTGCCTAAAAGTTTCTATCATGTCCCCTCTCCCTCCTTTCCTCAAGGGTATACATATTAAGCTCCTTTAGTCTCTCCTCATACAGCTTCTCTTGCAGACCCTGCACCATTTTAGTTGCCCTCCTCTGGACTGCCTCTATCCTGTCTATGTCCTTGGGAGATGGGGTCTCCATAACAGGACACAGTACTCCAGATGGGGTCTCACCAACTGTCTGTACAGAGGATTACAACTTCCTGTTTTCTGCTGATGCTCTCCCTATGCATCCCAGTATACCCCATCCCTCCCTACTGCCTTCTCACATTGCCTGCTAACCTTAAGGTCATCTGATGTGATTACCCCAGGTCCCTTTCCTTTTTTGTTGTTGTTACTACATCCCCCCATTGTGTATTCTTCCCCTGGGATATTGTTTCCCAGGTGCATTATTTTGCACTTCTTTGCATTGAATCCTAGCTGCCATACTTCTGACCATTCCTCCAACCTTTCCAAGTCCCTTCTCATCCTTTCCACGCCTCCTTGTGTATCAACCCCATTGCAGATCTTTGTGTCATCTGCAAAGAGGCATACATTTCCTTCCAGTCCCTCTGCAATGTCACTTATGAAGATATTAAAAAGGACTGGACCCAATACTGAACCCTGCGGTAGCCCACTAGTAACCCCTCTTTCTTCAAAGTGGACTCCATTTTCAATTACCTTCTGTGTCCTGTTGTCTAGCCAATGTTTTACCCAGGCTACCATCCTGGGACCCACTCCCAGGCTGGTTAATTTGACTATTAATCTTTTGTGAGGACTGTGTCAAATGCCTTGCTAAAGTCTAGGTAGGCCATGTCCACAGCCCCTCCTGGTCCACTACTTTGGTCACCCAGTCAAAGAAATCTATTAGATTCGTCTGACATGACCTTCCCACTGTGAACCCATGCTGCCTTGGGTCCTGTGCCCCACTGGCCTCTAGGTACTCAACTATTCTTTCTTTCAGAAGTGACTCCATCACTTTCCCTACCACAGAGGTCAGACTGACAAGTCTGTAGTTTCCTGCCTCTGTCTTGGTCCCACTTTTGTAAAGGGGAATCACATCCGCCTTCCTCCAGTCCTCGGGTACCACATCATCCTCCCATGATTTATTAAAAGAGTAGCCAATGGTTTCACTAGTTCCCCATAATTCTTTTATAATTCTGGGATGAATTCCATCAGCCCCATTGCTTTGTCCACCTTCAGTTTTGGAGTTCTTGCAGAACCCTTTCTTCTGTGAAAGGACTGGGATCGACCCCCCTATCAAGAGTGCTTCTGTTAATTGGATTAGGCACTTCCTCCTCCTCTTTTGTGAATACTGAGCAGAAATATTCATTCAGTATCCCTGCTTTTTCACTGTCCCCCTCTGCCCACCCACCGTTCATTCTATTCAGCCTCACTATCCCTCCCTTTGTCTTTCTACGCTCGCTGATGTACCTATAAAAGGTTTTATCCCCTTTCTTAACCGAGTTGACTATTTTTTCCTCAGTTTGGGCCTTTGCTATTCTGACTTCCCTCCCTGCTTCCTTCTGCCTTAACTGGTACAGCTCTCTGTCCTGCTCCTTCTGTGTTTCCTTATACTTCCAGAATGCTATCTGTTTATTCCTGACTTTCACAGCCACCTCTTTTGAGAACCATAGTGGCTTTTTCTTTCATTTTGATTTGTTTATTTGCTTCACACAAGGCTTGTTGCCTCTGTGATGGCAGTTTGATGATTCCCAATTGTTGCTCCACACCTCCTTCTAGCCTGTTTGCTAGTGCTTTCTAAGGCACTCTCCCACATCTTGCCAATCCAGCCTCCTGAAGTCCAGTACCCTCACTTTTGTATGGCTTGACTATGTAGCTGAGTTTAACGTGAACCACACTGTTTGATGGTCACTTGTTTCCAGATGGCAACCCACTTCTAGATCTGAGATCGTCTCACTGCCTCCATTTGAGAGTATGAGGTCTAAGATTGCTCCCGCATGAGTAGGTTCCGAAACTAGCTGTCTGAGGCCTGCCACCTGTAGGGCATCAAGAATGGCCCTGTTCTTGGATGTGGCTGCAGCAAATGTGCTCCAGTTAACATCTGGCATATTCAGGTCTCCCATCAACAGTATCTCCCTTTCTCTGCCATTCTAAGAATGCCTTGATCATATCCTTGTCCATTCCCTCCCCTGACATGGGGTCTGTACCAACCCTGTGTGGATTGTGGTGCCTTTCCAGTCTCCAAGGTGACCCACAGTGCCTCCTCTCCTCCCTGTTTACTCTTTTGTTCGGTTGCTTTTATCCTTCCTTTACATAGAAAGCTACTCCTCCTCCCCTTCTCCTGCCTGTCTCTCCTGTAGGTTATGTACCTGGTATGTTAACATCCCAGTCATGGTTCTCTGTGTACCATGTTTCTGTGACTCTACGATATCCAGGCATCCCTCTTCCATCAAGGCCACCAGCTCAGGAGTTTGTTACCCAGACTACGGGCATTGGTACTCATTACCCTCCATTTCCTGATGGCCTTGCTCCTTTTGCCCTATCCTGTCCTTCTTGCCTTTGTCACTTTCTCCAATTACCCTGCCCTTCTCCCTATTGACACCTCTATGTTGGTGTTTACCACACTTACTACCGTGATTTTTTGGGGGCTAGGATTTCCCTGCTCCTTTCCAGTGCCTCCCCCCTTGGCTAGTTTAAATGCTTGCCAATGAAGCATTTAAACCTATCACCTGGGATCCTGGTTTCCCTCCTGGAGAGATGCAGCCCATCATGCCAGTATAGGCTTGCATCACTCCAGGTGGACCCCCAGTCCCCAATGAAGCCAAATCCCTGAGATCCACACCAGTTTTTCAACCACTGATTGAATCCCATGGTGCGGAACACCCTAGCCTCTCCTTCGCCATAGATGGGCAGCACCTCCGAGAAGGTTACCGTGCATGCTACTTGTCTAAGGCCCCTTCCCTATTCCACAAACTCTTCCTGCACTTCTCTAATCCCTTTCTTAGCCAGGTCATTTGTCCCTAGGTGGACAATGACATCCAGCTCCCTCCCTGTGCAGCTGCTCTGGCAATCCTGAGGATTCGCTCCCTGTCCCTCCAAGCCATGGCACCAGGCAGGCACCCCTCCCCTCTCCCTTCCTCCCCAGTTCTACCTTCCTAACAATGGAGTCTCCCACCAGGAGTTGTTTCCTTCCCCTTAGGGGTCCCCTGCCACCCTCCTGTGGGTCTCCTTTGTGGAGGTTCCCAGCATCCTCTTTGGTCTCCACTGTGGGTGCCTCCATAGAGGAACCACACTTTGCCAGAATGGCATAGGAATTGTGGAGAGGTACAACTGGAGGGATGCGCCTCTGTTCCACCACCTTCACCCTCCCTGAGCCCACTGTGGTCCAACCACTCCTCTTTCTTGGCAACCTCTGAGGCAATGGCAGTGGCACTGGTGGTCCCTGGATGGAAGAAGAGGTCCCACAAATCCTGGACAACTCAGCCTGGAGATGAGCAACCTCCTCCCTCAGCCCAGAGAGGTGCCTGTAGATGGGACAACACCACATCCTCCAGAATGTCTCCTGGAAGACTGCTGCTCCACAGCCACTGCACTGCACCACTCCCATCATGTCTTATTTCTGGCCCTTAACTGTTTGTAATCCTTACTCTTTCCTGTTTTTCTCTCTCTCTTACTTTCTGCTTGTGTGCCCTTAAGCTCCTGATTGTCCTGTTCTGAGATAAGAATATCCTATATTTCTCAGTAGACCCCTTACTAGCTCAGAGGCAGACCTCCAGCAGCTAGGGGACCGAAGAGCTACTCTTGCCCTTCTAGGATGGTGGGTCTTTGGTGGCTCTGTGATCACTCACTTCCTGCTCCCAAACAGGAAGTTCCTGTTGTCAGTCAAATCCTGTGCCTATAGAAGTAGAACTAGCTTTGGGTGGGAGGGTGGAGGGGAGGGAAGGAGGGCAATATAGTCCCAGTAGAGAAGTCCAGTCACACAGCAGTCCTTTCTCCTGGTGTCTTCTGCCAAGCTACTCAATGTTTAAAATTCGAGGTCAAAACTGTAAACAATGGCAAAGTTTTGACCATTCATTGCAATTTCGCTACACACACTCGTAACTTTATAAATTTTAAATATTTAACCCAAAATTTTCAACATTGCCTTATTATTACCCCACCTCATATATGTCACAGCTGTCATTTTTCAGATCCTGGCCAAAATGTGTTTTCCCACCTATGGCATGGAATGGCATTGCAGTTGCGTAGAATTACATTTTGGCAGGGATTCTAACATTTTCTGTACTAGATACATGTGGTGGGGTAAGAAGATGGTTATGCTGACAATTTAGTCATAGTTGTCCTATAAATGAAAGTGCAGGGCCCTCCTGGCCTGCGTTTCCACAGCTACATATATAAACACACCTATGGAGGGATGGGAGCACAGGATATGATTATACTATCTCAAAAAGGAAGGAAATACATTGCAAGAAACATTGTCAATGCTCTAGTTAGGATTAAAGTGACAAAGGTAGGGAAATGTGGCTTTAGCGTTTCCAACCCTAACACCACACCCCACCCTGCACACGCCAACAGGCATTGGGGGTGTGTCTTGGAGTCATCAGGCCTAACGTTCACCCCATTCTGCTATACTTTAGCCATTTCAGCTCATTTATTTATGAAATGGGGTGAGCATTAGGGATGACGACCCCTACTTTTGTCGCTTAAACCCTAGCTAGAGCATTAATGAAGTTTTTGCAACATATATATAAATATATATATTGTGTGTATGTATGCATTATATATATATATATATACATATATATATATATATATATATATATATATATATATATATATATATATATATATTATAGTAGGAGCCATTTACATATTAAACCCAAATATTTCACCTTAATAGCTTGCAACTGTTCAACGGATTTGCCTGAAATTTGGAATACACAATCAAGACCCATACGCCTTGGGATCTGCTAAGTTTTGTACTGGTCAGATATATGGCTATGGAGTTATTAAGCGTGATTTGCACATGCATTTATGCTTTTTTTGGAATTATATGGTTGTGCCTACAGGTCACATGGTTTGTGCGACCAGTCCGAAATCTTCAAGGAACATGCAGCCAGGGTCCCCGATGTGCCTTCTGAAGATTTTGTGAAAAAATATTAAAAGGTTCAAAAGTTATTCAAAAAACAAGTTCCCATTATAAGTCAAAGGGAAAAGTTAACAAAAAGTTCGACAGTGTCGCAAATGCAGTTTTTACTTTCGTAAATGGCCCTGTTACTGTCGCAAATCTGCCATTTTGTTTTCAGTTAGTGATTATAAAAATGCTTACCATTTAAAATTGGGACCCTCTAGCAACCTAATTCTTTTTGTATTCACCTAGTCGGACCCTGAGAATGCTAGCCATGTCTTTATTTTGGGGTAAAACACCCCAGAAATATGTTTTTCAAATTTCTTGAAAAAGGTACTTTTGCAAAGTACTGTCGCACTTGCGACAGTGTCGAATGAATTTGTGAAAGCTTTCTCAAACTTCGACAGTACTTTTCTAGGCTGTGGGAAAATGACAGCAATTCTTTGGCACACTGCTGCAAAAGAACGGTTTGGTGTTTTGGCCTGAAATTTGGATGGAACGCAGCCAACATATCACAGATGTGCCTTTCAGTGTTTTGTTGAAAAAATATTACATGGCGGCAAAGTTGCAGCACTCCAAAGTTGATGCTTTTTCCCATAGGATAACATTACGGCATCCGACACATTACAGGAATCATTTGGCACCCTGCTGTAAAATAACGGTTTAGTCTTTTGGGCTGAAATTTGCAGAGAACACAGCCAACATCCCACAGATGTGCCTTTTTTGGTTTGGTGAAAAAAGATTACAGGGAGCCAAAGTTATGGCACGACAAACTTCTTTTTTCCATAGGATAACATTCGGCATTAGATTTGCACCTTTTAGGGCCCGTATCTAGAAACAATCTTGAGATAATGACTTTTGTACGGAAAAATGCTTAGTCCCATACCAGGGGCTAAGTACAAAACTAACCAGGAAAGTCATAAATCATATGACTTTTACATTTTTTTCACGTCATACGGCTCCTGAGATATAAGCAATTTAGTATTCCAATTCCTCATTTTCTGCTCGAGAACCATTATTATGCATACATTCTTTGTACTCACTATCTTTCTTTATGCAGCTTTGGGAAAACCAGCCTGTGCACTTATTACTGTTACCATTACCATTTTGCTTGCGGTTCCTTTCCGTTTCATTTACGTTCCGTCTCGCCACCATGTGCGTTACCTTTAACGTTCATTTGTGCTTGCTTTTGCATAGTTTTTAACATTTCTGTCTACACAACTGTTTCTCTCTCTGTTTCGCTTTGCGTCACCATGCGCATTACTATTTCTGTTTGGGGGCACAATGTTACTATGTGACAAGACATCATGTGGTGGCCCCGCTCTCCCGCTGCCGCATTATGTTCACTATTTCTCATTATCATTCTCAAAAAGAAGGTTAATTAGAGGCAAAAAACTCTGTTTAATGCATTAGTTAGGGTTGTTTCACACCAACAAAAGCAAGGAAATTTGGTGTTAGGGTTGAAAGCCCCCCTTGGACACCCCTGCCCACACTCCCAACCAGCATTGGGGTGCACATTAGGGTTGTTGTTGATAACTCTCACCCCATCACATGTGTGAAGAAGCAGAGGTATAGAAGAATGGGGTGAGAGTTGGACCAACTAGCGTGCACCGATGCCGGTTGGGGGTATGAGCGAGAGGTCCCAGGGAACCCTACCACTGAATTTCCTCACTTTGTTGGTGTGGAACAACCTAACTAATGCATTAAATGGATTTTACCTCTAATATACAATAGGGGTGTGGTAGTGATCCTACAGTTAGGGTTGTACCAGCACTCCTATGTTAAATTCAAAATTTTGTACCTTAATAACTGGCATTTTTTGATGAAATAGCCCAATATTTGGCATACACAATCATTCTGCCAGTGTCTCAATATCTGGAAAGTTTTGTGATGCCATCTTTTATGGTTTGTGAGATATAGAGTGGTAAAAAAAAAAAAACACTTTCTTCCCATTGGTTATCTACAGCCCAGACAGAATTAATTTTTTTCTTGAAATTTTTAGGGATGATGGACTCTGTGCCAAGGTTGTGCCTTTGGATAGTGTGGTGAGAAGATATCTCACCATTTTTGAATTATAATGTTTTTTGTGATAGCCACTAGACAAGCAGGTAAATGAAAATTGTTCAAACTGTTAATTGTTAATGATTTATTGTTTGTGCTCAGAGAAATACTGTTTGTGCCATCTGCCATCTTTTTTTTCATTTTAAAAATTGATTTCTTCAGAAATGCTACTTGCTATGGAATGACCAAGACCTGTATTTAGGTCACAGTTACATGCTTAGTTCCATTATTGTATTATTATTTAAAATTGTGAGGGCACATACAGTATGTCTTTTTGGGGTGAGAATCATGTCACCTGTCACGTGCTTAGTTAAGGATCAGTCGATTGGAAAATAACCATTCGCAGTTCTTTACAGTTAAAACATTACTGCTCAAACTGTAAAGATTGTGAATAGTAAAGGTCCATGACAGCTCAAACTGTCATAGCTCCTTGGTGGTCTTGGCACTCCCTACTCACCAGTTTGTGTTCTCAGAATATAAAAATAATATGCATTGGTCACCGATTTCTGTGCCCGAATAATATTCCTTGGTAGTCCGGTGGCCCCTCCCACCTCCTTGCAATCACTGCCCCCTATAACATATATATTCCCTGGTAGTCCAGTGATCCCTCTCCCCTCCATATTACCAAAGTAATGAGCGGGCATAGAAAACATATCAATGTAGGTGCATAACTTTGCCATTTTTATATATTTTGCTCCCAAATTTTCAACATAGCCTTCTTATGACCCCACCCCATGAACAAGGTGGTGACATTTTACAAATCCTGCCAAAAAGTGATTTCACCAAGTAATCATAAAATTCCTTGTGGGGCCTGATTTATATAATGTCACCCACTACTGGTCTTGAGGTGGGGTCTCAAAAAGGCCATGTTGAAACTTTTGTGTCAAAATATGCAAAAATGACAAAGTTATTCATCAAAATTAAAAACCCATTGAAATACATTGAATTGCACTTACCTTAGTTTCTCATATTGCAGTCGCTGGTTCCAGCTGCAAGATGCATATTTGATTAGAGAGATGATGCACATCATAGGACATGTTCAGGTGAGTGAGAGTGTGTAGTGGGTGTGGGCGGTGTGAGGTGGTGGGTGCTGAGTGGGAGGTGGAGTGGTGTGGTCAGATCAGTGAGGGAATATTTTCATTTTGGAAGGTTAAAAAACATCAAGGAATAGTTTTCCTTATTTCAGTTGACAGTCTGTTGGGCAAATGGGGGTAGATGATCTGGAGGGGTGAGGGGTCCACAGAAGCAATACTGGGGTGGGTACTGTGGTCTGCTTATATGTTACAAAAAATAATAATAAATATTGGGAAGGATGAGCCACCTGGAAGGGAGGTGGGAGAAAGAAGCGGTGCCAGGGTTATTTTGCTTAAAGGAAGGGAAGGGAAAGGGAAATTGTTTAACCAGGAGAGGCACACTAAACCGAACCTTATTTCCAGGTGTGACCTGGGAGCACAAGGACATTAAGTGACTTGCTCAGGGTCACATAGTATGCAAGTGGGGGCTGTGGGATTCAAACCCAGGTTTCCAGGTTTGCAGCTCAGAGCCTTAAACCATTGCACTATACTGCCTCCGCTTAATAAAAAAATAGATAAATAGACAGATAGTTACTGTAGATAGATAGCTACAGCTAAAGAGAGAGAGAGAGACAAAGGCGAACAGACAGAACAGGAGATCAGTGGGTCACTGATCTCACTGCAGTCTGAGCACAACTCCAACTGCTGCTGCAGAACACAAGAAAGTCCCACTGTTCTCATACAGAGGATGCAGGTGAATGGCTCCTCTTGCTAAGCTGGACATGCTGGATTTTGGGTGCCCAGAAAAGGTGATTGTGGCACTTGAAGAAAAAAAAAAGCAAAATCTAGCTAAATGGATAGCAGATAACTGTAATACATTTTCAATGTTTGTGAATTTGAAAAGAGGAAAAAAAATGTCAGCCAAATAGATTGGTATATTTTTTAAAGCATGAGAGGTAAATTATGGAAATAAGCACTTGCAAAAGTTTATTTTTACCAGTCAAACTTGAACGTTAATTCAAAAATCGTTGTAACTCAAAAACAATTAGTATTTTTTTACCAAACCTTTGAAAGGCACATCCTTGGCACAGGCCCCTTCAGACCTGAAAAACTGATGAAAAAATTCCAGACCATCTAGGCTGTAGGTGAGAGCAAAAAATACTCAGTGTTAAGTATAGTTTTGTTTTCACTTATTGAGGCTCTGAATCTCGAAAACCATACAAGATGCCATCAGAGATCTTTTCATATCTTTAGACTGTGACAGCCTGACTGCGATTGCAAAATTTTGTGCTATTTCATGAAATGATGGCAATGTTATTAAGGTGCAAAAAATGGGTTTTAACATTAAACAGCCTATAGGCGGTGCTACCATGACCCTACAAAACACAAACACACACACTTTCCCTGGTTCATTCCACAACAAAACAAAATCATGAGCATTTAATCTCCCTTAATAAAGCAAGCTTTTTATCAGTATTTGTCTGTGATACAATCCCCTGAGGAAAAACATAGTTCTATTATGAAGTACCCCAACAGAAAGTTTGGTGGGCGGGAATCTCATTAAATCTGTTTGTAATGAAGCATAGCACATAAGATGCTTAACTGAGCTCACAGTATAGAACAAATCCACCTTCAAATGCCAAAGTAAGACGTTGCTTGAATTTTAAATGGGTTACATCTTGCAATATAATTTGAATATTAGCATTAGCAATGTGTTCTTAAGGTATTAAGCAGTTGTATTCATGTCACAGTAACTAGCTCCATCTTTATGCACATGTAAGATGAAAAATATTTATTTTTAAAAGCTTTAAAGTTTTTCTAATGTGTACTGGAGAGCAAATGTAATTAAAAAATTATAACTTTTTCTGTTCTTTTTTATTTCTGTATTTCCTCAATCATATGCAGAAAAAGAAAATAAGTTGCGCTCACAAGCCTGGCCACAGTCACAGGGACCTCCCTGGGTTAATGCTTGATAAACTGAGGCAGTAATGGAGAAAGGCAATACTACACAACAAACCTCAGGACAGCCACAATTCAGTGGAACACCACTGTATCACCTGGTGTTGAGGCAATATACAGCTAGGGTTGATGAACTACTGGCATTTCTAAAGAACTTGCACATATGGGAGTGGAACCAGTGTATCATTAACGTACCTTTGTATAACATGCAAGAGAGTTATAAGTGTGGACACTTCAAGGCTGGATGCAAGTTCATTACCTGCAGTGACTAGCATTCATGCTTTATACACCTGGCTGCAATGCAGTTCTGCTACGTATCAAGTTCAATCCAGCCTGGTAACAAGTGCCAACCCTCCTGCTCCCCCCCACCAAACTGTTGGATTTGCAATGTGCATTTTCAACACCAGGAACAGCACCATCAGTTGTCAACATTCAAACAGGATCATGCAGGGACTAGAGATGTTGCAAAGTTTTACTTCATCACCAAAGCTGCAGAATTCATCTTACAAGACACTTTGGGCTGGATTTTCAAAAGGTGGTGCAAGGGTTGCATCAAGCCCTGCGTCACCACACTTAGGTTTTGTTGGTGCACCAAACCACGTTCGAAGCAACTGCTCCCAATTTTACAATCTCTGGCACATTCGCGACAGTTTCTTGGATTTACAGCAGCTTGCGTCACATATCTGATGCAGGCTCCATGAGGAAGGTCCTCAGGATTGCTGCAAACTAGACCACAAACATTTTGTCTAGCTTGCGGCAACGGCTGTGCAGGATGGAAAATCCCGATTGCTGGCAGATGAATGCTGCAAACTCTGTGCGTTGTGTATAGGGTGTACCCGGTGCTTGAGGCATTCATAATCTTTGGAAAATCCTGCCCTTTGCAGTTTGTCAACTTCATCATTTCACAATGAGTTTTCCTGAGAAAGTGGCACTTTTTTTTGGCAAAGTCAGGTGAAGTAATGGGGAAGTTGCATAACTTCACTTGTAAAAAGTACCACTTCATCTGCTAAAATCTTTGCAAAGTTGGAACTTCACACATTGTAGATTTGGTAAACTTTCAAGTGAATTCCCAAAGTGAAATTTACCAACTTTGCACATCTCTAGCAGGGACACTGCAAATCAGCAGAACTAAATATTAATGAACTAATCTGCCCCACCCCACAAGTATAACTACAGTATGCTTCCACTCCGAACTCTGTGCCAAATTTCTTGTCCTAGAAATTATTTATCAAGGATAGCCTGAATAAGAAGCAACATCTTACTTTCAGTAGGGTCCTGCTGTTTATCCATTTCCACATCTGGAACACTGGGAGGTTAATTGTCTGACTCAGGGTCACACTGTACTGGCTGTATTTGAGTTTGAAGTTGTGATAACTTGGTTCTCCAGCCCATGCTCCAATGATAGACCACACTGTTTCCAACTTGCAAATGGCATTTAAAAATCACTAAATGATTTTCAGCATTATTTCAAGTAGAATCATATAAGAAGCCTGCTTGTTGCCAGCCTGATGACGCACTCACCCTACCCTACAAGTATAACCTGCTTAATCAGCAACACTAGTAGAATAAAGATACAAATACTGCTCATACTTTGATGCATAAACACATTTTTATTGGAAAACTGTCCAAAAAGAAAGGAGTTTGCCTGTTTCTGCTGACAAGCTTCTGCACATGCTTCACCAAGACTGAAAGATTAGGTGATTAGCTTGCTCAAAATCCGCTAGGAGATGTGCAGTTCGGTCTGCTCTCCTTAAAGATACAGATTGATGGAAATGGCAGAGCAAATTATATTCGAGTTTATTTCTATTGCAAAGAACATTTTACAATAAAATTAATACTCTCCATGCTATACATCACTGGGGATAATGCACTTGGACTGACTTACCGTCATTCACACTCTGGGGTGCAAACACACTGAGGTAAGCCATATGCCTTCTTGGCACCATGAGTATGCATTAAATCTCTGCACCATGCATAATATCCCTGTGTTGCATGGTTTGCATGTGCAAATCCCTTATTTAATAGGACAAAGTCAGTTAATAGTTAGAAGAGTGATAATAATACACACTAAGTATACTCTAAGTTCAAGTCCATATAAAATTATTATGGATAGAAATCAGAATGACTGGAAAATCAGACAGGCCGAGCTCTGCCTTAGAGAGTTCAGTTTGTTCACTAAAGGTTTTGTTGCTGGTCATCTGTTCAGATATTGGTGTAATTGAGATGGTCTGCTGGCTCTGACTCAGTTTCCTATAGAAAGCTCTAGTTTGTTCATTAAAGTACTGCTCAGCTGTGAAATCGAAGTCTGGGCTCTGTTACTGCTTTAGATTGCCCAGGTTCCCAATTTCACAGTTCAAACTCTACCCTGAGCAGGTCACTTCTCTCTTAGTACACAGTGATTATGGGATTCAAGCAGCCTCAATGTTGGAGGGTCATGGTGAGCAGAATGTGACATTTGGTATGGGATATAGAACTAAGTTGGTTACAAGAGCTAGTAACCAAGGGTAAGCAAACAAATAAGGAAAAAAGTACTGACTTTTCCATGTGCTGTAATTTATATCTTTTGTTTATTGTTAAGGGTTATCTTGAAAAAAAAACATATACTGTATTTGTAGTAGTGTGGAAGTATTATGTATGGAATACCATTCTAACATTGATCCATGTTCTCAATCCATTTGTGTCCAGCCTTCTGTAGTTGTACCCTCATAGCCCTACCTTTGAAGGTCCTGGTAGTCCACAATTATCATTATCAGTTATGTTTATTTTAAAATCATGGAAAGAAGTTACAACTCACTGAGTCAAGGCTCATTTTCAATGGTAAGCTAGTAGGCTAGAAACATGAACATATGACAAAGCCAGCAGAATAAGGGCATTAGGTCTGTCCAGTCTGCTCGTACTGCAAGGTCTTCAGCATAAGATACTGACACTGCCCCCCTTCCCAATCCACTCTTCTCTGCTGTCTGCCCCTCTCTTGACCTTTATTTTCTCCTTAACTCTATCCGAGCCTCTCTTGAAGCTGTCCACCATTTTCAATGACACCTCCTCTTCCAGAAGCACATTCCAACCTGTCACCACCCTCTTCAATTACACTTTGTCTCAGTTAACTACAGTGTAGTTACAGTGTAACTACACTATAACTACATTGCAACTGCAATGTAGTTGCATGCAACAAACATGTACACACAGGGTAATTGATTTGTTGATGTAATTACTGATTAGTTACACAGGCTTAATTCCTGGTAGTCACCTGTACTGTATTAAATTACTTCCTTTACAGCCTGCCCTTTCTTAAGCAATCTAGGACCCACAAACTCCTGTATATATTCTGAAATGCTGGTTAGTTTTCCATGCACCTGATAAAGGGACCTGAGAGCTCTTGAAAGCTTGTGTAAAAATTCTTCAGTTAGTCTAATAAGAAGGTATTACCACAAAAAAGTGTACTGATTTTCCTGAGACTAGTTATGGCGCCACTGACCTGCAACTTAAAATAAAATGTAACCAGCCTCTCTCCTAAGCCTACCCCCTCCAGCTTGAGACTGTGTCCCCTTGTGTTATGGTTTTCATTAAGCTTGAAGAGACCCTGCTCATCCACCCTATTTATGCCTTTGAAATACTTGAAGGCCTCAATCATGTCCCCTTTCTTTCTCCTTTCCTCCAGGGAGTACATGTTCAGGGCCTCCAACCTCTCCTTGTACATCATACCCTGTTGGCACAAGATCATCATTGTAGCCCTCCTTTGGACCATCACCAGCAGCTTTATATCCTTTTCACTAGTATGGGCACCAGTACTATACACTATAATCCAGACACCACCACATTTCACGTGCTGCTGATCCATCTGGCAATGCAGCCCCACCTTTTATTTGCCTTTGCTGCTACTTTTTTACATTGCGTGAAGTGTTTCAGGTCAGTAGTAATCAACACTCCCAAGTTCTTCTCCAACTCTGTTGCAGTTACCCAAACCCCTCCCAGGTTCTACTTAGTCCTTGGGTTCTTGGCCCCAATGTTCATAACTTTGCATTTCTTTGCATTGAGGTCAAACTGCCAAACCCTGGATCATCTCTCTAGTTTTTCCAGATCCTCCTTTAGATCTTGTATCCCTTCTGCTGTGTCCACCCTTCCACATAGCTTAGTGTCATATGCAAAAAGACAAATTTTACACTTAAGGCCATCTCCAGTATCATTGATGAAGACACTGAACAGTACCAGTCCAAGTCCTGAGCACTGTGGGACCCCATGGGTGACTTTCCTGGTGCTAAAAATCTCTTCCCTACCACCACACTCTAGGTCCTGCCCCTCAGCCAGTTTTCCACCTATCTGTTCAGCTTCTGCACATCTCCAATATCAGCCAACTTCCTGATCAAACTTTTGGGGGTACAGGGTCAAAGGCCTCGATGAAGTCTAGGTAAAGTATATCACCAACTGGCCCCTGTTCGATGTTTTAGTGACCCAGTCAAAGAAGTCAATCAGATTTGTTTGGCACAATCTCCCTCCCATTAGCCTGTGTTGCCTCTTATCCTGGAGACCATGCACATACAGATACCGCACTAAACTTTCCTTCAGTATGATCTCCATGAGCTTGCACATGATTAACGTCAGACGGACCAGACTGTAATTCCCTGGGTCATACCTGGAACCACTCTTATATGGAGGGCCACTACATGTGCCATTCTCCAGTCCTGTGGTTCCACCCTGTCTCCAGTGAACTATTGAAAAGTCTAGCCAAGGGATCTGCAAGCTCCTCCGCCAATTCCTGCATCACCCTTGGGTATGTGCATTCTGGGCCTGAGGATTAGTCTACCATCAATGCTAGAGGCCCTGTCTTCACCCTGTTCATCTCTATCACAAAACATATGTGTCCCCTTTCTCCTCTTCTTCACCCTAGTGGCACCAGTCCATCGTTCTCCCTGGTGAAGATGGAACAGAAATACTCTTTCAGTACCTCTGCTTTGCCGCCATTCTTCTCCACCCACCATTCCCCTTTTCTCAGCCCAACAATCCCATCTTTCTTCTCCCTTTTCTTGTTAATATAGCACAAAAAGACTTTTCCACATTCTTATTTTCCTCAGCTAGCTGCACTTCCTTCTGAGATTTAGTCCACCAGACTACCTTGCCTGCTATACTAGCATCTTCAGGTAATCCTGCCTGTCTTCCTCCCTCTTGGTCCTCTTGAATGTCTTGAAGACTGAATGTTTGGGAAACTTCAGTACTAAACTAGCTGAGTGCTTTGGCCCTTGAGTTCAACAAGAGCTAAAAATGCTAGCTAAGTGTCTATCAAAATGCATGTTTTAGGTACAACTCTTATCATCCCATTTCTTTCATCTTTTAACAGGTGATACATAGCTTAGATATCATACTAGCATGCCCCCAGGTGACTTTAGAAAACATTTATAGTATAGGTCATTTAGTATGATCACTAAAAGGAAGCTGGTTTTGTGGTTATAAGTCTATTAGGCGATCATGGGAAAATAATGAGAAGCAAGTTATTGTTTATTAACTAAAGCACACTGTCAATGGTACTTGAGGTACTCTAAAATGTAGTTACAACAAAAACATAACATACAAAGATACAGTTGCAGCACTAGATACGGTAAGACATTTCCAGATATTTCACAGTATTTCTAAACAGGTTGTCTTAGGGTGACCCTCTATGGTACTATAGGCAGGTAGTAAATTTCTCTAGCGATATCATAGAAATTTCAGAAAAGTTCCATTCATGTCAATTGCTGCAAACATAAAACAAGCAATTAAAACTAGAGCAGGCATTAATGGCAGCATAAAAAATTGTCAAATATTAGTTAGCAGTTATATTGTTAATGTGCATGATTGTGAGGTATCGTCTATCCTGAAAACTTCGGAAACATTTATTTCTGCTTTTAATTTGTTGTTTTACTAGTCTGTAAAGGGTTTTGTGATACTGTTGCATGAAGTATTCTATATACAATTGTTTTGTTTTGTATTTATTAAGAAACTTTAAAGAAGAAATTCTTTGAGGACCACATCAATAATAATGATATGCAAGCATTTTTTGTCTACTGAAGTAGAAGCATTTGTGCTAAGCGAGGGTCTAAAGAGGCCTAAAGCTGTGCCTTTGTCTGTAAATGTTGATGTTTCAGACAATAGTACCTTTGCATACAAGAGAGAAAATGGATGAATTGACTTGAAAATGGTATGACAGCAATTACCATCACTTGCAAAGTTTGTAAGAAAGTGCAAACTTTTTATGTTGGCTCACGCATGCACAAGCAACATCTTGTGGTAGTAGCACATTTCAGAGGTGTGTCAGTGTTGTGGCCAATGCAGGGGGTGCTTTAGTGGGTGTGTCCCTCAGTTGCCAATCAGTGAGCATGCTGGTGACAGCAGCAAACTTCAAAGAGAGCCAAAACCTTGAAAGAAATCTGATGCTCCAATGAGGTGCAGTTTCCTCATTGCAGCAGCAGATGACAAGACTCCAGCCATATGCATTACAGTGCACCATAATGCGCATGGCTGGAGTTATAAGCAGTTGCTTGGTGTACTGTTCCTGGTGAAACATTTCAATAAATAAATAAAACAGCTGCCAGTGTGGCTTTCCACTCCTGTCACTGGTCACACACTCTCGCGAAGCTGACATCAGGTTTGCCCAATACCTGTGTCAGCATGTATCCCTCCAGCCACATTGTGGTACACTGGGAGCCCACCCCAGTGTGCCCAGATATTTTTGTTTTATTTTTCTGACACTGGGATGCCCACTTCCAGTGTCAAATGCCCTCCACCCCCCAAGCTCAATTTCTTTGCCGACAGGGATGCCCCATCCCGTCCAGCATCATGCCCCCCCAAACTCATGTAGCACATGGGAGCTCACCCCAGTGTGCCCAAAAGTGTTTTCTTAACCTATAAATAAAGAAAACAATCTCCTGGAGTCTTTTTTGTTTGTTAAACTGTAAAAAAGGAAAAATGTCCAGAGTCATCACCCCAGTTCCCCCTCCCCACCCCAACCTTCCCTCTGTACACACACCTCCCCGCACCTCCCTCGTCCATACTTACCCTTCAGAGGTCAGGAGCAGTGATCTTCTGTGGACTGGGACATGTCTGCACTCTTCAATGCCTAACTACGAACTGAGGAATCGGGTAAGCTCTGTACAATGGGACTCAATGGGGGGTTTCAACTTAGGTTGATATCTCAGCCATTTTTAGGAATTTTGGCCCCAAATTTTCAACATGGGGTTCTTTGGGCCCTACCTCATGAACATGTCACTGTATTTTTATTTCTCCATCCAGAAAGGTGATTTCTTTGTCACTGAGTAGAATGGCCTTTCGGGACCGATTAAGAAAATGACATTACCACTGTTCACAAGGTGGGGTCTCAAAAAGCCCATGTTGAAAATTTGGTGAATAAATAAAAAAAAATGACCTTGTTATGGGTGTGCATTGTGCATTTTCTATGCACATTCATAACTTCACAAATTTTTAATATTTTCACTCAACATTTTCAACATTGCCAATTTTTAACACCTCCTTATGAACAATACAGCAGTCATTTTTCACATCCTGCCCAAAATGTGTTTTTGCATCTGTGGCACAGAATGGCACGGTTGCTGTGTGAAATCAACTTTTGGGATGGATTAGCAAAATCACAGTACCACTCTTTTACAAGATAAGGTCCCCAAAAGCCCATGTTAAAAATCTGATGAAAAAATTCCAAAAAATGACCACATTACGGGCCTGAGTGTGCAGTTTCTACACATGCTCGTAACATCGAGAATTTTTCATATTTTCACTCCAGATTTTCAACATTACTATTTTTTCACACCTCCTCATGAACAGTACAGCTGTCATTTTTCATATCCTACCCAAAATGTGCTTCCTCACCTCTGATGCTGAATGGAGTAGTTGCTGTGCGAAATCACCTTTCAGGATTGAGTAATGAAATGATAGTGCCACTGTTCATGAAGTGGGGTCTCAAAAAGCCCGTTTTGAAAATTTGGAGTGAGAATACCAACAAACGCCTGGGGCATTAAGGTTTCCAGCTGTATTCCCCACCCTGTAGAGACTGACAGGTGTCGGGGGTGTTCCTTGGGTTCATTGTCCATAATGCTCACGGCATTCTACCCCCACCATACAGCCACTGACAGACATCAAGGTGTGCCTTTCGGTCTTCAGCCCTAATGTTCACCACATTTTCCTATCTGCACCCATCTCAGCTTATTTACTTATGGAATGGGGTGACCATAAGGGCTGAAGACCCCAAGGCACAAAGCAACACCTGTTGCTGTCTGCAGGGTGGGGTGAAGTGGAATGGCTGCAGCATTGTGGCCGATGATCCAAAGGCACACCCCCAATGCCTTTGAGTCTCTGAAGGGGAGGGGACTGGAGTTAGTTCAATACTTCACTGCCATTCCTATTATACATCTCTCTAACTCTTGCACTACCAATGCCAATGCCAGCAAGCCAACATTCGGCATTGACAAATGCTTGTTCCTGTTATCTTGGCATCACAGTGCATGATAGCTATGAAATACTATAGCAACTTCTACTGAACCATAAGATTTCCTTAAGCAAACTACTTTTTTTCTACTTAGTTACACAAACTGGCAAATACTTTCACTGATACCAATAGTGAAATAACACAAAAATATGCTTACTTGTTTATTGGATTTATAGTACAGGAAAGCTTGGCAAAAGGACATAACGTCAATAATTTGCAAAATGACTTAATAAACTCTTGACATCTGAGAAATGCAAGCAAAATCAATAGTGTTTGATTCCAAATGCCAAGTTAGCAATGTGGCAAATAACCAAACAATGATACGCAAACCTGAAAAACAAAGCAAAATCAAAGTCTAAATGCTACTACTGTTATGTTGACTACTGACAGAAAAAAAATAACATCTGTTCTTGTCAAAGTTGAAAGTAAATGATTTATTCTGCTGCCATAAATAGTTCAACATGGACTCAGAACAATACATCTCACACTGAAATAAAATCCAAAATCTGCCAGCAAACACAACAAGTAAAATACATATATGATTTTACTTTCAGTAATGATGAGTTTGTGTTCAACATCCACTGGATCAATTGATCCTGATACGAAGGGTTCTTATAATGAATACAGTATTCTGCATTATAAAATGGGTGCCAAAAACTCTGCACTGTGATTGGTCAAACTAGGTCATGTGCAGTGAAATTATCAGAGTACAACCCACAGTAAAATGTTTTGCAGCACCTGAGGAACTTTTCCCCTTCAGTTAACCAATTTATCCTTTAAAGCAACAAAACAAAAGTCCAAATAAATTTAAAAGCCTGATGACACACTCAGGGGGTTTCAATTGTATTTTAGTAAACCAACTCACTGTAGGTTAAAACCACTTGTCATGTTCATGTGGTTCCCACACACCCACTTCAAATTTCAAACCACTGCAAAGTACTAATTACCCTGATAACAGTGTAAGGAACTCATCCATCCATCCATCCATCCATCCATCCAATTATTTCATTCATTCATTTATTCATTTTATAATAACTGGTCAACAGTTTCTCTCAATGTACTGACCAGGTTGATATTTTCCATAACAACCGACTGGTTGTTATAACATTCATGAGCCATGCCAGTCAAACAATGCTACTGCCTCATTGGCCAACATTCTGTATGTGGGCGGGGCCAAACAGTCTCACAAACTGTTGGAGAAAATTGCTGGTCTGTTATTATAAAATAAAGATGGAGAGTGTTTCATGTAAGGGTACAATGCACCTCATTGACGGGATGCTTTGATAAACCCTCGGGCTTCGCCCTCGGGGTTTATGTAGCATCCCACAACTCAGGTATGCATTAAATTCTCATATCAAACCCTTCCCCATCCATTATTCTCTATATACTGAGGCCAGGGCACCATGTAAAACTATACAATAAAATAAAACAATACAGCCAAAACAAGTACCGGACACAATCTAGTCTTAAAACATTGTTGTGCATTAAATACCTATCTAAAGAAAAACATTTTTCAATGCCAAATGTTCACTGCTTGCATTGCTGTTGTACCAGGTGTTGCTTGTATGTATTTTTAATATGTATTTACCAATGATAGACCAGATGAGATGTAATATCTCATTTTCAGTGGTATTCTACTTCTACAAATTCTTAGATTGTATCTATCCAGGATAGGCCAGTGGAGAGGCAATGTCTAACTTTCAGTAGGCTCCCACATTTTGACCCTAAATTCCCAACAGTCTTTTTATGACCTGACATTATGATCAAGACAGGTGGAATATTTTTTTTTTAAATTCCATTCAAAAGGTGATTTCGCAGTGTGAGTTTGAAAACAAGCTTTGGAGGGGATTTGAAAGTGATACTTGTCATGTTCAGGAGTTGGGGAGCACAAGGGAAATGTTGAACATTAGGGGCCAAAATCTGCAAAAATAAAGTTATGAGTAAATGTTGGAACAATTCAACATTTCTTCATAACATAGTTTTATTTCACATTTTGACTCCACATTTTTAACATAGTCTTTTTATGACCATTCCTTCTGAACTTGATAGGCTTCATTTATAAAACAGTGACTAAATTGTCTTTTTATGCCACAAGTGAGAAACACATTTTAGGCCAAGATTTAAAAAATGATAGCTGTCACATTCATGAGGTGGTGTGAAAAATGGCTATATTGAAAATTTGGGGTCAAAATATGGAGCATTACAAAAGTTATGAGTGTGTATTGAAAAGTTTTAACACATGCTCATAACTTTGTTGTTTTTTTTTAATATTTTTACCCAAATTTTCAACATAGCCTTCTTATAACCCCACCTCATGAACAAGGGCAGAGAAAATTTTCACATCCTGCCCAAGAGGTGATTTCAGGCCATAAGCACAAACACAGATTTTGGGCAGAATTAGAAAAATGACAGCTGTTACACTAATGAGGTGCTATGAAAATGGCTATGTTGAAAATTTGGGTCAAAATATTGAAAACTGCCAGTTATGAGAGTTAATTGAAACATATCAATGTACATTCAAAACATTGCTGTTTTTTTTAATATTTTTACCCCACATTTTCAATATAGTCTCCATATGATTCCACATCATGAACAAGGACAGAGAAAATGTTTAAATCCCACCAGAAGCACCAAAGCTAACCCATACCTGCAATCTTTACAGTCAAGTGAACTGGCTAAACTTTGAGGGTTGGCTAGACTATCACACCTGCCTGTTGGCCAATAAGCTTACCACCTTACTCTCCCTTCTCTTGGTCCAGCAGCTCATCTCATCTGCCCCTACTCCTTGTTCTACTAGGAGCTCTGATAAGGCCCTCTACCTAGTCCCTTTCTGTAAGACATCCCTAGGGCAGCAAGCGTTCTTCCACGCGGCCCCTGTCCTACTTAATGGCCTGCCTCCTCTGGTTTCCTTTACAGTTAAATTAGGCCCCTTTAAAACTAAATTTCACCAGCATCCTACTCTCTGTGAATAGTTGTGACTGCTCCTAGCCTTTACTGGTCAATCTGGGACTGCTCATGACTTGTTCCTCAATTAACCCCTGCTCCTCCCCACCTTATCTTGGTCTAATTTCTCCCTCTCCACTCTGTTCCTCTCCTGCCCTTTACTCATCCTTTACCTGCACCCTTTCTTAGTCCTCCTTATGTACTCCTTTTACCCCTTACTCAAATTTTCTCCCTGCTCCCCCAGCTGCCTCACACCTCTCCTTAACTGACTTCCTTCTGGTCTCCCTTTCTTTTCTTTAATTTCCTATCTATTTACTCAGTTAGCTAGCACTACCTGCACCATGTTTGTTTCATTATCATGTACTCCTCCCTCAGTTATGATGCACTTATGTATAATGCACTGCATTACTTGGATACTCGTATCCTATGTATTATGTACTGTATTAATTTCCTGTTATGTTTTGTATCCTGTCTGTTTTAAATCTACTCACCATGTTTGTTCCTTTGCCATGCACTTCACCTTAATTTATGATGCACTTATGTATAATGTACTGTATTACTAGTATAATCGTATCCTATGTATAATGTACTGTATTAATCTCCTGTAGTTTTTTTTGCAGCCTGTTTGTTTGTAAATCTGACATGGAGCCTTTGCAAAAGAGTTTTTCACTCAAAGGATTGTAATTCCAAGACTTCAATAAATAAATAAATAAATAAATAAATAAATAAATAAAATAAATAAATCCCACCTGAAAGGTGATTTTGAGCAGCAACTGTGACATCACCTTTTGGGACAGAGTTGCATAATTTCACCACTAACACTAATGAGATGGAGGTCCCAAAAAGACCATTTTGAAAATTTGGGAAATAATATGCAAAAATGAGTAAGATGTCAGGACAAGTTCAAAACCTATTGACATATGCTGAACCACATAAATGATTTCCTCAATTCCCAATCTGGCTTTGAAGAGTGAATACATGTCTCTGTTCCAGAGAGGATTACAGTGTTGGACCCCCCCTCTAGCTAAGTAAGGGATATGAGGTGGTGGGTGCTGAATGGGAGGATCAGTGGTGGGAGGTTATTGGTGGCGGTTGGCTGGCTGCGGCAACAGACATTGATGGATAGTTTTCTTTTTCACAGGTTGTATAAAAACAAAAAAGAATACAAGGAATGGTTTTCTTTATTTCAGGTACCACCACTGGGGATTGGGCACCCCAGTGTCAGTGTTCTATTTTTGGCAGCACAGGGGATGGGCTCCCTTGTGTCACACTGTGGAAATGGTGGGGTCAGTGGTAGTAGCTGATACCAGATATTTGGTACCCTGGTGCTGGAAAATGAAGAAGGAAGGGGTGGAAGGGATAGTTTTTACAGTGGGGAGGGAGGATAACAGAGGAAAAGGAAGGGCTGAAGGTGACGTGCATTATCCTACAGACAGGTGCCAGGGTTGCTATCTGTACAGGGGTGGTATACAGATCTCTATCACAGGGAGAGGAGTTGCATAAGGCATGTGGGGAAGCCATCATCTAGGTGGCAAGTAGGTGGAAGGTTCTGCTAGGTGGTGACCGCAATCAGCCAGATATAGATTGAAGCCTTCCAACTACAGCTTCAGCAAGGAGGAGGGTCATCCTTGACTCTCTATAAGAGGCTTTTCTCAGGCAGCTAGTCAGTGAATCCACTAGGGATAGTGAAGTACTAGAGCTGATGCTTATAAACAGGGACAGCATTACAGATGTCATAGTAGGTAGTTCCCTAGGTACCATTGATCTCCATACAGTGTGGTTTAACATTAAGATGGGAGCAGAGGAAAACCACCGAAGAAGAGGATCCTGTACTTTATGAGGGCAGATTTTGAAGAAATTGCAGACTGCGTCACAAACAGCTTCATATGGGGGATTGCTAGGAAGTGGTGGAGGCACAGTGGAAAAAAATAAGGGAGAGAATAATTAAAGCAAGCAGCCTCTGTGTGAAAGTCATGAATAAAGGCAGAAATAAAAAGAGACTGTTATGGTTCTCCAGGTAAGAGGCCAAGGTGGGGAAGGAAAAAGGGTAGCATTAAGTAGGTGTAACGAAACTCAGAGGGAGGAAGACAGGAAGGGGTACCAGCTAAAACAGACTGAAACAGAAAAAAGCTGTGAGGGGAACAAAGGGGCAGACAGGAAATGATAGTTAAATGGGTAGCTAAAAAGGATATGCCTCTCTTCAGGTACGTAAGTGCCTCTAGGGTATAGTAACAGGGTGTAATCAGGACAAAAGAGGGAAATCAAGAAACACCCTATCTGGGGTCAGGTTATAAATTCAGTTTCAGGTAACGGGGAAGTTCATTTGGGAATGATGGGAGTGGTGCAGTGCAGTGGCTGTGGGTAGCAGTCTTCAAAGAGACCTTCTGGAAACTGAGGTACTACCCCATCTGTGTTTACCATTCTGGGCTGAGAAGGGAGGTCTCTATCCTCCAGGCTGAGTTGGCTAGGATTTGGGAGGCATCTTTCACTACCCAGGGGCCACCAAGTCCACTGCTATTGCCTCAGAAGGTGCCTAAAAAGATGGACAGTTGGAGTGTGGTAAGCTCTGGGGAGTGGGTATGGGGATAAAGGAACACATTCCTAGACCAGTACCACTAAAGAACTCTTTCATTGCCCTGGCAGAACAGCAAAGTCAAGATGAAGCACACATGGAAGTGGCAAGGTACGATGTGGGGGTCCTTCAGAGAAGAGGCCTCAAGGTGGAAGGAAGGGAAACCCCACAGAATGGGAAGCAACTTCTACTGGGGGACTCAATAGTAGGGTGGTAGTTTTGAAAACACCAAGGGAGGGAAGGAGAGAGGTGAGGTGCCTACCCAGTGCCTCAGTGGGGAGGAATGGGGAGCAGATCACTAAGATTGCTAGGGCAGCAGGGCAGGAGGGGGAGCTGGATTGTCATTGCCCACCTGGGGACAAATGACCTGGGAGGAGAAGCAGCCAGAGTGGTGTGGGATAGATTTAGGGAGCTAGGGAGGGCCCTAAAGTAGGTAGCATGCATGGTGACCTTCACTGAGGTGCTACCTGTGTGAGGCTGGGGGGAGGTACAGAGACACTGCATCATGATTTTTAACAACTGGTTGAAGATATGGTGCAGGAAGGAGAGGTTTGGCTTCATTGAGGACTGGGGTCCTCCCTGAAGGGAAAAAGGCTTGTACAAATGGGGTGACCTCATCCATCCAAGAGGAGAATGGCAGACCTGGTTAAACAAATGCTACTTCAGTAGGCATTTAAACTATCAAGGGGGGAGGCAGAAGAAAAATGGGGAGCAGTGAATGCCCCACCAGATAATGGAGCAGCAGTGAAGAAAAGCCAAAGGGGGAAAAAAATCCCCAGTGATAGTGGGAAGCATGGTTGGGGGGGATGGGAGGTTTATGTGGTATAACTGAGGCTAGAAAAAATATTAGGGAGAGTGGGAAGAGGCAGGATAAAAAGGGTGAAGGATGGAATTGGGAAGAGAGGGCAAAGTAGGGGCAGTGAGGGATGAAAGGATTGGAGAGCAATGTGCGCCAAGGCAAGGAGCCTGAGAGACAAAATTCCTGATCTTGAAGCTACCATGGCAGAAGCAGACCTGGATCTGGTGACCATAACAGAATCATGGTGCACTAACACCCACAGCTGGGACATGGCCATACTGGGTTACAGCATGTTTCCTAAGCATATGGCATGGAGGAAGGGGGGGTTGTTTCATTTGTAAGGGAAGGCATGTAGGCCACAGAAATACAAGAGCATTACAGGGACATGGAGGGGCTGAAAGTTCTTTGGATTGGCTTAGAAACAGGATCAAGAACCTTTTTTATACTTGTGGTGGTGTAAAGACCATCAACAACACAGGGGAGGAACTGGACAGAATTTGGGGGAAGGCCTTAGGCAAAGTGGCAGGCAAAGGGGAAGTGGTAATCATGGTTGACTTTAATCAGCCTGATGTGGAGTGGAACATTCTTGCTGCAGCTACAACTAGCAGTGGGGTTATCCAAGACTCATGCATGGGCATTTCTGATCAGGTGGCTACAGATCCCACTGGAGACAGGGCAATGCTGAATTTGGGAGTTACAAACAGGGACAACATGGTAGACATCACAGTGGGTACCCCCGGGGTTCAAGTGATCATTGTACAGTGTAGTTTGGAACATGGATTGGGCAGGGTTAAAAAATGCTAGGACAATGGTCCTGGACTTTGGTGGAGAGATTTTAGAGAAAATAGAGACTGCCTTAAGAAATATTTTGAAAGGGGCGATAGCTGGGGGGGGGGTAAATGCTCAATGGAATAGAATAAAGAAGAGAATAACTGAGTTAAAGGGGCACTGTCAGCTTTTTCCCTTCTTTTGGGGCATACAAATACAATGTAAGTTCTGGCACTGAGCCATTCTACATGTGTTGTAAAATACATCTAGCGATATAAAAAAACGTAATTTTGTACCTGTTTTGGTCATTTTCCACAAAAGTCAACATTCCCTCGGCCTGATCAGAAAGTACCCACCACCAGAAGCATCGCTAGGTTCAGAACGTGCATCAGGCATGAGCGCAGTCACGAGGCTCAATTTTTTTACCATGCCACTTGTAATTATAAGTTCACCAGTGAATTATTAAACACTGAATTGTTTAATTGTCTAAAAGCAAAAAACTGAGCACTGAGAAAGCATCATTATGGGCAGACCTGCTGGACAAATGGTCTTTTTCTGCCATCAAGTTCTATTGTTCTATGTTTCCACAGTTGATCTGGCTTGCAGCACTGAGACCTGGCTGGTGATGATGCAGGGCCAGTTCTGGAGGTGTTCATCCCAGCTGGTTTCTCTGTGGTTCATTGCCGTGGAGGGATCAAGGGGTGGGGAGAGCCATATGTTTTAGATCCGAGTTGAACTTACAGTGCACCCAATAGGAGATACTTTGTCATTTGAATGTGTGGCTGCACATGGGGTCCGGGTGCAGGTCATAGGATCCTTCTTGTGAACCAGCCTCCTAGGCATGAGAGGGATTTCCTGCAGAAAATCACAGACTTCATCACCGAGAGGTCTTTGAGTCACCCAGATGGTCAATTCTGGGTGACTTCAGTTCTAGATTGATGACAAGTCTCATAATTTGGTCAAGATTTCCTCCAGTTGATGTTATCACTTGGCCTTGCACAAGTGGTTACTACTGCGACTCATCACTGCGGCTATGCCTTGGCCCAGTGTTCTCATTGAGGCTTGAGATAAATAATCTCGAGATTAATCCGGTCAGTCGGATCACTGCACTGTGAAATTCTTGTTCAGGGTCCTTCATAGTTGTCCTCCCTCGAGCAAGGTGGTCCACTGACACTCTTTAAAGGGACTGTCCCCAATGGTACATCAAGCAGCATTAGACCTCTCAGCTGTGATGGCTGCATGTGGGACAGGATTGGAGAAAGTGGTAGAAGCCTATAATGGGGCTGTTGCCTCAGCCCTTGATACTGTCACACCAGTTCATATACAACCCAGATCTTCTCACTTAGGATCCCTGTGGTTTGACAAGGAGCTTAGGAGATGAAGGCTTTGTCACAGATTAGAGCATTGTTGGCAGAAACCGGGGCAGAGCAAGACAGAATTTACTTATTTAAAAGTTTCACCAGGAAAGACATACTGAGCAGACATGTTCATTTCCAGATGCATCCTGGGAGAGAGGGGACAATGTTACACAGCAAGTTCAGCAGTAAAAGTCAAAAACAGTGCAAAATGGAAATAGAATACAAACATATACTGGATGAGCAAAATAGATAACAATATATTTCAATAAAGACAATAAATAACAAGATGTAGACTAACAAGAACAAGAATTAACTCACTATTTTATAAAGTATTGAATATTTTGGAGTTTGTAAGATGTGTGGGTGTATGATTGGAAAGTTGAGTGGTTGGGTGTACAAGTGTGGTGTGGATTAGTCGTGTTGGTGTGGTAGTTTATTTTGGGTGCTCGCCGAATGTGTGAAGATGTGCTGGGATGGTCAGGCATTAGTCCCCCTCCAGGCTTAAAGACCGCCACCCTTTTAGGTGTCACCCACTATCCCCAGAGGTATATAGATGCTGCAGGGCTCTGGGGAGTGTGGAGGGGCAGGCTCTGGGGCGAATGGAAAGGAGTGGGCAGATTGAGACAGTGAGGGCAAGAAGACACCTGGGGTGAAATGGATTCAGGAAAGGGTCCTCCCTGCCTGATTCCCATATCCAAGGGTTCTGTTTGCAGCAGGCAGGTAGCTCGGTCATCACAGGTGACTCACTCTACTTGGACGGTGTTATGTAATGCCAGGTCCATTAAAAACAAGACTGCTATAACAGCTGATCTTGTTGGGTCATCAGACCTGGTGTGCATCACCGAGACCTGGCTGGATGAAAATGCTGGCCCTGTTTTGGCTTCCGCTATACCAGCCAGGTACTCGGTGATAAATTGTCTGAGGTTAGATCGTATGGGTGGGGGCGTGGCCATCTGTTTTAGATTGGAATTGAACCTGGTGGAGGTACCAGTGGGGACCACCAACTCCTTTGAATGTATCATGGGTGAGGGTGTGGGGTGCAGGATTCTTCTCATCTACCATCCACCAGTTGATGGGAATGTTTTCCTGCGGGAAGTCACGGACTTCTTTGTTGACCTGATATTGGGATCCTCCAGATGGCTGATCATGGGGATTTCAATGCCTGGATCGATGATGAACTCTAGCAGTTTGGTCAGGAATTTCTTGACTAAGGAATTAGCTGGGCTTCACACAGTCATTTCCTCCTCGACCCATGTAGGTGGTCATTCATTGGACTTGGTATTTCTCCTGGGGATGGAGATATCTAACTTGGTGGTGAACCAGTCGGGTGGTCTGACCATCATGCCATTGGGTTCAGCTTCCTAGCCCCTACTAGGCCGGCCTCTTCGGAGGTGGTCTGGTACCGCCTTTGAAGTGTGTTTCTCCAGAGGGTTTGATGGTGGTGCTGGACCTATCGGATCTACCAAGTGAATGCATGGATCCTGGGACCTGGTACTTGCCTATAACAAGGCAGTGGTGGGGCCCTGGATTCCACTGCTCCTGTTCAGGTTCGCCCCACTCTCTTGACCCAGGTCTCCTTGGTTTGCTGAGACCTTGAGGGAGTTGAGGAGAGGGACAAAGGCTTGAGAGATGTTGGTGGAAGTCAGACCTGGAGTGTGATAGGCTTTGTTTGATGGACCATTATCGGTCGATCAATCAGTAATTACCCGTAAGAAGGCAGAATTCCTGTCCAGGGAAATTGTTGCCAGAGATCGATCAATTCTACTCTTCTGACCATGTGCAGATTGTGCAATGCAACCATCTTCAGCCTGGAAGAGTTTTTCACAAGAACAGTATGAGGAGTTTGCTCGATTCTTTCACGGATAAGGCTGCCACAGTCAGGTCTGATCTCCTCCTGACTCTCTCTCAAATGGGAGTTGTGGAAGTCAGCAGGAGATGTCGGACACCCAGTTTGTGTGGTTTGACTTCGACCTGCCCACAATCAGTGACACTGTGATGGTCGTCCAGTCGCTGCAACCGACCAACTGTAGTTTGGATCCGGGCCCCACACACCTTTTAGTAAGATGGGTGGATAAAATTGGCCCAGCCCTTGCCAAGATAGCCTGGTTGTCTTTGGAGAGGGGAATTTTTCCTGATCCCCTAAAGGAAGCTGTGGTCCAGCCCCTTCTTAAGAAGTCCTCCATGGACTCGGACTGTCTGGCCAAATACAGGCCTGTCTCTAACCTACCCTTAGTGGGTAAGGTTATTGAGAAGGTGGCTGCGTCACAGCTGGACGATCATTTGACCAGCCACAATGTCTATGATTCTCTCCAGTCCGGATTTAGGAAGAGACATAGTACCGAGATGGCCCTTGTCGGGGTACTAAATGATCTCCTAATAGTGAGAGATCAAAAGACCCATTGCATCTTGGTCCTTCTAGATCTCTCTGCGGCATTTGACACCATGGACCATGATGTGCAGTCGGAGCACGTGCGGCTCATCTGTGGACTGTCTGGTATGGTCCTCAGTTGGTTTCAATCTTTCCTTGAAGGTAGAACTCAGAGGGTGGTGTCTGGGCTTTTTTTCTCACCACCACTCCCCCTATTCTGTGGGGTGCCACAGGGTTCCATCTTGGCACCCATGTTGTTTGCATTGTATATGCTGCCATTGGGAGTTATTGTTAGGTGATACGGCTTGAGTTTTCACTGCTATGCAGATGACACTCAGCTGTACATGTCCTTTGTGCCTGGCCAGGGTGATGCTGTCTCGGTCTTTAACAAATGTCTCACCAAGATCCAGGATTGGATGAGTGTGAGCTGGATGTGGTTAAACCTGGAAAAAACTGAGGTGTTGGTTGTGGACCCAGGTTGTCGGGAGGTGTGTTTGTTGGCAGGATCACTTTTGGGTCTTTGGTTTGGGGGCGCACAGCTAATTATCTTAGACTGGGTGTGGAACCTGGGTGTTATGTTTGATGACTGCCTGACCCTTAATCACAGGTGTCAGCAGTTGTCAAAACCTCTTTTATCATCAGAGAAATATCACCAGGGTGAAGCACCTGGTTCCTTCGATGATCTTCCAACTTTGGTCCACGCCTTCATTATCTCCTGTCTTGACTACTGCAATGCCCTTTATCTAGGGCTAACGGGGTTGACATCCACCGCTGGCAGTTAGTGCAGAATGCAGCTGCCAGGCTTTGACTGGCACCTCCAGGACCAGTCATATAATGCCTGTCCTCTGTGGACTGCACTGGCTGCCAGTAAAGTGACAGATCACCTTCAGGGTCAGTTTGCTGGACCTATAAGGCCCTACATGACCAGGGACTTAGTTACCTGCAAGATCTTCTTCACCCCTACTGTCCTCTCGCTCTCTCTGATCCACTGATGAGGGATTACTAGAGATTCCCAAGGTCTGTTTGAAGACATCTGGCCAGGTCATCAGTTCCTCATGGCCCTGACCCTGTGGAATTCTCTACCTCATCAGGTGCGAGACTGCTTGACTGTCCAAAGTTTCAAAGCAACCTTGAAAATGTATTTATTTAGCCTAGCTGACCCTGATTTTTAATGCTGTTATGTTGACTGGTTTTAACATATTGTTTTATCTTTTGGTGTATTTTAACTATTTATTGTAGAAGCGCCTTGGTTTTGGAAAGGCGGTTTTTATAAATAAAGAATGAGTTGAGCTGAGTTGAGAAAGGTGCAAGGATACTAATAATGGCTCTGAGAACCCATTATGGTGAGTATCAGTGAGCAATCTCCCATTAGAAGGCAGCAATTCTGTCCAGGTAGATGGTGGCAGAGAGGAACAGACTGGCTCAGCTCTTCAGACCCGCCCGATACGAAGAGTTCACTTAGTTCTTCTCTGACAGAGTGTCTTTGATCAGGCCAGGGATAATCCCAACTGGGTGTAGCAGCCCAGTAGTGTACAGTGGGTTGTCTCAATGGGCACCCTCATGCCTGGTGTGAGTTTAGGCTGGTTTTGGTGGAGGAGATGTGTGGGGTGATTTCTAAACTGCAGCCCACTTACTGTGAACTAGACCCAGGTCCAACATGCCTCCTCATGAGCTGTGCTGGATTTTTGGGTCTGATGTTTGCTGAGATTGTCCAGTGTTACCTTTCAGAGGGAATTTTTTTCCAAGTGCATTGAAAGATGCACTGGTGAGACACTTTCTAAAAAATCCATCTTTGGACCTGGACTGTTTGAAAAATTTTAGACCGGTCTCTAACCTTCCATCCTTAGGAAAGATGATTAAGAAGATTGTGGCTCTGCAGCTCGAGGTCCACCACAAGACCTTTAACATCTGTGAGCCACTCCAGTTCAGATTTAGATCCACGCATAGTACTGAGACCACATTGGTCACAGTGCATAATGTCCTCCTTAGGGCTAGAGCTAGAGGGGAGCAGTCAGTTCTCATTCTGCTTGATCCCTCATCAGAATTTGATACTGTGGACCATAAGTTTTTGCTGGATCATCTCAGTGAGTACTGTGGACTCACTGGTATGATCATCAGCTGGTCTGAGTCCTTCTGCAGTGGCAGGATGCAGAGAGTGGTGATGGGAAATTTTACTCACTCCCAAGCCCTGCTCTTTGGTGTACCCTAAGGTTTGATTCTCTCACCCATGTTGTTCATAGTATACATGCAGTCCCTGGTGATATCATCAGATTGCACCCAGGACACCTGGCAGAGTCCACATACTGAATTTATGTCTGGTCGAGATCTAAGACTGGATGTCTTCTAGCTGGCAGTGGCACAACTCAGAAAGGATGGAAGTACTAGTGAATGAGATTTGTTGATGGCAGGTGTGGGGCAACAGTGAGAGGACCAGTCTAGTATTTGGTTCTTCTAGTCTAGTGGCTTCTACTAAGATGAAGAATCTGGATGTCATTCTGGATGAAAGACTGACATCTCAGATCCAGGTATCATCCATAGTCTGGAATGGCTTTTTATCATTTTGTAACATCTCCTGGATTAATGTCTTGATATTGCCAAAGGATCCTTTCACTGGTGCATAGCTTTGTGACCTCCATGCTTGACTACTGTAATGCTATCTGGGGTGAATGGAGGGGTCCTATGATGCCTCACAGCTAGTGCAGAACGCAGCAGTCAAGTTACTCATGGGTCTTCCAAGGTCACATCATGTGAATCCAGTCCTGCGTGATCTGCACTGGCTGCTAGTGAAGTGGCAAATCTCCTTCAGGTTCAGTTTGCTGACCTACAAAGCTCCACATGGACTGGGCCCAGATTACCTGAGTAAGCTCCTGTATCTTTACTGCTCACCTTGTCCTCTCCACTGCTCCTAGAAGAACGTCATAGCAGTTCCCAGGGCAAGGTTTAAGACATAAGGCGACCGCACATGTGAGGTAGCTAGTTCAGCCATGTGGAACTTGCTTCCCATGTCTCTGTGGCAGCCTTTAAGAGGGGCCTAAAGACCCACCTTTTCAGTCTAGCCTTTGATCTGATTTAATACAAGTATACAAAACTTGCCCACAGAAACAGGCCTCACGGTCTATAAAGTCTGGTCGAAAGCGCAGACAGCACCCTTATATTGCAGCTACCCCCACCCCCACTCCCCCCTCACCTCCAGAAACTGCTCAGTGTTGTTTACCCAGTCCCCCCCCTTGCTCTGTCCCATGCCCTTTTGAAACTGCACACCGTCCTGCATGCCACCACCTCCTCTGGTAGAGCGTTCCATTTTGACACCACCCTCTCAGTGAAATACCACTGGTCTTAACATTTACATTACCCTTCCTACTGAATTTGCACTTTATGTTTATGTTGCTTTTATCTAATATGTGCTGTGTTTCTTTTGGTGGTGTATTTTATTGTTATGTTGTACAGCACCCAGAGCCTCTGGGATTGGGCGATAAATAAATAAAATTACTGCTACTAGTACTTCTTTAAACTGAATTACAGGCTTGCATGTTTAACTACTGGGCCTAGGGATCAAGCCTTACATCCCTGGTCCCAGAGACAGCAGCTCTAACCATTCAAGAACCCTTTCTTCTATTGATTTGGAGTCCACTCCGCAGAAAGCGGAGTTACTAGCGGGGTACCGCAGGCTTCAGTACTGGGACCTGGTCTCTTTAATAACTTTATAGGTGACATTGCAGAGGGACTGGAAGGGAAAGTATGCCTCTTTGCAGACAACACAAAGATTTGTAACAGGATTGATACATGGGGGGGGTAGAAAGGATGAGAAGGGATTTGGCAAGGCTGGAGGAATGGTCAAAAATATGCAAGCTTAGATTCAATACAAAAAAGTGCAAAGTAATACACCTTGGAAACAAAAGCCCAGGGGAAGAGTACACAATGTTGGGGAGGTCCTAACAACAACAACAACATAGAAGGGACCTGGGGGTAGTCATATCACATGACCTAAATCAAGGCAAGTAATGCGAGAAGGCAGTAAGGAGGGTTGGGGGATACTGGGATGCATAGGAGAGGCAACACAGTAGAAACAGAAAGTTGTTATCCCTCTGTACAGACTATGTGAGAACCCATCTGAGTGCAGTTCTGGAGACCCCATCTCCACAAGGACATAGACAGGATGGATGCAGTCTAGAGGAGGGCAACTAAAATGATGCAGGGTCTGGAACTAGAACTAGAAGCCATATGAAGAGAGACTAAAGGAGCTTAATATGTATATCCTCGAGGAAAAGAGGGAGAGGCGGACATGATAGAAACATTTAAGTACCTCAAGGGAATCAACAAAATCAAGAGGGTAGCATCTTTCTGAAAAAAGAGATGTGCACATGAACAAGAGGGCACAATTTGAAGATAAAGAGGGGGTGGGTCAGGGGCAACATGAGGAAGTATTTTTTCATGGGGAGGGTGGTGGATGCAAGGAACAGTCTTCCTGAGGACGTCATGGGGTCAAAAACACTGAGGAAATTCAAGAATGCATGGGACAGACATAAAGCAATTCTAGTGGGGGTCAGGAGGAAGTAGGCTATTGGTTAACTAGGATCTGCAGCTTATCCAATAGGTAGGGGAATGGGCAGACTGGGTGGACCAAGTGGTTCTTACCTGCCGTCAAACTCTATGATGTGTTAGACTGGCACTTGTTCTTGTGTGCTGCAGTCTTCATGTGTTTCATTAGAGTATACATTATTGCATCACTTTTTTTCCATTGTTCTTTGCATGTTTGCAATCTCACATTTCACCATCAGATGGCACTCTACATCTGGTTCCTGATTCTGTTAATTCTCTATAGCCAGGGATGGAATCACCATTGCCAATGTAAAGTCTCTCCCCAGCTTGTTTTGGGGAGGGGGCATCTTTTGTAACCCGAATTACAGGCTTGCAGATTTAAGGGCTGCACCCAGGGATCCTTAATTGAATCCCTGGTCCCACAAGCGGCAACTGTAACCATTCAACTAAAAGGAAACCTTTTAGCCAAGGCTAGCATCCTTTTACAGATTCCATGTGTTGTTCTTCCTGCAAACTGCCTCTTAGGTATAGTTGCTCTGAGTGTTCTGAACAATCATCACCCTTTTTTTTTTTTTAGTCAAGGAGTTAGGCTAGCTCTTGTTCTTTTATGCTACAATCTTCACTTTCTCCACCAGATTGCATTTTGCATCTGGTTACTAATTCTGAAAACATCAAAAACCTTTAGAAAAGGTTTACTGAGGATGTCCTGACTGTGGGGCATGGATAAAGAACATTCCTAAGGGAAAGTTTGCAAGGACTAAGAACATTGCAAAGTTATAAAGGCTTATGCTGATAAACTGACATGTAAGGATAGGGGTGCAGTTCAATCATGACTGAAGAAGTCCATCAGTCTGCAGAACACAGGTGAAGAGTGGAGCTTCTGGTAGGGACTAGGCAACAAGAGACAGGCACAGAAGACACCTTCATAGTTACATAGAGTGTGCAGGCACCAGAGGTGGAAGGGCTCATTTAGAATGCGGGCATGGTATTATCAAAACAAAACTCACTGTGATGAAGCTTAAGGAACCCATTAGAATGCCAAGTACAAGGGTTAGGAAATTGAAAAACACAGTGGTCCAAAGACAACAAGCTCTTAATGTGCAGTGGCAGCCAGTGACAAGATACATTATATATCTGGATATATCGGGAAAATACCAGAGAACTCCAAATGAAAGTATGCATATTTCTTGTTATATATTGTGATATAGCTGGATATTCTGCATCACGTAATTGGCTACCACTGTATATCATCACTTAGTACAAAACCACCTGCTGGTTGCCATAGATGTAGTTACTGTCAAATGTGTATGATTGTGCTCAGAACAGACTGGTGTCCTCAACACTACTTATGACAATATATGTAGGTTTGTGCTAATGGGGCCTCCCTCCATGCACCACGGCACCCTATACTAATCCCTTGGCTGGCTCCCCCTACAGGCCAGCATAACTACGCACAAGGGTGCATCACTGACAATACTCTTAGAAGCAGTATCTTATCCCCTACTCCTCCCAGATCCAACTTAAGGCTCCGTCCCGCTGCCTCCAGCAGTCCACTGTACTGCAGCTCTAAGTCCCTCGGGCCTCCACCTGCCTGGGCAGCAGTGCCTTGTCCATCACTGCTCCCAGGCTGTGGAACAAACTTCTGGCCTCCCTCCACCCCTTGACACCTCACTCCTCCTTTAAGACCCAGTTTGAATCATGGTTACTGGAAGAGGCTAAATGCAATTGTGCCATGAGGTGACCCATGGGTTATCCTCTCCCTACTCTCAATGCCTTCTTCTACCCCTCCATATCCTGAGTGGTCTAATTAGGCCTGCTTATACCCCTATTTAGTGCACATACACAGTGATGACTGAGTGCAATGACTGCAATGATTGCACCCTTTATAAGTATTCCTGTACATATTTGTACCTATGTTGTTATCCTGATTGTGTCCTACTGCATTTCTTACACTTGCCAATGTCAACCTTGCTCAATGAATTCCATGTATTTGAACTGTATATTTCTCTTACTGTGCCATCTTTATGGCCCAGGTCATGCTGAAAATGGTCCCTGGGATCAGCGCATTTACTCGGTAAACAAATAAATAAATCTACGTATTCGTGTGCTCCTGTGGAGCTCACTACATAGAGAATACTGTCGGACAACAGTGCATAACCAGCCTGTGCTGTGACAGAGGGGTTCTGATTACATCAGACCTCGAAAGTGAAGCTCGAGAGGTCCAATGTAATCAGAAGCCTGAGGTGGCAGCACAGACTGGTTAGGCATGTGATTGCCCAACCAGTATTTTTATAGTATATCAATTTTTTTGTTTTGTTTTTATTTAAAAAACCAAAAAAAAACAAGTGTTTTCACAACACTCTTGCGGCAGCAGCAAATGTGCCACAGGTTTCAGTTCAGAACTTGAACTGATTGCTGGGTGCATGGCAGCACTGTGAAAAACAGCAGCTGCCTGGATTACTTCCGATCAGCTGGAATCTTGCTGTACCACAGAAGAGTACAGCCAGGTTCCATGACCTTTGAACTGTGGTACAAACAGGTTTCAGCTGGCATGGAAATCCATGCAGAACAAACCTTCACTATACACTATTGTTTGTGTGTATACTGAAGGGTGTCTTTATTGAGTAGGAAGGTTCTCATGCCTTTGTGTGAGAGGACCATGAAACAAAGCTGAGCTGTTCTGTCAGCCTCATAACAGCATGACAGAATGTTCTTATTCAATAACACACAGACCTCAGTGCACATATAAACTGACTTGAGTACACTTATAAACATATTATGCATCACTCACATTGACTACAGTGATTTAGAAGATTTTTGTTAGATTTTTTAAATTTAAAATTTACTCTTGCCTCATTATCATTATCATCCGCCAGACACTGCTAGCTAAAGTTTTCCATGTGGTCCTAGTGCCCGACGGCACTAGTCTTAATGGTTATTACCTACCGCAAGAGCCCTCTCGAAGTAAGATCAATTAAATTCCTGTACTATTTGTTTTCAAAGCCCTCAGTGTTTTAGGTTTCACCTACCTCAGCAGTATCTGGAGTTTCAATGCTTCAGCTCAACTATGCATTTCACTAGTCAAGCCCTTCCTGTTTCAGGGGTGTCATCTTTGATGATGGATGGAAACTTTTGGGGGGGGGCCTAACCTGCTGAACCAACTTCCATATGAAACACCTAGACATTCTTTCCTGAATGTTAATTTGGAATTCCCTAAATGAGCAGTACAGTCAAAATTTGCTGAAACGTATATTGCGCAGACTGTGCGTATGTGTGTGGGGGGGTGTGTGTGTGTGGCCCTGGTGTGCCCTCCCGTTTGCTATTAGGACTTTTTTTCTAAATTAGCCTGCTTGTTTTATGGTAGTTTATGGCCCTGGGAGCATCATTTTAGTAAGGTTTATTGTTCTTTTTCCTACGGTGCCTTCTGTCCCATGTGATAGTGATGCGTTTGGAACACTGATTCAGCAAGTACTGTACTAGAGAGGTAGGAGCCCGACGTTCTGGCCTCCACGAAATAGCTCTAATTCAATATTTTTATTTTCCATGTGTGCGTCCTGTCCAACTAGTCGGAGTAAATGTTCTGCTTTTGAAACTTTTCATTTCAGCAAACTACACAGCCATAAAAGCATACAAATCACCCCAGATCAATCATATAATTAGTAAAGACACTAGCTGTTTTCTTACCGAATAACCCACTCAATTAGCCCTTCAGTATTCGCTGAACTATAAATGTAACCAGTAGTGCTCACTAGTAAAGAAAGTTACTTAATATCACAAGTTCTTCTATTGTAAATGGACTAAACCAGTGCTTGCTGGGTCCGTGGTCCCAGGTACGTCGCTGTCACATGGGACATGAGGTACTGAGGGAAAAAGGAGAGTGATCAATTTTGCTACAGTGGATATCCCAAGGGGCTGTAAAACTAGCAGGATAATTGAAGAAAGTTCCTGATGGGCAAAGGGAAGGGCACACTAAGACTACACACACAAATAAAACAGTCTGCACAGCATATGGTTTTGCAAATTCTGACTGTACTACTCCTTTTAATTAAATTTAACATATTACTTAGTACTTTAAACTAGGAGTGGGGGGTGGCAGTTGGGGAAGAGATATGCAGAGACCACAGGTTGGGAAGCCATATGAGCTTACCCCCATAACAGTGACAAAGGACAAATGGTAAGTACTGTTGGTGATGCTAGGAAAGGGGGCAGGATGGGGGAGGGTGGAAGGTGGTTACCCTAATGCTAGGAGCCTTGGGAGGAAAACTGCAGAGTTACAGGTTCTCATGGCAGAGGGAGAGGTGGACATTGCAGTCATCATGGAAACATGGGCCACCCAATACAATGATTGGGACCCGCCTGTACCTGGGTACAGATTATTTCTAGGGACAGAGGATGGGGAAAGGAGGGGGTGGCACTATATGTGAAGGAAGGACTGAAGTGTATAAGGGAGGAAGGGGAGGAGGGTAGTACGGAGTCACTTTGGATGCAAATCCAGGATTCCAAGAATAGGATTCTTAGAATGGGAGTGGTGTACAGGCCACCATCTCAGACGGAGGAGTTGGACAGGGAACTAGCAGGACAGATCAGGAGGACCTGCGAGAAGGGTAGTGTGGTGATTACGGGGACTTAAACATGCCAGGAGTGGCCTGGAGCACCCCAACAACCAGGAACAGAAGGGAGCAGGTACTGCTGGATGCCTTCCAGGACAGCTTCCTGCTGCAAATGGTCAGTGAACCAACCAGGTTATGAAATACCCTTGACCTTGTGCTGGCAAATGGGGACTTTGTGAGAGAACTTACAGTGGAGGAACCGCTGTCAGGGAGTGACCACCGCTCAGTATGGCTCACATTGGATATGAGCAGGAAGGAGTGGAATCTGGCACAATAGTGCTGGACTTCAGGAGGGCTGACTTTGGGAGGATGGGGGAAGTGGTAAAAGGGTACCTGGCCAGAATTCAATTTAGTATGGACACTAACCAGAGGTGGGAGCTCATAAAGCTGGGGATAGTGGAGGCAACCAAAACCTGCTGCAAAGCCCAGAGCAAGAAGACTAGGGCTAAAAACCGATCTGGCTGAGCAAGGAGGTCATGGAAAAGGTAAGGAGGAAAGAGCTACCTTTAGGAAGTACAAAAACAGGAGGGGAGGACAGGAGGAGTACTTGACAGAATCGAAGGAGGTGACAAGGGCAGTAAGGAGAGCCAAAGCATCTACGGAACTTAGGCTGGCACAAGGCATTAAGAAGGGGAGAAGGACTTCTTTAAGTACATCGGGAGAAAAGGAGCTGTAAGGACCACATAGTAAGGATTAGGAAGAGGGTGGGTTGTAGGTTACGATAGCAGTCAATTAAATGAGTACTTCTGCTCAGTATTTACTAAGAGAAGAGGGGGTGACACCCAAGGTGGGAGAAATGGCGAAGCAGGGGGAAGTGGTGACAGATGGGGAAATCATGAGAGCAGAGTTCAAGAGGGTTTGAAGGTACTGAGGGTGGACAAGGCACCAGGCCCAGATGGCATCCACCCCAGGGTACTGAAGGAGCTGGCAGAGGTCCTTGCAGGACCTTTGGCAGACCTATTTAATGCCTCACTACATTCTGGGTGTGTACCTCAGGACTGGAGGATGGTTCATGTAGTGCCCCTCCACAAGAGTGGCCCCAAGGATGAACTGGGAAACTACAGACCAGTGAGCCTCACATCCATTGTGGGTAAGCTAATGGAAACTATCCTGATGGAGAGGCTGGTGGCCCTCCTAGAGGCCAAAGGACTACAGGACAGCAGACAGCATGGCTTCATACGTGGCAGATCCTGCCAAACCAACCTGGTCGAGTTCTATGACTGGGTAACTAGGCAACTGGACAGGGGACGAGCAGTGGATGTCCTGGATCTGGATTTCTGTAAAGCATTCAACTCAGTGCGACATGGAAGGCTGGGAAGGAAGTTAGTAGGCAAAGGGGCAGGTGCAAAGCTGGTGAGATGGGTAGGAAACTGGCTGCAGGGAAGGCAACAGAGGGTGGTGGTGGGCGGAGAGCTCTCACACCCAAGGGAAGTGGCGAGCGGTGTTCCACAGGGCTCAGTGTTGGGACCAGTGTTTGGGATATTCATTGCAGACATATCATGGGACATCAAGAGCAAGATCAGTCTGTTTGCTGATGATACCAAGGTAGGCGCGGTGGTGGATGACCTAGGGGGATGGCAGGGGTTGCAGGATGATCTGGCGAAGCTTGAAACCTGGTCAGACACCTGGCAACTGGGCTTTAATGCCAATAAGTGCAAGGTGCTGCATTTTGGGATGAAGAACCCAAGGAGGAGTTACCAGCTAGGGAGTGCAGCTAGCCCAGACAGAGGAGGAGAAGGATCTGGTGTGCTCATTACAGGGTCAATGAACAACTCGCACAATGTAGGAAGGCAGCTGCAAAGGCCAACAAAATGATGGGTTGTATTGCAAGGGGTATATCCTCGAGGGGAGGAGGCGATTCTGCCACTGTATAGGTCATTAGTTAGACCACACCTGGGTACTGCGTGCAGTACTGGCCCGTGATCTGAAGAGGACATTAAGTTACTGAGGAGGGTGCAGCGAGTTTACAAAGATGATCAAGGGGCTGGGGACTTATCATACGAGAGGAGGTTGAAGGAGTTGAACATGAACTCACTGGAGGAGAGGAGAGACAGGGGTGACATGATTGAAACCTTTAAATACATAAAAGGAATAAACAAGATGGGTACAGAGGGGCTGTTCAAAGTAAGGGAGGGGAGGGCCACCAAGGGCCATGATATGAGACTGGAGTGAGGAAGGTTCAGGAGGGAGATGAGGAGACACTTTTTTACAGAGAGGGTGGTGGCTGGGTGGAATGCATTACCTGCTGAAGTGGTATGCAGTAGAACAGTGAATTGCTTCAGATGAGGATGGGACAGGACAAGGGGGAGGGTTAATGAAGGGGAAGGGTGGAAGGGCGGGGCAGCTGCAGAATAAGGGGTGCTAGCTGCACATTCGAGCAGACTTGATAGACCTCTAGGCCTTTATCTGCTGGCAAATTTCGTATGTTCGTATATTAAGTGACAACTGTATGCAGGGTAAAAGAACTACTGTTCTGAGTCCACCTTGTAAATGAGTTCTCTCAATGGTGATCCACCTGGTAAACTAAAGATTGATTGATTGAATGAGTGCTAATTGGCTGAAATCATGTAAATAATTTACAATATGTTGGATAGATTAAGAGGTAATTAAGAGTTAAAATGGGAAAGCACTTGGGAGCAATTGTTAACCCAAACTGGGAACATGCAATTGCCATACATGTCGGCAGCTTAGATGACTCCACAAAACATGAGCAGCAGTCTTTGGGTATTGAAAGAAAAAGCATGGACCAACAGCAGGAGTGGAGATTTTGCAACCAAACTGGATAAAAGGGAAGCAGACTGATTACACGCTTGATGCTGTGCATTAACCTCGCCTCTATGATACATTTGAGTCGGATCTTTTCACAGTGATGGCTTCTGTATATAATTGATTGTACCTGTATACATCTTTCTTGTTTCCTCTTTAACTATTCCTGTTCCCTTTTTTCTCTCCTTCTATCCCTTTGATCCTACCCACTGGTTTTCTTTTTTGTTTTAACTTCACCCTCATTTCTTACTTAGTTACCGTGGAGCAGGTTACAGAATTATGGCAAGGAGGGTGGGGAGGGACACTTAGGTCATGATATGATATTAGAGGGTGAAAGGTTTAAGAAAGAATTGAGAAGGCACTTTTTTATAGAGAGGGTGGTGGCAGAGTGGAATGCGCTATCAGCAGAAGTGGTGGCCTGTAAAACAGTGGGATGCTTCAAGACGGGTTGGGACAGGACAAAAGGGAGAGTCAAGGGAGGGGTGCAGGGAGAGGCAGCTGCAGAATAGGGTTGTTAGCTGCAAAATCGAGCACACTTGATAGACCAAATGGCTTTTTTCTGCTGGCAGTTTTTGTATGTTCGTGACGTAAACCTTGAACAAGGCAGTATAGAGATGTATCCAGTCTTGTTTTATGTTTTTTTCTCTCTTGCAGAATAAGGAATATTCTGATTTAGGATCATCCCAGTATTACCAATGTGAAAAGATGCAGCAACTAGTGCAAATATAAACAAAGGACACGCTAACTGAGGTCTGCAGGTGCTATCTACTACTCACACAACGAAGCTGAACTGTAGAAAAATAGAACAGCAGAGCACACCAAACACAGAAACACAGAAACATAGAATCTATTGGAAAATCGGCAATGGCATATCAAGTCTGGCCATAGTTGTTGCTACCTGACTCCCCCCGGCCTAGGGCCATGGTGGATTACTTCCCCCACCCTCCTTCCGATGTCTACCCCTTCTTGTTTTCCCCAAGTGGGATTATAAATCCCCTGGCCTTGCCCCACCCATGTTTGAACTTTTATTGGTCCCTGCCTCCACAAACTCCACCAGTAATCTGTTCTAAGGCTCCACTGCCCTTTTCATAAAGAAAAACATCCTCACATCCTTCTTAAATCTACCTCCCAGCCTCCTCCAGTAGAACTCCCTTGAGACTGCATCTCAATGTTTTAGCAAGCATGTCCTTGCAATGTACCCTATTTTACACCCCTTAGGAGCTTATGTGTCTGTATCATGACCCCCTCTCCTGGTTGGCCTCCAGCAAGTACATGTTCAGGGCTTTCAGATGTTCCTTGTAAGATCTGCACTGCTAGCACTGAATCATGTTTGTGACCCTTTGCTGCACTGACTCCAGCCAATCTATGTCATTCTCAGGCAAGGACTCCAGAACTGGGCACAGTCAGTACTCCCAGATCTATGGGGATTCGTGTATTTTACAGGGTCTCGGGCTTATGAGGAAAGGCTGCCTGAGATTTAAAGCCCAGGGAAAATTGTCTGCTGACAGTCTCAGAGGATCACTTAGATGGTGGCTGAGATGAGATTACAGCCGAGCAGAGCCTATCTGGTTGACAGACCCCAACATGCTCCTATCACACACTCACTGTACATTTGGATTGGCTGCTTTTAAGTTGCTTGATGCTGCAGAGGATAAAATTGCAGCCTACTTCCCATCGGTCTTTCATGTGCCCAGCTTGAAGAATGAGGACAGCCAGCTTGCCAGCCGGGATTCAGCGAGCCTCAAGTGCGGGAGCGTGAGTGACCAGCAAGGTACTCTGCCTAAAGCTGCATCAAGCGTCCTTCAACATATTATTTTTAAAGAAAATTTTGGGTAAGCTGCCCTGTGGACTTGCTTGAAGCTGTTCTAATGCCATGTTAAGTAGCAGTCCACAAGTCATAATTAGAAACTACAGCTAAAGCTTAGCAGAGTGGGGCTGTCAGACCACACAGTACTGAACTGTTCTCCTGCTTGTAATTTATAGACTGTAGCCTCTTATCCCTTCACTGTATTGTACCCTTTGTCCTTGGTGGGAGGGAGGGAATCAGCAGACGTTGCATTGGTCAGGCTGCACCAGGAGTATTGTGCAAGGGTTTGGTCACCCAATAATAAGGAGGACATACTAAATATCGAGGGAGTCCAGAGAAGACTTACCAAAAAAGTAAAAGGATTAGAAAATAAAACATGTAACAATATATTGGTCAGTCTTAATCTTTATTTATTGCATTATCGTAGAATAAGGGGAGATCTATGTTTCCTATATAAGAGTATGGAAGATGACAAGTTACTAAAAGAACTGGGGTTTACATATAAACTTGGGAGAACTAGTTCAAGGAAACATAATAAACAATTGCACCAACAAATTTGGGAACATAACTTTCGGAAATATTGGTATAGTTTAAGAGTTGTGGGAACCTGGAATAACTTACCAATGAAAACTGTTAATAGTACAATTATGAATGAATTCAAGAATGTGATAGATCTATTTTTTGGAGATAATAAATTCTTATGTCAATAATAATTGGAAGGCGAGCCTTATAGGATGGAATTTCTATCCTCGGCTTGAATGATCCTATGAAACCCTAAGAAGCCCAGTAACTGAACTGCCTTATTGCCATTTGCAGATAACCAAAGCGTCTGTGTGTGTGTGTGTGTGTGTGTGTGTGTGTGTGTGTGTGTGTGTGTGTGTGATGGAGAGAGAGAGACAGAAAGTGAGACAGGGAGCGCATGAGAATGATTGACACAATTGATTTTTATGCCATTTTTAAATAAAATGCCACCTGAAATGAGTGGCAATAAATGAGGAATCTGGACATTTAATGCCATTGTTAAAAATCTACTGATTCAGAAAAAGAATAAGTGCCTTAGGTAAAGTTTTTGCTTGTGTTTTGGGCCACCTGTAACTCTGGACTGAGAACACAAATAATCTTTGTTGAGGGATCAAGAACCCAGAAGTCTCAGCTGTTTAATGTGTTCTTATTTATTTTAACAGGTTAGAAATTGGAGGCAGTATAGCACAGTGGTTTAAGGCTCTGAGCTGCAAATCTAGAGACCTGGGTTTGAATCCCACAGCCCCCACTTGCATACTGTGTGACCCTGAGCAAGTCACTTAACTTCCTTTGCTCCCAGGTTGCACCTGTAAACAAGCTTTTAGCTCAGTGTGTCTCAGCTGATTAAACAATTGGAAAAAATCCCTACAACATGTTACATAATGTGATATGTTGTAGGTGATTTTAACTTGTAAAAATAAATAAGAACACATAAAACAGCCTTACTATTTATTATAGTGATTTTACTGGCAGGCATAATGAAGCCAATTGTGTACTTTCATTGGCTTGTCCATACATGAAAATCTACTGCCATCCATCTAAGGTATGGACTGCTTCAGAAGCAGGGAAGGACGGAGCTCAGTCTCCTCAATTTTTAGCACTTTAAGCCTGAACTACTACTGGCTAAATTAAGGAGCTTTTGCCTCCGATTGGCTTTTCCATAAGCCTGCATTCTGAGCTCCCTCACTGCTACCTGGACAATTTTTTAACCCTTGGCTTTTCCAGCTCAGCTCTGCTCCCTTTTACAAAAGTGTTTTTCTTAACTTTTAAGTGTTTCAGCACTCTCGCTGAAAAGTGTGGTAGCTTAGCTGCAAATTTCACACTCGCCTCCCCATCCCCACCCTGACCTTTATTAAATTATCCTTTGCTCCACCCAGATCCTATAGCCCCTCACTCATTGGCTGTGAGCTAAGGGACTACTCAGTCTTAAAGGGATAACGTAGTCCCCTTGACATCACTACTTTAACACTTGCCAGCATATTCTCCCTGTATAATGTTAACAGAATACTGTGCTCGCTCACTCCAGCAACTGCTGAGAACCCTGCCTTACAGCTAATTCTTATTTTTTAATTCCAGCCCTCTTGGCCCATCCTAGACCAGGTTCCACTGGCCCTAGCTTCTGGGACCCACTTCTGTAGATTCCAACTACGATTCTGTTACTATGACAACCTATTTCTTCTACCTACTACTCTTCTCCCTGCTCCTGCTGCCATTCCCCTCTGGCAAGATCGGGGAGCTCTCACACTTTTCTTCCCCATCTCTCTCAACTAAATCCCTCCTGAACTGCTATGGGACTGCTAGCAGCAGCCCCACCCCACACTGGGCCCATTTTGTCACCCAACAACTCACCCTCAAGACCACAGGGGGCTATGGTCGCTTTCTGCTGCACCTCACTCCTATCCTTACGAGGTAACGCGTACAAAACAGTACCCGAAATATCCAATCAGGAAAAGGGTGTATACTCCACCACAACCTCCTCAAACAACTACTGAAGAAACTATTACTTCTTCTTCTACTTATCTCTGGGAACATTCATCCTAACCCAGGTCCATCTCTTACCTGTACAAATAATAGCTCTAGAGCTGGGGCTTTCACCTTAGTGAGCATCAACGTCTGAGGGCTCCTTAAAAATGTTGATGTTCTCACAGCATGGGTCACCCAACATAATCCTGAGGTCTTCTCTATGATTGAGACATGGGTGACCCCTAGCATTCCCAACAATGCCATTTCAATACCAGGATACTCCCTTTTCTGACTGGATAGGCTTACAATGAAAAGCGACAGCTGTGCCATCTATCTCAAAGAGTCCCTAATGGGGCATGCCCTTGACCTGCCCAGCTGTGGGACTGATATATAGATACTTCCTATCAAGATACTCCCTGGTGCCCACAACAAGGTTCTGACTATTGCCTCAGTGTACTTCCCTCCCAAGTCCAAGTCACTGGGCTTTAACGCCATTCTTAACTGCATTAACAAGCTGAAATACAACTTTGAGGTCATAATGCTGGATGACTTTAACACAGACTGGCTATTGTCCAACGAATCAGCTATAAAGATGCCCTGGCTGCAGTAAACTTTTCACAGCTGGTCGGTCACCCAAGATCAAACTATAAGATGGGGACCAGCATACTACTGGACTGGTGCTTGTGACCATATCATACATACTCACATCCTTTCTGACACCATAAGTGATCATTCCCCATTCTGTGTGCATGGTCTAATAAATTTATCAAGCCCCTGGGAAAAACATTAACAGTAGGGTACTTGCTCGAGGGCACTTACAACTGCTAAAAACATTACCAAGACAACAAAATTGGTCATATATCAATACTGCTTCAGACACGGATTCCATCCTAGAATCTTTCATCTCAAGCTTTAATGCTGCCTGTGATGTACATGCCCCTTCAAGAAGAGGAAAATCAGGGAACTGACACCTCATGGATCACGATGACCTCCTACAAAAATGAAGTTATGGGACCATCTGTGGTATCGGGCTAGAGCTGCAGGCAGGCCAGCTGACACTCAGACATACAAAACTGCCAGGAATGCCTGCACCTGGGCCATATGGTCTGAAAATGCAAACTACTATAGATGCACTCTTGGCAACACCTGGAAAGATGGAAGGAAATTTTGGAACAACCTTAAGGAACTCGCAGGGAAAGAATCAAGGATCACGGCCTCCATGCTTAACATAGATGGTGCCTTAACCCTAGATCCCACCACTATTGCAATAACCTTCAACGCAGCTTTCACCGACCTCAGCCAAGTACTACCTTCAAACTTCTTCAACACCTCTACCAGCGCAGAAACCAATGCCAAACCTCATGCAGAGCTTGCACGTTCTCCTTTCCATTTTAAATCTGTGGCCAAAAGAGAAGCCACAAAATACTTATTTAAAGTTCTTGGTAGATCCAGAAATAGCGGAGACTCACTAGATCTGAAGCTCATTGCCCTTACACTTGACGAAGTTCTGACCTCACTTACCAAGATTATCAATAAGTCCCTCTAGCTCTCGCAATTCCCCTCATTTATGGAAGCTAGCTTAGGTTACCCCCATCCATAAAAGTGGGGACAGGGCCCACCATGGGAATTACAGGCCCATCTCCATTCTCCCCCCTCCCATCTAAACCTCTTGAAAACATTGTTGCAGACCAGCTGGGAAAGTATTTGAAGAAATACAACCTGCAGTCTCCACACCAACATGGTTTTTGAGAGGAGCACAACACTACTACCGCACCACTTCAACTCCCAAGCTATATCCCCCAAGCCTTGGACCAAGGCCAACTCATCAGCACTGCCTACAGTGACCTATCCAAGGTGTTTGTTACAGTCAATCACCCATTACTGCTCGACCAGCTAGCTATGCTCAATCTATCAGCAGACACCCTATGATAGTTTAACAGTTACTTCACGGGCTGGTCACAGCAGATTAAGATAGAGATGCCCTTTCATCCAAACTTCCTTTTTCACTCCGGGGTACCACAAGGATCAATTCTGAGACCATCACTTTTCAGCATCTTCCTCAGCAACCTCCCTATGCACTGCCACATACAAATTCTCCTGTATGCCGATGACGCAGTTACATACACTAAGAACTCAGACCCTGTCCAACTGGAGAACCAGCTTCAGGAAAGCTTCACTGCAGTGGAGACTTGGTTCATCATACAGAAGCTTGTGCTCAACTACAAAAAAACAAAGACTACACTCTTCCATGGCTCGCACAACAAACACAAAATTACTCAGCTGATTGTCAATAACAGATCATGAGTTACTATGGAGCAGATGAACACTTTTAAATACCTTGGTGTTTCATTAGATAGCACACTATCCTATACTGCTCATATTAACCACATTGCCAAATCTGTGAATATCTGTATTGGGCTTCTTTATAAACACAAGCACTGTCTTACTGCTGAAGCCCTGAAGCTTGCAATCCACAGCTCAATTGTCTCCATAATAGACTATAGGTTGGTGATACATGGTGCTGCCTCTAACACTGCCCTAAAGAGAATATTAACTGCCTGCAACAAGGCCCGCTGACTTCTACCTGGGGCTGCCCCACGGACTCACACTTGTGATCTCTATGAGCAGGCAAATTGGCTACAACTTGAGGGTAGGATATCCTACCACACCAGCCTTGTAGTAAAGAAGGCCACCCTTGGTCTTCTACCCCTGGGGCTAATATGATCCTCAGCCCTTCACTCGCCCACCAGAAGTGCTAATCGTTCAACCCTCCAAATCCCCCGATGTCGGACTTCACAAGGGTAATGGCCATTCCCAATCCAAGCTCCAAAACTGCTTAATTCCCGGCACAATGAAATCATTAACGCAACCACACTTGGCTTATTTAAATGCAAACTTTGTGAGTCTCTTGTAGCCTGTGCCTCCTGTGACTGTTTCACATAAACCTGGGGACATCACTGTTATTGGATCGCCTAGGCCATGGGCTCTCTCTGTGAGTTGTCTGTACCACTTTCCTAACACCCCCCCAACCATCCCACCAATCTGACAAGGCCTACTGGCTGCTCTTCCAGCTACACCCATAGCCCTACCTCTCCTAGTAAGTTCTCCATACCTTTTCCTAATCACCTCACCACCCCTCCCTTCCATTTGACATGGCCTGCTGGCTGCCCTTCCCTCTGTACGGGTAGCCACTGTGTTATATTTATCTATCTTCTCTCTGACCACCTCAACCTATAGCCACCTCCTGCTGCCCCACACTCACCCTTGTGTATTATGATTATCAGTTTTATCTGTTCAGTTCTTCTAAAGTTTTATGATTTATTATGATGTCTTATAGTATGATGAATATTAATGTATATTGTTATCTCCTATACATTGTTTTTTCCATGTAGCTTGACAAGGAACCTGTGTAAAGAGCCTTTGGCTCAAATGTGTTAATCCGAGAATTTCAAAAAAAAAAATAAAATAAAATAAGCACTAACAGGCTGCTGAAGCAGCACTAATAAATACTTACAGAACCCTGCTTTTATCAGTGCATACAGTTGTGTGTGACCCTCTCACCACACTCTCCCAGCAGCTCTGGTGCCGGTGACCAAGGCCCCTGGAATTCTGCGGTTGCAGAATTTGCTGCAGAATTTGCATAATGCTGCAGAATATATATAGTGCTGCAGAATTCATTGTTTTTGGTGAATTTTCATATAAATACTGTTTTTCCATAGTGTCAAGCTTTCTTTCCCACCTCGTTTATCTTGAAGCCCCTCCTCTATATTCAGCATGTGATGTCATTGATGACATCACATCATATTTACCAATGACAGGACTGCATTCTGCTGGAGAAATTAATAAATCATGACACAGAAATCAGAAAATGCTGCCGCCAGAACACCAGGGGCCCTGCCGGTGACATACGCTTCAACTACCCAGTCCTAGTCATTGCCATTAGGCCTGCTTCTGGTCAGTGCCAGTTTTAGGTTTACTGCTACCCATGGTCTGGCAGCCCCCAGTCCTCTCCCTATCTATGAATAAATCTCTGGCATGCAATCAGGCTCCTTTTTCCTTGTCCCCATTTCCTCATGCAACAATATCTCTCTCCTTCTACAGTTTTTTAGCTCATCACACCCAACAATAATCCTACCATAAGCCTGTAACAATTCCAAGAATGGGGAGTCACACAACTCTCCAATGGGGATGGCAAAGTTTGCCATGCTTTGTACATGGCAACTCACACCCCATTCCCCACACAGTCACAATGCTTTTTGATTCTGCTGAGGAAAAGAATGACTGCAACACCAGTTCTGCCTAGCACATACCTCTCAACCTCTTGTCTCCTGAATCAGGGACAAGACTTAAAAATCAGGGACAAAGACCCCAAATCAGGGACACATCTTAAAAGTTGGTAATAGTCACTCAGAAAGCAGACAGAATAAGGGGTTAGTGTAAGATACATTTTCTGAAGAACAAGTCTGTAATTCTAATGTTTTGATATTATGTTGTACTTACTGTCCCCACTGCTCAGTCACAAAACACAAATTTTATGAGAGACAGAGGAAAATTTGAGGAAAATCAGGGACAGTTGAGAGGTATGGCCTAGCATAATGGAGTCACAACAGAGGAACTGTCATAGGTGGCTGTAGCAACCACTTCTTACAGTCCCTTGTTATTACCAAATTGCAGCATTGACCTCCATTGTGGGCAAGCTGATGGAGACCATACTAAAGGAAATGTTGGTGGAATATCTAGAGGAATACGGTCTTCAGGATGAGAGGCAGCATGAGTTCATGGGGGGGGGATCATGTCAAACAAATCTGATTGACTTCTTTGACTGTGTCACTAAGACAGTAGACAGGGGCCAAATGGTAGACATCCTCTATCTTGATTTCAGCAAGGCCTTTGACTCTGTACCCCATAAAAGGTTGATCAGGGAGTTGGTGGATCTTGAAGTTGGGGAAAAGATGGTCAGATGGGTGGAAAACTGGCTGAGGAACAGAACCCAGAGGGTGGTGGTGGTGGTGGGAGAGTTATCTGGAACCATAGAAGTAACCAGTGGGGTCCCACAGGGCTCTGTGTTGGGGCCGGTGTTGTTCAATGTCTTCATCAATGACATTGGGGATGGCATTAAAGGCAAAATGTGCCTATTCGCAGATGACACCAAGCTCTGTGGGAGAGTGGACACAGTTGAAGGGATAAGGGACCTACAGGAAGATCTAGAAAAGCTGGGAGGTGGTCCAGATCTGGCAACTTGGCTTCAATGCCAAGAAATGCAAAGTTATGCGTATTGGAGCCAAGAATCCCTGGACAGGATATTACATGGGTGGAGTCTGGGTATCTGCATCAGAGGAGGAGAAGGACCTCGGAGTGATGATCACTAGTGACCTGAAGCACTCCACGCAGTGCAAGAAAGCAGCAGCAAAGGCAAACAAGATGCTGGGATGCATAGCTAGGGGTATCAGTAGTAGGAGAGAGGAGGTTATACTGCCCTTGTACAGTCACTGGTAAGGCCGCATCTAGAGTATGGAGTGCAGTACTGGTGCCCACACCTCAAATAGGACATTAACCTGCTGGAGAAGGTACAGAGGAGGGCTACAAAGATGATAGCCAGTCAGCAGGACAATGCATACGAGGAGAGGTTGAGGGCACTGAACATGTACTCCCTAGAGGACAGGAGAGAGAGAGAGAGAGAGAGAGAGAAAGAGAGGGGACATGATTGGGACATTCAAGTACTTGAAAGGATAAATCAAGTTAATAAGGAGAGTCTCTTTAAGCTGAGTGGCAACCATATCACAAGGGGCACAGTCTTAAGCTGGAGGGTGGAAGGTTTAGAAGGGAGGTCAGGAAGCACTTCTTCACAGAGAGTGGTGGACACTTGAATAGGTTCATAGGTAGAGTACATGATCGAAGGACAAGCCCATTTTGATCATGCCACCTACACTAGGTGTAATTCATATTTTAGTTCATCCATGTACGAATCAAGCTTCAATTTAAATTGTGTTAAATTATCGCTATGCACAACTTCATGTGGGAGGGAGTTCCATATCGGGATTATCCTCTGTGTAAAGAAGTTATTTCTCTTTGAAGTCCTATTTGTATTGGCCTTTAATTTCAGATTATGTGATCCAGTTAAACAAGCTGAAGGATGCCAATCCAGATAAATGGCTTCAAACAAACATTCATCCTTCATAGCTCTGAAGAGTAAACAAAGGTCTTCTCTCAAGGAATGATATTCCATAGTGTAGAGCTTTAATTTTTTTAATCTTTCATTATAAGATAGGGGGCACATAACAGTGATGTGCTTAGTAAATCTTCTTTGAACTCATTCCCTCGATCGTCTATCTCGAATTAAAGTGGGAGCCGAAAATGAGGAACAGTAATCAAAATTGTATCTCACAATACTGGTGTGTAATGGAATTAATATAGCTGGCACCCTACTTTTTATGTTTTTCAGTATACAACTAGTCAAACGAGTACACTTATAACCATATTATTTAAATGTTCAGAAAATTTTAAGTTATTTGAAATAATAACCCCTAGATCTTTTTCAGAGCTGGTTTTACTTAGTAGTTGATCATATAATATAATTGAAACACATATTATTTTTCCCAAAATGCATAATTTTGCATTTTGCATAGTTGAAATTTAATTTATGAGGTGCCCTGCCTGAAATTAATTTCCGTTATCCTGTAATTTTAGAGCAGAAGTCATATAATTTACAATACCTCCTAACTTGGCATCATCAGCATACTTTTTTAGCCAGATTCCATCCATAGAGCTCATACTAGCTATTAAGATGTTAAGTAAGATTGGACCCATGACCGAGCCCTGAAGCACACCACTTGTAATCTCAGTCCATGTAGACTTATACCCAGGCAGGCTAATCTGCTGTCTTCTGTCAGTCAACCATAGCAAAATCCAATCAACTATGCTAATGCAGAATGCGCTGCCAGAAGAGGTCATCTCGTTGAAAATGGTGGGCAGCTTTAAGAGAGGCTGGAGAAAAGTGTGGAAGGTAAGAATCATGGGTAGGGAGGATGGGAAGAGTGAGGAGGAAGGAAAGGACATTAGCTGTGGTCCCTGCAATACGAGCAGACTTGATAGACCAAATGGCCTTCTTCTGCTGGCTTCTTCATATGTTCGTATAAAACAGTTTCTCCAGGATTTGGACATGTACAATTTGTTGTGCAGGGGAAGTCGGCAATACCGGATGATTAAGGATCCCTCATGCGTGAAATAAAAAACTCACAGCATTACAGTAGTGACGGCTTTTTCCATGCCATGCACACGCCCCCTCTCACGAAATATAGCATACAGTGACAAGCCCAACCACGACATACTACCAAAAGTCTATTTATTGCAAACGATAACAACACCTTGAGCATGTATGTAAAATGTGACCTTTTCAACTTGCACAGTATTTGCACCACACCCGGCTTAACTAACTTTATAAATTCATTGAAATAGAAAGACCATTTCCACGTTGTACCACTGCACTGTATTTTCTGTACACCCCCCTTATGCATCCAAGTTTAATCATTTGAACAATATTTTTACCGCAGCACTGTGTTTCTGTTATATTTGTAATCTTACTACAGTTTAACGCTGGTTTTCCTACTGTACGGCACATTTTCAGCATTGTCCTCTGCCTCAGCTTGTTTCACCTCCTGATCTACCACACAATTTAGAATATACAATATATTATTAGTTTGTTCTTTCTTCTGTGGGGGCGCTCGGCGCCCCCCCCCCCATTCAATTTGGTAATTTGCACAGTTGGATTTATTATTATGACAATTTAATTCTTGTTCTTTCTTCTGTGGAGTGCGCTCGCCCTCGTCCCCTATTCAATTTGGTAATTTGCACAGTTGATTTATTACGACTATTTAATTCTTGTTTCTTCTGGGGGGCGCCTGACTTCATTTGGTAATTTGCACAGCTGCATTTATTATTATGACTGTTAGTTGTTTTATTCTTTATGCAATTTGTTTCAAAAGTATGTGAGCACTCAAAATGGCTCAAAAACCTGACTAGCATAGAGCAAAATCGGATTACCTGATAGGGACCCTGAAAACCTGATCACCAGGTAAAAAACCTGACAGGTGGCAACCCTAGGGAGTGTACTGATAGCCGGCAGTGGGCGGAGCAACAGTGAAACTGCCGTAATTATACTTGAGCGCAAGAGGGGTCCTTAACCATCCAGAATCTCCGGGGAAGTCAATCATGCAACACTTAAGACACGGATTCCAGGGAAAGCTTGTAGCAGCTGACTGGCTGTGCTACAGTATTTTTAGGTCCTATTGCTACACATAAAGCACATAATTCGTAGTTTACTATCTGCCCTAGTAATACAAATAGTGTCCTTTAACACCCAGCTGGTACAGCACAACACTCAATGAGGTGACGTCACATGCGCTGCGGCGCGAGATTATCGAAGGGATAGGAGTATGAGCACTGTGCGGCGGCGTCGCGAGACAGGCTGGGCTTCTTAGCTAATGCGGCTGATCTTCAGGTAAGAAGCTGGAGAGTTCAGCAGAGAAAACGCTGGAAAATGTGAGCTTTGTGGTGCGAGGCAGTCCCTTGCGACCATTATTCTAGTCTCATGACTTCAGGGGCGTTGCATAGGTTTCATGTGTAGACCCAGCGAGCGGCGGCGCCCCTTCCTTTTGGAGGTAAACGCCAGAAGGCCAAGCCTCCCGCAGGGCTTTAAAATAAATAATGTAGCAGTTGTTTGCGGGTGACGGCAGAAACTGAAAGCGTTCTCACGCCTTGGGACAGAAGTACTTTCTGTTCGTCAGTGGCAGATGAAGGACTTTGGCGTGTAAAGGTAAGAACGCGTCCGCTGTTCGTGCCACTGTAGTACAGTGTTATGAGTTGTGCTGCCGTTCTGTACTGCGCCACTCGCGTTCAAAGTCTGCCAGGCACGGCACACAACCCTGTCATTTCGTTGTAGCCTCTTTGCACAGGTAAGAATGTGTCATTCTGCCTTTCAAACGATTTGGTGACTGAAAGACTCCCAGATCTATAGGGATTCCTGTATTTTGCAGGAAAATGAAACCGTTTACAGGGAAACTGCTCCATAGACTTGAGTTGGTTATATGGGAAAACGGAGCAACAGTGATCTATAGGAAAAGTACCTCGGAGTTAAAGAAGGGAAATGCCAACTCATTTGGGAAGGCGCTGTAAGAGACGTGGGCGCAAAAATACTTGTAGCGAACGGCCCAGCGCGGCTTCTAGCACCTGTTAACACATAGGAATTACATACAGTTCAAGATGACAGCCAGACCTCTCTCTGGGCAGCATAGCCTGTGCTTGGCATTTTTAAAGTCATGGATGGAAATGAGAGAGGAAAAGCGTGAGGTCACCAGCTGGTTACAGTTCAAGACTATGTCACTGTAGTAGTTGTGTTGCCCTGAAGAAAACGTGTGTGTGTGTGTGTGTGTGTGTGTGGTTCTAGGTAGCACAAAAATAATTTGTAAAATCGGGACAAAACTGGTGGTAGGAAGGGGATTTAGTTTTGAGTGTGAAATTAAAAACCTCACTCTGTTCCAGGAGCAAGACGGGGAAAGACTGTATTTGTAAAATTAACCCCTTAAAAGCATAAAACGGACTAAAGAAAGTGTGTAAATGCAACACGTGAGTAAAAGTGTCCATAGCACTTTTATGTCCGATCCTGTATTAAAGTTAAGATATCCCAGTGATTCCACCCCCACCCCATTTTAATAAACTGGCTAAAACAAGGCAACGGGTCATTTTTAATTGTATTATAAATCACTAATTTGATCTTGCTGCAGAGCTGCCTCTTATCCTGTATAGTGTGTGCTCTTGTGCAGAAATGTTGGGAGAGTGAGCAATTTAACAGGGCCTCAGGGCATGAAATAATGGCCTCAAAGGCACATTTCCACCAGAAATGCAGGTGGCGAGCTCATATTTAATGATCAACTGTTACATTTCTACATATAAAATAGAAAATGATTAAACAATGATAAAATAATATTAGCAGACGCAATAGAGCGGGTCCAGGAACACAAAATATGTCTCTGCTTTACTGCCTCCCTCAGATTAACAACTTTTTTTTTGGTTACCACCAAATTGCAGCCAAGAGATTTGTACACAAGGGGCTGGATATTCAAACTGCGCCATTCTGTGGCGCAAGCCTTTGCGCTGCTCAAAAAAGTTGCGCAGGGGTGTGGCCGGGGTGATATTGAGCAACCCCTTTGAATATTGCCCCCCGGCCACAGCCACTGTGCATGGCACAGTGGAACTTGCGCCACTGCAAGTGGTCAGAGTGGAGCATTCAAGATGCGGTGGTGCAAGTTCCATTGCGCCATATGCAAATTTCCGATATTCAAAATGTGACATGCAAATGGGGCCATAAGTTATGTAAGGCACGGGGGCCATTTCATCTACTTAAAGCCCCATTTGCATGCCATTAGGCATGCAGGTGTGCCGATCCCGACAACTGCGCCTGGCGCCTGCCAGAGCAGCCCGTTGGGGACGGCGCCCCCTGCAGCCGATCAGCGAGCATGGTAAATCCCCAACTGGCCCGATCGCGAGCATAACAGTATTAAAACCCCACTTGCCCGATCGTGGGCAGCAACAGAACTGCCCCCGACTGGACCGATCGGCAAAACAGAACTGAACCCCCCAGTGGCCCGATCGCGGCATAACAGAACTGAACCCCCCGACTGGCCTGGATTGCGCTATAACAGAACTAAGCCCCCACCATTGGCCCGATTATGGGCATAACAGAAAATGACCGCCCACTAGCCCGATCGCTGGCAGAACGGAGTTCAACCCCCCAAAGACCAATATCCCTGGTGGTCCAGTGGGACCACGGCCCGATTACGGCATTAGAGTCAAACCCCCCACGTCCAATTGCCCTGGTGATCTAGTGGCTCCCCACCCACAGAGCCCACCTCGCCCCCATCAGCCAGCAGCACCCACTGCTGCCGCCCACCGACTGACTGTTGCAGGCTGCATGCCCACTGGTTCAGAGCAAGAGCCACTGGGCGCAGAGTTCATGCCAGATAGGTAGTCCAGATATGTGAATGATTCATTCACATATCTGGACTGCCTTAGTAATGGTATGGGCTGCATGCCCATTGGCTCTTGCTCTGAACCAGTGGGCATGCAGCCTCTGCTCGAGCAGTCAGTCGGCGGGCGTGCAGGCGGTGGTGCTGCTGCCTCACCACTGACGGAGGGGGGAGCGGGTGGTGGGGCTCGTGGTGGGGTGGGGCCACTAGATCACCAGGGAAATTGGACCTTGGGGGAATTTTGACTCAATGCCTGCGATCGGGCTTCTGGTCCACTGGACCACCAGGGATATTGGTCTTTGGGGGGTTTGAACTCCTCCTGCCAGCGATCGGGGCTGGGGGTCATTTCTGTTATGCTCATGATCGGGCCAGTGGGGGCTTGTTCAGTTATGTTCTGCCCGCTTATTGGGCCTACGGGGGTTGACTATTATGCCCATGATCGGGCTGCGGGGAAACAGGGAAGAGTGGAGGGCCACCCACAGGTGGCAGCTGCTGTGTTGGCGCCCTGCAACGCGGCAGCTCACCTGTGGGTGGCCCTTGACTTACCCCTTTTTTTTTTTTTTTTTTTTGTCTCAAAGTTGTGCAGGCGCAGGTTGGGGGTTGCGCCTGCACAACTCTGCACAGCCCGGCTGATTATTGGACTGTGCAGTTTATGCATGGTTCCTCCCCCTCTGGTTGAGCATGCCTTCATTAGCATTGCGCTGTTGCTCAGCATGACTTAGGGGCTGCAACTGCCTCCTGCTGAATATCGCAGAATGGCGCAATTTTGGACTTGCGCAGATGCAACCCTATTGCGCATGGCGCAGCCCTTTTGAATATCCAGTCCCAGGACTTCCCTTACTGTAGGGGCAATAAACAGTAATTAGGAATTTAATTTTTTTTTCTGCCACACTTCAGCTAAGACTCCCCAGAAGGACTTTCCCAGTGTAGGGTAATGTGTAGTTTGTATTCAGGAAATTTTTTTTTTTTTTGTAATACAGCACACTGCACCACAGAGTTTTAGATTTGCCCACAAGTTTATGAAGTGTTTTTTCAGCAATCATTAAATAGGGCAGTCTGTCGTTTTACTCTTTATGCAGCAACACTTGGCTTTCCTGACTGAAATGTTTGTTTTTTTTTTTTGGTCTGGTCAGTTTCTTTTAAAACAAAATGCCTGCCTGTGCAAGCATACAAGTCGAGGCTCACTGCTGCTTCGTTTTTGTCCCCTGAAACCAAGACTACTGGACTGACCCTTCCCACTTGCAAAATGCAATAGGATTTTATCTCGATGCAACAACTACTGTCTCTGGCTGCACTCTTAGAAGACTTTTTGTTAATTTTTTAACAGTAGCCGCTAGATTTTCTTTCTCAGCCCAATGTTTATTGAACCCTTACCCACAGAGTACTCGATGGAGTTCTTTCAGCATGTTAGAAAAAATGACAAAGTGTCTCACTCAGTGCAGTTACTAACTGTACTGACTGTTAGATCGCTTTATTTTAGGCAAAAGTTTTTTTCAGCTTGTTTGCCTCCCACCAACAGTGCTCATTTTACTATCTGGTTGACAGAGCTCCTTCCTCTCTCTCTCTCTCTCAACTGGTGAGCACAGTGAAAGAGAACACAAATCAACCAGTCGGGGCTGCAGTAGTAAGTCATGTTGTGGTAAGGACCCCACAGAATCCCAAGGAATGCCTGTTTGCAAGGCGATGGAGTCAGCCCTGAGCCCACGTCTATCAGATGGTGCGCTCACCACCCTGACCACTCCCCTCTCCCCGTCCAGATACTGGAGACAACAGCGCAGCCACGGAATATAGATTCAGTGCTCGTGTGTTCCACCACCAGCCGAAAACAGCATTACATCAATTTGAAAGGTAACAACAGCGAGCATTTCCAAATGGAAATGCTGATCTTAAAGACACATTTCCAGCAGCCTGACCGCATTTCCACAGAAATATAGAAAGGCTATATTTTGAGCCCTGGGCATCCTGATGGTGGTTGCCAGTTGTGTGCCATCCTTATAGATGGTCAGATCCAAAGTCCATTTAAGTATTACTGTTGTTCATGAAGTTCACATTCACTCTGACACTGATGTAGGTAATTCCTCCATTTCATTCTGAGTTCCATTCCTATTAAGAGACAATTGTCTATGTACCTTCTCCACAGAAGGCGTGTTAAGCGTTTCTTTCAAGTACAAGAATCTTTCTTCCCACCACCACCTCACATAAAGATTAGCTAGGCTCGGGGCAGAGGTGGTTTCTGTGGCATGTGCTTTTAAGTGAATATAATTGTCTTTTATAGTCAAAATAGTTTAGATATCATGTGCCATTTCTACTAAAAATGCCGTATCTGATTAAGCTGGTTCATCCCTGGTGTCAGGGTTGTGTGTCCAGAACTGCCTAGTGAGGTATGTTCGAGTAAAGGCTTTCGCTATCCAATAATGTTAGTATTGTAGCTTTAGTCACTATAACATCTGAGATATCACAACTAGTGTCAGACAGGTAATAGAAACATAGAAGTTGAAGGCAGATAAGGACCACAAGGCCCATCCAGTGTGCCCATTTTTTTCTAATTTATGAATGTGCCATAGGCCTTTACTCTGTTAATGGCCTATTCATACTCATCTGTATTGCTCCTTTATGCCTGTCCCATGCCGGTTTGAAGCCCTGCACTGTATTCATATCCACCACTTCCTGAGGTAGGCCGTTCCATGCATCCACCACCCTTTCTGTGAAAAAGAAGTTCCTCACCTTAACCCTTAATCGGTCTCCCTCTAATCTCATGCAGTGTCCTCTTGTCCTGCTATTTTTCTTGTATTTAAACATGTTGGACTCTTTCACCTTGTTTATGCCCTTAAGATACTTTAATGTTTCCATCATATCTCCTCTCTTCCTCGCTTTAGGGTATATGTGTTGAGCTCCGTTAATTTGTCCTCATATGTTTTTCTGATGCAGTCCCTGCACCATTTCCGTTGCCCTTCTCTGGACTGCCTCCATTTTGTTAATGTAATGAGGGTAAGGTACTGACCAATGATCTTTTAAAAAAAAAAAAAAAAAATGTGCCAGTTCAGAATAAGGTTCCATGGAAGACCCAATGCTGGCAACTGTTGGCAGCCAGAGGGATTTTCAGGGTCTTTATGCAGTTTAGGAAGCAGGTAGATACACAGTCTGATTGGATTATTTACTTTTAAATATTCGCATTCCTGCTTTATGAGGTGTTTGTTTACTTTCTCTAAGGTTATAAAATTCATGGCTGTAGTTTTTATTGACTCTGTTGGATCTTTGGGAATTTGTTCGTAATATGTATTATTGCTAAACTGTCTTTCCAGTTCTGTTTTTGTATTTGTTGCTACGTCAAATAACAATAGCATCGCATTTGCCGGCAGGTGTAATCACCAATGAAGGGTCATCTTGGAGTGTAGTTAGTTACTGACTTTCTTTAGCTGAAAAGTTGGAATGACCATTTTCTCTGCATTGGGATTGCATTAACTTCTCAACATCTGTGTCAGCTAGGGCTGCAGAGGTGTTAACTGCATGGTTTTGAGTTGTAGGTAGACAAAAATTAGATTTTCGTTTTAAGATGTGTAGTTTGGATGTATGCTGTCTCATCAAAATGCATCTTTTCAGGTTTAGTGTACCACTGTTAGTCTGGGTCAGGAGGGCAGAAATTGAGCTAGTAGTACCGCATTGGAGGTTGACTTGTGGTTTCGAAAGAAACTTATCAGATGCAGTTAACATTAACATTTTTTAAAAAGGTCAACACGCAGTTGGAGGGGATTAACGTTTGTTGTAACATGGTTAAAATCAGAAGAGCAAAAATAAGGAAGCTAATTGGCCTAAGTGAGTCAGCTGGTATAAGACGAACACGTCATTAATCCATGATACATGCCGTGTTTGGCTCGGGAGCGAGCACAGAAAAGCATTGAAACATGGTTCTCGTCGTGCACGAGCTGCGGCAATTTAGAGCGCGGTCTTGAGGACACGTTGGAAACAGATGGGTAGAGCTGCCGGCAGGGAACAGTGCAGAAAAAGAGTTGAATACGATGCCTGTAATTAAGTAGGAGGTATCGGAACAGTGACCGTGCTAGGGGGACTGACACTATTAGCAGTGCTCATTGTCGAGAATGGGGAAACAATTGGAGCATTCTGGGAAGAGGATGAATATTTGCATATCGCGCTGTGTGCAATGAAGTGAAGCACGACATATGCAAATATTCCTTATCTTCCTACAGTGCTGTATTAAAGTACAAATGCAAATGAAAGAGAAGAGGAAAAACAGCCATCCAGATCAAAATGAAACTGACTGTATGAGGTTAGATGTACCACGATATTACTTGTAAACAGAAGTTGCTAATGGCGAAGAAAGAGTAGTAGCAATATAAATAGCGACTTCCCTCGGGACATGCACGCGCCTGTAACAGAGAGATGTAGTAAAAAAAGTAGACAGTTCAGCAGCACACAACATTATGAAGTGGTGTTACTGTATCTGCTATATTAATATGAGACTTAAGACTGAGTGACCGCTTGGCATGTTACAAACGCATTAAGCCACTCCGAAGATGGCATCTAATGGGATTAATGCATGGTTGGGCCATTGTAGGCACTCCCAACCGTGCATGAATCCTCTGTTAGATGCCACCTTCGTCCTGGCTTAATACTTACTTGAGGGGACAAAGGAGAGGCCTTTTTGTAACACTGTAGTCTGTTCTGCAGTGATTAGTCAAATTCACAGCCGCCATTTTTCTGTCTGTTGGACCACTTTAGTGGCTGCGATGGCTGCCAATATCTTTTGCTTCTGCCCCACTTTATCCTCCTCCTCTCATGTCCCCTCCTTGTTCTCTTTCTTCTCTGCAGTTTGATGATGATTTTTCTGTTCTGTGTGTACCCCCTCAATTACCCAAGACCTCTTGTTGGGGTCGCTGTCTAGATGGATCATGCCTCTCTTGGGAGAGGATCGAAGTTCCTTCTAGTTTGGTGTTGCCAGTTGTACAGGTTTCATTGTGCATAGTCTGTAGCATCCTGCTCGTGTTTGCTTAGCGTGCATTGTTTTAATTCTTCCTGAAACTTTGCAGTTTTGCTTGAGATCTTTGCCAAAAGTTGCTCTGCATCAGTAATTGTTACATTGGCTTTACTCTTCGGTCCCCTTTTAGCGATCTTGGGCTGAACACTACTGATGTCCCTTCTGGCTTTTTAATTAGGGACAAGATTAAACCTTAGGCCCTTGTTCAAAATTTGTTCCTATTCCCTTGTGAGAATTTGGTCATCCAAGCAATACAGTAGGTTGGTGGCTTCTGGATTCACAGGCTCCTGGGAATCCATTTGTCCCAGTTGAAGATTTCGGAATAAAAAGTCGGGAGAATGGGAATAGGACAGTGAGGATTAATACCCTGGAAGGAAGAATAGGTTAATTTTCTTTTCTTTTTTAATTTTATATTATTAGGAAAATAGTGCATAAATGCTTGTTTTCATTAGTAACAAGTTTAACTTATGACAATAAAACATGATCAAATACAAAAGCAGGTGCAAGGCAGATGCAGTACAATCAATGCCTCTCAAAAGATGAACAGGTAGTCTTTAACATAAGCACATTACTTAAGGTTGCAGCAACGTGTAGAACTGATTAGGCTTGGAAAAGAGCTTTTTGCCTCCTGTTTCGCAGACGCTCATGGTGGCAACCTTGATGACACTTTGCGCACTGCGGGCGGCTTCCGTGGGGCTACTGCGGCCACACTATTGGCGGAGTTAGAAGCCCCATTAGCATACCCTGAGCGCCGGAGGCCGCTCGTGGTGCGCGAAATGGTCGTCCGTTGTTCTGCCACCATTAAGCATGGAGCAGGTCTTTTCGATTAAAACAGGAAAGCAGCAGGTAAAAGAGAACTTTATTTTCATGCCAAAAGCCCTAATGTGGTGTTTCTGCACCAGGTGCTGCTTTTTGCAGCCTTATCGGAGTTTGCCTTTAAGTAATCCTATAAAAATTGGGACAGTGATGGTATTCCTGTTATCAAGGGAAGGTTCCAGGGATTATAGGCAGACTAGAATGACCTCTGGTCTGTTTCTGCCTTCATGATCTATGTTTCTATGATCGTGATTGCTCAGGAAGTTGAAATCTCACTACTTTTTTCTTAAGATTTTCTAAATTGGCACTCGGTATGGGAATATGGGTGCTAGTTCTGTGAACCCTTCCCCCTCACCAGGGGTGTTCATATCAAAACATTTAGGACTTGCCCAGCCATGACTGTAGCTGAATTTTCACTTGCCCCTGTTCATTATGACGAGATTAGCTCCCTTTTTGTGCTTGTCCTTCAAGGAAATTTACTTGACCCGGACAGAGGACAAAAGGATTTGCACACCCTGCCCTTATTCTTGTTTTTCATTTATATGGTTCTGTGATAAATGCTCATTTTTCATTTGGATTTTAATCACACACTAGTCACTTTTGTCCACCAGCACTCTGCTTTACAGGTAGTTGGCAGAGCTGAGCTTGTGTACTTACCTTATTCGAATAGCATGAAAATGTCTATTTAACATACAGGGTTTGTGAACCAGTCAGCTCTGAGGAAAGTGACTAGCTGACCACGTGCTGATCAATACGTGCACATTGCCGCTTGAAGTTGCGAGACAGGAACTCACCAGTGGGTGCCGAGGTTTTATTTTGTGTGTGTAAGAGCATATCCGCTGCCACTGCTGTGCTCTGCACTTTGCAATGTTTGAGAGTTGAGCACTTCAGCAGTATTTGCACAAAATAAAAACCTTCACACTAGCAGGAAAGTAAGCTATTTTGTTATGTTTTAGAGTTAGTAACTGTGATGCAGTATATTGGGAAACATAGTTTGCACTAGCTCTTTAGATCTACATCTCTGTCTCTGTGTGCACCAGACTTGCAACACACCAGGAAGGTGAGAGCCCCTCAGACGACCTCCTCTGTGTATTGGACGACCCAATGGACCAATGGAAGCATGTCTCACTTCCATGCTGGCAATCCTGGTTTGTGAGCAAACTTGTGAGCTAGTGCCCCGTCGGCCAGGCTGGGTAGAGCATCCTTCTGTCCCACCTGTGAGTGGGAGGGGCCACGTTTCAGTGCTCTAGCGGCTCCTGCTGATGGGCCACGGAGCTTGCGGTCCCGGTAGGAGCATGCTGCACATGCCCAAGGTACTCATCCATACTGCGGATGCTTCCTTGGGACTGGAAGCTGTAAAATGTAGTAAACGCCTAGCCGACGTTGGATGATGGCCTGCCACCTGCAGGCCCTACACCCTGACCATGGCACCCGCCTCCACTGAATCCTGGCTCCCAAAAGAGCTTCAGAGGGGTTCTGGGAGCCGGAAGGCCCCATCAGTGGGGATAAGTGCTTGGAGATGGTGGGTGATGGGCTAGGTAGTGACAGACAAGATGGGAACCAGTTGGAGAGGAAGCATAAACACTTGAGTGTGATTTTTTTTGACCGTAATAACAGTTACACACACATACTGTAATTTAATTTTATTTAATAAGTAAATACTTTCTACATGAAAAGACAAAAATGTTGTTCCATTTGGGTGTATTTGTGTTGTAGTGCGGACCTGATGTTCAGGCTAAACAGCTGTAGGAGTGTAATTATGGCGTGATAATTACCTTGTTACTTTTAGTCAGTGCGTGGCCATAATGTTCTTAATCAACTAATTAGATTCCTCTTTATACAGCATTAACCTAGACTTCACTGACTGGCAGCACAGCTGACCAGAGTGAATCATCTGGTGCCAGATTGTTTCCTGCAAGGTCATGGTAAGTGAGGCCAAAATGCTGATTTATGTATAGTATGAAAAGGAATAGTCAGTCCCTATGTAAAATACTGCTGCTTGCATCACAGTTAATATAGTCAGACAATATAATGAGCAAATGGAAAAAGAAAAATGCATTGGGGGGAAAAAAAAAGTAGCCATTGGCTACTTTTAAAAATCAATATAAATTTTTTTTCTTTACCTACTAGCTCGTTAAGTGGGACCTTGGACCAGACAACAAGTAATACTCATAGCTACAGAGTAAAGGGTTTGGGCTAACCTCCTTGCCTTCCCGTAGCAGTGTTACTGTGCTAGTTTCGGTTTCTGTGCTGTGCTTAACAACATACAGGGTGCACTACTAACATACTAAAATGCCAGCAGAATAGGCCTAACTGTCTTTTGCATCTGCTCGCTTGGTCAGCCCCACCCTGGGAGCTGATCTTGCTGCCCTCACCTTCTCTGGCTTCTCCCTTCCCATTTCCGGATATTCTCGCTGCATTGGATTTTGCTTCCAGAATCCTTCCCTGTCCTGTCCCACCCCTCTTGAACCCCTCCACCTCTCTGCCTCCACCAGCTCCCTGGACAGCGCATTCCATGGCTCCACCACCCTTTCAGTGAAGTAGCACCTCCTCCTTTCTCCCCTGAATCTTCCCCCCCTTCAACTTCCACCCATGCCCTTTAGTTGCCCCCTTCTCCTTCCTTCGAAGCACCCTGACTGCTCCTCCCCTATTTACCCCCTTCATGTACCTGAAGACCTCTGTCATGTCCCCTCGGTCCCTTCTCTCTTCCAGTGTGTACATATTTAGCTCTTCAAGCCTCTCCCCATAGGTCCTGTCCCCCAGGCCCCAAATAACTTTGGTTGCCTTCCTCTGGACCCTCTCCAGGAGTTTAATGTCCCTCTTTAAGTGTGTCCTCCAAAACTGCATGCTGTACTCGAGGTGCGGCCTCACTAAGCAGTTATACAGAGGGAGTATCACTTCCCTCCTTCTGGAGGTGATCCCCCTAGAGATGCACCCCAGCATCCTGTTGGCCTTGGCTGCCGCCCTCCTACAAGTCTCAGAGTTGTTCATCTTGACATCCACCACCAACCCCAGGTCCCTGTCAGCCACCGAGACTTGTAGCATTCTCTCCCTCCCAGGGTGTACACTTGGCCCGGGTTTCTGGCCCCCAGGTGCAGTACCTTGCATTTCCCTGCACTGAACCTCAGCTTCCACTTTCTAGACCATCTTCCAGAGCCTTCAGGTCCCCTGTAGGGCCACCTCCCTCCTCCCCATCCACCACCGTCCCCAGTTTTGAGTCATCCGCGAAGAGACTCCATCCACCCTGATACCTGTCCTTATGTCAGAGACGTGGGCGTTGAACAGGAGGGGCTCAAGGACTGATCCCTGTGGGACCCCACTAATGACCCTCCTTGGGGATGAGACTATCCCACCAACTGCAACCCTCTGGGTCCGGTCCTGGAGCCAATTACCTATCCATCTGATTCCCCACCCCCATTTCTCCCAACTTATCCAACAGACCCTCGTGAGGAACAGTCAGATGCCTGCTGAAGTCTAGAAAGAGGACGTCCCACTGGTCTACCCAGGTCCAAGGCACTTGTCACCCAGTCATAGAACTCCACAAGGTTTGTCTGACACGATTTCCCGGACGAATCCATGCTGTTCTATCGTCCAGGCACCTGAGTTTTCCAGGTCCCCCCCAGCCTCTCCCTTGACAATGCCCTCCATCACCTTGCCCACCACCAATGTCAGGCTGACAGGCCTGTCAGTTCCCTGCTTCCTCCATGATTCCCCCTTGTGGATAGGCTGTATGTGCCACCTTCCAGTCCTGGGGCACCCACCCTGTCCTCAGAGAGATGGCAAAGCTCCACCAGGGTTTCGCCAGGACATCCACAAGTTCCTTCAGCACTCTGGGATGTAATTTATCCGCCCTGGTGCTTTCTCCGTCCTTAAGGGACCTCAGGGCTTCCCTCACTCTCTCTGCTGTGATTTCCACCTCCGCACCTCTTCTCTGCTTAGCCCCCCGCCAGTGATGCCTCCCTCTCCCAGACCCGCCGATCGGTAAGGGTCCCTCCTCAGAATCACTGTCTCCTCCCATGTATGATGGAGCACCCCATTTTCCTTGGTGAAAACTGAGGTGAAGTACTCATTTAGTACCTCGGCCTGCTCCCCGGGTCTTGTGCCCATCTCCCCTGTTTTAATCCTGCTAATCTGCCCTTCGCCCTTCGTTTTCCCCAGTGTATCTAAAGAACCCTTGTTCCCTCTCCTAATTTCCTGGCCAGGTTCTGCTCCTTCCTTACCTTAGCTGCTCTCACCACCCTAGTGGCTCTTCTAGCCATCAGCTCGTACTCCCTCGATTCCTTCGCTCCTTGAGCACTTGAATTGCCTATAGGCTGCCTTCTTTCCGCACCAACTCCTGGACCTCCCTGGTCCACCAGCAGGGTTTTCGGGCCCTACCGCATTTTCGTCTTGCTCTTGCACAGGTACTGGTAGCATCCTGCACCTCCTCTCCTGATGATTTCCCACCTACTGTCAGTGTCCATGTCTGACCCAATCGCATCTAAATGCTCCTTAAGGATCCTTCCCATTTCCTTAAAATCCACCCCCCTGAAGTCAGGTACCTCCGTCTTTGTGCAGCCTTCTACCCCTCCTAGATCCAGGCAGAACCAGAGTCGCTCCCTGCCAATGGGTCCCTTACCTCCAGGCCCCCAGTCTGGTCACTGTCTGCCGGAACCACATCCAGTGCCCACGCCCCTGGTTGGTTCTCCACCTGCTGAGTTAGGAACGATCTTGAAAGACATCCAACAACCTCTGTTCCTGGCCACCGAGGATGTCATAGTCTCCCAGTCTGTTTCATGTTTCGGTCCCCAACACCACCACCCTTCCCTGCCCAATCTGCAGAGTCTCCCAACATCTGCCACCAGACTGTCCTCCAGCTCCTCTGCCAGCAGGGGTCTATACACCACCCTATTTTTGCTCTTTACGCCTGCTATCAAGGTGACTTGCCTGATATCACTTTCTGTCTCAGTATGCTGTGAAATGGCTGCTCCTAAGTCATAGCAGAGTCCTCTGTTTTGGCACTGCTCAAGCAGTTGTACCATGATACAGCTATTAGCTGCTCCAGTCAAAGTACTATTCACTAGTCTGTTATCACTAGGGAGAAAAATTGTAAAGAAATAAAACAGCAGTATATAAAGTGTCCCCTTGTATATCTTGCTTGGGGACATGACCAGTATTTTTACTGGCTCTCCACTTGTTTGTGTACCAGACAGCCACTTAACTTTGTATGCTTCAGTATCTCAACTACGTTCGCCAGTTTGTCACACAAACTGGATGGTATGTTTCATGGTACCGTGGCTGCCAGCAGTTTGTTGCTGTGCCCCTGGCAGCCAGCTCTCATATCTCACTTCACTGGCGCAGCCACCAGCCTGGTTATAAACTCACATTGGGCTGTTCCCTTCTTTGTCCACTTTGGAACCTTGCTCACATAGCCCCTTGACCTAGGAATCCCTGGGTCCCTCCAGGCACTCGAGTCACTCTGCTTCTGTACTAGAAGCTGTATTACTTGGTTTCCAAGGAGGTGCCATGGGTTGAAATGTGTCTTCTAGACTGGAGGTGCTATCCCAGGTGGAAGGCAGGGCTGCTTCACTGTAGCTCTAGTGTTGTACCCATCTGTCACATGGACAGAGGGCTTTAGTCGCCAGTTTGGCACCTTTCAAAGAATATGTGACACAGAATGTATAGAAATGTCATTTTTTTTTTTTTTTTATCTGACTATAAAAAATATCTGCTCAGTGTGAAAATGCTGTAGGGCATTGTTTTGCCATTTATGGCCTTCAACTGTCTGGCTGGCAGAAGTAGCCAAAATGCCAGTCTAGACAAAGTATTTTGTAACATGGGCAAGAAAAGGGTTGCGGGTGATTGGACAAACACCATCAGCTGGTGTTACTGTGCTCATACATTAACTCTCAATTAATGTATCGGTACGCAAGAATTAATGCATGGTGGAGTACCGGTATTGTCCACCAGATGAGCGCAGTGTAGTTTGCAAATGGCAGTAGCAACTCAGGCATGCACATCAGGTTGTCAGTAATAGATTGATTGAAATTGCGGGGCAGCACACAGGAATTGCTTTGCTATCATTACTTCAGTAGTAAAATAAGATTGCAATCCTTACATTCTCTCTCCCAAGCTGGTATCTGGGCTTCCTTACTCCTGGCTGCATCTCTGATGCCAATCCACAGGCAGGAATCAGACCTCTGCAGCAGGGAACATCCAGCCTCCACTTCCTGTTCTCCTCAGTTTACTTCCTGCCTTCAGTCTGGCAGGTTCTGTAAGCAGAGCTCTGCCATGTGGCAGAGCTGAAGACAGCAGACTGAGTCAAGCAATTTTGATTCAGTTTTGGATATTGGAGGAATCACAACGGGTATTTAAGATCTCTAGTGGTTCCAGCCTCAGCCTTGCAGGTTACACTGACTGGCCCCATTTCACTCTGTTGGTGCCATTTGTAGCTTTCGTTAGTTTCGTAGCCATGTTGATCTTGCCACCCACCCAGCCAAATGGACACTGGAGCAGTAGAAATTCAGACACCTTGTGAGCTAGCGAGCAAATGTCTAAAAATGAGACAGTGCTCTCATAATGATCACTGTTTTGCAGACAGGTGTCGACAAGAAGAAATATTTCCTGATCAGATCTGGAAAAGCACGGAAACGCTCTGTTTTCCAGAAGCCGCAACACTCTATTTTTGCACGGCTACATTTTCGCTACCACTGCACAAGTGAGATCAACAGGGTATGAGGTGAACGAGCCAGAAGCTGACAGAAGAGCTCCATACAAACCGTTATCATGCATCATGTAAACATGCATGGTAAGAAAAAGAAATACTCTGCATTTCAAGCTGAAAAGTTGACATCCACTCCTAATCATCCACAGACCAGAAATCCAGAAGTTTAGCATCGCGACATAACAGCACAACAGAACAGTGTTAAAACACGTTAACATGGGCACAAAAACATTCTGAGAAGGGAGCTGAACCCTTTTTCTTGCCCATGTTACAGTGATTAATTCCACTCCTGAGAGCGTGGTTCAGGTATTAATGTATGGCTGACTGGCCGGAACCCCTCGTGGGTCCATCCCCACCAGCCATACATTAAAACCTGATAGACCCATGCTCTGGAGTGAGTCAGTCCTTACTTACAAAATGATTATTTGCAGGATAAGAGATTAATTTGTTTAGTATGTATTAGCTTGCTCTGTTGATCTTTAGGAGGGAGGCCTCTCTTGTACCATTTGAGACTGGTGAGAAGTGTGGCCGCCACATTTCACAGCTTTGTGTTATCATGGGTGCTCAAGACGTCCTATAACTTGGAATGGACAAGGGAGGAACTCTCTGCCTTTCGGGGTTGAGCTGTATCCGGAGGCAGTACTGTGAGGCCACTTTCTGCAGCAGGGAGTCCTCCTCCAAACTGATGTGTAGGCATCATGTGGGGAAACTGAAGTCTTGAGCAGCAAGTCTGTTATACCTGTGAGGTGAGAAAAGACTTTAGCCTGTTTTCTGCCTTGCATTTTTTACCATGCAATACTTATTATTTTTGATTTTCTGATTGTATTATTTCTTTTCTGTTTGTGTAGCTTGTACAGTACAGCAGTATTAAATGTTTTATTTAACATTTGTGGGACTGTGCAGTGTTTTTTAAAGGTGTAGGTAAGCTATTTACTGGGTAATTGGTGATCTTTCCCCTGTGGCGGATACTTGCCGGATCTGTCAGCTGTGTGAAGCACAATTTGTGATGATGGATTTTTTTTTTTAAATTACTATTTTATCTTTGGCTATGTCCCACGGGTGCCGACCCATCGGGAGCGCCTAGGAGTCATCCTCCTGCCTCACCCGATACTTTACCCTTGCTCCCCATGGAGCTGTGGCTCCCCTCACGAGCTGGGGCAGTGATCATCCCAAACTGTAAGTAGTGTCGGATCAGGGTAGTCAGGCAGGCAAGGGCATATAGGAGGCACGCCTGGCCTCCATCTCCTGGCATCCACAGGTGTTTTTCTGCGTTAACTGGAGGAGTGGCACGCACCTCACGCCAAGGCATTACTGCTGGCGTCGCCACCCCCGCCCCCGACGCCGACTGTAGTGTCTGCTGTGCCCTGGCCTCCACTAGGGTCCAGTCAGCACAGAGTCCGACCCCACCCTCCCAGGAGAGGAGAGCTGTCCTCCGCCGCCAATCTCTACCTCCCTGCTGACTCCTGGCAACCCAGGCTTACTCCGACTCCAGGTTGCTGGCGTGGCGTGAGTGTGGCGCCCAGCGCCTCAACCTCCATGCCACCGGGCCAGCTTATGATAGTAGATTTTATATTGTGGGCCCTTGTCCTTTAAAACTGAATGGATATTCATTGTAACGATTTTTCTTGCAGGCCTTCTAAGCTGTCACATGGTTTTTAACTGCTTTTGGCTACTGCCTGCTTGTCCCAAATTTGAAACTGTGTGCTGGGCTCAGAGCTCCATAACTCACTTCATAATTATGCATTTCATGTACCATTTCAGCATGTGAACACATTTCACATCTTTTAGAGTGACACTTAAGTGTCCCCAAATAAAACATTTCTTGATGTGATAGTAACACAATGTGGTAGCTGTAATTAACAAAGAACCTTACGCCAAAATGCATTATGCAGTGTCGACATATGAAGTAAGCATCGTGATTATTTGTCTTGGTTTTGTAATTTTATAGACTTAGAGTATAGTACTTTATTTAAAAAATAAGTTCTGTCGTTGAGAGAAAAGCAGAAACTCTTTAACACTGCAGCAGTGATGTTTTTCATTGACAACCCCCAACCTTCCCCAGTTTTAATGTTGTTACTAAAATATCGGAATCGGGGCTCTGTTATTAATTGTGGAAACATTATTTTGTGGGAGGTAAGCTTTAGGGGTGTAAAAGAAAAGCATGGGAGTACCGCCATGTGACAGGGTTTTAAGAGGGATTGTACAGATTAATGGAGAAGGTCCATTAAGTTCTTCACCAGCTCACTGGGAATACCCTGTCATCCATTTTTCTTCACATGATGCTGTAATGCTTGGTGAAACCTCCAAATGTCCTTGTAAGGGCAGTTAGAAATTTGATGTACTACTTTCACATTTATTATCATTATTATTGCAGTTTAAGGTTCATGATGCCCCATTAGCGTGAGTAAAGCCCAGTATGTGTTTTGGGTAGTACATGATATTAAACTGAGAAACTATTATTGCATTATAACTGGTATAAGTTTTACGCAGCCAAGTGTGGCCAATTCAAAAGTAATACTGGAGCGTAGGTGTCAGTGCACATTGAGGTTGGTGGTGGTGCAGAATTGGAGTGCTAAGAAGGACCCTGTTGCTTTGCCACAAAACATGAATCGCAAAGTACTGACATGGTTGCCAGGGGATCAGTCTCACTGGGGAATGAGTTGCTGGGATATAGGGACTAAGTCGCAGGACAAATCAGTTGGACTTTAGTGGGTGCAAACATGCTGACTTGTATTGGCCATGTCATTCTGCCCATGGCATAGCACCAGGCACGTAGTTGTATGCTGTGAGCAGAACACGTGATGAATGGCCCCTCTGCCATAGTGGTCACCCCTGACTCTATCCTTTTTAGGCCCACTTCTGAGCCATAGTTTTTCTGACTTTGCACAGTAGACTACCCTTCTGAAGTCCTTGGTAATCCACTGGAACCCATTCCTATCCTCGCTGTGACACTCTGTCCCTCGCTGGCTCCTCTTGTTGCAGTTACAGCCTTGTTTTGGGGTAGTTCTGCAGGTACTGGCAGACTCATGACTCTGTGGCCACCAGTGAAGGAATTATTTTATTTTATTCTTTGGTAACCAGGTAAGGCCCACTAGGCACAGGTGCCCTATTTCAAGGCGACCTGGGAGCACTAGAGGAAGTTAAGTGACTTAATCAGAGTCGCACTGTATGCAAGTGGAGGTTGTGGGAATCGAACCTAGGTCTGTCTGCTGAATGCACCAAGCTCATTCACAGCTCATTACTCTTAATCTCTAGGCTATACTGCCAGCTTTGCTTTGTCTAGGGTCCTGTGGGCCATTTACATGGTGACTTCCACCCCTGATCTGGCACAGTCAATAGTGACTTCACAGGGAAGTGCATGCCATGTGCAGTGACGTGCATAACAGTTACTGTACACATACTTCATATGCTAGTGACTGTGCATAGGAAGCTAAATGCATAACAGAATGTTAAACATGCTGCTTTCCTTTACTGTACACATGGTTGTTATAAGTCTGTAGGGCTTCTTACTCCTTTTTTCCCCCTTGTTTTTCCTTTTTTCTCCAGCACCCACCCTAATGATTTAAGTCCCCACGGCTGTACCTGTCAGCAACCTCCTTCACAGTTTGACTAAGTGTTGCTTATTGGTTGACAAGTTGTGCAAATGCTCTCTAGGAGCATGCATCTTCTTCCTTTATGGCTAGTGCCTTATCACTGCAGTAATCCTGGCACCCAGCTGGCCCCAGTATGGCATTCTGTAGCTCACACTCCACCCGCATGCCACTGGCCTGGTGCTTCTCAACTTGGTTGCATTGTTTTGAAATGTTATTGTCATTGAATTGTAACCTAGTACAGTTTTTGACAGGTTTTTAAAATGCAATTGTATAAATATGTATCTTTTTAACATTTTTAGGTGGAGGAGAGTTTGGAAAGGTTTGGAAAGCCATGGCTACTGCAGCAAATCTAGACCCTGATGTAGTGCGAGAAGTGCTAGAGTGTTCCATCTGCATGGAGACCTTTAACGAGGATCAGAGGAGGCCAAAGCTACTGCAGTGTGGACACACTATCTGCAAACAGTGCTTGGAGAAGCTTATAGCAGACTGCATTAATGGGATACGCTGCCCCTTCTGTAGCAAGATAACCAGACTGACAAGTCCCAGCCAACTGACTGACAACCTTACTGTGCTAAAATTCATCGATTCTGTAAGTCTTGGTACAGCAGTAAGTTCCATGATGTGCAGAGTCTGTAGAAAAAGACTTCCAAGGCATTTCTGCCAGAACTGTGCTTTTGTCCTGTGTGAAACTTGTAAAGATGAGGAACACCAGCTCCAAGGACACAGCATTCTTTCAGTCAGAGCTGCAGCTGAGCAGCATAGAAAAGCAGTTGGGAAACAAATAGCCAAACTCTGTGAGGTTGACAGTTGACCTGCAGAAAAGGAAGGCAGCACTGGGGCATATCCAAAGACCTTCAGTTAAAATATAAAACTGTTCTCCAGGACTACAGCAAGGAAGAGCAACAAATACAGGAGGAACTGGCTAAGTCACGTAGGTTTTCTCAAGCTCTTTGTCGGAAATTGAGAAAGTGAATAACCAGGTACTTGAAGAACATGCCTACCAGTTAAGTATTGTCAAGTTCAGATAGTCTCAAGATGTGACTATCTCAGCAGCTAAAATTAAACAGGCAGATATTGCTCTGTTGGAAGAAGTAACTGTTGATGATGAAGAACCAGAACTAATCTGCAATCTGCCATCACAGTTAACATTTCAGGAAATGCAGCTGGTAAAAAGTAGACCATTTGCAACCATTAGAGGTAGGGCAGATTCTAACGAAACCCTATACTGTAAATGTTGACGAGTGCTCTGTGGATACTTCTGCTTTTTTAACCGATGGATTGAAGGATGTAGATATGGCAGTAGAAGAGACAAGTTCATTGTTAAATTTCTCTCCTCTAAAAGGCAGACACGTGAAGCTGTTGTTCCACTATACAGCAGTGTCACTCGCAAAGAAGATCGGTTGCAAAGGTAGTTTGCCTGGAATGTTCAGCCTTCCAGTCAGCCTCTGTGTCACACCACAGGGGAAGTGCTAGTTGCAGATCGAGGTAATTTTTAATCCAGATCTTTAATAAAAAGGATTTATAAAGAGATCAAGCGGAATCCTGGTAGCATTGATAATTTTGTTCTCAGTTTTCTTGGAGCAGACCCTCCAGCTTTGATACCGCTCTCCATAGCAATCAATTGCCAGGGATTAATAGGTGTAACAGACAACTATGATAACTCTATCAAGATTTATACTACTGATGGACACTGTGTAGCGTGCCACAAGAACCAGCTAACTAAACCATGGGGGATTGCAGCCATGCCTTCAGGGCAGTTTGTGGTGACTGATGTTGAGGGTGGCAAGTTGTGGTGTCTCAGTGTGGACCGCAGTGCTGGAGTTGTGAATTGCAGTCGGCTTTGCAGCGAAAAGGTCCCAAATTTGTGACCTGTGACTCTGAAGGAACTGTATATTTTACTCAGGGACTGGGGCTGAGCGTAGAGAATCGCCAGAGTGAGCACCATCTTGAAGGCGGTTTCTCCATTGGCTCTGTTGGGCCAGATGGTCAGCTTGGGCGGCAGTTAAGTCACTTCTTCTCTGAAACTGAGGACTTCCATGCATTGCAGGAATGTGTTTGGATTCAAGGGTGACCTTATTGTTGCTGACTCATGGACGATAAAGAAATTCTGCATTTTCCTAAAGAAGGTGGTTACAGTGTTTTGATAAAAGAAGGGTTAACATGCCCAATTGGTGTAGCTGTCACGTTTCAAGGGCAGTTACTAGTTCTAGACTGCTGGATCACTGCATTAAAATCTATAATTATCATGTGCAGAGACATTCTACAGCCCAAGCTTGCCAACAAATCTAGTTTGATTTAGAAAACTGCATTCCAAAAGAGTTTTAAGTTGAAATAGAAACTGCATTCTTTGTCAGGGTCCTGTTCGCTATAGCTGGTGCATTTTATTTAAAGCTTAACCTGAATAACTTAGTAACATGGTAATGTTCTGAAGAGACTTAAGTCCATCAGGTCCCCACCTGCTATTTCTTAAGTGGCACAGACAGTTTGCAGGAATTTCAATAAAAGCAATATGACCAGATCAGACTAACCCAGTGACCTTTGATGTAGTATTTGTGAGCTGTGCTTCCATCCCATCTGATCAAAAGAGCATAATACATGCTTACTGTGAGGTAATCTCTTTAACTCTAGCTAAGGTAGTGATCTCCTTTAAGAAGAATTTCTAAGAACTAAAGATTGATGAGGAGCCGGGTTAGCCAGAATATGCAGCATGTCTTTTTTTGAAGTTTGTTTCCTGAAAATTACATCACTTGATAGAGTGGCAGTATTTAGCTGTAACTTTCTTTTTCAGATATACAACTGTAAAGATGGTATTAAATGCTAGTGTAGGTTAAAAAAAAAAAAAAATCACTTCTCAGGACCAGATGTACGGTTTGCAGTAGCCATTTTGGATTAGGGTAAGTAAGTGAAATTTCCATAAGTGTATTCTGTCCCATCACCACTCAAAATATACCTGTGGGAATTCATTCATTGCCCTATTCCAAGATGGCTGTGGTCACTACACTGAACTGGTGGGAGACAGCACTCTAGTTTTTAATAGATAGCCTGTAATGTCATAACTAGGAAGGGGGCCCTAAATACTTTGCAGGTGGTCGTATTCGTGCATGTCAGTATGTTAGAAATTAGGCAAACTTGAAAGAGCAGCCCCTTGGGAGTCAGTTGCCATGCTGTTGACCGAGGTTTGCACTTAAAGACCAGTACAGTGCAGTGGGCAGGCAGTGTGAGGATCAGGCATCCCAGAGGATGCTGCCCAAAGGGGAAGGATAGCAGTGCCCACTGCTTTACCAGCTTCTGGGTGAATACAGGTGGTTGTGTAGCTGGGATAGAGAGGACTTTCAGTAGTGCACCATTGATGGAAAGGTTACTGCTTTCAGGTGAGTGAGAATTCGGGGGGGATAACAAAGGGGGGGCCATAAACAGATGTTGCCCCCATGTCTAGCAGGACCTGCCCACTCTTTTTAGGCTCCCTCACCACCCGTTCTTTTACCAGATCCTGTATCTGAAATGACAAGGTTTCTAGGTCGGGCCTTGCATATAGATGGCAAGGTCAAGGGAAATTTAAAGGTTGTAGGTTGCAGAGCATTTGGAGAAGTGGACATGGGTTACCCTGAAAGGGGAAAAACTAATAGTTGTGAGGGTGAAGGTCTCCGACACTCACTGAAATACTGAAGAACCAAGAAGACTTCAAGTTTCAAACTGTCCTTTTTGCAAGCACAGTAGTGGTGTGATACCCCAGGCTGCCAAAACCAGTCCACCTAAATTAGTGTTGGTCCTAACCCATTCTTACGGTACTAACTTTTTCAGAATATGTACAAATGGGGATGGTTCAGGAACATGTGCCGTTGCTCTCACTGGTTGAGTTTTGGTACTCTGTTGGAGTGGGAGAAGCAATACCAGGTGCCACCTTTTTGGAAGAAAACTGTTTTAATTTATTTTAGTGATAAGTTTAATCAGATGATGGAAATTCAGGTCTTGGAAAATGTGTTGTACAGTACTCTTGTTATGCTGAACTAAAACTGTGAATTACTATAAAACATGTGGAAATTGTGTGCTGTATTTTCTAATCCGAAATATCCTGATCTGTTCAATAAATTACTCCTATGCCATATGGAAAATTCTAAATTGCGTAATGTTTTTTGATCAGTTTGTATTTTGGAAATGTACCCACACACGCAAACAATCCAGGCCACCTCCACTGCTAGGGCTAATGGATACTAGCTAGGTGGGACAACCTTGGGCAACTCTGTGTTGTGGTAAGGTGGACTACTTTCAAGAGTACTCCTCTACATGACTCAGTCACTGCACATATCCTGGTTCTCCAGGCTTGGAGTGTGTAGAGTTAAGACCTCCAGTATGACAGCAGGGTTTTGAATAAGCTGAAATAAATGATTAGCAGTTTGATGCGTGACAGTGCTAATCAGTCGTGAAAATTTATAGCACTTTTGGCACAGACTGATTAGCAAAATGTAAAAACAATTGTATTGTTTTTGGCAGAGACAGGCAGAGAATAGCAAGAGGAAGAAGCTGCTGTTATAACTATACTTCTCTACTGGGACTAAAGAACTAGAACTCTACTGGGACCTTCAATTTAGGGTTAAAAAAAAAAAGTGAGTTGGCTGAAGAGAATTATCTGTGCAATTAATTAGGTGTAGAAAGAGCTGTAAATTTGGGGGAGTGGCTAGAAGGAAGCCAGGTGTTTTTAGATTTAAAAACTGCCCTAGATAGCTTCTGGCAGAGAACAGCTAGAGGAAGGAGCTGCTGTTATAACTATACTTCTCTACTGGGACTATATTGCCTTCCTTCCCTCCCCTGCATCCCCCCCCACCCCAAACGGCTGTGGTTACTTCTATATGCACAGGATTTGACTGATCTACAGGCACTTCCTGTTTGGGAGCAGGAAGTGAGTGATCACACAGCCACAAAAGACTTACCATCTTAGAAGGTAAAGATAGCTCTCTGCCCCCCACCCCAGCTGCTGGAGGTCTGACTCTGAGCAAGTAAGGAGACTACTGAGAAATATTGGAACTTTGTCTCAGAACAGGAAGATCAGAAGCTTGAAGGGCACGGAGGTAGTAAGTAGGGAGAAAAATAAAATAAATAATAAATAAACAGAAGAAAGAGTAAGTATTGAAAACAACAGTTAAGGGGCAAGAAATAAGACATGATGGAAGTGGTGCAGTGCAGTAGTTGTGGAGAAGTAGTCTTCCAGGAGGCGTTCTGGAGGATGCGGTGTTGTCCCATCTGCAGGCACCTCTCCGGGCTGAGGGAGGAGGTTGCTCATCTCCAGGCTGAGTTGGCTAGGATTTGGGGGACCGCCTCTCCTGCTCAGGGACCACTAGGACCACTGCTGTTGCCTCAGAGTTTGCCAAGAAAGAGGAGCGGTTGGACCACAGTGGGCTCAGGGAGGGTGAGGGTGGTGGAATAAAGGCGCATTCCTCCAGTTGTACCTCTCCACAATTCTTATGCCGTTCTGGCAAACTGTGGTTCCTCTTTGGAGGTACCCGCAGTGGAGACCAAGGAGGATGTGGGGAACCTCCACAAAGGAAACCCACAGGAGGGTGGCATGGGACCACACAGGGGAAGGAAACAACTCCTCGTGGGGGACTCCATTGTTAGGGGGGTAGAACTGGGGGAGGAAGGGGAGAGGGAGGGAGGCAAGGTGCCTGCCTGGCGCCATGGCTTGGAGGGACAGGGAGCGAATCCTCAGGATCATGGGAGCAGCTGCATGGGGGAGGGAGCTGGATATCATTCTTCACCTAGGGACAGATGATCTGGCTAGGAAAGGGATTAGAGCAGTGCAGGAAGAGTTTGTGGAGTTGGGAAGGGGCCGGAGACAAGTAGCATGCATGGTAACCTTTTGAGGTGCTGCCTGTCTATGGCATGGGTGAGGGAGGGGCTCCACACCATGTGATTCAACTCAGTGGTTGAAAAACTGGTGCAGAGCGCAGGGTTTGGCTTTTATTAGGACTAGGGGTCCATCTGGAGTGATGCAGGCCTATACTGGCACGATGGTCTGCATCTGTCCAGGAGGGAACCAGGATCCTAGGTGATGGGTTTAAATGCTAAGTGTTTAAACTAGCCAAGGGGGGGCACTGGAAAGGAGCAAGAAATCCTAGCCCCTCCCCAAAAAAATAAAAATCAGGGAGTAAGTGAGGTAAACACCAAGATGGAAACATAAATAAGGAGAAGGGCAGGCATAAATGGAGAAAGCGACAAAGGCAGTAAGGACAGAGATAGGGCAAAATGAGGTAAGGTCATCAAGAAATGGAGTTTAATGAGCACCAGTGCCCATAGTCTGGGCAACAAGCTCCCCGAACTGGTTGCCTGGATATCGTGGCAGTCACAGAAACATGGTACACAGAGAACCATGACTGGGATGTTAACATACCAGGGTACACAACCAACGGGGAGACAGGGAGGGTAGAAGAGGGAGGGTAGCTCCTATGTAAGAAAAGGGATAAAAGCAATGGAATAAAAGGGTAAACGGGGAGGAGAGGAGGCACTGTGGGTCACCTTAGAGACTGGAAATGGCAGCACAGTCCGCACGGGGTTGTATACAGATACCCATCTCAGGGGAGGGAATGGACAAGGATATGATAGAAGGCATCCTTTGGATGGTAGAGAAAGGGGAGATACTGTTGATGGGGGACCTGAATATGCCAAATGTTAACTGGAGCACCATTGCTGCAGCCACATCCAAGAGCAGGGCCATACTCTGTGCCCTACAGGGGGCATGCCTCAGACAGCTAGTGTGGAATCCTTCTCGGAGGGAGCTATCTTAGACCTCTTAATCTCAAATGAGGACAGTGAGAGTATCTCAGATCTAGAAGTGGGAGCCATCTGGGGAACAAGTGACCATCAAACAGTGTGGTTCACGACAAACCGGCTGTTGGTCGAGTCATCCAAAAGTGAGGGTACTGACTTCAGGAGGGCTGACTTTGGAAGATGTGGGAGAGGCCTTGGAAAGCACTAGCAAACAGGCTATGGAGGGGGTGTGTAAAAATGGGGACACATCAGAAGCCATCACAGAGGTAACAAGTCTTTGCTAGTGAAGCAAATAAACGAAATGAAAGAAAAAGTCACTATGGTTCTTTATAGAGGTAGCGGGGAAGGTTAGGGAGAAAATAACATTTAGGAAGTATAAGGAAACACAGGAGGAGCAGGACGGAGAACTGTACCAGTTAAGACAGAAGGAAGCAGGGAAGGTAGTCAGAATAGCAAAGGACCAAACTGAGGAAAAGATGGCCAACTCTGCTAAGAAGGGGGATAAAACCTTTCCTAGTTACATTAGGGAGTGTAGAAAGACAAAGGAAGGAATAGTGAAGCTGAATAGAATGGACAGTGGGTGGGCAGAGGGGGACAGTGAAGAAGCAGGGATACTGAACTAATACTTCTCAGTATTCACAAAAGAGGAGGAGGGGGAGGTACCTTATCCAATTAACAGAAGCACTCTGGATGGGAGGGTCGATCCTAGTCCTTTCACACAAGAAAGGGGTCTGAAAGAACTCCTAACACTGAAGGTGGACAAAGCAATGGGTCTCCCAATTCTAAAACAAATTAAGGGAGAACTAGTGACACCACTGACTACCCTTTTAACAAATCATGGGAGGATGGTGTGGAACCTGAGGACTGGAGGAGGGCGGATGCGATTCCTCTTCACAAAAGTGGGAGCGAGACACAGGCAAGAAACTACAGACCTGTCAGTTTGATCTCTGTGGTAGGGAATAGGGTTGTCATGGTATACCAGTTTCACTGTATACCGCGGTATCAGACGTCGCGGTATTGATACCGTGGGCAATTTCTGATACCGCGATAACCGTGATTCACGTTATAACATGGTATACCGTGGTATTGGGACCTTTCAAATTGTTTTTTTGCATTTTCAGGGATAACTTCATTCGAGGAGGCTTCTTTTTTGTGCAAAAATTATTTGTTCTGTAATACTGCGGTATGACGATAACTGTGGTATTACATGTGACTGTTATCATACCATCATAATTTCATACCGTGACAAGCCTAGTAGGGAAAGTGATGGAATCACTTCTGAGGGAAAGAATTGAGTACCTAGGGGCCAGTGGGGCACAGGACTCAAGGCACATGGATTCACAGCGGAAGGTCATGTCAGGCAAATCTAATAGATTTGTTTGACTGGGTGGCCAAAGTAGTAGACCAGGGAAGGGCTGTGGACATGGCCTACCTAGACTTTAGCAAGGTATTTGTCACAGTCCCACACAAAAGATTAAAATAAGCCAGCCTGGAAGTGGGTCCTAGGGTGGTAGCCTGGGTAAAACATTGGCTGGACAACAAGACACAGAAGATAATAGTAAACGGAGTCCACTCTGAAGAAAGGGGGGTTACTAGTGCAGGGAAATGCAAGGTACTGCACCTGGGGGCCAGAAACCCGGGCCAAGTGTACACCCGGGGCTACAAGTCTTGATGACTTAGAGGGACCTGGTGGTGGTGGTGGATGTCAAAATGAACAACTCGGAGACTTGTAGGAGGGCAGCAGCCAAGGCCAACAGGATGCTGGGATGCATCGCTGGGGGATTACCTCCAGAAGGAGAGAAGTGATGCTCCCTCTGTATAACTGCTTGGTGAGACCACACCTCGAGTACTGCGTGCAGTTTTGGAGGCCACACTTAGAGAGACATTAAACTGGGCATGGGGGACAGGACCTATGAGGAGAGGCTCGAAGAGCTAAATATGTACACATTGGAAGAGAGGAGGGACCGGGGGGGACTTGATAGAGGTCTTCAGGTACAAGAAGGGGGTAAATAGGGGAGGAGCAGTCAGGGTGCTTGGAAGGAAGGAGGAGGGACAACTAGAGGGCATGGGTGGAAGCTGGAGGGGGGGAAGATTCAGAAGAGAAAGGAGGAGGTGCTACTTCACTGAGAGGGTGGTGGAGCCATGGAGTGTGCTGCCCAGGGGGCTGGTGGAGGCAGAGATGGTGGAGGGGTTCAAGAGGGGGTGGGACAAGTACAGGGCAAGGGTTCTGGAAGCAAAATGCAGTGCAGTGAGAATATCCGGAACTGGGAAGGGAGAAGCCAGAGAAGGCGAGGGGGGCAGCAAGGTCAGCTCTCAGGGTGGGGGCTGATCAAACGAGCAGACATGAAAGACCATTAGGCCTATTCTGCTGTCATTTTAGTATGTTAGTGGGGTACTGCAGGGCTCAGCACTGGGTCCAGTCCTTTTTTAATGTCTCTAAGTGACATTGCAGAGGGACTGGAAGGAAAAGAATGCCTCTTTGCAGATATGACACAGATCTGCAAAAGGGTTGATAAACAAGGAGGTGTGGAAAGGATGAGGAGGGACTTGGCAAGGTTGGAGGAATGGTCAGAAGTATGGCAGCTTGGATTTAGTGCAAAATAATGCACATGGGAAACAAAAACCCAGGGGAAGAGTACACAGTTTGTGGGGGGTAGTAACAACAAAATGGAATGGAAAGGGACCTGGGGATAATCATATCACAGGTGCCGGAACAGGGGGGCCACTAGGGCTGGCGTGGCTTACTCACTTTCTATAAGCAAGGGCCCTATCAGTTTTTGCAATCATGTTAATGTAGAGGATAATTTACCCTTACATCCTTGGTCCTACCACTTTTCAAACCATTCTGCCACCAATGATCATATCAGATGACCTTATGGTTCGCAAGCAATGTGAGAAGGCAGTAGAGAGGTCTCTGGGGATACTGGGATGTATAGGCTGAGGCATCACCAGCAGAAAACAGGAAATTGTTATCCCTCTGTACAGACAGTTTGTGAGACCCCATCTGGAGTACTGCGTCCAGTTCTGAAGACCCGATCTCTGCAAGGCCATAGACAGGATGGAGGCAGTCCAGGGGAGGGCAACTAAAATGGTGCAGGCTCTGCAAGAGAAGCCATATGAGGGTAGAATAAAGGAGCTAATATGTATACCTTTGAGGAAAGGAGGAGAGGGGGACATGATAGAAACGCTTAGATACCTCAGTAGAATCAACAAAGTTCAAGAGGGTAGCATCTTTCAGAAAAAGAAATATGCAAGAACAAGTGGACACAATCTGAAGATAGAGGGGGGGGATGGCTCAGGGGTAATGTAAGGAAGTATTTTTTCACAGAGAGGGTAATGGGTGCATGGAACAGCCTTCCTGAGGAGGTTGTGTGGTCTAAAACTGTGGGAGAATTCAAGAATGCATGGGACAGACATAAGGCAATTCTTGGAGGGTGGGGTAGGAAGAATTAGGCTGTTGGTTAACTAGGATCTGCAGCTTATCCAGTAGATAGGGAAATGGGCAGACTAGGTGGGCCAAGCGGTCCTTATCTGCTGTCAAAGTATGTTTCTATGTTTTAATGTTATGTAACGTATTAGGGACTTGCTTAAAAAAATGGTTGGCAGTCTACTGCTAAGCGTTTCTGAAAATGGTTAGCATTAACCCCCTGTTTTGCTTAGCGTTTTGCTATGGTATACTGGTTATTTAATACCCTGGACAGGAATAAATTACGTAGTGTATTGAGCAGTAGTTGCACTTTTCTTACAAGTCAGATGTGTGGGAACGATGGTATCTGATCACTCTCCTTGTTGGTACTGGGCAGAAAGGTTTCATTTTGACCTTAAGTATTATAAGTCTGGTCCTTCAGAGCCTATTGTTAATGGTTGTACTCCACAGTTGCTACAGGAGCCACATGCTTTCTATTCCTTTTTTGTTACTTAGAGCCACATGTACCAATGGGAAGGGTCATTACTTGAGTCAGAAGCTGGTCTACTTTGCAACAAATGTAGCTTCCCCACTATGCTAAAATGGTTGAACTCGCATGTCTGTGGTGCCTGGTCAACTAGTGGTGCAGGAGGCATCCACAGCTGTAGGGAAGATGCTTCTCAGACTTCGGTTCACTGGTAGGAATACATCCCCTTGTCCAGAGGGCAGTTACTGTGTACCAGACCATTCTCCCTTCTGGAGCCCTGAGGTCACATCCCATGCTTGGTGCCTCTCTTCTCAGCTTTTCCTACTTGCATATGGTGTGCTGGGCATGGTGTGGCAGCGTGTACATCAGCCTTCCCACTCGTAGCGGCAGGCCATTGCCCCAGTTTCTCTGTCATCAGCAGCAGCTCTGGTACCCGTCCCAACATAGGATCTCCTGTCAGAAATGTTAGCATATCTCCTACCTTAATCAGCAGTCTTGTCTCTTGGCACTGGATTTATCTTAATCAGTAGCTCAACTAGCAGTATTGCTGAGACACAGGACTGCAAATGTCCCCGCCCTCCCCAACGGTGACACCCTGTTTTCTGGGGGACCACTCCAGTGCTGCAGGGCTTCCAGGAACTCCCCTTGAAGGGATACCCTTCAGGGTCCCCACCCTCTTGGTGTGTCCCTTTGTCTACATTAAATGCCCCCCCACCCCCAAACAAAATCCCTTTCCTGGGATCTCCAGTGCTGTCTTTGGCCTGTCCCTGGAGGCTTCCAGGACTTGTCGTTGAGGTGATTTGATCTCAAAGGTCTGAATATAACGGCAGCTGTTGGGTGTGAGGTTTTTGTCTCCTCTGGGCAAAAACTCCTCATGGGCTGTCCACTTTTTGTCCCGAAGTTATTCCCACTGGTTAGTTAGGGTCACTATTAGAAAGTGGTCCGTGACTCTCTGGTAATCAACGCTCTGCTCCCTAATGGTAGGAGATGATGTTTCGGAAGAACACCATACATGAGAAAGTACTTACTGTGACAATGAATGGCTTGGGCTATTCCACTTAAATCAGTAGGATTGCAGTATCCTATGTTAAAAAAGTGGCCATACTTTAAAGGGACACAGTTATCATTTAGCTGATTTTTACATAGAACTTAAAAAAAAAAAAAAAAAAATACTATGCTGGCAGCTTTAGTAGCCATCACACATAAACTGGGAACATGACTTCAAATGAGCATTTAGCATGGTTTTGGCAATACTATGTACATTTACCAACCAAGTAAATCCCCAGTGGACTGCTGCTCCTGCTTGTGCACATCTCAACATGGTGCCAAAGCACCTGTAAACTCATGCATGTAGGAGTTTGAATTTTTAAAGAGCTACCAGCAAAAGTGATTTCGAAATGTGGAAGTGTCATGAGCACATAAGCTCAGTGCAGTGTTCACACAAGTGCTCTAAGATGTGTAATTGTTTGAAAAATAAAGCGTAATTCCAGGCATGCACATTATCTGGAATCTAATCACTATTTGGAATAATTAATGTGCATACCTGGAATCAGTGTTATTTTTCAAAGAATTGTACATCTTGGAGCATTATTTTTAATGCTGCACTGAATTTTTTTTTTTTTTTTGTGTGTGTGCTCAGGACACTTCCCACATATTGGAAATCACTTCAGCTGATGTCTTTTAAAAAATTCAAACTCAGCTTGTACATGCATGAGTTTACAGGCACCTCAGTGTCGTTGAAGTGTGCAGGAGTGGGAGCAGTGATCTGCTGGGGATCCTTTTGGGTCCAGTAAATTTACATAATATTGCCAAAACCACACTAAATTCCTGTTTTAAGTCAGACTGTGAGTTTATATACAGTAGAATCCGATTTATCTGAACCACTTGGGGGATATGAGAAATGTTTGGATAATCGGGAGTCTGGATAGTCTGGATTTCATCTGCCCGCTGTCTGTATTACCAGTAGCACTCGTTAGCAAATGTATTAAATTACCTGTACTGTAGTTTAGTTGCTGTTGATAATCTGGTAACGAGTTAGTACTGTAGCAGCCAGTATCCCATGGCTCCAGGGCTCTTTCGGAGGATTAGGAGGGGTTAAAAAAAGATTTGTAGCAGCTAGTGTCCCATGGCTGCACAGCTGTTTAGTAGGGTCGAGAGGAAAAAAGGTCTGTAGCAGCCTGTGTCCCACAACTCCGGAATGTCTTTTGGAGGTTCAGGAAACAAAATGGTTTTCAAATCAAACCGCAACAACTAAAATTAAACACAGCACGGTCTCTTTTGTTGCAGCTAGTGCTTTAGCAGGAAACATCCCACTGCTCGTGCAGTCCCGGATAGGGTGGATGAAAGAATTTCCATGAAAATTCAGAAATTTTGTGGAATTTTCTGAATTCCTGCCATTGGCGAGATCAGAATCTTCTGAATGTGTTTGGATTTTTGCCATGTTTGGAATTTTTTGGCTGAACTGCGGAAAAATACACATGAACTGCGGAGTAACAGTTATGAGGAACTTATTTTCTGCAGTTTGATAAATTATTCCACAATTCATTAGTCAGTTTTGCTGACTTTTTTTCTCCGCAGTTTAATAGAATAATCCGCAATTCATTTATTCCGCCATTTTAAGTTGGACTTTCCGTGAAAGTTGCTAATTTGATTTCTGCACTTTTGCAGAAGCGAAAATCTGACTTTCATGGAAATTCTGCTGGCAGAATTATTATTTATTTTTTTTTTTCACGCACCTCTAGTCCTGGGCTGAGTTCTTTCAAAGGATCGAGAGGAAAAATACAGTAAAGTCAAATCAAACTTCAGGTCAGTGACGAGTTTCTGTTTGTGGGTTCCATTTTGTTCCTATTCCTTTCAGACTATGATTTGGTGGGGAGGACTAGCATTGCGGAGTTGGTGCTGAGAGCCACAGCTGAGGGTTAGAGAAAGCGCACACACCACTCTTGCTGTTTTGCGTGGAGGCATACTGGATATCCTGGCTGGACAGACTGGAGGGAGACAGCTGGCAGGCAAGGGGACGAGAGAGACTGAGAGATTAATGGACTGTTACTCATCAGCAATTGGGTGCAATCAACTGCCATTCCGCAGTTATTCACCTGCTCTAACTGCCATACTTGGCGCCTGCTATTCTAAATCTAACACCTCATTATAGCTTGGGGGACATGCCAGTGGTCCGTTATGCAGGGATTTCCGAATAAGGGGAGTTTGGATAATCAGGATTCCACTGTATGATGGCTACAGGTATAGTTGTTTACATGAGACTTAAAAATTGGCTAAAAGCTGACAGTGTCTCATTTAAAGAAGACTGAAGTGAATGTATATTACAGCAAGTAGGAGGCAGGTGGTTACAGCACTGGCTGAATAATGAAATGGGAGCTCAGTTGTCTTGCCACAGGCAAAGACTTGCTGTGTGATCGAAAGCAAATCCCTTGCCCCTTCCCTCACCTCATGCAGCAGTCTTCCAAGATGTAAAATTGAGTTGCTGCAGAAATGAATTGTTTTTTTACTAGCTCCGTGCGAAGGGGGACCACTCTGCATGCTGGTGACCTGGGTTCGTGGCCTGGAGCCCAGTTACAAGGCGTGGAGACAGGTAGGGAGGGATGCCTAAGTGTCTATTGGTGCTTCCCTCAGGGGTGGAGTGGAACATGCCTGGGCAGCTCTGGGCGGATTGGAGTACGTGCTTGAGGGAATGGGATGCCTCGACTTGTGCCCCCAATGCCGAGGGACGCAGATGCATGCAAGGCTAAGAACTTGATGGGCAGGACACAGAAAACTGAAAATGGCACCTCGGCCAACTGGATGATGGCTGCTGGACCCTTGCGCCACATAGCCCCGGATAGCAGGACCGACCCCAGAAGCACCCAGGGCCAACCAGGAAGCGGTAGGCATATTCTCTCGAAAGGAAGACCTGCCTGACAAAGGGATATGCCGGGTTACCTTGGGGCGGCTACAATATGGGGTGGCAGTTGGCGACAGGGGTTGACTGGGATGAGCAGTTCTAGGCGGGGCCGAGGAGAGGCCGGCCTAGGTGCAGGCAAAAAAAAAAAAAAAGGTTTTTTTAGATTAGCTATTCTGGTTAGTAAAGTATAACATTTTAGAAAATAATGTATATGGGCTAGCACCTTTTTTTTTTTTTTTTTTCTGTTACCCAAAAAAAAAACATTTTTGAAGTCAGAAAGGTCTTCACACAAGACAGATAAAGCAGTGGGAGCATAGCTCACAATGGCATGTTAAAATTGAAAGAGTTGGGTACATGACTTATGGGGGTCACGTTGTCATTGGTGATCAAGCTTACAGCTCTGTTGGTTTGACACCAAGAACCCCATTTTAAAACCATAAAATGAAAATTAAGCAAAGTACCATTTAAAACTATTGTAATGCAGCAACAGTGAACTTTTGTTAGCTGGTTTAATGTAGTAAGAACAGCACAATATATATCTACTGCTACACGCTAATGTATTTGTATAGCTGTTACTTGCAAGATATCTAATTTTTAGATAAGAGGTCATAGAGTTATTTACACATGGTCATGTGCAAAATGCCCATTTTTTAATTGCCAAGTAAATTTAGTTTTGGCAGTTGCAGTGATGACTTTTAATATTCTGATGGTAACAGCGGTATTTTGATAAGTTTCTGGTAGTCATTCTAATACTTTAAGAATCATACTGTAAATACCAGAAAACTTTTTTACATTTTCTTATTATTTGGGCATGTGTATAGTATGTTTGTTTCACCAGTGTACTGTTCATGTGTTTTGGAAAAAAAAAAATGTTTCCCTCATTTAGGGACTTGGGGGATTAAAGTATTTCCATCTAATATTCATTTAAAGGTAAACACTGCTTATCTGGCAGCGTCTTCCTGCTAGAGTCTGTGCCCCCTGGTTAACGGTGCTATGTATAAACAAAAAAACAAACAATCTTGGTTTAGGTAGTTGTATTTAAGTTTTAAACAGCACTGGCAAACTGGCAGCCATCTCATGAGAACTCTTGCTCCCTTATAGGATATGCTAATATGCCCCTAGAAGTCAGCACATTGGTCAGCAGGGGCATATTAGCATATCCAGTGAGAACACGTAACTCCCATGTGATGGATGCTGGCATGCTGAAAATGGAAGTTTGCCACTGCGGTTTAAAAATTTAATCATAACTGCCCAAACTAAGTTAAAGAATATATAGCTTTCAGTTTGTAGGGTTTTACAAGATATTAAAAAAAAAAAAAAAAAAAAACATAAACCTTGTGTATTGTATTTTTTTTTTTTTTTTCTTTTTATGCAGTGGTCGATTTTTAACATTGTTTTACTAGCCCAAAACCTAGTGCAAATTGATCAGGGCTAGTGCAGCTAACTTTCTACTTGTCTGTCTTGACTAGTGCAGGTTTTGCATGGTAGTTAATGTCCCTACTTTCACAGACTCTAGTCCTCATGCTAGTCTTTCTCAGTGTTCCAGATGGCCTGGTGTGATTAACTGGCAGTTCAAGAGGGGAGTCCCACAGAAGACTTGGTGTGAGTCATTGTCACACTCACTTACCTGTTAGGATTTGTAGCTGGTGTCCAGGCTGTGATCAAGGGTGGAGTGATGTTAAGTCACTAGCTTCCAGTTTCTGAAGGTATCTGTCTGACAACTTGTCCCACATTAAGACCAGTGCCCATCATTTCCCTGCAGTTTGAGTGTCTGTATCCAACATTTCAGTGACAAAATGCTAAGAGTTTTATACAGAGTCTGCCCTGCAGGTTGTGGGTTTTATCCCAGCCTTACCACATTTCATCCCTCTCTCCTGTAAATCTTTCAGCTCCTTTCATCCTGAAAACAATGCTTATCAGCATGCATGCTACAAAAATATACCTTAATAAAATATATAATTTTGAAAGGTTTACATAGGCTTTCATGGTGTGCCTAGATCCTCCTAAACAGAAAAAAAAGTAGCACAACATCATGATGGCAGCCTTTGAAAATGGAAGAGGTAGAAGACTTGGTTTGCTGGCCAAGGCACCTAGCTTCACCTGAGCTCTTTCCTTCTAAAACTGCTTGAAAGGCAGAGTAGAGAAACTTACCAGAGCAAGGAAAAGGATTAAGACTTAGTTTGGCTAAGCAGATTTACTGTGTGGTGGTGTTTTATTTTTTACTCACAGGGATTGCTACTGTTTGTTGCTAACATTTCATTGCTTTATTTCATATTGAAGAGGAAATACATTATAAGAACCACCGCCATTCCCCAGCATCCAACAGAAAAACCTCGACCATGAGGGTAGTTGGTCCAGGAGGTTGGCAGGTGGTTAGGAGGAGCAAATCAGGTGCCCCATCACTCTCTGCTCTCCAACACATTACCTCCAAAAAACATATAAACACTACAAACAGGTATCTGCCTCTATCTCTGAAATCAAATAGAGAGGCAGAAGACACTGCAGAGCAGGACACTGCGGCACAGGAGCTAGCACAACAAAACTCACCCAAATCAGGAACCAAAACAAAACAAGCACAAAGGAAATCCCAAAACTTCTGATCATAGGAGACTCCATGATTCGGGAGTTGATACCCATCTCCAGCCAGGGTGATGGTCAGATATCTCCAGTACATCAGCATGGAGAGACACTGACCGCATTACTAAAATTGCTCACAAAGCAGGAGAAAACATTGATGTCCTAGTACACATAGGGACTAATGATCTGCCAGCCGGTCAGTTGTGGAGACCAAGGAACACCTGACTAGGCTGGGTGACAAACTATCATCTATTTAAGTCCTGCATCTCCTTCTCTGAGATCCTGCCAGTCTGGGAGAGGGAGCAGATGGACAGAAGGTCAGAGAAGGGGAGATAGGGGAGCTAAGCGTGGCTCAAGAGACTACTGCCAGGAAAAAGGACACAGATTTAGAGGAACAGCAATTCTGAGGCAAAAATTCTTTAAATTTGATAGACTGCATCTGACTAAAAGTCTATTAATAATTTTAACAATGACTGTACACTATACTAGTGGTAATATATTTATAGGGTATATACAGTACAGTACCAACACACAAAAGTCAGCTACAGAAACAATCAAGGACCGGAGCAGAAGAAGAATTCCAATCTTTTATTTTTCACTTTTATACAAAAACTCTACTTTTAGGAACATGATTTTCAAAGTCCCAATATTTTCCTTGTCAATGAAATTTAAAACAAAACAGCAATTTTAAGACTACAGGCATTTAAAAACATTTCATTGATATGAAACTGTTTCCTATGTTTTCTCAGTGGATAGTAAGCTTCTTACATGGTGTGATAACACTTGCACTAAGGACAATGCCTGGATTAGGTGTTAGTAGGAAACTAGAACAAGCATTTGTCAGTGCTGAATGTTGGCTTGCTGGCATTGGCAAGGGTAGTGCAGGAGTAAGAGAGATGCATAAGAGGAATGGCAGTGAAGTACTGAACTAATGCCAACCCCACCCCCACCCTACAGAGAGTGACAAGCATTGGGGGTGTGCCTTTGGATCATCAGGCATAACGCTCATGCCATTTCATCTCACACTACCCTGTAGACACTGACAGATGTTGCAGTATGCTTTGGGATCTTCAGGCCTTACACTCATCCCATTTCATAAGGAAATATGCTCAAATGGGTGCTGTACAGAAGAATGGGGTAAACGCTGGGGCCGAAGACAAGGTGCTACAGTGTGCTTTGGGGTCTACAGTCCTTACACTCATCCTATTCCATAAGGAAATATGCTGAAATGGTTGTGGTATAGGAGAATGCAGTGAATGCTGGGACTGAAGACCCTAATGCACACCTCGATGCCTGTCAGTGGCTGCAGGGTGGGGGTGGAATGGTGTGTGTATTACAGGCAATAATCCCAAAGCAGCCCCCAATGCCTGTCAGTCTGTATGGAGAAGGGCATTGTGGTTGGAAACCCTAATGCCCCAGGAGTTTGTTGGTACTTTCACTCCAAATTTGCAAAATGGGATTTTTGTGACCCACATCATGAGCAGTGGCATTATCATTTCGTTACTCAATCCGGAAAGGTGATTTTGCACAGCGACAGTGCCATTTGGTGCCACAGGTGTGAAAACACATTTATGGCAGCATGTGAAAAATGACAGCTGTACTGTTTGTGAGGTGGTGTGAAAAAATGACAATGTTGAAAATCTGGAGTGAAAATATGAAAAATTGGAAAAGTTATGAACGTGCGTAGAAACTGCACAACGCACGCCTGTAACGCAATAATCTTTTTGATTTTTTTCCAAAAAATTTTCAACATGGGTATTTTTGAACCTCTCCTCATGAACAGTGGCTCTGTGATTTTCTTAATCTGACCCAAACAGTGATTTCCCACAGTGACCGCGTTATTCTGTGCCGGAAGTGCAAAAACACATTTTGGCCAGGATGTGAAAAATGACAGCTGTACTATTCATAAGGAGGTGTGAAAAAATGCCAGTGTTGAAAATCTGGAGTGAAAATATTACAAATTTGTGAAGGTACGAGTATGTGTGAAAACTGCAAAATGCACGCTTGTAACACAGTCATGTTTTTGAATTTTTTCACCAAATCTGCAACATAGACTTTTTGGGAGCCCATCTCATGAACAGTGACACTGTTGTTTCATTAATTAGTCCCAAAATGTAATTCCGTGCAGTGACATTTTGGGACTGAATGAGATGTCAGTGACTGCATTCATGAAGTTAGTCCAAAAGAACCCCATGTTGAAAATGTGGTGCCAAAATTCCCAATAATGGCCAAGATATGCACCAAAGTTGAAAAAAAACATTTATGCAGTTGTACAGCCTACCTGCATTTCTTCAGTTCACGGTCAGTTTGAAGAGTGCAGATGTGTTCCTGGTCCACGGAAGATCATTGCGCCAGGCTCTGGAGGTAAGTATGATGTGAAGGGGGTGAGGGGAGGTGGGGTGCACAGAAGGTGGGCATGGGTTGGGGAAGGGGGCAAGAGAGTTAACGAGGGGCTGCTTTCTTTTTTTAAAGGATTTAAAAAGAAAAAAGAGAGATGCAGGACTTTTGGCATGCTGGGGTGGGCTCCCAGCATACCACCTGGATGTTTGTTGGGGGAGAGTGGAGCTGACAGGGATTGGGCACCCTGTCTGCCATACAGTCTGCTGGGGGGCACATGGGCCAAGGGGGATTGGGCAACCCAGCACACACAGCATATCGGGGTACATCATGCTGACGGGATTGGGCTACCCCATCGGCAAAATGAACTGTGGAGGGGCATGATGATAGGGGATTTGACACTGGTCAGCTTTCATGGGGATGCATGCAGGCAGCTGATGCCAGCAATATGTAAATTGCTGATGACAGCCACTGCTTGCCAACACCAGGAATATGTAAATGGGTACACATTACCACTGCTGATTTCAGCGGTGGTTTCCTTTGAACTGCATACCACTGCATCTGAAGTGCTGTCATAGACAACTCAGCCATCCATTGGTGCAGTGTTGTTCTGCCTGCAAAATGGAGCAGGGCATTGGCAGAGCGGGTGGCACATCTCTAAAAGTCATATGGTCGCACTATGTTGTTTGCCCATGCGTGCAAGCAAACATAAAAATAAGACTATGGTTCTCCTTAATTTAATACTACTAGTATATTAAAATCCAGTGACCAATATTATATCAAGTATTGTCCTCCTCAAATTTAAGAATCTGACAACTAATTTGAAGCGCATCATTGCATACAAACTGTATTGACATGACACAGCCATGTGATTTAACAATAATGTTAGATTAAAAAAAAAAGCTCCCAGCCCAAATGGTTGCAAGGTTAGCCCTTTTCAATGAAACTGGCTTTAAAATGAACTTACTTTGGTACTGTTAGAGCATAGAGCTTTTTTTTTTTATAATGAAAGCTTAGTTTCAATAAAGCATTTATATATGGATATACAAATCTTTACATTGATTTATCGTTTTTGTAGCAATAAGGGTGATGCACATTTATTTTTATTTATTTTTTAGCCTTTGGTAACCGGGTAAGGCCCACTAGGGACAAGTGCCTGTTTTCAGGGGTGACCTGGGAGCACTGGTGGTTAAGCGACTTGCTCAGAGTCAGACAGTATGCTAGTGGAGATTGTGAGACTCAAACTCAGATCTGGTCTGCTGGATGTACCAAGCTTATTCACACCTCATTCCTCTAATCTCTAGGCTATACTGCCAGCCCAAGTTTATATATTTTGTAAATTATATTTTAGTAGTCTAGTAGTAGTGTTAGTGTTTATTTATTTATGGTGCCCTTCCCTGGAGGTCCAGGGCACCATTACAATAAGACTACATAACCACAAACAATTAACCATTCCAAACCCACATAAGTGACAATAAATAACTATCTTGATTTTGTCTAAAACAACATAAAAACTCAATAAAACTTTACAATGTGCTGAGAAAAGCATATATTTTAAAATTTTCTGGATTTTAGATTCCCATGATTTATATCATTGGAAAGGCCATACTCTCTCACCTTTGCAGTGACATATAGTAGGAAATTCTAGCATGCTATGATGAAATAGATCTCTAATGTAAAAGCAATACATTAATGTAACAATAAAATAAACTGATGTAAACATGTAATGGGCAGTTTAAAAAAGCATGTTATACTTTTTAAATATGTTATAATTATGTGTTCATACGTTGTAAATAAAATATAAATAGTACTGACTTAAATGTGAGCATGAGCGTACCTTGCAAAATAAAAAATTTCCTTTGAGTAGCCCCAAACTCATCCCATGCTTTTGCAGGCTATGCCTGCAAAGGTAGCATGTCAACACAATGACAATTTAACAGCGAAGTCCACCACAGTGACAAATCTTGGCAGGTTGCTGTGGTGGTCTGCTCTATGACAGTTCCACAACTCTCAGGTGTTTCATCCCCAACCCGAACCAGCTCTGATTTGGAGTTGGATATTTAGAAATGGGGGGTGTGGGGAGCAAAGCCCCCTGCAGAAAAACAGTTCATCCCAATGGGAACAATGTTGACAGTCGGCATTGATCCCATCACTGTTGGGCATGTCAACAACATCATTGTCGATGTGTTGACATGGAATCACCAGCAAATGTATTGCAAGATAATAGTACAGGATAATCTACAAAGCATCAACACATAAAACAGATATGCTTAAAGTAACAATTCAAAGAAGAGGGTCCAGTATTTTTTTAATGTGATTGTGTTCTTTTACTTCTTAGTCATGCTTTGCTATTTTTAAACATGCATGGAAAGTCAGAAAGTATTAACATTTTAGTTTAATAGTAATTTCTTCAAATGCAAATATGGATGCTAATATTCAAACCCATGTTTTGATCATTGTATGCCTGTATCTATAACTTTGATTCTACCTGGGTAGAAAATGAACTGAAAATCGGAAGGCTAAAGGTCAACATCTAGCTTTCTTTTATTAAAACTAAGTATTACATTTCAGGTTTTTTAAAAGCACTTTCTTATTTCTATTTGTGCAGAAAGTACATGTAACTGTGGTGAAAATGGAAAAAGGGTTCCAATCAGAGAGAAAAAAAAGATTTGACCATTTCATTTTACTGTTTGCAGTACATATTTTACTCTTACAGGTTGTAACACTTAATGGTGCCTGCTTCAATTGATTCAGTAAGAAATTTTACATTGTAGCAGCTCTATAATAAAAATGTAATATAATTTATATTTATATGTAAATCAGAATTTTCAAAAGGGCCAACATGGATGCAAGTGCATGTTGCACTAGATTCTACTCAAGTGTCTGTGAAGACCTCCTGTTATTTTTAAAAGACGCATCTATTTGTAAAAAAATGACACGATTTGCAGTATAAAATGAATAAATGCATGTTGTATAGTTTTTTGCTGCAATAGCATCTTTTTTGTAGCAAAATTAGGATGCCATTAGACCATCCAATAAATGATTTAATAGTCTGAATGCAGCTCTATTTTAAAAACTGTGGTGAATGTATCTCAGATGCATCATCTAGAAAAATTCTGCCCACAATCTTGATCTCAAAAATCACATAACCTAGAAGGCAATAATGCATACAACTTACATTTTCTATAATAAGGTTTATGTGGCATTTTAGGGTTGCAGTTTGAATGTTTAAATGTCAGAAAGTGAAACATTAACTTATAACATGTATCCTATAGCATTTTTAGAGCACACATTTCTCAAGGCATGTGCTTGTAATCCCCCTTAATATTTTTTTAAGATATTGAAATAAATAAATCCGTAATATAATAAAAAAATAAAAACAGTAACATTGTAATACTGTATGAATGTTCAGAAGACAGGCATGGTTCGGAGCAAAAGGCATGCTTCACTTTCATTGTGTCAGTTTACTATGACTTGCTATGGTTTAGACCTAAATGCAGAAGACACTGACAAAGAGAAGCTACCGAATATTGATATACATTTCACAGGGCACGCTAATTTTTTATGCTGTCATGGGGAGAATATTTTGATTTTAATAGTTGTCTGGAGGAAACCTCTGTGACTGAAATATCACAAATGGAAGTGCAGTTTTAAATCTTTCATATATAAGATCTTTTATCTTTGCCCCTCTAGTACAGATCTTTCAAATAAAATTATCTCAGTTATGTAATTCCATTTGTAATAAATGAAATACTGTTCAGGCTTAAACAGCTGCTCAAACCTGTCCATGAAATAAAGTCAGGTAGGAGGGTACAAAAATGAGCAGACATGGTAGACAATGGAGTTTGCCCTTTAAGGGGCAGACCAGGTTGTCCTGGTGCACCCCTTCCCTCCTTCATTAGGATGGTTGTGCTCAGGAGGGGAGGGAAGAGGGAAGGGGAGGGGCTAAGGGTTAGAACAATGGGCAGGCAACAGGAAGGGAAGGGGCAGGTGGAGGCACATAATGGACAGCACAAGGGGGCCTCAGCCACTTTTTGCTGGAGTTTTTGATCCTACATCAACTGCAGCACATCGGATTGGCATATTCTTTTGAGGTTTGTTCACCAGGAAAGAAAGGTAAGGAAACAAACAATTGAGTTGTGAGGATATGTGAAGTTGTTTAAAAAAAAAAATCTTTGCAGTGTTTAGTTGAAGAAATATGGTTTTGGACAGAATAGCGCATAAAAGGAGCAGACGGTGATATGTTAGAAGACAGGGTGAAGCAGGGGTTTGATAAACAATAGGCTGTAAAAAAAAAGAAAGAAAAAGGACAAAGAAGAGCTGGTGGGTTTTTATGGCTGTTTAGAATGTCCAAATTCATTCGGCGTGTTAACTTTGACGATAGGAGCGTTGGTCAGTGCAGGCAGGTTGGGGTTACAATTATCTCTGAACAGTTGCTTGAAAAGGAGAGCCATTGATAGAATTGTGAGGCGCTGTACAGCTGAAAAAGCGAGGCTAGCATGTTTATCAGGGCAGGCATGCTAGGAGGTATTGGGGGCTTACACCAGAAAAGGGCTGCAATAGCAGTGGTGGCCAGAAGATGGAAGCTGGGGCATGGGCAAAGGTTTTGTGGTTGCTGGTGAGATTTGCAGGCCTGGAAGAGGCCCTGAAGAAAAGGGAGCAAGAGCACGATCTAAGACCACGTGGCATGACGTCACACGGCGCGTGGTGCTTGCGAGGAAAGCTTTTCCCCTTTGTTTTGTGCTGCTTGCTGCTTTTAGGGCCTGTTTCTGTTTGCTGGCAAAATTGGTAGGCCTGAAAGAGGCCCTGAGGCAAAGGCAGCGAGGGCACGATCCGAGACCCGTGGCGTGACGTCACACGCCGCGTGGTGTTTGCGACAGAAGCCTTTTCCCCCTTGTTTTGTGCTGCATGCTGCATTTTGGGGCCTGTTTCTGTTGCTGGGGAAAAATAGTAGGCCTGGTAGAGGCCCTGAGGCAAAAGGGAGCGATAGTGCGATCTGGGAATACGTGGAGTGACGTTACATGCCGCGAGGTGGTTGCTGAAAGCTTTTCCCTTTGTTTGTGCTGCTTGCTGCATTTTTGGCCCATTTTTCTGTTTTGCTGGCAAAAAATTAGTAGGTCTGGAAGAGGCCCTGAAATGCTGGGAGTGAGAGCATGATTCGGCGACCACGTGGCGTGACGTCACACGCCACGTGGGTGGTCGCGATAGAAGCCTTTCCCTCTGGTTGTGCGGTTTACTGCATTGGGCCTGTGTGTTGTCTAACACAGCACCTGTTGTGAGTGTGGTATCATCCCTGGGGATGAAGCTCCTGTGGAGGCCAGGCTGGCTCGATGATTGGGGGACAGCAGCATTGTTGGTGGCTCAAGGGGAGGTTGAGTTGCCTGTGGTATAAACATTTTGGTGGATTCCAAGGGGGACAATTGAATTTGGAGGTGGGGCCAGCAAGAGGGGCCCGTAACAAGGGGAGCGGAAGAACCGCCGTGACCAAGCGGCATGACGCGCACGCAAGGGCAAGGATGGGGGTGGAATCTGAATAGAGGAGCAGTGGGGGACAGGAGAGGGCAAAAAGGATGAGGAGGTGAGTATGGGCCACAAGGGAGTCTGGCTCCAGGGGAAAATGGGAGCGTGAATGCACACGCACGCCAGTGGGTCATGAGTGGAGAAACAGGACATCCCCGCCCCCAAAAAAGGGAACCTAGTGGCTGCCTCCCACTGGGATATGTTGTGGGGGGAGAACAAGCCCCTTAAAGGGCATTTTCCCATAATTAATAGTAAATAATTAAGAGGGATCAAGGGTAGGCTTAAAGGGGGCCAAGGGGTAGGCCCAGGGAGGGTGAGTGGCTCACGTGGTGTGTGCAACGTGCAAAGGATATGGCAGGGAACAGCCAACGGGACCTGTATGCCTATCGAGCATGATGGAGGCCTTTACTGGGGGCCCGACCGGACATGCGGGCGCGTGGCATGTGGGCAGAGGGAAGGCATTACAAAGTATGGGTATACATATAATTAATCCTGTTTCTCTTCCTGTAGTTGTCTTCACAGTGAAAAGGAAAGTAAGGACATGGCACCAAAGAAGAGCAGGCCATCAAAGGAAGACACTTACAGAGCTATAATTGAGTTGGTGGAAAAAGCCAACAGAATGTGGGAACTGGTGGAGGGGGAGGAACCAGGGAGACCCAGGGAGAAGAGGAAAGCAGGCCCAGGAAAGGGGGGCAGAGGGAAACGACCAGCTGAAGGGCCATGCAGTCCCACTAGGGTGCCACCGCTGGCAGTGGGACCCGCCAAGGTGGCTGATCCAGTACCCCTGCAGCCTATAGACTCGGTGACACCAGTACCTCCCCCCAATCAAGGTGGGACCTCCCTTGGTGAACCTGGACCAGATCCCCAGAACATTGTATTCCCTCCACAAACCCCAGTAGTTCACTCTCCTCCTCAACTGCAGGGAGAAACAAGGGGACATTTGGAAGAATCCAGGCAGCATGGCCAGGACAAGGTTACAGGTAACACACCCAGCGCAGTGGGGGACAGTATAAAAGAATATATAGGTCAAATTGTGTCAGCGCTGGGAACAGGAGTGCTAGGACAGATGGAATTGGCTCTGTCAGAAATTAGGATGGAGAAAGAGGTGCCGGGCAGAAATGAAGAGGGTACAAAGAAAGAAGGTAAAGGTACAAGTGAGATAGGTGCGCTCGGGATGAGGATAAGTGAGCATGTGCCACTGGCCACAAAGGAAAAAATATGGAAAGGGGAGTATGTGGATATATTCGCTTTGGTGAGCCGGGAAGCGGCAGCCAAGTATGAGGAAGCTGAGAGCATGGGTAAGAGTGAAATGGCAGCGGCAATAATGCTTTTAGGGAAGAAGGACAACAAGTTCACTAAAGGGAAGACTTGGGATAGGTGGTTTGTAGGTTTTGCCACTTTCTCAGCCATCGTCCTGGAAAAGAGGCCGGAGCTGGGCATCCCGCTCATCACCTATTCCTTGATAATACGTAGGGCAAAAGCAAAGGGGGGGTGGGGTGGTTATACTATGATGAATTTTTTCAGCAGAGAATGGCAACATTCGGGGACATAAGATGGGACACCAAGCAGCTAGATTTATGGACTGATTATGTAACAGATCAGTCCACACCTGAAGGGGAATGGGGGAAAAGGGGGCTACACCCCAGAGATGCTGCTGGGCTTACAACAGGGCTTTTTGCTCGTGGCCTCAATGTTGCTTTTGGCATGCTTGTTCAAAATACAGGGGAGGGCACCCGGCAAGCAGATGTAAAACGACATGGGCCCAAGGGGCACAGGGGCATGGGGTCAAGTGTCAGGGCAGCAGTTTTTCAAGAACGGCAGGGGTTTAAAGGGCAGGCATGGAGCAGGGGAGGGAGGGGTAGGGGGAACATGAATGGGGGGGTCAGAATCACTGAGAGGAAAAACTTGGAACAAAGTGAGAGAGAGGGGCCAGGGAGGAGTAATGGGGGGCATGACAGGGAGCAGTTTGGGGTGGCCAGAACCCCCATCAACTTAAAGGCATGGACAGCCTGTTTGGACAGATATCTGAACAAAAGTGTGCGGGATATGATTATAAGAGGTTTTAACACAGGGTTTTCACTGTAGTGTGGGGGACCCAGACAAGCGAGAGAGGCGAGCAACCTGGGGTCAGTAAAAGGAAAGGAAGAAATGTTAAGACAGAAGATGAGAAAGAAAATGCAGCAGTGAGGGTGAAGCCCATTTAACACCCCCATTGTGGAACATGCGGATTACGCCATTGGGCTTGGTATCCAAGAAACAAGAAGGGGAGTACAGGGTCATACACCACCTGTCCTATCCAGAAGGGGACTCGGTGAATGATTTCATCAGTGAGGAACATAGTAAGGTAACGTATGCGACACTAGAGGATGCAGTCTGGATAATCCGGACCACGGAGGACGCATGGATGGCAAAAACAGACATTGAATCTGCTTTTAGACTGCTGCCAGTTAGGAGAGAAGACTGGGATCTATTGGGTTTTAAAATTGGGGGGCAGTATTATTTCGACAAAGCCATGCCAATGGGATGTTCCATAGCATGTGCGACAGTCGAGGCATTCAGCACCTGCTTGCAGTGGATATTCCAGGAAAAAAATGGTTATAGGACAGTCATTCATTATCTGGATGATTTTCTTTTTATTGGGAGGGGAAAAAGAGAGACACAGAGTATGCTGGGTAAGTTTCAGGAGTTATGCAGGGAACTAGGGGTTATACTGGCACCAGAAAAAAACAGAAGGGCCCAGTAGGGTGATGGAGTTCCTGGGGATTGAGATAGGTACCCTGAATGAAATATTTAGGCTATCAGACAAAAAAGTAAGTAAATAGAAGGAACTGATCCAAGTACACACCAACAGGAGAAGAGTACAACTAAAACTAGTGCAACAGGTACTAGGTCACCTGAATTTCACGTGCAGGGCCATTGGACCAGGAAGGGCATTTACAAAGAGGTTAGCTAGGGCTACAGCAGGGGTCACCAGACCACATCACTGGGTGGACCTGACGTAAGGTGTCAGGGAGGATTTTAAAATATGGGAAGAATTCCTTAGGGAGTATAATGGGTGCTCTTTCTGGCAAGAGGAGTGGGTGTACAACACAGACCTCAACTTCTACACAGACGCTGCTGGGGGCTAGGCATGGGGGGTACCTGAGGGGCAGGTGGTTTGCAGAACTCTGGCCTGCCAGCTGTGTAAGGGACAGCAAAGTGAGAGACATAACATTGCTGGAGATCATGCCCATATGGGCATGTACCCTGGTCTGGGGGGAGGAATTATGGGATCAGAAAGTGACATTTTGGTGTGACAATAGAGCAGTGATAGAGGTCCTAAACAACAGGGAGCAAGGTCAGAAACATTCATGCAAGTATTGCGACGTTTAGTGTTAAGGGCTTTGCAGCTGAACATGTCATTCAGAGCAAAACACAAAGAAGGGGTGCACAACACCCTGGCTGACAGCCTTTCCCGTCTGCAGCTGGACCGTTTCTGGAGGCTGGAACCAGCAGCGGAAGAACTAAAAATGCCCATACCAACGAACATCTGAGACATTGGCAAGAAGAAGCAGAACTGTTGTTTCGCAGCTCATGGGTGCCTCAGACTCTGAGGGCCTACGATGGGGCCTGGCGAGTGTTTCAAACATTCAGGGCAGAGCACCAGATGGAGGTAAGTAGGCCACTCACAGAGGAACAGTTGGGAAGGTTCACCGTAGAGCAGTGGCAAAAAGGGACAGCCCACTCCACAATGGGAGTCTACTTGGCAGGGATTAGTGTTATCTGCAGCCTAAAAGGGTGGAAGGACCTGACAAAATCATTATTCATCAGAAGAATGATGCAGGGATAGGGCAGGTTGAAACAAGGGCCAGTAGATAATAGAAGGCCAATAGGGGAACAGTGGCTAGTAAAGCTAAAGGACATGTTCCTGGCAATATGCAGCTCATAGTCCAAGGCCCAGCTATTTCACACAATTTATGTAGTAATGTTTGCAAGGCCATGAGAGTGAGTGAGGTGGTAGGCCATGGGAAAGAAGACAAGGAGGGGGGGTTAGAATGGGAAGATATAAGCTGGGGGGGTGAAAGAGATATGGATCAAGATCAGGAGGTCAAAAATGGATCAAAGAGGACAAGGTTGCATAGTGACACTGAAGGGGCAGGTAGAAGTTGCAGTATGTCCAGTACAGGCTCTGTGGGCTTTCGCCTCAGAGCATGGGACCAGGATGGGAAAACTATTTGTACATGGTGATGGAAAAAGGATCACCGGCTACAAAGTCACAGTATTGCTCAAAAAGAGCATGCAATTCATGGGGGAGGACCCAGCTAATTATTCATCCCATTACTTGCTTATTGGGGCTGCCTCACACTGGGCAGCGGCAGGAGAAACGGTGAATGATATTTTGGAAAAGGGGCTGGCGGTCCGCCAGTTATAAGAGATACATTCGAGCACTGAAGTAAGAAATGGAAAGTATTGCTCCTGTTTTTAACTACAGATCTGGGGGCAGGAAATGGTAAGGGGAGGGCAGGGGAGGAGATACTACGGTGATGACACTGAGAGCATGTCTAAAATAATTAATTTTGCTTGAACTGCATAAGAAGAGGGAGGATCATGGAAGTCTGGATCTGCAGCCATTCCTATATTTATTGGGATGGCAAGAGAGCAGAGAAGAAGGCTGGGGGGAAGCAGCTATACCAAGATGTGAAATAGTGTAGGTTGGACTGGCACAGCATACGGGGGATGAGATAGGCACAACTACTTCCCATCTTGAAGGAACTCAAGGGACGGCACCCCAGTATAGACCTAATCATTAAACATCTAGGGGGCAACGACCTTGCAGGCAAGCCATGGGTAGACACATAGTTGCAGATAAAAAAGGATTTAGGAGCAATACAACAGTGGTGGCCTCAGGTATGCCTCACCTGGTCGGACATGATACCAAGGAGGGCATGGAGGCAGGAGCACAGCCATAGAGTGGTGGAGAGAGCCAGGAGAAAGTTGAATAGAAGGGTTGGGACATTAATAAGGCAGATGGGAGGACAGGTGATACTACAGAGGGTAGAAGAATGGGTAGAAGACTTCTACAGGTTGGATGGCATGCACCTGTCAGACCTAGCCATAGATATGTTCAATTCAGAAACAATGGGCTTTATAGAAGCATGGAGGAAACATGCAAAAAATGGGATATAAAAAAAAGTGAAGGAGTAAAGGATCTTCCCTGAGGTAAGGGAGAGTAATACCCTAGAGGTGGGGAAGCCAGTCATCCAACACAAGCTGGAGACTGGCTAGTGGGGAAAAAAGGGGGGAGGAGGGAGGGGAAGAAAAGGAATAACACAAGAAGATGAAGAAGATGAAGGAGAAAGTGGTCTCAGTTTTCACCGTTACCTAATGGAAAAGGAGAACAAGAAGAAGGCACCCAGGTTTTCACCTGGGGGGAGAAAAGAGGAAGAAAGAGGGATGATCAGAGATTGATATATGGATGAAAATAAATGAAATTTTGGAATATGATAATAAGAAAATGGAAAATGGAATATGGAATTATAATGCATAAATAAATTAATTGCCAATCTGAGCACAACAACAAACAATGGTCTCTGTCTTTTTGTAAGGGAAAAGGGGGGAATCCGGGACAATGAGTCTTTCTGCTGCTACCTTCATATGTTTTTATGTTGTTATGGCAAATAGCACCTGGAATAAAAAAATTCCCCTTCAACCTGTAATAAGAAATATCCAAATTCAGCTGCACTCATAGGGAATTGTACAAAGAAACAGGCTGCACAAAAGTTAGGTTTCTGAGTATTTTTATGCTTGCTGACACATAGGGGTACAAAAAAGCCTACAGATGCTCAATGTAAAATCCAAAGTACCCTATTATTATCATAATCCTTTGGATCATGACACAATTTTAACTGCTTTCTGGTGATTAGCTCTTTCTCGTGTTTCTCAATTTTATTTTGTAGTGCTGCATAATATTTTTTAAAATCAGTGTTCCACATATTTGCTCACCTCCTATCTTGCCTTTTCAATTTCGAAACCAAGACCTTCAAACTTGTTGGAATCTTCATTTATGACTAATTTAGTAAATCTGATGGAGCATTCCTCAGCCAGCTGCTGCCAAGCTGCCCCTTCATTGAAATTAGAGGGGACTTACGTCACCTGGAGATCTCTTGTAACTTGACCCTTTGCTAAGTATCATAATTCCATTGTAAGTCACATTTAGCTCTTGTATAATAATTTTGTCAAGGGGAAAAATGATTTTATCTCACTTTCTCCCTACTGTCCTGACAAGACAGTTCCTGGTTCACTCACAGCACCTTGTAGTCTCTCCTTTCACCATCTAGTGTTCAATGATGGTGCAGTCCCCAGGCTGAAACTAGTTCCATTATTAGTGGTTACTGCACCCAGTTTCTCTGAATTCATTCTTTGTCTGTCAACTAACTAGACCACAGTAGCTGTGCTGTCACAGGAAACAAACGGCTGGAACACATCACAGCTAAGTCCTTAAATTGTGTAACTGGCAAATCCCCTGAAGCGCCAGTACAGACATGGCTACATCTGATCATGTTCGTGGCCTCAAGACAGACCAGAAGACATAAGTTCCTGTACCTGTGGGTTCCCATTATCCATGGATATCTCCATATGAATAGAGGATTATCAGAACTCAGGGTGATCGTGGATTGAAATTATTGTAAGGTGGTAGTGTGCATTCTATCTTTTACATCTTTAACTTAAATTCAGTACTGAATGCTTCAAGTGACTTCAGTTAGAATTTTGCAGAACTGACAGTTTTCTATTTTCAACTTAAAGAATAACCTTATCAGTTTGTACGGATGCAATATGTGATATTAGGTAGTAACTGTGAAATCACTGTTTTCTTTAACGGTGTAATTGGCTGAACTGTTGGCAGTCATATTTGGATGACATCTTTGTCCAGGGACTATAAGTCACCCAAGACCTAGTGTCCCCACCCCCCTGATGAAGCCCTGTGGTGAAGCGCTGGGGTGTTGTGTCCTTTTATGAATGGCATCATGTAATTTGGATTTTGCACTGAGAATTTCCAGGCTATTTTTGTACTTCAGGTACCAACAGGCTTTACAATATTCAGCAGCCTAACTTGTGTGCAGCCTGTTTCTTTGTATATTTCCCCATGGGTGCAGCTAAATTTGAATCTTTGGCAGTAGTAGTGACCAAGCCTGGGGCTGGCCAGCCCTCTTCTAGCAGCATTGGCCTTGTTTTTCACTTGAGCATGGCTTCCTTTTTTGTAATTAACCTATCTCATGACCAGACCCGTATCTTATTGCTGCTGCCACTGTCATTGATGTGCTCAGGGCAAGAGTTATACAGTATTATAGAAACTGGTTAAATGTGTTATTAACTAGTTTTCAGAAACTGGAGATGGCTGTTATGCATGGGTATGACATCCCAAATCCCATTATACTGGATATACAGTAGTTCTGATGTCGTATCAATATAATAAGATTTGGAGGATTTTGAAAAATGTGTTTGTGGTAATTTCTTTCTTTCCTTTTTTTTCTCTGCCTCTCTCTCTTGCACCTGGACACTATATGTTCAATAGTAAATACAGCCTCACCAAAGCCTGCCATCTAACTATGCCTCCTGGACCAATTGTGGTCTATAAATTTGATTTTGTGACACTTCTCTATTTTAACCCTTAAAGATCAGTTTTAAAAAGTAAAATATAATAGCAAGTGCCAATGTAGTTTATGTTACACACCCTTAGTTTGTGATAATCTGGAAACCACACAATCATTACCGTTGTGCTTTATGAGGTTATCGCAATCCTCAGGTGTGTAAAAATACTCAGTGTGACAGGACCAGAGTCCCTGTCTGAATTTTTGCTGCATTTTCTTTTGTACTGTCCTGTTCTTGTAAGTCTATTGTTCTAGCTACAGGCTGAAATCTGGAGACTTTCAGTCTTGTAGTCTCTCCCATCCCCTTCTCCCAAATAATGTACAAGGAACATAAAAGTAATACAAGAGGCAGTAAGTTGCTTGCCTTCTCCTGTGCTGTACTTTAGGTAGACACATAGAGGGAATGAAGTAATGAAAAAGAATTGAAACACAGAGCCTTGCACTCAGTGTTTTATTCTGTGTAAACTGCTTTGCGTTTCCAAGAAACCAAAAAAAAAAAACATTCTTTCCTAGTTGAAGCAGAGGAGTGCAAAGGTCAGATGAGGCAGGCTGTCTGTCTTTATTTAGGATGAGTGAGTTTACTTAGAGAAATGTGTTTATTCAGGATGAGTCAGTCTGCCTGCATTACTCAGAGAATTGTGAGTCAGACAGCTCACATGCTGCTGACATCATCAGTAGGCAGATATAAAAGCCTGCCTCCTGAGATGCAAAACAGATAAGTCAGATGAGCCAGTCTGTGAATACCTGACTGTTGTGGAGGATGTATCTTATAGTACATGCAAGTGTTCATGTGCTAGGAATCTATTTGGCTGGAATGAAGCTTGAAAGTTGTGCACTGAGGGAATTATGCACTGTTTCTCATAGTACATATACGTTTTCATGTGTTAGGATTCTATTTGGTTGGAACAAAGCTTGGAAGTTGTGCACTGAGGGAATTATGCACCATTTCTCATAGTACATATACATTTTCATGTGCTAGGAATCTGTTTGGCTGGAATGAAGCCTGGAAGTTGTGCACCGAGGGAACTGTGCACTGTTTTTGCAGAACTGAAGGACTAATCACCTATTTCCTTTCTGTATGTTTATTATTTTATTTTGGAAAACAAATACAGCAAAGTGCATTGTACAGTAGCATCCAGAAATATTGCCAGCTATTTCCCAAAATTTCTTTGATATTTCTAGAGAAATCTCCTGCTTTCTGTATTTCCAGCATAGGGGCAGCAGAGAGAAATGCTATAGAAATTTCACGAAATATATGGAAATAGTTGACAATGTCTGTGGCTAGTACTGTACATCTTTTACCTGAGTCTGTGCATCTGTCTCATCCACTAACCTTCACATCTGGTGTCAGTAGTGGGATACTGGTGCATCTAGGCTGGGAGAGAGAGATGTTACCAGGGGATAGTGCCCTGATATCCTGGCAGATATCACAGGAACAGCAGGTGCAGAAAGGCAAATGTGTGGAATACAAGTCACCTATCTTGACCAGAGCAAAAGCAGAGAAGATGGGTGAAAAGCCTCTTCCAGGATTGGACCTAGGGGCCAGGAGAAAAACAAAACCTGATGTTGAGGACGGCATACCAGAGGCTGAAGAGGGTGTTGCATCTGCACCACCAGAAGAGGTCAGCAAACTCCTAAAGTGGCAGTCCATTAAATAGATGGAAATGGAGAGGAAAAGAGGAACAGAGCTTGCCATGTGTACTTTTTAAGGACTTGGGTGCAGGCATCCAGAAGGGACATGAAAGCTCTAGAGGAGGCAGCATTGAAGAGATCTACTTAAGACCAGAAGGGACTAAATCATTGTTTCATGGGGTGATTCTCTGTGATTAGGTGGACTTGGGCAAGATGCAAACTAATGAGATGAAAATCAGGAAACTGTATGCCTCTGTCAAAACAATTGATAATGTTCCTGTCTGTAATGACAATGAAATGGAGAAATGATGCTACTGTTAAGTCTGCATGCTTACTGAAATATGTGAATATTCCTGAAAGATTTAAGAGATGTAACTTAAAAGTAAATGTGAAAATGTATAGCAGCTGAAATTTAAACACAGCAGAAGTCAGGTATGTTTTTTCATAGAAATAAGTAAAAAGGCTGGAAACCAGTCTCACTAAGCAAGAAAGAAAAATAGTGATGACTTTTAAAAGGCGGTGGGTATGTGACAGAGTCAGAGCTCCTATATGAATTTGTGCTGAATTTTCTTTTACACTGTCCTGTTCTTGTAAGTTTATTGTTCTAGCTACATGCTGAAATCTGGCCACTTTCAGTCTTATAGTCTCCCCCCACCTTCTCCCAAGTACTGTATAAGGAACATATAAGTAAGAGGCAGTAGGTTGCTTGCCTTCTCCTGTGTTGTACTGCAGGTAGACACAGAGGGAATGTAAGTAATGAAAAAGAATTGAAACACAGATCCCTGCACTCGGTGTTTTATTCTGTGTAAACTGCTTTGGGTTTGAAAGATGCCAAAAACAAAACATTCTTTCCTAGATGAAGCAGAGGTGCATAAAGGTCAGATGAGTCAACCTGTCTGTGTTTATTTAGGATGAGTCAGCCTGCATGTGATTACTTAGAGAAATGTGTTTATTCAGGATGAGTAAACCTGCCTGTGTTTACTTACAGAATTGTGAGTCAGATAGCTCACATGGTGCTGCCATCATCAGTAGGCAGGTATAAAACCCTACCTCCTGAGATGCAAAGCAGATAAGTCAGATGAGTCAGGTGAGCCAGTCAGTGAAGACCTGACTGTTGTGGAGGAAGCATCTCATAGTACATGCAAGTGTTCATGTTCTAGGAATCTATTTGGCTGGAACAAAGCCTGGAAGTTGTGCACTGAGGGTATTGTGCACTATTTCTCATAGTACAGGCACATTTTCATGTGCTAGGAATCTATTTAGCTGGAATGAAATCTGGAAGATGTGGACTGAGGGAACTGTGCACTGTTTTTGCAGAACTGAATGACTAATCACCTATTTCCTTTCTGAATGTCTATTATTTTATTTTGGAAAATAAATGCCACAACATGTGTTCTACACCTTTTAACTGAGTCTGTGCATCTGTCTCACCCACTAACCTTCACATCTGGTGTCAGAAGTGGGATACTGATACATCTAGGCTGGGAGAGAGACGTTACCAGGGGATATCACTCTCATATCCTGGCAGATGTCACAGGAACAGCAGGTGCAGAAAGGTAAATATGTTGAATGTAAGTCACCTATCTTGACCAGAGTGATGGCAGAGAAGACGGGTGAACAGTCTCTTCCAGCATTGAACCTAGGGGCCAGGAGCAAAACCAAACCTGAAGTCAAGGATGGCATACAAGAAGAAAGAGGACATTGCATCTGTACCACCAGAAGAGGTCAGTGAGCTCCTAAAGTGGCTATGCATTAAACAGATGGAAATGAGAGGAAAAGAGGAACAGAACCAGCCATGTGTTCTTTTTCAGAACTTGGATCCAGGCATCCAGAACGGGCATGGAAACTCTACTGGAGGCAGCATTGAAGAAGTCTACTTAACACCAGAAGGGTCTAAATCATTGATTCATTTGGGTGATTCCCTGTGATGAGGGGGACTTGGGTAAGATGCAAACTTATGAGATGAAAATCAGGAAACTGTATGCCTATTTCTAAACAATTGATAAAGTTCCTGTCTGTAATGACAATGAAATGGAGAAATGTTACTAATGTTAAGTCTGTATGCTTATTGAAATATGTGAATACTCCTGAAAGATTTAGGGATGTGAGTTAAAAGTAAATCTGAAAATGTATGGCAGCTGAAATTTAAACATAGCGGGAGTCAGGTATGTTTTTTATAAAAATAAGTAAAAAGGTTCGAAACCACTCTCACTAAGCAAGAAAAAAAATGATGAAACTGGTTCCCTTTTGAAGATTGGTGGTATGCGACAGGGCAAGAGTCCCATCTGAATTTGTGCTGCATTTTCATTTACACTGTCCTGTTCTTTTAAGTTTATTGCCCTAGCTACAGGCTGAAATCTGGCCACTTTCAGTCTTGTAGTCTCTACCCCCTTCTCCCACATACTGTATAAGGAACGTATAAGTAAGACAAGAGGCAGTAAGTTATTTGCCTTCTCCTGTGCTGTACTGCAGGCAGACACAGAGGGAATGTAAGTAATGAAAAAAGAACTGAAACCACAGAGCCTTGCACACAGTGGTTTATTCTGTGTAAACTGCTTTGGGTTTGCAAGAAGCCAAAAACAAAACATTATTTCCTAGGTGAAGCAGAGGTGTGTAAAGGTCAGATGAGTCAGCCTGTCTGTGTTTATTTAGAATGAATCAGCCTGCATGTGTTTATTTAGAGAAATGTATTTATTCAGGATACGTCAGACTGCCTGTGTTTACTTACAGAATTATGAGTCAGATAGCTCACATAGTGTTGACATCATCAGTAGGCAGGTATAAAAGCCTACCTCCTGAGATGCAAAACAATTAAGTCAGATGACCCAAGTGAGTTAGTCAGTGAAGACCTGACTGTTGTGGAGGAAGCATCTCATAGTACATGCATGTTTTCATGTGCTAGAAATCTATTTGGCTGGAATGAAGCCTGTAAGTTGTGCATTGAAAAGATTGTGCACTGTTTCTCATAATACATGCACATTTTCATGTACTAGGAAACTGGCTGGAACAAAACTTGGAAGTTGTGCACTGAGGGAATTGTGCACTGTTTTAGCAGAACTGAAGGACTAATCACCTATTTCATTTCTGTATGTTTATTTTATTTTCGAAAATAAATACCACAAGGTGCATTCAACACCTTTTACCTGAGTCTGTGCATCTGTCTCACCCACTAACCTTCACACTCAGTATACAGTAGAGCCAACAAGAATGCAGTGCAGTGTCTTACAGCAAATACGTATCAAAAAATGCTGGATGACAAAAGTGCTTAGTTGCCATTGAATTGCATTGTTCACTGCAGCATACTACGGCACTTGGAAGTAATATTGCAAGGTATTGCATTTCATCCTGACTGTCTCCACTACTATCCCAGTACACATTATTCTATATGTGGTTCATGTTTCTATTCAATTGCCTGAATGGACATAGGCACATTGTGGTCCATGATGTGTTTAAGGTCTTATAGTAAGCCTGTGCTTGCGGTCAGATTAAAAGCATATCTCTCCAACCATCATATCACACTGCTTAATCAATACATAACCTAATGTAGGGTTTGGCTCTGTATCTAAAGACCTATGTTTAGGGCCAGTTTTTCTGTCCATAAGAAATTACTGTACATGTGATTCACCTGTGTAAGGGGATAGTTTTTTTTCCTCTAGTTGCATGTGTAGCTAGAACAGATAGAAGCATACATCTTTCTGTCTCTGTTCTTGGAACTGACTGAGGAGCTGGAGTTTTTCATTTAGCTCATCCCTTGCAGGATTTAATGTCAGAGACCTGACTGGGAGATGCCAAGAGGTGGCAACTTCAACGGTAATTAGGAGTCACTTCTTCTCCCAGATTACTGTGAGGCTGAAAGAAGATTATCAACAGGCACAGCATACATTAAGACAGTACAGGCCTTCAGTGTATACTTGAGCAAATTTATGCTTACCAGCGGAATCACTTGGTCCCCTGGGTATAAATATGGGTAGGAAACACCTCTAAATTAGGGTTCAACCAAGCAACAATGACAGAAATCCCAATGACTTCCCCTACACTGATGTGATCCCACCAACATCGTTGACACTGATGAGTCCCAACCCCGACCCTAACACACTGACACCGACCACCACACTTCAGTTTGTCAATGTGGAGGCTGGGACTATGCACCCCCCCCCCCACTTTAGATATCTAACTCTACATTGCACAGACAGTGGATTTGGATGCATCCCCATCACAGAAATCCCAGTCAATGAGAAATCCTCATTGATGCAAAGCTCGTGAGACGTTGGAGTTTCGATGTTGGGGATTGATGTCCCAGCATCAATGTTATAATGGTATACATTAAATTAGTACATGTTTGCACAACATATTTGTTGATCTCTGCTAATGAATCACAAGGTGGACATCATTGATTTAGAGTACCCTACAACCTTAAATTACTATGCTACTATGTAATTCTAAAAGAGCTACTGCCACAGTGTTGGCATCTGCTGAAACACTTTTGTGTAACAGTCTGATCTTGTGTTTCAGCTGCTCAGCTAAATGGATACCATGGATAGTGAGTTTATCATGGGGATTGAATTCTCTCAGTCAAACTGGGTACCTGGGTTTTTAGCCAATTAAATCATCCATATTACCATGTATTAGCTGGTAAAACTATCCACCATTATACACCCAATTACAGCATGAATACCAGACCTACGTATCTCTGGGTAATGATCAAAAACAAAAAATGTGCTGTCTTCGGAACCCTAGCTTGAACATCAACTTACCCAATCCATCAATGTTGAGAAGCCCTCAGGCCACATACATGTGGTGCACATATTCCAAGATGTCTGTACCCCTCGGTATGAACAACTGCCTCTCATCAGTGGCACTGTGCCTTTGAGTCAACCCAATTTGATCATTCAATTGGTGCACTATGCTTGCAGCTGGATCAGAGAACAGTCTTGTGCCAGCATACACAAATCCCTCTGTGCCGTGAATTGTACAGTTCATTTTAATGGATACAGGCCACATAGGACAAAACCCTGCCATATCTACCTGCAGCCCTAGATTTCTGGAAAGCACCATTTTCTTTATGGAAAATACTCTGCCCAATCCACCATGATCTAAATGAAGGCTTGGAAAAGGTGTTTTTTGTTTGTTTATGCACAAATAGAAAACTATGACAGGGATATGACAGTGTACATTGACTGTGTGCTATATCCCACAATTCCTTGCTCTCATTGGCTACTCCAAACACAATGGGTTGATGCAGGCAGTACAGATGTCAGTATACTCTCTGAGGTTGGCTAAACCCTGCAACTACAAACCACTTCCACAGAAGAGAGTGGATTCTGAGGTTTAGATCAAAAGCACTGCACAAGGTTAGTGGCTGCTAGCAACAATAAATTAACATTGCAGTCCATCTCTTACTAATACCATCTCCAAAATATCTACTGAAGCCAATATTGGCAGTTTCAACAGATGGAGCTTCAGCAGATAGTAATAAGCATTTGTCAATGCCGAATGTTTGCTGCTTGAACTGCTGTTGTACCGAGTCTTGCAGAATCAGAAGTTAAGTGGGGGAGAAGTGGAGAACGGATTTTGGTGCCAGGCAGTCTGTGGGATGAAAAGGAGTTTCTTTTGTTACTCTATTGTTATAGTGACTCTGACATGAAAACCAGTTAATTGCTTTAAGTCAGGAGCTTAGTAACTGGATAAGGCAAACTAGGCACAAATGCCTGTTTTCAGGGGTGAACCTGAGAGCACTGGGGTGGTTACGTGACTTGCCCAGAGTCACGCAGTACACAAGTGGAGGTTTTGGGAATCAAACCCAGGTCTGCTGTCTGTAGCAAGCTCATTCACAGCTCCTTACTGTAACCTGTAGGCTATACTGCCAGTTATGTATTCATGAAAACATATTTATCTTTATTTTATTTAGATCATTTGGAATAAGATACACATTATGCACAGCTGTCATTTTCAAGACTCAGTGCTTACAGTTATAGACATGTAAACTGAGCATACCAAAATAAAGAATGGTGCCACCCTCCACCTCACTGCAAACACATTGCACATGCGCTGTGACAGCAACAAATGTTATTGTAATTATGTCGTAGTTTAAATAGGGATAACACACAATTTTTATTTGTTAATTGCAGGTTGTTACATCAGAGGCAGTGTCGGAGGTCACGTGATGGCATCTAGCTAGACAGGAGCTGGGATACTGAGCTCCCCCTTCTAGCCACCTTTTTTGATCGTTTTTTTAACCATCTTGGCTTCTTTTAAACAAAATCTGCTTAGAAAACGTTTGGAGAAGTAACCTGCTACTACAAAATGACCTTTACTTGGAAAATAAACGCTTGCAGGTTTGAGATGGAGGTAGATGGGAAGCAGGCCTCAGTCAAGCATACACCCCTGCATCCCCAGAGAGGCCGCTAGAAACGAGAATCAGGCCCTGCTAAAATGGATCGAGGTGGGGACAAGGTGCAACAGGCTACTCCATTAACGAGGATAGGTTCCTCCAAGAGCTTACTCCTCTGAAAGATATCCTGAAGGAGCTGACAGGTGAACTTAAATCCTTGCGCTGTGATCTTTCTTCTGTCTCTACCAGAGTTTCAGATATGGAGACTAGAGTCGCTTCATCAGAACAGTGGAGGTCCAGAACTGAAGCGGAGATTATTGAGCTCAAACAACAAGTTAAGAAATTGCAAGCCAAAACTGAAGACCTGGAAGGGCGCAATTGCCGAAATAATCTGTTAATCATGGGCCTACCCGAGCTGGAAGAGGGCCCAGACATCATGGCCTTTCTGCAGAAGTTTCTATGTAAGGTGGTGGGCCATCCCCTATCAGCTCCTCTTACCACCTAGAGCGAGCACATCATTCTCTGAGACCTAGGCCTTCGGCTGGATCCCCCCCATGTCCTATTATAATTAAATTTCTCAGTTATGTGGAGAGACATCACGTTTACACAAAGTCGCGTGAGCTTAAAGAAATTCTTTGGGGAATATCCAGAATCCGGATCACACAGGACCTACCTAAAGAAACCTGAGAGAAAAGGGCAGCTTACCATCCAGTTGTCCAGAAATTAATATAGCCTCTATTCCTTTCAAGATGACTTACCAGCGACCTTGAAGTTACTGTTAGAGCTTGACTATCAGCTTTAATCCCTGAAGCTGCCAGCAAGGAACTGGCAAATAAACTACCAGAATTATTTAAATGCCTGGCTGAAAGACTCTAATTTTCTTGTCCTGGGCTTGGAGCTTAATGATTTTGCTGGTCTAAATTCCTTTTTGTCTCTGTTTAAAATATTTGTATGGTATTTTGCAAGAGGCACAGACAATTTGCCTGTTATTAGCTGACTGGTATTTCTCTTGCTCTTACCTTTCCTTTCTGGCCTCCTTTCTGTTCCTCATCGCTTTTCTGGTCACTCTCGATCTTTTCTTTCTGGCCTTTCCTTTCCGGGCTCCTTGGCTTGATTCGGGCTGCAGTGGGCAGGTTTGGTCTGGGTGGCTCTTCCCCTTCCACGCTCTCATCCATGCACTCCCTCGATTGGAACCTCTGTTCCGAGGTTGCTGTTTCCTGGAGGACTTCCTGGTAGGCGGACCCATTCTGGTCCCTCTGCCTTTTGGTCCCTCTGAAACAGCGGCCCTCGAAGGAGTCTCTCCTAGAATTAATGCTCCCATGCTTTTTCCTGCCTGCTGCTGGTTTTCTGGACTTTTCTTTCCTCGCGGGTTGCATGGATTCCGGGTAGGTGTCCCACTCATGTTGCTTTTTCTGGTGAGGACGCTGTGGAGATCGCCGGACTAGATTGGGTAGAGGGTTTTTTTTGCTGATGGGATGCTGTGCTGTATCCTCATGCTCCTCTACCTGGGTAGCTCCCCCCTATCTTTTTCATTCTGCTTGCTTGTTTTATTGGTTTTGGGTCTCTGAGGGGGGTGGCTGTGAGGGGGGCTCGGGTTTAAAGCGCTTGCTCGCTGGATGTGGAATCGCGAGCCATATGTTGGGGGGGTGGCTAACCTCTCCCCGGTGCTGGGGCGGTTGGGGAATGTGATTTTGGCACTGTGGGTTCTTACTCCCCTTTGGCTGTGCCTGATCTTCTTTGTATACGGGCACTGGTACCCAGTCCTGGAGGGTTGGAGGTTCGCATTGGGGATTGGGAGGCTCAAGCCTTTGGACAATAGTTCATTTTTTGGGTTATTTCTGCTCGAACCACCTGTTGTATATAGTTATTTTGGGTTTGTAAGGGATGCTGGTTGTTGGGGGAGATCTGGTTTAAGGTATATCGGACTATAGGAGTTTTTGGTCTCGGGGATGGGGTTTTCTCTCTTTATGACTGGGCTTTTCTAACCTCTTGGTTTCTGGTCTATGGGAGGGGTGGGGGTGGGATTAACATTGATGTCCCAGATGTTTTATATGGTTTCTGGTCTGCTGTGATAGATTGCTGTTTCTGGGGGTATGGATATTGAACATGTTCTGGGGGTTTCATGGATGGGTGACTGTCTTGGGATCAAATTTGTTTGGTTCGGGTCTCATAGTTGGGTGAACCTACCCTGCTGGTACTGGCCTTGTTTCTGTTCCAGCTGGATAAGCTGGATGAGGCTATCGCTGTGGAGACCCAGGCCTGACCAGTTTTGGGTAGATATTTGGACCGGGCAGTTATATAGAGTGCACCTTGTTCCTACATACTTTGTTGGCTCTGTCTGGATATCTGATTGTATTACAATGTTTTTAAAATGGCTACTAATACAGTTAAAATAGCATCTTGGAATGTCCGAGGGCTTAGGGATCAGGTCAAGCGGTTGCAGGCCTTTAACCATTGTTCATTGCTTCACATTGATATACTGTTTCTGCAAGAGACACATTTATGCCATGATGACACCAAGTTGTTATCCCGATCTGGTTTTTCCAATCCTACCTTTGGGAATTCCTGTTCTAGTAAAGGGGTTGCAGTTCTTATCAAAGGCATGTATTGTTTGAAGGAGTCGACTGTCTCAGACCCAGAAGGAGATTTGTCCTGGTGAAAGGTACTCTTAATGGTGGTAATGTTGTCCTTGGTTCCATGTCTACGGTCCGGTGGGGAATCCGGTTCTTTATATCTCTGGCGGATAGGTTGTCTAGCTTTCTCCCCTAATTTATACTGAAGCGATTGGAACATGCCCTTCTCATCCACCCTATAGAGATCCCCAAGATAAATGCCCACCTTCTCCGGCTCAGCGTGCTTTTTGGGATCTGAGTTCGATGCTGGGCTTATCGACTTTCAGCGGCTCATGAATCCCTCTTGTCATGCCTTTTCTTTTCAATCCCAATCACATGGCACTAAATCGAGGTTGGATATGGTTTTAATTAGTCTCCTTTTCTCCCGAATATCTCTCTATCTGGTATCGAGCTGATTATTTTATCGGACCATGCTATAGTCTGGATCCGACTGTCTTTAGATCCTGATTATTCCGTGACTCTATGTATGGCTAAATACACAACTGCTAAAGGAGCACCAGTGTGTTTCAAAGATTAGTTCTTGATTTCTCTTTTTGGCTGACAACTTGAACTCTACTTCAAGGGTTGACATGGTTTGGGGTGCCCTGAAGTGTTACCTTAGGGTGAACTCATTAAAATGGCCTCCTTCAGGAAGAAGACACGATTGGCTAGATCCTTAGCCCTGATGAACAAGCTTAGGGAACTAGAGAGTAAATATTCATGACCTCCTCTGTAATGGATCTTAAGGATCTTTTGCTAATTAAGAATGAATACTTAGACCTCTTGAAAGAAAAAACAGAATACTGCTTGATAAAAACCCAGGCCAAATATCTGGATCTTGGGGAAAAATCTGGTAAGCTGCTGGCTTTGCGTTTGCGTACATTGGAGAGCTCAAGGATCATCCCCTCTTTGTCCTCCCCATCTGGTAGGGTAGTTTCCTCTCACAGAGATATTGCGCATGTTTTTAAGGAATACTATTCGGATCTCTATAGCCAGTACTCGCTACCTTATCCCATTTCGGCTGTTAAGGAGTATTTGAAAGAAATAGATATCCCTTGTCTATCAGAAGCCCAACAAGCTAGTTTCCTAGTCCCTATCTCAGCTGAGGAGATAGGGAGCACTATCGCTTCCTTGGTATCGGATAAAGCACCAGGTCTGGACGGTTTCTCTGCAAACTTCTATAAGGTCTTTGCTAAGGAACTGGTGCCCATCCTCCTCAAACTATATAATTATTTATCGGTTTCTTCTGAGATTGACCCTGCTTTGTTTGAGGCTACTATAGTCCTAATCCCTAAAGCTGACAAAACTCTCAATGACCCGGCCAATTACCGACCCATTTCTCTTCAAAACTATGACATGAAAATTCTTGCTAAAATATTTGCGGAAAGGATCAAGAGGGTCTGGTCGGGGCTGCTGAGCCCTGAACAGGTTGGTTTCATACCGGGGAGATCGGCAGCAGACCACTTGAGGACTCTGTCCCATATTTCTCAATATGCTCAAACAGCTTTATGTCAGGTTGCGCTAATCTATCTTGATGCTGAAAAAGCTTTCGACCAGGTTGATTGGTCCTTCCTTTGGTCAGTAATGGAGGGAATGGGTTTTCCATCTTCTTTTCTGAATACCATTCAGACATTCTACAGCTGCCCTTCTGCTAGAATTTACTGCAACGGGGTCTTATCTTCTTCTTTTCGTCTATTTGCAGGCACCAGGCAGGGATGCCCTCTTTCTCCTTTATTATTTAACTTATTTCTGGAACCATTGCTGATTAAACTTAAGTCGTCCCCCCAGGTGAGAGGTGTTATGCTACAGCAACAGGAACTGGTTCTCTCTGAATATGCAGATGATGTCTTGCTGCACCTAACGGATCGGCAGCATCTCTAAAGGCCGCTCTTGATATCATTGTTGCAGTTCGTATCTTTTCTCGTTACAAGCTGAATATCTCTAAATGTGAGATTCTCCCTCTAAATAAGTATACTAATAAACAGGACTTTCTTCCCTTTGGAATGAGGTGGTCCCCCAGGTCAATCAAGTATCTGGTGATTCCACTTTTCTACTGATCTTTCTCTCTTGAAAAAGCTAAATCTGGACAGAGTTAGAGATCTGATTAGTCAAGATTTACAGCGTTGGTCAACCCTCCCTATTTCACTTTGGGGCCGAATCAATATCATTATAATGAATATTTCTTCCCTGAGTTTTTATCCGTTGAACCTGACTAACCTCTGGATCCCTCTTTCCTTTTCCAGCAGCTTCACTGGTTGTTTTCTAGCTTTATCTGGCGGGGAAGGCGCGGCATTCTATACCAAGTTATCGCCTCCCTAAGGACAAGGGTGGCTCTCGGCTGCCTAATCTCCTGCTGTACTATTGGTGGCTCACCTTTCCAAATTGGGAGATGGTTCTCACGGGTCGGAGATCCTTGTCCAATTGGCTTCAGCTCGAGCAGGGCCTTTCTTTCTGAAATTAGACTGGACATGTCTGCCTTATTTTATGTGCTCCCGAAGGCCCTTTCACAGCTGGTTTCGGATGACACAGTGATGGGCTCTATTAGGTCATGGGCACAATGTCTTAAGTTCTTTCGGATTTCTAGTGGAGTGGACTTGGGACAGCCGGTGGTCCTCAATCCTAACATTAGGTTAGGGAACTCTTGGATCATGCCGAATTGGCTCCCACAACTTAAGGATGCCAGAGTTGAACATTTGTTCAACCAAGATTCACTTCTTTCATCAGATGATATCCTAGAAAATTTGACATACCAAGTAAAGGGATCTTCAGGTCTATCAGCTTGACACTAATGGGTAGTAAATTTGGTACTACTTTCAGGAAATTGGCTGTGCACCTTTCTCTCTATATTATCAGTCTTGCCTCTCAGTCTTACTCTATCTAAGTCGATCTACTCTTATCTTTTGAATTTCAGTTCTCAGGAGGTGTTGAGGCCCTTCGGTCTGGACACAGCTTCTCCTGATACTGTTCGCCTGGACTAATATATGGAGGAATTTGCACAGGTATCATACCCAGGATAGGCATGGTTAACACAGTACTATATTGTGAATAATCTTTATTATACTCCTGTTAAACTCTTTCAGCGCAAGATGGCCTCCGTTTCGGTTTGTTTTAGGTGTTCACAAGCTGAGGGTAATTTAATTCATATTTTTTGGGAGTGCCCCAAAGTTGCTCCATTGTGGTCCTTGATCCGGGAGAATCTGGATCCCCTTCTGGGTCTGAGCAGGTTTTTCTGTCCGGAGGTTTGTGTTTTCGGTGATTTTTCCTATGTAGATAGTGTTGAGCGCCGATATCATATGGCCTTGGTGTCCATGGCGGTTAAGAAGCTGGTCCTAAGACATTGGACGGACCAGTTGGTTCTATCCTATGCCGATTGGTTGAAGGAGATAGTGTCGTATCTTCAATCAGAGAGGCTGATTGCCAGTTTTAAAGGTCGTATGGATTTGTATCGCAAAAGATGGGATAAGCTCCAGGCCTTATGTTTGCTTTAACACTGTAGCCCAGTGACCTGATCCTTCTTGCCCTTATGTATCATGCGTCTACTTGTAGATCTCTGATTTCTTTTGTTATTATGTGATTTAGGATGCTAAAGTTATGACACCTTGTTACTGACACACAGTGATATCCAGACCTAATAGGTTTTTTGTTCCTTGTTGGTGCACCCAGTTGGGAAGGGGGGGTGGTTTGGAAGGGACTTCATGTGTTGATGGTTATATGTCTTATTCGGGTTTTGGGTGATTGGATGGGGGTGGTTTTGGGGTAGGGTTTTTCTTTGGGGAGGGGTTGGAGTTTGGGCATTTAGGTTATACTGTATACATGCTATTTTCTTATCTACATTTTGGACTGTTCTGTACTTGTTTTTGTGTTTTGATGTTTCCTTTGTGTTTTTCATTTGTCTTTTTGGAAACCAATAAACTTAAATTTCAAAAAAAAAAAAAAAATCAGAGGCAGTGTCTACAATCGCAATCCACCTCTAATAGGAAGTAAACTCAGAATGTGTTCATTCATTCTTTTTCTTCTATCAAAGTTTTCCGGTATCAGTTGCTTAGTGAGGTGTTTATATGACATTCCGTGTTATGCTGATTTCTGAAATCAAAGTATATGACTTTTTTTTATTAAATTCCTCTGTAACCCCTCTCCTCCAAACCCATCAACATAAACTGATACAAGATCAGATAATTCTGAATCATAGGAAGCCTAGTTCTATTCTTTTTTCGTGAGGTTAATACATAATTATCCAGAAAAAAGTGTTCTTGTTTTTAGTTAGACAATTTGCAAATGTGCTGCATTGTGTTCATAACTGCCATTTTCAAGCAATAATGCTCACAATTAGACACAAACAGCAGAAGTCCTATCATTTATGTTACCATACAGAACTTTTCCCCACATCGACCACAATTCCCACATACCTTTTTCCTGTGTTATTTTATTTTATTTATCTGTCAGCAACAATATTCAGAGTCACTTACCTTGGGAACCAAATTAGCTGGGACCACTGTGTTCATGATCTCTTGACGCAGCCCCCTCACCCCCAACAATCAGAGCTGCAGAACAAGGCTGACTCAAAGTCCCTTCCTCATGCAGAAATCTGTTGTTGATGGGGTTTTTGCAGTATGTTCTTCTGTTCTTTGAAATGCTATTCTGTGGAGACCTGTGATGCCCAATTCTAGCCTTATTTTTTCATTTGGATTTCTATCCTTTTTTTTTTTTCTGGAGTTGGCCGGCAGGGCTTTGGGCGATGCATCTGGCCCAGTCTGCATCCCATTCACCAGAATCACAGCCAGTACCATCACGGAGCCTGCCAGCTTGTATTCTCCCCACCCCTGTAATGGACACACCTGCGCACATGGAGGTGCATGCATGTTGCATTCCAGCAACACCCTCCCTTCATACCATCTATTGTCCGACACTGCCACCAGACCTCCACCCAGTGGTAGTCACATGGTGGGGGTGGCAATGTCCATCCCCGGGAGGGGAGAGGTGCATTGCTGCTGCTCAACTCTGCTCCCACCTTCCTCCCAGTTGGCCTCCAGTGATCCAGGCCCGTTCCTAAACCCGGGTCATTGGCATGGCACAAGGTGTGGCATTCAGTGCCTCAACACTCAGAGCCACTGGAGTCAGCCCGATTCTAACCTTTTTAAAGCCATCTCTCTGGCACCTCTGGACACAGGCCTACCAGGGCTGAATAGATGTGCATTAGATCTTCATTACGCCTAACAATTTGGTGTACTTGTTGTTATTTTTATTTTTCTGTATTAAATTTGTAAAGGGCTCTAGGTTTCAGAAGGATGCTAAGAAAATAAAATTATAAGGCACAGGGTCATTTTGGCAAAAACAAAAACAGCTCAGCAATATATGCTGCAGGCAAAATGGTGTGTGCTGAAATAAGGTCAAGTAAAACAACAACCTAAACAAACAGCACATGCTGTTCTATACAATGGGCTTTATTCTATTGTTGTGGGGAGCTTCGCCCCATATCCCCTGACATAGGAGGCTTTGCCCCCACACCAAAATGTATATAACACACTCTGGGGAGGGAGGTGGACTTAGGGGATGGGAAGAAACTCAGGAGGGGGGAACTTTTTATTTAAACAGCAAAATGCAGTGGCACGGAAAGACCTGAGAGGAATTGAACCACAGCTCCAGGTCTCCCAATTTCGCAGTGTGCTGGTGCCTTAACCACTCCACTATGGGAGCAGCTTGACCAGGCACCCAGCACATGGTAACTTGGTGCCTCCCAATAGAAGCGTACAGCAACAGGGGCAGCTGTAATTTCCTACCACTGTTATACCCCTGTCACTGTAAGTAAAGCACACACTACACAGTGTGGTTAATGCCACTCTCTATTCCATGCGCAGTGTTTTATTTTATTTATTTTATTTTCAATTTGTTAACTGGGTAGGGACACTGGGCAATGCTCTTTTACAGGTCTGACCCTGACAATCAACAATAAAGACACACAATCACATTCACAAACAATCAATGCAAACAATTACATACATCAACAGATAAATATTTTTTTTATTTAACCTGAAATCCAGTTAAGGAGTTGATGGATCTAAGAGATAAAGGTAGATCATTCCACAAATGAGCAGCACATGATACAAATGAACAGTATCCAAAATTAGACTTATTAACACATGTTTTCAAAACAATTCCCAGGTTCGAATTTAGATTAACCTGAGAATCCCTGAATTCAAGTAAATCTGATAAAGGAGATACAGTCCTAGCATGAATAGCTTGGTGGATCAAATTACCAAGAACATAGGTATACTTTAATTTGGGAGAAAGCCAACCCAGAGGAGCATACAAAACATAATGGTGTGTTAACAAAGGGGCACCAAGGACAAAGCGACAAATCTTATTATAGGCCACACTCAGAACCCTATCCTCCCTTACTACTACATTATAATATAGTGGGGAGACATAATTAAGGTGCAGCAACTAAGTACCCATGGCAATGGTTTTACAAGACTCAAATGATAAGTAAGCCTTAAACTTATATAACAAACCCAGCATAGAATTAATAGTCATACTTACAGCTTTGACCTGAGGAAAAAGCCTAAGCCAGGGTCTAGAAGGACTCCAAATGCTTGAACTTGTTTACTTGTTCAAGTAAATCACTCAGATCTATCATGGATATATAAGCATGGATTCATCTTTAACCGAGGAGTGCTTCCAAAAACCATACGCTTGGTCTTTTTTACATTTAAGACCATTTGATTGGTCAATAACCAAGAACCAAGTGTCAAAATCACTCTGTATCCCTTCATCGGCCTGGTACCAAATTATACAACTACTGCTTTAGCCACCATTGCTCCCCGCATCATCACACCAGTTGGTCCCTAACTGATCTGCCAAGAAAATATGCCAGGAACTTGTGGTTTGGAGGTTCTGGCAGCAATGCTCTGAACCCACATGAGCCAGCAAAAGCAGTTTTTCTTAAATGAATCCATGCATGGGAGAGGGGTTGGACTTCATTTGTCAGCACATGACAGAATTATCCTGTGCTACCTGCCTGAAAGGAGGAGAGTCAAAGAAACAGTTGGCAGATAATATATATTAACAAACAGGCCAAGTGTATGTCTCAAATAAAACCTGGAGTTTATTTGCACCACTACGCATCAGTAGAGACGATCTGTGATTAGAACATGAATTGCACAACATGTGTTTCTTTTTTTTTCAGCAAGTCTCTTAACTTCCTTGTGCTTTCTTGTCCCACCTGGAAACAAGATTCAGCTTAGTGTGCCTCTCCAGGTTAAACAATTTCCCCTTTCCCCTTGTTGGTGCTTAGGACATTAATGTTCTTTGTGGCATACAATGCTGCTGAATGGGGATGATAAGAACACAAGCATACATGTCAATAAAGTGGGGATTTATTGTCCCAGATTCACACTGTACAGTATCTTTACCACGCAAATGTACTAAAGATGATACAAAGACTTTGCCTAATTGTGTAGGTTGTTGGAATGCAAGTGACATTGTCTAAGGTACCATTCAGAATTTGCGTCCCGCCCCACACAGACAATTTTAATTCTATTTATATTTTGTTTTGTGGAATAATCCTTTCAAGGAAAGGGGAGTAAAAAGTGACTGAACATAACAAATGGAGGACAGGGACCAAGATTACAGGCTGGGCTCTTTAAGTAACACAAAGAAAATATAAGCATTTGTCAATGCCAAATGTTAACCACTTGTACTGCAGTTGTACGAGTCTTGCAGAATCAGAAGTTAAGTGGGGAGAAGTGGAGAACAGATTTTGGTGCCAGGCAGTCTGTGGAAGAAAAGGTTTCTTTTGTTACTGGATTGTACTAGTAACTGTGGCATGAAAGCAAGTTAATTACTTTAAAGGGGCACTGTCAGCTTTGCACCTTTGTTTTTTAGTAAAAGTGAGCAGTGTGCTTCTTGGCACACACCACTCAGGAGATGCTCAAAATGCCCATATGGATATAAAATAAATGGCTTTTTACCTGGTTTCTTAATTTTTGCCTAAATAGGCGTTCCTCACCCTGCTCATAAACCCGCACATGCGAAGCACTTCAAGGTCAGGACACATGTCTGCCACAAGCGCGGTCCCGATGTACGATTTTTTTCATATGCACCAAGTACAGTCATGTTGCACCTGTTCCATGTGTATTTCTAAACTATTCCATCTATCTGGCACCACAAACCGAGCATTGGAAATATAGTATTTGCATTTTTAAGCTGCGGCTGAAATCCCGCACATGCGTACCAGATGCAAGACCAAAAGATCCTGCGTATGTGCAAGAATGTGCCATTGGTGCGCATGCATGGGATTTCGTCCGCAGCCTAAATATACAAATACTGTATCTCAAACGCTCGGTTTGCGGTGCCAGATAGATGGAATAGTTTAGACATAAGCAAGGAACAGAAGTAGCACGACATGACTGTACTTGATGCATATGAAAAATCATACATCGGGACTGCGCTTGTGGCAGATGCGAGGGTCCTGACCTAGAAGTGCTTCGGTATGTGTGGGATTACGGTGGGCCAATTGAATACTTATTTAAGCAAAATTAAGAAACCATGTAAAAGTCATTTATTTATGGGCATTCCTAAGCATCTCCCTGAGTAATATGTGGCCAAGAGGCATGCTCGCTTTACCAAAAATGAAGGGCAAAGTTGACAGTGTCCCTTTAAGTAGGGAGCTTCAAAGGGGTAATCTAGACAGACATTGTTTTCAGCACAGTAGCCAAGCAGTCTTTCTGCGGCTGTCCAACTCCTCCTGAGGCACTTAACTGTATTGTAGTGATGTGTAGTACATGCTAGAGATGAGCACAATCTGTAGCAGCAGCTACAAAGGGCAATCATGTGTGAAGATGAACCAGGCACCACATGCACCTAGGTTCCGACGCCCTTGCATTCACTCATATGCTGCAGTCTATCATATGAACACCCAGTGAATACTCTTTGTTTGGAACTTTGCACACAATTGTCATCATTACAGAATTGCTTTTATTTTTTTTTAACTAACAAACACTCTGAAATGATATGGTACATTCGCAGTAGGAAAAAGAACAGGTCTTAGAAATGACACTGTAACATAATGAGTGACTCGCGTTCACTCTAATGCTGCAGCCTGTCAGAACAACACATCCTGTATTGAGAAGTCTTTACTTGCCATACTTTGAAGTCATTACCATAGAGAAACAGTTGGTCTGATTTCTACCCTCTTCTAAAACAATCTGCAAATAGCAAATTATGGTAGGCATTAGTGGTGTGTGTGTGTGTGTGTGTGTGTGTGTGTGTGTGCATGTGCGTGCGCGTGTGTGTTTAATTTCCATGGAGAGCCATGCTATCATGCATTTTCTCATCATCTTTACCAAGGGTTTAAAAAGTATGTGGTGGGAGGTATTAAGATTAAGGGACAGTTTTTTTTACTTCACGTTATTTTGGGTGGGGCATAGCAGGCTGATCATGACAGATCAGCAGTGCTTGCTGGGCAGCAGTTATGTAGATTAAAGAAAAGAGCCGACCTATGAATGGATTGTCTCTCTCCTTTAAAATACACAAAGTTTCTACCAGCAAGCCAGAACAGTGTCATGGTCAGCCTGGTTGATGATTGGCGTGACACTGATGAGCCCTTGCAGACTATCCTGCATTTAATTGATATGTCAGCTGCCCTCAAAAGCCACTCTCCTAACAAAATATTCACTGTACATGCACACACGTGAACATAACAATGCAGAACAAAGTTGGTGAAGTGCAAAATGCACCCTGGTGGGTCACCAAAGTGCTAACTAGTGCAGTTCAGTTCATGTATTAATTATACCTGCATCACAGAACAAAACCTCCCACCTGACTGCCAGTCCTGCTCTCATTTAGCAGGGGTGCATTCAAAGGTTGACTGTGGCATCCTTTTAGCAGACTGAGGTTGGCCTTGCCTCCACCCATCTATCTGCCTCTTTGAATCTGCACAGCTATGTAGGGAGTATCGCTGGTTGATTAATTCTGCCTTCATGAAATGTACTTATGTAGTTGTGGGGTTGTAGAACTACAAGGCATAATCTGTGCATCAATTCATGTAGACTGGGCTAGTAGTTAATAAAATAAAATATTTTAGTATCATTCACTTGTTTATTGCCCCATGTGGAAAAATAATTTTCCCAATCCTCCTCCTGAATATGTTGAGCTAGGGACCTCCCCATTTTGAGGAGACAGCTTTCCTTAGGAGCCTAAGGACATCAACTAGAGGCCAATAATTGACCTCCCCAGTGTGGACCAGGCACTAGACTACTTTATACACAATTTTACTAATGTTGTTAATAAATTTGCCCACACAAGACAATGCAGGGCCAAGGGCCTCTGCGATCCATGGCTCAACAGTGAACTCAGGAAAGTTTTGCTATTCAAGGATGAAGCCTGGATACAATACAAACAATCTGGGCTATCCTCCAATTGATGCACTTACTGATCCCTCCAGAACACCTGCAAAAGCAGACTGAAGTGTGCCAAGCAAACATGCCTAAAGTCCCTTGAAAGTCAGAATCTCTCTACCCCCAAAACCTTCTGGTCCCAGATAAACTAATTACTCTATGATAGACCTACTGCTTCCACTCGTGAAATTCTCTCAGATGATCAGGTTCTATCAGACCCCCAAGCCATTGCCACAGGATTTAATTGCTTCTTCACTGACCTAGATAGATTGTTGGCCCCTCGCACTCACCCTGACATCTCTCAATCATCCCTGCATCAGCAACTACCTGACAACTCTGAATCCCCCCCTCTGCAAGAGCCACCTGACAGGGCATCTTCACCAAAATGTCACCTTAGATTAATAACCAGGCTAGAAGTTCTCAAGCAGATAAAAAGGGTCAGTTGTGAAGGCTCCCCGGGTACTGACACTTTGGAACCAAGGTTTTTGAAAATTGCTGCACCAATCATTGCCACCACTATCAAGTACCAAATTAATAAATCTTTCATAGCCGGTACAATCCCAGACAAATGGAAAGTGACTCTCGTGGTGCCCATACACAAAAGGGGGAGGGCCAAAAGGACAAAATTGAAAATTACAGACCTATCTCAATATCCTATCCTCAGCCATAAACTCTCGGATTGGCCTTCTCTATTGCCACAGAGATTGCCTCCCCCAAACCACTCTCTAACTAGCCATCAACTCCTCTGTCCTGTCCCTAGTGGACTACGGCCTACCTAGATATGCTGCAGCTGACAATACCACCCTCACCAGAATTCAGACCTCGATAAATAAGGCCTGCAGACTCCTGACCGGTGCATCCCTTCACACCCATACTTGTCTTCTCTATTCCACCGCCAACCTGCTCACCTTGGAGGAGCACCGGTGCTGCCAAACCTGCTTACTTGCCAAAAAATCCCTTCTAGGACTCTCCCCCAGGGGTCACCATGTCTCTGTGGCTTGCATCCCCATCCATTGCCACATGTAGCTCAGTTAAGGCCACCTTTCTGGTGCCCAGTCACTAAGTCTACCAAAATTGGTCCCTTTAAAGTCGCTCTCCATAACCACCTCTTTGGTGTCTGAAGCTGTAGTTGTCCTTAATCAACCTCATGTTGGGATGTTTTCTCCCCATTTCTTGCCCATAGCCTTGACAATGTTCATTGGACTGCTTCCCCCTTTTCTTTTTTTTTATACGATTTCTATTTACTGTATGTAACTTTATCCCATAAAGCACTGTTATATTATGTTCTTTTTGTTATCTGTATTGCACCTGTATGTTACCACTGTTGTATTTTTTGTATGATTGCTATTTACTGCATGTAACTTTATCCCGTAAACCACTGTTATATTGTGTTCTTTTTGTTATCTGTTTTGCACCTGTATGTTACCACTATTATATCTCACACTGTAACCAAGTCTACCCTCCCTGCGATGAGGTGCTTTTGTAAATGAGTCCCTGACTCAAAGGTTGTAAATCAGACTTTCAAAATCAATAAATAAAAATATCTCTCCCCTCTCTGCAGTCACCAAAATCCATGAGATGCTTCTATATGCTACTATATGATCAGTTCTTAGTCTTCCTTGAACAAAACTGCATCCTTATTCATGTCCAGCACAGCTTCCACAAAAATCATGGCACTGATACAGCCTTGGTATGTGTCACCAGTGATATTATCAATGCCATGGATCTTGGCATGGCCTCAGAAGCAATTTTTGTAGACGTAACAAAAGCATTCAACCTGGTCAGTCACAACCTGTTACTTCCCAAACGATAAGGGTGTGGTCTGGATGATCTCTCCTGCCTTTGGTTTCAGAACTATCAAATGGCACAGAAACAGAGTTTCAAAGGGGAAGGAACTGTCTCTCCCCTTAGGTCAGTCACAGATGGAATACCCCATAGAGCCATACTTGTCCCATCTCTTCTCACTGTTTATCAATGACCTACCCCACAACTGTGGTGCTGCCTCATTGCAGCTGTACACTGATGATGCCATGCTGTATAGGTCTTCCGCTGACCTAAGCTGGATCAATACTCAGCTGGAGAATGATTTCTGCTCTTTAGAAAGATGGCTCCTGGACAACAAACTACTTCTTAATGCCAAAAAAATGAAAGCAATGCTATTCGGTCACAAAAATCTAGGCATGAACAGACAGCATCTCCTTAAACTTACCACCTCACCAAAGTCAACCTGGAGGTGGTTTAGTCCTTTAGATACCTGGGAATGTTCCTGGACCAAACCACAACCTTTGAACCACATGTGGATGATATGCCTAAAATGGAAACCTAAACATTGGGCTATTTTACAGACTCTCTCCCTATCTTTCAGTGAGGGCTGCTGTACCATTGCAAACCAGTACCTTCCTCCCCTTTTATTCTGAGGTGTCCTGGTACTACAGTCAGCTCAAGAATCCATCCTCACCAGGCTTAAATTATTATATCACAGGACTGGGAGATTCATCTGGTACCCACTCCCGAACTCACCACTGCACAGCACTAGCAACCCTAGGGGCCTCCTTTGAAATCAGACTGTGCTATCCCTGTACTGCCTTAATTTTAAGTTATTGCAACCCCTCTCTCCACTTAGTCTCTCTGGCATAATCCAATGCAAGCAGTTTGCCCAACCTCTAAGATCTGCAGCTCTCCCGGTGCTGGGCGTCCCCAAAGTTTGGTATGAAATCAAAGGAGATCCTTCTCTTTCGCTGCCCATATCTATGGAACTCCCTGCCCCCCCAGGTCCTGTCCTGCCCTACCTTAACACAGTTAAAAATAGGCTGAAATCTCTCCTGAACTGCTGCTCCTTGTAACTGTTTTCTTTGAATCCTTGTTTCTTCATCCTTTCCATCCTCCTTTAACTATGCTGATACTCTGTACCTCTGACTGCTCAAACCTCTGTTGATGTATGACTGCATATTGCCTACCTTCGTTAGCACGTTACACTATTTGGTTGTAAATAATTTAAATATCACTTCCCTTGAAGCCAAGTGTGTTTAAATATTCATAGTCATTACTTGTAACTAATGTTTTGTATATGATGTTTCTGTATCTGTATGTATAATACTATATGTAACTAATCCCGTGTCACCCCTGAAAAAGGGACCTTTCATCTCAGAGGGCTCACCTGGTCATCAAGATTCAAATAAATAAATAAATAAATAAATTTATAGTAGCTGACTTCTCAAGCTTTGGCACTTTTGTTTTAAAAATAAATTATATTTTTTTGAGGTGCCCAATTATGCATATACTTTAGAAAATGTCCTCTACATACACAAATATAAACATTTTCAGAAAATTTCACAGGGCACTTTAAGGCAGATAAGTATACTATTGATAATGTTATTATATATTTGACCATGTTGATAAGCTTTATTTTATATCTCACATTATAAAATGTGTTGTTCTATATTTATTTTTTTTCTGTTCACCCCTTTCACTTCATCATCATATTGTCCAACCACCCCCAGCTCTAGGTTACACTGGAAATAAGCTTTGCTTCTCTTTGCCTTTCCTGGATGAAATTTCCAAATATACAGAAAAAAACTAGTCCATATCACATAGTCACTTTACAGTGGACCAAACAGATCAAAATGTGTCAGTAACTAATACTTTGTTAAAATTAAACAGAGTTTTATTTGCTGTACATCTTTATTGAATTTTGGAAAGTCAGCCGACCAATTCTTCAACAGTTGATTTTCATGAATATATGCACTGACATGGAATGTACCTAGGAAGCACCTTCAAAGAAACAATATTAGCATCATTCATACTTAGTACACATCAGTAATTAAGTAATTGTAAAGTTAAATATTTAAATTAAGAATGAACTCCATACAGTAGAACCTCATTTTAAGTCACATTTTGTTTCATGTTCGATTTTCACAAAATGTCTAATTATGTTATAACAATGTAACTGCTTCATGGAAGTTTGTAGTTCCTTTCATGCCTCATTTGAAACTGAAGCAGCAGTGATGCTGAGCATGCACTGCAGCATTCAGTGATTGAAACTTGGCCTCCCCTAGGCAGTGAGTTATGAATAACCATACTGTAATAACTAGGTGCGTTTTTTTTTCCCATAGGGAAACACAGTAATAATTTGCGTTATAACCCATGAGTTGTAACGGAGAACATGTGCTGGGTTTCCCTGATGGAAGGCATGCACACAATGCATACTTTTTTGCTGCTAACTGCACATTTCAAAGTCGCACCCTGTCACTGCAGTCACCGCCACAAGAAAGACGCACTCATCGACCCTGAAGCGCAGCCCCCATCCAAACTACCATAAAAGACTACAACAGCGTTTCCTTTACCTGTCACCCCATTATGGATTGTAAGAAATAAAATATGACTGAAAGAGAAAGTGCTTTTGTGACTCTGTAAAGCTGCACCACAGCCCAACCACATGGCTCCACCCTCTGCTGCTTCTACCACTTCTGCTGCTGGAACCTCGTTATATTAATTTAACAAAAGAAAAAGAAAGTAAAATACATAAAACCAAAAACCCACAGAAAGCAAACAAAAAGAATACATTCTTTACTAGTACTGCCAGTGTGCTGTACACAGCAGCACCTTCTAGTGGCCATAGATTTTTGACACAAAAAATCAAATTCTCAGGGCAAAAAAACAGCACATAACAATGATATAAAACAATACATGGCGTGGTAAGTAAAACTCAAATTTTATATACACCATCAGTGTGAGATGTTTTTATAATCCCCTCGAACTTCACTCTCAGAGTTTATGTAGCATCCACAACTCGGGTGTGTATAAAATTTTCATTATACACCCAACCCCACCCCATGTATTATTCTATATGTAATAACTGGTCACATTTTTTCCCACAGAAAAAGATGGATGTAATTCATCACTGTAGCTAGCTGGTTATAAAGGTGAAGACATGCCATTCTTTCTATGGGAAAGCCACAAGCCAGAGTAAGGTTCATGCCACACAGCTGTCCCTCTTACAACAAATTGCAGTAATAATCCTAAAACTAGAAAAATGCCAAAGAAAATAACTGGTTGTACCAGAACTCTGTCTGTTTTTCTCCCCAACCCCTTCTCTCTCTCTCTCTCTCTCTTTTGCTCTGTCCTCTGACCACATGTCACATGCTTAAGATCACTATGGAAACCTGATTTCTGTGGTTACAATGGCTTTTGCACCTCAGCAAATACAACTTAAGGTTGAAGAACTAATTGAACACATTGAAATAATTTCTACTTTCACAGTTTTTAACATGTAAACTTTAGTTACTTTCCCATAAACATAATTTTACTAAATCATAAAACCTTCTTTCATGTTCAAAATTCCAATGGTGCAGTGTGTTTTCTTATCTGCCGTTTGTCATCAGGTAGATTCTGTCAATGCTGCCTAATTCTTGTACTTAGACTGCTCACTTAATGCCTATAAAATGTAAGTTACTCTGCAGCATTTCTTCATTTAAATGCAACTACTTCTTGCCAGCATAAAAATTGTTTTATATTTATGTTATTGCTCTGGTGAAAATATATTTAACTAGGTATACAAAAAAATATATGGGGCAGTGTGTAAAACTTGTATTTTCTTTGGTGCTGCATAGCTTGTATACACCCCTCAAACTTTGCTCTCAGGGTTTATGTAGCATCCAATACCACAGGGTGTGTAAAATCCTCATTATACATACTACATATATTATTATTCTATGTGTATATAACAAGGTAAGCTCTGTACTGGGAGATATGGTAAAACCAGTGACAGCTAAAATCTGATGTATTCTGGTAAAATCAAGTTTACAGGCATGTTCTTATGTGACTGACCTAAATACCTAAGCAAGCCAGAATGTGAGATGTCCTCACATTCTGCAAGCTGAACTAGTGCTATGTGCATGCATATCAAGCAGCAGTCCCTGTGCACTATGCCTATGTGCGGTGTATTCATGGTGCATAAGGCAAACCTAAGTCATACAATTGTCTATTGTGGGTCCCATGGACCCAAGTGGCATTCACTACAGGGGTGTGCACCCCTTCACACCAGATCCCCAGCTGTTTGGCTTTTACACATGCAGATGGTCCAGGGAGTGTCAGGAGATGTGTCCACACTCTGTACCATTCACAAAGGTGCAGAGGTTTGGTTGAGTTGAGCCTGCCTTATCCATTGTGTGCCCCAATTGCAACCACTGACTGTGGCAGAACTATCTGTCCCCTACTATGCTGCCTAGCCCTCTGGGCAGACAAAGAAGGACTGGGGCAGCCATTTAGACACTGCCAATAAATTTAGATTTTCCCTGACCTGGCCTTCCTAAAATCCCTGCTCACAGACAGGAGATCCTCTTCTGGATCCTGGATGAGCATCTGATTGGATGGCTGCCTGTGTCTTCCTATCTGCCCCCACACAGCCATGCATGAGGCGGTGGAGCCATGGATTGATGCCTGGTGATGGCAGGTAATCATGAATGCCAGCCACCTCATGCCTTTCTATGGATGTGGAGCTGTGCGGGTTGGATATGTGTCTCTTACATGAACCCGGCCTGGAATAATGCATAGCCCCCAATGTATGCACAATTGCCAGCTTTTAGGATGGCAGATTATGCTGTATTTTCCTCTCTATCCAAGACATTTTAAATACTAGCAGTATCTCTGGACATCTCTGTGTCTTAATAAATAACAGTTGTGCGAATCTGTGATTATTAGTCCCACCTGGAAAACTATCAGCAATGGAAAAAGGGCCTTGGTAAAAATGGGTAATTTACATACCTGCACATGCAACAGTATACCAACTCTTCCAACAGTAGTTGCAGGTCTGGGTATGAGACCAAATCTTTAATGTGGTACCTAAACCCACAAATTGGTGACTGAGAATTAAGAGTAGAGATGTTACAAAGTTTTAATTCACTGCAAAGTTAAGTCAAATTTGCCAAATTTGCCTTTGCAAATATATTTGCAGATGTTTTTCTGTTTAATGGGAAATTTGCCTTTAGCTTTGCCCTTGGGATATACCAAGGCAATGTTAGGTTAAAATTAGGCTACTGATACACAAATATCTCAAGGTCAGAAGTTCCCTGTCCCCCCAACTCCACAGCAACCTGAAGTCCCTGTACCACCTCCACCCCCCCACCCTCTACCCCCCATGGAGCCACCACTACAGGCTGCATCCACTCATCAGTCTCAGTCAGAAGTAATTCTAACACTTTCTGACCTGTGTGTGATCTAGTTACACTATTCATTGCCTGCATGGCATGCTGGCAAATACCCAGAGTGCTGCTGTCACTGCAGTTGGCTTAGTACAATTTTCCTTTGGACAATGTCAAATACTACCCCAGGTACTTGTGCCCAATGTGCTGTAATGTACAGATAGGAGCTACCAGCTGTTTGCCCATTGGGCCTCATATCCTTACTGAGATATACGTATGGGGATGCTGAATGCAGCAGAGAATGGATTACCGTGTGACACAGTCCCATAAAGTTCAGAAATAGCATCAGTGCAGAAGTACATTTGTGAGGGAATCTGTCATTTGGGATGGGCACATGCCATCAGCCTTCTAAATCCCACATTTTCCACTAAAAAGAATGGCAGTAGATCAGTTTCCAGCAATTCAGTGGTTGTCATATTCACTTCCCATGCAAGAGCATGATTGGGTGGGTATTTGGCATTATGCTCAAAAAATACTGTACACTATGCAATGTAGACTGGATCTTTCTGGGTGTTGGGCTATCAAACAGCTGGACTCGGCATGGTGGCATAGCTGGTCGGGTAGTATGTGCCTCGGGAATTCATGAATGCTGCTCAAACTAAAGCAGTGATTTGAGATGTTTTATTATTTTTATCACTTAAAGTTTTTTAATTTTTGTGCAAAAATTCCAAAATATTAGCAGAAAGCAGTCATCTGTAACTTTATAGCACCCTGGCAGGCAAAATCATTCCATTGGTACAAGAGATTGCTATAACTTTCCATTAAGCCCAACACTCTTGTTTGGGAATGGGAACCTATCCTCCATAACAAGCTCAGTACCACCACCACCAGCATCAGTCATGGGAACACCAGTAACCTCCACCTCAACCACTGTTCCTGAGCCAGAGATTTTGCTCCCCCTCAAACTGAGCCTCTTGTTGCCATATCCCCCAGCACCACCAGCATGGTTGCCACTGATGTGGCAGAGAATAATTTGATAACACTAATCCCACCGTCACTTCCACCAACTGTTCCTTTGCTACTACTACCAGTCCCAGAATCCATGGAAGAAGCTACTGCAGAACTTATGCACTTCTTGGCCACCTCAATGGCACCTCCCCCTTTACTCAAGTGTCTTTTCCAGTTATTTTTTATATTTTGATTTGTTTTTTTAATATTGCAAGGAAAAAGATAAATAAACACTGGAGTAACACTAACTACCACCAGCAGCAGACTACACCTCGCCAGAGACATTAGCAGCGTGATCTGAATCTGAACAATTTACTGAGCCAACAGTAGCTACAGTAAAACCACCCAGTAAGGTTTTATTTTTGGTATTTTTTTAACACAGTGGGGATTAACAAGATACACATTAGCGGGGTTATTCAAAACAAGTTATTGTAAGTAATACCATCACTTCAAGAACTAAACAAAATAACAAAAATATAGAAACAGACGGACAAATAATTCACTTAATCACACAATACTGAACTACAGAAATAAAATGACAAATCACAGACCACAGACAAAATTTATTGGGAAGAAAGACAGAAGAAACCATTCAGACTAGCACTCTTCCACACAGCACTGATTCACTAGACAACAACAAAACAATTACTTCCAACTAAATACATCTGGAAAACTATGGACAAACAATGGTAATCTAGCTGTCTAGATGTTTTGTGATTGATTTGGTTCAAAATACAGTGCAATATTGATCTAATGAACCCCCATTACATGGATATCCCTATCTAATGGACTGCTAGCATGTCTCCAAATCAATACACTCTAAAGTTTTAATCCCAGTTTTACCGACTCTGTATTATGTGAATTAATTTCATGTCTCCCAAGCAGTCTGGATAATCAAGATTGTACTGTACTCCACTTTGGAGTAGTTTTAAAGGTTATTTGCTCAGACAAGCAGGGACAGACCTCTCTTCAACTCTGTCTTTAAGATTACACTGAATGCATGGCATATAGCTCATTTCAGTACTGTGTGACCTCCAATCACATTGTATATTGCAGACTTTGTCTATAGGCCCAACTCTGACCAACTTCACTGGGGAAGTTACCAAATTCACCATTTAAAAAGTAAGCCCATTTTTTTGCAAACTGGAATTTTGCAGGGCAGATTAATTCAGGAATTGTGGTAAAGTCACAGATTAATCCACAAAGTGAAGTTAGCCAAATGTGCACACCTCTAGTTCAGAGGGCTACCAACTGAGTGACATTACGAAATGGAAATAAAAAATCTAGAAACCTGATTGGCTGAGGATCCCAGCAGCAAGTGTTGATATCCCAGTACAACTGCACTGGAGGAAGATCACTGATCACTGATCTGTGTACTGTACATTAAGAACGCATAGGTGTATCAAGACACCTCTATTAACTTCTTTTCATTTAAATAAAATGCAGCCTCTGCCATTTACTAGCCAAACAGTAAACTTACAATAGTTCAACAGGACGATTTATTTGTTTATTTCCCTCTTTTACCTTTTATTGTAATTCTTACTTTATTTAAATAAAAACAACTACAATATTTACTAATTCTAATGGATCCTTTTCACACTCACAATAAGGTACTACATAGTGCGATATGGTTTAAGATAACAGTACTTCTCAGATGGTGGAAGCACTGGACCTATGGCCATGCTTCACGAAAGCAGACAACACTTGGAATTGCACACCAGGTAGTAAAAACTAAAAATGTAGAGGTATTGGACACTACACCTCATGCCATGCTGGTGACCCATGTTCAGGAATGAGCACAGGCCACCAGGTGTTGGCAGGGGAAGGAGAGGATTGAGCATCCAGAGGACAGCTCTCCTCTCCTGGGGAGGGAGGACTGGTGCTCCCACCGAACAACTGCCCCAGGTGGAGGCCTGGTGGAAGTGCATCACTGTGGGTGCCATGGAAGGGTGGGTGCTGCGCCTCCACACGCATGTCCTCGTGTGTGCCCCAACAATGGGGAAGGGAAAACAATGGAGGAAAAATACCCCCAGCTGCAGATGATGACCAACCCCTCACAGGCTCCTCACCCAATGACTAGGCAGGCTCTGGATAAGTCCAGGTGAGACTGGGGTGATGGGGCTGGGGAGTCAGTTAGAAGGGCAGCTGGGGGCAGAGAAGGAGTTAAACATCTACATAAAAAAATAATACAGAATATGGAGATAGGGATAGAGGGGTTTACTGACACTTCGGGGTAGCGGGAAACTGGGTGCAGAAGAGGGACCACTAGCACCAGGGGCTTTTTGGGGGTAGGGCAATTGGGTTGGGCAATTGCCACCAAGGGTGGAATTTCCATGGAAGTTCAGAAATCAATTTTTGAACTTCTGCAGAAGCAAAAGTCAGACTTTTGCTTGAATTACGCTCTCAGAATTTTAACTTCATAAATCACTACTTTGTTCTTTAGCTTGTATCCACCCATTGTTGCTCTATACACTTGGAGCAGAGGGTGGTTTTCCCTGTGGATCAACCACAAGATGTGCTGTTATCCCAAAACAGTACATACCCTGCCACACCTAACTGCTTAAATGAGACATCCATTAGACAACCAGAGTAATTAATTGTTTTATTTGAATCATTCTTGAACATGCTCAAGGATGAGGTGGCTTGATTCAGAAGACCTACTCCCCACCCAGGAACACCTAATCCACCTTGCTGCCTCAAAGGATGCCAGAAAAAGGAGTGGCTGTACAATGCTGGGCTCAGGGAATCTTAGAGTGGTGGAGCACAGGCACATTCCACATCTGATACCACTACAAAACTCCTATGCCACATTGGCTGGGTTGGAATGTCCCACAGAGGCATCAAAGTAGTGACCAGAGGGATGTGGGGGACCTCCATTGTGAAGATCCCAAGGGAGCATCAGAGGACACCAGAAGAGGAGAAAGCAAATCCTGGTGGGGGAATCAATAGCAAGGGAGAAACAATTGGGGGCAGTTGCAAAGGAGGGGAGGGAGGTTAGCTGCGTTCCCGGTGCCATGACTCAAAAGGATGGAAAAAGGAGCCTAGGGATCACTAGAGTGGCAAGAAGGGTGGGAGAGCTGGACGTCATTGTCCATTTGAGGACAACTGACCTAGCTAGAGATGAGCCAGCAATAGTTCAGGGGGAGTTCAGGGAACTGGGCAGGGGTCTTAGGCAATTAGCACAATCTGTGACCTTCTAAGAGGTACTACCTGTCCACGACAGGGGGAAGGCAGGATTTTCCTCACCAGGAACTTCAGTGCATGGTTGAAGGAATGGTGCAGAGAGGAGGGATTTGGATTTATTGGGGACTTGGGCCCCACCTGGAGGGATAAGGGCTTCTAAAGAGGTGAATGTCTTCATCCATCCAAGAGAGGAACCATGATCTTCAGTGAATGGTTTAAATGCTACATTGGTGAGCATTTTTACTAGCTGTGGGGGGAGGCAGAATGAGGCAGGGAGACATAAACTGCCCCCCCTACAGGCTTACAATGTCAGCAGAGGGAATCCAGAGGGAAAGAAATTCCAAAAGGAACCAATTAAAATAAGAATCTTGGGGGGAGAGGGAAGGGGAGATAGGAGAATAGTGGAGGAAATAAAGCAGGGCAAAAGGGTAAAATAAGAGGAGGCAGCAGTACAATCTGGAGAGCCATGTGTGCAAATGCTCGAAGTCTGGGCAATAAGATTACAGACCTAGAGGCCACCATGGCAGTAGCGGACCTGGACATAGTCACAATTACTGATTCTTGGTGCAATGAAAACCAGGACTGGGATGTAGTCATACCAGGGTATGCTTTATTCAGAAGGAACAGGGTAGGTAAAAAGGTTGGAGGAGTGGCTCTTTATGTGAGGGAAAACATAAAAGCTATAGAAATTCAGGGGTAACAGGGAGGAGCAGCGGTACAATGGGTCACATTGGAGACACAGAAGAGATCCGCTGTTCACAAAGTGGTGATCTAAAGACCTCCAGCATGAGGGGGGCAGGTGAATAAGGATATGTTAGAAGAAATCCAGAGGATGACAAAACAGGTGGAGGCATTGTTGGTGGGTGACTTCAATCTATTGATGCAGACTGCAGCTTCCCACCTGCAGCAATAGTTAAAAGTAGGCACATCCTGGACTCCCTGCAGGGGGGGTTCCTCAGGCAACTAGTTAAGGAACCCACTCGTGGGGGACAATACTAGCCGTGGTACTGACTAATGGGGACAGTTTCGCTGACATCACAGTGGGTAGCCACCTGGGGACCATTGATCATCGTACAGTGTGGTTCAATATAAGAACTCAGCCAGAAGCAAACAATACTAAAACAAGGGTCCTGGACTTAAGGAAAGCCAATTTCAAGAACATGAAAGAGTGCCTCAGGGATGTCCTAGCAGGGACAGGGAAACTGGGTGGAGTCAAGGAACAGTCAGAAAAAAATAAAGGCGGGCACTGAGAAGGCAACAAACCTTTGTGTCAGGCACATTAAAAAGGGCAAGAGAAAAAAAAACTGCTAAGGTTCTCTAAAGAAGCAGCAGAAAGTAAAAGCAAAAAGCTAGCATTTAGAAGATACAAGTGGACACAGAAGGAAGAGGATAGGGAGAGATATCATGAGAAACAAAGGAGGCAGGGAAAGCAGTTAGGAAAGTGGAGGCACACATGAAAGAGAATATTGCCAAATCAGTAAAAAAAAAAGGGAGATAAAACATTCTTTAGATATATAAGCAAAAAGAGGAAGAACAAAAGAGAGATATTAAGGCTAAAAGGGAAAGGAGGGGTTTGTTTGGAGGAGGACCAGAAAAAAACAGACATGCTGAACAAATACCTCTGTACAGTATTTGTGGAGGAAGGAGTAGGTGACAGGCTACAGATAGGGGAAAAGGGCATTAAAGGAAGGAAGGTGGACACTAGTCCTTTTACAGAGGAGATAGTCCTCAAGAAACTATCACAACTAAAAGTGGACAAGGCAATGGAGCTGGATGGGGTACACCCTAGGATACTTTGGGAACTTAGAGGGCATCTGCCTGCACCTCTGACAGCCCTTTTCAGTCTATCACTACATATGGGAAATGTTCTGGAGGACTGGAGAAGGGCAGATGTGGCTCTACTTCGCAAAGGTGGGAATAGGGAAGAGGTAGGAAACTACAGACCTGTCAGCCTGGCTTCAGTGGTCGGCAAAGTAATGAAATGACTACTGAAGGAATGGATTGGGGAATACCTTGTGACCAGTGGATTACAGGATCCGAGGCAGCATGGTTTCATGGGGGGAGTTCTTACCAAACAAACCTGATTATGTTCTTTGACTGGTTGACCAGGGAAGTGGATCAGGGCAGAATGGTGGGTTTGGCCTATATTTATTTCAGTAAGGCCTTTGACACCATTCCACACAGACGACTGGAAAACAAGCTGGTCAGCCTAGGAGTGGGTCCAAATGTAGTAAAATTGGCACAAAGTTGCCTAAGAAACAGGAGTCAGAGGGTGGTGATAAATGGGGTTCACTCTAAAGAAGGCATGGTGACCACTGGGGTGCACATGGATCAGTACTGGGCCCAGTACTCTGCAATGTCTGTATTAGCAACACTGAGGGAGGGCTGGTAGGGAAAGTATACCTGTTCATGGATGACATAAAAATCTGCATCTGAGTGGACATGCCAGGGAGAGTGGAAAAAATGAGGGACAATCTGAAAAAGCCTTAAGACTGGTCAAGGGTTTGGCAACTGGGGTTCAATGTCAAAAGTGTAAATTATGTATATGGGTACAGAAACCCAAGGACAATGTACCAATTGGGTAGGAGTATTGGTAACAGAAAACAGGAAAGGCTGCTGGAAGTCATCATTTCTGATGATCTGAAGGTAACAAAACAGTGTGATAAGCAGTGGAGAAAGCTATCAAAATGCTTGGATGGATAGGGTGGGGTATCACCAACAGAAAGAGGGAGGTGGTGTTACCCTATAGTAGGTCAATGGTGAGGCCCCACCTGGAGTAGTGTGTCCAGTACTGGAGGCCCCATCTCCGGAAGGACATAGATTGAGTGGAGGTGGAAGAGGGCAACCAAAATGTTGCATGACTGTATTGAAAGTCCTATGAGGAAAGGCTCAAGGAATTAAATATGTACTCTCTAAAGGAAAGGAGGGGACATCATAGAAGTGTTCATATATCTCAAAGGTATTAATAAGGTACAGGAAGGGAAGCATTTTACATAGAAAAAGATGCTTGAGGACAAGGGGTCAAGACATGAAGCTGGAGGGGGGAGAGACTTAGAGGGAATGTGAGGAAATACTTCTTCACAGAAAGAGTGGTCAATGCCTGGAACAGCCTCCCAATGGAGGTGGTGGGTGCTAAAATTGTAACAGGATTCAATCACGTATGGGATAGACACAAGAGGACCTTATTAATAGGACTGGGGGGGCAGAAATCGAGTAGGGTCTGTGGTGGCACAGTAGGTAGGAAATTAGGGCAGACTAGGTGGGCCAAGAGGTTCTTATCGGCGGCAACTTCTATGTTTCTGTGAATATTTTCTTTAAAGAACCACCAGATACCTTGAGAAGAACTTTAAAAACATATTTGGACACAAAACAGCTTATATTTCCCATGAGCTCTCTATTTCTTTTGCCCATTATTACTGAGGCCATTTTTGCATGAAAACAAGACATTGTGATTGGTTGGCATCCATGACACTCAGACATTACCTCATGGGTTTTAGCCCACCTGGTAGGCTAATGATGCACATGACCCCAGATCAAATTTCTAGTATATCCAGGTCCCAGAAACCCCTGCTCTCCAGTTTCAAATTGTGCATCTGATCAGGCAACAAGCACACCAGGAAACCCTGTCTGCTCCACTAAGGTAAGCCCTTGAATTCAAGGGTATGTTTGAATCAGGTTGTAATTAAATCGTAATTAAGTTGTAATTAGGAAGAAATAAACAATGTATCAAGAAGACCACAGATGAAAAGGCTTGGAATTCTGCTAAAATTGTTAAGGGTTGCAAGACATAGGGCTATTCTAAGCCAGTTTCCCTGGTGCGGAATTAGCCAGGCTTATGTAGCTACGCCTTTGTTTTGGCCGTTTTTTGTGGCGATTTATAATGTTTATGTATAGCATTTAATTATAATGTCCATCTAGGGTAAGAGAATCTGAGAGTAAATTGTAAAAGGATATGCATATTGTATGGCCTCCTTGGCCTGGAAGTAGAACCGCGTGGCGATCGCTATCCTGCTTCCTCAGCGCTACCCACCCTTCAGAGTCCCCTTGCCTTTGGGGACTAGGACATAGCATTTTTCCAGAAAAGGCAGCCCATGGACTGTTTACACGTGGCGGCCCGGCGGCCCCTTGCCAGTCACGCGATCCCAGCGTGGTCGCTATTCCTCCAACCCCTCTCTCCCTGCTATGGGCGCTGCCCCTGAGGCTCAAAAGAACTTCCTCCTCCCACACCATGTGGGCCCTAGGCCTAGAGGCCTCATTTGACCCGCTGGCTGCCTCGCACCCTAGAGCGCCTGCTCTGCAGGTTTCTGCTTGGGCCTACTTCGCCCGTGATAGCGCCACTTCCTGGCAGTCCTCGGGACAGTTCCCCTTCCACGGAGGGGACAAGGCATCTGCCTCCTCCCCCGCTAGGCCGGCACCCATTTGAGGACACCTGTCTTGCTCCAGGCCTAGCTCGGGGGGTAGCATGGGGCTTTGGCCCCAGGTCCAGGAGGGAAGTACGTGCCTCTGGGACTGCTCTCAGGGTGAATTTGCCTCTCTCCCCTCGCTCCACGTGGGTTAGCCTTCTACTGGGCCTCTGGCTCCTCTTTCTCCCAGGCCCCAACCGGAGGACCATGAGGACCTGGAGCACCACCCTCTTTTGCCTTCTTCCCCCCTCCCTAGCCAACGCAGCTAGGGAGGTAGTATAGTACAGTTATTTAATGGCTCTTTTCTGCAATCTGGAGATCGGGGTTTGAATCCACGGCCTCAACACAACAGGATGTGCGGGCTCCCCTCCACAGAGTCTGAGGGCGTGGTGCAAGGCTACTGGAAAAAAAACAAAACAAAAGAGGAACTTTCCCTCAGGGGTCTGTTCTTCACCGTTGGGTCCCTCCCAGAGCGACCCTCTGGTGGGGCCCCCATGATAGTGACACAAGGTCCTCTGATCTCCTCCTCGGCCTTGATCGAACTGGGTCTCGGGTCCCTCCCACAGCGACCCAAGAAAGTAGGCCTGGTCTGCCCTAATTTCCCCACCCAGCCTTGCCATGGTTCCCTCCCATAACGAGCCATGTGCGTCAAGCCCACCCACGGCTCCCAGGCCCTTACTTCACCACAGTCCTCATTGCGGGGGTCCTCCCATAGCACCCCCACAACTCTCATAATGTGATGGTGGCATATTTTTGCAGTCCTCGAGCGCCCCTATCTGGAAGATAGAGGGGGTCAGAGAATCGCCCCCTGGGCATCGTCCACAGCTCCAATCTAAAGCCTACCTTCTTTTCTCCCCAGATGGTGAAAGCAAAGAAATGTTCCTCGTGCAGCGCCACCCTTCTACCCCAAACTCCGGGACCCCTCTGCATAGCTTGTCTCCTCGACGACGACTCCTCCCTGGAACAAACCCCACCCATGGGACCCAGCAACCCGGGACCTAGCAACCCCATGTGGATGGACATGGGCTCCTTCCTAATCCAAAACCAACAGGCTGCGGAAGCCATGATAGAAAGCCAGCAGAACATTATGCTAAAAATAATGGAAAATCTGCAATCCCTTATGTAGCACAGAGCCAAACCGTTGAGTTTGAAACCTGACAAAGCGGGGGGGCAACCGGAGGAGCACCCGACCCATGAGGACACCCTTCCAGACATCCCACGTGAAGACGTGCATGAGGACAAGGATAAAGAGGATGCAGAGGATGAGGATGAAGTGGAATCAGACGAAGAGGATATGGAGCTCCCAGCTACACCTTCCCTGACTTCAAAATTATGTTCCTTTGACACAATCCCAGGGCTCATGAAGATCATCAAGGCCACCATGGGATTCGACACTGAGGGGAGTAAGCCCGAGTCAAAGCTCGACCCCATGATTCAGCTGAGGGCATCGAACACGGAGACCTTCCCTGTATGCCCGGCCATCGAGGACATCTTCAATAAAGAGTGGCAATCCTCGAAACCGGGCAGAATGCCGAACAGAAATAACCTGGACAGGATGTACCCGATACAGGGGGAAAAATCCAATATCTGGTGCAAAGCACCCACCATTGACCCTCAGGTGGCGGCTCTTAGCAAAAAGACCCTACTACCATGCGGCACAATCGCCCTCAAAGACTGTACGGACAAAAAAGTAGAAGACATGCTGAGAAGAGCATTTGAGATTGAGGGCACCACGGCAAAGGCAACCACCACTGCCATTTACACGGCACGGGCTCAAATTCGTTGGCTCGAAGAGCCCAGAAGCAAGCCACCCCAAATCCAGGGAGGCAGAACTGTTAGAATGTACTTTAGATGCAGCTAAATACCTAGCCTACATGGCGGTAGACACCTTGCACCTTCACACCAGGGCTACAGCCATCACCAACCAGGCTCGAGAGCACTGTGCTAAAATTGTGGGATGCAGACAATGAATCAAAGACCTGCTGCAAAACCTACCACTAGGGAAAGTATGTATTTGGGAGGGCTAGCAGGATTGTCTGAAGCAAAGGAGGAGGGCAGAGACCTTCTTAAAAATAAATCCAGGTATATCTATCTCCCCTCATCTAGATGGAGGTTTCGGGGGGGGAACAGACTGTATCAACCAAGCAGGGACACACCACAACAAGGCCACTCCTTTCGAGGCAGGAGCCACTCTCACAGCTCCCGTGGCCCATAATCTCAATCCTATCAGTCTTCCTCCTTCAGAGCCCAGGGTCAAAGAACCAGAGGATGAGGTAGAGGCTACAGGGGAAAGCAACAGTGACTACGATCCTATGACCAGGCAGGGCCAGGATCTCTACCCACCAGTAGGACAAAGGCTGTCCTTATTCGCAGATCGCTGGCTTCACACAACTTCGGACAGATGGGTCCAGGAGGTGGCAACCAAGGGGTACTCCATCGAGCTATCCCAGTCCCATATTCCCCAAAGATTTACCAGTGCCAGAGCAGAACTTAGGAGTCTACTCCATATTCTTCCTGGTCCCCAAAAAATCAGGGGAGCTCCGTCCCATCTTGGACCTAAAGCACCTCAACCACCATGTGGTGTCCCACCGATTCAAAATGGAAACCATCTGATCAACCCTGCGCTGTGTCCGAGTAGGTGATTACCTGACGTCCATAGACCTAAAGGACGCATACCTTCATATTCCCATCATTTAAAGACACAGACAGTTTCTTCGGTTTCACATTCTAGGCCATCACTTCCAGTACCAAGCCCTGCCATTCGGCCTCTCCTCCGCCACGAGAGTGTTCACCAAGGTCTCCATAACCCTGGTGGCCAGACTCAGGGAGCAGGGGCTGGACATAATACTGTACTTGGATGACTGGCTCATCTGGAACCGGTCCAAGAATCAGGCTCGGTGACACATGGAAGCAGCCCTGCAGGCACTCAAAGACCACGGTTGGGTGGTAAATCTGGAAAAGAGCCACCTCACTCCCACACAGCAGATTGAGCACCAGGGAGCCCTGATCGACTCGGCACAGGGATGGGCAAAACCATCTCCCCCGAGAGTACACAATTTGATAAGCCTGGCCTGTCAAATGAAAGCCCGACACCAAACAACCATAGGAAGGATAGCCCAGTTGTTGGGCTGCATGGCGTCTTGCATAGACCTCATGCCCTGGGCCAGGTGGCACATGCATCCACTCCAAACATACATCCTAACCTGGGAGGCACCAAACGAGCACAACCTACAGGTCATAGTACCCCTACCACCAGTGGTAAGACTCTCCTTGACATGGTGGATGGTGGAGTCAAACCTGACCAAGGGAGTCCCTCTAGAGGCCTCATACACAACCATAATAGAAATGGATGCGAGCCTATCCGGTTGGGGGCTTGTCTGGGAGACGGACGCCCAGGGCCTATGGTCTCCAGCGGAATCAAAACTTTCCATCAACATCCTGGAAATGAGAGCCACATTCCATGCCCTCAAGGCATTCAAGCACCTGGTTTGTGGTCAATCGGTCTTAATCCTCCGACAACCAGGTCACTGTGGTGTACATAAGCCAAACAGGGAAGAACCAGGAGCAGGGCCATGCTGAGGGAGGCCACTGCAGTCCTCAAGTGGCCCAATCCAATCTCAGACACCCGGGCGCAGTACACCTGGCTGGGCGACTGAATGTCTGTGCAGATTGGCTCTGCAGGCAACAGGTGCACCCAGGGGAATGGCGGTTGCATCCAGATCTCTTCCAGATGATCCAAATGACATGGGGACCCGTAACCATAGATCTCATGGCAACACGGACAACGCCCAGGTCAGGGACTACTATTCCTGTTCAGGGACTGTCTCTCCCAGGAACAGACGCCTATCCCAACCATGGTGCTGGAAACATGCTTATGTCTTCCCGCTTCTTCCCCTGATTCCACAGGTACTAGCCAAGGTACGGGCATCACGCTGCACAGTCATCCTGGTGGTCCCCTGCTGGCCATGCAGGACATGGTTCGCCGCAATTCACGAGATGTCCCTAGACAGCTTCAAGATTCCATACCGAATAGACATGCTCTCGCAGGGTCCAGTAATACACCCGACCCTGCAGACTCTGAAGCTCATGGCCTGGCTCCTGAAAGGTGGAGACTAAGGAGGTGGGCTACCATGACACCGTCATCAGCACCTTGCTTGGTCCAGACGGACCTCCACCAATTCCACCTACGGTAGACAATGGTCTATATTCTCTCGGTGGTGCCTAGAACAGGGAAGATAGCCGAGCAGACTGACATGGCTACCATTCTGCTGTTCCTCCAACAAGGAGTGGACAAGGGACTAGCCCACTCTTCCCTCAGGGTGCAACTGTCGGCCATGGGGCAGCCACCGGACCCTTTGGGGGTACAGCCTGGGAGCCCACCCCGACACCTTATGTTTCCTAAGGGTGGTAGAGATCCTCCATCCCAGAACATGACCGACCATCGCACCTTGGGATCTCCCGCTAGTCCTCAATTCCCTCAGCTCGGCACCCTACGAACCTCTCCTCGAGGCAGATCTATTCTGGGTCGGCCTCAGAGACATGCTTCTTGGTGGCAATATGGCAGCCAGATGGATGGTCGGAGAACTGAGGGTACTATCCTCGCAGAACCTTACACAGTGTTCACCCCTCAGGGGTCTGCCTGAGAACGGTCCCTGCCTTCCAGCCAAAGGTGTCCACTGTCTTCCACAGGGAGCAACCCATCGAGTTACCCACCTTTCTGGTGGGGCCCCAACAGGACACCAGGGAGGTCCCATATCACCTAGATGTCAGTTGATGATCTCCGTGTACCTAACCAAAACACGTCCCATACTCAAGACAGAAAGATTGTTCATCGTCACTAGGGGACAAAGGCAAGGCAGGGCCACCTCCAAGACCACCATCGCTGGGTGGCTAAGAAGAACCATACAGAATGCCTACATAGAAAAATGGATGTCACCCCCTCAGGGGATCAAGGCTCATTCCACCAGAGCACTTGCCACTTCCTGGGCAGAAAGGGCCAGTGTGTCCTCAGAGGACATATGTAGGGCAGCCACGTGGAGCACCCTCCACACATTCACCAGGCATTACAGGCTCGAACAGTTACAGGCCGTACAGCCCACTTTTGCCTCTCAGGTCCTGGCAGCAGCATCCTCATCTCCTCACTCTTAGACCACTCTGCTCCCTCCCTTGGGTACTACACTGCTACTTATCTACCCATGAGGTAATGTCTGGAGTGCCATGGATGCCAACCAATCACAATGGGTGTTTACTCACCTGGTAAAGGTGATTGTGTTGGTTGGCATCCATTGCACTCCAAGGCCCCCCCTTCAGAGTGCTCAGAGTGACCGAGACTGAACAGAAGGTCTTCATCCTTAGAAGGTATACGAGGGGGAAAATACATAAATCTTGACTCAGTATGATAAAGTACCATTCAGTCCATTCGGGACCGAGAGTAGATTGTAAATATTAGGGTAAATAAAGGTTCGGACTACGGGCCTCTGACGTTACATCGTAGCCAGCGTCGTCATTTTGTCTCACCTCACTTGCCATTGCTTGGTTGTTTTCTACATTGTATCTTTTTCTCTCATACTGACTAACCTTGATTTCAGCTATGGAAGATTCAAACTGGAGAGCAGGGGTTTCTGGGACCTGGATATACTAGAAATTTGATCTGGGGTCATGTGCATCATTAGCCTATCAGGTGGGCTAAAACCCATGAGGTAACGTCTGGAGTGCCAATGGATGCCAACCAACACAATCACCTTTGCCAGGTGAGTAAACACCCAGTTGTTCCTTGAGGGTCCATTAGCTCCTATTGTTTCTTCCCAGCTTGATGTGATCATAATACTCTGCTTGTGACATTGCAGTCAGTCTGTCAGCTCTAACTCCTCGACATGATATCAATCTCCTGTAGACTATCTCTTACTCTTATTTATGTTCCTTGCTGCCCTCTCTCTAAATACCCTAGCCCCAATTATTCAAGTTTCATCTCTGTGACTCTTATCATGCTCCTACCCCCTCATTTCACCTCCCCCTCCAAACTGTCTCACCACCCTAACTGCTCTTACCTCATACTCACCTTTGTTTTACTTCAATTATCACCAGTTGCTGTCCTTGCTCCAATTTTTCCAAACCATCTCTGGGACTGAGCCTGTTGATCTACTGCTCCCACACCTCTCTCCTTCCTCCCTATACTTGCAACTATTTAGAAGAATAAGGACCTGAAACAAGTGGCAATGCCTGGTCCAAGGCCAAGGCACCTATTTATACCTTTCAAACTTGTAATTTGCAACTGCTTGTAATCAACTTCTTAGAAATTGTTTTGTCCAGCTACTGTAGCATTCCTAAGTGAATTGTGCCATTGTAACTGTTTTATTGTCTCTTGAAGTGGAACTTTTGTAAATTAGCTCCTAGCTCAAAGGTTATTTCTGAAGAGTTAGATAAATAAATAAGTCCCATGGCAACAGACTGTGAAGTCACAACAGATCACTGTGATTGCAAGTAGGGAATAAACTATAAAGGCAGATGAACTCTAAGGGAGAAAGAGATTGTTTTTGTGGGAATTTCTTCAGTAGTAAATAATGGAGGGGAGAAATCAATAAAAGATATATAAACTATAAGCTGAATTGTGTCTAAATATTGCATTTTCCAAATTTTTTCCAAGTCACCTGCTCATTAAGATCTTCTGGGGTGACGGACAGCATTCTTTAGAAGATTTATTTTGTATCTTTTATCAGGTAAGTGCACTAGACAAGGAGTTAAACATTTTCAGGCAAGACGTGGAGGTAACAAATGAGATGTAAACATCGGTAGATGGGCTAGTTATATAGTACCCAAACATGAAGAAATACAATACATGTCAACATTTTCAGAAACAGTACAGGTAACAGAGAATGCAAAACACATAGCAAATCATTGGATAAAATGCAAATACTACAGAGAGGTGCATACAGTTTGGACATGTACAGGATAACATGATCTACAGATACAGATACAGATACAAATAATTTCTGACTCTATAAAGTAACCTGCCATACCCATACTGTAGTGCAAGTGGGGGTGAAGGGGAGATCCCATCATACAGGTGATGAGTGAAGGGAGGGAGGGGCAGACTTGATGGCCCAGACGGTCCTTTTCTACCATCAGATTTCTAAGAAATACAGTTAGGTACAAGACCATGAATACTGCAGTAGTAGATGTTTCCTAAGGATAGAGCTGAACATGGAGTGTGTGATATTACAGTGTATGTCAGGAGGAAGAGGGTTACAGAGTTCCACAGCTTTGGTGCATCCCAAGAGAAGTCACGATCACCCAAGTTAGTTTAGGATGATTAGGAACATATTAAATGCTATGTCTGCCATGTTCAGTGCCTTATATTCAAGCATCTGCAGCATTCAACAGCATGTATGATACGAGTAGCTATTGTTAAATGGTATATGCTGCTGTTAAGATCTATGGACATTAGTACTATGAAGAGGAAATATGTTAGCGGGGGAGACCTCTTGGAACCCAAGACTAAATAATGTTCCTTCTGGGCATACCAATCTAAGTTAATAGGGCTTCTGTTGGGTGTCCTTTACAGTATAAGAGATTCTGAGCACGAGCTTTAGAAAAGAGGAACATGAAGTGAAGCTCAGCATTTCTGGCCACCGAAACCTCATGGGAGGAGTCTGTTATACAATTCGAGACACCCAGTGGAGGCTCCATTACAGTACCTTATTATACAGGTAAATCACTAGTTAGCTACAGTGTATTATAAAAATGTCAAGTTTCTTTTCTTTTTAATTTCAGGAGGTAAATAAAGCCTATCATCCACAAGCCAAGTAGTTGAATGGGCCACACCTAACATTCCTGCATGATAGACCACTGTACTGTAAGCAGGATAAGAGATATAGTGGCTCCATGAACTGACTGGCCGAAATCACAGAAGTGATTAAAGGAAAATATTGCATATTGCCCAGCCCTATATGAGAAGCGCAACTTCCTATGAGTGTTGGGTGTACTTTAGCATATTGTAATGTCATGCAACTGGAGATATGCCATTCTCAGACCTTTGTGGGTGTCCCAATCCATCATGTTAGTGAGTGCAAACCCTTTTTGTACCTACTAACATCTAATAACCAAATTTGTGTTGTGACTTTATTGCCAATGAGATTCCTCCCCAAGCTTTGTGTATACACTAGCAAACACTGTTGGCAGCACAATGGAAAGGTGGTTTGCACACATTTTTCACATGTACACTGGCTATGACTGTGTATTCAACCCATACTGTTTTGTTATCATTGATTACAGAAAGCACCTCAAAATGCATATAAAGGTGCCTGCGCGTACCTACACACACACACACACACACACACACACACACACACACACACACACACACACACGCACACACACACTGAGTTGTAGCACCATTACAGCACCTGTGTGTGAACAACAATAGTTGCAGGCGTTTCAGCGTGCACCCACACACAAAACTGTGAAATGATGCAGAAACGGTGGGCGTGCTGCAGGCCACCTGGTTTCCCTTTGTGTTTTATTTCTGTCCCTTCTGCAAGCTTCCAACACTATAAGTGCATAAAATCAAATGGTGTGGATCCCTCATTAAGCCCTTTTTACATGATGGGCTCTGCACCGCAACAAGCTATCAGAACACCTGGGACGTTACTTCTTTTGTTGTGTACATGGAACTGAAGCGCATCCAAAATGTGTGCTCACTGGTCTGGCATTCCCTGTTTTTCTGGGTTCTTCTTTGAATTGCATTGCATTGCACTGCATTTCGGCATTGTATGCTGCTGTGTACTTGATCAGCAGTGCTCACATTGATCTCAGAGAGAGTCTTGCATGACCCTCATGGATCCCCGTTGTCAGTGCTGCACTGCCTTATGTTGGGTCCCAATGCTCATGCAAGCAATATTATGCCTGAGTACAGCTACATATATTTTCTAATAGTAGAAGGAAAGCTGTACTTGGGCAAGTGAACAGTTCTTAGAAATGGGGGCTAAAAAATGCTTTAAAATCACTCAGAAAGTTGGTCTGTGACTCTGGGCATGCACATATGCGTATTCGTATGTGAATATGCATAAGTGCATGCCCATATCATGGACCCTCTTTCTGAGGATTTAACATTTCTAGTCCCAGTTTCTAAACTGCCTTCTTGCCTGAGTGCAGCTTTTCTAATATCAGAAAATATATGTAGCTGAAGTCAGGCGATTAATATTGCTTGCATGGAGCATTGGAACCCACCATAAGGGCATTATGGCATTGACAGGCAATGGGGATTCCAGAGGGTCATGCAAGACTCTTCTGTGATCAAGCTCAACTCTGGTGTAAAAAAGCACATCATTTACAGTAGTAAGCACAGTGGAGGAGAAGTTTACATAATATTCCTGTATGTTTTCATTCCTTGCAGGTGCAACAAAACAGTACATTTTTATTTTTTATTTTATTTATTTAGTTTTTGTTGACCGGGTAAGTGCACTAGACAAATCCTGCCTATTTTCCGGCACGACCCGGGGAAGGGGGATACAGATGAATGCCAACTGACTTTGAACCAGATTAAGCTGTTGGTGGTATTTTTAGTAAATGAGGGAAATTTGGCCAGGACACCGGGGAAATTCCCCTACTCTTTTCAATAAGTGCCATGGGATCTTTAACATCCACCTGAACTACCACCAATCTAGGCAGATGGGACCTCGGTTTAATGTCTCATCCGAAAGCGGCACCTCAGATGGTGCCCAGAACTGACCTCTTGTTCACAGCTCTGCAAAGGGCTTAAAAACTACATCTCAGGTTAACCCTTGAGTTCCAAATAGCCATCACCCTGAAGCTTCCCTCACATCTGCAAGCTATTTAAATGCTCCCTTGCAGGTATTCCTCAGAAAACATTCCTATATTACATCCAATGCCCACAAGCTAAGAACCCACTTTGGTTCCACATCCATGGGATATACTTACTCACTCTGTGGAATACCCTACAAAAACATTAAAACTTACACATACCCTTGGGATGTACCTTTAATACCTGCTTAAACTCACATTGCAGACAAAGGACAAGTGCTCTTGTTTTACAAATAATGGGCCCATTTCCCAAAGAGGCTTACTGCACTTATTGCTACCATGGTGGCTGTGTTCCACACTCTGCCTATCCTTTTGTCTTCTCCAGTGGAGAGATCCCACAGGTTATTCCTCTTTATCTAACCTGCTTCTTATACAAATCCCAAATACCTTGTATTTACTCCTATTCACTGCACCTTCATTTTCCTAACTTTGTCTATCTACACCTCCCACCATTTCCTACCCCATCCTCTACCTGTCTCTAGCTCTCTCACTACTCCTTCCCCATACTTTTTACATCATATTCCAGCAGTTCATCTGTTCTCCTCTTTTAGTGTTAGTTTCCTCTCTGTATGTATTTTAAGTTGTATCTGCACATTATCTGTCTCTTATCCCTTGTACTATTAGCATTGTTTTTTGTATCTGCCACCCTGATTTTTATGTATAGAATCTAGGTAAGCTGTACCCGCACATTACTTGTTTTGCATAACTAGTATTGTTATTACTTATTTTTGCATTAGGCATTGTGATTTTTAATTCTATATACCCCTACATATGTTAATCTTTCTTGGACTGCCTCACAAATGAGCTGTCTCAATGGTATTATCATGGTAAAAATAAAATTGAACTGAATTAAATTTCAAAAGTATAATTATATACAATTTTAAACAAAGGGATCCCAGTGTCAGTGACATTTACACATAAAGATTCACACATATTTTTATAACTGCAAATATGCAAGGGGGAAGAAAAGACAGCAATAGCGAGGGAAGGCAGAGAGATAGCGAGAGGCGGAGAATTGCAAAACTGTTGGAGTGATGAATTCCTAGGTCTCATAAGAAAATTTGGTTGTGCAACCAGACAGACAAGAGACATAAAAGGAGACAATAGAACAGATCCTTGCATTTAACTCTTTCTGCATAACAAATGGGACTGGGTCTTATTCAACTCTGTCACAGCTCCACACAAAATTGTGCTGTGGAAGTATTGGGCATTTTTTTCATAGTACCCAGAGTCACTTGTGAATTTCAGTGCCTCAAGTGCTGTGCTGTCATTCCTTATAGAAATGCAAACAAAATTTATAAACTGAGAGCCCAATGTTTTAGACAAAAAGAATAATGAAATTACTAAACATTAAGAACAAAGGTATATTTTTATGAGCAATATTTTTTTAGACTTGTTCCTCAGCACTGGTCCTGCAATAGCAGTATAACAATGACGTAGAGATACAGCATCTAAAGAATAAGATATGTTGAACTGCTGCACCCTATGAGGATGCCTGGGACATACCAAAGAATGCAATAACATTTAACCAGTTATGTATTTCCACCCCTCGACATGTTAGAGTCATGCAATGTAAAATATCTAATTTTGCCCTCTATTGGGATGCCTCTAGAGAAGGGAAGCCTTGGGCAAAGTCTGCCATTGCCCTTCTGAATGGTAACAATCTGTAACTTTCATGTCTCACATATTTTAAGCTGTCACATTTGCCCCTTAGCACCTATAATACCCCAAACAAAGTTAGTTTGTGTTCATTTATGCTATAACTAAAAAATAAACTGTAAGCTGTCTGAAGTTAATCAACTGTAAAATTCAATTACTAATGCAAATTGGAGATTCATACCTAGTGCTAATGGATGGAAAAGGTTGACACTCTGAAGTGATCAGAATAGCTCTAGGTACATTTACAACTGAAAAATCCAAACCCATGTTTATGATTCCAGGAATCTGATTAATCCCCTGTGGTCCCACAAGGAAGAAAATGAGTTTCAAATATTCAGTTTAATAGAGTCTCCAACCAGAACTGTACTGTGAAGTGACAGGTCTCAATGGCAGATGTGTATTTGTAATTATTTTCATGCAGTTTTATCTAACTAACGCTTAACCTTGTCATAATTAAACAGATGCTCCAGATGCTTCAAAATGAGCTACTAACAGCAGACTGATTTCTGTCAATCATGTTGAAGTAGTGCTAATTTTTGAATGCAGGAACCCTTTCAGAAGCCGGAATTGTAGAGTAAAATGCATCAACTTTTTCATCTCTACAAAATGTATACCACAAGCAGTGGGCTACCAGACCTTCCTACTGTTGTTGGTGGGCCACAGACTCCACCCTTGGTAATGTGAAGTAGCTGTATGACCCAGAAGTCAATCGGTACACAGGTGTATTGGGTGAATACTTACGTCCTCACTGAGACATACTGCACACTGTGCATGCAGTTTAAATCATCTGTCACATAAAATACATTTTGTGTTGTTTTCCCTTTTTTAGATGTATTTCCCTATTTAAGATATATTTGTAACAGAATGATGTTAAATTAAATGAAAATGTTAAGCAATCTACCCAAGACTTGAAACAAATGAAGCTTTGTCTGTGACTCTCTACCCTACTCACCTGGACAGCAGGTAGAGTCCCCCTCCCCCGGGGTGGGATGAGATACACAAGCTCCACCCACTAGGAGGAGCCAATACAAGCCAGCCAAGGGGCAGAGGCATCTGGCTAAGGGGTGGAGAAAGATGGTGTCAAAAGAGCCTGCTCTGAATGTCTCCTCCTCTGTTCTAATCCTCCAGCTGAGATTGGAACACACTTCTGAGATTCCAGCAACAGCAGCTGCAGGGAATTCTTAGCATTGGACTACTGGGCCTGATTTCAGCAATTGCCTGAGGTACAGATGGGACTTTGGTGTCTTTGTGCATTTTGGCTCCTAAATGAAAGTGGACTGGAGAGATGCACCACAACAGTAAGCCATAGGTATATGAAGCCTGTGACTAAGCTGCCGTTTTGCTGTTGGGTTTGGATTGCATATTCTTAGTTCCACTACTTGTTTTGTTCAGCACTTCTGGAGTAACATAGAAGTATAGAAACATATAATTTGATGTCAGATGAGGACCGTTGGACCCACCCAGTCTGCCCATTATTTTTCCTTCCTCTGCTGTCACTGCATACCTTACTTGATCTCTGGCTTCCTGCCCCCATTTGCTTTACATTAAGATTATCTTGTGCTTATCCCATGCATTGTTGAACCCCACTACTGTTCTCACTTATACTGCCTCTGCTGGAAGACTGTTCCAAACATTCACCACTCTTTCAGTGAAGAAGTACTTACTCACACCTCTCTTGAATTTAGCCCTTCCAGCTTCACTGCATATCCCCTTGTTCTTATTCATATTTTGCTCTGAAAAATTCTCCCCTGCCTCATAAAGAAGGGCAGAGAAAATGTTCAAATCCTGGCCTAAAGGTGATTTTGTGAAAGGACTGCAAAATCAACATTTGGGATGCAAAACACATTTTGGACAGGAGCTGAAAATGACAGCTGTCACATTCATGAGGGCTATAAAGAAATGGCTATGTTAAAATTTTGGGGTAAAATTATAATATGACAGACTCACAAGCCTGCATTTGCAAAATTCAACATAGGCTCATAATTGTTTTTTTTATATTTTATACCAAATTTAGAACATAGCCTTCTTATGACCCACATGAACAAGGGCTGAGAAAATGTTCAACTCCTGTTTGAAAGGTGGTTTCATGGTACCACAAAATCACCTGCATTGCCCCAATTAAATTATTTTAAGGATGTTATTTGCCTCTGAAAATGATCAAATCATGAAAAAGACAGCACTGTATATCAGTAATATACAAAAAATAAGGAAACGGATGGTACACACTATACAATCTTAAATACTTAAAATGTATTTATTCTGCTATATTTTGCACAGATTATTATGTCTTATATTGTTTAAATTAATGTTGTATGTAATGTCTATGTACTATTTACATTTGAAAAATATTTCTTTTCATGGTTGAACCATTAAAGAATATATACACAAAATCACCTTTTGAGATGGGGCAGGGGAAATGCTGGACCTCGCCCAACAACTAACACACCGAAATCTGGCCAATGAAAAATCATGTACACAAATGACTGCAGTCTGGGAAACAAGATCCCAGACCTGCAGGCAATGATGACAGAGGCTAAACTGGATGTAGTAGCCATTAGCAAGACATGGTTCACCAGTAACAACACTTGGGAGACTTCACTACCCTGCTAAGTACTGTTCAGAAGAGATTGAGGTGCAAAAGGGGGTAGAGAGGGCCCTTTATGTCAATGAAAATATCAAAGCTACAGAAATTCAGAATACACATAAGGAGCCAGAAGAACTGTGGGTCACCCTGAAACAAGAAATGGGACAGTCTTACAAACTGGGGTTATCTACATTCCTCCAGACCAGGAGAAGGACACAGGCACATTACTGTTAGAGGATATACAAAACATGACAGCTAAAGGGGAGGTTCTGATAATGGGAGACTTCAACATGCCAGATACAGAATGGTCAATACCAGCAGAAACATCTTCTAGAACTAGACATATAGTGGATTCCCTGCAGAGGGAGGGCCTCAAACAACTGGTATCCACAAGGGACAGGGCTATCATAGATCTAGTACTGATTAATGAGGAAAGGATCACAGATCTCCAGAGAGAAGATCACCTCGGGGCCAGTGATCATCACATGGTATGGTTCAGTTTTGCCACTAGAACTAAATCATCCCATTCCAAATGCAAATACACTATTATTTTATATTTTCACTATAGAAGGTCACCTGGGGGCCAGTGACCATCACATGATATGGTTCAATTTGTGCACTAGAATGAAGTCATCCCATTCCAAGGTAAAAATATGGGACTTCAGAGGAGCTGACTTTGATAAGATGGCCAACAGACTCAAGCTAGCCCTGGCAAGAAGAAATACAGGTGAGGGGGCGCAGGCAAAGTGGCAATCATTAAGGATGCAACACTTCAAGCAACATCTCATCATGTTAGAGAGAAAAACAAAAGCAAAAGAAGGAGGAAACCACTTTGGTTCTCAAAAACAGTAGAAGAAGTCAAAGTCTAAAGGCTGTCCTTCAAGAAATATAATGGAACGCAGTGGGACAAAATTAGGGAGGCATGCCAAACTTCCCTAAGGGGAGGCAGTAAGGCAGGCAAAGGCCCAAACCCAGGAAACACTTGCATGAAAAGTAAAAGAAGGGGACAAGACTTTCTAAGGATACATTAGGGAAATGAGAAAGTCTAGAGGGGGTATAGCTAAGATCAAAGGGGATATGGGGGAGTGGGTGGAGGAGGACCAAGAAAAAGCATCCATCCTAAATAGATACTTCTGTTCAGTATTTACTGAGGAGAAGGTAGGAAGCGCCCTGAAAGAACTCTTAAAACTGAAGGTGGACAAAGCAATGGGGCTTGATGGGATTCACCCAAAAATTCTAAAAGAACTAATGGTAGAATTAGTAACACCACTGACCTCCCTTTTTAACAAATCATGGGAGGATGTTGTAGTACTGAGGACTGAGGAGGGCAGCCGTGATTCCCCTTCACAAAAATTGGAGCAAGACAGAGGCAGGGAATTACAGACCTGTTAGTTTGACCTCAGTGGTCAGGAAAATGATGGAATCACTTCTAAAGGAAATAATTGTTACGTTCCTAGAGGTCAGTGTGGTACAGGACCCAAGGCAGCATGGATTCACAGTGGGAAGGTCATGTCAGATGAATCTAATAGATTTCTTTGACTGGGTGACCAATGTGGTAGACCAGGGAGGGGCAGTGGACTTGGTCTACCTAGACTAGCAAGGCATTTGACACAGTCCCACACAAAAGATAAATACACAAGTTAGCCAGCCTTGGAGTGGGTCACAAGGTGGTAGCCTGGGTTAAAAATTGGCTGGAAAACAGGATACAGAGAGTAATATTAAATGGAGATTACTCTAAAGAAATAGGGGTTACTAGTGGAATACCACAAGGTTCAGTACTGGGACCGGTCCTCTTTAATGTCTTTATAAGAGACATTGCAGAGGGACTGGAAGGAAAAGTATGTCTCTGCAGATGACACAAGGATCTGCAACAGGGTTGATACAGAAGCTGAAGTGGAGAGGATGCAAAGGGACTTGGCAAAGTTGGAGGAATGGTCAAATATATGGCAGCTTAGATTCAATGCAAAGAAATGCAAAGTAATGCACCTGGGAAACAAAAATCCAGGGGAAGGGTACACAATGGGGATGAGATAATAACAACTACAGAAATGGAAAGGGACCTGGGGTAGTCAAATCAGATGACCTTAAGGTGGGCAATCAATGAGAGAAGGTGGTAAGAAGAGCTGGTGGGATACTGGGATGCAAAGGAGAGGCAGCAATTAGAAAACAGGAAGTTGTTATCCTTTGGACTGCGACAGTTGGTGAGACCCCATCTGGGTTCTGCATCCAGATCTGGAGACCCCATCTCCACAAGGACATGAACAGAATTGGAGGCTGTGAGGGAGGCAGCTAAAATGGTGCAGAGTTTGCAGAAGACATCTGATTAAAGAAACTTAATGCACTCAGGAGGAGACATGATGAAAACTTTCAAGTACATCAAGGGAATCAACAGAGTCCAAGATGATAGCATCTTTCAGAAAAAAGATGTGTAAGAACAAGGAGCACAATTTGAAGATAGAGGGGATGGCTCAAAGGTGTTGTGAGCAAGTATATTTACAGAGAGGGTTGTGGATACATGGAACAGCCTTTCTGAGGAGGTAGTGGACTCACAAACAGTGGAGGAATTCAAGAATGCATGGGACAGATATAAGGCAATTCTAGTGGGGGTAGGAGGAAGTAGGCTGTTGGTTAACTAGGATATGCAGCCTATGCATTAGTGAGGAAATGGGCAGACTAGGTGGGCCAAGCATTCCTTATCTGCTGTCAAATTCTGTGTTTCTATGTTTCTGTGTAGGGCATGGCCCACAGCTCTGTACCATGGACACAGGGGAGAAGGAGGTGTGCACTAGACCCTTCACAAAAGAAAGGGTCCTACAAGAGCTCACTAAGCTCATTATGGAGAAGGTAAAATAGCCTGATGGCATACATCCCTGGGTACTAAAGAAGCTATGGGTGGAACTAGCAGAGCCATTAGCAGAACTGTTTAATGAGTCTCTGAGCACAGCAGAGGTGTCAGAAGACTGGAGAAGGGCTCATGTGATCCCGCTCCACAAGCATGGTAGCAGGGATGAGGCAGGGAACTACAGACCAGTCAGTCTCACCTCAATAGTGGGCAAGATTATGGAGGCACTCCTTAAGGAAAGGATATTGCAACACCTGGAATCCATAGCGGCACAGGATCCAAGACAGCATGGGTTTACAACAGGAAGGTCCTCTCAAATTAATCTCATAAATTTCTTTGATTAGATAACCAGAGTGGTGGACCAAGGGGGTGCAGTTGATGTTGCCTACCTTGACTTCAGCAAAGCTTTCCATACTGTTACACAGAAATGATTGATTAATAAGCTGGGTAGACTTGGGGTGGGTCAGAAGTTGGTTAACTTGGTGTTAAACTGGTTGGTGAGCAGAAAACAGAGAGTGGTGGTAAATGGGTTACAGTCCGAACAGATGCAAGTCACAAGTGGGGTACCTCAGGGATCAGTCCTGTGGCCAGTCCTCTTCAATATGTTCATCAGTGACATTGCAGATGGACTGGCGGATAAGGTTTGTCTGTTTGCAGATGACACCAAGATCTGCAACAGAGTAGATGATCTAGATGGGGTGGGCAGAATGAGAAGAGATCTGGATAAAAAGGCAAAAATGTCGGAAGAGTGGAAACTGGGTTTAACACAATGAAGTGCAAGATCATGCACATAGGGAAGAAATCCTGAAGCCACCTTTAGGTTGGGAGGGAGTTACTGGCAATCACAAGAGAAGAAAGAGACTTGGGCATCATCATCATCATCATAGATAACGTGAAATCATCCAAGCAGATCACTAAAGTAGTAGGTAAGACTAGAAATATGTTGGGGTGTATTAGTGGGGGTCATGCAAGTCATAAGAGTGAGGTAATAATCCCTCTTACAAGATGCTGGTTAGGCCCCATCTGGAGTACTGCTTGCAGTACTGGAGGCTGCACCTGCACAAGAACATTAACAAAATGGAGCAGTCCAGAGAAGGGCAAACAAAATGGTGCAGAGACTGCATCAGAAAACATATGAGGACAGATTAACAAAGCTCAATATGTATACCTTAGAGCAAAGGAGGGTGAGATGATATGATCAAAATATTCAAACATCTTAAGGGCATTAACAAGGTGAAAGAGTCTAACATGTTTCAATATAAGAAAATAGCAAAACAAGAGGAAACAGCATGATATAAGAGGGAGGCCAATTAAGGGTAATGTGAGGATTCTTTTTCACAGAAAGGGTGGTGGATGCATGGAACGGCCTACCTCAGGAAGTGGTGGATATGAATATAGTGCAGGTCTTCAAACAGGCATGGAATAGGCATAAGGGAGCAATGTACTTAGATGAGTACTCAGATGAGTGTAATAGATAGGCCGTTGACAGAGTGAAGGCCTATGGCACATTCATAAGGTAGAAAAAATGAGCAGACTGGATGGGCCTTGCGGTCCTTATCTGCTGTCAACTTCTGTATTTCTATGTAAGAAAAACATTTCACCAGAATTTGAAAAATGACAGCTATCACACTCATGAGGTGCTGTAATGATATGACTAAGTTGTGAATTAGGGGGAAAATATTGAAAATTACCAATGCTATGAGCCTGCGTTCACAAAATTAAACATATGCTCATAACTTTGATGTTTTTAATATTTTTACAACACATTTTAGCATAGCATTCTTATGGCCCACCTAATGAACAAGGCAGAGAAAATGTTCAACTCCTGCCTGAAAGGTGATTTTGTGCAGGGACCACTAAATCACCTTTCAGGACAGATCTGCCTAATGACAGTACCATTGTTCATGAGGAGGATCCCAAAGAAGGGATGTTGAATGTTTTGGGCAAAATTATGCAAAAATTACAAGTTATGGCACTAAGTTCAAAACCCCTTTGAAATTCAATAAACCGCATACTTGTTTCCTCAGTCTGCGTTCTGGCTTTAAAGAGTGAAGATGTGTCTGTGGTCCAGAGAGAATTACAGCATTGTATCCCTGATCAGTAAGTAAGAGCTTGGGGGTATGTGGGGTGGTGGGTGCTGAGTGGAAAGATCAGGTGGGGGGAGTCTAAGGGCCACAAAAGATATCGATGAACAGTCTTCTTTTTACAGGTATAAAAACAATAAAGACTGAGGATTCCTACACTGTGGGATTGGACACCCCTCAGTGTTACTGCTAGGTTTTTTGGGGATGGAGTGGGGTGGTGGGTGCTGAGAGGGAGGGTCCGGTGGGGTGGGTGATTAAAAAAATGATATATACACACATATATATATATATATATCTGCACATGCGCAGTAGTGTAGGTGGGCTCATTTAAAAAAAATGGATTGGTGATGGTGACACAGGGATTGGGCATACCCAGTGTCACTTTTATGTTCTGGGGGTGGGGGGGTTAGTGCTGAGAGGAGGGTCAGGTGGAGGAATATGAAAAGAAAAGCAGGCAGCATCTGATCATGACACTGGGATTGGGCACCCCAGTGTCACTCTTATGTTTCTGGGGGTGTGTGGGGAGGTAGGCGCTGATAGCAAGAGCTGGGTAGGGAGATATCTCTAATTAAAAAGAAAAAAACAAATGGCGTCATGACAGAACACTGCACACTCCGCCATGTCCAAGATGGCTGTCACACTGTACTGTGCATGCACTAGTAGTTGCGCATGTGCAATACACTGCAGAAGCCATCTTGGACATGGCAAAGTGTACCATGTACCACCGTGACTGCCCCAGTGTTGCAATCAGGATGCCGCCAATTTTTTAAAAATTAAAAAATAGTGCAGTGTGAATGGAGTGCTCCACAGACATGGAGGTGGCTGTGATGCAACTCCAACATGTTGCTTGGTCAGAAGGAATACTGAAACCTTTTTCAATAGCAAGAGGTCTGCAGGGCTCCACCCACTGCAGCCCTAAAAAGTGGACAGTGTGGCACAAAAGAAATAACAAAAAGTTGGCATTCAGTTCTCTAAGTATATTTTTAAAATGTAGAAGGACATAGTCCATCTCCATCCCCAGTTCGAGTCAAGGTCACAGACAACAGTGAACTGCATTAACTATATTTCCTGGCTAATGCTTTGTTGCTGTTGTTAAATGAACGTCTTAAATATCAGTTGCTAGATTTTAGCAGTATGAAAAGGTATTCCTCCTGAGCTTGTTAAATGTCACTTTTAAAACAGAGTAAGTTATAACAGGACTGCTAGTATGATTGTCAGTAAGCACTATGAACATTCTCTTTTAGTATGTCACTGTTGTCTGTCAATATCTGGATCTCATTATCTGCTCTTTATGAAATACCATTTAAAGAGTCCCTGTCACTGTTGGGAACACCTTGAAAATATAAGTTTTAGAAACAATTTAGTTCATATTTTATATTTTGTACGCAATTATTTCTTCTTTTTCTTTATTTATTAAACAGTTGCTTGAAAACTGGATCATTGTCCTTACACTTACATGCCATGGCTGCTTCTTTACACTTCACATGACAATCCTGTATTTAAAACATCTTATAATATGGGTTCCTAAAATACTGTCTTCTGATTTATCCAAACAGGTCACCTGACCATTGATTAATCCTTGATATACCCACAGTTGCATGTTCACAGGGTGTTATTTTTCTGTTTCTTTATGTGAACCTCTAACAAAACATTGCCCATGCCATAAGAGGATTAACCCACTCTAGGATATAGGTTTACTGAGCATTCATCCATGCCTGGGTTGTTGAAGTCACTCAGCTTCACCTCATGACTCCAACCCTCCCCCCAGGCATGGATTAGTGCTCAGTAAACCCCTACCCTGTTATGGGTTAATCCCTTCATAATCATTGCCACAGCAACAGACTGTCATGCCATAAACAGAGAACTTTGATGCCAGGTGTAGGTAACCGCAAGAACAGATAATGCCCACAGAACTGAGATCCCTATTTCATGCACATGCCCCAGTAATAAAAACATAAGGGTAATAATTATAGAACAACAGATAAAATATAAGCTAAATTGTGTTAAACTGTCATATTTTGAAAGATTTCCCAGTGGCATTTGGAGCTCTTCATTCACTAGAAACCTCATAAATTTCAATTGTTTTAACCTGCTCATGAAATAATTTGATATGGAAGTAAATTACATATATATGTTTCCAACTATTGGACAGCAAAACAAGTTGAAATAGTATACTGGAATTTTTGACAGAAACAGAAAACAAACTCCATACTCCATGAGAATAGCATATTTTATGTGGCTTATCCCAGTGATAGTCCTGCCTCCCAAGATCTTTTCTGTTGCAGAGGTCAACATCAATGCTAAGCTACCATTCTGGCTGTTGCTACTTTATTTTAATGAATGAGAAAGCACTGGGACTGCATCTGGTATGGCAGAAACTCAGCCCCTTGACAATAATTGATGTGTGTTGTTGTGTAAAGTTATTGTCTTGGGGAATAGGGTTTATGCCATGTATAGTGAAAAAGAATCAGTTATCATACCTCATTCAAATTATTACATTGCTATCTTCATGTAATTTCTGTGCTACAGTACGAGACTACTGAAGACGTTCCAGGAAGCAGAGAGGCATATAGATTAGTATGCAGTTTGTTTGCCTGTTAGCTTGCAGAATTCAATAATTAATCTCAGTGCTAAATGATTGCTAAGCTAGGTAAACACTGTACTCCACTCGAGTGTTACTTCCTCTAATGTTCATACATATTGTATTGTTTTTTTGAATCTTTGAATTATAATTAGCTGAGAGGGAATACATCATCAGTATCTAGCTGAAATAAAGCTGGACCATGATACAATAACAGCCTGAGGCATGGCTATAATTTCACAGTGGGTTTTAACAGTGTGATTGCAAAAAGATGAATAATTAACATTAAGATTATTGGTACAGTATATTATATGTGGCCAAAGGATGTTATGCAGTAATTAAATTCTTGACAGTTTATCCAGGATAGCTGAACTATGCCTTAAAATGTTTTCAGTGAGGACCTGTTTTTATTCAATTGCAGAGCTGAGAGGACTAAAGCACAAGGAGCACAAAACAACTTTATTCACATAGTAAGCCAGTGCCTGTGGGTGGCATTTTAAACTGGGTGCCCTAGACTTAGACATCCTTGCCCTAATAATTGGATCACACTTAGAGTTTACCTGTAACAGTGCTGTTGTAAGCCAAGACTTTGGGGAACCTTAGAAAAATCACTCCCTGCAAAGTTCAATGAAACAAAAATTGCTTTACTTCAGCACTAAACAAGGGTTCAAAACAGCTTACTTTGGCATAGCAAATACAAAACAAAACTTTTAGCTAGATTCAGTTCTCCAGTTCACAGCAGCCCTGCTCTGTCTCTCAAACCTTCAAGTCCAAACGTTGTCTGTTTTCCTTTTTATATCTCCCACATAAGGCTCATTTGTGATCATCCCCAGCAGGGATTTCCAAGCTTGCATACAGCCAGTGCATATGGCCTTTAAAGGGCTAGGCCAGAAATCAGCAGGGTTGGTTCTTAATTCACCCTGCTCTCCTGCTAGAATTTTAGTGGAAAGGTGGTCCCCAATAAAGGATATATAGACTCCTTCAAATACCCCTTCCCTCAGAGCTGTGCTCATGACACACTCAGCACTAGCTACCATTGAGCTGCCTTCTCTGGCAAGAGTCAACACTATTATGCAGGGATACCACCCTGTGACACTGCTGGAACAAAAATGGCTACGGAGTCAGGTACAAGTGGATGACTTAGGATAACACCTCACATGGCATGCAACCATTTGAGGGGTGCATGGTCAGTGACAGAGGTAAAACATTTTCCCAGCAAACAGTAATACAGTGCTACTGCTGCCCACTTCATTTCCAGACTACCTTTCTCTAGTGTGGAATACCTTTGTCCCATGGGAAACTATTTTCTGGACAAATAGAGGATAAGGAGCATCCCATCATCAAATTCTTATGACAAGACAGTCTCCAACCCTATTTCTGAAGAGTCTGTGTATGCAACAAATGCATGGTTGAAATCAGGACTTTGTATGAATTGTTCCATATGCAACACACTTTTGATAGTTTGGAAGACCTTCTAACACTTGGAGGACCACTGAACCTTATTTGGGGCACCCTGTTTATTTGGGTCAGTTAATGGGTTATCAAGTGTGAAAACGTCCAGAATTAACCAGCAATAATACCCCACTAAGCTGAGGAAGAACCTAACTTGCTGTATGGTAATCAGTATGGGGCAGTCAGCAAGGGCTTTACCTTATCAACAACTGTGTATCCAGGTACTTAGTTTCCTTTTGCCATAGGGCACATTTTATGGCACTGGCCATGAGACCTGCCTCCCTGAGTGACTGAAGTACCATAGCCACATCTCAAAGATAAGTGTTCCAATCAGAGCTAAATATGACAGCATCATCCAGGTACAATGCTGCATATAACCCATAGAGACAGAAGATACGATCCATCATTCTCTGAAATGTGGCTGTGGCACCATACAACCCAAATGGGAGTACAGTAAACTGATACAGACCAAATCCTGGGACTCAGGAGTTAGCACGATTTGTAAATAACCCTTGGGCCTTATCCAGTCAGTCCAGAAGGTCATCCACCCTAGGCACATGATATGTGTCAAACTTGGAGACTGCACTGATTTTTTGGAAGTCAATATGAAACTGAGTGGACCTGTCTGATTTGGGGCTAATACAATAGGGCTAGACCAGTCACTTTGAGATTCCTCAATGACTCCCGGTTCCAGCATAGAGTGGATCTAATTCAATACCATCTCTTGGATATTTTCCATGAGGCTGTATAGCTGTTGGTGTACCAGGACACCTGTTCTGTGTCTCTGTGGTGTTGGCTCATATGAGTGCATCCTGGTTTTGAGGAGACCACATCCACAATATTACTTACCAGTTGCTTGGCTTCATTTTCTGGGTTAGGGTTGAGTCATCATCCAGTGGAACTGGGCTTGATGCATTTAAAATTTTAGGGCTTAAGCTGAGGATTCCATCTTCAATGTCCTCATCTATCACCTTACTAAGGTTCCCTTTAGGGTCCTCTTGGTCAGCTATAAAATCCTCTCTGTCTTTTAAAGGTTTCAACAAATTGGGTCATGCACCAGTGCTAGGAAGAGATGGCTGCTTGAGAGAGAGCTCTTTCGCTCATTGGAATCTGTTTTAAATTTACAGTAATTTAAGTAGTGTTGTCTTATCTGCAAACCAGTTATTTAATGAAATTAACTATCCTTCACATTTTGCCCAAGTTTTTATTTAAATCAGAAGCTCCTTCGCAATTTTGTACCTTATGGTGTTTTCAGTGCCTACCTACTCATCATCATGCTGACAGATGGGAGGCTCGAAGTGGCAGGCTTATCAGGTCAGTCTGGAAGGTCACTGCCAAGTTCCTTTGCTAGTCAGGAGGTCACACGGGCACAAGAAACAACTCTATAAGGCAAAATCACAAATCAGTGTCTAACTGCCCTAGCGACATGGATTACATAAAAGATAAATTGTAATCCATGCACCTGGATATTGTTTCACTCAAACAACAGACAGAGGAGGAAAGTAACAAAATGGCTGTTATGAAGGAAAGATTGAATAAATTTGAAGAAAGATTAGCCTTGCTGAAGGATTCGTTTTCTGTAGTGGAAAACATGGCAGAAAAAATGCTTCAAAAATACATTATTTGGGAGCCAAGGTAGATGACATAGAGAACAGATCTAGGAGAAACAATTTACTTTTTGTTGGTGTCCCAGAAAAACTAGAGGGAAATGACATGATTAGGTTTCTTCAAGAATTTTTTCCCTCAGTTCTTAATTATAACTGGAACTGGCCTTTGGAAATAGAAAGTGCTTACAGGTCCTAACAACTGCCCTAAGTAAGGACAAAAACAAGACCCATTATAATATGTTTTTTGGGGTTCAACAATAAAGAAGATATTCTAGCCATAGCAAGGCAAAGGAAAGCTCTATTCTGGGGGTAAAGAAAGAATGGACATTTTGCAAGATTATTCCTCTGAGATTGTTGAGAAAAGGAAAGCTTATGGGGATGTTAGGTATGTCCTGCAATGCCTAGAAATACCCTATTACATCAAATACCCTGCAGTATTGGTATTAACTAAAGAGGGGGTTCTCATAACTTCAAAACTCCTGAGGATGCTTGGAGTTTTATATGCAGGCACTGGAGTGAAGCTGAGCAGATTTTAAGCAAAAGAAACCTGGGAATCACAAATTCCAGCCAGGCCCCAACTGCTATTGACAAAATTCAAAATTCCAACTCCAGAATGCCAGGCTTGTGCAACTACTCCCAGACACAGCCCATGAGCTATGCTCCGACTACAGGACTCGCAGGACTCAGCACTGAAGCATACTCACATTCCAGTACTAAAACATAATGTGAGACGTCCCAACACAAAAGCTTCTCTACTCAAATCTGGTCCTTGGCCTTCTAAAATCACATGGAAATCACAGCAATTTTATAAAAATAAATCAGCTATTCTGGCTTCATTATCACCCAAGCAAGCCCCCAACACTGAATAGCTTCATACTCATTCTGGATCCTATTCACATAACCACTCTTCATCAGCTGCCTATGGTTTACCTGATGCTTTATGAGCCCATACAGTCCAGTCGCGACATGTTTGAAGAACCCTCATTGCCGGACTTTCCTACCGGAGATTGAAGCTCTGGTAACTTGAAACGTCATGAAATAGGGACATGTTTAACCCTAGTAGGTGGATCTACAGGAAGGTCATGTCTCAGAACTGGTTATGATGAATCACATGACCTCACCAAAGTTGTTTCTTATTTTGAATTTAATTTTATTAGTTTTAGTAATGCATTTAAACATTTTGGTATTGTTTTTCTTTTTAATGTGAAAAGTTAACCCGCTAGTTTTGGCAGGTCTGGATTTGTTTGCTGCATCATTATAGAGGAAAAGAAGGCTTGTGCACTCCATTGCTAAAGGTCAAAAATACTTCCTTTTGGGTTTGTGAGTACTGTAAATGCGACGCCAAAATACATCCTCATGAGTTTTTCTGACCTAGGCTTTCTGAAAAGGCATGGTAGGCACAAATTATCTGAAAATTAAGGTTACTATTTTGAAACTTAAATACTGAAACACTAATTTTTTTATTGGGTCAGCACTTTGCTCCATCGAGGGGAGGGGGGGGCCGATATTTATTTATTTTTATTTATTTATACATCAGTTTACAACCTTTGAGCCAGAGGCTCATTTCCAAAGGTACCTTGTCACAAAGAGGACAAACACAAACAACATTGTAGGTAACAGCATTTTTTTTTTTTTTTTTTTTGTTACATCATAGCAGACAACAGTTTAGGCAGATATATGTTGTAGTTACTTTTTTACAATAACAGTGTAACAGTTTTGGTAGTTACAGGTTTATACAGTGATTCAGATAGGATTGAGAGGTAAGCATACATTGGTTAGGCAGACAACAAGTCATGAGCAGGCTGCTCGGACGGTAAAACAGCTGGCTAAGGGACGGGTAGAAAATGAGAGGAGGGGCGAGCCACTAGTGAGTTTTGTCAGTTTTGATTGTGAAGCTACCTGAGAGTTTGTCTGGTACAAGGCGTATTGGCGGTTTGCTTATTTTCTAGGAAAGCTGGATTTTGGTGTGCATTAGAAAACAAAGCACTATAAAGGAGCTTGTCCTTATTTTTTTAGATACCTTGGTTATATTTCCCTGCATCAGCTTTATTCCCTTTCCCTAGTGTTCTGATTCACTAATGTCGGAGACCAAGTAAGACCTTGACTTTATAGGCTTGTGATGGCTCTGTATAAGCTTATTATATGGTGGGCTCTGAGTGTTTCACTATAAGGTGGTTGGGTTGTTGTTTTTAAACAATGTCCTTGCTTTTTTGCCATCTTTGCTGAATGGCCTACATCTTTAATTGGTTTCTCAGGCATTACAAATTCTGACCTAATGGTGGGATGGGTTTGCCTGTCACAAATTGGATGTATAATGCCTTATTTTCAGCTTGACTGCTATTATTGCAGGTAACCCCTTGAGAAACAATTTATATGCTGTCTAACTGCGTGCATATGGTATGGATTGGATACTCTAGAGTCTTATAGGGACTACTGTAGGTCAGTAGAACATGGTGCAGGAAGCCATGCATTGAATAACTCTTTCTGGAATGAGATGATCTATTCATGGCTAGCTCTTTTTTCTAGAATTCTGATGGGTTACTTGATAACCCCTTCATTATTCTCAGAGGTTTTATTAAACACCAACAAACAGCATAAGGTTTTTTTATAATATGGTGTACAGGATTAATTTAATCGTGGGGTGAAGTGCTATTTATTTGTCAAATCCAGTTTTACAATTTATCGTGCTTAATTATTTTGGCTATTACTACTTAATTAGGGTGGGTTCCCTAGTAAACCACCACTTGTTTGTGTGAGTGTCACTGAGGTTCTCCTTGGTGAATCACCACTCAAACTACTTTCAGTGTTTTTGTGAAGATTCAAGTAAAACATTGTTTAAATAGATTTCATTGAAGGTTGTAAAAAAGGGTGTTACGTTAGAATTTTCCATATTGTGTTTTTAGGCCCAGATATTCAGAAGGGTTGCACCCCGGCGCAATATTCAAAGGGGGATTGTGCCTGGCACAAATCCCGATGCATCAGAGCACATCTGTAATGCATGCGGCACAGGTGGGGGGGTGCCCATGCATACTCCGCACATCCCGATATTCAGCCCAGGATGTGCTGAGCCCATGCATGTGCAACCCCTACCTAAGCCACACACAGGTGAGCCAAAAAAAAAAGAAGCAACAGCTGGCCACCCACAGGTGAGCTGCCATATTGCAGTGTGCAACATGGCAGTTGCCACCTGTGGTGGCCACCCAAGCTCCGCTGCACCATCATGGTGGCACCCCCATGCCCGATCAGGGTAATTTGTAGTAAAATATTAGTCCCAAATCCCTGGTGGTCCAATGGACTGCTTGTACACTGATCACAGGCATTTGTGAAAGAGTACTGTCCTATATCCCTGGTGGTCCAGTGGACGCTTACAGCCTGATTAGCGGGCACCAGTATGTTTAATATCAGTTAACTGTATCCCTGGTGGTCCAGTGGACCACTCACAGCTGATCGTGTCAGATGTAGTAAACTTAAATGTCCAATTTTCCTAGTCCAGTCGACAGCTAGCAGGCACATCGCGACATAGGTATAAATACATTCAGTTAACTCTATCCCTGGTGGACCAGTGGATGCTTGCAACTTGATTAGGCATCTGTAGTTAGACCTATTAGTCCCATATCCCTGGTGGTCCAGCAGTACCCCCTCCTCACCCACCCACTGAGCCCCACCACCCCGCCCCCGGTCAGCGGGGTGGTAGCTCTCACCTACTTGCTGCCCCGCCGCCGCTGACTGACACTGTATGGTAGGGCTGTACACCCATTGGTACACTGCATGAGCCAATGGGCATGCAGCCATACCATACTACACAGTCCAGAATATGGGGAGCAGGCTGGTGGGCTAATGGTGGGTGGGGAGGGGGTACCGCTGACCACCAGGGATAAGGGACTAATAGTTTTCACTACAGATACCCACTATTGGGCTGTAAGCAGTCCACTGGACCACCAGGGATATTGGACATTTATGTTTACTACATCTGCCTGCGATTAGGCTGCGAGTGGTCCACTGGACCACCAGAACTATAGGATGTGTTCTTCATGTACACATGCCTGTGATCGGGCATTGGGGCACATTGCCACAATGTGCAGAGGACATCGGTCCCCTGGGGCTGCAGCCTGGCAGGGTGCCAGACACAAGTCACTGGGGATCGGTGTACCTGCATGCAAATGGGGCCATAATGGCATGCAAATGGCCCCAGTTGTGCCTTGCATATATTATGGCCCATTTGCATGTGCACCTTTGAATATCACGGTTGTTGCACCTAGTGCAATGGAACTTGTGCTAGCTCACCCCCCTGCTCCACTCTGGCAACTTGCGCTGGCACAGTGCCATGGCACCATGTGCACTGTGGGTAGCCGAGGTGCAATATTCAATAATGCTGTGCCATGGTGCAGCACTGTTGAATATCACACTGTCAACGCCCCTGTGCAGCCCAGTTGCACTGTGCCCAGGCTTGCACCACAGCCTGGCGCAGTCTGAATATCCGGGCCTTAGTGTTTTATGAAAAAAAGGGAAAAGTTTACTTTTGATATTATTTGTTAGTAAGCTGCAAGTAAAACTTTTGTATTTATTTGTTAGATCTTTAGTTAATAATTTAGAATTGTTTCTGGTAAGAGCATTTTCTAGAATCTCACTTTGCTAATCTTTAGCATTAAATTGAACTTATAATAATGAGTAATGTAAACATAGGTTCATGGAATGTGCAAGGACCGGATCCCCAGTCAAAAGGTACAGAGTGTTGAAATACTTAAACAGGTAAAGAATCGACATTGTTATGTTACAGGAAACCCATTTGACTCACTGAAGCAGAAAAATTAACTTGTGGCTGGGTTTCCTCAGTAGAACACTGTTGTTTTTCTACAAAGAAGAGGTATAGCAATTTTAATTAGAAAGGTATCAACTTTATTGATCATTTCATATTACTGATTGAGATGGTAGATATCAAATACTTCTTGGAATCTGTATGGTAGTGAGGTAGCACTCTGTAATGTTTATGCCCCTAACACACAACAAAAGGAATTTTTTAATAAATTGACCTATGCACTTGCTAATATGGGACCCTACAAAATTCTTTTAGGGGAAGATTTTAATGTAGTTATTGACCCTTCTTTAGACAAGTCACACTCCCATTTACCCTGCTGTCTGTCCCCAGACCAGAAAAGTTTACATAAATTATTGTAGGAATTGGTACTGTTGGATACATGGAGGCTATTATAGCCTAGTGGTATGGGACTATTCTTCCTACTCAGCCAGGCATGGTTCTTTCAGCCAACTTGATTATTTATTTATGAATTTGAGTAGTGTAACAACCCTAGCCAAAAACGTTATGAGAACACATTCATGTCTGACTATTGTCTACTGAAGGGTTCAGTGCTTTTTGAAAATAATTCTGGTAGATCTATAAGCTGGAGATTTAACTCCTCACTTCTACAGGATACAAACTTTTTGAAATGGTTACACGAAGAGACAAATATTTACTTTACTTTAAATGATAATGGGGATGTACCAGTTAGAATAGTATGGGATGCATATAAAGCATTTTTAAGAGGGGGAATAATTAGCTATGAGATTAAGAGGAAAAAGGATAAACAAAAGGAACTAAAACTTAAGGGAGAAATATGGTGAGATACTAACACAATTAAAAATAATCCCCACAAACAAAAACAACATTTTAAGGCACTTGGTCTCAAATATGAAATCAATAAATTACATGCAGATAAGATAGAATATTCCCTCTTTAGAATAAAACAGAACTATTGGGAATCAGGGAGAAAGATAGCAAATTATTATGCATAGGCTTTGGAAGTTACAAAATCAAAACATTATTAAGGGAATAAGAAATAAGAATGGGGTAGTAATGCACAATGTCATAGAAATTAATGAGTGTTTTAAGATATTGTATGAAGACTTTTATAAATCTAGGAAGTCCCCTAGGATGAACATTATAGAGGATTTTCTCAACAAAGTTAAGCTTCCATTCATTTCAACCTTAGAAAAACAGCAACTTGATGGACTAATCTTATTGCAAGAGATCTCAGAGTTATTGCAAAAGCTCCTAAGGGAAAAACTCCAGACCTGGATGGTTTGCCTGGAGCATTTATAACTCAGAAATAATAACATTTTCCTCACCTTTTAAAGCTTTTAAAACTCTTTTGTTAAAGGATCTTTACAGACTCTATGAATGAAGCCATTATATGTTTATTAAACAAAATGTTAAGGACCCTTGACTGTGGTAACTACAGGCCTATTTCTTTATTAGATTTTGATGACAAGATTATTGCTAAAGTTCTGGCTATAAGAATTTCTAATCGTTTAAATAAATTGGTGGGCAAGGAACTGTGTGAGTTTCTTGCAGGCAGGCAACTGACAACTTTCATAGGCTATTTTCCATTATTTGGGCTACAGATTCAGCAAAAAACAAAAATGTTAATATGCCTGCACCTGCTATCTCCATAGACATAGGGAAAGCATTAAATTCCTTAGAATGGGAATCCTGTACAAAGTTTTGTCACTAACAATTTTGGTCCTGGTATATTAAGATGGATTCAGACTCTTTATGCCTGTCCCAAATCAGTATTATAACAAATGGACTTAGGTCAATCCCATTTAAGCTAAATAGAGGCTCCTAACAAGGGTGTCCCTCTCCCTTACTCTTTGTGTCAGCCATAGAACTCCTAATCAGAAGAATACTAAATTGGCAAATATTCATGGAGTTCTAACTGGCAACATAATAGTAAAGTATTGGCTTTGCTGATGACATTCTCGACTTTATACCAGCCAGTATTTTCACTTCAGTCTGTTAAACCTTTGTTGCTAGAATTTGATGAAATATCTGGCCTGTTTGATAATTGGTCCAAAACCGAATGTCTGATGCTAAGCCATTCAGATTCTGAAGTCAAGAAACTGAAAGAAATCCCAGCCATTGCCTGGCTGAAAGAAGGTATAAAGTATTTGGGAATCAAGATTTTTTATTCAATTGATAAAGTCCATAATTTTAACCTAACTGACATTCTAAATTATTTCAAATCTGATCTGGACAGATGGTCTAGTTTACATCTTTCCTTACGGGGGAAAATCTATTCTATTAAAATGATATTAGCACCTAAATTATTTTATATTCTGAATAACTTTGCTGCTAATATGCCAGGTTTTTGGTTTTAAAAAAAATTGATAGGATTATCTCCACTTTTTTTATGGAAGGAAAGCTCCCCAGATTATCTAAACCCAAATTTTGAGCACCAGTAAAATCAGGAGGGTTAGCTCTTCCATGGTGGTAGGGTTATTTTTGGGCATATAAATTAAAACAAGTTGCCAATTGGCTCATTTCCCAAGATACCTTCCCTGTGCCACTATGGTTACAAATTGAAAGAGAACTGTTTGCTCCTCAGAGTTTAGCAGATTTGTTTTTCATACATGCTCCTTCTAGGTTAGCAAATCACCCACTCTCCAGATTTCAGTGACGGTTTGTAGAAAGTTTCATCAGCTCAAGAAATATGAGTTTGTACCTCTGAAATATATGCCTCTCGGAATAATCCATTGCTTACCAGAAGTAAAAGGGTATCCTAACTATGGATGGGGAAAAGGTATAAGAACTATTGTGGATATGTTAGATGTAAGTAGCAGGCTTATGACCTTTGAGCAAATGTGCCTAATGTACAAACTTAATAAATGTGATTTCTGGTTATACTTACAATTAGAAGCACCCTGTCACAATACCATTCTGAATGAATGTCTTTCTACGTTTCCCTCAAGTTTATGGTATCCTTTTCTAAAACAAGGCTTCAGTTTGATGCATAGCCTTTTTCAGGACTCTGAGGAGGGCCTAACTGAACATCCCAGAGAAAGAATGGCAAAAAGATTTGAATATACATATTCCTATAGATACATGGGTAAAGCTTTGGGATAACACTATTAAAGCCTGCAGAGAAACTCAGGGCATGTTGGTTCAATTCAAAATTTTACATTATTTCTACTATTCCCCATAGATCCTTTCTGGGTTGGGTATAACTTCAAATGATTGCTGTTGGAGATGTGGACATTTCTGATGCAGGTTTGGCCCATCTCCTTGGTCTTATATAAAGATAATGGAAAGATGGAAATAAATACATGGCATCTGTCAATCTATTTTAAAAAGGACTTTTCCACTTTGCCCAGCTTTATACATCCTTGAAGACCTCTCCATCATCCCAGACTTCACAAAGGAGAAAAAATTATGGGTTAGTGCAGTAGCTTTATCATTTAAAGACTAATTCTTTAGAGCTGGGAAAGATCCACAGGTCTCCCGCTATTCAACAATGGTTAGATTCCCTTAGTAAGGTAGCCAACAAATAAATAATTGGTTACACAATCCTAGGAAAAAAGGAAACTTTTGAAACTATATGGATCCCTTTATAGAATGTTGTTCTTAAAGTAATGTAGAACTGTTATAGTTTAACATATTTCTGAATTTAGGTTTCACTCTTGCCAGTACGGCATATGGAGGTGGTGTGGCCTTGTATATATATATATATATATATATATATATATGAATTGAAAAAAGGTTCAACAGATTCTATATGATCGATTTGTTTTACTTTTCAGTTGGATTAGTAATACCTCATATTCAAGTGGCTCCACTTTTCTCTGGACCTCATACAGTCCTTGACATTTATCCAGAGGAATTTACTAGAGCTAGGGGCAGAAGTACTTTGCCACCAGTTTTGATTTCCCATAGCCTGGCCACTTAGTTACAGTGTCCTGCCTGGGTTTGTTGGGCTTTGAATCAATTTTAATGTCGGATCCCAATGTGGCCTGACCTGCTAAGACAAAGATAACCAGGAGAAGTCTGCTTCAAAATCCCTCAATATATCTCAGCCACTTGGAGTAAAAGAATCACTTACCCAAGATTCTTCCTTAATTAAATAATGTATTGTCAATTTAGGTTTCAGTACTGCTTTGCAAAACACAAGCCACCAACGAGTCAAAGAAAATCCTCTTTTTCAAGCTGGCAGTTACTGATCCATATGGATTTCATTCTAAAATTCAGTACAAATCATTCAGGTTTGTTACTTCTCATTTGTATCTGAACTACATGCTTTTTTGCCTCATTGTCATAATTAAGGACTCTCCTGTCCTCTGTGTCACTATACCCAGCTAGGCAAGCTGTAACACATAGTGTCCTGCTGCCAACTTGCAACAAGGCAAAAAAGCCTGAAGAAGAGGATTTTCCTCAAAATGTTGATGGCTTGTGTTTTTGTAATGCAGTACTGAAACCTATATGAACAATAAATCATTAATTAAGAAGGAGTCTTACAGTAGGTGAGTGAATCTTTAAATATTTTTTTTTTGTCAAATCTGTCAGTTGTCTCCAATCATTCTCCCATTTGCATTACATATTGGAGAATGTTAGAAACTATGTGCCTGTTTATCCCTATCTCTTTTGGAGATACACAGTATTCCTTCAGGTTGTCACCCATATAACAGCTCAAAGGTAAGGATCCATGGACAATTGTTGGCACCTCCGAACTGCAAACATTAAATAGGCTAACAGTTCATCCCAGTTTTTGCCTTGGCTGAAACAAATTTAGACAAAATACCCTTTAAGCATTTGTTGAATATTTCTACTAAGCCGTCAGTCTGAGGGTGGTACACTGATGTCCAGGTGGGCTTATTCTTCAGTAAAGCACATACCACCCTCATAAGCTTTGACATAAAGTTGTTGCCCTGATCATTAAGATCTCCTTTGGCAGCTCAATGTGGAAACTACCTTCAGTAATTCCTTAGAGATACTGACTGGGTGGTTGTAGTGGAAAATAGGAATAGCCACAGGGTATCGGGTGGGGTAATCCATTATCATTATAATATACTGGTACCCTGCTGAATTTTACCAGGGGATCCCACTATATCAACCCCAGTTCTTTCAAATGGAATATCTGTTATGGGCATAGGGATCAATGGGGCCTTCTTTATACTTCAGGGGTAACCAACTGACACTCTGGGCAGGAAGCACAAAAAACAGCTTCTTCCTTCACATATACCTTGCCAGAAAAAATGGACAATGAAGTGCTTCTTGGTTTCACAGCCAAAGTGACCCAAAATAGGTGTATATGTGAGCACGTTTTTGTCATCACTTCTTGCAGACAGGGACAAAAGCTGATAATGTACAGTCCCATTTGTTTTCCTATTCCACCCTGTAGCAATATGCCATTTTCAGTTAAAACCTTGGACATTTTGTGCTTTCTGTTTATCATCCACATTTTACTTTACCACAGCTAGGTTTTGAGCATATTTTTAAGAACCTCATCATTCCTTCATTCAAAAATGATACTGACCAGAGTTGAAACACATTTGCTAACCTCTAAATGTCTTTTGACTTCCATGGATGTGGAAGCCAGTTCTGATTGGAGTCATTTCTGGCCTTCCTTGAACCTAGGTCCATGCAGTCCCCAACTACTACAACCTTGGACAGATGGGTTGCCTTGTTTTCTCCGTTTCACCCCAGGCACTTCTTGGACTTCCCACATTCCTTCTCGGCCAAATTGCTTCAGCATCAGTGAAGGAAGTATTTGTTCAAATCCCCCAGATTGTCTTCCTCTTGTAAGCATGCACTTTCAAATTATTTTTGTAGGAGGGAAAGAAAGCCTTTCCAATTAGAGAAAGTCACTGAGGAGAGGTGCAATAAGGTTGAGCTGATGCTCAGAAACTGTCTGGGCTGTCACCATTCTCTGTTTTCTTTGCCCTGGATGTCCACTCCTTTGGAGTCATTTCTGAAATATCAAGGTCGTGTGGCTGGATACTGGAAGCAGACTTCACTCACACTGGTGCCTTCCATGTAAGCTCCGCTCCAGGTTTGTGTGCCTTGTGCTGTAACAAGGACAAACCTCTCCCTCTGGTCTGATGAGACTGGTTTCAGCAAATGGTTTTCCCAGTTTTTGACTATGCAGATGTGGTCTGTAGACCACACCCTCCTCTTCCCTTGCTAGACTGACACCTTTGCAGTGCTTTCGTCACTTTGCTACCAGCTCTCACCCAGTACTCATCTTATCCCTCTACAACAACTCCACAGCCCTCCTGCTCACATCACCAGCTCCTCTGCCTCCTTCATTTCCTAAATACTGGTTTGGGATCCCCCCCTGTCTACACTCACTCCTCTCCCCATCAATCCTTTTCTCTCTGTCTGTCTTGCTCAAGATTCCCATATCTTCTCCATTTCCCCATCCTCACTCCAGTGCTGGGCAGTGGCCTTCTCCACCATCTTTCATCCTCAGGAATCTACACCTTCCTCCCTATGTCTTTCCCCCTCTCTCCTTGACTTCAAGACGCAGCGGTAGCTTGCCTATGCTCTTACCACCTCCCGCGTGACCACTGCTAGCTTTTTCTTCCACCTGTTTTGACTGCCTTGCCTTGTTCATCCTAAAAGGACCAGCGGCATTCTTGACTTTAGCCTCTTCTGTGTATCCCAAGAATTAATGACCCATATGAATCAGCCACTGTGCAGCAGCAGCTTTCTTATACATTGTTGGACAACACTGTAACTGTGTACTCATTTGCACCTCATCTTGTAACATTGATGTTGTTATTTTGTTTATTGTATTTTGCACTAGTGAATGATTAAGCAATAAACCATGACAGGTGTTGGTGATGCTGGTTTTACCCACGCCTGGCGTGGTTTTGGTCGAGCCGCAGGCCGGTATTCGCCTCATCAGGCGTGGGTGCGCTCCTAACTTTACCTAAATGATTTATTGCAATTACTAAATGTTGTGTGTGGGTAAAATGTGAATAGTAATTTAATTGTGATAATTTGTTGCGTGTAAAAAGTAAGGAAATAGTGGAATATCCTTCCATGCAAAAAATAGTCCATACAGCTTTGTTTTGTGTTAGGATTGGCTGGTGTGGGACCTTTGAAGGAAGCGCTGTGTTTGGGTGTGCTCTGCGGTAGTTGGACGTGCTGCAGGCGGGCTGTGTGGCGTTCACGCTGGGGATGTGAGGCAGAGGGCAGAGCTTTCTTGGTGGCAGTATTAATGGTTTTCAGGTACTGGATTTTTTTAATTTCGGTTTTATCACCATCTTCTGTGGCAGTTGGATGTGCTGTGAGTGGGCTGCTTGTGAAGTTCAGGCTGGGCATGTGAGGCAGAGCAACGGGCATTCATGGCGGCTGTGGTGTTGTTTTTCGGTGATGGTTTTCCGTTTCAATTTCTCTAATATCGCCGTCTTCAATTGATTTGAATATTGCTTCCAGCTCGTCATTGTCGATCAAGTCGAAAGTTGTTTGTATGTTCATTTTTGAGGTGAACTGCTGGGTTTTAGTTTACTCCGTGGCGCGATGTACAATGGCGGTTTTGGGATTTGAAGCGAGGGGTCGGTGTTTTGTTAATGGGTTGCAGTGCAGGTTGGCACAGCTGGCACTTGTTCCTGTTGGTAATGCTATATTTTACAGCGGGGTGATAGTGCCAGCTGTCACGAGAGGTAGCTATTTTTTATGCATTGTATAATTTGTATTATACAATGGGGTTCTAATTCTCAAACCTGATTGGCTGACTGGCATCTTTCAGCCAAGGTAAATCCTGACATTACCAATGGAAAAGGTGCCAGTCAGCCAGTCCACAATCTAGACAAATCCAACCACTCAAAAACTAAAACACTTAATCCACCATTTAAATGACCCACTAAACTATGATACAAAACTGTGACATTCAAACGTGCACTCCATTCTCAATAGACAGACCCCACCAGTCCCCAAACCCACTTTAAAGATGACAAAACAGTTTTTTTTTGTAAAATACATGTACTGCAGTTTCTAATCTTCAAAAAATGTGATGTACCTCCAAAACAAAATGTAGGCCAAAGTCAGACTGCGACTGTGTCTTCTGCCCCTCTTGGCTACAGACAGCTGCTCGACCAACTCTCCAATTTGCCTCATTGCCATATCCAGTACATATACTCCCACTACAGATCGCTCAGCATCAGTGATGTATCCCATCTCCATGATTGTTTGTTTGGCTAATAACTGCCAATTCCAGTCTCCTAAAAAAAGATGCTTGGACCAGCTCTCAGAGCTTCAACCACCCCCACAGTTCACTGAAGCTCAGGAAGTAAGTCAGTACCAACTCTTATAGTTACCAAAGTACTAACATGCTGCCTCTCACCTCCCAGCTGCTTCATGTCTCCCATCTGTACTCTGTGATTCAGATGTGGAAAAAAAATAACACTAAAATTGTATTCCCAGTCTCATAAAACAGATGCTCAGACCTGCTCTAGGAGCTGCAGCATCCCCAAGCAATATTCAGCATCAGCTCTCCTACCTACTGAACAGCAGTGATGGTGACATACTCGTCTCGCTCTTCAAGCCACTCATCTCTGCTGGCATCCATTTCTAATATGTGATTAGATGGAAAAAATTAAAAGCAAACAATGGAAAAACATTCAATTGCACTGCACTAAACATATGACTGTCTCAGTTGCAGGGGAGAAAGGGCATCTTCTCATTATTCCACCTAGCAACAGGGAATTAGTTTTTCTGGCACAAGAATAAATTCAAACAAATTAGGTAAACAAGCAAAAATAAAATGTATTTTTCTTTAATTTTTTTGATACAAAAAGTGAAGGGGCCATTGTATAATCACAATAAACCACTCCAGGGTATGGGAGATGCTTGGGTTTACCCATGCCTGGCATGATTTGATCACTCAGCTTGTGGTCTTGTGACTGAGCCACACCAGGTGAGTGTAAAGCCAGCATCATCCACACCCTGTTGTGGTTTATTGCTTAAATGTTACTTTTACTGCATGGACTCCACTTCCCCTTCCTTCGGGTCAACCTGGAAATGAGCCTTTGCCCAGTATGCCTTTCCTGGTTCCACTTTCTAAATAAATAAATGCTGACTTTATATTCAGTTAATGTACAGAATTCAGCACTTTTACCTTTGATTCAGTCCAGACAAACTTTTATGCCACTTTTGGAGCACTTTGACCTTCAGCCAGTTAATTAAAAAGTAAGACATTTGCCCACCCCAAGTGGCCAGACTAGTCCCATAACCACCCCATAACCTTGTTTTTACCCAGCCAACCAATTAATCATTTTCCACCTGCCTCCTCTCTAGATATCTCTTTTATGAAAAAAAATCAAAAAGCTGTCTCCAGACACTGTACCAGGTTTTGACTAAGTTTCCTTTTGAAAATCTGAGTAGAGGACCAGTGGAGGGTAGAAGAGGTTGGGAAGAGGTTTTGATGTACTCAGGGCAGTGAGAGGTGGTTACGATGTGCCACTTACCTCTGTTTGTAGCTTGCTAATCACCAATACCAAGGACCTGAAGTGTTGTTAGCTAAAGTGTTGTTGAACCCAAACTGAAGACAAGAGTCCAAATTGAAACAACCAATGTTGTCAATTTCCACATTTGCTGACCCCTACAGTGCCATCCCTTGGGAGGAGCAATCCTTCCCCAATTTGCCATGGGTGGTATACAGTCACACACTTACTCGCCCAGCAGGAAGAAAGAAGTTTGTGGGTATTCTCATACTGTATGGGTAGGCAGTTATAGAAAACATGAAAAAAATAATTTTATTTAATATAGTTAGAGGACAATGGATACAACACACTTCTAGAAACTGTATTGTTGCTTGTTGATTTTATCCATAGCTTGTGCTATGTTCCAGTGTTCCTTAAGCTACTTAAGAACTGTTGGGCCCAATTACACACTTAGTCCTCGGGGTCCTGAATCCAGCTGGCTTTCTTGCTGTATTGAGAACACATGACTGCACACAGTCAGTTATGGAAACATTCATTAAGTGTCACTGGAACCATTTGGCTTAAGGGTTATGTAGGTTGAGTGTCATGAGATTGATCATCTCATCACCTAATGTTTTCAGGGTTTGTATCCAATCTATATATATATTTGTGGTATGCAGTAGGGCACTGAAACAATATTCCCAAGATTATTACCTGCTTCATAGAAATGGATGTCTGTTCAGGAGAAGGAGATGAAACTGATTAATGCTTATTGGTTGTGTTCAGCTTGAGTTGGTGTTGGTGAAGATCTTCTCATGTGTTTAGTGATTCTAGGGCTTTTATCACACTGAGGTCCAAAGAAATGTTTAATGGAATAGCCCATGCTTGTTTCTATATTTCTTTAAAATTTCTTACCTATTCAGAAATGTCCTTTTCATTAAATCATTCAGTGTTTCTAGTTCATTTATCATTATGATTTGGTAGAAGCTAGTGTATAATATAAGATAGCAGTTAGAAAAAGCATTTAACATTGCCAAATGTTTGCTTGCATAGTGTATGTTTCAAGGATGCATTGTCAGATGAGTAATTTAGTTGAAATGAAGGCATACATGTAGTGGGAAGATTTTTTGATAAAAGTAAAAAGGTAAGGGATGGTTGTATAGAGAAGGCAAGAAACAGAACAATGCAACAAGTGTCCAGCAACTTTCTGAAGTTCACATACTGGTGTGAGTGTGTGTCGGTGTGTATGTGTGTGTCTGTGCATGTCTGTGTGTCTATATGACTGTGTGTGTCTGTGCAGACACCACGTGTGTGACTTGTGTGTGTGTGTGTCTGTGTGTGTCTATGTGTCTGTGTGCTTTGTTATGCTTTTGTTTTTGAAATACAAGCAGTTTAGTAATGGCCAGTTGTAGTATGTAGATTGTTTCTATGATTGTACATTTTTTATATTATGTTTCTTTCTTGGCTTTTGCTTTTGTTGTAATGCATGTTTATGAGCTATGAATTAGTATTAAATTAAAGTGTTTTGCATGATGTTAATTTTTTAAGGAATTTTGGAAGTGTTTTTAATATATATTTACTTTTTGGTTTCTGGTGGAGAGTATGTTTAGTGCTTGGCATTTTAGTAAGTGTGTTTCTAAGTGATGCTGAAACTATATTTTGTTGTATATTTTTTGTTGCTTATGTGGTATTGTTTCAGTTTATGCTTGCTCTTTTCTTGAGGTGATGGCTTCAGAATTGGGTAGTATTTAAAGTGTGTTTTTACTAAGGACGTATAGGGAAGTATACTTTTTTGCATATATTTACGTAATATATTCAGTATTCTTTGGTTGATATATATACTTGTTGTATTGATTGATTGTTTGAGGGTGTTAACAGATGAAATTTTGGCTGTTCTATTTCAAATTGTAGTGGGGTGTTTACTGTGTTTGGCCAAGTTTTTTGCCCTGTTTTGGTTTCATAGGTGTATTGGCTACTTTTGTATGGTATATTTTCAAATTGGCTAAAATTTAGATTAAATTTTAAATACTTGTGGCTTTTGGATTTTTGTTTACTAAATTAATAGAGTTTAGTGTTATTTGTAAAGAGATATATTCTTTGTGGTTTTTCTAATGTTATTGAGTAAATAGGTTAGTAGGTTAGGTATAGATTCTTGTGTTATTTACTTATGACTTTTCTTTCTTTCTTTTCTGGCTTTACTTTTACTGATTACAAATTTCTGCATTTTTCTTTGTGTTAGCCATTTAGTTATTATGACTTTAAATTTATTGTGGGGATCTTCTATTTTTCGTAAGTATTTGCGTGAGGGGCAAGTTGGAAAGTTTTTGAAGTTGGGTAGAGTAAGCCTATAGTATGGGTTTTGGCCTTGGTTTCATTGTCTAGTGTTAAAGAAATAATAGGTTAGTTTGACAAGCATTTATGCTTATGAATGCAGTGTTATTTGAGATTATGTTTCTATTTCTTTGCCTATGAGGTTTGTTGCTAGTGATTTACTAACTTGGCCATAGAGGTAAGATGATAGGTTTTGTTTCTTGTTTGTTTTTTCTTTGTGAAGTAGTTAGGTTTACTACTTTCACTTTCAGAATTACTTTGTTTTAATGAGTTGTTGAATAGTTTTGGCTAGGTTTAGGTAGTATTACTAAGTAGTTTTGAGTACTTGGATGGATTCTATTTGGTTTTAGGGGTTTTGTTGTGTTTAGTTGCTTGTATTTTTGGATTTTGCTTGTGGGGTGTTGTTATATTTTGGGATTTTGGTGGCATTTAATGCTATTGATGGTGTTTGCTTATTTTTCTTGAGTAGTTTTTATACTTTTATTTTTTATTATATATGGATGAATTGTTGTTTCTACTTTTGACAAGTAGTGTGTGTTTGTGTTTTTTGTTTTAACCATATTTTTGTTTTTGTTTTTGGTGTATTTTCTCGTTTTCTTGCTTTTTATTTTTGTATTGTAGAAGGTTTTTCTTGGTTTCTCTACTTTGACTCTTGCTAGAGAACCTATAAAGGTCTCATGAACTTGTTATATTTTGTTATTGTTCTTATGTATAACTTAGATGTCTTTGAGAATGGCTTTTTATTGTCACCCATACTCTGCCACCTCTCCCATGTTGTCCACCCCAACCAACTTTTCTCTGACCATCTCCCTCAGCCTGTTGAAGTCAGCCCTTCTAAAATGGCATTCAACTCTTGATTGTGGTGTTCTGGACTGAAGGCTAATTTGACCCAATAGAGTTATGGTCACTGTTCCACAGTGGCTCCCCTATTCTCACAGCTATTGCCTCCAAGTTGGTTAGCAGCACCTCGATAATTGCAAAATTCATACAAGACTTCTCTGAGAAGCAAACTCATGAGGCTTTTTGGAACAGATATAGATGAACTGAACAAAAAATTAGGCTTCCTCACACATTGTCACATACCCCGAGGAATCGTCATGCTTAGATCCAAAGCACTGGGATTCTTTGTTGCTGCCTTTGGAAATCTTCTAAAAAAAGAAACCATGAAGTAACCAAAGCACTTTTTGTATTTTAATTACTGGCTTAGTGTGAAGCCCTGTGTCCATTCCTCACACATTACCAGTTCCCAAACTGAGTTTTGACAGTCTCTACTGCAGCTCTGAGCCATACCTTTTAGAATGTATTTTATTTTAAATCTTCCCCTGTTGCTGGGACATAATTGACATTAATAGGCCACATATGCAGATGTCGCTTAGTAACTTTTTGAAATGGCAGCATTAAACATCCAGCATACTTAATGGAACTTTTTTCAGCCATTGATCCATTTGTTATGAGATTATTTGCTATAGCTCATCATTTGCATGTCTGAGCTCTCATCTTTAGTGACATGAGGTCTATCTCCTGGTAGTCACCTCTATTGTAGTATATTGCTTCTTTCACAACATCCCCTTTGTTAATCAATCTCGACTCCATCCATCCTTTACATGATCCCTTTGTTAATTAGTCTGGACCCTACCATCCTTTTACACCATCTCCTTTGTTAAAGAGCTGCTGATGCCATCTGGACAAAAGTGCTACATTGCAGAATTAGAATAAGCATATCCACAGTAAATCTCATACCAAACAATAGATTTCTATGTCACTTCATTTTAAAGTTACTAGCCATTTTGTAACCCTGGTTTCACTACCTATTCAAAGAAAGCCTGTTCCTGTGAAGAGCTGCTGCTGATGTCATCTAGGGACCTTACAGTCTAATTTTTCCTGTCAGCAGGTTTATAGGACCTGTTTCTCTAAAGTTGTAAAGATCATGAGCAATGGTTTTCATAAGGAAAACAGGCAGCATGAGTTAGTAAACATTGCTTTAAAAACATTGTGTTTCTGGCTTTGTAACAAAACGGACAATATTTTGTCTGCATGCCTCTTTATTGAGGTCCTTTTGCTGAATGCTGGATCATAGCACACTGTGAGGTTTGCAGATTGAATAAGTTTCTAATGAAAGGCTGAGTTCTATTCACACCTATCAGTCAATTGAGGCAACTTCTAAGAATGGCCATTTAAAACAATTATCCCATCTCCTTTACAATGGGGGTGCAGCAGACTCATCTATGTTCTTCTCTAAATTACAATATCATTTTACCAGAGCTAACACTTCCACCCCTAGTAGGAATTAACACATATAAGGCCTCTATTAAAAAATATTGTAAAGCAGACAATGACAAACAGTAGTAGAATTAATAGCACTCTAATTGGCTTCAGCAGTCTGGAGGCATGCTGACTTAGTATACAGCAACCCTGGAGAAATGGACCACACAAAAACAGCATTAAATAATACAATGTTATCAACTTTGTTACAAAACCTGGAACATGTATAGTGTTTATAGTAATGCTAACTGACTGGTGCTGTATGTTTTACTTGTAAAAACCATTGCATATGATCTTTACAACTTTGGAGAAATGGGTCCTATAAGCTTGCTGACTGGGATTACTAGACTTTGAGGTCCCTACATGACATCAACAGCAGCTCTTTACTGACACCTACTTTTATTGCACAGTTAGTGCGATCAACGTTACAAAATGGCTAATAACTTTAAAACAAAGTAATGTAAAAATCTAGTTTTTGGTGTGAGATTTACTGAGAGTGGGCTTATTTGGAGTCTGCAATGTAGCACTTTTGGTATCAGTGGCTCTTTAAGCAATCTGGACTCCATCCATCCTTTACACCATCCCCTATGTTAATCAATCTGGAATCCATCCTTTACACTATCCTCTTTGCTAAGCAATCTGGAATCCACAAATTGTATAAATTATGTAATGCTGATTAGTTATCTCTGTACCTGAATAAGCGATCTAAGAGTTCTCAAAATCTTGTATAAAAATTATTCAGTTAGTCTAATAAAAGATATTACCACAACAAAATGTACTAGATTTTTGTACTGTATCATATTTCATAGTTACCATCAAAGATTTATGTAGCAAACATGGTGGTACTTAGCTCCATGCATACAAATACAAAAACTATTCCAACATTTCCTATAATTTTTTGCACTGGGGTTGAAAATTGACAATGTGCTGTTACACTAGTAGAAAGGATAGAGCGTGACACATATTTAATTTTTGCTTCATCATTTACTGTATGTTAACACCAACAAAACAGATGGTACTTTGTGTTACTGCAGTTTTATTGATTGTTATTTTAGCATGCAACTCTATGTGGCTCCAAGTGACTCAAACCTATTCATGAAAACCCCATTGTTCACTTTAATAACATGAATGCAAGTTCATAAGTAAGTTGCATACCTTATCGAGGTGATCAGAGGCCTCAAGATGGGAAACCAATTGAACTCATTAACCCCATAACAGTGAGATAAGGTGAGGAGCAAACAATACAGGGAGATCCATAGAGGGAGTGAAGGAAGGAGGAGGGGAGAAAGAAAGGGGATGGAAGGTGGTATCTTTAAATGCTAGAAGCCCAGGGAATAAAAATTCAGAACTACAGGCTCTCATGGTGGAGGGAGGGGTGGACATGGCAGCCATCGCCGAGACATGGGCCACCCAAAACCATGACTGGGACCTGGCTGTTCCAGGTTACAGACTATTCTGCAAGGATAGAGTTAAGGGAAAAGGAGGGGGTAGTGCTCAATGGAGGGAGGGGCTAAAGTGTGTTAGGAAGGGAGGATGAGGGAGATGCAGAAGCTCTATGGATACAAGTCCAAGATCCAAAAGTAGGACCCGATGTTGGGGGTGTGCAGGCTGCCCCCTAATCGGAAAAGACAGATAGGGTATTGGTGGAACAGATCCAGAGGAACTGTGAGAAGAGGGTGGTGATAGTAGGTAACTTCAACCTGCTCAGAGTGGAGTGAGGGACACCTGCCACCAAGTGTAGAAGGAACAGCTAAGTTAGATGCCTTCCAGGATAACTTCCTGATGCAGTTGGTCAGTGAAGGGAATACCCCTGACCTCATACTGTCTAACGGGGAGCTGAGGGATCTGAGGGTGGAGGAACCACTGGCAGGGAGTGACCACTGGACAGTATGGTTCCAGTTGCGGCTGGGCAGGGAGAGGGGGGAAACTGGCACAAAGGTGCTAGACTTTATAAAGACTGACTTTAAAAAGATGGATGAAGTTGTGCAAGGGTTTCTGGACAGATTTCAGCCTAATATGGACACAAATCAGAGGTGGGAACTCATTAAGCTAGGGATAGTAGAGGCAACAAATTCCTGCAGCAAGGCCTAAAGTAAAAAGGCTAGGGTGAAGAAACCTAGCTGTATGAGCAAGGATGTGATAGACAGGGTGAGGAGGAAAAGAGTAGCCTATAGGAGATACAGGAGAACAGGGAGCGGGAAGACATGGAGGAGTACCTGAAGGAAGCAAAGGAGGTGATCAGGGAAGTAAGGGCAGCAAAGGTGTCAAGGGAGCTCAGACTGGCAAAGGGAATTAAAGAGGGGGAAAAGACTTCTTCAGGTACATCAGGGAGAAAAGGGGTTGTAAGGACCAAATAGTAAGGATTAAGAAGGAAGGGAATGGGTGGAAAAAGGGGATGAAAAGGTAGATGCACTAACAACTACTTCTGCTTGTTTTACTAAAGAGAAGGGGGAATACCTAAGGTTGGGGGGAGGATAGGATCAGAGGGAGAGGGGGTGATGGATGGGGAAATCACAGAAGGTAGAGTGCTAGATGGGTTAAGGCTACTGATTGTGGACAAGGCACTGGGACCAGATGGCATACACCCCAGGGTATTGAAGGAGTTGGCATAGGTCCTGGCAGGCCCATTGGCAGACCTATTTAATGCCTCTCTGGACTCAGGGTGTATACCTCAGGACTGGAGGATGGCTTACGTGGTTCCACTCCATAAGAGTGGTCCCAAAGGTGAGCCAGGAAACTACAGACCAGTGAGTCTCACATCAATAATGGGGAAACTGATGGAAGCAATCCTGAAGGAGAGGCTAGTGACCCTGCTGGAGGTCAGTGGGGTGCAGGGCAGTCAGCAGCATGGGTTTGTCAAGGGCAGATTCTGCCAGACCAACCTAGTGGACTACTATGACTGGGTGACTAAGGAAATGGACAAAGGGCATGCAGTGGATGTCCTGTACCTGGACTTCAGTAAGGCATTCTACTCAGTGCCACATGGGTGACTAGTATGTAGCTAAGGGGCACAGTGGTGGGGCAAAATTGGTAGGTTGGGTGGAGAACTGGCTGCAGGGACAGCAGCAGAGGGTGGTGGTGGGAAGTGAATTATCATCCCCAAGGGCAGCGATGAGTGGAGTCCCACAGGGTCAGTGCTGGGGCCAGTGTTCTTTGGGGTATTTATTGCAGACAACTCGGTAGGCATAAATAGCAAGATCAGTCTATTTGTGAATGACCCCAAGATGGGAGCAGTGGTGGATGACCAAGGGGGGGGTGGCAGCGATTGCAGGACAATCTAACAAGGCTGGAAACATGGTCTGACACCTGGCAACTTGGTTTCAATGCCAAAAAATGCAAGGTGCTGCATTTCCGGGAAAAGAATCCAAAGAGGAGCTACCATCTGGGGAGGGTGCAGCTAGCTGTGACTGAAGAGGAGAAAGATCTGGGGAGCTCATTACGGAGAATGAACAACTCAGCACAGTGTAGGAAAGCAACAGCAGTGGCCAACAAGATGCTGGGTTGTATTGCAAGGGATATACCCTCCAGGAGGAGGGAGGTGATTCTGCCATTATACAGATCACTGGTCAGACCCCACCTGGAGTACTGTGTTCAGTTTTGGTGCCCTTACCTAAAGAGGGACATTAGATTGCTGGAAGGTGTGCAACACAGAGCAACAAAGATGATCGTGGGTCTGGGGGAGTTACCACATGAGGTTAGACTGAGGGAATTTAACATGTACTCTCTGGAGGAGAAGAGGGACAGGGGGATATGATTGAGACCTTTAAGTACATGAGAGGAATAAACAGGAGAGGCATGGAGGGACTGTTCAAGGGGAGAGTGGGGAGAGACACTCAGGGTCATGACATGAGATTGGAGGGTGGAAGGTTTAGGAGAGAGCTGAGGAGGCATTTCTTTACAGAAAGGGTGGTAGCAGAGTGGAACGCACTACCCACAGAGGTGGTGGCCTGTAAAACAGTGGGATTCTTTAAGAGGGGCTTGGATAGGGCAAAAGGGAGGGTCATGGGAGGAGGGGTAGGTGGGCGGGCAGCTGCAGAATAGGGGTGCTAGCTGCAAAATTGAGCAGACTCGATAGATCAAATGGCCTTTTTCTGCTAGCAGTTTCATATGTTCATATGTTTGGATGACCACCTTTGGTGACACCATAACTGTGACATTTGCCGTGGAACTAGAAAAAGCTGGTAACTAGAGCTGGGTGGAATGTAGGATTCCACGGGCTTAATTTGTGTGGAATGGCAGTTCCACTTCTGAATGCTTTTCTGAATTTCTTTTTCAATTCTACAGAAATCTGAAAAGCATTTCTATGTAAACGATGGAAAACTATTTGATGGATTATGTCATATGTGGAATATTATTCAGTGGTTTGTACAAAATGAATATGTAGTTTACAGAAACTAAAGAATACTATTCCATGGTTTATGTAAATCACTGACTACTTCTCCATAGACTAAAAAAAAAAAAAAAAAAAGATATGCTTTTGGAATTTCAGAGTTCCACTTCTGATGGAATTCTGTGGAATTAGGTGGATTTATGGAAGCAGAATTTGAAAATTCTGCACAGCTCTATTGGTAACATTCTTTCTTTTTTCCATATTACTTTTTCACATTGGGGCCAGCCCTGTTGAGACTCCACCCACTTCCATCCAGTGCACGCCCACTCAGGTTCTACCCTCATAAACCTCCACTGAGTACCAGCCGTGGTAAGCCAGGAGAGGAGGTCTGTCCTCCCCAGAGAATTCATCCAAACAAGGCAGTCCTAGATGGTAGCATGGATCTGAGAGAGGCCGAGCATCATGTTCCAGCTCCAGTTTCTCATTTCTGGTCCCCTTGGTCAGTGGTGTGCTATGGTGGTAGTGTGCATGTGCGTAGAGGCCCAAACAAACCACATGCCTGCCACCAGCCGACCCCCATCTCAGTCATGACTGCTTCCCTTCCACCACAACTCCACATCGTGGCAGTACTGTAAGCAGTGTGGCATGCCCACCCTCCCAGGGAAAAGAGAGCACTCATTGGATGCTCAGTCCTCTTCCCCCCCAATGGCCAACCCCCAGTGGCCCAGGCTCATCCTGAAACCTAGGTCGCTAGCATGATGGGAGGTGTGGCATCCAGTACCTCTTCCCTCTGTACCAGTGGACTGGCTTCTGGTAACATTCTTAACTAATGCAGTGCTGCAGTATAAATGTGCATACATTTGCATTCGATCCATTTGGAACTAAGCTGAGACCACCAAACTCATTTCACTAGAAATACTGACTATGATGTGATTCCAGAGGCTGGACTTTCAAAAGATCTGAACTGAGGGCTATGGGCTATCAAATCTTGGGCATTTATATGTCCACAGATACTTTCTGTATTTGTAACAGAGAACTTTAAAGCCACAGAAATAGGGATTTGCAGCGCTTATGTGTGGCCACATTCCCATCCAGTATCTGACCACATTCCATACTGCAACATGTTAATGTCTCCAAGATGAGAGGGAACAGTAATTATTAAGATTAATTTAACAGTTTGAGTTTTAAGAAGCTTTGGACTCCATCTACCAAAGAAGGAGGGTTTTCATTTAAAATGTGGAGTTTAAGGTCTAAAATGTAAATGTGGGTAATGTTATTGCAATGAGAATGACTTTTGGGTATAATACATTTAACAGTTATCAATACACATGAAAATTACATCTGATCTTAAGCCACAAAACATTAAAAGTAATTCTGTAGCTCCAGTCATATACATGGAGGCATAAATGTAACATGCAGAGCAGGCTGTGGTGTAACTCTACTTAGTCTCCAGCAATATCAGGCTAATATACTATTAAGTAAACCCCTCCATAAGCCCTCTTCACCACCTGCAGTCACTCTTGCTGTATTTATTATATCCATTTGCGGGTGGCTACTGGTTTCCTCACACCCTGAACAGGTGCCAGCCCCCGCTCTGGACCCATCTCCTCCGTATCCACCACCTTGCACCCCCAACCCAGGACACCATTCAATTTTCACTGACAGTGATGGTGACCGGCACAGTCCTCTGCTCACCTCTGCAGCTGCCCATCATCTGACTGTCAGTGAGTGATTGTATTATGTACTTGTGATCACTCACTTACAGTCAGATGGCAGCCAGTAGAGGAGGTGAGCAGAGGACTATGCTAGTTAGTTACTATGGATTGGTATTTGGGATGAAGGGGGTTGCAGGGTGGTGGGTACAGAGTGGGCAGGTCAGGAGGGGTGATTGGCATCTGTTCAGGGGTGTGGGGATCCACTTACCAATTTGGAAGGGATGTAATAAGTAGAACATGAGTGATCAGGATGGGGGGACCATTAGATGCCGGGGAATGGTTATAATGAATACAGCATGGGTGATTGAGGACGGGGTCCACAAGATGTCAGAGAATGGTTATAATAAATACAGAATGGGTGATAGGAGGTGGGGGCTACACTAGATTACCAGAGAAACCTAAGAAATATATCCTCATGGGCAATCAGAGGGTAATGGAACCACTACACACCAGGGATAGAAGAAAATTACTGTTAGCATAGGTGCTGGAACAGGGAAGGCCACTAGGGCCACGGCCCTACCACTTTCCTAAGTGGCCCTATTAGTTTTTGCAATCATGTTAATGTATTTAATAGGGGTGGATTTAGCCTTACATCCTTGGCCCTACCACTTTTTCAACCCTTCCGGCACCAATGACAGTTAGCATACATGTTCCGGTGGAGGAAACCACTAAATGCCAGAGAATCATTGACTCCTAAGCACAGCATGGGCACTAAGGGGCAGTGTGGCATGCAAATGAGCTCATAATGGGCATGCAAATTGACTCTTAGTACCTTGGCTGTCCAATGGGATTGTTAGTATGCTAGTGCTGAAAATGGCCTACACGAGCCCTGGTGCTATCCCATTTTGGGCAGTGCTATTTCCAGTGGGCTCCTCTGGGGCCATATTCAGTACTGTGTGTCAACACAGTGCATAGTCACTTTATGCTGTGCTGTCATGGCCCCATATTCAGACTGTTGGGGCGCGCTGTCTGAATATTGGTGTGGACCAGCTATGCACTACTGCTGCATGGTACTAACGTCCGGCTCTGAATATCAGGACAAAGTTAGAGGCGGCTAATTCCTCCTGCATTATAGACTGAGCTGCTTTCCCACCAGTAACACCATAGTAACCTCACTACTGCAGCTGTGAAACTGTGGAAAACCCACTTTTGTACCTGCAAAATTGTGGAAAACCCACTTTTGCAAATACTTAAACACATGGGCCTGGATATTCAGACTGTGCCAGGCTGTGGTGCAAGCCTGGGTGCAGCTCAACTTGCTGCGCAGGGGCATTGATTGGGCGATATTCAACAGAGCTGCGCCATGGCACAGCATCATTGAATATCACACCCTGGCCACCCGCAGTGTGCATGGCACAGTGGCACTGCACCAGCGCAAGTGGCCAGAGTGGAGCAGGGGGATGCGCTTGCACAAGTTCCGTTGCGCTATGCGCAACAACCGTGATATTCAAAACTGCACATGCAAATGGGGCCATAATGTATGCAAGGCACAAATGGGGCCATTTGCATGTCATTATGGCCCCATCTGCATGCAGGTGCACTGATCCCTGGTGACTTGTGCCTGGCACCCTGCCAGGCAGCAGCCTTCAGGGACCGACGCCCTCTGCACAGCAGCACAGCAATGTGCTCCACAGCCCGATCGCAGGCTTAAGTAAAAATAAATCACATCCTATATCCCTGGTGGTCCAGTGGACCACTGTCAGCCCGATCGTGGGCATTTGTAAAAAGAAAATAAAGTCCAATATCCCTGGTGGTCCAGTGGACCGCTGTAAGCCCAATCACGGGCATTTTTGTTAAAAAAAATGAAGTCCAATATCCCTGGTGATCCAGTGGTACCCCCTCCCCACCCATCCACTGAGCCCCACTGCCGCCCCCCGTTCAGCGGCGGGCGGCAGCACCTGTAGCTGCTCCACCGCCCGTAACTGACATCATAGGTAGGGCTGTACACCCACTGGTCCACAGCGTGAGTCAATGGCGTGGAGCCTATTCATTACTAGACATTCAGATATGTGATTACATATCTGGACTGTCTCAGCACGGTACAAGCTGCATGCCCATTGGCTCACGCTGTGGACCATTGGGTGTACAGCCCCACCTATGGTGTCAGTCAGCAGGCGGCTGGGCGGAGGCGGTGGGGTGCTGCCGCCTGCTGCTGACTGGGGAGCGGGCAGTGGGGCCCAGGGCGGGTGGGGAGGGGGTACTGCTGGACCACCAGGATATTGGACTTCATTTTTTTAATACAAATGCCCGCAATCGGGCTGTGAGCAGTCCACTGGACCACCAGGGAGATAGGACTTTATCTGTTTATACCTAAGCTCGTGATCAGGCTGACAGCTGTCCACTGGACCACCAGGGAGATAGGACATTATTATTTTAAACAGATGCCCGCAATCGGGCATGGGGGGCACCACCACGGAGGTGCAGCTGGAGCTTGGGAGGCCACCCACAGGTGGCAGCTGCCGTGTTGTGCCCTGCAATATGGCAGCTCACCTGTGGGTGGCCAGCCGTTGTTCCTTTTTTTTTGGCTCACCTGTGTGCGGCACAAGTAGGGGTTGTGCATGCATGGACTCAGCACATCCCGGGCTGAATATCGGGATGTGCGGCATATGCATGGGCATGTCCCCCCCCCCACCTGCACCGCATACATTACTGATATGCTCTGGCACATCGGGTTGGCAGGCACAATCCCCGCTTGAATATCGCTGGAGCGCATCGGTGGGTTGCGATAGTAACACCGCTGCCTACGCTAAACCTTTGAATATCTAACATAGTGTATTTGTAACCTGTGGAAAACCAGGTTTTATAAGTGCTTTGCCATTTTCAGTAATAGGGAATGGTTTTGTCTTCCCTTTATTTTCACAACACACGAGTACAGTAATAACTGCAAAACCAGAGTGCAGACCTACTTTTACCTTCCACCTAGTGCATATGTCAAAAGCATGTTAGTGATTGTCAGTACACACATGTGCATGTGTTTTAGCTACCTTTTAAAAAGTATAGAAAGTCATTGAAAAGGACTGTATTAAAGCATCAGTTGGGGTTGAAGCTTATTGTTACAAATGGAAAGGAAACATGATTTGGAGTAAAAAGAATTTCCTCTGAACTTGGATGAATCTGTTTTGTGGTACACTATTTTTGGGGGGTTTGAATAATCACTAAGTGAGCATTAGCATTGCTCTAACTCTGAAACACTCTCCAAACATTGGTGTATGAGTGTCTTACAGAGCCTGGAAAGACAGTGCTGAAGTTAGTTTAATGTAGTCTTTTACAGTGAATATCTTGTAGTGCAGCATAGTGTACTGTCAACTACCTGGTCTGCCCAGTAATGTGATAAATACAGGGACAATCATAAGGTTCAAAACCTAATAAGATAGTTTCATGTGGGTAATTATGATTAAAAGAGTGGTAGGGTGTTGGGGTGATGGAAGAGTTCTAAAAGAGCTGAGTAAAACAATGAGGGCAGACTTGATGGACCCATAGGGCATGATTTTCAAAGAATAAACTATGACGCAAGGTGCCTGTGCCAAATGGGTATGATGCAACTCCCGATTTTTGAATGCAGGCTGCATCAAAATCGGGATGCCTTGTGTCCAAGCCACCCTGTGCCAATCTTGTCACAGACATGCCCGTGTGTTCGGTCGGAAAAGGCCTTGTGCCATGGCAGAACTACAACATCCCCTTTTTCACTATTCCAAGGATGCAGCAAGGGGATAAACTTAAACCATCTAGGAGGCTGTCAAAGTGACTTGCACCAGTGCCACACACTGTGATGATTTAGGGGGATGTGAAAGTGGGGATTGAGGCAGAAGGAGTACAGAGGGTACTCTATGGGGCATCATGGGACAGCAGGCATGACAGAGCTTGATGTGGCACCTAGCAGGGGTGCTCTTTGCATAGCCTGACAGGTGATGGAATGGGACTGCTTCATGGGTGCTTGCCAGGAATGAAAGAGTGACATGGCCCCAGGAGGCACAGCCCTGACTGCTGCCTGATGGGTCCACAAAGTCATAACCTAGTAGGCGGGGAAGCTGGAGCTGCAGGTTGAAGGCTGTCAGTGGTGGGAGGACCATTCTCCAGGCACCACCACAGTTTCCTAGTATCTACCCTTCCACAATGTGGTGTAGACCTGCCTGCCCTACAGTTCAAAATGGGGACTGCCATAATTCTATGTTACAGCATAAGGGATATTAGTATTTAATTATGCTTGCTATGATGTACTAATAAGTATTATATTTGTGATCTTAGCATGCCACCTACAGTTATTAGCCATAATGCTATGATCAGCATATTATATGAATCATTCTATTGTAACCCAAAAGTAGTGTTAGTCAGCATAATGCTTATCACTGTATTTGTGCAAAACCTAATGGCCTTTAGTATGGCTGCCCACCGTACCCACCAATAGAAGTGTTTTATTTAGCTTTTATACTATGCAGATGAGTCGTTAACAGGTAATGGACCCTCTTATCTCTGACTATAAGAGTTTGCATAATCCTGTTTTCACTGAGATTTTCTATGACGACACGGTGTTCAGAAGTTCCAGACTCCCAGCTGTGGTAAGTTGTCCTTTTACATGTATTGGGGAATAAACCTTTTTCTACAACACCTGTCTCTGTGTCATGTTTTGCCATCATGTTTAGATCCTGCCAGAACCCAACAGTGGCAGGCTGCCTCATGCCTACAGGGTCTGCCTTTGTGGACCGATGGAGCAGCTGCCAGGGCTGTGCCCACCTGGGGCCATGTCACTGTTTGGTCCTGGCAAGCCCCCATGAAGCTGTCCCATCCAATCACCTGTCAAGCTCTGCAAAGGCACCCCCATCGGGTGTCATGCCACTACCTGTCATGCCCACTGTCCCCTGATGCCCCCCAGGGCAACCCCATGCCCCTTCTCTCACTGATCCCTCCTGGCATGCAGATTCCCCTCAACCCTTGCAGCCCATCTAGTGTTGCACCGGGTGGGGGCAGATCCCTATTGTAATTACAGCAGGTGCCCCAATTATTTGGCACTAGTTTTCAGCAGCTCTGGGGGTTTTTGCACAGGGACACCCTTCTATAACATTGGCACACGGTCCATGATGGACCCGCAGTTTGCCACAGCCCTAGAGTGATGCAACTTACATTGCTCTAAGGGCTCTTTGAATCTTGAGCCCATAGTCTTTTCCAGTCCTCAACCAAAGAAGGGGAATACAAGAGAGGTGTTATGTACTAAAAAAGGAATAGCTAGTTTCTTCAATTATTCAATAAAGCCATTGCATATCAGAAGAGTGGAAACCAGCAAATGGGGTTTTAAAGTACAATATTACCAATAGTTTGCTGTCACCATTAACTACTTTTTTTGTCTGTCCTTTTCCCCACAACAATTCAGTCCTCTCATGTTGAAAAGGATTCTAATAACTTACAGCATGAAATATTGTACTGATAATCACAAGACCCCTACTGACCCACCCTACTCTTAAGTAGTGTTAGCTGACCTTTTCAAGGTAGTGAGACTTTATCAAACTTAAAATAATTTGTACCAGTGACAGCTAAAATTATATTTTCACTTGCTGTGGTTTCTTTATTAAACCTCTGTGTAATCTTATCCACATCTTATATTGTAGGCACAGTGCACACAGTTGAGATTAAGCCTCTTACTTTACTGATGTGATTTGTCTGGGATGTAATGAGAATATTCCAGTTTCTAATAGAGGAATATATTCTTGACATACTGCAGCCTGCTATTCTGCCATTGCTGGGTATGAGAAAAAGAGGCCATGAGCGTCAGACTCGTAGTTTATTTTTCATCTCCAGCTCTGTTCTCAGAACATCTCAAAGTACATTATAAATTAAGATCTGAGTTATCAATAATAAACCCAGATCATTTTATTCAAGCCACTTTTTCAACATCTGTGCCATCTTAAACTTACTTGCTAAAGAATATTTCCAGTATTATATATTTTTTTAGGTGGGGTCTATGGGTAAGCGCTTAGGGGAAATAAAAATATTGACTACTTTCATTATCCAGGAGTATCTAAATGAGGACACATGCTAAAAATGCTTTTAATTACCTGCACAGCGACACCTTGCACCCCCAGACACCTTCAAGGAAGTAGATTTGTTCCGTTGGTCAGGCCAGAGATTCAAGATAACTATGTTTTGCCCCTTAGAACTGCAGTGAACTGAGTGGATTTGTTCCAGTCTGATATATTTTTAGGCTAAAAATATCACTCCCCCCCCCTACACTTTTTCCATGCAATAATATGTAATGATGTGGACTACAGTGTGCCTGCAGTTGAAACCTTTGCCCCAGCCCCACATACCTCCTTTTTATCTCTCAATCAGCAACAGAAAATGAAGAGGCTGGCTGTAGTCATGTCATGTGGTGGAGGGCAAGCGACGTGTGGCTGCATGAACTGCATGGTAGGCAATCAGTGTAAGGCATATAGATTGGACCACAGTAATGCACTCTGTAAGGCTTGCCTTGTGGACACATTTTATTTTCGTGTTATTTATTTTTCCTCCTGGGAGCCTGACAGATGACTGTGGTCCTCCTCATGGAGGAACTCACTCGGTCCCCTCACCTCAGCTCTGCCAACCCTGAAATTGTCCCCATGGATTGCCCCCCAGGGCCAGGGAGGAGGGTGCCAGCCTTCCCCTTCCCCTTCCCCAAGAGACCCAATCCAGGCACCAGGGGCAGCCCTCGGAGATGTGGGGCCATCACGGAACCTGCCAGGCTTCATTTTCTAATTTTCTTCCATCCTCTCCTCCCTTACTGACATGAAGATGTCAATACATGCCACCCGACTAATACTGCCCTCCAGCCATCACCAGAGGTCAGTCAATGATTGGGATGACAAGTCTCCCTCCTAGAGAGAGGAGAGCAGTCCTCTGGATGCTTGATCCTCTCTTCCCCTGCAACGACCCCACTGGCCCAGGCTCATTTCAAACCGGGTCACCAGCGTGGTGTGAGGTGTAGTGACCAGCACCTCAACCTCCAGCACCACCTGGTCAGCCCACCTTGTGGACAAATTTAGCACAACTGGCATAGAATATACAGTAGTAATGAGGCTTCTGACATCTACCTGGAAGTCAAACCATATTACACTGTCACTGCACTTTCTACACTGGCTACATATAGAAACAGAGAATCAACTTACCAGTTCTTTTACTGAGCTTTAAAGCCATAAATGGTTTGGGCCCCACTATCTCTATGAGCTCCTGCCCTCCTTTTTACCTTGCAGAACACCAATCCTAAGTTCAGGTGTTGCTGTGGATCTGCCATCTTGCTTATAATCTGGGGGTGGGAATCATGCCTTTACTTTGGCGCCTCCATCCTTATGGAATGCTCTACCAATAGACTTTCTTCTTTCTTCCTCCCTTGATACAGAGGTGCCAGCCAGCATGCAAGAGAGTAATAGTGCAGTATATCACAAAAATGCTGCAGTATACTGCAGGGACAGTGTAATTCAATGGCAATTCAGCCCTTTTGTCATGCAGTATTTTGTGACATGTCCTGTACTGCAAGTTATTGGGTTGCACTGTGGCTGGCTCTGCTGTATATCCAATAGAAGACCTATGCTTTATTTATTAGAATAAGCAGTCCCCCAACATTTATAGTTACTGCAGTACATCTTTTATACTATACATTAGATTGAGTTGTTTGGCTAGTTATTTATTATTTATTAAAAGCTGTTGCACTTTGTACTTTACTACCTGCATTTTACTGTCTGAATTTCACACTTACCGTTATTTTGTAATATTCATTTTTTGACAGTCTCTAACTTGAAGCCTAATTACATTCTACCCCCTGTTGTCCCTAAAACTGTTAGTGTCATAGCTCAGAGCTCAGTAACAGTACCCTACAAATGAAAGTTACTATTACTATTACTACTACTACTACTACTACTAACAGTGCATTGTATGCTGACAGTCTTAATTCTGACTGTAGTTACCAATTGCATCATTGCATCTAGGGTGACTTCCCCAGCGATGAAGGGAAGATATGGTGCGGTTTACATTTTTATTTATTTACTGATTCCTTGACTTCTTATTTGTATTACCTGTAAAGTAGACAGAGACAAGTCTATTTTCAACAACCAATGGATGCATACTATATAAAATATAGAACCACAATAGTTTTACATATGTAGATCACCAATAGAGATACAGTAAATTTAAACTTTATTATTAGCAATGTCCCAACTAAGTGTTCAACTTCCTCCTATGTGAATCTTTGCAACAATATTGGCTACAAATGAAACATCACAAAAAAGTACCGCTTTGCAATTGTTCAGTTCAAAAACCCTTTCCCCACCCATGTACAGTAGCATCCAATCCCTCCCTCAGCTCTGCAGACACCAAAAAAAGTCCAGTCGTCAATAAATGGATCTCCATCACCAATCCCACTCAGTATCCTATGAAATACTCCTACCCTCAGTGGTCAACCACACAGCCCAGTATACAATACAAACATCTCACCCCTTCCCCCAACTTACTCACCACCCTATTTCACCCTCCTCACCCAGTCATTTCCTCAGCCAAAGAGCCAGGCAGTGGCACATATAAGTGAAGAAAACAAAAATTAAAGATAGTAGAGAAAGAACAAAGACAGGGACTGGCTCAAAACCCTCCTTCTGCTACCTCAACCAACCACCATGTATATGAATGCACGTCATCCAAGTCCATTATCAATATACTGGATAAAGGTACATCAATATACTGTACAATATTTTTAAGTGACATAAAATTGGTCAAGTACTATATTGATATATCCTTATTTGGAGTACTAATAAAGAACTTGTATGAAGTGCACTCCTACAGATGTCAGACAGCTGAGGTGGTGTTAAGAGGGTTTTTGAAACTGTCTTTAACAGGTTTATAGTAAGAGGGGCATCACAAAAGGGTTATTGCCCCAGCAGAGGTCACCATGCTTTGGGGTCATTTTCATTATTGTGAATATATGTGAATATAGCACAACCAGAATGGTATTCCAGGTGGCCTGGGTTCAAGTCCCAGCTGAGGCACTTACTTCTTTCTCTCTTCTGTTTCCATGTGTTCCATAAATATGCACACCTCACTCTTGTGATTGAGAATGTAATATCTGTACAGCACCAGATCGTGCACTGGAGAAAAAGTAATGTGCTCCAGGACTGCCTAGTTTCCAACCGTTTTGGTGGTTCAGCTAGCAGTGCTATCAGAATGGGATTCTGGGCTCCGGGTGGCTAAAGGAACAAGTCCCAGCTGAGGCACTTATTTCTTTCTCTCTCTCTCTTCAGTTTGAATGTGTTCCATAAATATACATACTGTACTCTTGTGACTGAAAATGTAATTATCTGTGCAGCATTAGGTTGTGCACTGGAGAAAGAGTAATGTGCTCTGGGATAGCTCAGTTTCCAGTTGCCTTGGTGGTGCAGCTGGTAGTACAACTGGAACAGTATTCCGAGCAGCCTGAGTTCAAGTCCAAGCTGAGACACTTACTTCTTTCTTCTGTTTGTATGTGTTCCATAATAATGCACAGCACACTCTTGTTATTGAAAATTCATTATTATTAGTGAGAGGAGTGCTGTATTAGACATATTAATGGAATAGTCTTCTAACTTTGCCCTTCTCAAGTATTTTTTATTTTTATTTTTTACTTTGCAGAAAATACAATTAGAAACATGGCTCTGATGCACGTTCTGAACCTAGCGATGCTTCTGGTGGTGGGTACTTTCTGATTGCGGGCCGAGGGAATGTTGACTTTTGTGGAAAATGACCAAAACAGGTACAAAATTACGTTTTTTTATATCGCTAGATGTATTTTACAACACATGTAGAATGGCTCAGTGCCAGAACTTACATTGTATTTGTATGCCCCAAAGAAGGGAAAAGCTGACAGTGCCCTTTAACTCAGTTATTCTCTTTATTCTATTCCATTGAGCATTTACCCCCAGCTATCGCCCCTTTCAAAATATTTCTTAAGGCAGTCTCTATTTTCTCTAAAATCTCTCCACCAAAGTCCAGGACCATTGTCCTAGCATTTTTTAACCCTGCCCAATCCATGTTCCAAACTACACTGTACAATGATCACTTGAACCCCGGGGGTACCCACTGTGATGTCTACCATGTTGTCCCTGTTTGTAACTCCCAAATTCAGCATTGCCCTGTCTCCAGTGGGATCTGTAGCCACCTGATCAGAAATGCCCATGCATGAGTCTTGGATAACCCCACTGCTAGTTGTAGCTGCAGCAAGAATGTTCCACTCCACATCAGGCTGATTAAAGTCAACCATGATTACCACTTCCCCTTTGCCTGCCACTTTGCCTAAGGCCTTCCCCCAAATTCTGTCCAGTTCCTCCCCTGTGTTGTTGATGGTCTTTACACCACCACAAGTATAAAAAAGGTTCTTGATCCTGTTTCTAAGCCAATCCAAAGAACTTTCAGCCCCTCCATGTCCCTGTAATGCTCTTGTATTTCTGTGGCCTACATGCCTTCCCTTACAAATGAAACAACCCCCCCTTCCTCCATGCCATATGCTTAGGAAACATGCTGTAACCCAGTATGGCCATGTCCCAGCTGTGGGTGTTAGTGCACCATGATTCTGTTATGGTCACCAGATCCAGGTCTGCTTCTGCCATGGTAGCTTCAAGATCAGGAATTTTGTCTCTCAGGCTCCTTGCCTTGGCGCACATTGCTCTCCAATCCTTTCATCCCTCACTGCCCCTACTTTGCCCTCTCTTCCCAATTCCATCCTTCACCCTTTTTATCCTGCCTCTTCCCACTCTCCCTAATATTTTTTCTAGCCTCAGTTATACCACATAAACCTCCCATCCCCCCCAACCATGCTTCCCACTATCACTGGGGATTTTTTTCCCCCTTTGGCTTTTCTTCACTGCTGCTCCATTATCTGGTGGGGCATTCACTGCTCCCCATTTTTCTTCTGCCTCCCCCCTTGATAGTTTAAATGCCTACTGAAGTAGCATTTGTTTAACCAGGTCTGCCATTCTCCTCTTGGATGGATGAGGTCACCCCATTTGTACAAGCCTTTTTCCCTTCAGGGAGGACCCCAGTCCTCAATGAAGCCAAACCTCTCCTTCCTGCACCATATCTTCAACCAGTTGTTAAAAATCATGATGCAGTGTCTCTGTACCTCCCCCCAGCCTCACACAGGTAGCACCTCAGTGAAGGTCACCATGCATGCTACCTACTTTAGGGCCCTCCCTAGCTCCCTAAATCTATCCCACACCACTCTGGCTGCTTCTCCTCCCAGGTCATTTGTCCCCAGGTGGGCAATGACAATCCAGCTCCCCCTCCTGCCCTGCTGCCCTAGCAATCTTAGTGATCTGCTCCCCATTCCTCCCCACTGAGGCACTGGGTAGGCACCTCACCTCTCTCCTTCCCTCCCTTGGTGTTTTCAAAACTACCACCCTACTATTGAGTCCCCCAGTAGAAGTTGCTTCCCATTCTGTGGGGTTTCCCTTCCTTCCACCTTGAGGCCTCTTCTCTGAAGGACCCCCACATCGTACCTTGCCACTTCCATGTGTGCTTCATCTTGACTTTGCTGTTCTGCCAGGGCAATGAAAGAGTTCTTTAGTGGTACTGGTCTAGGAATGTGTTCCTTTATCCCCATACCCACTCCCCAGAGCTTACCACACTCCAACTGTCCATCTTTTTAGGCACCTTCTGAGGCAATAGCAGTGGACTTGGTGGCCCCTGGGTAGTGAAAGATGCCTCCCAAATCCTAGCCAACTCAGCCTGGAGGATAGAGACCTCCCTTCTCAGCCCAGAATGGTAAACACAGATGGGGTAGTACCTCAGTTTCCAGAAGGTCTCTTTGAAGACTGCTACCCACAGCCACTGCACTGCACCACTCCCATCATTCCCAAATGAACTTCCCCGTTACCTGAAACTGAATTTATAACCTGACCCCAGATAGGGTGTTTCTTGATTTCCCTCTTTTGTCCTGATTACACCCTGTTACTATACCCTAGAGGCACATACGTACCTGAAGAGAGGCATATCCTTTTTAGCTACCCATTTAACTATCATTTCCTCTGTCTGCCCCTTTGTTCCCCTCACAGCTTTTTTCTGTTTCAGTCTGTTTTAGCTGGTACCCCTTCCTGTCTTCCTCCCTCTGAGTTTCGTTACACCTACTTAATGCTACCCTTTTTCCTTCCCCACCTTGGCCTCTTACCTGGAGAACCATAACAGTCTCTTTTTATTTCTGCCTTTATTCATGACTTTCACACAGAGGCTGCTTGCTTTAATTATTCTCTCCCTTATTTTTTTCCACTGTGCCTCCACCACTTCCTAGCAATCCCCCATATGAAGCTGTTTGTGACGCAGTCTGCAATTTCTTCAAAATCTGCCCTCATAAAGTACAGGATCCTCTTCTTCGGTGGTTTTCCTCTGCTCCCATCTTAATGTTAAACCACACTGTATGGAGATCAATGGTACCTAGGGAACTACCTACTATGACATCTGTAATGCTGTCCCTGTTTATAAGCATCAGCTCTAGTACTTCACTATCCCTAGTGGATTCACTGACTAGCTGCCTGAGAAAAGCCTCTTATAGAGAGTCAAGGATGACCCTCCTCCTTGCTGAAGCTGTAGTTGGAAGGCTTCAATCTATATCTGGCTGATTGCGGTCACCACCTAGCAGAACCTTCCACCTACTTGCCACCTAGATGATGGCTTCCCCACATGCCTTATGCAACTCCTCTCCCTGTGATAGAGATCTGTATACCACCCCTGTACAGATAGCAACCCTGGCACCTGTCTGTAGGATAATGCACGTCACCTTCAGCCCTTCCTTTTCCTCTGTTATCCTCCCTCCCCACTGTAAAAACTATCCCTTCCACCCCTTCCTTCTTCATTTTCCAGCACCAGGGTACCAAATATCTGGTATCAGCTACTACCACTGACCCCACCATTTCCACAGTGTGACACCAAGGAGCCCATCCCCTGTGCTGCCAAAAATAGAACACTGACACTGGGGTGCCCAATCCCCAGTGGTGGTACCTGAAATAAAGAAAACCATTCCTTGTATTCTTTTTTGGTTTTATACAACCTGTGAAAAAGAAAACTATCCATCAATGTCTGTTGCCGCAGCCAGCCAACCGCCACCAATAACCTCCCACCACTGATCCTCCCATTCAGCACCCACCACCTCATATCCCTTACTTAGCTAGAGGGGGGGTCCAACACTGTAATCCTCTCTGGAACAGAGACATGTATTCACTCTTCAAAGCCAGATTGGGAATTGAGGAAATCATTTATGTGGTTCAGCATATGTCAATAGGTTTTGAACTTGTCCTGACATCTTACTCATTTTTGCATATTATTTCCCAAATTTTCAAAATGGTCTTTTTGGGACCTCCATCTCATTAGTGTTAGTGGTGAAATTATGCAACTCTGTCCCAAAAGGTGATGTCACAGTTGCTGCTCAAAATCACCTTTCAGGTGGGATTTATTTATTTTATTTATTTATTTATTTATTTATTTATTTATTTATTGAAGTCTTGGAATTACAATCCTTTGAGTGAAAAACTCTTTTGCAAAGGCTCCATGTCAGATTTACAAACAAACAGGCTGCAAAAAAAACTACAGGAGATTAATACAGTACATTATACATAGGATACGATTATACTAGTAATACAGTACATTATACATAAGTGCATCATAAATTAAGGTGAAGTGCATGGCAAAGGAACAAACATGGTGAGTAGATTTAAAACAGACAGGATACAAAACATAACAGGAAATTAATACAGTACATAATACATAGGATACGAGTATCCAAGTAATGCAGTGCATTATACATAAGTGCATCATAACTGAGGGAGGAGTACATGATAATGAAACAAACATGGTGCAGGTAGTGCTAGCTAACTGAGTAAATAGATAGGAAATTAAAGAAAAGAAAGGGAGACCAGAAGGAAGTCAGTTAAGGAGAGGTGTGAGGCAGCTGGGGGAGCAGGGAGAAAATTTGAGTAAGGGGTAAAAGGAGTACATAAGGAGGACTAAGAAAGGGTGCAGGTAAAGGATGAGTAAAGGGCAGGAGAGGAACAGAGTGGAGAGGGAGAAATTAGACCAAGATAAGGTGGGGAGGAGCAGGGGTTAATTGAGGAACAAGTCATGAGCAGTCCCAGATTGACCAGTAAAGGCTAGGAGCAGTCACAACTATTCACAGAGAGTAGGATGCTGGTGAAATTTAGTTTTAAAGGGGCCTAATTTAACTGTAAAGGAAACCAGAGGAGGCAGGCCATTAAGTAGGACAGGGGCCGCGTGGAAGAACGCTTGCTGCCCTAGGGATGTCTTACAGAAAGGGACTAGGTAGAGGGCCTTATCAGAGCTCCTAGTAGAACAAGGAGTAGGGGCAGATGAGATGAGCTGCTGGACCAAGAGAAGGGAGAGTAAGGTGGTAAGCTTATTGGCCAACAGGCAGGTGTGATAGTCTAGCCAACCCTCAAAGTTTAGCCAGTTCACTTGACTGTAAAGATTGCAGGTATGGGTTAGCTTTGGTGCTTCTGGTGGGATTTAAACATTTTCTCTGTCCTTGTTCATGATGTGGAATCATATGGAGACTATATTGAAAATGTGGGGTAAAAATATTAAAAAAAACAGCAATGTTTTGAATGTACATTGATATGTTTCAATTAACTCTCATAACTGGCAGTTTTCAATATTTTGACCCAAATTTTCAACATAGCCATTTTCATAGCACCTCATTAGTGTAACAGCTGTCATTTTTCTAATTCTGCCCAAAATCTGTGTTTGTGCTTATGGCCTGAAATCACCTCTTGGGCAGGATGTGAAAATTTTCTCTGCCCTTGTTCATGAGGTGGGGTTATAAGAAGGCTATGTTGAAAATTTGGGTAAAAATATTAAAAAAAAACAACAAAGTTATGAGCATGTGTTAAAACTTTTCAATACACACTCATAACTTTTGTAATGCTCCATATTTTGACCCCAAATTTTCAATATAGCCATTTTTCACACCACCTCATGAATGTGACAGCTATCATTTTTTAAATCTTGGCCTAAAATGTGTTTCTCACTTGTGGCATAAAAAGACAATTTAGTCACTGTTTTATAAATGAAGCCTATCAAGTTCAGAAGGAATGGTCATAAAAAGACTATGTTAAAAATGTGGAGTCAAAATGTGAAATAAAACTATGTTATGAAGAAATGTTGAATTGTTCCAACATTTACTCATAACTTTATTTTTGCAGATTTTGGCCCCTAATGTTCAACATTTCCCTTGTGCTCCCCAACTCCTGAACATGACAAGTATCACTTTCAAATCCCCTCCAAAGCTTGTTTTCAAACTCACACTGCGAAATCACCTTTTGAATGGAATTTAAAAAAAAAATATTCCACCTGTCTTGATCATAATGTCAGGTCATAAAAAGACTGTTGGGAATTTAGGGTCAAAATGTGGGAGCCTACTGAAAGTTAGACATTGCCTCTCCACTGGCCTATCCTGGATAGATACAATCTAAGAATTTGTAGAAGTAGAATACCACTGAAAATGAGATATTACATCTCATCTGGTCTATCATTGGTAAATACATATTAAAAATACATACAAGCAACACCTGGTACAACAGCAATGCAAGCAGTGAACATTTGGCATTGAAAAATGTTTTTCTTTAGATAGGTATTTAATGCACAACAATGTTTTAAGACTAGATTGTGTCCGGTACTTGTTTTGGCTGTATTGTTTTATTTTATTGTATAGTTTTACATGGTGCCCTGGCCTCAGTATATAGAGAATAATGGATGGGGAAGGGTTTGATATGAGAATTTAATGCATACCTGAGTTGTGGGATGCTACATAAACCCGAGGCGAAGCCCGAGGTTTATCAAAGCATCCCGTCAATGAGGTGCATTGTACCCTTACATGAAACACTCTCCATCTTTATTTTATAATAACAGACCAGCAATTTTCTCCAACAGTTTGTGAGACTGTTTGGCCGCCCACATACAGAATGTTGGCCAATGAGGCAGTAGCATTTGTTTGACTGGCATGGCTCATGAATGTTATAACAACCAGTCGGTTGTTATGGAAAATATCAACCTGGTCAGTACATTGAGAGAAACTGTTGACCAGTTATTATAAAATGAATAAATGAATGAATGAAATAATTGGATGGATGGATGGATGGATGGATGGATGAGTTCCTTACACTGTTATCAGGGTAATTAGTACTTTGCAGTGGTTTGAAATTTGAAGTGGGTGTGTGGGAACCACATGAACATGACAAGTGGTTTTAACCTACAGTGAGTTGGTTTACTAAAATACAATTGAAACCCCCTGAGTGTGTCATCAGGCTTTTAAATTTATTTGGACTTTTGTTTTGTTGCTTTAAAGGATAAATTGGTTAACTGAAGGGGAAAAGTTCCTCAGGTGCTGCAAAACATTTTACTGTGGGTTGTACTCTGATAATTTCACTGCACATGACCTAGTTTGACCAATCACAGTGCAGAGTTTTTGGCACCCATTTTATAATGCAGAATACTGTATTCATTATAAGAACCCTTCGTATCAGGATCAATTGATCCAGTGGATGTTGAACACAAACTCATCATTACTGAAAGTAAAATCATATATGTATTTTACTTGTTGTGTTTGCTGGCAGATTTTGGATTTTATTTCAGTGTGAGATGTATTGTTCTGAGTCCATGTTGAACTATTTATGGCAGCAGAATAAATCATTTACTTTCAACTTTGACAAGAACAGATGTTATTTTTTTTCTGTCAGTAGTCAACATAACAGTAGTAGCATTTAGACTTTGATTTTGCTTTGTTTTTCAGGTTTGCGTATCATTGTTTGGTTATTTGCCACATTGCTAACTTGGCATTTGGAATCAAACACTATTGATTTTGCTTGCATTTCTCAGATGTCAAGAGTTTATTAAGTCATTTTGCAAATTATTGACGTTATGTCCTTTTGCCAAGCTTTCCTGTACTATAAATCCAATAAACAAGTAAGCATATTTTTGTGTTATTTCACTATTGGTATCAGTGAAAGTATTTGCCAGTTTGTGTAACTAAGTAGAAAAAAAGTAGTTTGCTTAAGGAAATCTTATGGTTCAGTAGAAGTTGCTATAGTATTTCATAGCTATCATGCACTGTGATGCCAAGATAACAGGAACAAGCATTTGTCAATGCCGAATGTTGGCTTGCTGGCATTGGCATTGGTAGTGCAAGAGTTAGAGAGATGTATAATAGGAATGGCAGTGAAGTATTGAACTAACTCCAGTCCCCTCCCCTTCAGAGACTCAAAGGCATTGGGGGTGTGCCTTTGGATCATCGGCCACAATGCTGCAGCCATTCCACTTCACCCCACCCTGCAGACAGCAACAGGTGTTGCTTTGTGCCTTGGGGTCTTCAGCCCTTATGGTCACCCCATTCCATAAGTAAATAAGCTGAGATGGGTGCAGATAGGAAAATGTGGTGAACATTAGGGCTGAAGACCGAAAGGCACACCTTGATGTCTGTCAGTGGCTGTATGGTGGGGGTAGAATGCCGTGAGCATTATGGACAATGAACCCAAGGAACACCCCCGACACCTGTCAGTCTCTACAGGGTGGGGAATACAGCTGGAAACCTTAATGCCCCAGGCGTTTGTTGGTATTCTCACTCCAAATTTTCAAAACGGGCTTTTTGAGACCCCACTTCATGAACAGTGGCACTATCATTTCATTACTCAATCCTGAAAGGTGATTTCGCACAGCAACTACTCCATTCAGCATCAGAGGTGAGGAAGCACATTTTGGGTAGGATATGAAAAATGACAGCTGTACTGTTCATGAGGAGGTGTGAAAAAATAGTAATGTTGAAAATCTGGAGTGAAAATATGAAAAATTCTCGATGTTACGAGCATGTGTAGAAACTGCACACTCAGGCCCGTAATGTGGTCATTTTTTGGAATTTTTTCATCAGATTTTTAACATGGGCTTTTGGGGACCTTATCTTGTAAAAGAGTGGTACTGTGATTTTGCTAATCCATCCCAAAAGTTGATTTCACACAGCAACCGTGCCATTCTGTGCCACAGATGCAAAAACACATTTTGGGCAGGATGTGAAAAATGACTGCTGTATTGTTCATAAGGAGGTGTTAAAAATTGGCAATGTTGAAAATGTTGAGTGAAAATATTAAAAATTTGTGAAGTTATGAATGTGCATAGAAAATGCACAATGCACACCCATAACAAGGTCATTTTTTTTTATTTATTCACCATATTTTCAACATGGGCTTTTTGAGACCCCACCTTGTGAACAGTGGTAATGTCATTTTCTTAATCGGTCCCGAAAGGCCATTCTACTCAGTGACAAAGAAATCACCTTTCTGGATGGAGAAATAAAAATACAGTGACATGTTCATGAGGTAGGGCCCAAAGAACCCCATGTTGAAAATTTGGGGCCAAAATTCCTAAAAATGGCTGAGATATCAACCTAAGTTGAAACCCCCCATTGAGTCCCATTGTACAGAGCTTACCCGATTCCTCAGTTCGTAGTTAGGCATTGAAGAGTGCAGACATGTCCCAGTCCACAGAAGATCACTGCTCCTGACCTCTGAAGGGTAAGTATGGACGAGGGAGGTGCGGGGAGGTGTGTGTACAGAGGGAAGGTTGGGGTGGGGGAGGGGGAACTGGGGTGATGACTCTGGACATTTTTTCCTTTTTACAGTTTAACAAACAAAAAAGACTCCAGGAGATTGTTTTCTTTATTTATAGGTTAAGAAAACACTTTTGGGCACACTGGGGTGAGCTCCCATGTGCTACATGAGTTGGGGGCATGATGCTGGACGGGATGGGGCATCCCTGTCGGCAAGAAATTGAGCTGGGGGGTGGAGGCATTTGACACTGGAAGTGGGCATCCCAGTGTCAGAAAAATAAAACAAAAATATCTGGGCACACTGGGGTGGGCTCCCAGTGTACCACAATGTGGCTGGAGGGATACATGCTGACACAGGTATTGGGCAAACCTGATGTCAGCTTCGCCAGAGTGTGTGACCAGTGACAGGAGTGGAAAGCCACACTGGCAGCTGTTTTATTTATTTATTGAAATGTTTCACCAGGAACAGTACACCAAGCAACTGCTTATAACTCCAGCCATGCGCATTATGGTGCACTGTAATGCATATGGCTGGAGTCTTGTCATCTGCTGCTGCAATGAGGAAACTGCACCTCATTGGAGCATCAGATTTCTTTCAAGGTTTTGGCTCTCTTTGAAGTTTGCTGCTGTCACCAGCATGCTCACTGATTGGCAACTGAGGGACACACCCACTAAAGCACCCCCTGCATTGGCCACAACACTGACACACCTCTGAAATGTGCTACTACCACAAGATGTTGCTTGTGCATGCGTGAGCCAACATAAAAAGTTTGCACTTTCTTACAAACTTTGCAAGTGATGGTAATTGCTGTCATACCATTTTCAAGTCAATTCATCCATTTTCTCTCTTGTATGCAAAGGTACTATTGTCTGAAACATCAACATTTACAGACAAAGGCACAGCTTTAGGCCTCTTTAGACCCTCGCTTAGCACAAATGCTTCTACTTCAGTAGACAAAAAATGCTTGCATATCATTATTATTGATGTGGTCCTCAAAGAATTTCTTCTTTAAAGTTTCTTAATAAATACAAAACAAAACAATTGTATATAGAATACTTCATGCAACAGTATCACAAAACCCTTTACAGACTAGTAAAACAACAAATTAAAAGCAGAAATAAATGTTTCCGAAGTTTTCAGGATAGACGATACCTCACAATCATGCACATTAACAATATAACTGCTAACTAATATTTGACAATTTTTTATGCTGCCATTAATGCCTGCTCTAGTTTTAATTGCTTGTTTTATGTTTGCAGCAATTGACATGAATGGAACTTTTCTGAAATTTCTATGATATCGCTAGAGAAATTTACTACCTGCCTATAGTACCATAGAGGGTCACCCTAAGACAACCTGTTTAGAAATACTGTGAAATATCTGGAAATGTCTTACCGTATCTAGTGCTGCAACTGTATCTTTGTATGTTATGTTTTTGTTGTAACTACATTTTAGAGTACCTCAAGTACCATTGACAGTGTGCTTTAGTTAATAAACAATAACTTGCTTCTCATTATTTTCCCATGATCGCCTAATAGACTTATAACCACAAAACCAGCTTCCTTTTAGTGATCATACTAAATGACCTATACTATAAATGTTTTCTAAAGTCACCTGGGGGCATGCTAGTATGATATCTAAGCTATGTATCACCTGTTAAAAGATGAAAGAAATGGGATGATAAGAGTTGTACCTAAAACATGCATTTTGATAGACACTTAGCTAGCATTTTTAGCTCTTGTTGAACTCAAGGGCCAAAGCACTCAGCTAGTTTAGTACTGAAGTTTCCCAAACATTCAGTCTTCAAGACATTCAAGAGGACCAAGAGGGAGGAAGACAGGCAGGATTACCTGAAGATGCTAGTATAGCAGGCAAGGTAGTCTGGTGGACTAAATCTCAGAAGGAAGTGCAGCTAGCTGAGGAAAATAAGAATGTGGAAAAGTCTTTTTGTGCTATATTAACAAGAAAAGGGAGAAGAAAGATGGGATTGTTGGGCTGAGAAAAGGGGAATGGTGGGTGGAGAAGAATGGCGGCAAAGCAGAGGTACTGAAAGAGTATTTCTGTTCCATCTTCACCAGGGAGAACGATGGACTGGTGCCACTAGGGTGAAGAAGAGGAGAAAGGGGACACATATGTTTTGTGATAGAGATGAACAGGGTGAAGACAGGGCCTCTAGCATTGATGGTAGACTAATCCTCAGGCCCAGAATGCACATACCCAAGGGTGATGCAGGAATTGGCGGAGGAGCTTGCAGATCCCTTGGCTAGACTTTTCAATAGTTCACTGGAGACAGGGTGGAACCACAGGACTGGAGAATGGCACATGTAGTGGCCCTCCATATAAGAGTGGTTCCAGGTATGACCCAGGGAATTACAGTCTGGTCCGTCTGACGTTAATCATGTGCAAGCTCATGGAGATCATACTGAAGGAAAGTTTAGTGCGGTATCTGTATGTGCATGGTCTCCAGGATAAGAGGCAACACAGGCTAATGGGAGGGAGATTGTGCCAAACAAATCTGATTGACTTCTTTGACTGGGTCACTAAAACATCGAACAGGGGCCAGTTGGTGATATACTTTACCTAGACTTCAGCGAGGCCTTTGACCCTGTACCCCCAAAAGTTTGATCAGGAAGTTGGCTGATATTGGAGATGTGCAGAAGCTGAACAGATAGGTGGAAAACTGGCTGAGGGGCAGGACCTAGAGTGTGGTGGTAGGGAAGAGATTTTTAGCACCAGGAAAGTCACCCATGGGGTCCCACAGTGCTCAGGACTTGGACTGGTACTGTTCAGTGTCTTCATCAATGATACTGGAGATGGCCTTAAGTGTAAAATTTGTCTTTTTGCATATGACACTAAGCTATGTGGAAGGGTGGACACAGCAGAAGGGATACAAGATCTAAAGGAGGATCTGGAAAAACTAGAGAGATGATCCAGGGTTTGGCAGTTTGACCTCAATGCAAAGAAATGCAAAGTTATGAACATTGGGGCCAAGAACCCAAGGACTAAGTAGAACCTGGGAGGGGTTTGGGTAACTGCAACAGAGTTGGAGAAGAACTTGGGAGTGTTGATTACTACTGACCTGAAACACTTCACGCAATGTAAAAAAGTAGCAGCAAAGGCAAATAAAAGGTGGGGCTGCATTGCCAGATGGATCAGCAGCACGTGAAATGTGGTGGTGTCTGGATTATAGTGTATAGTACTGGTGCCCATACTAGTGAAAAGGATATAAAGCTGCTGGTGATGGTCCAAAGGAGGGCTACAATGATGATCTTGTGCCAACAGGGTATGATGTACAAGGAGAGGTTGGAGGCCCTGAACATGTACTCCCTGGAGGAAAGGAGAAAGAAAGGGGACATGATTGAGGCCTTCAAGTATTTCAAAGGCATAAATAGGGTGGATGAGCAGGGTCTCTTCAAGCTTAATGAAAACCATAACACAAGGGGACACAGTCTCAAGCTGGAGGGGGTAGGCTTAGGAGAGAGGCTGGTTACATTTTATTTTAAGTTGCAGGTCAGTGGCGCCATAACTAGTCTCAGGAAAATCAGTACACTTTTTTGTGGTAATACCTTCTTATTAGACTAACTGAAGAATTTTTACACAAGCTTTCAAGAGCTCTCAGGTCCCTTTATCAGGTGCATGGAAAACTAACCAGCATTTCAGAATATATACAGGAGTTTGTGGGTCCTAGATTGCTTAAGAAAGGGCAGGCTGTAAAGGAAGTAATTTAATACAGTACAGGTGACTACCAGGAATTAAGCCTGTGTAACTAATCAGTAATTACATCAACAAATCAATTACCCTGTGTGTACATGTTTGTTGCATGCAACTACATTGCAGTTGCAATGTAGTTATAGTGTAGTTACACTGTAACTACACTGTAGTTAACTGAGACAAAGTGTAATTGAAGAGGGTGGTGACAGGTTGGAATGTGCTTCTGGAAGAGGAGGTGTCATTGAAAATGGTGGACAGCTTCAAGAGAGGCTCGGATAGAGTTAAGGAGAAAATAAAGGTCAAGAGAGGGGCAGACAGCAGAGAAGAGTGGATTGGGAAGGGGGGCAGTGTCAGTATCTTATGCTGAAGACCTTGCAGTACGAGCAGACTGGACAGACCTAATGCCCTTATTCTGCTGGCTTTGTCATATGTTCATGTTTCTAGCCTACTAGCTTACCATTGAAAATGAGCCTTGACTCAGTGAGTTGTAACTTCTTTCCATGATTTTAAAATAAACATAACTGATAATGATAATTGTGGACTACCAGGACCTTCAAAGGTAGGGCTATGAGGGTACAACTACAGAAGGCTGGACACAAATGGATTGAGAACATGGATCAATGTTAGAATGGTATTCCATACATAATACTTCCACACTACTACAAATACAGTATATGTTTTTTTTTCAAGATAACCCTTAACAATAAACAAAAGATATAAATTACAGCACATGGAAAAGTCAGTACTTTTTTCCTTATTTGTTTGCTTACCCTTGGTTACTAGCTCTTGTAACCAACTTAGTTCTATATCCCATACCAAATGTCACATTCTGCTCACCATGACCCTCCAACATTGAGGCTGCTTGAATCCCATAATCACTGTGTACTAAGAGAGAAGTGACCTGCTCAGGGTAGAGTTTGAACTGTGAAATTGGGAACCTGGGCAATCTAAAGCAGTAACAGAGCCCAGACTTCGATTTCACAGCTGAGCAGTACTTTAATGAACAAACTAGAGCTTTCTATAGGAAACTGAGTCAGAGCCAGCAGACCATCTCAATTACACCAATATCTGAACAGATGACCAGCAACAAAACCTTTAGTGAACAAACTGAACTCTCTAAGGCAGAGCTCGGCCTGTCTGATTTTCCAGTCATTCTGATTTCTATCCATAATAATTTTATATGGACTTGAACTTAGAGTATACTTAGTGTGTATTATTATCACTCTTCTAACTATTAACTGACTTTGTCCTATTAAATAAGGGATTTGCACATGCAAACCATGCAACACAGGGATATTATGCATGGTGCAGAGATTTAATGCATACTCATGGTGCCAAGAAGGCATATGGCTTACCTCAGTGTGTTTGCACCCCAGAGTGTGAATGACGGTAAGTCAGTCCAAGTGCATTATCCCCAGTGATGTATAGCATGGAGAGTATTAATTTTATTGTAAAATGTTCTTTGCAATAGAAATAAACTCGAATATAATTTGCTCTGCCATTTCCATCAATCTGTATCTTTAAGGAGAGCAGACCGAACTGCACATCTCCTAGCGGATTTTGAGCAAGCTAATCACCTAATCTTTCAGTCTTGGTGAAGCATGTGCAGAAGCTTGTCAGCAGAAACAGGCAAACTCCTTTCTTTTTGGACAGTTTTCCAATAAAAATGTGTTTATGCATCAAAGTATGAGCAGTATTTGTATCTTTATTCTACTAGTGTTGCTGATTAAGCAGGTTATACTTGTAGGGTAGGGTGAGTGCGTCATCAGGCTGGCAACAAGCAGGCTTCTTATATGATTCTACTTGAAATAATGCTGAAAATCATTTAGTGATTTTAAATGCCATTTGCAAGTTGGAAACAGTGTGGTCTATCATTGGAGCATGGGCTGGAGAACCAAGTTATCACAACTTCAAACTCAAATACAGCCAGTACAGTGTGACCCTGAGTCAGACAATTAACCTCCCAGTGTTCCAGATGTGGAAATGGATAAACAGCAGGACCCTACTGAAAGTAAGATGTTGCTTCTTATTCAGGCTATCCTTGATAAATAATTTCTAGGACAAGAAATTTGGCACAGAGTTCGGAGTGGAAGCATACTGTAGTTATACTTGTGGGGTGGGGCAGATTAGTTCATTAATATTTAGTTCTGCTGATTTGCAGTGTCCCTGCTAGAGATGTGCAAAGTTGGTAAATTTCACTTTGGGAATTCACTTGAAAGTTTACCAAATCTACAATGTGTGAAGTTCCAACTTTGCAAAGATTTTAGCAGATGAAGTGGTACTTTTTACAAGTGAAGTTATGCAACTTCCCCATTACTTCACCTGACTTTGCCAAAAAAAAGTGCCACTTTCTCAGGAAAACTCATTGTGAAATGATGAAGTTGACAAACTGCAAAGGGCAGGATTTTCCAAAGATTATGAATGCCTCAAGCACCGGGTACACCCTATACACAACGCACAGAGTTTGCAGCATTCATCTGCCAGCAATCGGGATTTTCCATCCTGCACAGCCGTTGCCGCAAGCTAGACAAAATGTTTGTGGTCTAGTTTGCAGCAATCCTGAGGACCTTCCTCATGGAGCCTGCATCAGATATGTGACGCAAGCTGCTGTAAATCCAAGAAACTGTCGCGAATGTGCCAGAGATTGTAAAATTGGGAGCAGTTGCTGCTAACGTGGTTTGGTGCACCAACAAAACCTAAGTGTGGTGACGCAGGGCTTGATGCAACCCTTGCACCACCTTTTGAAAATCCAGCCCAAAGTGTCTTGTAAGATGAATTCTGCAGCTTTGGTGATGAAGTAAAACTTTGCAACATCTCTAGTCCCTGCATGATCCTGTTTGAATGTTGACAACTGATGGTGCTGTTCCTGGTGTTGAAAATGCACATTGCAAATCCAACAGTTTGGTGGGGGGGGGGAGCAGGAGGGTTGGCACTTGTTACCAGGCTGGATTGAACTTGATACGTAGCAGAACTGCATTGCAGCCAGGTGTATAAAGCATGAATGCTAGTCACTGCAGGTAATGAACTTGCATCCAGCCTTGAAGTGTCCACACTTATAACTCTCTTGCATGTTATACAAAGGTACGTTAATGATACACTGGTTCCACTCCCCATATGTGCAAGTTCTTTAGAAATGCCAGTAGTTCATCAACCCTAGCTGTATATTGCCTCAACACCAGGTGATACAGTGGTGTTCCACTGAATTGTGGCTGTCCTGAGGTTTGTTGTGTAGTATTGCCTTTCTCCATTACTGCCTCAGTTTATCAAGCATTAACCCAGGGAGGTCCCTGTGACTGTGGCCAGGCTTGTGAGCGCAACTTATTTTCTTTTTCTGCATATGATTGAGGAAATACAGAAATAAAAAAGAACAGAAAAAGTTATAATTTTTTAATTACATTTGCTCTCCAGTACACATTAGAAAAACTTTAAAGCTTTTTAAAATAAATATTTTTCATCTTACATGTGCATAAAGATGGAGCTAGTTACTGTGACATGAATACAACTGCTTAATACCTTAAGAACACATTGCTAATGCTAATATTCAAATTATATTGCAAGATGTAACCCATTTAAAATTCAAGCAACGTCTTACTTTGGCATTTGAAGGTGGATTTGTTCTATACTGTGAGCTCAGTTAAGCATCTTATGTGCTATGCTTCATTACAAACAGATTTAATGAGATTCCCGCCCACCAAACTTTCTGTTGGGGTACTTCATAATAGAACTATGTTTTTCCTCAGGGGATTGTATCACAGACAAATACTGATAAAAAGCTTGCTTTATTAAGGGAGATTAAATGCTCATGATTTTGTTTTGTTGTGGAATGAACCAGGGAAAGTGTGTGTGTTTGTGTTTTGTAGGGTCATGGTAGCACCGCCTATAGGCTGTTTAATGTTAAAACCCATTTTTTGCACCTTAATAACATTGCCATCATTTCATGAAATAGCACAAAATTTTGCAATCGCAGTCAGGCTGTCACAGTCTAAAGATATGAAAAGATCTCTGATGGCATCTTGTATGGTTTTCGAGATTCAGAGCCTCAATAAGTGAAAACAAAACTATACTTAACACTGAGTATTTTTTGCTCTCACCTACAGCCTAGATGGTCTGGAATTTTTTCATCAGTTTTTCAGGTCTGAAGGGGCCTGTGCCAAGGATGTGCCTTTCAAAGGTTTGGTAAAAAAATACTAATTGTTTTTGAGTTACAACGATTTTTGAATTAACGTTCAAGTTTGACTGGTAAAAATAAACTTTTGCAAGTGCTTATTTCCATAATTTACCTCTCATGCTTTAAAAAATATACCAATCTATTTGGCTGACATTTTTTTTCCTCTTTTCAAATTCACAAACATTGAAAATGTATTACAGTTATCTGCTATCCATTTAGCTAGATTTTGCTTTTTTTTTTCTTCAAGTGCCACAATCACCTTTTCTGGGCACCCAAAAATCCAGCATGTCCAGCTTAGCAAGAGGAGCCATTCACCTGCATCCTCTGTATGAGAACAGTGGGACTTTCTTGTGTTCTGCAGCAGCAGTTGGAGTTGTGCTCAGACTGCAGTGAGATCAGTGACCCACTGATCTCCTGTTCTGTCTGTTCGCCTTTGTCTCTCTCTCTCTCTTTAGCTGTAGCTATCTATCTACAGTAACTATCTGTCTATTTATCTATTTTTTTATTAAGCGGAGGCAGTATAGTGCAATGGTTTAAGGCTCTGAGCTGCAAACCTGGAAACCTGGGTTTGAATCCCACAGCCCCCACTTGCATACTATGTGACCCTGAGCAAGTCACTTAATGTCCTTGTGCTCCCAGGTCACACCTGGAAATAAGGTTCGGTTTAGTGTGCCTCTCCTGGTTAAACAATTTCCCCTTCCTTCCTTCCTTTAAGCAAAATAACCCTGGCACCGCTTCTTTCTCCCACCTCCCCTTCAGGTGGCTCATCCTTCCCAATATTTATTATTATTTTTTGTAACATATAAGCAGACCACAGTACCCACCCCAGTATTGCTTCTGTGGACCCCTCACCCCTCCAGATCATCTACCCCCATTTGCCCAACAGACTGTCAACTGAAATAAGGAAAACTATTCCTTGATGTTTTTTAACCTTCCAAAATGAAAATATTCCCTCACTGATCTGACCACACCACTCCACCTCCCACTCAGCACCCACCACCTCACACCGCCCACACCCACTACACACTCTCACTCACCTGAACATGTCCTATGATGTGCATCATCTCTCTAATCAAATATGCATCTTGCAGCTGGAACCAGCGACTGCAATATGAGAAACTAAGGTAAGTGCAATTCAATGTATTTCAATGGGTTTTTAATTTTGATGAATAACTTTGTCATTTTTGCATATTTTGACACAAAAGTTTCAACATGGCCTTTTTGAGACCCCACCTCAAGACCAGTAGTGGGTGACATTATATAAATCAGGCCCCACAAGGAATTTTATGATTACTTGGTGAAATCACTTTTTGGCAGGATTTGTAAAATGTCACCACCTTGTTCATGGGGTGGGGTCATAAGAAGGCTATGTTGAAAATTTGGGAGCAAAATATATAAAAATGGCAAAGTTATGCACCTACATTGATATGTTTTCTATGCCCGCTCATTACTTTGGTAATATGGAGGGGAGAGGGATCACTGGACTACCAGGGAATATATATGTTATAGGGGGCAGTGATTGCAAGGAGGTGGGAGGGGCCACCGGACTACCAAGGAATATTATTCGGGGCACAGAAATCGGTGACCAATGCATATTATTTTTATATTCTGAGAACACAAACTGGTGAGTAGGGAGTGCCAAGACCACCAGGGAGCTATGACAGTTTGAGCTGTCATGGACCTTTACTATTCACAATCTTTACAGTTTGAGCAGTAATGTTTTAACTGTAAAGAACTGCGAATGGTTATTTTCCAATCGACTGATCCTTAACTAAGCACGTGACAGGTGACATGATTCTCACCCCAAAAAGACATACTGTATGTGCCCTCACAATTTTAAATAATAATACAATAATGGAACTAAGCATGTAACTGTGACCTAAATACAGGTCTTGGTCATTCCATAGCAAGTAGCATTTCTGAAGAAATCAATTTTTAAAATGAAAAAAAAGATGGCAGATGGCACAAACAGTATTTCTCTGAGCACAAACAATAAATCATTAACAATTAACAGTTTGAACAATTTTCATTTACCTGCTTGTCTAGTGGCTATCACAAAAAACATTATAATTCAAAAATGGTGAGATATCTTCTCACCACACTATCCAAAGGCACAACCTTGGCACAGAGTCCATCATCCCTAAAAATTTCAAGAAAAAAATTAATTCTGTCTGGGCTGTAGATAACCAATGGGAAGAAAGTGTTTTTTTTTCTTTACCACTCTATATCTCACAAACCATAAAAGATGGCATCACAAAACTTTCCAGATATTGAGACACTGGCAGAATGATTGTGTATGCCAAATATTGGGCTATTTCATCAAAATGCCAGTTATTAAGGTACAAAATTTTGAATTTAACATAGAAGTGCTGGTACAACCCTAACTGTAGGATCACTACCACACCCCTATTGTATATTAGAGGTAAAATCCATTTAATGCATTAGTTAGGTTGTTCCACACCAACAAAGTGAGGAAATTCAGTGGTAGGGTTCCCTGGGACCTCTCGCTCATACCCCCAACCGGCATCGGTGCACGCTAGTTGGTCCAACTCTCACCCCATTCTTCTATACCTCTGCTTCTTCACACATGTGATGGGGTGAGAGTTATCAACAACAACCCTAATGTGCACCCCAATGCTGGTTGGGAGTGTGGGCAGGGGTGTCCAAGGGGGGCTTTCAACCCTAACACCAAATTTCCTTGCTTTTGTTGGTGTGAAACAACCCTAACTAATGCATTAAACAGAGTTTTTTGCCTCTAATTAACCTTCTTTTTGAGAATGATAATGAGAAATAGTGAACATAATGCGGCAGCGGGAGAGCGTGGCCACCACATGATGTCTTGTCACATAGTAACATTGTGCCCCCAAACAGAAATAGTAATGCGCATGGTGACGCAAAGCGAAACAGAGAGAGAAACAGTTGTGTAGACAGAAATGTTAAAAACTATGCAAAAGCAAGCACAAATGAACGTTAAAGGTAACGCACATGGTGGCGAGACGGAACGGTAAATGAAACGGGAAAGGAACCGCAAGCAAAAATGGTAATGGTAACAGTAATAAGTGCACAGGCTGGTTTTCCCCAAAAGCTGCATAAAGAAAGATAGTGAGTACAAAGAATGTATGCATAATAATGGTTCTCGGAGCAGAAAATGAGGAATTGGAATACTAAATTGCTTATATCTCAGGAGCCGTATGACGTGAAAAAAATGTAAAAGTCATATGATTTATGACTTTCCTGGTTAGTTTTGTACTTAGCCCCTGGTATGGGACTAAGCATTTTTCCGTACAAAAGTCATTATCTCAAGATTGTTTCTAGATACGGGCCCTAAAAGGTGCAAATCTAATGCCGAATGTTATCCTATGGAAAAAAGAAGTTTGTGCGCCATAACTTTGGCTCCTGTAATCTTTTTCACCAAACCAAAAAGGCACATCTGTGGATGTTGGCTGTGTTCTCTGCAAATTTCAGCCCAAAAGACTAAACCGTTATTTTACAGCAGGGTGCCAAATGATTCCTATAATGTGTCGGATGCCGTAATGTTATCCTATGGGAAAAAGCATCAACTTTGGAGTGCTGCAACTTTGCCGCCATGTAATATTTTTTCAACAAAACACTGAAAGGCACATCTGTGATATGTTGGCTGCGTTCCATCCAAATTTCAGGCCAAAACACCAAACCGTTCTTTTGCAGCAGTGTGCCAAAGAATTGCTGTCATTTTCCCACAGCCTAGAAAAGTACTGTCGAAGTTTGAGAAAGCTTTCACAAATTCATTCGACACTGTCGCAAGTGCGACAGTACTTTGCAAAAGTACCTTTTTCAAGAAATTTGAAAAACATATTTCTGGGGTGTTTTACCCCAAAATAAAGACATGGCTAGCATTCTCAGGGTCCGACTAGGTGAATACAAAAAGAATTAGGTTGCTAGAGGGTCCCAATTTTAAATGGTAAGCATTTTTATAATCACTAACTGAAAACAAAATGGCAGATTTGCGACAGTAACAGGGCCATTTACGAAAGTAAAAACTGCATTTGCGACACTGTCGAACTTTTTGTTAACTTTTCCCTTTGACTTATAATGGGAACTTGTTTTTTGAATAACTTTTGAACCTTTTAATATTTTTTCACAAAATCTTCAGAAGGCACATCGGGGACCCTGGCTGCATGTTCCTTGAAGATTTCGGACTGGTCGCACAAACCATGTGACCTGTAGGCACAACCATATAATTCCAAAAAAAGCATAAATGCATGTGCAAATCACGCTTAATAACTCCATAGCCATATATCTGACCAGTACAAAACTTAGCAGATCCCAAAGGCGTATGGGTCTTGATTGTGTATTCCAAATTTCAGGCAAATCCGTTGAACAGTTGCAAGCTATTAAGGTGAAATATTTGGGTTTAATATGTAAATGGCTCCTACTATAATATATATATATATATATATATATATATATATATATATATATATATATATATATGTATATATATATATATATAATGCATACATACACACAAATATATATATTTATATATATGTTGCAAAAAACTTCATTAATGCTCTAGCTAGGGTTTAAGCGACAAAAGTAGGGGTCGTCATCCCTAATGCTCACCCCATTTCATAAATAAATGAGCTGAAATGGCTAAAGTATAGCAGAATGGGGTGAACGTTAGGCCTGATGACTCCAAGACACACCCCCAATGCCTGTTGGCGTGTGCAGGGTGGGGTGTGGTGTTAGGGTTGGAAACGCTAAAGCCACATTTCCCTACCTTTGTCACTTTAATCCTAACTAGAGCATTGACAATGTTTCTTGCAATGTATTTCCTTCCTTTTTGAGATAGTATAATCATATCCTGTGCTCCCATCCCTCCATAGGTGTGTTTATATATGTAGCTGTGGAAACGCAGGCCAGGAGGGCCCTGCACTTTCATTTATAGGACAACTATGACTAAATTGTCAGCATAACCATCTTCTTACCCCACCACATGTATCTAGTACAGAAAATGTTAGAATCCCTGCCAAAATGTAATTCTACGCAACTGCAATGCCATTCCATGCCATAGGTGGGAAAACACATTTTGGCCAGGATCTGAAAAATGACAGCTGTGACATATATGAGGTGGGGTAATAATAAGGCAATGTTGAAAATTTTGGGTTAAATATTTAAAATTTATAAAGTTACGAGTGTGTGTAGCGAAATTGCAATGAATGGTCAAAACTTTGCCATTGTTTACAGTTTTGACCCCGAATTTTAAACATTGAGTAGCTTGGCAGAAGACACCAGGAGAAAGGACTGCTGTGTGACTGGACTTCTCTACTGGGACTATATTGCCCTCCTTCCCTCCCCTCCACCCTCCCACCCAAAGCTAGTTCTACTTCTATAGGCACAGGATTTGACTGACAACAGGAACTTCCTGTTTGGGAGCAGGAAGTGAGTGATCACAGAGCCACCAAAGACCCACCATCCTAGAAGGGCAAGAGTAGCTCTTCGGTCCCCTCTAGCTGCTGGAGGTCTGCCTCTGAGCTAGTAAGGGGTCTACTGAGAAATATAGGATATTCTTATCTCAGAACAGGACAATCAGGAGCTTAAAGGGCACACAAGCAGAAAGTAAGGAGAGAGAGAAAAAAACAGGAAAGAGTAAGGATTACAAACAGTTAAGGGGCCAGAAATAAGACATGATGGGAGTGGTGCAGTGCAGTGGCTGTGGAGCAGCAGTCTTCCAGGAGACATTCTGGAGGATGTGGTGTTGTCCCATCTACAGGCACCTCTCTGGGCTGAGGGAGGAGGTTGCTCATCTCCAGGCTGAGTTGTCCAGGATTGTGGGACCTCTTCTTCCATCCAGGGACCACCAGTGCCACTGCCGTTGCCTCAGAGGTTGCCAAGAAAGAGGAGTGGTTGGACCACAGTGGGCTCAGGGAGGGTGAAGGTGGTGGAACAGAGGCGCATCCCTCCAGTTGTACCTCTCCACAATTCCTATGCCATTCTGGACAAGTGTGGTTCCTCTATGGAGGCACCCACAGTGGAGACCAAGGAGGATGCTGGGAACCTCCACAAAAGGAGACCCACAGGAGGGTGGCAGGGGACCCCGTAGGGAAGGAAACAACCTCCTGGTGGGAGACTCCATTGTTAGGAAGGTAGAACTGGGGAGGAAGGGAGAGGGAGGTAGGTGCCTGCCTGGTGCCATGGCTTGGAGGGACAGGGAGCGAATCCTCAGGATTGCCAGAGCAGCTGCACAGGGAGGGAGTTGATGTCATTGTCCACCTAGGGACAAATGACCTGGCTAAGAAAGGGATTAGAGAAGTGCAGGAAGAGTTTGTGGAATAGGGGAAGGGCCTTAGACAAGTAGCATGCACGGTAACCTTCTTGGAGGTGCTGCCCATCTATGGCGTAAGAGAGGCTAGGGTGTTCCGCACCATGGGATTCAATCAGTGGTTGAAAAACTGGTGTGGATCTCAGGGATTTGGCTTCATTGGGGACTGGGGGTCCACCTGGAGTGATGCAAGCCTATACTGGCATGATGGGCTGCATCTCTCCAGGAGGGAAACCAGGATCCCAGGTGATAGGTTTAAATGCTTCATTGGCAAGCATTTAAACTAGCCAAGGGGGGAGGCACTGGAAAGGAGCAGGGAAATCCTAGCCCCCCCAAAAAAATCACGGTAGTAAGTGTGGTAAACACCAACATAGAGGTGTCAATAGGGAGAAGGGCAGGGTAATTGGAGAAAGTGACAAAGGCAAGAAGGACAGGGATAGGGCAAAAAGGAGCAAGGCCATCAGGAAATGGAGGGTAATGAGTACCAATGCCCGTAGTCTGGGTAACAAACTCCCTGAGCTGGTGGCCTTGATGGAAGAGGGATGCCTGGATATCGTAGCAGTCACAGAAACATGGTACACAGAGAACCATGACTGGGATGTTAACATACCAGGGTACATAACCTACAGGAGAGACAGGCAGGGGAGAAGGGGGGGAGGAGGTAGCTTTCATGTAAAGGAAGGATAAAAGCAACCGAACAAAAGAGTAAACAGGGAGGAGAGGAGGCACTGTGGTCACCTTGGAGACTGGAAAGGCACCACAATCCACACAGGGTTAGGTACAGACCCCATGTCAGGGGAGGAATGGACAAGGATATGATCAAGGCATTCTTAGAATGGCAGAGAAAGGAGATACTGTTGATGGGAGACCTGAATATGCCAGATGTTAACTGGAGCACATTTGCTGCAGCCACATCCAAGAACAGGGCCATTCTTGATGCCTCTACAGGTGGCAGGCCTCAGACAGCTAGTTTGGAACCTACTCATGCGGAGCAATCTTAGACCTCATACTCTCAAATGGAGGCAGTGAGAGCGATCTCAGATCTAGAAGTGGGTTGCCATCTGGAAACAAGTGACCATCAAACAGTGTGGTTCACGTTAAACTCAGCTACATAGTCAAGCCATACAAAAGTGAGGGTACTGGACTTCAGGAGGGCTGATTGGCAAGATGGGAGAGTGCCTTAGAAAGCACTAGCAAACAGGCTAGAAGGAGGTGTGGAGCAACAATTGGGAATCATCAAAACTGCCATCACAGAGGCAACAAGCCTTTGTGTGAAGCAAATAAACAAATCAAAATGAAAGAAAAAGCCACTATGGTTCTCAAAAGAGGTGGCTGTGAAAGTCAGGAATAAACAGATAGCATTCTGGAAGTATAAGGAAACACAGAAGGAGCAGGACAGAGAGCTGTACCAGTTAAGGCAGAAGGAAGCAGGGAGGGAAGTCAGAATAGCAAAGGCCCAAACTGAGGAAAAAATAGTCAACTCGGTTAAGAAAGGGGATAAAACCTTTATAGGTACATAGCGAGCGAGAAAGACAAGGGAGGGATAGTGAGGCTGAATAGAATGAACGGTGGGTGGGCAGAGGGGACAGTGAAAAGCAGGATACTGAATGAATATTTCTGCTCAGTATTCACAAAAGAGGAGGAGGAAGTGCCTAATCCAATTAACAGAAGCACTCTTGATAGGGGGGTCGATCCCAGTCCTTTCACAGAAGAAAGGGTTCTGCAAGAACTCCTAAAACTGAAGGTGGACAAAGCAATGGGGCCTGATGGAATTCACCCCAGAATTATAAAAGAATTATGGGGGGAACTAGTGAAACCATTGGCTACTCTTTTTAATAAATCATGGGAGGATGATGTGGTACCCGAGGACTGGAGGAAGGCGGATGTGATTCCCCTTTACAAAAGTGGGACCAAGACAGAGGCAGGAAACTACAGACTTGTCAGTCTGACCTCTGTGGTAGGGAAAGTGATGGAGTCACTTGAAAGAAAGAATAGTTGAGTACCTAGAGGCCAGTGGGGACAGGACCCAAGGCAGCATGGGTTCACAGTGGGAAGGTCATGTCAGACGAATCTAATAGATTTCTTTGACTGGGTGACCAAAGTAGGGACCAGGAGGGGCTGTGGACATGGCCTACCTAGACTTTAGCAAGGCATTTGACACAGTCCACACAAAAGATTAATAGTCAAATTAACCAGCCTGGGAGGGTCCCAGGATGGTAGCCTAGGTAAAACATTGGCACAGACAACAGGACACAGAAGGTAATTGAAAATGGAGTCCACTTTGAAGAAAGAGGGGTTACTAGTGGGTAATGCAGGGTTCAGTATTGGGTCCAGTCCTTTAATATCTTCATAGTGACATTGCAGAGGGACTGGAAGGAAAGTGATGCCTTTGCAGATGACACAAAGATCTGCAATGGGGTTGATACACAAGGCGTGGAAAGGATGAGAAGGGACTTGGAAAGGTTGGAGGAATGGTCAGAGGATGGCAGCCAGGATTCAATGCAAAGAAGTGCAAATAATGCACCTGGGAAACAATATCCCAGGGAAGAATACACAATGGGGGATGTAGTAACAACAACAAAAAGGAAAGGGACCTGGGGTAATCACACGATGACCTTAAGGTTAGCAGGCAATGTGAGAAGGCAGTAGGGAGGGATGGGGTATACTGGGATGCATAGGGAGAGCATCAGCAGCAGAAAACAGGAAGTTGTAATCCTCTGTACAGACAGTTGGTGAGACCCCATCTGAGTACTGTGTCCCGTTATGGAGACCCCATCTCCGCAAGGACATAGACAGGATAGAGGCAGTCCAGAGGAGGGCAACTAAAATGGTGCAGGGTCTGCAAGAGAAGCTGTGATGAGGAGAGACTAAAGGAGCTTAATATGTATACCCTTGAGGAAAGGAGGAAGAGGGGACATGATAGAAACTTTTGGCACCTCAGTGGAATCAACAAAGTCCAAGAGGGTAGCATCTTTCAGAAAAGAGACGTGCAAGAACAAGGGACGAATTTAAAAATGGGGGTGGTTCAGGGGCAATGTGAGGAAGTATTATTTCACAGAGAGGGTAGTGGATGCATGGAACAGCCTTCCTGAGGAGGTTGTGGGTCTAAAACTGTGGGAGAATTCAAGAATGCATGGGACAGGCAGTAAGGCAATTCTGTGGGGGTAGTAAGAAATAGGCTGTTGGTTAACTAGGATCTGTGGGCCTATCCTGTAGGTAGGGAAATGGCAGACTAGATGGGCCAAGCGTCCTCATCTGCCATCAAAGTCTATGTTTCTATAGCCTTCTGATGACCACATCTCATGAACAATATAACTGTCATTACAGAAATCTTGCACAAAAGGTGATTTTGCCAGCCACCGGTAAATCACCTTTCCTGTGGGAGTTACATAATGACAGTCTTATTGTTTGTGAGGTGGGCTCTCCAAAAGGCCATGTTGAAAATGTGGGGTCAAAATCTAAAAAAATGCCAAAGTTATGCATAAATGTTTAAACCCCCATTGAAATACTGTACATAGATCTGCATTTCCCTCAGTTTCTCTTATTGCAGTTGTCGGTTCCAGCGCCAAGATGTGTCTTCGATCAGAGAGTGGGTTTTGAACCTACAGTAGGATCTGTTCAGGTGAGTGAGGGTGTGTGGGATATACACTGGGGTGTGGGGTAGTGGGTGCTGAGTGGGAGGCGGGGGTGTGGGAGCTGATTGGCGAGGGACCATTTTAGTTACAGGGTAAGAAAAAAATCTGGGGACCATTTTCTTTTTTTCAGGTTTCTTTGTGCAGTGGGAGGGAGGGGCGGTTAGACTAGACACCAGGGAGAATCAGCATGACCAGGATGGGTATTGAAGAACTGGATGTGGGGTGAGGGACCACTAGACTACCAGGGACAAAGGACAGCACCAGGACGGTGATCAGAATATGGGGGAGCAGGGGAAGGACCAGTAGACTTCCAGTGGAACAAACGGCAGCACAGGAACGGGATTCAGAGAATGGGGGGGACCATTAAACTACCAAGGGAACAAAGGGCAGTGTCAGAACAGGGATCAGAGAACAGGGATGGGGAAGTGACCACTAGAATACCAGGGGAGAAAATGGAAGTACCAGGATGGGCACTGGGGAACCAGAGAAGGGGGGAGGAACTACTAGACTACCAGGGGAACAAAAGGCAGCAGTAGGACAGGGATCAGAGAATGGGGGAGGGACCACTAGACTACCAGGGGAACAAAGAACAGCACTGGGATGGGGATTAGAGAATGGGGAAGGGACCACTAGACTACCAGGGGAGAAAACAGCAGTACCAGGATGGGAATCAGAGAATGGGACACGGGTGAGGGATCACTAGACTACCTGGGGAACAAAGATCAGCACCGGGATGGGATCAGAGAATGGGGGATGGGGGAGAGACCACTGGACTACCAGGACAAATATTATAACATTGGGGCTGGCAACTGGAGAACAGGGAGGGACCACTGTACTACCAATGATGCATATGGCAGCCACTACACATTAAGTCACTTCACTACCAGGCTAGCATTTGCTTGTAAATCACTTTGGGATATAATGTGTTTGAAAAGCGCTATATAAATCTTCCTTCTTCTTCTTCTTCATCTTCTTCAATGTACCTGTGACTACCAGAAATCGGAGTTTTACTATTCGAACACTAAAGATGTAACTATTAATGACTGTGAATGGTTATTTACTGTATGAACAGTAAAGTTAATTAGTGACAGACCTGGGACATGATTTTTGATTTAAAAAAATTGGGATTTAACATTGAAGTGCTCTACCATCCCTATACATATATATATATATATATATATATATATATATATATAGTATCTTAGAGGCAAAAACTCAGTTTAATGCATTAGTTAGGGTTGTTCCACAGCGACAACAGTGAGGAATGTGGAGTTAGGATTGAAAGCCCCTTGAACCCCCACCCATTACAATCAACTGGCATCGGGTGTGCATTGGTTGTCACCCCAACTCACCCCATCAGAATTGTGAAGAAGCAGAGGTATAGCAGAATGGAGTAAGAGTTAGGACTGACAACCCCAACGCTGCACTCTGATGCCGCTGGGTGTGTGGGCGGGGGTCTAAGGGGGCTTTCAACCCTAACACTGAATTTCCTCACTTTTGTTGCTGTGGAACAACCCTAACTAATGCATTAAATGGAGTTTTTTGCCTCTAATTTCCCTTCTTTTTGAGAATGATAATGAGAAATAGTGAATGTAATGCGGTGGCGCCATGTGCTGTCTTGTGACATAGTAACACGTTGCCCGCAAACGCAAATGGTAATGCGCATGGTGATGCAAAGCAAAACAGAAAGATAAACAGTACTGTAGACACAAATGATTAAAATAACGCAAACACAAGCGCAAATGAAAACACAAAGGGTAACGCATATGGTGCCATAGACGGGAACAGTAAGTGAAATGGGTCGGAACTGACTGGACAGTGCCGGTGGTGTCACCCAGCTGCACCCAGCAGGTGCTCAGGCTGGCACAGCATGGCTATCACTTTGGTACTACTGTCCCAGCATGACTGGTGTGTGTGGGTGCCTAGAGCACATCCTGGTGCACCTCCGAGGGCTGTCCCAGGGTTGCCTTGTCTGCAGTTCTGCCATCCCTTACATACCAAACTTTGCACAGCATGTTTTGTGGATGTGCACACATGCGCCCACACATTTTGGCTGAATATACACTTACATATTCAGGTGTCTGCCCCCTTTTTTTGCACTGCGCACAATATTTCTGCATGATCGTGTATTCAGAAATGCATGACACATCTCTCCCTTTCTGGGATCCGCAGCACTTCTCCATTTTGGGCCGTGCATCTTGTTTGAATATGTGGACCAGGATGTTTTGGGAAAGCATGCCAATCAGTGAGTGAAGCATGGTAAAAGCACAGGAGCTATGATGTTTGGGCTGGCTGAGGAGTGGGGGAATGAGCCTGGGCCTGTGCATTCAGAAGGGCGGGATTTTGGTTTCTTTTATATGTAGTCCTTGATGTGCTGGACCTTCATACAGTGATTTTATGCTGAGATAACATCACTTGTGAAGGTGGGCACTGACCAATCAGAGAACAAGAAATGTCTTTGTCATTGTGCACCCTCTCAACCTAGGGACTAAACGCTTGTCAATCTTCAAAACAATAGGTCCAGTAGTTTTGGCACTATTGAGCACATCAATATTGTAAAACTAGTCAAAATTAAGATTTTTTCCACAAAACCACACAGATTTAAAACCGGAAACTTTCAAGTTCTCTAAATAGTGGCTCAAAATAAGGCCTTAAATTGGTTTCACAATGCTAAAAAGGTCAAACTAAAAGTTATACATGGGGCACTACTGAGCAGTCGACAGAGAAAACAGCTCTTCACTTGCGCTCTGGGACAAAACTTACTTAAATAATTAAAATGTAACTTTTCTACTAACAAACATAATTTCTCAGTCTCTACTCTGGTGTATCAGAGACCATCTTTATGGGGAAGCCAAGAGGTGCAGCAGCAACTCCTGGTGACTTTCTCAAGCCCATGGTATATAAGAAAGTTGGGTGACCTGCACAACATGAGGCAACAGGGGACCCAATATAACACTAGCCGGAGAAGTGACACTACATACTATTAACACAATATAAGGTCAGTTGGTGCAAGCAGTGCAAGACTTGGACAAGAAATGTGATGGCCCGTGCCTCAGGGTAGCTACCCTGGAAACCTGCGTGGACAATTTGGACCAAGTAATGCAAGCATTGACTGCATCATCACTGAAATCCATCAACGTCACCACACTCCTAGTTAAAGAAAATTCCTCCTTCACTAGCATCTGCAGATGGTGGAAAATCATACACAGGAGCAAATTATCTGCAGTAGGGTTCACTGAAACAGCAGAAGGGGGCCTGGTCTAAACGTTGCCAGTGTGTTTCTATCTGAAATCTTGGGACTTGCTGAAGATGATCCTTCCCTAACCCATCTAAAAGCATACAGGATCATGCCACAGCAGCCACAAAACCTAGAACCTTTGTGGTGATCTGTACAGACTTAAGAGACAGGGAGAAAATCTTGGTCATGGGATGGAGGAAGTGGGAATTAAAATATGGAGAGGGCAACATCATGCTGTTCCTAGATCTGTCTTACAACTCAAGGCAAAGTAGGAAAGCCTTTGATGGCTTCTGTGGCCATCTCCGCCAACTCAGGATCCAACACCAGCTACTCTTACCCACAAAACTGCGCCTTTCATGGAATGGATATAATTTTTCTCTGAACCCAAGGAAGCTGAGAAATTAGTTTCATGGATTGAAGCAGAAGAATAATGGACTATATGGGACTAATTCTCAGGTTTGCTTACACAGTTACTAAAAGATTCTACTTCTCATTTTATTAAAATATGCATGCCCAGGTCCTATGCATAGGAAAACAAGGGAACAATACAAATTACAAATTCACCAAGATTGTTGTTTCAAATGGCAGAACTCTCTGCACTGTATGATGAGACTCCTAGGACTATCCTTCTCACCTTGACCACATGGTGCTGGGGCAACAAGAACTTTCTTTTCTTGGATAGACAGAACGACTCCTTAACATCAACTGTGACAGTCTGATGTTGTTACAAGTTCAATAATTGATTTCCCTTGGTATTGAGGGTAATAGTTACATTACATGTTTCTCCTTTTTTTAGCTACCGATAATGCCACCATGTGGTTTGCAAGCTCTGCATGACTGTTGCTTGTTGCATATCCTGTGAAACTGTTCAGTGGTTAAAAGTATTAATAAGTAATCGGGTTTATGTCAGTTATACCCTAGTCTGTGGGATCTTATTCTCAAAGCCTTCTGTGGGAGCTAGTGAGTTTTTCTTCCTGGAGTTTGGGAAGACCTATGTAACGCATTTTATTCAGTTGGAATAAGGGGATCTATAGACCAGAGACCCACTATGGTAAATGGGTACTTTGTGAATATATCCTTCAATGAATCCCCTAGATTCTGTCTGCATTCATCTTTTCTACAACTGTTGATTATAATGCACTAGTAAGTACTACCCTTCATTTTAGTATCTCTTGAGTGGGTGTTTGTTTATGTACTGTATGTCATTTGTAAGTGAATTATATTTGTCAATTGCCAACTTATTATCCTCATGTGGAATTATTGTAAGGCTTTTCTTGCAAAATCAACAAATTAAAATTAAAAAAAGGTTACACATGTTTTGTTGGACATAGAGTGGATGCATGAGCAAATAAAAAGAATAATTGAAAACATATATGAAAAAACTTGAGCTCTATTTTATTTTTGATTAACTAAACATAAAGTCAACTATATATGAAAAAAGAAACAAAACAATTATTTTGAAGTTTTTAAGCTGCCTTCCTTTGCTTCAGGTATTTTCTGACTCCAGGGGCCCCATATTTAAAAAGGGTCAAAAGAGGCACAATATTTACGTTGTGCTTGACCTTGCCCATGACCTCAAAGATGCTATATTCAGTCAGATTGTGCACCAGCACTATCCAGCTGAATATAGGGCATGTCAGTGCAGTGCGTTGGGTAGCGCTGCTCTGATATTGATCCTGGAGCTGCAATGATGAGCACCCCAGTCCCAATAGCACTTGGAGCCCTGATGCAGTTTTCGCCTGGCACCATGTAAATAAGCCCATTGGGCATGCAAAGAGCTAAGGGTCCATTTGCATGCCCATTATGAGCTCATTTGCATGGGAAGTAGTGGCAGGTTTGCGCCCATCCTGTGACCAGCCCCACCCACTCGAATCACCCATCTCTGTAAAAAGTAAAGCAGGCCCTGGTGTCCAGTGGTCCCCCTGTCCTCCAATCCCTGACCTCTTTAAAAATAAAGAATTGTCTTGTGTGCAGTGGTCCCCCCACCCTCCAATCTCCCTTCCTGTTCTAAATCAGTACAGTAGATGGTATGCACACTCCCTTTACAGTATGCAGGACACACGCTCCCTGTCATTGTATATGACAGCCAGCCAAGGTGGTGAGAGGGGGCTGTGCCAGTTCCCCTATGGGCATGGGCTCCCAGTGGTGCCAGTGATTATGGCAATGGGGAAGCAGGGTGGAGTACTCAGTGGGTGCAATGCAGGGTCTGCTATACACCAGGGACTTCTTGTACAAAACTGTGGTGAGTGCTCAGAGGATGGGGGGTGCCACTGGACAACAGGGAAGGTTTTCTTTCTACTGGGTCTGGGGATCAGAGGAGGTGGGACCACAAGACATCTGTAGATTCTTTATTTTTAATGGGGCCAGGGATCTGAGGGTGTGGGGGACCACTTAACACCAGGGGATACTTTATTTGTAATGGTGCTGGGGATTGGTGGGTGGGGGGACCACTGAACACCAGGGATTACTTTATTTAGAATGGAGTCAGGGATCTGAGGGTGAGGGCACTAATGAACACCAGCGAATGCTTTATTTAGAAAATGGACAAGATTGATGGGCAGGTGGGAACCACTGAACACCAGGGAATAATTTGATTTCAATGGGGTCTGGGATCTGAGGATGGGGGACCCTTGGACACCAAGGAATAAAGTAATTTTAATGGATACCAGGGAATACTTCATCCTGAAAGTGTACAGGGATCGAGGGTGGGGTGTCACTAGACCTGAGGGAGAAGCAGTGCTCCTTAAACTGCCAACACAGTTGTTGGCTGCGGTGGCTCCACCAGCCACTAGGGTTGCCCAGAGTAAGTCTGACTTCTTCTCAGCAGTAACTGCACAGTGCAAGGTAGCCTGTTCTATTCCTTTTTTACAGCACTATCGGGCTGAATATTTTGCTGTGCCTATATTCATGTCCCCACCCCTCTCTTTGCACACCTATCCTTGCACGCAAGTGAACCCATTTAATGTGCACACCTGACTCCTTTGAATATTGAGCATGGGTGCAAACCCAGGGAAAACAGCGGAAAATCACTTTGCCCACTGGGCAAACCTTTGAATATTTAGCCCCAGGTGCCTACTCCCAGTGTCAGGCCCCCTCCTGATGAAGGGTAGTTAGTGCTTCAAAGCGCCGAGACTGGAAGTTTTGGTGGAGGTTGCAGCTTTTCACTTTTGCACATTGTGTGCTTTATTTTTATGCTTACAGTTGTAAGTACTAAATTATTTATTCAATAAAAAATACTCTCACTGAATTCTGATTGAGTCTGGAGTGCTAGATTTACTTCTTTTATTTCCCCTCCCCACTAGTTTTGATATGAGGTGCCCAATACTGGTGTCGGGTATTAAATTTTGATGGCACTGGGTGCCTAATCCCAATGACTTGCTAACAGCCTAGGAATTTGCAGTAATCCCAGAGTCTCACAAACTACATTTTCTGTTGGCCACTAAGGTTTCAGTAGCCCTAGTCTCTGCCTTGGAAGTGATCAAAATGTCTTGGTCTATGTTACCAGTTCTATTGTTTCATGTTCATGGCTCTGGTTGGTGGTTGACAGAGTTTCTCTGCTTGTTTGTTTACAATGTTATGTTGTTGCTATTAAGTGCCAGAGCTAGCACGTGTTATTTATTTTTTGGATGAGTCTGAAGTTCATGTTATATTTTACATTTCTACATACTCTCTCTGTTCCTGGACACTGCTGTGGACATGGGAGACGGGAGACGCACTCGACTGAAACCAGGGGGTTCATGGTCTGGGCTACCCACATTTTGGAAGGCATCAATGTGGCAAATCTTGGTAAGATGCTACTATGGCTAATATATACTTTTTGCTGTTCACAGTAAATATCAGGGGCTGGATTTTCAGAGCTCCAGGGATGCTGCAAGCCCCTGGTATGCCAAACAAATGGCGCGCAGCTTGTGGCAGTCCTTGTCAACTATTGGGATTTTCAATCCCTTGCACCGAGTGCCCCTCCTTACACCATGGTTTTGTGGTCAGGTGTGTGCCACCCCTGGGAGGCAATTACATGGTGCTTGCACCAGAGCATTGGTGCAAGCTGCCGTAAACTGCGTAAAATGTTGCAATTGCACCCGAGCTTTGAAAATCTGATGCAGTTGCGGCAAAGAGGGTTGGCGCACCGTGAATGTTAAAGTCTTGTGGCACAGGGTGGGACACCAGCCCTGTGCCAATGTTTGAAAATCTGGCCCCAGTAGTCAAACCAATACCATAAGTGCTTCAAAATATAGCACAGATGAAGTGGACTAAGCCAGACATGATAAACCATCAGGAAATCCATCTGGATTCTGTGGAACACTCAAAGCTGGGGAATACTCCTTTCATATGTTTATGCCACTTCTATGAAGAGTGAAAAATATAACAGGGTTACTATACTGGTTCCAAAATAAATACATTTTTCAGAAGCAAGGGTAGTTACTGACAAACAAGGTTGCTGGTATTAGTCCAGGGTATGCTCAATGGAACTGAGGTCACATTGACTAATATATCCTGGGCTCTAACACTCCCTTTCTACAAAAATTGCTAGATACTATTCAGATACACACAAAAGGAGTGTTACTAGCAGGAGATTTTAATCTTTTAATGTCTAATATATATTTTATTTATTTAAAAATTTGATAACCCGGAAAGGCACACTGACCTAGCCTCATTTCCAGGTGCAACCCAGGGAAAGGGAAAAGGGGAGAATTCAGGCAGGCAATTACAACAATGAAGTGCAATGACAGCAGTTGCAAGTGCAAGTTCAAAAGACAACAAAATCAGAGATACAATACTTGGAAGTAAAAACAATGACTGTACACAGGATTCTTAGAATTTTATAAGGGCAGACAGCAGAGGATCTAAACAAATTGAGTTGGGACAGGATGAGCCTTCCCTTTGAGAGAGGGGGTGAGAGGTTAAGAGGACATATGAAAAGTAGGGGTTTAGCAATCATAAAGAGAACTGGAGTCAGAGGAGGGAGAGGAGGGAGGAGGGAGGGTTAGTGTATACGTTAGGTGAGTTACTCAATTAGGCCACGCAACAAGGGTGGCCGGGAAAATGTTGTGATTGACAGGGGCATTCAGGATTTTGCAGTGACCTGCACTCACAATGTTTTGCAACTATACTGTTCACCTCCGTCCCACTCATGCCCAGACCCAGAGGTGATGATATCTAGTGTTGGGGTGCAGGGCGGGTGAAGCCCCCCACAAAAACTAACCCTGCTCCACTGGTGTCCCGTGTCAGCTGAACTGTCTTGTGGCAGAATGTGGGGCCACAGTCATTGTGGGCAACATGTTTCTGGTGCTGTCATTTGGTTTTACTATAGTGAGGTGACATCCCTGACAGCAACAGACACAATGCCGTGTGTACTGTCAGGGATGTGTGTGTTTCCTTTGGGGGGGCTGCACCCCCGAACCCCCCATGTTGTGGGCTCTACCCCCACACACCCCCAGTTTCTAAATATTCAACTCCTAGTTGGAATTGTCTCAGGGAGGGGGCGAAACATCAGGCAATGCAGTGCCAGTGCCAGCGGGGACCATCACAGTGACCCGTCATTGTTGGTTGAATTCTGTCACTGTGATGGTTTTTGCTCTTGTGGTTTTGGTAGATGCTGTCATTTATGGCAACCAGATTCATGTCGCACCACAGTGACAGAACCGAGAGTTAGAAGGGGGCGTGACAGGAATAAGTAGGGGGATTTTGAGCTTTATTAGGTGCTTTAGAGATGGTAGAGGTGGGGCATGACAAAGAAGAGATAGAAGCCATTTTCAAAGGGAGAGGAGCCAGTAAGAGAAAGCAGCCTGGCCAATGCATAAGCGAGGGTGAAAGTGAGGGATTGAAAAGGAGCGGAAGTTTCTAGTGTGAAGTGGGTAAGGGTAGGAGCCAGAGAGGGAGAGGAAAGAAGAGAAGATAGATAACAAGTATCTACCAATGAGGGCTGAGCAGTAAGACTGATAATGTAAGGGTAGGGGGGTGATGGAAAGGTAGGAGTAGAGCGAGCAATGATGGGTGTGGTGAGGAGAGTTTGAGACAAAGCAACAGAAGGCACTGCAGAGGGTATCCAGTCTGGTAAGGGTAGAGGGAGGGGCTTTACTGTAGACCACGTATGGATATTTATTTATTTCTCAGATTACAATACCTTTGAGCCAGAAGCTCTTTTACAGAGGTTCCACATTAGAAGGTAGACATAACAGTTTATATATCAATTAGGCATAACAGTTTACATATCAATCAGAACAGAGACATAGTCAAAAATAGGGAGGATCATTTTGATAAGCATATCCCTGTGGACTTTCAGTGGGGAGACAGACTTTGTTGCAATAAAGGATGCCTAGCTTAGGGCAAAGCTTAGAGTGTATTGCATTGAAGTGGGCCAAGAAGTCCAGATTGCCATGGATCCACACACCAAGATATCTGTAAGTGTGGACAACCTCCAGTTGGGTACCATCGAGAGTAGAGGAGACTGGAGAAGATGAGAGTCTTGCTAGCTGTTGTCTATTGCCAAAGGTAATGGACACAGTTTTCTTGGTGTTTACTCTGAGCTGCTTGGAATAGAACCAGCATAATGCATTATGGGACTCACACTGGAATAAGGATACAACAGCAGACATGGAGGGGCCAGATGCATAGATGACTGTGACATCAGCATACATTCGTATATCGAAGGAAACACAGATGGATGGTAGATTGTTGAGAAAAATGGAAAATAGTATGGGGCCCAAGATGGAGCTCTGGGAGACTCCTGCCAGAATGGGGAGGTGGGGATGATACATCTCCTGCCTGAACAGACTACTGGCGGTTAATAAAGTATGAGTGGAATCACTTAACTGCAGGAGTTGAGAGACTGACTGAGGCCAGTTTGTTCAGGAGGAGAGGGTCGGATACCAAATCAAAAGCCTTTGCAAGATTTATAAAAATGGCTGCTAATAGGTGGGATACCTCCAATCCACACCCCCAAGGCAATCTGCAGCTCATAAATATTACATACACAGAACGGAGGTCTTGGGTAGGTGGATGTTTGGAGGGACATGCTCCTGGGCAAAAGGGACTATACATATTATTCATCAGTGCATGGAACCTAATCAAGAATAGACTACTTTTTTACTTAAAAGGAGGATGTCCACTGGATACAAGAATGTTGCCTATGGGAAATAACATTCTCTGACCACTCCCATCACTGAGCAAATAGTCCTTCACCTGAAGAAACTATGTTTATTCTGGGGCTTAATGGTTTGGATCTAATGTCTGAAGAATTAAAAAAATGAATCTAGGAGAAATCTGAGTAAATACCCTTGGACAATTATGGTCCTGAAATCTATTGGGCTACTCTGTGGGACATGATTAAAACAGTACTACAAGGACATATAGTAGTATTGCCTATTTTACATGTAAGAAAACAGAGAGGGATAAATACAGAGGGAATTTGAAGGATACCATATGTTTGCTGCAAAAATATTCATAAGCAAAGGACTATATGAGGTTCAAAAGAGAGCTAGATGACCTCTGCTGCAAACAGAGATATCTTTCATGCTTCTATGGCAGAAGTTCTATAAAGTTGGGGCAAGCATGACTGGAGTACTGGTTTCTGTGATAAGACATCAGAAAGCTAGGGCCACCACTGCCTCCAGTAAACACCTAGTCAGTACTGGCCATTATACACAGATTTTGTTTGCAGGGTAAGCAAGGCATTTGACATAGCAGCTTTTATGGAATAGTATCAAAATGTATATGCTCAGGGTGTGGTTCCCAAGCCCCTGAGATTACTACCTACTTAGACAATTTACACCTTCCCCAGCTAAACCCAAACAGAATCCCCACCTTGACAGAATAAATATTGGATGAGGAAAGTTTGGGTGATATTCAATGCTGAAAAAGGACCCAGGCCTTGATGACTACTTATTTATTTATTTAGTCAGTCATAGGAATTACAACCCTTTGAGTCATAGACTCATTTACAAAGGCTCCGCATCAGCATAGTCATACATTCAGAGACAGTATATTAGTGGGACATCACATTTCAAGTATTTACATATAATAGCCAAGGTGGCTGAAGAGCTATACATGTAGTAGCTAGGGTATTGATATTAGTACAGAGGAACAATTACAGAGCAAGTGCAGCCTCTGGGGCATTTTCATGTAGTAAAAACAGTGATCAATACATTAGTGAGACAACACAGTTAAAGCAAAGTATTTACATATAATAGCCTGGGTGACTGTTGACCTATACATGTAGTAGCTAGGGTATTGTATTAGTACAGGTGATATAGTTACAGTGTGGGTACAGCCTCTAGGGCATTGTCAAACAGCAGAGACAGAGATCAGCAGCAAAGATGTCTTATACAGTTAGTCGTATACAGTTGATTGCAATGTCAATGGGAGTGGCTAGGCAGCTCTGTGCAGGTCAGTTAGGAGTATTAGCAGTTGCACTAGCATTGGCACAAGGGGCGAATGTGTTTTTTTAGGGTGGTCTTGAAATGTCCTAGCTTGGGAATGGAGGTTATGGATGGGGGGAGCTCATTGTACCAGGCAGGAGCTCTATAGAGGAATGATCTCTGAGCTAGGGAGGTTCTGACCCTGGGCACGGTCCACAGATGTTTGTTGGCAGAATGAGTGGTCGCAATGCAGGAACATGAGAGTAGTGAGGCCGAGACCCCCAGTGGAGTTAACCCTAGGTGGATTTTTTTGGTGAGGAGACAGGATTGATATTGCAGTCTTTCCTTCCTCCAGGGTGAGAATGTTCATAACAGCGTAGATGGTGCAAGTATGGGAGCGTTTATCTGCACCTAGGAGGAGTTGGCACACTTTATTAATGGCTATGTGAATTTTGTTTAGAGTGGTGCTGTCCGCAGCAGACTACATGGGGAGCCCATAGCCAACGAGAGAGAGGACAGAAGAGGTGACAGCCAGATTGAGAGCCTCTGGCATCAGGCAGTCTTTGTGCTGGTATAGGAGGCCAACACAGGTATTAATGGCTAAGGTCGGGATGTTAATGTGGGCATGGAAGGATAGGGAGGTGTCAAAGGTAAGGCCGAGGTATTTATAAGTGACTACTTGTTCCAGGGGAGTGAGCTTGGAGAGGATTTTAGTTCAGTGTCCTTGGCCTTGCTCTGCCGGTGGGCAAATAGCATGGCTTTTGTTTTTTTGATGTTGACCACAAGTCTGCAACTGGTGAACCAACTTTCAATCTGATAGAATCTGAGTCTTGGAGGGAGGCTATAGGTTGTCAGGGCAAGGGTGCACAGCATAGAGAACCGCATCATCAGCATATAGCAGTAAGTTACCGGAGCAGGATTTGGGTAGTGCATTTAAATAGATACTGAAGAGTAGGGGGCCCAATATGGATCCCTGGAGGACCCCCAAGTGGACAGGCATGGTGGAAGATAGGGTGTCATTTATCTTAACACATTGGGATCTAGAAGTAAGGTAGCTATTGAACCAGGAGAGTGGTCCGCATGACAGACCAGTTTGGTGGAGTATGTCCAGGAAGAGTGGGTGGGAGACCGTATCAAAGGCCTTAGAGAGGTCCATGAAGATGGCTCTGGCAAGTTGTTTACGGTCAAGGGCAGAGTGAATGAAATTGGAGAATTCACTGAGGGTGGTGGTTGTGCTATGGCCTGATCTGAAGCCATGTTGTTCACTATATAATAAATTGTGGGCTCTCAGATACCGTGAGTTGGTCAGAAATGATTTTTCAAGGGCTTTTGAGAGGGAAAGGATGGAGATGGGCCGATAGTTGTTGGGGTTGGTATTGTCTCCACATTTTAGTATTGGGTAATTGTAGCAGTTTTCCAGGTTATTTGGAACTGCCCAAGCATAGGGAGCAGTTAAGGAGGCCTGTCGCAAAAGAACAGTGTCAAGATCCCAGTAGAGGATTTTCATGTCAAAAGAGTCTTGCAATAGTTGAGCCACTGAGAGCTTTGGAGAGGTAGGATTTGGCTTCCTGGTTTTAATGACCCTAAGGTAGAAAGGGGCACTAGAGGTTTGGTTCAGAGGTAGCTGGATAGGGTCAGAAAGTCTCTCGGGAGGACTGTACTAAGATTGGAAAAGGTTGAGTTAAGGCAGCTAGCGATAGTCTGTGGGTCGGTTGAGGTGGCATTGTTGATGCAGAGCTGGGAGGGTAGGGGGAGGCAGGATTTGCCATTAAGATCTTTAATGTTGTCCCAAAACATTCATACACTCTCCCAGGAAGAAGCCAGGGTGTCTTTATAATATTCAGCCTTGGCCTTGTGTATGGTCCAGGTGCACCTATTGCATTCTGCTTTGTAGGCTAATCTGTCTGCTTAGGAGCCAGCTTCAACAGCTCCGTGCCAGAGGTCATCCCTTTGTTTTAGTTGCTGCCGTAATGAGTGCCTTATCCATAGGACATTATGTTTTACAGTTTGCTTTAGTCAGGGCAAAATGTCACATGCTTTGTTGAATGAGCATGTGAAGTAATCAAGGGCCAGGTCAATGTTAGGGGCCTGGGTTATAGGGGCCCAGTCTCACTGGGCCAGATAATTTGGATTTTTTGAAGGCCACCTGGTCATAAACACCTGCGGGTGGAGACACTAGGTTGGGGTTTGGGCAGGTGGCATGACCAGGAGAAAAGGACAGGGGAGTGGTCACTCAGAGAGTCTAGAAGGACCACTAGGTCAGAGATTCTATGCGGTCAGTTAGTTAGTAGTATGTCTAGTAGGGTCTGGGAGCCATTTGTGGTGTTAACCCTGGTGGGTTGGTGGACGAGCTGGGTGTGATCCAGTGCTGCAAAGGCTTCCTTGATGGCAGCTGCTGAATTGGAAGCCAGTTTACTTTAGATCACCAACCAGGATATGCTCTGTTTTTGGAGGAAGTTGGAAATATAGTTTGAGAGGGATTGTATGGCCACAGCTTGGTGCATGGGGAACATACACTGCTGTGATGGTTAGGGGAGCCCTCACAGGTCCAAGGTAAGTTTTATGGTTAAGGCTTGGGCGCCATGGTCTAGTGAGGGGATCAGGAGAGCTTGGTTCAGTAGGGAGTCTCGAACATAGAAGGCACATCCACTACCCCATTTTCCCATTCTGTCAGCTCTTTGTAGAGTGAAGCCTGGAAAGCTGATGAATGAATCTGTTTTTTTTTGAAAGGCATGTTTCAGTGAGTGCAAGGACATCCAGCTGGTGTTGCGCTAGCCAGCTTTGGAAAGATGCTGTTTTTTTGGGAAGGCTGCAGATATTCATGGCAGCTATACACAGCCCTTGGTATAGTTTCTGTTGACTACTGGTGGTGGGGCCTGGGTTGGGGTGAATATTTCCAGATATGAGAAGTAGTAGGGCTAGGACCCTGAGGAGAGCAAGGGACCATTTTTTGGTGATTGTGCACAGGTGAGGCATATGTTTAGAGGGAGTATTTATAGAGTATTATAAAGCATTTGCACAGCAATTAATACCATAGCATATTAGGACATTCAGTTCAATGCTGATGGGGGATGTCTCTAACACATGGCAGTACACTACCATTTCTGAAATTCCAAAGCTGGGTAAAAACCACACATTTATTTATTTATTTATTTAAGATATTACTGGGATAGACACACTGAGCCAGAGCTCGTTTCCAGGTGCAACCCTATGGGAAGGGATACTGCAATGAGTGAAACAACAACGGCAAAGTGACAACAACAGGTGCATATATATGAGCAATCTCAGTACAAGTAATGAGTTTCTGAAAAAGAGGAAAAACAATGTACAACATGTACAAAGTACATTGGCTATGAGGATAGCCAGGATGAAAGTTAAGGGAGCATTCAGCTTATGTTTGGCAAAATATCTGTAACAGAATCATAGTAGCATAAAATTCTGATTACAGAGTACACTGAGCAGGATTTTTGAAGAGGGGGCTCAGGGCTTGCATCCAGCCCTGCACCACAGGACTTAGAAATCTGTGGTGTGCCAACCTCCTTTGCCGCAACTGCACCCGATTTTTAAATCTCTGATGCAGCTGTGACAGTTTTCATGATTTATGGCAGCTTGCATCAAATGTCCAGTACAGGCCCCATCACTCTGACTCCTGGATGTGGCTTAGGCTAGACCATATGAATGTGGTCTAAGGACTCATGTCTGTCACAAGCATTTGAAAATTGGGAGCCGTGGCGAGAGAATGGCGCAAGCCCTGTCTGACATATGTTTGGCACACCAGGTGCTTGCGTCAGTAATAGGAGTTTGAATATCCAGCCCACTGAGTTTAAGATATACAATTAAATAAGATGTAAAATAGGTAAAACGGTGTGTGGGAGAGAGTAAGGCTTCTGTTGTTGTTTTAATGTGGAGAGAAGAGGAAGAACTCTAGCTACAGGTACATGGATTTGAGAAGTGTGTCAGTAAGAGTGGTTTAAGAGAGTGCAGGGAGACAGAGAGACAGATGGGGAGAGGGAGGCTGTTCCAGTGTTGGAAGACAGATAGAGAAAGCAGACTGGCATGCTACAGATTTACTATGGATATGAAAAGAACAAGCAGCAGATGATTGGAGGGAGAAGGAAGAGGAGATAGCAGGGATAAGGAGAGGAGTGTTAAATGGGAACAATGGCAAGTCAGTATTTGGTCATGAGAATGGAACAGTGTGAGAGATGCCTGTCCTCAAGGGAGGGAAGAGAGATTAACATATAGGAGCAGTGATGGGTGAGAGAAAGAACACTAACAGCAAAGCAACAGAAGGAAAAGGGAGTCCAGCCCAGCAAGAGTAGACTTTGGTGCAGCACTATAAAATATACCTGCATAGTGAAACACTGGCAAGATCATCTTAAGGATGATTCTCAGCAGACCAGGACAGGAAGACAGGACTTCTTTCGGCATAGCACATCAAGCTCAGGGTGAGATTTTCTATGCATTGCAACAACATGAGTGGAAAAGATGAGCTTATAGTCCAGCCACACCACAAAGTATTTGAATTGGGGTACCTCCGCAAGTGGGTTGCCATCCAGATATTTGAAGGCAGGTGTGTTGGAGCCCTTCTGGTCTCTGTCTAGTGCCAAAATTCAGGGAGACAGTTTCTTTGGCATTTAGTGAGACCTGATTTGAGAGGAATCAGTTTTGGACATTGCTAAAGTCATGCTGGAGTGATGATTCCAGCTCAGAGACCGAAACACCTGAAGCAAATAGAATTGTGTCATTTGCATACATGTGTATGAGTGAGGAGACACAGGTGGATGGGGATCATTTAAGAAGGTGGAGAAAAGGCGTTGTCTGAGGATGGAGACCTGGGGACACCATACTTCATCGGCAGGAGGTGATAAGTCATCAACAACGGGATTGACTGGAACTGATCTGATACATAAGAGTGGAACCATCTGACTGCCAAGTTGGACAGGCCAGCAATACCTAAGTTGCCAAACGGAAGGGGATAATCCGCAGTATCAAAGGCCTTTTCTAGGTCTATGAAAATGGCCCTGATTCATGTGTGTCAGCACAAAGTCTGTGATCTGGGGGAAGGAGGAGATGGTGCTGTGGTGTTTATGGTAGCAAGACTGGAAAGGGGAGAGGAAAGAAGAGGAGTCAAGAAAGATTAAGGCTGGAAGAGAACAAGTGTTTTGTGAACCTTAGCCAGGTCAAGGAGCAGTGTGATGGGCCATTTGTTACCTGGGGAAGAAGAGTCACCCCTTTTGAGGAGCTGGAGCACTTCAACCTGCTTTCAGAACTGGGGAACAGACCCAAGTTGAAAAGTAGGATTGATAACAGTGGCATGAGGGGCAGTGATGGCCATCATAGAGGGTTCAAGAAGATTGGTATCCAGTTATCGGAGCTTTGCACTTTAGGGTATTAGGAAACAGTAAGCAGCGAGGGTGGTCTGTGAGAAGACTGTAGAGAAGGAAAAGATGCTGAGGTTGAAGGAGGGTGCCTGAAGCATTTGGGGAGAGACAGGGCACACCGGGGGGGTGAGGGAGGGAAGGAGGGAGTAGAGAGAGAGGGCACAGGATGGGACAACATTGTTAAAGGTGTCATGTGACTGGTACCATCCTATTTCAGTTCTTAATGAGGACTATGAGAAGGTAGTTCTAAAAATTCAGTGGCCTCCTCCTGACTAAAGAGGGAGTCAGAGCACTGGGGCAGAAATTTGACATCCACATAGGACATTTAAAGTAGTGGGAGGGGAGATGATGGTAGCTCTAGGAGAAGCACATATAGAGCCTGATGTCTCTCCCCCTCCAGCTAGCACCAAATCTACACACTCCAGGAAAGAAAAAGCAGATAGCCAGGAACATAAATCCCTTTCCAGCTCTGATGTTGACCATCACAATGGAAAGGGAGGAACCATAAACAGGGAAAACTACAAAGGGATGAACAATAAGATCAAGGGAGGCATGACAAACAAAACAAAACAGCAAGAGTGGTCAGCACTATGCCTCAATGCACACAGTCTGGCTTACAAGATGACTGACCTCACTGTCACAATAGCTGAGGCAGGACTAGACTGGGTGACCATGACTGAAATATGGTTCACAAATAATTATGGTTGGGAGGTGACTATCCCAGGGTACAACTTGTTTAGGAGAGATAGGACTGGGAAAAAGGGAGGGAAGATAGCTATTTATGTTAAGGATACCATCAATGCTACAGAAATGCAACAGGCACTAGGGGAAACAGAGGCTCTATGGATCTCAATAGGGGCTTGAACCTGGAAACCCATTCAGATCAGAAGAATCTACAGACCCCCAAATCAGGAGGAAGTAAAGGATAAGGAAATCCTGGAAACCATCCTCCAGATGTCAGACAAAGGGGACATGGTGCTAGAGGGGGATTTCAATCTGCTGGACACAGATTGGAATACCCACACAGTGGAATCACAGAAGAGCAGGGAGTTCCCAGTCACACTACAGGAAGCAGGCCTAAGTCAACTAGTGACATCACCAACAGGGAGTAACACAGTTCTGGATCTGATATTCACAAATAGGGTTATGGATGTCAAAGTAGGGAACCACCTGGGCAACAGTGATCATAACACGGTATGATTCAGAGTAAAAAGGACTGTAGACTCCACACACTTCAAATTGAAGGTCCTTGAATTCAGGAGGGCAGATTCACAAACGTGAAGGCCTGCCAAAGAGACAACCTTAGTAACTTGACAGAAGAGAGCGTTGTGGAATATTGGAGAAGGTTGAAGGAAGCAATAACCATGGTCACATCACAGTGTGCCTGTCAGGCTAGTAAGAACAAAAGGAGGAAAACCCCACTATGGGTTTCCCAAGGAGGTGGCAACCATGGTGAGAGAAAAGTGCATAGCCTCCAGAAAGTACAAGGAGTCAGGGAAGGAGGCAGACAAAACAGAATATAAACAGAAACTAAAAGAGATGGAAAGTGATAAGAAAGGCAAAGGCTCAAACAGAGGTTAGGATAGCTCAGGAATTAAAAAAGGGTAACAAAACCTCCTACAGGTACATACATGAAAAAGGGAAGACCAAAGTGGGCATTGTTAGAATCACAAAAAAAGACAGACAAGCCACAAAGCAAGATGGGAAGAAGGCAGAGGCATTCAATGAGTACTTCTGCTCAGTCTTCACACAGGAAGCAGACAATGGGGCCAGATGGGGTGCACCCCAGGGTCCTTAAAGAGCTAAGAGAGGTGGTGGCTGAACCTCTGGCTATCCTGTTTAGCCAATCACTGGAAACAGGGGAGGTACCCAAAGACTGGAGGACAGCAGATGTAGTCCCCTTATACAAAAGTGGGAACAAAGAGGAAGCAGGGAACTACAGACCAGTCAGCCTCACCTCGGTGGTGGGAAAGATCATGGAAGCACTTCTGAAGGAGAGATTGGTGGAACATCTGGTTGTCAATGGACTACAGGACCCAAGGCAGCATGATTCACCCAGGGGAGGTCATGTCAGACCAATCTCATTGAATTTTTGACTGGGTGACTAGGAGGTGGATCAGGGGAGGGCAGTGACATGGCCTATCTGGACTTCAGCAAGGCCTTTGACACTGTGCCATAGAGAAGACTATTACACAAACTGGGGAATATGGGTGTGGGCAGGACAGTTGTGTGGTGGGTAGGTAACTGGCTGGGTGGCAGGACACAGAGGGTGATGGTAAATGGCTGTCACTCCACAGAGGAAGAGTGACCAGTGGGTACCACAGGGATCAGTGCTGGGACCGGTCCTATTCAACATCTTCATCAGTGACATTCAGGATCTAGAAGGCAGAATTTCACTGTTCGCTGATGACACAAAGCTCTGTAACAGAGTAGACACACCAGAGGGTGTAGACAGAATGAGAAGGACCTGCAGAAACTTGAAGAATGGTCAAGGGTTTGGCAGTTGAAATTCAATGCAAAGAAGTCAAGATAATGCATATGGGGCACAAAACCCTGGCACAATATATCAGTTGGGGTGAGGATATAGCATGCACCAAGCAAGAAAGGGATCTTGGGGTTGTCATCTCTGATGACCTCAAGGGGAAACAGTGTGACAAGGCATCAGGTAAAGCAAATAGGATGCTGGGATGTAAGGCAGGGGCATCACCAGCAGGAAAGGAGGTCATAATTCGCTATACAAGACACTAGTGAGGCCCCACCTGGAGTACACAGTACAGTTCTGGAGACCATACCTACGTAAGGACATAGACAGGGTAGAGAAGGTTCAGAGGAGGGCAACAAAGATGGTGCATGGATTGCATCACAAGTCCTATGAAGACAGGTTGAAGGAACTGAACATGTACTCCCTGGAGGAGAGGAGGGAGAGAGGGGATATGATAGAGACATACAAGTATCTTACAAGGAGAAACAGAGTGCAGGAAAACACTATTTTTAAGCGAAAAAGATGTTCCAGGACTAGAGGGCATGGGATGAAGTTGGAGGGAGGATGATTCAGAGGAAACATGCGAAAGAATTTCTTCACAGAATGGGTGGTGGACAAGTGGAACACCCTGCCAGAGGAAGTGGTGGGGGCTGAAACAATCACGGGATTTAAGAATGCATGGGATAGACATAAAGGAATTCTAGAGGTCATGGGTAAGGGGAAACAGACTTCTAGGAAAACAAACTGAACTTACAAGCTCAAATGGGCAGACTGGGTGGGCCATAGGCCCTTATCTGCCGACACTGTCTATGTATCTATGTATCTATGTACAATAACGGATCAACAATAGGCATAAAGAAGTGTCCGATTGAAGAAATAGACATGGGTCCCTTCACAGAGGAAAGGGTCCTGGAGGAAACAGACAAGTTAAAGGTAGATAAAGCTATGGGGCCAGATGGGATACACCTAAGAATACTGAAAGAACTAGGGAGGGAACTGGCAGCCCCCTTAGCAGTGCTTTTCAACAAATCATTAAGGAGTGGGTAGCTGCCGGAGGATTGGAAGAGTGCAACAGTAGTACCACTCCACAAGAGTGGAAGCAAGGAACAGCCAGGTAACTACTGTCCGGTTAGTCTAATGTCCGTCATGGGAAAACTGATGGAGTCCCTGCTGAAGGAAAGAATCATAGCTTTCTTGGAGCAAACTGGTCAGCTCGACAAAGATCAACACGGTTTCACAGCAGGGGGGTCCTGCCAGACAAACCTGGCTGATTTTTTCAATTGGGTCACCAAAACAGTGCATCAAGGTGGGGCAGTAGATGTGGTTTACCTGGACTTCAGCAAAGCTGTTGGCTCCGTTTCACACAGGAGACTAGTCAAAAAACAGGAGAACATGGGAATTGGGCCCGAGGCTACAAACTGGGTCAGAAACTGGTTACATGGGAGAACTCAAAGAGTATTAGTAACTGGCACTCTGTGGAGGGGAGGGTGACTAGTGGGGTTCTGCAGGGCTCCGTTCTGGGGCCAGTCCTCTTCAACATATTCATCAGTGACATTGCAGATGAACTGAAGGGGAAAGGTGTGCCTGTTTGCAGATGACACCAAAATTGGCAACAGGGTAGACACAACAGAGGGACAGCAAAGCATGGAAGCTGATTTCCAAAAACTGGAGGAGTGGTCCAAGACCTGGCAATTGAAATTGAGTGCCAATAAATGCAAGGTCATGCACCTGGGAAAGTGTAACCCAGGGAAACTGTACTCAATTGGAGGGGAGCAGCTGATGGCTACCAGGCAGGAGCGAGACCAAGGGGTAATCATATCAGATGACCTCAAGGTCAATAGACAATGTGAAAAGGCAACACTAAATGCTAGTGATATCCTGAGATACATAGGGAGGGGCATCAAGAGCAGAAGGCATGAAGTAATCATGCCCCTGTATCGGTCCCTGGTCAGGCCTCACCTGGAGTACTGTGTCCAATTCTGGAGGCCACACCTCAGGAAGGAAATGAATAGGCTGGAGATGGTACAGAGAAGAGCAACAAAGATGGTGCAGGGCTTGCATTAGAAACCATACAAGGCAAGACTGGATGACCTCAAATTATACTCCATAGAACAATGCAGCAATCATGGGGACATGATAGAACCATTCAAATATCTTAAAGGCAACAACAGGGTGCATGTGAGAACCCCTTTCAGGTAAAGGACTACAACAGGACTAGAGGGCACAACCTTGGACCTAAGGGAGGAAAGTTCAGAAGCAATACTGAAGAAATCCTTCTTCACAGAGCGTGTTGTGGAACCATGGAATAGCCTGCTGGAGGGGTGGTGAGCCAAGACAGTGGGGAATCTGGGCTACATGGGACAGACACTGTGGACACATAAGCAGGCAGCTAAGTAGGGGGTAGGAAGCCAAGGGCAGACTTAATGGATCGTACGGTCCCCATCTGCTGACAACTTCTATGTTTCTTCATGGCACAATTGTATGCAGGGTAGACCAGACATTTCTCAGCTGATGTATAATCAACTCAGATCAAATTGGGTTCATGCAGACCCAACAAATGCTGGATAATATTAGAAAGACACTTCATATCCTATACACAATGCATAAGGTTAAACTTCCCTCCATACTAGTTGCTTTATATGCTGAAACGGTATTTGACTGGGTATACTGGCCTAAACTCTCATGTTCTTTTAGGATAGCACCACTTCAATACTTGTCCATCCCATAGCATATCAGAAACACTTTTTCCCTGCAAAGCTAAACCAGTTTTCAGAACTGAGCACAGTGGAGACTGACCAATCCATATCAGTTTTTCTCAGAGCTTCACTTCTACTCCTTTCCAAATCTGTGAGGGTGATACATTCTACTAGAGTGGGATTTTTGTTGTTACTTACAGACACATAACTTCCATACATCACAGCAGACAGCAGGCAGGGAGATAGAAATGCTCCCATCGGTTATCCAATCCTTTATCTTTTTTCTCTGTATTAGGCTTATTTCATACTTTGTTTCACCAATTTATGAGACAAATTATGCCTCACACACTGATAACACCTTAAATATTGCAGATAATTAGACTATAGAATCAAACATACTTATTAGTGATAAGGAGTGATATAAAGGCTGTATGGTACAACATAAGCTCATGTCATCACACGTGCAGCATGAATACATATGGAGACAACCTATTGCACATTTTCAATCATCAGTGATAATGGCTAATATGTCACTCAAAGGAGGGGTCTCTATGTTGGAGGGGATGTGGGGAGCAAAAGGCCCATCATACCCACATCACATGGTCATGCTTGAGTATTCAACCACTTTACAGACGATTGAATGTATTGAAATAGAAGTTATAGAAAGAGCAATAACTATTACGCCTAAGTCATACCTGTTACTTCAATTCCCAGAAAGTTATAGGTCCCCATATTCATTATCCATTGAGGCATATGTTGGGCTTAATAAATGTATAACTAGAAACCAGATTTATGATATGGAATGAATTAACTTCCTTCTGTTGACAGGATGGAACAGTTCAACTCAAGATTGGTCCCAGGATCCACTACATTATGAATATAGGTCCCAACATTTTTCCCTAGGAGTCTTATCCAGTAGATTGGGCCAATTCATTCTTTTGCCCTACATCAAGGTCTTGGTGTCCTTGCCCTCCTACTTATTTCAGTTTATACTACCTTATTCAGTACAGTTAATATTATGCACTCTGGGTTAGATGGGGAACTTTGCCCACTGAAAAACTAGGTTTTGACTCCATGTGCTCAATTTTCAAAAGCCAAACTTTGATACAAGGTGCATGAGCCAAATGGCTTTGATACAAATGGCACCTTGCATCAAGGTTTCTGGCCATCCCAATTTTCAAACACAGGCTGCTTTGAAAGCAGGATGCTTTTCACTGAAGCCACCCTGTGCCAACCTTCTGGCAGAAGTGCCCTTAAACCAGGTTGCAAGGGGGCTTGCATCATGATGGGGCTGCACCATCCCCTTTTATGGAATTTTATAAGCCTGCCATGTCCACAACAGGAGACTGAATTTAGACCAGGCAGGAGCTGGTTTTGGGCCCTGTGCCACTACTGGGTAGTGAAGTGACTGGAAGGAGCAAGGAAGGTGGGGACCAGGGTAAAGAGAGCAGTGAAGGTGCCATAAGGGGCAACGGGCATGGCGACAGTATGAGGGTATTGAGGAGGCACCAGCAGAGGTGCCATGTACCATGAGACATAGCTGATCAGCCCGGATAGAGGGTGGTGGGCAGGGACAGACCATGACCCAGACCACAGGTGGACACAGACCTTGCACCTTCCCCAGAGGACCCACAGACCCCTAAATGTGGTGGGTGGTACAGGCAGCAGGTTGCAGGGTGCCATCAGTGGACGAGTACTTTCTTTGGGCACCATGATATTCCCCTGGTACACAGTCCTGGATGCCCAACTACAATGCCAGGGTATGTGAGTTCTCTGGGGCAGGTTTCTGTCCACCTGGGGTCTGGGTCATGGCCTGTTCTTGCCCACCCCCACCCAGGCCAGTCAGCTCTGTCTCATGATGCATGGCACCTCCACTGGGTGCATTCTCAATATCCTTGCATTGCTGCCTTACCCTCTCTGTCCTATGGCACCCCACTGCTACTCTCTGCCCCCAGTCCCCTTTGCAGGCATCTTCACCCCCACCTTTGTGGCTTGGCTAGGGTTACACCATGGGGGTGCTTGACAGACCCTCCATCAAAGTCTTCAGGTGTGATAAATGTTTGGTAAGACCCTGCATCTGCAGCAACTCTCAGCACTTTGGCACAGGGACTCCCACTTTTATAAGATAGGATGCAGGGTCCCTGATGTACCCAGAGTGTGCTGCAGCCATAGATCAGCACAAATTGTGTCAATCTAAGGTCTGACTGAAAATTGAGCCCCATAATTTGAGGTACCCAGGAGCTCTAGAGAGATAGTAAATTTGAGGATCTTGTATTTCAAATGTGATCAGCACAAGACTGTACATTGTGATATTTTTAATAGAAACACAGTTATCAAATTTTAACCATGCTGCATTATTGATGTGTAAGAAAAGGGTCTTAATTTTAATATTTTCCATGCACTATTCATAATTCACAAATGAATAAACCTACACTTACCAAATCTGTCAGATTTAGAAATCTTGCCCCATAGGTTCTGTAAGCAACATTTGAGACCTCTTAAGTTCCAGGATGGCTCATTTATAAGCAGCTACATATGATGTTTTAATAATAAAGTGTTTACTTAACCTTAACTAAGGGGAAATTGTTTTACCAGGAAAGGAACACTAAGCTGAAACTTATTTCCAGGTGCAACCAGGGAACACAAGGGAGTTAAATGACTTGCTCAGGGTCACACAGTATGCAAGAGAAGGCTGTGGGATTCAAATGCAGGTCTCCAGGTTTGTAGCTCAGAGCTCCCAAACAACTGCAGTATACTGCCTCAACTAACTATAGTGCCACCTTTAATAGATAGATAAGATAGATAGGCCGGCCGCATGACTTTCAGGGTTGAGGCACTGACACCACACCTCATGCCACAAGGCAGTGGAAAGGAGAGGACAGAGTGTCCAGAGCACTGCCTCCCTCTCCTGGGAGGGGTGAGCTCACCTGCATGCACTAGTGGCTTCAGTGTATGCTGAGGGTGATGCAGTGCATGGGTGTCTAGAAGAGGGAGTGAGGCGACGGCAGATGTCCTGTGGGCAGGTTAGAGAGCTCACCCATCATACACTGGATGATGTTGCACGTCTGCATCTCCATGGGGAACTCGAAAGCAGAAAATCCACCAGGTACCCGGGAGCACTAACAGGAACAGGGCCACCCAACATGTTCAATGCCGGATCTGCCAAGCCAGCCTCTGTTACTACCTGCTCTCTGAGCACTCTAGAACGTAGATAGAGTGCCAGTCAGCTGGTGGCAGCCTTACCTGAGGGGTTCAGAGCCAGGGGATGGTGAGTCAGAGAAGCAGAGCAGGGACACTTGAGTCAGAGGCAAGATGGGGAGGTCCCGTGAGCGATTGTAGGTGAGTACCTAGGTCCTGTCAGAGAGAGTCCTATGAGGTCTGTGTATAAATAGAATTGTATAAAATAAAGAAAAAATATAGATAGGTTAGATAGATAGATAGATAGATAGATCAATTGATCGATAGGCAGACAGACAGACAGACACATGGATAGATAGATAGACAGACAGACAGACAGACAGACAGACAGACAGACAGACAGATGGATAATATATATATATATATATATCTGTTTGAAAAATGGTAACTAGGAAGAACCAAACTAAACCGAGGCTCATTTCCATGTGTGACCCAGTGGAATAGTTACAGAAGGGACAGAAAAAAACATATTACAGTATATTACCTGGTACAGACACAAAGCATAGAAACAGTACAAAAATTATACTTCTTTGTTACAAACTTGGAACAAATTAAAGTGCATGTATGTTGTGCAAATAAATGTGCAAGTAGAAACTGGGAGTTTAACAGCAAAGCAGTAAAGAGGCAAGCAATGCACTAGGATCGGTAAAAGACTAGGGAACACAAAAACCTGAGCTACCAAAATAACTAGTGGGGACCTCCTATGAAAAACAGGTGCAGGTGTGTGGTGGGAGGAGCTTCAGTTTGAAGGAGCATGAGGTTGAGGAATGGCAGAGGCCAAAGAGGAGCTGATTTCAGAGTGATGGCAGGTGATAGGAAAAGGCTGATTGCCCAACAGAGGAATGGGGGTGAGAAGTGGAGAAGGTCCTCTGGTCCCTAGAGAAGAGGGAATGTGGTGCATGGAGGAGGAGAGGTAGGAAGAAAGGGAGCAAAACCAGTACTTGAGATGAAGGAAGTCAATATGACTGGTGACATGAAGGTAAGGGAAGATGAATAGAGAGGATTAGAGGGAGCAGTTGTGTGTATGTGAAGGAAAGTTTGTTGTAAAGTGAAAAAAGGCATTGTGGAGAGTGTCCAGTCAGGTTAAGGAGGTGGAGGTGGAGGTGGCTGTATCACAGACCACATCTGCATAGTTGAAGACCAGAAGCACCATTTTGGTAACCAGGTCACAGTGGACCAGCAGGGGTAGGTAGTCTTTTTATAGTACAGGGCACCTAGCTTAGGGCAGAGTTTCACATGGATAATATCAATGTGGGTCAAGAAGTCAAGCTTGGTCAAGTGTAAAGCCAAACGCCATTGTACTTGGAACAGTTGCAGCACATCAAGAGGGGAGCCATCCGGCATTGTGAAAGCTGGAAGTCTCAAGAGCATGGCCAATTTTTGGCTGGTACCAAAGGTCATGGACACCATTTGTTTGGTGTTAACCTTGAGATGGTTGGAAATGAACCAGCTCAGGATGCTGTGGAAATCCTACTGCAGCAGTTCTTCCATTGGAGTGTTAGAGGGAACGGAGATGAAGATGACTGTGTCATCTGCATACGTGTGTATAAAAGCATTGACACAGGTGGAGGAGAGGTCTTAGAAAAACTGAGAACAGGATGGATAAATCAAGGAATCATTTTTGTGTCTTTATATATCTGTAGCACAGATGTAAAAAAAAAACATGATGGCTTCTGAACTAACTAATCACCATCTGACCCATCTGTTCTGTCTGTTTCTAAATACGCAATTAAATATGTATGATATCAAAATAGTTGTATGGTTCTCTATTACACTATGCCTAATAAATCAACAGAATTTCAATTTTCCATGTTAGGTAATAAAAATCAGAATAGTCATTCTGCTTCAGTATTCAATTACCATAATTGCATTTTTGCTTCCAAGGAATTTATCCACATACAGTACAGTTTAAATAAAGCAAACCTATGAGTGTTATGCATAAAGGTGTATACTAAGTTTTTTTTTTTTTTTACTTACAGTAGTTTACACTTCATGCATACAGAATTTAAACAACTGGTGTCCTTATAACATAACAAGGACTAAAGCAACATCGTATAACCCAAATGGGATTCAGCTGGGATTACAATGAACATAGTAATGCAAGGTTCTGGATGTTATCTATTTGGCTTTTTTTTATATTAAGATTTTTTATTGGTTATATCATAAAGCAGTAGTATAGTCCATTACACAATGAACATTATTCCTCACACAATGCAGAGTATATAATATAAATTTGTTTCACAAACACATAAGCAGTGCATGAATAAAGATACAATTTACCTGGAAAAGTCCAGAACATATAAACTGCACTGCAGATGTAGGATTGTGGTAGGGAATTAACCAGCATTAAGAGTTAAAATAAAGTCCATGGATATTCCTGGAAAATATTTCCTTGCAGCTGTTCAGCATAGAGTCCATATTTTGGTATAGCATTTTAAAAACAGTACATAACATTACTTCAAGTTAGTTGTAAATAGTTAACATAGAACATACCTAGACTGGCATAGAGAAAAAAACAGATAGTATAGACAGAGGGCCTTATCGGACTTGTGGCCAAAAGTTAGTCACAAGTGGCAACTTGTGGCAAACTGTGCTGCAAGCGGGATTTTCAAAGATGAGTGCCACAAACCCCATGCCCCAAGTCCATCGAGGCACCGCGGCTCAATTTCACCAGCTCCCCCCGGTGTACCTTTGCATCTGTAGAGAGCTGGTTTATTCGGCTTGCAACACAGCTTTGGTCTAAGTGGCCATAAAATTTAAGTATTGTCACAACTTGCATCCCAGGTTATAAAATCAGGTGCAAGTTGTGGCAAACCCTTGGCCGTAAGTGCAAAATTGGGCCCAAAGAGATACAGTCTAGGAAGCAAGAGTGAAGACACATTAGAAAGGGAGATGGAGCATAATAAAGAAATGAAGGGTGATAGAGTGGAAAACAGGTAAGATGAGAGACTCAGCCTTATGGAACAAAGTCTGGGTAATTATTCAGCTGGTATAAAACCCATTTATGCCATTCAAGTTCAAATGAAGGTATATGGTTTAACATCTGGTCTGACATACAGTCTAGCGTATACAATTTGATTGTGATTGCCCACCAGGAAGATCAAATGAGATTTTTCTCAGTATGCCTAAGCCCGGTAATGTTTTTTTTGGCTGCTATGACCAATAAAATGATCACTTTTAGATAAGTCTTGCTCAGTGTGGTCAGTGATCAGATAGAATAGCAGTTAGTATGAAAGAGGGGGGTAATTTCACATAGGCAGTCAAATATGCCCTCGATTTCTTTTACAGCAGCTTGCCAATATGACTGGAGATTATCTGCTTGAAGATGTCTACATTTGCACCAGCATTGCCTGGCAGTTGGACCCACATATTTGGCTATTAGTGCTGGTGTGTGGCAATACTGAAACAGGCATTTCTAAGAGTATTCCCTGTAGTAGTAGGCTGACATTACTTTGTGAAAAGGAGTGGTGTATTTATGCCATACTTTTATAGAGTGGGTGGTGCCCAGCTCTTGGTTCCATCTGTACAAGATGGAGGTGGTAGAAATGGTAGATGTGACGGTAGGGCCCTATATAAGTTGCTAAAGAGGTGTGTCTGGGTGTCTCCTAAGAAATATGACTTTAAGAGGTGAACAAGCAGGGTCGTTTCTTCAGCAATTTGCATCAGGGCTTCTTCCCGAAGATGGAGGTAGAAGCAGAGCTGAAAATATTTATTGAAGTCAGGGTTCAGAAGATGATAGGATACTTGAAGAGTCACAAAGGATAAGATCCCCGTTGGGCTGATGAGTTGGAATACATGTCTGACACCATATCTATGCCATTTCAGTAAAGCTTTATTGAGTCTCTTAAGACCTTATCAATCAATCAATCAATCAAGTCTTTATTTATCCAGGTGATCACCATTAAGCAAGCTCACTTACAAGATGGACCTGGTACACACGATATATGCAGGCATAACAGTCACAATCAAGACAATGTACAATATATACAGTTACAATCATAGTAAAACAGTGATACTATACAAAATTGGTGTACATTAGTAAACATATACATGAGTGGAGAGTAGTTTGGAATAAAGGTCCAATTCATTAATAGGATAATTATGGCCAGTTCAGAAGCTGAGGTGTAACAGATAACAGAGTAGTTTTGAATATATGCTTATCTATAGGAACCAGGCAAACAGTGTGTTAAGGGAGAATAATGACAGGAAATAGGGCAGCAAGGGTGGGGATCAGAGTTGAGGCAAGAACAGCACAGACAGAGAGGAAGGGGATAGCCCACAGGGCAGAAAGGCCTCAGAAAGGGCACATGGCAGGTGGGCAGAGAACACAGTTGGTAATTAGAGAAAATGAGGGGGGCCACCCAATCCAGGTTGTAACGTGGAGATCATGCTAACGTGGTCAGTCAATGTGCAGGGGGTTTTAAAGTCGGGGAAAGCAGTTACAAATTTCTTTAACTGAATGGTCATATATGGTCTTGAAGGAGGATAGGCTGATCAGAGAACTAAGCTTCAGTGTTTTTTGCATTGCATTCCACAGAGATGGCAGCGCAAAGCTTATAGCCATTCTCCCAAAGTGTGTTCTTAGGTTAGGTACCATTAAATAAATGAAGGAGTAGCTTCTCAGTGCATAGGTTCCAGGTTCACATAGTGGAGGACAATCGGAGAATTCAGAAGTTTCTTGATAGTAGCTCTGAATGTCCAGAATAGAGCATTTCTGTTTCTCCTGAAATGGAGGGAGGGCCACCCCATGGCTGTGTAAAGGGCACAATGATGAGTGGCATGAGATAATCCAGTAATGAATCTCAGAGCTCTGTGATACAACGTATCCAGTTTAGTGAGATGAGAGACGGGACAGTGACTATAAAGAAAATCGCATATTCAACTTAGGGAGAATGTAGTTTGCACCAGCTGCCATTTGACATTGCTGGTGAGGTAGTCATTAATCCTGAAAAAGAGGCCAAGGCTCTGTCTTAATTTCTTTAGGAGGTCTTCGATGTGGTCTGCGAAAGAAAGTTTATAGTCAAGCCACACTCCCAGATACTTGAATTTGCTAACAGAATTGTGGTAATCTGTGGGATGGAGCCAACAGTGGCTGGGTTAGCATCATGGAGAAGAGGAGAAAATAGCATTGCCTTGGTTTTTTTTGCATTTAATAGCAGCTTTTTGTTTATGATTTGGCCCTAAAGAAGATTGAATTCAGATTGTAGGTCTTTGCAGACTGTTTCAGGTGAAGGACGACTTAGAGGACAGTATCATCTGCGAACAGATGAATTTTGGCCTTAGTTATGTTTTTGTCAGTGTTGTTTATGTAGATTGCAAACAGTAGTGGACCCAGAGTTGATCCCTGAGGGACCCCTCTTTGCAGAGGTTTTAGGGAGAAAGTTCACCTTCTGCCTTTACTTGCTGCCACCGTCAGAAAGTAATCAGTAAACCAATGTAGGGATAGTGAGTCCAGTCCTATTGCCTTAGGAGGAAAGGAGCAGACCATGACCAACAGTGTCGAAAGCCTTGCTCAAGTCTAAAAATACTGCACAGACAAATGTTCTATTATACAGGTCTCACTGCCAGTCATTGGTCACTTTAGCTAGGGCCGTGATAGTGTTGTGCTGTGCTCTAAAGCCAGATTGCATAGGATTGGATTTAGAAGATTCATAGTTTCTACGTAAGTTTTCAGCTGCTTTCTTACAATTTTTTCCAGTAGTTTAGACAGTATAGGTAGTAAGGAAATCGGTCTGTAGTTAATTTAGATCACAGGGGTCTCCTGTTTGAACAAAGGGATAACGTGAGCTGTTTTCCATAAAGGTGGGAGGATTCCATGGGACAGCGAAAGATTGAATAGGTGGATAATTGGTGCAGACAAGGCATGGTAGGCAACCTTTAGAAAGTAAGGATCAAGAGAGTCGGCAGCCGCTTTTTTCTTAGTGTCCAACTTTAATAGGAGTTCTTCAACCTCTTTTAATGAAGTATGCTGGAGTGAAAAGACTAAATTGGTTAGGAGAGGTTCCAAGTTCTGCATATACAATTGAGAGCACAGGGAACATGCAGGAGAGTTGTCAAAAGCAAGACCTGCGGTGGTGAAGTGGTTGTTAAAGGCATCCAGGATTTCCATTTTGTCACAGATAGTGGCACTGCCATTGGTAATCTTTGCAGGCAGAGAATTTCCCAGGATATGTCCAGACATATCCTTAATGGACTTTCAAAATTTAGAGGAGCTTCTGGAGGCAGAATCCAGTTCCAGGTGATAGAAGGGTGCCTTAGCATCTCTTATAATTTTGGTGCACACATTCCTGGTGTTCCTAAAATTGCACCAATCCATCAGTGCCTTAGTAGCTCGTGTTTTTTTCCAAAGCTTGTCCCTATTCAGCAGTGCTGATTTGAGCTCAGAGGTGAACCAATGACAGGTTCTGCCCCTCACTCTAACTTTTACGAAAGGGGCACATTTATTTAATGCCCCAGTCACAATTTCAGAGAAAATCTCATAAGCCAATTGGACCAAGTTAGCTAAGTAAAAATCCTGCCAATGCAGTGAATATTTTATCTCATAAAGGTAGGCAGACAGATCAAAGTTGTGTCTGGACCTCTTGGTGGAGAACCTTGACCTGGACGGTGGGTTCTGAACTGACCTTACGCCAGCGATGATACTATGGTCACTAATGTCAGAGAAGAATACTCCTGCATTATTAGCAGGGTTCTTTTTATTCGGGTGTGTGGGTTCACCAATAAGTTTCATTAGTCCAAGGACATCACAGAACTCCTTAAGAGGTGCAGCGGCTTGGGACATCCAGTCATAGTTTAGGTCCCCAAGGATAACTGTTTCAAGGGAGCCATGCCCCATAACATTAGTTAGATAAGTGAGGATTTGAGGACCAGCAGAGGGAGGTCTATAGCAGCCTATAACGCATAGCGTGGAAGAGGGGGATATCTCCAACTTTAGAGCTAAACATTCAAATTGATTAGTGACAGATAACGATTATAGACATGTAACCGTGTATTTATTCTTAACATAGATGGCCACTCCTCCCCCCAGTAAGCCTGTCAGCTCTGAATAATGAGTATTCAGGGATATTAATTTCCCTGTCAGGCATGGAAGGTCTGAGCCAAGATTCAGAGATCACTAAAACATCTGGTTCAGTATAACTGACCCAGGCCTGAATCAATGTGAACTTTTTTAATAGGCTGCATCCGTTCATATGCGAAAAATGCATATCGTTCAGGTTTGCTGGGTTTGAAGGGGAAGTAAGAGTTTTAGCAGGGCCAGGGTTAAGCTCAGTGTCTCCACAACACAACAGAAGGAGAAAAGGAGCCTTTAGGGTTGCAAGGGACATTTTATAATCTTTTGTCCATCAGTGTCTGCAATGGGTGTCAGGCCAAGAAATAGAAGCCATAATTAGACCTGGTCCATCCTAGTGTCGCAAATATCATGACCCTGGCTGAGAAATATAAGGGGAGGTAAGTGCATGGAAGAACAATGGATATACTCTGCAGTGACAGTTCAGCCCCAGTCCCACCTCTGTTAGTAGTTCTAACAAGAGGCTGCAAGTAGGGGAGTCTGAGAGCACAAAGGTAGTTATAGGAAGAGAAGTGGTGTACATGACAGCCCACTGAAGGGCTATATTCTCCCCAGCTAAAGGATTGGGGGAGCTTGGGTACTATGCAAGGCTCAAGGAAGAGAAGAAACAAAATGTGGAGCCAGAGGGGCACCCACATGGTGATGCCTTGTGAGTAATAGATGAAGATGAACTGTCAGACCCTTACAGCCTAAGCTTGATTAGCAGCCAACACCATTGCCTCAATAAGTCATAAGAGTAGAGATGTGAAAAGTCACCAACTAATTCTAATTCACAACACCACTGATTTACATTCTGTGAAGAATGGTGCAAGGGGCATATGCCATGAATTTGCAGCCTAAACCACTGTCACTGTGGATGAGGTACCCAGAAGCGATATACCATAGTCAACTGCATCTTTACCAATCCACAGGATTTTTGAGTAAGTCTTATCATAAGATATGGCCTGGAGATATAGTCTATCTATAGAAGTAAGAAAATGTTTTTGAGTAAATATCCATTGACAGTAAGTCTCTGCCATGTATCGGTGGAACTTACTGAAACAGGTACACTCACGTGGATTACCAAAGAGATAATGGGCATGATCATGGGTATAATTTAGTGTGTGTTTGATCTGTTTCCAATCAGACTGGTAGCATGGAGCAAGCCAGAGGAAGACTAACCTAATGTGGGATGCCATTGCATACCAACCTGAGCTGGATAGATTGGCACTAAAATAAGTTTTATCAGGCATACGTGGGAGGGTTTGAAGGCTATATAAGATCCAAGGAAGAATATTTTGATGCATTACCTCTATGCAATTAGAAAACCCAAGAGTGAAATGTGTCCAGTGGGAAAACATAGAAACATAGAAACATAGAATTTGATGGCAGATAAGGACCACTTGGCCCACCCAGTCTGCCCATTTCCCTACCTAATGGATAAGCTGCAGATCCTAGTTAACCAGCAGCCTACTTCTTTCTACCCCCACCCCCTAGAATTGCCTTATGGCTGTCCCATGCATGCTTGAATTCAACCACTGTTTTTGACTCCACAACCTCCTCCGAAGGCTGCTCATGCATCCACAACCCTCTGTGAAAAATACTTCTACATTACTCTGAGTAGCCCCCATCTTCAAATTGTGCCCCTTGTTCTTGCACACATCTTTTTGAAAGATGCTACCTTCTTGGACTTTGTTGATTCCCTTGAGGTACTTGAAAGTTTCTATCATGTCCCCCCTCTCCCTCCTTTCCTCAAGGCTATACATATTAAGCTCCTTTAGTCTCTCTTCATATGTCTTCCAGTACAGACCCTGCACCATTTTAGTTGCCCTCCTCTGGACCGCTTCCATCTTGTCTATGTCCTTGCGGAGACTGGGTCTCCAGAAGACCTTTGGGAGAGGTCGACAATGACTTGTTGGGTTAAAGGCTCTATTTGGCTTTTTTTAATAAGTACTTGAGATACAGTAGATAAAATTATGGTGTGATAAATGATAATGCATATTGGGGCCTATGCATGATGGTGAGCTGGGAATGCATTAATGACACATATTTGATCAGCGCTGGCATGTACCTCCAAACAGGTACACATGCACTATCTTCCTGTCCATGACCCTTCCCCCATGCATGTAGGTGCAAGATGGAGTCAGTGGGATGGGAGGGTGCAGGACATCAGTAGGCACCTAATCTGATGCCCATCCCAAAGGCCAACTGGATCCCTGCTCCATGCAGAGCAGAGGGTTGGAGTATCAGTGTTAGGTATATTTTCCAGTATAGCACTGGTGGTAGCCCCAACCATCACTGCATGTTAGGAGGGTTGCAGGTTGTAGAATATTGGTGGACACATGCCCACCAATCCACCATCTGTTGCTGAAGGGCTTAATAGTGGCTATGACAGGGTGCCTGTGGGTGTAGCCTGTGCTCCCTTCATTGGCACTACTCACCTCATGCATGGCACATTGTAGAGCCCTGACACTGAGCACCTTCCCATGGAATCATGCTCAGCATTACCCATAGCAAGGAGCTCACACATATAAGTGGCAGACCCCTTTCATGCTTGCTGTTGGAGTTGGGCTAGACAACTATTCTTCTGCTTTGAAACATAAGGATGCATATGCACTGTGTACAGTACATGTAGCACATAGGCAGAGTGCATAGGTCCCATAAACCTTTTTCTAAGGAAAAATGCCATTTCAGATTCACTGTCTCTCAAATGTAAGTACATGAGAAATATCACATTGCATATAGTTTTGTGACAGTAACCCCAGTGCAAAAGTATAGATTGGGTTACACACAAGGTGCATTGATAAAAAAAAGCATCAAATAAACACATAACTACACATACCCTCATAATACAGAGAGTCATGGGTAATATACTGAAATCACCATTAAGGAATTTAGGCTGGCTATGGTTTAACCAGGACCATAAGGTGCCCGGTAGTCTTACAGTCTGCAAAGGCAGAAAATAAAATTGCACAGTCTCATGTTCCATCATTGTTAGGATTCATCAGGGTACCAAAATGTTTGTCTCAGCCAAGAGTAAGTGGTCACCCAGCCAGTGCTGACAATTTGGGAGGTCATAATGAGCCCAAAGCAAAAAAATAATTTAAAAGACAAGAAGCTCACTGCAAACACAGTGAAGCAAGAATTATTCAAAATGTACCTTGACAACAAAGCCACATTTCAAATAAACAAAATTACAGATATGCCCCTAGTGCATTAGTAGTGTATATAAATCATCATGATGAAATTGTTACTGGCTTTTCTTTAAGTAGTACTGTAAGTCAGTAGCATCACTTAAACCTGAAACCATATCTCTCTTTGTGGTGCTGGGCTTTTGGATTACCAGGAAGATGATGAGGGACTAAAATCTGGGAAAGCCAATATTGTCCACAAGCAAGTGATAAGGAAAGTCATTCTGTGATGAACTGGCACATACTAAACTGGCTGTGTGTCATGCACATACATTTATGTGGTCATATGCAACACTATTACTGTGTATGTTTCATGTTTGTGTACAACAATATCTGGGTGCCTTCATTTACATATTAGGATCTGTGGCAGGAGTTTTTGCATCCTCCTTGTGCAGAGCTTTTTCTACATTTGTGTCACATGTTTTAGTGGTGCTTCCTCTGTTCTTTTTAGAGTTGCTGCATGTTGTCTTTATCTCTGGAAAGTTTTGTGCATCTTTTAATATCAATTTCTGGTAGTGAGATATTTGTTCCTTGGTGATGTGTATATTTCAAAATAATAATTTCCATCTGTTATTTGCCCTCCTCCATTTAGCATTCACTCTAGAATGTAATAAGTGTATTTACCGGTCTGTATACAAACATTTAACAACAGAGTTTTGGAACTGCAAGTCTTTAAGATGCTGTGCACTGATAATTTTTAATGCTGATAATTAAGAACAGCTTAAAATGTTTGGATTTGTGGTCCCACAATGTTCAATTGCACCCTGCAAACATAGAAATATAGAATGGTGTTGGCTGAGAAAGACTCAGTCCATCTTGTTGCCCATTTTCCTGACTGAGCCATACCAACCTATCTTTGATCATGCCTAAGCTAAATAACCATTGGTAGTTCATCCTATCCCCCCTCCACCTGCTGTGCACCCACTTTGCTGTCTTAGTTTTCACCAGTATCTAATAGTAAAAACAGTTTGATCACCATTTTTCTTCACAGATATCTTGCTAACTTATTTTGTTACTCTGTTTATGCTCCTTGCCCACCAGGCTGGACATTTTTTGGCCTATTACTCCTGTCCAATCGAGGTCTTCCAGTCTGGGTTCTTAGGACTTGGATAACCCACAGTACTCAAAGAGTCTGCCCCCCCCACCCAGCTTACCTCCTGGGGCAAGTTTGCCTGCAGCTTTGTGGTATCCTCCTCACTCATCCAGTTGGTCTTTCTGGTAGAGGAGGAGTCTGGAGTAACTTGGGCCCAGGACAGAGGCCTAACATTGGACATGTGATGGCAGGAGGGCCATCATCCTTCAACTTGCAACCATTTTCTCTGGCTTCAATATTCCTCGTGGAGTGGATATGCAATGATGACATCAAGCATGCTTCTGTGACAGACGCACCAAAGTCTGCCACTTGACAAATCACCCAAAGTCTGCATAATTTTGTTCTCTGATTCCCAGTCATAGCTATAAGTTGGACTGTTACCAAGCACTGCAACCTCCCTCCCTGGAGGAGGTGAGCTGTCCACCTGCCACTCAGTCCTCCTCCCCAGCCACCAGATGAAGCTCTGGGTTCATTTCTGAACCCAAGCTGTTTGTGCCAATATGGTAGCACAACCATTAAATCAGCAAGCCAACAATATCTTCATAGCTTGAAAGCATCTATCCTAAACAAATCTAAGTGCATAGTTAGAGGATGTTATAAATTCATATTCTGTTTGACAATAATGATAGTGGTAGTTGTTATTGTATATTATAGTATTAAGAGCTGTTAGTATGGCTCAGTTGGCAGCACATCCACCTATGGGCCAGATGGTTGTGTGTGTTCTTGTGCTACACAATGATTTGGTTCATACCATAAATGCTGGTACCCATGTGCAGTACTAAGGGGAATGCTGTACTGTCAGGGCGTGCCATCCTTTGGATGAGGCACTAAAATGAGCTCCCTTCTGCCCCTCTCTAGTGCTGTCCTGGTGGGTGTCCAGGTGGAAGTAAAAGAACCCAAGGCATTTTTTTTTTTAAAAGCAGGGATGTTTTTATTAAAAAAGCTATACATTCAAGAATGTACAATATACAAAATCTAATTCCTACAATAATACCCCTATACTCCCATTAGAAAATGAATTAAACCAAAAGAGACATATTTAAACCATGCAATAACCTTTCCTGGGACACCTTTATTTATTTCCTTGAAAGAGTACTACACCTATATCTTGCAATGTTTCCATGTCAATAGACAACTATTTTGTGTAGCTGTTGGGGATATGTGGTTGCTTTAGTTTTCACTGTCCATACTAGTCCCTGTAACTATCCTGGGGTCTCCATTTCCAGGTTGTTGCAATTTCATTGTCCATGAGACCTGCATTAGCATATGAGAGCATGATGTCACAGCACCCATTTACCCCATGTATCTCTATACCGAAGATATTCATAACCTGAAAAAAACTCTCTGAAAACACACAGATTGCATTCAATTTAAGGAAAAATACCTGAACTACATCTAAAACAGTTTGCAAAGCTAATTGAAGGTAAAGGTGGTATTTCTCATCTTGCTGCAACTTGTTTTATTGAATTGTCAGTAAGCAGATGGGCATGCTGGAGTCTAAAGGGTGCTGACACATCATGCTGTCATATGCTAATGCACCTCTCATGCAGAATGAGATTTCAACAATCAGAAAATGGAGACCCCAGAACAGTTATAGGGACTAGTATGAACAGTGAAAATAAACTAAAGCAATCACATATATCCCAAACAGCTACATGAAAAGAGCTGTCTGTTGACAAGGAAACAAATAACATTTGCAGTACAAGATATGGGGGTTCAATTCTCTTTCAGACATCTTCAGATATTACAACCATACCCCTATATCCATGTAACTTTCTTCTATAAAGTACACAGATCTTGCTTGTGTAATTGCCCTATATTATTTCTTTGTATATTGATCTTATTTAATTTGTGACTTGACCTAACAGAACAAGTAAAGGAATAATTTTCTGCTGGAACAAGAAGGAGCAGCAAGGAAGTCACGTGATGCTTCCTGGCTAGTGTGGTCACCTTTCTCCACTCTGAGCTACATGCTGATTAATTTATAAAATTGTTCAGGAACCTGCTTTCTACCAGCACTTTTTTAAATTTAAACATTTGTTTAGTTTCTGCCTGCACTGCTGTTGTGCTTTTTTCCCAGAAAACCAGCTTCAATTATGGAATCAGGGACGGTGTGTCACACCCTGCCACCTACTCCAGAGAGAGAGAGACAGAGGACCCAAGCACTGTAAGCCAGCCACTACCTGCTTGGTGAAGCAGCCTGCTTCTCTTGCAGATGCTCTCACTGTATAGTGCTTTATTCAGGAATTTTCACCCCTGGAAGAATCCATCTCTCCTTGTCAGCAGATATTAAACTATTCGGTTGGGAATGGAGGATCTCATCCATTGTGACAGTGATGTAGAAGTGAGGGTGAGCTCCATAGAAGATTTGCCAACTGGATAGACCCCGAGTTAGTATCCCTTCAGCAGAAAATAGTGAAGCTTGAAAATCGTTTGGAAGACCTAGTTCCATACAGAGATGGATGAAACCTGCAAATTTCATTATGCAAAATATTTCATGAAATTCGCGCATTTCGTGAAATTTTTCGTTGGTGCAAAATGCAAAATTCTCCTTGTGAAATGCAGAATTTTACTTGCAAACAGTGGAATTTTGCCACTCGCAGGCAAAATTCTGCTGTTTGCGGACGAAATTCAACATTTCTGTGGTGAAATTCCACATTTTACATCAGCTAAATATTTAATGGAATGTGCAAATTTCACAAAATATTTTGCTTGGCAAAATTCTCAGTTTTGCCTGAATTTTGATGGCGAAACTAAATTTCAGTACATCTGTAGTTCCTTAGTAGATAGAATAATCTAGTCATCCTGGTCTTCCCAAATAGCAGAAGGACAGAATTTATTTTATTTTTTCAAAACATTGCATGAAGTTGGTGAGACCATCACCAAACTGCACAACTTATATCATAGAGAAAGCGCACAGAGTGCTCCAACCAAGTCCACCTGAAGGAGACAAACTCGTCCTCTAATTTTCAAACTGTTACTTTTTTTTGATAAACAACATAGTTTGACTAGGCTCCATGATCTGTAGGATGTTTCTTGGGAAGGACAGAGGCTGCATATTTTTCAAGATTTACCCCCGGCTGTTTGGGAGTGGTGAGCAACATTTTAGCTAGTGATTTCCAAATTAGTAGCAGCTCAAATCCATTTCACTTTACTGTATCCACCCTGACTCAGGATTTGGCATGAATACACCTCAAAAACTTTTGATTCTTTAGAGCAAGCCACTGCTGAACTGTCTAGATTATATCTGAACCTCTTTAAAAATGACTACTAGCAGCTTTGGACACTATTTGTTTTTTTTAGCCAGTTATGTATTGCTTACTCTATATTGTGTGTGTTTCGCTCATCTTAATTACCCAATTTATCTGGAGACATCTACAACAATTTTTCTTTTGTGTTTAACAATGTATGCATGAGAGCTTCCCACTTTGTAACTATTCACTATCCCATTGTTTTGTATCGAGATTTATGGTTATGTTTTGTTTCCTTATTTGTGTATGTTTTGTTTGAAGTGGAGTCTCCATCTGTAAGGTATTTTTTTCTTTAGGACTTGCTACTATGCAGTATGTAGTATATTTGAGCCTTGATTATGAGTTTTCTGTTTTCCTGATCAGGTCACTATGTGTAGTTTACTCTGACTAGCTGCTATGTGGCATGGCTTTGGCTCTCTGTATTGTACCATGTTACTATACTAACCCAGCTCGATCCCTTTATTTTGTCTGTCACAATCATGTATCATTTCAGTTCTACCTTTATATTTGGGGTTTCCTTTGTTTTTGTTTAATTTCTCTTACTTTTTTCTTTAGTTATGGGTTTCTGGTGATGATGCATTGGTAGGATTGCCTACTTTTCTTCTATAGTAACTGCGCTACCGTAGGGCTTTCCCTCGCCATACTTGTTCTGTTTTGGCTCACCATTATATGGAATCCAGAATGGCTGAACTAGTTTGTTTTTTCTTTCACTGAGACTGTTATTTATTTATTTGAAAATATTCACCTGGAAGGACATACAGAACTGTAATAGCTAATTTCCAGATGCATCCTGGGGAGAGGGGAATACAAAGGGGGGGTGCAAGAAAACATTATATTGACATAGAGAATACAGCAATATAATACACGTCAACCCAATAAGAAACAGGAATACATATACTTTGAACATATACAGTACTTATACAGAGAGCTGAAAATCTCATATGCACATATGTTTTACATAGAAACATAGAATTTGACAGCAGATAAGGACCGCTTGGCCCACCCAGTCTGCCCATTTCCCTACCTAATGGATAAGCTGCACATCCTAGTTAACCAGCAGCCTACTTCTTTCTACCCCCACCCCCTAGAATTGCCTTATGACTGTCCCATGCATGCTTGAATTCAACCACTGTTTTTGACTCCACAACCTCCTCCAGAAGGCTGTTCCATGCATCCACAACCCTCTTTGTGAAAAAATACTTCCTCACATTACCTCTGAGCCCACCCCCCATCTTCAAATTGTGCCCGTTGTTCTTGCACCATTTTTTTTTTGAAAGATGCTACCCTCTTGGACTTTGTTGATTCCCTGAGGTACTTGAAAGTTTCTACCATGTCCCCTCTCCTCCTTTCTCTCGAGGCTATACATATTAAGCTCCTTTAGTCTCTCTTCATATCTCTTCTGGTGCAGACCCTGCACCATTTTAGTTGCCCTCCTCTGGACAGCTTCCATCTTGTCTATGTCCTTGGGGAGATTGGGTCTCCAGAACTGCACACTGTACTCCAGATGGGGTCTCACCAGCTGTCTGTATAGATGGATAACAACTTTCTGTTTTCTACTGGTGATGCCTCTCCCTATGCATCCCAGTATCTCCCCAGCCCTCCTCACTGCCCTCTCACATTGCTTGCCCACCTTTAAGTCATCTGATATGACTACCCCCAGGTCCCTTTCCATTTTTGTTGTTGTTAGTATCTCACCCCCCATTGTGTACTTTTCCCCTGGATTTTTGTTTCCCAGGTGCATTACCTTGCACTTCTTAGCATTGAATCTAAGCTGCTATACATTTGACCATTCCTCTAACCTTTCCAAGTCCCTTCTCATCTTTTCCACCCCACCTTGTGCATCAACTCTGTTGCAGATCTTTGTGTCATCTGCAAAGAGACATACTTTTCCTTCCAGTCCCTCTGCAATGTCACTTATAAAGACATTGAAGAGGACTGGTCCTAATTCTGAACCCTGCGGTACCCCACTAGTAACCCCCTTTCTTCAGAGTGGACCTATTTACTATTACCCTCTGTGTCCTATTCTCCAGCCAATTCTTACCCAGGCTATCATCTTGGGACCCACTCCCAGGCTGGCTAACTTGTATATTAATCTTTTGTGTGGGACTGTGTCAAATGCCTTGCTAAAGTCTAGGTAGGCCATGTCCACAGCCCCTCCCTGATCTACTACCTTGGTCACCCAGTCAAAGAAATCTATTAGATTTGTCTGGCATGACCTTCCCACTGTGAATCCATGCTGCCTTGGTTCCTGTGCCCCTCTGACCTCTAGGTACTCGACAATTCTTTCCTTCAGAAGTGATTCCATCATTTTCCCTATCACTGAGGTTAAACTAACAGGTCTGTAGTTTCCTGCTTCTGCCCTGCTCCCACTTTCGTGAAGGGGAATCACATCTGCCCTCCTCCAGTCCTCAGGTACCACCCCATCCTCCCATGATTTGTTAAAGAGGGTAGTCAGTGGTGTCACTAGTTCTACCCTTAGTTCTTTTAGAATTCTGGGATGAATCCCATCAGGCCCCATTGCTTTGTCCACCTTCAGTTTTAAGAGTTCTTTCAGAACCCTTTCTTCTGTAAATGGGCTGGTATCAACTTCTGTATCCAGAGTGTTTCTATTGTTTGTTTTAGGTACCTTCCCCTCTTCCTTTGTAAATACTGAGCAAAAATATTTGTTTAGTATCTCTGCCTTTTCACTGTCACCCTCTGCCCACCCCCCTTCCCTTTATTAAGCCTCACTATCCCTCCTTTGGTCTTCCTTTACTCCTAGATGTACCTAAATAAGGTTTTATCCCCTTTCTTAACTGAATTGGCTATCTTTTCCTCGGTTTGGGCCTTTGCTGTTCTGACTGCCTTCCCAGCTTCCTTTTGCTTTAACTGATACAATTCTCTGTCCTGCTCCTTCTGTGATTCTTTGTACTTTCTGAATGCTTTCTTTTTCTCTTGAACCTTCATGCCACCTCCTTTGAGAACCATAGTAGTTTCTTGCATGTCCAGACATGTAGTACAGTGCAAATTCAGACTTTGTATAGACACTTTGAGCTATAATGAGAGCAAGGTGCCATATACACAAAGTGCATTTTATGTATTACAGTGATGAAAATGATGAGATGGCACAGGTAAAGTGCAAATAGCCAACTCCATTTATGTGACTTGCACAGTCACCAAAGGTATAGTGTAGGTCAGCAATAGGAATGATGGGTGGGAGGGGGAAAGGATATCCAATAGACATCACCCATTTGGGATGCTAAGAACCCCACAAGGGGACAGAGAATTGGCATGAGGGAAAGGACAGAACACAATTTGCTGGGCATTGTAGCAGGACAGAGAATATAGCTAGTAGAGAAGGGTCAGTGAATAGGTGCAGTTGCAAGAGGGGGCTGTGTGCTGGCAGAGGAAGAGGGCAAGGGAGCTGGGGGACTGAGCAGAGCAGATTTCAAGTGGGAGGGAGTTCCAGATTTTTGGGAAATGATAGAAGAAGGCAGCTCGCACTGGCAGGGTGCACCGGGGAAGGAGAGAGTTCTGTGGGTGGATTTCAGAGTAGTATAAGTGGGGTGGAAGGGACAGAGATGAGGATTGTAAGTAGGATGGCAGAGAGCCAAACCAGTAGTTTCCAATTAAAGTAGTGGTACGTGCAAGGAGCCTGGTGCTGAGGGAAGGGAAGGAAAGTGAAGTGTAAAGGTTGCAGTGTTGAGTGTGAGGCGGGCATCCGAGGGTGAAGCACCAGAAGGAGTTGAAGAGTGTCCTGTCTGGATAGGGTGGATTTGGAGGCAGAGTGGTAGACTATGTCATCAAAGCTGAAGATAGGGAGAATCATCTTTTGGATGATTTCTCTCTGAGCTTGCTGTGGAAGGCATCTGTGATGTCTGCACAAAGCACTGAGTTTGGGGAATAGCTTTTTGTGGATGGCATCCACATGCACTGCAAAGTCAAGGTTCTTGTCAAGCCAAAACCTGAGGTACTTGATTTGGTACTGTTAGGACAGCCACTATGCTAATTCTTTTCAAGGGTTTTACATACACTACTAGAGCACTGGCCAACCTGTTCTTATACTTTTATCATACATCTGCTGGCAGTCCTCACCACTATTTGGCTTCCACAGCTGGGTTTGTATTCTTTGTTCCACTCTGTCGAGCTTAGCCTATTTTCACTTATTAGAGTGAGCCTTGAGCTTTGTGTGGATTTATTTGTTTCTGTTTTGCTTAACTCAACAACTTAGCTCATTTGCATTGGTGTAATTTATCGACTCCAGTGTGGTCCCTTTTTGCACCCTTGTTACTGATATTGGAACTGGTCAACACTTGTTGAAATATGAGCTCTGACTGTGTGTTCTATGTTTTTCCCACTCAGCCTTTCGGGGTAAAGGCCACACAGGCAGTTGACACACAGTCTGCAATCGGCTTCCGTACTGTTATTCATTACGCTTATAGCCCAGTCTGTATTTCTTTTATTAGTCTCCTATGGTTAGATATAGTAGAAGCTGCTTTTTTAACCTTGGGGATTTTCTTCTCTCTTCTCTTTACCTCATTTTATTGTCTGGCCTTTGTTTGATTTTGCTTAACAGTATGGTCACCATAGCATCTACCATATTAGTTGTTATTTTTAAGGTTCTACCTTTGGATATTATTAGGATTTATCCTATTAGTACCTATAGGGAACAGGCAGATTATTAATCAATACTTTCTACTGATTAAGAACATTAGGAAAAGGAGTTTTAGTCTCTGTATCTATTTTTTTGATGGAACCCTCCTGCAGTTATTAGTTTTCTATAGCATCAGGGGATGGGAGGTCCACATGGGACTTATTAATTGTTGCTACTCTGGTAGTTTCCTCCTATTTTGACTGCTGGCAAGGTCACATTCTCTATCTGGACAGTTATGGGCTGGGACAGGAGGGTAGGTCTGAGTTTGGAATTGCCATGGACCTGAGACATCTGAAGGTGCAGTTTCTGGGACCAGGGATGGTTGGGGATTTTGTTCTAGTTTAAAGGAGTAGTGTTTTGGTTTTGGGGAGAGTACTGAGTGGGGTGAATAGTCAGACTAGGTGGTTGTTTTGGTTCATCTGTTTATATTCAAGTTGTTATAGTTTTGCACTTTTGGTGGAGTGTGGAGGGAGTAAGAAGTGGATGTACTGCTTGTTCCTGTGCTGTTTAGATATAATAAGGAACTCCATCTATATGTAACATGTCTCACAGGTTTTTATGTTAAATAATATATTTTTTATGCATCCTGGAATGTATGAGGTGCTCGCATCAAGGTTAAGTAGTATCAAATTATTGCTCACTTGTGACATCTAAAAAACAATATTAGCTTTTTGCAAGAAACACACTTATTAGCATCAGAAGACACTCTTTTTCCATAAAAAGTGTATTGGTCAAGTGTTTGACACTGGTGACTCGACTAGGAAAAAAAAAAGAGTAGCTACCTTCATCCATAAAAACACCACTTTTAAATGTATTCAGAGACTTGAAGATCTACAGGACAGATATATTTTTGTAAAAGGTCAGCTGGACCACACAGAGCTCCTGTTGGGTAGTGTTTATGGACCTAAAGTGGAGACACCCTCATTTTTCACTAAAATAGCCCCCCTTTAAGCCCCTATTCTCTCCCTTCTCATCATTATTGGGGGAGTCTGGAATATTTCTTTTACCCAAGACTTGGACAGAATGGGTAAGGTGGAGCTGTCTTATTTCCTAGCCAATGAGCCCTACGAGATATGGTTGATTCCTTTGGGTTGTGTGATCCTTGAAGGATTTTACATCCTTTGGCTAAGGAGTATACATTGTATTCAGCAGCTCACAGCTCCTTTTCTCACATTGACTATATTGTGCTCAGCCAAGGGCTATGCATGACCTACACAGATGTGAAATCACTCCTAAGGTTCTCTTAAACAATTCCTGGTATAGCTAAGGCACGGATTTACACTAGCTGCCAATAAGGATGTAATGTAGAAGTTAAAAATCAATTACTGCATGAAGACTATATTATTAAAAGAATTAAAGAACAAATAGAGGTTTTCTTTACAATATAGGTTCTTTTGATGGGGTGACAAGGAATGGAGTGCTTTTAAATGCTTCATTAGAGAAGAATTCATTAAATTAGTCTCTAAAAGGAAGATGCACATTGACTCTGCCACATCTGCTCTCTTAAACAGAATTTGAGTGATAGAAAGACAGTTGAACCCCCAGTGACCTGAGGAGCTTAGAGGAGGAATATGTTTCTCTTCGTGATAAATGTGCTGAGCCCTTGTGGCAGACAGCTGAATATTCTATTTTTTAGATGTACACTACCTATATTGATCAAGGTGAAAAGGCCATGTGTCGTAGGTTCTACAGCTCAGAAAACAGGAGGCCTCCAGTATTATTACTTTGATTAGGTCAGAAACTGATGACTTAATTAAAACTTCCCCTAGAGAATTTGAGGCATTTTATAGATATCTTTATGGGCCTATGCCCAGTCCGCTGTACCTTGATGAGATACAAGCTTACTTAGTTGGATTACTCTTCCTACTCTGACCAATGCTCAACAGGCATACCTGGTAAACCGCTGTCACAGTAGGAAGTCTTAGAAGCCATTAAGGCCTTATCAATGGACAGAGTTCCAGGGCTGTATGGACTTATCACTAATTTTATAAAACATTTGCAATGGAACTAGTTCCTTTGCTACATAGGTTTTTGGTGATTTCTGTAGTCATGGGTTTTCTGATGGCACTTTACTTGAAGCTATGATTGTACTGTTGCCTAAACCAGGTAGACCTGTTGACAGAGTTGCTAATTATCGCCCATCTCCATGATGAATTACAGTCAAAATATTAGCTAAAGTTTTAGCCACATGCATTAATGCAGTATGGGTAGGTTTAATCTGCCCAGCACAAGTTGGCTTCATACCAACAAGAAATTCTGTTGCTCACTTTTGGAAATTTGCCCATATTTTCTCTATGTCCAGGAACCCTGGGGTCCCTGTGGCCCTGGTCTCCCGAAATGTGGAGAAAGCATTTGATAGGGTAAACTGGACTGTCCTATTTGCAATATTAGAGAAGTTCAGCATCCCCTCAGCATTTACTCAGTGGATTCATGTACTGTACTCCTGCCCCACTGCTAAAATTTTTTATAATGGCATTTTATCCCTGTCATTCCCCTTATTTTCTGGAACCAGGCGAGGGTGCCTCTGTCTCCCCTATTATTTAATTTGTATTTAGAACCTTTACTACAAAAGCTTAAGACACATTCACTTCGTAAAGACATGCAAATAGGTTCCAGAAAACTACAATTATCTGCCTTTGTGGATGATAGCCTTTTGCACATCACTGACCCCAAGGTCTCCAAACTGGTTACCTTAATCATCAGGGAATATGGTAATTTTTAACTATAAACTGAATTTGGCGAAGCTCACCAGAATGAAACTCAGTTCTGCAGCATTTGCAGCACTCTGCATGCTGCAGCAGAGTTAATGTGGTAAACAATGTAATTTCAATGGCAATTGGTCCATTTTATCATACTGGAAACCATGACATTTGCTTCATCCTGGCAGTATCACATTTTCCTGCATGACAAACGGGATTAATTCCCATTGAAATTACATTGTTCACTGTAGTAACTGTGCTGCAGCATACTGCAGAATGCTGTAGAAGTGGGTTTCATCCTGGCAAGCTTCACTGTAGATAAGACAATTGTTATGCCTTTAAATTCAAGTGTTCTTAAACTGGATATACTTACCCTGGGACTAACTTGGGCTCTGAGACAGCTTAAATATTTGGGTATCATGTTAATGAGAAGTCTGGTACGTATTAAGAAAGCTAATCTTGATGACTTACTCATTACCATTCAATAAGATTTAAACAGACGGCAGTCTCTCCCATTGACATTATTGGGTAGGCTCAACATTATTAAGATGAATGCGCTTCCCATCTGTTTTACCCCATTAATATGCTTAATGTTGTTTTTTTTTACCTTTAGCATGGTATAAGTAAATACATATGATGGTCTCTGACTTTATTTGGTTGGGTAGACCTCCACAAAGGTCTATAATAAATTAGCAACTCCTAAGGTATTGGGTGGTCTTTGTCTACTGCATCTCACTGTTTACTCTTTGGCACTAGGTCAAGACAGCAAAATCCTAAACAGCACAGTCAACAACCATGAAGTCAAAACAGCACTGTCAATAACAGCACCCACCTAAAACAGTGAGAACAGTGGCAATGGTAGCAGTGCCTGAAGACACCAACCACTACCATGGCAAAAAAACACTGAGATTTCACCCCCCAAACCCCCTACTAAAAATAATTACTTCCGGGGGGGGGTGGAGGCAGCTTGGGGACATGGACAAACCTTGGGGCTACAATACTGCCAATGGTAGTGGTCTCCAAAGACATGGACCCCTACCATGGCAAAGGAAAAAACACAGATATTTTTGTTTTTACTATGCTCCCTGCAACCCCCGTTATGGGGGGCTTCACCCTGGGCCCCCCCTACTAATAGCAACTATCTCCAGGAGGGGGAAACTTAGGGACATATACAAAACTTGGGGTGAGGGGAATTGTTAACTGAGTGAGAGAAAAAAGCTGACTTCCCAGGAATTGTACCCTGGGCCACTGAGTTGCCACCATCCTCCCTACCTGTGGCTCTGTCCTCTGCACCATGGCAGCTGCTTGACAGAACCCCTTCTGGCACAGGCTTCATCCCTTTCCCTCCTTCTCCCCACAGCAATACAGCTATAGGGATAGTGCTAACCTGACCTATGCTATTCTATCCCTGTAGTTGTATTAGCATTCATTATTTTTACAGCATGGTTTTGCCTGTAGTCTTCTTACTACTCTTCTAACCTGGTATGTTACTATTTAGCCAGCTATGCCAGTAAATATTTTAGGTGGCCTATTCTAGAGACAAGGGCTGTGGACTCCTCTTATGCTCCTATTTGTCTTGAAACTGAAAGGGACAGATTAAGAATGAGGGTTTCTTCCTTTCCGCTATGTTTTTCTTCTTCCCAGGACTCTGCCTAAAGATTTTTGAGATTCTGTGATCTGTGTTTCTCTTAAGGTACATGCTCAGTTAAGTAGATTGATAAGCTATGAATATTTTAAAGACATTTCCCAGCTGGTATTCACAATCTTAATTTTTAAACGGGCAGAGTGTTATCAGAAGTATGGTTACCCCCACTTGCAGCAGCAAGGGTGTTCAGCTTGCTCCAAGATGGTATCTTAAAGTCCTGTCAAGACATTATTGGAACATATCAACTAGACAATAAGCATGTATTCAAGATCTACCAACTTAAACATGTTCTTTCCACTTAGCTGGGCTATGTGCCTTGTATTATTAATCAAAGTGAGTTCCTGCAATCACTTACTGAGATGACATCTCAGCTGCATGCAGTATCACATATTTACAGTTTATTCTTTGTTAAAATATATCCTAGTATTTCTGGGGAATGCCAATATTGTAATACAGTTTTTCCTGAGTACCGCTTTAACTGGAACAAATCATGGCTAGATTTATATACTTACATTACCAACAATAAGCTCCACCTTACTCAATTCCACATTTTAGATAATCTTTATTTTACACCCCGAAAAATAGCCACGTTGGGTTGGTCAGATTCCTTTCTATGTAGTAGATGTGAGCAGGCAGATGGTACCTTGTTTCATGTCTTTTGGGTGTGTGCTAAGGTTACACCTTTATGGGAACAGATTAAATCCTGTGTGGATCCCCTTCTGGGCTTAGAAATGGCTTTTACTCCTGAAGTCTGTATTGTTGGAGACTATACAGAGCTACCAGTAAAAGAGAGAAGACACCACATTGTGCTGATCTCCCTGCTGGTTAAACATGTAGTTCTTCATCATTGGTTGGACCAGTAACTCATTTCTTACCAAGAATGGCTGCAAGAACTCTTTTTTTTAATCTTTGTTTAGAGAAGATGATAGTGAGTGTACATCATAGGACCCAGTGATATATCAAAATTTTGAGCATGCTGCATACTCTGTACAATTTATCCTGCCTTGGAGCCACACCAGACGGAACTAGAATGTGTTTTTTCCTTTTCTAGCCATACTGGTTATCCATATTTTCATTTTTGTGCTCTGAGTCCCCTACCACCTACTTCTATGATTTATGATATTTGTGTAGTCTGTGTTTTGATCCACTTCATTTCAGGGTTGGGATGTGAGGAGGGAAGTTTCTTTGTTTGCTTATTTGTTGTTCTGTTGTGTTTCTGAAAACAATAAAATACAACCAAGTTCATAAAAGAAGGAGCAGCCAGCTTGCCAAATGCTCAGTTTCAGACAAGCCTTGATTACACATAAGGTGCTATATTCCCAGCCTGACCAAACATTTTAAAATGAGCAATATCTTACATTTTCATAGGTAGTGGAGGCAAAAATTGGGACCTTCCAAAAATTTCCCAGTGCAGGCCAAATATCTACAATAAAAGAACATGAGAAAAATAAATGGTGCCTGGTCTCAATTTCTACATCACAGGCCTCATGCAGGCATAACCAGTTAGAGGCAGTTTTATGTTTATGATTCCCTTTAACCTGTAACCTCCTGTGGGCAAACAGCAACACCATGTCCCTCATTTTTGCAAGGATCCTTTGGTTTGACAGCTGTTTAGTAATCACTGATGGTTGTACGCTTCCTGCAGATTCAAAATGAGTTCAGTAAAAAGGGAGATGATAATATAATCATAAAATGTAGTCCTTGTCAAGAAGAAATAAGTAAGGATATCAACTTCCATTGGCAAACCTTCTGAAAACAGTAACTGAGGAATGTGGGTAGGAGACTCAGTATACACTGTAGGGGTTAGGTGGTCTCTGACTTCCATGTGGACAATGAGTTGCACCATGCTCGTCCAAAAGAGACCCATACTTTGAAAGACTGCTGTAAAACCAGTTTAAAAAAATTAACAAAAAACATATAATGAAAAAAAAAATAAAGCTTTCAGCATTCCTTAACCTCCATCCTTTATCTTCCTGTAAATATGACCCCATATTACTGTATTTGACCAGCTCCCTCAGGTGGTGCACAGGATGTGTGCTTGCTTTACGAGCAAAGGGTCAGTGGTTTGATTCTAGGTGAGGAAACATATTTGCCATCTATCAAGTATATTTATGAATTATGCTGTCACTATACTCATGGTTTCAACATACTCTTCTCATTTTGGGGAGCCAAAGGAAGTTCAGGAAGAGTTTAGAAAACTGGAGAGGGGTTTCAAGCAAGTAGCTATCTGTCACCTTCTCAGAAATACTACCTGTCAGAGGCATGGGAGAGCGAGGGCACACCACCAGGAACTTTAATACATGATTGAAGAACTGGTGCTACAAGAAGGTCTGGATTCATTGGTGACTGGGAACCCACCTGGAGGGATGGGGGCTTGTTCAAGCCTAATGGCCTACATCCATCCTGGAAGTGAATCCAAGCACTCAATGATAAGTTTAAATGCTACTTGGACAAGCATTTAAACTAGCTGGGGGGGGCAGACCAGCAAGATGGGTATCTAATTGCCCACCCCTCTATAGCAAGCAGTGAAACCAATGAACAGGAGGAGGAGATAACTCTACAAAGCAGTGTGCAAAAGATGGAGATAGGCACCCTAGGGGTGGATAGACAGAAATGGGGCCAAATGCAACATAAGGGCAGACAGCAGGGAGAACCAGGGATAAAGGACAAGCAGGGAGGGGGCTGGAGAGAACAGCTAAATAGTCCAGGGAGTTCACATCATGGAGCCATGTGTGCCAAATGCCGGAGCCTTTGCAACAAGATGGAGGATCTGAGGCTGCCATGGCACAGTCAGATCTGGACATTGTGGCCATCACAGAAACCTGGTGTAATGATAGCCACAACTGGGAGATGGCCATACCTGGCTAAGCAACATATTCAGAAGAGACAGGGCAGGCAGGAAGGGAGGAGGATTTGTACTTTATGTAAAGATGACATGAAGGTCACAGAGATCCAGGCGAAATGAAATGGGGGGGATATAGTGGGTTAAGCTGGAAAAGAAAATGGGGTCAGCCATCTGCAAAGGGGTGGTCTACAGACCACCAGCCCAGGAGGAAGAGACAGACAAACAGTTAATGCTAGCCATCCAAAGGATGGTGGACAAGGGGGATGGGGTGCTGGTTGGAGACTCTAATATTCCAGATATGGACTGAAGCCTCCCAGCAGCTGCATCAACCAGGAGCAGATTTATCCTGGACTCCCTTCAAGGTGCCTTCCTTGAGCAACTAGTCATGGAACCAACTCGGCAGAAGACAATACTGGACCTTGTGCTCACAAACGGGGACAGTGTGATAGGGGTAACAGTGGGGAGCACCTGGGAACAGTGACCACTGGTCACTGTGGTTTGAAATCACAGAAGGAGCAGAACCAAACGACACAAAAACATGTATCATGGATTTTAGGAGGGCAGACTTTGGGAAAATGGGGACATGCTTGAAAGTGGCACTAATGGAAATGGGGAGGAATCAGGGGTGGAGGAACAGTGGACAATATTAAAACATTGATTACAAGAGCAAGATAATTATGCATTAGCAGATTAGCAAGAGGAAAGGGAAGAGAGGCCATTATGGTTTTCCAAGGAGGTAGCAGAAAAGTAAAAGCCAAAAGATTGCATTCTGGCAATACAAAAGGATGCAGGCAGAAAGGGATAGGAAGAAGTACCAGGAGAAGCAAAGGAGGCAGAGAGGTCAGTAGAGGAAGCCAAAACTCAGACATAAAAGCACATCACAAAATCAGTGGGTAGAGGGAACAAAACCTTTTACAGGTACATAAGTGAAAAAAGAAGGCAAGAAGGGCAAAGGGAGGGATAGTGAGACCTGAAGGGAAAGGAGTGGGGGGGCAGCGTGGAGGATGACAACAGTAAAGCTGACATACTGAACAGATATTTCTGCTCAGTCTTTACTGAGGATGGGGAGGGTAATGGGTCTAAAGGGAGCATAAGGGGTGGGAAGGGCACAGAAATAGACACAAGTCCCTTTATACTAGAAAGGGTCCTAAAGGAACTAGAAGGAATAAGAGCCAATAATGCAATGGGGCCAGATGGGGTGCACCCCAGGTTCCTCAAGGATCTAAGAGAGACATGGTGGTTGAACCTCTGGTAATCTTGTTTAGCTGATCACTGGAAACTGGGAGGTACCCAAAGACTGGAGGACAGCAGATGTAGTCACCTATGTAAAAGTGGAAACTAAGAGAAGCAGGGAACTACAGACCTGTCAGCCTGACCTCGGAAGTGGGGAAGATCATGGAAGCACTACTGAAGGACAGATTGGTGGAACATCTGGTTGCCAATGGACTACAGGACCCAAGGCAGCATGGTTTCATTGGTGGGAGGTCATGTCAGACCAACCTCATTGAATTTTTCGACTGGGTGACAAGACAGGTGGATGAGGGGAGGGCAGTGGACATGGCTTGTCTGCACTTCAGCAAGGCCTTTGACACTGTGCCACATAGAAGGCTATTAAATAAACTATGGAATATGGGAGTGGGCAGGACAGTAGTGCAGTGGGTGGGTAATTGGCTAGGCAGCAGGACACAGAGCATGGTGGTAAATGGCTGTCACTCCACAGAGGGAAGAGTGACCAGTGTGGTACCACAGGGAGCAGTGCTGGGACCGGTCCTAGTCAACATCTTCATCAGTGACATTGCGCAGGATTAGAAGTTAGAATTTCCCAGTTCACTGATGACACAAAGCTCTGTAACAGAGTGAACATGCCAGAGGGTGTGGACAGAATGAGGAGGGACTTGCAGAGGCTTGAAGAATGGTTGAGGGCTTGGCAGTTGAAATTCAATGCAAAGAAGTGCAAAATAATGCATATGGGCACAAAAACCCTCGAAAACATATCAGTTTGGGGGGGTGAGGATATAGAATGCACCAAGCAGGAAAGGGACCTTGGGGTTATCATATCTGATGACCTCAAGGTAGGGAAACAGTGCAACAAGGCAGCAGGAAAAGCAAATAGGATGCTGGGATGCATAGGCAGGGGCATAGGAAAAGGGAGGTCATAATTCCACTATACAAGACACTAGTGAGGCCACACCTGAAGTACAGTGTACAGTTCTGGAGAACTTACCTATGTAAGGACATAGGGTGGAGAAGATTCAGAGGAGGGCAAAAAAGATGGTAAAGGGATTGCATCACAAGTCCTATGAGGACAGGCTGAAGGACTTGAATATGTACTCCCTGGAGCAGAGGAGGGAGAGTGGGGGGTTATAATAGAAACATACAAGTACCTTACAGAGAGGAACAAGGTGCAGGAATATGCTATTTTCCAGTGAAAAAGATGTTCCAGGACTAGAGGTCATGGTGATTGAGAGGAAACATGAGGAAGAGTTTCTTTACAGAAAGGGTGGTGGACAAGTGAAACACCCTGCAAGAGGAAGTGGCAGGGGCTGAAACAATCACAGGATTTAAGAATGCATGGGATAGACATAAGGGAATCCTGGTGGTCAGGGGTAAGGAGAAATAGACTTCTAGAACAAGGTAAAGGGAACTTACATGCTCAAATGGGCAGACTGGGTTGGCCATAGGCCCTTATCTGCTGACAGGATCAATGTATCTATCCCATATAAGCTTAAAAAGGTTCTGTAAATTTGTCTATATGTCCGAGCCTCTAATTTTTTTTTTGGGGGACAAAACTTAAATTAAGAAAAATGGGGATAAGAAAGGGTTTTATCATGTATACCTTCATTGCTTTTGTCAACAGCCATTTATTCCAATAATAATTTTAGTTTCAGTGACCATCAGTTTAGACTCCAGGTTTGCGTTAGCCATATTAGCTTCTATAATCTGTATACTCAAAATAACTAAAAGTTCCTTTCTAGTTTGAATTCCTGAGGTAACTGGGGGCCAAGAATTTTTCAGGGGTCCTAAAACAATCCCTTTACTTTTGTTAACATTCATCTTTGCTCCAGCAGAATCAAAAGCGTTCATTGTCCTTTTCACCGATTACACATTCTGAAGCAGTAGACACACATCGTAAGCATAGAATAAAATGGTTGGAAAAGAAAGATTTCCATTATTATTGCCAAAGACATCAGAATATTCCTTAGTTTTCTGAACCAAAGGATCCAGACAAAATACATGAAGTAAGGAACTCGGGGGCAGCCATGCCTAATAACATGTTTAATATCAGTTGTGAAACCCTACCACCCATTCAAAATGGGCATAGTTAAAGATATTGAATAAAGAAGCTGAATTCATGAAACCACTCAGTCAGGTATCCTGTAATGTCTCAGAACATGAAATAAAAGTTGTGCAAACTACATTCAAATGCCTTCTCCTTGTACGGGACCATAAGACTGAGATGTTTCCCTGGTTTCCTCTTTCTGTAACCTCATGTAAAACATGAAGATTGTCCTGTATCTGCCTCTCTTGATTACCACACAGCTGAGAGGTATCAAAAGGCTAGCAGCATCCTGCACAGTCTGCAGGTTATGATTTTTGTTAGACTTTCAAGTCCATGTCCAATAAACTGATAGGATGTTAGTTATTGATACTGGTCTGATCACCTTTTTTGTATAAAAGGTTCCATGTGATAAGAGCAAAGTTTAAATGGCGACTGGCATATGAGAGAGTGCTAATCACTGAAAACAAAATCGGATCAGCACTACACCAACTACAACAAGAGTGATGATATAATACTATACTGTATACTGGGCCCATATACAACATTTTATGTGGGTTCAGTTCCCCCACATCCCCCAAATAAATATAATCAAGTTCAGGGGAGGTGGACAGTGGTGGGAGGGAGGAAAACATGAGAGGGGCAACTTTGCAGGAGGGACAACCCACAGGTGGGTGGAACAACCTCGGGAGAACAGTAGGGGAACAGGAGCTCAGCACAATAAAATAACAATAAATCACAACACCCATAAAACAAAACAAAAATAAATAAACCTGCATACAGTCCTGAACCCGGATCCATATGTCGTAGGTGGTGCCCGTAACCACCACTCCAGGCAGTGAGCTCAGCAGTGGCCTGATCAATTTCCTATTTAGTCTACTTTCTCTACAGTCACTAACCTCCCTATCCTTTGCTATTCTGTTCCTCCTAACTTGCTTCATACCTTCGCTATCTTTTCACAGTCGCTCTTTATGCGGGTGAGCAAACTGAGTCACTCATTTTGAGTGCTGTCAATTTACTTCACCACTATCACTGGATACCATATAAAAATACCAAAAACAACTCTTCTTAAACTATAACCTAATTCCTCTGTAGATAATATATAATTATATATAAGAGCAAATTCATGCTGAGGAGACTCCCCTGTTATATGATATAATTCACTTGTAAAACCATCTGGGCCCAGTGTAGAGCCATTGGTTAAAGATCCAATGGCCATTAAAACCTCTGACGGGGAGATGTCATCCTGTAACTAGTCCTTCTCCTCCTCAGTAAGTTCAGGGACTTGTACATCAGTAAGAACATTCTCTGATGAGGCCTCTAAAGGAGCAGAAACACCATACATCAACTTGATGCATCTTTCCAAGAAAGCCCATTGGTTTATAGTACTTATTAAATGTTTCCCTCCTCATCACTTACATGACTGGAAATCTGTATGTTTCCTGCACTAGTCAACAGAGTTAGTGTGGAATTTATTCTCTTTAGTATTATTTTTATGTTCCATCAGCAATGAGGACATCCACTAATACTGAAACATTTTAATTTCTGTTTTTAATAGCTGTCAATTGTGCAGAAAACTCATGTCCTGCTGTAACTGACAGAGACAACAGTTTTTGAAATTGCTGCCACAAATTCAGATATTTAAAATTTTTGATCCTTGATAGTATTTTTTTCTTTTGGCTGTGAAGAAGGACCTTGAATCCCATTTGTAATCCTCCCACCACTCCAGAAGGGAGTCATACATAATATTTAAGCCAATTTTTTGGGTTGTACAAAATTATTTTGTCTGATTCAGATGACTCCATCAGGGAATAAGGAGGTGTTTACTGTCCAAATACTGGGCCCAAAGGTCTTCCGTAGCCTGCCCTCACAAGAGACTATCACCATTTTATGGTCCAAGGTTTTGATTGAAACTGTATGAGCCGGAGAAACCTCAGGCCATAGACAGCAAAACAAATAATCTATCCTTGTGGATAGTTTCCCCTTTAAAAAATGTGTGATTGCACTTTCCTTCAGATGTGCAGGCAGCATCTTCCAAGTTACCCTTAGAGATCATAGCATTTAAAAAGTTCATATCATTGAATACTTTGGAAGTGTGAGCACCTCTATCTGAGGGAGCCAATCCACAATTAAAGTCTACAACTAATATTACCCCTCTTGTAGTATATGGCTGGATAACCTCACATAACTCATCCCAATTTGATCTCATTTGGGAATCGTAGATGATAATTAAGCATAAGTGTAAATCCTGAAACGTAACATCCAAAAGTAGAACCCTACCAAGGACTATGCCTAGCAATTTAATAAGACAACTAAACCAGTTAAAAAAAGTATCCTCACCCCAGCATACTTTTCTTCACCAATGAATCAGAAAGAAGGACAGTAGGGACAGATATTTTGTGCCACTCTGACCTTCCCACAATTATGAAACTTTTTGTCTTCAGTAAACACAGTGTTGGCCCCTTAAAACAGGAAAAGTGGTACTTTTCTTTTTTGTGTTCTTAATGCTATTAGTATTAAGGGTACTGATCTTAAAATTGAGGACTGGCTCCCACATGGCAAAAACAGAATAATGAGAAATAACACAGACTACATTATTTAGACTTTGTTTGCCACCCTATGATTTTGACTTTCTTTTTTTTTTCTGGGCGTTGGAAGTCCAGAGATGCCCCGTCTGTCCCTGAGGAGGGGCATGCTGATATGAGGTCACTGAGGATCCATCAGAGTCGTCTTCTGTTTGAACTGTTTCCCCTCAATCCTTCCTATTTCTAAAAATGTCACACTTATTATGGAGAGGTATATCCTCCCATCTTGTTTGTTTGGGCTTCTGCTGATCTCTTCACCTTCATCTTTATGTCACCACTTGAAGGTTATTGGTGACCAGGGTAGAAGGGGGTGGCATTCAGACAACAGTTAATTTTTCCAGAGTCCCTGCTATTGCAATCATTTCTGAGTTGTCCTCCTCTCCTGATTATGTGCCTCCATGATAGGAACAATCTGAGTGAAATCAGGAGACTGGGGCTTCAAGGCTATAACATCTGGTGTTAGGCACTGGCAGTTGTTGACTTTCCTGTTCATCAGGCTGTGCGTTCCTCTAGGTGGGGGTGGGGGTTGGGACATAATCTCTGTATCCTGCTGGACCACTTCCTGGGTACCTGGTGTATTTGGAAGTACCTGGTTGTGGATCTTTGTATCCTTTTGAGGTTCAGGCCTTGATATGTTTGGCAGCCTCCTGTCACCCTTTTTAGAGCCTTCTCACTGTGCATGGTTTATGTAATAATCATGGTCATCCTGGTCCTTCGTGTTGCCTTTATTGTGGACCTCTCTAGGACACGACCTATAGGAGTGACCAAGTTGATTGCACAGGTTACATTTCATATTGTTCTTGCAGCAAGAGCTGGTTTGTCTAAACTCTATACACAGGCCACATCTGACTTTGTCACAAGTGTTACTCTGGTGGAACATTGACCCACACCTGTAGCATGCTTTCAGCTAACCCTAGTAAAATAATATCCCCCTGCCCCCAAAAAGAAGCAATGTGGGAGGTGATGTATTCCAGAATCTGACTGTAAAAGGGGAACATTAATGCACCCCCCCACCACCACCACCACCATCCAAATGAATTCTGAATCAATTACTTGCTTTGTATTTCCTATGACAGTACACCTTTGTTTTACTGTAAGAAGTATAGGATGTCCCCTATACTGACACCTTCATTTCTAAACATGATGGTTATGACATTAACCAGTGATTTGGTGAGAGTTACTAGGAAAAAAAGGGGACCAAACAGGGGCATGCTTAAGTGTAGCAGAGTTCTTCAAAATATGTCCAGCCCTGTAGGGGACTTGAAGCTGATGTCATAGAATGAGTCCCCACTGAGGGAATTATGGCAAAGATCTTAGATGCAAAGAAGCCCACTTCAGTTTTTAAAGGGTACAGGCTACAAAAATCCAGTCTGGATTTTTCTTTATTCTCCCTTTATAGTGTAGTCTGATGGCATTTCTCTGCCTTGTGAGCTCAGTTGATGGTTTGAAAAAGTTCCAATATTTTTTTCTGTTCCAGAGGGGAGGGAGCTTGACCTCACTTGGTCTTGTGCTATTCCTGCAGGGCAAGAATAACCTGTGAGGTTCCTGGCTGGGGTGGAGCCTCAGGATCGAATTCTGGAGCTTGATGCACCTTGCCATGCTGATTACTTTCAGGTTTCTCAGCTGCATTGCCAACCAAAATGTAATGTATAAGATTTTCAGGATTCTCCCTGATACCTTACCGTGTGATATCATGGGGCTAGACCTTCGTGAGGAGCAAGCAGAGAAAAGGATTGTCCTTCAGGTCTAGCTTGAAGAAAAGAACCATCTGTGGGTTTGACCTTAGGCCCCTGACCTGGAGGCTCATTTCCTGGACCACAAGATGAAACTTCAAAGACTATGGGGACACCATACAGGCCTGTCTTGAAGAGCATAGGTCCTTTTGAAAACTGGAAAGACTTTGGCACCTCTAGAGAGAATTTATTGGGAGAAGGAATAGGCTTTGGTATAACAGGTGTTTCTGACTGATATAAGGGTTGAGTAGTAGAGGGTTGTTCTAGTACTCTTACTGGGGAAGTCCTGTGTGTCTTGCTGATAAGGTACACTTTCCATTGAATTTACAGCTTGAGAAAGTCTATGACTGAGATATTGCCTCCAATTGTAATAGGCATCATGATGTTAGTCGGGCCACATCTGATTGGAGAAAATCCAAGACTCCAGTCCATGCCATCGTCCACTTCCTCCCAACCTGTTTGCCAGTACTTCAGCCACATCAAATGTCAATGGATGCAGTGGGCTTTTATTGAGAAGAGGCTTTTTCTATGTGGCAAACACTTTTCCTCCTTTGGAATGGGCTTTAGGGGTGTTGTACCCCATTACAAAATTCTATCTCTGTGTTTCAAACAAAGTTCTATCATCAACAGCTTAATCTGGTCCAAAGTCAGTTGCCATTCATCTGTATCCCCCTCCCCTGGGTCGTGCCAGAAAATAGGCAGAATTTGTCTAGTGCACTTACCCGGTCAACAAAAACTAAATAAATAAATTCACCTGCATTTCGGTCAAAAACCAATCATTTTCCTGTGTTTAAGACTAAGTTCTGTCATTTCCTTCTTTTACAGACACATTTTCATTATTTCCTTGTGTTTTAGATAAAGCTCCATTATTTCCCTGTGTTTTAAACAAAAAAGTTCTTTCAGTTCCCTTTGAATCTTGCAGCTGGAGTGGCTGCTCATGTTTGGACACAGAGTGGGCAGCACTCACAGGTGGCCTTGCAATCTGCACCACAGCTCCTGTACTTGTCGAAACTGCTGGGTGATCCAACCAGACAGCCACTCCAGTGAAAGTTCTGCACTCCAAGGCTGAAAGAGTTGGCCAGCCTGCATTAGTAGCAGGACTCTTCAGGATTTGAGAGTGTTTTCAGGAGCATTCATGACTACAGGAATGTTGATCTACAGATTACAAGACAAAGGCTGCATAATACTCGATGATCCCACCCAGAATAGAAGTCGATATTTCTTATGGAGGCAGCAGTCTTCCTCTACAATGATAAGTTTCAAGAGAGTCATTTTCCTGTCATAAAGCTTTGTTTCCAGCATTTGTTCTTCCTGCCTGAGTTTTTTTTTAATTTGCTTTACTTGTTTTATTCCCTAAAGAACCGTCCCCCATCGGCCCTAACCTACATCCAGGGTCCTCAGGAGGGTCGCCATCATTACTGCAACAACACTCATCACCTGTCTGGGTTGCCTGGTAGCTGTTTCAGCAACAACCACAAGATAAGCTGGGATCCACTGAAAATTCAGGGACACCACACTTCACCTTGAATGTGGCCCAGCCTCCTCAGGTAAAGCAGGGTTGCAGACAGCTTCAGGCTCCTTCAGAGCCATCATCATATCTTTTTAAAGATTGCTGTATTATCAACAGTGGATACACCCTCCATAAATTCAACTGCTCCAGGGCTTCTGCAATACACTGGGTGGGGAGGGAAGCAATCTACTCCACCAGGGTCACCATGCCTGTCTCCTCCACTTTTGGATCCTCCATCCCCCAAAGCCCCCACCCCACAGGAAAAGTAAGCATATTAAAATAAAAATAAAATGATACATATATTGCCATTGCAGTTACAAAACATATAAACACAAAATAAATCTCATAGCTTAATTACAAAATTAAAAAAATAAAATAATAATTACAGTATATACATATCTACCCTTCCTGCATTAAGTGATGCCACACATTTAGATAACATACTTAACTCAGTGTCCTATAAAGTTAACCTTGAACCATCCAGAGACACTGATTCCATGATTCTTTTAACTTGTCATGTGAACCTTTGGCTGTCTCTGACCAAAATATATATGGGATACATGGTGGGCAGGAATGGGATATGAAAAATATTCTCCCTCCTGCAGAGTGAGATATCCATGCCCCACTCTGCAGTAGTGAGAATATTTTCCATATGCCACTTCTGCCCATCATGTGTTCGATTTATACAATAGGGGACCATTTCTTTATTTGGTTTATGAAATGGTTTTGTTACTTTATAATGCCTGTGTTAGATGTATTTTTATTTCTGGTGTAAATCCACAGGTTGTTTGGTACTAGTAAGTTTGTTTGACTTACGTTTGACTGCTTAGGTTGTGAATGGAAAGGTTGTGATGTTTGATTGGTTATTGTTTCAAATGGCTGTTTTGTGATTGGTTGATGTTGGTTTACCTCTGTTTGTGAGCAGGAGTTTTGTAGGTAACTGGAAAAGGTGATGGTTTTTAAAGTTGTTACCTTTAGGGAATGAAATATGTTTTCCACTTTTGTTTATCGTTTTTTACATGAACATTTGCAGATTGTTGTCATGCATGTCTTGTTCGTCTGTTTCTGTTTAATGTATGTATTTGTATTTTTTCCACCGGAGGTCCAGGTTGGTTATTTTCATTTTTTTCAGCAGCATGCTTCAGTTGGAGCATGTGGGTTTATTTCTTTCAGCTGTTGCTATTTCCAGGAGAACCACCACCTGTACTTTGAAGGTATAGTAGCTTACATGCTGTTGAAACAGAACTGTTACTTGTGGGACTGTATTTCTTTTGTAGGACTGGGACATTTCAGTTCTGTTGATTTGGTGACTGCTTTGAGTTCTACTTTAGTGGCTAATAGACTGCTTCAATGTTGAGTTCACTGACTGAGATACGGTTTCGATGTTGACTGCAGTCTGTAATACCCTTTGGATGTAGCTTTGTTTTTAATTGCTTTTATTTCAACTTTAATGTGAAGTACACTTCTGATGTGGGTGATCTGAGATGTGGTTGAGAATGTAATATATTAGGATGAATATGTGTTCTGTTGCACTTGTTCTGGATTGTTTTATGGTCTGTGTCTTATGTTTGTTTGGCAGGTACAAAATATTTTTATGCAGACTAGTTTTAAGGGTGTGTTTATTGTTTGCTTGGGCTTAGAAGTAGTCCGGCAGGGAGGTGTCTGTGCAGACATCACCACAGTGAGAATATCATTTGCTGATGTAGAGACGTGTGTAAATGTAGATATCTAGCACAGTGTCTATGTCAGCAGTATTTATCTCACTCCAGTGAGAATACATGTTTTATTTACAATGGTTAAACTCACCCCTATTGTATAACTATATATATATATATATATATATATATATATATATAGTGGCACAGTCGTGCCACTATAGTTAGGTTCAGTGGTCAGTTATATACTAAAGTCAAAAGTTTGGGCATTAATAACTTTGGACCCATTCAATGGATTTGCCTGAAATTTGGTACCTGAAATCGGGCATGGTAGTTCTCTTGATTTGCTAAATTGTGTTTCAGTTGGCCTGCTGGTCTTTGTGTATGAAAGTGCTGAAAAATGCAAAATTATCCATTTTTGGAGGCACCTTTTGGCATTCTGAATGTGGTCCTGCACAGCCATCGTGTGGTGTGCCACTCTGCAAGATGGCTCATTTGAAAGAGCATTGGAGGCCAAACATGCCGCCTTTTGTTTGGTGAAAAAATATTGAGGCATTTAAAAGTTATAGCACTTTTAAGTTCCCATTATAAGTCAATGGGAAAATTTATATGTATGTTTGTGAACAAAGAATGGGGTTTTAGCCATCTTGTCCCGCCTGGTGATCAAAGAATTTGCAGCCTCACGGTTCAAGAATATTTGTCCCAAGTAATTTTAAAATTCTTTGACTGCAAGGTCCGCCATCTTGTTTTCAGCTTTCGATTATGCAAACACAAATATTCTGCGGGTCAGGGTCACTTCTGAAGTAAAACTTCGATGGGTTTTACTCAAGGACCCCGATCTATCGAGCCATGGCTTTGGTTCTATCCAAATAGGGCCAAAAATAGAGTTATTAGCTTTAAAAATCTTTGTTCATGGCTTGCTAATGATCTTTGATCACCAGCCTGCAAATTTTTGATCGCAGATTCTTTGATCGCGATTGTGCACTGTGAGTGAGGGATGAGATGGCCAGATTTTAAATGTGTTTTACAGCCTAAGGGTGCCCTAGACAGTTAAATGAGGGTGGGGTTTAATCATGGGGCTTCGTTGTGACCCATCTCAATAAAATAAAATAAGTTTTTATATCCCTGGTACCATCATGACATACATAATGATCTCTCACTCCCTGGTAGTCTAGTGGCCCTACCAATGTGTCATTCATTATAAAATAGTTGAGTTTTATACCTGGTAGTCTAGTGCCACCCCCAATGTATATTTTATTCATATTTGTTCTTAATATCCACGGTAGTCTAGTGCCCCCCCGATCTGTATTGAATATTTATTATTCCTGTTATTCCTGGTAGTCTAGCACCCCCCATCATAATAAAATACATTAAGAACTTTGATTTCCTGGTAGTCTAGTGGCCCCATCCAGCCATGGCAGCCACCCAGTACCCCACCTTCCCCAGCCAGCGACTGGCACAGCCACCTCTCACCTCCACGGCCAGCCACTGACTGTTTCTATTATGAGCTAATTCAAACAGGTGCTCAGAAATAATTTCAGAGTGCCTCTTTGAATTAGCACTAACACAGAAACAGACGGCTGGTCATGGAGGTGAGGGGGTGTGCCAGCCGCTGGAAGGTGGGGGTGCTGTGGGCTGCCACAGCTGGTGGGGCTGGGGAGTCACTAGGCTACCAGAAAATCAAAGTTTGCAATATATTTTATTATGATGGGTGGCAGCTTAGACTCCAGGATATCAGAATAATAAATATTCAATACAGATTGGGGGACACTAGACTACCAGGATATTAAGAACAAGTATTAATAAAATACACATTGAGGTGGCACTAGACTACCAGGTATAAAACTCAATTATTTTATAATGAAAGACACTTTGGGGCCACTAGACTACCAAGGAGTGAGAGATCATTATGTATGTTATGATCGGGGGGTCCTAGACTACAGAGCTAAAATACCTGACCCTGGCTGCTCGTATGGCCCTAGGTGGGGGTCCTCCTCCCACACTCTGCTATGGGTTTGTAACCTTTGCCCCGTACCTAAATCCAGCCTCTTGAAATGGGACATGGCCTACAACAATATCTGCCACTTTGCGCCCTCCGCCTCCATGCACCAGGCCAGATCTCTACATTTGCCTGAGTGGCCCATTCAGAGAAGCACTTCACCTTTGTACTTGGAAACTTCGTTGACAACATTATCAGATCAGCCACCCCTTCTGCCCTCGCCCTTCCCCTCAAACTCGGCACCCCATCCTACCACCTAAGATCTAGGGCGACGCTGGATCGCTTGGTTCCTAAAACCCACACCCTTGTGGGTGATCGGGCCTTCACCGCCTATGCTCCAAAAATGTGGAACTCGCTCCCTGCCCTAACTCGGTCCTCCTCCTCCCATCCCAGCTTTAAAGCCTCCCTTTGGAACTTCCTGAAATTATCCTCCACATGTCCCTGCACCTCATAGTACACTAGCGAGTCCCACTCCCTCCCCAGCCTAGTTGTCTCAGTATGGCAGGGGCTTCAGCGTACTAGCACTTATCCTCCTGTAACTGGTCGAGTTAACTATTACTTGACAACCTTGCACTGGGCCCACTCCCGCCCCTGTGCCCCATTAGAACACCTGGCCCTCTAGTCTCTTCCCTCTTGTTTTTTTTTTTTCTCCAGAGTACCTGCCTAGTGCACCCTCCACCGGCTGGCACTTAGTTTTTAGTCCTGTTTGCACTGATCGAACCTGTTATGTATTATGCTGTTTGCTACCTAATTCATCTTGTATGTACCATTCTGTATTTATCCAGACATGTTCCGTCATGTGCCTAATTGTCTCTAATGCTGTAAGCTACCTATTCAATACCTGTTATACCTGTTATTTTCTGTATGTTTAATTTGACTCCTTTACTGTTCTTGTATGTATCTACCTTGTAACCCTCCCAGGTCGCACCTGGAAATAGGCGCTTGACTGTCTAGTGTGCTTACCCAGTTAACAAAAGCAAATAAATAAATAAATCAGAAAAGTATTTTGTTTCATTGAGATGGGGCACAACGAAGCCCCCTGAGCAAAACCCACCATCATTTCACTTTCTAGGAACGCGCCTGAACTGAGAAAATAGGTTTAATATCTGGTCATCTTGTCACTCAGTCTTGATTCATGAGCGAGTAAATTCTTTGATCACAAGCCAGTAAATTCTTTGACTGCGAGATTCTTGGATTGTGATCGTGCATCACAAGTGAGGGACGAGGGACAGATTAAAAATCAATTTTCTCAGCCCAGGGTATCCTAAGAAGACAAATTAGGTGGGTTTCATCTTAGGCTTCGCTCTGTCAAACCATGGATTCTGATAGTTTGTTAAGTTTGAAGACTTTTCATTCTTTGATTGTGACCCTACAAAGTCTTTGATAGCAAGCCTGCAAATTCTTTGATGGTGAGACTCTTTGATCAGATCATGCATCATGAGCGAGGATGAGATGGGCCAATTTAAAAATCTATTTTCTAGTCCAGGGGTGTCCTAGGAAGTCAAATGAGGTGGGTTTTACTCAGGGGCTTTGTTTTGTTGAACCATGACAGTTCCTTCAATTTTTGATTTATAAGGTTTTCAATTCTTGTCATGAGCCTGCAAATTCTTTGATCATGAGCCTGCAAATTCTTTGATTGTGAGATTTTTGATCGCCATCTTTGATCATGAGAGAGGAACAAGATGGCTAGAGTTTGTATAATGCAATAGATCGGAAATTTTAGTAATCTTTGATATTGAATATCTTGGAAATGGTTTTGTCTTTTAATTGAAATTTGAGGAAAGAAAGGCAACATCACACAGATGTGCCTTTTGGTGGTTTGTCAAAATAGTGTTATAGGGTGGCAAAATTACAGCACTACGAAGTTGATGCTTTTTCCCATAGGATTACATTATGGCATCCGCCACATTACAGGAATTCTTTGCCGCCATGCTGTTTGGTCTTTTGGGCTGAAATTTGGAAGGAAGAAAGCCAACATCCCACAAATGTGCCTTTTGGGGGTTTGGTGAAAAAATATTACAGGGTGCCAAAGTGATGGCACTCTGAAGTTGACACTTTTTGCAATAGGATAACATTATGGCATCCATCACGTCTTTCAGGGTCTGTGTCTCAGAAATGGTGCGAGATAAGGAGTTTCTGACACAAAAATGCTTAGCCCCTTACTTGGGGGCTAAGTACAAAACTAGCCAGGAAAGTCATAATTCATGCAAAATTTTAATTTTTTTTCACGCTAAGGTTCCTGAGATATAAGCAATTTAGCATTCCAAGTCCTAATTTTATGCTCCGAGGTCCATTATTATGCATACATTCATTGTTTTCACTGTGTTTTTCAATGCAGTTTTGGGGAAAAGAAGGGTGTGCCCTTCGCTACTGTGACAGTTAGCGTTTCCAGTTGCACTTCCGTTACCATTCGTGATCACCATTCCCATCTAAGCCACCGTGCATTATGGTTTGTGTTTTCGTTTGCACTTGCATTTCTGTTTCTATTTCGCTTACGTTATTGTTGCTGTTACCATTACCATTTGCAATTGCAATTGTGGTACCATGCCGTGTGTGTTACAGTTTGCATTTCTGTACATGCTTGCATTTCTCTTTCTTTTGGATTTACTGTTGCCTTTACGTTACATTTACGTTTAGAATTGCGGTGCCATGACTGTGCGATAACGGTTTGCATTTCTGTACATGCTTGCATTTGCATTTCTTTCCTTTGGTGTTATTGTTGCTGTTACCATTAACATTTGTGTTTACAATTGTGGTTCATTGACTGTCTTGCGTTATGGTTTGCATTTTGTATCGCTTGCATTTCTGTTTACTTTGGCGTTATTGTTGCTGTTACCATTACCATTTGCATTTACAAATGCGGTACTGCTAATGTGCATGTTACCAGTTGCATTCAGTATGCAGTTCCATTTGTGTTTCCATTTATGTCACTGTCCTCTTTGGCGCCACTTTGCACTTGTATTTCTGTTACTGTTTGCGTTACTATTTACGTTTGCATCACCATTGCGTAACCATTTGCACTTGCATTTGCATTGCACTTACTGTTACTATAGTCAATACAAATCACATGGAGGAGTAAAGGCCCTTTGGGCCCCATGCTCCACCAACTTCATGTAACTTTCTACTTTCTATTCTTTCTGCAGTGAAATTTATGTGAAACGCACGTTACGTCGACAGTGAGCGATATGAGTCCATGCCTTGACCACTCCTTCATTCGTGCTCCCTCACTGGGAGGCATCGCGTGCATTGGGGTCATTGGTCCTAACTCACCCCATCCCATGTGTAAACAAGCTGAGGTGCTGCAGTGTAGGAGAATGGGGTGAAAGTTAAGGTGATGACCCAATGCACACCCCAATGCCTGTTGGTGGGGGCAGGTGGGGGGTAAGGGCATGAACCCTAATGTCAAATTTCCTCACTTTTGTCACTGAAGAAGAACCCTAACAGATGCATTAATGAAGTTTGTTGCATAGAATATATATATATATATATATATATATATATATATATATACATATATATTTGTTGTAAGCAAGTATGCATCATATTTACTGTTACCTGTGGGGTATGTACTTTTGCTGCAGTGTTAGTGCACAACGTGTTCGCCACAGGTAATATTTACATGTTACGACACACCTGCAAAGTGTCCATGTGATATTTTCTCCATTCTTTAGGATATATACTGCCATTATTATCTGGTAAGTTACTGTTGCCAGCAGAGGTTCATTCCACTCCTACTAGTAGCTGCCCACAGTTCCTTACTATATGGACATTCCAGCAGGAAACGCCTGTGTTTTAAGACAGATTTTCCTGTTGTGCTAAACAACATTCCTTTCCCATAAAACTGGTTCATAGAGTTGTCCCAGGCTCTACATGGGTGTTGTTTGCAATATGGCTGACACTACACATTTACAGTCACTTTTCTACCATTATCTCATTGCTTGTAAAGCTAGCAAAATATTTATTGAGGACATTCTGAAGAGTTGGTAGCTCACCTAAGTGCTAAAAGAAAACACACATGAGAGACTTGACATCACATGGAACACTCTGGAGATACAGTATATACTTTTAGGCACATTTCTGGTCATGCTGTATTTCATAAATAGTGGTCTTTGTATTTACTCTTCTTTGTGTAATAACTAGAAAATCCTGAAAACAGGATGGCTGTCTCAGACTTCAGTTGTCTTTTAGCTGCTTGCCTACACCTGACATCACATTCCTCCATTTAGGACACCATATTTTTTTCCAAACAGTAGAGTATTGTGATGTATAAAAACAGATTATTATGATGTCAGGTGGGTCTAGATAAACAGTCAGAGCAGTTGAAGACTAAGTGTCTGTGATCCTGTTTTCATAATAAAATGCATAATGATTAAAAGTGAGAGAAGCTACTGTACATACATACATTATATGAATTATAAACAGCAAAGTCTCTAAAAATTTTTTTTTCAAATTCCCCCTTGAGATGTCTACTATTCTTGAATGCTTATGAATAATATAAAGAGCAGGGTGTCTGTACATATGGCTGTACTGTGTGTTGTACATCTGGGATTCACAATAGTGGAGCATACTGAACTCTGGATGAAGTTGTTTGTGTTTGTACAGTACTTTAAAGTGATCATCATACTGAAGCTCAAGTGTGATAGACACAGGAAAAATCAATACCTTTGTTTCCTGCCATAAAAAAAGCTTTTCCAAGGTCAGGAACAAGTGAAACATAGAAACATAGAATTTATGGCAGATAAGGACTGCTTGGCCCACCTAGTCTGCCCATTTCCTATCTAATGGATAAGCTGCAGATCCCAGTTAACCAACAGCCTACTTCCTCCTACCCCCCACTAGAACTGCCTTATGTCTGTCCCATTCACTCTTGAATTCTCCCACTGTTTTTGACTCCACGACCTCCTCAGGAAGGCTGTTCCATACATCCACAACCCTCTCTGTGAAAAAATACTTCCTCACATTACCTCTGAGCTGTCCCCCCTCTATCTTCAAATTGTGCCCTCTTGTTCTTGCACATCTCTTTTTCTGAAAGATGCTACCCTCTTGGACTTTGTTGATTCCCTTGAGGTACTTGAAAGTTTCTATCATGTCCTCCCTCTTCCTTCTTTCCTTGAGGGTATACATATTAAGCCCTTTAATCTCTCATATGTCTTCTGGTGCAGACCTTGCACCATTTTGGTTGCCTCCTCTGGACAGCATCCACCCTGTCTATGTCTTTGAGGAGATGGGGTCTCCACAACTGCATGCAGTACTCCAGATGGGGTCTCATCAACTGTCTGTAAAGAGGGATAATAACTTCCTGTTTTCTACTGGTGATGCCTCTCCATACGCATCCCAGTATCCCCCAGCCCTCCTTACTGCCTTCTCACATTGCTTGCCCACCTTTAGATCATCTGATATAACTACCCCCAACATGAGATTCCAATTGTGTCTCTCCTTAGGGACTGTACCAGCACTGGATGTAATATGGCTTTTTCCATAAAGTAAAATAAACTCATTGTTTTGCAGCTTTGCAAAAAAGCATATTTCAAAGAATATTTTTTGTTAAAATATTAAATTGTATTTTAGATTCCTTTACTCAATATTTTCAGTTTCCTGAAGTGCAACTCTAGGGACATTTATTTCAGTTTTATCATGGGTAGGCACTTTGAAAGTGGAATGTATAGTTATCAGAACACATATTGTTTGAAATGTGTATGTCAGGTAGTCTACTTAGCTTGTAAAGTATTTACTACTTGTGATTAAATTGAAAACAATATATTTTGTACTTATATGTAGATTTTAAATGATTCAGTGATCATCTTCATGGATTTTTATTTTCTTCAAGTACATTTGAGATATGAACTGTAGGCATTTTTCCCTCAGTTGTTTGCAGGGGCTTCAGTTCACCTTCCACTTAACTCAGTTTGCTTATCTTATTTGCAGCTGGGAGGACTGAAGCAAGTGGAAGGACACAAAGTTTAAGTCATTAGTTTTGGCTATGATTGTTATTTATTTTGATTTTTTTGAATGCTCTCAAACCATAACCTTTTAATTCTGAATTCCATATTGTATCATGTAGAGTCTGCACACTGTTTGATATTTGTAATCCTCTAATCCTTCCCCAGGACACATCTGAAAATGAGTTATTCCTAACTCTGCATGCTCCTCCTGAAAATGTGTTCTTAATACAAAATAAAAAATAAACAAACACAGGGACCCAGTGGCTGCTGTGGTTTCAAACCAGTGATCGTCAGACAACAAAGTAGTACAGCAGTGGTGTATTCACTGACTACTCCAGTGACCCAGGTTCAGGAATGACCTCAGACTGATGGGGGCTGGCAGGGAGAAAGAGATATGGGTCCCACTGTAGATCTCCTACTTCAGAGAGGAAGGATTCTGTCCTCCACTGTTCACCTTCCACCTAATGGAGGCCAGGTGGCAATGCAGTGAAGGCACGTGATGGGGAACAGTAGCCACCAAATGCCACACCATTACATTCTGGCACCCCAGTAGAAAACTGATGTAAAAGATCTGATCAGCAGGATGAAATTCAACCCCCCTAGAGGCCCTGCAACACTGACAAGACACTCACCTGCTCACTGGAACTTAATGTTGTCAGGGAAGTTGGGCTCCCAGAGACCCTTGCCATGGGGAGCATGCTGTCGGAGAACATAAAGGCTGGATAAGTGCATAGAGAAGGTGGGTGACAGGTCTGGGGCGCTGGCCAGAAGGTGGCCTGTCAGTGGTGAGGGTGATATAAGCAGACAATAAAACCATCAAAGAGGAGCCATAAGGAGGGTATACAGTGTTACAGTACTGAATGTTGTACCATATAATCACAGGTTGCTTTGTTAACAAAACAAACTGTGATCGTGTAGTTCAACATTCGGTATTCAAACACTAAATCACACTGTATACCCTCATTATACCTCTTTGATGTACACATTTCTCATATTATGGGCTGCCTCATTGTAGTCTTTACTATTTTTATTTGTTTTTCATTTTTGTTGATATATAGCTATATATACTGTATGTACATTCATATACATATGTATGTATTTATACAATAGGTGTGGACCCAGGAGCCATTGCATAAACCCATTAATCTTCACTCCCTTTGAATAAATAAAATGTATCTATATATTAAACAAGTCATTGCAGTTTATATAGTAGACACGTCATCACTCCCACCCCCTCGCCTGCCAGATGGCAATTCTTTCCACAGTTTAATTTCTCTTACAAGCTCTGCCAGTCCATTTCTCACCCCCCATAGTGTCCTACCTCTGACTCCCCCACCTCACCTCACATATCTAGGAGCTGTAATACCACTCCAGTCTCCTTCTAATCTCATTAGAACCCTAACACAAACAGCAAAGTACCTTCAGCCTCCTAAATCCATGTAGCAGTCTTTTCATTCAGCTCCAAGTCTGCATTCCTCCCATGGCTGTCCACCATCACAGTGAAGCACCTGACCACAACCTCACTCACCCACACATCAAAACACTCCGGAAGTTTTCCAAAATCCCGATTTCTCTTTTGTGCCCAAAAACAGCATCCAAACAGCACCAGCAGAAAAGTAAACAGCTCCCATTCTAAAATGAATGGCTCTCTTGCTAAACAGAACCACAATGTTTCTTCTATATTTTCCAAACAGACCACTCCTCAATCAATCATCGTTGACATTGCCATGTCACTGCCATCATCATGACGTGGCAGCCATGACAACGCCTAATGGCAATAGCGATCCTCAGAGGTAGAGGAGCAGTGACTGAAAAACAAAAACATGGGAACGTCTCAATTTTAACAAGAATAACACATATTAATTAAAAAAAAACAAGGTCCTTGTTTTTTGCATAACTGAAATACACAGTGGGGCCCCATTGAATAAATTATTTATTTTCACTCAAGCTGTTTGCCCTGGGGTACATCACTCATATATCCCATTTATATATATATATATATCTACAGTAAATGCAAAAAAAATCCATTTAATGCATCAGTTAGGGTTGTTCCACAGTGACAAAAGTGAGGAAATTCTGTGTTAGAGTTGAAAGCCCCCCATGGACCCCCCAACCACTACCCCAACTGGCATCGGGGTGTGCATTGGGGTTGCCGGCCCTAACTCTTACCCCATCACAGGTGTAAAGAAGCAGAGGTATTGGAGAATGGGGTGAGAGTTAGGACCGACAACCCCAATGGGCACCCAGATGCCAGTTGTAGGGGTGGACTGTGGGGTCCAAGGGGGGGCTTTCAACCCTAACACTGAATTTCCTCACTTTTGTTGCTGTGGAACAACCCTAACTGATGCATTAAATGGAGTTTTTTGCCTCTAATTTCCCTTCTTTTTGAGAATGATAATGAGAAATAGTTAATGTAATGTGGCAGTGGGAGCATGGGGCCCTTTGGGCCCCACGTCCCGCCATGTGATGTCTTGTGACATAGTAACAGGAACAGCAACACAAACAGAAGAATGAACAGTGGCACACATAGTAATGCAAACTTAAATGGTAAAGGAAACATTAATAGAAATGCAAGCGCAAAGTGGCACCGAAGCCAACAGTGACACAAACGGACATTGAAATGCATGCGAAAATCCAACTGGTAATGTGAACAGTGATGGCAGCAGTATTTTAAATGGAAATATTAAGTACACAGCAAAAGGATGCGAAGGAACAGAAATGGAAACACTAATGCAAGCTTACATATAAACTAAACCGAATAGCACAGGCATGGTACCACAATTGTAAATGCAAATGGTAAAGTTAACATGAAGAATAACACCAAAGGAAAGAGAAATGGAAATGGGAACAGACGCGCTTATGGAAACGCAAACCAAAATGCGCACGGGCACAGTACCGCAATTGTAAATGGAAATGGTAATGGTAACAGCAACAATAACAGCAAAGGAAACAGAAGTGCAAAAGGAAATTCAAGCACGTATGGAAATGCATACTGTAATGCGCACGGGCACAGTAATGCAATTGCAAATGCAAATGGTAACAGTAACAGCAAGGAAGACACAAAACGAAAGAGAAATGGAAATGCAAACTAAAGAGCTGCCGGAAACGCAAATGGCAATTGTTATGGTGTGGGTTCTACAGATGGACACAGGACTCAGTAATTAAGGTGCAACCCACGTTGGCTTGTGGGATGTTTATTAATCTTCATAAACAAGTTCTTCTTGCACCATCAAAGAATAACATTAAAGTCCAAATGAAAATAACATAAAACAATAAAATAACAAGCAACTGTGTTCAAGCAAAGTAACACAAGTATAATCCTTACAGTAGGAACCTTCTCTCTCCACTGGTCAGAAGATACTGACCCTATCTAACAGGTACCTGTTCAGGTAGGATTTATATACCCGCCAACCTGAATCAGGTGACACAGCATCATCAAAATAAAAATATCTTTTAATAGCTTCTAAAACAAATTTATACATATTCCTTAGTGTATTGCTTGATATAAACAACCTGTTTTAAGGTTTATCTCTTAAAAGTATTCTTTGGTAAAACTTTACCATTTCAAAGAATGTTCTCCAGACAATGATTGACAGGTTCCTGTTATAAATGTGGGCCACTAGGGCCGCTGATCCCCTAAAGAAACAGTCAGACTTCAGCAGGCTTTCTCAGAGAACAGACTCCTTCTAAGCAAGGGCCCTGCTCCAACTGCACAGAACCAGAAAAGGAACTTCTTCAGTGAGTCTTATCCTGTTTACTATTGGTTTGTTTTAGCTTTAAGAGTGTTGTAAAGTACATTCTATAGGTATACATTTTATTTTATCTAGAAATACCCAGAGCTGTATTTAGTAGACAAAACCCAGATATTTAGCAGCTTATAAACAGAAGGAACAAGTCTCAGTGCAGCAGAACTAGAACAAAATAACATTCTGTACTGCAGGGTTAAGCTTGCAGCAGGGAAATGCTTGCACCAGGGAGAGTGCTGAGCACAGAAACCCTGTTCAAACAAAAATAAACTCTCTCTCTCTCTCTCTCTCAGTGAGACTCTCAAATGAGAATTCATAACATACAGTCTCCTGTCTATTTTCCAGACTTCAAATGAATATTATTCTGTCTTCCTCTTTAGACAGAAACAGTAAATAATGTTTGAATCTAACAAATATTTTATGGGAAATGGAGTCTGTATTTACCCATTACTTCAGGCAGTTAATCTGTTATATCCAAAACTTGATATTTAAGAGTACCCAAGGAAAAAGAGAAATAAAGCATGAAGAGGGTAACAGAGATGGGGCTGTGTAAGGAGGTCTCCTGCCTCCATACAGAAAATACAGGGATAGCCTTAGAAGAGGGGAGGAAAGTGGTTGCAACCAGAGAAAGAAATAAAGGATGGGTACTTTTATTTAGTGACAGGGACTAACCCTGTCACAGCAATGCACACAGAGATGCAAACAAAAATGCAAACAGAAACAGTAGTGGAAACGTAAATGGTAACAGTAACAAAAACGCAAGCACGAATGACAAATCAAAGGGTAATGCACATGGTGGCATTCATGGGAACGGTAATGCAAACGGGGACATAGACGAAAGTGGAAACAGTAACTGTAACAGTAACGGAAGCACATACCCCATTTTGCCAAACAGGTGCATACAGAAACACAGTGTGTACAAAGAATATATGCATTGTAATGGGGATCAAGCTTAAATGAGCATTGAAGTACTTAATTGCTAATATCTCAGCAACCGCATGATGTAGAAAAAATTTAAATTTTACACAAATCTTGATTTTCTGGCTAGGTTTTTGCTATTACATAGCCCATTGGGCTCTGCAACTTGCAACAAAAATTCCATATCTCATGCTGTAGATGAGTCTCAAAAGGCCAAGGATGCCACCATGTTAGTCTATGGGAAAAAACGTCAACTTCGGAGTACTGTAACTTGGCAGCTATGCAATATTTTTTCACCAAACCATAAAAAGGCACATCTGCTAGATGTTGGCTGCCATCCCTCCAAATTTCAGCTCAAAAGACCACACCATTCTTTCGCAGCAGGGTGGCAATGAATTCCTGTCATTTTGGCCAAGTCTGAAAAAGTAGTGTAGCAATTTGAGGCAATTTTCACAAAATTTTGCTAAAGTGTCGTGCTTGCTACACTACTTTGTGACACTACTGGTTCCAGAAACTTGAAAAACGTATTTCTGGGGTGTTTTACCCCAAATAAAGACATGGCTAGCATCCTCAGGTTCCAACTAGGTAAACACAAAAAGAATTGTGTCCCTAGAGGGTCCCACATTTAAATGCCAAGCATTTTTCTGATCACCAACTGAAAACAAAATGGTGGATTTGCACACTACTAGGCCATTTGCTACACTAAAAGTGCATTTGCAAAAGTGCTGAATATTTTGTTAACTTTTCCCATTGACTTATAATGGGAACTTGTTTTTGAATAACTTTTGAACTGCTCAATATTTTTTCACGAAATCTTCAAAAGGAAAATTGGGGACCCTGGCTGCACATTCCTTGAAGTTCTAGACTGGTCACACAAACTGTGTGACCTGTAGACCAGAGCAAAGAAATCAAAAAGCATGATTGATGCAATTGGTTGTCACTTAATAACTCCGCAGCCGTATGTCCGACCAGTAAAAAACTTGGCAGATCCTAAGACCTATCATGCCCAACTGTGCATACTAAATTTCAGGCAAATCTGTAGAATGGTGGAAAAGTTATTAAGCTGCAAAATTTGACCCTTTAACCTTAAAGTGCTACTCAACTCTAATCTATGGTAGCACTACTGTGATACCATATATATATATATATATATATATATATATATATATATATATATATATATATATATATTGAAACAATTTATTAATGCACCAGTTATGATCAAAGTGACAAAAGTTGGGAAATGTGGGATTAGGGTTTTCAGTCCTAACATGCCCCCTGCTCCCAGTCAGTACACTAGGCATAGGATGTGCCTTGGGGTACTCAAAATGAACACTTACCCAATTCTCCTACACTGTACACATCTGATATTTTTTACAAATGGAATTTAGTGAGCTTTAGTCCTGAGTACACCAAGGCACACCCCAAATATGGTGTGCTGTCTAGGGGTGGGGGGGTGTTAAGGTTGGAAACCCTAACGCCGCATTTCCCAACTTCTGTCAGTTTGACTCTAACTGGTGCATTAAAGCAGATTTTTGCAATTTAGTTCCTTACTTTTGAGATAGTATAATTGTATCCTTGTGTTGCTGTGGTAGCGCAGGCCCCACCATTCATTTTGTTATGAGCACAGTGTCCTTTGGACCCTGTGCTCCCATGCATTTAGCAGTGGGAGTGCAGGGTCCTTTAGAACCTGCTCTGCCACACATACATACATTTATCATGTTTTATTTTGGAAACTGAAATGTGTCTGTTCCCTGGTATGCAGTGCAACCTCCCACCCTAAATTTGTGCCCAGTCCCCATTAATGTTAACGTAGTAGCCCTCAAAAAATAAAAATTACACCACCGTTCCCCCACCCTCCAATTTTGTCCCATTCCCTTTTATTATATATTTTTAATACCTGGTATCTAGTGGTACCCACCCTCCAATTTTGTTCCATCCCTTTATTATACCTTTTATCCCTGGTGTCTAGTGGCACCCCCACACTCCATTCCCTCGTACTGTGCTTTTTATTTATATCATTGGTGTCCAGTGGTACTCCACACCTCCCATGTCTGTTTGAATCTGTTAATAAGAATACTTTCCTCAATGATTTTAATATATAATTTTTCTTTTACTGCAATATCATTGGTGTCCAGTGGTACCCCACCCTCCCATGTCCCTCTGAACCTGGAAATTAGAAAACAGTCCTCGATGTCTTCATTTCTTTATACCAGAACCTGTAAAATAAAGTCCTCCACCACTGCACCTCCACCCAACCTCCTACTGTGCACCCACCTCCCTGGACCTATACCTCCCATGCACCATCATTCACCTGACATGCTCATGCTGTGAAGATACACACCAATTGAAGACATGTCTTGCCGCTAGAACCAGCAACTGCTGTCTGAAAATACCCTTATTTCTCAGGGTATCCTATGGGGAGAATCTCAAAACATTACTATGCAGCTTTATTCTACCTTTGATGCAAATGAGTCAGCTTATACACCCCCCCCCCACACACACACACACACACATGCATAGATTTAGATACCCATTATGCTTTTAAGGCTTTTGATTGTATGTGTGTTTCCAGAAACCATACAATTTGGGAAGTATCTGCCTATTCTTTAATATAGTCTTCAGGTGACAAGCTATGCTTGCATTCTTTCATGTTGTTATGTGTACTCTTTTGTGTGGAATTCAAAGATTATTGTTATATTAAGTGTGTTGGGGTGAGCTGTAAAAGAAGCTTCTCAACAGGCATTACATTTGACTGACTGTGTGCCCACTTGACCACACCACAGCTGACTTATACTCACTTAACATAACTATAATTTTTGAAATCTGGACTAAAGAGTACAGATGCTAACATGAAACCATGCAAATATTCTAAAGAAAAATAACAAAGTTCAAAGCATGATGCTTTGCACTTTATTGTTTTACTTTAGAAATGGCATATAATTAGGAGAAACTGACACAAACAAAAGTGCTTATGTATTCTACATACTTTCCTTGTTTGCAGACTGCCCTTGCTTCTCATGCATGCCATGTCAACTGTAATGGATCTATAATGGATAAGTATTGGGGGTTTATACCAACAGGAAACATTGTAAAATACTGTGTTGGTTCTCTGTGGCTGGCAGTGATTATACAAGTTGATTGTTCACTGGTGTCCCAAGATGCAGATAAAGCAAACTGACACTCAGTAAGGCCAACCAATCTGAAAGACATAACCGATGAAACATTTGAGAAGAAGTATATTACAGTCCATTATCAAAGCAGCTGCAGCTGCATCATCACGGGCACACTATGTGAGACCTGTGATGGATTTCATGGAGGGCCAGCTGCATTATCACATGCACTGGGTCAAACCTGTGGTGGATATTATGAGTTGCTCTGCAGGGCCCTCGGGAAGCAGCTGCATCATCACAGACTTCCCCCAGACCTGTACCTTGCTCTGTACATAACCATGTAAAGCCATCTTTTTTCTTGAGGCTAAATGCCATGAAACCCGAAGTTGAATGTCAAGAAAATGGATTTGTGAGTCACAAAACAGGTTTATGAGTGATTAAAAAAGCCCCTTTTTTGTGATACTCAACAACCAAATTTAATAACATTTAAAAAATGTATCATTTAAAAAAATACTAAACTTGAAGAATAACTTTACATCCTACTACGTCAGCTACACAAGTTTCAACCTTCAGTTAGAAGCATACTTTTGTTTGTTTTTGATGCACTAAGGTTTATGATATCTTACCCTCTTTCATGATGACTAAGATTCACAAAAATGGGTTTATCAGGTGATGAAAGCAGGACCCATTTTGTGACATTCAGCAACAACCTAATTTCCTTAATATTTTGAAAGCTTTTTTTCTAAAAAAAAAAAAATTGAAGAATCCACTTTAAACCCCGCTCTGTCAGCCACTCAAGTAAGTTTCAGACTTCAGCTCCAAGTATTTTGTTTTTTTTATGTAGAGCTTTTCCTTCTTTACCCACTTTAATTATTGTGAACACTTGTGAAAGCAGAAGTGATATATTATAGTAGCTGTAATCCAAGAAAGTGACTGGAGGGAACCACGTTGAGTAGCTCCTCAAGGCTCCAAGCAACAAGCAGTATGCACCATAAAGCATAAATATAAAACAAAATGCAATAAACATGAAAAGGTAGATGCAGAAGGAGTAACAGTGTTCTAAACTGACACCAACTACCCCTTTAAAAAGGGTCCTTTAAATACATTTCTGTGTTATTTGGTACTGAGACCTGATAGGAACACCAACTGTTCTGGTAACAGCATCCCTTGCATAACAATCGTTCTGGAGCTGCCGAGGATACCAAGGGTATGAGTCCAATAGCCTCTGTAGGTACTCTTCAAGCAGTACAGAATTTGGATTTTGCAGCATTTCAGCCTTATAGTATGTGTTCAAACTACCACGGATTCTGAAGTAAGACCAAAGATCAACTTGGTGCTACTCATTATCTTCTGAACTTAGGATGTCAAATGTGAAAAAGATTCACCCACCTCCAGCTTGCTGTATCTAGTGGTAGTTATTATAGCACACTAACATGCCTTGCCTATGGATCATCAATAATATAATGAACATATCTCTTAGCAGAATGTTAAAATGAGCTATAACCACTCAAGCATACATAAAGTGCAATAGAGGTACTCAGGCTTTGCTGGGTAACGTTTCACCTATGCTACAGATAGGCTTCATCGGACCTGTAGGCAGTAGTGATTCAAAGCAACGCATGTGAGTGTTTACTAACACTAGATACAGAAAGCTGTAGGTGGGTGTACCTTTTCTTTCTACAGGTGGTATCTTAAATTCAGTAGATAATACCCATGTTTATGTGGCAGCAGTGCTTGCTATTTTCTGCTGCTACTTTCCCGCTACAGAGATGCTCCCAGGACAGGAAAGAGTTTACACAGCATGCACTTGTTGCACTGCTGGTTGCATATTGGAGGAGGCTGGACATTCCGGAGGCATTTTTTTTCCTGCAGAGAGACTAGGCTTTGTACCAGATCAGGCACATTAGAGAGTTTACAATACAGCTTAATGCACTTGATCTGATTGTGGTCCCCACTTCTGCATCGGAGCCAAAAATGCATTCACAAAGCTCTTAACATGCTCTACTAAGTGATTACACTGCCATCTTTGCAGTGCATCAACCCATGCACACCGGTTGATATGCTGCAAAGAGGGCAGTATAAACAGGGCTAATAATGTAGCACCAGAGTTGATTTTTGGTCTCAATTTAGAATCCATAGCAGGTAGTGGGATCTGTGTGAAGAGTGGAGGGGAATGTGGTAGGGGTCATACAGGGTTAAGTGGGAGAAATTTATTTAGCTACTGTGGAGGTCAGGTGGGGAAGCAAGGTGAGTTGGTTTTGGTGTGTGGTAGGGAATGGGTTACTGTACTTACAAATACTGGCAAAAATAGAAGAACAACTGATTATGCTAGTGGAACCAAACTTCATTGTGAGGGTTGTTTCACTGCATAGGAGGTGTGACATAAGGGATATATAATATAAGGTACTGTATTGTGGGAGCTGTGATCAGTACAAATAAACCGAAAGTGTGGAGAAATGGCATTTCACTACAAAAAGGTTTCTTGTTACTGAATATGGAGCGCTTTCACATGGTTCCACAGGTAAAGTGTCAATGAAAACTACCTGAAGTGACATTTCCTGGCACTCCACAAGCAAAGTGACACTTCACTTAGTTTCACCAGGTGAAGTTTGGCACTTGTTAAGTTAAGAACTATGCGAAGTGATACTTTACAAAGTCAGGGAACTTAGATGCTTCACAAATTGAAGTTCCCTGACTATGCACATCCCTATTATATGTTAATATGTCCCCTGCAGCCACTCATTGCTGTGTAAGAATGATTTCAAGCATGGCTGGCTGGAGCAAGAACAGTGAAGTGAAGCTGAACTATGTCTGGCTCAAGCTGAAGGCTAATGAAACCGCTCTTACACAGAAACAAGTGTCAACAGGGGACATATTAGTATATTATTGACTGAGTGTGATCAATAGTATATATATTTTTAAACTGTTCCCAGAACATGCCTATTTCCAGGGCATCTGTGCATGAGATGATCTTCACAGAAAATGAGTGCCTCATGTGCAGAGGAAAGGAGCACTTGATTAATCAGGGCACTCCTTGATTTATAATACAGATTATGGCCGGAGAATGGGCATACCAAATTTCAGATTATTCTGTCCATGGACCACTGGGTATTATGGCAAAAATCTGGTTTAACATAGCACAGCATGGGTAACTGTACCAGGAGTGGTGTTACTGCATTACTATAGTGTATTATACACTGATGCCTTTGATTAGAAAAGGAGGGGCTAAAGCTCTTTGATTGCTAAATGTCATTCTCTTTTTAACATGTGACATTATTATTTGCTATCCTTATCTTTAAAAATCATCTGCAACATACAGTGCAAATTGTTATCATTTTATTTTGATATATAAATAAAGGAAATTGAAAATGATATTCAAACTGACAGGTGCTTATAATTTTCCTGTTTACAACACTGAAGTTCATACTTCCATCTAATCTATATTGCACTGCACCTAACAAACACTTAAGTAACAACACTTAAGTAACAAATTATGTTTTGTATTGTTTTCTGTGTTATGGATATTTTATATAGTTCTCGTCATGGAAGTAAACAATCAGAATTTCCCAATTTCACAGTTTGTGTGCAGAATGCTAACCACCATGACTTGTTGACCTATTAGAACAGTGCTCAGAATTCTGCACAAACCAATATGTAGTCAAACTTTCCATTACTGGTTCCATTTAAAGAACCACCTAAAATGTTGTCCTTCAGAAAAAAAACAATAGAAAATAAAGTTGTTCACATAGATATTTACTCATGTACTGTTAAATCTCACATTGTTAAATATGAATAATTTTTTCAGGGTATGAATATAACTTCTGAAAAGAGGAACATTACAGTACAAACAGCTATCAATTAGAAATTATTTCCTATCATCTCTATGTTAGTGTTGTAATATAATTTTTAATAAATAAACATGTTGAAATCTATCACAGTGTACTGTTCTTGTCAAACCTCCTCTGCTCCAAGAACAGCAGTATTCCATTGGAAACAGTAAGATTTTATTTAATGGGCACTAAATGCCTCAGGGAACATTGGAAAACATGTTTTGACACAGTTAAACAGTTCCACATAGGAGGATTGTGAACAAGCAAGGCAGCCTGGGAATGGGTCCCAAAGTGGTAAACTGTAGAAACTGGTTGAGGGATAGAAAACAAAGGGTGGTAGTGGTAAATGGGGGCTCAGTCCAAGGAAAGGAGGGTAACCAGCAGGGTTAAAGCTACAGTAAGCACACACACACAATATTACATTTAAACTGCAATTTGTCAAAAACATGCAGTGTGTATTTTTAATGTTACTCAGAGTAGTCTGGGTTTTTTAAGACAGACTCATAGCATAGTCTTACCATTGCTTAAATTGTACTCATGGATATTTTAAGTTATCTATCATAACATGTTTATATCTCACTAGTTTTGTAAATAAATGTAACTCTTTATAATGGTTTGGGAGCTAGCCACTAGTGATCTTCAGTAAATTGTAGAGTTGTGCAGAAAGAGGAAATTCTGAAATCATGGAATTTTGACAAAACTTTGTGAAATTCTGTGAAATTACATGGAACTTCATCAAAATTTCACATACTTTTTAAAATGTATTAGTTTGGTCATAACTTGGCCATTTATTGAGCTAAAGCACTGAACTTTGTCATGCTTAATGTATGGGAAGAGTTCTAATGACATGCCAAATATCATGAAATTAGGATGGATTGTTTCAAACTTGTAGGAACTCAAAGTCTGTCATTTTATTCTTTGTGTGACAATTCATGAAAATGTTTTATGTGCATATTCCTCAGCTGTCTACTAAGCCAGATATCTTAAATTATCATGATTACTTGATAACATGTTTTCTAACAATGCACTAAATGTAATGACATTAGGATGTGTCATCTCAAGATTATAGGTGCTCAAAATCTGCCATTTTATTTGTTTGTGGGAAATTTCATGAAAATGTGTATCTGCACATACAGTAACTATTGGTCCAAAGATCTTAAGTTTGTCATGATTACTTGATGGTAGGTGCTCTAACAATGTGCCAAATTTTATAACATTGGGATGTATTGGGCCAGATATTCAAAACTTTGTCCCGGGGCTAAATTAGCACTGCCCAGTGGGCAAACTTAGCCCAGAGCACAAAGCAAGCCATATTCAAAAGACATAGCCCAGAGCAAACAACTTCTGAATATAGCATGGGAATGAGGCTGGGCAAACTGGACTGGGAGTGCAGGGCAAACTTAGCCCTGGAATAAGACAGCTCTGAATATGGCAATCAGGACATGCAAACCACAACAGCAACACAGTGCACAGTGATGTGAAGGTAGGTAGAGGTGAACTATGTGTCCAATGTGTGTGTGCCAGCAAATGCATGAACCCAGTGCAGCTGCAGGCAGCAATGTACATGAAAGTACAGTGTGCAAACTGTAAAATATTCCCCAAACTGTTTGCGCAGTGCTAACACATTTGTGCGGGTTTAGCACAGGGCTAAACCGTTAGCTCAGTGCAAACACGTTTGCCCGGCACTAAACTTTGCCATATTCAAAACTGACATGCAAATGAGCCTACTTAGGTAGTCTCTGGGCAAACATCCACATTAGCATCTCATTACGTCCTGATTTGCATGCAGTTTGCACCGGGCTAATGGTTTAGCCCTGTGCTAAACCCGCGCAAACGTGTTTGCACTGCGCAAACAGTTTGGGGGAATATTATACAGTTTTGAACACTGTACTTTCACATGTGCTGCTGCCTGCAGCTGTACTGGGACAACACAGCATAGGCACAAATGTTGGTGGTGCTGCATGCAACTGTCACACTGAAGGTCATGCTACAGTGCACAGCAGACACTACAGTAGCAAAGGGGCCAGTAGAGTGTGGACACAGCAATGCCTATGGTGTGTAGGGCAGTGATGATGATTGCACTATACACAGTGTGAAGCCCAACCTGCAGGTGTTTACTGACAGTGGACATTACTGTTACACTGTTGTGTGACCCACAGATGCTGCACCTCTGGCATGGGATGCTCACAGTGACATATACATGTCCAGTTTTTGTGTGCAGTGACAGTTGTACAGCTGTACAGCTGTGTGGTATGTGGCCAGGGGAGCATATATTATCAGAAATTCACACTGGTGTTGGGGTATTCCCAATACTGACCCATGTGCACTGCATGATGTGTCCCAGCCTTGTGGCCACACCTGGTCTGTGGCACAACCTGGACACCCATACACTCTCCCCCTCAACATCCTCCATGCCCACAGTGCTGCATTTGTGTGCTGGCATCTGTTGGTGTCCACAGAAGAGTGGTCCACAGGTGTGTGCTGTATGGCCACACTGCCATGCTGTCCACTGGTGGCAGGGTCACCACTTACTGCCTGGCATGGCTGGGTCTGGTGGCAGATGATGGCATCACTGTGATGCCATCAGTTAGCAGTATGTGTCCTCTATGTTTGGCTTTGTCTATGTGTCATATTTATTTGTTAGGGTAGCACAAAGCTGTGCAAACACTGCACAAAGCCAAAGTGTCGCACAAAGCTAACTGCCCAGGGTTAAGACAAGCTTTTCCTGGGTGGTAATGTGCACTGTACTAAGTGTCGTGCTAAGTCACGCAAAACCAACTTTGTGCACGCTGGTTGCTGAATATAGCATTGCGCCTGTATTCATGTCAATTTGCCCCTTGCATATATTATGATTTTGCCCGGTGCTAATGCAGTTTGCCTGCTTATTTGGCCTTTTGAATACAGCAGACCCACACTAATCCCCACTAAAACTGCACAAATATTTTTGCCTGGCAAAGTTTTGAATATCTGGCCCATTGTGTCAAAATGATATGTGCTTTAAATCAGTCATATTAATTTTTGCAGGAAAGTTCACACAACAATTTATTTGCATATAACTCAGGCACCCTAGGTGCTAGACATGTGTAAATTATCACAAATAACATTTTTGTAATGAATATGGAATCGTCTAACCATGAAGAGAATTGGATTAGAGATTTTTAAGTTACAGGCATTCAAAGGTTTATTATGTAAATATTTGCAAAGTGTTTGGAAACCTCTCAAGAATGTGGATGTGCGTAACTTCTCTCTGCGCTTGCAGGCATAGACCTAACATTTGACATGCATATCTGATGTATATCCTGGTGTCTAAAATAATGGGCTAAATTGGTTTAGTAGTTTTAAATTTACAGTGAAAACAAATATTGGTACCATTTTCTCAAATATTTATGTTAGCATACAGAGGAATCATCTAGAATTCTTTTTGTTGAATTTAACATTCACAATGCACAATTCACTACTTCATTTGATTAGCTAGGCTGAATTTGTTGTAGTCCTGCTGTGGGTTTAATTTTGTTTTAATTAAAAGGACATGAAGGAGCGGAGTAACTGGGGGCTCTATTCAACTATGGTCGGTGATTGGCCAGGGGACCACTAGACACCAGAGAGAGAACTTTGGAAACTGTAAATTTCACCCACAGGTGGCTAAATTTCTCTCATGGGTGTGAAATTTTGCTAGTTTGCAGGTGAAATTTTGTTCACCTAAAGGTGAAATTTCACATTTTGCCTTGCAAAACATTTAGCATAATGTGTGAATTATGCAAAATATTTTGCTGGGTGAAATTTTCAATTTCACACAACTCTAATTATGGGCACCTGATAAATTCAGAAGGGAAGCAATAAAATAGGCATTGCTACTTCTCCATGATAAATATGAACTATGAACAACTTTGTTTTGATATATTACAGTAATTATTACTTCATTGTTAATTCATGCAGCTGGTAAAATTAAAACAAACTATATATTATGTTGCAGTTGATCTTAAACTATAAATTATATTGCAGTTGACCTTCAGGATTTTGTTTAAAATTGACAGGCATAGATGTTCTACAAAATTAGCCATTATTGCAGTAGTTATATGATATTTCACTGCAGTGGATCCATCTGGTTGTGGTAAACAGTTGTTTTTGTATTTTGTACACTATTAAAAAAGCCTTAGAATGCTTCTTAAACTTGCCAATCAAACTTTCATTGTTTTATAACTTAAAATGCATCATATGTCTGGGATAGTGGTTGTTTGTACAAAGATTTATTGATTTGGACTAGATAGTCGGTATTAAAGTACTAGTGTACTGCTTGGGATTAATAGTAATTTAGATGCAGTCAGCTGTCACTTATTATATCTCTAGTATTGTTTTTCTTTTCTGTTTGTTAATTATAAGATTTTCCACCTGGCAGTACTGGGGTGAAATGTGGAGCAACACTATGTCTGGAGGAAAAAAAAGTCAGTTCTGTTCCTCCCACTACATCATCAGAAATGAGACTAAACACCTTGAGGCACCCCAATCCTTGCAGTCTGAGCAGTGACTCTCACAAGCCACCAATGAAAGCACAGGAAATTGTGACATCACTAGCAACCAGGGAGAGCCAGTCCCTGCTGCTTCCTGTTAAAGTGAAACCTGGCAGTGAGAAATGGTTCTCATTGGTTACTAGTGATGTCATAGGCAGTGTGGTCTCAGTGCTTGATGTAGTGGGAGGAACAGAACTGACTTTTTCCTCTAGAGTGCTGCTCAACACATTACCCCAGTATTGCCAGGTGAACAATCTTTAATTAGCAAACAGAAAAGAAAAATACTTGAGATATACTAAGTGATAGCTGACTACATCTGAAAGTTACAATTAATTGCAGACAGTTTCCTGGCAGTACACTAGTTCTTTAACATCATCGCCTCATTAAATTATTGTGACTGTCCAAGGTTATCCCAGCAAAGTATCGATTATCCAAACCTATCAGTCCAGAAATTTATATTGAAGCTATCCATGGACAGTGCTACATAGCAAATAATACATTACTGAACATTAGTATTAAAAAAACAACTAAGAATGCATGTTATCTGGCACAAAGAAAGTCTCAACCCATAGAGTTTATTCTCTTTAGGAGGGAAAATAATTTGGTTTGATATAGTGCCTCTCACTCAAATGTCATCCCAAAGTGGTTTATAATCCAATGGAGGAAAGGAAATGGAGGCAGTGTCAGTGGCTCAGTAGGTCATACACTCCTCTGAGGCCAGGAGATCAGAGGGCTGTGGGTTCAGTTCCCAAATCTGGCACTTGGTTAATATCCCAGTACTGACACTGTAGTGCAGCATGAGAGGGTGCTGCATTTCTGAGGTGCCATTTTCAGATGAGATGTTAAACCAAGGTCCCATCTGCTTGGATTGGTGGTAGTTTGGGTGGATGTTAAAGATCCCATTGCACTTATCGAAAAGAGTGGGAGAATTTCCCCAGTGTCCTGGTCAAATTTCCCTCATTCACTAAAAATACCACCAACAGCTTAATGTGGTTCAAGGTCAGTTGGCATTCATCTGTATCCCCCCTTCCCCGGGTCGTGCCTGAGAATAGGCAGGATTTGTCTAGTGCACTTACCCAGTCAACTAAAAAAAAAAAAAATGATCCTGCTGTTTTCAAATCATAGGGAGAAGAGGACGAAGATAAATTAGACCATTATTGAGCCACCTCCTCTGTAGCATAGATAAGACCATGTCTACAGCACAAAATCCCAGTGGCTTCAAGGTGTGCCATTAGAACTTGCTGATGGCCACCCTTTAATATTTTTTCCCAGGCCCACTGGTATAGTTGTTTTCACTTTGTATGCCAACACCACAATCCTGGTTTCTATTCATTGGAAGTTTACCTCATGTTTTGATAAGTTTAAACTTGTGAGTTCCATCCCATTTTCACTAGGGCTCCAAAGAGCTCTATGGCTGGCAGGTCATTTTAGAAACCATGGCAGAGAGAGAGGATACAGATAGGATAAGTATAAGAAGGACACATTTACCTAAACAGGAACCTGAAAAGGATACCTGAAGGTCTATAATCCCTTTATAACCATTTTCTTTTATGTATGTACACTTCTTAGTAATTTTGCTACTGAGCCAATAAAATAAATTATTGTTTTACCACCTCCTCAATAAACAGGAACAAAGTACTATATTTAGTAATTATTTTGTTTCTTGGGGTAGTTAAAAGAAGGTTCAGGTTGGAGAGCTTCTTTTTGGATCTGGGGGCTACACATAAAGCTGCCTTTTGAAAATAGGAAGTTTTTTTGCCATTTTAGGGCTGGCATACTTTTCCGTGCTTACAGTCCTGACCCATCTACAGAAGTTGTACAGTATTGCAATTTAGGTAATATTCATCTTATCTTCTCTGTTGAGAATGTAAGGTAGGTATTGGGTTGAAGAGGACAAAGAGGCACTTGGTACTGTACAGTGGATACACCTGTGGAGGACACAGGGCCTATGGTAGTTCCAGTGGGTAAGGAGGCTCTGTCAGCCGTTCTGACTATACAACCAACAATAGTATGTGCTTGAGTCACTCATGAATACGGACCTGCTGAACCTACTGTACAAGGCATATGAATATACATACAAACATGCAAGAAGCCGCAGAAGAAGGCCATTCAGTCTATCCAGTCTGTTCATGTTGCAGGGTCCTCAGCTTACACCACTGACTCTGCCCCCCGGTCCTCCCTTCCTCCCATCTGGCCCCCAAGCTCCATTGTTTCCCTTATTCCTATCCCAGCCTCTCTAAAGCTGCTCACTGACTTCAGTGAGACAATTTCTTCCAGCAGAACATTCCATTTGGCCACCACCTTCTGTAAAGAAGCTTCCTAACCTCCCTCCTAAACATCCCACTTCCAACTTTAGACTGTGTCCTTTCATGGTTTGGCTGCCACTTAGCATGAAGAGACATCCTACCTATGTACTGTGACATTAGAAACTGAGTGAACTACCACATCACCATAATCAAGCAGAAGGAGTAGTAGCTGTCTTCTGACTTTGATTTTCATGTGAGACTTGAGGTACTGTACTGCCTTGCCACTGAGGATTCCTATGCTGGGATTTATCAAGGCAACAGTGCAATGTGAATGTTTTTGGCAGGGATTTGGGTTCTGCACACTGCCTAGTGTTTGATGGACTGGACCTGCTCAAGTAATTTGATCATGCATTGTGTAAATGGATCGGAGGAATCCAGCCTTTGGGTTTGTGCATGGATATCAAAGACCTTAGCTACAGTATTTTTAGCATTAAGAATGAGGGGTTCTCTTTTAATCAGACTTCTACTGCTACAAATCAGTCTTGAATTGATTCACAATACATGCCAGCAGAGAATTGTGCCATCAGAATAGAGACTGTATGCATCTTTCTTTGAGCACTGTGGGTGAGTAGATTATTAACAAATAGTAAAAAGCAAGGGTCTAGAATACAATCCTGCTGTATACCCTGTGTTAAGTTCTCAAACCAGCATTTGTAAGCTAGAATGGCATGAAAGCCCCCTACCCCCACTGTTTCTCTCCTCATCTATCAATCCAGTTTAGGCCATTCAGTGTTACACTGCCATTGTTTAAAGTGATTTACCTGCTCTGAATGCACTGTGATTACATCCCTCTTTAGAATTAATTCTCTGCGAAAGGCTGAAGAGTTTTAAGTTAACTTTTTTATGCACTCCTTAAAATCCTAAAACTACAGCCTAATCCTTGTTATTATTAATTCTGAGTGTAAAACTGTAGAGTCTTAAGATTATTAGACCTGTACTGCACTGTCTATTATTCTAAGCGAACAGCTGAATCCTTTTTAGAATTAATTTCTGTGTAAAGCTGTAGTTTTAAATTGACCAAACTTTTCAGTGTACTGCCTAGCATTCTAAATTTAAAGCCCAGTCCTTGCCTCTCATTTTGCCACCTGTCTGCCCTCTAACCCACTTACATCTTCTCCCTGTTTCTATTACCCACTTTGTAGTGTAACCTCCTCCTTCCAAATAATACCCTGTTTCTTTGTTTGAGTTAACCACACTTCCCCTGCCTGCCCCTACTTAATCCATCTCTTTTCCTCTCCTCCTCAGATGTGCCGAGCCCTCCTGGGGCTTGCAGCTCACCACCAGAGGAAAAGCTACAAGCCTGTCCTGGGAAGCAACCCATGATTCTGCTACTGCAAATTAGCAGACCCTGAGGCTTTCTTCCCCTGTTGAAACTGCCACCCGGGATCCTCCGAACTCCAGTTTGTTGCAGGGCCCAGAAATCTACAGAAACAGCCAAAAGTCTTATACCCCCTCAGGTACATTGGTATTTGGGGCCTTTGGACATTCTGAATTTTCAGCACCAGCACTCTGATTGGAGGATCTCAGCCTCACTGACCTCTTCCTGCTGGTCTCCATTTTACCTTGCTTCATTAGAGACATTTATCAGTGCTGCTGACCCTGGGAGACTATCCTTTTTTGTAAAGCAAGAATTTCATTGTCTACTTTTCTCATTTGCAAATTATACTACATAGCCACTAGAGGGCTACAACAGCTGTCGTTTCTGTTAAAGAGGAAACACATTATATTTTCTACTTCCTCTTCTGCTCTAGTGGACCTGGGATACCTCTCTTTCTGAGGACCATCCCCTTGGTTTTTCTGCCTGTTTCTCAGGCCGAACCATGCTCATCCACTAAGGCTGCAAGACTTGAACGCCTTGCCCCTCTCCCATTCTGTACTGGTAGAGCAGGGCCAGAAACAGAAACAAAAGCTACAGACCAATCTTGCCACACTGGACTGCAGTCTTGAACCACTTCACTGGCTCAGCTGGAAAGAGTTGCTCCACAGGTACGTTCGGCGCCAAAACCACCTCTCAGCCAACAAAAGAATTTTGAACTTATGACACCTAATCACTGATTGGTCTAGGCTTCTAGTGGTGTTTACTGCCAGCTGTTGTGGTGTTTAGATCTACCATGGGAAATTACAGTTGGTTCCTCAGTGTGTCACTAGCTTTACTAGTGCTCAGCTCAATTCTTCGGAACCCTCATCCCTCCTTAATATGGAATGACCCTTGTGCTTCTCCCTGTCCTGCATCCAACAGCCCTTTCAGGTAGCCATTCTGGACTATTGGGCTTCTCAGCTGTCTCTGCCAGGAGTGGGACATCTCCCGAGCTGCCTCTGGAGATTACTCTCCCATCCAGACTTGAGAATTCCTACTCATGGCAAATTTCTGCCAGGACACTAGTGGCTGCAACACTAGGCCAGTATAACACCAGGAGTGGGTACAGCCTACCCATCAACACCACCTCCCCTATTGCTCAAAAACTAGTGTTTACAAATTACAGTTCGCTGCTTTAAAAAGAATCTTGCTTCTTTTACTATTGTGTTCAGGCAATGTCGAACTCAACCCAGGACCATTAAACACCCTTGCATCTCCATCTGACCTGGCAAATATCAAAGGAATGTCTTTTATGCATCTTAATGCCTGTAGTTTGCTGAAAAGTTCACCCTTATCCAGGCTTGGGTGAGCCACACCCTACCTGACATCCTAGTGATCACTGAGACCTGGCTTAGGCCAGCCACCCCAGACAATGAAATCAATATCCCAAATTATTTACTCTTCCAGTAGATAGGCAATCAAGAGAAGTGGTGTGGCAATTTATGTAAGGGACAATCAGCCTCATGCAAAGACGATCATCCTCCTCAAAGAATTTGAGTGCTTGACCCTAAAGATCGAACTTTCTCCTTCCAGTGCACTCTGCTTAATAGGCAGCTACAGGCCCCCTTCTGCTGGGCCTCATCTCCTGTCTCACCTCAGTTCCGTACTAGGGCTCAGTTCCTTGGAAACCATTATTTTTGGCGACCTGAACTATGATTGGCTATCAAGTGCATCAACTCCCTTGAAATCCTTTTTTGACACTCTAGGGCTGGTGCAACTCATTGGCGAGCCTACTCGGCCAAATAAAAAGAACCTTAACAACAGCTCCTTCTTAGATGTCATTTTGGTTAGCAAGCCACACCTGTTCTCACATGTCAGAACATTTTTCTCAGACATTAGCGATCATTGTATAATCACCACCATTAGATCCATGCACAACCCACAGTTTGTGGCAAAGTTCTCTATCAAGAGGTACAAACGCAACTTTGATTTGTTTGCTTATGTCCACGACTTGAAACATTCACTGCGATGGCAGGAATTCTTCCTAGCCAAAATGGTTAACAGGGCATATACTATTTTTTACAATATTTTAAGTGAGGCTTTAAATAAGCATGCACCCTTGGTTAAGATGCGGGTCAGGAGCAGCACCTGCCCATTGGTTCTCACCTGAGCTCAAAGCTTCCCTGTTAGAAAGGGGTACTTATGGAAAAAGCCAGAAGAAGCAAGAATGACTTGGATTGGTGTCTTTTAAGAGAGCATGTAACAAGTGCACCAAGTTGGTCAGAGCAGCCAAGGCCGCCTGCTATCGCTTGAGCTAGCCTCTGCCTCAAGAAATCCTACAAAGCACTGGAAAACATTAAAGACATGTCTGGACATGCTCCTGGTAATCACATTCCAGCAAAATTAAGTCCGTGGCAGCGCTATCACTAACTGATCGGAGATATTGAAGCCCTCAATAACCATTTTGCAATGGCAGAGCTAGCATTTGATAATTCTCCTGCCAATGACCTCCACAGAGCTCAGGGCCCACCAACCCATAAGTCCCCTCTACCAAGGAGGCTTTCTCTCCTGCCTGTCTCCCTAAAAGAGGTGGAAGACCTACTGCTGCAACTGGACACCAGGAAGGGAGCAGGCTCCGACTCATAGAGCCATACATCTGAAATGTGCCTACCATGTGCTTATGTGCCAATCACCCACCTATTCAACATGTCACTCTCCCAGGGTAGCTCTCCCTCAATGGAAAATAGCCCATGTCATCCCTCTATTAAAAGCAGGTGACCCCGCGATCTAAATAATTACAGACCGATCTCCTTCTCCCCATCCTGTCTAAATTACTAGAAAAAATAGTGTGTGGCCAGCTAGGGGTATACTTAGAATCCAGAAGCCTATTAAACCCGGTTCAGTCTGGATTCAGAGCAAAGCACAGCACCATAACAGCCCTAGCTAAGGTGACCAATGATTGGCTCCTAGACCTTGACAAGAAGAAGCATGTTTGTGCTGTTTTCTTGGATCCTAGTAAGGCATTCAACACAGTCAATCACAGCCTGCTTCTTTTCTCCCTAAGCACCTTAGGCCTGGACCATAAATCTATGTGCTAGTTTTCAGACTACCTCAGAGAACGGAAACAGCAGGTTAAAGCTGAAGGTGATATTTCTCCATTAAAACCTATGCTGAGGGGCGTGCCCCAGGGCTCTATCTTTGTCCCCTCCTCTTTGCAATCTATATTAACAACATCAATGACCCCATCAAAAAAGCCAACATCCACTTATTCGTGGATGACACTGTACTGTACTTGAGTCATCCCACACTGGAAGCAGCCTGTGAAGACCTCCAAGCTGAATTTAACCTTCTACAATACCAGCTCATAAACAAAAAGCTTTTGCTCAATGCAAAAGACAAAAGCCATGCTTTTTCCCTCCTTGCACGTGGCAATTCCTGCTGGGGGAGCTATCCCACAAATTACCACTGTTCTTGGAGAAACACTAGAGTATGTAGCTAAATTCAAATATCTAGGAGTTTGGCTCGATCATAAACTTTCCTTTGCCCACCATCTCAAAGAACTACAGAAGAAACTAAGGCAAAGATTAGGACTATTCTGCAGAATTAACCACCTGCTCACAAAAGAGGCCAAGATTCAACTGGTTCAAGCTACCTTCCTATCTTTAATAGATTACGTGGACCTGTTCTACAGCCATTGCACTGCCTCTGCACTGGCTAAGTTGGACACCCTCTACCACAGAGCTATCAGGTTCATTACTGGCCTTCCACTTTCCACACACCACTGCTCCCTGTACTCATCATTAGGCTGGACTTCCCTTCACTATAGAAGGAATAGAAATGCCACCCTATGGGCCTTCAGAGCGGTGACCAACAAGCTCCCCTCATATGTCTCAGATTGTATTTATTTTATTTATTTATTTATATTTATTTCAATCTAGGATTACAATATCTTTGAGCCGAGGCTCTTTTACAAAGGTTCCACATCAGCGTGTGCAACAGTCATCATTTTTAGTTATAAACATATAGTCATTGACTTACAGACATGTAATAACCAGTACAAAGACTTGAGCTATGAGCAAGACAAGGAAAGGGGGGTGGGTGGTGGGGAAGTGATGGTAGAAGATCGAGGGGAAGGAGGGCAGGGGTAGGGGAGTATGGGAGGTGGTTGGGGCAGGGGCAGGAGTGGAGATCACGGGGGGTGGGGAGGGTGGGAGACAGTGCAGCCAGGGGCCTTGTTGGGGAATATGACAGGTAAGGTGCTAGGGGTGCAAAGACTGATTGTAAGTGCTGGGTGCTGGGGCATTTGCAGCTGGAATGGTGGAAATGTTAAGATTGGCATTTGCAGGATACAAGCAGTGAGAGGCGCAGCTTGGACTTGAAGAAGCCGAGTGTTGAGCGGTCACTATGTCACTGCAAGAGAGTTGAGCCAGTTGGATGCCCGATAGGTGAATGATCTTGGTCCTTGGGTCGTAAGGAATCGTGGGCTATGTAGTAGATGGGAATTGATCTCCTGTAGTGATGTTCCTATGTCTAGGCTTAAGGAGGGCACAGACATCAGGGTGGGCAAGCCCATTATAATTTTCTTGGCCGTGATGCAGGTTTGATATTTTATGCATTTGTCCAGTTGAAGCCATCCAGATTGGGAATAAAGGTCACATGTGTGGGTACGGCGATGTGAGCCAGTGATGAGATGACAGGCCTTATTCAGGGAGGTTGCGATACGTTTGAGAGCAGTGGTAGCTGCAAACCCATATATGATAAGACCATAGTCTATGATGCTGATGATGGAGCTTTGGACGGCCACTGACAGTGCTTCTGGGGTTAGATGATTCCTGTGGGAATGATATGCCTAACCTCGCATTGGCTGACTTTGCAACATTGCTGATATGGACAGCGATAGAGGTGGGGATCAAGGGTGATGCCGAGGTACTTGAACTATTGTGTTTGCTCTAGGATGGCTCCTTGTTCAGTTGCAATGGAGAGGTGGAGTTGTTTGTTTTGTTGTGGGGCTGCAGAAGACCATAGACTTGGTTTTATTCTGATTGAGAAGTAGTTTATGATTTAGGAACCAGGATTTGATGGAGAAGAAGGCCTGCTGAAGTTTATTTTGTAATTGGATTGGATCAGGATCCGAGGTGAGGATCACAGCATCGTCAGCATAGAGAATTATTTGTTCTGGGCAGCTGTCCGGTAGTGAGTTTAAGAACAGGCTGAAGAGGAGGGGTCCCAGAATGGAGCCCTGGGGGACTTCCGAGCTGACCGGTCTAGGGTCCAAGAGTGTAGCAGTGATTCTTACTGTTTGGGACCGTTCTTCAAGGTAGCTCTTAAACTAGCCAATGGAGTTGGTTGACAGCCCAGTGTTCTGAAGCTGGACAAGCAGGAGGCGGTGATTGATGGTGTCGAAGGCATTAGTTAAGTCAGTGTAGATTGAGCCTAGTAGTTCACCAGTCAAGTGCATTGTGGATTGCGCGTTGAATTCAAGTAGGGCTGTGGAGGTGCTGTCACCTTTGTGGAACCCATGTTGTTGCTTGCACAGGATGTTGTATGCATCCAGGTATTCTGAGAGCTGGTCCAAGACGATGCATTCTAGTGTCTTGTCTTGGAGAGTGGGGGTAATAGGGAGATAGGTCTGTAGTTATTGTGTGCAGTTTTGTTACCACTTTTATGGATTGGGGTGACAGTGGCAGATTTCCATCTGTCTAGGAATTGGCTAAGGCTGAGAGAGAGGTTGAAAATTCTGGTCAGAGGACTATGCACTTCATCAAGTGTGAGAGACAGGATTTTGAGATCGAGGGAGTCACTACTGAATCTTGATTTACCAAGGGTTTTGGTTACACATTTGCATACTTGGTGAGCCTTGACTGCTTTGAAGTAGAAGCGGGGGGAGCTGGTAGGAGTGGTGATCATTGCAGACAGAGGGGCTTCACCATCTTTGAAGTAGTCCTGGGGTAGGACAGCGCTGAGGTCGGTAAAGGCTTTGTTAAAGGTATCCGCAATGGTTTTTGGGTTGAGGGTTGTGGTTCCGTTGATGTTGAGTATTGATGGGGGGGGGTTGGGTGGATCCCCAGTGAGTTCCTTTATGTTCTTCCAGAATTCCCGACCATTGCCCCAGGAGTCTGTGAGGGCATGCTTATAGTAGGCAGACTTCATTTGCCGGATGGTTTTGGTACAGTCATTGCAGGCACGTTTGTAGTTTTGGATGTCGTTTTGCCTTCCAGAGTTTTTGGCCAGCTCCCATAGGTGATATCTTGTTTTTAGCATCCTGAGGAGGTCACCTGTGAGCCAAGGGTTACTGAGTGATTTGACTTTGTGTTTCTTAATAGGAGCATACATGTCACAGGCCACAGTGAAGATGTTTATGAAGTGGTCAAGAGCAGTGTTTACATTGGTTGCATTGAAAATAGGGGACCAGTCTTGATGGAGGAGGTGGGATTTGAGTCAAGGAAGGTGACCACTGGGTAGAACCCTGCTGGTGATCATTTTTTGGTGGTGTTTGATGAATTTATTTGACCAGGTGCAGCTAACAGGGGAGTGGTCGCTGAGAGAGTCAGGGGAGGACATCAGTGTTAGATATCCGTGATGGGTGACTGGTAAGGATCCAGTCCAAGACTGTGCTGGTGCTGTAGTGATAGTATAATATGTTGATTATTGTTACTCCATTTTGTATGCTATTTCATGTAATGTATGTCATTTCATACTCCATTTTGTATTGTGTGACTCCATTTTACATGCTGCTTCATTTAATTGGTGTTTTGCTCTTTAGATAGCCTCATTATTATGTTTTGCTTCAGACAGTGTATTTTGCTGACTTGAAGGTCGCATATTATCAGGCAACCTGTTTTTGTAGTTTTGTTTAAACTTCTGCTTAGCTCATAGTGTTCTAGGCACCGCCAGTGTTTGGAGCACAGTGACCTAGCAGGTGGGAATTCTGAGCAGTCCTTATCGTGAATTTGCAACATCCTGGAAGCCCGCCAGCTTCTAGAATGTGGGAAAATAACACAATGAAGGCTGCACGGTTATTTTTAGCATAGAATAAGATATAAATGTAGCTTTCCAATGCCTGGTTGAAGCCTCCTGCAGGGTGGACGATCGCTGTGGGGCCAGTTCCCGTTCCGAGACTCCTAGCCAGGCTGACAAGGGGCTTCCCAGCCATTGGAAGAGGGCTTGGATGATGCTTTATTGAATCGGTGATGTATCATGTCTTGCTTAATTGAAGTATATATTAATGCTGATAGTAATATTGCTAATGAATGAATGCTAAAGTGTAATCATTAATGCTGATAGTGATATTGCTGCTAAATGAAGTGTAATTATCTTTTGCTTGCAATAAATTGTGCTGATGTGTGAATGCCAAGTGTGATTATTCCTTTGTGACTCTTCGATTAGGCAAGACAGGTGCCGGTCCTGTAATTTTTCCTGGTTGGTGAGTCAACCATTTGTGTGAGGTTCACCGCAGCAATGGTATCCCTTTGTGCACCAGCATCGGCCATAGGCCAGTTGATGTTGAAGTCGCCTAGGAGGATGGATTCGGTGTCTGGTGGGAATGACTTTACAAAGTCAAGAACAGCTGTTAGACCAGTTTTCTGTTCTTTGGGAGGGATGTAGATGGTGGCAACAGTGAGGGTTTTGTTTTGGGCTCTGAGGAGGATTCTCACTAGCAGTATCTGAGCAGTTGTGGGTTGCAGTGTGGTAATGACGGTGCCCCTGTATGGAGTCTTTAGGTAGAGAGCTGCAGCCCACCTCCTTTTGGAGAGGTGATCCAGCCTAAAGATGTTGTAGCCAGGAAGGCTGATTGCATGGTCCGGTACTGATGGCGTGAGCCAGGTTTCACAACTGCCAGGATGTCAGGGCAGTGCTGGCTGGTGAAGGCCTGTAGGGCATCCATTTTAGGAAGGAGGCTGCAGATGTTGATTGATATGAATGAGAGGGCACCCAAAGGCTTGCTCAGATTAATGGCTTTAGAGCAGAATGAGCCAGGGTTTGGGTGCATGTTGTCTGACAGCATTAGGAGGAGGAGGACTAGCCTCAAGGAGCTGCAGCATATTTCTTTAAGGGAATGCTTTCGCCTCCTAACATCTCACGAAATTGCCAAGCATTGATGATAGTGGGTGAGGGTAATCATAGACAGGAGGGACCAGAGTGGAGGCTAGGACCAGGTGTGGGTATAGGACAGTTTCATGGCAGTAGGATGGACCCTGGGCAGGGGCAGTGACCAGTGTGCAGTGTGCCTAAGTGGAGGAAGGATGTAGAGATGAAAGCTGTGGGGAGGGAGGGAAAGTAGGCTTTTGGGGCATGCAGTAGGGGAGGAAGACAGGCAAGAAGAACTAGAATAGGGGGTTGAGAATGGTGGAGGCACATGATTAAGGTAGGATTCAGGGTAGGTGGAGGGAGGGGGTTAAGACAGGCTGGCGGGGCTAGGAGAAGGGGCGGAAGAACAGTAGCTGGATCAGTGGGAAGTGAGGATACAGCCAGGGAGGCCAGGCAGCCAGGGAATGTGTCTTTCAGAGGGTATACTTTTTTTTTTTAATGAAAGAACAAGAATCCCTCTAGTGGCAGGTCTGTATAACCTGCTAATGGAAAACTAGCCACAAAAAAAAAAAAATTCCCCGGAGTATGTTAGGCACCTACACTCTAAGGAGCTATTCCCTAATTGCCCTCCAAGTTCCAAGGGTCAAAACACATTTCAGCAAAGCTGCTCTAAGCTTCTCTTTATCCACATTGTGGAACAGTTTACAAAGGAACTTGAAGCTGAGCTGCCCTGTTAGCCTGAATATCTTCAAGGTGCTCTACGATCGCTACATGAAAGCACCTTGCAAATGTTTTCCTCACTGCTAGCCCACTAATTTCACAACTCCCCCTTTCCATCCTAACGCTCGCCATGTTTCTACCCCTGGTTCTCACTCTTTCCCTATTAACTCTTCCTGCTACAGCCACCCTTCCCTGTCCATTCCAGTCTGGCTAAAGTCCCACCCCATCCATAGTAGTGTCCCAATTATCTACCCCTCCTCCGTCATTATCATAATAAACAAGTACACGACAGCCATAGTCACTTTCTGTGGTTTTAGCTCAATTTTTCCCCCAGTCGTCGGTAATATATCCTTCCTTCTTCTACCTCTCTAACCTGCCACCCCATACATGACCTCTTTCCCCATATATGTAGTTGCCAACTGCCTCACTCAAAAGATCTTTGCTTATAACCTCTGTATCTCTATGGCTGATTGTACATCTGCTGACTTCATCAATTGTAAAATAATGCTGTTTTTTTTTTATTTATTTCAACCTTATATTGTACTGTATACACTGTATATACTTTTTCTTCCTTGTATATTATTGCTTTTTGTATACCCGCTTCTGTACTGTACTTTGATGTATTAATGACCAGGTCCACCTTGCAAATGAGCCTTGCTCAATGGTACCCGCCTGGATAAATAAAGATTTTGATTGATTGATTGATTGATATGGCAGTGCCAAGGGCAATCTTCTGTGTGCCTGTATCAAGGTAATTTGTAAACAACACTATCATTAAGGCAGTCTAATCTCACTTATCTCAGTTTTTTGAGGAGGAGCTGATGATCAGCATTTTATCAGATCCAGGTAGATTGTTTCAGTAATGTGGACATTCTCTGAAGTTTAATGAATATCACTTGTCACCTTGAAGAGTTATATGCGTAGAAATCTTGGAACAGAACTCTAACTGAAGTGGATAGCAGTTAAGAGTTGGTTTGGAAGCAATCTGAGATTTTGGCATAATACAATCTGTCCAGGAATTTGGGAAATGCAGCAATGATGGTGATAGACATACAGTCAATAACTATAGGCAGATCTCTAGCTTGATGTCTTTGAGATCTTGATCATCTGACTGTCATGTTGAGTGAAAGTGCTACTGTTGATGCTATGGCTCAGAATGTGGTCATCATGATATAGAGGATCAGTCCACTAATGGAGAGACTAATCTGCAATGCTGCTTTTATTGTTCCTCTGAAAGGACAACAGAATGTTTTGATATATCATTAATCTCAAGTTAGTAGTAACAACTTAGTCTACTGCTACCCATCAATATTTTTGTTAACTGTTTTCGTGCAAGAATTGTCATTTATAGGTTCAACATGTTTCCTAAAAGAAAATGCTTTGATGTTTTCAAGTGCATTTTATACATTGTATTTCAAAGTGCTTTAAAAGTGATGGCTTTTACATATGAACATACGAAGAAGCCAGCAGAAGAAGGCCATTTGTTCTATCTAGTCTGCTCATAATGCAGGGTCTACAGCTTAAGCCACTGACACTGACCCACCACTCCTTCCATCCTTTCCATCCTCCCTACCCACAACCCTTATCTTCCCCTATGCCTACCACAGCCTCTCTTTAAGCTGCCTATAGTCTTCAACAAGAGCACCTCTTCTGGCAGCACATTTCAAGTGGCTACCACCCTTTCAATGAAGAAGTGCTTTCTGACCTCCCTCCTAAACCTCTCCCCCTCCAGCTTAAGACTGTGTCCCCTCATGTTATGGCTGTCACTTAGCTTAAAGATACCCTCCTTATCCACCTTATTTATCCCTGTCAAGTATTTGAAGGTCTCAGTCATATTCCCTTTCTCTCTCTCTCTCTCCAGTCTTCCAGGGAGTACATGTTTAGTGCTCTCAACCTCTCCTTGCATGATTTACCCTGCTGACCCATTGTCTTTGTTGCCCTCCTTTGGACCATGTCCAGCAGTTTAATGTCCTTTCTGAGGTGTGGGCACCAGTATCAAACTCCATACTGTAGATGTGGCCTCACCAGTGACCTGCACAAGGCAGTATAACCTGCTCTCACCTACTACTGATCCCCCTAGATATGCATCCCAACATCTTATTTGTTCTTGCTGCCGCTTTCCTGCACTGCATGGAGTGCTTCAGGTCACTAGATCTGCTTCAGCAGTATTTACATGTAAGTAATTAGGGCAGCTATTCTGCACTCAATAATATTCAACACACAGTCATAAATAGTTGTGTTTGAACCTGTGTTATTAAGAGAGAGACTCCTAGAATGAACAATGGGGTTTACCCTATTCTTTTCAAAATGCACTGGGTCTGTGACTTCAAGGTAGAAAACTATGAGAGACAGGCTGAAGGGACCCCATTGTCTAATCTGATTGCTGGTACCTTCAACACTGCTGCACCCTCTACTATATATTGTGTATGAATTTAAGCTCTTGACGTGAACATCAGTGTTTAGTCTTCTCCAAAGATGAGTGCCACCAAATGACTGCTCTGCATTTTCATTTATCTAATAGGCAGGGGCATCACTAGCAGGAAAAGGGAGGTCATAATTCCGCTATACAAGACACTAGTGAGGCCCCACCTGGAGTACAGTGTACAGTTCTAGAGACCATACCTACGTAAGGACATAGACAGGGTAGAGAAGGTTCAGAGGAGGGCAACAAAGATGGTGCATGGATTGCATCACAAGTCCTATGAAGACGGGTTGAAGGAACTGAACATGTACTCCCTGGAGGAGAGGAGGGAGAGAGGGGATATGATAGAGACATACAATTATCTCACAGGGAGGAACAGGGTGCAGAAATACACTATTTTTAAGTGAAAAAGATGTTCCAGGACTAGAGGGCATGGGATGAAGTTGGAGGGAGGACGTTTCAGAGGAAACATGAGGAAGAATGTCTTCACAGAACGGGTGGTGGACAAGTGGAACACCCTGCCAGAGGAAGTGGTGGGGCTGAAACAATCACGGGATTTAAGAATGCATGGGATAGACATAAAGGAATTCTGGAGGTCAGGGGTAAGGGGCAACAGACTTCTAGGAAAACATAAACTGAACTTACAAGCTCAAATGGGCAGACTGGGTGGGTCATAGGCCCTTATCTGCCGACACTGTCTATGTATCTATGTAATAACAGCTGCCGGTGGATAGCATGGTAGTTAGTAAGATAAGACTAATGAAAGCACAGGAGCACTGATCACAATCTCTAGAGTTAGATTTTTTTTTGTCTGTTTACTGGCAGTGTCAAGACTGTAATGTCTTCTACATAACATATGAGACAAATAGGATCCTGCAGCAGCATTTCCTGAATAAAACAGATTAGGAGATGAGATTACTGCAGTAAGGAGCACATTTTAGGTGGTTAAAAGTTACCATTTCACTGTGTCGTACGTTTTTGTCTGGGTTGGTAGTATAGCTTAAAGATTGGAGAAATGCGGTATGAACGAGGCTTGGTACATTCAGCAGACTTGTGCTGCGACGTGGGGCATCGGGCTTGTGGCAGACACAGGATGCCATAGATCCACAATTGGGATTCAGAAATCTCACCCAAAGGGTGAATTTCTAAGTACCCTTAGCCCAGCCAGGGCTGGGTACTTAGAAATACACCTTCAGGGAGAGATGAGCACCCGATCACTCATAAATATAGATACTACCATATGTCCCTGGTAGTCTAGTGCCCTCCTCACTGATCCCAGATGTCCACATAATTTATAAATATACTAAAACCCCTCTCAGTGGTGGTCTAGTGCCCCCTCTCTGATCCCCAATATCATTTGTTTGTAAAATTATTATTATTGTGCCCTGACCTGGTGGTCTATTGCCCTCCCTCCCCAATCCCCAGTATCGACTCTGTTTAGAATCATTATTATTTTTGCCCTGACCTTGTAGTCTACTGCCCCCCCAAACTGATCCCTGATGTCCCCGTAATATATACATATACCAGAACCCCTCTCAATGGTGGTACAATGCCTCCCTCCCAATCCATGATATCATCCATTTTAAAATAATTATTATTTTGCTGTGACCTGGTGGCCTACTGTAAAGTGTCAGTACTCAATGATTATCAATTAGCATGTATACATTACAGAACATGATCAGGGACAGTTCGGTCAGTGGCAGGCTGCAGAGGTGTGAGGAGGGCAGTGCCCATCTCCAGCTCTGTCACGGGATGGGGGAGAATGGGAATGTGGGCACTGCCTGCTGGAGTAGGGGGCGGGGGCTGCTAGACCACCAGGATGGGGTGACATAATTAGAACTATAAAAATTGGTGATGTTGGGGATGGGGGCCACTAGACCACCAGGTGGGCAAAATAATAATTATTTTAGAAATGGATTATATTGGGGATCAGGGAGGGGAGACAATGGATCACCACCTAGAGGGGATTTAGTATATGAATATATTATGGGGACATTGGGGATTGGTAAGGGAGGGCACTAGACCACCAGGTCAGTGCAAAATAATAATTATTCTAAACATGGGCAATATCGTGGATTGGGAGGGGGCCACTAGACCACCAGGTCAGGACACACTAATAATAATTTTACAAATGGATGATATAGGGATCAGGGATGGAGGGAGGCAGCTAGACCACCAGGGATGGGGCAAGGACGCTTGCCTTTGCTGATGGAGCTTGCAGCAAACCCCTCCCATGTACCAGGTGTTTGTCACATGGGAGTGGTTGCTGCAAGTGTGGGGATTAAGGCACTGGGACCCCTCCTGTACCTGAATCTGGTGCAGGGTTTCTGGCGCACTGGGCATTGGTGCAAGCTGCTGTTTGCCGCAACTTGTGCCGATTTAAGCCCCTTTTGTGAATCGGGCCCAATGTCTAGTATCAGCAGAAGGTAAAGGATGCCTAGCATGTGATTTTATGGACCATATTCTCAGCAGTGAGTGGTGGTACAGAGTGAAAGGGAGTGGCACAGTTTCAGTCTATTGCACTGACACCTACAGTGGTACTCAGCATCATGTTCCTTCTTGTAAAGTCATGTTGTGAAATCATTGTCACAATGGTCTGAGTGATAACTAGACATAATAATAGGAAACACACAGTAATCAAGCAACTAGCAGTGATGGCTCTGACCAGTCTTGACTGTTCATGTCTGAAGGTGCTGACTGACATGACTAGACAAGAAGGGACATGACACTGAGCACCACTGTATCTGGACTACTCATAAGCCTTATTAGTCAGATGAGTCCCCTATGCAACTAAAGTGCTAAGTAATTAAGTTATCCAGATGTTAATGGTTGCAACTGTGGTTTGCAGCCAGCCACAAGCCAGATGGTTTGTGACATCTACAGTCAAAGCATGGGATGGCATGGCACAGCATAGCATCAGCTGCATGGTGCTATCCATTTCTGTGCCTCCATGCAACACTGGCATGCCAAGGAAGTTTCCACCACCAACTCCCTCCTGCCTAGTGGACCTCTTCTCAGTCAGATTTCCAATATATTTTTTTTCTGATCAGTTGGCCAAAGCTCTAGAGTCATGGGTTCATAGGTATGGATACTAGTCAAGCAGCTCAGAATGCCATATTTTGACTAGCCACATGTCAGTGGAAACTAGTTGTTCTGTTTTGACACATAAATGTATCCAAAGTTATTTTAAATAAGTCTGTACTTGTAACCATTGCTTCTGGCAATGTATTCCATGTTTCCACAAATCTCTGATTAAACCATTTACCCCACTTGGTGGTTTTATAAAATTTGCCCTTTAGTTGTAGATTATGAAACCCTGAAGATCTGTCACCTGTATTTTTATTCAGTCCTGATGTTTCCTATGTTATCATTGTGGAATTATAAACAAAACACAAATCCCTTCTTAGTCTTTGATAAGTTAGGGAGAACAAACCTATTTCTTCAAGCCTTTCCTTGTGTTGATTATCTTTTAGATTTTCACTTTTTCTTTGTGACCTTTCTTTGCACTTTTTTATGGATTTCATACTCCTTATATTTTGTGGTGTACAGAAGAGTGTACAGTACTCCAATATTGGTCTTACTAATGTGGAATAAATGAGAATAATGTATGAGAGGTGGTTGATATGAGAATTAGACACACATCCAAGTGGAGTGATGCTACTTAAAGCCCAAGAGCACAGCCTGAGGGGTTAATTCAAGCATCACTCAATGAGGGTGTGTGTTCAATTTGAGATGAAACCACATCCTCATAATTTATTTTGTATAATTACCAGGCATTAATTTTTACAAACAGAAAACAAATGCTCCAACTTTTCTTTGAACAACAGAGTTTTTAATAATAACCGAAAGTACACTTCTGACCTTTTCTATGAGTCCACAACAGCATGTAGAGAATGGAGATTCATCATTGTCGGTAAAACACTTGTGGAAGAAAAAAAATAACAGCTACTACTACAACTTTTTACTAATATAAATAATAGTCCTTGAAATGTTAAATAGTTTCATGGCCTTCTTGTTTTTTCGTTGGTTGGTCATGTAGAAAATATGGTCACATGATCCGGGGAGTCCTGTGAAAAGAAAGGGACTGGGTTCAAACTACTGATTTAAAGAGCATTAATTTTTACAAAAATAATCGGAACAGACTTGCAGTGTTTGCCAAGTAAAACCAGGCTTATTTTGAAATTCTGCTGATTTTTTTTTCTCCTGTTAGAACTCACTTTATGCTCCTGGCTAGGATGGGATGCTCACAGCGTGCAAATCTCGTAACAACCAGCTGGTTGTTACAGGAAATATCAACTACTTCAGTCAATGGTAAAAATTAATGCCCAGTAATTATAAAGATATAATTACTTTACAATCCCTACTCTTAATATGTCTTAGTATGCTTCCCAGTTTTTTATTTCCTCTTTTTACTACATCTTTCGCTTGATTATCAAAATGTAACTTATTATTTATGATCACACCCAGGTCTCTTTCATTATCAGTGGTAGTTATTACTCTATTATTTATTTTTTATTCTGCTTTAATGTTGTTATGACTAAAGCACATTGCTTTGCACTTATTCTCATTAAAGTTTAGCTTATGTTGTTTTGGCCATTCTCCCAATTTATCTATTTGCATTTGATTTTTTGCTTCCTCCTGATTGTTTATTATAGCACCTTATCTTTGTATCATCTGCATATTTGCAGAGACATAATTCTTCAGTAATTTTATTGAAGATACAAACATTTTATACAAACAGGGACCCAAATAAACCCTTGGGGTACTCCCACTCATCACCTTACCCCACTCTGATAAAAACTCCTTACAGTAATCCTCTGTTGTCTATTACACAGCCATGATTTAATCCAAAACACAATAATGGGATCAAGGTTTATTTCTATTAATATTTTTAATAACCCATTGTGTGACACAGAGTCAAAAGCTTTGGAATAATCCAAATATAACACATTCATGGGTAACTCCTGGTCTAAGCCACAACTGATTGGCTCAAAAATGTTCAGAGGTTTGTTCAATATGATCTTTCATAGAAACATGAATCTTAGACTTTGACAGCAGATAAGAACTGCTTGGCCCACCTAGTCTGCCCATTTCCCTACTTACTGGATAAGCTGCAGATCCTAGTTAACCAACAGCCTATTTATTCCTACCCCCACAAGAATTGCCTTATGTCTGTCCTGCATTCTAGAATTCTCCCACTGTTTTAGACCCCACTAACCTCCTCAGGAAGGTGGTTACATGTGTACACCACCCTCTCTGTGAAAAAATAACTCCTCACATTGCCTCTGAGCCGTCCTCCCTCTGTCTTTAAATTGTGTCCCTTGTTCTTGCACATCTCTTTTATGAAATATGTTACCTCTTGGACTTTGTTGATTCACTGAGGTACTTAAAAGTTTCTATTATGTCCCCCCTCCTCCTTTCCTCAAGGATAAACATCTTAAGCACCTTTAGTCTCTCGGAATGAACCCATGGTGTGTAACATTTTGAATTTCCAGTTTTTCTATATGCATATTTATTTGTTCTTTTATGAAACCTCCATTATTTTCCCCAGGACTGATGTTATACTGATGGGATGATAAGTTCCTATTTCTTTTTGTCACCTTTTTTTAAATTTGATTAATTCATTCCTCTTTCCATTCTGGTAATATGGAACTCTCTCTCAGAAAGAATTAAACAAGACAGCAAGAAGTCCGGCCAGCACCTTAGCAAGCTCCTCAAAAATCTTGGATGGAACCATCTGCTCCTCCTCTTTTGTATATCTAACTTTTTAGGTTATTTAGTACTTCTTTTCTGTGATAGTTCTTATATGTGTTTCTTGTTGTTGCGCCTATATTTAAACTAACTTGTGAATCCTCTTTTTCCAGATAAAAGCTAATAAGAAGTAGTAACTAATTTGTTAGCCATTTCTGTTTCATCTTCTATTAATGATACCCATCCTCAAAGGACCAATATATTTCTGATCACCTTTAAGTCTTCCAACATAATTAAAAAAGTGTTTTGTTATCTTTGATTAGTATGGCTAATTTAATTTCAGTATTTGCTTTTGCTTTTGAATTAACTTTTGTATTTTTGGACAGATCCTTGTCATATATTTTATAGGTCTTTTCTTTCTCATGATTTGTCTTTTTATTTTGTTATTAAACCATTTAGGTATCCATCCCTTTCTGTCATAATTTTAACTTCAGGTATATACTGTATGTTTCAATACAGTAGTGTAATTTATATCATAATATACTCCATGCTTTTGTCAATGATTGGCCCATCAATTCCTTTTTCCAGTCCCATGTTTTTAGATATGCCTTAATTATGTAATAATCCACACCATTATAGCATCTCATTTTGGTGTTTCCCCTTTTTATCCTTGTCCCATTGATTTGAAAGCTCACCATGTGATGGTCACTATCTCCTAGGAGTTAAATGACTTTTACATTACTTATTTCCTGGTCAAGGTTGCTAAAAATCAAGTCCAATATGTTATTATTTCTTGTACCATCCTTAACTAGTTGTTTTAAGTTCTTATGCAGCATGATGTCAATCATTTTATTCTCTAGAGAATTTGTACCCATTAATCTAGCCCAGTCAATCTTGGGGAAATAAAAGTCTCCCATTAAGATACAATTTCTGCTTGTATACATTTTTTCTATTGTATCAAGGAAGCTTGCATTTTCAATATTTGTCAAATTAGGTTGACAGTGGAATAGTCCAACTACTAATTTCTTTATTTTTAGTTCCAAACTAACTCATGTTTGTTCGACGTCCACTTCTGTTTGTGGAACCTTGTCCAATCCATGCACCTCCAGGGTAGTAGAAATATAAAGGGACACCCCTCCAACTTTTCTATCTGTTCTTTCCTTATGAAATAGGTTGAAACCATGAATCTTGTCTATCCACTCTCCCTTTTTTGAATCATGTTTTAGTTATTCCACGGATCAGAATTTGATCTTTATGCAATAAGTATTTTAATTTGTCTATCTTGTTTTTAAGACTTTGTGCATTAATTAGTAAGGCCCTGATCTCCCCTGTTGTTTGTCATTCTTAATGACCCCTGTTGTTATATTGTTTGTTCTATAATCATAACGAACTATTTCTAGATTGCCTCCCTGGGTTTTAGTTTACATGCCTAGCTATGCATTCCTTGAACATAAGACCCAGTTCTTTACCACCTTTATTATTCATAGGTAAACCATCCTAACAATAAAGACTGTAAGTATTGTGGAAAATGTTCCCATGTCCTAATATATTCAATGCCCTGGGTAAACACCACCTACTGTATGTAACCAATTGTTGATTTCTGATATCTTCTTATTTATTCTGTACCTTACTCTAGGGACTGGCAATACTGTGGACAGAATAGCTTCATAGTTTGATTCTTTCAGTTTGCTGTATATAGATTTGAGATCATTAAAAATTTCTTCCTCAGACTTGTACATTATGTCATTTGTTCCAGCGTAAACCAGAACCAGTGGACTTTCTTGATGCCTTTTAACTAAATTTGGTAAAAAACTGTGAATGTCAATAAGGGAACCTTACCTGTACCTGGAAGATAGTTGCTAACAATATTTTCTTTATTGTTTTTGTTAGTGTATGAATCAGTATATTTTATGATTGAATCACCTACTATATAAACTGGGCACTTGTTTATCTTATCCCGAGCATCGGTGTCATTGGGGATTTCTGTGATATGATCCATTTGTTCACTAAATTTGTAGTTGTGTTATCATCATTTGTACTGGGCACAGATGATGCGTCATTTGCAGTATTTGCCATATCTTGTTTCATCATTTGTATCAAACAGGGGTACACTACTTTCATCTTTCTGTGTATTTATATTTTCCTCATTGGTGTTTATATCACATGCAATATTCATCAACTCCTGTGATGGGTTTTCCATGTTTTCTATCAAGGTTAATAAGGGAGAAAACTGATTTCTTGTTGGAATTGTGAAATCCATTACTCTTCTTCCTTTCTTGTTTCTGTTCTGATCTGCCTGACTACATCCTTCCTCACTTTCATCTTTCTCTCTGGACCTTATACCTACTCCCTCTTTGTTTTGGTTTTTGATGTTGCTTCTGAATCGTGACTTGCCACGCATTCTTTTTTCATTTGCTTTTTAACACATTTTAACTCTAATTCAGCATCTATGAGTTTTGTTTTTAATTGTTTTAAATCTAAACATTATCTTCATACATAATCTGTGAAGCCCGAACATTAATCCAGGCTGAATTTAGAGCATCCCTTGCACCTAACTGCAATCTCCCCAGTGTTAAGTACAATAATATTATGGTCCATTCCAATATGTGTTTCAAAACAACACAGCTCTTTGAGTTGATGTTTGTTTATTTATGAGACACAATGCTGTTGTTCCTCCACTTAATGTATATTATCACCTTAGTTTCCAGATATACTGTAGACTCTATTTGATTGCAAAAGAGCAAAGTAAAACTAACTAACAATCTTTGTAAACTTACTTTTCTGTCCCATATAGTTGAAAGTAGCCTGACCTGTTCCCTATTTCTCTGACTGGCGCCGACAGACACCCCAGCCTCTGCCATTGTTGTCTCCCCTTCATGCTTGCCATCACTCACTGCAGCTGGGCAGTTTATGTCTCCCCACTGGAAGCAACAAAGATACCTTGGTTACCTTGGTAACTCTTGAAACCAAAACAGACTGCAACACCAGCTCATTTAGTCTGCCTTTAAAAAGGCAGGTAATAATGTTACCAGGGTGTTCAAATGGGCTTCACCAACCAATGTGCTACTGGCACTCTTTGTTCCTGACACCCTCTGTAATGGGAGTGCCATGGGTTCTGTATTAGGCACTGGTGTTACGCTGGCCCCAAACTGTCCCTGGTAGTAAGTAAAAGATAAAAGATTTAAAACTTCAGGTGTTCCAAATATGTACCACTGGACCCCTGTAGTCCTGTGATTTCTCCTCCAGTGGAAAATTATCCACCACCCTGTTCCCAAATTTCTGTTTTCCTAGCATCAAGTAGAAATCCCTCCCAGACCATTTCCTCTATACAATGGCTTGGCTGACTGCCTTTTTCCCAAAATCCTTCCTCAGCTGTGATTAACTTCCCTGTCACAGTGTTGCACCACTTCTTACCAGCTTTCTTGGATGTTTTACGGTGGTGTGTGGGGATTATAGGAGGCTGAATCAGGGTTATGAGGGCCACCACACTTTCAACAATGTCATTTGGGGACTTCCAGTGACATCAGGGTTTGCATGGTAGCTTAGGAGAACAGCTCCTGACTCACCCCAAGTTAAAACTTCATCCTCACAAAGTTAAATTTCTTTCAGCTATGAACAATGGCCACAGAACAGGAGGGTGAAGACAGATGGACCAGATCCAGGTGCCAAAAATCTAAACAACAATGGGATGGCAACACCTCCTCCACCAATACTGGAGACCTGAGCTGGAGTGTGTCCCCAGCCGGTTTCAAAAGCCTGAATTATGATACTGACTATGAAGGGAAGAAGTTATCCCATAATTGCTTTGAGCTTTTGATGAGAGAGATAAAAGCCTCCTGAAGGGAAAACCAATATGAATTTCAGCTCCTAAATGAATGTCTTGATGGAGTGGAGTGCTGTATTGAAGAAGCCAAAGATAAGTAGCACTCATGGAGGAGGGCTCCTTACAATTAGTGAATACAGTCACTACCCACATTCAAATATCAAAAGGCTCCAGGACAAATACACTGATTTAGAGGCTAGGTCTCACAGAGATATATTATGGCTGTTGGGCTTACTGTAGGGGTCCATGGTGGGATCTATGTGTGACTATCTGGCTGATCTCCTTCAAGATGTGTTGGGCCTTCCATTGAGCATGAACCTCCTGATGAAAAGAGCAAACTGAGCTTTGCTTCCAAAGCCCATGGCTCCAAAGGCATTCTCACAACAAATCCTCATGAAATTTGCCAGTTTTTGGACCAAGAAAAAAGTCCTCTGCATTGCCAGGCAAAAGAAAGAAATCATGCATAACGGGGTTTGTCTCTTCCTAGACCGTGACTACCCCTCAGACGTTCAAAGAAAGAGGCTACAGTATATGGATATTATAAGGGCTCTTAAACAATGGCAAATTCAATTCCAAATGCCATACCCATCCACACTCAGGATTTTCTGGGAAGATGGAGTGCAAGCTTACACTTCACCAATGGATGCCATGCAAGTTCTCCAGTTTCACAGCATCAAGGTGGACAGTAAGCCCAAGCAGAGACAGGATGCACCCTGATCACCGCACAATGAATGAAAGAGACTTCCAGATGGAATGCAAATGCCAAGGCCTCTGGTTTGAATATGGCCACATGCACAATGCAGGGAACCCGGGACACGTCGCAGCAGTTTCAACTCAGTAATGCTCTACAATGCCAAAACACTCACAATACCTGATCTGCCATCTGTTTAATTTTTAGAGTGACTTTGTTTTTCTCAGTTAGTGGGATGGAGCTGCCCCAGGACCTTATGCCTTCAATATCCCTTTACAACAGGTACTCTCTGTTTTTATTTACCTTTATTTTTTTCCATTTGGTTCAACCTGACTAATGTCTTGGTTGGTGATGGGGAGCACACTGAGGGTATTTTTACCATGCATCTTCAGCCAACTCAGTGGGTTTTGCCTCACCTCCCACCTCTAGTGGTTTAATTTTACCCTTAATGGCTTGTGCTGCAGTGGACACCTAGTTGCTGGACCAGGTTTGAGGTAGTGGGCTTGGAAAATTGCTGAACACTGAGATACCACCTACTTTTTTTGTACACTTTCTTTATGCTCCCCATCTCTAGTGACCTGGACTCTCTCCTGTGTGATCACATGGCTTGGCTTTATCCTGCCCACCTGAAGTCCCCAGCCTTACCTATCCAGTGTGGACCCATTTCTCTCCACCCTCTGATCACTCAACCCGCCGGATCTGAGTCCCCTGAGATGGGACCAATGAATTCTCTGGTGCTCAGACAATCTAATGGAGCAACTAGGGAATGCAGGGAGCACCAGAGACAGGCTGGATGACCTGACAATGGGTGTGGAGTCAGCCACTGGACTCACCTTCACCTACCAGGGGCCAGGGCAATTTTTCCTTCTTCTGTTCCTCCTCCCATCGGCTCTGACATGTAATGCATCCAGTGCATGCATGTGCATTCCCGCACATGCATGCAGGATTGCTGCTGCAGCCAATACCCTGGAAAGGATCCCCAGGGCTGATGTACCCCCCAGTCACCACTGGGAGTTACCAAGGCCAGGGATCTACTACCCCCTCCCTCCCAGGAGAGGAGAGCAGTCCTCCAGATGCTTAATCCTCTCCTCCCCCAACTGACCCCCAACAACATGAGTGCACTCCTGAACCTGAGTCACCAGTGTGGCATGAGATGTGGCGTCTAGTGCCTTAACTCTCAGCACCACCAGGCCAGCTGAGATACCACTTACTAACTGAAAAGCTTAACAGTTCAGCAATGCATGCAATTCAGACTTTGTGGGGAGTGGACTTCTGGCTCCTGATACTGGAGCAACCAGGAAATGCAGGGAGCACCAGAGACAGGCTTGAGGACCCTACACTGGTCATGGAGGTTGGCCACTGGACCCACATTCGCCTACCAGGGGCCAGGTCCATTTTTCCTTTTTCTGTTCCTCTCCCAATCGGCTCGGATGTGCAATGCATCCAGTGCATGTGTACGCATTCCTGCACATGCACACAGGATAGCCACTGCAGTCAATCCCTGGAAAGGACCCCATGGCTGCTGTACCCCAATCACCACTGGGAGTCACCAGGCCCAGGATCTATGAACCCCTCCTCCCTCCCAGGAGAGGAGAGCAGTCCTCCAGATGCTTAATCCCTCCTCATCAACCAACCCCCAACAACATAAGTGCACTCCTGAACCTGAGTTACCAGTGTGGCATGAGATGTGCATCCAGTGCCTTACTTCTCAGCACCACCGGCCAGCTTAGAGACCACTTACTAACTGAAAAGCTTAACAGTTCAGCAGTACATGCAAATCAGACTTTTGGGGAGTGGACTCTTGCTCCTGATACTGGAGCAACCAGGAAATGCAGGAAGTACTGGAGGCAGGCTTGAGGACCCTACACTGGACATGGAGGTTGGCCACTGGATCCACCTTCACCTACCAGGGGCCAGGGCCATTTTTCCTTTTTCTATTTCTCCCCCAATCGGCTCAGATGTGCAATGCATCCAGTGCATGTGTATGCATTCCTGCACATGCACACAGGATTGCCGCTGCAGTCAATCCCCTGGAAAGGACCCCCTGGCTGCTGCACCCCCAATCACCACTGGGAGTCACCAAGGCCCAGGATCTATGAACCCCCTTCCTCCCAAGAGAGGAGAGCAGTCCTCCAGATGCTTAATCATCTCCTCCCCCGACAACCCGAGTGTGCTCCCAAATCCGGGTCACTGGTGTGTCACGATGTGTGGCATCCAGCATTTCAACTGTCAGTACCACTGGGTCAGCTGAGATACCACTTACTAACTGAAAAGCTTAATGGTTCAGCAATACATGCAAACTGGACTTTGTGGGGAGTAGACTTCTGGCTCACGATACTCCACTACATTTGAACCTTTCAAAAGTCAGCTCATAAACTATGTAATTAGATGGTAAAATGTGGTACAATGTGGTCACTTATTCTATGTTACTTTACTGTTTACAGAATTTCTCAACCTATTATGGATAAGCAGAATTTTTATTAGGCTCTGCTTCTAAGTACAGTACTCTGCCCTGTTGGCTGGGGTGGGGTAGTCGATAACTACAGTATTGTTATGACTCAGTGTACAGTCCTTTGAGGACCCTGGTTTGCTGATGAGGAAATTCCTGAGGGGAAAGACGAAGGGGCAGAGATGAGAGGAACCTGAGGGTGAAGTAAAACCAAAAAGATCAAAATAAAATAACACAAAATTGATATTGCTATCCCCACACCCTCACCTTGCGCCTGGTCATACTTAGAGGAAGGGAGTTATGATACAGGTCAGGAATGTTCTTGAGTACTCCTAGATAGAAAGTGGGCAGTCAAGGCCACTGGGGGTTATGGGGTTTGGACCACCTGATTTGGCCTCCAGCTTTGGGGACATGAGTCTGGGATGTCCTCTCTCAAGTGATTGTTCTTGCAGGGTGTAATGCCTTACCCCAACACTTGACACCTTCAATGACCTACAAGACAGTCTGTCTCTGTTGCAAATAATGGCACCCTGATATCCCTCATGTCTAGGGTTTAATCTGAATTCCGTAGTAGTAGTAGTATTTGGATCAGATCTTCATCTCATATTTAAAGTATACAATACTCAGCTTTGGGTGGGGAAGGGGATGGAGATGATTGTTTATTTTAGGGTCACAGACTGTGGCAAGTTCTTTATTTTTTGAAGTTTTTTGCTGAGCTTTCAGTATATACAAGAAGCTTGAGTAGTGGTACCCTGTCAGGGGATATCAATTTCACTATTTTGCTGCTCCTGAGGAATGGATTACATACCTCAGGAAGTCCATGGGTCTATTAGTGTTCATCCCCTTACCTTGAAAGTGTTTTCCAGTTTATTACAGTATTGGTATACAATTTGTACAGCTGGCATATGCTCATTTTAGAAAGTCCTGTTGGCTGTCTGGACAATTGACACACGGTGGTCCCACGGGGGGGAGTTGTGATGCGTGGGTGATGGTGTACTGTATGTAATACATACTTACAATGGTCATGTCTAATATGGCATTAAATAGCAACTTGTTAAAATGGATAGGATCCTGGCTGGAAAATGGTAGACAGAGGGTATCTGTCAAACTGGGCAAAGATTATGAGTGGGGTCTCGCAGGGATCAGTCCTCGGGCTACTGTTGTTCAGTATGTTTGTGGCATCTCTAAACTGTAGTGGTCATGTATGGATGAGCAAGTTTGCGGATGTTGTCAAAATAGGATCACTGATTAACTCCCAGGAAGATACATTTAGATTCCAGCAAGAAATAGACAGGATGGTAAGGTGGGCAGAAGGAAAAAAACTCTCCTATAATGCAGACACATGCATGATCATGCATTTTGGGACTTGAAATATCAGGGCAAAATGTAGTCTAAATGGAGCTGAACTGAAAGTAACAGAAGAACATAAAAACTTAAGGATAATTATAAACAGTAAACTGAAATTTGATAGACAGTGTAGAGAAGTGATAGGAAGGAAACATGTTACTTGGCTGTGTAACTGGAAACATAAGGGTAAGGAAAGTGAGGTGTTGATGCATATGTAGGCTTTGTGAGACTGCTGCCAGAGTACTGTATGCAGTTTTGGGCCTCAAGAAGCAAAATTTATCATATGAAATTGGAGGCACTGAAGAGAAGAGCTACTAGGATGGTGAGGAGTGAGAGATAAGGAATACAATGGGAGGCTACAGCAACTGGGAATGTACTCACTTCAATACAGAAGACTTAGGGGGATATTTGTTTGGTCTATAGAGCCTATAAGAATGAATATCTATGGGAGTGTTTAGATCTGGTCAAAAAAGAAACAAAAACCAAAAGAAGTGAAGGCACACAAGGTGCAGATTTTCAAGTACTTTTTATCGATGTAAATGAACACTACAAACAGTACAATATATGTGATGGTAGATATAATTTGTACTACCACTGGTTACAGACTTGAAATGAAGTAAATGATGCAGCTCATTTGACAATGTAACAGAGAGAAGTAAAGACCCAGCACTTCGACTCCTAACCAGAGTCTTCCTAAGGGGGACTGAAGTTGAGGGGGAAACTATAAAGCAAGGTCAAGGGGGCATTGCTTCAATCAAATGGTGATGGCTGATTGAAATTGTCTGGCAGAAGAGATAGTAAGGTGTGTGAATATGGACCAATTTAAAAAGCAAATTGATAAAATTATGAAAACAAGGTGCAGACTATGATTCGATAATTGAAGAGACAAGTCATATTGGTTAACTGCTGCTGACTTGGAAATACCTATGATACCTATGGATAACACTATGGCTAAAATTCTTACATATAATGTAAATGGCCTGACCCACCCAATAAAAAGAAAGAAGGTATTTACTTTCCTATGTTAGACAAAACAGACTTTATAATGTTTGGTTTTTTTTTGGTTTTTTTTTTGTTTTGTTTTTTTTTTATGCTGGAAAGCACATGAGCAAAGCTGCCCATATTCACATGCGTCCAGTCAAAGAAACATAGTCAAGCAGTGCGCACAGAGAATACAAAATGCAGAAAACAATGCTGTATGCAGTAAATATTACAACATGTTTACAGTGGTTGAAGGGACCTGCCGAGGCAAGAGTAAGAGTAAATATGATTAGACCATGAAATTAGAATTCAGAAGTGAGCCACCCTCCCTTACACCGGGAAAAATGACACTGCCTTCAGCCAAGATGATGCCCCTACCTTGCCACTCTGATTAGCTGCCAGGCCAACTCCCCAACCTATCCAGATGCTTACGGTAGTTAGGGACTGGTGCCGCAACCGCACCCTGGGCGGTAAGCCAGGGGATATCAGGGAGTTGCAGCTCATGTGGGAGTGTGAGAGGCAAGGTCCGAACGGCAGAGGTACTGATGCTGGTGGTGGAAATAAAGTATAGTAAATAAAAAAAAAAGAATTAGGAAGTGAGGAGAATCTAGTTAAGATTGGAGAAGCAGTAGAGTAGGCATGTGCATGGTGAGAGTACCCTTGTGTGACAGCTGTGCATATGGGAGGAAGGGTAGTAGCAGAAGGGGGAGTAAGGGGTAGAGGATATTTAGAGGGGTTGGCAATTGCCATGGACAGGAGCAGGCAGAGTTAGCCATGCGGTGATGTTTGAGGTGGGATTTGAAAATATCAAGGGAAGATTACATAGTAAGGGTGAGGGGGAGACTGTTAAAGAGCCTCATGCCCCTGTAGGTGAGGGAGTGGAGACCTTGAGTAGTGTGGCAGAAAGAAATTGGCAGGAGTTGAGGGAGGTGAATCTTGTCGTGCATGTGGGGGTAGGCCTTTAGAAATCAGAGGTGACTGAATTTGGGAGCAGTCCTTGGTGCATTTTGAAGAAAAATGTCAGGATGTTGTAGTGAAATCTGTCTTCAAGGGTAGCCAATTTGTGGCCTTGTACATGTCGCATTGATGTGTCCATCTAGGAAGGCCTGTGATGAATTTGATGATGTTATGGTAGGTGGCTCTTAGTCTGAGGAAGGTCTTTTGGCAAATGGAGGATGAGTAGAAAATGGATCCAGAAATGTAGAGCAAGGAGCTATTGGTGACCAGTGCCCTAGTGCTAGGAATTAGGAATTGATTCATTCCATATAACATCCCAAGCCTTTGGTGAATTTTTTTTGATTAGTTGGTTGATATGGACTTCATATGGAAGGTGTCAGTCTAAGTGTATACTGAGGTATCTAAAATCTGTGACTCTTTCAATGTTGTTACTGTCGTCATCAGTGAGTATGAAGTTGAAATGGTTGTTTTTCCTGGCACCAGAGAAAACCATGAACTTTGTTTTTTTTGGCATTAAGGGCGAGTCCTTGGGATGTGAACCAGAGGTGAAGTTTACTGAAGTTGTGCTGGAGTTATCGTGGAGAGATTTGGGACACTTGTCTTTGCAGAAAAGGGCTGTGTCATCTGCAAAAAGGATTAATTCTGTGTGATTGCAGATTACTGGGAGGGGATTAATGGTGAAGGAAAAGAGAAGGGGGGCCAAGGATGGAGCCCTGAGGGACTCCATATTTGTTGGGACAGCTATCAGAGTTTTGTTCTTTGATAATGGTGGAGTGAAATCTATTACTGAGGTAGTTCTAGAACCAGTCCAGAACTTCATCAGAGAAGTTGAGGTGGGAAAGGGTCTGGATGAGTATGTGGTGGTTGACAAGCTTGAAAGCCTTGGTGAGATCCAAGGATACTGTGCCAGTATAGAGACCTTCTTCACTGACCTTGTTGATAAAATTAGTGAGCTTGACTAGGGCAGTTTCAGCATTGTGGCCAGATCTGAAGCCGTGCTGGGATTCTGTGAGTAGGTTATGGATTTCAAGGAATTTCCTGGTCTGATCCAGACACTCTTTTCTAAGATTTTGGAGAGGGGAGCCAGTAGTGAAACTGGCCAGAAATTGCCAGCCTTGTGTTTTGAGCTGGATTTGTGGATGGGTTTGATGGTAACAGTTTTCCATTTGTTGAGCAGAACACCAGTTTAGAGTGGTGAGTGATTGAGGATATTGGTTAGGGCAATGCGATGTGTTCACAAACAAGCCTTAGGATGTGGTAGTCAATAGCATCTGCCCCTAGGCTGAGTTTGGGGTCATTCTTTTAATGTAATTAATGACCTGAGTGGGAAAGAGGTTACTAACATGGAAACTTGGGCAGGTGGGGATTTTGGGGGGGTCTGGGGTTAAAGGTGGGATTAACTTATTTGTAGGATATATTATGGGTTTATATTTTTCAAGGTCCCTGAAATAGGAGTTGAACAGGTTTGCAACTTCCTTGGGGTCCTGGATGAGTTGACTATCCTTAATTAGGGCTATTTGCTCATCAACAAATCCCTCTCCTTGGAGATCATTTATGGTTTTCCACGTGAGTTTAGGGTTTCCAAAGCAGCTTGATAATTTACAGGAAATGCATCTGTTGGAGGATGAGCATCAAAAACTTGGCAAATTTGGGTATTATCATGTGCACTCCTCTTCATATAAAGCTAGCAGGAGGAAGAGTGTTGTGATTTTGATACCTAATCAAGTCCCTTTAGAAACTAAGGAGGTTATTAAGGATAAGAGAGGTCAATATGTGATCTTAAAAGATATATATAATGCTCAAAAACTGATGCTAGTAACTGTCTATTCTTCCCAACTAGACCTTTTTTAGGCAACTACTCACTCTGATTTGGGAGAAAATGGAGGGCTGTTAATCTATTGGGGAGACTTGAATTTAACATTCATTCTGCAGGTTGACAGCACCTCTTAGGTTTACCAGAAAGAACATCAGATAGCTAAAAAAGTTAAAGCTTTGTTATTGGAAGTAGGTATCATGGACACATGGAGATCCTTACGTGGATCCTTCATGGGATATACTTTATTATTTTGCTGCCCATCAAATCTATTCTAGGTTGGATCTGTATTTGCTCCCCATTGACGACATGTCTAAGGTACATAGTTGTACAATGGGTAACCTTGGATTATCAGATCATGTTCCCTTCTCCTTATTGGTGGATTTGAACATCCAAAAAAAATAACTTTTTGGAGACTCGATATTTCTCTTCTACAGGATAAGAAGGTACAGGAACCTATCCTACTCGTGATACAGCAGGCACTGGCAGAAAACTCCCGACCCAGATATCTCTGCTGGAATATTATGGGATATGGTCAAAGCTGTAGTGAAAGGGAAACTGATAGCAATAGTAACAGGGGAAAAGGTTTGAATAGAAAAGCAAAATCAAACAGAAGCTAAAATACAGAAATCAGAGGGCATACAGCAACAAAAGCTAAATAGACAGAGGGGTAAAGAACTGCTCAACTTAAAGAAGGAATTGAACTGCATTCTAGACAATAAAGTTGAGCAAAATCTGAAGTATCTTCTCCAGCATTACTATGAAGGGGACCCCAGGGCTATCAGACTCTTAGCCTGTAGATTAGTGGTCAGAGAGCCCAGGCCCACATCATTAAAATAACATATCCTTTCATTGGGAGCCCAGGTAACAGAAATAGCTCAGATCTTAGAAGCTTTCAAACAGTGTTATCTCACCCTATATCAAGGTAAGCTAGGTCAACTGCAAGCACTTACAGATAAATACAGTACTTGCAACAATCTAACTTTCCTTAGCTTACCCAAGATCAGAATACAGCCCTACTAGCCCCATTAAAGAGGCAGAAGTCCTTTCTATGATTACTGATAGTAAAACTGGTAAATGCCCAGGGTATGATGGGTTCCCACAGAATTTTATAAAACATTCAGAGAGTCAATGGTCCCACTTTTCAGGGAACTTTAGAGAGGTGTCGGCTGATGGTGGAAATTACTCCTCATGGAATTATGCTGTCATTTCCATAATCCCCAAGCCGTAAGGATCTAACCTTATGCCAATCCTATCACTCCATTTCCATTTAAAACTTAGATTATAAATTTCTGACAGGTATTCTCACTGAAAATTGAAGGGTCTGATGCAACATTTAGTGGCAGTAGACCAAACAGGATTTATAGCTAGTAGGTGGGAGAACAATTCATATAATTGATCATATCCACCACACCAAGCAATATGCCATTATTTTGAGTATGTATGCTGAGAAAGCATTTGATCAGGTGGATCGGAATTATTTTGGGAGGGCTAAAGCCTGAGGTTCAATGTGGGGGAAGAGCTGCTCCCACATTCCCCTTAAAGGCCAGCCTCCTACAACAGTCCCCTGCTTAGAGCATTGTGCATCACCCACCATCAACCCCTGCCTCCTACTCCTCCTTCTCCAGAACTCTGCTCATCCTTGGTACTGGACTTTCTACTTCCTACTCACTACCCAGTTTCCCTACCAAGGGTGGGAATAGAGTAAAGCCAAAAAGTAAACTACGTTACACAAGCACCATTGACTTCATACACTATTCGCCAAAACACTGAAATACAGGGTCCTTGCTGGGTTTGGCTTTTCTCCAGCATTCCTTAGGCATATTCAAACATTGTATGTGGTGCCTCAGGCCTATATAAGGGCCAATGGATACATGTCCAGTGTGTTTGCCTTGGGCCAAAGGACAAGACAAGGTTTTCCACTCTCTCCGATTTTTATTTGCAGTTTATATTGAACCTCTGGCACAAACGATCAGACAGGAACACACTATCACAGAGGGTTACTATAGGTCAGACAGAGCATAAAATTGCATTGTATGCAGATGATGTACTATTGTACCTGACCAACTCACAAGCATCGTTAGACTTCTGGAGTTGGCCATGAATTTTCCCTATACTCAGGTTACACCCTAAACATGACAAAAGTGGAGGTTCTTATCTTAAACTTCACACCTCCCCAGACTATGAAGACTCAATATACAATGAAATAGGAGCTCAAAAACTAAAATATTTAGGTATTTTTACATGGGCCGATACCTCTAATCTTTACTCTGCTAATTATATCCCTCTACTAAATACTTTTACGAGGATTTTAAAAGATAGGCAATATTATCTCTGTCACTTCACTCATGAATTCACATCATAAAAATGAATGTTTTACTCAGATACCTTTATCTCTTCCAGTGGGCATCTGTAATCTTAACCTAAACCAGGCCTGGTTTAAAATGGCTCAAGCTCAACACCAGATTTTTAAGTTTATCTGGACTAAACCCAGACCAAGAGTCCGTACCTAGCTACTTATAGCCAGAAAAGAATGGGGGTTGGGCAGTACCTTCCGAGGAGTACTGGCTTTCCACACAGATGAAGTTGGCATTATTTTTGGGAAACCCAGAGCACACAGCCCACTGGAAAGACACAGAGATGCATACAGCAAAGGAAATACCACTGCCAGCCTTGCTATTTAACCCCTCTGGCTGGTCGGCTGGCACCCTGACTTACCTGGAGGCCTTGAAAGTCAGCTGAAAGGTCTGTGAGAAACTCCAGCATAATTATAATGTAAATATGCATCAGCGATTATTCCAATGGCTGGCATGGGACCCTGATTTTCCACCTAGTCAAGTGGATCATTGGAATAAGCAGCAGACTACAGTGCAGTTCTACTGCCCAACACAATGTGTACAAGGACAATCAATATATCCCTTTGAAGAGTTAACTCATTCTTACCTGAATGGTCATTTTGAGTAAGGTTAAGCAATGGATGGTTTACAATTCATGCAAAGCTTCTATAAGTAATGAGTTAAAAACACAATTTTCTTGGTGAGCAGAATACAGATTTAGATATTATCAACTTCTAGACTACATAAACCAGAAATGAAGACATGAACAGAAACAAGTCTATACACAACAATTTGATAAAATACCCTTTATTACCCTACTCTCAATCATACAACAAAAAGGAACAATATCTCAGATATACCAATTTCTGGCACAGAATAGGTCCAAGGAGGCCACTTTTGTAATAAATAAATTGCAAGCAGAGCTTCAATCTACACATACAAATTAAGTATGGGAAAAAACATGGAAGAGTTCTTTTCTTGACCACTTCTTCCCCGTGATGGCATGAATTTGCCTTGATGATCAAAAGTCAGATATTTTATTACTCTTGTCCTTAAAGCAAAGTGGGATCAAGTTTCATCGATGCTCTGAAAAGTTCAAAAGAAAAGATTTTTATTTAGATGCTGTGGCTTTGAGTACTCTTTCAGCTATAGGTAGGAAATAAAAATGGGTCTTCATAGAAAACAAGGTGTGTAGTGTGCATACATTTGAAATACAGTTTTGAAGTGAGAAAAAAAATGAGTGCCCTGGCTGGAATTTGTACCCAGTCTTGTTGAACTCCATGTTGCTACGCTACCAGCTGTGTTACCAAAACAACTGGAAACTTGGGGATCCCAAAAGCACTAATCCTGTCTCAATGCATGCAATGGAACCAACCAAATTAGAATTCCATTTTATTTACAAGAAGCGTAACATAGATATATCTGAAATATAGTTTAAAGTGAAAAAGAAATCAGTACTTTGGGATTTGAACCCACCCCAGCACCAAACCATTGTACTCTACCACCAGGACAACTGAAAATCTGAAGAAACCAAAGGCATTCATCCTTTCTTAATGGACATCCTGAATCCACATAAGTTGGAATTACATTTTTATTTAGTGTGGTTTGCATTTATTTGAAATGCAACTTAGAAGAGAGAAATAAATAAGTGTCCTAGCAGGCTGTGAACCCAGACCTGCTCAGTATACCATTTCTCTGTACTGCCAGCTGTGCTGACAGGGCAATTGGAAGCTGGGGATCCCAAAGCAACTTTCCACTCTCAGTAGACACCCTGGACCCACACATATTAGAATTCCAGATTGTCCTGGTAGCACATCTGGTGGTGCAGCAGAATGGTATTCTGAGCAGGCCTGGGAAAAACTCCAACAAGGGCACTTATTTATTTCTCACTTCAAATTGTATTACAAATATATGCATAAAACTCTCTTTGTAAATAAAATGTAATTCTAATTTGTGTTTGCTCCAGGTTGTGTATTGAGAAATGGTGACTGCCTTTGAGTTCTATAGGTTTCAGTTTTCTGGATAGCACAGTTGGTAGTACAGCAGAATTCTGTTGTGAGCAGACCTGATTCAAATCTAAGTTAGGGCACATATTTTTTCTCACTTTTAAATTGTCCTTCACATTAAAGCAACATACAATTTTAGCTGGATTTGGCATGCCAGCCTTCTCATAGTTCAATCTTCCTGGGTTGGCTGTCTCACTATTTACTCTCTCTCTCTCTCTCTTTCCCTCCGTTTACAGCTTAAAATACTGCAGCTTCCAGCAGCCCTATCAAAGCAGGTGTAACTCTTATCCATTGATTAACTGCTGCCTTGCCTTGGTAGCCATCCCTTTTCCTTTCAACCCCCGCCAAGCCTTTTCTCATTTGCAGCAGGGGGCCTGCTTAAAGAGACCTACAGTGATATCAGCCTAAGATACAAAACTCATCACAGATTCTGCCAATTACATGCTGCAGAATTCTACAAGAACAAAATGTAATCAGGGGACAATTACTCTAAACTGTCATGTAGAAAAGTGTGACATTCTTATCACAGAGTACTGGATACTTTGCTGTATATGGCCAAAGGTAATACAGGTTCCACTTCCTCCTGGATTGATAGCCCATTTGTCAGCCCTACCAGGGCAAATGCAAGGGGAAGCGATGGTTTGTAATATGGTGACAAACACCCCATTCTAACCCCTGCCCCATTGTGCATAGCGGGGCCCCAAACTTCTAGCTGTTTCTAAGTAGTTGCAGTTACATTTAACACTGCAAATGTGACTAAGAACAAAGACCTAATTTTTTCCTTCTCAGGAGCTTCTGCTGCTTCCTATGAGAGTAAGAAGAACATATGGGAAATGGATAAGAATGTTTGATGAGTAATATCCGGTTACTGCATGTACAGCATTCATTTTGTAATGTTTAAATCCTGCAGGTTAAATGGAGACATAATAAAGCACAGAATCTGTGGGGTCCTTCCTCCAGACTATCTCCAGCCTGTGCTTAGCTCCTAGTTGTACCGACAACCCTCCAACACACACAGCACCTCCTTCTACCAGAAGGTAATCTCTACAACTGAGGCAAAAAGTACTTGGAAAAAGTTCTCAGAAACACTAGATCCAGTGGGGAATCACTTGACCTAAAGATTGTGGCTCTCACCCTGGATGTGTTACTCTCCCCTCTAACCTGGATCCTAAATCTCCCACTAACCACTGGCATTTTCCCTCAATGCTGGAATGCTGTGGTGGTCACCCCGGTCTTTAAAAGCGGGGACAGAACCTGCCTGGTCAACTACAGACCAATCTGAATTCCTGCCGCCCTCTCCACGGCACTAGAGAGGATAATATACGATCAGTTAGGTATGTACCTTGGTAAGTACAACCTTCAATGCCAGGAACAGCATGGCTTTTGGAAGGCACGTAGTACTTCAATGGCATTGGTTGAGTTTACCGGTCATATCCATGAAGCATGACCAAGGGCTCTTGGTAGAGCCACTCATTGACCTCACAAGGCCTTCGACATGGTCAACCATGACTTGCTTCTCACACAACTCTCTAATATTAGTATATCCTCTGTCTCTCTAGGCTGGTTCCAGAGTTACCTCTCTAACAGGACTCAGCAGGTCAAGATTCTTAACGTTCTATCCAACCATCGGCATGGCAACACAGAGGTGCCCCAAGATTTCATTTTGGGCCCCTGCTGTTCAGCCTGTTTCTAAATGAACCCCCCCCCAAAGTCTGCCAGAATAAGATCCTTCTATATGCAGATGATGCTGTTCTCTACATGTCACTCTACTCCAGAAGAGCTGGAAAAAGGCATGCAAGACAACTTTACTGCTGTTGAAAAATGGTTCCTTCAGTCTAAGCTCTTGCTCAACTACACTAAGACTAAAACAATGTTGTTTATCTCCCATCAAAACCGTCATAAGTCACATCACCTCAATACCTACAATAACAAGTTTGATACACTCAGAATGGTCACCACCTTTATCTTGGTGTCTACCTTAACAGCTCTCTCTCATACAGCCAGCACATAGACCACGTTGCCATGGCATCTAGTGCCAGACTAGGTCAGCTCTACTGGCATAGGCAGTGCCTCACCAAAAGGGCCATCAAGCTTGCAGTTAACAGCTCCGTGCTCTCTATCATAGATTATGGACTGGTAGTCTATGGAGCCGGTACCGATACAGCACTTAGGCGAATCAAGATTGTCTTAAACAAAGCATGCAGACTAGTCCTGGGTGTGGACCGTTTAACTCGCACTTGAGAACAATACTCAAGCACTGGTTGGTTAAATCTTAATAGCAGAATTCAGTACCAAGTCTGTCTATTAGATAAAAAATCCACCCTAGGTCTTGCTCGTCCTGGAGTGAGGCAACTGCTAAGAAACTCCACTTCCTCCAGACTAACTTGGGGGTTGAGTAAAGCTTCCTTCATTATTCCATTCCACCGGATGTCACTAGGGCAGTGGTCCTTCTAATACAGGGCCCCCTGCTGGCTAAATTCCCTTAACTCTGAGCTGACTGAGGAAATGAAACTACGCCCATTTAAGGCCAAGCTGCTGCAGTACCTGGCCACTCTTAGTAACTGCTACTGTGTCACCTGTGCATAATCCTACTGTTATTGATAGCTTATCTGTCCTGCACAGCAACACTTCCTCCCTTGCCTGGTGTGACCCCACTGAGCACTTACTCCCATGTCCCCTCTTTATCCCCCTGCCTTCCTGCTTTCCTTCACAAATGTTAATCCCCAATTTTCACCCTCCCCCCAGTTTCACCCTCACCTCACCTCACCTCACCTCACCCCCACTTTAAAACCCTTTCCCTTATCCCTCTTTCCCTCCACATTACCCAGCCCTGCCCTATCATTTATTCGTAACCTGGGTAGAGTCCTATCCAGTCCCACCCCTCTGACTACTCAACCCCTTATTCTGTCACCCCTTTGTCTCTGCTCCCACCCTCCCTCTGCTCTCTATTCTGTCCTCCCCTCCTTTGGTCATCACCACTTCTGACCCTCCATAACTCTACCTGCATGCACTAAAGCTCAGCTACTATTATAAATTGCTTGTCCACCTTAATATGCTCTTAGTACTGTTGCAATAAAGTTGACCTCTCTACCTGATGTATGTTAACTGTATTTGCTTGAATCTGTATCTGTATGTACCAAAATATACTTGCCTGCTGTATAAACCCCTATCTGTTTTGTAATGTCTACATACCTTGTCTATTGCCTTACGACATGGAACCTTTGTAAATGAGCTTTTAGCTCAAAGGTGTCATCCGAGATTCCAATAAATAAAATAAGCAGGGAACAGACTCATGCATTCTTTGTTTTGGCATGGTTGCAACTCAGAAAAAGCAGTGAGTGTAGATATAGATAAACAGACAGACAGACAGATCTAAAGTGTAAGTTTGTTTATTGACCAGAAAGATGTGATGCAAAACCAATTTAGTAGAAATTCATTTACAATGGTATCCCACTTTAAACAGTATGAAAATAAAATACTCATTTACAAATTTGAGTACAACAAAAGTAACAATAATCCTAAACTCACATATTTCAGAATTAGCAGATGACACAAAAATCTACAACAGGGTGGACACCCCAGAGGGAGTGGAAGCTATGAAGAAAGATCTAAGGTTGCTGGAGGGGTGGTCAGAAACATGGCAGCTGAAATTCAATGCCAAAAAATGCACAGTGATTCACTTAGGGTGAAAGAATCCGAAAACCACATACACACTGGGGGGTAAGGTAATGGTTGCATCTGAGCAGGAGAAGGATTTAAGAATTATAATCACTGACAGCCTTAAGGTAGGAACCCAATGCAGCAAGGTGGTGAGCAAAGTGAACAGAATGTTGGTGTGCATAGGGAGTGGGATAACTAGTAGAAAAAGGGAGGTGCTGATGCCACTCTGTAGTTCCATGGTGAGGCCACACCTGGAGTACAGGGTTCGGTTCTGGAGACCCCTTCTGCGCAAGGACATAGATGGCATGAAAAGAGTACAGAGAAGGTCCACTAAAATGGTGCATGGGCTAAGTGGGAAGGAATACAAGGAGAGGTTGAGGGTGTTGGATTTGTACCCACTGGGAAGCAGAATGCAGAGGGGGGATATGATAGAAACATTCAAATATGTGAAGGGGATCAATACAGTGGGAAATAGTTTATTCTTAAGTAAGGTAAATTGAAAAACTAGAGGGCATGGACTGAGGGTGGAGGATGGTAGGTTTAAGGGAAACATTAGTAATTATTACTTCACTGAGAGAGTGATGGTGCCCTGGAACAGTCTGCTAGAGGAGGTGGTGGAGACCAGTACAGTGGAGGGATTCAAGAGGGCATGGGACAAACACAAGGGTTGTCTAGGGAAGGAGGGTGGAATCTGGGGGGCAAGAAAGAGAGAGGGAATAGGCAGACTCAATGGGCTAAGAAGGTCCTTTTCTGCAAACAGACAGCTATGAATCCATGAATATCTGATTGTCAAAGAAACATTTTGAATTTATGTCAGAACATGCAGGTTTCAGATGTTATTCCTTAAATCACTCTGTTTTGCATTTGCGTGGTCTTCATCTTCAAACTTTGTAAAAGTCAGCTGTCATGTAGCTTCATGCTTTTAAATCATTATAGCAAATCATGTTTCTCCCAGTTTGCAGGATATTTTGCTGAGAGAGCCAGACTTGGAGCTTTGGTTTTTGATCTATGATGACAACAGCAGCAGCAGTGGTAAATTGGACATCTAAAACCTGAAGTTCTCTGTATTTTCTGTAAAGATGGTCAGTTCTGTAAATGCATCCTTAATGGTTATTCTGAAGATGTCTCACAGATGAGCATGTGGAGTCTTTAAAATGGATCATGAAGAAGGAACTTTTAGTCTACACATTTATTCACTGTCAGGATGTCAGCAAGTACTTCAACCCGAATGATGTTTCTCACTGTTCTCTCAGCCTTGCTTATTAGATTTTCTTTTCAGACATTTGATAACAAAGCAAAAAAGAAGCAGTATTGGGAAGCTGTTTTTATTCTTGTGCTCAGATTTCCTGATTGGCCACTACTGTTTATAACATCACTGTGGTTACAGACACTTACTCATAGTCTCCTCATAAGCAGGCCAGCTGCAGTAAAGTCACATGGCTTGTGTCTCCCAGGTTGGATTCTTCTTTCCCAATTGGCAAGTAATAATATACCTTAATCACCCCTCTTAGAAAACTCGATTCACATAACACTCATGCATTTCAGTTACATATCAGCACTAACATTTAACTATCCTTATGTAGCCCCTCCATGAATCCAGGGTATGATGGATGTAATGTATAGGAGGGGAGCTTACAAACATGAAGTCTGCACTTACCTGACTCTCTGGGACCAATATGACATCCAGGCACATGGATGCACATTGGGGCATCTGAGCTTCAATGACAGGGGTTAGTAATATAGAAAATGTCCACCAACAGAGTAAATGTCCAAACAGGCATTAACATTTCAAACAAGATCCATTTTATTTGCTTGAAGTTCATGTGCTGTGTGACTCCTCAATGAAGCAGGCTGTACTTCACTCACCATCTCTAATCTTTCAGTGTTCTCGACCTCCAGTCACCAGCCGTGACAGTAAAAGGAATTTTTTTTAAATTTGTATTCCTCACCGCCCAGTGGGGCTGAGGGTTGAGGCGCTAGACACCACACCTCATGCCACACTGACGCCGGGTAGGGAAATGGAGTCGGGTCACTTGGGGCCAGCAGAGGAGGCAAGGATTGAGCATCACAGCTCTCCTTCCTCAGAGTGGGTCTGTGCTGTGAATGGCACAGCTGGGGGCTTACCCATGTCCAGGGTGCTTGGTTGCTCCATGGAGGTGGAGACAGCTGCTGCACCCATTGCATAGTGTGTGGGTGTAAAGGGTGAAAATGGAGAAAAATCCTTGGCAGCAGGATGATGCCAACTCCCCGCAGGCACCGATCCTGGGCCAGGCTTACGGTAAGCCCTGGTAATTCCGGGGGATGGAGCTGGGGGGTTGGGCAGAAGGGAGCTGTTGGGGGGAGGAGTAGAAATAGCAGCTGTGTTAAAAAAATAAAATAAAAAATTTGTACTCCTCACTCCTTCAATTTGCAGGGATTGTGCCAACAACCTAGTGGAGTATGCACCGTTAGTTTAGGACTATTTCTTTTCCAAGGCTGAAGCACATTTTATCTCCCAAATGTGGCTTACTCAGGACTGCATAATAATTCCAGGGCCTCTGGACCCTGGACCCATGAAGGGGGTCCACATATAAGGATGCATTGATTGTCTATATGTTGTACCATGAGTGTACCTTATCTTCTAAATGCACTGAGAATCAGAACATCAGCCTGTTCAGTCCTTCTAATAAAAAGTCAGGTATCTTACTCTATAGAGCTTCCCAAAGATAATCACCAACCAATCCTTCCCTAAACCTGGTACCCATTGCCCACTATTTGTCCTTGCCCATGGGACATAGAGTAGTGGCCTAAGGCCCTTAGATTCACATATGCTCCACAAGCTTTCTTGGCAGACCAAAGACTGGAACCCATGAGACTTATTCTTCACACAAAATTTGAATGACAGGGAGAGGTATACACTCCTTGAGGATCCGAGGGTGCCATCAGTAATGACTCCCCCTGTCAAGAAGTGACCTCCCATAGGCAGAGAGTCTAGTACAAATTGAGCACTGAAAGATCACGCTTTTAAATTTTAATCCTGACCCGGAATCCCATGCATGCGCGACAGAGGCATATGTCTTGCACATGCGCGGGATTATGAATGTGCCTCTCTCACGCATGCGCAGGATTTCAGGCAGGATTGAAAATTTAAAACACGATGCTCTCAGTGCTCGGTTTTTGCTTTTAGATACCACAAACAATTCAGTGTTTAATAATTCACTGGTGAATCCTATAATTACAAGTGGCATGGTAAAAAATTGAGCCTCGCGACTGCGCTCGTGCCTGATGCACGTCCTGAACTTAGTGATGCTTTTGGTGGTGGGTACTTTCTGATCGGGCCGAGGAAATGTTGACTTTTGTGGAAAACGACCAAAACAGGTACACAACTGCGTTTTTTATATCGCTAGATGTATTTTACAACACATGTAGAATCGGTCAGTGCCAGAACTTACATTGTATTTGTATACCCCCAAACGAAGGGAAAAAGCTGACAGTGCCCCTTTAAACAGCTAGTGGAACCAAAAGATACAGACAGGAAATTGATACAAAATTTAAAAATTATCAAGTTATAACTTTTTTTTCTGAAGTATTTTTCTTTCCCTTTTTGCTCATTAGACTGTTTTTCTAAATGTTAATATTGTGCTGGATCTGTGGGACAGTTCTCAGCCTGGCAGCTGACATATCTGTGTCTAGTCCCCCCCCCCACCACATTATCAGCATTGTAATCTCACTGACAATGACATCACAGGTGACCGATTTGGCAGCTACTGAGTTGCTGTTCCTAAACAGCTGTGATGTCACAGTCAGTGAGATCACAGTTCTGAATGCTGGTATGTAAGGGATCAAAAGAGCTAGATATTTTAGCTGCCAGGCAGAGTGCTGCTCCACATGTCACACCTACTAACATCAGGTAAACAATCTTCTAATCAACCAAAGGGAAAAGTAAAAGTACCTTATACATAAAAGGTAATGGCTGACTGCTTTTAAAAACTAATATTAGTTTTCAGCAGTACACTACAGTAGCTCTAACAGCCAGCTGTTTAAGCGTAATAAGCAAGGTAAGAGAAGAAAGAGGTGGTTCTCAAAGGAGGTGGCTAAAGTACTAAAGGTGAAAAAACAGCTTTCAGAAAGTACAAGAATACCCAAACAGAGGAGGACAATGAGATATATATTGTTAAACAAATGGAAGGAAAGAAAGAGAGTAAGAAAAGCAATGGCTAAAACTGAGGGGAGGATTGCCCAGGAGGTCAAGAATGGGAGTAAGACTCTCTTCAGGTATGTGAGTGAGAAAAGGGAGGTAAGGGGGTGCTATAGTGATGATCAGGAGACCAGAAAGGGGGTACTGTGCAGAGGATGTCAAGAAAAAATGTTAAATTTTAAGCAAATACTTCTACTTGGTATTTATAGAGGTGGTGGGGGGGACATGCATTAACAGGCACCAGAGCGGGGCTGGACAGAAGTCCATTTATGAAAGAGAAAGTTCACCATGGGTCAAAAGCCTTTAAGGAAAACAAGGTGATGGGGCCAGACAGGATCCACAAAAAGGTACTTATGAAACTGAACATGGTGCTAGCAGCCCCCTCTGGCAACACTATTTAGCACCTCATTGGAGACATGGATGGTAGAGGGCTGATGTGGTCCCTTTGCACATGAGTGGCAGCAGAAAGGAGGGCAGCAATTACAGATCAGTCAGCCTAACAACTGTAATGGGGTAGTTAATGGAGTCCCTGCTGAACGAGAGACTGATAAAGTACCTGGGAACATATGAACTGCAGGACCACCAGCAGCACACCTAGTACACCTTCACAGGGTGGAGGCTGTATCAAACATATCTTATAGACTTCTTTGACTGGGTAACTAGGGAAGTGGATCAGAGAGGGCAGTTAATGTGGCCTATCTGGACTTCAGTAAGGCCTCTGACATTGTACCACACAGGAAGCTGATAAATAAACTTATCAGCCTGGTGGTGGGGGAGAAGGTGGTGTGTTGGGTATCTAACTAGTTGAAACATAGGAGGCAGAGGATGGTAGTAAATGGAAACCACTCGGAATACAACAGAGTGACCAGTGGAGTACCACAAGGATCAGTACTGGACCCTGTCCTCTTCAAAGTCCTCATAAGTGACATTGCTGAGGAATTTGAGGGGATGGTGTTTGTTTGTAGATGACACAAAAGTTGGCAACAAGGTGGACAACCAGGAGGGGGTGGTGAGAATGCAAAGGAATCTGGAGAAACTGGATGAGTGGTCTAGAGAGTGGCAGGTGGGATTCAATGCCCAAAAGTGCAAAGTTATGCACTTGGAGTTGGGTAACCCACTGACTGTGTATAAGATGGGGAGGGTACTTACAGTTACCAAGCAAGACAGGGACCTTACAGTGATCATATCTGAGGTGGTAGGGCAGTGCAACAGAAAAGTTGGAAAGGTGAGCCGGATGCTGGGGTGCAAAGGAAGGTAGATCTCTAGCAGGAGAAAGGAGGGGGTGTTGCCTCTGTATCGTTCATGTGTGAGACCCCACCTGGAGTACTGCATTCAAATCTATAGGTTGTTGCTCTGCAAGGATATTGACGGGGGGGGGGGTCCAGAGGAGGGCTACTAAAATGGTGCAGGGTTTGCATGAAAAGTCATACAAGGAGGAACTACAAGAGCTTGTCATGTAGTCCCTGGAAGAGAGGAAAGCTATAGGGAACATGATTGAGACCTGTAGGTACCTAACGGGGTGAAAAAAGTGAAGGAGGGGAGCCTTTTTCAAAGGAGAAGGAGCACCGCCACACGGGTCATGCTATGAAACTTGAGGAGGGGTTAAGAGGGATGTGAGGAAATATTTCTTCATAGAAAGGTTGGTAGACACCAGTAATAGCCTGGCAGAAGAGGTTTTAGGAGTGAAGACAATGGGGACATTCAAACATATGTGGGAAAGGCACATGGGTATTGTAAACAGAGGTAAGGGGGAAGGAGGAACACCTGTGACCAAGTAGGGTTCAGTGTGTAGTGCAAGGCAAGAAAAATAGACTAGATGGGCCTACTGATCCCCTTCTGCTAACACTTTCTATGTTTCTGTGTTTCTAAGTCAGAAGAGGAAAGCACTGGGGGGGGTAGTGAGGATAAGGAGTGTGGCCTAGGGAGACTACGCAGAAGAGGACCAGGAAAAAGCAGACATCCTGAAGAGCTACTTCTGCTCAGATTTCACAGTGGAGGTGGGAGGATGGAACATGAGGGAGCAGTAGGAACAAAAGGGGGGGGAAGGGAGTGGACACCACTCCATTTTCAGAGAAAAGAGTTCTGAAGGGATTTGCAACTATGAAGGTGGACAAAGCTGTATGACCAGATGGGATTCACCCTAGAGTACTAAAGGAATTCATGGACGTGCTAGCTGCCCCACAGACAGCCTTATTCAACAGCTCTTTGAAACCAGGCATGGTTCCAGAGGACTGGAGAAGTGAAGACTTGGTTCCTTTATATTACAGTGACAGCAGGGTGGAAACTAGCACCTACAGGCCGGTCAATCTCACCTCAATGGTGGGGAAATTCATGGAAACCCTGTTAAAGGAAAGGTCGGCAGAGCATTTTAAATCCAATGGGTTGCAAGACCACAGGTAGCATGGATTCATGGGTGGTGGTCATTGCAGACAAATTTAATTGATTTCTTCAACTGGGTGACCAGTGAAATAGATCAAGGAAGGGCATTGGAAGTGGCCTATCTAGACAATAATAAGGCTTTTGACACTGTGCCACACAGGAGACTGATAAAGAAATTGAGCAGTTTAAGGGTGGGATCCAAAGTGGTGAACTGGGTAATTAACTGGTAAATGGACAGGCAATGGAGTGTGGTGGTTAACAGCACTCACTCTACTGAGGAAAGAGAGGCCAGCAGGGTGTCACAGCATTCAGTACTGGGACTGGTCCACTTCAAAGTCTTCATACTGTAAGTGACATTGCATAAGAACTGGATGGGAAGGTATGCCTTTTTGCAGATGATCAAAATCTGCATTAGGGTGGAGACTCACGATGGGGTGGAGAAAATACATAAGGATCTTAGGGAACCCATGGAGTGGTCAAGAACTTGACAGTTGGGGTTAAATACAAAACAGTGCAAAATCATGCACCTAGGGCAAAGGGACCCAGGAGCTGTCTATAGGATGGGGAAGGTACTGACAGTCACTAAGCAGGAAAGGGACCTTGGGATTATCATATCTGATGATCTCAAAGTGGCAGGTCATTGTGACAAAGCAGTGGGTAGGGCTAGTGGGACGCCGGGGTGCATAGGGAGAGGTTTCTCCAGCAGCAGGAGGAGGGAGGTAGTGTTGCCACTATATTGCTCATTGTTGAGACCCCACCTTGACTACTGTGTCCAGTTCTGAAAGCTGCACTTCAGAATGGACAAAGAGCAGAGATAGTACAGAAAAGGGCAACTAAAATGATACAGGAGTTGTAGTAGTGACAGTTTTGCCTGAGTGCGGGGCAACATGGAAATGTTGGTTGCACCAAAAACCCTATGAAGGGAGACTGAGGGATCTCAACACATACACCATGTAAGAGAGGAGAGCGAGAGGGGGACATAACAGAGGCCAAAAGTACCTCACAAGGGTGAACAGGGTACAGGATGGGAGTCTCTTTCAAAAGAGAAACAGCACCAGGACCAGAGGGCATGCAATGAAGATGGAAGGAGGGTTAATAGGGATGTTAGAAAGTATGACTTCACTGAAACTGATAGATGCCTAGAACAGACTGCCAGCAGATGTGGTGGAAGAAACTACAGTATGGGGCATCATGCTTGTGTGGTATAGACATAGGAGAATATTAATAAATAGGCAGGGAAAAAAGAAGCTTGTCAAAGACCAGTTAGGCTCTGGGGAGGTAGGCTAGTCGGCAGGGACTATAGGGGCACACTAGATGGGCCAAGTGGTCATTTTCCACTGGCAAATTCTGTTTCTATGTTTTTGGCCACATGCTTATGACACAGATGAACAAGTGGGCAAATAGTAAAACCTGCCAAGATGGAGAGAAGATAATTTACACAATTAGCTGTTTCAGTTTGTCTCCTTGTGCCTCTCATACCACTAAAGGTAAAGTCCTGCTGAGTTTTGTTTCACCCAACCTGTCAGAATTAAGTTTCAAGTGAATCATACTAGAGACTGCAGTACACTGAATCATCAGATATATTGTCTTAGTGGGCCCCATACTCTAACACCTGACCAGAAGAGACATACACAGTGATTTAGAGAAAATGGCCACAGCCATGTATTTACTGAAAGGAAACAACCTAAATCAGTAATGTAGCATGCGCTGTTTGGGAGTGTCATCAAGTCTTTAGGCAGTCAGCGCCATAACCATCCTTCCCTTACCCCTAGGGACCATCTGGGTGGAACCACTTTTTCTCAAAGGGTACTGGCCCTGGAAGGATAATGGTTTCTGAGTCCTAAGGGGTGGCTCAGAGCAGTGTGATGTGTGCCCATCCCCTGTTAAATGATGCTATACACATAGGCAATCCCAAAGAGGCTACCACTTGACTGGCCCCCATGGTTCCCAATGGTTGAGGCCTCATCTACTATCAGCCTCAGGAGGAACCCATCTGTATAAGTAGCAGATTCCCCTCATTACCCCCTAAGTACACTCCTTGTGAGATTACTGTGCCACATGATTACATGACTGCAAAATATCTAAATAAATAACCTAACTTGCAAACCACAGAAGGCAAAAAGTCCTGGAAAAACTCATAGGAAAAATTGGTAAATTCATTCTTGAACCCAAATGCAATTCCCCATAGTAGTATGGCAGGGGTCCCTACATATTTGTTGACACCATTTTGCTCTGCTTTTAAAAATGTGGGCTGGTGGGAATCTTGTCCAGAGATCAGGAAGCAAAGGAGTTGGGTTACAGTAATCTGACCCTTAGGTACCCATCATAGCTCCTTATCTTCAGCTCTGGTTCCCTCCCTCCCAGGGTAACTATAACTCCTAGCTAAGTCTCCGCTGGTATCTTCCCTTATCCATCCCCCTCTCTCATTTTCAACTGCTCCATTCTGATGTCAGGGGATGTGGCCACAGACAAAGGGATGCCTCCTGCAAGGTTTCCTTTGTAGGCTATCTTTTCCCATCACAAACAGCTACAGTAATTGTAAAGGATAAATGGAGATAGGTCTAGTTCTCCAACAGTTCAGCTGGCACCCCAGTTACTGTGCAAAACAGGATGGGCAAAACATCTTTTGCAATAGAAATGAAGAATTTCAGCAGTCACAATCTATGTTGTGCCCATTTCCCCTACTCTCAGTCTCTAAGTCACTCTCACTCATTCTGATTTCTGTCTGCTGATATTTAAAAAGTTCTATATGTATCCTTCTATTGTACAATAATAAGCTCTCCAAGCAATGGCATCATAGGCTGCAATAAGGAAGTAGAGTGTGACACTGATGCTGCTACTTGCATGGGTTGCTACATTGATGAAAATGAATTAGCTAATCAACGTGCTCAATTTTCCAAGAAGAATCAATTTATGCAAATAGTGGTAACATCAGCAAGAACTACTGACTTATTGCATCCAGCGATGTCACTGGTTGGAGCAAATATAATGGTGCAATGGTGGGAGGAGGGCTATGTGAGAGCTGGATTTAAATATGAGGGGAAACAAGAAATAAATACAAAACAAAATTATTGAAAGATAACAGGAGTAAATAGATTTGAACTGGGAATGCTACAGTGCTTGCCTTTCCCATTACCTGCTGAGAAACAGAATGTGATTGATGGGAAGATTGCCATGGAGACAGCTGAAAAATATAACCATCATAACCATTAGATTGCTCACAATACATTTAATGTCAAGGTAGTATCTGATTCATTTATGGTGCTCAGTCACGCACTGATGCTAACAATTCGTACTATACACCTGAGAGCCAGAACTACAAGCATTCAAAGGGGAAACCAGTGGAATGACACTACTCAACGTGAATGGTCAACTTACTGCCTTGACAGATTTCAGAGGTGTAAATTAAAAATAAACTTTGAGAACTGCAATACTATTTGTTCATAATTTACTTTTCAGATCTTGAGAACTTTTAGGTTTTGATATCAATTTGTTACCTTTTATTTGACTTTTATTTTTATGCAATTTTGGATGGTCAGTGTAAATGTATTGAGAAGGGATGACATGTTGCTAGATGTCTGAAAGTTAAGTCATGAACAAGACTGAATTTTCTGTTCCATGTGTTCCATGTCCAACAATTCCATGTGTTGTGTTTTTAAAAACCCTTAATTGTACAAGCATGTAAGAGCTGCATAGGGGAACACATAAGCAAAAGAAAAATGCAAATAGTTACAGCCAGAGCCGGCTTATCTTACAACTGCAAGGCAGATAAAGTGGCAACTTACAGTGTTTCAGAAACTCATACATACGGCAAGTTCAGCACAAGGGGACATGATTGAAACCTACAAGTACCTCATAGCAGTGAACAAGGCACATGTGGAGGGACCATTTAAGAGAAAGGAAAGCAGTAGAACAAGGGGGCATGCAATGAAACTAAGATGGGAAAGTTTAAGAGAGATGTGTGGAAATACTTCTTCATAGAAAGGGTGGTGGTTGACTGTAACAGCCTGCCAGAGGAGGTAATGGGGGAAAAGTCTGTGGGGAGCTTCAGGCATGTGTGGGATAGGCACAGGGCCATATTAAGTAGAGGAATGGGGGATGGAGTGACACATATGACAAAGTAAGCTCAGTGCTGATGGAAAGGCAGGGACAAGGGGCAGAGTTGATGGGCCGGAAGATTCTTTTCTGCTGACAAAACCTATATTTCTATGTTTTATGTTCAGCTACTGTAAACCTATAAATAACTGCATCTACTAAATTTTACTATCAGCATATTTGAGGAGAAAACAATTTACATGCATTGACTGGCGATCAGCTCATCTGTCAGTTGTCAGAAAGCCCCTTACTGTGCTCAATCTGAAGTTAATGAAGTGACACTGACAGTCTGATTTGCTTCTTTTGGCTACTGTTAACTGCTTACCTGCCTACCTGCCTACAATGCCTTCTGCGAAGTGAATGAATTCTCCTCATAGTAAGGCAGTCTACCGAGATTTCTTTCCTTTATTAACTAGTGACCTCAATGCAGAGATTCTCAGTGTTTCTGCTAGTATTTCTGATTTGGTGCAAAATCAGTTGCTAATGGACTCTCAGACACTACTGACACTGCAGCCACTTCAGCCTCACCACATTCTGTTTATTCACCAGAGGTGGGGTTTGAGACCAGACAGTACTTCACCTATCATGGAGTAATTATTGTGTTCTGATACCTTGATGCTAAATACAAAAAAAAAAATCTATGAAAGTACAGAGCGTACCTTAAAGTGGATGTACTTGAGCATATTAAAGGACACCCCAATCCCTGTCAACCAGCTTGTGAACTTCTTGTTAAAGCTAAACAATTCTCACCCCTCCTGCTCAAGGATATCAAAGATGAACTAAAAACATTGTAAAATAACTACATGCAGAAGTGGCTGTCATCAAAGGATGAGTTCTGAATGCAGTCACCACATGGATTGTAAAGGCATCCCATCCCCCCGTGCTGTCCTAAAATGGGGGTACTCCAACATTCTCCCACCAGTGGTCACTTTTTTTGTGAACTACATGGGGTTCATCTAGTGAAAAGGGAGCAAAGCAGCACGCAAAACTATAGATGGTTTTGTGTCCCATAAAGCAGCAGTGTAACCAAATTGGGTAAAACAATTGTCCCTACTTTTTTTATAAATTCAGGCACATACCAGTCTTATTTGGTGGAAAATTTTCCAGTTCCACCAAAATTTAAGTATTTTATAAATGTTTTAATTTTTTTTTTTCAGGAAAAAAGATGGCTATCACATTTCACTTAGAAATAACATTGTAGGCTTGGCATGGGTTAGGATCTTGAAAAGAAATTGCTAAACCAGTTCTGCCAATGATCCTAACCAGTGGTATAAACAACAACAGATAATGCAAAATGAAATTCATACAGTATTGTTTTGCTTGTTTATCTTGTTTTATTTTTCTGTTTTTGTTTTACAATTTAAACAGAACCTGGATGAGTATGTTGCAGAACATCGAGGCACTGTGACTGATCGTTGTTATAAACTGGGAAGCTGCCTCAAAACTTGGATTACCCTCTACTTTCTTCTTTGATCCTTTTTTTTTTAAAGGACCACTAAATAAATAAAAGAAAAATTTGAAGACACACCAAAGACTTGCTTGTAGTGTCTGAGTAAAGCAAACAACATAAACATGCCAAGCAAATGACCATGCAGTCAATATCTGAGATATAAATAAACGCTATCGAAAAATATTTGCCCCTTAAAGGTACAGCGTGATTTTAGTGAATATTTTTTGTCAGCGATTATTTCTAGTTGTATAGTATCTGCCTCTGTGTTACTAGGCTACTAATAGTCCACTGCCCTTACAGAGTCTACTTTTGCAGAGTCAGAACAGATTGTTTGGACAGGTGGATAGCAGATGCAACTGTTTGCAGCAGTTGCATCTGTGTCTGCTTGCCCTTTTTTTTTCAAAACATGAATCAGTTTGCAACAAAAGAAAAAAAAATACAATTTGTCACCAAAAGATGACACAGATTCAGCATGGACAATTTGTGTGATGATAGTTCAAATGCAAATCAGATGACTAGAGAGCCCTGTTAGACCATCATGTATAGTAGATTGTCTAACATTTCCAAATGATGTAGATAAAAAGTCTACATTTCAAAATAGAGGCAGATGAATGTAGGATAGATCCCTATGAAAATCCTGTCCATTATCTTAGTAAATCCAGAACAAAAATGAGAATTAGATAATCAAAGTGACCTGTTTTACTGCATCCAAGCAATTAAATAAGTGGCCCAATAACTTATGGGAAGTGTCTGGTAAAACATTATTTTTTGGACAGTTTGGAAAAGTACCTGTGATATGTGGCCATAATTATCTTTTATCATAATAGGATTATGTGTAATTTATGTATGTAGGGATGGATGAAGTCTGCAAAATTAGTTTTGTGAAGAAATTCACTAATGTTGGTGACTTTGATTCACTGATGACTGCAATTTGCATAGGTTTGGCATGGTGAAGTGCCCAAGTTTGCACAGTGAACCTATGTGATTTGCTAGTTTGCTGGTGAATTAGGCAATGTGCATAGTTTTTGCCAGGTGAAGTAGGCAATATGTTGGTGAAAAATTACATGAATTGTGATCCTTCAGGATCCCTCTGCCTATGCTCATTAAAAAACAAGTCATCAACTACTTCCTACCCACACCAACAATGCATAGTTTCCAACATAACCACCTCCCACATATTTTTTTATATTAAATCTCTCACCCATCCCCCTGCTAGTACCCTCCTCTCCCCCTCTCCCCTCCACTGCAATGGTGAGTTTATATAAAAAATAGTTTTTACCTTCACCCTCTCTTGTGTGCCAAAACACACTACTTCCAGTAGTTCCAATAAGCCTCCCCACCCTACCCCTATCTAGCCCCCACCACTCTCTTATGCCACCAGCATACCAAAATATCCATTTCCCATGACCTGTAAATGAAGAAAACTGTCCCCAGTGCAGTGCATTTGCTCTGTTCAGTGTCTATTTTGATAATAGCATGAATGAATGGTGACATATTTGCTTCTAGTAAAACCTGACTGGCTGAATTTATTGGTTGTGTGTGTGTGTGGGGGGTCTTATCTGAATCATTGACTAAGCCAGACGATTTTGCATAGCTCCTAAGTGTGTCATCAAACAGGGCAGATGTTTGCCCATTAGTCTGCAGCTTCACCATTAGGAACTTTGTATTGGGTCAAGAATGACTTGACATTCACTTATTTTTTGGACTGTTGTGCAGATGGTAACTATGCAGTTGTTACTTATTACCAGAGAGTCTTTTTCATCCTACTACAGTAGTAACCCCAAATGGGTTTGCAAAGGCTACCAAAAGTTTACTCTTTCAAAGGTTTTCTGACCATTTTATTTTTCATTTCATAAAAAAGGAAACCTGCTATCATAGTAATAAATACTAAAGTTTTTGCACAATACTGGTGGTACGTATCTGGAAAGAGAAAGAAATATCCTTTATGCATGAAGTATCTGCAGTGGTGGGTATGTGTCCACCTACACTTCTCTAATTAGCAGTAACTGTTTTTCAGTCTTTCCTAACACATATACCATGTATGCCGTATCGATGGGATACATGCCATCTATATTTTTAAAATCATTATTAATTTATAACACCTCATGTCTGTAATACTGCAAATTCAGCAGTGCTCCAAAGAGCTCATTTAATTTTAGTACTATTACATGCAAGGTTATTGATAAAGGTCAAAACAGAGGCATAACAGCATTTGATTTATTTATATATTCTTGGCTTTTCCCTGTCATATTTTTGTGGTTCTGTCTTCATCAACCTACATCATTTAACTGTAGATGTCACCAAACTCTGCATCTCCCAGGCACTACTTTTAAAATAAGATATAATACTCATACAGACAGAAAATGTTGCCCGTGATCAGTTGTGAATGGAAGAAAGAAATATTTATTTGCGTATCAGAAAGCAAGTATAAAACTACAATGTACAGTAGGTTGCATCAGTGGCAGCAGCTAGCCAGGGACAGATGGGGCACTTGCCTCAGTAAACTCTTTTTGAGCCTTTGCTGTGCCCCAGTTCTAGCACAGACACATTTTTCCAATGTGGCTGTATAGTTTTACATAAGGCCAGCAATCACTATGCTGATGAAAAAGTCAGGTGGGGAAGGGGGTCAGATGTCTGCAAGGTGAGTCCTTCTGGAATAAAAAAAATACTATGTCTGAAGAGGAAGCTAGTGCTCATCACCAGGGGCCAGCCAATGCCTGATTGTTGGCAAAATGGGGAATCACAAGAGGCCATATTCCTTTGCATGCCTAACCATATGTTATGCTGCCAGAATGTTCTGCTTCTGCCTGCCTTCATGGGTTCGAGAAGCCATACATCATGTGACTTGTCATTTCACTGTCACATGCAGTTTCTTTTCTGAGCTGCTCAGATCTGCAAGCAGCAACTCATGCAAGCAGAAATAAGAAGAACTTAAACACAGACTCAGTACAACATCTATGGCCCAATTTTAAGCTCAATATAAATACCCCGATGAAGAACAATGCTGTCCTGGCCAACATTGGACCCAAAACACAGTGAGCACTTTGCAAAGTTCTCACTGTCCATCCATCACCCTCTCCATTAGGTCACTCTTGGACTTCAGTGAGTGAGGAGATTGGCAGGAAGTGAGAGGTGAGAGAGGAGCCTGGGCTGCTGTGACTATATTGGGAGAGGAGAGCCTACAGTACTAAGGGGGAGAGAAGGGTGCTATAGCACAGCCAGCCCATGATACTGTTTAGTAACTTACAGTAGATGACATGTCACAAAATACTACAGTAAAAAATGGCTTAATTGCCATTAAATTACACAGTTCCCTTCAGCATACTGCAGCATTTTGTCATATACTACGCATTACTGAAATGAATCCTGGCTGGCAACAATGCATACAGGGACAGAGGGATTCAGGGAGAGAGATTGCTACACTGGGAAAGAGTAACATACTGGAAAAGAGCCATGGTGCTTACTGGAAGAACCTGCTGTACTGGGAGGGGGCACTACTGTACTGAGAAGGGAACACTGCTCTATTAAGATGGAGAAAATGCACTGGGATATTCCCTTTTGGAACTCTACTATAGTGCTGTTAGGCTGCCTAGTGTGGTCACTGCTTGTAACACACTGAGTTGCCTCATTGCTAACTTGGTTCTTTACTGTCCTTGCATCATTGAGTCAAATGAATTGACGTGCACTTCCCATCATTTCATCAACCAACTCAGCCACTACAACCAAGTTTCAGACCCAGAGAAATCAACCAAGAGAGCTTGGTGCATTAGCATATCTCTGTACTTGTTCAATGACCTTTGTCATCTCTTTCCTGATTGAAACTGGTTAGGCTATCAGGTACAGTACCTTATGGGCAAGTCAACTGGTCCATGAGAAATCAGCAGTAATTGTTATAGTTCACAGTGCTGGAAGGTTTGGAGGAAGCATCTGCAAGTGAGTGTCTGCCTGAGTAAGTAGCAGATGACATTCCTCCTTATAAAGGACAATTGAAAGATTAGGGCAACACAGAGCTGATAGTGAGTAGTAAAATGTGGAACCATCCCTACTAGTGTGGGACAAGTAAGAAAGCTGGACAGAGAGATAAAATGAGGGACTTCCCTCCTAATATGGGACAAGTGAATGGCATAGACAGAGTGGGTTTGAATGATAAAATGAGTGCCATCCACCAAATGTATGATAGTTTAGAGGATTTGTAAAAGCGTTCTGAGGGTAAAATGAGTGAAATCCCTCATAATGTGAGATAGTTGAAAGGTATGCTTGTGCTGCCCCACAATCTGTGTCCACCTCCAGTCTAGACCATCTGTGACTCTGCAGCATGTTGAACTGCTGCCCCATGCCAAGATATGTGCACCCTGGCTGTGCCTCAGTTACTCAGAATTCCTGAAGCCACCACTGCATTGCATGTATTATGTTTATTTATAAAATGTACATTTATTTCATTCACGTTGTTTCATCATGTGGCCACCACTGTGTATCAAGTCGCTGCTTGATCTTTTTCTTAATCTTACATAAAACAGTATGGTATATAAGCTAAAAAGACAAAGAACCTCATCACAAAATACTAAGATAGGGGTTACCCAAAAGGGCACTGGCAAGAAAGCCAGGATTATGTGAAATGCAAAGTCACATATGCCCCATGTGATAGTAATGCTATGTTTTTCTTTATTATCTATTTTCTCTGTAAAATAAGTTAGCATGTTTGGGTTGTATGGGAAGAACTGAAGTTGCATTCTGCTGTATTCTGAGGGCAGTCAGCAAGAAGAGCTTTGTCTGTGCATTCCTGTGTTCTTACAGAGGGGAAGCAGGTGGCAGAGGGGTGGTGGTGCTAGCAGAGCCCCTTTGATCTAAAGGACTCAATTTTTTAAGTATACACAAATGGCTTTGCATGCCAGTTGCACTCTGCAGAGCTAGGAGCTATGAGGAAATGATAACGTCCTAATACACATAACCAATTTGGAACAGTTCTGTCTTGGAAGTGAGCTCAAAGATCAAAGGAAGGTCTGGTAGTGTGATGTCAGAGAGATGAGGCCAATGATGCAGGAAAGAGGGATGGCCTGACATGAAATTTATGTCCCTGTATTCTTTTATGAAAAGTTAGTTTTATCTTTGGAAGCACTAAGGCCATTCCATTGCAGTCAGTTGGCTAGAACTCAAGAGATCCCAGTTGGGATTAAGCTTATACTATCTACTTAAGATCTAGTTACTTAGTGAGTGTTATTCACTATGTATTCTATCTGTTCAAACATTTTGTTTTCCTTTTCTGTAGAGTACTGTATTCCCAATAGTCATTAGTGTGCATAATCCTGTACCATATGCAAATATTGTTGAGTGTTGAATATTATGTTTATATACTTCATGCTCTCTGTGACTGTTTTTATGGGTACAGATAACCTGGTACAATTCACAAGTCTGTGATCCATTTCTAAAGAGGCATTTTTTTAAACTGTCCATAGCAAAGTGTTTCTCAGCTGTGACTAAAGGGTGGGTCATTTGTCTATCGAAAATGATAACTGTACTGTGTCAGCAGTGGCTGTAGTGGGATTCTAAACATAAAAATACCCCAAGTGAGAGTTAAGATGGGTGGTTGCAGCATATTGAGATCACCATTCAGGCATCTGAGGGGTCTTGAAAACTGCTAGTGCACTGTGGACTGAGTTCTGGAAGGGCAAGTCTGTGACACTCCAATAATGCAACGCTTCATGTAATGGATATGCACATCACTATAAAAATTTAGTCAGGTTCAGGTTGGGTAACCCTTGTCTCAATATTTTTGTGATAAGGTTATTTGTGTACCAGGTAAAATTTGCCAGTGTGCACTTAGTTTTGAACTACTTCACTCTGGTTCAACCGTAGGAAACCATTGTTTCATGGAGAAGATATACTGGACAAATATTTATTTTCTGTCAGTCTATAGCAAACACACAAAACAGCAAAATGTTGAAGTTGCACACTATCAAGGCTACTGCTTCCAAAAATGATGTCTGTTCATCAATGACAGACATGACACAAACTGTAAGTAAAATGTTGGACACAAAGAATAGTTACCCAACTTTGCACCCAAAACTTCAGATAAGGGTTGTATAGTGTATGGTAGAACATTGTAGCAGAAATCCACCATTTACCAGCACTGTTGTACCATCGGTGAGACGTTCGATGCTGTTATACCATCGATCGGATGTCACATCAATAGTTACAACAGCATCAGCTGATACTGTGCATGTGCAGATCTTTCAATGCACTGTTTACCAGGAAACTGCTGTTGCACTGAATGCAGGCACCAGAGTAGAACTGTGGGACTCAAATCCTAAGTAAGGGCAGCAGCCAAGCTTTATTTAAAAAATTGTTTATACTGAGAGCAAGAGGCCATGCTTAATAAATAAAAAATGTTTATGTGAGAGTGAGAGGGGATGGGGTGGGAGGAGACCAGGATGGTGTGGAGCTTGTTCTGTGTCAGAAAATTGCACCACAAGGCTAAGTGAGCAGATGCTGATTTTACTGTTGCCCCATACACTATACAAGATAATGGATGGGCAACAGTAAACAACAACAGTTACTCACTTCTTGAGGTTGTATGACAACCTAAAACCTCTTGAGCTTCGCTCTCGAGGTTTACGTGGTTGTCATGACAACCTCTCGATGGTGAACAACATTGTTGTTGTTCACTGTTGCCCATCCATTATCTCTATGTAGTGTAAAAAGGGTGGAAACTAAAGATGAAAATGATGCACCAGTCAAGACTTCAGGTTATGCCGAGAATAAGAACTTGGTCAATCCTACTTTAAAAATTCAAATATTTGTAGAACTCTTATGTAGGCAAAAAAAACTGTAGACAATAGAGCAACAGCCTACCGTTGAAGGTTACTTGTTCAAAACATTGCATCTATTCATCAATAACAGCCCTTGAAAATTCTTCAAGTTATGCCAAGGATAAATGATGGACACTGAGTTCTAGGCAAACATCACTAAAATCATAAATGTTTGTAATTATTTTTAAGGCTTATGATGGCAAGGCTGAAACAATTGACCTATATGTGATAAACCACTACCCAGCAGGCACTGTTGTAAAAGTGTCTTATACTGTAGTACACGTTGGAATAATCTAGGAGTGGAACAAGTCTTGCCAAATGGGCCAGTGTTATTTTAAAAATGTGAGTATCACAACAATGTTTATGCAAAGGTACTGTACCTTCTCTTGTTGCCACCTATATTTTCTGCAGCACTGAAGACTCTCTCTCTCTCTCTCTCTCTCTCTCTCTCTGAGTATGTATGGTGGAGGGGGCAGACAGTGGGAGAATACTGAAGTGGTAAGGGGTGGCCACAGAACTAGCATTGGCCACTAGCTGAGGGAATAAAGGATGTCTAAAATGTTGTTTTCTTTCTCCTTATAGGTCCTCCCCTGTTGACTGTGAATCTGTTTGGTGGCATCATAATAATAATCCTGTGATCATGATTGTATTTGTATACTTGTGAGAAGATGAACAGAAGAGCTTTGGACATGCCTGCATTTGAAAAGATGGCGATACAGTATCACATCTTAGAGACGTGGGGAGTTGTAATAGTGAAGGCAGGAGAAGGGAAAGCATGGATGAAGGATGTGGAAGAGGAAAAGCTGAGTTGCTGTCAAACCTGTGCATGTAATATTGTAGAGGTGACAGCATACTTATTACTGATTATGGCTATCAAAATTGCAGGCATGCCAGTTTCACCTTGTTAAAGCAGTTCAGATAGCTGTATATGATTCTCAACTCTTTTGTGATCTGCTGTCCCTTCCCCACACAGTGCTCAATGGAATTCAATGGCTCCCTTCAAGTAATTCATGCAGAAGGTTACTCAGTAGTGTGGAGCATTTCTCAGCTCTATAGACATGAAGCTGAATAGGCATATTCTCTGAGGATTCGAGCAACACATCATTAAAATACCTTAGGTTAAACATCTCTCTAGTTAGTACACTACTGTTAACACAGAAGACAAGTACTGGAATGGACTACACTTCACCAAACCATTGCAGTGATATTTCTTTCAAGTTTGCATTAATGGATTGACAGTATGTAACTATGGCTATAACTGCTTATACATTGTTTTCATCATAACTTATCTGATTTCTATGTACAACTTTAAGACATACACTAAATGAGTTATCATGGCCACTTTTCCGATCACTTTCAGCTACAGGTAATGTTATAATTAGTGCAACTGGGTTAAATGCTTGTTTGAACTTTGTTATTTCTGTCCAGCAAAGCCTTCTGGTGTTGCATCTCTGGAACTCACAATAGTATAAATATATTTAAATAACCATATGCCAGCAAAGACAATGATATGTTCACATTATTTTGCCTTTAAAGTGTTTACAAGCTTCCTGGAAAAATGCTGTTGCCTTGAGCAGTACTCATATGTCATAACCCCCATCCCCACCCCAAATGAATTTCAGGATATTTCATTATTACTAAAGAGATATGCTCCTTCAACTCACTCTGTTTATCCTGCTTTTCATATACCGAAGTCATATTGCTCTACTTGTTACATCACAATAATTTCTGTAACAAGCAATGGTGTTATAACAAGAGTATTATGACATTATGGTGGAAATAAGTTAGGTGAACAAAGTCTAAGGGAAAATGAACTTGTTTTGATAAAAATGTCTTCAGCACATAAAACTGAAAAGTACTAAAATTCAAATAGTCTGTGAATTTTGTTCAACTGACTTCTGATTCCAACTGTGAAGTTTTTGCTGGAACCCAGGACATCTTTTTAACAGTCAGTTAATAGTTCTTAATGTTTGTGTTTAGAAGAACTTCCTTTGATGTTCCAAAATGTATAGCAGTCAGCGAAGAGAAAATTTGGGGTATAATCTAAACAAAGGCTTGAACGCTTTGCACAATGATTTTAAATGTTTTGCCAGTTTGCACACTTGCAAGCTTGAGTTATGAAAATTGTAACTGTTATGTAGTTGCTAGATGCATTTATTTAATGTAACTATTTGTGTGAAATGGAATGCTGTTGTATGAAGCATCTGACCTGGGACATTTCAAATAAAAGATTCTGGCCTTCAAAATGTCTTCCTGGTCCTACATACTTGAAAAAAAATATATATTGGTTATTACAATTTATTCATAATTATTTTACCTGCGTCAGTAAAACACAGCTATTATACTTTTCTAGAGTATAGTTATGTTGAGACTGAGTAACTCATCTCCATTCAGGATGGCAATAAAAGCAGATTGAATAATATCATCTCCTTAAGCTTTTCTAGTTGTTCTAGAGGCACACATAATTTTGTTATGTCAAAAAGGGAGCAGTCTTCATTGATGCATAACGTTTTGCACCATATTGCCAAAAGCACAACAGTTGCAACTTATGTAAAATGCATGCAGGTTTCAAGCAAGGGATAGCCATGTGTTTTTTTTTTTATTTTATACTTTATGGCACTTCCATGGAGCTGATGGGTTGCTCTGGTCCTCCCTCAGAGGGACTTATACTCTGACCCAAATGTGTTGGGTCATTATGGACCCCATTAGCTCCCAGCCATTTTCTACTTTTTCTCCCTGGGCATCCAAACCATGCAATGGGTGAGGCAGCTGCCCCCACCTCCACAGAAGCAGCCATACACCCTGGATGGGTGTCCTCCCCTGGTCTGGGTGATGTGCCTCTGCCAATACACAGCCACTGCTGGGTGTCAGTGTACAGCGCACTGTAGTGTCCCCCCTCCTTGAGGAATGAGAGCTGTCTATGGATGCTCAATCCTTCCTCCCCCTGCCGACCCCCGAGCAACCCGAGTCTGTTCCCGAGCCATGTTTTCAAGCTTAATTTCTATATCTCTGAAGTAGGTTTTTACTATCAACGGGGGCTGCAGAAAGCTAATTTTACTGTTCAGAGGTTCATGGTTGACTTTATCTTTCGGTGATCAACTACTGAATTGGTATATAAACTCAAGAAAAGCACATGTACAAGCTTTACTGTAATTCAGAAAATTTTACTGTTTTGCAGTCTGCTCCATAATGCTGCAATTACAATATTAGCTACACAGTACTAAACATAGTTACTGCAACTGGAGGACTGACATAAAGACAGTATACAGTTCATCTTCCTGATCTATTTGTGAGGGGATCCATATGAAATTCTGACATGTAAAATCCCAACATTTGGAATCCCGACACTGGATTTCAGTCAAACATATAATCCCAACAATCGATTGCTCAACACTGGGAGCATTCTGGACGTATGTAAGCCCACTAACTAAGGGGTATTAGTGACATTTTCAAATTTTTGCAGAATTTGAACAGTAAACACAGTCATGGGAGTGGAGAAATGCCACTTCTGGTCCATGGGTGTTAAAACGAGAGCGCACCAGCGAGCTGCGCTTCTAGTGAGAGGTACCTTGCTAATCCTACACTTTGTGGAGCTATACACCAGTGCATGAAGTGAGGCTGAACAAGGAAGGGAGACAGAGAGTCCTGCTAATAAAAATAGTGTCTGATTCTGTACAAAGGGAGGGTTTTGTGGAGCAATACATAGCCAGGAAACAGGAAGTTGGCAAGGCAGCTGTGGTTCCACAGACAAGCAGTGGACTACTCTGTCTGAATTGAACAGTACTTTTGTATTGTGAGCATTTTGAGCATGTGTAAGCCCACTAACTAAGGGGTATTAGTGACATTTGCAAACTTTTGCCGAATCTGAACAGTAAACACAGTCACGGGACTGAAGAAACATCACTTCCGGTCTGTGGGTGTTAAAATGAGATCGCGGCAGTGAGTGATGTGAGCTTGAGCAGGCTAGTGCACAGTGACACATGTGGAGATGTGCACAGAGACAAGCATGTCAACATGTGTCTTGTGTGTGTCCTGTGGGTACTAATAGTATAGGGACAGGACACTAACCTAAATGACTAGTGTCAAGGACAAGGTAAGGGAAACACTCATTTAAATGCCTATCGACCATACAGCATTTAGGACTATATCCAGAGCTAGCAAAGGACCTACTAGGAAATGGCTATGGACACTGCAAAATAGCTCACCTGCTAGACACATTGTGTAAATAGGGGGCCTTATTAAAATGTAACACATGTGCTATGTACATGGAAACAATACAGGGTAGTGTAACTGTCAATTTCATATGCAACAGGTGTAAAGAAAAAAACAAAACAGCGGAAGAACTTAGAGCACTAAAATGTAAGGGTACTGAGAGAGCCAAACAACTGACAGACACACCCCTAAGTACAGTAAATAGTGAGAAGCAGGCATAAACAGATGAAGGGAACCACCCCACTGAAACCACTAGTGAAGAATATGATCAAAGCAGTTGGGCAACTGCATGTGAAGATTCAGACTCAAGTAGTTGGGCTGCTATATCAAAAGACCCCTTCAAAAAGGGGAGAAGAACACTTGGAGCTACTGAGGTGGCCATGTATAATAAATATTCACCCCTAAGCAATGTCTCTGAAGCTAGTATTGTTACCCCATCTAACACCACTACTTCTGACACTAAAGTACTGATCATATGGGATTCTATCTTAAGACGAACAGAATCTATTTTAACGGGGGGGAAGTAAACACAATTCAGTTGTTAACTGTCTTCCAGGGGCAAGGGTGAATGACATAAAAATTTGCTTACCCAAACTGTTAGAAAAAACACCAAAAAATTTACAGGTAGTAGTAATGCAAGTGGGGAGCAATAATATTGGAAGGAACCACAAAAGGGATATTGTGGAAGAAATATTTGGGTGTGCAGACCAAATAATTACAGAGGGACAAACACCCATGATATCTGGGATATTGCCTAACTACAGATGCAACCCAGAACAAAATCACACATACACGTACAAAGGGTGAATAGCAGGTTAATAAATGGTTGTGGCACTAGGGTATACATTGATACTTGGGATACGTTTATAAACAGCAGCAAAATGTATTAAAAAAATGGACTTCATCTAAGTAACATAGGCACTCAAACATTGGCAACAACGATAAGAGAAGCTTTAAAGAAACATTTAAACTAGTTCAGGAGGGCAAATCCTCTGCAAAAAACAACTCTGTAAAAAACAACTCTCAGAATAAAACAAACAAAGTTAACCAAGTCCTTAGGAACTAAATTCATTGTGTACTTCTAAATGCTAGAAGTTTGAATAACAAAAAAGGAGAACTGGAGGCATTACTTAATAACAGGTTGAATGTCAAAATGGCCTTAATCAAAGAGACCTGGTGGTCTGAAAGAAATGAATGGGGAAGGGATATACTAGGTTATTAATTATATCATCTAGACAGGGAAAATAAAAAGGGAAGGGGCGCAGCATATATATCAAGCTTCTTTTTTTTTCAATTCAAACTTTATTAAAGTTTCCAATACAGAGAACGAATCATAACAGTATAGATCATGAACCCCATACACCAGATATAGAATACAGGATGACTCGCTCTCCCCTACTCCCCCCCCTGCCCACCACCCACCCTGAACAACCCAGCGCCTCTTTACACATTTAGTACGGTACCTATGGATATGGCCTAGTGATGCTTAAACCTGTAATGCATAGAGAGTTTGTAGTGGGCCCCAAATCCTATCAAACTTCTTAATTTTGTTGTATAGACTGGCAATAGTCCTTTCTGTTCTGTGGTTCACAAGTAACTCCTGAAGCCATTCAAAATATGTTGGTACCTCCGTATCTTTCCAGTGTCTTAACACCACTTATTTAACAGACATCGACATCAAGGCTATGTAGTACTTTCTTTTCACCACCGAAATGGAGGAGAAATCCCCAAGAAGACATATTTCGGGGGTGAACAAGTCTGAGAGCCCTAAAAGAGGATCTGCATGCTGTTTAATCATAGTCCAGAGTGAGACCACTTTAGAACAGCTCCAGAAAATATGAAGAAGGTCTCCTTCTTGTGACTGACATCTTGTGCAAAGAGGAGAGGACACCAAACCCAGTCTGGCAAGCCTCTGCAGAGAATAATAAATGTTGTGCAAAATTTTGAATTGCATTAATCTAATTCTGTCCTGCTTGAGGAACTTATGACAACTTTGCCACAGGAGAGTCCAATCCAGGTCTCTGCCCTGGAAGAGAGAGGCCCAAAAGGTGACGGGAGCATAGTTATCAGGATAGACCTAGGTAAACAGAGCACTGTATATTTTAGATACAGCATGAAGCGAACCCGCCAACTCCGTTAAGGTAGCTTGGGATCTGATATGGGCAACCGGGGGGGGGAGTTGAACCCATTACTTTAACCAGGAGATGACGAAGCTGGAAAATCTTGAAGATTCTTATGCGAAGTATCATAAACTTGTGCATAATGTCAGCTGAGGAACACCATTGACTGTTGGGTGTTATAAACTCATCTAGACAGCAATCTCCTATCTGAGGAAGCCAACTGGCTGGGAGGGGCTTACCGTCTAGTAAAAAATTAAGGTTACCTATTACGGGTTGAAATAAATCCCTGAGATTCTTAAATCTCAGAAATGCACACAATTGAGTATGAACCCTGATTGAAATAGCTATAGGGGAACTACGTAGAAATTCTGGTAGGGAACTAACCTTGGTGTATAACAGTGCAGCAGGGGAAAGGCCATGTTTTTTATGGAAGCGGACTCGATGGATAACCAGGTCAGGGTGTACGCAGCTGCCATGGACAATTGATCCACAGTCAGCCATCTGAGATACTTGTTGGCCTGGCTGGCCCAATAGTATAGCCCAATGTTGGGAAGCCTTAATCCTTCTTTAGCTTTCGGGGCAGCTAATTTATGGAATGCCATCCTAGCCTTCTTATCACCCCATATAAAAGTAGAGATCATACTGTGCACTTTTTTGACCCAGGACAGGGGGAGCCATATGTTTAGCATGTTGAGGGGGTAGAACAAATGAGGGAATACATTCATTTTGATTAGATTAATTCTGCCCCAAAGAGAAAGGGGAAGTAGGATCCACCTGCGAAGGTCTAGGTCTATTTTATGTACCAGTGTGTCAATATTTAGTTGTCTGAGCCGAGCTGTATTCTGAGTTAAAAGGAGCCCCAGGTATTTAATATATTCAGACTTCCAAGTGAGCCCGAACGTGATAATGTCCTGTTTGTATACCCTATGATTAAGAGGAAAAACTACAGTCTTCCCTACATTAAGTTTATAGTTTGAGACCTTGCTGAAGTCATCTATTAACTTCAGAATAGTGGGAATAGATGTGAGTGGGTGGGTTACTTGCAGCAAAAGATCATCTGCGTAGGCCGCAACTTTAACCACCTGCTCACCTAGAGAAATACCTGAAATGCCCTGGGCACCTGATAACCTCCTAATAAGAGGCTCTCAGTAAATATTAAAGAGAAGGGGAGATAGTGGACACCCTTGTCTGGTCCCCACATGCAGTTTAAAGGGACAAGAGACAACCCCATTACATGAGATTCTGGCAGAGGAGAACTTATATAACGAGCTAACCCAATTCCAGAATTTCATGGGGAAACCGAAAATCTCCATCGTAACAAACAAATAGTCCCAGTGGACTCTGTCAAATGCCTTCTCAGCATCCAACAAAATCAGGACCATTGGATGAGAAGCATCCTTGGATGTCAGGAGGACATGAGACAGGGTCCTCAGATGATCAACCGATGATTTCCCTTTCATAAAACCAACCTGTTCTGCCCCTATAAGAAAGGGAAGTACTGCCTCCAGACAGTCGGCTAATAATCTTGCCAAAATTTTAATATCATGGTTGAGAAGGGAGATCGGCCTATAACTTGAGACCTGGTCAGATGGTCTGTCTGGCTTGGGCAACAGAACAATCAACGCCTCAAAAAGGGAGGGATTGGATTCTTGACCAGAAAGGATACCCTGAAAAAGTGGTAACAGGATGGGAATCAATTGCTTAGAAAATACTTTGTAAAAGTTGGAGGTAAACCCATCACGGCCCGGAGATTTGTCAGGTGGAAGAGATTTAATTACCCTTTCAATCTCACCCTCAGAGATAGGAGACTCCAAAATGTTCTGCTGGGAATGTGTAAGAGATGGCAATTGTAAATCACTCAGATATTCATAAAGTCTGTCCTTAGATGGGGGGTTGGCCATAGGGCCATATAAATCTTTGAAATAATTAGTGAACTCCACCACTATCTCCGAGGGTAAGACCCTAAGGGAGTTGTCTTTGGGGGAGAGGACTGCAGGAATGAATCTGGTGGATTCCTGTTGTTTAATACGCAATGCTAACATTCTGCCCGCCTTCTCACCCTGATTGGTATATACAGCTTTTGTTTTCAAAATTGCAAATTCGACTTGCTCCGTTAACATAACTAGGTAGGCTTCTCTCAATTTCATTAAATCTTGTTTAAATGTCTCTGAGGAAGATGGAGAGAGAGCAGTCTCCATACCCCTAATCTGAGAGAGAAAATCAGAAATCTGAGATGCCCTCTCTCTTTTCCTTTTCGATGTTAGGCCAATTATAATCCCCCTTAAATATGCTTTACAAGCACCCCATACCATATCAGGCTTCCCTATGGAGTTAGAATTGGTAGCAGTAAACTGCTCTATTTGGGATATTATATATTGAACCGTCTTCGGCTCCTTCAAAATTTGGTTATTCAACTTCCACCTGCTCCCTTTATTTGGCAAGAAAGCTAGGGCTATTAGGCAGGTGACCACAGAGTGATCTGAAGGGGCCCCTGAGACAATACTAGAGCTTACAACCCCTGGTGAAAGAGTTTGAGAAATGAGGATATAATCAATCCTCGAGGAAGTTGCATGCACTGGGGAAACAAAAGTGTACTCCCTTGTATTGGGATTGTAATACATGCCAGATATCACAAAGACCTGCAGAGTCCATCAGATCCCTAAAAGCTATTTGTGCTGGCGAGAGACCTAGACGGGATTGACCTGATCTATCTAGAGCCTGATCAAAAATTAGATTAAAGTCACCCCCTATGACCATGGGGGTGTCCAAAAATGGAGTTAAGGTTTCTATTATCTGAACAAAAAAACTAGGGGAGTCTACATTAGGACCATAGATAGCACCCAAGACAATGTCCAGGGTATGCAGTCTGCCTTTTACAAACAGGAATCTGCCCAAAGGATCAGATATAACTTGGAGAGATTTGAATGGAACCAACCTATGCAGAAGGATCGTGACCCCTCTACTGTGGGTCGTGTCCTCCGCCGCAAACATCTGCCCAATCTGTTGCCGTCTCATTTTGTCAGCCTCCCTCTTGAGCAGCTGTGTCTCCCGCAAAAACATAATTTCTGCCTTCAGATGGTTTAGATGTTTCAGAATTTTATATTGCTTAGTTTTATGCCTCACCCCTTTAACGTTCCAACTAATAAACTGAATGTTTCTAGCCATCACCCGCTCCTCCAGGGTGCTAGAGATGCCTTTTATTTCTCCTGCCATATTCTGCATTTCAGCCTTAAAAGGCTGAAACTCCTCTAAAAACCTTGAGAGGGTAAGGAGATCCGCATCAGGGCTCTCAGTAGTGACAGGCAGCGAGGATTGTAAGGAGGAGGCCCTGGCTTTTTTAGAGGCCTTCTCAGGTGTAGCAGGAGGCATATGTTTAGAAGCGGTTTTCCGCATCTCCTCATCCATTGGCTTCTTATAACGGGGGCGCAAACATTTAAGAAGGTGACAATCATGCAGTCTGCGGTAAATAATGCTGTAAAACAGGGTTTTAAAGAGATATTAACAGGCGGAAGGTCGGAGCAAACAGAGAGGCATCCTACACAGCACACAGCATCACGAGACTCTCCATATATATCAAGCTTCTTAAAATCTATTAACATAGCAGACAGGGTTAAACAAGATAAAATGGGCCCTGAATCCATTTGGATCAGATTAGATATGGGAAGAAATGAACACACTATAGTTGGAGTATGCTATAGACCTCCTGGGGCCTCAGGGGAACTATCTCAGCTAATAAGTCTCGAGATCAGCAAAGCATGTGAGCTAGGGAAAGGATTATTCATGGGTGACAGGTCAGAAATCTTCCGAAGCACAGCATATGTTTATATTTCACATCAGTACTACTCCAAACATGGTATGCACTGGGTTGTCCTACCCTCCCCCCAACCCTACCAGTACTGAGTCCTTTCACGACCGCCCCCCTGAAACCCCCCACCCAAAACACCCCATAAACCCTAACCCCCTCCTTCCACCCCACACCTTCTTTGCATGGTACAAGATGAGCGGCAGTCTGAAAAGTCCCTCTCCTCCAACTCTCCCCTCATGAACCAGGAAACAAGAACAAGAATACCCCTTTATAACCAGAACACTCCATAGAGAATAACATATCCCCAATTCTTACTGCTTAACATCACCCCTTAATAATTCAGGGGAATTAACTGCCTAAGCCCCTTAGAGAAAGTAACCCTCCCTGCTGAAACCCCACAAGCCATGCATCGACATGGTCCACGGAGCATGAAGTGTGTAAAACAATTGCATCATATGTGGAAATAATAATCTTAGACGCCCTCTTGCGGCACAGCCTGCGAACAACAGGCATAAGCAGCCGAGAGTGAGCAGGCCATTACTGTCTTCTTTGAAATAGGGGAAAGTCTGTGAGCTCCAGGGTCACTGTCCAGACCACATCGCTTGGACCAGAAGCAGTGACTACCTCACTCTTATAGGGAAAATTTGAAAAAGAAAAAAAAAAAGGGAGTCCTCCAAAAACAGCACTCTAACAGGGTTATAAAGGAGGGGCAGACAAATGCCTGATTAAGGTGTACAGAAACCCTGATTTCTCCATCTGTCTGCAATCGTGGAATCCCCATCTGGTATTCAGGCTAACCATATTTAATGCCTAGTGGCATCAGGGAGCGAAAGGAGGGGAAGCCAAGAAAAGACCAGACCTTGCTAACAGGACCAGGAAGGGACCGCAGTTGCAGACAGGGTCTCATTATAAACTCCGAGAGAGCTGAGCCTTGCGCCCCCATTGCCATAGAATCAGGACATCACCCCTAAGAGAAATGAGTTGCCAATTCTGTCAGAGTGAGATTTGACTTGAACACAATGACCCTAGCTCAGATATCCATTATTTAGGACCAGAGGGAAACACAAGAGCCCGTTAACACCTAGCTTATAAACCCAAAGACGAGGCTGGGCTTAGCCAGAGCCAAAACAAGAGAGTCAACAAAATATTAGACAGTCCTGGGAGTGAGAACTGGATTGGGAGCAAAATGTCCATTTTTATATCAGAAAGGAGACCCTTCATGAGAGTTGCAGCGTAGAGTTAGGTAACCAGATGTACAGTTTGTCATCGACATAGCCCCAGAGAGTTTATTGAAAATTGTAAATTTGCAGCAGCTAGACAACACCACCAATGGAAAACTCAGCATAGCACACTGTACCAGGTTGATTCTCATGCAGGCTTAAACTGGTCAGGAAGCGCTTCTTTAAGCCCTGCAGTTGCCAACTCCACTTCCTTGTAGGTCACCCAGGAGCCATTCAGGCAGACTTGAAGCCTTGCAGGAAAGCCCATAAGAAACTTGATTCCAGCGGCAATCAGCTTGAGGACCAATTTGTGAAACGTGGCTCATTTCTGACACACAGATAAAGGCAGATTTTGTGCCACCCTCAGCCTTTTACCTTCCCATTGCAAATCTTGTACTTCCTTAACTTTGTATAGGAAATGCTGTCGCTCCTGGAAATTTAAAAAGTGAAATATGAATGACCTGGGGGGGGCTCCAACCGGAGGGGCGGGGTGTAGTGCACGATGAGCTCTTTCTATGATATAGCTTGCTCCAAAGGGGGAAGGGCCTGCCACCTTCTCCACGAACTTCTTAATGAACTTGATGGGGTCTGAGCCCTCTTCACCTTCGGGCAAACCTATAATTACCGCATTGTTGTGGCGACTGCGCCTCCAGATCTTCCACTTTATTCTCCATCTTCACTAGCCTTTGCCTCAAGGCCACTAACTCCAGTTCGGCTTTGTCCTGTTTCCTTTCAACAGAGCGTATACAAGCTTCATTATCAGCTGTTTTCTTGGAGAGCTCCTCCAGGGTGCTAGAGATGCTTTTTATTTCTCCTGCCATATTCTGCATTTCAGCCTTAAAAGGCTGAAACTCCTCTAAAAACCTTGAGAGGGAAAGGAGATCCACATCAGGGCTCTCAGTAGTAACAGGCAGCGAGGATTGCAAGGAGGAGGCCCTGGCTTTTTTAGAGGCCTTCTCGGGTGTAGCAGGAAGCACATGTTTAGAAGCAGTTTTCCGCATCTCCTCATTCATCAACTTCTTATAACGGGGGCACGAACATTTAAGAAGGTGACAATAAAGCGGTCTGCAGTAAATAACGCCGTAAAACAGGGTTTTAAAGAGATATTAACAGGCTGAAGGTCAGAGCAAACAGAGAGGCGTCCCACACAGCACACCGCATCACGTGACTCTCCATATATATCAAGCTTCTTAAAATCTACTAACATAGCAGACAGGGTTAAACAAGATAAAATGGGCCCTGAATCCATTTGTATCAGATTAGATATAGAAGGAAATGAACACATTATAGTTGGAGTATGCTATAGACCTCCTGGGGCCTCAGGGGAACTATCTCAGCTAATAAGTCTCGAGATCAGCAAAGCATGTGAGCTAGGGAAAGGATTATTCATGGGTGACCTAAACTATAGAGACATAAATTGTAGTAAACAAGAAGCAGAGAACCCTCAGAGTTTGGCATTTTTGGAGCTTAGCTGAGAAATGAATATGACTCAAAACGTAAGCTCTCCTACCAGGGGAAATAATATATTGGACTTAGTCACGATAACCAAGGAAATAAATGTCACATCCTGTCAAAATATAGCCCCTGTAGGACAAAGTGATCACAACAGGGTAATTTGTTCATTTAAAGGGCACATCTCAATAAATAAAGGATGTAGAGAAATATATAGCCTGGGTACCGCTGACTGTACCAAAATACTGGAAGACCTGGAAGAGATAAACTGGAATACTATAATGGAAACTAAAACAATAGAGGAAATGTGGAATACTTTCAAACATGAAATGTTTACTATTTGTGATAAGTATATTAAAAAAGTAAGGGTATATAACAACAAGGGAAAAAAGCCTAAATGGCTAACTAAAGCTCTAATCAAACTATTGAAAAAGAAACAACGACTCTATAATGTACATAAAAGTACAGAATATACCCAAGTCTGGGCTAACTATAAGGAAACACAAGATACATGTAAATGGATGATAAGAAAGAATAAACGAAGACTGGAAAAAAAAAACTAGCAGCCACAGCTAAGAGAGATAACATGCAGCAATTTTACAGTTATGTGAACTCCTTAAAGAAAACAAATAATAGTCTGTGCTCTATTAAAAAGGGGAATGAGGTGATTACAGATCCAGTAAAGATTGCAAACATTTTTAATTCCTACTTTAGTACAGTATTTGCTAAAAAAGTGCAGGAACAGTTGACGTAAGTCCCAATAGGGAATGCAACATAGAGATCACAATTGATGCAGTATTGAACAAAATATAATCCTTAAAAAATACTAATTCAGCTGGACCAGAAAATATATCAGATAGGATACTTAAACTATTCTCTCCCAATATTGTCATCCCACTAGCACTAATATTCAAAAAGTCACACAGTGCCAGGGGATTGGTTGGCAGCAAATGTGGTGCCCATTCATAAGAAGGGTAACAGGGTGGCTCACTCAAACTATAAGCCCATTAGCCTGACCTCAGTGCCTGGGAAATTGATGGAATCTATAATAAAAGATGCAATAAACACCCCTCTGGTAAAGACTGACCAAGGGAATTATGAAAAGCATGGGTTTGTGGCAGAAAGGTAATGTGTGACCAATATGCTATGTTTTTATGAAAAGATCCGAGCAGCACTGGGTGGGGGCTGTGGATTGCATTTATCTTGATTCTGAACAAGCTTTCAACCAGGTCTCTCACTTAGAAATCATGCTCTATTTAAAGGATATAAATTTGGATGATAGAGTGGTCTGCTGGATTGAGGGTTGGTTGACTGACAGATCACAGACAGTATGCATAATTGGGTACTATTCGGCCATAATTCCGGTGACAAGTGGGGTTCCCCAGGGGTCGGTCCTGGGTCCGGTGCTCTTTAGAGTCTTCATGGCAAGAATGGGTAAGGGGGTAGAAAACTGGATAAGTAAATATGCAGATGACACTAAACTGGCTGGTTTGGTGATGGATGCAGAGGGAGTGCAAACATTGCAGGCAGACCTAAACAACATCTATAACTGGGCAACAGCCAGTGGCATGAGCTTTAACATAGACAAATGTTACTAGCATACTAACATACTAAAATGCCAGCAGAATAGGCCTAATGGTCTTTCATGTCTGTTCGTTTGGTCAGCCCCCACCCTGGGAGCTGACCTTGCTGCCCCCCTCGCCTTCTCTGGCTTCTCCCTTCCCAGTTCCAGATATTCTCACTGCACTGGATTTTGCTTCCAGAACCCTTCCCCTGTACCTGTCCCACCCCATCTTGAACCCCTCCACCATCTCTGCCTCCACCAGCCCCCTGGGCAGTGCACTCCATGACTCCACCACCCTCTCAGTGAAGTAGCACCTCCTCCTTTCTCCCCTGAATCTTCCCCCTCCAGCTTCCACCCATGCCCTCTAGTTGCCCCCTCCTCCTTCCTTTGAAGCACCCTGACTGCTCCTCCCCTATTTACCCCCTTCATGTACCTGAAGACCTCTATCATGTCCCCCCAGTCCCTTCTGTCTTCCAATGTGTACATATTTAGCTCTTCGAGCCTCTCCCCATAGGTCCTGTCCCTCAAGCCCCAAATCATTTTGGTTGCCCTCCTCTGGACCCTCTCCAGGAGTTTAATGTCCTTCTTTAAGAGTGGCCTCCAAAACTGCATGCAGTACTCGAGGTGTGGCCTCACCAAGCAGTTATACAGAGGGAGTATCGCTTCCCTCCTTCTGCAGGTGATCCCCCTAGTGATGCATCCCAGCATCCTGTTGACCTTGGCTGCTGCCCTCCTACAAGTCTCTGAGTTGTTCATCTTGACATCCACCAGCACCCCCAGGTCCCTCTCAGCCATTGAGACTTGTAGCATTCCCCCCCCAGGTGTACACTTGGCCCGGGTTTCTGGCCCCCAGGTGCAGTACCTTGCATTTCCCTGCATTGAACCTCAACTTCCACTTTCTAGACCATCTTGCCAGAGTCTCCAGGTCCCCCTATAGGGCCACCCTCCCCTCTTCCCCATCCACCACCATCCCCAGTTTTGAGTCATCCGCAAAGAGATTCATCTCACTCCTGATACCTGTCCTTAAGTCAGAGATGTAGGTGTTGAACAGGAGGGGCCCAAGGACTGATCCCTGTGGGACTCCACTAATGACCCTCCTTGGGTATGAGACTATCCCACCAACTATGACCCTCTGGGTATGGTCCTGGAGCCAATTGTCTATCCATCTGATCTTCTGGTTCCCCACCCCCATTTCTCCCAGCTTATCCAACAGGCCCCCATGAGGAATAGAGTCAAATGCCTTGCTAAAGTCTAGAAAGAGGATGTCCACTGGTCTACCTAGGTCCAGGGCACTCATTACCCAGTCATAGAACTCCACAAGGTTTGTCTGACATGATTTCCCTGGGACGAATCCATGCTGTCTATCATCCAGGCACCCTGACTTTTCCAGGTCCCCCCTAGCCTCTCCTTGACAATGCCCTCCATCACCTTGCCCATCATCGATGTCAGGCTGACAGGCCTGTAGTTCCCTTGCCACCTCCCTTGATCCCCCCTTGTGGATAGGCACTATATACACCATCTTCCAGTCCTGGGGCACCCACCCTGTCCTCAGAGAGATGGTGAAAAGCTCCGCCAGGGGTTTTGCCAGGACATCCGCAAGTTTCTTCAGCACTCTGGGATGTAAATGTTGTGTAATTCATTTGGGTAAGCAAAACCTTGAAGAAAACTACTATATAAAAGGAAAAGTACTGCATAAATCAGAAGAAGAAAAAAACCTGGGTATTCTAATAGCTCGCAATCTTACGTATCACTCTTATTGTAATAAGCAAATTATAAAAGCAAAACAGGTACTGTGGAACATTAAGAAAAACTTTAGAAGCTGGAGTTGGTGGGTGATTATGCCACTGTATAGAGCATATGTTAGACCCATACTGGATTATGGGGCCCCAGCATGGGGACCCATCACTAAGGGGTGTGTGGAAAACATTGAAAGGGTGCAGAGACAGGCCACAAAAATGGTACATAACCTAAAAAATATACCATATGAACAACGTTTGAAGAAGTTGCAGCTTATGTCACTGGAGACGAGAAGGGAGCAGGTTCCACAGGGAGGGGAGGTGACAGGAGAAGGCCGCTTGGCCATCAGAAATGTGAGGGTGGGGGATGATGAGGATGTGGGAATCCCTGGACCAAAACAATAAAGAGGAGCTGGGAGCAGGGGATAGCAAGGAACAGAGGTAGGAAGGAAGAGACCCAAATCAATATTTGTCAATGAAGGCAGCGTAGCTGGCCTGGTGATGTGCTGGCAGGGTACAGAGGGATGTGTAGAGGGAGCAGTGGTGGGTATGAAGGGGAGAGTTAGTGGTGAAACAGCAGAAGGCATTGCATAGGTTATCCAGTCTAGCAAAGGAGGAGGAAGGGGAGCAACTCCATAGACTATATCAGCAAAATAGAAAACTGGGAGCACCATTTTGGTTTCTAGCTCCTTGCAGACCTGCCGGGGGAGGTATTCTTTGTTTTGGAATGAGGCTCCTAGTTTAGGGCAAAGTTTAGAGTGGATAGCATCTATATGGATGGAGAAATCAAGCTTGCTGTCCAGCCAGACGCCTAAGAATTTTAACACAGGAGCACTTCCAATCGAGTACCATCAAGAGTGGTGAAAACAGGGGGGATGACAGCCTGGTCAGTTTCTGGGAGGAGTTGAAATTCATGGTCATTGTCTTTTTGGTATTGAACTTAAGCTGGTTATCATGAAACCACCATAGGACATTGTGGAAGTCTAGCTGGAGTGGACCAGACACAGCAGAAGCTGTAGCGCCAGATGTTTGATGAGATACATGCAGAGGGGAGATCATTAAGGAAAATTGAGAAAAGAACTGGCTCTAGTATGGAGCCTTGTGGAGCTCCAGCAAGGATGGGGAGAGGGGGGACAGAAGCCCCCCACCTATACGGACTGTTGACAACTGGAAAAGGTACAATTAGAACCAACTTACAGCTTCAGCTAAGAGACTGGTTGAGCACAGTTTGTTATGGAGGAGTGGGTGAGACACTGAATCAAAGGCTTTGGCCAGATTGATGAAAATAGCTAAGGTGATATGGCCCTGATCCATCCTTGCAAGGATGGGTTAAGTAACTCACAGTAGGGAAGATATGGTAGAGTGGTGCTCTCTAAAGCAAGACTAGAAGGGTGAGAGGAAGTCAGAGAAGTGCATGAAGTTGGCAAATCTGGAGTAGACAAGGGACTCCAGGAGTTTAGCAAGGGAAGGGAGGAGAGAGATAGACCAGCAGTTTCTGGAGGAGGAGGCATCTGCCTCTTCATGCAGGGGGAGTGCCTTAGCAATTTGCCAGGTCTGGGGTACCGTGCAGTGGGAGAATGAAAGGTTAATTTTAACTTTATTGTGGGTTAGCCACACTTCTCGAGTGTATCATTCACTTCCCAAGGTGGGCTGTTATCTCACAAAACTCCCACTATACCTTATTGCTTACCTACTAGATAATTTGTTGAGAAAGACACAGTAAACTGGAAGCTGCTCAGCTGTCACAGAATGAAACAAAATGAACTGATAGCTCTTAGTTCAGTACTGTCCACAATGTTTCTTAGACGAAAAGCTCTAGAAAACCGGAGGTGACTTCACTTACAAAGATTGTATGGTTTATGTTTTGCTCTATTAAAAAATAGTATTGCAACCTAATTTTGGAAGAAATAACATTGTTATTTCCTTTTATGTTCATGGCAGAAAAGCACTACTGGGCAACTGCTCAGTTAATCAGTCTCCAGTAAAAGTGATTTAAAGCACTATGTTTGTTTAATGGGTCAACTGAAGACAGAATTTCAAAAAGTGGTGAGCAGATCGATTTACTTATGGGTCATCTACAGAAGAAAGATTCAGTCTTTCTGATTAGGTAAAACTCATAAAATCAACACCTGCCTTTCTGCAAGATGGTTACTTTGGTGGGCAGTGATTTAAGTTGCTATTGACAAATGGAATCACAAAAGATGTCTAGGACTTTAATATAGCCCTAGGACTGCTTTATGGCCTTTGTGTTTATACTCCTCTGTTCTTGGGAAGACAGAAACCTGGAATATAAGCCAAGAAAATAATAAGGAACAATATGATGCCATGCACAAAATAGGCATCTCACAGTTCCCAAAGATTTACCTAAAAATGTTCCATTCTGTGAAAATTAGACATCAGGTCCTAGTAAAGAGACCTGATCCCCACACCATATCCTTTGCTTTTGGCTACCCACCTACTTGCTCCCCATCACCCTCATGCCTCACCTCTCTCCTGCATCCCACCTGCTTACTCACTCCCATTCTATCTTTTTTACCTTTTTCTCTTTGCTTGCATACCCATCTTCCCTCATCCTCGTTTCACCCGGTCTCTTAATTATTTCCCACCACCTCTCCCAGTTTCAAATTGCACAATGCACTTTAAACTTGTGTTGTCTTATATCCCCTGTTGCTGCAGTGCTTAGCTTGTATAATCGCTAATAGATCAAATAGATTCTGCTTGTCACGATGTTCTAATTTATACCTGTACCACTTGTTAATTGTTTTTGGTCACCTGTTTGCCTCCACTTCCTCTTTCCCCCAGGATGTATCTGGAAACGAGCTTTACTCAGCTCAGTATGTCTTTCCTGGAGAAACAATTGAAATAGATAAATAAATAAATAAATGATCCATTGTTAAAACTGGACTTCAGTTTAAAGACAAAAATAGGATAGGATGTCAGTGGAAAACTAATTTTAAAAACTTTGGACCCTGGAACATCCCCCATCTCCACTGAGGTGCTAAAAAGCACTGCCAGTGGGGTGGCCAGCACTGTGCTGAGTTCCTTTAGGACCCTTGGAAGAATCCTATCCAGCCCCATTGCCTTATTCTCCTTTATGATTTCCAGTCACTTCTGGATCCTCTCCATCTAGATGGACTTGTGTCCACTCCCCCCTCTCCTTGGTGCTTACTGCAGCATACTGGTCTCCCTCACCCCCCATTGTGAAGACTGAGCAGAAGAAATAATCTTTAGTATTTCCACTTTCTCTTGATCTTCCTCTGTGCAGTCCTCCCTACTTCCTGATTCTCACTATTCTTCCCCTTGTCTTCCTCTTTCCCCTCATACCGGAGGAAGGTCTTGTCCCCGGTTTGACCTCATTAGTTATTCTCTCCACATTTAGTGCTTTAGCTGCCCTCACCCTCCTTCCTGTCTTCCTCTGTTCTGGTAGATATACCTCCCACTCTTCCTTCTGGATTTCCTTGTACTTTCTAAATGCTGTTTTCTTCTCCATAACTGTCTTTGTCACCTCACTGGAGAATCCTATCAGCTTTTTCCTCCTCTTTCCCTTGCTCACTTCCTTCAAACAGCATGTCATTGCCTTGGCTATACTCTCCTTAATCTTTCTCCATTGAGCCTCCACTCCACCTCTACTACCCCCAATGGGGTATTCTCTGAGGCAGTTTCCTATTTCTTTAAAATCTTCCCTCCTGATGTCTAGGACCCTTGTCTTAAGTTTTTTTCCCTGTCTATCGGTATGCTAAACCACATAGTATGCTGATCACTTTTAACCAGGAGACTATCCACTCTGACGTCAGCAATGCTGTCTCTGTTTGTAAGTACCAGATCCAGCACTGCCTCATCCCTAGTGGGTTCCAAAACCTGCTGCTTGAGTAATGCCCTTGTATGGAGTTGAAGATGACCATGCCTCTTGATGTAGCTATGATCAGAATGCCCCAATCTACATCCTGCACATTAAAGTCCCCCATCATCAAAACTTCCCTCTTGGTAGCCATTTTGCTAATGGCTTCCCCAGGGCTCTGTGTAAATCCTCCCCCGGTGTAGGAGGCATGTACACCACCTCATGTGAATAAAGACCCCTGAGCCCATCTCTAGGCAGCATGGAGTCATAAAGTCACAAACAAAAAGAGCGCAGCAATGTACCGCACTGTCAAAGCAGTGGGAACATTGCCAGTGCTCAGTCATATCACTAAAAGTAAATATCGGTGAACAACTTCAGAAAATCTTTATTTGTTTGTGCGTGGCTCTGTCCCCACCCCCCCTTATGGGGGGCTGCACCCTCCAAACCCATCCCAATTTACATGATCAACTCGGGGGTACAACACAAGGATGGGGAGAAACACTGGTGGGGAGGGGGGTGGACCTATCACACAGAGTGCAAAAACAAAAAAGAAGCCAAACTCTCCATTGGTCTGGGACCAGGATTCAAGACCTGGTCCACAGATATACTACTTCCCTTGCTGTCGGTGTCTCATCCCGCTGAGCCATGGCAGCTGTTCATTGGACCACCCTCCCAGCAGAGCTTTTACCCTCTGCATCACTGGCTATTCATCTAAGAGTGACAGGGTGCAAAACTGCACTTGCAACATTTCATCCTTTCATGGTTCAGTACCCTATCGCTATATTCCCCTGTGCTTTGTGTGGTACATGGTTTTGACTACACCTTTCTATATATGGCATATTGACCCGGTACCTCTCTAGGCTGAACCATAGTACCTCCAGCCCTTCATTGTCCCCTACTTGCTCCTGGTTCTCAGTGGCCCGTATACACTCAATGCTATAAAACAGTACCTCCACCTTCCCTTCCTGATCTATCCTTCCAGAACATGGTGTAGTCTGGGATGGCCACTTCCTAGCTGTGGTTGTCCATGCACTATGATTCTGTTATGGCCACCAGATAATGTCTGCCTCCATAATGATTGCCTCAAGGTCAGGAATTTTGTTTCCCAGACTCCTTCTATTGACACACTTGGCTTTCCATTTTCTTTAACCTTCCTCTCCCTTTAACCTGCCTCCCCTTCCTGCTTCCCCCCTTCCCCACTCTGTTACCCCATTCCTGCCCTTCCCTGTTATGTTATCTTCCTACCTTCCCTCCTGTCCCTGTCTTCTAACTGAAGTTCCTCCTCTAGACTTTCCTGCCCAGCGCTTCTCATTGCTTCCATCAACCTCTGCAGAATTTCTTCTCCCTGGGTTAACCTTCCCATTGCACTAGTCCCGGGGGGGCAATCTCTGCCTCTGTCAGTCTTTCTGCCTCCCCTCTAGGCTAGTTTAAATGCTCATCAAAGTAACATTTAAACCTTCTATCCAGGACTGCTGTTCCCTTCCTGGAGAGTTAACTACAGGCCTTAAAGAGTTACTGACGCCTCAAAGAAAACTTTAAAAAACATATTTATGTACAATTCTGCTTGCATTCCAATTCTACTTTATATATTTCTCCTCCCCGTAATTTATTATTAAAGAAATGTGTATGAATATGTGATTGTTTTCCCTTAGAGTTCATTTTGAGTTCATCTGCCTCTATAACTTACTCCCTACTTCAAGACATAATCCTCTATTGTGACATCACAATCTGTTGCTATGGGAGTACTGTGAGGTCACAAGCAGTGCTCTATGACTTCAAGTAGTGAGAAAGCAGCAGGAATAGATGAACTCTTCAGGAGCAATGATCCTGTTTTCATGCAAATAATCCCACTACTAAATAATGGGGAGGAAGAATATCGAACTAATGGGAAATACAAGCTGGACAGTGCCATAATATTATGTCTTCTTAAAGTTCTCCTGAACATGTCACCAGCTCTTTAATTAGGCCACCAGAACTGCCACTGACTGCATTATTCAAAATCATGCTTGCTTGGGCAAACATATGCTATATCAATCCTGCTTCAGTAACATTACTACCACTAACAGTTTGTTAACGCCAGTTAGAACTTTCATTATCTACATCTTCAGCCCTGTTAGACCATACAAACATATGATGATGCCATCAGATACAGGCCTTATGGTCTATCAAGTCTGCTCAAGTGTGCAGCTCTCAGTGTTGAGTACTGATACTGCCCCCATCCGCCTCTTTCTTTTCCTGCTTGCTTGTACCGCGTGAGGTATCACCATCCCCTCCCGGCTTTGATTTTGCCCTTGACCCTGTTCCACCCCTCTTAAATCCCCTTACTGATGTATATGAAACCAGCTCTTCAGGCAGTGCATTCCAAGCTGTCACCACCCTCTCTGTGATAAAGTGTATCCCCATCTTTCTTCTGAACTTCCCCACTCCAATTTCTGACTATGCCCTCATATAGTCCCTTCTTTTCAATACCCAAACAGACCCTAATGGCTAACCCTGGTTATGTCCTTCAAGTATTTGAAGGTCTCAATCATATTGCCCCTATCTCTTCTGTTCTCAAGGAAGTACATATTGAGCTTCCATAACCAATCATCATAGGACTTACCTCTCATCCCACTTATCATCCTGGTTGCCATTCTCTGTACTCCTCTAATAGTCTGATGTCCCTTTTCAAGAAAAAAAAGCCAGTACTGCACTCAGTACTCCATGTGAGGCCTCACCAGAGCCCTGTACAGTGGCAGAACCACCTCTTCACTCCCTGATGTGATTCCCCTCACTATACACCCCAGCATCTTGTTGGCCTTCACCGCCACCTTCCTACACTGTGCAGAATGATTCATGGGACCAGTGACCAGCAACCCCAGATCTTTTTCCTCGATGGAGACCAAGAACTGCACACACCCCAGCTGGTAGCTGTATCCAGGATTCTTGTTACCTAAGTGCATAATTCTGTACTTCTTTGCATTGGATCCCAACTGCCAGGTGTATGACCATCTTTCCAGTGTCTCTAGATTTAGTTTAGTTGCTGTATTGGTCCTTGTAAGAACATATCCAGAAGCAAATGGTTTTATACCTTTTATTGGACCAACATAGACATTACAAAAAGAACACAGTGCCTAAGTTTTTGGACCAACCAAGTCTTTCCTCAGAAGCTTATCAAGTTTCCGAGGAAGGACTTGATTGGTCCAAAAGCTTTGGCACTGTGTTTTTTTTGTAACATTTATGTTGGTCCAGTAAAAGGTATCAAATCATTTGCTTCTGGATCCAATGTTTCTAGGTCTTTCTGCAATACCCCCTTCCCACCATCCCATCCACCACTGTTCCCATTTTGGTGTCATCAGCAAACAAACTTATCCAACTCTGGATCCCATCTGCCATATTTGCTGTGTAGATATTGAATAACACTGGTCCCAACAATGAGCCGTGAGGAACCCCACTGATCACTGCCCATGGTGATGATAGTTCCCTAGTTACTACCATCCTCTGCTGTCTGTTTTCTAGCCAGTTCCCAATCCATTTAATCACCTTATCCCCCACACCCAGAACCTTCAGCTTGCCTACCAGCCTCCTGTATGGCAGTGAGTCAAAGGCCTTACTGAAGTCCAAATACAGGACATCAATCACCTTGCCTTCATCCAGGGCCCTAGTCCCCCACTCGTAAAAGTCCACAAGGTTGATCTGACAGGACCTTTCCTGTGTGAACCCACGCTGTTGATCATCATGGAGACCGTTCTCCTCCAGGAATGCCACTATCCTTTCCTTCAGGTAGTCTCCATTAGCTTCACCACAATTGAAGTGTTGCTGAATGGCCTGTAACTCCCTGGCTCATCCCAAGAGCCACTTTTGTGGATAGGCACCACATGCGCCATCCTCCAATCCAGGGCACACATCCCAATAGAAGGGATGTGTTGAATACATCTGTCAGAGGCAACATCAGGTCCTCTGCAAGCTCCTTCAGGATCCCGGGGGCGTATGTCATCCAGTCCTGGTCCTTTATCTGTCCACAGAGACCATAGGCCCTCTAGCACGCTCTGCACTGGGATCCCCTCATCTACCATTCTAGCCCCCCTTCCCCTCTCTTCTGTATCCTGCCCCTGTTTACTAGATTGCCCCCATTACATTAAGGCTGTTGACCATGGCTTCAATGCCTTCTGCCAGTCAATGCTTCAGTACTGATAGGGCTAGCTTCAATATCACTAACCATGTCTGTAATTATTGCTGCCAATCCCCACTTCAACTTCCATCCAAATTGACTTTTTACAGTTTACAGTATAACAATAACAATGACTTCTAATTTCTTTAGGTAAATTAACTATTTATTTAAAATATACACCTACACTCTGAGTGGGGCATAGTATGGAGACTGCCCTGGTGAGAATGCTAAATGATCTCCTGATGGCGAGGGACAGGAGAGACCATACCATCTTGGTCCTCCTGGACCTCTCTGCGGCGTTTGATATCATGGATCATGAGGCGCTGCTTGTCTGCCTGCAGTTCTGGTGTGGCCTGTCTGGTAATGTCATCAACTGGTTTAGGTCATACTTGACAGACAGAGTGCAAAGGGTAACGATCGGGTTAGCATCATCTAACCTGAAGCCCCTGTGCTGTGGGGTTCCACAGGGTTTGGTTTTGCACCCTTGTTGTTCATGGTGTATATGCTGCCATTGGGAGACATTATCAGGCAGTATGGACTATGCAGATGATACCCAGCTATACCTGTCCTGTGTGCCCAGTACCCATATGGCGGCCTCTGTATTTAACTGCTGCCTCAAGAAAATCCAGGTGTGGATGACTCAAAACTGGCTTAAGGGTAATGCAGACAAGACTGAAGCACTGGTGATGGATCCGGGTCATTGGGGTGAATGGGGGGTGAGGGGTTACCCCCCGGCTTAGTGCTGGGGGGGACTCCCCTTGCCCCATCTAGACTGGTGGAGGATCTGGGTGTGATCCTATACAATGGCATGACACTTGATGCTCAGGTGCAGGCCATGGTCAAATGTTGATTTTACCATCTTAGGAACATCGCCTGGATCTGAGCCCCAATCCCACCTGAGGATCTGACCACGCTAGTGCATGCTTTCGTCATGCCCAGGCTGGACAACTGTAATGCCCTGTAACTAGAGTTATCTGGAGGCAACCTCTGCAGGCTGCAGCTGGTGCAGAACATGGCAGCAAGATTGTTGATGGGTGTGAAAAGTTGTGATCATATCACCCCAGTCCTCCACGAACTGCAGTGGCTGCTGGATAGGTGGAGGAATGTCTTCAAGATACAGCTCCTGACCTATAAGACCCTGCATGAAAGGGGATAAGCCTATCTGCAAGATCTCCTTGTCCCCTACTGGTCACCCAGGCACTCTGTTCTGCTGGGGGAGGCCTCCTTGGAGTTCTCAGGGTTAGGTTGTGGCACTCAGGGGACCAGGCATTCTCAGTTTCCACACCTACCCTGTGGAACTTGCTGCCTGGTTATTTGAAGGATTCTCCCTCTGTAGAAGCCTTTAAAAAGGGTCTGAAGACCTATCTGTTCCAACAGGCTTTTATTGATTATTATATACTATGTTCTAAAGTGGGATAGATAGATTAATCATTTACTGCCAGATAATGTATCTATTTTGTATGATTTAAAACAATTGTGCTGTTTATCTTTGTACAGCACCCAGAGTCCTTGGAATGGGGCACTTTAGAAATAAAGTATCTATCTATCTATCTATCTATCTATCTATCTATCTATCTATCTATCTATCTATCTATCTACACTATAAAAAAGTTAAAGTATTTCAAAAAAATCTTTTTAATTATCTATTTTATTATAGCAGTAATAAACTCCTGAGTATGATGTATCATGTTATACTCTCACTTCTCCAGTGCATGAGGAGTGAAGATATTCTGTGATATACCACACACCCTGTCATATGTTACTGCTTAATTATAACAGTGTTATATAACTCATATACAGTACCACAGATTGAGCCTAGCAAGAGACACTTCTCACTGGGCATTATCCTCCTAGAAGGTGCCTTGCACTTAGGGCTTACTTCTTGAGCAGTCAGGTGGCAATGCTTTGGAGTGTATACAAATCATTCTTTTTGCCCTGCCCAAAAACTGAGACTGTGCATTGGACCCTAAATTTCTATTGCAAGTTTGAAAATCTACAATGTGTCACTTTTGTATCACCAGATAAAGCACTAAAGCTATACGTTTGGCCAAAGTGGAACACTACCAGGCTACCTTCCAAGCTAACACAAATAAACCTTCAAAATTCTGGAAAGTTGTTCAGTCCCTCTTCTCCCCCTCCACCCCCCCCACTCCTACCCTTAGGCATAATCTCTCAGTCCTCTCTGAATCTATGGCTGTTGCTGAACGCTTTAATTCCCATTTCACGTCCTGTGTCTCACTGCTCCAAGCTGCTCCTCAGACGCCCACTCAGCTTTCCCATTGCCTCCACTCCTTGGCTGACACCTGACTTCCTGCTTTCTCTCCTACACTCCCTGTAGCTTCATCCCTGTCTCCTAGTCCCTCTCCTTTGACCCCCTCTCCTCTCTCACCATCCCTGGCTTCTATCCCACTTCCTTCTACTATTCAAACAGCTACCAGCCCCTCCTCTCTACCTCTCTCTGCTCCCTCATCCTCTACCTCCTCAGCTCCCTCATCCTCTACCCTTTCTTCTCCCCATCTCCACTGCTGCTACCTTTCAAGCCCTTTTGTCCATTAACCTTGCTAAAGGCTCCTCTTCTGATGACCTGGATCCTAAGCTCCTCTCTCTGTCTGCTCCTGCTATCACCTATCCTATCTCCCTCTTACTAAACCTCTCCTTTGTTTCTTCCACTGCCCCTTCCACGTGGAAACATGCTACTGTTCTACCTCTCCCCAAAGGTGGTGACCCCTCTTCTCCTAGCAACTACCACCCTATCTCTCTCCTTCCCATACTACCTAAACTCTAGGAACACATAGTCCTTAAACAACTCTCCTCGTATCTTACTGACTCCTCCTTTCTCACTTCTTTCCAATCTGTCTTTAGAAAACACCACTCCACTACCACATCCCTGCTATGGCTGACTGACTCTATCTCTATGGGAATGGACAATGGTCTTATAACCTCTGCAATATTTATTGACCTGACCAAGACCTTTGATACAGTTTCTCACCCTCATCATCTGTGCTGCCTTAGGGCAGCTGGTCTCTCCACAAATGCCGCTGTTTCTGGGGTTGACTTTTCTTAGTTTAACTTTAATTTGACAGGGAGGAACTGTAGCTGGGAGATATTTGCAGTCATTTGTGACTAGACCTGTTGCTTAACCTCTGTGAAATAGGTGTCTGAAAGGGAGGAAGTCACTCCCTGGGGTGGAGGGTATGAGTTGTAGTTGATTGTTTCTGGAGGGCATAGGTTTACTCCCACCCACCCTGCCCTCATTCCACCAGCACCAAGCACATAACTTCCTTATAGCAGGGGTTCTGACATCACTTCCCAAACTGCTAACAACATACACCTGCTCATATCCTTAAAGTCACAGCACACTGAATAGGGGGTAGAGTCACTCACAAGCTTGCTCACACTAAAACAAGAACAAAAAAAAAGAAAACCATCTATAACAGTAAGGGACACAGACATGTGGGGAGTGGTGCAATGCACTGGCAGTGGAGCAGCAGTCTTTTGGGAGACATTCTGGAGACTGCATTGCTGCCCTATTTGCAGGCACCTCTCTGGTCTAAGGGAGGAGGATGTTCATCTCCATGCTGACCTGGCAAGGGTTTGGGAAACCTGCTCCACCACCCAGGGACCACCCAGGCCACTGCCACTACCTCAGAGGTTGCCAAGAAAGAGGAGTGGTTGGACCACGGTGGGTTTAGGGAGGGTGAGGGTGGAGGAACAGAGGTGCATCCCTCCAGTTGTGCCTCTCCACAATTCATTCACCACTCTGGCAAAGCCTGGTTCCTCTATGGAGGCACAAGCAGTGGAGATCAAGGAGGATGCTGGGAACCTCCACAATGGAGACCCACAGGAGAGTGGCACAGGACCCCAAAGGGAAAGGAAACAACTCCTGGTGGGGGACTTAATTGTTAAGGTGGTGAAACTGGGGGAGGGAGGGGAAAGTGAGGCAAGGTGCCTCCCTAGCACCATGGCTTGGAGGGACAGGAAATGAATTCTCAGGGTCATGGGAGCAGCTGCAAGGGGGAGTGAACTGGATGTCATTATCCACCTAGGGAAAAATGACCTGGCTGAGAATGGGATCAGAGCAACACAACAGGAGTTTGTGGAGTTGGGGAGGTGCCTTAGACAAATAGCACGCACGGTAACTTTCTCAGAAGTGCTACCTGTCTATGGCATGGATGAGGCTAGGGTACTCCACACCATGGGATTCAATGACTGGTTGAAAAACTGGTGCAGAGCACAGGGATTTGGCTTCATTGGGGACTGGGGCCCTACCTGGAGGGATACAGGCCTCTACAGGTGCAATGGTCTGCATCTACCCAGGAGGGGAACCAGGATCCTAGGTGATAGGTTTAAATGCCTCATTGGCAAGCATTTAAACTAGCCAAGGGGGGAGGCACTGAAAAGGAGAAGGGAAATGCTAGCCCCTCCTAAAACAATCAGGGTAGTTAGTGAGGTAAACACCAAGATAGAGCAGTTGATAGGTAGAAGGGCAGGGGTAAATGGAGAAAAAGACAAAGGCAGTAAGGGCAGGGATGGGGCAAAAAGAAATCAAAGCCATAAAAAAATGGAGGGTAATGAGTACCAATGCCTGTAATCTAGGTAAAAAGTTCCCCAAAATGGTGGCCTTGATGGAAGAGGGATGCCTGGATATCATGGCAGTCACAGAAACATGGTACACAGAGAACCATGACTGGGATGTCAACATACCAGAGTACACAATCTACAGGAGGGACAGGGAGGGAAGAAGAGGAGGAGGAGGAGGAGTAGCTCTCTATGTAAGGGAAGGGATCAAAGCAACAGAACTAAAGGGTAAACTTGGAGGAGAGGAGAGGAGAGGAGAGGAGGCACTGTGGGTCACCCTGGAGACTGGAAAATGGTACCACAATCCACACAGGGGTTGTATACAGATCTCCATCTCAGGGGGAGGAAATGGACAGGGAAATGATAGAAGGCATTCTTGGAATGGCAGAGAAAGGGGAGACATTGCTGATGGGGGACCTGTATATACCATATGTTAACTGGAGCACCTTTGCTGCAGCCACATCCAAGAGCAGGGTCATTCTCAATGCCCTACAGAGGGCATGCCTCAGATAGCTAGTTTTGGAACCCACTCAGCTGGAAGCAATCTTAGACCTGGTACTCTCAAATGGGGATGGAGAGAAAGGATCTCCAGTCTTGAAGTGCATAGCCATCTGGGAACAAGCGACCACCAAACAGTGTGCTTCACGATAAACTTAGCTGTAGAGTCAAGCCATACAAAAGTGAAGGTAATGGACTTCAGGAGGGCTCATTTTGTCAAAATGGGAGAGTGCCTCAGAAAAGCATTAGCAAACAGGCAAGAAGGAGGGGTGGAGCAACAATAGGCAAACATCAAAATCACCATCACAGAGGCAACAAGCCTCTGTGTGAAGCAAATAAACAAATCAAAACAAAAGAAAAAAACACTATGGTTCTCAAAAGAAGTGGGAGGTGGTAAGGGAGAAAAAGAGAGCATTCAGGAAGTATAAGGAAACACAGAAGGAGCAGGACAGAGAATTATACCAGTTAGAGCAGAAGGAAGCAGGGAAGGCAGTCAGAATAGCAAAGGCCCAAACTGAGGAAAATATAGCCAACTCGGTTAAGACGGGAGATAAAACCTTTTATAGGTACATTAGGGAGCAAAGAAAGACTAAGGCAGGGATACTGAAGCTGAATAAAGAGAAAGGTGGTTGGGTAGAGAGTGACAGTGAAAAAGCAGGGATACTGAATGAATACTTCTGCTCAGTATTCACAATGGAAAAGCAGGGGGAGATATCTAATCCAGTCAATAGAAGCACTCTGGATAGGGGGGTTGATATTAGTCCTTTCACAGAAGAAAGGGTTCTGAAAGAACTCTTAAAACTGAAGATGGATAAAGCAATGGGGCCTGATGGGATTCACCTCAGAATTCTAAAAGAACTAAGGGAAGAACTAGTAACACCACTGACTACCCTTTTTAATAAATCATGGGAGGATGGTGTGGTACCTGAGAACTGGAGGAGGGCAGATGTGATTCCCCTTCACAAAAGTGGGAGTAAGACAGAGGCAGAAAACTACAGACCTGTCAGTTTGACCTCAGTGATAGGGAAAATGATGGAATCACTTCTGAAGGAAAGAACTGTTGAGTACCTAAAAGCCAGTGGGGCACAGGACCAAAGGCATCGTGGATTCACAGCAGGAAGGTTATGTCAGACAAATCTAATTGATTTCTTTGACTGGGTGACCAAAGTAGTAGACCAGGGAGGGGCTGTGGACATGGCCTACCTAGACTTTAGCAAGGCATTTGACACAGTCCCACACAAAAGATTAATAAACAAATTAGCCAGCCTGGGAGTGGGTCCCAGGGTGGTAACCTGGGAAAAACACAGGCTAGACAACAGGGCACAGCGAGTAACAGTAAATGGAGTGCACAGTGAAGAAAGGGGGGGGTTACTAGTGGGGTACTGCAGGATTCATTACTGGGGCCGGTCCTATTCAATGTCTTTATAAGTGACATTGCAGAGGGACTGGAAGGGAAAGTATGTCTCTTTGCAGATGACACAAAGATCTGCAACAGGGTTGATACACAAGGTGGGGTGGAAAGGATAAAAAGGGACTTGGCATGGTTGGTGGAATGGTCAAATGTATGGTAGCTTAAATTCAATGCAAAGAAATACAAAGTGATGCACCTGGGAAACAAAAACCCAAGGGAAGAGAACACAATGGAGGGGTGAGATACTGACAACAACAAAAATGGGAAAGGACATGTGGGTAATCATATCAGATGACCTAAAGTGGGCCAGCAAAGTGAGACGGCAGTAAGGAGGGCTGGGGGGATACAGGGATGCATAGGGAGAGGCATCACCAGTAGAAAACAGGAAGTTGTTGGCCCTCTGTACAGATAGTTGGTAAGACCACATCTTGAGTACTATGTACAGTTGTGGAGACCCCATCTCCACAAAGACATAGACAGGGTCGAGACTGTCCAGAACAGGGCAACCAAAATGGTGTAGGGTCTGCACCAGAAGCCATATGAAGAAAGACTAAAGAAGCTTAAGATGTATAGCCTCGAGAAAAGGAGGGAGAGGGGTACATGACAGAAACTTTCAAATACCTCAAGGGAATCAACAAAGTCCAAGAGGGTAACATCTTTCAGAAAAAGATATGTGCAAGAACAAGGGGGCACAATTTGAAGATAGAGGCAGATGGCTCAGAGGTAATGTGAGGAAGTATTTCTTCACAGAGAGGGTTGTAGATGCATGGAACAGCCTTCCTGAGGAGGCCATAGAGTCAAAAACAGTGGGGGAATTCAAGAATGCATGGGACAGACATAAGGCAATTCTAGTGGGGGGTAGGAGGATGTAGGCTGTTGGTTAACTAAGATCTACAGCTTATCCGTTAGGTAAGGAAATGTGCAGACTAGGTGGGCCAAGCAGTCCTTATCTGCCATCAAATTCTATGTTTCTATGTTTAAGTCTTATCTGACAAGCAGATTGCAATCCATCCGTATGGCAGATGCCATCTCCCACTTCCTCCCCATTACCAGGGGAGTCCCCCAAGGATCTGTTCTTGGGCCACTCCTTTTTTTAATCTTTCTTAACGTTCTCCCACAGATATGTACAGCGAATAACATACACATGTATGGAGATGACACCGTACTGTACACAACAGGCAAAATGGTCTCTGATGTCACCTTCAGACTCCAGCTGGACTTCAACAATATCCAACTCTGGCTTAGAGATCAGCACTTCTTCCTAAACATGATAAAAACAGTCTCTATGACTTTCGGCACTAGGCAGATGTTGGCAAGGCTCTCCTCCCTGCCCACTTTTCACACAATTGATGGGACTGTATTCCTCCTTCCATTTCCTTGGAGTTTGGCTAGACAAGTGTCTCAACTTCTCAGTCCACATTGATGCCATTCAGAAAAAAATTTGGCCGAAACTATGGGCTCTCTACCTGCAACAGTAGATATATCCCACTTCCTGCTAGGCGTAAATTGGTACATAAACTGATATTGCCAATCTTTGACTACTGTGACATTGTATACAGAGTGCTGCTCCTCAATCCTTTGTATCCAGGCTGGACCCTCTCTTTAACTCCTTCTGCCGGTTTGCCCTTGATGCCCCTGCTCCGACCCACCACTGTACACTCTACCGCTCTCTAACTTTTCCCACCCTTGCCAATAGCAGAACCCTCCATGCTGCCAAATTTACCTCAAAATTCTGGCTAGGTTTCCTTCCCTCTTATCTTTCTAACTCCCTATCTGCCCCTCCCCCTCCAAATACTCCATCAGATCTGACGACTTGCGGTCTCTGACTATACCGCACAGAAGCACTACTTCTGGCCAAATGGCCTTCTCTCACTGCCTACCTAAACTATGGAACCAACTACCAACTCAAATACTCCACTCCTCCTCAGTTAGTTCACTCTCTACATCCCTAACAAACTACCTAGTGACTAACTGCAACTGCACCTAATTCTCACTGGGTTCCAGTCTCAGCTGCTGGTCTATACCTCCCCCTTCCTCCAGCTGGGTCTAATACTCCCCTAAACTTTACCCCTCCTGCCAACAAGCACTTATTTGCACTTCTCCTGTACCACCCCTCACCCCCCCTTCCTCTTGTGTTCTAATCCTACCCTAATGCCCAACTCCCTCTATTAGCAATCTGGAAATGTTAATACTCGTGGTTGTTGTAATCTTGCACTGTCTGTTTCTATAACATTAATTAATACCTGATTCTGTGTATACTGTTTGTTTCATGTTATGTACTCCCACTTCCCTTCCCCCAAGGACATACCGTGAGATGAGCATATTTGTTGCTCAGTGTAATTTTCCTGGTGAAACATTTCAATAAATAAATAGATTATGCCTACAATTAATTTTCCCTGGCACAGCAACCATAAAAGACATCTATTGGATTAACAGAGGATGATAGTTGCATAGAGGAAGGCAGAAATGGGGGATGTGGAGATGAGCTGGATGACAGGGACGTGCAGGGGGAACAGTAGCAGAGATGAAGAATAGGGGCTCAGAAATAGCCTAAAATGACCAATAAGGAGGAAGAAAAAGGTATGTAGGGTGATGCCTGCTAATTCCTGAAGTCTGTAATCTTCAGTAAATAATGCATGAAGCACAACTGGATATGGTGGCCATCACTTAAAAAAAACAAGGCAACAAAGCACTATGAGTGGTAGATAAGGGTACTGGGGTATGTGATGTTTAGGAGGGATAGGGTAACGTGGAGAGGGGGTGGTGTGGTACTATACATTAGAGATGCCATCAAAGCCTGAGAAATGCATGAAGCAGGGAGGGAGGGAAATAGGTCCTGAATAAAGGTGTAGAGAATTAAAACTGTGTCAGCAAAGCTGGTGCAAAGTTGGGAACATCGTGCATGTGTAGCACAGCATAGCAAAGTTCCCAACTTTTGCTCAAACTTTGATTGGGGAAGTGTTTTTCTTAATAGGTCTCATAATTCAAACCTGCCCCCACCCACTGTGCATACTGTATATCACCACTCCCCACTGACCTCCTGTTTCATTTTCAGATGTATTCCCCCCAGCTCCCATTAGCATTCACTTCCCTACCTCTCAACAGCCCCAGCAAAGTAGGTGATAAGGAACACAAAGCAGCTGTCCACAGTGTTGTGCAATGTCAATCCCCCATCTACTGCAACAAGTAACCACTCCCTCCCTCACCCAGTCCCATCACCCAGCCCCCATAATTCAACTAACCACCCCTCCCCCCATAGCACACATCCTCTCTCCTTCCCAAAGGCCCCCAAAAAGTTAATGGATGCTGCTGGCGTGGTGAAAAGAAACGTGGTCCCTCACAGAAGCAGTCAGCTCATCTTTACTATTCAGTGCTAAATGATGAATGGATGATGATGCCCTCCAGAGTAGTGACACACCTGATTGGCTTAAATTCATTCATGGTGCCAGATCACGATAGCTGAAGCTGATTCAGTCTTATTACTGCTGGATAATATTTGCCATGTTTACACTGCTAAGTGTACTAAGCTCAGATCTAGTCAGATTTTTTATGTCATTTTTTAATCTCATTTCTTCCCTTCCATGCACATATTATCTATAATGTATTCCTTCTCCAAGCTTGTCTTATATTTTAATTGTTTTTTCTATAAAGGCCTTCTTATATGCACCAGATGAAACAAGGTAACACTTGGCTTCAGGTTCCCAGAGGTTCCTGCTACAGGCTAATTTCCTCTTTTCATTGTGCATTTGTCCATAAAATGTACTGGTAGCAATTTTGATTGAACAATGGTTACAGATACATTTTTTTCATATGATATACAGTGCTACAGTCTCCAGAAGACAGATGATGAACATAGGCCCTTGGTATTTTTTTTTTGTCTAGAATTTCTTATAATTGTATGCAACAACTTTCTTTCTCTCTCTCTCTCTCTCTCTGTCCTAATAAGGTAAAAAAGTGATTATGATATCCAGTTAGGGCAACTGCTTGAAACCCACTCAAGAAAATCCCTCTCAGTGAGCTGAACACCCCCCCCAACAATGTCCTAACTCCATAATGTCTCCCAACCTAAGTGAGGACTTTACATTATTCCTAGTTCCTGAGGTCAGCCCTGAGTCTGGAGGAAGCTAGTCCCACTGTCAGGACAGTGGTATAATGTGTATATATATTATATGACTGGACTATATTATTCACCAATTTGTAGTGGCTTAGAAATGCCATTATTTGCTGCTAGAATCCAATAGCAAGTGTGAATAAAAGGGTGTGAATAATGAAGTATGAAAAACATCTCAAAATGTAAATAGAGAAAACCTGAAGTAAAGCTACTACCACAACACACAGAAACCCTGGACTGGAGCTAACTATTAATCACATGATGGTATCAATCAAATATTCTAGGTAGAACCTGCACTGGATTTTATTTAAAAAAGCTTTTTAGGGCTGCAGATAGGCGAAGTATGTAGCCCTATTGCATCAGCTCAAAAAATGAGCTATAGGATTCAGACCTTGGAACACTTCCTTTGGAGTTTTCAATTGATCCTTCCACCTCTTTGCAGCCCTTCAGTTTAACCCTTACAGTGTTGTAGACAGAACATCTATCCAGAGCTCAACCAAATATATTCATTCTAGTTCTTTCAGCAGCCTAGGGATTAAGAAACAAATGCTCTGGAGACCTCCCCTCCCCAGCCTTACTGTATAGTGCTTCAGTGAGTACAAGATACACATGTTTTCATTTGACTCCAAGTTGGTAAATAGCTGTATCCTTCTGTCTTGCCTGCAGTATATAGCACTGTTTCTAAAGCCCCTTAAATAAGTATGCCTCTTAAAAGAGCTTAAGGCAGTAATGGCTGTAATTTCCATTGAAACATATTCATCATTTCAAGGGCATGTAAGATCAATAGATATGGAACAGCTAACTTCCATGAACAATGAAAAGATAATTTATTTTCAGTGGCACTTCTTTTCCTGCACTCTAGCATATTTACCTGAGTCTGTAGTATATGTATTGATTTCCTGCAAAATGTGTCTTTAAAACTAAGATATGTATAATAATTGGATAGTTAATGAAGCTGTGTGACTTTTCTGGTATTTTAATGGTTTCAGCTCCCCCTGTTCTCAGATTTCCTTGCAATACATTTGAGTCTTAACCTTTGATTATGCTGGTCATTAATCTTCAGCCGTCTTGCTTGCTTTTATATACATAAACATTTACACTTTATTTTCTTCTTCAGTACCATAAAGACATTGTATTTTTGCAGAGTTTTTTTCAAATTCCTCACCTCTTTCATTTAATTTTTCTGTCCAATGTCCACCTCCAAATTTACTTTTTTTATTTATATTTGATCAAGTTTAATAGCATGTAAATCTAGCAACAGTGGCAGCTCCTGCTTCCAATGGTTACCAGGGCACTGGCTAGGCACTACAGTTGGAAGCCAGGGCACCTATTGAAACTGGAATGGAAAGCATATGTGCATATTCATGCTTATTTCTTGGAGTATTTGAACTAATGATGAATGTTATATTTCTAACAATAAAAATGCAAATTTCATTGTATTTTTTTGCAGTGGATGGCCCTGCTTCTCCTGTCTTGGGGGTTGGGGTATGGATGGCCCAGCTTCTCTTGGCTCAGGGAGGGAGGGAATGGCCCTGCCCCATGCTTTCTCTAGTAGGAGGAGCTAGACCACATGACCCAGAAGATAGGGCCACCCCCCCAAGCCAGGAAAAGCAGGGCCACCCCCAAGCCAGGAGAAACAGGGAGATACCCTTCTCCCAAACCCAAACAAGTAGGACCACCCCACCCCCAAGTGTGGAAAATCAGGCCCCCCCACCAGGAAAAGCAAAGCTATTCTCTCCCGGGCAGGAGAAATAAAGCCTTTCCTATCACCTGAACAAGAAGAAATGGCCATCCAAACCCTTTACAGCAGGTATCCACCTACTGAAATGGTCCTTAATGGATTGGCCACCCACAGTGGCAGGCCAGGAGATTGAGGGCCATGCATTCTCTCTTTTGAGTCCCTCCCCTCCTCTCCCCACAGTACTGAGACATTTTCAAATAAACCCATCCACTTACCTTAATGAAAAGGCACAAGCAGTCAGAACCATGTCACTCTGGTTCTGCAAGCAGTTTCTTTCTTGGCTGTTTTTTCTGTGGGCAGGACTTTTACCTGAGGGTCTGACTCTGTGCTGAAGCTACAGGCTGGGCAGGGTGGCTAGCTGGTACTGCACTCTCTCATTACCGACCAGGCTGTGCTCTAATATTTTATGAAAAAAGCAGAGCATATTTCAGCTCTTTTAAGGTTAGCTATACTGCTGAGCTGTGGGGGGGGGACTTCTGTGCTGTAGCTTGCAAGCAATGGCAATGCAGTTCTAGTTTGGTGGGCACGGTAGGCTGGGTGGCTCCTGATTTAGGCAGCTAGGCAGTCACCAGAAGCCAAGCTACAGTGCCACTCATGGCCCCCAACACTGGGTGCCCAATTATGGGGTAGGGTGTTAAACTGAAATGAAAGCCAGTAGCCACTTGCTGTTCAACCCTGGTGCCACCAGACTTCCCCAATTCTGACACCAAGTCCCTAAACCTAGAGTCAGACAGTAAATGAAAAAAAGTAAGCAAAAAATGACAGCCAACTCTCAGTGCTGCCAACCCTCCATTCAAACACTAGGTGCCCAGCCCCCTGGTCCAACAGTCAATGAAAAAAAGTAAGCAGAAAATGGGAGCCCATCTACAGTGATGTTTTAGAAACAAACATTAGTTGTTTTCTGCATTAATCTATTGTAGCATTGCTCCATGTCATTCATTGTACCATTGCACATTTGTGTACTTGCCACTTGTACATCAAATAAAAAGCAGTGTTATTCCATAGTCAGCAGTAAAACTTTAACCCACTTAATAGAAAAGCATATGAGAATTCATAGGATGAATACTAAAAACAACAAAAGTGCAGTAGTGCAATGAATATCAGGGAGCAATGCTATGCCATATTGGTGCAAAAACAACTAACGTTTCAATCCAGAAGCAGAGTTTTATCAGAGTTAGTAACTTAATGCAGAAATGCACTTATATTATCTGTCACTAGGTCTGGATAGCACACGTATGAATAGCGCTGTCAATAACAACACCTTCCATAAAGCATTATGCAGAACAGTGGCAGGAACAAATGCAGCAAGTAAAGGCAATGCCACTGGTAGCTGTCACAAAGCACATTGATGACTACTACCAGTTCAAACACTTATTTTAGTGGGGACTCTGCCTCCCCAACCCCCCTTAACTAAAATAATCAACTCTGAGTTGGAGTTAGATTATGGGATACGGGAGAAAAATGCAATTTTGACTGCCAGGATTAGATCCCTGATCTCCACTACCATTGTGGCCAAGCAGCTCCATGTCTCAGTCCTCTCTGCCACAGGAGCAACTCATCCACCATTTTCAATTTCCCAGCCCTTGTCTTCTTCCTAGTACTATGGACAGTGACCTGGGTAGTGCTTACTACACAGCACTGCTTAATCCCTGTCTCTGTTTGAGGTACGCCATTCAGACATTGCTGCTTTTTCCTTATGCTATATTTGTATCACTATTGTAACTGGCTATTATATTATCCACCACCAGTGCTGTGTACACATAAAAAATTTGAAACAATGAATGTGATGCTTCCTTAGGATATGAGGAGGCACTTATAAAATTACAACTGGCAATTAAGGTAATGAAAAGTATATCAAACCTGGTTTAAACTACCCAAAAGGCATATTTTCACAGTTGGTTAGTGCATGTCATTATAAAAAAAGCTTTACATATAAACTACAATATCAGGAAATATACTGTAAACCATATAGAAATACATTTTGTGGATGTTGGAGTGAAGCAATGAGGATAAAAAATTGACAGGTATTCATTTATATATCACTTTTCTTGAGAGACATTCTCCCTAGAACTGTGGAACCAATGAACTCTTCAGTGCAATGATTCCAAATATCAGGAATCTATTCTAAAATATTAGGTAAAAAGTAGGGCATTATTATATCAGATGCTCAGCCATAATGGATCTATACCTTGGGGGGTCGCTATAGCCCAGGAGTAAATGATTTCTATAGACAATCCTTATTTCCTGTCTATAAAGATGGCAGGCATACTTTGCAACAGAAGTGTGCTTTTTTATTGTATTATAGTGGTAGTTATCTAAAAGTTGCCTACCTCGAGTTACCACTGAGGCACTCCAGTTGCAATTTGCATTGACTGTAATGTGATTTTGCCTCATTCTGCCTCAGTATACCTAGGTATACCTCAGTACTGAGAAACTTCTAAGTATACCTCAGTATTGAGACTCTTTTCTATGGCTGCCACAGTATGATTGACTAAATGAGTATCTGATATAATAATGTCCTGCTTTTTATTGTTTTTTAGAATACATGCCTGACTTTTGTATTTTGTATCACAGAGTTCACTGGATCCACAGTGCAAGAGAAAATGTCTCCAAGAAGGAATATATATATGGATGAACACCTAAACATTTTATATCCACAGTGCTTCACCCCAACATGTGCAAAATAGACTTCTATATAAATTTATATTTACTGGTATTGTGGTTTATGTGTGAAGTTTTTTTTAATACTTTCATCTACTAACCAACTGTTGAAAATATGCCTTGTGGGTAGTTAATACCAGGTCTGATGTTATACTTTTCATTATCTTTATTGCCAGTTGTAACTTTATGAGCCTCCTTGTATCCTAAGGATGACCCACATTTCTCTTCTGCAGCCCTATCGGCTCTGGCCAGAGTTTGTTTTCTCCAGCAGTCAGTATTCTACACATATTTCCTCCAAACCATGTAATACAGCACATTTATCACAGGTGCCTATAAAGAACATGGTGGAAATGTTACCTTCTGAAGATAAGGGAGAGTAAAAACCACTTCAAATTTGGTCTTGTGACTTATCCTACCACCAACTTCACTCACAGAAATTCATGCCCTGTTTTTCAGTTACCTATGCATAATTCTACAAATAATCCTGGGTCTGCCACCCTAAGAAAATGTTTCTGAACTATATGCCCCAGACCCATATAACTATTTCTTCCCCATACCATCCTAGCCCCTCTTCAGATGACCCAGTCTGGTATGCTCTCATGACTGGGGTGAGCATGGCAGCAGTGATCCATGAAATTTCCAGTCTCCCCTTACATTGTATTAAGGTGGAGCTATACAAGCAGAAATATAACTTATTTTACAGACAGGTTTGGCAGGACTGATTCAATGTAGCTACTATAGCCCCACCCACCTGTTATAGAACATACTGTAAGTCTGTGGTTATGTCATAATATTATGGGGTATGTTGTAGTTTCAAGTAAACATTAATCTAACACCAGTCTTCTTCTGTTATCATAGACTGCTATAATTTCTTCAGCTTCCAGCCACATCTGACCATTATTCCTATGTTTTTAAGGATTTTTTTTCCCTTTTCCATAACCAGCATATTGGTGTACAAATCACAGTGGCTGTTTCATCTACATATGCCTTTGCCCAGAGGCAGCAGTCACAAGCAACTGCCAGCAACTATCATGAACACAACTACAAAAAATAATCATCCTGAAAGGGTGATTCTCCATGAAGGACACAGATGCCTATGTCCCCAGGAGAACTGAGAATTCTGGACATGAATCACAACAGTACCGGAAGTCCTTGTTATCCTGCCTATGAGTTTCTCATTTCATTGAGTACTTCTTTTATTTTATTTTTTTTCAAGTATTTTGTTTTTAAATGCACACTGACTGCAATGTTTACATGTAGGACAATGCTGTACTTATTTATTACTTTTACTCATATAAAGTAACTCATGTTCAATCCCTTAATTTACCGCTGTACAACTCCAAGTCTGTTTTAATAGATCAGACTGCCTAAAATTACAAAATTTGCTTGCCATCATTTCTTAAAGACAACTGCGACTTAAAACTTTGTATTTTCTAAGCCCTATAAAGGACAATTAATGCTATATCTAATTTATATTACCTAAAGCCCAAGTCACTGATAAAATTGCAGTTAGTTATCTTTACTTGCATGCTTCATTTTTTGCAAGTCATGCATCCCAAAAAACACAGCATATTAACAAGTCATAACAGATTAAAAATGAAAGCATCATCCTCTCTTCTAAATTTTAAAGGTACAGACTTGCATGGAACAATTTAAAATAACAAGTGCTTTAAATTAGTTTGTCTGAAAACCATGCCCATTTTGTACCTAAATTGATATATTTTGTTAAATTGTATTCAGTGTTTTAGCATTGTTTAATTGTATAATTTCATGATTTACTTCCAAAATGGAGAAAAAAGAAAATAATCAAACCTCTTTTATCAAAGTTGGGTTTCTCTTCTTCTGTCCTTCCTAGACTTTCAAGTGTTCGAGTCACTTGACTACCAAAATCATCCTCCCTGTTGTTGGCTTCTGGATGGTGCTGGTGGTCATCCTCCTCATAATCATAGTCATCCAGAATGGGGGTTTCCCGGATAGGCATCCCAATAACAGAATTGTGGGCTTGGATGCGAGAGTTCCTGAAACTGTCCCGAGCCTGAGGCCCCAATAGTACAGATGGAATATAATGAATTTCATGTGTGGCTTCTGTGCTGGCACTCTTCTGAGGCACTCGACGCCGCTTGCACCAGCGTCGCCTTGTGTACAGGACCACAGTAAAGATGAGAATCAATAGAAGCAATGCAATCATGCCACCCTGAAAAAAAAAATACCAAACAAATAAATCTCGACTTCTTAACATTTTAACAGGACTATCCAGCAGTACGTGTAGCAAAAGGTAGTCTCAAAATTAGCAAGAACATTAATGGCAAGTACACTATGTAACAACAAATCAGGTTAGCAGTTACAAGTGCTTACACACTGGTGAAAATTTGTTAAAGCAGCAGTGCAACAAAAACATTTTTCTAAAAAGCTAGTTTCAGCTACAATTAACAAAATATTGCTATTAATGTCAAATTTGTTTTTCCTAGATACATCCTAGGCTGTGTACAACAAGGTTTTTTTATTCATTTTTTTATTTTCTTGATCCTAACCCTTATCAGGTCTACAAGAGTATTTCTAAGCCAAATGTAACAGCCATCTTCTTTTCTTGAGAAAAACAAAATAAAAACATTTATTAAATGCTCAGCTTTTGGAAAAACTAGAATATTTTATCGCCAAATAAAACTGGAAGATGCTTAAAATCTTTTAAAGTGAAAAAAGGTAGGGTCAAATGTTTTCCCAGTGTTGCTGCACTGTTGCTTTAAGTAACAGCAACTACTTGGAATTTGTAATTGAGGTCATTATATATGGCATTCTTCATGTGATTTCGAAATGTCAACTCATCCACATCAACCTTTCTTATTTGACTGGTTGGTCCACAAAAAGGAATCATAGTACCTACTTTTTTCCATTTGTACACTGCACTGATTTCCATTTTATTAGGAGGAAGCCTGTTTTATACCAGAGTGCCCCTCTTCTTACAGTTTATACATGCTTGCTATTACTACAAAAAGGAAACATATGTTAATTCTAAAACACCTAAGCTAGCTTTACTGTGAGCAGAATAAATGTGGCTGATGATTTCAGCATCCTCACATGTATGTCATAAGTTGGGAGCTATTAGTCAGTTTTATAAAACAGGGTCCTGCCAGTTCTGCCTTTCTATTGGTCAAATATCAGTCACATGGTACTACATTAACATAGCATAATCAGCATTGAAGGGATGGGTGCATTAATTAGAACACAACCTGTCAGGGTTAAAAGGTCTATATGCATATCAAACACAACAAATCCCTTCATGTTGAAAAGGTCATCATGCAAATCAAACACATGGCACATATAACTATACAAGCAACTCCTTGACAGACACAGTTTACTCCAAAATCAGCATTGTGACCTGCACATCAATAAATGAAACATTAAACTAACATAGACAACTGCTAACTAAAGAAATCTGAACCCCCCCACAAAACAAAACAAAAAAAAAACATATTCAGTATTAAATTAAATCATGCATAATACAAGAGAGCTGTCTCTAACCAAATATTACTGTCTTCTAAGAGGAGAGTAGTCCTGGGTCAGAAAGCTTAATCATTCAGAGCAGTAAAGGACTGGAATGACCTTCTACCCACAGTCTTGTACAGCAGCTCTTTCTGTCCTTCAAAGCAGCTGCAACATTGAAATAATACACTGCTGGATTTATGAGTGGCTGTTGTTGCTGATTGTTACTAATTAAATAATAGAGCTCTAATGATAGATAGATAGATAGACAGACAGACAGACAGATAGATAAAGCAAGCGTGTCATATGCAACATTTTGTAGCACAGGCTGCTTGTCTAAACTTGATTAAATGTTTTACTGTGTATAACTGTTATGCCTAACTTGTGTTAAAAACTTTTATTTTAGTTACATGCCTTGGAGCCCTGTTTCCTGTACTGACAGGAAGCAGGAAGAGGAGAAGCAATTTTTTGCAGGATAGTTGAGAACTACCACTCAGAGATATATCAATAGTTTTGCTTTTTAGCAGTTTAACCAGGTATTTCAAGGTATTCTCACACTACAGTGAGCCCCAAATATGAGTATTTTTATTAAATAAGAACACTTTACATCGTGACCTCCAGGAGCTACTTCAGGGTCATGAGAGTGCTATATGTTGCTGCCTGAGGTGAGGGGATACAGTTAAAGCAAGCCTATCATATGCAGCATTTTGTAGCACAAATTGCTTGCCTAAACTTGATGAAACTTTTTACTGTGTATAACTGTTATGCCTAACTTGTGTTAAAAACTTTTATTTTAGTTACATGCCTTGGAGCCCTGTTTCCTGTACTGACAGGAAACAGGAAGAGGGGAGGTAGTTTTTTGCAGGATAACTGAGAACTGCCACTCAAAGATACAGAAATAATTTTGCTTTTTAACAGTTTAACCAGGTATTTGGGGATATTCTCATGCTACAGTGAGCCCCAAATATGAGTATTTTTATCAAAAAGGAGTGCTTTACATCGTGACCTCTGGGAGCTACTTCCAGGTCACGAGAGTGCTATAACTAGCTAGCCCTCAGTGAGCAGTGCAAGCACATGGCACTGCATGTGAAGCCACATGCAAAGACATACATGTCTGAGCATGTATTTCACATGTTTAGTGGGTGTAGTTGGTTGCTTTGAGTGTAATCAATACAAGGCTCACAGCATAAGCTAAGGTAAGAAGCCACCAAAACAAGTTCCTACAGCTACATTTCCAGGCAACTATCCTCCAAATTTACTGAACATAACCACCTTCCTAGCTATTTCTGAGATTGAGGAACAAAGGGTATCATTATTAATGTAAAGAAAAATGAATGAAATATTAACAAGAGAGGGTAGAGTGGGGGTGAAATGTAACTCCTGCCATATGTTTTGTTTTAAGACAGTGTTGCCAAATGACATAACATTTATATGTATTAAATGTATACAAAATAAAGACATAATGCAGGAAATAAGTTTGTTTAATGCAAAACTTTTCCACTTAGAGGAAAGTCAAAAACAGATGGCTACTTGAATGAATAGCTCTTGTCAAGGAGAACAATCAGAGTCTGCTGTGGGGTATAGTATGACAGATAATGCCTATACTTTAGTGCCAGTTCCTGATAACCCAGAGTCCTTAATACCAGTTTCCAATTTTGAGAAACAATCTGG